>CM028130.1:658612500-661112500 GCA_016271365.2 Neoceratodus forsteri
ACATTGAGGGTCAGGAGTGCATCGGTGCAGGATGCCTGTATGTATATCGGTATGATGCCATTAGCTTCCAGCTGCTTCAGGACTGCATCTGTGGTATAGGATCTATACAAAGCCAGAACTAGGAGAGCCTTTTGCTCATCAGGCAAGGAAAGGTTTTCTTTTTGAATCATTACATATGGCACCAGCACTTTCTCAATAAATTCTAGGGTTGTTTCGACATTTGCCCAGTGGTTCTCATTCTGGGATACGTTCCACTCAATGGGAAACTGGTGCCAAGGGTGTGATGCTGAGCTGTGGCCCTTATAAATCAATTGTGGGGGGAGCATTACGCCTTCTAGAGTGCAGGCAAGCACCACAGTTATCTATCTTTTCTCCCCCAGTCCAGTGACAGGGACTTGACTCGCACCTCGGACCTCCATCGTCCACTCTGATACAGGAACCATATTGACCCTTGTTTCATCCATGTTAATCACCAGTTGAGGTCGGATCAGCTGCTGTGCACAAGCATTTGTGATTCTGGTCAAAAAACAGATTTTAAGTTGGGAAAGTCACTGAGCATTTTACACCCTGCTTTTGTCCTTTTTCTTTTACTAAATCCATTTCTATGAAGGTGACCCCACGCCCACTTGCTTGAAAGACCTAAATGTCCCCCTATTCTTAGTTAGAAACTGAGGAGAGTTGGTTTTGACTATTCCAACTGCTACTACATGTATGACCCCTGCATTTACTACTGCTCCCTCGGCACAGAGGGATTTAACAATTTTTTTCAACTGATCCTTAGGATGCTCCTTTGGATGTGTTGGTCATCCTCACTGTTTGTGAGGGAGGAAAGGAGACATGGTTGTGGGATGAGGGGTCTTCTGGAGCTTGGCCATGTAGTGGGAGTTGAAACTGAGACTTTACTCTCATTTATCCTGCTCCCTGTGGTGCTTATGTAGTGGCACACAGCAGCCATCACTCCCTGCTCAGCTGCATACTTCCCCACTTGAAATCTGGTCTCAGGAGTGTAATGCACATAGGCAGAGGGTTTACTCTTCTTAGTCAGTGGTAGGGAAGCAGCTGCAAGCTCCTTCACAACTGCTGCTGCTATTCCAAGCTCAACACCAGAACTCTTTTCCAGATCAGAACTGGACACAGTGCTTGCCTCCACAGGATATTTTTGCTTGACGGGCTGTGAGGAGCTTATCCATTTTAGCTGTGACAAGTTGGCAAATGAGCGGCAACTGAGCAAGTATGCAGAACAGGGTGTATCGGGGGAGTGCTTAAAGCATCAGGAAGAAGCCTGCTGTGATCAATTAGTAATCCATTAGGGATCCAGATCTTGATTACCAACTATGTACTTCGTAATGAGTTTCGCCACACTTATTACAGTATTTGCCAGTGACCGCAGTGTGAATATTAGCGGGAGCGAATAAGTGCGGTAGCAGAGCATCTGATAAATATATCGGGCACAGATTCAAACTGCTATACTGTATATAGTCATTGTAAAAAAACTTTATTAATACATCAGTAAGGGTTAAAGCAACAAAAGTGGAAAATTGAAATTTTAGGGTTGAGTCCCTAACCCCCCCATGCCCAATCCTCCACAGACTGATATATGCCAGGGTGTGTCATGAGGTCACCAGGCCCAACTCTCACCACATTCCATGTATAAACAGGTTGACATCCTACAGTAAAGGAGAATGGGGTGAGACTTTGGCCTGGCAACTCCATGGCACGCCCCATTATCTGTTGGGCTTTCTAGGATGGGGGTGTGTGGGGTGGGGTTATTGTATCAACCCTAACATCTCAATCTCCCACTTTTGTCACTTTAACCATAAATGATGCATTAACTAAGTTTTTTGCAATGAATAGCCTTACTTTTTGGAAAAGTGTAATATAACTAGTAAATAGCATGTGTTGGTGGCAGAGCAGGGCCTGCCACCAAGCTTCCCAATTGTGCATAATGATATGCATCTGTTATTGCATGGGCCCTCTCGGCTCTGGGCTCCCATTTACACAGAGATGCAGAGCCATATAGCAGACTAATAGGGCTAGGAACCCTTGTAACACTAATTTTCCAATATCTCGGGAACCATAGCAGCTATGAAAAAAAATCCAGTGTGGTTGTAATCGTGACAGTGAGACATCCACATGAGATGAGATCCACATTATTTTCAAGATACAGTCGGTAACTCGGGTTATTGTTAGGATTTTGTTTCACCCAATTTTCAACATGGTATTTTGGCGACCCCACCTTGTGAACAATGTCACTGTCATTTCATTAATCTGTACAACAAGTTGAGTTTGCACAGCGAATGTGACATTCTGTGCCACAGGTACAAAATCATGTTTTGGGAAGGATGTGAAAAATGACAGCTATATCCTGTTCATGAGAAGGTGTGGAAAAGCTTAATATTGAAAAACGGGGGAAAATATGAAAAATTGACAAAGTTAGGAGCGCGCATAGAAACTGCACAACACACACTCGTAACATGCCATTTTTGAGAATTTATTAACCAAATTTTCAACACAAGCTTTTAAGGAAATCCTCTCATGAACACTGGCACTGTAATTTTGTTTATCCATCCCAAAAGTTGATTTCTCACAGTGACGCGCCATTCTGTGGCAGTGAAGCGAAAACACATTTCAGGCATGATGTGAGAAATGATAGCTATATAGTTCATGAGGAGATGTGAAAAAATAGCAATGTTAAAAATCTATGGTGAAAATATTAAAAGTTGGTGAAGTTACAAGCATGCGTAGAAACTGCAAAACGTACGTTTGTAACATGGCCATATTTGGGATTTTGTGCACAAAATTTTCAGCAAGGGCTTTTTGGAAAAAACCCTCATGAACACTGGGACTGTGATTTTGTAAATCAGTGCCAAAAGGAGATTTTGCATCCTGAAAAGGTGATTCCGTGGAGCCTCCTCAAAATCACCTTTTGGGACACAGTAACGAGATGACAGTGATATTGTTCATAAGGTGGGGTCCATAAATGCCTATGCTGAAAATCTGGTGAGACACATACCATTTCTCTTTGTAAAGAGGGGTCAGAGGAGAGACACAGTACCGCTTACAGCCAAACCAAGAATGTGCAAGATGACGGACTGCATATGTGTGTTGGTGTGCATCCATTTACTTGCCAGGATATGTGTGCCTCTGGAACTATGCTAGTTCTCCTGGGCCTCAAAATCACTTAAATGAGATAAGAGCAGTGGAGCTGATGCCACAAAACTGTTTGTTTAAAGAATAACAAAGACTGATCTGGGACTGAATATATACATCAGAATAAGCAGCTCAAGAATATTAATGAGCAATTAAAGAATATTAATGGACTGCTCATTAATACTGATGACCTGCTCATTAATATGAATGACCTCCCTATTAATGAGCAGGATATATATATATATATATATATATATATATATATAGCAAAAAACTCTGTTTAATGCATCAGTTAGGGCTGTTCCACAGTGAAAAAGCGAGGAAATTCAGTATTAGAGTTGAGCTCCCTTGGACCCCAGCCCACCCCAACCTGCATCGGGGTGCACATTGGGGTCATTGGCCATAACTCTCACCCCATCACATGTGTAAAGAAGCAGAGGTATAGGAGAATGGGTGAGGATTAGGACCGATGACCCCAATGCACTGCCGATGCCCGTGCGTGGGTGGGCTGAAAGGCTCCAAAGAGACTCCAACCTAATACCAAATTTCCTCTTTTCATTGTGAAACAACCTAACTGATGCATTAAATGAGTTTTGCCTCTAATTTCCCTTCTTTTTGAGAATGAGGATGATAAATAGTGAATGAAAGCAGAAGCGGGAGCATGGGGCCCTTTGGGCCCTGCACTCCTACCACACGATGTCTTGTTACATAGTAACAGGAACTGCAAAGCAAATGCAATTGGCAATGGTAATGCACATGGCAAAGCAAACTTAAATGGTAAAGCAAACGTTAATAGAAACGCAAACGTAAAGTGATGCCAAAGCAAACAGTTACGTAAACAGAGACATCAAACAGAAGTGCATACAGAACGCAACTGGTAACACACACATTCACGGTACTGCAATTGTAAACACAAATGGTAACAGTAACAGCAACAATAATGCCAAAGTAAACAGAAACGCAAGCGCGTATGAAAACGCAAACCATAACGCACACACTCACGGAACCACAATTGTAAATGCAAATGGTTATGGTAACAGCAACAATAAAGCCAACAGAAACAGAAACATAAGTGCGTACAGAAACACAGACCATTACCCGCAAGGTCATGGTACCGCCATTGTAAACGTAAATGGTAACAGTAACAGCAACAATAAAGCCAACAGAAACAGAAACGTAAGTGCATACGAAAATGAAAACTGTAATGCGCACGGGCATGGTACCACAATTGCAAATGTAAATGGTAATGATAACAGCAACAATAACGCAAAACAAAATGGAAACACAAGTGCAAACAAAAACGCAAACTGTAACGCACACGGTGGCATGGACGGGAACGGTGATGCGAACGGTAACAGAAGCGCAACTGGAAACGCTAACTGATACAGTAACAAAAGGGCACACCCTTCTTTTCCCCCAAAACTGCATTGAAGAAACATGTTGAAAACAAAGAATGTATGCATTATAATTGAATTCGGAGCAGAAAATTACGACTTGGAATATTAAATTGCTTATATCTCAGGAACCGTACGACATAGAAAAAAAATTAAATTTTGTATGAATTATTATTTTCTGGCTAGTTTTGTGAATAGCACCCATCTGGGGGGCTAAGCATTTTTTTGACAAAAAGTCTGTGTCTCACACCATTTCCGAGATATGGGCCCTGAAAGACGCAACGGACGCCATAATGTTATTCTATGGCAAAAAGCATCAACTTCGGAGTACCGTCACTTTACTGCCCTGTAATATTATTTCACCAAACCACCAAAAGGCACATCTGTGGGAAGTTCACTTTCTTCCCTCAAATTTCAGTCCAAATGACCAAACCATTATTTTGCAGCAGTGCGGCAAAGAATTCCTGTAATGCTGCAAACGCCGTAATGTTATCCTATGGGAATAAATGTCAACTTTGTAGTGCCATAACTTTGCTGCCCCATACTATTTCTTGACCAAACCATCAAAAGCCACATCTGTGGGATATTGCCTTTCTTCCCTCCAAATTTCAAGTCAAAAGACCAAATTGTTCCCAAGATATTCAATATAAAAGATTACTAAAATGTCCCTATCTATTCCATTATAAAAAATCTGGCCATCTTGTCCATCCCTTGTGATCAAAAATGGAGATCAAAGAATCTCACAGCCAAAGAATTTGCAGGCTCACCATCAAAGAATTTGCAGGCTCATGAACAAAGATTTAAAAAACTTATGAATCATAAAATTAAAGAAATTGCGACAAACCACCACCATGGTTCGACAAAACGAAGCCCCCTGAGTAAAACCCACCCTCATTTGAATTCTTACGACACCCCTGGGCTGAGAAAATAGATTTTTTAATTGGGCCATCTCATCCCTCCCTCGTGATGCACGATCACGATCAAAGAATCTCGCGGTCAAAGTATTTGCATGCTCACGATCAAAGAAATTGCTCGCTCGCAAATAAAGAGCGAGGGATGAAATGGCCAGATTTCTAAATACATTTGTGTAGCCCACGGGTGCCCCAGACTATTGAATAAAGGTGGGTTTTGCTCAGGGGACTTCATTGTGCCCCATCTGTATACCTAAAATAATGTAGTACCTATCCCTGGTAGTCTAGTGACCCCCCATCACAATAAAATATTAACATCCCTGGTAGTCTAGTGGCCCCCCAATAAAATATATTAACTATGTAGTGCCCTGGTAGTCTAGTGCCCCCCAACCCCTGTATTTTCCCACATCCCTGCTAGTCTAATGGCCCCCCGAGCTGTATTGTTTTATTATAAATACATTATATATCCTGGAAGTCTAGCGCCCCCCCAGCATAATGAAATAAATAATGATTGACAGCAATACTGTCCAGGAGGAGGTGTGAAAAATAACAACGTTAACAATCTAGGGTGAAAATATAAAAAATTGGCAAGTTACAAGTGTGCATAGAAACTGCACTATGCCCGCGCTGTAACTTGCCCCTCCATTTTTGAGTTGTGCCAAATTTTCAACATGAGATGTTTTGGGACCACCCCTCATGATCACTGGGGTGGTCATTTCATTAATCAGTCCCAAAAGGTGATTCTGCATCCTGAAAAGGTGATTCCGTGCAGTCAACCCGAAATCACCTTTTGGGACCTAGTACCGAGATGACAGTGATATTGTTCATGAGGTGGGGTCCCAAAATGCCTATGTTGAAAATTTGGTTAGACACATATAGAATAGTGGATGGGGGAACATCCACAACAAGGCTGTGTTTCCATTGAGGGAGATGATGACATCACAGAGACCTCGAGAGCGAAGCTCGAGAGGTCTCATTGATGTCATCAACTGCCCGAGATGGGGACACAGACTTAGTTGTGGATGTTCACCCATCCACTGTTTTTTATAGTATATGGGTTTTTTTATATGGGTTTTTTTGTTTTACATTTTTTTTTCGTTACTTGCCATAGGCGCTGCTCCCGTTTCCCTCTGGTGCTTCTGCTTGCGCCGTTCCCGCTTATGCTCCATCCTGCTCCTCAGCACATCATTTTTTTTAAATTGGGGAGAAAAAAGAAAGCAATTGTTTTTAGAAAGGGAGCCATGTATGGCTCGCCGTGTCCCGATTCCTGACTTCTAAGTCGGTGGCTTCGCTGCTCGGAGCTCGCTAAATCGCACCGATATGTTTTTTTTTTTAAAGAGCATCGTCTGAGCCAATCAGGCAGCAGGTCAAGGGTAAAACGTTGTTGTACTATCGATGTGATGTCAGAACGATAGTACAACAACTTTTTTGACCTTTGAACTGTACTACAACAAGATTTCAGCAGTTGCTGAAATCCATTGACAATAGGCAGCACCCATATAGTATATACCATTTCTCTTTGTAAAGAGGTGCCAGAGGAGAGACCCAGAACTGCTTGCAGACAAATAAGAATGTGCGAGATGACGGACTGTGCATGTGTGTTGGTGAGCATACATATACTTGCCATGATAGGGATCCCACTGGAGCTATCCCAGTTCTCCTGGGACCAAACATCACTTAGATAAGATATGAGCAGTGGAGCTGATGATGAAAAACTATTTGTTTAAAGAATACCAAAGACTGCTCTGGGACTGAATATATACATCAAAATAAGCTGCTCAATAATATTAATGAGCTACTTATGAATATCAATGGTCAGTTCGTTCATACTGATGACCTGCTCATTAATATAAATGACCTCCATTAATAAGCAGCATATATATATATATATACACACACACACACACACACACACACTGTATAGCAGATTATATTCGCATACTTAATATTTTTGTTATATTAGCTTAATAGAAAATAATCTGAACGCAAATATAATTGAATAATTGGGTACCATCCATGTATTTCATACTTCAAGTTTTAAGTCATGCACTGAAAATGTTGAGGGGTTTAAAATGAAGTGCTTTATTGAATAACAGTAAATTACTGTAATATTAAGGTAGTGCTGTAACAAAAAAAGGTGAAAAAAAACAAAATGATAGTGGGCCATCAATCAAGACTGCATCCAGCATTAGTGTTCTGTTTCATGTACTTCTACTTCTATGTCACATCTGCCTGCAAACCCTAAAAAGAAAATGACACACTCTACTAACTGCAATGTGCCTGGTGTATTTAAAATAATTTAAAATAAGCTTCCCTTAGTAAGGTAGTTTGTGTGCACTTTCTGAATACCAGATTGTTGAAATCCACGGACGATGTTGTAGTGTCTGGCAGCAAGTTGATCAAAGCTGTTCTGGAGCCAGCGAGCATGGTGCTCTTTTAGATTTGTTAGCAGGATGTCTGCTGCCATATTTTCCACATTGCCTGCTACCAGTGGGTTAGAAACTAAGCCCGCATACCATGCTGTGAACTGTTTTTTTTTAGGCAGTCTTTAAAAAATGGAGGGGCTGGAGCGCATCAGTGCAGGATGCCGGTATGTATACCGGTATGATGCCATTAGCTTCCAACTGCTTCAGGACTGCATCTGTGGTATGGGCTCTATACACATCCCGGACTAGGAGAGCCTTTTGCTCATTGGGCAGGAAACATTTTTCTTTTTGAATCGTTGCATAAGGCACCAGCTCTTTCTCAATAAATTCTAGGGTTGTTTTGATATTTGCCCAGCGGTTCTCACTGTGGGTTACATTCCACTCAATGGGGAACTGGTGCCAAGAGTGTGTTGCTGAGTTGTGGCCCTTATAAATCAATTGTGGGGGGAGCATTATGCCTTCTAGAGTGCAGGCAAGCACCACAGTTATCTATCTTTTGTCCCCCAGCCCAGTGACAGGGACTTGCTTCGCACCTGTGACCTCCATCGTCCACTCTGATACAGGGATCATATTGATCCCTGTTTCATCCATGTTAATCACCAGTTGAGGTCGGATCAGCTGCTGTGCACAAGCATTTGTGATTCTGGTCAAAAAGTCAGATTTTAAGTTGGCAAAGTCACTGGGCATTGTATGCTCTGCTTTTGTCTCTTTTCTGTTACTAAATCCAATTCTATTAAGGTAACCCCACACCCACTTGCTTGAAAGATCTAGGTGCCCCCCAGTCTCAGTTAGCAACTGAGGAGAGTTGGCTTTGACTATGCCAACTGCTACTGCATGTATGACCCCTGCATAAACTACTGTTCCCTCGGCAAGAAGGGATTTAACAATTTTTTTCAACTATTCCTCAAAATGCTCCTCCAGATGTGTTGGTCATCTTGTGGTTTGCGAGGGAAGGAGAGGAGACATGGCTGTGGGATCAGTGGTCTTCTGGAGCTCGGCCATGTAGTGGGACTTGAAACTGTGGTCTGTACTCTCATTTATCCTGCTGCCTGTGGTGCTCATGTAGTGGTACACAGCAACCATCACTCCCTGCTCAGCTGCATACATACCCACTTGAAATCTAGTCTCAGGGTTGTAATTCACATAGGTAGAGGGTCTACTCTTCTTTGTCAGTGGTGGGAAAGCAGCTGCAAGCTCCTTCACAACTGCTGCTGCTATTCCAAGCTCAACACCAGAACTCTCAGCCAGATCAGAACTGGACACAGTGCTTGCCTCCACAGGATACTTTCACTTGATGGGCTGTGAGGAACTTATCCATTTTAGCAGTGACATGTTGGCAACTAATCGGCAACTGAGCAAGTATGCAGAACAGTGTGTATCATGTGGAGTGCTTAAAGTGTCAGGAACAAGCCTGCTGTGATCAATTAGTGATCCATTAGGGATCCAGATTTTGATTACCCACTATGTACTCTGTAATTAGTTTTGCCACACTTATTACAGTATTTGCCAGTGACCGCAGCGCGAATACTAGTGGGAGCGAATAAGTGCAGAAGTAGAGCGTCCGCTAAAAATATCGGGCGCAAATTTAAACTGCTATACAGTATATAGTCATTGTAAAAAACTTTGTTAATGCAGTAGTAAGGGTTAAAGTGACAAAACTGGAGAAATGAGATGTTAGGGTTGCGTCCCTAACCCCCCAACCCACACGCCTAATCGTCCACAGACCGACAGATGCCAGGGTGTGTCATGGGATCGTCAGGGCCAACTCTCACCACATTCCATGTGTAAACAGATTGACATGCTACAGTAAAGGAGAATGGGGTGAGAGTTAGGCCTGATGACCCCATGGCACACCCCGGCATCTGTCGGTCTGTAGAGGATTGGGGGTGTGGGCGGTGGGGTTAAGGACTCAACCTTTGCATTTCATTCTCCAACTTTTGTCACTTTAACCCTAACTGATGCATTAACAACATTTTTTGCAATGAATATCCTTACTGATTGAAAAGTGTAATATAACTAATATACAGCATGTGTTGGTGGGAGCGCGGGGCCTGCCGCCAAGCTGTCCATTTGTACATAACGATATGCATCTGTTGGTGTGTGGGCCCTCTGTGACCTGTGCTCCCACTTACACAGAGTTGCAGAGCCATACAGCAGACCTATAGGGCAAGGAACCCTTGTAACACTAATTTGCCAATATCTCAGGAACTGTAACAGCTAGGAAAAAAATTCAAGAGTGGGTGCAATCGTGACAGTGAGAAGTCCACATGAGATGCAACTGACGAGACCTGCATCTCACATTGTTTTCAAGATACGGGTGGTAGCTCGGGCATTGTTTGGACTTTTTTCACCCAATTTTCAACATGGTATTTTGGGAACCCCACTTTATGAACAATGTCACTGTCATTTCGTCAATCTGTCTGGAAAGTTGAGTTCGCACAGCAAATGCGCCATTCTGCACCTCAGGTGCAAAATCATGTTTTGGGCAGGATCTGAAAAATGACAGCTGTATACTGTTCAGGTGGAGGTGTGGAAAAGGGTAATGTTGAAAACCAGGGGGGAAATATGAAAAATTGGCAAAGTTACGAGCGTGCATAGAAACTGCACAACGTACGCTCGTAACGTGGCCATTTTTGGAAATTTATTAACCACATTTTCAACACAAGCTTTTAGGGAAATCCTCTCATGAACACTGGCACTGTGATTTTGTTAGGCCATCCCAAAAGTTGATTTCGCACAACGATTCGCCATTCTGCGGCAGAGGAGTGAAAACACATTTCAGGCATGATGTGAGAAATGACAGCTATACTGTTCATGAGGAGGTGTGAAAAAATAGCAATGTTAAAAATCTATGGTGAAAATATCAAAAATTTGCAAAGTTATGAGCGTTCATAGAAACTGCACAATGTATGTTTATAACAAGGCCATTTTCAGGATTTTGTGCACAAAATGTTCAACATGGGATTTTTGGGACCACCCCTCATGAACACTGGGACTGTCATCTCATTAATCAGTCCCAAAAGGTGATTTTGCATCCTGAAAAGGTGATTCCATGCAGTTACTGCAAAATCACGTTTTGGGACCCAGTAACGAGATGACAGTGATATTGTTCATGAGCTGCTGTCCCAAAATGCCTATGTTGAAAATTTAGTGAGACACATACCATTTCTCTTTGTAAAGAGGTACTGGAGGAGAGATGCAGAACCACTTACAGCCAAACCAAGAATGTGCGAGATGACGGACTGCGTACGTGTGTTGGTGTGCATCCATTTTCTTGGCATGATAGGTGTGTGTAAATTACTGTAATATTAATATAGAGTTGTAACAAAAAAAGGTGCAAAAAAAACAAAATTATAGTGGGCCATTAATCAAGACGTTTGGGACCCAGTAATGAGATGACAGTGATATTGTTCATGAGGTGGGGTCCCAAAATGCCTATGTTGAAAATTTGGTGAGACAAATACCATTTCTCTTTGTAAAGAGGGTCTGGAAGACAGACGCAGAACCACTTGCAGTCAAATCAAGAATGTGCGAGATGAAGGACTGCACATGTGTGTTGGTGCGCATCCTTTTACTTGCCAAGATAGGTGTACCACTGGAACTATCCCAGTTCTCCTGGGCCCCAAAATCACTTAGATGAGATATGAGCAGTGGAGCTGATGCCACAAAACTATTTGTTTAAAGAATACCAAAGACTGCTCTGGGACTGAATATATACATCAAAATAAGCTGCTCAAGAATATTAATGAGCTACTTATGAATATCAATGGACTGCTCATTAATACTGATGATCTTCTCATTAATATGAATGACCCCCCTATTAATGAGCAGCATATATATTATAGGGGTGTGGTCGTGCCCCTATATTTAGAGTTATGAAGACACTTCTATGTTAAACTTGAAATTTTGCACGTTAATAACTTTGGATCCATTCAACAGATATGCATGACATTTGGTATGCGTGATGGGGCATCGCAGAACTCTTGATTATGCCAAGTTGTGTTTTGATTGGACTTATGATTTTTGCACACCAAAATGCTGAAAAGTGCACTTTTCGCTAGTTCTGTAGGCCGTTTTTTTGATTTTATCTGTGGTGCTGGGCTGTCATCGTGTGGTCTGCTAGTCTGAAACTTGGCACATAGAAAGAGCTTGGGTCAAGGAACACGCCACTTTTTGTTTGGTGAAACAATATTAATCAATTCAAAAGTTATTAAACTTTTTAGCTCCCATTATAAGTATATGGGAACATTTATATGGTTATTTTGCAAAAGAGGAATGGGGCCGTCACTATCAAAGAATTTGCAGACTCGTGATCAAAGAATCTTTGATCACGAGAAATTTTTCATTCGCAATGGCCGCCAGCTAGTTTTAAGTTTGGGGTTGGAAAAAAAGTAAATATTTAACACCATGGGTGACTTGAGAAATAATTGAGGCATGGGTTTAGATCAGGGGCTTCCCTCTATTGACCCAGGCCTCTGGTTTATTTTAGTTTTGTCATAAAATAGCGTTTTGCACTCCTGCAATCTTTGGCCACGGCTCACTAACAATCTTTAGCCATGAGCCTGCAAAATTGTTGGCCACGGTTGCAGTCAAATTATTTTGCAGTCTCACAGTCAAAAAATGGTGAAGGCTCTTAAACCAAATAAGCAAGCTGGCCTGAGTGCATGTTAGCATGAAAAAAAAAGAACAGTGCGAATGTTTTGGAATAATTCCTAAATCTTAGCTCTGTCTTCTAACTATTTTTAAGATGTAGCACTAGAAATACTTTGTGGAAAGCATTTTTTTAACACTGAAGTACATAGTTCAAGGGTTGAATGAAATAGAAACACTGCATATATATACCGTGCCCAAACACTGTTGTCAACCAAATCACAACATAATGAAAGAATTGTTTTTGTTGCCTGGTGTCAGAGACAGTCTCTGATAAATATCCCCCCCCCCCCATTTCTACCCCAGTGCAAGAATGACACCTATTTTAATGTTCAAGTATGAGTTTATCAACCCCTTACAGGACAATGATCCCCTCCCACCCCCAAGCATTCAAACCCAGCTCACCATTGAAGAAACGTGCAGCTGATGGCTGCTGCCAAAAGCAATCCAGTGTCATGTAATTTTGTATTCCTCATGTGCTTGAATCAATATTGACTCAGCCGACAGTCATGGGCTCCAGAGATGGGTGGATCAGTAACAGATTTCCATTGCTGTGAACACCTCGGTGTCTCAACTATATTAGTGCGACAGTCTTGGTCCCGTACAGGCACACAATGCAAGTACCACAGTGGTAGTGAGGTGTTTTAATGCTACCTCACATTCCTCATTGCTGCTGTAAGTGTCAGAGCCACCAGGTTCGAGTCCTTCAATCAGCCGAGTATTGGGGCATTTTATTTTGAAGCAATGAAGTGTAGCACTCCTGGCGTCTGCTTTCTAAACAAAGTTTCTGAAATTATTCATGATATTCTACCTATTTACTTGCTACCTAACCACCTAGCACCCTCTGAATATGAATTTTAGTGATCAACAAGCAGTGAGCAGTATTGATTAAATATAAAATGACTCTGTAGCTAAGCGTTTCCTCAGCTATGGCTGCGTGCATCTGATTGGAACTCCCAACACTTAACATCTCCTGTCACTGCTGACATCTTCTTGGAGCTCTGATCATTAAAGAAGCAAAGTACAGTGTAGGTGATGTTCTACAGGTCGTAAAGCTAGCTTATTTAATAGGGCAAATATGTGCTGTTTTTGGTAGAGAGTGTTTGTTTTCTTATTTCTGACCTGCTGTGCAAAACATTTGACCTCATTTACATGTTTGAATGGTTGCTAACTAGTGTCTGATTGAGCTTTAGATATTTTCCAGATAGGTCAGAAATGTTATTATAATGTATGGTAAGTGCCTATTAACCACCATAATCGGCAGTTACACAGCTTTGATATGCACTGTTTAGAATTTTAAAAGTTGTTAACCACACTTCAGAACTTCCAAACAGTGGCAAAACAAGAAAGAATGTACCAGAGTTCCATAATTCTCACACATAGAATACAAACAGTGTTTTTTCTTTGTCCATACACTATAAAAGATGATGGCTGGTGATCGGGTGACAACCACATTGAAATCACCTCTTGTGGTTGCTAGGGCTACAGTAAACCTCTCAAGCTGTGCTCTCGAGGTTTACCATTTTGCCCTAGTGACCACTCGAGGTGATTACAGCGTGGTTATCACCCGATCCCCAGCCATTATACTCTATGTTATGAAGCACTTAATAGTGGGTAATTCAATAAACAAAAGATGTAGGACTTTATTGGAGCAAGCACCGAACACTAATGATGTTCACAGAGAAGCTGGGATGTGAAATGTCTCGTTATTGATTGTAAATGACTCTGCTTGAGATAAACAATCAATGAGTAAGCTGTTTCAAAAATTTCCATATTTATTTTGTGTATCTATCAAGTGATTGTACAAGCCACTAATGACCTCAATTATTTTAATTCACAGGGAAACAGCAGACTCGCTATGTGTGAGCATGCATCCCTTCTGACACATATTGCAGAACAGCCTCACTGACAGCACTTCAAACAGCTTTCCTGTTCTACCACAATTCAAAGAGGAAGAGCACAACAAAGGAGAGGTGTCAGTTTTTCAGCCCTTGTTGTAACAAAAGTGTGACTCAGCTACTATTTACAGTTTATTCTTATTTTATTGTTGCATTTTTTTCCACATTGTAAAACTGATCTGTTAAAAATTAGTCAGTATCTGGTGACAGGCTGTCATTTCCAAATAGAGATTAAAGCTTTATATCTGACGATAGCAAATGCAGAATGTATATGCAAATTAGAAAGGTGTAGGGGCTATTTTATGCTACTTTCCCACAAAAATTGTGAAAACATATTAATATAGCAATTAAAACTAGAACTACTTACAACCAAATTATAATAATAGCAATAATGAACTTTGAGGGTTATGTTAATGTTTAAGTTCAGCTAGAACATTAACATAACCCCCATTGTTCATAACTTCTTAAACAACATCTCTTTGTAATTGAATCTGGTGGATCAGAAGTCTAGGACTCTCAGGCAAATATCATGTCAGCTCCAATGCAGTTGCAGCAACAAGACAAGACCTTTACAAAAGTGGGGAAGAAATCAACAGGAAAAATTAAACTAGAAACAATATTGACAGAGATACAGGCTTTGCGAACTGAAGTCAAGAACTCATTGAGAGAAATAAAACCCGCTGTTGTCACTCTGCAGTTTTATGTTGCAGAGGCTGATCAGCAGATAACCAAGCAGGCTACTAGTATTGAACTGCTCAAATTGGTTATGCATGCTTTGGCAGAATCCCATCTCCATATTTCTTCCAGATAAGAGGATGCAGAAAATCAGTCATGCAGAAAGAATATAAGCCTGTATGGGATTCCTGAGGGCTCTGAGGGAGGGAATCTTTCAGAGTTTCTGGACAGTTTCTTTTGTTTGGTGCTGGACTTGCAAGTGGCATTCAGCATTGATATTGAATGAGCCCACAGAGCCTTGGGCCCTAAGTTGACAGCAGGGGATGCCCACCTAAGATCCATTATCATTTTATTTCTGAACTACACTGTGAAGGACAAATTTCTCCAGCTTGCTTGGTAGAAATGGATCATTCTTTATGGAACACATTGAGTCTTTTTTGATAACAAGTAGCCCCCCCCCGAAAGCTAAAAACTGAATACATACCTCTTTTCTCAATATTCAATCAGAAGAAACTGAAATTTAAGACCCCTTATCATGCAACACTTCCAGTCCAATTTCCTAATAGTCAGAAAGCATATCAAACAGCATCTGAAGTGCAGGAGGATTTATGCAAAAGGGGCCACTATTAAACACAGCGAGTTCCAGTTCTTCAACTCCTCCCTCCCTTCCACAACCTCCAAGATGGCAGACTCATTCATCCTTTTAGAGGAGACAACAGCAGAATACTACAGTTACAACCCTGAACCATGTTGTAGCCCAGCTGCAACAATTTTGAAGCATTCCAGCAGTGCCTTGAACTATTGGTCATGGTGGATAAAGACTGTTACACTAATTTCCAAAGATGATGCAAGTTAGTCAGTGATTGAGGGGAGAGTGGCTGTAACGCTTGAGGGAAACGACTGGCTTGGGGGTCTTAGAAGTTGGATAAAGTTTAAGTTTTGTTTTGTTCCAGCTGCTGTTTGGACCTTATTTTAAGTAATCCCCAGTCTCACTGGAATTTCATTAAGGCCAGAGGTAAGGCAATTAGCTCAAGATTTGCTGTGTACAGTGAGGACCCTCTTCACCTGGCTTGTGGCTTTGTCTTAAGTTTTTTGGGTTTTCCTTCTCTGCTTCTGGCTCACCTGGGCTGATCTGACCGTCATTATTACCATGGGGCAACAAGTTTCCAACACTGAAATTCAGTTATTAAAACACTATGAGAAATGTAACATTTGAGCCTGAGAGGGATTATGAGGGTTCCACCATGCTGGTTCATCAGAAAAATCAGCGATGAATGTTACAGTGAGAACAGAGCTGAGACAGCCTGTGCAGGGATACCCCAGGGAGCGACACACCAGCACAATGAAAACTATCATGATCCTAAAGAAAAATACATTAACGTAACAGTCTGTGTGTAAATGCAAGGGGCTCCACCCCCCATAACCCTGGCACTCACCATATATTAATATTACCAACTGCCTGGCACAAACACTGTGGAGGAAAATGTATACAGCACCCCTCATTGTGGAACCACCCCTGCTGAAAGAAAAGAGGGAGACAGAACCTGTCACCAGCACACTGGCTGACCTGAGGAACCTGTCAGCAACAAAACCACACTATAACTGCAGTCACCAAAACCATGTAGCTGTAATGAGTCAGTGTTATACCACTGGTGTAACAACAACCTACCAATTTCAAGACTTTTAATGAAAATATTGGCTCGTTCCATTTGTCATTATCTCTGTTGGCAACCAAGCTTACAGGCTAGCAACATGGCTCACTGCGTCAACATAAGGAATCTGTATTGGGGGAAAAGTGGAGGAATTGATATATATGTGTGTATCTAAACTTGTCATCATCCTTTTGTTTCCCAATTGGCAGTGACAAACATGCATGTGGATTTTAACTGTTACCATTTATTAAACATGAAACTTCTTGGAAACCATTGACATAGCTAGGTTAATTGTTGAATTTAATATTAGAATGCTAGTCTATGTACAACAGTATAGATTGGGGGGATAGTATGCCTCGTTACAAGGGTTAGGTTTCTCATTTCTTTTTTTTTTATATTTTAAATAGTGAGGCACCATGAAGTTATATCATAGTGGTTCTGTACATGGTATTCCATGCCTCTCAAATATCAAATTATGTATGGGGGGGTGGAGAGAGAGAGAGAGAGAAAGAGATACAGAGGAGAGATTTTAATACTAAGACTATATTGGATTATCAATAAGTCACATAGAGGGTCTTTGCCAGATTTTAACTTGCAGATGAAGGGAGAGTTTTTAGGGACAGTTGTCTTTGGGTTTGTTATGAAGTTTGTATCCCAAATGCTCTGGAAAAGGCCTTAACGTTTGTTTGACCGTTATCCATTTTGTATTTCTTATTCTTTATTTTGGTCTGATCTGGTCATTAGGTCTGGGATATAAGGTATTTTATCTTACTTCTTTTGAGCTTGCAAAGGAGTTATCTCAAAGGGTTTTATTGCAGACATGGCCGATTAGTAGTAAAGACATTAAAAGGGCCCACAGATGGAGGATTGGTAGCAAACCAATGGGTCTGGGACACATTTTTATTTTACTGTATTATTCTGTTGGGGCATTGTGGTCCCACAAGAGACCCAACCCAGAAATGGAGTTGGTTTTACCTCCTGCCCGGGTGATGAGCTTACTAGTAGGCATTATTCTTTGGAGCATTTTAGGTGGGGAATATTTCCCTCCTACCAATTGGAAGTCAGTTTGTATATAATTATACTTCCTTCTTGGATCAGGTCTCAGACTACTTGTGTTTTTTCAAGTTTGTAAACTTACTCTGTATGTAGTTACAGTAAATGTTTGTCGTAACTGTCAGAGTTCTTGTTTTTCCTAGTTGGTAAACGCCCAGTTGGAGTTGCTAAAAAATTGAGTGTTTTCTCTCGTTGTTGGACAATTTTATTCCGTATGTCATATAAATACAATCTATTAGATAGTTATATTCTTTACTTAATTAAAAACCATACAGATTGAGGAAAGGTTTAATAAAAAGCATAATGTGAAAATGACATGGACAATGAGCAGGAGGGTGGGTCTAAATACTCTTCCTCCTCAAGTCTGGTGTGCTGTTTCAGGACCCACGGGATGGCTTAAAAGTGGGGAGGTGCTCTGCAGCTCTCCTTTTTTGCATAAAGGATGACATAGTGATTATGAATAAAGATTTTTATGTTAGAAAGGTGCATGATTTATTAGATGTAAATGAAGACTATTGTAAGCTAAATTCTAATCCCACCACTGTTTTCTGCAATGAATTGGATTATCTAGTAAAGAGAGCGACTGAAAAAGTGTGGATTACACATGTAGAAGCAGGTTTTATTAAAACCAAGTTTCCAATAACACCAACATTTTACATCCTGCCAAAAATCCATAAGAACAATGTTGACCTACCGGGTCACCCCATTGTGTTTGGTATTGGTTCACTAACTGAAAATCTAGGAATTTACTTAGATAACATTTTATGGCCCATGGTTATTAAGACCAAATCCCACATTTGAGACACCGTGCATCTATTATGCAACATTAAAGGAATTAATTGGCATTCACAATATAGATGGCTAACAGTAGATGTCGTTAGCCTTTATAGGAGTATACCACATTTTAAGGGTTTACAAGTGATTGAATATTATCTAAACAAAGATGTTGAATTTACCCAGGTGCCAACACAGTTTATTTTGGAAGCCCTAGAGTTTGCTCTTACTAGAAATTGTTTTTTATTTGACAAGCAATACTATTTACAACAAAAAAGCACAGCCATGGGTGCAGCATTTGTACTGCCTTATGCAAATCTGTACATGGCACACTGGGAAGACGTTTACATCCGTGATTCGAATAACCCCTTCCACACAAATATCATCTATTGGTGGCACTTTATAGATGACATCCTATGCATAGGGGATGGATCTGATCAGGAGTTGATACTTTTCTTAGAATATATTAACAACAACAACTATAATTTGAGATTTACTCATAATGTGGATCCAAACACAATTAGTTTCCTAGATATTCAACTTTTGTTATTAACTAATGGAAAAATAATAACAAGTTATTTTTGGAAACCTGTTTCAGCAAACACAATTTTACATTACAAAAGTGCACACCCAAAATGTCTGATTAAATCAATCCCATACTCACAGCTTGTGAGGATAAGATGTAATTGTTCCGATGATGCCTTGCTTGAAAAACAAGCCCAGGAATTATTAGAACAGTTGAGAACAGGGGTTATGAGGAAAAAGTACTAATAGATGCTCTGAATAAGGTTAACACACTTGAAAGGGCAACACTATTGGAGCCAAAAATGAAAATATCTCCAAATGAGACTCCTGTCATTCTGGTTTTGGACTTTACACCTGACTCTGGATGAATAGGCAGCAGCATCTGTAAATGTTGGCCAATTTTGACATCAGATCCAAATTTATGTAAATGTGTCAGTGACTCACCAAAGGTAACTTTTCGTAAAGAAAATTAATTGGCAGATATTTTGACTAATAGTCACTTTAAAACTAAGTCAGAAGATAAAACCTGGCTGCCTACTTGCCCGAATGGCTTCCATAAGTGCGTTTTTTGCAATGTCTGTGCATATGCCAGTGAGGGGGATATATACATACATCCACTCAGGTCAGATATTGCAAAAAATATTTTCCAGTTTCTCACATGCAGAAGTACCTTTGTTGTGTATGTGGCATGGTGCCCCTGTGTTTTACAATATGTGGGCATGAACACCCATTTTTTGAAAACATGAATCTAGGAACACATCCGTGCCATATACAATCGTAATTTGGATAATGCAATTGGTGCACATTTTGCAGTAGCACATGAATCGAACCCTAGGTGTTTAAAATTTATGGCACTGGAAAGTGTTCCTGCATTCATTAGTAGAGGAGACAGACTAATGATTCTGCAGCAAAAAGAAACCAGATTGATTTTTAACTTGCAGGCTCTCACTCCATATGCTCTCAATGAGGAATTTGATTTGACTGTATACATAAAACAATAATGTTTTCTTCGATACTTGAAGTGTATGATGAGTTTAGGTTATTATTGAACCTACTGTGTAAAGTACTTTGTGTCTCGAATATATGATTGAAAAGAAACTTTGGCAATTTCTGCTCTGAATGGAGTAATAATTTCTATCATTATTTTTTCCTTTAGGTCATAGAATGTTTATTTTGCAGCTTGATGAATGGTTCATGATGCTCGAACAGCAACAGCGTGCATCATGGAAAACCTGAAATGAGAATGTGGAATATTTTTAGAGATTTCGATGTATGAGGTGACTTTGGCTTGTAGCAACTGATAGTCCTAGATTTTTTTTTTGCTTTTTTTAAAAATATGAGATTATGATGGAGAGCTAATTGTTATCTAAAATGGACAGAAATGACTAAAATTTACCTTTTGCACTTTGCAGTGACCTCCTGCTAACAGGTATGTTACATATTGAATTTTGAGTAAAAATATGTCTCTCAAAGGTATAACAGGGGTTTTTGAATAATAATTATACAGGATTATGATCAGCCGGAGCCACTTCAGTCACCCATATGCCTATACATATATCCATATAATATAAATAAAATATGTGGACTAGATAACATTGTAATAAATGAATCAGAGATTATGTTTTCTTATTTATATATTGTTCAAGAGATATTCTGGTCAATTCTCTCTGTAGGTTTTATGTCCTCAAAACACAATAAGGAAATAATATTGCTTTAAAAAATAAATTTAAAAAGGAATATAATAAGGTGATATTTAATGTAGCTTTGTACCCAAACTTGCAGATTTGTGCTCTTTTTCTCCTATAATCTTTTTATGTTTTTGTTTAATCAGCACTGATTTGAATGCTTAGAATTTTATATTTTTTGGGCTGATTTTATTTTAGCTCTATATAAATATGAACAATATCATAATTAACAAATTAATTGTTTAATTGAATAAAATTATCTGTATATAAGGAGAAACAAGCTACTACTGAACTATATCCCCTGGAAGACCTAACGGTCAAGGTGCTAGGGGTTGTTCTTTCTTCTGTAAAACTCTCGACAGTGGAATTGTACTTTGAAATGAATCTTCACTTCTAGTGGATGAAATGACTTCTGGAGCGCTGGTGTTTCTTACCTGTGAAAAATTTCAGATTGGCTATCATTCTTGGCACCCACCATCCCTAAACCTGAGTGCAACAATAAGCTGTTAACTGAATAGGGCAAGGAACCCTTGCAACACTAATTTGCCAATATCTCAGGAACCGTAGCAGCTAGGAAAAAAATGAAAGTGTGGTTGTAATCGTGACAGTAAGTCATCTACACAAGATGAGCTGACGAGACCTGCATATCACATCAGTTTTCAGATACAGATGGTAACTCAGGCATTATTAGGATTTTTTCCTCACAGTTTTCAGCATGGTATTTTATGGATCCCACCTCATGAACAATGTCACTGTTATTTCATTAATCTGTCTGGAAAGTTGAGTTCGAACAGAGAATGTGCCAATCTGTGCCACAGGTGCAAAATCATGTTTTGGGCAGGATGCAAAAAATGACAGCTGTATACTGTTCATCAGGAGGTGTGGAAAAGGGTAATGTTGAAAATCACGTGGAAAATATGAAACAATTGGCAAAGTTAAGAGAGTACATAAAAACTACACAACGCACGCTCGTAACATGGCCATTTTTGGGAATTTATTAACCACATTTTCAACATGAGCTGTTTAGGGAAATCCTCTCATGAACACTGGCACTGTGATTTTGTTAATCCATCCTGAAAGTTGACTTCTCACAGCGACCTGCCATTCTGCTGCAGAGGAGCGAAAACACATTTCAGGCATGGTGTGAGAAATGACTGCTATACTATTCATGAGAAGGTTTGAGAAAATAGCAATGTTAAAAATCTATGGTGAAAATATTAAAAATTGGCAAAAGTTATGAGTGTCATGAAAACTACCTAGCATACATATATAGCCATTTCAGATTTTGTGCACCAAATTTCAACATGGTGTCATTAATCAGTCCCAAAAGTAATTTTGCACCCCAAAAAGGTGATTCCGTGCAGTCACTGAGAAATCACCTTTTAGGACCCAGTAATGAGATGACAGTGATAATGTTCATGAGGTGGGGTTCCAAAATGCCTATGTTGAAAATCTGCAGAGACATACACCATTTCTCTTTGCAAAGAGAGGCCAGAGGAGAGACACAGAACCACTGCTCAAGAATATTACTGAGCTTCTTATGAATATCAATGGACTGCTCATTAATACTGATGACCTTCTCATTAATATGAATGACCACCCTATTAATGAGCAGCATATATATATATATATATATATATATATATATATATATATGTATATATACTGTATATATTATAGTGGCATGGTCACACCCCTATATTGAGGGTTATGAAGGTACTTCTATGTTAAACTTGAAATTTTGCTAATTAATAACTTTGGACCCGTTCATTGGATATGCATGACATTTGGTATGCGTGATGGTGCATTGCAGAACTCTTGATATGCCAAGTTGCATTTCAGTTGGACTTGTGATTTTTGCACACCAAAATGCTGAATAATGCACTTTTCTCCAGTTCTGTATGCAGTTTTTTGGATTTTGTCCGTGGCGCTCTGCTACCATTGTGTAGTCTGCTAGTCTGAAACTTGGAATGTAGGAAGAGCTTGGGTCAAGGAACATGACTCTTTTTGTTTGGTGAAACAATATTAATCCATTCAAAAGTTATTAAACTTTTTAGCTCCCATTATAAGTCTATGGGAAAATTTATATGGTTATTTTTCGAAAGAATGGGGTTTTGGCCATTGTGATCAAAAAATTTGCAGACTCATGATCAAAGAGTCTTTGATCATGAAAAATGTATCGTTTGCTACTGCCACCATCTTGTTTTCAGTTTAGGGTTGGAAAAAAGCAAATGTTTAACCCCACGGGTGACTTGTGAAATAATTGAGGCATGGGTTTAGATCAGGGGGCTTCCCTCTATTGACCCATGCCTCTGGTTTATTTTAGTTTTGTCAAAAAATAGCATTTCACACTTTTGCAATCTTTGGCTGTGGCTCACTAATGATCTTTAGCCATGAGCCTGCAAAATCGTTGGCCGCAGTCGAGGATAATTATTTTGCAGCCTCTCGGTCAAAGAATGGTGAAGATTCTTAAACCGAATAGGCGAGCTGGTCTGAGTGCATGTTAGCATGAAAAAAAAGAACAGTGTGAATGTTTTGAAATAATTCCTAAATCTTAGCTCTGTCTTCTAACAATTTTTAAGATGTAGCACTAGAAATACTTTGTTGAAATAATTTTTTTTGCACTGAAGTACATAGTTCAACGGTCAAATGAAATAGAAACACTGTGTGTATATATATATATATATATATATATATATATATATATATATATATATATATGTATATATACCATGCCCAAATACTGTTGTCAACCAAATCTCTACATAATGAAAGGATTGTTTTTGTTGCCTGGTGTCAGAGACAGTCTCTCATAAATATCCCCCCTCCTAGTCCTACCCCAGGGCTGCAGTGACACCTATTTTAATGTTCAAGTACGAGTCTATCAGCTTCAACCCCTTACAGGACAATGATCCCCCTCTCCACCCCCCAAGCATTCAAACCTGGCTCACCATTGAAGAAACGTGCAGCTGATGGCATGTGCCCTCAGACCCCGTGGGCATAAAGAGCTGCAGAAAGAGCTGCATCGCATTGCTCAAATTTTATATAATTAATACATGATAATGCCGAATCAAATTTAAAGCTCAGCATAAATAAAAGCACTTGTTTTCTAAGCTTATATCCCATGTTTGATGGTGTGTCTCACATTTCAGGGCCAAAGTGCCATATTTGAATGGCCAAAGGTCTAAACGTGACTGATAAATGTTGAGTGTGCAGGGATATAACTGTCACCTAAAAGTGCATTCTTTCATAAGCACACAGGACTTTTCTGTGACTGAATATACTGGTCTGGCATATAGGGAGTTTGAAATGCTGAGGTACAAAAGTCGAACCCATTTGCTCAACACCATAAATCTACACTGGAAATCATGTGTCTCTAGATGTTTCATTCCGGAACTGATGATGAAATATTTCCTACAGTGTCCATTATTACCCAAATAACTGCAGTATCCAGCCTCAGTATTCCTGCTTTCCACGTTTTATCTTGGACAAGAAAATCATCTGGTTCATCAGCTGTTTATTTTCATCAGGTATTAAAAGTTATCCCAACTGTTTATAGAAGAGCCTCTTCCACACGAGGCTGATGCTCTCAGTGAAGCTATGGTTTAATGTTTTCTTCCAGTGCCATATTATCCGTGGAGCATGAGTGGCAGCCTCAAATAACCACTAAAGCAGCAACATCACTCTGAATCTGTGGCTTACACATAATTGCCCTTGGGTACAGGAATCCAAATGTGCAACCTCAAAAGCAAGTCAGTAAATTAAGTACTCGGTAAGCCATTTCACAGATCAAGGTGTAAAACGTAGGTGTTTCTTTTCAAGTGTAGGTTATATGGATTTTAGTGAAAGCATTATCTGATGTTTGGATTAACCTAGCAGCTAGCACATTAGTATAAGGGGGCTTGACATTGCATGGGTTTGGAGGATACAAAATCTATTTTGCTATTGAAATGTGTGAGATATGTTAAAAAGAAGAACCCACAAAGTAAAAATTGTCCCATCTAGTATGTAGCATGATATACAAGGCAATCACTGAAAAATAAATCAAAAGTTTAACATTTTTCCTGACAACATGTAACAAGATTTCATAAGATACTGGGCTAGAAATATTTGAAAAAATATCTTAGCACCAATATGCTGGACAAACATAATGACTGAGCCTGGGACAATCGGTCAAAAAGGGAGGCAAACACAATTTGTCTGGGCACTTTAATTCAGACACATGATCTGATTTCAGAAATGACCAGGGAAGGGATACTGCAATTGCTATTGTCTCAAGTTACCCTCAATTGGATTATGAGGAGAAAGTATTGAAATCCCAGAATAAAAGATATCTTGTCTTGGAGAATGCTGCATTGCCACTTACAACAAAAATAACAAATGCTTGTGTAGGAGAGGGGTATATGAATATTGCAGTAATAATTGAGGCATGGGTTTAGATCAGGGAGCTATCCTATATTGACCCATACCTCTGGTTCATTTTACTTTTGTCAAAAAATACCATTTTGCACTTTTGCAATCTTCGGTTGTGGCTCGCTAACGATCTTTAACCGTGAACCTGCAAAATCTTTGGCCACGGTCACGGCCAATTATTTTGCAGCCTCACAGTCAAAGAATGGTGAAGGGTCTCAAACAGAAAAGGTGAGCTGGCTGAGTGCATGTTAGCATGAAAAAAAAGAACAGCGTAAACGTTTTGAAATAATTCCTAAATCTTAGCTCTGTCTTCTAACTATTTTTAAGATGTAGCACTAGAAATACTTTGTGGAAAGCATTTTTTTTTACACTGAAGTAAGTAGTTCAAGGGTCAAATGAAATTAAACACTGCATATATATATATATATATATATATATATATATATATATATATACACACACACACACACAAACACTGCTGTCAACCCAATTGCAACATAATAAAAGAATTGTTTTTGTTGCCTGGTGTCAGAGATAGTCTCTGAAAAATACCCCCCAGTCCTACCCCAGTGAAGCAGTGACACCTATTTTAATGTTCAAGTATGAGTCTATCAGCTTCAATCAGTTAGAGGACAAAGATCCCCCTCCCCGCCCCCCGAGCATTCAAACCCGGCTCACTTTGAAGAAACGTGCAGCTGATGGCTGATGCCAAAAGCAATCCAGTGTCATGTAATTTTGTATTCCTCATGTGCTTGAATCAATATTGACTCAGCTGACAGTCATGGGCTCCAGAAATGGGCAGATCAGTAACAGATTTCCATTGCTTTGAACAGCTCAGTGTCTCAACTATATTAGTGTCTCAATCCCGTACAGGTACACAATGCAAGTACCACAGTGGTAGTGAGGTGTTTTAATGTTACCTCATGTTCCTTATTGCTGCTGTAAACTTCAGAGTCACCAGGTTTGAGTCCTGCGATCAGCCGAGTATCGGGGCATTTTGTTTTTTGAAGCATTGAAGTGTAGCACTCCTGGCATCTGCTTTCTAAACAAACTTTCTGAAATTGTTCATGATATTCTACCTATTTGGCTGCTACCTAACCACTTAACTCCCTCTGAATACGAATTTTAGTGATCAACAAGCAGTGAGTAGTACTGATTACATATGAAATGACTCTGTAGCTAAGCGTTTCATCTGCTATGACCGCGTGCACCTGATTGGAGCTCCTGACACTTAACATCTCCTGTCACTGCTAACGTCTTCTCAGAGCTCTGATCATTGAAGCAGCAAAGTACAGTGTAAGTGATGTTCTACAGGTCATGAAGCTAGCTTATTTAATGGGGCAAATATGTGTTGTTTTTGGTAGAGAGTGTTTGTTTTCTTATTTCTGACCTGCTATGCAAACATTTGACCTCATTTACACATTTGAATGGTTGCTAACTAGTGTCTGATTGAACTTTAGATATTTTCCAGATTGGTCAGAAATGTTATTGTTATGAAGCACTTAACAGTGGGTAATTCAATAAACAAAAGATGTAGGACTTTATTGGCGCAAGCACCGAACACTGATGATGTTCACAAAGAAGCTGGGATGTGAAATGTCTCGTTATTGACTGTAAAGGGCTCTGCTTGAGATAAACAATCAATGACTAAGCTGTTTCAAAAATTTCCATATTTATTTCATGTATTTATCAGTGATTGTACAAGCCATTAACAACCTCAATTATTTTGATTCACAGTGACACAGCAGACTCGCTATGTGTGAGCATGCCCCCTTCTGACACACGCTGCAGAGCAGCCTCACTGACAGCACTTCAAACAGCTTTCCCATTCTTCCACAGTTCAGAGAGGAAGAGCAAAAGGGAGAGGTGTCAGTTTTTTCAGCCCTTGTTATAACAAAAGTGTGACTAAGCTACTATTCACAGTTTATTCTTATTTTATTGTTGTAGTATTTTTTTCCATATTGTAAAATTAATCTGTTAAAAATTAGTCAGCATCTGACTACAGGCTGTCATTTCCAAATAGAGATTAACAGCTTTATATTTGACAATAGCAAATGCAGAATTTATATGCAAATTAGAAAGGCGTAGGGGCTATTTTATGTTGCTTTCCCACAAAAAATGTGAAAACATATTGATACAACAATTAAAACTATAACTACTTACAACCACATTATAATAATAGCAATAATGAGCTCTGGGGGTTATGTTAATTTTAAAGTTAATCACCCCAAGGGAATATGGCACTCAGCTGTGCCTTGTGCTACATTACACCCCCAAGGGATGATTAACTAGAACATTAACATAACCCCCATTGTTCATAATTGCTTAAACAACATCTCTTTGTAATTGAATCCGGTGGATCAGAAGTCAAGGACTCTCAGACAGATATCACGTCAGTTCCCATGCAGTCGCAGCAACATGACAAGACCTTTACAAAAGTGGAGAAGAAATCAACAGGAAAAGTTAAACTAGAAATAATATTAACAGAGATACAGGCTTTGCAAACTGAAGTCAAGGACTCATTGAGAGAAATAAAACCCGCAGTTGCACTCTGCAATTCCGTGTTGCAGAGGCCAATCAGCAGATAACCAAGCAGGCTACTAGTATTGAACTGCCCAAATCGGTCATGCATGCTTTGGCAGAATCCCATCTCCATATTTCTGCTAGATAAGAGGATGCAGAAAATCAGTCCTGCAGAAAGCATATAAGCCTGTATGGGATCCCTGAGGACTCTGAAGGAGGGAATCTTTCAGAGTTTCTGGACAGTTTCTTTTGTATGGTGCTGAACGTGCATGTGGCATTCTGCATTGACATTGAATGAGCCCACAGAGCCTTGGGCCCTAAGCTGACAGTAGGGGATGCCCACATAAGATCCATTCTCATTCGATTTCTGAACTACACTGTTAAGGACACATTTCTTTATGGAATACATTGAGTCTTTTTTGATAACAACTATCCCCCCCCCCCGAAGCTCAAAAGGGAATACATACCTCTTTTCTCAGTATTCCGTCAGAAGAAACTAAAATGTAAGACCCCTCATCATGCAACACTTCCAGTCCAATTTCATAATAGTCAGAAAGCGTATCAAACAGCATCTGAAGTGCAGGAGGATTTATGCAAAAAGGGCCACTATTAAAAACAGTGAGTTCTGGTTTATCACCTCCTCCTTCTCTTCCACAACCTCCTAGATGGCAGACTCATTCGTCCTTTTAGAGAAGACAACAGCAGAATACTACAGTTACAACCCTGAACCATGTTGTAGCCCAGCTGCAACAATTTTGAAACATTCCAGCAGTGCCTTGAACTCTTGGTTATGGTGGATAGACTGTTAAACTAATTTCCCAGGATGATGCAAGTTAGTCAGTGGTTGAGGGGAGAGTGGCTCTAATGCTCAACGTAAACAACAGTTTTTGGGGGGTCTTAAAACTTTGATACAGTTTAAGTTTTGTTTTGTTCCAGCTGCTGTTTGGACCTTATTTTAAGTAATCTCCAGTCTCACTGGAAGTTCATTAAGGCCAGAGGTAGGGCAATTAGCTCAAGATTTGTTATGTATAGTGCAGGCCCTCTTCACCTGACTTGTGACTTCGTCTTAAGTTTTTGGGGTTTTTCCTCCTCTGCTTCTGGCTCACCTAAGCTGACCTGACTGTTATTATTACCATGGAGCAACAAATTTCCAACACTGAAATTCAGTAATTACAGCATGAGAAATGTAACATTTGAGACTGAGAGGGATTATGAGGATTCTACCATGTCGGTTCACCAAAAAAATCAGTGATGAATGTTACAGCGAGAACAAAGCTGCAGGAGCCTGTACAGGGACACCCCAGAAAGTGACACACCAGCACAGTGAAAACTATCATGAACCTAAAGAAAAGTACATGAACATAACAGCCTGGGTGTAAATGCAAGGGGCTCCACCCCCCATGCCCCCTGCACTCCCCATATATTAATATTAC
The DNA here is from genome assembly GCA_016271365.2 of Neoceratodus forsteri. NCBI lineage: Eukaryota > Metazoa > Chordata > Ceratodontiformes > Ceratodontidae > Neoceratodus > Neoceratodus forsteri. Next base: position 658,641,663 of record CM028130.1, read on the forward strand.
CTACTGCAGGGTGCACACACTGTTTAGGAAAATGTATACAGCACCTCTAATTGTGGAACCACCCCTGCTGAAAGTAGAGAGGGAGACAAAACCTGTCACCAGGACACTGGCTGACCTGAGGAACCTGTCAGCAACAAAACCACACCATAACTCCGTTTGGCATCATCTCTATCGACAACGAAGCTTCCAGGCTAGCAACATGGCTAACTGCATCATCATAAGGAATCTGTATTGGGGAAAAAAGGAGGGATAGATATATATGTGTGTATATAAACTCATCACCATCCTTTTGTTTCCCAATTGGCAGTGACAAACGTGCACATGGATTTCAACTGTTACTAGTTACTGCATGGGATAGACATAAAGAAATTCTGGAGGTCAGAGGTAAGGGGAAACAGACTTCTAGGAAAACATAAACTGAACTTACAAGCTCAAATGGGCAGACTGGGTGGGCCATAGGCCCTTATCTGCCAACACTGTCTATGTATCTATGTATCTATGTACCATTTATTAAACATGATATAGCAAGGTTAACAGTTGAATTAAATATTAGAATGCTAGTCTATGTACAACAGCATGGATGGGGGAATAGTATGCCTCGTTACAAGGGTTAGGTTTCAAATCCTTTTTTTTTAATTTTTAAATAGTGAGGAACCATGAAGTTATATCATAGTGGTTCTGAAAATGGTATTCCATGCCTCTCAAATATCAAATTGAGTATTGGGGGTGGAGAGAGAGAGAGAGAGATACAGAGGGGTGGTTTAAATACTAAGGCTCAGATATTCAGACTGCTCCAGAAAGTAGTACAATAGCAGGAGCAGACGCAAGTCCACTGCGCCTATGTGCAACAAGTGTGATATTCAAACACTGTGCAGGTCAAGATGCGCCTGTGGCATACGACTGAATATCGCGCCAACTACACCATAGCGCAACCAGGGATGTGCAGTGGTGCAGGTCAGATGCGCAATAGCACAACCAGGGATGCTCAGTGGAGCAGGGCAGCAGCGCAACAACACAACCAGGGATGCTCAGGGACAGGATGCAGGGGCCCACCACCCATGGTAGGGATGGGCAGAGGAGCACACAGCAGAACAGATATCACCCCCAACACTCCATGCACTGCACAACCAGAGGAGAGCCGGAAGAAACACCGGCCCAGGGACACCAGCAACAAACCCACTACTGGGGCATGGTGCCCCAGCACACCTCTTTGCAAGCTGTGAAAGTCACACATGGATGCCCGGCCACCCTGTACCATACCATCCCACCAATGCAGAGCACACCCTGCATCATGATCCCCATACACCCTGCCCAGGAGTAGCACCCAACAGTGCAGGACACCCCATGCATGCCACCACCCCCACTGTGACAATGCAACCCTGTGCACCACAGAACCGTGCAAGTCATCCCCACCACAAGCACCCTTCAGTGGGTGACAGCAGACAGCGATGCAACAACTGCATACACAGTGCCACCACGCATGTGCCCCCTGTGGTACAGCTGAGAGACCGACCATGCGCCGGCACATGAGGTACCCCACACGTGACAGGGCATTCCCCGGACCCTACCACCAGTGGTACAGTACCCTGCACACCCTCCCAAGGACACACCTCCTCCCAGCACTGGCCACAACAGCCAGTGCAGACACCCATAGTGGTACATGGAAGCATGCACCACACAGGATGCAACACAGTGCATGGACAAACAATCACCCATACCCAAGGGCACACCAACACAGGGACACAGTAGCAGGTCAACCAAGCCCCTGGTGTGTGGCTACGACAGCCCTGTACACATGGACAGAACCCCTCCACAGCACAGGTGTGCCAGCAACCACAATGCCGTACATCACCAGCATGCGGCTGGAGCACAAGTGGCAGACAGTGGAGCACATCCCCTGCAACAGACACAAGTGACAGCATCGAGGTGGGACAACAACAGCGGAGGAAACAGTGCCACCTGAGGCAGACATGCACCACACCAGTGGCAGAAGGCAACCCAGTATCGTGCTGGGTACAGTGGCTGTCCAGCATGGGCAGCCACCACTGACATACCAGCAGACTGTGCAGGTCACAGACATGCAAGGGTGTCAGCTGCACAGGCCATGGATGGTCTGACAGGGGTGCCATGGACACAGTGCATACACTGTGTACCACTGCTCACAGTCATCCAGTGCACAGGGAACAAACAAACCACAGACAGTAACTGAGAGCTATGCCCACACCAGAGTTGCCTCCCCTATGGACACACACACACACACACCCACCCATGATAGCACCACCCCTGCCGCCATGCGCACCACTGCAGCTGAGCACCTTTAGCCCACTGCAAATCAGAGACCACCACATTAGGCATAACAAAACAAATGTATTTGCACAATAATAACAAAACTATTTACAATAATTATGGGGTGAGGGCCACAAACCGGGTGGGGGTGGGTAAGGGGCAGGGGTGAACATATGGAAAAGAGAAGGAGGGGTGTGAGGGTGGGTCCAGGGGTGTAGGTGTCATCCTGGAGCACATACAATTCAGCGGGAGCCCCACTCCCCACTCCGATGGCACCTCCTGCCATGCCTCCTGCAGACTCTAAGCTGCTCCACCCTCTGAAGTATCTCCAAAGAGGACCTTGCCACCTGAAGAAGCTCCTGCAGTGCCCTCTCGATTCTTATCATCCGCCATCCACCTAGGGCAAAGGACCAGAGTCAATAGGCGTAAATGCACAGCCCTCTGCTGCCCACCCATTGTGCATGGTATACAGCCATGGGACATGCCCCTGTGATGGTGTGTGACCACCCACAGTGATTGTGTCCACAAGACCTGCCCACCCAGGTGCATACAGCCATGTGGACCGCTGCACACACCCACCGCCCAAGTCCCACACAGCACCACCGTGGCTGTACAGTGACATGGCTATGCAGTGCAAAGGCCATGACACAGCCATGTACCTGGTGCATGCATGGACCACCAGCTCTGCACACCCAGACATGCAGTGCCACTGGACAGTGCTGACTGTACCATGTGGTGTGCATGGCAGTGGTGTCAGTGGATGGTGGCCATGCCCTGCCACCTGCCCTGCTACACAGCATGCACAGAATATCCTGGATGGAAGGTACTCACCATCATTGGGATGGTCCTGGCACTGACCCACTATGGGGCCTCCAGCATGAGGACATAGCTCCCCTTCCCTCAGCTCACATCTCTGCCTGTCCTCCCGAGCACGGTGACACTCTTCAGGGCCTAGGGTGCAAACGTGGAGAGTGGAACATCAGTACAATCCAGTAGCAAAGGCCCCCCACAATCCCACAGAGCAAAACCATTCAGCCCCCTAACCCTACACCACCATCACCTCCATCACTGCCCACACTGGACAGCCCACCCCCCATGTGGTGGACACATGCCCACCGCAACATCCATATGGATGCAACCAGTGTATGGATGAGGCACCTACCTGGCCATGGAACAGCGCCTCTCCTGGCGAGTGCCTGCAGGCAGGCAAGCCTGTCCAGGTTCCTCCACTGGACATCCCCGTACCGGTGTCGGCACTGCTCTGCTGTTCTCTCCATCCCTGTGGCCTCCTCCAGCACCACCACCACCTCCTCCCACACAGCACTCCTGGCCCTGTCCAGGGGTGCTTCACCAAATAAAGCACCAGCATGGGGCTCCACCAGTGCCACCAAATAGGCCAGTTCTATCTGGCTCCATATTGCAGCCCTCTGATGTGCCATCTTTGGATCATCTCTGATTCAAAATGATGCTCCCTAGCGCACGTCCGTCACATGCAGATGCTGTGCAGTACTGCACTGCCAATCCCCATTGCACTGTCATTGAACAGCCAGATTACATTTTACAGGCCATGGTTATTAAGACCAAATTCCACATCTGAGACACCATGCATCTATTATACAACATTAAAGGAATTAATTGGCATTCACAATATAGATGGCTAACAGTAGATGCTGCTAGCCTTTATACGAGTATTTCACATTTTAAGGGTTTACAAGTGATTGAATATTATCTAAACAAAGATGATGAATTTACCCAGGTGCCACCACAGTTTATTGTGGAAGCCTTAGAGTTTGCTCTTACTAGAAATTATTTTTTATTTGACAAGTAATAATATTTACAAAAAAAAAGGCACAGCCATGGGTGCAGCATTTGCACTGTCTTATGAAAATCTGTACATGGCACACTGGGAAGACATTTACATTCATGATTAGCATAACCCCTTCCACACAAATATCATCTATTGGTGGCACTTTATAGACAACATCCTATGCATAGGGGATGGATCTGATCTGGAGCTGACACTTTTCTTAGCGTATATTAACAACAACAATTGTAATCTGAGATTTACTCATAATGTGGATCCAAACACAATTAGTTTCCTAGATATTCAACTTTTGTGATTAACTAATGGAAAAATAATAACGAGTTGTTTTCGGAAACCTGTTTCAGCAAACACAATTTTACATTACAAAGTGCACACCCAAAATGTCTGATTGATCAATCCCATACTCACAGCTTGTGAGGATAAGACATAATTGTTCCAATAATGCCTTGTTTGAAAAACAAGCCCAGGAAATATTAGAACAGCTTGAAAATAGGGGTTATGAGGAAAAAGTACTAATGGAAGCTCTGAATAAGGTTAAAAAAGTTGAAAGGGCAACACTATTTGAGCCAAAAAAGAAAATATCTCCAAATGAGACTCCTGTAACACTGGTTTTGGATTTTACACCAGAATCTGGATGAATAGGAAGAAACATCTGTAAATTTTGGCCAATTTTGACATCAGATCCAAATTTATGTAAATGTATCAGTGACTCACCAAAGGTAACTTTTCATAAAGAAAATTCATTGGCAGATATTCTGACTAATAGTCACTTTAAAACTAAGTCAGTAAATAAAACCTGGCTGCTTACTTGCCTGAATGGCTTCCATAAGTGTGGTTTTTGCAATGAATGTGCATATGTCAGTGAGGGGGATATATACATACATACATCCGCTCAGGTCTGATATTGCAAAACAGATTTTCCAGTTTCTCACATGCAGAAGTACTGTACCTTTGTTGTGTATGTGGCATGATGCCCCTGTGGTTTATAATATGTGGACATGACCACCCATTTTTTGAAAACATGAATCCAGAAACACATCCATGCCATATATAATTGTAATTTAGATAATGCAATTGGTGCACATTTTGCAGTAGCACATGATTCGAATCCTAAGGGTATAAAATTTATGGCACTGGAAAGTGTTCCTGCATTCGTTCATGGATAGAGACGAGCGAAGTGGCCCCAATTCACTCCATGAAGTGGAACGCGGAGTGAAAGCGAATTTGCAGAGTGCTCCGCAACGTGAAGTGGAGTACTTCACATTATTAATGGATAATGCGAAGTCCATTGAAAACAATGGCTTTGCATTACTCCACCCTCCCAAACCACAACTCTACTAATTCTTAAGGCAAAGTACATTGAAAACAATGTACTTCACCTTTTTTTTAAGCTCCAAAGGTGAATTTTGCAATGATTCATGGGATGTCAGGTCACATGGGCTCTAGATTGTTCTGCACAGCCTCAGTTTGGGCTAGTGTATGTAGGAAGCTGTAGGAGACAATCTGCTCTGAGAGCTCTCTGTGATTCAAACCTTCTAAAAGCTGTTAAAAAAAGCCTTTTTAAGTCTTTTTTTTGCTGAAACTTTAGTTCATCGATTATAGGAAACCCTCCTGTGCTCATATCAACGAGCGTTTATTATTTGTGTGTATATTTTGAATGTTAATGTACAACATTCAGTCTGTGTACTGAAAGACAGTGGAAGTGTGCTTTGGGAGACGGGTGTGATACAAATCATGTTCTTCATCATCATCACGTTCACAAATGCAGTCACAAATTATGATTTACTATCACATTTGTTTGTTTGTTTAAAACTTTAGTTTTATACCAGAGCAAATGATTAGCACCAAAGACACTGTTTACAATCAGGTCCTGTGAAATAATTCCATAAATAAACATCAACAAACTACAATACAAACAACATTGATATAGTAATTAACATTATCCATAACCTACACATGCATTCTGCAAATATTCAAATGATTTACCTTTAAAACTAGATAGGCTAACTATATTTTGTAGCTATTTAGGCAATTTATTCCATGAAGAAGCAAATCTATTTTGTAGCTTCATTTCCCCTATATTACTACAATATTTAAGTATTGGAATTCTATTTTCTGAATTTCTTGTACAAAGACCTTGATTGTCCGAAAACTGTAACATAACATACTTAGCTAAAGGATGAGTGCTTTTCGCATATATAATCTTGTGATAATTAATTAACCATACGTAATTTCTTTGAGCCTCAGGATGCAACCAATTTAATTGATCATATAACTTGCAGTGATGCATTTTATATTCACCCTTAACAATGAATGTACCTAATCTATAAATTGTTTGATTAACTTTCTTTAACACTCTCTGAGAGGAATTTATATAGATCAACACACTATATTCAAGTACTGGTATTAGCATTTGCTTAACAAGCTTCTCTCTAGCTAATTTAGGCAAAACACCTGTTAATCTTCTGAGGGCACCCAATCGTTGGTTAACTTTTTTTATCTGTATATCAACATGATTTTCAAATGTCACACCAGAATCTATATATAATCTCAAATATCTGTAACATTTTACTTCTTACATTTGTACACTATTAGTTAAGTGGCTGTGTAACTGTGGCTCAGTTTTCAACTTATGCCCTAATCGAAACTTCATACACTGAGTTTTGCTCGCATTAAGTAAAAGACCAGAGTCACCCATCCACTTCTCCACCAGAATTAAATCCCTCTGCAACTGTTGTTCTACAGTTCCCACATTATCTGCTGAGACCAGCAAAACTGTGTCTCCGTGTATAATATGATCTCCCCATGTTTTATTGTTTGCGCTAGTTCATTTACATAGACATTAAACATCAACGGGCCGAGTATCGATCCCTGAGGAACACCATGATTTATTTCCTCAAGGCTCGATACTGAGTCTCCATTGATGACACACTGTCTGTGATTTGCCATGCATGATGCCATCCATGTTAATGGTCCTTCTTATATCCCAACCAACCAAAGTCTTTCCAACAATTTTTTATGCTGAACCAAATCAAAAGCTTTACTAAGGCCCATGAACACTGCCCAAGTGATTTTTCCCTGATCCAGTGATGTTACTACCTGGTTGTGGAAATTCAGTAGGGTGGTGTTTGTGGATCTTCTCAATCTGAACCCATATTGTTTATCTGTAAAAATTGTATTTGATTCCATGTAATAACTAATTTGGGAATGAACACTACGTTCTAAGATTTTTGATAATATAGGGAGTATTGTAATTGGTCTATAATTGGATGGTACAATACTGTCTCCTCCTTTATGAATTGGTATCACCTTACCCATTTTCCACACATCAGGGACTATTGAACTAGTAAGACTCCAATTTAGAAGATAGGTTACTATTGGTGCTAGAATATCAGCACCAGCCTTATGAAATCTTGCTATCAATTCCATCTAAACCACCTGCCTTACTTTCATTTAGGTTTTGAAGCTGTATTTGTAATTCATTTATACATAAAAATCTAAAACTAAACCTAACAGCTTGCTGCATCTCATATTTATCTTTTAGTTCAGCAATCAATTCCGTTACAGATATATCAGCTCTTTGCTCTTTTGGTAAAGGAATATTCAAATCAGGAAGATTGAGAAAATAGGAGTTTAATAAGGTAGCAATTTTTGCTGGGTCTTCAATTATACATCCCTCCTGTAACAAGCGTTTCACCTTGGTACTTTATCACTGTATTTTAAATTGGAAATACATTTCCAAAACATTTTCGAATCTTTTCCTTTTCCTAATCTAGTCAGGTGATATTTACTCTTTGCTATCCTAATATTCTTTTTACATTTATTTCTCCATATTTTAAAACTTTCCCAGTCTTCTAACTTATTTGTTTTCCTAGCTTTTTGCCATATTCTATTTCTAATTCTTATTTCCTTTTTTAATTTATCTGTTATCCATGGGTCTTCTCTATTTTTCCTCCTTCTTTGTACTATAGGGGCATGTTTATTTATCACCATTAATAAAGAATCATTAAATTCCTGTACAGCTAAATTAATATCAGGAATCTGAAATAATCTATTCCAATTAAAACTTCTAAGTGTATCTCTAAATTGAGTCTCATTAAACCTTCTATAGTCCCTCTCCCAATAGATATTCTCATATTGAACAGGTAAAACCTGATTCCCTGCATGACATATTACAGGATTGTGGTCATCAAGATTTATAGGCAATACATCCCAGTACTCAATATCCAGATCCTGGGAAACAAACAAAAGATCTAAAATCGTTCCCTGGTTGTTTTGGTAAATGGTCCTGGTTGGCTTTTCAATTATCTGTTTCAACCCCAAACATTCAAAACCTTTTCTTAGCCTAATACCTCTAGCCTGTTTCCAGCCTGCATTAAAATCATCTGTAAAAACAACCTTTTTGTATTTTATTTTATCCAGGAGAAAATCTGCAAAGGTATCAAAATATTTAAGCTTTGTTTTAGGAGGAGCATAAAAGACCCCCACAGTCAATTTAATTTTAAGCAAATCAATCATTAAGCAATCTATTCCTTCATAATGTTCTGCTAATGACACCTTACAGGGACCAAGGGTATCTTTTAAATATATGATTACCCCTCCACCCCTCTTTTTCCTATCTGTTCTTTCTAATCTATACCCTTTTAAATTAATCGTATTGTTTCCAATTCCTGAATGGAGCCATGTTTCTGATATTGCAATTAAATCATATTTCTTGTCTGATACCCAAACTCTGACTTCATCCATTTTATATACAATACTTCTTGCATTCTCATGTTACAAGGTAATACTTCCAACTTTCTTAGGACCCGGATTAATTTCAATATCCTCACTCTGCATTTTGAGATGAAGAACCCAAGGAGGAGTTACCAGCTGGGGGGAGTGCAGCTAGCCCAGACAGAGCAGGAGAAGGATCTGGGGGTGATTATTACAGGGTCAATGAACAACTCGGCACAATGTAGGAAGGCGGCTGCAAAGGCCAACAAAATGCTGAGTTGTGTTGCAAGGGGTATATCCTCAAGGAGGGAGGAGGTGATTCTGCCACTGTATAGGTGTGTGCAGTACTGGCACACGTATCTGAACAGGGACATTAAATTACTGGAGGGGGTGCAGTGCAGGGCAAAAAAGATGATCAAGGGGCTGGGGAAATTATCATATGAAAGGAGGCTGAGGGAGTTGAACATGTACTCGCTGGACGAGAGGAGGGACGTGGGGACATGACTGAAACCTTTAAGTACATGAAAGGAATAGACAAGACAGGTACAGAGGGGCTGTTCAAAGTAAGAGAGGGGAGGGACACCAGGGGTCATGATATGAGACTGGAGGGAGGAAGGTTCAGGAAGGAGATGAGGAGACACTTTTTTACAGAGAGGGTGGTGGCTGGGTGGAATGCATTACCTGCAGAAGTGGTAAGCAGTAGAACAGTGGACTGCTTCAAAAGGGGATGGGACAGGACAAGGGGGAGGGTCAATGAAGTGGAAGGGTGGAAGGGAGGTGCAGCTGCAGAATAAGGGGTGCTAGCTGCACATTCGAGCATACTTGATAGACCTCTAGGCCTTGATTTGCTGGCAAATTTTGTATGATCATATACTTGAAGTATATGATGAGATTAGGTTGTTATGGAACCTACTGTGTAAAGTACTTTGTGTCTGGAATATATGATTGAAAAGAAACTGTGGCAATTTCTCCTCTGAATGCAGTAATAATTTCTATCATTATTTTTTCCTTTAGGCCATAGAATGTTTATTTTGCAGCTTGATGAATGGTTCATGATGCTCGAACAGCAAAAACGTATGTTGTGGAAAACCTGAAATAAGAATATGGAATATTTTTAGAGATTTCGATGTATGAGGTGGCTTTGGCTTATAACCGCTGATAGTCCTAGATTTTTGTTTTGTTTGCTTTATTTAAAAATATGAGATTATGATGAAGAGTTAATTGTTATCTAAAATGGACAGAAATGACTAAAATTGACCTTTTGCACTTTGTAGTGACCTCCTGCTAAAAGGTATGTTACATATAACATTTTGAGTTAAAATATGACTCTCAAAACTATAACAAGGTTTTTTTGAATAATAATTATACAGGATTATGACTAGCCGGAACCACCTCAGTCACCCATATGTCTGTAAATATATTCATATAATATAAATAAAATATGTGGATTAGTTAGCATTGTAATAAATGAATCAGAGATTACGTTCTCTTATTTATATATTGTTCAAGAGATATTCTGGTCAATTCTCTCCGTAAGTTTTATTTCATTTAAACACAATAAGGAAATAATATTGCTTTAAAAAGGAAATTTAAAAATAAATATAATAAGGTGATATTTAATGTAGCTTTGTACCAAAACTTGCAGGTTTGTGCTATTTTTCTCCTATAATCTTTTCATGTTTTTCTTTAATCAGCACTGATTTGAATGCATAACAGATGAGGCATACTGATGTGTCCTGGTAGGACAAAACACGTGTCTATGTCTACTGTTGGCACCATTTGCAAACTGTGTGAGAGGTCTTTCGGCACCATGCATTTCTGCTTAAAGTTGAATCAGCATAATATTATGTGGTGATTTGCATATGCAGCCCATGATGCTTTGCATTGTGGGTGCATGCATGATTTTGTATTTCCCATATATATATACATATATATACATATAGAGCCATTGCAAATAACTTTGTTAATGCATCAGTAAGGGTTAAAGTGACAAAACTGGAGAAATGAGATGTTAGGATTGAGTCCTCATCCTCCAACCCCCCACACCCAAACCTCCAAAGACCGACAGATGCTGGGTGTGCCATGGGGTCATCAGGCACAACTCTCACCACATTCCATGTGTAAACAGGTTGACATGCTACAGTAAAGGAGAATGGGGTGAGAGTTAGGCCTGATGACCCCATGGCACACTCTTGTGTCTGTCAGTTTGTGGAGGATGGGGTGGAGTGTGGAGTTAGGGACTAAACCCTAACATCTCATTCTCCCACTTTTGTCGCTTTAACCCTAACTGATGCATTAATGATGTTTTTTGCAATGAATAGCCCTACTTTTTGAAAAAGTGTAATATAACTAGTAAATAGCATGTGTTGGTGGGAGCGCTGGGCCTGCCGCCAAGCTGCCCATTTGTGCATAACGATATGCATCTGCTGGTGCGTGAGCTCTCTGTGACCTGTGCTCCCACTTACACAGAGCTACAGAGCCATGCAGCAGACCAGTAGGGCCAAGAACCCTTGTTACACTAATTTGCCAATACAGTATCTCAGGAACCGTAGCAGCTAGGAAAAAAATTAAAGTGTGGTTGTAATCATGACAGTGAGACGTACACATGAGATGCAGCTGGCAGACCTGTATATCACATAGTTTTCAAAATAAGGGTGGTAGCTCAGGCATTATTAGGACATTTTTCACCAAATTTTCAACATGGTATTTTGGGGACCCCACCTCATGCACAATGTCACTGTCATTTCTTTAATCTGTCCAGAAAGTTGAGTTTGCATAGCGAAAGCACCATTCTTCACCACAGGTGCAAAATCATGTTTTGGACAGGATGAGAAAAATGACAGCTATATACTGTTCAGGTGGAAGTGTAGAAAAGGGTAATGTTGAAAATCGGGGGGGAGAATATGAAAAATTGTCAAAGTTACGAGCGCGCATAGAAACTGCACAATGCACGCTCATAACGTGGCCATTTTTGGGAATTTATTAACCCCATTTTCAACATGAGCTTTTAAGGAAATCCTCTCATGAACACAGACACTGTGATTTTGTTAATCCATCCTGAAAGTTCACTTTGCTCAGTGACGCATCATTCTGTGGCAGTGGAGCAAAAACACATTTCAGGCATGATGTGATAAATGACAGCTATACTGTTCATGAGAAGGTGTGAAAAAATAGCAATGTTAAAAATCTAGGGTGAAAATATTAAAAATTGGCGAAGTTACGAGAATGCGTACAAACTGCACAATGCACGTTTCTAACACTGCCATTTTCAGAATTTTGTGCACCAAATTTTCAACATGGGCTTTTTGGGACTACCCCTCATGAACACTGGGACTGTAATTTCATTAATCAGTTCCAAAAGGTGAATTTGCATCCCAAAATGTGATTCTGTGCAGTCACCATGAAATCACCTTACTGGACCCAGTAATGAGATGACAGTGATATTGTTCATGAGGTGGGGTCCCAAAATTCCTATGTTCAAATTTGGTGAGACACATACCATTTCTCTTTGTAAAGAGAGGCCAGAGGAGGGATGCAGACCCACCTGCAGCCAAAGCAGGAATGTGGAGATGAAGGACTGCGCATGTGTTTTGGTGCATATCCATTTACTTGTCATGATATGTGTGCCTCTGGAGCTATTCCAGTTCTCCTGGGCCCCAAATCACTTAGATGAGATATGAGCAGTGGAGCTGATGCCGCAGAACTAGTGGTTTAAAGATTACCAAAGACTGCTCTGGGAATGAATATATACATCAAAATAAGCTGCTCAAGAATATTAATGAGCTACTTATGAATATCAATGTTATGTTCATTAATACAGATAAGCTGCTCATTAATATGCATGACCCCCTATTAATGAGCAGCATGCAGTGTCAGTGGCTCAGTAGGTAGCACACTCACCTCTGAGGCTGGGAGATCAGAGGGCTGAGGGTTCAGTTCCCACATCTGGCACTTGGGTTAATATCCCAGTACTGACACTGTAGTGCAGTATGAGAGGGGTGCTGCACTTCTGAGGTGCCGTCTTTCGGATGAGACGTTAAACCGAGGTTCCCTTCTGCCTGGATTGATGGTAGTTCAGGTGGATGTTAAAGATCCCATGGCACTTATCGAAAAAGAGTAGGGGAATTTCCCCGGTGTCCTGGCCACATTTCCCTCATTCACTAAAAAAATACCACTAACAGCTTAATCTGGTTCAACATCAGTTGGCATTCATCTGTATCCCCCTCACCTGGGTCATGCCTGAAAATAGGCAGGATTTGTCTAGTGCACTTACCCGGTCAACAAAAACTAAATAAATAAATATATATATGTAATATATAAACCACTCTTGAGGTGAGCGGTCATGCTCTGATATATGCATGCCATGGTGTGCGTCAATCACCCAAGGTGTGTGTATATAAGAGCGCAACTGCACACCTCAGAGTGATTTATCTATCTTATAAAATGTCTAAATTGTTTTTGAGCGGGTAGAAATGCAGCTGTGAGGTCACGTTTTGATATACGCATGGTCATAAGATGCTCATGGTCCAATAAATGAGCAGCAATTTCCCTACCCATTCTATATATACTGTATATATATATATAAACTGTATAGCAGATTATATTCACAGTCTTAATATTTTCGCTATATTAGCTTAATAGAAATATCAGCGAAAATAATCTGAACGCAAATATAATTGAATAATTGGGGTTCAATCCATGTATTTCAGATTTCAACTTTTAAATCATGTACCAAAAACGTTGATGCGTTTAAAATGAAGTGCTTTATTGAATAACAGTAAATTACTGTAACATTAAGGTATTGAAACAAAAAAGGTGCAAAAACCCCAAATGATAGTGGGCCATCAATCAAGACTGCATCCAGCATCAGTGTTCCATTTCATGTACTTCTACTTCTGTGTCGCATCTGCCTGCAAACCCGAAAAGGAAAGAGGTATGCAATACTAGCTGCACTGTGCCTGGCCTATTTAAAATAATTTAAAATAAACTTACCTTAGTAAAGCAGTTTGTGTGTGCTTCCTGAATACCAGATTGTTGAAATTCATGGACGATGTCATCATGTCTGATAGCAAGTTGGTCAAAGCTGTTCTGGAGCCAGCAAGCATGGTGCTCTTTTAGATTTGTTAGCCAGAGGTCTGCTGCCATATTTTCCCCATTGCCTGCTACCAGTTTGTCAGAAACTAAGCCCACATACCATGCTGTGAACTGTTTTTTCAGGCAGTCTTTAAAGATTTTGTTGACCAAAAAATCGAGGGGCTGAAGTGCATTGGAGAAGGATGTTGATACGTATACCAGTATGATGCCATTAGCTTCCAGCTTCTTCAGGATTGCATCTGTGGTATGAGCTCTATACAAATTCAGGACTAGGAAAGCCTTTTGCTCATCAGGCAGGGAATGTTTTTTCCTTTTGAATCATTACATATGGCACCAGCACTTTCTTAATAAATTCTGGGGTTGTTTCAACATTTACCCAGTGGTTCTCCCTGTGGGTTATGTTCCACTCAATGGGAAACTGGTGCCAAGGGTGTGATGCTGAGCTGTGGCCCTTATAAATTAATTGCGAGGGGAGCATTATGCCTTCTAGCGTGCAGGCTAGCACCACAGTTACTTATCTTTTGTCCCCTAGTCCAGTGACAGGGACTTGACTTGCACCTGTGACCTCCATCGTCCACTCTGATACAGGGATCATATTGACCCCTGTTTCCTCCATGTTACTCACCAGTTGAGGGCGGATCAGCTCCTGTGCAGAAGCATTTACAATTCTGGTTAAAAAAGCAGATTTTAAGTAGGGAAAGTCATTGGGCATTTTACATCCTGCTTTTGTCCATTTTCTTTTACTAAATCTGATTCTATGAAGCTAACCTGAAGCCCACTTGCTTGAAAGATCTAGGTGCCCCCCATTCTCAGTTAGCAACTGAGGAGAGTTGGCTTTGACTATGCCAACTGGTACTGCATGTATGACCCCTGCATTTACTACTGCTCCCTCGGCATAGAGGGATTTAACAATTTGTTTTCAATTGTTTCTTATGATGCTCCTCTAGATATGTTGATTGTCCTTGCAGTTTGCGATGGAGGAGAGAAGTCATGGTTGTGGGATCAGGGGTCTTCTGGAGCTCAGCCATGTAGTGGGACTTGAAACTGCGGACTGTACTCTCATTTATCCTGCTGCCTGTGCTGCTCATGTAGCGGTGCACAGCAGCCATCACTCCCTGCTCAGCCACATACTTTCCCACTTGAATTCAAGTCTCAGGGGTGTAATTCACATAGAAAGAGGTTCTACTTTTCTTTGTCAGTGGCGGGGAAGCAGCTGCAAGCTTGTAAACAACTGTTGCTCCTATTCCAAGCTCAACACCAGAACTCTCGGGCAAATCAGAACTAGACACAGTGCTTGCCTCCTCAGGATACTTTTGCTTGATGGGCTGTGAGGAGCTCATCCATTTTAAAAGTGACATGTTGGCAACTGAGTGGTAACAGCACAAGTATGCAGAACAGGGAGTATCGGGGGAGTGCTTTAAGTGTCGGGAACAAGTCTGCTGTGATCAATTAGTGATCCATTAGGGATCCAGATCTTGATTACCAGTTATGTATTTTATAATTAGTTCTGCCGCACTTATTACAGTATTTGCCAGTGACCGCAGCATGGATACTAACTGGAGCGAGTATGTGCGGTAGCAGAGCATCCGCTAAATATATCGAGCATGAATTTAAACTGCTATACAGTATATAGTCATTGCAAAAAACATTGTCAATGCATCAGTAAGGGTTAAAGTGACAAAACTAGAGAACTGAGATATTAAGGTTGAGTCCCAAACCCCCAAACCCCCATCCCCCCACAGCCAATCCTCCATAGACTGACAGATGCCGGAGTGTGCCATTTGGTTGTCATCCCAGCTCTCACCCCATTCCATGTGTAAACAGGTGGACATGATACAGTAAAGGAGAATGGGGTGAGGGTTAGGCATAATGACCCCATGGGCACACCCCAGCATCTGTCAGTCTGTAGAGGATGGATGGTGTGGGGGTTGAGTTAGGGACTCAACCCTAACATCTCATTCTCCCACTTTTATCACTTTAATTGATGCATTAACAAAGTTTTTTGCAATGAATATCCCTACATTTTGAAAAAGTGTAATATAACTAGAAAATAGCATGTGCTGGTGGGAGGGCGGGGCCTGCCACCAAGCTGCCCTTTTGTGCTTAACAATATGCATCTGTTTCTGCATGGGCCCTCTGGGCCCTGAGCTCCTACTTACACAGAGCTACAGAGCCATACAGCAGACCAATAGGGCAAGGAAGCCTTGTAACACTAATTTGCCAATATCTTGGGCACCGTAGCAGCTAGTAAAAAAATTAAAGAGAGGTTGTAATTGTGACAGTGAGACTTCTATGTGAGATGAACTGACATGACCTATATTTCACATCATTTTCAAGTTACAGGCAGTAACTCGAACATTGATAGAATTTTTTTCACCCAATTCTCAACATGGTGTTTTAGGGAACCCACCTTATGAACAATGTCACTGTCATTTCGTTAATCTGTCCGGAAAGTTGAGTTTGCACAGTGAATGTGCCATTCTGTGCCACAGGTGCAAAATCATGTTTTGGGCAGGATGTGAAAAATGACAGCTGTATACTGTACATGAGGAGGTGTGGAAAAGGATAATGTTGAAAACCAGGGGGATAAATATGAAAAATTGGCAAAGTTAGGATTGTGCATAGACACTGCACAATGCAAGCTTGTAGCGTAGCCATTTTTGGAATTTATTAACCAAATTTTCAACACAAGCTTTTAGGGAAATCCTCTCATGAACAGCTGTGATTTTGTTAATCCATCCCAAAAGTTGATTTCACACAGCGACGCACCATTTTGCGGCAGAGGAGTGAAAACACATTTCAGGCATGATGTGAGAAATGACAACTACACTGTTCATGAGGAGGTGTGAAAAAAAGCAATGTTAAAAATCTAGGGTGAAAAGAAATAAATTGGCGAAGTTACCAGTGTGCGAAGAAACTGCACATCGCATGCTTCTATCATGGCCATATTCAGGATTTTGTCCACTAAATTTTCATCATGGGCCTTTTGGGACCTCCCCTCATGAACACTGGGACTGTCATTTCATTAATCAGTCCCATGAGGTGATTTTGCATCCCAAAAAGGTGATTCCATGCAGTCACCTCAAAATCACATTTTAGGACCAGTAATGAGATGACAGTGATATTGTTCATGAGGTGGGGTCCCAAAATGCCTATGTTGAAAATTTGGTGAGACACATACCATTTCTCTTTGTAAAGATGGGCCAGAGGAGAGAGGCAGAACCACTTGCAGCCAAACCAAGAATGTGTGAGATGACAGACTGCACACATGTGTTGGTGCACATCCATTTACTTGCCATGATAGGTGTGGCTTTGGAGGTATCACAAGTTCTCCTGGGCCCCCAAATCACTTAGATGAGATATGAGCAGTGGAGCTGATGCCACAAAACTATTTGTGTAAAGAATACCAAAGACTGCTCTGGCACTGAATATATACATCAAAATAAGCTGCTTAAGAATATCAATGGACTGCTTATTAATACTGATGACCTGCTCATTAATATGAATGATCCCCGATTAATGAGCAGCATTTAGATATAGATATAGATATAGATATAAGATATAGATATAGATATAGATATAGATATAGATATACTGTATAGAAGAATATATTCATGGTCTTAATATTTTCGCTATATTAGCTTAATAGAAATATCAGTGAAAATAATCTGAAAGCGAATATAATTGAATAGTTGGGGTGCCATCCATGTATTTCATATTTTGGCCCAAATATTCAAAAGGGTTGTGAATGGCGCAACAGTGTTGCGCCACGCGCAGTCTACTGATGTGGCATGGCGCGATATTCAAAAGGGAAAAGTGCGTGGCACAAATCCTGATGCACCCGAGCACATCATTAATGTATGCAGGCACAGGTAGAGGTTGCATGCCCATGCATACTCTGCACAGCCCGATATTAAGCCCAGGATGTGCAGAGCCATGCATGCAAAACCCCTACCTGCACCAGCACAAAGCTGATCCAAAAAAAAAAAAGGAACAACAGATGGCAACCCACAGGTAAGCTGCCACATTGCAAGGAGCAACACGGCAGCTGCCATATGGTGACCACCTGAGATCCGGCTGCACCTGGCGGTTCCCCCCATGCCCGATAGTGGGCATTTGTTAAAAAACTGAAGAATTCTGTCCAATATCCCTGGTGGTCCAGTGGACCGCTATCTGCCTGATCGTGGGCATTTGTAAAAAATAGAAAGAAATAAGTCCAATATCCCTGGTGGTCCAGTTGACTGCTATCTGCCCGATTGCAAGGATTTGTAAAAAATAGAAAGACATAAGTCCAATATCCCTGGTGGTCTAGGGGTACCCCCTCCCACCCGCCCACTGAGCCTACCACCTCCCCATCAGCTGACAGGTGGCAGCACCCACCTGCCTGCTACCCGCTGCCATAGACTAACACCACTGGTGGGGCTGTCGCCCATTGGTTCTGGCGGAACCAATAGGCAACGCTGCCATACTGTACTACATTCCAGATATGAATGAATCAGTCACATATCTGGAATGATAATATGAATATGGGCTTTACACCCATTGGCTGACGCCAGAACCAATGAGCGACAGCCCACGACAGTGCAGGTCAGTGGGCAGTGGGGCTGCAGGCGGTGGGGTGCTAGCCACGCACGCTGACTGGGAGTGGGGCAGTGAGGCTCGGTGGTGAGCGAGTGAGGAGGTACCCTGAACCTGACAGATATTGAACTTATCTTTATCTGAATGCCCGCGATTGGGCAGATGGTGATCCACTGGACAACCGAGATATTGAACTTATTCTTCTATTTTCACAAATGCCAGCGATCAGGCGATATGTCACTGGACCACCGGGATATTGGACTTATTTCTTTCTATTTTTTACAAATGCCCGCTATCGGGCTATGGAGCACATTGCCGGCTACAGGGGGCATCAGTCCCCAACGACTGCTGCCTGGCAGGGCCCCAGGCACAAGTCATCGGGGATCGGTGCACCTGCATGCAAATGGGGCCAAGATGACATGCAAATGGCCCCATTTGCACCTTGCATACATTATGGCCCCATTTGCATGTCGGGTTTTGAATATCGCGGTTGCTGTGCATAGCGCAATGGAACTTGTGCTAGCACAGCCCCATGCTCCACTCTGGCCACTTGTGCTGGAGCAGTGCCACTGCACCATGCACACTGCGGGTGGCCAGGGTGTGATATTCAATGCTGCTGAACCATGGTGCAGCTCTGTTGAATATCGCCCAGTCCACACCCCTGCGCAGCCAAGTTGAGCTGGTCCCAAGCTTGCACCACAGCCTGGCACAGTTTGAATATCTGGGCCTTTATGTTTTTTGTTTATTGTTTATTGAGAATGTTCAGAAAGACCTTTGAGTCAGGGACTTATTTACAAAGGTTCCATGTCATACATCAAGGGACAGTACAAACATTTTATAATACAGAGTAAGCAGTAATAAACAACGAAGGATTACATTATATTTCATGACAAGTGATACAGGGTAGAGCAGGGAAGGGGACTAGGTCAGTATAGAGGAGGAGATACAGTAAAGCACTGCCATAAAATTGCAGATCAGACTGCAACTGGCTGATAGTCAGTGGAGGGTTAGGGGAGTAGTTAATCATAACTGGGGGAATAGTTAAGGGAGTTAGCGGGACAGCAAAGAGGCAGGATAGTAACAGGAGCAGTCACATACCTTAGAGTCTTGGAGAATTTCCCTCAGTCTAGTTCTGAAGGGACCAAGCCTCGTTTCGCTTGCTATTTGGATAGGGAGAGAGTTAGTCAGATTTGGGGCTTGGAAGCTGAAAGTCCTTTGAAGTTGGGGAGTATGAGGGCAGACCCATAGTAGCTGCTTGTTTGAGTTTCATGTGGATCTGGTTGGGTGTGCTGGATGAATAATAGAGGAGAGAGAAGGAGAGGCAAGTCCTAGGAGAATCTTCTTAGTTATTAGGCAAGTAGGATACCTAATTGTGTTATCTAGGTTAAGCCATTTTGAGTCGTTGTACAGTGTGCAGGTGTGGGTGAGTCGATCACAGCCTAGAATGAGGCGGCAGGCTTTGTTGAGTACGATACAGAGACTGTTTAGTGCTGAGTTGGTGGCAGCACAGTATATGGTAATACCTTAGTCAAGGAGGACAAGGATGGAGAAGTTGATGGTGAGCCGTAGGCCTTCCGGGGGTAAGGCTATGTTTGTGTCTCTATAGCACACCTAATCTTGAGTTTAGCACTGAGGCAAGGAGGATAATGTGTTGTTTATAGTTGAGGGCTGGGTCCAGAGTGATCCCTAGGTATTTAAAGTAGTCAACTTGCTCAAGGGGGGGTGCAGTTGATAGTGAGAAAAGGGGGGCAGTGGTTCTTGCGGGGGTTCTGCAGGTGGGAAAAGATCATAACTTTAGTTTTCTTGTAGTTGATAATTAGACATTGGGTGGAGAACCAGTGTTCAGCTTCATGGAAGCTATGTTGGAGTGAAAGGTGGAGATTAAGAGGGTTGGAGTCGGAGGCGAAAAGAACTGCATCATTCGCATAGAGGAGCAGGTTACCAGAGACGGCCAACGGAAGGGAGTTTAGGAATAGGCTGAAAAGCAAGGGGCCTAGAATAGACCCCGGCGGTACTCCAGAGTGAACTGGGAGGCAGGGGGACAGGACCATACCTGTTGTGTTCTACCTGACAGGTAGCTGCCGAACAAGTTTAAGGTATCTTTGGAGAAGCCATTGGAGGTGAGGGTGTTAAGGAGAAGGGTGTGGTTGACAGTGTCAAAAGCTTTTGAGAGATCCACGAAGATGGCACCTGTGAGGTGACCACAATCCAAGATGGAGTGGACATGCGAGGTGAAAGCGAGGAGGGCAGTGGTGGTACTATGACCCTTACAGAAACCATGTTGTTGGTCGCAGAGAAGTTTGTATTTAGTTAGATGGTCAGTGATTTGGTCAGCAACAATATGTTCTAAGGCTTTGGAGAGGGTGGGGAGAATGGATATTGGATGGTTGTTGTTTGTGGAGATGCGTTCCCCACTTTTAAAGATAGAGGTGATGTTGGCAAGCTTCCACTGGGAGGGAAATTTCCCTTGACAAAGGGAATGATTTAAGATATGAGTGAGAGAGAGAGGGAGGAGGACTTCCTGGAGAGTAAGGTGAAGAAGCTTCAGGTCCAGGGGGCCACTGTGATTTTTCAAGTGGCTAAGAGCTTTGTCTAGGTAGGGTTTGGCATCTGCAGGGCATAGGATACGAAGACGAAAGGGAGGAGTGGGGGGAGGGGTGTGGGCCCGGTTTGGTGGAGGATCGAAGAAGTTGGGGGGGGAGGATATGGTTTAGATTAGTGAAAGTGGAGTTTAGGGCTGAGGCTACGTGGATGGGATCTGTGACACTGTCACCGCCTATTACTAGTTGGTCTGGGTCTGGTTTGGGGATTTGCCGCAGAGTTCCTTTATATTGTTCCAGAATTTCCATCCATCTCCCTAGGTGGAAGTTAAGGACGCTTTGTAATAGTCTGCTTTGGTGGTGCGGAGGGACCATGTGCATTTGTTATGAGCCTCCTTAGAGTGTTGCATGTCAGCTGGCCATTTGGTTTCACTGACAATGTGCCAGAGGGAGTCACGCTGTTTCATTAGGACCAGGAGGTGATCAGAAAACCAAGGGATCTGGTAGCCTTTGGACATTGTCTTGGTAAGAGGGGGTGAACTTATCACAGATCTTATTGAACATGGAGGTAAATAGGCCAAGTGCTTGATCGGGATCAGGGGTGTTAACGAAGGGTGTCCAGTCCCAGCATCTAAGGAAAGCCTTGAGCTGGGCGAGTTTGCCAGGACCAAGGGTGCATTGTAGGGTGATTTTGTGGGGATGCTTGGGTGCCCTACAGGACCAAGAGCAGATCACAGGAGAGTAATCGCTTAGGGTGTTGGGGAGGACTTGGGTGTTGGTAATTCTGTGTGGGCAGTTTGTGAATACCAGGTCCCAGAGGGTAGATGTCCTGATGTGGAGATTTATTCAGGTGGGTGAGGTGACAACCTGAGTGAGGTTGAGCGCTGAGGCATCATTGGTATAAGGAGCAGCTTTCGAGGACAACCAGTTAATGCTGAAGTCCCCCATGACTATTTTTTCATGTTGGGGTGGAAGAGTCTTGCTATAGTTCAGTATGATAGGGAAGGCAAGTTTGTGTTCGATTGGGGGAAGGTAGACAATAGTAAGTAGGAGGGGGGGCAGTCAAACTGCCAGTAGCTATTTTAGAGTTAGAGTCTGCGCTTTTGATGCTAGTTGAGGGATAGGGAGGAGTTGGCCTGACAGCGGAACCTAAAGGTATGCAGCACAGCCACTACCTTGTTTGCCCATTCTATCAAAGTGATAGAGGATGTAACTGGGGAGGCTTACAGCAGAGTCAGGTACAGAGGGGGAGATCCAGGTTTCACTCAGTCCGA
Source organism: Neoceratodus forsteri (assembly GCA_016271365.2). NCBI lineage: Eukaryota > Metazoa > Chordata > Ceratodontiformes > Ceratodontidae > Neoceratodus > Neoceratodus forsteri. The sequence goes on from CM028130.1 coordinate 658,663,976, forward strand.
TGATGTCAGGGTGGTGCTGGAGTACCCACCCCTGAAAGGAGATCCACTTTTTTTGCAGGTTACAGATGTTGAGTGAGGCAATACACAACCCATTAGAAGTGGTTGTGGTAGGTTGGAGGGCAGTCTTCGGCCCAGGGTTGGGATGGACATTTCCCGTGAGAAGTAGTAGTAGGACAAGAGCTCTGAGGCAGTAGTTTCTTGCTTTGGCATAAAGTTGATGACATTTACGCCTCAAGGACCCTATGGTAGGGTGTTTGGTGGGTATTGGGAGGTTCAAGGTTTGGGGGGCAGCCAGGAGGAGGAGGGGTGGGGCAGGGATCGGGGAGGTGGTAGTGGGAGAGTGACTAGGGGTAGGCTGGGGAGGGCAGGGCTGCAACTAGTCCAGTGCCCATGCTCCTGGCTACTGGTAGTGAGGAAGACGGTAGGGAGTTGTACAGTTGCAGTACTTTTGGTGGTGAGCAAAGCGGGCAGCGGGGTACCTGATGGCCATTTCTGCAGCTCACCACTCATGGGTAAACAGGTGGAGAGAGGGCAGAAGGGAGGGTGCCAGTCGGTTAGACCACATGAGAGGTTCCACTTTACCTGGGGAGGGAGGGATAGTAGCATAGAGATATATGAAGCTGTGGACAGTAGCATGTTTGACTGTGAGGGTGTCATTATTGCTTTAAGAGGCAGGGAAGCTAGAGGGAAAAGCTATGGCTTGGGCAGATTGTGAGTGTGATCAAAGGACATGGTATGACCTCTAGCGGTGAAAGAAAATAAGCTGTAGTTGGAAAAGTTGGGTGATTGGTCAAAAATGGTGTGGGAGGGTTTTGTTGGGCTATACAATGAAGAGCTGACCAAGGGTGGTGGTGGTGGGGGCGATAGGGAGCAGACGATCGGCATTGGTGGGGCAAGCACACACAGCAATGAAGAGCAGCAAAGTGGATGCATGTACCTTCAGCAGCAGCTGGCGCGTTGTGTTCAGTGGGCAGGGAGAGCAACTGCAAGGACACTCATGACCTCCTGGGGTGCTGCTGGAAGAGAAAGTGGGAGAAAAGAAAAGAGGTGAGTTAAGTTGTATGAGTCATGCAGGAAGAGGGGGGTCAGAAATTACCGTGATAGGGGAGGGCTATCACAGTTGGTTCCACAGTGAGAGAGAAACAGGGTAAACTTAAGCAAATTACATGCAGCCTAAAGGAGTGCTATATCAAAGATAGGCAGTCAATTTAAATGCATTAAAATTAAGGTAACCTAAACAAAGGCAGTCTAGGCAGTCAATTTAAATTAGGAACTTAAAGTAAAAAACTATCTCCACTTCTGCAGCGACTGTAAATTGATTTAAAGGCATGGGCTGGTCTCGAGTCTGAGTCCTTATTTGAAAATTAAAAAGGAACCAAAACACAGCACACACAGCGATGAAGAGCAGCAAAGTGGATGCGTGTACCTTCAGCAGCAGCCGGCGCATTGTGTTTGGGGGGCAGGGGAGGGCAACAGTTAGGACCCTCATGACCTCCTGGGAAGTTGCTTCAGCAGCAGCTGGTGCGTTGTGTTCTGGGGGTGGGGGAGGGCAACAGCAAGGACCCTCACAACCGCCTGGGAAGCTGCTTCAGCAGCAGCCAGCTTTTAAGTTATGCACTGAAAATGTTAATGCATTTAAAATGAAGTGCTTTATTGAATAATAGTAAATTACTGTAATATTAAGGTAGTGTTATAGCAAAAAACCAAAATGATAGTGGGCCATCAATCAAGACTGCATCCAGCATAAGTGTTCCGTTTCATGTACTTCCACTTCTGTGCAGCAAACTGCCTGCAAACCCTAAAAAGAAAGAGGTATGCTTTACTAACTGCACTGTGCCTGGTCTATTTAAAATAATTTAAAATAAGCTTACCTTAGTAAGGTAGTTTGTCTGGGCTTCCTGAATACCAGATTGTTGAAATCCATGGACGATGTTGTCGTGTCTGGCAGCAGGTTAGTCAAAGTTGTTCTGGAGCCAGCGAGCATGGTGTTCTTTTAGATTTGTTAGCTGGAGGTCTGCTGCCATGCTTGCCTGCTACCAGTCGGTCAGAAACTAAGCCTGCATACCATGCTGTGAACTGTTTTTATAGGCAGTCTTTAAAGATTTTGTTGACCGAAACATTGAGTGACGGGGGTGCATCGATGCAGGATGCTGATACGTATACCGGTATGATGTCTTTAGTTTCCAGATGCTTCAGGACTGCATCTGTGGTATTGGCTGTACACAAATCCAGGACTAGGAGAGCCTTTTGCTCATCAGACAGGGAATGTTTTTCCTTTTGAATTGTTACATATGGCACCAGCACATTCTCAATAAATTCTAGGGTTGTTTCAACATTTTCCCAGTGGTTCTCACTGTGGGTTACATACCACTCAGTGGGGAACTGGTGTTGAGGGTTTGATGCTGAGCTGCGGTCCTTACAAGTCAATTATGGGGGGAGCATTACACCTTCTAGAGTGCAGGCAAGCACCACAGTTATCTATCTTTTGTCCCCTAGTCCAGTGATAGGGACCTGCCTCGCACCTGTGATCTCCATCATCCACTCTGATACAGGGATCATATTGATCCCTGTTTCATCCATGTTAATCACCAGTTGAGGTCGGTTCAGCTCCTATGCACAAGCATTTGCGGTTCTGGTCATAAAATCAGATTTTAAGTTGGGAAAGTCATTGGGTATTTTACACCCTGCTTTTGTCCCTTTTCCTTTACTAATCCAATTCTGTAAAGGTAACCCCACGCCCACTTGCTTGAAAGATCTAGGTGCCCCCCATTTTCAGTTAGCAACTGAGGAGAGCTGGCTTTGACTATGCCAACTGGTACTCCATGTTTGACCCCTGCATTTACTACTGTTCCCTCGGCATGGAGGGATTTAACAATTTTTTTCAACTGTTCCTCAAGATGCTCCTCTAGATGCTCCTCTAGATGTGTTGGTCATCCTCATGGTTTGTGAGGTAGGGGAGGAGACATGGCTGTGGGATTGGGGACTTCTGGAGCTTGGCCATGTAGTGGGACTTGAAACTGTGGACTGTATTCTCATTTATCCTGCTGCCTGTTGTGCTCATATAGTGGTGCACAGCAGCCATCACTCCCCGCTTAGCCGCATACTTTCCCACTTGAAATCTAGTCTTAGTTGTGTAATTCACATAGGCCAAGGGTCTACTCTTGTTTGTCGGTGGTGGGAAGCAGCTGCAAGCTCCTTCACAACTGCTGCTGCAATTCCGAGCTCAACACCAAAACTCTCGGCCAGATCAGAACTGGACATAGTGCTTGCCTCCGCAGGATACTTTCACTTGAAGGGCCGTGAGGAGCTTATCCATTTTAGCAGTGACATGTTGGCAACAGAGTGGCAACTGAGCAAGTGTGCAGAACAGGGTGTATCGGAGGAGTGCTTAAAGTGTCAGGAACAAGCCTGCTGTGATCAATTAGTGATCCAGTAGGGATTCAGATCTTGATTACCCACTATGCACTGTGTAATTTAGTTCCTTTGCACTTATTACAGTATTTGCCAGTGACCGCAGTGTGAATACTAGCTGGAGCGAATAAGTGCGGTAGCAGAGCGTCCGCTAAAAATATTGGGTGCAAATTCAAACTGCTATACAGTATATAGTCATTGCAAAAAAACTTTGTTAATGTATCAGTAAGGGTTAAAGTGACATTACTGGAAAAATGAGATGTTAGGGTTGAGTTCCTAACTCCCAACCCCCCACGCACAATCCTCCACAGACTGACAGATGCCGGGATGTGCCATGGGGTCGTCAGGCCCAACTCTCACCACATTCCATGTGTAAACAGGTTGACATGCTACAGTAAAGCAGAATGTGGTGAAAGTTAGGCCTGATGACCCCATGGCACACCCCAGCATCTGTCAGTCTGTGGAGGATGGGGGTGTGGGGGTGCGGTTAGGGGCTCAACCCTAACATCTCATTCTCCCACTTTTGTCACTTTAACCATAACTAATGCATTAATGAAGTTTTTTGCAATGTATATCCTTACTTTTTTGAAAAAGTGTAATATAACTAGTAAATAGCATGTGTTGGTGAGACCACTGCCTGCCACCAAGCTACCCATTTGTGCAAATGACATGCATCTGTTGGTGCTTGGGCCCTCTGAGCCCTGCACTCCCACCTACACAGAGCTACAGAGCCATACAGCAGACCAATAAGGCAAGGAACCCTTGTAACTTTAATCTGCCAATATCCTAGCAGCTAGGAAAAAAATTAAAGTGTGGTTGTAATCATGACAGTGTGATGTCCACAGGAGATGCAGCTGATGAGACCTGTATCTCACATCGTTTTCGAGATTAAGGTGGTAACTCGGGCATTGTTTGAATTTTTTCACTCATTTTTCAAATTGTTATTTTGGGGACCCCACCTCATGAACAATGTCACTGTCATTTCATTAATCTGTCCGTAAAGTTGAGTTTGCACAGCAAATGCGCCATTCTGCGCCACAGGTGCAACATCATGTTTTGTGCAAGATGTGAAAATGACAGCTGTATACTGTTCATGAGGAGATGTGAAAAGGGTAATGTTGAAGCTGCAGGGGCACAAGAGTGGGTGGGGGACAGCCACAGGTGGCAGCTGCTGTGTTGTGCCCTGCAATGCAGCAGCTCACCTGTGGGTGTCCCTCGACTTGATCCTTTTTTTTTTTGCTCAAAGTGGTGCAGGCGCAGGTTGGGGGTTGTGCCTGCACAACTCTGCACAGCCCGGCTGAATATCGGGCTGTGCAGTTTATGCATGGTTCCTCCCCCTCCAGTTCAGCATGCACTCATTTGCATTGCACTGTTGCTCAGCCTGTTTTCAGTGGTGCAACTGCCTCCTGCTGAATATTGCAAAATGGCGCAAGTTTGGACTTGCGCAGGCGCAACCCTATTGCGCATGGCGCAACCCTTTTGAATATCTGGGCCTATATATACTCTGTAGCAGATTATATTCGCAGTCTTAATATTTTTGCTATATTAGCTTAATAGAAATATCAGCAAAAATATTCTGAATGTGAATATGATTGAATAACTGGGGTACTATCCATGTATTTCATATTTCAAGTTTTAAGTTATGCACTGAAGATGTTGATGTGTTTAAAATGAAGTGCTTTATTGAATAACAGTAAATTACTGTAATATTAAGGTATTGTTGTTACAAGAAAAGGTGCAAAAAACCATAATGATAGTGGGCCATCAATCAAGGCTGCATCCAGCTTCAGCGTTCTGTTTCATGTACTTCTATTTCTGTGCCGCATCTGCCTGTAAACCCTAAAACAAAAGAGGTACACTTTACTAACTGCACTGTGCCTGGTCTATTTAAAATAATCTAAAATAAGCTTACCTCAGTAAGGCAGTTTATGTGCATTTCCTGAATAAAAGATTATTGAAATCCACGGATGATCTCATCGTGTCTGGCAGCAAGTTGGTCAAATCTGTTCTGGAGCCAGCAAGCATGCTGCTCTTTTAGATTTGTTAGCTGGAGGTCTGCTGCCATATTTTCCCTGTTTCCCATTGAGTTGGTTACATTCCACTCAATGGGGAACTGGTGCCAAGGGTGTGATGCTGAGCTGCAGCCCTTATAAATCAATTGTAGGGGGAGATTTACACCTTCTAGAGTGCAGGCAAGCAACACAGTTATCTATCTTTTGTCCCCCAGTCCAGTGACAGGGACTTGTTTCGCATCTGTGACCTCCATCGTCCACTCTGATACACAGATCATATTGACCCCTGATTCATCCATGTTAATCACCAGTTGAGGTCAGATCAGCTCTTGTGCACAAGCATTTGTGATTCTGATCAAAAAAGCAGATTTTAAGTTGGGAAAATCATTGGACGTTTTATGCCCTGCTATTGTTCCTTTTCTTTTACTAAATCCAGTTCTATGAAGGTAACCCCACACCCACTTGCTTGAAAGATCTAGGTGCCCGCCATTCTCGGTTAGCAACTGAGGAGAGTTGGCATTGACGATGCCAACTGCTACTGCATGTATAACCCCTGCATTTACTACTGCTCCCTCGGCATGGAGGGATTTTAAAAATTTTTTTCAACTGTTCCTCAAGATGTTCCTCTAGATGTGTTGGTCATCCTCACAGTTTGTGAGGGAGGAGAGGAGACATGGTTGTGGGATGAGGGGTCTTCTGGAGCTCGGCCATGTAGTGGGACTTGAAACTGTGGACTGTATTCTCATTTATCCTGCTGCCTGTGGTGCTCATATAGTGGTGCACAGCAGCTATCACTCCCTGCTCAGCCGAACACTTCCCCACTTGAAATCTAGTCTCAGGGATGTAATTCACATAGGCTGAGGGTCTACTCTTCTTTGTCTGTGGTGGGGAAGCAACTGCAAGCTCCTTCACAACTGCTGCTGCTATTCTGAGCTCAACACCAGAACTTTCAGCCAGATCAGAAATGGACACAATGCTTGCCTCCACAGGATACTTTTGCTTGATGGGCTGTGAGGAGCTTATCCATTTTAGCAGTGACATGTTGGCAACTGAGTGGCAACCGAACAAGTATGCAGAACAGGGTGTATCGGAGGAGTGCTAAAAGTGTCAAGAACAAGCCTGCTGTGATCAATTACTGGTATATTAGGGATCCAGATCTTGATTACCCACTATTGACTTTGTAATTAGTTCTGCTGCACTTATTAAAGTATTTGCCAGTGATTGCAATGCGGATACTAGTGGGAGTGAATAAGTGCCGTAGCAGAGCGTCCGCTAAATATATCAGGTGCAAATTCGAACTGCTATATAGTATATAGTCATTGCAAAGAACTTCAGTAAGGGTTAAAGTGACAAAACCAGAGAAGTTAGATGTTAGGGTTGAATCCCTAACCCCCACAAATCCCTCATACGCAATCCTCCACAGACCGACAGATGCCGGGGTGTGCCATTGGAGTCGTCAGGCCCAACTCTCACCCCATTCCATGTGTAAACAGGCTGGCATGCTACAGTAAAGGAGAATGTCTTGAGAGTTAAGCCTGACAACCCCATTGCACACCCCGGTGTCTGTCAGTCTGTGGAGGATGGGGGTGTGGAGGTGTGGGGGAATGGGGTAAGGGGCTAGACCCTAACATCTCATTCTCCCACTTTTGCCACTTTAACCCTAACTTATGCATTAACAAAGTTTTTTGCAATGAATATCCTTACTTTTTGAAAAAGTGTTATATACCTAGTAACTAGCATGTGTTGGTGGGAGCGCAGAGCCTGCCACCAAGCTGTCCATTTGTGCATTATGATATACATCTGTTGGTGTTTGGGCCCTCTGGGCCCTGCGCTTTCACTTACACAGAGCTACAGAACCATACAGCAGACCTATATGGCAAGGAACCCTTGTAACACTAATTTGCCAATATCTCGGTAACCGTAGCAGCTAGGAAAAAAATTCAGGTGTGGCTGTAATCATGACAGTGAGACATCCACATGAGATGCAGCTGATGAGACCTGTATCTCACATCATTTTCGAGATTCGGGCAGTAACTCGGCCATTGTTTGGATTTTTTTACCAAATTTTCAACATGTTATTTTGGGAACCCCACCTCATGAACAATGTCACTGCCGTTTCATTAATCTGTCCAGAAAGTTGTGTTCGCACAGCGAATGCACCATTCTGTGCCACAGGTGCAAAATCAAGTTTTGGGCAGGATGTGAAAAATAACAGCTCTATACTGTTCATGAGGAGGTGTAGAAAAAGGTAATGCTGAAAATCAGGGGAGAAAATATGAAAAATTGGAAAAGTTAGGAGTGTGCATAGAAACTGCACAATGCACACATGTAACATGCCCATTTTTGGGAATTTATTAACCACATTTTCAACATGAGCTTTTAAGGAAATCCCTTCATGAACACTGGCACTGAGATTTCGTTAATCCATCCTGAAAGTTGATTTCACACAGTGACGTGCCATTCTGTGACAGAGGAGTGAAAACACATTTACATAGATACATAGATACATAGACAGTGTCGGCAGATAAGGGCCTGTGGCCCACCCAGTCTGCCCATTTGAGCTTGTAAGTTCAGTTTATGTTTTCCTAGAAGTCTGTTGCCCCTTACCCCTGACCTCCAGAATTCCTTTATGTCTATCCCATGCATTCTTAAATCCCGTGATTGTTTCAGCCCCACCACCTCCTCTGGCAGGGTGTTCCACTTGTTCACCACCCGTTCTGTGAAGAAATTCTTCCTCAAGTTTCCTCTGAATCGTCCTCCTCCAACTTCATCCCATGCTCTCTAGTCCTGGAACATGTTTTTCACTTAAAAATAGTGTATTTCTGCACCCTGTTCCTCCCTGTAAGATACTTGTATGTCTCTATCATATCCCCTCTCTCCCTCCTCTCCTCCAGGGAGTACATATTCAGTTCCTTCAACCTGTCCTCATAGGACTTGTGATGCAATCCATGTACCATCTTTGTTGCCCTCCTCTGAACCTTCTCTACCCTGTCTATGTCCTTACATAGGTAAGGTCTCCAGAACTGTACACTGTACTCCAGGTGGGGCATCACTAGTGTCTTGTATAGTGGAACAGTCATGATGTGAGAAATGAAAGCTATACTGTTCATGAGGAGGTGTGAAAAAAATAGCAATGTTAAAAATCTAGGGTGAAAAATATTAAAAATTGGTGAAGTCACAAGCATGCGTAGAAACTGTGCAACACACATCTGTAACACGGCCATTTTAAGGATTTTGAGCACCAAATTTTCAACATTGGATTTTTGGGACCACCCCTCATAAACACTGGGACTGTCATTTTGTTAATCAATCCCAAAAAGTTGATTTTGCATCCCAAAAAGGTGATTCCGTGCAGTCACTGCAAAATCACCTTTTGGGACCCAGTAACTAGATGACAGTGATATTGTTCATGAGGTGGGGTCCCAAAATGCCTATGTTGAAAATTTTGTGAGACACATACTATTTTTCTTTGTAAAGAGGTGCTGGAGAAGAAACGCAGAACCACTTGCAGCCAAACCAAGTATGTGCGAGATGGCAGACTGCGCACGTGTGTTGGTGCGCATCCATTTACTTGCCATGATAGATGTACCTCTGGAGCTATCCAAGTTCTCCTGGGCCCCAAAATCACTCAGATGAGATATGAGCAGTGGAGCTGATGCCACTAAATTATTTGTTTAAAGAATACCAAAGACTGTTCTGGGACTGAATATACACATCAAAATAAGCTGCCCAAGAATATTAATGAGCTACTTATGAATATCAGTGGACTTGATGACCTGCTCATTAATATTAATGACCCCCTATTAATGAGCAGCATATATATATATATATATATTAATTCATGGCAAAAAAACTCCATTTAATGCATCAGTTAGGGTTGTTCCACAGTGACAAAAGTAAGGAAATTTGATGTTAGGGTTGAAAAAACCCTTGCACCCCCCAACCCCAAACCAGCATCAGGGTGTGCATTGGGGTCATCAGTCCTAACTCTCACCCCATTTACCTATACTTCACCACCTCAGCTTCTTTACACATGGTATGGGGTGAGAGATAGGACCGATGACCCCAATGCCAGTTGAGGGGTGGGGTGGAGGCAAAGGGAGTTTTCAACCCTAACATCAAATTTCCATACTTTTGTCACTGAGGAACAACCCTAACTGATGCATTAAATGGATTTTTTTTACCATGAATATACATATATATATATATATATACATGGCAAAAAACTCTGTTTAATGCATCAGTTAGGGTTGTTCCACAGCGACAAAAGAGAGCAAATTTGGTGTTAGGGTTGAAAGCCCCCCTTCCCCCAACCAGCATTGGGGTGTGCATTGGGGTCATTGGCCCTAACTCTCACCCCATCACATGTGTAAGCAAGCTGAGGTATAGGAGAATGGGGTGAGAGTTAGGACCGATGACCGATGCACACTCTGATGCTGGTTGGGGGCGGCTGGGGTGAAAGGGCGGCTTTCAACCCCAACACAGACTTTCCTTGCTTTTGTCACTGTAGAAACAACCCTAACTGATGCATTAAACTGATTTTTTTGCCATGAATTTCCCTTCTTTTTGAGAATGAGGACTATAAATAATGAATAGAATGCAATGGTGGGAGCGCGGGCCCTTTGGGCCCAGCACTCCCACAATGTGTTGTCTTGTGACATAGTAACAATAACATCAAAGGAAACACAAATGGAAGTGCAAATCATAACGCGCACGGTCACAGTACCACAATTAGAAATACAAATGGTAACGGTAACAGCAACAACAATGCCAAAGGAAACAGAAACACAAATCTAAGTGTGAATGGAAAGGCAAAGCTTAATGCGCATGAGCACGGGAATACAATTGGAAACGGAAATGGTAAAGGTAACAACAACGATGATGCAAAACGAAAGACAAACACAAATGCAAACATAAATGGAAGAGCGTCTGCAAACACACTTGGCAATGTGCACAATGATGCAAAGTGAAACACAAACAGAAACAGTACTGTAGACACAAATGATAACAGTAATGCAAATGCAAGCACAAATGAAACCCATAAAGAGAGCATACACGGTGGCGATACTGCGAGAGCGATAGCATAAGCGGGTAAGACACATCAAGTGGAAGCAGTAACTAACTAGTAACATAGCACACACATGGGTTTTTCCCCAACATCTGCATAGAAACACAGTGAGTACAAAGAATGTATGCATAATAATGGGCCTCAGAGCAGAGAATGAGGAGTTGGAATGGTAAATTGCTTATATCTCAGGAACCGTCAAAAAAAAAAGTAAGATTTTATATGAATTCTGACTTTCCTGGCTAGTTTTGTACTTAGCTTTCACTTGGGGGCTAAGCATTATTCTGATGAAAATATTATCTCACACCGTTTCAGAGATCACAGACCCCGAAAACGCGACAGGCAGCTGTTATGTTATTCTATGGGAAAAATAATGAAGATCAGAGTGCCGTAACGTTGGCGCCCTGTAATATATTTGCACCAAAGCACCATAAGGCACATCTGTGGGTCGTTGGCTTTCTTCCCTCCAAATTTCAGCCCAAAAGACCAAACCGTTATTTGGCAGCGGGGTGGCAAAGAATTCCTGGCATGCGGCAGATGCCATAATGTTAGTCTATGCGAAAAAGCGTCAACTTCAGAGTGCCATAACTATGCAGCCATCTAATATTTGTTCACCAAACCACAAAACAGCATGTCTGAGCATTGTTGGCTGCCTTTCTTCCAAATTTCAGCCCAAAAGACCAAACCGTTGTTTTGCAGCAGGGTGGCAAACAATTCCTGTAATTGTGGCCATAGTGTTGAAAAGTAGTGTTATGATTTGTGACAGTGTCGCAAGTGCAACACTACTTTGCGACACTAATTTTCCCAAAAATTGGAAAAAACATATTTCTGGGGTGTTTAAACCCAAAATAAAGACATGGCTAGCATCCTCAGGGCTTGACTAGGTAAAAACAAAAAGAATTATGTCCCTAGATCGTCCTAATTTTAAATGCCAGGCATTTCTGTGATCAGTAACTGAAAACAAAATGGCAGATTTGCGACATTACTAGGGTCATTTGCAACACTAAAAAGTGCATTTGTGACACTGTTGAACTTTTTGTTAACTTTTCCCTTTGACTATAATAGGAAAATTGTTTTTTGAATAAGTTTTCAACTATCTAATATTTTTTCACGAAATCTTCAAAAGGCACATCGGGGACCCTGGCTACATGTTCCCTGAAGTATTTGGACTGGTCAGACAAACCATGCAATCTGTAGGCATGAGCAAAGAATGCGCAAAAAAAACGTAAATGCACCCCAGAATGTCACTTAATAACTCTACAGTCATATATCCAACCAGAACAAAAGTTGGCAGATCCTAAGACCTATGGTTATGCCCCATGCTTGCTAAAGTTCAGGTAGATCTGTTGAATGGTGGCAAAGTTATTAAGGTGCAAAATTTCACCAATTAACCTTAAATGGGGTACTCACCCCTAACTATGGTAGTACTACTGTGCTACCATAATACATCTATATATCCATATATATATATATATATATATATATATATATATATATATATATAATAGAAAAACTCCATTTAATGCATTAGTTAGGGTTGTTCCACAGCGACAAAAGTGAGGAAATGCAGTGTTAGGGTTGAAAACCCCCTTGGACCCCAGCCCACCCCACCAGCGGCATTGGGGTGTGCATTGGGGTCATCAGCCTCAACTCTCACCCCATCACATGTGTAAAGCAGCAGAAGTATAGGAGAATGGGGTGAGAGTTGGGACAGACAACTCATGCACACCCCAATGCTGGCAGGGGGTGGGCTGAGGTCAAGGGTTTTCACACAACACTAATTTCTCACTTTTATATGTGTGGAACAACCTAATAATCATTAATGGAGTTTTACCTCTAATTTCCCTTCTTTTGAGAATGATAACGAGAAATAGTGAATGTAATGCAGCAGTGGGGCGCAGGGCCCGCGTAATGCAGTAGTGGGGTCACGGGGCCCTTCAGGCCCGCCTCCTACTACGTGATATCTTAATGGCATAGTAACAGAGAACAGCAATGCAAACAGAAGCACTAACAGTGGCGCACATGGTAGCATGGCGAATGAGAACAGAAAGGGTAGCTACATGGTGGCATAGATGGGAACGGTCTGCCACGTGATGTGTTGTCACATAGTAACATGATGCCTGCAAGCGGAAATGTCAATGAGCATGGTGACGCAAAGTGAAACAGAAAGAGAAACAGTACTGTAGACACAAATGGCAAAAAATAACAGAAAAGCAAGCGCAAAGGAAGCATAAAGATTCGCACATGGTGGCATAGGCGTCAAGGTAAGTGAAGCAGTGCGAACTACAAGCGGAAAGAACAGCGGTAACAGTAATGTAAGCCCACAGGCTGGTTTTCCCCAAAGCTGCATAGAAAAGACAGTGAGTACAAAGAATGTATGCATAATAATGAGTATCAGACAGAAAATGAAGACTTGGAATACTAAATAGGTTATATCTCAGGAACCGTGCGACGTAGAAAAAAAATTAAAAGTCATGTGATTTACAACTGTCCTGGCTAGTTTGTACTTAGCCCACATTAGGGGCTAAGCACTTTTCAATGAAAAGTCCATATCTACACCGTTTCGAGATATGGGCCTGAAATGCTTGTGACGCCGTAATGTTATCAATGGAAAAAAGAAGTTGAGTGCCATAACTTTGCCTCTCTGTAATATTTTTCACCAAACCACTGAAAGGCACATCTGTGGGCTGTTGGCTGTGTTCCCTTCAAATTTCATGAAAAAAGACCAAACCAGTATTTTGCAGCAGGGTGCCAAAGGATTCCTGTAATGCGTTGGGCGCCATAATGTTATCCTATGGGAAAAAGTGTCAACTTTGGAGTACTGTAACTTTGCCACCATGCAATATATTTTCAACAAAATACTGAAAGGCACATCTGTGAGATGTCAGCTACGTTTCCTCCAGATTTTAGCCCAAAACTCCAAACTGTTCTTTTGCAGCAGCGTGCCAAAGAATTGCTGTCATTTTCCCACAGACTAGAAAAGTACTGTCGCAATTTGCAAAAGCTTCTGCAAAAATTTGCACATTTTCGTGATGCGAAAGTACTTTGTGAAAGTACTTTTTCCAGAAATTTGAAAAACATATTTCTGGGGTGTTTTAACCCAAAATAAAGACATGGCTAGCATCCTCAGGGTCCGACTAGGTGAATACAAAAAGAATTAGGTTACTAGAGGGTCCCAAATTTAAATGCCAAGCATTTTTCTGATCACTAACTGAAAATAAGATGGCGGATTTGAAAGTAACAGGGCCATTTGCCAAAGTAAAAATGCATTTGCGACACTGTCAAACTTTTTGTTAACTTTTCCCATTGACTTATAATGGGAAATTGTTTTTTGAATAACTTTTGAACCGTTTAATATTTTTTCATGAAATGTTTGAAAGGCACATCGGGGACCCCGTCCGCACATTCCCTGAAGATTTTGGGCCAGTCGCGCAAACCGTGCGACCTGTAGGTGCGACCGTAGAATTCCAGAAAAAGCCTAAACGCACGCGCAGATCATGCTTAATAACTCCACAGCCATGTATCCGACTGGTACAAAACTTAGCAGATCCAAGGTGTATGGGTCTTGATCGTGTATTCCAAATTTCAGGCAAATCCGTCAAACAGTTGCAAAGTTATTAAGGTGCAAAATTTAGGGTTTAACATAGAAATGGCTCCTTAACCCTAACTATGGTAGCACTACCATGCTACCATAATATACAGTATATATATATATATATATATATATATATATATATATATTATAGTGTGTGGTCGCACCACTATAGTTATGGTTCAGCGGTCAGTTACATACTAAAGTCAAAAGTTTGAGTGTTAATAACTTTGGACTCGTTAAATGGATTTGCCTGAAATTTGGTACACACGTTGGGGCGTGGTAGTTCTCTTGATTTGCCAAATTGTGTTTTGGTCAGAGTGCCGTTTTTTGTGTATGAAAACGCTGAAAAATGCTAAATTATCCATTGTTGGAGGCACCTTTTGGCATTCTGAATGTCGTCCTGCATGGCCATCGTGTGGCATGCTGCTCTGTGAGATGACTTGTTTGAAAGAGCTTTGGTGGCTGAACATGTGGTGTTTTTTTTTTGGTGAAAAAATATTAAGGCATTCAAAAGTTATGGCACTTTTAAGTTCCCATTATAAGTCAATGGGAAAATTTATATGTATATCTTGCTATCAAAGAATGGGGTTATGGCCATCTCATCCCACCTGGCAATCAAAGTATTTACAGCCTCACAGTTCAAGAATCTTTGTCCTCGAGGAATTTCAAACTTCTTTGATCGCAAGGTCCGCCATTTTGTTTTTAGTTTTTCAGTAGATCTTGGCTCAGGGGTCACTCCTGAAGTAAAACTTTGATGGGTTTTACTCAGGGGACTCCAATCTATCGAGGCATGGCTTTGGTTGGTGGCAAATCAGTCAAAAAATGGAGTTATATGATTTTAAAATCTTTGTTCGTGGCTCGCTAACGGTCTTTGAGTGCGAGCCTGCAAATTCTTTAATTGCAAGATTGATTGATTGCCATCATGTATCACAACCTATTTTCACAAATATCTTGGCTCAGGGGTGATCTAGGGGCAGAAATGAGGGTGGGTTTTGATCAGGGGGGCTTCGTTCTATCTAGGCATGCCTTTGGTTCAGTTGAAATCGGTGAGAAAAAATATGTATCAAACTGTTCCATTCTTTGGCCATGAGCATGAGATTTCTTTGATCGCGAGGCTGCAAATTCTGAGACCTCCAGATTCTTTTTCCACCATCATGCCTAGTGAGTGAGGGACGAGATGGCCATATTAAAAATCATTATTTTGCAGCCGAGGGGTGTACTAAGAAGACAAATGAGGGTGGGTTCTACTCAGGGGGCTTCGTTCTAATGAACCATGGTGGTGGTTTATCACAATTCTTTTAATTTTTAAGATTTGAAGAGTTTTTATTCTTTGATTATGAACCTGCAAATTCTGAGATCGTGAGTCTGCAAATTCTTTGATCGCGAGATTCTTTGACTGCCATCGTGCATCACGAGCGAGGGACGAGATGGCCATATTCAAAATAATTATTTCTCAGCTGAGGGATGTAATAGGAAGACAAATGAGTGTGGTTTGTACTCAGGGGGCTTCATTCTCATGAACAATGGTGGTGGTTTACCGCAATTCTTTGATTTTTTTAAATTACAACAGTTTTTAATCTTTGGTCACGACCCTGCAAATTCTTTGATCACAAGCCTGAAAATTCATTGATTGTGAGATTCTTTAATCACCATTTTTGACCGCGTGGGAGGGACAAGATGGCCAGATTTTCATAATGGAATGATAGGGAAATTTCACCAATGTTTACCATTGAATGTCTCGGAAACAGTTTGGCCTTCTAACTTGAAATTTGGAGGGCATTTACAGCATATCTTGTGGATGAAAATTGCAGTGCTAACGTATTGTTTCATGTTTATTGGATCAAGTATAGAAACATAGAAACATAGAATTTGACGGCAGATAAGAACCGCTTGGCCCACCCAGTCTGCCCATTTCCCTACCTACTGGATAAGCTGCAGATCCTAGTTAACCAACAGCCTGCTTCTTCCTACCCCCACCCCCCAGAATTGCCTTATGACTGTCCCATGCATGCTTGAATTCCACCACTGATCTTGACTCCACAACCTCCTCTGGAAGGCCATTCCATGCATCCACAACCCTCTCTGTGAAAAAATACTTCCTTAAATTACCTCTGAGCCACCCCCTCTATCTTCAAATTGTGCCCTCTTGTTCTTGCACATCTCTTTTTTTGAAAGATGCTACCCTCTTGGACTTTGTTGATTCCCTTGAGGTACTTGAACGTTTCTATCATGTCCCCCCTCTCCCTCCTTTCCTCGAGGCTATACATATTAAGCTCCTTTCGTCTCTCTTCATATGTCTTCCAGTGCAGACCCTGCATCATTTTAGTTGCCCTCCTCTGGACAGCTTCCATCCTGTCTATATCTTTGTGGAGATTGGGTTTCCAGAACTGCACACAGTACTCCAGATGGGGTCTCACCAGCTGTCTGTACAGAGGGATAATACCTTCCTGTTTTCTACTGGTGATGCCTCTCCCTATGCATCCCAGTATCCATCCAGCCCTCCTTGCTGCCCTATCACATTGCTTGCCCACCTTTAGGTCATCTGATATGACTACCCCAGGTCCCTTTCCATTTTTGTTGTTGTTAGTATCTCACCCCCATTGTGTACTCTTCCCTGGGTTTTGTTTCCAGGTGCATTACCTTGCACTTCTTAGCATTGAATCTAAGCTGCCATACATTTGACCATTCTCTAACCTTGCCAAGTCCTTCTCATCCTTTCCACCCCAACCTGTGCATCAACTCTGTTGCAGATCTTTGTGTCATCTGCAAAGAGACATACTTTCCTTCCAGTCCTTCTGCAATGTAAACTTATAAAGACATTGAAGAGGACCAGTCCTAATACTGAACCCTGCGGTACCCCACTAGTAACCCTCCTTTCTTCTGAGTGGACTCCATTTACTATTACTCTCTGTGTCCTATTCTCCAGCCAATTCTTTACCCAGGCTGTCATCTTGGGACCCACTCCCAGGCTGGCTAACTTGTATATTAATCTTTTGTGTGGGACTGTGTTGCTAAAGTCTAGGTAGGCCATGTCCACAGCCCCTCCCTGATCTACTACTTTGGTCACCCAGTCAAAGAAATCTATCAGATTTGTCTGGCATGACCTTCCCACTGTGAATCCATGCTGCCTAGGGTCCTGTGCCCTCTGACCTCTAGATACTTGACAATTCTTTCCTTCAGAAGTGATTCCATCATTTTCCCTATCACTGAGGTTAAACTAACAGGTCTGTAGTTTCCTGCTTCTGCTTTGCTCCCACTTTTGGAAGGGAATCTCATCTGCCCTCCTCCAGTCCTCGGGTACCACCCCATCCTCCCATGATTTGTTAAAAGGGTAGTCAGTGGTGTCACTAGTTCTACCCTTAGTTCTTTAGAATTCTGGGATGAATCCCATCACGCCCCATTGCTTTGTCCACCTAGTTTTAAGAGTTCTTTCAGAACCCTTTCTTCTGTAAATGGGCTGGTATCAACTTCTATATCCAGAGTGTTTCTACTGTTGTTTTTATGTACCTCCCCTCTTCATTTGTAAATACTGAGCAAAAATATTTGTTTAGTATCTTTGCCTTTTCACATTCTCCTCTGCCCACCCTCCTCCCTTTATTAAGCCTCACTATCCCTCCCTTTGTCTTCCTTCGCTCCCTGATGTACCTAAAAAAGGTTTTATCCCCCTTCTTAACTGAGTTGGCTATCTTTTCCTTGGTTTGGGCCTTTGCTGTTCTGACTGCCTTCCCAGCTTCCTTTTGCTTTAACTGATCCAGTTCTTTGTCCTGCTCCTTCTGTGATTCCTTGTACTTCCTGAATGCTTTCTTTTTCTCTTGAACCTTCACTGCCACTTCCTTTGAGAACCATAGTGGTTTCTTACATCGTTTTGTTTTGTTTATTTGCTTCACACAAAGGCTCGTTACCTCTGTGATGGCAGTTTTTATTATTCCCCATTGTTCTTCCACCCCTCCTTCCTGCCCATTTGCTAGTGCATTCCTTAGGCACTCACCCATTTTGGCAAAGTCAGCCCTCCTAAAGTCCAGTACTTTTGTCTTTGTATGGCTTGACTCTATTGCTGTGTTTATTGTGAACCATACTGTTCGATGGTCACTAGTTTCCAGATGGCTACCCACTTCTACATCTGTGATCCTCTCTCCAGTATGTTGCAATTTGGAACACAGATTGCAAGAATCTGCCTATAAGCTGCTGTCAATAAGTAGTTGAGATGTCAACAAGTTACAACTTAGATAGCAATTGCCCCTATTGTGAGGCTAGCTCAATAGGTGCCCCCACATGGTAATTCACAGTAAGTGGCACTTGTACATGCATGGATAGAGCCACAGAGGGCTATCACCTAGTCATTTCAAAATTTGCAATGATTGCCCCCATAGATGTACTGGCAGTCTTAATACTGGAGATGCTGCATTATAAAATGATGCTGAGAGTGCATTGTCATCCTTGCTACTTCTCTCCTAAGGCCTGAGTCAGTGACTGGGAATGGAATGAATCAGTTGAGAATACCCGATACTATTGTGGACTGCACCCATGCGACACCTGTACCACAACACATTGGATTTGTTGTTGGTTGTTTTGTGGGGCAGCTATCGAGGGTAGCTTACCATGAGGCCCACTTGCAATGTGTGTTCTGACATTCAACCATGTCTGGTGAACTGTGGGTGTATGTGGCAAGCATGGTGAATGTGGAACATAGATTTCAAAAACTTGTATACTAGGTTGTTCTGAATAGGCAGTCCACATGGTCATAAGAGACTAGACAGATTGTAAGTGCTTTCTATTTCAAGCTAAGCTCAATACATGTCCCCCGCATGGTAAATCATAGCAAGTGGAGTTTCACATGTATAGATAGAGCCACAGAGGGCTACTGACCTACTCATTTACAAATGTGCAATGACTGCCCCCATAGAGGTAGTGACAGTCTTAGTACTAGAGATGCTGCATTGCAAAATGGCACTCAGAGTGCACTCTCATCCTTGTAAGTTCTCCCCTAACCCCCCCAAGTTGGTGCCTGGGAATGGAACAAACAAGTTGAGAACACCTGATACTATTGTGGCACTGCTCCCATGCACCATCTGTACTACCACACACTGGATTTGTTGTTGGTTGTTGTGTGGGGCAGCTATTGAGGGTACAATGACTGCCTGCATAGAGGTAATGACAGTGTTAGTACTGGAGTACTGGAGATGGTGTATTGCAAAATGATGCTCAGAGTGCACTCTCATACTCACAACTTCTTTCCTAACCCCTGAGTCAGTGACTGGGAATGGAACAAATAACTTTAGAACACCTGATACTATTGTGATGTTGCACCCATGTGCCATCTATACCACCACACACTGGATTTTTTGTTGGTTGTTGTGTGGGGCAGCTATTGAGGGTAGCTGGGAATGGGGCCCACTTGCAATATGTGTTCTGACATGCAACCAGGTCTGCTGAGCTGTGGGTGCATGTGGCAAGTATGTTGAATCTGGAACACAGACTGCAAGAACCTGCATGATAAGATGTTGTGAATAGACAGTACACACGTCCACAACTGACAACGTAAATTGCAAGAGCCCCCCATTGTGAGCTGTCCTCAGTATGTGGCCCACATGGCAAGTCACAGCAAGCAACACCTCCACAAGTATGCATAGAGACAGAGAGGGAAATCGACCTCCTTTCTGCAAAATCTGCAATGACTGGACCCACAGATGCAGTCATAGCCTCAGTACTAGTGATTCACCATTGCAGATTGATCCTCAGAGTGCACTGTCATCCTTGCAATTCCTCCCCTAATCTGTGAGGTGGTGAGCGGGAATGGAACAAATAACTTGACAACAATTGATGCTATTGTGACTCTGCACCCATCTGTAGACCATACACTGAGTTAGGTGTCTGTCCTCTCCCCAGGAGATCCTCTCTCTAGTGTTCTACTTTCTCTGCATAGTCAGGGCCATGCAGTTACAGTGTAATAGAAGACATGTAGAGCAATACTACAACTCGGTAAAAGTAATTGCTTTAAAATAAAACTCAGGAGACATAGCATAAGGTTTAAAATGACATTATTATTTCAGTATTTATATATATATTTAGTCCAAATTGTTTGGTTGCTCTTGGGATGGGCAAAAAAAGAGTTCATTGTACATATCTGTGATAGTTTTTGGGGATTTTTTTGTTTGTTGGTATTTCACTGACTTTATCTACACTGTATCTTTTTAATATGTTTAGCGTTTTGAATTAAGATTGTGTATAGATTTGGTAAGTGGTTCCATATGGGCATTAATGTTACAGAACATGTAGTGAGCAAATATTTATCTTTGCTACATTTATTGCTGAATGGTATTAGTTATGTGTCTATTGATAGTATTTTATTATCACATTCACTGACCACTTAGATATTAAGAGAATGGAGACTAATAATAAGTTATGTTTCTTGTGGTTTTCCATGTTTGACAGCTATTTTATGCAACTGAGTAGAATAGAGTTAGTTTTTCACCTAATTAATGTTTAATGGTGTTTAGTTATTAACTACATGTGCACATGAGACAGTAAGAAACATTTAGCGGTTCTCATGAGCATATTCATACATTCTTTCTATAGGAGAACCACATGTGTAGATTATTCTACCAGTGTAAAAGTAGGTGACAATATTTCACATATGAGTAGACACCTTTAGTTTGATATCAACAGACACATTATGAAGTTTAATTTGTTGTTATGTATTTATTGTGTTTTAGTTAAATGAGAGACATTTTTTCATTTCTTATTTGAGTACTATTGTACTTTATTAGGGATGTCTACATATGTTTTACTACTAATTTTGTTAAACTAGCAGTTATTTATTTGAAGGTGGATCTACCAATATCAAGAAGTAAAAAAAAGATAGAAGGACTACAAACATTTGTTACATATTTAACTATGTCATGGTGTGGTAAGGATACTCATTTTACATCCATTTTTTGACTGATGGAGAGATGGTTGGTTAAGCTGCAAATCGATGAGTTTTTAAAAGTATTTATTATTTGTGGAACTGGGAAAAATTCTTCATCCGACCTCCAAAAATATGATGATCCTGTTAAAGCAAGAGCACACCAAATGTTTGCTTTGTGGAGCAGAAGTAGACAATCCTTTTAAACATTTTGACCCAGATATTCAAAAGGGTTGTGCATGGTGCAACAGTGTTGCACCATGCGCAACCCATTGATGCACCCCGGTGCAATATTCAAAAGGGAAAAGTGTGCGGCACAAATCCCGATGCGCTGGAGCACATCAGTAATGTATGCAGGCACATGTGGGGGGGCGTGCCCATGCATAACCTGCACAGCCCGATATTCAGCCTGGGATGTGCAGAGCCATGCATGCACAACCCCTACCTGTGCCAGCACAGAGTTACACCAAAAAAAAGGAACAGCTGATGGCCACCCACAGTTGAGCTGCCACATTGCAGGGTGCAACACGGCAGCTGCCACCTGTGGATGGCCACCCGAGTTCCTGCTACACCTGGCAGCACCCCCATGCCCGATCATGGGCATTTGTACAAAAAATATTAATGTCCTATATCCCTGGTGGTCCAGTGGACCACTATCTGCCTGGTCATGGGCATTTGTATAAACAAAAGACTTCCAATATCCCTGGTGGTCCAGTGGACTGCTATCTGCCCGATCGTGGGCATTTGTAAAAAAAAACTAATTCCAATATCCTGGTGGTCTGGTGGTACCCTCCCACCCACCCACTGAGCCCACTGCCCACTTCCCCGGTCAGCTGGCGGGTGGCAGCACCCCACCTGCCTGCCACCCCGCCCCCCGCCGACTGACACCTCAGTAGGGCTGCACGCCCATTGGTTCACAGTGTGAGCTAATGGGTGTGCAGCCCCTACCGTACTACACAACTGAAGAAAAGAAAAAGAAAAATTCCATTATTAAACCTCTGCCTACAGAAGTCCCTCACATGGCCAGGCCCGCTTTCCCAAGAGACAGTCAACTAACAGTAACAAAACGTGCCTTTTTCCACCCTGCCTATACTCCTGGATGCCAAAGTATTTATGCACTGCCATCTAATGCTGTGGATTCCACTTATCCCCCAAATGCTATGCCTTCTCCTACCCATGCTTGTAGCGATGCTGTAAACATGCAAACAACCTTCTTTTGCACCCCCCCATTGTGGCTGCATAAACCTCCTGCTCCACTTTTGGAGCCTCTGACCCTCTTTCACTGCCTTTCCAGGCCTAACTGACCTGTGCCCCCTTGTGTCCTGGGTTGCTATGCTCTCAGCCCCACTGCCGGGTACTGGCTGCCCCCAAAACCATGACCCCCCCAAAGACCACGATCCCCTTCTGTGGCTGACCCCTCTGTCTGGGCCTTCTGCTTCCTTTTCTTCTTCCCATAATCCACCCTACTCCATAACATCCTTTCTCTGAGCCCCCTTCCATTGCTTGATCCTCCTGGCGTGTGACATCATGCCACATGGCCAGGTCCCTCTTTACTAGACCTCTGGCCTGCTCCTTCTCCTCCTTGTCTCGTGCACCCACATGTTCTCTTTTCCAAAGGACACACTGTCCTGTATTCCAAACAAGCCCTTATCCCATTGCCATTAGGCAACCTTCCCCTGCCCCAGACACTCATCCAGCTGCTCATTTTCAGCCAGATCCCTTGGTGTGTGACATCACGCCATGTGGCCACTCATCACCCCCCCGCCAGGCCTTTTCTGTAGGCCTCTCATTGCCCTAATAGCTTTTGCAATATTTGCATGTCCCCCTCTGAAGTGCTAGGCCCTGTAATGCTCAGCTTGGCCAACGCGTAGGGACTCACTTTCAGGCAGCATGGGTCCTACCGCATCGCCATATGGGGCAGCGAGACTGATGCTGGAACCAGAGCAGTCTCCTTGGTGGGGAAAGTTAGGAAGCCACCCAGAGAAAGGAGGATGTAATCTCCACATGGAGACGTGAGGAGGTAGCAGGGAGATTGGGGGAAGAGGCTTCATTTTAAAGCCATGCAGTAAAGCAGGCATGTGGAATGCTCCGTGGAGAGCTGCTCATCCAAAGAGACAGGAAGCATCAAGGGAGAGTTTCTCCCCAGACTTGGCCACTTTGGGATCTCTTAGGGAAATCAAGAGCACAAAGGACTTGTTATAAGGAACAAGTGATGTTCTTGTGTACCCACGGCCCAGGGGGCTCCTTTTCTAGAAAATTCATGGTGCCAAGACAGCTGAAATATCCCCAATGATTTAAAGCAAGAACATACCAAACACTATAAGGCTTCAAAATTCTGTTCCCACCAACTAGAACAAATCCCACTCAAACAAGCCATGTTAAAGGCCAGTAGAGGCCTAGTCAAGCCAGCTTCTTAAACAATCTGCCTTTTACCATAAAACTAATCTCAGCTTTTTTAACTGAATTACCCTTTTCTGGACCCAAAACGCTTTGCAACAAACCTTACTCACTTGAACCTATTCGCCTCGCGATTTAAAGCCAGAGCATACAAACCCAGTAAAGCTTCAAAATTTTGTTCCAACCAACTAAATTCAAATTCACTTGAACCAGCAATGTTAAAAAACAGTGGAGACCTATTCAAGACAGCTTCCTAGACAATGTGTGTTTAAAAGAAAACTAATCTCATGAAGAATCTTCAGACACTGCTCCCAACAAACCATCTCCATCAAAATTTCATTAAAATTACGTAATAATATTTTCTTTTTTTATATACTTGCCTAAATATGCCATAGCTGTTAGTTTCTTACCTGCTGTATGCTAGTACACAAACCTTCCAAACGATGTGCCAATCTGATGTGCTGCAGTTTCTTGTAAATCAAAACTCCATCAAAAGTGGCTGAACCACTCCTGTGCTGTCCATTATTTACCTCCTTTAGCCCCTCCCCTTCCTGTTGACTGCATATTGTTCTGTCTCCCTGTCCCTCCCCTTCCCTTCCCCCCTCCCCCTCGAGCACACCGTCTTCAGGTAAAGGGAAGGGGTGCAACAGGACAACTTGGTCTGCCCCTTAAAGGGCAAACTCCATTGTGCTGATTAGACTTGGTAGTGCTTGGTAGTCAGACAGACACAATTGTGATATTTCTACATCTGAGTTTTTGAGATTTCTCACTCAGCATGGGAGAAAAATCTACATTGACTGTATGGACAGTGGGATAAAATTTGGTGAGAAGGGCAGAAGTGTTCAGTAGAGGTAGTCATTTTGGCAATGATTTGCACCTACCTGGATGCTCAGTGTCTTGGTTTGGGAAAGGTGGCATGAGGTGGGAGCAACTCATGCCTACCATGTACCATTTATTGGAGACACACCTAGAACCAGACACACTCCTTTTCCATCTTGGAGGCAATGATTTGGGGAGCAAAAGGGCAACTGAATTAATAGAAGCTGCACAGTCTGATTTGCAGCATCTTATCAGTATGTTACCAGCTTATAAAATTCTGTATTCTGACATTACACAGCGCATGGTCTGGAAAGGTGAGGATTACTATCCTGCACTTGAAAGGTCATGCAGGAAGGTGAACATACAATTATCTGGATTCCTTCATGTTATGGGAATGCATACCATTCATCACCCCCAAATTACTTATGACAAATATTGGCTATATCTGAAAGATTGTGTGCATCTCTCTAACACTGGTAATGACATTTTTGTTGGGGACCTTCGACATGGTATCCTTACAGTTCTTTGATTGTGTACCTGTACAAGTGTGCCTATCAAGCACATCACATACGCACTGACAAAAAAACACTTCTTTTTAGAGCTAATGTAAATGGTCAAAAAATAAAATATGTTGCATCTTGCACATTGTTGTGCGTATGGTAGAGTGTGAGTCTGTGGGAAACACAGGTAGTGTGGTATTTTTTTAGCAAACAGGTGTTACAATAATTGTTTTGAGTTGATTGGGATGTTCATTTTTACTTGAGATGTTATGTGTGTGTTTGGAGGTGTTACATGACATATTGGTTGGGTGTTGCTGTGCAAATGGTGTTTTTTTGTGTTATTTGCTCATGTGATGTGGGGTGTGTGTACTGTTACTATTTTACATTTTTTGTGCGATATCAATTTTTTCTAACAGTTCAGTATGGTTGGTTTTAAGGGAGGATGCATTCTCTGAGTATGGATGAAAATGTTATGTGTGTTTCTGAAGGTGAACTGCCAAGAAAGGGGGAGTTTTATGGCATAAAAACATGTATGCTGTTTATGTAGTATACAGTGTGCTGCTAGGGATGTATTCACTGGGTAACTCAGTGACTGTCTTTTGTTGTCAACAATGTGTGTTGTTTGACAGTTCTGTAATACATTTTCTGTTTTTCTTTCAACAGATCTATATATATATATATTTCTTGAGATTTTCTGCACATACTCTACTGTAAGGTAAGTATTGTTCTTTTTTGTTTCACCTGAGCGTTCAGCAGGTTACTACACAGATGCTAAAGTGAATTATGCTCTAGTATCATAGGATGTATTGTATGAGGAACCATTGTCTTGTCCACTGTTTCCTTATTGAGCTCTTACAAAATGATGTAGACACTACCAGCTCTCTGATTGCCTCATACCAATAGCAGGAGGGTGGATTAATGTACCGTAGATGTCCACTTTGAAAGAACTATTAATTCAAGGTGCACCATTAGCTAACACTATGTTTGGGCACCCTGAATTGGTGTACTGATGTGGTGTCATTTTTTGACTGTCAGTTACTGAGGCCTCTAAAGTCTTTAATATGTAATGTGCCACTTTTCTACAATTGCTAAGGCAGTGTGCAGATCAAACAATTTAGATTTCTTACTTTTAACTTATGTTGCTTGCTCTTTGTAGTCCAGTATTTTACTTTTTTGTGACTGCTGTGACTTTTACCTTTGGTTGTTCATTTGCAAAGTGTCATGTTGTATTACCATCTTGTTATGTTTCAGGTACTTCATCAGCTCCTCACTACTGGCTGTCCAATAGCTGCAAAGAAACTAACATGAAAAGCAGTGAAATAAATATTTTCAAATTTGAATACTGCTTGTTTCTGTGTCTGCTGTGGGGGGGGGGAGTGAGTATAGCCATTGCAACTTCTGATGTTGCTGACTGGCTGCTACTGCCTGTCTGCAAAAAAATTGAACAAAAGTGTCAATACTGTGTCTATGTGTCTGGCGGCTGTGGGGGGGGGGTTGTGAGTGTAAACAGGATGTGTAGAAGACAACAAAAAAGAGGTGGAGGGATTACTTGTTTTACATACAAATAAAACATTTAATATGAGAAGTCACTAACATATATATTTTTAATACATCTCACACAGTGATCATTTTGAAAGTACAATAATACCATACAGGGTGATCAGTTGGGTGTAATTATACTGCTAGGTGGTATAGTGTTTTTTTAATATTGTCCACCCTGTCGGGTATTAATACTTGGTTGTAGCACTATTTCTGTTGTGTAGGGAATAGTGGGAAGTACCCCAGTGTGCCTGTATGGTGCACAGCTGTTTGGTCTGCCTTATTACACTATGTAGTCAGTATATGAATAATAGAGCTTACATAATTTTAAAGGAGATACTACAGCAGCTGTGAATGCAGGTGTCAATATTTGATTACTATACTGTTTTGTTAATGTCGGTGAGGGGGGCGCATTGATGTCTTTTAATAATAGAGTCATTGTTACTTCAGAATTCATTAGTTATTACACATATCTCATTGTGAGTGTTAAGAAAGAGAAGCAGGTGTGAGATACAGCACTATTAATATTATATCTAATAACGTTTTCTGATATGCCTTTTTTGTCTTTTTTTATTACAGATAGACAATGCCAAAATCTTGGAGTGACAGAGAGGTGCTTGCCCTTGTTCAGGCTGTTAGGGAGCATGTGAATGCGTACATCATCATGCGTGCAACTAACCTCAGCCTGACACTCACACGGAGCAAGGTAGGTCTTTCATTTGATTGAGAGTTCAGTATTGTTTTCCATGGCTATAGATGTGATCAATGACAACCATGGGTTCTGCATCATATTAATAAAATAAATTGATCCTTGGTGGTACAGTGGACCATACACATCCTATTCGTGGTCTTCTGTATACTAGAACTAAAATAAACATTTCCTCATGCTGGTACAGTAGACTCTCTGTGAAGCCTGATTGTGGGCACTGTAAAAGGATAAATGCTGGTGGGCCAGCAGTACCCCCCCTCTCCAGCCAGTCACGGAGACCCACCAGCCTGCTCCCAGCTGGTTGCATCTGGTGGAAGCTCCCCACCCGCAAAATCATCTGCTCGGCTGGTGAGTCACAGCATATACTGTGACTGTGTGACCATTGGTCCACAGCATGGGGTAATGGGTGTGCGCACTGTAGTGTATGGCACAGTCCTGCTATATGAATGGGTCTATTCTCATTTTCAGAATGTGTTGTACAGTATGGTGTGCATGCTCATTGATCCATGCTTTGCAGCAATTGGCATACAGCTTTAGTGTACTCTGTAAGTCAGCGGGTGGATGGATGGATGGCTTGTGGGTGGGGACCTGCCACATATCGCTGAGCAGGTGAGATTGCGGTGGTCAGTCTGAGTGGGCAGGTGGGGAAGGGAGGTACCATTGTACCACCAGATTTTTCCTTTTACAATGTCTGCAATTGGGCTTGGGAGCACTCCCCGTGGACTGCTGGGGATGACTGTTTTTTTACAAAACATGTGATTAGGCTGGGAGCAGTCCATTGGAGCACTATGGATATATTTATTTTATTTTAATTATACATATGCTTATGATTGGGCTGGGTATAGTGTTCTGGAGCAGAAGCGATAGATCTAATTACTTATTTAGTATTGTACATATTCCTGTAATCTGTTACTGGGGAGCTTTGCTGGTGAGGTGCAGGGGGGTGTTAGTCCCTGATGACTGAAGACTGGCAGGGTGCCATGTGAAAGTCGTCAGGGATCGGTGCACCTATATGTAAATGGGGCTATTATGACAAACCAATAGACCCATTTGTGGCTTGCATGTATTATGGGCCCATGTCCATATTCATCGCTGAATATTGCAGTTCCTTCACTTATCGAAACTGCAGTTGTGCTCTTGCATTCCCCTGCTACTTTCTTGCCACTTGCAGTAGTGTAGTGTCAGTCCAGGATGTACAATGCCGGCAGCCATGATAGCATATTGAATAGTACTGAATTATGGTGCTGCACTGTTGAATATCACCCAGGACATGATACGGCACTTCCCAGCAATCCAGACCATGGTGTTATTGAAGTATGATGAGACACATTTACTGTCAGCAGTGTTAACTGATGTAGATGTATATATGGAGGATCTCCTGTAAAATAAAAAAAAGTAAAAAAAATAATAGTTTCGTATTTATATACATATTTGTTACACAAATGTTTTTATTTAATATATACCTAGAGAGTATTTTGTTGTGTAAGAAAATGGACTAAAGGGTGTCTCTTGTTCTGGTAAAATGGTTAAACTGGGTCATTGGATGGAGTTGGTGTTTGACCTTGTGCACAATGTCAACCCCTTCCGCCACATGTTAGCATTATAGCACTGCAACAAAGCATGTGATGTATTATTCCTTTCATATGTGATAATCTGTGCATATGAGTCCATGTTTTTAGAGTTGGTGAATTAGTGATAGAGTTGTGGTCTTTGTAAAGTTATTCATTTTTGTGTTAGACAAAACACTCGGCATCATTTTCCTTTTTCTTTTTTCCTAAGGGTAGTCGCGCCGTGGGGAGACTGGAGATTACAAAATCTCCAGATGAGTGTCACAGTAAGTGGAAAATCACATGCCAGAACTTTTTTAAAGCAAAGGCAGTGGTGGGTGGTATGCAAAGGAGTGTCTGGGAGTGGTACGACATAGCTTATGCTATGTGGGAGGATGCAGGGAAACTGAAATTTGGTGATCATCATCACACCTGTGAGTATATCTTTGCAACTGTTGTGATGTTAATATACAGGCTCATGTGCTGTATCTATCATTTGTAAGTGTGTGACTAACACGGTTGTTTTATTTTGTATTCAAATGAAGTATTCTCATTTTTTTAGAACTTTAAAGCATATTTCTGAAAGTAGTGATATGTAAAGAAAGAGTATATCACAATAACAGTTTAGTAATTATGAACTGAGGCCTGTATTTGTGATGAAACTGTTTTTAACTAAGAGACAAGAGGAAACATTTGTTTAGTTGACTTGTCTGGCAGTATGGTAATGTATGTAATCTTGAAGATATCACATGGTGTAACACTTTAATGCTCTTAATCTATTATTTAGAAACACAGACATATGTAATTTGCGTTTAGGGTATGTATTAGAGGAGTACAGTAGGAAACAGTCTGAACCATACTGTATGTTTCTCACAGTGTTCATACTCACGTTGCAAGCTGAGGGTGTTGCTACTTACAATTATACAATGGCAAGGAAATTTCCTGTATTCTGATTGGTCAGTGGGTACCTGAGACAGTGATGATATTACATAATAACATCACTGTATGGATAACCTTCTTTACCATTTGCTCTTCTCTTAAGAAACAAAGATATACTGCCTCACTAAAAATCTACAAAGAACATTTACATTTTTTTTATTTTGTATAACAGTGAGTCAGTGTATAATTGCAATAAGGCACTCCAAGGTGGTGTTATTGTGTAATAATGTCAGTCCTGGGGTGGTGGAAACACTCGGCTTTGTCTCGTGCTTCAGCCCTCCCCACAAGTGACGTTATTACACAATAACACATACCTTGGAGTTCCTTACTGCTTAAATATCAAAGTTTTGTGCATTCTTTAGAAATCACAGATGGGGTATTGTGTGTTAAATGGTAGTAGAGATGTATGTGATCATGTCAGAGCTCTGGATGCTTAGCCTTAGTGTTAGTATGTTATGAACGTTATGACAGGGCAACACAGGACACTGAAAATAGTTTTGTGCTCTAGAACATCAGTACAGTTCTTTGTATTGATGACTGATTGTATGGTAGCTGTCTTGTACTACAGTTTGAAACTGGTACTCCAGGGATAGACTGTAGGTTTGGGGTTTGCATGTGATGTTGAGTGGGCAAATTACTTGATAGTGAGGACAGCAAAGAGAAGAGGTGCAAAATTATTGTGCAAATCAATCTAGTAAAACAAAATACTGATATTAATGTTAAAGCTGAAATTGCTAAAGATCGTATTCATTTTTTTTTCCTACTCAGCCACAACAGCAAGGGAACCTGCATCCTCCCATCATGTACATTTGCAACCATTCCCAGAAGGTGTGGCTCGAGGGGCTCCATTTGAACAGCTACTGGTTCTCGAATCTGCTGGTGAGTTTGAATAATGTACTGATGACTGTATTTTTAGTGAATAGATAGTATGTCTGTCATATGGCATGAGAATACTTTGGGCTGGATATTCTAAAGGGTTGCGCCATGCGCAATAGGGTTGCGCCTGTGCAAGTCCAAAATTGCGCCATTCTGCGATATTCAGAAGGAGGCAGTTGTGCCCCCCAAACCATGCTGAGCAACAGCGCAATGCTAATGAAGGCATGCTCAACTGGAGGGGGAGGAACCATGCATAAACTGCACAGCCCGATATTCAGCCGGGCCGTGCAGAGTTGTGCAGGCGCAACCCCCTACCTGCGCCTGCACAACTTTGAGACAAAAAAAAAAGGATTAAGTCAAGGGCCACTCACAGGTGACCTGCTGCATTGCAGGGTGCAACACAGCAGCTGCAACCTATGGGTGCCCCTCCACTTGTTCCTGTGCCCCCTCAGCCTGATTGCGGGCATAATAGTACCCCCGCGTAGCCTGATTGCGGGCATAACATACTGTTCCCCCGCAGCAGCCTGATCACAGGAATAACATAGATTAACCCCCAGCCCGGATCGCAGGCAGAACTCACCCCCACCCCAGTAGCCTGGATCACGGGCAGAATGGAGTTCAACCTCCGACTAGCCCGATCGTGGGCAGAATGGAGTTCAACCCCCAAAAGACCAATATCCCTGGTGGTCCAGTTGACCGTGAAGCCCGATCGTGGGCATAAGAGTCAAACCCACCCCAACAAAGTCCAATTTCCCTGGTGATTTAGTGGCCCCCCATCCACCCACCCATGGAGCCCCACCACCCTGCCCCATCAGCGGTAGGTGGCGGCACCACCTGCCTGCTGCCCTCCGACTGACAGCTCGGTAGGGCTGCACCCGGTGGATTTCAGAGCAAGAGCCAATGGGCATGCAGCCATACCACTTCGAGCAGTCAGATATGAGAATGAATTCATTCACATATCTGGACTCTCTCTGTTATAGGCTTCTGCGCCCGTGGCTCTTGCTCCTCTCAAGGCATACACCCTACTGGGCAGTCAGTCGGCGGGTGGCGGGCGGCAGGCGGGTGGAATGCTGCCACCCGCTGGCTGCGGGGGTGGGGTGATGGGGCTTCATGGGTGGGTAGGGGTGGAGGACACTAGATCACCAGGGGTTGGTCTTGGGGGTGTGTGGCGATTCATCACTTTGCTGCCTGCGATCGGGCTTAGTGGTCCACTGGACCACCAGGGATCAGTTCTTGGGGGTGTGATTCAACATTTTGCAGCCCGTGATCGGGCTGGTGGGGGGGTTATTTAAGCTTATGCCCGCGATCAGGCCAGTCGGGGGGAGGGGAGATTTTTATGCTTTTGCCCATGATTGGGTTGCAGGGGGGCACAGGGAGTAGTTTGAGGGCCAGCCACAGGTGGCAGCTGCAGTGTTGCACCCTGCAATGCGGCAGCTCACCTGTGGGTAGCCCTCGACTTACTCCTCCTTTTTTGGCTCAAAGTTGTGCAGGCGCAGGTTGGGGGTTGTACCTGCACAACTCTGCGCAGCCCGCTGAATAATGGGCTGTGCAGTTTATGCATAGTTCCTCCCTCTCCAGTTCAGCATGCATTCATTTGCATTGAGCTGTTGCTCAGCTTGCCTTGGGGGGCACAACTGCCTCCTGCTGAATATGGCAGAATGACGCAATTTTGGACTTGCGCAGGCGCAACCCTATTGCGCATGGTGCAACCCTTTTGAATATCCAGCCCGATATGTATTTAATGCAGTTATTGCCTTGAGAGGTTTGAGGTAATAGCATACCTGACAGCATAGTAAACATGACTGTCACAGCAACTTACTAGTTGGTATTAAAGTAATATAGTGTTAATTATGGTGGCTTCCATTGGGTTATAATTTTAGCATTGCAGTAGGAGCCACACACAGTACTACCTATTTCTGAAATTTCTGTGATTTCTTGAGAAATTTCTTCTACTTTCTGCATCTTAATAGTACAGGCAGCAGAGAGAAATGGTGCAGAAATATGAAATATCTAGAAATAGGTGTCAGTGTCTGTCACTAGAATTGCATGATGCAATGCTGCTATACAGAAATGGCATCTGAAGCTGGGAAAGAAACTGTTTATAAAAAAGTATTATGTTAAGCTAACATTATCTTTTTTAAGGTGTAGTGAGAGAAATAAATTTTTTTCTTATTTCTCAAAAAGTCAGGAAATTTATTGCAAAAAACTGTGTTAATGCAAGAATTTGTTTTTTTTGTAGTGACAAAAGTGAGGAAATTCGATGTTAAGGTTTTCAACCCTAACTCTGCCCCCCCAACACCACACCACCCCCCACCCCCATCCCCACTGGCACACACACACACACACACACACAGGCAGAAACATACACACACACACACAACTATGGGGCAGTACAAGGAAATAGAACCAATCACAGACAGACCCAATCTCCACAAACACATAGACTGAGTGCAAGCTGTTCAGAGGAGGGCAAACAAAATGATGCAGGGTGTACAGCAGAAAAGATACGAGGAGAGACTAAAGCAGCTTAGCATTTATACCCTTGAGTAAAGCAATAGTGGGGGTACATGGTATAAACTTTCAACTATCTGAAGGAAATTAACAAAGTAGAAGTGGATACCATCTTTCAGAAAAGAGATGTACAACAACAAAGGGCAACAATTTGAAGTTAGAGGGGGGGGAATGCATCACAAGTAATGTTAAAGAAAAATTTTTCACACAGAGGGTTCTGGATGCATGTACCAGACTTCCTGAGGAGGTTGTGGACTAAGGAACAGTGGCAGAATTGTAGAGTACATGAAAGAGACATAAGGCCATTCTAGTGGGGGGTAGGAGGAAGTAACCTGTTCATTAACTAGAATCTGCAGCTTATTGATGAGATATGGAAATGGACAGTGTACCTGTCCAAGCAGTCCTTATCTGCTGTCAAATGCTATGTTTTTTTGTATGTTTATACTATGTATACACAATTCTGTAATTATTGCAGTATCTGTTATATGTGACTGCAATGTAACAAGACCCTGCATATTCTTTTCTACAGTGTTGGTGATCCTAAATACTATCCACAGCCATATCAGGTCTGAACAGAACGTTTTTTTCAATTTGTGTGTGAACAAGCATTCTTACTAGAGTTAGAGAGCATAAACTGGTTTGTGATATATGCCTGCCCATGAAAAACCAGGTGTCTGTATAGCCTACATGTTAGTGTTATTACCTCTGAATGAGGTTGATACATCTAGTAGGTAAGACCTGAGTTTGATTCGCATAAGCTCCACCTGCATACTCTAACTCTGAGGAAGTCACTTAAGTGCCTAGTGCTTCCAGCTCAGTCCTGAAAACAGGAACTTGTAGCTAGTTGGTGTCAGTCTGTTAGGAAATATTATTACAAAATATATATATGTATATTTAGTCTTCGTGGGAATTCATTAAGACATCTCTCCTGGAAGAAGTCGTACATTATTGTGCTCCTTTGTTCTTGTATTTGTGTTTTTCTGAAATATGCTATCCTCTTGTACTTTAAGGGTATACATGTTAAGCTGTTTTAGTCTCTTCTCGTATCTTTTCTGCTACACACCCTGCATCATTTTGTTTACCCTCCTCTCAACAGCTTTCACTCTGTCTATGTGTGCCGAAGATCGGGTCTGTCTGTGATTGGTTGCATTTCCTTGTACTGCCCCCATAGTTGTGTGTTGTATGTGTGTGTTTTCCTTGTACTGCCCCCATAGTTGTGTGTTGTGTTGTGTGTGTGTGTGTGTGTGTGTTTGCCTGTGTGCATTTGTGCCAGTTGGTATGGGGGTGGGGGTGGGGTGGTGTTGGGGTGGAGCCAGAGTTAGGGTTGAAAACCCTAATGCCAAATTTCCTCGCTTTTGTTGCTACAAGAAAAACCTAACTCTTGCATTAATGCAGTTTTTTGCAATAATATATACAGTATATATATATATATATATATATAGGATACATGATGGGTAGGAGTGTGATATGCATAAATATACTCACTCCTGCAGACTATGAGATACTCGAGTGCGAAGGCACGAGTGAGAGTAACCATAGCTCATCATGCAGGAGGGAGTACATTTATGCATATCACACGATCTGCACATCATGTGTGTGGCCTATACAATGGGGTGGGAGCTCACACTGTAGGTGTTATAGAATAAAGTGGTGGGAGTTGAATAGGTATGTACTGGTTTTTTGGTAAGGTAGTAGTATTTGAGGGATGTGTATATTTATTTTTTGTTAGTGGTACATTTGGTGCTTGTTGTACATAATATTTTTATTTTTATTACATTTGGTTGTTTTCACCGAGGTTCATTTATAACACAAGTATGATATGGTTTGGTTACAGTCACCAATGCCGTGTAACAGAAAATATTTATTTCTTAGTTAACAGTAAGCTTTATTGCTGTTCCAGATTATTTATGGAGTATAGAAGTTTAATGTGGAACAGTTCAATTTCTACGTAAAACACCATTGTGGATTGGTTCTGAGTGCTGTGGCTGGGGAAGGTTCTGTGTTGTGGTGCAACTTCTTGTTACTGCGGGCTGCTAGTCGGGGTCAGAGCTCGTACATATGGGACGCTGTCTTTTCCTTGGGAGTTGCCGATATTGGTGACCTGCAAATAATGAAAAAGAGATGGTTAGTGTTTATTTCAGTAGAAATGTGGTTTGGGTGTGGGACTGTGATGTTATTACCTTGAATGATGTTGAAGGTGACATGCAAGGCATTAATTATGGGGTTTTGAAAGCAAACTGGCATGGAGTTGAGATATGCAGTTGGTCGTGAAGTTGCGGAGTATTCAGGAGCTGATGCCTTCGAAGTACTTGGTTTGCAGTCTGTGTCATTTGTTAGGATTCGGGATATTTCTTTTTGTTTTGTTTCATTCATTTTGGAGTATGAGTTGATGGATTCAGTTTTCTTGTGGCCAGATATTTGCATTATGTCAGTTGGCGCCACATTGGAATCTGCTAATTTTTGTATGAGATGTTTTCGAATTGAGTGATTAGTTAGACGTCTATCACTGTGAAGTTCAGCTTGCTCTACCATGGTTTTTACTATTTTGGCTATAGTATTTATGCCCAGCACTTGATTTTTGTACCAGGTTGCGGATTGTTCTTTAATTGGGTAGGTAATTGCCAGAAAAAATGGTGCTTCTGGGTGCTGACATTTTTGTGGTCGTTTTGATTTATAAATTAGGTAATTGTTCACTGGACATCGTTTGGAGTCTGTTGATTGGTAGGCTCTGGGCTTAATGGATCTGATATCTTTAGTATTAGACCCTCACCCTGTTTTCGTTCGTCTCTCTCTGGACAGTTCAAGGTATCTTGTGTTGTCAGTGTCCATTTTAAGAGAGCTGTCTCCCCATATTAGGTTTTTAGCCTCCGTATTGCCCCTGATGCCAAAATACATGTTTATAATTACCCACATGGAGTTAATTAGGGACTGTGGGTTGCTGGGTCCTAGGCAATCTAATTCGTAGAATTTGTCAATCATTGTATCAGTTATGTTGTCTGCTGCTTTAGGTCTGTTTCCTAAACCCGTTTGTTTGAGGTGTTTTTGTTTGGAAATGAGAACTTGCCTGGTGCGTTCAAATGTTAAGGTTGTTGATAGTGGTTCTTTGTAACCACGTTCACGGAGATGCCATTCGATGCTCTGAAATCTGATCTCAGGGTTAAAGGTTCTAATTCAGAGCAGTCCTTTTTTACTGTTGTCATGAAGTAGTGGCAGAGTAAACTGTCCAGTTCTTCAGGCTCAATTTGTTTTATGGGTGATTTTAGTTCTAAGTCTTCCAGTAGGAACTTTTGGAAGTGGTTCACATCTGCGGTAGTCTTCCATTTTATGTTGTCATTTTTGGAGCTGACAATGTATTTTTGAATGTATTCAGGGTCTAGAAAATATTTGTTTTTTGGAGCCATGTTGCTTTGTTGTGTTTCAGGAATTGAAAATGTTTCATCAGTCATGTTTGGATCCAGTAGCAGCTGTTCGTCTTTTTCAAACTGAGTGCAGAGATCCATTATTTCTTGTTCCATGTTTGCAGGTTTTGTATGCCAATGTAGCATCAGTTTGTTCAGGTGCTGTGGAGTTTTTGATTCAGCCATGGTTAGTTTTGTTTTAAGTTTTTTTACCGTTATTGCATTTTAATGTTCTTTTTTGTTTCCTAGTTGGAAAGCAGAGACTGCGTTACATGTGGGGGACTGTTTTTTTTTTTATGTTGATGGTTTGCAGGTGAGTGTACCTTGCTATTTAAATTTCTTGATTGATTTGGGCTTGCGTTCATTTAGGGAGCTAGGTTTTTAGAGGATGTTCATTGCAGTGAGTAAGGTAGTGAAGCTGACATCAGAGGGATATGTATAAAAGGGAGATATTTTAACTTCAGTGACATCAGCCTCAGATATCTCACTGCAGTGGAAATAACCTGTTTTATTATCATTGTGCAGCTCCCACACCCATTGTATAAATATATATATCTATATATGTAGAGATACATATATATATATATATATATATATATATATCTTTATTGCAAAAAAACTTTGTTAATGCATTTGTAAGGGTTAAAGTGACAAAACTGGAGGAATTAGATGTTAGGGTTGAGTCCCTATCCCCCCACCTACCTCCTCACTCCCAATCCTCCACAGACTGACAGATGCTGGGGTGTGCCATGGGGTCATCATGCCCAACTCTCACACCATTCCATGTAAACAGGTTGTCATGCTACAGTAAAGGGAATGGGGTGAGTTGACTTCATGACCCCATGGCACCCCTGGCATCTGTTGATCTGTAGAGCATGGGGTTGTGGGTGGGGCTAGGGCTCAACCCAAACATCTCATTCTCCCACTTTTGTCACGTTAACCATATCAGATGCATTAATTATTTTTGCAATGAATATATATATATATATATATATATATATATATATATATATATATATCGTGGTAGCACGGTAGTGCTACCATAGTTAGAGTTGAGTACCCCTTTTAATGTTAAATTGTGAAACTTTGCACCTTAATAACTTTGCACTGTTTAATGGATTTGCCTGAAATTTTGCAGCTGTGGGGCATAATCATAGATCTTGGGATCTGCCAATTTTTGTACCAGTCGGATATATGGCTGTGGAGTTATTAAGCAACATCCGTGTGCATATTTACGTTATTTTGCACATTCTTTGTGCGTACGTACAGGTTGCTCAGTTTGCATGACTGGTTCAAAAACTTCAGGGAACATGTGGCTGGGGTTCCCGATGTGCCTTTTGAAGATTTCGTGAAAAAATATTGAATGGTTCAAAAGTTACTCCAAAAACAAGTTCCCATTATAAGTCAATGGGAAAAGTTAACAAAAAGTTCAACAGTGTTGCAAATGCACTCTTTAGTGTTGCAAATGACCCCTGTGGTGTCGTGAGTCAGGCATTTTTTTTTTTCAGTTACTGGTCACAGAAATGCTTGGCATTTAAATGTGGGACCCTTCATTGACATCTCAAATGCCTTTGATACTATCCACCACTTCCTCCTCCTAAATCAATTATCCTCCATTGGCATCTCTGCAAAATCAACTCTCTGGTTCAACAGCTACCTAGGACAGCGTACACAAAGGGTGAAAATCAACAATGTCCTCTCCGACCATCTGCCTGTAAGATTTGGTGTCCCCCAAGGCTCCTTATTGGGACCACTCCTTTTCAGCATCTTTCTCAGCAATTTACCATGCCACTGCCCACAACAGATGCTACTTTATGCAGATGATGCAGTAATCTTCACAAGCTGCCCAGACCCAGAGGAACTTGAGGGCAATCTGCAACAAGGCTTCAGGATTGTTGAGGAATGGTTCCAAAACCATAAACTAATCCTAAACAGCAAAAAAAAAAAAGTCATGATGTTTCACCATGGGGAGGTCATGTCAGACCAACCTCATTGAATTTGTTGACTGTGTGACTAGGGAGGTGGATCAGGGGAGGGCAGTGGACATGGCCCATCTGGACTTCAGCAAGGCCTTTGACACTGTGCCACATAGAAGACTATTACACAAACTGGGGAATATGGGTGTGGGCAGGACAGTAGTGTGGTGGGTAGGTAACTGGCTGGGTGGCAGGACACAGAGGGTGGGGTAAATTGCTGTCCTCCACAGATGGAAGAGTGACCAGTGGGGTACCACAGGGTTCAGTGCTGGGACCGGTCCTATTCAACATCTTCATCAGTGACATTGCGCAGGACCTAGAAGGCAGAATTTCACTGTTTGCTGATGACACAAAGCTCTGTAACAGAGTAGACACAACAGAGGGTGTCGACAGAATGAGAAGGGACCTGCAGAAACTTGAAGAATGGTCAGGGGTTTGGCAGTTGAAATTCAATGCAAGGAAGTGCAAGATAATGCATATGGGGCACAAAAACCCTGGCACAATATATCAGTTGGGGGGTGAGGATATAGCATGCACCAAGCAGGAAAGGGATCTTGGGGTTATCATCTCTGATGACCTCAAGGTAGAAACTCATGTGACAAGGCAGCAGGTAAAGCAAATAAGATGCTGGGATGTATAGGCAGGGGCATCTCCAGCAGGAAAAGGAGGTCATAATTCCTATACAAGACACTAGTGAGGCCCCACCTGGAGTACAGTGTACAGTTCTGGAGACCATACCTCACGTAAGGACATAGACAGGGTAGAGAAGGTTCAGAGGAGGGCAACAAAGATGGTGCATGGATTGCATCACAAATCCCTATGAAGACAGGTTGAAGGAACTGAACATGTACTCCCTGGAGGAGAGGAGGAGAGAGGGATATGATAGAGACATACAAGTATCTTACAGGGAGGAACAGGGTGCAGGAATACACTATTTTTAAGCAAAAAGATGTTCCAGGACTAGAGGCATGGGATGAAGTTGGAGGAGGACGATTCAGAGGAAACATGAGGGAAATTTCTTCACAGAGCGGGTGGTGGACAAGTGGAACACCCTGCCAGAGGAAGTGGTGGGGGCTGAAACAATCACGGGATTTAAGAATGCATGGAATAGGCATAAAGGAATTCTGGAGGTCAGGGGTAAGGGGCAACAGACTTCTAGGAAAACATAAACTGAACTTACAAGCACAAATGGGCAGACTGGGTGGGCCGTAGGCCCTTATCTGCCAACACTGTCTATGTATCTATGTATCTATGTTCTGCAGCACTCAGAACAAGCACAAGTCTCATGCTCTTAACATCAGTACCCACTCTGGAGCTCTGCTAGAACATACCCAGCACTTTAAATATCTTGGGGTCACATTTGACAGCTGTCTAGCCTTTGACCAGCACATCAGCAATGTTTCTAGGACTGTCAACTACAAAATCAGTCTCCTCCACAGGCACAAGCACTGTGTCACTTCGGACGCCCTTAGACTAGCCATCAATAGCTCCATCCTTTCTGTCATAGACTATGTCTTGGTTATCTATGGTGCTGCTTGCCACACCGCTCTCCACAGAATATCAGTTGCACTGAATAAGGCCTGCAGACTGCTCAGAGGGGCCGAACGTCTCACCCATACCTGTGACCTCTATGATCAAATGGGATGGCTCCAACTCAGTGGGAGATTACACTACCAAACCTATTTGCTTGCCAAAAAGGCTCTACTTGGTATCCTTCCCCATGGCAAAGCTAACCTACTCCAATCCCACAGCAGCAGCAGCAGCTCACAATGCAAAAAAAGCACCAGCACTCACTTCTTCCATGTTCCTCATCTTCAAATGATGCAGGGTCAACATTCCTTTGCCTAAAGAGGACCCCTCTGGTTTAATGCCCTCAGCAGGGACATCTCCAACCAACCTACTCTGGGCCCTTTTAAAAGACTGCTTCACCAACATCTTTCCACAACCAGCACCTGTGACTGCTGCCACTAGTCCCCATTGCCAGTAGTCTCTGCCCTGCCTCTTAGCTGCTCCCTGCATTGGCACGGTCCCTTGCCACCTTTACCCACATTCCTTACTCCCTCCCACTGCCCTGCCACTTAGTGGCTCTCTGCACTGGCATGGCCACTAGCCGCCTTCTACCCACCCCCACTCCCCACACCCTCTCACTTTGACAATGTGGTTGACTGCTGCAACTCTCTTTCTCACCTCACTCTCACCACCCTCTCCTACTCACTGCCACCGTTGCCACTCCCTAACTACTTTTTGCCTACCTCCAACTATTCTCTCCACCAATTTACTATATACACAAACAGAGGGTATCTTACCTTTTATTGTTATGTTTTCTACACTCTTGCTTGTATAAACTGCTGTAATTACTGTCCATGTTTTATACTCTCTGTTGTATAATCCTTTGTAATATTGTCTCCCCCCCCCACTGACATGGAACCTTTGTAAACGAGCTCCCAGCTCAAAGGTGTTTAATCCTAGTTCTCAATAAATAAATAAAAAT
The DNA here is from genome assembly GCA_016271365.2 of Neoceratodus forsteri. NCBI lineage: Eukaryota > Metazoa > Chordata > Ceratodontiformes > Ceratodontidae > Neoceratodus > Neoceratodus forsteri. The sequence goes on from CM028130.1 coordinate 658,704,665, forward strand.
GAAATACATAGATATAGATATAGATATAGATATAGATATAGATATAGATAGATAGATAGATAGATAGATAGATAGATAGATAGATAGATAGATAGATATAAATATACCAAATTTTGCAGTTTAATAACTTTCAACCATACAACCAATTTGCCTGTACATTTGCATGTGTTGTCTGGTACCATGGATCTTTGGATCTGGGAAGTTCTGTTCTGGTTGAAAGTGTAGTTGCGGAGGTGCAAAGTGCCAAAAAAATGTGAAAACTACCACTTTTTGGGCAATTTCTTTACTTGGGACTACAGCCCAGATGGTTTAGATGTCTGGTCTGAAATTGTCAGGGAATATGGGTCTGGGTCACTGATGTGCCTTTTGAAGGTTTTGTGAAAAAATATTAATCCATTCAAGTTATTAAAAAAATGAGTTTCCCATTATCACCTATGGGAAAAAATATATATGAACATACGAATCTGCAAGAAGAAACAGGCCTCATGGTCTATCAAGCCTGTTTTAATGTCCAGTTAGCACTCTTACATTGAAGCTGCCCCACTCTCCCCTCCCCTTCACTGTTACCCACCCCTTCTCACTCTGTCCCATCCCATTTTAAAACTACCCACCATCTTATAGGATACCACCTCCTCAGGCAGAGTGTTCCATTTAACCATAACCCTCTCCATGAAAAAAATGTCTCCTCATCTCTGTCCTATATCTTCCCCACTACAACATGAGACCATGACCTCTCATGTCCATCCCCCATCAACTGAAAGACCCCTTTTCTACTTGTCTTGTTTACCTCTTCAAGTATTTAATGGTCTCAATCATATCCCTTTGATACCTTCTCTCCTCCAGGGTGCACATATTTAACTCACTCAGCCTGTCCTCCTAGAATTTATCCTCCAATCTCTGTAATCCAGTATATGTGCCATGCAAAAGCATGTTTTATTTTCATGAAAGCACATTTTTCTGTCACACATCCCTTCAGTATTGTCATGCGGTTGCCAGCTTGTTTTCAGTTAGTGGTGGAGAAAGAACATAATTCAAAAGATACTGCCCCTTGGTAAACACCAACACTTGTGTTTACCTAATTGAGGCCCTAGGAACATGATCTTGCCTTCAGGTTGTAAAAATAATGCTCAGAAATATGTTTTCAATGTTTTTTTCATTCTTAGTGTTGCAATTTGCAAAAGAATGGTGCTGCACTTTCACAAAATTTGCAAAAGTGTCACACCATCCTTTCATAAATTGCAACATCCTTTCATGACTGCTTTTGCAAAATTTGTGAAAGTGCGGCAATTTGCAACAGTATTCACCCAAAAAGACCTGTTTCTTTGTCCTTTCACTGCAACTAAATGGTTTGGACTTTTGAGATGAAATTTCCAGTGTAGAAAGTCCTTGCCACACAGATGTGCCTTTTGCTGGTTTGGTGAAATACATTTAAATTGGTTTCATAGTTATGGCACTCTGAAGTTGAAAAACATCCCATGGGATAACATTGTGGTGCCTGTATCTCAAAAACAGTTCAAGATATGGATTTTTTTTCTGAGCGCGGCTTAGTCCACCATGGACTAAGCACTCATGCATATTGCCAGGTCATGATCAAAAGTGCCATGGAATTTCTTCCAAAGTACCTATGGTTACTGAGATATTGCCACATTTGTAGCACAAGGGTTACTTGGAATGTCTCTTGGCTTCTGCTATGTCTCTATAATTATGGGAAGATGGGAGCGCAGGGCCCAGAGGGCCCTGCGCTCCCACTTATGGATACCATTATGCAATAATGGGTGCACAGGGCCCTCCATTATGCAGTACTGGGAGCTCAGGGCCCCACAGGGAGAAGAGATTCTTTATAATGCCTCTACACTTATGGATAGATGGGCACGTAGGGCCTATACAGCCCTGCACTCCCACACATCGATACCATTATGGAGTGATGTCAGCATGATAGGAGCACAGGGCCCTCCCACAACTACATATGGGTAGGATTACACTTTTTCAAAAATAAGGGAAATTCATTGCAAAAAAACTCTATTAATACATCATTAAGGGTTGCTAGTACAGCCACAAAAGCCTGGAAATTCAATGTTAGGGTCACCGACTCTACCATCCCACCCTCACCTCCCCACCCTCCACACACCACCAGGCATTGGGGTGTGTCTTGTGGTTGTTGGGCCTAACTCTCACCCCCCATTCTCTTATACTGTACCATCTCATCTTGTGTACACATGGAATGTGGTGAGAGTTAGGCCGATGATCAAGGCACACCCGACACCTGTTGGTGTGGAGGGTGAGAGGAGAGTGTCAGGGTTGATAACCCTAACATTGAATTTCCAGACTTTGTTGCTGTGCTATCAACCCTAACTGACAAGTGCATATATATATATATATATATATATATATATATATATATATATATATATATATATATATATATATATATATATATACCACAAAAAGTAGGGCAATGTGGCATTAGGGTTTCCAACTAACACCTCAACCCTACCCCCCCACCCTACAAGCAGCAAAAGGAAAAAATAATAGAGTTCTGAATCTCTGGAGTCTTGGTGAGTCAGTGGTGGGGTCTTCCTTGGGGTTGTCAACCCTAATCCCCACTCCATTCCAAGAGCAAACAATGTCACACATGTTCTCCTTTGGGCCCAACATGAAGAAAGCTACATAAAATTGTGTTGGCAACATGTGGCAAGAAATACTTCTCTACCTTTGAACAGTGTATCACTATGAGGCACTGGCATGGAGCTGTACCTTGTGCTTTGGACTGGGGTGGAGAGGGAGAATTCGGGTTCACAACCCCAAAGAAGACCCCACTACTGATTTGCCAAGACTCCAGAGCCCCAAAAAACTAATGTTTTTTCCTTTTTCTATTTGGGAGGCAGGGGTTGGGAGTTAGAGTTGGAAACCCTAATGCAACATTTCCCTACTTTTGTGGTTTAAGTTACTTTAACTAGTGCATTAATGAAGTTCTTGGCAAAGAATATAAATATAGATTGATTTAGCAGTAGTGGGCTCTCACCGGGAAGCTGATTTAAAAAGCTATAAATGAATAATTATCCATAGGAACTGAGAATTTAGAAACATTGGCAGCAAAACTTATACTATAGGATATAAAGCCCACTATAATCTGCAAACTGGCCATCTGCACTCCTGACCCTGAGCTGTCAGAAATATTTTTAATTCCACATTTGAACATAACTCCAATAGCAAAAACTGCAAACAATTTGAAATGCATGATTACATATTGAAGAATTAAAAAAAAATGGTTATAGGACTATAGTCGTGGGAGGAGGAGTGAACCATTGCAGTTTGCAGCCTGTTAAGCCTCTGCAAGCTCACCTGCTCTAGCATTAACAAGTGATCTATCCAGATACTGCAGTGGCTGGTTTCAACAACAGGCACTGTAGCTGCAGTAGTAGGTGGAATCACTGTAGTGCAGTCACAGTGACCAGTGTGACATCATGGCCCCCCTCCTTTTGGCAGTATACAAATTCTGCTACTGCACTGCTCTGATTGCTTCTCATATCCGGGGGGTGGGGACATCTGGGGGATAGTGCAAGTTCTCAGCCATACTTATGTAAGCAGAAACATTGTTTTAACACATCTTAGCAATGTGCCTATTGTTATAATTGTGTTTAGAGCTGGTAAGGGTGGATATGGTTTTAAAATGGCATAGTTGTTTGTGGACAAATGATGTATCATTGTGAAACTTTGAAAATGAAAGACTGGGATCCAATGGTCATATACAGATAGTTAACTTTTAAGGTAGGGCAATACATTTACAGTGTGTTATATATGCTGATAGAGTTTAATATAAAGGTGACATCTTTTATCTTAGAATGACAAATTTACATCAGCTTTTTTCTGACAGACATGAAGAATTTAATGAAGAGCTTTGACAGGAAACTTTAGATAATAAGCCTGTAAAAGGTGAGAGCTCTGATATCACCTAGTGATAATGTTTTTAGATGTGAACAAAATGTGATGTTTATATACTGTATGCACTTGGGCATCATGTCTCATAGAAAGATTGCATTATGCCTGTGACATAACAGTTAAGATGGGGAATATAAAACAGCTGAAAATGGTTACAAATATTTGTTCTAACAGAGGTAAACAGATTTTCTTAAGTTTTGCATTGGGGAAAAGTTGTTTTTATTCATATAAAGAGAGCACTAATTGACTGCTAGATACTAAGGGATACAGTAAGCACTTGACTAGAGGTTGTGGTAGCACAGTGGTGCAAATATGAATTTATGAAATACAAGATAAGTGATTACATGTTCTTTATGTTTTAGACTGATATAGCACAACATTTACTATGGACTTGACAAAGTAGCAGAATGGCTATGAAAGATTTTTGTGAAACAGATGTGTTTTGTAAAACTATAAAAAAGGACTTAGAGTGAATTTATACATCGGTGTTCACCTGTGTATTTTTATTGCTTCAATATGTATTAGACACTTAGGTGACACAAGTGAAAGAGTACAGTATATATTTACCTTCAACAGAAGTCTGGTCATCCTGGACATCTTTTGGGATGGTGCAGAAGCACAGGCCCTTGTGGGGCCTGAATTTCCACAGCTTCATACAGAAATCTATGCTGACTAAATTGCAACAATACCTCTGCCTGTAGAAGCATATGCCCCTGTGGGGCCAGCACTTCTGCAGCTAAAGATAAGCATACATTTCTGGCTGCAGGTACAAATACATGAAGGTCGCACATCAGTGCTATTTCATTTGAGTAATCCAGAGACAGCTGTATGTTTCATATGATGATGGCAGTCTGTGGTTGCTTGTGCGGTCTTGTGCTTTACCAGCTTGGGGAGTGGGGAGCTAGGGTTGGAAACCCTAATGCCTCATTTACCTACATTTGTGGTGTTATGTTGAACCCCAACTGGTCCTGTAACACAGTTTTTTGCAATGAATGTCCTTTCTTTCTGAGATAGTGGGACTGTATCATCATTCACTCAATTTACTTGTGTGTCTATATGAACAGATGCACATGGCATTCTTGGCCTTGCACCAAGGAAAACGTCAGTCTGCCTGCAGAAGTGCAAGGTCATCTGGGCCCTGCACTTCTGAGTAGGTATTTCTTTGCTGTTTTTACTTGGAATTGTTTTTGGGCTGTTGAAAATTTAAAATCTAGTTTGGTGTGCTTGTAGTAGTGGTCTATTCCTTTGCTGTCTTTAATTGCTGCAAATTTTCACCCGCCCTGCCCCCAACTCTTAATTACTGCATATGCCCTGTTAAATCTGATTGACAAGAGCTAAGCACATGGGATAGTAGGGGTTGTGGAGTAGGAGGGGCATAAGAGTGAAGAAGCCCATCTTCAGCAAGACAAGTGTTTTGACTCATTTTTTTCCTTTTTTATTTCTTTTTTAAAGAAAAGTATCTGAGGATCAGTAGCAAGATTTTTAGGACAGTAAATTAAGAATAAGGGAACTAGGATAGCTTCAGTAACAGACAAGTACTGGAATAGCAGTATAAGGGCAGTATAATGTGGAGAGTGGTGCAATAAAGTGACTGCGGGGCAACCATATTCAGGAAGACCTTCTGGATGCTGAGGTGTTGCCCTATCTGCATGTATCTCTCTGGACTTCAGGATGAGGTAGCCAGACTCAGAGTGAAAGTAAACTGGGTCAGGAGTACCATCACCCCTATCCAGAGACCACCCAGTCCAACGCCGCTGCCTCAAAGGATGCCGAGAATGAGAAGCACTTGGATGACAGTGGGCTCAGAGAAGGTTAGGCTGGTCAGGCAGAGGCACATCACAGATCCTATTCCACTCAAGAACTCATATGCCACACTGGCAAATAGGGACATCCAAATAGAGGTACCCAGAGAAGTTGAAGGAAAGGATGTGGAGGTTAGCCAAGGAGATGACCTCAGTGGGGAGAGCAGTGCACCCCAGAGGAGGAGGAGGAAGTGAATCCTGGTGGGGGACTCCATCATAAGAGGGACCCAGCTAGGAACACAGGAGGGGGAGGACAGGAAGGTGAGATGCCTACCAGGTGCCACAGCATGGAGGGATGGAAGGAAGATCCTGGGGATCACTGGGAAGGCAAGACGGGAGGGTGAGCTGGATGTCATTTTCCACCTAGGTACTAATGACCTGGTAAGTGGGGAGCCAAAGGAAGATCAGGAAGAGTTTAGGAAATTGGGGAGGGGACTCAAGCAAGTAGCTACTCCTGTCACCTTCTCGGAAGTACTACCTGTGAGAGACATGGGAGAGCATAGGGGTGCATGCAGCAGGAACTTTAACTCATGGTTGAAGAACTGGTGCTGTGAGGAAGGGTTTGGATTCATTGGTGACTGGGGACCCACCTGGAGAGATGGAGGCTTGTTCAATCCTGACGGCCTGCATCCATCCTGGAGGGGAATTCAAGCACTCAATCATAAGTTTAAATGCTACATTGACAAGCATTTAAACTAGCCAAGGGAGGTAGCAGGCTAGCAAGAAAGGTTCCTAATTGTCCACCCTCCCACAGCTAGCAGTGGAACCAGTGAACCAGAGGAGTGGATATCTCTACAAAGCAGTGTGCAAAAGATGGAGATAAGCACCCAAGAGGTGGATAGGCAGAAAAGGGGCAAAATCCAACAGAAGGACAGACAGCAAGGAGAACCATGGATAAAGGACAACCAGGGAAGGGGCTGGAGTAGAACAGCTAAGTAGTCTAGGGAGGTCAAATCATGGAAAGCCATGTGTGCCAATGCCAGGAGCCTCAGCAACAAGATGGAGGATCTGGAGGCTATCATGGTGCAGTCAGGCCTGGACATTGTGGCCATCACAGAAACCTGGTGTAATGATAACCACGACTGGGAGATGGCCATACCTGGCTACAACATATTTAGAAGAGACAGGGCAGGTAGGAAGGGAGGTGGAGTGACACTGTATGTGAAAAATGACATAAGGGCCACAGAGATCCAGGAGGAACAAAATGGGGGAGAGATACTGTGGGTAAAGCTGGAAAGGAAAATGGGGCCAGCCATCCACACAGGTGTGGTCTGTAGGCCACCAGTCCAGGAGGAAGAAACAGACAAGGAGCTGATACTAGCAATCCAAAAGATGGCAGACAAGGGTGAGGTAGTACTGGTTGGAGACCTCAGTATTCCAGACATGGACTGGAACACCCCAGCAGCAGCATCAACTAGGATTAGATTTATCCTGGACTCCCTTTAGGGTGCCTTCCTCAAGCAACTGGTCATGGAACCAACTCAGCAAAAGGCAATACTGGACCTTGTGTTCACAAACAGAGACAGTGTGATGGAGGTAACAGTGAGGGAGCACCTAGGGAACAGTGACCACCAGTCATTGTGGTTTGAAATCACAGAAGGAGCAGAACCAAACCACACAAAAACATGTATCCTGGATTTTAGGGGGGCAGACTTTGGGAAAAAGGTGTGATGCTTGAAAGAGGCATTAAGGGGAATGGGGCAGGAATCAGGGTTGAAGAGCAGTGGGCAATATTTAAAATGGGGATTACAAGAGCAACATAATTATGCATTAAGCAGGTTAACAAGGGGAAAAGGAAGATGAGGCCATCATGCTTTTCCAAGGAGGTAGCGGAGAAAGTGAAAGCCAAAAAAATTGCATTCCGGCAATACAAAAAGACACAGGCAGAAGGGAATAGGGAGGAGTACCAGAAGAAACAAAGGGAGGCAGGGAGGCCAGTAAAGGAAGCCAAAGCTCAGACAGAAGAGCACATTGCAAAATCAGTGGGTAGAGGGGACAAAATCTTTTACAGGTACATAAGTGAAAAAAGAAAGGCAAAGGGAGGGATAGTGAAACTGAAGGGGAGGATGGGGGCCGCGTGGAGGATGACAACAGTAAAGCTAACAAAATGAACAGGTATTTCTGCTCAGTCATTACTGAGGAAGAGGAGGGTAATGGGTCTGAAGAGAGTACAACGGGTGGGAATGATGCAGAAATGGACACAAGTCCCTTTACACGAGAAAGGGTCCTGAAGGAACTGGAAGTAATAAGAGTTGATAAAGCAATGGGGCCAGATGGGGTGCACCCCAGTGTCCTTAAAGAACTAAGAGAGGTGGTGGCTGAGCCTCTGGCAGACCTGTTTAGCCAATCACTGGAAACAGGAGAGGTACCCAAAGGCTGGAGGACAGCAGATCAATCAATCAATCAATCAATCAAAATCTTTATTTATTCAGGCGAACATCATTGAGCATAGCTCATTTACAAGATGGACCTGAGTGGTCATAACAAAAAGGTTACAGATTGTATACAAAAACATGATATTGAATAAGCACAAATACAACCATTTATGAGTGAGATAGATGTACAAATATTTACATATATACAAGGCAAAGGACAATAAACCTAAAACCTAATAAAGGAGAGAAAAACAAACAGTCTAGTAGGGATAAGGCATGGATAATGGTACATGGGTGGGCATATATGTATGAGTTTGATGGGGAAAAGGACCAGATGAATGATAGAAGAATAGGAAGGAGCTTTAAAGAGGGGTGGAGGAGAGAGGGGGTGTGGGAGGGGATTGGGGGTGTGGGAGGACTAGGCCTTGTGGAAGCAAGTGCACGGATCTGGGATTAGGCTGGTATACAGTTTTTTGAAGGATGTAAGAGGAATCAGTGTATCCATTTTCAACGACTTTTGGATAGAATTCCAGATAAGTGCCAGGGAATAACTGATTGCAGCTCTTCCATACCGGGTGCAGGTGATAGGAATCTTCAGCAGGATCAGTTTGTTGATCCTCAAGGTGTAGGGCCTGGATGTGATCCAGTTGAAGCAGTCTGAGATGTGGAAGGGAGTTTGTTTGTCAGAGCTTTATAGATCCAGATAGCAGCATTTTTTTCTTCTATGTTGCAGGGATGTCCAACTGACTGCATTGTAGAGAGAGCAATGATGGGTGCTAGAGGAAGGTCAGTAATGAATCTAATAGCTCTATGATACAGGGTGTCTAATTTGTTTAGATGGGAGGGGAGCAATGACCATAGAGAAGTCAGCATAATCAATGAGGACAGGAATGATGCTAGGATTAATCTTTGTTTGGAATCTTTGGTCAGGTAGTGTTTGATCCTATAGAATAGACCAAGTCTTTGTCTTAGCTTTTTTAGGAGCTCTTCAACGTGGGTAGTATAGTCTAGTTTATTGTCTATCCACACTCCTAGGTATTTGAATTTGTCAACATATTCCAGATTTTCACCAAGGATGGTAGAGAGTTGTGGGTGGGTGAATGATGGGATAGTGGAAGAACAGTTCTTGGTGGCAAAGAACATAGCTTTGGTTTTCTTGGCATTTAGTAATAATTTCTTTTCTAATAGGTTGTGCTGAAGGAGGAGAATTCAGACTGTAGGAGCTCACAGGCTTTTGATGGTGAGGATTGCTCACATATAGTACAGTGTCATCCACCAAAAGGTGGATATTAGAAAGTGAGAGATTGGAATCAATATTGTTGATATAAATGGCAAAAGGATGGGACCCAGGATGGAGCCTTGTGGTACACCTCTTAGGAGTGGTTTAGAGGTAGATAGATCACCTTCATTTTTACCAGTTGTAATCTTCCAGAGAGATAGCATCTGAACCATTTAAGAGAGAGTGAGTCAAGGCCTATGGAGTTCAGAGAGAGATTAGAAGATCATGATCCACAGTGTCAAGGCTTTGCTTAGATCCAGAAACACAGCACAGGTATTATTCTTTTGTCTAGGGCAGTCTGCCAGTCATTTGTGACTTTTGCTAGTGCAGAGATGGTGCTATGCATAGATCTGAACCCAGATTGAGCTGGATTTAGGAGATTGTTGGTATCAAGGTAGGCAGTTAACTGAGAGTTTACCAGCTTCTCAAGCATCTTGGATAGTACTGGTAAGATGGAGATGGGCCTATAATTATTGAGGTCCATGGGATCACCTGCCTTAAGTAATGGAAACACTTGAGCTGTTTTCCATATTGAGGGGATAGAACCAGTGGCAAGTGATAGATTGAAGAGGTGGGTGAGTGGGGGCGGTTAAGGCATGCAGAGCTACTTTTAGAAAGTAGGGGTCCAGGGAGTCTGCACCTGCACTTTTGGTGGTATCTAGTTGGAGTAGAAGGTCTTCTACTTCTTTGAAGAATATTGGTTTGAATGAGAATGTGGAAGCAACCATTTGACCCTCAGTAGATTGTAGGTTTAGAGATGATCTTAATAGGTTTGCAGGAGAGGAGTTGAAAACCAGGCCAGCTGTAGTGAAATGATCGTTAAAGGCATTCAAGATATTTTGCTTATCGGTGATTTCAATACTATTTAATTGAATTTTGGGTTGTAAGACAGGGGTAGAAGTTTGACCTAGGATGCCCTTTATGGTACCCCAGAACCTGGAAGGGTTGTTATAGGAGCATCTAGTTCAGCTTTGTAGAAGGCTGCCTTGGCTTTTCTTACTTGTTTTGTGCAGGAGTTTCTGGCTTTCTGAATTGAAGCCAGTCATTTGGGTCCTTTGTCTTTCTTGCCCTTTTCCAGAGTTTGTCTCTGGCAAGCAGTCTGGTTAAGGTCGGCAGAGAACCAGCGACAGGATTTGAGTTTGGTTCTGACACTGGTGAGGGTGCATGTGAATTGAGGGCACTTGTGATTATATCATTTAAGATTTGAAGAGCTGTCTCTATTGAGGCTGTGAGATAGAATTCTTGCCAACGTGTGGTGTGGCACAGATCATGGAGATATCCTGAAATATTAAAGTTCTTTTTGACCTTCGTGGGAGGAATTTTGCAGGATTGGGTGGCTTGATTGTTGATCTAATGGCAGCTGTGGGACAGTGGTCACTTATGTCACTGAATAGTACTCATGCACAGGGATAAAGATGAGGTTTATTTACCAATATAATATCCAGGTGTGCTGTTGAGAATATTCTTTGGGTTGATCCTTGTTGGTTCTTTGATTAATTGAGAGAATCCATAGGTGTCACAGAAGGTTACCAGGGTGCAGATGCATTAGTCAGCCAATTCAAGTTCATGTCTCCTAAGATGATGGTGTCTTCAGGGCCCAGATTAAGTATAGATTCTAGGTGGGATAGGAGTTTGAGGCCTGCAGAGGGGCCTATAGCAACCAATCAGTTGAAAGGATGATGTGTTGGGAAGGTTATTTTAATTGACAAGCATTTGAATTCCTTTGGTTGTGATGTAGAATTGAGGCAGGATGCAGAGATGTTTGCTTTGACATAGATGGCTACCCACACCGCCACTGGATAGACGGTCAGATCTGAAGAGCTGGTAGTTGGGAAGGTTTATTTCACTATCTTTTGTTGCTGATTTGAGCCATGTTTCAGATATAACCAGAAAGTCAGGTAGGGTGTGTGCAACCCAGGCCTGTATTGATGAGAACTTTTTTAGGAGGCTGCAGGCATTGATGTGAAGAAAACTCAATCCATTTATGGAGGTTAGGTCAGTTGGAGAGATCGAGCTTTCAGTGGGGCCAGGGTTGATTTCCACAGTGCCAACACAGACCAGCAGAAAGAAGATTAGCTTGATGAGGGCACCAAGCGATAGGAGTAGTGAGCAGTCAGGCAGTTTTTTCTTCTTTCTTGGGATCCAATATATAGTGGGTGATGATCCTGCTGCATGGCTATAGATTTTATCATAGATTACCAGCTTAATGGACAGGCGTAGGGAGTAATTGTAATGCCAGTATGGTAGCAAGGGGATAGAGGAGTTCCAAACTGGTTGTGAGCCTTTTTTTGGGATTCCCCAAGGATTAGTATGCAGAAGCGGTACTATATGTATGTAGAGTTTAGGGGCAACCACTGGGGATAGGAGAGGGGGACAGTGTTGAGTGGTCGCCCTAAGCAGATGTAGTCCCCTTATACAAAAGTGGGAACAAAGAGGAAGCAGAGAACTACAGAGCAGTCAGCCTCACCTTGGAAGTGGGGAAGATCATGGAAGCACTACTGTAGGAGAGATTGGTGAAACATCTGGTTGTCAATGGACTACAGGAACCAAGGCAGCATGGTTTCACCAAGGTGAGACCAACCTCATTGAATTTTTTAACTGGGGAACTAGGGAGGTGGATCAGGGGAGGGCAGTGGACATGGCCTATCTGGACTTCAGCAAGGCCTTTGACATGGTGCCACATAGAAGACTATTACACAAACTGGGGAATATGGGTGTGGGCAGGACAGTAGTGTGGTGAGTAGATAACTGGCTGGGCGGCAGGACACAGAGGGTGGTAGTAAATGGCTGTCACTCCACAGAGGGAAGAGTGACCAGTGGGGTACCACAGGAATCAGTGCTGGGATCGGTCCTATTCATCATCTTCATCAATGACATTGCGCAGGACCTAGAGGGCAGAATTTCCCTGTTTGCTGATGACACAAAGCTTTGTAGAAGAGTGGACACACCAGAGGGTGTAGACAGAATGAGAAGGGATCTGCAGAAACTTGATGAATGGTCAGGGGTTTGGCAGTTGAAATTCAATGCAAAGAAGTGCAAGATAATGCATATGGGGCACAAAAATTCTGGCACAATATATAATTTGGGGGTGAGGATATAGCATGCACCAAGCAGGAAAGGGGTTCTTGGGGTTATCATCTCTGATGACCTCAAGGTAGGGAAACAGTGTGACAGGGCAGCAGGTAAAGCAAATAAGATGCTGGGATGCATAGGCAGGGGCATCTCCAGCAGGAAAAGGGAGGTCATAACTCCACTATACAAGACACTAGTGAGGCTCCACCTGGAGTACACTGTACAGTTCTGGAGACCTTACTTACGTAAGGACATAGGGTAGAGAAGGTTCAGAGAAGGGCAACAAAGATGGTACATGGATTGCATCACAAGTCTTATGAGGACAGGTTGAAGGAACTGAATATGCACTCTCTGGAGGAGGGAAGAGAGAGAAGGGATATAATAGAGACACACAAGTATCTTACAGGGAGGAACAGGGTGCAGGAATACACTATTTTTAAGTGAAAAAGATGTTCCAGGACTAGAGGGCACGGGATAAAGTTGTAGGGAGGAAGAATCAGAGGAAACGTGAGGAATAATTTCTTCACAGAATGGGTGGTGGACAAGTGGAACACCCTGCCAGAGGAAGTGTTGGGGCTGAAACAATCACAGGATTTAAGAATGCATGGGTTAGACATAAAGGAATTATGGAGGTCAGGGTTAAGGGCCAACAGACTTCTAGGAAATCATAAAGTGAACTTACACGCTCAAATGTGCAGACTGGGTGGGCCTTAGGCCCTTATCTGCCGACACTATGTATCTATGTAATGCAAAAAATGTGTGTCTCTGCCTGGCAGGCTGTGAAAGTTCCTACACTTCCATGTGTCTACAGATACAGATACAGATGCACAGGGCCAAGAGTCCATCTGTCAGCCAAAGTACAGAGCTGTCTGGTGGCTACAGGAGTAAGGCTCTATGCCAAGAGAACAGTTCTCTTCACTATATGGGACTTTGGCCCTTGCAACTAGCCCTGCACCTTCCCTTCCCAGGCAGGTGTTGGTGCCACATGGCAACACCATCCATCCAGCCTTGTCCCACCCATAAAACACTACTTGCTTGGCCAAGATCCAGACCTGCACACCGTGTTTCTTGTTTTTGTTTTTTTTGGTTTGACCCCATGTTTTCAACATAGTCATGTTTTGACTCCGCTTATAAACATTACTTGTGGCATTTATATAATACTGTCTGAAATGTAATTTTGTGCCTCAAGTGCAATAACATATTTCAGCCAGAATTTTCAAAAGCATCTGTCAGGTTCATGAGTTGGGGTGAAAATAAATAAGTATGTTGAAAGTTTGGTGTCAAAATATATAAAATTAACAAAGTTATGAACAAGCATGGGAATATGTTGACACACATTCATAACTTTTTTTTTAAATATTCTGATCCAATATTTTGAACATATTCTTCTTATGACTCCATCTCATAAACCCAGTGTGTGAAAATTTTCACAGTCAATGTCACTCTGTGAAATCACCTTTTGAATGGAATTTGAAAATGTTCACCTGCAGGGTACATGAAGTAGTATCATAAGAATACTATGTTGAACATTTTGTGGAAAATATATTGTAAAATGACCACGTTATGAGTGAACATTGAAATATATCAGCATTCACTCATAACTTTTCAATATTTTTTCAACATGTTATTTTTTGAGATCCCACCACATAAAAAGGCAGGTAAAATGTTTCAAATGTGGAACAGCCTGCAGAATCCTGTTTTGAGTGGGATTTGAACCTTTTCACCAACTGGAACCATAACATGGGGCCATAAGAAGACTATGTTCAAAGTCTGGGGGCAAAATAAAAAAAAAAAATTATTTATATATATATATATATATATATATATATATACATACACAGTATATACTGTATATGACAAGGTAATGTATGAATGTATGCTGACTCCAAACATTCAAAATAGTCAATTTTTCACACCACCTCATAAACATTATATATGTAATTCTCTAAATACTGGACAATATGGCCCAGATATTCAAAAGAGTTGAGCCATGCGCAATAGGGTTGAGCATTCCCAAGTCCGAAATTGCGCCAATCTGAGATATTCAGCAGGAGGCAGTTGCGCGCCCGAAATCATGCTGAGCAACTGCGCAATGATAACGAAGGCATGTGCAACCGAAGGGGGAGGAAACATGTATAAATGGCGCAGTGTGATATTCAAAGACTTGCACCATGCGCAATAGTGGAGCAAGCGGAAGTTGCGCCATAGTGGAAATGAGCCAAAATAAAAAGGAGCAAGGAAGAGGCGCAAGAACGCTACAGGGAAGCCACATGTGTCAGAGGCAGAGGCAGACAGACAGGGCAAGAGGCACAAACAGGTAAGGCCAGGGAAAGGTCACTGTGAACAGCCAGGCACAGGGAAGCTGTGGGGAGCCACACAGCACAGAGGCCAGCACAGGCAGGTGTACCCAGTGCAGGGGAGGTAGCAGCCAGGACAGCGGGGGGAATACAGCAACACTTGCCGGGGGGGGGAAGAACACAAGCCAGGGACATGGCCAGTGCCACCTTCCACATGGAGGCCATAATGAGGGAGGTGAGAAGGTGGGCGGCAGGGGGGCGTGGTCATGGAAGGGCCAAGCGGTATGCCCCCAACAGGCAGTACTGAGCCCGCACCAGCTTTGAGCTGTACACTGACACTGAGATTGTGGGCCGGTACCACCAGAACAGGGCAATTCAGAGGTGGCTCTGTGAGCTGTGCAGTGATGTGATGCAGGCACCCACATGACGGAGCCATGTCCTGTCAGTAGAGACCAAGGTAACAGCCTGCATGTGCTTGCTCACCACAGGTACCTTCCAGAGACCAACTGGGGACACCACAGGCATAACCCAGTTGGTCACGTCATGCCACCTCACCCAATTCCTCAGCACACTGCTGCCACATGCTGAGGAGTACATCTATTTCCCCAGCACAGCGGTGGAGCACAAAGCAAACATACAGGGGTTCCACAGGGTAGAACGTATGCCTGGTGTGCTGGGGCAGTAGACTGCACCCATGTGGCCATACGCACACCACCTGGCCCTGAGGGGGCCGCATACATAAATCGCAAGGGCTATGCCAGCATCAACTGCCAGGTGGTGTGCGATGCCAGGGGGTGCATCATCAATGTCTGTGCCATGCACCCTGGGGGAGCACATGATTATTTCATCTGGCACCAGTTGGCACTGTACCACAGATTCGAGAGTGGGGACATCCCCACTGGCCACCTAGTGGGTGAGTATGCAAACCACATGGACAATCATAGGGCCTGGGGGGCATGGCCAGAGGTGGCATGGGTAGTGGCCTTCATGGCCTGGGGCAGGGCGATGCTGATCACCAAACTAACCTCTGCCCTCTACACACAGGTGACAGTGGATACCCACTCCGTCCCTGGTTGCTCACACCCTACCGGTGGCCCGAGACCCCATCGCAGCAACGCTACAATGAGGCATACGCCACCACATGTAATGTCATCGAGTGGGTGTTCGGGATGCTGAAGGCACGTTTCCATTGCCTGGACACCTCTGGCAGTGCCCTACAGTACAGCCCCTCAAAGGCCTGCGGGATATTCCTGGCCTGTTGCATCCTGCACAACATGGCCAACGGATGTGGGCTAGCCATACAGGTTGAAGAGGGGGACAGCAATGGGGACGATGGGGACGCCGGTGATGATGGTGATGGGCAGCCCCCCCTTGGCTGATGGGAACCCTGACTGCTCCAGCTGGCACAGCTGCACCAGGACACCATCACGGAGGAGCACTTCAGCCAACCCAGGTAAGTCATGGGGCAATGCGCAACCACCAGTGGCCAAGGCACAACCCACAAACACGCATGGACACACACCGGGGGTGCATGCCATCAAGGGAAGTGGCAGGGCACAGAGGCACACACACAACCAGGGACGGGTGAGGATTAACATGCCACAAGGACACACACACACACACACACACACACACACACACACAACCAACATGTGCACAGAGGGCAGAAGGCACACCACCCAGAATGCACACCCTAGCAAACACATGTCCATAGGCCACCACGCCCACTGCTTGTCCATGTGCGTGTGTCAGATGCTGAGCACCATTGCACATTGGTGTACAGCGCAATGCAGGCATCATCATGCACATGCAACTGTGGACAGCAGCCAGGAGAGTGTGCAGGTGGACTGCATGTCCGCGTGCAGGGCCGGGTACCCACCCATGCACTGCCTACTGACACACACAATGCACAAAGGGCAGCACCAGACAGTAGCCATGCTAGGAGACAGGTCAGTCATGCGACACAGTGCCACGACCACTACGGATGCGTGGGTGGCCCCGCTGAGACCCGCCAGCACTGGCAGGCTGACCACTGGCCTCATGGGGTGGCACCGATGTTCTCCCAGGTGTTCCACTGCATGAGCATGACCGTGCTCGCGCAGGGGTCTGCAGCACACCGAACATGCCTGCACCAGGAGTGCTCGGGATGCCCACAGCTGAACCCGGCATCGACAGGATGGGAGTTGCACGATGCCGGGATCGGGGGGGGATAGTGCACTGCGTGGTGTCCGTGATGCATGGGCACCTGACTGTGTACCCATTGTGGCCATGACAGCAATGAATGCCTGTGCATGCCTGTCAATGGCAGCGGTCACATCCTCCCACAAACGGTCCATCCCTGCCAGGATCAGTGCAGTGTCCCTGCTGCGACGATCCTCTGCCCACTCCAGAGCCACATGCAGTGCATCCACGGATGTCGCAAGCCGCATCTGCTGCTGGACCGATGCTCGCAGTAGGTGGGTATGCTCATCCAAGAGGTCATCAGCCTCCTCAGCATCCTGCTCCTCAGGGTGTGCAAGACCCTATTGATCAGCACCCCTTGAGGGTGGGTGCTGTGCACTAGGACCAGGTCTGGGCATGTCCACAGGAGGTGCACAGACGCCGCCACTGATCCCTGTACCCCAAAGCCCAGTGGGCGACTGCTGATGCTGCCCCTCCAGCTGCTGCACCCCTGGGCTCAGTGGTGCCACCGCAGTGGCCGCAACAGTCCCACTGTCCTGAACAGACACCAGTGCTGCCCCACTGGTGCTGACAGGCACAGCCTGGGACTGTGCTGACACGCAGACCTCCATGGTGGCACCACCCACAGCCATGGGCGCGAATTGCCCTGCTGTGTGTCCATCCTGTGGCACACACGTGTCACTGCCCATGACGATCATGTCATCATCACTGGTGCCGGACTCTACCCCGGCCACAGCCACAGCCACAGCATGCTGGCATCCGTGGATGCCAGCACTCTGAGACACAGGCAGAGCTTCCTCCACACCTGTCACAATGACATCAGTGTGGACAGCCAGGTGGTCCCACTGTCGCAGTGATTCACATATACCTGTGGAGGCGGATGGTCCCACCTCCGACTCCATCCGACTGTCCGCAGTGGACAGGCCCACCACTGCTGACCCATGCAGATGCTCAGGATCTGTAAGGGAAATCAAAGTTGCATTACTGCGTGTGATCTACCCTGCTCCCCCATAGACAGACCATGACTTACCATGCAGTGATGGGCCACAACCCATCTGGAAGCCACCACCCGGAACACCCTCAATGGCACTGCACTGCATGCTTCCAGCAAGCATCTCCTTCGCTGGGGTCAGCTGTACCACCTCAGGCTGTCCCCCACCTGTTGCAGCATGTGCTGCCCTGATGGCAGCCACCTTCTCCTTTACCCTCCTCCTGTCCATGCCCATCTTCTTCTTACACTCCTGCACGGAGCGCTGGTGGCTGCCATGCAGGTTCATGGCACATGCCACCTCCTCCCATGCAGTAGCATGGGCCAGAGGGGTTCCCTGCCGTCCACTGAGCAGTGGCTTCTGATCCAAGTAGGCCTCGAACAGGGCCTCGGTTTCAGCCTTTGTAAAGTTCGGCCTCCTCCTCCTCCCACCACTGTTTTCCTCCTCTCCAGCAACCTGCTCAGTCATTATGTAGCCTGTAAGAATGGCAGTTGTTACCTGTGACTGTGCAGTCCCATGCATGTCCCTGAATCCATAGTCCACACTCCCAAACAGCATGTAACTCGCCAATAAACTGCAGTAACTGACTATGGCCACTGCAGCACATTGTCACACCTTTATAGCACAATCCATGCAAATGAGGCGAGAAGCAACTTTAAGTAGATGCAAATTGCAGTGCTGCGTCATTGAATGGCTGATTAGATGATTTGCATATGACGGCTGAATATCGCGCTGTTGCGCTTTGTGCAGTTGTGTTGAATGTGCTGAGCCAATGGCACAGTCCTGTGACATGTGTAGTACACCTCACTGCACATGCCCGGGTTGCTGATGCAGGCGTCTGCCATGCTGATGACGTGCTGTGCACAGTAGGCAATTCAGGGCACAGCCACCATTGTGCCAGTGGCGCTATAGCGATGGTCACTACATGGCACTGTGGCACTGGGCCATCATAGGTGCAATGGCCCAACTGCTTGGTAGTCTGCTATGGCGCTGGCACACAGGCAGCCAATTGTGCTACACGCATTGCCATCTGATGGCACTGTGCGTGGCCTTGCGCCAGAGACCCTTGACCCTGTGCCCGACCTTTGCCCTCTAGGCACCATGCGTCAGGCATGGGTGCACCTCTACCGCGCTGTTCGGTAACAGCATGATAGGGAATGGCAGTGCTGTACCGCACAGCATCTGCACATGGGGAGCCGCGCTGCAGAGCACCATATTGCCTACTACAGCTGCTAGGATGGCGTGCAGATGGGCAGCACTGTGGACAGCAATTGAGCTGGCCAATCTAGTGGCAATTGTGGAGCCACACCATAGGCCTCTCTTCAGAGAGGCTCCCCTAGACAGGGCCAGGACCCAAGTGTGGCAAGAGGTGGCCACTGCCCTGAAAGAAGTCACCGGATGGGAGCGGAGTGCTGAGCAGTGCAGGCACTGCTATGGTGACCTGCGGAGGAGGGAGCAGGAGCTACTAGCCCGACTGCGGGCACGTGCCAGGAGGGGCATGGTGCCATGTCCAGGTAGGGGTTCCATCAACACACTTGTATCATCCATATGGGTCACAGTGTTATATGTGTCCAGCACATAGGGGAAGGACCATATGGGGTTAGCCGTGAGTGGTGTTTACAGGGTGTGGGGTGGGTGGGTCTGGCTGGGTGGGAGGGCACACACCTTGGGGCAGTGGGACTTTGCTTCAGGAATGTACTGATGTTCTTCTCTCCTTTTTTTCCCCCACAGGCCCGGACGAACTCTGCAGATTGTGGGCAAAGCAGTGGAGGGGGGAGGACTGTGCAGCCAGGCGGGGCGAGGGCTATCACCACCCACCTGACTGGCCCGATGAGGGTGAGTGCCATACATCCATGATTACTATTGCATGCTGTGTGACAGGGTGGGCAGCGGGGCATGGCCACCATTCATCGACACCACTGCCATGCACGCAACTTGTTATAGTCAACACTGTCCAGTGGCAGTGCATGTCTGGGTGTGCGTCACTGGTGGTCCATGCATGCACCAGGTGCATGGCTGTGCCACTGCCTTTGCACCACATAGTCATGTCACTAAATGGCTATGGTGGTGCTGTGCGTGACTTGGCCGGTGGGTGTGTGCAGTGTTCCGCATGGCTGTATGTGCCTGGGTGTGCAGGTCCTGTGGACGTGATCACTGCAGGTAGTCACACACCATCACAGTGGTATGTCCCATGGCCGTATGCCATGCACAGTGGGCAGGCTGTATGGGGTTGTGCATTCACACCTATTGACTGTGCTCCCTTGTCCTAGGTACACGCCATCTCAGGAACATTCGGGATGCCTTACAGGAGATCCTACAGCTGGCCCGCAAGTCCCTCGACATTCTAAGGAGGCTGGACAAGACGGGGGGTGCTGCGGAGGCACAGAGGCCAGAGGTCCCAGAGTCCAGAACGGTGGTCCTGATAGAAGTCCTTTGGTCCCTGACTTCCCCTCCCCCCCTGGACCCACCCTCACACCCCGCCTATCCCATCCCATTTGTCCACCCTCCCCTACCCACCCCCACCTTGTTTGTGTCCCCCCAAGCTTGTAGATAGTTTATTCTTGTACATAGTTCACTGTCATATTTTCAATACATATGATTTTGATATGAATACTGTGGTGGTCTCTGATTTGCAGTGGGCTATAGGTGCTCAGCTACAGTGGTGTGCATGGCATCAGGGGTGGTGCAGTCATGGGTATGTGTGTGTGTGTCTCTGTGTGGAGGTGACTATGGTGTGGCGGTAGCTATCAGTCAGTGTCTGTGTTGTGTGTGTTCCCTGTGCACTGGATGACTGTGTGCAGTGGTCCATGGTGCGTGCTCTGTGTCCATGGCCCACCCATCGGCCATCCATGGCTTGTGCAGCTGACACACATGCCTGTCTGTGACCTGCACGGTCCACTGGCATGTCAGTGGTGGCAGTCCCTGCAGGGTGGACACTGTACCCGTCACTTTGCTGGGTTGCCCTGTCACTGGTGTGGTGCATACCTGGCTCGGGTGGCACTGTGGGCACCACAGTCATTGTCCCATCTCCATGCTATGCCTTGTGTGTGTTGCAGGGGATGTGCTCATTGTCTGTGGCTTATGCTCCGGGTGACTACTGGTGTAGTACGGGTCCACAGTGCCTGTGCAGGGTGGCTGGCACTCCAGTGCTATGGTGGACTGCTTGTTGTGTGTACATGGCTTACATGGGCCCACAATGGGGGCTTGGTTGCCCCACCACTGCGTCCCTGTGTTGGTGTGCCCTTGGGTATGGGTGGGTGTCTGTCAATACCCTGTGTGGCATCCAGTGTGGTGCATGCTTCCACACACCACTGTGGGTGTCTGTGCTGGCTGTTGTGGCCAGTGGTGGGTCAGGGTGTGTCACTGGAATACTGTGCAGGGTGCTGTACTACTGGTGGTGGTGTCAAGGGCACACCCTGTCCCATGTGGGGTACCTGTTGTGCTGACGCATGGTCGGTCTCTCAACAGTACCTCAGGAGGACTGTGCGTGGTGGCACTGTGTCTGCCGTTGTTGCATTGCCGTGTGCTGCAACCCACTGGTGGGTGCTCGTGGTGGGGCTGGCTTGCATGGTTCTGTGGTGCACAGGGTTGCATTGATACAGTGGGGGTGGTGGCATGCATGGGGTTTCCTGCAGTGGTGGTCACTGCTCATGGCGGGGTGTCTGGGGGTCATGGTGCAGGGTGTGCTCTGCACTGGGGGGGTGGTGTGGCACGGGGTGGTCTGCCCTCCTTGTGTGCCAGTCACAGCTTGCTGGAAGGTGTGATGGGGCACCATGGCCAGGCTGTGGGTTGGTTGCTTGTCTCCATGGGCCAGTGGTTATTCCAGCCCTCCCCCAATTGTGCTATGCTTGGGGTGTGGGGGGACGATGTCTGTTCTGCTGTGAGTTCCTGTGCCCATCTGTGGCATGGGTGGTGGGTCCCTGCCTCCCTGACTGTGCAGTTACATTGCTCTGCAGCTGGGGGGCTCCCTGGTTGCGCTATGGTGCCTCTGGACTGCTCAGCTGAACATCCCTTGTTGCGCTGTGGCGCATCAGATCTGCTCAGCTTCCCCTCCCTAGTTGCGCTATGGCGCAGGTGGTGCGATATTCAGTCATCCGCTGTAGGCACAATTTGGCCTGCTCCATTTTTGAATATCACGTCTATTGCGCATGGGTGCAACAGACTTGTGCTTGCTCCTGCTATTGCGCACTTTTTGGGTGCAGTTTGAATATCTGGCCCTATGTGTTTTTTGTGCTTAAGAAACGTTATGTGCAGTGCCAGTCTTTACCCCAATGGGTAGTGCTTTGGGATCCCGTTCCAGTGAGCTGAGCTCAGGGCCAAATTCAGTGAGCCATCTTGAAGGGCTGAGATGGTGGGACAGCACTGTCATCCATCACCACCATGCAGCCTGGGAATGAAGGGAAGGTGCAGGGCTGCTTGCACAGGCCCAAGTACTAAATAGTGAAAAGGAGTCTTCCCTTCCCCTGTGTGTCTGCATCTGAAGCAACAGAGGGAAAGAATTGATAAGACTGGTGGGCTTCAAAAGTACAGGGATCTCTGGGTCCTATGCTTCCATGTGGCTACAGACACAGACACACAGGACAAAGAATCAATCTGTCAGTTGAAGCATATCAATCTCAAGCAGATCTAGGTGTAGAGGTGCAAGGCCGTGTTCCAAGAAAAGATTTCTCTTCACTATAAGATACTTTGAATCATGCAGGCAGTCCTGCACCTTTCCTTCCCAGTCTGGTGTTAGTGTCACATAACAGCATCTTCCCCCAACCTCAGCCTACTGTATCTAATTGGCTCACTCAGCTTTCCACCAAACCAAGCCCACCATCTTGGGTGCACAAAACACTTCCCACTATGCCAAAGGCTGTTACTGCAAATGTTACTTAATTTTTTTTTGTTTATTTTAAATTTTAACTCCACATGTTCAACAGTAATTTTACGACTACCCCTTATAAACAAGACATGTGATATTCATGCTGGACTGGCCAAAACATAATTTCATGCCACAAGTACAAAAACATGTTTTGGACAGGATCTGGAAAATGACACCTTCACATCCATGAGGTGGCATAAAGAAATGCATATGTTGAAAGTTTGGAGCCATAATATATTAGCTCATGTTTTTTCTCTCCTGATGAAATATTTTGATAAATTCAAGAAACACATCACCATATCAGGTTGCATCTTCAACACATATCACATAGTGTCATTTTATACCAGGATAGAAGCAGATGGCAGGTAAACACTAGAAATTGGAATTGAGTTGCAGCTTCACATGACTTATCAGAAGCAGGTTAGGTCATTGTTATCACAGAGCCAATATCATCTTACTTCATGGCAGCAGTCCTGTACATCACATGCATTGCATGGGAAGATGAGTTTTATTTTACAGTTTCAAAGAAATCATCACACTAGGTCATGCTCCCAATAAGAGAAGCATCATCTTGTATGGTAGGACAAAACTGATGTATTCTCTCACAGGAGTCTTCAGAGTTAGAGTCAGTCAGGCTCCCTTTACTGTAAACAGGATGTGCACTCCCTATGAGACCATACGGTAGCTGACTGAGGTGGTGAGAGGAGGGCTATGCCCATCACTCTATCAGATCATGCTGCCAATGACAAAGGTGAACGGGATTGGCAGAGTGGATTGCTTGGTGCCAGCAGTACAGGGAGGCACCTGGTGCCTAGTTGCATCCCCCACCCTCTGATCATCCAGCCCCATTTTGGAACATGTAGTCCCTTGTGTCTAGCAGTACAGTGAGGCACTGTGAACAAATGTAGCATTGCTGATTGAAATAGCCACCCCTTGTGATTATAGTGTCCTGCATACAGAGAGACACAAAACCATGAAATACCAGAATATGCAATCAGAAACCAAAATGATGTGGAATAAGGACACACAAATCATTCCAATAGTGCTTGGGGCAATGGGGCATAACAAAAAAGAACTTTCAGGCACATCTAAGTATACTACCAATATTTGTGACACCTTACGAACTGCAAAAGGAAATCATTTTGGGGATGCTGTGTGTGCAGAAAAGAGCAATCTCAGCAAACATCAGACTAATGCAGTACTGAGTTCCTGAGTTTTGAATATGCCCTGGCTTAAGAATGGGGTCCATTTTTGTCATGGTACTAGAAATCCCTGAACATTTGGAGACACTAACCACTGAGAGTGAGATCATATGGTGGCCGGCTGAGGTGGTGAGAGGCAGGCTGTGGCAGTCACCTTATCAGATCCATGGCACTGGTGACAAAGGTAAAGGAGGGTTGACAGGGTGGGTTGCTCAGTTCTAGTGGTGAGGTGGCACTAGATGCTAGGGACTGTGTACACAAGTATGGGGATGGGGAGCAATGACGGGGTGCCACTAGACATCATGGAATACTTTTATTTTACAGGATGGGGATTGGACAGTGCCACCAGACATGAGGAACTACATATTACAATATGAAGCTGGGAAATCAGAGGTTGAGGGTGCCACTAGACACCAAGGACTACACAGTACAATATAGGGATGGGTGATAGGAGGGTGAAGGGTGCCGCTAGAACCAAGGGCTACATATTACAATATGGGGATGAGTGATAGGAGGATGGGGGGCCACTATACATGATGGACTATATGTTCAAACATGGGTCTGGATGATCAGAGGGTAGGGAGTGCAACTAAACATGAGGTACTATGTATTAAAATATGAGGTTGGGTGATCATAGAGTGGGGGTGCCACTAAACACCAGGGACTATATATTACAATATGGGGCTGAGCAATCAGAGGCTGGGGGTGCCACTAGGCACCAACGACTACGTATTACAACATGGGTTTGGGCAATCTGAAGTTGGGAGTGCCAATAGACACCAGGGACAATGTATTACAATATGGGACTGAGCAATCAGGGGGGCAGTTGCAGGGGTGCAAACCTGCTGTCGCTTCCCAAGCAAATGATCCCATAATGGGCATGCATATGGCCCCTTAGTGCCTTGCATGCTCAGTGGGCTAATTTGAATGGTGTCAGTTGAATATTGCACCAAGGGCTCCCGGCACTATCAGGTCTGGGTGCGCTGTTCCCTGCACTTCCCAGATTCATGTTGGGGCAATGCTACTTGACCTACCACTGCATTGATATGCCGCTATATTCAGTCGGACAGTGCTAGTGTGATATCCAACAGAATATGCATCCTTGGGGTTATGGACAAGGGCAAGCACAGTGCTAACCTTTGCACTCCACTTTTGCTGATTTTCCAATACCAGGCATTAAGTGTTGCAAAAGCAAAATGCTCACAATGGCGACATTTTCAGTTCATATCAGAAGGTTATCCTAAAAACTTACTGAGCATTCTCAGAGAAAAGTTAAAATATCTATAACTCTGGAATAGATTTTTTTTTTACAAAACTTTGGAAAGGCTCTACCCTGAAAGTTTCTGAAAATAAATTGTACCGTCAAGGCTGAAATTGAGAGCAAAATCACATGTAGTAAATATAGGAACAAAATCAGATATTACAGTAAAAACAATACATCTAGATCTCAGAAATCACAGTTGTGACTGTCACAGAACTTCCAACATCTTGAAAACATGACTCCTGGATAATGCATGCCAAATTTGGGGCAATTTGGTTGAACACTGCCACAGATAATAAGGTGCAAAGTTACTGGGTTAACTTTAGGCACCATACTCAATCCTAAGTATACTAGTGTTACCGCACCAGTATAATATATATCTTTTCTAAAAAAAATGCATTAATGCACCAGTTAAGGTTCAACTTAACACCACAAAAAGTAGGGAAAAGAAGCATTAGGGTTTCAAATCCTAACTCCCCACCATCCCACCACCAGGCAGCAGATGGAAAAAACATTAGGGTTTTGAGTCTCTGGAGTCTTGGTGAGTCAGTGGTGGTGTCTCCCTTTGGGTTGTCAACCATAATTCTCACTCCTCACTCCCAGCCCATCGCCTCCTGCCAAAGTACAAGGTAGAGCTCCAAACTTGTGCCCTTACAGTGATATAGACTTCAACGGTACAGAAGTATGTCTCACCACATGTTGCCAACAGAATCTCTTGCAGATTTCTTTACACAGGGCCTGAGAAAAAGAGATCATGTCTGATTATGTTTGCTTGCAGGGGGATGGGAATAAGGTTTGACAACCCCAAGGTATCTGACCTTGTTTGTTAAGGGGAGGAGGTGGGCATCAAGGTTGACTTCCTCAAGACGGCCCTACCAATGATTCACCAAGTCTCCAGAGACCAAACACCCTTTTTTTTTGTTCCCGTTGCTGCTTGGTGGTGGGGTGAGGAAGTTAGGTTTAGAAAGCCTAATGCCACATTTTCCTTCTTTTCTGTTGTTACATTGAATCCTGATCAGTACATTAAAGGAGTAGTACACTCAGAATTTGTAAAAACACATGTTGTGTTTGTTGTATAGAGTGTTTTGATTTGTGTGTGAAGTCCTTGTGTGTCCTTCCCTTTGCCTGCTATCAGGAGTGTTTCCTAATTTAGCCTGCTAGCGTTATATTAGTTTTACTACCCCTGGGGATCTCCATCTCAGCTGAGTTTATTGCTTTTCTTGTACCTACAATGCATTCTGTCTCTTATGACAGTGATATAGCCGAGCCCATAGATTCAGGAACATGCACTGCTTTACAATAAAAGGAGAAGAGATACTATATTTTAAAAACTATACAGAGTTCAGCTTGGTGACTATTCTCATTATAAAGGTATTTTTGTTGGGAACAATTTTAACCCTAGTTGTGCATGTGTAACTTGTGTGGTTTTCAAAATATTTACATTTGTTTGGAATGTCTACTTCAGTGTTCACTCAGAGAGAAAGAAAGCATCTGCTGTTTGTAAGCGCATCTGCACACATGCCAAACAAATCTAAATATCTTGAAAACTATGCAAGCTACACAAAAACAACAAGCAACAAAGTTGTTCAGGACAAAAGGATTGTTACAGTAAGGGTAGTCAAAAAGCTGAACTCCTTATAGTTTTAAAATATTTGCCATCCAAAGTGGTAAAAAACATGGACATTTGGTTAATTAGACGACTATATTTTTAAAACTATATAGAGTTCAGCTTAGTGACTGCCCTCATTGTACAGGTCTTTTTGTCATGAACAACTTTGCTGATTGATGTTTTTGTGTAGCTTATAAAGTTTTCAAGATATTTTAATTTGTTTGGAATGTGTACAAATGTGCATAGAATTCTGCACAGTGTCTTAGGAATGTCATAGCAAAGCTGCCAGGGTTCATTCTGAATGCAGAGTAGAGTAGAATTAAGCAGTAAGGCATGGCAGGATGAGTGTTATGTAAGCAATAAAACACAAGGGGTGTGTATGAAACATATTTCACAGCACACCCATGCTTTTTTTACCAAATTCCCCACTCTGGATGGCAAGAATTTTAAAAACTGCAAGGAGTTCAGCTTAGTGACTACTCTCATTGTAACAATCTTTTTGTCCTGAACAACTTTGCTGCTTGTTATTTTTGTGGATCTTGTATAGTTTTCAAGATATTTAGATTTGTTTGGCATATGTGCAGATGTGCTTACAAACAGCAGATTATTTTTCTCTCTGAACGAACACTCAAGTAGACATGCCAAACAAATGTAAATATTTTGAAAACATTACAGGTTACACATACACACAAATTCATAATTGTTCCCAACAAAAAGAGCTTTACTGTGAGGGTAGTCACCAAGCTGAACTCTGTATGGTTTTTAAAATATAGCCATCTCTGTTGCTGTATTGTAAAGCAGTGCTTGTTGCCGAATCTATGGGCTTGGCTACATCACCATCACATGAGACAGGATGCATTGTAAATACAAGAAAAACAATCAGCTTAGCTGAGATGGAGATTCCCAGGGATCGTAAAACTACCATAAAGCTAGCAGGCTAATTTAGGAAAAACTTCTGATAGCAGACAGACAGAAGAACACACTAGGACTTCACAGACAAATCAAAACTCTCTGCACATCTGTTTTTACAAATTCTGGGTGTACTGCTCCTTTAACACAGTTTTTTGCAAATAATTTCCTTTCAGTTAGAGGAAGTGGAACCATATCGTCATTCACAAAGGTCCCTTCAAGACCTGACTGAACAGATCCGGAAGCGCTGAGGGCCTGCACCTAGGGAAGACTCTGTCTGCCTAATTGAATTTCAGGGTCTGCATTCATGCAGCAACAGTGGCCAAGAATTCATGGGGCTATCTTGTGAACTGTGGCAGCACTGACCCCTCTCGTTCCTGTGCTTCCATTAAGCTGCAGACACAGATGCACATGAAAAATAATCCTTTTGTCCTAGATTCCCCTCTTTCCCCCACAAAAAGACGGAGACCATTGTTTGTTGTTGTGCTCAGATTGGCAATTAATTTATTTATATTCATACTTCCATATTCCATTTCAGTTTCTTTATTATCATATTTACAACCTTTCGTCTATTTCCATCCATATATCAATCTCTGATTATCCTTCCCCCAGGTGAAAACCTGGGTGCCTTCTTCTTCTCCTTTTCCTTTAGGTAACGGTGAAAACTGAGACCTCTTTTTCCTTCATCTTCTTCCTCTTCTTCTGTTATTGCTTTATTCTTCCCCCCTCTCCTCCACCCCCCTTTTTCCCCCTTTTCTTCCTGCCATCCACCTTTGGCAGTCCATAACCATATTCTCAACCTGCCATCCACCTTTGGCAGTCCATAACTATGTTCTTAACCTGCCATCCATCTTTGGCAGTCCCAACTGTCTGACGGGACGCGTCTGGAATCCACCCTGACAGACCCACCATACAGTCCCATCTTGACTGTCTTCCCCTCTTGCTATGCCTAGTAGGGTGGGTGGGAGGATCAAAACTCCAACAAAAAGTGGCTGAGGCCCCCTTGTGCTGTCCCTTATGTACCTCCCTTCGCCCCTCCCCTTCCTGTTACCTGCCCCATTGTTCTGGCCCTTAGCCCCTTCCCTTCCTTCCTCCCTCCTCTTCTGAGCACGACCATTCTATGCAGGAGGGTAGGGGTGCACCAGGACAACATGGTCTGCCCCTTAAAGGGCAAACTTTATTGTCCCGGATTCCCCCCTTTTCCCTCACAAAAAGATGGAGACCATTGTTTGTTGTTGTGCTCAGATTGGCAATTAATTTATTTATATTCATAATTCCATATTCCATTTTAATTTCTTTATTATCATATTTACAACCTTTCATTTATTTCCATCCATATACCAATCTCTGATTATCCTTCCCTCACCTGAAAACCTGGGTGCCTTCTTCTTCTGCTTTTCCATTAGGTAACGGTGAAAACCGAGACCACTTTCTCCTTCATCTTCTTCCTCTTCTTGTGTTATTCCTTTATTCTTCCCCCCTTCCCTCCTCCCCCCCTTTTTTCCCCACTAGCCAGTCTCCAGCTTGCATTGGATGGCTGTCTTCCTCCATACTTATGGTACCATTCTCCCTTACCTCAGGGAATATCCTTATGTTCCTTCTTTCTTTCCTCCTTTTTTTTTTATATTCTGTTTTTTGCATGTTTTCTCCATGTTTCTATAAAACCCATTGTTTCTGTATTGAACATATCTAAGGCTAGGTCCAACAGGTGCACACCGTCTGACCTGTAGAAATCTTCTACTCATTCTTCTACCCCCCTCAGTATCACCTGTCCTCCCATCTGCCTTACCAATGTCCCAACCCTCCTATTCATCTTTCTCCTGGCCCTCTCTACTGCTCTTTGGCTGTGCTCCTGCCTCCATACCCTCCGTGGTATCATATCCAACCAGGTGATGCACACCTGCAGCCACCACTGACTTATTGCCACTAAATCTTTTTTTATTTGTAAGTATGTGTCTAACCAAGGCCTGCCTGCAAGGTCATTGCCCCCTAGATGTATAATAATGAGATCTGGGCTGGGCCGCCGTTCCTTGAGTTCTTTTAAAGTTGGAAGCAGTTGTGCCCATCTCATCCCCCGTATGCCATGCCAGACCAACCTACGCTTTTTTGCATCCTGGTACAGCTGCCTTCCTCCAGCCTTCTTCTCTGCTCTTTTTCCAGCCCAATAGATATAGGAATGGCCGCAGATCCAGACTTCCGTGATCCTCCCTCTACCTATGGGGTACAAGCAAAATTCATTATTTTACACCTGCACTTAGTGTCCTACCCGTATTCTCCCCCCTCATTATTATTTTTTTGTTTTGTTTTTTTGCTCCCACCACCTTTTTCCCTGACTCGACCCCCCCCACCCAGTTCTGCAGCTCACCAGGAGCGCCATCTTCAAAATTATTATATATATATATATATATATTATTTTTTTTTTACTTCAGTGCTCTAATGTATCTCTTATAACTGGCCGGTTGCCAGCGTCCCTTTTCAAATATCCCATTCACCGTCTCTCCCGCTGCTGCCCACTGTGAGGCAGCTCCAATCCGCAAGGAATGGGATGAATAATTAGCCAGGTCTTCCTCCATGAATTGCATGCCCTTCTTTTAGTAATGCTGTGACTTGGTAGCCAGTGACCCTTTTTCCATCACCATGTACAAATAATTTCCCCGTTCTGTTCCTATGCTCTGTGGCGAAAGCCCACAGAGTCTGTACTGGGCATATTGCACCCTCTGCTTGCCCTTTCAGTGTCACTGTGCAACCTTGCCCTTTTTGATCCGTTTTTGTGCTCTTTATCTTGATCCATATCTCTGCTACCCCCAGTCTACATCTTCCCATTCTAGCCCCCCTTCCTTGTCTTCTCTCCCATGGCCTACTACCTCACTCACTCTCATGGCCCCTGCAAACATTACCACGTAAATTGTGTGAAATAGTTGGGCCTCGGCCTTTGGCCTGCATATTGCCAGGAGCACGTCCTGCAGCCTTATTAGCCACAGCTCCCCTATCGGCCTTCTATTATCTGCTAGCCCGTGTCTCAACCTGCTCCATCCTTGCATCATTCTTCTGATGAATAAAGATTTTGTCAGGTCCTTCCACCCCTTTAGACTGCAAATAACACTAATCCCTGCCAGATAGACTCTCATAGTGGTGTGGGCTGTGCTTTTTTCCACTGCTCCACAGTGAACATTCCCAACTGTTCCTCCATGAGTGGCCTACTTACCTCCATCTGGTGCTCTGCCATGAATGTTTGAAACACTCGCCAGGCCCCAACATAGGGCCTCAGAGTCCGAAGTGCCCAAGGGCTGCGAAACAACAGTTCTGCTCCTTCTTGCCAATGTCCCAGATGTTCATTGGAATGGGTGTTTTTAGTTCTTCCGCTGCCAGTGCCAGCCTCCGGAAAAACGGTCCAGCGGCAGACGGGAAAGACTGTCATCCAGGGTATTTTGTACCCCTTCTATGTGATGTGCTCTAAATTACATGTTCAGCTGCAAAGCCCTTAAAACTAAAAGTCGTAATACCTGTATGACTGTGCCTGATCTGGCTCTCCGTTGTCCAGAACATCCACCACTCCTCTATTATCACACCAAAATGTCACTTTTTGATCCCATAATTCCTCCCCCCAGACCAAGGTACATGCCTATATGGGCATGATCTCTAGTAATGTTATATCTTTCACCTTCACTTCCTTCACCCAACTGGCAGGCCAGGGTTCTGCAAACCATCTACCCCTCAGGTAACCCCCCATGCCTAGCCCCCCAGCAGTGTCTGTGTAGAGGTCGAGGTCTGTGTTGTATAGCCACTCCTCTTGCCAGAAAGAGCACCCATTGTGATTTCTGAGGAATTCTTCCCAGATTTTAAAATCCTCCCTGACACCATGCGTCACATCTGCCACATCTACCCAGTGATGTGGTCTGGTGACCCTGCTGTAACCCTGGCTAACCTCTTTGTGAATCCCCTTCCTGGTCCGATGGCCCTGCATGCAAAGTTCAGGTACCCCAGTACCTGCTGCACCAATTTTAGTTGTGCTCATCTCCTGATGGTGTGTACCTGGATTAGTTCCTTCAACTTCTTTACTTTTTTGTCCTGTAGTCTAAATACTTCATTCGGGGCATCTATCTCGATCCCCAGAAATTCCATAACCCTGCTGGGGCCCTCTGTTTTTTCTGGTGCCAATGGGACCCCTAGCTCCCGGCACAATTCCTGAAACTTACCCAGCATCCTCTGTGTCTCCCATTTTCCCATCCCAATGAAAAGAAAATCATCCAGATAATGGATGACCATCCTATAACCCGTTTTTTCCTGGAATATCCACTGCAAACAGGTGCTGAATGCCTCAAATGTAACACATGCTGTGGAACATCCCATTGGCATTGCTTTGTCAAAATAATACTGTCCCCCACTTTTAAAACCCAATAGATCCCAGTTCTCCCTCCTAACTGGAAGCATTCTGAAAGCGGACTTAATGTCCATTTTTGCCATCCATGCATCCTCTGTGGCCCGTAGTATCTGGACTGCATCCTCCAGTGTCACATATGTCACCTTACTATGTTCCTCACTGCTGAAATCGTTCACCGACTCCCCTTCTGGATAGGACAAATGGTGGATCACACTGTACTCCCCTTCTTGTTTCTTGGGTACCAAACCCAATGGTGAGATCCACATGTTTGGCAATGGAGGGGTGTTAAATGGGCCCTCTACCCTACCTGCTGCCTTTTCTATCTCTATCTTTTGTCTTAGCATTTCCTCCTTTCCTTTTACTGACCCAAGGTTGCTCTTCTCCCTCGCTTGCCTGGGTCCCCTACTTTGTAATGAAAAACCTGTGTTAAAGCCCCTTAAAATCATATCCCGCATGCTTGTGTCTGGATATCTGTCCAGGCAAACTGTCCATGCCTTCAAGTTGATGGGGGTTCTGGCCATGCCAAACTGTTCCCTGTTGTGCCCCCCACCACTCCTCCCCGACCCCTCCCTCTCATTTTGCCTGACCTTCCTTCCCTCGTTGGTGCTGCCACCCCCATTTCCATTCCCCCTTCCCTGCCCTCCCCTGTTCCATGTTTGCCCTTTAAACCCCTGGCCATCTCGAAAAAACTGTTGACTTAATCCTTGCCCCCATGCCCTTGTGCTCCCTGGGCCCATGTTGTTCTACACTTGTTCGCCGGGTGCCCTCCTCTGCATTTTGAGCAAGCTTGCCGGAAATGACATTGAGCCCATGAACAAAAGGCCCTGTTATAAGCCCAGCAACATCTCTGGGGCGTAAACCTCTTTTTGCCCCACTCACCTTCTGGTGTGGACTGATCTGTTACATAATCCGTCCACAAGTCTATCTGCTTGGTATCCCATCTCACGTCCCCAAATGATGCCATTCTCTGCCGAAAACATTCATCGTAGTATAACCACCCCACCCTGCCCTTTGCTTTTGCTCTCCATATTATCAATGAATAAGTAATGAGCGGGATGCCCAGCTCTGGCCTTTTTTCCATAATAATGGCTGAAAAAATGGCAAAACCTAGGAAACTCCCATCCCACGTCTTCCCTTTTGCGAACTTGTCATCATCTTTTTTCCCTAAAAGCACTATGGCCACTGCCATCTCATTCTTACCTATGCCCTCAGTTTCCTCGTACTTGGCTGCCGCCTGCCGGCTCACCAAAGTGAATATGTCCATGTATTCCCCTTTCCATATTTTTTCCTTTGTAGTCAATGGCACATGCTCGCCTATCCTCATCCCAGGCACACCTATCTCTCGTGTACCCTCTCCTTCTCTCTCCTCTCCCTTTCCATTCTTTTCCAGCACCTCCTTTTCCATCCTAATCTCTGCCAAAGCCAATTCCATATGCCCCAGACCTCCTGTCCCCAGTGCTGCCACAATTTGCCCTATATATTCTTTCATACTGTCGCCCACTGCGCTGGATGTGTTACCTGTAACCTTGTCCGGGCCATGTTGCCTGGAGTCCTCCAAAGTTCCCCTTGCTTCTCCCTGTGGTTGAGGTGGAGGGTGAGCTACTGGGGTCTGTGGAGGGAACAAACTGTTCTGGGCATCGTGTCTGGGTTCAGCCGGGGAGATCCCATTTTGATCTGGGGGGTACTGGCATCACCTGGTCCACAGGCCGCAGAGGTACTGGATCAACTGCCTTGGTCGGCCTCGCTGTCATTGGTAGTACCCTAGCAGGGCTACGTAACCCTTTAGCTGGTCGTTTCCCCCGCCACCTTTTCCTGGACCCGCTTTTCTCTTCTCCCCGGATCTCCCTGGTTCCTCCCCCTCCACCAGTTCCCACATTCTGTTTGCCTTTTCCTGCCAATTCAATTATAGCCTTGTAAGCATCTTCTTTCGAAGGCCTGCTCTTCTTTGGTGCCATGTCTGTCTTATCGTTGCTCTGTGAAGACAACTACAGGAAGAGAAAACAGGGTTATTTGTATATCTGTACCTTTTCGTACATCTTCCTCCTGTCCTTCACACCACACACCCCCTTATAACAGACGGTGCCACCAGCGAAGGTCCCCATCCTGTTTGACCCCCCCTTGTCATCCACTCAAGTGCCTCCTCTTATTTATAATTACAAATATATTATATATATATATATATATGTATTTTTTTTTGTGCTTCCCTCCTTGCCTGGGCTGACCAGGGCACCACCAGTCAGCATCCCTACTATAGGAAACGGATGCACTGTGTGGTCCCATAATTGCCCCCACCCCCTTATATTCCTGCCTGTGCCAGCTTTTTTTTTTTTGCAGTACCCAAAGCAAATAGCCCCGTAAAAAGGTGGGGGCCCCACTTCTAAGGCAACCACCTCCCAACGTGGAACGTCCCCATGAGGTCCCGGGTCACGATCCTTCTCCCTCTGCCTTTGGCCTCCCCCAGGCCCCTTACATTCCTCCCAGTATGCCTCAACAAAGGCCCCTCCGAGCTGTGAACTCACCCTATCCCCTGGGCACACTTTTGTCCCATCCCCCTGTCGGCGTGGATGTCACGCCATGGGTCCCTAACCCAATTGTTTCTTGCTCCCCGCCTTTTTAAGGCCTATTCCCCTGATTTTCCACCTGAAAACACCCTTGCCCCAAACCCAGTAGCCACCCCAGCCCCATGAGAGTGCCTCCCTCTGCACCCCCCATAGCTTGTAACATGCCACGCAGTCCATGTGTTGGGGCCTCTTCTGGCCTATCATCCCTTCCGGGCAACCCAGAGGCCATACAACCACCACCAATGTACAAAGCATGGTACAAGGACACTTACACCCCCCCCACATGGCATGTGACGCTTGCCATGTGGTTCCAGGATCTCGCTCACATTTCCCGGCTTTCAAGCTTCCTCCATGCCTCCTGCTCTCAACGGCAACAAAACAGCCACCCAGTGCCTACTTAGCCCATGAAACAAAGAGTAAGTGCCTGTCTAGCAAACCCCCATGAGGCGTGTGCCTCACGCCACGCCATCCATGGGTCAGGGCCTCTTCTAGGCCTTCCCTTCCTCCCCAGGCCACCAAACAGCCAGAAAATTGCCATCACAGCACCCAACCAGACAAAAGGGGGGGTTTCTACGAACCCTCATGTGGCGTGTGACATCACACCACATGGTCCCGGCGTGCGCTAGCTCCCCCTCATCTCCACGGCCTCTTCCAGGCCCCCCATTCATATCAGGCAGCCACACAATAGGTAAAATCACCACAAAATGTGAAAATCAACTAAATGCTTTGCTACTCCTCCCCACAAACTGCGCATGGCACCCCACCATGTGTTCCCTGCTCACTCATTCTCTTCCCTGCTCAGGGGCTCCTTCAGTTATACCAATTCTTAGCAGCCAGCAAAACCAGTCCTCAAAATACCTACAAGGCATCACAGTAAGCAAAATAATCTTTCCAATAAGACAATAAGACCCCCACGAGGTGTGCGCGTCACCCCATGTGGTCCTGGGTTGCTCTCTCAACCACATCCTGATCCCCATCACTACCAGGATCCTTCACATTTTCTCCTACTGTAACATGTTCTATCTTAAACCTGTATATATATTCTTCCTCTCCTTCTTTCTCTTTTTTTTTTAAAAAACTTCAACACATCGTCCTGCCATATCATTCTTTTATTTCCTTACCTCTCTCTCCTGGTGAAACAAACCTCAAAGAAATTGCCAATCCGATGTGCTGCAGTTGATGTAGATCAAAACTTCAGCAAAAAGTGGCTGAGGCCCCCTTGTGCTGTCCTTTATGTACCTCCCTTCGCCCCTTCCCTTCCCGTTACCTGCCCCATTGTTCTGGCCCTTAGCCCCTCCCCCTCCTTCCCCTCCCATTCTGAGCACAACCATTCTATGCAGGAGGGAAGGGGTGCCTCAGAGACAACATGGTCTGCCCATAAGGGAGCAAACTCCATTGTCAACAAATGCACAGGGACCTAAGGACTCATGGATGAAAAGGTGTAGTGCCCTATGCCATCTGCAGGCACCTCTCGGGGCTGATGGAGGAGGTTGCTTATCTCCAGGCTGATTTGGACAGGATTTGGTGGACCTCTTCTCCAACAAAGGGACCACCAGGGTCACTGCTGTTGCCTCAGAGGTTGCCAAGAAAGAGGAGCAGCTGGACCACAGTGGGCTCAGGGAGGGGTGAGGGTGGTGGAACAGAGGTGCATCCCTCCAGCTGTACCTCTCCACAATTCATACGCCGTTGTGACAAAGTATGGTTCCTCTATGGAGGCACCCACAGTGGAGACCAAGGTGGATGCTGGGAGCTTCCACAAAGGAGACCTACAGGAGGGTGGCATGGGACCCCTCAGGGGAAGAAAACAACTCCTGGTGGGGGACTCCATTGTTAGGGGGTAGAATTAGGGGAGGAAGGGGAGAGGGAGGTAAAGTGCCTGCCTGGTGCCATAGCTTGGAGGGCAGGGAGCAAATCCTCAGGATCCCTGGAGCAGCTGCATGGGGGAAGGAGCTGGATGTCATTGTCCACCTAGGGACAAATGACCTGGTGGAGAAAAGGATCAGAGCAGTGCAGGAAGAGTTTGAGGAGTTGGCGAGGGGCCTTAGACAAGTAGCATGCATGGTAAATGCTGACTTTTCCATTAGCAGATTATATCTTTTTGCCACTAGAGGGCCCAGTTATAAGCACTCTTACCCAATACAATTCAATACAATACAATACAATTCTTGTCTCATTTTACTTATGGTGTGGTCTGTTTATCACTATTCATCAGTCTTTGACCCCTTCCCTCTTCTACTTCTGTCAAGGCCTGTGCTTTTAGGATTACTCCCTGTTACCTAACACTCAACCCTGTTCTACTCCCCTCCACCACCCTAACTTCATAAGCTCTGCACTCTCTCCTTACCCTCTGCTTTGGACACCTGTACCTGTTTTTGCTATGCCCATAAACACCTTTCTAACACTGCCTCTACTTCTGCTTTTCATACCCCTCAACTCCACTAGTACTGGTAACATAGAAACATAGAAACATAGAATTTGACGGCAGATAAGGACCGCTTGGCCCACCCAGTCTGCCCATTTCCCTACCTGATGGATAAGCTGCAGATTCTAGTTAACCAGCAGCCTACTTCTTCCTACCCCCACCCCCTAGAATTGCCTTATGACTGTCCCATGCATGCTTGAATTCCACCACTGTTTTTGACTCCATAACCTCCTCTGGAAGGCTGTTCCATACATCCACAACCCTCTCTGTGAAAAAATACTTCAAATTACCTCTGAACCGCCCCCTTCTATCTTCAAATTGTGCCCCTTGTTCTTGCACACTCTTTTTTTGAGATGCTATCCTCTTGGACTTTGTTGATTCTCGAGGTACTTGAAAGTTTCTATCATGTCCCCCCTCTCTCTCCTTTCCTCGAGGCTATACATATTAAGCTCCTTAAGTCTCTCTTCATATGTCTTCCGGTGCAGACCCTGCACCATTTTAGTTGCCCTCCTCTGGACAGCTTCCATGCTGTCTATGTCTTTGTGGAGATTGGGTCTACAGAACTGCACGCAGTACTCCAGATGTGGTCTCACCAGCTGTCTGTACAGAGGGATAACAACTTCTTGTTTTCTACTGGTGATGCCTCTCCCTAGGCATCCCAGTATCCCCCCAGCCCTCCTTGCTGCCCTCTCACATTGCTTGCCCACCTTTAGGTCATCTGATATGACTACACCCAGGTCCCTTTCCATTTTTGTTGTTGTTAGTATCTCACCCCCCATTGTGTACTCTTCCCTGGGTTTTTTTTCCAGGTGCATTACCTGCACTTCTTAGCATTGAATCTAAGCTGCCATACATTTGACCATTCCTCTAACCTCACAAGTCCTTCTCATCCTTTCCACCCTACCTTGTGCATCAACTCTGTTGCAGATCTTTGTGTCATCTGCAAAGAGACATACTTTTTCTTCCAGTCCCTCTGCAATGTAACGCTTATAAAGACATTGAAGAGGACCGTCCGAATACTGAACCCTCATGGTACCCCACTGCTAACCCCCTTTTTCAGAGTGGACTCCATTTATTATTACTCTCTGTGTTCTATTCTCCAGCCAATTCTTTACCCAGGCTGTCATCTTGGGACCCACTCCAGGCTGGCTAACTTGTATATTAATCTTTTGTGTGGGACTGTGTCAAATGCCTTGCTAAGTCTAGGTAGGCCATGTCCACAGCCCCTCCCTGATCAACTACTTTGGTCACCCAGTCAAAGAAATCTATCAGATTTGTCTGGCATGACCTTCCCACTGTGAATCCATGCTGCCTTGGGTTCTGTGCCCTCTGGCCTCTAGATACCTGTAATTCTTTCCTTCAGAGTGATTCCATCATTTTCTCTACCACTGAGGTTAAACTAACAGGTCTGTAGTTTCCTGCTTCTGCCTTGCTCCCACTTTTGTGAAGGGAATTACATCTGCCCTCCTCCAGTCCTCAGGTACCACCCATCTTCCCATGATTTGTTAAAGAGGGTAGTCAGTGGTGTCACTAGTTCTACCCTTAGTTCTTTTAGAATTCTGGGATGAATCCTATCAGGGCCCATTGCTTTGTCCACCTTCAGTTTTAAGAGTTCTTTCAGAACCCTTTCTTCTGTAAATGGGCTGGTATCAACTTCTGTATCCAGAGTGTTTCTACTGTTTGTTTTAGGTACCTCCCCCTCTTCCTTTGTAAATACTGAGCAAAAATATTTGTTTAGTATCTCTGCCTTTTCACAGTCACACTCTGCCCACCCTCCCTCCTTTATTAAGCCTCACTATCCCTCCCTTGGTCTTCCTCCGCTCCCTGATGTACCTATAAAAGGTTTTATCCCCCTTCTTAACTGAGTTGGCTATCTTTTCCTCGGTTTGGGCCTTTGCTGTTCTGACTGCCTTTCCAGCTTCCTTTTGCTTTAACTGATACAGTTCTCTGTCCTGTTCCTTCTGTGATTCCTTGTACTTTCTGAATGCTTTCTTTTTTGCTTGAACCTTCACTGCCACTTCCTTTGAGAACCATAGTGGTTTCTTACCTCGTTTCATTTTGTTTATTTGCTTTACACAAAGGCTTGTTACCTCTGCAATGGCAGTTTTTAATATTCCCCATTGTTCTTCCACCCCTCCTTCCTGCCCATTTTCTAGTGCATTCCTTAGGCACTCACCCATTTTGGCAAAGTCAGCCCTCCTAAAATCCAGTACCTTTGTCTTTGTATGGCTTGACTCTATTGCTGTGTTTATTGTGAACCATACTGTTCGATTTGTCGCTAGTTCTCAGATGGCTACCCACTTCTACATCTGTGATCTCTCTTCATCTCCATTTGAGAAAACCAGGTCTAAGATTGCTCCTCTCTCGGTAGGCTCCAATACTAGTTGTCTAAGGCATGCCCTGTAGGGCATCTAGAATAACCCCACTCTTAGAAGTGGCTGCTGCAACTGCACTTCAGTTAACATCTGGCATATTCAGATCACCATCAGCAATATCTCCCCTATCTGCCATTCTAAGTATACTTTCTATCATTTCCTTCTCCATTTCCTCCCTGAGAGGGGGTCTCAGTCACAACCCTGTGCGGATTGTGGTGCCATTGCCTGCCTCCAAATTGACCCACAGTGCTTCTTCTCCTCCCTGTTTACCCTTTTGTTCTGTTGCTTTGATTTCTTCTCTTATGTAGAGAGCTACTCCTCCTCCTCCTCTTTTACCCTCCCTGTCCCTCCTGTAGATAGTGTATCCTGGTATGTTTACATCCCAGTCATGGTTCTGCGTGTACCATGTTTCTGTGACTGCCATGATATCCAGATCTTCATCCTCCATCAAGGCCACTAATTCAGGAAGCTTGTTACCCAGACTACGGGCGTTGGTACTCATTGCTCTCCATTTTTTGATGGCTTTACCTTCTGTAGCGGCAACCCCCACTGACCTTTCTACCTTGGTCTTTTTCTCATTTAGTACCCTGTTTTGTAGGGGGAGGCTGGGATTTTCCTGCTGCTTATCAGTGCCTCCCCCCTTGACTAGTTTAAAGACTTGCCAATGAAGCATTTAAACCGATTGCCCAAAAGACTTGTTCCCTTCCTGGACAGTTGCAGACCATCCTGCCAGTATAGGCTGGTGTCCCTCCAGCTGGAACCCCAGTCCCCAATGAAGCCAAACCCCTGTGCTCCACACCATTTTTCAACCATTTGTTAAACTGCATGGTGCAAAGTACCGCCTCACTCATGCCACTGACAGGCAGCACCTCTGAGAAGGATACTGTGTGTGCTACTTGTCTTAAGCCCTCCCAACTCTACAAAGTCCTTTGCAGTGCTCTAATCTCATGATGAGCCAAGTCATTTGTCCCTAGGTGGACAATGACGTCCAGCTCAGACTCCCGTGCAACTGTTCTCATGATCCTAAGGATGTGCTTCCCTGTCCCTCCAAGCCATGGCACCAGGCAGGCTCCTTACTTCAGTTTTCCTGCTCCCCAGTTCCTATCCCCCACAATTGAGCCCCCACCAGGAGCTGCTTTCTTTCCTGTGGTGCCCTCTGCCTCCTTCTGAGGGCCTCCCTTGTGACAGTTGTCTGCACCCTCCTTAGTCTCCCTCTGTGGTGCATCCATAGGGGAACTATGCTCCCCAGAATGGTGTATGGATTGTGGAGTGTAACAACTGACTGGTGTGCCTCTGTTCCACCACCCTTACCCTTTCTGGAGCCCACTGGTCCAACTGCTGTGCTTTCTTCACCGCTGAGGTAGTGGTGGTGGCTGTGGTGCTCCCTGGATGGGGAGGTTCCTTGCCACTGTCCAGTGCGGCCTGAAGATGGGCAACTTCCTCCCTCAGGGCAGAAAGTTGTCTGCAAACAGGGCAGCATCTCAGCCTCCAGAAAGACTCCGGAAGACTGCTGCCCACAGCCATTACATTGTACTGCTCCCCACATAACTGTCTCACCTTGTTTTAGTTTTTTTTTTGGTGTGTGTGTGTGATTGGTGCATTATATAGAAATATATGTATTTATATAATGTGTATGCTTATATTGTCAGTGCAGTGTGCTAGACAGGATATGACAGTGATGTGTACCTTGCCCTCTTGAGGAAATGATGTCAGAACCCCAGGTATAAATGAACTATTTCCAGGGGTGGGTGGGGTGAGGGGTGGAAGGGGTTGGGCTTAAACTGTGCCCTCACGAAACAATCAGCTAAACGCTCTGACCTACCGATGTGATGAGTGCCTTCCTGTCAGCACCATACATGACAATTTGTAATACTGCTTCAAACCAATTTGACAGAGAAAATACCCTGCTAATCAAACAGAGAAAAATCCAAACATCCAAGTCAGACACAGGTAAACCTCCCCAGCCCCAAAAGAGCCTGGTGACTTGTGCTCTGAAAACAGTCAGCCCCAAAACACTTCAGCTGTGCAGAAGGGCAGAAACAGAAAACAGTATTCAGCCTATCTGGGTTTAAACTCTTCCTGCACTGAAAACCTTAACACTTGTAACACAAGTAAAGCAAACTCCACCTCCCTCTGTTGAGTGAAAGACTGCCTTTTCTGATAATTCTAAGTTGTTTATTTCACCTTCAGTTAGAAGTATCTCCACCTGAAGAATATTAACTTTCCTAAGGAATCTGCTTCAAACCAAAGACAATTGTAAATTGTAAGGTTCGCCTCCCTCTGTTGTGAGCACTACTCACTTTCTTGCAAATCTGAAGTCCAGTGTTGCAGCTTGCAGCTAGAGGTAGCTTCACCTGAAGACTATGAGGTTATCTGATGAGCCTGCTAAAATCAGTACTTTTATCAAGGTCTGTAAGATTCTTCCAGAGTTATTGGCTGTTAAGTAGCTGTGATGTAAGCACTTCCTGACACAGTCTGGCTTGGCCTTATAAGGCACACTGAGGTAAACAAAAGAAAAACCAGTTTCCACGCCCTAGGCACTGTCTGGGTCCAATACACAGCCTGTAACCTGCTCTCAATTCAGGGCTTATGACAAATTCTTAGCCCAATGAATACTCACAGTAATACAAATATTGCAATGCAAACAGTCAGTCACTAACTCCAATCAAGTCAGAAGGGCAGAAACACAGAAAACAGTAAAATCTTAACAATTGTAACAAGTAAAGCAAACTCCACCTCCCTCTGTTGATTGAAAGACTGCCTTTTCTGATAATTCTAAGTTGCTTATTTCACCCTTCAGTTAGAAGTATCCTCCACCTGAAGAATATTAACTTTCCTAAGGAATCTGCTTCAAACCAAAGACAATTGTAAATTGTAAGGTTCACCTCCCTCTGTTGTGAGCACTACTCACTTTCTTGCAAATCTTAAGTCCAGTGTTGCAGCTTGCAGCCAGAGGTAGCTTCACCTGAAGACTATGAGGTCATTTACCAGGATCACCACTCTATGTTGGGATATATCCCCTGGCATACCCTAACACCATCCAAAACACACTACTGTGCTCTCATGCTAGCCTTCCTCAATAATAACTAAGATAATCTCCTCCCCATCCCTGAGTACCTCATTCGGCTTCAATTACTCATGCCCTGCAGTAACACACCAACTAAAATGTTGGTCAGAAGTAGACAGTGTTCAGCTCACAAGCTCCTTACTCATTATCTTGATAGGATTGCACTTCTCCTCCTGATCCTAGCTGGGAATGTACACCAAAACCCCAGTCTGCCCTCCTAGGCATAGGAATGACACAAGAAACAAGGCTCCATCAAGCTGGTGACTCTTAACATCTGCAGCCTGCCAGCTAAGCTAAATGCACTCCAAGTCCAGGTGTTACAACATAGGCCAGATGTTATAGCCCTAATGAAACTTGGCTTTCTCCTAAGGTCCCAGACAATGCTGTATCCATTCCAGGCTATGACCTGTTCTGATTCGACAGAATTTCCAAGAGAGGAAGTGGCTGTGCCAAGTATTTAAGGGAAACTCTTAAAGGGCTAGTCATCCCATTATCTCCCTTTGCAAACAATTCTCATATCCTAGCAGTTAAAATAATCCTGGCCCGCAGGGAAAATCTCTCACTGTTGCATCAGTATACATCCCCCTGCATGAACATTTTACAGGCTTCCAAATGATCACAGACTTCATGGATGACAGCACCTCCCATGGTGAGACATTTGTAATAGGTGACCTAAATGTTAACTGGTTAGCTCCAGAAGCCAACCCATATAAGGATGCCATTGCTGCCCTAGACATTACTCTAATGGTTGCCTCTCCCACTAGGTTTAATTATAAGTCTGGTAGTAGCGCCTTACTTGACCTAATCCTCACCTCTCATCCCAGCAGAATCACCAACAAGGAAGTTTTCCCAGATGCCCTAAGTGATCATGCCCCAGTTATTTGCCACTGGTCAAACAAGACACCTAAACCTAAGTCCTCTTTCTCCTATAAAAGAATCTTAATAAAAGGAAAGCTTCCACAATTCCTTGCTGCCCTGTCAACAGTTGACTGGACACCCCTTGATTCCTTGAGCAGTGTCAACCAAGCTCTTGCCATCTTGATTGCCCAGTTTAACAAAATTTGTAACAGTTTTGCCCCCCTACATAAATACAAAACTCAATCTGCCACTGATCACTGAATTAACTCCGAACTCCTCTCCATGATGTGAAACCAAGATAACCTCTGGCCATCAGAACCATGGACTCAGGGAAACCACATGATATGCAGCTGTATAAGGTGGCTAGGAACCAGTGCACAATAGCTAGACACAGAGCCAAACAAGTTTTCTACAACCAGGAACTTACTAACTCCTGGAGAAATAGCAAACCCTTCTGGGAGAACATCAAGACCCTCACGGGTAAACCAAGCAAATCCTCCCCCACCATGATTCAGGTTAACGGCTCCACTTTAGAGGACCCCAAAGAAATAGCAGACTCCTTTAATCTTGCATTCACTGATCTTAGCAGTGTCCTTCCCCCCAACTTTTTTGACAACTCTGCCTGGCACTGCCTCAGTAATAAAATCAATCTACACAGTAATACACCCCCGTTCTACTTTAAGAGGGTATCCATGTCTAAAGCTAAAAGATATCTGAACAAAGTGCTAAGCAAAGCCAGTTTCAGCAGTGATACCCTTGACCTCAAACTCCTCTCTCTGTCCTTTGATGTCCTACAACCTCTCACTAAACTTCTGAATCTTTCACTCTCTCATAAACAATTCCCCCAGCTTTGAAAATCAGCAATGGTCACACCCATTCATAAAAGTGGTGATAGGTCTCTTCTCTCTCTAACTACTGCCCTATCTCTATCCTCCCACCACTCTCCAAGCCATGGGAATGAATTGTAGCTGACCAGTTGTCTGAACACCTGAACAAATATAACTTACTCTGC
This sequence comes from Neoceratodus forsteri, assembly GCA_016271365.2. NCBI lineage: Eukaryota > Metazoa > Chordata > Ceratodontiformes > Ceratodontidae > Neoceratodus > Neoceratodus forsteri. The sequence goes on from CM028130.1 coordinate 658,749,120, forward strand.
CCACAACAACATGGCTTTAGAAAAGCCGTTAATACTACCACCACCCTGCTTGACTTCACCAGCCACATTTATAAGGTGATTGACACTGGCCATCTATTGGGTGTGGTGTTCATTGATTTGACCAAGGCATTTGACACCGTGAAGCACCAGCTCCTGCTTCAGTCACTCTCCTCCCTTGGACTATCTAATGATGTGACCAAATGGTTTGAAAGCTACCTCTCGGCAAGGATCAAAAAAGTCTAAATCATTGACTCTCTCTCAAGTGCCCTTCCTGTCCACTCTGGTGTACCCCAGGTTTGTATCCCTGGCCCTCTACTTTTCAGCCTTTTCATCAATACTCTTCCTGCAGCTTGCAATAATAACTTAATACTCTATGCCGATGATGCAGTCCTCTTTTCCTCCCATATTGACCCTGTCTCGCTCTCCAAGGTGCTACAGATGAACTTCAGCCTAGTTGAAACCTGGCTTCTCCAACATAAGCTGTCGATGAATTACAAAAAAACAAAGTCCATGCTGTTGCATAGCTCTCACAGCAAATACAGATCCATAAACTTCACCATACATAATGAACTTGGACAGCCACCTGAGCAAGTGTAGGAGTTTAAATACCTTGGCTGCACAATGTATTTCAGCTCGCATGTTCGACACATCTCAAAATCAGTCAACTCAAGAATTGGGGTCCTCTACTGCCACCGTTGTTATCTTACCAATGAAGCTATGCACACAGCCATAACTGCCTCAGTCCTATCCATCATTGATTATGGGCTTGTCTTCTATGGGGCTGCCATTGATACCAACCTAAAACATGTCAAAACAGCTCTTAACAAATGCTACAGACTTCTCACTGGTGCAGAGAAGCATATGCATACCCGTGATCTCTACAAGCAATCCAAATGGCTCAATCTAGATAGTAGACTTGCCTACCAGACCTGCCTACTGGCTAAGAAAATTTGTCTTAACCTCACACCCTCTGCAACTCATGTCTTAATGTTTCCCGACGTCACTACCCATTTTACACGCAGTTCCCTCAAACCCACATTTATTGTTCCATTCTGAGGTACCGACCAGGCTCAACGTGCTTTCCACACCAGCGCCCCCCTGCTGCTAAACAACCTACCCCCTGAAATTGCAGCTGAAAACAAGCTTGGCCCATTCCAACATAAACTCCACCAGCACCTCACTGACCTCAGCAGTTGTGACTGCTCTGCCTAGGCTTACAGCTTTGTTTCACCTCTCCCTCCTCTTCTCTCCTCCCTTGCTACTCTACCCACTTCTCTCTGCCCCTCCATACCCTGCTACTACCCATCTCTCTCCCACCCCACCTACCATTCCACCCCTCTCCCTCTCCTCTCTTCTCCTCCTGTCTCCCCCTCTCTACCACCCCATCACTTGTTGCTCCACCCCAGACTATCTAGCACTTATCTTTCTGCTCTTGCACTTATGACAATGTCAAATCCTTGACTGCCTACCCCCTTTTCCCCACCCCCCCCTCTTATCCCCCACCCCTCACTCCACTTATGTTACCCCATGATGGTTTTCATTTGTATCTGTGTCTTGCTATATATACACCTGTGCTGTTAATTGTGCATTATTATTTGCCACTGACTGTTTTCTACTGTGCTAGTCTATACACATGTACTGTCTTTTGCTACTAAGTTAACCTCCTGACCTGTATTGTATCTTACCTCTGCCTACTTCTATGTTAACCTCCTGACCTTATATTGTGTCTTACCACTGTTTTGCTTGCACCCATTGCTGATGCGGAACCTTTGTAAAAGAACCATTGGTTCAAAGGTATTTGTAATCCTAGTAATAAATAAATAAATTTAAAAAATAACCTTCTCGGAGGTGCTGTCTGTCTATGGCATGGATGAGGCTAGGGTGCTCCACACCATGGGATTCAATCAGTGGTTGAAAAACTGGTGCAGTGCTCAGGGATTTGGCTTCATTGGGGACTGGGGGTCCACCTGGAGTGATGCAGGCCTATACTGGCATGATGGTCTGCATCTCTCCAGGAGGGGAACCAGGATCCTAGGTGATAGGTTTAAATGCATCATTGGCAAGCATTTAAACTAGCCAAGGGTGAAGGCACTGGAAAGGAGCAGGGAAATTCTAGCCTCTCCAAAACAACAAGATTTGTAAGTGATGTAAACACCAAGATAGAGATGTTAATAGGGAGAAGGGCAGGGATAAATGGAGAAAATGACAAAGGCAATAAGGGCAGGGATGGGGCACAAAGGGGTAAGACCATCAAGAAATTGAGGGTAATGAGTACCAGTGCCCGTAGTCTGGGCAACAAGCTCCCTGAACTTGTGGCCTTGATGGAAGAGGGATGCCTGGATATCATAGCAGTCACAGAAACATGGTACACAGAGAACCATGACTGAGATGTTAACATACCAGGGTACACAACCTACAACAGAGACAGGGAGGGTAGAAGGGGGGGTAGCTCTCTATGTAAGGGAAGGGATAAAAGCAATGGAACAAAAGAATAAACAGGGAGGAGAGGTGGCAATGTGGGTCACCTTTGAGACTGGAAATGCACCACAATCCACACAGGGTTGCATACAGACCCCCATGTCAGGGAGAGGGAATGGACAAAGACATAACAGAAGGCATCCTTAGGATGGCAGAGAAAGGGGGGATACTGGTGATGGGGGACTGGAATATGCCAGATGTTAACTGGAGTACCTTTGCTGCAGCCACATCGAAGAGCAGGGCCATTCTCAATGCCCTACAGCTGGCATGCCTCAGACAGCTAGTTTTGGAACCTACTCATGAGAGAGCAATCTTAGATCTTGTACTCTCAAATGAGGACAGTGAGAGGATCTCAAATCTAGAAGTGGGTAGCCATCTGGGAACAACTTATCACCAACCAGTGTGGTTCATGATAAACTCAGTTACAGAGTCAAGCCATAAAAAAGTGAGGGTACTGGACTTCAGGAGGGTTGCTTTGGCAAGATGGGAGAATGCCTTAGAAAAAGCACTAGCAAACAGGCTAGAAGGAGGGGTGGAGCAACAATGGGGGAACATCAAAACTGCCATCACAGAGGCAACAAGCCTTTGTGTGAAGCAAATAAACAATTCAGAATGAAATAAAAAGCCACTATGGTTCTCAAAAGAGGTGACGGAGAAGGTTAGGGAGGAAAAGATAGCATTTAGGAAGTATAAGGAAACACAGAAGGAGCAGGACAGAGAACCGCACCAGTTAAGGCAGAAGGAAGCAGAGAGGGAAGTCAGAATAGCAAATGCCCAAACTGAGGAAAAGATAGCCAACTCAGATTAAGAAGAGGGATAAATCCTTTTATAGGTACATCAGGGAGTGCAGGAAGACAAAGGGAGGGACAATAAGGCTGAATAGAAAGGACAGTGGGTGGGCAGAGAGGGACAGTGAAAAGGCAGGGATACTGAATGAATACTTCTGCTCAGTATTCACAAAAGAGGTGGAGGTGCCTAATCCAATTAACAGAAGCACTCTGGATAGGAGGGTCAATCCCAGTCCTTTCACAGAAGAAAGAGTTCTGAAAGAACTCCTAAAATTGAAGGAGAACAAAGCAATGGGAACTGATGGAATTCACCCCAGAATTCTAAAAGAATTAAGGGGAGAACTAGTGACACCACTGACTACCCTTTTTAACAAATCATCAGAGGATGGTGTGGTACCTGAGGATTGGAGGAAGGTGGATGTGATTCCCCTTCACAAAAGTGGGAGCAAGACAGAGGCAGGAAACTACAGACCTGTCAGTTTGACCTATGTGGTAGGGAAAGTGATGGAATCACTTCTGAAGTAAAGAATTGTTGAGTACCTAAATGCCAGTGGGGCATAGGACCCAAGGCAGCATGGGTTCACAGCGAGAAGGCCATGTCAGATGAATCTAATTGATTTCTTTGACTGGGTGACCAAAGTAGTAGACCAGGGATGGGCTGTGGACATGGCCTACCTAGACTTAACAAGGCATTTGACACAGTCCCACACAATAGATTAATAATCAAATTAACCAGCCTGGCAGTGGGTCACAGGGTGATAGCTTGGGTAAAACATTGGCTGGACAACAGGACACAGAAGGTAATAGTAAATGCAGTCCACTCTGAAGAAAGAGGGGTGACTTGTGGGGTACTGCATGGTTCAGTACTGGGTCCAGTCCTTTTTAATGTGTTTATAAGTGACATTGCAGAGGGACCGGGACGAAAAATATGCATCTTTGCAGATTATACAAAGATCTGCAACAGGGTTGATACACAAGGAGGTATGGAAAGGATGAGAAGGGACTTGGCAAGGCTGGAGGAATGGTCAGAAGTATGGAAGCTTTGATTCAATGCAAAGAAGTACAAAATAATGCACCTGGGAAACAAAAACCCAGGGGAAGATTACACAACTAGGGGGCAGTAGTAACAACAACAAAAATGGAAAGGGACCTGGGGGTAATCATATCAGATGACCTTAAGGTTAGCCAACAATGTGAGAAGGCAGTAGGAAGAGCTGGGGGGATACTGGGATGTATAGTGAGAGGCATTGCCAGCAGAACACAGGAAGTTGTTATCCCGCTGTACAGACAGTTGGTGAGACCCCATCTGGAGTACTGCGTCCAGTTCTGGAGACCCCATCTCCGAAAGGACATAGAGAGGATGGAGGCAGTCCAGAGGAGAGCAACTAAAATGGAGCAGGGTCTGCAAGAGAAGCCTTACAAGGAGAGACTAAAGGAGCTTAATATGTATATCCTTGAGGAAAGGAGGGAGACGGGGGACATGATAGAAACTTTTAAGTACCTCAGTGGAATCAACAAAGTCCAAGAGGGTAGCATCTTTCAGAAAAAGAAATGTGCAAGAACAAGGGGACACAATTTGAAGATAGAGTGGGATGGCTCAGGGGCAATGTGAGGAAATGTTTATTCACAGGGAGGGTGGTAGATGCATGGACCAGCCTTCCTGAGGAGGTTGTGGGATATGAAACTGTGGGAGAATTCAAGAATGCATGGGACATACATAAGGCAATTTTTGTGTGTGGTAGGAAGAAATAGGCTGTTGGTTAACTAGGATCTGTAGTTTATCCTGTAGGTAGAGAAATGGGCAGACTAGGTGGGCCAAGTGGTCCTTATCTGCTGTCAAAGTCTATGTCTATGTCTAAGTGTTCTCTTCACTAAATGTTACTTGGGACCATGCAGGCAACCCTGCACCTACCCTTCTCAGTCTGGGGGTGGTGTTGCATGACAGTGCTATCCTTCAAGCCTTGTCCCATCTAGCTAGGTCTCTGAGCTTACCCCCGAACTCAACTCACTGGCACAGGATCACAAAGCACTACCTGCAGGGTAAAGGCTTTCACAAAACATTTTTCTCAATAGCTATTATTGTCTTTTAAAATTTGACCCCATATTTTCAAGATAATAATTGTATGACTCCCCTTTATAAATGTGACATGTGACATTTATCAAATCCTGGCCAAAATGTCATTTTGCACCACGTGTGAAAACACATCTTGTCTCTGATTTGAAAAATGTCACCTCTCATGTTTATGAGGTGGTGTGAAAAAATGGCTTTTTTTTTTGGTTTGTTTTGCTTTGGAGTCAAAATATTGAACATTTGTGAAGTTTTGAGAGAATGTTGAAATATTTCAGCATTTATTCATGTATTTATTTATTTATTTATTCTTTGTTAACCGGGTTAGGACACTGGACCAAAGGTCCCTTTTCAGGTCCGACCCGGACAAATAACAAAAAAACAGCAACAACAACATTACAAAATGCCATAGGCAGATGAGTACAGAAACATTTTAAGGACGACACTTACAAATAGATTTTTGTAATAAATTAATTCTTTAACCTTAGTTTAAATTGAAAGACTGATGTAACTTGTCTAACATTAGCTGGAAGAGCATTCCAATATATGGGGGCGACACTTGAGAATGCTTTAGAACTAACCTTTAGTCTATAATGTGGAACTACATATTGTGAGCCATACGCTGATCACAATAGACAGAAGTTGACTATAAAAATAATCTAAGGTAGCATCTACATCTGGAATATATTCCAGAAAAGACCAATAAATAGCTCACAGATAAGAATACAAAAGTGGAAAATTAACCCCCTTAAAGGATCTAGCCTGAACCAAACACAGGGGAGGTTTCAGATGTCAAAAATTCAACACACAATATATGGCCATATGGTCACTAACAGAATCAGACAGGACGCCAGAATCTACCACTTTACCCACCCTATTTGTAAGTACTCAATCAAGTAAAGAATGATTCAGTGTAGTGGGGTTCAAATGGATTTATTCCCTAATACACTGCATCAACTCATAGGAAAGAAGAGATGATTCAAGATGTAAAACATCCCTAGCTAGCAAATTTAAATTCATATCACCAACAATGACTGCATCACCTTGCTTGAGATACGTAGCAGTACGATCCAAACACTGTTGCAGCCCGACCTGGCCACACTGAGGGGGGTTATATAAACATTTGCTTGTTTTGTGGTTTCCATGGATAAAGGATATTCTGTACTTGATGTTCATATATAGCTTCCTTCCAAAATTAAGGACCAAAATCTTTTTCTAAGTTTGTAGTAGTGTGGAAGGAAAAAAGGTCTCGTCAGCCATAAAAAGTGGGATTATTATTTTTATTCAGTTCTTTTCTGCCCTGACGTTTTACACTTTATTAATGCTTTTTCAAAGGGCTATCTGCAATCAAAAAATATAACTTTTACATTTTTGATACATGTTTCTGTTAATTAATATGTTTACAATTCATATCAGTGGTATTACATTACCACGTTACCAAGAAAGAACTATTTTGCTCCACATCTGCTACTGGTAAAACGAAAATGGCTTCATTTCCACCTAAAAATAATAAATAAATTAATCCTCTTGTCTGTTACACTGTCTTATGTGCAATTTAATTTATGCAGCATCTGTTTCCTATTAACTTAAATCCATTCATTATAAGAAAAATGATAATCAATTTACTATATCAGACGCTGTATCCTTTGTATACTGCAAATATTCTACAAGCCATTTGTTTCAGGCTGCAACCAACACACCAAGCATCTCGATTTAAGAGCTGCTGCTAAGTTTTCTTCACCTTTCTAACCATAGACTATTACCTGTAATGTGTAACCATTCCTATTCTTTAACCTTATGTTACTTAATTTAAGTCTGTTCCTGTGTTATTTAAATGAATCTTACTTGTTAGATGCTTTGTTTGCTCCATCCATTTAGTATTTTTTATGACGCTTTTTGTGTCAGTATTCTACTGAAACTTTTCTTTTGCATCCTGCAAATCAGTTAACATACTGACATTTAATATGGCAGTTAGTATTTGGCTCACTTTCTGTTTTTTTGGTTAATACTGTTAGATAATGTGGACAGACCAACCTGTTTGTTGTGTTATTCGAGTCCCCTTTTACACACGTTTTTGTGTTAAGACTCTTGGGCCACTATTCTTGAACTCACTTCTCTACCAAGTACCCCATATAAATACAAAATGCTTATATTCAGCATTTTAGTTTAATTTATTTTATTAACAGCTTCATGTCTTTTTGTGAAGATAATGCACATGCTTACCTCGGCGTGTAACATGTTGCTGCTCCATGGGTTGCTTGCAATCGACTAATTAGTTTTACCTGCTGGAGGGGTGTGCCTATTAAGTTTGTCTTCTCGGGTCTGATCATGGTATTTGCCACATGCTGTTCCTGGTGGCTTGCTGATGTGTATAACGTCAGCATTGTGTTGCAACGCAGTTGTGTTTGCTGCTAGGCAACGCTTTCGTGATCAGACCCTTGTGCTGGATGTTGGTATCTGCCTGAAAACCTAGCCTGTATTTCCTCACCATATACATTTTGCTATGCAAGAGTGACACCTCCTGCAGCTGGGAGGCTTCCTAGTTAATTCAGTTATGTTAGCGTGTGATGCCTCCTCTTGTTTTGACTTAATTGAGAAGTCTTGTTTTATAACCTGCTGATATTTTATATAAATATAAATTTAAATGGGATGGAGTGGGGGGGCCTTTAAAGAAGGGCTGTTGGAACTTTCTATACAATATTTATAAAATCTGACTATTGCAAGTTCCCATTTTAAAAAAAGAAAATAAACATAAATTTAAACTAAGGATTGCAAGTGGGGGATGTTGTTTGACGGAGGGCTACTAACATATTATGGATTGCTCCTGACTAAATGTTAACTCATTCTGTGCTTAATGACAGTACTTTATGCATTATTAAACTATAAAGATTATGCTATCTATTTGTAGTAAAATACTACTGGCTCTCTGACAGTTATGGGCCATGCTACCTATTTCCAATATACATTCCAATTTGTGTCAGTGTTCAAACCAATTCTCCTCTTACTTAGTGTGTGTGTGAGTATGTGTGTGACGTGTGCCATCAAATCAGACACCTTTTATTGTATCACATAATAATTTTAGCAATGTGAAGCTGCTATCCACTACAGCTGTGTGATTTTTGTACTTATTTGTGGTATCTTTACTGGTACTAGTACTAGTGACTGTTACTGCAGCAGTGCAGTGCAGTACATTTCCCTCCCCCCACAGCCTGCCCTAACTGACAAAGGTATTCTTTTCCAGATTTGAATTTTTGATGGCCAGCACTGGTTAGGTGTTGTGCCTTTGTGCCTGCATCTCTTCAGTGCACAGTGCAATCTTAATCTGTCTGTGCATTTGCATCTCTTTAGGGCCCAATCTCCATCTGTAACTGAAGTCACAGTTGTTTCTTTGGCTTCCCTTCAGAGTACTGGACAGGTGTGGTGCTTAATTCTGCATGAACATTGTCCTCATTAATTTGCAATTTTAAGTCAGGACTATCATCATGAGTCACTCGTGATACAAATCACGTTCTTCATCATCACTGTCACAAATGCAGTCACAAATCACAATTCATGATCATTCACGTTACAAATCACAACATAAGTTTTTTTTCTAGTCACTTTGATGTATTGTAAGCCTGTCTTGTAGTATCTTTCCAGGCTTCACCACCCCACCATTGTACTCATTGATATGTGTTTTTAAGTCTGGGAGTTTTAAGCTACAGCTCATTGGGGAAGTACAGCCATAGGCATTCACGTTCCCAGTACAGTTTCATACTGGTTATCTCACACCATCGACACCAAATCATGTTCTTCATTATCATAATCATAAATGCAGTCACAAATTACAATTCACGATCATTCACGTTATGAATCACAACATTAATTTTTTTTCTAGTTACTTGGATGTATTGTAAGCCTGTTTTGTAGTATCTCTCTATGCTTCACCATCCCACCATTGTACTCATTAATATTTGTTTTTAAGTTGGGGAGTTTTGTGCCACACCTCACTGGGGCCCGGGAAGTACAGCCGTAGACACCCCCCACTGACCCCAGCCCCATTCCCTTTGAGGTGATTACCCCAGTGGGAGCCCCGGCCTAGCCATACCCTTCCTATGGCTCAGCCCCTACCCCTACTTTTTTTCCCACTTGCCTTCCTTGGGTCCCCTTGCAGCCCTTACGGGCTTCTCCATTAAAAACTAGGTACTTAGGCCCTTCCTTAGCCTTGCCAGGTCTCTACGGCTTCCCTTATGTTCCCTGTGAACGCTGCATTACTAGCTCCCAACAGATGCACCCCATCCTCTCTGTACCACCTTGAGGTGTCATGCCGAATTAACCCCTGGGTAATGTACCCACCTCCTGTCTGCCATGCCCACTCTGCTAGCCTCCAGTTCACCCTCTTGTATGCTTTGTCGACTGCCAGCAGATTCATTGCCACCATCCAGCACCTCCACTGGATCATCTCAGACCAGGCAATGTCCACTCTTGGCCATCTGGCCTTTATCACTGACAGGTCCTTCCAGATCATGTGGACCAAGTCCACCCAAGGCAGCCTGTCCAAGTCATTTCCCCCTAGATGCACCATGATCAGGTTCAGAGTTGGGTGGGAACGACTTTCTTCATCCAACAGTGTCAGCAAGTTCACCCACCTCATGCCCCTCCAGCCCATCCATACGATCCTTGTCCATGCTAGATCCTGCCCCAACTGTAATCCCCCCCTTGTGGTGTGGGCCACTCCTTTGCCCAGTGGATGAACAAATGCCCTACTATCCATACCACCTTTTCCCGGCCAGACCCTAGGAGACAAAAAGTACACAATGTTAGTTGTCATGGCAAAATGTATGTCTTGTACACTTGTGATGACCATCTGCCTACCCTTTGAATTTCCCGTGGTGTCCCACCTAGCCCTGCCATGTCTGAGGTGGCACCTATGCAGAAAGAGTGTGAGGAGAAACTCCCTGGCTCCCCCCCCAAGAAGGCCATGCCTTTCCTTAAGATAGCCATAACCTGGGTGGCTGTGACCGGTTCCCCACCACCATGATGGAAAAACACTCCTTTCCCTGTTGGCCAGTCTTCCCAATATCGGCCTAAGGTGGCCACCAGCAAACTCCCTTCCCTTTCTGCTTGTCCTAAAGCCACCCTACATCCCTTGCACTCCTGGTCCATTTTTGACCATTTCAGCCAAAGTGTGGCCGAAGACTCTGACCAAGAAATATCTCCTGTCTGCAAACCACCCCTTGTCCCTACCTGTTTGCACCTGTATCTCCCCCACTCTGAAAGCCCTTTATGCATTTCCTAGAAGATGACCTCGAATAGCCGTCCTTCTTGTGCCGAGGAGCAGACACAGGGCAACACCACTACCAGCCGCTCCAACAATTTCACTCCTACGGTCCTGCGTCCATCTGCCCTCCTACCCTGCAGTCTCAACCACCCTTGATGCATGCGCCGCACTGCCGGAGCCCAGTTTGGTGCTTCCACCACAAAACCACAAAGGAGCTTGCACTAGGACGGTGGTGCCATGAAAGCCTCACCACCACAAAGACTTGCCTAGAAGGAAAACATTTTAAAAGGATTTATTGAATTTTAAAATGTTTCCCTTCTGGGCCAAGTTCTTTTGTGGTGGTGAGTGCCTGGATTTGTGTTTTTGCCTTCCACCCACTTGCCTGACATACCTGCCGAATTCCTTCCAGATGGACCCCCATCATGGCCCCAGACATGCCCCCCTCCCACTTAGCCACCATGTACCTCATGATCTGGGCTTCCATTACCGGGCCGCTTACCTCCAGCCCAAGACCCCCTCAAAAAACAGAAAACTCCTCCATGCCGCCTCATAGGCCTTCAGCATGTTTGGCACCCAGTCATTCTGAAATAGTAGCTGTGCTCCTTCCATCCAATCTCCCAAAGTTCTTGTGGTACCAAGGACCTATTTGCCGCTGTTGATGGTGCCAGTTCCCAAAACCTGTCCAACTGGAGAAGTGAAAGGCTGTCAGCAAAGTCATTCCTCACCCCCTCCACATGCCTGGCCCTAAAAGTTAAGTTAAGCCTTAACCCTTTCCAAATCAACTGCCTGGCTACCCTCAAGACCACTGCCTTGGATCTGGACTGTTTATTCATGATGGCCACCACCGCCATATTATCGCAACAGAACCATATTTTCTTGTTCTGGAGCTTGTGTCCCCAGATCCTTAATGCTACCCAAATCAGAAAGGCCTCCAGAAAAGTAATGTCCTTGGTCAAGCCCAACCTGCTCCACCTAAGATGCCATGGCTCAGAGATCCATTCTCCCTGGAAATATGCCCCCATCCCCAGACCACCCACCGCATCAGTAAAGAGCCCTAGCTCCTCTCCTGATGTCCAGCCTTCCCTCCAAAAGGTGGCACCATTATAACCCTGTAAGAACCCCTGCCAGGCCAAGAGGTCATCCCTGATCCCTGCAGTAACTTCCACCCAGGTATGGGAGAGCCTGGCTTTTGCCAAGGCTCTTGCTAGATGTCTGGTAAACACCCTGCCCTGGGCAATCACCCTGCAGGTGAAATTCATATGACCCAGCAGCTGCTGGACCACCTTAAGTTGGGCCTGCTACAGTCCCTTCATCCTCTGTATAAGCTCCCGCAGCTTGTCCACCTTGTCCCCCGGGAGTCGAAAACATTGTTCGTCCAGATCTAGTTCAATGCCCAAAAATTCCAAACTATGGGCAGGCCCCACTGTTTTACCCCCTCCTCCAGGGGTACCCCAACCATTCCACATACCTCCTCAAATACCACCAGCATCCTATAGGTGCATTTCTCGGTCCCTCCAATGAAGAGGAAATCATCCAAAAAATGCACTACTGCTCCAGAGCCATGCCGTGTGGTGAAGATCCATTGTAGCCACTTGCTGAACATTTCGAATGTGGTGCAAGCCACAGAGCAACCCATGGACATGGCCTTGTCAAAACAGTACTGTCTCTGGAACTGGAAACCCAAAAGCTCTCAGTCCTCCTTTGTTACTGGGAGGAGACGGAAAGCAGATTCAACATCCATTTTTGCCATCCAGACCCCACTGTTTGCCCTGATCAAGTCCACTGCCTTGTCCAAGATGTCGTACGCCACCGAGCAGTGGTCCGTGGAAATCCCATCATTGACCGACTCCCCATCCAGGTAGGAGAGGTGGTGTATCAGGTGAAATTCCCCCTTGGCCTTCTTTGGGACTATCCCCAATGGGGACACCCTTAGATTGCTGAAAAGGGGAATCTAGAATGGTCCTTCTATCCTACACATCTCCCTCTCTTTCTTAATTTTACTCTCCATGACCTCCTCCTTGCCCTTGATCGATGCTAAGTTTTTAGCATGCGTGGCTTTCCATTCCTCAGAAAAACATGAATTAAAACCTCTCAGAAAACCCTCCCTAAAGATAAGCCCCACCTTTTCGACAGGCTACCCTCGGGTCCACTCCCTGCCCAGTAACCTCCTTAATTGGTGTCCAGGCCAGTAAGTGTCTCCCTCTTGCCCCCCCTTTCTCTGCTTGTCTATCTCCCCTCCATGACCCCCCTCCCATTCTACCACCTGAAATGGCCTCCCTGCCCCCTGTGCCCCTCCTTTATTCCTCCGGCTGCCCCCCCACTTGAAAGGACTGGCTGCCCATGCAACCCTTTTGTCTCTCACCTTGTGCCTTGCATCTGACCACCGGGTGGGCTCCCCAGCACTCCAAGCAGGTGTGTTTAAATTTGCAAGTGGCTCATGTGTAGTTCACTTTATTGTACGCCCAGCATGCTTTTTCCTCCCCCCCGTGCTCTTCCTCCTCTCTCCCCCGGAGCTTCTCGGCACAGAGATCATCCTTATCCAGAGGTTACGTCATGCTGGACGTCCCCATGAGAGGCTACCTGCTGCCAGAATTTCTCATTATACATCAACCCCCCAGCCGTACCGTACCCAGTATGCATCTCTTATTATTTAGGTACTAATTCCCGTCGACTATGTTCCCGACGATCGAAATCCCGCCCTCTTATTCCCGAATAAAGCATTGCCCGAATGCTGAAATTCCCATTATATAAATTCCCGACACAATTTGATCTAACAGATACTTCAGAAGTCCGAACCCCCAGATTAGTTGCAGTCAATGCTCTACTCAATGCCATACCCTGTTGTAATTCAATGTAAGCGCTGTATATTCTACAATTTTAGACAACCAGAGAAAACATGCACACACATTATTTTTGATTTGGCGCTTTGTCATTTCATCAGCTACTCCACTGTAGCATAACCACACTTTGCCTATCCCCTTATCACTAAAGTCAAACCTGATGAATGACATTCCCCAGATAGTTTCATTATTACATTTAATGTGGTTATTTAATTTTAAAAACTCATATGCCTAATATCCTTATGACACACTTTGTGTTAAGATGAATACATCACCTACCAGGATTCAAAAGACTGCTAATCAATGTTAAAAAACTCTGACAATCTTTCAATCCCTTTGCTAGAAGACGAGCGTAGGGCGTAGTACCCAAAGGTTCACTGCTTTACTGAGAGGCATCTGACATGTTGCTGGTACTATATTTAAACTGTTGACTGTTTTTTTTCTTCTTCTCTATGTTTCTTCTGTTTTCACTGGCATGTGGGGAAGTAACGGGCGGCAGGAAATTCTGGTTCGGGATTTATTACTATCGGGTTTTTGAAATGTCGGCATTTGGGTCTCGGGATTTTGGTCTGCGGGAAAACGGGCGTCGGGAATTAGTACGGAAACCATCTCTTATAATGGCCAAGTACATGAGCAGAGGAATGGCCAGTTCCGGTTTCTTCTGTAGCATTATGGCACTGAAATGTGTAAAACCTTCTATCTAGGTCCCAAAAGTCTTCCCCTTGTTTGAAATCTCCTCACTGGTTTTTTTGATGATGGCCAAGGCTACCGCCATCTCTGAAGTCCCCATGGACTCCTTCTACTCATACTTCTTAGTTGTGTCCTTATCAATAAGGGCAAACATGTCCACATACTCTCCCTTCCAGATTTTTTCTTTCAGGGCCTGGGACAAGTGATTACCTAAAGTCATCCCTGGTAGCCACCCATGCACTCCCTTGTCATTCCACCCACCTATCCCTGCAGTTCCTTGATCTGTTTTCTCCTTCTGCAACTCCCTCCAGGTCTTGTCTACCTCCTCCCAACCCTTATCTCCTTGTTCCTTCATTATCCCTGCCAAGTAACCCTTTAGGCTCCTGTCCACCGTGATGTCGACCAAAGGGGCCTTACCCTCTTCTGGATGAGGCTCACCACCCTTGTCCGGGCACTGCCTGGTTCCCCTTTTCCTGGCCCTCTCCTTGCCTGTGGAGGCTCCTTCCTTTTGTCCATCTTCTTCTCCTTTTCCTCGGCTGCCCTTTACTTCTCCAGGATTGGCTGCACTTGGTCCATCAGCTCTGCAGCCTTGCCAGCCAGCACCTCACTGGGCTTCTGCTTTGGTGCCTTTTTCGGTGTCATGCTGCTAAAACAAATCTGGGATGGTTCATTTAAGTGCCCCCTATCTCCGCACTAAGGTTTCCTGTCCTTTTATATTATTATGATAATTGTTTTTTCTTTTTTTTTGTCACACACGGCCTGTTCCTGTGCCGCCTGAATGCTCCTTGTAATCCGCCCATCTAAGAGCTGGTACCCTGTATCCCCGGCTCTATCCCCACTCTGACCTCCTCATGCCCCATGCCATCTATGGGCCTCCGTAATTAGTACCACACACTCCCAGTTCCCCTTTTAACATTTTTTTTATACTGCCCCTATGTCTCCTGTGCTTGTTTCACCCCTACCCTTATTGCCATGCCATGCCCCCCTGCCCCTGTGAGGCCCGCACCCTCACTTCCTGCTTGCCCGTGGCCCTTATAAAGCCCCCTCATGTGGGTTTTTTTGTTTGCTTATTTTTTTACCCAGCAGGTCCTGTGCAGATCTGTCCCCCTTTGTTGCTGTGTTAACACCACCACCTGGCCCCCTTTTTCTTCCTGCATGCCGCTGAGCCCCCCGTCAGCTAAGAACTGAGGAATGCCTGTGTTTGTCTTTTTTTTTTCCTATACCCTCCTCTGCACAAGGTACTTCACCTTCTAGGGTGCGCTTCTCAGGCATGATGCTGGCTTACCGAGCACCCCCCTGCCACGTAGTCCAAAATGGCTGCCGCATGCAGCTGCAGACAGGGCCTACATGGGGTCCCCCATCCAATCCTGTGCCCGATGCTCACAGAGAGGACTCCTGCCTTGGCACCACTTTTTCCTCTTTCTACCCTTTATTCCCCCTTCCTCTTGTCTCTCCCCCACAGAGCCAGCTGCATACTCTGCTTGTACCTGTGCCATTCGACATGCTCTGTTCCATAATGGGCCCGTCCAGAGCCCTGCCTCTCAGCTGCAACTTTCACATAGGCCGCACCATGCAGTCATTGCTGAGATGCCAAGTGGCAATCCACCACAAAAAAAAATAATTTTGTTGCTGGAATGCCCTCGCCACCGGGATTCCCTGCCTCTCATCTTGAGGCCTGCACCTGGTGTCTCACACTCCCCCAGGCAATGGAAGCCGATTCTTTTTTCAATGCTCCCTGAGCCCACCGTCCATTTTACTGCACTCATCCCTCAGGCCTCCTGAGGCCTGCCATGACTCACCCCATGGAAGCAGGCACATGCTTTGAAAACCCCCACCTGGGAGTGCACGCCCTCCCTCCTATGGTTTTCTTGTTTTCCTTCTTGCCCTGCTGCCCATAGCGGTGAGGGAGACAGCAGCACCAAACCAGCCATCCTTCCATCTTGGCTGGCAGGCAGGCTCCTTCATCGCCTTCATTCCCAAATGGACATGGAGAGGGGACCATGGAGACAATAAGCCAGTACTGCTTGCCACATTTGAACAGTCAGCACCTTACTTCATTTACTTCTAACACAACCTTCTTTCTCTTTCTATTATTTTTTTTGTTTGTTTATTTATGGCCAGCAGATAACACACAACACAGCCTTAACATTTAACCTGGCGCCCCACTACGCCTATGCTCCAAATTCAGCTGCATGCCATTACAAGCAATGGTATCAGCATTACCTATAAAGTAAATTTTAGCATTTGCATTTTAAACTTTTCTTGAGGTGGTCCTGTGAGTCTCAGGCCCTTTCACCACCACCCATCTCGGCCTGCTGAACCCCAGTCCCCATGCCTTACTTGAACCAACAAAGGTTTCCTACTCCCAGAAAACTCCAGATAATCCTGTGCAATTGAAAATAATTCAGCTGCTGTAGAAGAGAGGGCTCTCCCTTCTCAGCAAGCCCTTATCAACCCCCTTTAGCTCCTCCTCTTCCTGTGTCCCTTGTCCAATCCTAGGCTCCCACCACCTAGCTTCCAGCCCCTTCCCCTCTGACCTCATTCCTGCTCTCCCTCCTCTTTCATGACCTCATTCCTGCCTGATTCCCCCCCTTCATCTCTCTCTCTGCTCGGTGTACATATTCTAGCTCCCCCCCTCTCTCCTGCTTTCATACCCTTCTCCTCTCTTTCCCAGGGGGTCCCATGACTATCTGGGCTGCCCTTTGATTGGGGCAACCTCTTTTTGTTGTAACATTTTTATTGATATTTCAATGTTTTAAATATAGTAACAGAACATACAATGTACAAGCAGGAGTCTGAATGCAGAACATTTTTGTACAGATGACAAGGATATCATGAAGGGGGAAGATACATGGGGGGAAAGGAGAGAGCTATTGAGGGTACATAGATACATAGATACATAGACAGTGTTGGCAGATAAGGGCCTATGGCCCACCTAGTCTGCCCATTTGAGCTTGTAAGTTCAGTTTGTTTTCCTAGAAGTCTATTTCCCCTTACCCCTGACCTCTAGAATTCCTTTATGTCTATCCCATGCATTCTTAAATCCCGTGATTGTTTCAGCTCCCACCACTTCCTCTGGCAGGGAGTTCCACTTGTCCACCACCCGTTCTGTGAAGAAATTCTTTCTCATGTTTCCTCTGAATCGTCCTCCTCCAACTTCATCCCATGCCCTCTAGTCCTGAAACATCTTTTTTCGCTTAAAATAGTGTTTTCCTGCACCCTGTTCCTCCCTGTAAGATACTTGTATGTCTCATCATATCCCTCTCTCCCTCCTCTCCTCCAGGAGTACATGTTCAGTTCCTTCAACCTGTCTTCATAGGACTTGTGATGCAACCCATGCACAATCTTTGTTGCCCTCCTGTGAACCTTCTCTACCCTGTCTATGTCCTTACGTAGGTATGGTCTCCAGAACTGTACACTGTACTCCAGGTGGGGCCTCACTAGTGTCTTGTATAAGCGAATTATGACCTCCCTTTCCTGCTGGTGATGCCCTGCCTATACATCCCAGCATCCTATTTGCTTTACCTGATGCCTTGTCACACTGTTTCCCTACCTTGGAGGTCATCAGAGATGACAACCCCAAGATCCTTTCCTGCTTGGTGCATGCTATATCCTCATCCCCCAACTGATATATTGTGCCAGGGTTTTTGTGCCCCATATGCATTATCTTACACTTCTTTGCATTGAATTTCAACTGCCAAACCCTTGACCATTCTTCAAGTTTCTGCAGGTCCCTTCTCATTCTGTCTACACCCTCTGGTGTGTCTACTCTGTTACAGAGCTTTGTGTCATCAGCGAACAGTGAAATTCTGCCTTCTAGATCCTGTGCAATGTCACTGATGACGATGTTGAATAGGACCGGTCCCAGCACTGATCCCTGTGGTACCCCACTGGTCACTCTTCCCTCTGTGGAGTGACAGCCATTTACCACCACCCTCTGTGTCCTGCCACCCAGCCAGTTACCTACCCACCACACTACTGTCCTGCCCACACCATATTCCCCAGTTTGTGTAATAGTCTTCTATGTGGCACAGTGTCAAAGGCCTTGCTGAAGTCCAGATAGGCCATGTCCACTGCCCTCCCCTGATCCACCTCCCTAGTCACCCAGTCAAAATTCAATGAGGTTGGTCTGACATGACCTCCCCTGGTGAAACCATGCTGCCTTGGGTCCTGTAATCCATTGACAACCAGATGTTCCACCAATCTCTCCTTCAGTAGTGCTTCCATGATCTTTCCCACTACCGAGGTGAGGCTGACTGGTCTGTAGTTCCCTGTCCTCTTTGTTCCCACTTTTGTATAAGGGACTACATCTGCTGTCCTCCAGTCTCTGGGTACCTCCCTGTTTCCAGTGATTGGCTGAACAGGATAGCCAGAGGTTCAGCCACCACCTCTCTTAGTTCTTTAAGGACCCTCGGTGCACCCCATCTGGCCCCATTGCTTTATCAGCTCTTATTACTTTCAGTTCCTTCAGGACCTTTCTCGTGTAAAGGGACTTGTGTCCATTCTGCACCATTCTCACCCTTGGTTACTCCTTCAGACCCATTACCCCCCTCTTCCTTAGTAAAGACTGAGCAGAAATACCTGTTCAATATGTCAGCTTTACTGTTGTCATCCTCCACGCGGCTCCCATCCTCCCCCTTCAGTCACACTATCCCTCCCTTTGTCCTTCTTTTTTCACTTATGTACCTGTAAAAGGTTTTGTCCCCTTTAACCACTGATTTTGCAATGTGTTCTTCTGTCTGAGCTTTGGCTTCAGACCCATTATGTGGGTGGAATGGAAAGGCACAGGAGCAGTACAGGACAAGGTTCATATAGACTAAATTATGAAGCAAGAATAAGCAGGAGCAGCATAATGATTGTTCTTATTAGCAGTAAACATATATCCCATTGGGTTACACTACATACCAAGTGCAGTAACAGGAGGTCGCTGGAGACCTTCCACAACATAGTATGAACTTTAACTTAAACTAACCAGACCATGTCAAACAGCAGGTGTTGCTGAACATACCATACTTTGCTGACACATATATGTCACACTGACTCCCTCATCAAGGTTTCAAGGAGAAAGATGAACATCCCAGTATGCATGTCTGACACATCCATGGATGACCTAGAACACAGATGTAACCCCTAGGTGGTGCTATCCCAAGGGCTACTACCCCTGCCTGTTTGATTACGGACAGGTTGAGGGGCC
Organism: Neoceratodus forsteri; assembly: GCA_016271365.2. Taxonomy (NCBI): domain Eukaryota; kingdom Metazoa; phylum Chordata; order Ceratodontiformes; family Ceratodontidae; genus Neoceratodus; species Neoceratodus forsteri. Next base: position 658,768,438 of record CM028130.1, read on the forward strand.
TAGGTCCTATGGCTGGTGCCTCCACCAAGAGGTCAGGGTTTGTAGTGGTTAGACTAGCTTGGTCACAGCCCTCTGGGACACTGAGACCCCCTTTTATTCCCTCTAGTGGCTCAAACAGTACCCCAGAGTTACAGCCCCAATACCCCAAGTATACACACTGTTCACTCATATAGATATCACTTACCCTCGAGACTGGTTCTGCAGCACGTCTTTGAGGACCCCCTGTAAAATAAGGTTAAATAACATACACAGCAAAACACAATACTGTTTCCATAAGTACCAACACCACAGACAGTATATAGTATAACAACAACAAATCTGATTTATTTAGGGGGCAGTAACACGGGAGGGGGAAACCAGGTTAATTGATGGCATTAAATCACAGTACTGTGCACACATAATGGGTCTGAAAAGCCACAGTCTGAGTACCCAGGTTGGGGGAAGGTTAGCCAGGTCCATTGCCCGGGTTGGCCTGCAGGTGCAGATGGATGGGGCCCTGTAGAAGAAAATATATGCGCTACGACCAATTGTAATCCAGAGCCAGATGGCTCAGTCCATGAAGCAGGGAAACAACAAGAATCAGATGACACACTTGTGATTGAAAACAGACTGCAGGGAAATACCCTGATTTGTACTCACAATACCCAAGCTGAGGACCAGATGGTCAATGTTCTTCTGGATTGCCAGAACAACAGGGCATGGAAACAAGGTCCTTGTGACTGGACCCCACTGCAGTTGATAACCTACGTATTTAGTCCAAGCTAAGCTGGGGTTTGCTTCCAGCTTCAGCACACAGCACACAGCACAGGGGATTGGAAATAGTGATTCCCCACAAGCACTACGCACATTCATATGTAAAAAGGAAAGTACTATACCAGGCAGGCTGCTCCTCAATCCTGATCACAATTACTGCAAAATACCCAGGAGCACACACAGCAGCTTCAGTTTCTGACAGACTGAGTGTGATTCAGCAATTTCTCCAGTCTTCTACAGGGTGAGCCTGGTTTTCACTCTTCAGACTTCCTTCTTTCTCCTCACAATTGGATTCAGTCCAAACTGGCACTTGCAACTGCTGCAGACCGAACCTCAGGGCCTCACACACGCTTCCCACGCGAAACTATACACCGCAGAAGCACACAGCTCCTTCTATCTTCACTGCCACAACTGATCCAATCTTTCCAGTCACAGAGCAGGGCATTTCCTTTAGCTCCACACTATTCTGTTGGCTGATTCAGCTGTTACTCACAATAAGACTCCCCTCTGTTGGTAGAAAAAGGTGCCAAGGTCAAAACTACATTTTCCAGAGTCATTGCCCATACAATCCTCTTGTGGCTGGCTCAAATTAAAAGTCCAAGTTCTGATTCATCTACAGGCTCCATTTTAGGGTTTTCTTAACCCAATTGGCCCAGCACAGCAGTTTAGGTCAAAAATGGAGAGGTAACACACACAGAGTCCCAGCTGCAATAAAGGCAGGTTAGACAAACTACAATTTTTCTAATGCTTTAAATGATTACAAGCAAACAGTTACAGCTTTCAGATGGGCTCCCTTTGCACCTTTAGTGACTGCAAAATGTAGTAATTACTCCGCAGCTCTGGTGGGATTCGAGCATTAAATACCTTGTCCCCCCATACAAACTAATTAAGTCTGCAAGCAGACAGCTCTTAAAAGAGACAGTACATGGAGGCTCAAATAGCACTCACTTGAACCACAGTTAAGCAGCTCAGACGTCGAGCACCACCCAGGCTTGGAGCACTCAGACAAGCTCCTGGAAGAGTTTTGGGAACCCCCATTTGCAGGGGGGTTACACAGACAGCATACTGTATATCACAAAGAATCAAATTCAGGACTTGAGACATCTGTTCAATAGCAAAACCTGGGACAGTCAAGCAAGTTAGTGAAGATGATAAAGAATAGAAGCATGCAACAATAGGACATTAAACAACTGAAGACTACACAGAGGGTCAGAGTAAGGTATCCAGTATGGACTGGGAGTAGAGGCAACCACGAGTATCCAAAATAACCAGGGCACTTGGAAAGTTTTAAGGGAACCCCCTCATTAATTATTCTCCCTATTGTAAGCAACATCTTTGCAGGGTAACATAGTCCAGCTATTTGTGGAGAGTTTCAGCCGATACCTGTCTGTGGTGGGGCAGGGGTTACTGAGGTCAAGAAAGATAAGTAGGGAGTCCAGCACAGATTAAAATTAGCAATTTGATATTTCTGGAGATGAGAAATCCTATCCAATCTGGCCAGTGATGAGAGATGCCAGAACTTCTACCAGAGTGGGAGACAAGGGGGATCTCTACTTGCAGAGGGGACCTCTCTTGACCTGAAGAGTCAAAAGGGCCAACCATCTGATCTCAAGAGGTGTTAGTCGGGGTAAATCCCTGCAAATACCCAAAAAGTAGAAAAGAGGGCAGAGGGGAATCTGTTTCCCAAGCACGTTGGAAGCAATGTCTTGTATGCCTGCCCAAAGGATTTGTATTTTTGGGCGAGACCATAAAATGTGTAATAAGTCTTCCCCTGCCCCCTGGCATCTTCAGCAATTGTCTGAGTCTAAAAGCTTGGCTTTGGTGAGCACAGCAGGGGTATAGTACCAAGCATGTGATATTTTGTTTTGTATTAATCTGGAGTTAGCATCAGTCAGCCAAACATGTGTATCCTTTCACACCTGATTCCAAGATGTGATAGAGATGGGGCACTTCAGCATTGATTCCCATTTGTGTTTTACCTTTTTGGATTGAGATGGGAGGGTTTCTCTCAATTTGGCATAAATACGCCCTGCTAATTCCGCAGGGTGTTGTATCCAATTAGATAGGACTGATGTGCTATTCAGGAATAAGGGGATGTGCCGGATAGCGACTCTAAGTTGGAGAAATCGCCAGAGTTCCGAAGGAGCAAGACCCCACATTTGCTGGAGGAATTGAAATGTGTGAAGAGCATGAAGATTTTGATCTATTAGGTCTTCGATCTTATGAATACCCCTATTGGCCCAGGATTTCCAATATATCCAGCTATCCCCTATAGTAACAGAAGAGTTCTGCCAGAGGGGCATGTGGGAGGGTGGCAGGTTGTTCAGCTTCAACTTTTTGTGAGTGGCCACCCAGTTATATCTGGACACTTCTACAGTCAGTGAGGAAAGGGATGTCTTTAAACCAGTGGGTGGGCAGAACTTGAGGGTCTTACAGGATACTAAAAGTGAGACAGGATAAAAAGTTTTGGTGATATCTAACTCAATTTGTATCCATTGTGGGGAGAGAGACGTGAGAGGAAGAAACTATTTAACAGTCTGTGCTAAGAGGAATGCATGCCGATAACCTTTAATCCATGGGGTTGTTCCAACCCCTAGGTTCCAGTGTGCTCTTAGTTTGGAGCGGCTATACCTGGGTTTGGACCCTTCCCAAAGAAAATCTCCAAAGACTCTGTCCATGGGCGAGTGCCATTGCTTGGGCAAAGGGATAGGGATATGTATTAGAAGGTAAAAGATCTTGGGAACGGATACCATTTTTATGCCCGAAATTTTACCTGCCAAAGTAAGCTTGAGAAGTTTCCATCTTTCAAACTCTAGTTTGATGGCTGCCAGAAGGGGGTTTTTATTGGCCAGCCATAGTGTGTCCAGTGAGAGGGTAATCGTTATTCCTAGGTATGTTATTCCTTTGGGAGCCCACAGTAGTCCACTGGAGTGTGCCATCTGTTGGGAAAACTTATCGTTCAGGGGGAGAAGTTCAGTTTTAGTTTTGTTCAGCTTCAGCCCAGAGTACTGAAAAAAGGAGACCAGGAGATGCAATAAAGGGGGTATTGAGTGTGGTACATCCCTTAGGGGAAGGAGAACATCATCATCATACATAAGAGATTTATATTCTGTGGTCTGTACTGTAATTCCCCAAATTTCAGGGTGATCTGTAATAGCACTGGCCAGAGGTTCTATGGCCAGAACAAAAAGAAGTGGAGAGAGGGGGCATCCCTATCTTGTTCCGCATTCTAGTCAAAATGGGGCAGAAAGAGTTGAATTTGTACTGACTCTGTCCAAAGACAGTGAATAAATGGCTTGAACTCTAGAATGGAATTTTGTACCTACACCAAACTGTGTAAGAACCAAGTATAGGTAATCCCATTCGATAGAGTAAAATGCTTTTTCAAAATCCACTGCAATGGCTGCAGCCAGAGTGGAAAGTGAATTAGAAAGATGGATAAGGTTCATAAGGGTTCTTAGGTGGTCTGAACTGTGATGCCCAGGGATAAATCCCACCTAAGAGTGGTGTACCAGACTTGACAGTAGTGGGCTGAGTCAAGCTGCCAACATCTTTGCGTATATCTTACTATGTTAATTAAAGAGGTAGGGCATTAGTTAGCTGGATTGGTAGAGTCTTTACCGTTTTTGGGAATAACTATAATCGTGGCTTTTCTTAGGGTGGGGGAAGAGTACCCTTAATCTCTATCTCTTGGAAAACTTCAGTGAGAAGGGGGGTAATGATAGGAGCTATGGCTTGGTAAAAATCCCCAGTGTACCCATCATTTCCAGGGGATTTCTCTGCTTTAAGGGTACGAATAGCATTGGACACTTCTTCAGGGGAGATGGGGAGGTCCACGAGCTGTGCTTGTTGGAGTGATATCTTTGGGAGCTGTTGCGAATGTAAAAAGGGTTGTGTGTCTTTATTTAACCCAGTATGTGTGGAAGAATACAGAGATCTGTAGAAAGTGGTCATGATGTCATTTATCTCTTCTAGGGTGTTGACCAGGGACCCATGGGAGTTTTTCAAGCCCACAATATACCGACTTGCCTGCTGTTTACGCAGTTGATACGCAAGTACTTTACCTCCCTTATCTCCCCCCTCTCATAAGGTGTGTCAGATCCGCAAGATGGACTTAACCAGCTGGGTCCCCAGCCAATGGTTTGCCCACTCATTTCTACAAGGCATGAGAGAGAGAGAGAGAGAGAGAGAGAGAGAGAGACAAAATGAGAGATCTAGGCTTTACCTTATGTGTAGCATGGTATTTACTAAATAAACAGGCTCCTGAGTTGTAGTAGCAGCACATATCTTGCAGTAGGCCATAGCCCAGAGCCAAATGGGTTCCTGCCACCATACCGATCCAACTCCTATATAAACAACATGCAACTGTGTCATATTAAGCCATCATAGGAGAGAATGTAGATACTACATAAGGGAGACAGAAATAAAAACAGTTGCTTTTTGGGGGAAGGGGGAATAAGGGAATTATGGTCAAAAAAGCACAAAAGTGGTCTGTAGCTAAGTACATCCACCTATTAGTTGGTTAGCTGGTTCTCTATAATCCATCCCTGCCTCTGTGCAAGGAGAGGTTGGAGGTTCAGTCCCATACAAGGCTAGCTTCATAGAGTAGGATGGACTGAAGGTTGCCAGCACGTCTCACCAATCTTTAGGTCTTGTGTACCTAAACTAATACAAACAGTAAGCATTAAAACAAACAAGAAACTTATATCTTTAAACAGTGCACCAACTGGCAATTTCACAGTCATAAAAGTACCGAGGTGGAGTGTCTTTCAGGGGAGAAGGCCCCGGAGGAGACCTCCCATCTGGTCACGTACCCTCCTCCAGCATGAATAAGAGAGAAAGGGGCCCTGGCATAGGCTTCCCACACAGTGGACCAAGGCCCTACATTATTTCCCATTCAGCTGGTTCCTTATTTAAATCATTATAACCACTCCCTTACTCCCCTAGACACTCATTCTTAGGCACTTATCTGAAGAAAAGTACAGCTGATCTCCTTATTTTGCTGGATCTTGTCTGGATTGCTCTTCAGAAATGCTGGCATGCACATTGCAGCCTATTGGGGATCCAGGAGCCATGGAGAGAAGTTCTGTGGCATGTAGCAGTAAGGCCACATCGGCAGCTGCAGCCCAAGAACTGTCTGTTTTCTCCAGTTCCGAGCTGCCCTGATCCAAAGTTGAGGTATCCATACTGACCCATGAGTCCATGTCTGGATGGTTGTGGAGCAATTCAAATCTATTTTTAGAAAAGTATGGACTCGTGTACGCTGGTTCTTCCGGGTCCTCCTGCTGCATGTTTTGGTCCTGCTGGCCTGAGCCTCTCCTATGATCTTGGAGCTGCTCCCTCTTGGAGTGGGGTACATGTGGAGATGTCTTCCTCACTTTATGATTTCATGGTGGCAGCTCTCTTTTAAACCCTTGAGAGACCTGTCCTAGACCCTTGAAAGACCTGTAAGACTTTGGTTGAGGCAAACTTGGAAGGAGGCTGTCCTAAGGAGTGGGAGTTGGGACGACTCATCGTTGAGTCCTGGGTCTGAAAATTTGGAGAACTGGTGCATCTTGGCCAGATTTCTTCAGTATATGTTAGCACTGCTTCCAGAGTTGCAAACTGATTTGCCATGCCATTTACATTGATTTTTAAGATAGCCGGATGCTGTTCTATTGTCTAGATTAGATAAAATTTATTATCGCGTAGCAAGATATGTATTAAAGGGAAATTATCAGATTCATCATTGTCTATTGCTGAGGAAAGTAAACTGGTTGCCTTTAGACATAAATTATCAGTGCCATTGGTTATCTTTAATACACAAAATGAAATATTTATCGGTAAATCATCCAATTTCACTAATATTATTTACAGTGAAAAATTGTCAAAAACGGTTGTTAACCAGACCAGTTCATTTAAATAAAATAGCTGTAGGTAAATTTCATAACAAATACTGGGACAGGTCTTTGTTATATCAAGCTGCTGGTTTTTAGAATACTCTTCCTGATGAGGTAAGAGAAATTACAAGTTATTCCTTATTTACTCAAACTACAAAGGAGCTATGTGCTCAAATTTGTGAGTGTTGAAATGGTCCCTGGAGATGTTTTGGGAGTTAGATAAGATCTCTTTTATAATTTAGTCATCTGAAAGTGTTCTAGGTATACTGTGTTGTCTGTATTTATTTTGGTATATTGTGTTGTTTGTATTTATATGTACTTAAATATGGAACTTACTTGTATGTACTTAGGAATTTACACAGGTCTGTCTTGTAAACTGGATTATGTCCAAATGACATGTATTACCTGTATAAAAATAAATATTACCTACCTACCTACCTACTACCGCAGGGTAAATGGAATCTGCAGTTTGTGCAATCGTCTGCATACCTCCGTGTAGGCTTTCCTCTTATTGGCGAGTTCTCTTGAGTAATCCTGAAAAGTCATTATTTTGTGTCCCTTCTAAAGGAAAGTACCCAACTCCCTAGCTCGGGCCTTGATTGCTTCTTTTTCTGCACAATTTAAAATCCTGGCAATAATAGGTCGCGGTCTGTTCCCCTGCTGAGGTCTAGGCTGAAGAGAGCGGTGGGCCCTCTCTGTAACAATTTTGGTGTCTGGGGGGTAGTTTTAGAAGCTCTGGGAGAGCGTGTTGTAGGAAGGGCATTACTTTGCCAGCTTCACAGCCTTCAGGGAAACCAAGGAGCTACAAGTTGTTGTGGTGGCTCCTGTTGTCCAAATCCTCCAATCATTCTTGTAAAAGATTTATTTGAGCTGCCTGCTCCCGTATAGTAGCACAGTGTCCATTTATAACATCTTCTTGGGTGAGGGCTTTCTGCTCAGCCCAATCGATTCTCCTATCCAATTGCTGTATGGAGAGCGCTGTAGTACTGGATGCCAGTGTTAAAGCATCTACACTGCTAATGATTGAGGCGAACATTTCTCGGATCAACATCTCCTCGCTCCCTGCTGAGTTTGCCGTGGGCCTGCTGGTAGGCGGTCACATGCTGACTTAAGGAGTATTGTCAGTCAAATCCTTGATGGATTTTCTCCCAAAGTTGGTAAGCTAGGAGAGGTAGTATTCCAATAGCCTTGGATCCAAAAATGCCCTTGAGGGGTTCAGCTGTATCGGAGTTGCTGCAGGTTCTAGGATCTGGGTGTACGGCTGAGTAAAATTAGGTCACCATTTTGTCTGCTAGTTGGCAACACCCCATGGGTCAACCTCTTTTAACCATAGACATGTATGCACCTCATTGTATTCACATACATTATTTAGATAAACAAAAAACACTTTTAAACTCACTATACTTGTGTATTTTGGAGCAGAGAAGAGAGAAAGACACACAAAACAGGAGGTGGAGGCCAACTGTACCAGAAACATAGAATCCACAGCTTTGTTCTATAAAACATAAATAAAAAAAGGGAATTTGTTAGTATTCCATCCTTTCTAGCTGATTTTATTCAGTTTAAACAGTCCTTATTATTATCTAACTAATCACCAAAATTATGAAGCATCAAAAAATAATTTAAGGAGAAGGATGAAGAGGGAGAAAGGAGGGAAGGAGATTATTTTTTTGAGGGTGGTGGAAAACTAGGCAGACAGGGTTTTTCTTAATAATTTCATATCCATCATTCTCCTCAGCCATCTATTTTGGCCTTAAAATGGTTTGAGATCCCATCTCTCATTCAGACCTAAAGGTTGTACTGTATTGGCTTTAAAAATCCATGCACTGTCTCTTTGCAATAGCAAATTTGATCTGTTATCACCTCTTTGTTTACTCCTGACATGTTTAATTCCCATAAACCTAAACCTGGATGAATCAGAATCATGTTTGCAGGCATAATGCCTCCCAACTGGAGTGTCTGTTTTTTCATTTATTATGGATCTAAGATGTTCTTGCACATGTTCCTTGAGGGGTCTTACAGTCTTCCCTATGTAGTGAAGATGACAATCACACCATACTATATAAACCACAAAGGGGATGGTGCAGGAAATAAAATCCTTCAATTCTCACTTCATTTGGCAGAGTCAGATCTGCTTCTCTATTCATATACTGACACACATTACATTGCCCACACCTATGGTTGCCCTTAGGCATAGGTGGTAGCCACATCCTATTAGGCTCTTCCCTCATATAAAACTGGCTCTGAACCAGTTTGTCATGTAGATTAACTGTTCGTCTAAAAGTAATTCTGGGTTGTTTGGCTATTGATCTTCCTAACTCTACATCTCCTCTGAGTATGTCCCAGCTGTTCCAGATTATGTTACCTATTTCACCAGCCACCACATTATGTTCTAGGGATTATGTTATCTGATCATTCTCTTTTAATTCTCTGCCTCTCTGTCCCACCAAATCCTCTTGTGTTTTGTTCTTAATGTTTTCCATTGCATTATTTAGTACTACAGTACTGTACCCTCTTTCCCTGAACCTGTTTAGTAACTCATTTGCCTGTTTCTCAAATTCCTGGTCAGTAGTACAATTTTTTCTTATTCTAACCAGTTGTCCGTATGGTATGGAGTTTTTTAGTTTTACAGTATGTGAACTATTGCTCCTTAACAGAGAGTTAGTGCATCTGGCCTTCCTATAACCTTTAGTTCGTACCAATCTGTGTTCCATATCAGCTTCTAGTGATATGTCCAGGAAGTTTATGGATTCTAAATCCATTTCAGCTGTGAACCTCAGGTTTACATAATTTATATGCAACCACTGTATGAATTCCCTTACCTTGTCCGCTCCTCCTTTCCACACACGTAGGCAATAATCTTGTACCTTCCCCATTTAATTATATTCTCAAAAAATGGATTAGCATCTGGGTTATACAGTGTTACACTTTTCCATAATCCCCCAAATAAATTAGCATATGAAGGGGCCATTGATGTCCCAATTGCGGTACCACAAATCTGTATGAAGAACTCATTTTTAAATTCAAAATAGTTTTTGTTAAGTACAAACTCTAATGCTTCCATCAGGAATTTCACTGGTGCTCCAGTGTATTCCTGATATTTCAACAGAAAATATTTAGATGCTCTATTGCCATCTTCATGTCTAATTGAGGTATATAGTGCCTTAAAGTCCACACTGATCCACATGCATCCAGGTTCCCATCTAATAATGCCAAATTTCTTTATAGTGTCCCCGGATTCATTCAAGTAGAATGGAAGTTTCACCATGCTGTGTTGTAAAAACAGATCTACAAACTCACATAAATGTTCCATTATGGAGCCTATGCTGGACACTATGGGTCTATCAGGTGGATTAATTATACTTTTGTGGATTTTAGGAAGACAATATAAGGTAGGGATCACAGGAAATTCACAAAACAGATATTTAAACTCATTGTCACTAATGTCACCCTTCTGAAACGCCCTGTCTAGTAGCCCACATAATGTTTTCCTAAATTCTTGAGTAGGATTAGACCTGAGTTTTTTATAATTATTAACATAAAATATCAATTTCTCAACCATAGATTATAATTGTCCCTCTTCATAAGGACAATGTTACCACCCTTATCTGCCTTTTTGATTACTAGGTCTGGGTTGTTCGATAGTTCATTTAATGCCAATTTATCAGCATGTGTCAAATTGTGGGCTACATAATTTCTTTTTCTGGCTAGTGATTCTGTTACCCTTAACAACACTGTGTTCTTGAAGGCAGTGGCATGATTGTTCAATATCAGTGGGCAAAAGTTAGAATTATTTTTGAACATAATGTCTCGTATTTGCTTGAAATCATGCAGTGTTATTCCCTCTTGACCAGTGTTAATGTTCTCATTATTTAGTAGACTGGATAATGCAGTCAAATTCGCCTCTACTGATTCAAACAGTCCACCCTGTAATCCATTCTCTTTCATCTCAGTTTCCAAGGTATCACCTCCCATATCTGTTTTGGCCAACAGAAAATCAAGGCCCAGATATTCAAAGGGGTTGTGCCTGGCGCAACAGAGTTGTACTGGTGTAACCCCGCACTGTGTCCCAGTGGGATGTTCAAAAGGCTGCCAGGCACAGTGCAAATCTTGATGCATTGGGGTGCAATGGAAATGTATGTGGTGCAAATGCAGGGGGCATGCCCATGCATATGTGGCACATCCCGATATTCAGCCCGGGATGTGTGGCGCATATGCTGGCACAACCCTACATTGCACCACATGGGGGGCTCAAAGTTGAGCCCGTGAAATGGAGGAACAAATCCAGGCCACCCACAGGTGGGCTGCTGTATTGCAGGGCACAACAAACAGCCACCAGCCGTGGGTGGCCACCCACCCCACCCAGAACACCATCCACAAGCACCAATATGGTCCCTAGTAGTCTAGTAGTACCCCCTCCCTCCCATAGCCATGATTGTCAGTAAAATTAAATAAAAACAATTCTTGCTAGTCTAGTGGTGCCCCCTCCCTCCCATAGCTGTGATCACCGGTAAACTGAAATAAATAATGTCCCTGGTAGTCCAGTGGTACCCCCCTCCCTCCTCATAGCCTTGATTGCTGGTAAAGTGAAATAAATACAATCCCTGGTAGTCTAGTGGTCCCCCCACCCTTAGCCCTGATTACCAGTAAAATGAAATATTTCAGTCCCTGGTAGTCTAGTGGCCCCTTAACCCCACCCATAACCCTGATCGTGGGTAACCCCTACAGATCGTACTCCCTGGTGGTCCAGTGGCACCTCCCAACCACACAGGACCCCTTGCCCACGCAGCTCCCCCCCATCATTGGTTGGCGGCTGCAACCCACCCGCATACTGCCCAGCCACCCACCAAATGACAGCTTACAGTATGGGCTTGCAGGGCATACTGTACTAGACAGCCACAAATATGTGAATGGTCAAATGACTTCATTCACGTATTTCTGGCTGTCTAGTACAGTATGCTCTGCAAGCCCATACTGTAAGCTGTCATTTGGCGGGTGGCCAGTCGGTATACGAGCGGATTGCAGCCACCCGCTGATGACGGGAGGGGAGCTGGGTAGGCAAGGGGTCCAGTGATTGACTTCTTCTTTGGCAGCTTTTACTTCTTTCTCAAGAGTCAAATAGTTCTCATTATCTTCCTCAACTATCAATTTTTTTTTAACTTATGTTTTATAGGACAAAGCTGTGGTTTCTATGTTTCTGGTACAGTTGGCATCCACCTCCTGTTTTCTGTGTGTCTTTCTCTTTCTCTCTTTTCTCAGCTCTAAAATATACAAGTATAATGAGTTTAAAAGTGTTTTTTTTTTGGTTTATCTAAACAATATATGTAGATACAATGAGGTGCATACATGTCTATGGTTAAGTGCACATTGGTGTATCCCTATATAGAGTAATAGTAGATCCCTGAAGCAAATATATGACCCAGATTAGACATATATACTTGGTTACTCACTGAAATGTGTATTAGGTAGATGAAATAAGAATTTATACAGATGTTGTACTCTCTTGTGCTTTCTACATCGGACTGCATGTAAACTTTTTCTAAGTAATAGCAACACTTGTAATTTGAGATATTTGTTTAAAGAAAAGCACAAGCTAAGAAATCTTGCACTAAGAATGTTTCTGATAGGTTAATTAAGAAATGATGTCACTATTTTGAGTTTGTATTTAAATGCATTTACCTATGTCAGTTGGATTGTACCACACCCCATTGAAGGCACTTTTGTTGAGGTGCTAGGGGCTTCCACAGCAGTGGTCTAATAAATTCAACTGTTGTGTTGAAAGAGTGTTGAAAGAGTCATTCGTGCAGAGTGCAGTCTTTTCTGGTTTTGCACTCTATTACTAGGGTTCATCACCCTGCAGACTGCGAACCCCTCTGACCTTGAGCGCAGTTGTTTTGTTTTGGAAAAGGGAAGTGGGTGACCTGGAGGGGAGGGAAAGAAAGAACTCGTACCGGGGATGAGAACTGATCTACTTAAAAAGTTAAATAAATCTAGATAGATACTGTAGATAGATAGATAGATAGACAGACAGACAGACAGACAGACAGACAGACAGACAGACAGACAGACAGATAGATAGATAGATAGATAGATAGATAGATAGATAGATAGATAGATAGATAGAATAAACTAACTAAACTGGAATAGAGGATATTATTGACTCACTAGGCCACAATCTCACAGATGCTAGTTAGTCAAGCCAGCAGCAGCACTCCTGTGGATGCAGAAAGCAGAATGACCCACTGTTCTCATAAAGGGAAAGGGGGTGAACAGCTCCTCTCACTAAGAAGGGCGCCCAGGATTTTCAAGTTCCCAGATACCTCACTTCCTGGCATATGAAACATAGAAACAAAGACTTTTACAGCAGATTAGGACCGTTTGGCCCACCTAGTCTGCCCATTTCCCTACCTACAGGATAGGCCGTAGATCCTAGTTAACCAACAGCCTATTTCTTCCTACCCCCACAAGAATTGCCTTATGTCTGTCACATGCATTCTTGAACTCTCCCACAGTCTTAGACCCCACAACCTCCTCAGGAAGGCTGTTCCATGCATCCACTACCCTCTCTGTGAAAAAATACTTCCTCACATTGCCCCTGAACCACCCCCCCATCTTTAAATTGTGTCCCGTTCTTGCACGTCTCTTTTTCTGAAAGATGCTACCCTCTTGGACTTTGTTGATTCTACTGAGGTACTTAAAAGTATCTATCATGTCCCCCCTCTCCCTTCTTTCCTCAAGGGTATACATATTAAGCTCCTTTAGTCTCTCCTTGTAAGGCTTCTCTTGCAGACTCTGCACTATTTTAGTTGCCGTCCTCTGGACTGCCTCTATCCTGTCTATGTCATTGCAGAGATGGGGTCTCCAGAACTGGATGTAGTACTCCAGATGGGGTCTCACCAACTGTCTGTACAGAGGGATAACAACTTCCTGTTTTCTGCTGCTGATGCCTCTCTCTATGCATCCCAGTATACCCCCAGCCCTCCCTGCTGCCTTCTCACATTGCTTGCTAACCTTAAGGTCATCGGATATGATTACCCCCAGGTCCCTTTCCTTTCTTGTTGTTGTTACTACCTCCCCCCATTGTGTAATCTTCCCCTGGGTTCTTGTTTCCCAGGTGCATTATTTTGAACTTCTTTGCATTGAATCCTAGCTGCCATACTTCTGACCATTCCTCCAACCGTGCCAAGTCCCTTTTCATCCTTTCCATACCTCCTTGTGTATCAACCCTGTTGCAGATCTTTGTGTTATCTGCAAAGAGGCATACTTTTCCTTCCAGTCCCTCTGCAATGTCACTTATAAAGACATTAAAAAGGACTGGACCCAGTACTGAACCCTGCGGTACCCCACTAGTAACCTCTGTTTCTTCAGTGTGGACTCCATTTACAATTACCTTCTGTGTCCTGTTGTCCAGCCAATGTTTTACCCCAGGCTACCACCCTGGGACCCACTCCCAGGCTGGTTAATTTGACTATTAATCTTTTGTGTGGAACTGTATCAAATGCCTTGCTAAAGTCAAGGTAGGCCATGTCCACAGCCCTCCCGGTCTACTACTTTGGTCACCCAGTCAAAGAAATCTATTAGATTCATCTAACATGACCTTCCCACTCTGAACTCATGCTGCCTTGGGTCCTGTGCCCCACTGGCCTCTAGGTTCTCAACAATTCTTTACTTCAGAAGTGACTCCATCACTTTCTCTCCACAGAGGTCAAACTGACAGATCTGTAGTTTCCTGCTTCTGTCTTGGTCCCACTTTTGTGAAGGGGAATCACATCCGCCTTCCTCTAGTCCTTGGGTACCACACCATCCTCCCATGATTTCTTGAAAAGAGTAGTCAGTGGTTTCACTAGTTCCCCCCTTAATTCTTTTAAAATTCTGGGGTGAATTCCATCAGGCCCCATTGCTTTGTCCACCGTCAGTTTTAGAAGTTCTTGCGGAACCCTTTCTTCTGTGAAAGGACTGGGATCGACCCCCCTATCAAGAGTGCTTCTGTTAATTGGATTATGCACTTTCCCCTCCTCTTTTGGGAATACTGAGCAGAAATATTCATTCAGTATCCCTGCTTTTTCACTGACCCCCTCTGCCCACCCACCGTTCATTCTATTCAGCCTCACTATCCCTCCCTTTGTCTTTCTACACTCTCTGATGTACCTGTAAAAGGTTTTATCCCCCTTCTTAACCAAGTTGGCTATCTTTTCCTCAGTTTGGGCCTTTCCATTCTGACTTCCCTCCTTGCTTCCTTCTGCCTTAACTGGTACAGCTCTCTGTCCTGCTCCTTCTGTGTTTTCTTACACTTCCTGAATGCTCTCTTTTTCTCCCTGACTTACCCAGCCACCTCTTTTGAGAACCATAGTGCCTTTTACTTTCATTTTGATTTGTTTATTTGCTTAACACAAAGACTTGCTGCCTCTGTGATGGCAGTTTTGATGATTCCCCATTGTTGCTCCACCCCTCCTTCTAGCCTTTTTGCTAGTGCTTTTCTGAGGCACTCTCCCATCTTGCAAAAGTCAGCCCTCCTGAAGTCCAGTACCCTCACTTTTGTATGGCTTGACTCATACCTCTCAACCTTTTGTCCCCCAGATGTGGAACATTGCCTCTCAAAATGTGGAAAGAATGGGCAAAATGTGGAACACTTAATCAAATCGTTACATTAGAAGCTCACAACACTGTGAAAATGTGTGCATTTATGTTCAGAAAGTCTGCTATTAATTAAAATTATATATTTTGCATCATTTACTATGGAGTTTTGCTTTAAAATGTTAACACTGAATGTGGGACAAGTCCTCACAATGTGGAACAGGGAGCTTTTGTGAAGTAAAATGAGGAATGTTCCTCGTAATGTGGTACAGTTGAGAGGTATGGCTTGACTCTGTAGCTGAGTTTACCGTGAACCACACTGTTTGATGGTCACTTGTTCCCAGATGGCAACCCACTTCTAGATCTGAGATCCTCTCACTGCCCCCATTTGAGAGTATTTTCAAAAAAACAAACATTAACATATAACTTATTGGGCCTGTTTACCAAGGTTCAGAGGGTTCATTTTTTTTAATGTTTTTGAATGTGTTTTTTTAAGAAAGATGCCATCTTCATGATCAATATTTTTGCTCACTATTGATAAACAACAAATGATAAATCCTCATGATCAATGTTTATTATCATTTGTTTCAGAAGTTTATCAAAAACACTACTGAGTAGGTTTAGAAAAAATATAAAATCCTTTTGACTGTGAAACTGTTTAATATTTTTTTCACAAAACCTTTGAAAGGCACAGGCTGCTTCCACCCTGGAGGTTTCATAAAAAAAAATGTAATGTCTAGACTGTACATGCGAACAAAAATACCTTTGTTAAGTATAGAAAAAAGAATTTCATTAAAAATGACATTGCATATCTCATAAACCATGCAAGATGCTGATATGAAACATTTTATGTCTTGGGACCCTGCCAACCAGATCGCTTATGCAAAATTTTGGTCTATTTTGTCAAATACCACCAAAGTTATGAAGGTGTAAAATTGGGGTTTAACATTTAACATCTTACTCAACCTGTGGTTAACATACTCTTGAAATCTGCCATATATACACATTGTCATACATGTATTCCCTACATGTATATTATTAATGATAGAAAAATATTTGCTGCTGTAGGTTAGCTTTTAGTGAAATTCATTTTTTGAGTTACTAGTTTACTAGTGCTAAATGCTTTTTAGCTGCCCTTACAACACTGGATTCCTGAGAGACCATTTACAGTATGCACAGTACATACTGCTATACAGTGAGTTATTATGGAAGTATCATGGATATTTACTAGCTTTTAGGACTGTTTGTTTCACTTATAATACAAATTGCTGAGACAGTTTTCTGTGAAAAAGAGCACATGGGCACATTTTGATAACAGCTACCTGGCAGAAGATGTACTGAGAATGTGCTTATTTTCTTTGCAGATAAGGGAAGCTGAAACAATAGCCCTAGTCAAGAAATACTGTAAAAAATACATTATCAGTTTGGGATATCTGGTAGATCCCAGACTGTCATCATAGGCAAAGTACACTCTTCTACTTTACTTATTGGTACTGGTGTCCCACAGGGCTCAATACATGACCCTTTGCTTTTTTCCATGTTTATAAATGCGCTCCCAGAAGATAGCCTCACCTGTAATCCACTCCTCTATGCTGATGATTTAGTCCTCTACCATAGTGACAACTTGCTTGAATCTATCTCATCCACCCTCTCTGTCTACTACTGTGCTGCTTATAACTGGTTCCTCTCCAACAAACTGATAGTCAATAACAAGAAGACTAAGGCTATGCTCTTTGGCTCCAAACCCTTCCTGACCAAGGCTGCCAAAGCCAACTCATCTCTCCTGGTTCACACCCCTGCAGGTCCCCCACTTGATTTTGTTCCCACTTTCAAATACCTTGGTGTTACCCTTGACCCCTCTCTTACATTTGTGGAACACATCAACAACACCATGAGGAAAATCCACCAAAGACTTTGTGCTGCATACAGGCTAAAGCAACTACTATCCATGGAAGCTTGCCTTGCCATCGTGCTAGGTAATCTTCTGCCCCTGCTAGACTACAGCTTCCCTGTCTACTCTCTCATGTCCTCCTCATTGTGCACTCATTTAAACTCCATTGTGCTTCAAGCTCCTTACTCCACCACCACTGTGCTCTCTATCAGTCTCTTGGATGGCTCCCATTACAGGGTCACTTTGACTATACCATGGGTTGTCTACTTGCAAACTCCCTCAGGAGCCACTAGTCATCACCCTACTCTTCTCTTCTCTTCTCTTTTCACAGAGTGGTACCTAGCAGCCTCAGGGTAACCTCCATTCTCCCACTTGAAATGCCTTGTACATCTTCTGTCATGGGCAGTCAAGCTTTCTCAGCCTCTGCCCCCACCCTGTAGAATAAATTACCTGCATCCGTCTGCTCCTCTGCCACCCATCTGTCATTCAAAACCAATCTGTGCAACTGGCTTCTAGTTGGGTCAGGCTGTAACTGCCCCCAAGACAATGCCAGAGGAAGTGGACTATCAAGACACTAGGACCTGATGAGCTTTTGGGACAACTCCATCACCTTACATTTCTGGCCTTTCCCACTCTGTTTGTCCCTTAGCATTCTCTGTCAGCATCACTTGCCCCCAAGATAACACCAGTGGGCATGGGCCATTGTGGTGCCAGGACCTGCTGTGCCATCTTTTGGCACCTCTCCTTTTCCTCCAACTCACTACCCTGTTGCCCCCTAGCCTTCTCTACCTGGATCATACCTCATGGTTCTCTCTGCTCTCCTAACCTTTTCTTACCTCTTTGCAGTACTACTGATTCACTGTTTTGATATTTCTCTAGCAAGTCTGAGCTTTTGTTCACCTAATTATCTTAGATCACTGTCAGCTTGTATAGCTTGTATGCTCTATGTAAACTTCCATGCACCTACTAATTTAGCCTACTGCCCACTGTTACAGCAGGTAGGCATCCTAGATAGACCTTAAACACTGAAACTATGCTTGCAGACCTGCTTTGTCTCCATAACGTGTTAATTACCTCATCTGGAGGTACATTACCAAATCTTGTATTATACTGTATATATTGTATTATGTGTGTTACTCTGTACTATTGCTATTTTTGTGCAACGTCTCTGTCGATTATGTAATTTTGCAACCACATCTATGGCCAGGGTTGTGTCTGAAAATGGTCCAATGGATCAGAGCACTTACCTGGTTACCAAAGACATAACTAAATAAAATAAATAAATGATGATGAAAATTGCAAGTAATTTTGGGGTGCACTGCATACCCCATGAATGTGTAGGGGGTGATTATGTGTTACTGTTGCAGTACTCAATGACACCTTTTTTAATATAGGCATTGATGCTTAGCTCCTATTATTGATGGATGTATGACTTGTTAAAGTTGTAATGTTATCCTATGGGAATTTAATTTTTATTTTCATTATTTTTCTTCATGTGGCCACTCCATTTCTTGAGGGGTATAATTGTAATATTCATGAATACCTTTCTTTTGATACATAGATTTCCCTTAACTGCAAGTAGTGATGGAGCTATTGCTTGTTAAAGTTTACATGTGGAAAAAAAAACTATGCTCCAATTCTTTTTTCATATGAAGAAACCTTATTTTGTGATGATGACACAATCTGATGAAAAGTGGTCCTTCATAAAAAAAAGTGAAACAAACATAAGACCAAATTCTTTTTTTCATACAAAGAATTCTTTTTTCATAAGAATGACACAATCTCAGGAAAACAGATTCCTTCATATGAAAAAAGAATGTGAAAAAAAAAACAAGTCCAAATTCTTTTTTTCATGTGAAGTAATCTTTTTTCATGAGAACGACACAATCTCTATTTTGTTTTTCAGTTTAAAATTGCTATTAATTTTAAGATATAAAATAACATGCTAATCAATTATCAGAAGTATCACAGAAGAAACATAGTTAATAACTAAATATATCAATAATGTAGACCTAATACAGCAATAGGAAAATATTATAAATCATCAACACTCTTAGCTAGCATGACTTTCATCCAAAGTATTTTTAATTTTGAAAAAAGGTTCCCATATTTCATTACAGCTATTTGATTTGTTAAGCAGTCAATAACTAATATGTTCATTGTTAGCAATGGCTCCTAAAGAATCAATGAATTCTCTAGTTACAGGGATTTTAAATACCTCCCAGTTTTGCAGCAGTAGTTTCATGTAGGCTAAACCTAGGCTTAAAATCCAAAGTTGTTGAGCTCTAGATAAGTGAGAAAGCAGGGAGGAATCACCTAAGATAAAAATGCAGGTAGTAAAAGAGAATTTCTTATTCATAGATACATAGATACATAGACAGTGTCGGCAGATAAGGGCCTATGGCCCACCCAGTCTGCCCATTTGAGCTTGTAAGTTCAGTTTGTTTTCCTAGAAGTCTGTAGCCCCTTACCCCTGACCTCCAGAATTCCTTTATGTCTATCCCATGCATTCTTAAATCCTGTGATTGTTTCAGCCCCCACCACTTCCTCTGGCAGGGTGTTCCACTTGTCCACCACCCGTTCTGTGAAAAAATTCTTTCTCTTGTTTCCTCCGAATCGTCCTCCCTCCAACTTCATCCCATGCCCTCTAGTCCTGGAACATCTTTTTCACTTAAAAATAGTGTTTTCCGGCACCCTGTTCCTCCCTGTAAGATACTTGTATGTCTCTATCATATCCCCTCTCTCCCTGCTCTCCTCCAGGGAGTACATGTTCAGTTCCTTCAACCTGTCTTCATAGGACTTGTGATGCAATCCATGCACCATCTTTGTTGCCCTCCTGTGAACCTTCTCTACTCTGTCTATGTCCTTACGTAGGTATGGTCTCCAGAACTGTACACTGTACTCCAGGTGGGGCCTCACTAGTGTCTTGTATAGCGGAATTATGACCTCCCTTTTCCTGCTGGTGATGCCCCTGCCTATACATCCCAGCATCCTATTTGCTTTACCTGCTGCCTTGTCACACTGTTTCCCTACCTTGAGGTCATCAGAGATGATAACCCCAAGATCCCTTTCCTGCTTGGTGCATGCTATATCCTCACCCCCCAACTGATATATTGTGCCAGGGTTTTTGTGCCCCATATGCATTATCTTGCACTTCTTTGCATTGAATTTCAACTGCCAAACCCCTGACCATTCTTCAAGTTTCTGCAGGTCGCTTCTCATTCTGTCTACACCCTCTGGTGTGTCTACTCCGTTACAGAGCTTTGTGTCATCAGCGAACAGTGAAATTCTGCCTTCTAGGTCCTACGCAATGTCACTGATGAAGATGTTGAATAGGACCAGTCCCAGCACTGATCCCTGTGGTACCCCACTGGTCACTCTTCCCTCTGTGGAGTGACAGCCATTTACCACCACCCTCTGTGTCCTGCCACCCAGCCAGTTACCTACCCACCACACTACTGTCCTGCCCACACCCATATTCCCCAGTTTGTGTAATAATCTTCTATGTGACACAGTGTCAAAGGCCTTGCTGAAGTCCAGTTAGGCCATGTCCACTGCCCTCCCCTGATCCACCTCCCTAGTCACCCAGTCAAAAAATTCAACAAGGTTGGTCTGACATGACCTCCCCCTGGTGAAACCATGCTGCCTTGGGTCCTGTAGTCCATTGACAACCAGATGTTCCACCAATCTCTCCTTCAGTAGTGCTTCCATGATCTTCCCCACTACCGAGGTGAGGCTGACTGGTCTGTAGTTCCCTGCTTCCTCTTTGTTCCCACTTTTGTATAAGGGGACTACATCTGCTGTCCTCCAGTCTTTGGGTACCTCCCCTGTTTCCAGTGATCGGCTAAACAGGATAGCCAGAGGTTCAGCCACCACCTCTCTTAGTTCTTTAAGGACCCTGGGGTGCACTCCATCTGGACCCATTGCTTTATCAACTCTTATTACTTCCAGTTCCTTCAGGATCCTTTCTCGTGTAAAGGGACTTGTGTCCATTTCTGTACCATTCTCACCCCTTGTACTCCCTTCAGACCCATTAGCCTCCTCTTCCTCAGTAAAGACTGAGCAGAAATACCTGTTCAATATGTCAGCTTTACTGTTGTCATCCTCCATGTGGCCCCCATCCTCCCCCTTCAGTCTCACTATCCCTCCCTTTGTCTTTCTTTTTTCACTTATGTACCTGTAAAAGGTTTTGTCCCCTCTACCCACTAATTTTGCGATGTGCTCTTCTGTCTGAGCTTTGGCTTCCCTTACTGACCTCCCTGCCTCCTTTGCTTCTCCTGGTACTTCTCCTATCCCCTTCTGCCTGTGTCTTTTTGTATTGCCTGAATGCAATCTTTTTGGCTTTCACTTTCTTTGCTACCTCTTTGGAAAACCATAATGGTCTCCTCTTCCTTTTCCTCTTGCTAACCTGCTTAATGCATAATTATGTTGTTCTTGTAATCCCCATTTTAAATACTGCCCAGTGTTCCTCAACCCCTGATTCCTGTCCCATTCCCCTTAATTCCTCTTTCAAGTATCTCCCCATTTTCCCAAAGCCTGCCCCCCTAAAATCCAAGATACGTGTTTTTGTGTGGTTTGGTTTTGCTCTTTCTGTGATTTCAAACCACAATGACTGTTGGTCACTGTTTCCCAGGTGCTCCCCCACTGTTACCCCCATCACACTGTCCCTGTTTGTGAGCACAAGGTCCAGTATTGCCTTCTGCCGAGTTGGTTCCATGACCAGTTGCTTGAGGAAGGCACCCTGAAGGGAGTCCAGGATAAATCTGCTCCTAGTTGATGCTGCTGCTGGGATGCTCCAGTCCACATCTGGAATATTGAAGTCTCCAACCAGTACTACCTCACCCTTGTCTTCCATCCTTTGGATGGCTAGCATCAGCTCCCTATCTGTTTCTTCCTCCTGGGCTGGTGGTCTATAGACCACACCTGTGCGGATGGCTGTCCCCATTTTCCTTTCCAGCTTAACCCACAGAATCTCTCCCCATTTTGTTCCTCCTGAATCTCTGTGGCCCTTATGTCATTTTCACATACAGTGCCACTCCTCCTCCCTTCCTGCCTGCTCTGTCTCTTCTGAATATGTTGTAGCCAGGTATGGCCATCTCCCAGTCGTGGTTATCATTACACCAGGTTTCAGTGATGGCCACAATGTCCAGGTCTGACTGCACCATGACAGCCTCCAGATCTTCCATCTTGTTGCTAAGGCTCCTGGCATTTGCATACATGGCTTTCCATGATTTGACATCCCTAGACTGTTTCACTGTTCTAATCCAGCCCCTTCCTTGGTTGTTATTTATCCCTGGTTTTCCTTGCTGTCTGCCCTTCTGCTGAATTTTGCCCCTTTTCTGCTTATCCACCTCTTGGGCACTAATCTCCATCTTTTGCACACTGCTTTGCAGAGATAGCCACTCCTCTGGTTCACTGGTTCCACTGCTAGCTGTGGGGGTGAGCAAGTAGGTACCCTCCTTGCTGGCCTGCCACCCCCCTTTGCTAGTTTAAATGCTTGTCAATGTAGCATTTAAACTTATCATTGAGTGCTTGGATTCCCCTCCAGGATGGATGCAGGCCGTCAGGCTTGAACAAACCTCCATCCCTCCAGGTGGGTCCCCAGTCACCAATGAATCCAAACCCTTCCTCACAGCACCAGTTCTTCAACCATGAGTTAAAGTTCCTGGTGCCTGCACTCCTATGTTCTCCCTTGCCTCTCACAGGTAGTACTTCTGAGAAAGTGACAGAAGTAGCTACTTGCTTGATACCCCTCCCCAGTTTCCTAAACTCTTCCTGAACTTCCTTTGGCTCCCCATTTGCCAGGTCATTAGTACCTAGGTGGATAATGACATCCAGCTCACCTTCCCATCTTTCCTTCCCAGTGATCCCCATGATCTTCCTTCCATCCCTCCATGCCGTGGCACCTGGTAGGCACCTCACCTCCCTGTCCTCCCCCTCCTGTGTTCCTAGCTGGATCCCTCTTACGATGGAGTCCCCCACCAGGATTCACTTCCTCCTCCTGTGGGGTCCACTGCATTCCCCACTGAGGTCACCTCATTGGCTAACCTCCACATCCTTTCCTTCCCCTTCTCTGGGTACCTCTATTTGGTTGTCCTCATTTGCCAATGTGGCATATGAGTTCTTGAGTGGAATAGGATCTGGGATGTGCCTCTGCCTGACCACTCTAACCCTCCCTGAGCCCACTGTCATCCAAGTGCTCCTCGTTCTCGGCATCCTTTGAGGCAGTTGCATTGGACTGGGTGGTCCCTGGATAGGGGTGATGGTACTCCTGACCCAGTTTACTTCCACTCTGAGTCTGGCTACCTCCTCCTGCAGTCCAGATAGATGCATTCAGATACTGTAGAACCTCAGTGTCCAGAAGGTCTGCCTGAATATGGCTGCCCCACAGCCACTGCATTGCACCACTCCCCACATTATACTGCAATTCCACTACTTGTCTGCTATTGAAGCTCTCCTAGTTCCCTTTTTATTAATTTACTGTCCTAAAAATCCAGCCACTGATCCTCAGATAAATGTTTTTTTTTTAAAGAAAAAGAAACCAATAAATAAATAAATGAATCAAAACACTTGTCGGTGCTGAGGGTGGGCTTCTTCCCCTTATGCCCTCCTACTTCACACCCCTTACTATACCCTGTGTTTAGCTCCTGTCAATCAGATTTAACAGGGCATATAAATAAGAGTTGGGAAGGGAGGGTGAAAATTGCAGCAATTAAAGACAGCACAGAATTACACAACCACTATGTTTTAAATTTTCAACAGCCCAAAACAATTATAAGTAAAGACAACAAAGAAAGTATAGTGTCACTAAAGCCCACAATCTAAGTTTAAAAGGAAAATAGCAATTACCAGTTACTCTAAAGCACTGAATTGAATATGTTTCCTTCCTTCCCCTTCTGGCTTCTTCTGAGAAAATAAACTCTACTTGCTACTTCAACTCTGACTAAACTCCACCTCCAGTTATCACATAGCTGAGGTCAGAGGCCAGACAATTAACACCCTTCACCCAACTACAGGGCAGTCAGACAAGCCAAGATAAAATTTGCAGCAATTAAAGACAGCACAGAATTACACCACCACTATGTTTAAAATTTTCAACAGCCCAAAAACAATTATAAGTAAAGACAACAAAGAAAGTATAGTGTCACTAAAAGCCCACAATCTAAGTTTAAAAAGAAAAATAGCAATTACCAGTTACTCTAAAGCACTGAATTGAATATGTTTCCTTCCTTCCCCTTCTGGCTTCTTCTGAGAAAATAAACTCTACTTGCTACTTCAACTCTGACTAAGCCCCATTCAGAATGTTCAGAATATTCAGAATGTTTTGGCACAGTTTATGAATTTCTCTCTATTTCAAGTGGATCCTAGGATATGACCAGGATAGATGACCTAAAAAGGCAATGGGGCATTACATTTCTAGCAGATATGTTGAGCCCTTTTATCTATCTCATTGAAACTTAGTGATGAATAATAGTATCTGTGTAGAATTTTAAAATGGGTGAGTCTCCCATTCTCTGGTACACGTGTAGGCATTTTTCCACATGGACAACCAAAGATGGTCAGAAATAGATACTTTGATGTCTTGTTCCAATGCAATTTTAGCTGTTGATATAATGGTGATATCATTATCAGAAATAAATTTGTACAGAAAACGTGATCCTTTTCTCAAATGAGTTATCTTTAGCATGTGATGCCAGATGTAGATTCATAAGGAGTTTGTTCAAAGTGTCAGTTAATTTTGTACCTCAACTGATGATACAGCCAGAATTGAATATTAGGGATATGGAATTTTATCCTAAGATCAACAAAGGAAAGGAAAGGAGTTTCCCAGTTTATGTGTCTAATAAGTATTTAATTCAAGGTATTGCAGCTTTCTGAGAGCCTATATCTTTGAATCGCTTGCCATTATGTGTAATGCCATGATTATTTCAGATTGGTGATAACTCAATGGGAAATGGCCTTAGCTAAAGTGTTTTGGCTAGCTTCCTAAACAGCAAAATTGTTACTGACACTGTGGGATGTGATTTGAGGTCGAGGGAAGTGGTAAAAATAAATATTCTATTAACGCATGTGGTTTGGTTATTTCTTGTTCTGTAAGTAGCCATAAAGGGAGATTTCCTACTTGTTCATTGGAAAACCATAAAGCTGAATGTTTTAATAAGAATGCCCAGTGATATCCCTGCCACCAAGGGTAATTAATACCACCTACCCTCCATGGGGCCCTTATTTTATAAATACTCAACTGGGGGGTGGTTGCTGGCCCAAAGGAATGTAATAAAAATATTATAATTTTTTTGTACAATGTATTATTCATTTGTGCTTTAACACGTAGAACATTTTGGGAGAGATAATAATTGTTATTGAATTAATCTTACCCCATAAGGACAAATTCATTTTGGATCATTTATCTATTTCTGTTTGCAGGCTTTTTATTAGTACTGAGATGTTATATTGTATGATTTGGGGGATAGAACTGAAAATGTGGATACCCAGATATGGTATCCATTTATCCCCCATGGAAAGTGAAAGGCCTTAGTTAGTTTATCTTTTTCCTGTTGTGACTCATGCAGCATTATTCCTTCAGATTTCTAATTAACAAATAACCCTGAGAATGAGCCAAATCTATCTAGTAGAGGATTTAAAAAAGAGAGTGAATGAGAGGGATTCGAGAGGGTCAATAGCAGTTCAGCTGTAAAAGCAAAAATCTCTTTTTCAATTTTTCCAGATCGAATATCTTGTATGTGAGTAGAGTTCTTAATTTGTATGATTAATAGTTCCATTACTAAAATAAAAAGAAATGGAAAGAATGGACACCCTTGGCGAGTGCCTCTGAACAGTTAGTTGGAAAGGCTTAAAGATTAACTCGTTAGTGATAATAGAGATTTTACTAGTGGTATAAATAGTTGAGATCCAACTCTTGAAATCTGGTCCAAAATTAAAAACATCAAGTACTTTTTGTAAATAGGACCAATCAAGTGAATCAAAAACCTTTCCAATGTTTAAAGACTGGGCTATTGGAACGGTGTGGCCTGACCAAGAAAAGGAATGGGTGTCTAATCCAGGAGCTCAGAGCTTATCCATCAATAATCAATGCCATCTGACATATTAGATCCAGTAAACTATCCTAAAATTAAAGAGAAACTACTCTCCTATGTAGCTGCTATCAAAAAGGCCAGGAAAAAGCAATCTCAACTGAACTTTCCACCAGCGGTAAATGACAAAGATACAGGCACAAACTGCTCCTCTGTCTGAGCGCTCTCTCCTACAGCCAGTGCTGAGATGAAGCATGCAGAAACCAGTAATAATGAACAACAATCTATGCAAAACACTCAAGGTAATATCGAGGGTCTCATTCAATCATTAGGATTTGACCTTCCTCATCAGATGCGGTTTGGGTTCGAGAATATTGGGGCCCAACTCACCCACTTGCAACAGACAGTAAACACCTTAGGGGATACGGTGGAAAGACACTCGACCAGTCTGGAGGAGTTGGAACAGTGGGTCAGTGACAGAGAGGACTCCCACAATCATATGGATAGCTCACTGCAATCAGCCTTGTGAGACATCGAATCTCTCAAAGCCACTGTTGATGATCATGAAAATCATGAAAGGTACTGTAATGTACACCTGGTGGGACTGCCTGAAGGCATGGAGGGGCAGGACTGTAGAACATTTATGGGTCCCTGGCTAATAAAAGTTTTAAACCTACCTAAAGCAGCATCTCTGGAGTTCCAAAGGGCACACCGTTCACTGGGTCGCCTCCCGGGACCTGATGAAAGACCATGTCATGTTATTATTCAGTTCCTCCAGTTCTAAGATAGACAATGTGTGCTGGAGGTGGCCCGACAAACAGAGACAATTATAGTTCAAGGTAAGAAGATCAGCATCTTTCCAGACTTTTCTAGGAGATTTCAGGTGGAGCAGCAAGCTTTTACAGCAGTCAAAAGAAACTACACACTCTCAACTACCCGTTCACTATGGTATACCCAGCAGGGCTGATTATTAGGTCTAAGAGCAAGGATCCCAAATCTTTCATGGACCAGGAGGCAGTGATGCAGTACATCACTCTAGTCCTGGAAAAGCAGCATGATGATTTGGTCCCCTCCGGCAATGCTTGAATAAAGCATAAAGTACTGTAAAATGAGACCATTTGGGGTATGAGGACTGTGGAGCTGCTGATGGGAGAGGAGTCTTATTCTGCTTACCGGGCCTGTAATAGATTCTTTCTCCAGTCTATTATGACTGGGCCGGGAGGGCCTCTTTTCTGTCCTGGGCAGCCTGCAGCCTGAAATCCTTTTTTTTTTTTTGCCCAGCCAGGATGAAGTAAACAAATAACCAGGATGGACAGTTACTATTAATAAATACTTATGTTACATGACTTGAGCTGTCCACAAATTACTGCTTTTGGTACCCCGCTTTACGAACAGACATGGAACTTGAGTTTTCTTTTCTTATACTTTGCTTTGATTTATTCTTTTACTGCCCTGAAACCAGATAAGAGACACTGAAAGTTTATTTTATCTGTTTCTGGTTAAGGAAATGGTTCAGCCATATTCAATACAGTAACAGGGCAATTTTGGTAACGTGGACTGAGTGGGAGTGAGGTAACTCTTCTCAAATTAAATGCTATATTAAAAGTAAATCAGGGTCCTTGGGATAGAGTTTCAAGATTTGGAACTGCTGACTCCAGCCTGACTACTGTATCAGTCGGCTATGAGAATATGACAAATTTTCTTTACTGGGAAATCATGAATGTGCACGGAGGGAAGAAGGGGAAGGAACAAGAGCTAGAGGGTCTGAAGGGGTGATTCAGTAGTGTTGAGCAGCTACCACTTGCAAGTAGATCATAAATTACTTGGGAAGGTGGAGCGATCTACAGTTAAACTGAAAGAAGCATAGTAGGGGTGGAGCGGATACTCCAGGGTCCTCACTCAGGAGGCCCAGGCAACAGATCCTAGTGCTGCGCCAAGTGCCTATCAGCTGGAGAGCTGGGGGATTTTCTTCCCACATGACAAACCTAATTTGGACCAGGAGAATAATATGCAAAAACCTCAGTAAGGCCCAGAAGGAGGAGGGGGGAGTCCACCTCCTACTCCCTCGACTTCCCATATTAACAGCACTGTACAGGAAAATAAAACAAAGAATCAGGAATTACAATGGATGGGACACCGTGGTGCATTCAGAAACAGTAAAGGGAAAGAGGAAACACCTGGGAAATACTTTGGAGGGAATGGGGGGCATTGTTTCCTTGGAGTGGGGTACAGTTTTCATATGTAAGTTGTTGTTGGGTTTGGGGGGACTTTTGATGACAAAGTGGGAAGATTAACAGGAGGGGAAGGGTAAGGAGTTTTAAAGGGGATTATGAGAAACTATTAGGAATGAACAATGTTTGTAAAGTTTGTTGTTGTGGGGGGATGTTGATTCTTTGTTAAGAGTTTGGTAGGGTAGAGATGAAAATGGAAAACAGCCTTCAGCACACAAGTACCAGAGAAGAGAGACACACCATGGTCTCATTGGAGGAAATAGCAACTAAAATGTCTAAAATGAGTATGTTAACATGTATAACATGGAATGTCAGGGGTTTAAAAACAGTGGTTAAGAGGAAAAGGGTCTGGAGCTACTTCAGAAGACAAAGAGGAGATATTAACTTCCTGCAATAGATTAATCTGACTAGGGAGGGGGCAAATAGATTGCCGGGCTCTTGAGGGGCACTTTGTTGGTCTCCACATTTACATCAAAGGCCAGAGGAGTTGGTTGCGACCCCATTTGTGGGTTGAAGTTCATGGATCCATTTTGTACCTCCAAGGTAGTTACTTGGTCATGGATGTCTCAATAGAGGGGTGCAGATACACTCTGGTGTCACTGTATGTCCCAAAAATAGATTATCTGGATTTCTTTTACCACCTGGCAGTGGTCCTGGCACACTAACCAGACAACATCATTACGGGGGTTTAGTACAAACTGGGACCAAAAAATGGACCACTCAGGAAATGGGGTTAGACATCCACCAAGGAGCTCAGTTGCATTGAGGGCCCTAGCAGGTGAGAAGGCACTACAGGAGGTATAGAGACACTCTCATCTGCACCAGAGGGAATTTTCCTTTTACTCCCACATGCACAAGAGTTACATGAGGATTGAGTACTGTTTGACCTCCCCAAGTGTGCTGCGAGGGGCAACTAACTCACAGTATGGACCCATGTGCATGTCTGATCATGTCCCACTGGAGTTCACTTTCCCTTCAAGTCAACTGAATGCCCCTAATGAGCAGTGGAGATTGTACCCTACCCTCCTTACCTACCAGGATTATAAAGTATATATGGCAAGAGATCATCCAGAAATTCTTAACATATAACAAAGTAGAGAACACCTCAATCTCCAATACATGGGAAGCCCTGAAAGCGGTTATTTGGGGAGCCACAATTTCCTATGCTGCCTGGTTAAGATGAGAGGAGACTAGGGAGGAGATGTTACAAGAGGCACAAATACTAGAGTTGGAGAAACAGCTAATGGAGAGTAAGGAAAATAATAAACAGGGGCTTCTAAAACAACTGAAGGGGAAAATGAATCAATTAGCCTCAAATAAAATAGAGAGGGGCATTTTAAAATCAGGTGCCAGGGCTTATTTTGAGGAAGATAGAACAGGCAAATGGTTAGCCTGGAAAGTAAAGAAACAGCAGGCAGACAGGCTAATCCTGACTACGGAAGATGGAGCGGGTAAAATCATGTTAGATCCCAGGAAAACTAATGACACCTTTAAACAGTTCTATGAGAACTTGTATACATCTGAGTCCCCAAGGGGAGTAGATCCTGAGGGATTTTGAGGTGAAGCACGAGTAAAATCTTTGGATCAAGGGGAAAGTGAGGAAATGGATTGCCCCATTACCTCAATGGAGGTGAAACAGGTCATATGGGGTTCAAATGTGGGGAGGGCTCCAGGCCCAGATGGCATACCATTGCAGTTTTACAAGGTATTTTGAATAGAACTTCAGCACATCCTCACACTGATGATACAGGACACCTTGGAGGCAGGCACATTGCCACCATCCCTACAGTTAACAACAATAATAGTTCTCCCAAAACCCGGCAAGGACTCCAATAAATGTGGCTCATATCACCCTATCTTCAACCTGAATGCAGACTATAAGATCATAGCAAAACTAATTGCCAAATGACTAGAGGGTATACTACCGACACTGATACACCAGGATCAATGTAGGTTTGTTAGGGGCACGCAGGCAAAACATAACATCTGTAGAACCCTAAACATCATTCATGGTTGGTCAGGGAAGGGAGGCGATGAGAAAAGAGGTCTTATGGCACTTGATGCCAAGAAGGCCTTCAATCGAGTGGAATTGGCCTTCATGTTTGCCTCTTTAAAGAAATTAATTTAGGACCCCAGATAAGATCCTGGATAAAGGCATGATATACATCCCCAAGGCACAAATTCTTACCGATGACAATCTGTCTGTACCATTCAGTCTCACAAGAGGGATGAAACAGGGCTGCCCCCGTTGCCTCTCCTATACATATTGACCATGAAGATCCTGGCCTTGTCCATCTGACAAAACCCCAAAATACAGGGTTACTCGGGGGGGGGGCACTAGGTCATATCCTTGTTTGTGGACAATGTGCTGCTGTTCTTGAGGGACCTGGGGACCTCTATCTCAGCCCTAACTAAGCTCTTTGAGATATATGGACCACTATCGGGCCACAAAATAAACTGTGGAAAATGTGAGTTGCTCCCGCTAGGAGGCGTAGACTTCTTTAAGATTCAGGGCTATGAAATTTCCCCAAGCCCTCCCTCAAATATCTGGAAGTCAATCTTCCAAAAAAATTGTCAACCCTGTTTGAGATCAATTATAAACTCCAGCTAAAACGGATCCTGGAGGAGTGCAAGAGATGGAAGAACCTTCCCCTCACACTGATAGGAAAGATGTACAAGGCTAAAATGTATGTATTACCACAGTGTTTGTACTTATTTCAGACATTACTGATATGGATGGGCCTTGCAGTCCTTATCTGCCGTCAACTTCTATGTTTCTATGGATTCCCCAGGGATATTTTACATACCTGAGAGAGGCTATAATAACTTTTCTATGGGGTTGGAAAAGACCAACAATTAGACAGGAAATCTTATGGATAACGGTAGTGGAGGGGGGCCTTGGTCTTCCTAATATTTATTTGTACTACCTAGCAGCACAGATCTCCTCACTAATTGACCATACACAAACTAATGGAGAAAAGAAAATGTGGACAGAGATGGAGAAGTCCTCTGGTGGGGACCCACTAAGTATGTCCAGTTTAGCAGCTGCGCTGAAATGGAAATTAGCAAAGCATATCGTAAACCTCTTTACCAGAACCACAATGCTTGCATGGCTTGCCGCACACGATATCATGGGACACCCACCTACACTGTTACCAGATGCATCTATGAACTGGACTCTATGAAGGAAGGGCAAATTCTGGGCCCAACTAGCTGAGCACTTGGGGCCTGGGCTAAGAGGGGCCTACAGCTAGTTCACCAGATATATGACCAAGGCCACGTCTGGACATACCAGTCTCTAACAAGGGAATATGGGCTACACCCCTCACATTTCTTCACCTACCTGCAGGTCTGGAGTTGCCTTCTGGATACCACAGGAGATGAAATACAGCCCATTAACCCACAGATGTCCCCCATGGAGGAGATGGTGAGGGGAAAACATTGACTAGAGTGGCAAGTCTAGAGATGCTAGAGGGCAGGGTGAAACTGTAGATTATGTCAGCATAATCAAATACAGAAAGAATTGTTTTTGTGAGGAGCTCATGGCAGACAGAGAGGGAGAGGGCATCATTATTCCTGAACATTGCTCCCAGTTTTGGATGGAGTTTGGAATGATTGTGGCTTATGTGGGTGGCAAAGTCCATGTGGTTGTCAAGTCAGACATCCATATACTTATAGGAGGGGACTGAGTCTAGGATAGTGGCATCGAGAGTGGAGAAGGAGGAGAGAGGGTTGAGTTTTGAGAGTTTCTGCATGGTACAGAATCATTGATACAGTTTTCTTTGTGTTGACTCTCAGCTGGTTTTCTTAAAATCAGAGTAGAACCAGTAAGAAGTCACTCTAGAGTCGGGATTGAACCAGGGAAGTAGAGGGGCCTGAGGCATAGAGGATGGTAACACTGATGTAGAGGTGTATATGTGAGGAGGTGCAGGCAGAGGAAAGGTAATTTAAGAAGATGGAGAAAAAGATGGGGCCAGTGATACAGTCTTTGGGGTTTCCAGATAGGATGGAGATGGAGGAGGACATCCCCAGCAAGGACATGCTGGGTATGCCCAGTGAGGTATGTGAAACCAGCCAACTGTTGAGGAAGAGAGAGAGAGACCAGCAGAGTTAAGTTTTGCGAGGAGGAGGGGGTGAGAGACAGAGTCAAAAGCTTAAGCAAGGTAAATGAAAATGACAACAGTTATAAGCCCACGGTCCATACCTGTTATGATGGTGTCAGTGTCTTGTAGCAGAGAAGGAACAGTGGAGTGTTTTTCTCTGAATATGGATTGAAAGGGAGAGAAGACATCGGAGGAGGAATGGAAATTAGAGAGCCTAGTGAGAATGAGGTATTCCTGTAGCTTTGCCAGAGATGGAGGGAAATAGGAGGGGGTGGCGATATACATAAGAGAGGGTATCAATGCAACAGAACTCCAAGACAAACACTGTAAGGCTGTGACCCTGTGGGTTACCCTAGGAGCTTGAGAAAAAGCCCCTATTTGGGTAGCGGTTGTCTACCAACTCCAATCACAAGACATTGACACTGACAACGAGCTGCTGGAAGCCATCCTGAAAATGGCTGAGGAGGGTGAGATACTTCTATTTGGGGTCTTCAATGTGCCTGATGTGGATTGGTCCTCAGATTCGACATTCTTAATGAGAAGCAAGGAATTCCTCCTTGCATTGTGTGAGGTGGGATTAACTCAGCTAGTGGACTCGCCCACCAGGGAGACATCAGTCCTAGACCTGGTACTTTCTAACAGTTCCAGGATCTCAGATGTTCACATAGGAAGCAACTTAGGGCCCAGTGACCACAGATCAGTATGGCTAACAATTAATAGAACAGAAGCCAGATGTCACCCAAAAATCAAGGTAATTGACTTCAGGAAAGCAAACTTCCCTGAAATGAAATCTCAGATCAAACCTTTGCTACAAAACCTTGAAATATGCTTTAACTACAATAATGGAGGACTGCACAAAACAGATTAGCAAATCCAAGAAGAAGAGAAGCCCACTCTGATTTGCTAGGGAGGCAGCAGCTAAGATTAATTAAAAGAAAAGAGCATTCAAGCAGTACAAGGAAACAAGGATGAACAGGGAAGAATACAGAAATAAACTCAATGAGGCAGGGAAAACAATTAAGATTGCCAAAGTGCAGACAGAGAAGAAAATAGCACAGGAGGTAAAGAATGGTGAAACAACTTTCTATCAATACATAAGAGAGAAGAGGAAGTATAGCTCATTACCTCCAATAGCTTGATATGAAGTCAGAACTATCCATTGTTTACCTGACACAAAATGGCCACCCAGGAGGTAATGAGATAAGGCGGGAATATTCCGTCTAGCAATAAAGGAGGGTCAGTCGGTGGAGAGTGATAAAGATAAGGCAGAGGTACTGAATGATGTCTTCTGTTCAGTCTTCACTATAAAAGACAGCAGCAAAGGACCTACGTTAAATTGCGCTGGGCAAAATGATAATGTGTCCAATACAAGCCCCTTCACAAATGAAAGAGTCCTAGAGGAGCTGGGTAAGTTAAAAGTGGAAAAGACAATTGGTCCAGATGGTATCTACCTGAGGGTCCTGAAAGAGCTCAGAGAAGATATTGCTGCACCACGGGCTAAGCTTTTCAATAAGTCGCTAGGAAGTGGTATAGTACCAGAAGACTGGAAAAGGGCTACAGTGGTGCCTTGCCCAAGAGTGCAATCAGGGAAGAACCAGGGAACTACCACCCGGTAAGCCTAACCTCAGTGGTGGGTAAAGTTATGGAAGCATTGCTTAAGGAGAGGATAGTAGACTACCTAAGGGAAAACAGAAGATTCCACCCAAAGCAGCATGGGTTCAGGGCTAGGCACTCATGTCTTACAAATATGGTGGACTTCTTCGATTGAATAACCAGAACAGTGGAACAAGGTGGTGCAGTGGACATGATTTACTTAGATTTTAGCAAAGCTTTTGACACTGTTCCCCACAGGATATTAGCCAACAGACTAGAGCACACATCCACAGACTATAAAATAGTCAGCTAGGATCAGTCAGAGACAGTCCTGGTCAATGGGACATTATCAGAGGAGGGGCAGAGTAATCAGCAGTGTTCAAACATGGGTCAGTACTTGGCCCAATCCTCTTCAACATAGTCATCAGCGACATTGCTGATGGACTTGAGGGGAAGGTCTGCCTGTTCGCAGATGATACAAAACTCTGTTACAGGGTAGACACAGATGAAAGTGCCTCTGAGATGGACACCAATCTCAAGAAATTAGAAGAGTGGTCAACAGTATGGCAGATAAAATGTAATGCCAAGAAGTGTAAGGTGATGCACATGGGTAAACGTAACTTAAGAAAGACGTACACACTGAATGAACATCAATTAGAAGTCTCAAAGATGGAACTGGACCTCGGAGTAATTATTACCAATGATCTAATAGTGGGGAAACAATGTGAAAGAGCACCACAGAAGGCCATCGGCATCTGTGGCTGCATAAGTAGAGGGATTACAAGCAGGAAGCACAAGGTATTTATCCAGCTGTACAGGTCCTTGGTCAGGCTGCACCTGGAGTACTGTATGCAGTTCTGGAGGCCCCACCTAAAAAAGGTCACTGACCACTTAGAAAGGGTTCAGAGAAGGGCCACTAAGATGGTGCAGGGTCTGCATCAAGAACAGTTAGAAACAAGACTCAGTGAATTAAACTTATACTCTCTAGAGCAAAGAAGAATTAGAGGAGACATGATAGAAATATTCAAATATGTAAAGGGAATCAAGACAGCCCAGACAGGAAACCTATTACAGAGAGGGTGATAGAACTATGAAATATTCTGCCCTCAGAGGTGATAACATCAAAGACAGTACTGGAATTCAAACTAGCATGGGCCAGGCAATGCAGACACCTGAAGGGTTAAATAAAACAGGAAGGTGGAGTAGAAATTTTGGGGTACTATTGATGGATCATGCTTTCCCAATCTACAGGCTACTTCTTATGTTATTATGAGCCTGTTGTTGATGAGTAGGGAAGGGGGAAGGCTTGGTGAGGGGATTGAAGTGGGAGTTGATGGTTTTCCAGAAATTACTTTCAGAAGCATGGTTTTGCTGCAGGGAGGATTTGAAGTAAAGAACTTTAGCTGATCTAATGGCTTTGGTACATGCATTTCTTAGTAAGCGGTAGTCAATGTAGTCTGTGGTGGAGACGGAGGACTTGAAGTGAGATCAAGCCTGATACTGGGTTTGCATTGTTTGATGACCTCAGCAGTGATCCAGCAGTGATGGCAGAGCTTGACTCTGCTTCATCAGAAAGGGGCATGGGTGTTCCAAGCAGTGGTCAGAAGGTGGCAGAAGATTGAGAGTGCAGAATCTATGTCTAGTGGTGGGCAAAGTGGCCAAAATTTGCTCTATGAAGAGATTCAGTGAGTAACACAGAATCCGTGAAGTACCCGCAATGTGAAGCGGAGTACTTTGCGTTATAATGGGGAATGCAAAGTCCATTGAAAACAATGACTTCATGTTATTCTGCCTTCCCCAAACCACTTCTCCACCAATTTTAAGATGAAGTACATTGAAATCAATGTACTTCACCTCACTTCACCTTGTTCTTGAGCTCCAAAGGTGAATTCTGCAGTGCTTCATGGGATTGCAGGTCACATGGGCTCTAGATTGTTCTGCACAGCCTCAGCTCTGTGTAGTGTGTGTGCAGTGGAAGATGGAGCCAGTTTCCTCTCAGAGCTCTGCGATTTAAATCCTCTAAAAGCTGGTAAAAAAGCCTTTTTGAGCTATTGTTTTTGCTCACAATTTAGTATGTCGATTGTAGGAAACCCTCCTGTGCTCATATCATCGAGTGTTTATTGTTGTGTGTAGATTTTGAATGTTAATTTAGAACAGTCAGTCTGTGTACTGTAAAGTGTGCTTTGGGGAGGGGCGATCTGTGGTGTAGTAGATTAACTGGGAGAAAAGGCAATCTTTCTGTTTTGGTTATGTTTTTCTTGTATAACTTTGATAATGTACACAAGTAACATTTTCAGTAATTCTTGACATTTTTTCCTGATTGTTGTGTACAGCAGTGTATAATTTCAGTTTGTTTAAAACATTTGGTTATATTGCTAAAGGTTTTCAATTTGCTATGCATTACTTGTAGTGTGTGGAGTGCATGTGAGATGCCATTGAACCAGACACCTTTTATTGTGCCACAGAGTAATTGTACCAGTGGAACCTGCTAGCCACTACACCTGCATGAATATTTTAGACTGCTTTGTGGTATCTTTACTGGTAGTGGACTGTTACTGCTGTACACTACCCCACCCCAGCTGGCAAAAGGTATTCTTTTCCAGATTTAGGTTTGTGACTTCTGAGCACTGGTTGGGTGTTGTGCCTTTGTGTCTGCATCTCTTAAGTGAGCAGCACAGTCTTAATCCATCTGTGCATTTGCAGTACATCATTAATTCTCTGAGACTTTGCATTTCTTGTTACACTCTCATTTCACTTCATTAACACTGGGGAGTTTTCTGGACACAAGACAGTAGCATTTTGGGGATGCACATTAATTCCGGTGATTGTGTGTGACCACTGTGCGCATTATGGAGTGCACCATTAATTCTGGGAGACTTTGCATTTCTTGTTACACTCTCATTTCACTTCATCAGCACTGGAGAATTTTATGGACACAAGACAATAGAATTTTATGGATGCACATTAATTCTGGTGACTGTGTTTGACTACTGCATGCATGATGTCTGCCATTAATTCTGGGAGACTTTGCATCTCTTCTGCTCTCATTTCACTTAATCACCGCCAGCACAGAGGAGTTTTCTGGACACAAGACATGAGCATTTTGGGGATGCACATTAATTCTGGTGACTGTGTGTGAAGGACTGCCAATATTATTGTCACTTCACCTTACAACATGAAGGAATAATTACAAGGTGAAGTGAGCCTTTTTGCACTGGCCACTCCGCATAGCAGAGCAACAATGCAAAGTGCACACTTTGCAGGCACTTCGCCAGCAAAATTTAAATTTGCTGCATCTCTATCTATATCAAGGGCAGAATAGATGAGGGACCAGTCCAAAGAGGAGAGGTCATTGAGGAGGGCCGTCATGTCTAGTGACTGTAGTGACCCTGACCAATGATAATGGGGGGTAGTGGGGTCGATACAGTTTGCAATTGTGGTAGGTTATGTAGTGATCACTGAAGGCATCTGGGAGAGTCCCTGCAGCAGAGAGATACGTTGAGGATGAGAGGTGAGCACCCAGTTGATGAGTGAGTGGTTGACAGAGATAGTATTTGGCCAGGTGGGTTAGTTTATAAGCTGGTGGAGGTTAAGGCACTTGATCAGTTTGATAGTGATCTTCTGAGATGGAGATGACCAGTTCAGGTTTAAGTCACCAAGCATGATTAGCTCACCTGGGGAGGAGAGGAAGTAAAGGGAGGAGATGGTATTAGCAAAGGATAGTGTGGGTGGGAGTTCTGGGGGAAATGCAGAGGACGGCAAAAAAGATATTTAAGGAGGAAGGGAGCATTAGATTTAGGAGGAGAAGCTCCTCAGTGGAGGGGACAGAATCACATACGGAGACTGAGCAGGATAAGTTTTGGCATACATAAATAGTGACACCACTGCTGCAATTATTGTGGTCCTGTCAAAAGATGAAATAGTCTGGCAGTGATAGCTGGGAATCTGGGACTCTGAAAGAGAGCTAATTTTATGAGATTCAAAGGAGGTCTTGAGAATGTTGGGCAACTCAGACTTTGAGGAGGTCAAGTTTGGGAAGCAAGCTCCTGGCATTGAGGTGACATATTTTGAGGCCTTTTGGGTGGGGGGACAGGGTTGGGAGAAATTTAACATTAAATATAGAATAAAACATGGGGTGGTGTGTGCAACAAATATAATAAAGTATGGATCTGGGTGTGTAAAGAGAATTTACACACACCTGAGGGATTTGATGCTATGTAAACCCCCAGAGCAAAGCTCAAGGGGTTTATGCATAGCATCAAATCCCAATGGTGTGTGTAAATTCCAGTTTACACACACCCAGACCCATATTTTATTTTATATAATTGTTGGGTTTCTCTTTTTCACCTCAGCAATTACAAAAAATAAAAAAAGGCTGCTGTGCCGACGTAGTCTGATTACCTCAGAGCGCAAGGTCAGATTTCACTTTTATTTCAAATATTGTCAGAGTAGTCGATCCGGTAGCCATGTGGAACATTTCAAGTAATTTTAAAACTTACTTACTGCCAAGTGTCCATGGCAGTTTCTCTCCATGATGAGTTTGCAGTAGGGGAAGGGTTTCTTGTTCGGGAAGGAGACAGTGATCAAGGGGTTCAAGCATGCGCAGAGTGGGGAAAACTGTGCGCGTGTTTGCTGTTATAAACGATCCTTCATAACTGCAAATTATGTCATGGCTTCCCTATGAGAAAAAGGGAAGACCATTAATTATAAAAAAGTTTACACACACCAGAGGGGTTAGATGTTACATAAAATCCAAGAGCAAAGCTTGAGGGGTTTGTGCAAGCATCTAATCTGAGGGTGTCTGTAAACTTGTGTTTGCACACACATCACCCCATATTTTATTTTATATAATTGCTGGGTCTTTCTTTTTGACCATGAAACACATACTTCTTCTTTCTCAGTCACATTAAATTAATTCCAAGCAGAAAAAGCATGGCCCAGATATTCAGAGCAGTTGCGCATGGTGTAACTGAGTTGCACCAATGCAAGTGTGGAATTGCACCAAGGAGCCATATTCAGTGGGAGCCAGTGCACAGCACAAAATCCATTGCACCAATGCACAACTATAATGAATGCAGGTGCAAGAGCAGGGGCATTCCCATGAATATCCAGCGCAGTGTCATATTCAACCAGGAATCCATGGCACAAGTGTGGAGCAAATCGAAGTTGCTCTGAGCAGACTTATTCCTATAAATACAAGGTGCAAACACACAGACAGTACTTGCACAAGGGGTGAGATTGAGAGGGAGAGACAGAGAGAGGGAGACAGAAAAAGGCACAGAAAGACAGACAGACAAAGGCCACACACAGAGGGGCAGGGACAGAGAGGTGGCCTGGGAGAGGGAAAGAGGGGCAGAGAGACAGTGAGAGACAGAGAGAGAGAGAGAGAGAGAGAGAGAGAGACACACACACACATGCATACTGTGTGCCAGGGTACCACACAACCAGCAACCAACTGCCCAGGAGGACAGTGGACAGCAAGGGCCATGGACAGTGAACCCTTCATGATGGAGGTCATAATGAGGGGTGTGAGGGGGCAGGAGGAAAGTGCGACATGGTCGAGGAAGAGCCCATCGGTGGTACTGTGCCTGCATCACCTTTGAGAATTACAGTGACACAGATATCATGGGCTGGTACCACCTGAACAGGGCCATTCTGAGGCAGCTCTGTGAGCTGTGCAGTGAGGAGATGCAGGCACCCACCAGATGGAGCTACGCCATGTCCGTGGAGACGAAGGTGACTGCCATCATGTGCTTGCTCACCATGGGCACCTTCCAAAGAGCAACAGGGGACACCACAGGCAATACCTAGTTGGCCATGTCCCACCTCTTCACACAGTTTCTCAATGCGCTGCTGTCACATGCTTCGGAATATATCCATTTCCCCAGCACACAGGTGGAGCGTACAGGAACCATGCAGGACTTCCTCAGGATGGCATGGATGCCTGGCATGATTGGGGCCATTCACTGCACCCATGTGGGCATCCACATGCCACCTGGCCCCAAGAGTGTGGCATAAATTAACAGGAAAGGAAGCCTGAGTGTCAACTGCCAGGTGGTGTGCGATGCCATGGTGCTCATCACCAATGTCTGTGCCACGCACCCTGGGAGTGTACATGACACATTCATCTGGTTCAGCTCTGTAATGTGCCACAGGTTTGAACATGGGGACATCCCCACAGGCTACCTAGTGGGTGAGTATGGCATGGGCAAGGGGCGATGGGCAGAGCAGACCTGGAGATATGGTGGGTAGGGTGTGCATGGTGGCGTGGGCACCAGGGACAGGCAAGGGGTGCTGCACTGAATAGCAGAGGGCTAACCATGTCAATCTCCACACAGGTGACAGAGCATACCCGCTGAGACTCTGGCTGCTCACCCCCTACTGGCACCCATCATCCATAGCAGAGGACAGGTACAACGAGGCACATGCCAGCACTTGCAAATTCATCGAGTGGGTCTTTGGCATGCTAAATGCATGGTTCCATTGCCAAGACAGGTCAGGAGGTGCCCTACAGTACAGCCCCTCAAAAGCTTGAGGCCTGTTCCTGGCCTGCTGCATACTGCACAACATGGCTACTGACCATGTGATAGCTGTCGAGGCTGATGAGGGTGACAGTAGTGGGTACGATGGAGGCAATGGGCTGGAGGGTGGTGGACAGCCAGCTACGCCCTGAGTGAAAGGACCCCTGGCTGCTCCAGCAGGTGCGATGTCACGGGGACATCATCGCACTGGAGCACTATGTTGCACACAGGTAGGTGCTGCAATACACAAACATGGGCCACATAACCAGGTACATCACACATGCATGGGCATGTATGGCACCGGGCATACACACACAGAGGTGTGATGCCGGGGTAGGGGAGTCAGTAGCATGCAACCACACACAGCAACACACACACACACACACATGCACCCACCCACCCAGGTGTTGGTATGTGGCGTGGATCAGATGCATTGCACCAGTGCACAGGCGCAACCACTGCTAGACTGCCCTCATCACATCCACACCACCTGGCTAGCAGCCAGGCAAGCACACATACAGGCAGCATGCGGCGTGACACACAGGCGCAACACCAGTGGTGGGCACACACACACACCGCCAATGTGTGCACAGGGCAGCGGCTGCAGACTGCAGTCAGGGTGGCCCACAGATCAGGGCTGCTGCATGGTACCATGGCCACCATGGCCATGGGAGCAACAGTGCTGGGGCCATTTGCAGCCACAGGCTGCACATCAGCCAGGGGGATTCCAACAGCTCCCCAGGGTGGAACTGTGGGACTGAGACCGTGTCCTCGTGGGGGTATGCAGGCACCCAAACAGGCCAGCCCTGGGCATGCCTGGGATGCCTACATCAGAGTCCAGCATTGACTGTGTTGGAGTCGCCTGACACCAAGTCTGTGGGGTGGACAGCACACTGCAGTGGTCACCTGCACATGGCCACATCCTGTGGCAGCCAGCAACACAAAGCCATCCATGATTGCACTAGCAATGCGATCCAAGGATGCAGTCATGGCCTCCTGCATGCATTGCATCCCTACCAGGATCTGTGCAGTGCCCTTTTCCTGCTGCTCAGCCAACGTGCACACCTCCGCACACAGTGCATGCACCCCAGCAGCAAGCAGCACCTGTCGCTGCATGGACGCCTGCAGCAGCTGGGTGTGTTCAGCCAGATGGTTGGTGTCCTGGGGCTCCCCAGTGGGATGCTGATCCTCGTGCTGTGACCAGCCATGCTACACATTCCCCCTCTCCAGTGGATGCTAAACAGTGGCTCTGCAGGGGGAATGGGCACAGCAGGCGCACTGGTGGCAGAGCCTGTGTCCAGTTGCGCGGTGGCACCCGCAGCCTGCTGCTATTGCCTGTCTGGCCACTGTATGCTGCCATACACTTGTGTAGCTACACCACCACCTCCACCACAGGGCATAGCCATGGCAGCACACACCACTGCACACGTAGTGGTGGCAGGCAACTGTTCTGCCGCTGGCAAGTCACTGGGCATGGTGCCTGTGTCAGATGCCATCAGGGGCAACACACCCACAATGTCACCCATGCTGTCCAGGAGCTGAGAGTAGTCCTCATCAGAGTTGGACCCCACCCCAATCCATGTCTCCTCACACAGGACACCAAGGCTGGCATCCTGCAGGATCACATCCAGGGCCTCATCTGACCCCAGGTCCAGGACATCTGCCTGCACAGTGGTGCTGAGCTGCAGTCTGTCAGGCCCCCAGATGCTGGTGGATGTGGACGGCTGGTCCTTCAGGTCCGTACCGGCCTCCACTGTTGCTGCCGCTGCCAGTGCCCCATCTTCTGCATGGAGGTGTGCTGGTGCTGCAAGAGACAAATGGCATGTCAGTGATG
This sequence comes from Neoceratodus forsteri, assembly GCA_016271365.2. Classification (NCBI taxonomy): domain Eukaryota; kingdom Metazoa; phylum Chordata; order Ceratodontiformes; family Ceratodontidae; genus Neoceratodus; species Neoceratodus forsteri. Next base: position 658,810,849 of record CM028130.1, read on the forward strand.
CAATGCCCACATGTGCCCCCCATACACTGCCACTTCATGTGTCCTGCAGCATGGCATGCATGTGGGTGTGCACACATGCACATGGCATGCATGCCGGCCACATGCATGCCAGCATGCCCGTGTATGCACCCTTCATGCCACCAGTTGTGCATGTCTGACATAGATACCATGCAGAGATTGGCTGCCACCCATCTGGAATCCTCCTCAAGACACACCCTCCACCGTGGTGTGGCATGTGGTTGCTGCCACCTACTCCTCCTGTGGCGTTAGTGTGGGTGCATCTGCAAGCCCTCCTCTGGTAGCAGTATGGGATGCCCAGATGGCTGCCATCTTCTGCTTGATCTGCCGCTTGTCTGTTCCCACCTTCTTTCGGCACTCCTGCGCCAACCGCTGGTGGCTGCCATGCTGGTTCACGTAGGTTGCCACCTCCTTCCATGCATCAGCCCTGGCCTGTGGTGTGCCCATGGCACCACTCAACAGCAGCTCCCTCTCCAGGTAGGCCTCAAACAGAGCATCAGTCTCAACCTTTGTGAAGTTGGGCCTGCCCACCCCTCGTCCTCCTCTTGTGCCAACATGTTGCTGACTGTGGACATGGACAGCACAGTGTGTCAGCGGCAGCATCTCCCTGGTCCGTCCCACCCTGCAGTGCTGTCTGCTCTCAGTGAGCTGCAGCAGCATGCACAACTTACCTATCAAGGTTGCAATACTGGTCCATGGCCTGTGTTGTTCCATGGCACTTATAAGGTGCAACACATGCAAATGAGGTTGGGCGCAACAGTAATGACATGAAAATGCACACACTGAGCCACGCATTGGCTAATGAGCTCATTTGCATGTGGTGTCCGAATACTGCGATATTGCACCATGTGCAATGGGATTGCACTGGAGCAAGTTATGGTGGTGCAATGTGCACGCATGCATGGTGTGTAGGCCTGAAGTGTGCATGTGCATCACGGTATCATGGTATCAATCATGCACCATGCGCAGACAGTGCGATGCAGTGGTATTGCACATGTTGTGCCTGGCCAGCTATGCACATGGTCGTGCATGGGATGCCGTGCCCTATCGCCCACATGCGCAATGGTGGGCGACCCCTGACCTCTGCATCGGACTTCTGATCCCTGGGTCAGACCTCTGACCCTGTGACCCCATGTAGCCATGCCCATTCCATGCATCTCCAGCACTTTGTGATGGGCGGGCGCTGCGCATGCTCCTACACATCGCACGTCAGGAGCATGTCATGGACATGTGTGCCTCCTCCCTCCATTTTTGCCGCCAATATCACATTCGACAACATGGAGCAGGGATGAGTCAGACATGCCCCCAGTTGGACACAGGTTGAGTTGGCAAACCTTGTGGCCTATGTTGAGCCCCATGTCCCCCAATCCTTTGGGCAGGTGCCCCTGCAGAAGGCCAATGGCACTGTATGGCAGGGGATTGCTGCCAGGCTGGAGCAGAAGACCAGGGTGGCCAGGACTGGGGAGACGTGCAGGCACTGCTATGGTGACCTGATGCGATGGGACCCAGACAGGCTTAGGAGGCTTCAGGCATGCACCAGGTGTGGGGCTGTGCCACAGCCAGGTATGTCATCCCATGTTGCATGTCTGCCCTGGTGCTGCACTGTGGTGTTGGCCTGGTTGCCTGACATGCCCTGCAGAGGGATACACTGTTGTCAGGTGAATCATGGAGTGGCATTGCCAGCTTCTGCTTGTGTTGTGATGCAGCCGTGCAAATGTGCGGGATATGTCGGGCAGGGGCACACCCTGTGCAAAGGGGTGGCTGTGGAGGGCAGCTGCTGTGGTCAGTTCCTGATGTGCACCTGTCTTCTTTCCAGTCCCAGGACCAGAGGACCAATGGAGGGCCCAGGCTGCAGCAGTACAGCAGGGTACAGCAGGCCATGACAGCTCAGTACCAGCACCAGGAGAGCCTCAGAAGGCAGGTAAGCACTGTCATGGTCCATCACACTGTACACGGGGGGTGGCGGTGGAGTGGGTGTGGGCATGGCTGCCTGTGCCATGTGCCATGGCAGCTGCATGTTGCACTGTGCATGGTGCATGACACTGTGGTGCATCCATTGGACATGTGTGCCAGCTGTTGGTGGAGTGGGCTTGTGCCTGGCTGCCACTGTTGTTGCTGTGGTGCTGGTGGTGCACTGTGCCATGTGACTGTCATTGTACAGTCATGTGGCCATTGTGCAGTGGGGACCACCTCTGTGCAATGTCATGGTGCACCGAGTTGCTGGCTGGCGTTGGCCCACCCCCCTGTGGGTGGCTGTTATGGGCCATCCAGGATTATGTGAGTTCCTGCTGCCCACTGTGCACTGTTGGTGGGCATGGTTCCATGGGACATTGCACTGATCACATTTTCTGTCCCTTGTTATAGGTGTCCAGTGGCAAAGACCACCTCAAGCGATGTTAAGCTGCCTGCTGTGCCAGACACTGCTTGTGGCTTCGGTGACCATGGAGAAGGTAATGTAGATATGCAGGATGCTGCTGGCAGATTGGAGGCTGCATCAGCTCACCAGGGTGGCCAGATGGGGTTGCTGTTAGTTTTTCCCCTGTTGTCCCCTGTTTCCCCTGATGTACCTTCCCCTACAGTCCCCACTCCCATTGTACAGTCCCTGTTCCCTCTCCCCTTCCCTCACTGTACTTATCCTTTCCCAGCCCCTGGTGTTTTGTAAATAGTTTGATTACAAATATATTTTTCTGACTTACCTGCCTGTGTCTGTGTCTGTGCCTGTGTCTGTGTCTGCTTTACAGGTGGCATGAGGAGCCATGCTGCAGTGGCCCAATATCTGTCTGTGTGGTGTGCATGTGATGGGGCATGTGGTGTGCTTCTGTGGTTCACTGCTGTGTGCTGTGGTGTGTCCCACTGTGGTGGTGTCCATCCCCTGGGTTGGTGGCTGTGCCTTGGGGGGCCCATGGGACAGCTGTCAGGGGTGTGTGGTGGTTGTGTGTGTGTGGTGGTGGCACACAGCCATGGTCATTGGTCATGTACTGTCCACATGCTGTGTTGTGGCCCCTGCTTGGTGTTGTGCGGCCTGTCCCATGTCATCTACCATGCTACCTGCCACCCGGCATGTTTAGTGCCTACTGCATGGTCTTTCTGTGTGCCTGTGTGGCATGTGTGTGCTTGGCTGCATGGTCCTGGGTGTGGCCTGCTATGGTCTGGGTGGGGGAGCACAGCCAGCAGCCTGCAGGGAGCTCCCTTTGTGGCCCTCCACTGGCTGTTGGCACCTCCTGGTGCCTGCTATCTGTGCCACTGTTGTGTTCTGGGGTCAAGTGTCTGGGTGCCTGTGTGTGCCCTGCTGTGTCCTGCTGGTGGAGGCCTCCTGTGGCCTGTCACTGTGCTTCTATGGCTCTGTCCCTGGGTCTGTTCTCTGTGCCATGCCCCCCTCTGTTACTCTGCTGCTCTGTTCCCACAGTTATGATGGAGCATCTCTGTTTGCAACATGGTGCAACTCTATTTGCACCATGGCACAACTCAGTTTGTGCCATGGCACAACTCTGCCATATTCAGTCAGGTTGCGCTGGCGCAGGTCAGTCTGCACAACCTCTGAATATGACTCTTGTTGCACCATGGCATATTGGATTTGCACTGCGCTGGACTTGCACCGGCCTTTGGTGCATTTGTGAATATCCAGGCCCATCTGAATATCTTTATTTTTCTTTATGCTCTTCATACATTCTTTCAAAAAAAAAGTAATATTTCAGAACCAATAGTTCCTTCATCAGACTAGTGAGCGTTATCCTCTGTATAAATTATATTCTGGATTTTTTATCACTTTTCACATATAGAAATAAATTCCTTTCTTTTTTGCTTCAGCTATAAAAATACAGAAAAAATAAGTATTACTCTTTTTATATGCGCCTACTAAATTGGGAGTTAACAGGAAATAATAATAAATATGAGGTAAAGCAGGTGGAACAAGCCTGTAAACTTACATGCTTAAAAACGGTTATCCGTTTGCTTTACTTTGATTTTTACTTCTTGGGGTGGGGGTACGGGCTAGCTACATTCACTCTCTGAGGTCAAAACTATAGTAGAAAATATGTTATTCTTCTAAGTGTGGTTTTCATATTAACTCTGAAATGTGCTTTATTTAAATAATTTTTCAAGAGTGAACCACAGAATTTGTTCTATTATTACCTGGAGTTCGCTAATACTTTCTTTTCAAATAGTGTACTCCTAAATAATGTCTTAGGCACCTTTAAGTATCCTGCAATCTGAGAATGATGCCAAATTACTTTTTAAATCTTAATTACAACTTACTTTATTTTCAATAATACAATTTTTAAGTTGGTCTAAGTAAAGGTCATTTTAATTACTTTGACTTGCAGGTATTCTTGGCCCTGATTACAAACTGTAGCTCATCCATTTAGCCACCCACCACCATAGCATTGAATGCTTATTCACATGCAAAGCTTCCTTCTTCCTAGAAGGATAAAAGTAATGGGCCAGGCCGCAGGGTGAGCACGCCATCGGGCACATTTACATCAACTAGTAATGCCACTCTGAGCAGACCAGTCTGTTAAAGAAATCTCTCTAGGCAGAAGCCTGTGCTTGAGAGAGACACCCTCCTGTTTTGAAATTCATCAGTATATCATACAGCCGCTTAGGTTTGAATGCGCAGTCCGCGGTTATTCTATTTATTTATTTCAATTTTTTTTATTCATTTATTTCTGCCTGGAGATGTTTTTTATGTTACAATTTGTGACAGTTACTTACCATCAAGTAGTCTGAGTGGCAGTACCGTCTTCCATAGAAAGATGAGATGGGCAGCAGTCAGTGAGGAAGAGGTGTGGCGGGCACATGCCCAGAGCTATGGAAACTGTGCATGTCTTTGCCATAATAAACACTCATTTATTATGGCAAATAAAGCCATATTTTTCCAATGACATAAAGGAAGACCTAGTTATTATAACAGCCTACTCAACCCCATCTATAGTGGTGCTACTGCACCACTATAATATGTACTGTATATATCTTCTTTGCAAGGTTCAACTTAATGCCACAAAAGTAGTGAAATGGGGTGTTAGGGTTTCCAACTGTAACTCCTCACCCCCATTAGGGTTTTGGGTCTCCAGATACTTGGCAAATGAATGGTAGAGTCTTTCTTTAGGTTGTCCACTCTAATGCTCATGCATCCCATTCAGCACATAGAGCATCCTGTCCAAAGCATAAGGTACAGCTCCAAGCCAGTGCCTCATAATGATGTGCTCTTCAAAGGTAAAGAAATCTGTCTCACCACATGTTGACAAAAGAATCGGATTTTATATGACCTTGTTTGCTCATGGGAGGGGTTGGCCATTAGGGCTGACAACCTCAAGGAAGACCCAACCATTGATTCACCAATAATCCAGAGATACAAAACTCTATACTGTTTTTCCTGTTGCTGCTTGGTGGGAAAGGGTGTTGTGTTAAGGGTTAAAACCCTAACACACATGTTTCTACTTTTATGGCTTTAAGCTGAACCCTAACTGGTGCATTGACTTAGATTTTTGCAAATAAATTCCTTTCTTTTTGAGATAGTGGAATCATGTTCTCCTTCATGGATGTCCCTTCAGGACCTTCATGAACTGATGCAGATGTGCAGTGCCCTTTGGGCCCTGCACCATTGGACAACTCCATCTACCAACAGAAATTCAGGGAGGCCCTGTACTTCAGTGCTACAATGGATGGCAAGAATTCAAGGGGCTGTCTGCTCATTTGCGTACATGCAGGCCCCTCTTGATCCTATCTTTCCTGCTGGTTGCAGACACGAAAACAAAGGGAAAGAATTCATATCTCATCCAAATCATAGGGCCCTCTGGCATGCACAGGTGAAGAGATGCAGGTCTCTATGCTAAGAGAAGGATTCTCTTCACTATATGATACCTTGGTCCAGCCAGGAAACCCTGCACCTATGCTTCCTAGGCTGGGGGGTGGAGTTGCATGAAGTGCCTTCCCCAGCCTCAGCCAATCCAGCTGGGCCAATAAGCTCACCCCCAAACTCAGCTCACATTAGTGCAATCACAAATCACTACCTGCTGGGGAAAAGGAAGTACTACATACTTTTCTTAATATTTTTTTTATTTTGATAATAAATTTTCAACATAGTCATTTTATGACTCTTCCTTATAAGTATGATATGTGGCATACTTCTAAGGAAGGACAACTCTGCCTACTTGGGTTGTGTGGCTGGCTGTTTGTGTTTGTCTCTGTCAATAGTTTAGTTTTGTGGATTTTCATGTGTTTTGGCTTAGAGGAACTAGACCATTCTTGGATATATGATCTATGAAAGTTTCCTGGACTAAGAAACTGGAAAACATCACCAGCAGATATTGGGATTCTCATTATAAATCAACTTTTTTGGAAGTCATCACAATCAAAGTAAGTACAGCTAAGAAATTCTACAAGCTCTGACCTGGGAAGTGCAAACTGAATCCACATTTCCATCTACCTTGTTGCTAAAGGGAAATGCATGTCTTTGAGAACCATTCACAACTATTTAAACAAAGGGAAGACACTGACAAAGGGTTTTAACTTCCTGCATGTGCCCCAGGCCAGTGTTCCAGGAATTTAACATATCCTTTGTCTTGTTACCATAGATCAAACAGTTTACTGGTCATTTTCCTGTGGATTTGATTATTTTACATCATTTGGCAATGGAGCAAATCCTCCCCCTGGAGGCACACCACTGAAATTGATCTGTCCCTGCTCATATGTGAGCCTTGGGTTTACCCATGTAAACCTCCCCCTGTCTTTTCTATCTCTCTCCATTTGTTATCCACTGTGTCAACTTCCTCTCTCCTTCTACCCCACGCAATCCCTCACTGTAAGCATCTTGACATCCTACCTTCATTATGGAACCATGGCAAATACCCTTTATTTCTATCTGAGGCACCCTATTACTAAGGACTGGGTGCAAATGACTGCCCTGGCTGGAAAAATCATATTTGAGCACCTGTCATTAGCAACCCTCCTTTGTTGGGACCCTAGGCGACTGCACTGTATCCAAACCTGCAGCATGCAGAGGAAAGACGTTACATGGTATGAACTACAGGAGAAATCCCTCAAACTGCTGCTCCTCCTACTTCTCATGTCTGGTGGGATCCACCCAAACCCTGGCCCTGGCTCAAACATTAAGATAAAGCCTGCAAAAACTGAAAACGGGCTATCCATTGTTACCCTAAATATCTGCAGCCTCATTCCTAAGCTGGCATCTCTTCAAGTCTTTATTGGACAACATAATCCTGACATACTTGTAATTGTTCAGACATGGCTAACACCTAGCACTCCAGATCATGCAATCTCGCTCCAAGGCTACAACCTCTTCAGACTTGACCGGGTAAATAAAAAAGGGGAGCGGATGTGTTATCTATATAAAGGACTACCTCTTGTGCCACCTTGCCAGTTTCTCCCCAGAAAACACCCTAGTACAACTTCTCCCTGTCAAGCTTCTCCTTGGTGCCCATAACAAAGTGCTTACTGTGGCTGCAGTCTACATCCCCCCTAAAGACCCATGAGCCGGGCTCCAGTCTATCCTTGAATTTGCAAGATTGCAACCTCCTGACTCTGAGCTCCTCCTTCTCAGTGATTTCAATATAAATTGGCTTGCCTCAGATATCAGACCCAGCAGGGATACTATCCTAGCAACCAATCTAACACAGATGGTCAACTCCCTTACTAGAAAAAACTACAAGACTGGAACCAGCACTCTCATTGACTGGATTCTTACTAATCACCCGGACTGGATAAAAAACACCACCGTTCTGTCCGACTCCCTCAGTGACCACTCCCCTGTGATCCGTATCTGGACAAATAAATTCCACAAACCACTTCCTAAAACCATCCTAAGCCGAATGTTACCACACGGAAACCTTGCTAAGCTAAAGACCTGCTCCTACAACAAGACTGGTCCCCTATCTACAATATGCTGGATGTGGACGCTGCCCTAGACTTCTTCATTAAAACTTTCAACACTGCCTATGACACCTACGCACCTTTCAAAAGAATATAAAATCAAAGCCCTCTCTAATCCCTGGCTAACAGCCAAACTACTGGCTCAGCTTAAAGCACGTGACCATCTTTGGGCTATAGCCAGGGCCACAGGCTCCATGACAGACTCACTTAACTATAAACAGGTGCGCAACCTATGCACTTCACAAATCAGGCAAATGAAGAGCTCCTATTTCAAGAATGCTCTAGAAACCACCTGGGGTGATGGGAGATCCTTCTGGGACAATATACATAATATTACGGGCAAACAGTCTAAATCCTCTCCCACGGCAATGAACATTGATGGCTCCACTACCCGTGACCCTAGGACTATGGCCGATGCCCTAAATAAAACCTTCACTGACCTCAGTGGTGTCCTCTTACCAGACTTCTTCCAGGACTTGTCAGTTCCAAAACTCGTATCCCAAACCACCTCGCCAGACAAACCGCTATTTCACTTTAAAATAGTTAAGACATATGAAGCCTACAGATACATAAAAAAGGCCTTCTCTAAATCTAGAAATAGCAGAGACACCATTGATCTAAAACTTCTGTCCCTCACCTTGGAAGAAGTGATCCACCCCCTCACCAAAATTCTCAACCTCTCCCTGTGCCAAAGTCAATTCCCCAACACATGGAAGGCCGCTATAGTCACACCAGTGCATAAAGGGGGCGACAAATCCACACCAGGGAACTATCGACCCATATCCATACTTCCACCCCTCTCCAAAGCTCTTGAACGGATCGTGGCGGATCAACTATCAGACTACCTGCAAACATACAATCTACTCTGCATTCAGCAACACAGATTTAGGAAAGGACACAGTACGTCAACGGCCCTACTTGATTTCTCTAGTGAAACTCACAAAGCCTTGGATAAGGGTTATTTAACCAGAGTTGTTTTCATAGACCTCACAAAGGCATTTGACACTGTTCACCATAGACTTCTAATCTCTCTTCTGCTCAACATTGGGCTAGCTGAGGGACCTGAAGCCTGGGTAAAAAGTTACCTGGCACAACGTTCTCAAACACTAAAAATCTCTGAGGTTCTCTCTGACTCCAAACCGGTTCCCTCTGGTGTCCCCCAGGGCTCAATTTTAGGTCCTCTCCTCTTCAGCCTATTTCTAAACTTGCTTCCCAAATCCTGCCCTGAAAAATTAATACTCTATGCTGATGACGCTGTAATTCTCTCTCCCATAAGGATCCAAATCCACTACGACAGAGCTTGAAGCTTGCTTTTCATGTGTTGAAAAGTGGTTCCTTGAGCACAAACTGGTCCTAAATAAAAAAAAATAAAAGTCATGCTTTTCGCCAGTCATCAGAACAGAAATAGGCATACTCCACTCGTCATAAAAACTTCTCTTAGAAATACACTAGAACAAGTGAACACCTTCAAATACCTTGGTATCACTTTTGACGAATGTCTTACTTTTGAGGCCCATATCGATAACACTGCAAAAACAGTGCACCAACGCATTGGAATTTTGTACCGGAACCATCAATTTTTCAAATAAGCTGCCTTGAGGATTGCTGTTCAAAGCTCCATCATCTCAATCATAGACTATGGTCTAATTGTCTATGGCTCAGCTACTACAACTGCACTAAAGCGCATCTCAACAGCACTAAACAAAACCTGTCAACTCCTCACTGGAGCACAGAGGAGGACCCACACTTGTGACCTCTACACGGAAACCGGTCGGTTGCATCTTTCCAATCGCCTCATGTATCTCACCTGCGTGATGGCAAAAAAATCAATCTTGGGACTCACTCCTCCATGTATCCGGGACCTGCTCTGCCTGAACAATGGCACTCATACCACCAGAAGATCTGACCACCAACCTTTCCTTGTCCCTAGATGCCGGACTGCTCAGGGACAAAGATCTTTTACATACTGTGCCCCTAACTGGTACAATACCCTTAACCTGCCCTCCCTATCCTCCACGACATTGGGAGCTTTCAAATCCATACTTTACACTCACCTCACAGCCTCCAGCTCCTGTGACTGCTTTGACTAAAGTCTCCTCCCACTGAATGCACTTACATCTGTTTCACTCAACCACCATGGTCTCCGCTTTGACAAAGACAACCTGAGTACCACTAACCTGGTTCTGTCTGCTCCTAAACTTCTTATTTCTCCCTCTCTTCCCTCTCAAGCTCTCCAATCCTTATTCTTTGCCCTTGACACTGCCTCTGAGTTCCTTTTTCATTTCAGTACATAAATGTTACTGTTTAAGTTGTGGCCTTGTTAAACGGCTTACTGATTGTTTGTAACACTGTCTACTATGTTTTTGTACTTAATGACGTGGAACCTTTGTAAAAGAGCCTTGACTCAAAGGTATTAATTCCTAGAACAATAAACTTCAAACTTCAAACTTCAAGTATAGAATGTTGGCCACAGCATCATTTTGCACCACATGTACTAAAACACATATTGTTCATGATTTGAAAAATGACACCTGTCACCAGGGGTGTAGCCAGGAATTTTAAACTTGTACTCAAACCTGATGCACTGTTGCCCCTGCACCCCCGTTATGTAAACATAAACCAAAATATGTGCTGCCATGCCACATCATTGCCCCCCCGTTTGCCATGTCTGGGTTCAAGTACAGTAATCAGTTTCCTCCTGTAATCCTCCTTCCTTTGTTTTTATGCCTGCCTGGTAAGTTTTTCTTGTTTGTGTATTTGGCTGGTGGCATCAGTGCCCCATAGCAAACAAACAACAACGAAGGCAAAAGGGCTCAGCATGACAGACACAATGTGACTCACAACATCCATGCTTTCCTCTTTTTGTTGCCCCTGCCTGACTTGCTGCCCCTGCCAGATTTTTTTTACTGTACTCTGTTGCATACAGTGCGTATGCCTGCCGACACCCCTGCCTGTCACATTTGACATGGTGTGGAGAAATGGCTATATTGAAAAGTTTGAGTCAAAATATTGAAATTTAACAAAGTTATGCGTGAACCCTGAAACATTTCAACATTCACTCATAGCCTGGTCATTTTATTACATTTTTAAACCAAATCTTCAACACTGTCTTCTTATAACCCCACCTCATGAACCACATAGGTGAAAATGTTCAAATACCACACAAAACATGATTTCATGCTCATCTACAAAATCACCTTTTGTGATGGATCTGAGAAATGGAACGTGCCTTGTTCATGAGAATGGATCCCAGGAAGACTGTCTTGAAAGTTAGGTGGAAAATGTTTTGAAAATTAGTGAAGTTATGAGTAAACATTGAAATATTTCAATGTTTACTCATAACTTGGTCATTTTAAGATATTTTAAACCACATTTTAAACATAGTATTCTTATAACCCCATCTCATGATCTAGGTAGCTGAAAATGTTTAAATCTCACCTGAAAAGTGATTTAATGCAACAACAGTGAAATCACCTTTAGGGCCAGATTTGAAAAATTCTACCATCCTTGCTCATGAAGTGGTGTTCCAAAGAGACCATGTTGAAAAATTGGTGTAGAAATAATAAAAAATGATAAAGTTATGAATAAAAGTTGAAACCCACTGCAATTCATGAAACCAGACTTACCTTATTTTCTAATACTGCAGTCAGCAGTGCCAGCAGTGAGATGTGTTTTCAATCATACAGTGGATCTATGTCATGGGACTTGTTCATGTGAGTGAGGGTGTATGAGTGTGTGTGGAGTGGTTGGTGCTTATTGGGGGTCAGCATGGGGTGGGGTGGTGTAGGGGTGTCAGATTGTCAATGGACTGTTTTCTTTTTTACAGTCTCATTTTCATCTAAATAAAGACATTGAAGGACATTTTCTTTCTTGCAGGTTTAAATTAAATGAATATTGGATCTGACACTGGGGACAAAAGCTAAAATTAATATCCTCACAGGACTGCTGATTGTTCTTTATGTTTAAGGCTAACACATAGGCAACTTGATCAGCATTATCAACAGGACTGTTCTTAATTTGATACTCATAATGCCAGGAAGTGTCCATGATATGCAGAGGGCATTTTCCTATGCTATCAAAAACTAAATATGTTAGATATCACCCTCTTCTGTTCTTTCTCTTTGAATTCACATTAGTGGGCAGTATAGCGTAGTGGTTAAGGACACTGGGCTGCAAACCTGGAGACTTGAGTTTGAATCTGACAGCTCCTACTTGCATAATATGTGACCCTGACAAAGTCACTTAACTTTCTTGTTCTCCCAGGTTGCACCGGGAAACAAGCTTTAGCTTAGTGTGCTTCTCCTGGTTAAACAATTTCCCCCTTCCAATTTAGTTTTTTTTTAATCTGATACTCAGTACAAAATATCTCTATTCTGCCTAAATCAAATCTGCAGTTATCCAGGATTGTACTCATCATGTTTTTTTCTGATTCTGTTTCCCTGCCTTCAATATACAGGTAGTAGCTGCTGCCTGACAGTGTTTGAATAAGGGTTGGTCAATCTGCTGCAGGTCTTGATGATCTAGGAGTTCATTAGTCTGTGCAATAAACAAGCTCACAAAAGCTGTGTGGATAAAAATCTGAAAAGATCTGTTGCTCAAGTGTAAGGGGTCTACCAAAGACTGTAGCCCTTTCTGCACATATAAATAGAGACCGGGGGGTGTGGGGGTGGAGCCTCCCACATGGGGGTTTGGGTGGTGCACCCCCCCTGAAGAAAACACACTGGCATCCCTGACAGTACAATGCCAACACTCGTCATTGTGTCTGTCGCTGTCGGGGATGTCAGTGTCAGGGATGTCACAGTGTCTTGTTGGGCAACCCTAACTATACTGGCACTACCGCATCATAATAACTTTTGTTGTACTTTGACAAAATAGTGCAACATTTGGAATGTGTGATCAGACTGTCAGAATCTGAAAATGGGAAAAGTTTTGTGATGGCATCTTTTACAGTTTTTGAAATATGGAGTGCTAAAAAACAGAAAAAGTACTATACTTAACATGTTTTTTTTTGCTCTCATCTACAGCCCAGACAGTATGAATTTTTTTCATTAAGTTTTCAGGGATGAAGGGGTCTGTGCCAAGGGTGTGCCTTCTGATGGTTTGATGAAAAAATATCATACTTTGTTTGAATTATAATGGTTTGGGGGATAACGCTGAGACAGGCCATTTAAAAATAAACTGATTGGTAAAAAAAAGTTTGCAAGTGTTAATAGGTCATTATTTACTGTTCGTTTTCAGAGAAATACTGATCTCAAAAGGTAAAAAAAATACATTGTGAGTAGTTAGTTGCATGATTTACTTGCTGTGGGGGAAAAAACACTTGATATCGCATCCATTTTCCTTTTAATGTTTAGACTTTCCAAAATTAAAAGTACAACCAAATTATTTATTTAAAAAAAAACACCTGAACCTAGCTAAATGGATTCTGTTCAGCTAGATGCTTATGTTTGTTTAAAAAGTGGCCATAACTATTTTTTCTGGGCACCCCAAAATATGGGGTGCCCAGTTTAGCGAGAGGAGCAGTTGATCTGCATTCTCTGTATGGGCACTGGATCCAAATAGCACTGACAACAATAGCGTCAACATGGTGCATGCGGGAGAAGGGGTGGCAATTTTTTTTTCTGGGGGCTCTTCCCCCACACACTCCTCATCCCCTGTCTTAAAGATTCTCACTCTGAGGGGCAGCAGATCCTGGAGAAAGTTAAAAAATTATGGGGCCATTACGGCCCCTTGAAAAAAAAATTTAAGCCCTGAGTATGCTAAAAAGGTTGGAAACCAGAATTAGAACCCTAGTCATCACTGTTGTTGACTGAACTGTTTGATGTCCCAGCCCTCCACACCACAGGAGCAGCTCAGTCAGCTGCCTGGCTCCTGGTGCATTTGTTCTGTCTACAGAACCATGGACAGTGACCTGGGGAGCACTTACAGCATGTGCTGTAAATCCCTAGTCTCTGTCCATGTGAGTGATTACCAGACTAGCGCTGTATAGTGAAGCACTATTCTGGTATCACTCAAATTATGGGGTACCCCTGCATAACAACTGTGGGAATGTCTTGACTTCAGCAGCCACATCTGGAACTCATGCTCTGGGCTGCAATGAGAGCAGTGAACCCCATTTCCCTGCTGTCTAATGGCCCCCTTCATTTACCCTGTGTGTAATGTCTACCTGGTGTCTAGTGGTACCCCTCACCCCCAGTGATGGCACTGTTTGTACACTTAGGTATGCATCCGTGTCTGCAAAATCAAGTCAAAGGGAAGTTTTTAATATGCAGATCATGGAAGCTTCCTTCAGTGTTTTTATTGTTAAGGGTACATTTTTGCAATGTGGATGTGCTGCCAATCAGTTATGCCACATAAAAGGAGGAGCTTACATGGACCTTTCTTTTTTTCATTTTCCCTCCCAGTTTTCCCACCTAGCTGACCTCCCCCAGTGAGTTTATGTGTCACCCATCCTCTGAGATGGGCTCTGAGACCATCTTGCAGTTGTCAGTCACCTCCCTTCCCACAGGCATCACGCCATTCCCCTCACTTGTGCCCTGTTACTACCAGCTTGACATCAACTTCCCAGCAGCAATGTGGTGCCATTCTAATGCTGCCAGTTGGTTTAAAGGAAAACTGCACCCTCATATCTTCTAGATGTTATTTGTTTCCATGTCAACAGACAACTCTTTTCATGTAACTGTTAAAGATGTATGCAACTTCTGTTCGTTTTCACACTTCATACTATGCCTTGTCACTCTCTTGGGAGGGTCCATTTCATGGTTGTTGAAATCTCATTGTCCCTGAGAGCTACATTAGCATATGAGAACATGATGTCAGATCAACCATTTATATCATGTATCTCTATGCTAAAATAACAAATAACCTGCAGAAACTCTCTGGAAACATATAAACCGAATGGAGTTTAAAGGGGGAAAAACTGCATTACAACTCAGATAGCTTGTAATACTCACTGAAGGTAAATGTGGTATTTCACACCTTCTTGCAGCTTGGTTCCTTTAAAACTACTTAAGCAGACAGGCATACTGGGGAGTTTAAAGGCTGATTATGCATCACATTCTCATATGCTAATGCAGCTGTCAGGGACAATGAGATTTCAACCCTCCCAGGAGAGTGACGGTACCTAGTATGAAGTGTGAAAACTAAAAGAAGCAGTTGCATACATCTTTAACAGCTACATGAAAAGGGTTGTCTGTTGACATGGAAGCAAATGACATTTAGAAGATATGAGGGTGCAGTTTTCCTGCAAGTCCTGATTTCGGTCCCAAATTTTGACTATAATTCATATGCCCAGGTCTGGTGCAGGTGCTACCATACTCATAAATGCAAACTTCTTATCCACATTTTCTTAACACTTTTTTCTGGGCCACCAGTCTGCCTCGCCTTCTCCCATGTCCAGGCATCCTCTCAATGGTCTCTGGGCATCATCCCAAGGACTTCTCCACTCCAAATTGGGCCCCCACAGCTACCCCTGTGACTTGCCCCCAATGGCGGGGAGGTGAAGAGCCCCCCCTCATTCAACCACCCACACTGGATCCAGTATTGCTGTGTACCATTGAAACCAAGTGAGTCCCCTAAGGAAGGTGGCCATCATGCCACCGCAACTGGTGCAATGTTTTTCCCTGATCTCACCTGGTGTGTGAGGCATGCAATGATGCCAAGGGACTGGAGCGCGCATGCTACCGCATGCACTTCTTCTTGGTGTCGGCCCCAGAACATCCCCCAGAGACTGCCTATGCACTGCAGTGGGTCCAGCCATTGTTCGAGGCCACCAGCACATCGATGGCAGCACACCCTCCTCCCCAGAGAAGGAGAGCAGTCCAAAGGATGCTCAATCCTTCTCCTCCACTGCCAACCCCCGATGACCCAGGCTTATTCCCGAACCTGGGTTGCCAGTGTGGGGCAAGGTGTGGCATCCAGCACCTCAACCCTCAGTGCCACTGGGCCAGCCTTCTTAACCACATTTGTCAAAACAGCATGATATCAAACCATCCCATACATTTAAGTTTAAAAAGGAAGAAAATAGTTTTGCACACATGCAGCACTTTTCTGATTAATGAACTGCCAGCTTTTTCAATGGTTCATACATTCCCAGAACCCTTAATACTTTTCTTCATATTTGTTCTCCCCCTACGCTCCATTAAATAGCATATATTATGTATGTCCTGAATTCTTCAAAAACATTAATGGCACATGTGTTATACTACTGTGTGATCAAGTTTTTATATATTTAAAAAATTAATATAGGCAATAGTCACTAATGCTATAAAATACTGTTGTCTTTTTTTCTAAAACTGTCCATTGTTTCTGTCTTATGGGTTGTGCATTTAACTTCAAAGATGACCGCTGGTTCCATTGCTCAACCTTATATGGTTAGTGCTTTAGCCATCTATTTAATTTCACAAATACATGTGATCATCAATAAATAAAAATTGCTAACAAAGCTATTGATTTTCTTGTCCACAAATGCACAACCACTTTTGAAATGTTAATAGTGATGGTTACGTATTCTGTTGCCCTCACTTCTGCATCAAATGTCTTAGCAGTCTATTAATTTCTCATATCAATTATGGGCAAACATCAACATATGGGAGACACACAAAAAAACGGTTTTCTATTCAAAAAATAAACAACACTTTTAGAATGTTCATTACATACGTTTTTAACTGTGCAGATTAAAAATGGTTACTGGCCTGAATAAAAATTAATGGCTCTTAAAACACCCCTCATGATCCCTAACTTACAATTGTGCTTGCTGATTCGAAATATCTTAATTGATCTGCATTCTCAAACCGATTCCACAAATATACATTGAATGGATGATGTTAAATAGCTGCAGATTTCCCACAACACCCTTTGAAGAATATGTGTCTCATATTTTAAAACAGGGCCTTTTTTCTGGTATCAACAGCCATAATCACTTTGGGCAGTTCTTTTAACTAGCAACTGTCGCTGGCATCTAAATTGTCAAATATCATTTCAAAACATCATTTTAAGTAAAAAGAAAAATAACTGCCTTCTAAATGGCAATTGATTTTCTATCATTGGCAGCTGGATTACCAGCAGTGGCACCCAAATACTAAGTGAATAAGCTAATTGTAATAGTTTGTTCAATGAGCATCATAGCTTAACACTAATTTGATTTTTATTTGGATGTGATGGTCTCTTACCAGGCACACCACTTGGGATTCATCTTTACTAAAGTTTGCACCTCAAAGACTGCGCGGCATATATCTGTGTGTGTCAAAACCATAAATTTCACTGCTCTGGTGCTGCCCTTCTAGTATAGAAGGTATGAAGTCAAATTATGACATTTATTTTTTGGGTCCCTAACTAAACAATCCACAACACTATGCTGGGGTCATTATGTCATGTGGGTGTTCCCACCACAACACTCACACCCTAAAATCTCATAATTCTGCATCCCTTTTGCTACCTTACATGCAGATCTCCTTATCTAGAGATATAAGTACAAATATTAGTCACCATGTGTGACATGTATTAGAGCACCTGCGAAACTTGGTGGTGGTATTGTAACAGCAATAAAGGTTCCTTGGGAATTGGACCATCCCATGGGGAACATGCTTATAAAATTCAACCATAGTGTTCAAAGGAGATGTGTGGTTAAGGTAGCAAAAACATGCAGAATTATGAGATTTTCAGATGTGAGTGTTTTGGCGGGAGTGCCCACATGACATGATGACCTCTGACATTCAGAAAGGGATGCTGCTTGTATTTCAATTGTATTTTTGTGGGCTAACATATGAGTCTAATAGCCAAAAAGAACATGTGCCCTCTTATTAGACACTGACAATAAGTACCAGTTTGGGAGGGGGATTTAGAAGAAACAGAGTCGCTACTCCACTGATCACATAATTGATCATGTTCCACTGAACCTAAATCTTAAGAACTACATTGCATTGACCACCCCACCACTTTTTTTTTACCCCAACCCAGTCTCAATGAGGTTGTATTTACAGATGTAAGTAAAAGTTCCCTTTTTCCACCTTCCAATCACCTCCTACGGTGCCAAAATCCTATTGAACCTGGCTCTATACAACCACACACTCCCACTCTCCAATCAACCCACAGGTTCTGCTTACCCTTAGGGAAAGCTACCACTCACCCTTTCCAAGGTTTCCCAACAAAATTCCCATTGAACCCACTAGTATCCCAAACTGCACCCGGGTAGCATTCCCTCCAATCTTTCCTCTCACTCTCACCTTACCGGGTATGGAGGCATGAGCTGGTATTTCTGCTCCAAACTGGATTTGAACTGTGTTTCATTTACCAGACCAGTTCGCACATTCATGCAGGTGAGCACCAGCGTGCTCAAATGTGGGCAAGTCAGCTACCTTGGCTAAGCCGACAAATCAGCCAGGACAGCATTGAAAAAAGTGAGTCACACAGCTTCTGATGACACTATTTACATTATATTCATCCACTTCCACTACCTGTGCTGACATTTGTGTGCAGATGTTTTCATCTCCCCTCAATTCAGTGTCCTGGAGGATTCCTCCATTTCCTATGCCAGATCTTTTCAACATGGGTAGGTTTGAATGAAAATCTCTCAAGTGGGGAATCCGGGATCATTGCCAGCCTGCTTAATGACATAATTAGTTATCTTCTCAATCCAGAAAGTCAGAAAGCCATGTTGTGGTGGGAGCACCCATATGACATGACGACCCCTGACAGTCAGAAAGGGATGCCATTTATATTACAATTGTACTGTATTTTGGTGGGCTAACATACTCATCTGATATCCAACAAGAACATGTGCCCTTTGATCAGACACTGATGATAAGTACTGGTTGGGGGGGAGCATAAGGAAGAAACAGAGCCACTACTCCCATGATCAATTAATTGATCATGCTCCTCTGAACCCAAATCTTAGTGAACTACTGTGTATTGGTCACCCCACTACCTTCTTTTACCCCAACACATTCCTAGCGAGGTTGCATTTAAAAATGCAAGTTACAGTTCCCTTTTTCCAACTTCCCATCACCTCATATGGTGCCAAAATTCACCCTAACTCATCCAACCCTGTAACACTATGCCAAATAGACCTCCACCCCACCACCAGCCAGAGAATGGCTTAAGCTACGGATGGTTTCCTTTTGTTATGGCCAGCACTTACTGTGAGTGACCAGAGACCAGCGCACCCTTCACATTATCCTTTACATTTGGACATTAGGTGTGGGGGTGAGAAGCACCATATGGTGGGTGGGGTTCAGCTACTCTATAACTTGTGTTATTGACTAAGCTATTTCAGTGCCACAGACTGCTACCATTTTTGTACAAGTCAAGCCTAAGCTCAGAAATTTATCAAATTAATGTGTTCAGGCTGCAGTCTGCTGCAAAACTAATCCTAAGCATACAGCCTGCATTTACACATTTTCTCCCACTCTGGACTGCTGCTAAATACAGTCCTAGTGCGTAGCCTGCATGTATAAGTCACTTTCCATGACGGATTGCTGCTAAATTAAATCTAAGTCCTTAGCCTGCTTTAACAAGCTTATTTGACTCAGTAGCTGGTATCTCTGTCAAGCCTGAGGAATTAGGGCCAGTACTGCATTATGATCTGTTTGTGCCTGTTTTTTTTTTACTGCTAGTGCTTTTGTTTAACTTAAAGCAGAGTTGTACTTCAATATTTCCTAATTTCTACTTGCTGTTAATCCATTGTTTTATCACTTTCTCCTTTCTTCTTGCCCCTCTGTTCTGTTCCACTGCTCACTGTCTCCTGCTGTGCCCCCACCCCCATGTCCCACTTAGTCCATGACCTCAGTTTTTCTCTGCCCAGTCTGCACCAACTCTCCCTTTTTTCCATTATTCTAATTCACTGCTTGCTGTCTCCTGCTGTGATCCCACCCTCACCCCCACCATTCGTTATCACTGACCTTAACTTTTCTTTGTCTCTCCTGCACCATCTCTTTCCCTCTTTGGTCTCTCCCTACCCTTTGTGTCAAGTCGCCTCCTTCCACCCAACCTCCACTTAATGTATACCTCTTTTCTCTCTCCAGCTGTCCTCCTTCTCTCCTGGCTCCTTGCCCGCTCAGAGCTGCTCCATGTCTGCCACCTGTACGACGTAGAAGGTATGGAATCTCCATCCTTGAGATGCCCTGCCAGGTCTTACTTGACTTTTGAAATTGGTGCCATATTTCCGCAGCTCTCCATCACTCACCAGGAGCCCAGTAACTGTGCTGCCTGCACCTATTGTCCTCTACTTTTCCTGGCTTTAATTTTTAAAATATTTTACTAGGACTGCTGACTGCTCAAGTTACTTTAAGGATTATTAATTGTATTTACTTTTATGCATGCAAGTTTATTCCAGTGCCGCAGACTGCTACCGTTTTTGTAAAAGTCTAGCCTAAGCTCATAGCGTTATTAAATTAATTTGTTCAGGCTGTGGACTGCTGCAAAACTAATCCCAAGCGCACAGCCTGCATTTACAAGTCACTTTCCATGGTGGACTGCTGCTAAATTAAATCTACATTCTCATCCTGCTTTAACAAGCTAATTTGACTCAGTATCTAGTATCTCTGATGAACCTGAAGAACCTCTGATGCCTCTGGTGTCTCCCCACCTACCCGCCCTATCTGGGCATTTACTATTATAGCATGTACTAACCAATCACTGATTAGTTAATCTCCTCATTTTTCCATTGATGGCTTTTTCAGTGTGTTCTTCCATTCATAAAAGCCAAGATCCATTTTAAACAAATTGCAGGTTTATTAACTTCTCCGTGTCAGTCCTAGCTTACTTTCCCCTCAGAAAATACCCCTTTCTGACTTATATTTCCTGAATTACCACTTATAATTGATAAACTAGATGTTGCGGTTATTATCTTGTTACACGGGGTCCCTGCACCCTAATTGATACCCTCAGAGGTACACCGTAGACAGCTAATGCTTAGGTATAGGTTATACTAATACTTAGGGCTAAGGGCATCTACCGTACAAGAGTAGATGTCAGGATATGAATGCATATTGTTGTAATCCACTTTGCTTGCTAATGCACGCATATTATACCATGTATTTTCTGTCTATTTCTACTTGTCAGATGCCAAGACACCTGTCCTTGAAGTA
This sequence comes from Neoceratodus forsteri, assembly GCA_016271365.2. Lineage (NCBI taxonomy): Eukaryota > Metazoa > Chordata > Ceratodontiformes > Ceratodontidae > Neoceratodus > Neoceratodus forsteri. The sequence continues at coordinate 658,831,839 of CM028130.1, forward strand.
ACTATAATATGTAAGGCAACATTGCCATCCTTGGTGATGTGCACCACACACCTTGTTATGTAAGACTCTGTATAAGAACTTCTTTGTTGTAAAACTGATGACTTTACAGAATTATATAATGTTATCTTGGACCATGGAGCCACCTCTAATTTAGCCAATAGGGCTCATCTCTGTAACTAGAAATGTTTCTATATTTTAGTAACCATAGTAATTATCACAGGTATATAATGTTATGCACAGGCTTTACACCTCGGAGACCCGAGAGATCCCAAGAGACTACAGAGAAACCTCGAGGTGTAGGGAACGCTTAGCATTGGCTCCTGGTTCGTATTGGTAAGAACTGCTCAGGGCAACTGTGATTTATCCCTTTTGTAGTAATAAACTTGTTTATTACTCGAATGCAACTTGTTTGTGATTATTTGCATTCCCAATATCATCAAGGATCTGAAAGTGAGGTTTAGACCTCTCACAATCTCCAGTCTACTACTCCTATGCTGTGCTGACTACATCATTGCACACTCTTTGAAGCTCCCTCCTATGAGCAGTCTGCACTCCGCTCCATTTGGCTTTACATCTGACTATACCTATGTGCCTCTGTACTGCCCAGGCCTCCCTAATCACTGTACTGCTTACCTTGGCCATTGGCTAAAAAAATATTTGTGTATTCCTACTACTCCATCCAAGTACTGTAGACATCAACTTCGCTACTCGTCATTGAACTCCTTCTCTGACCCATCTGGCTAATTAGGGCTGGTGATGTTGAGCTTAACCCTGGACCTACACATGCACCCTGTTCCCCTAACATAACAAGAAATCCCCCAAAGGGTTGAAAATTGCCCATCTAAATGCTCGAAGTGTTTCTCCCAAAATGGCTGAACTCGATGCCTGGGTCCAACAACATGCTTCTGACATGCTTGTCATCACTGAGTCCTGGCTTAAGCCTGGCATCAGACAACATGAGGTAGCTTTATCTGGATATACCTGCTTTAGATAGGATATGTTTGGTAAAAGGGGTTGAGGGGTCCTCTTGTATGTCCAGTATGACCTAATATCTACTGAAATTCATTTGCCTGGTCCTGACCCCCTCTTAGGGGAATCCTTATTTCTATTGTTGTCCCTTAGATCTACTAAGAATATAATTGTGGGATGTGCTTACCTGCCCCCTAAGGAGGCCACTACCAGCCTCCCCTCCTTCATTACCTCACTAGCAAACCTCCCTCACAATGACCTGGTGCTTTGTGGTGACTTCAGCATTAACTGGTTGAACTTCCATTTGGATAAGGTGCATACTGTACTTTCTGATTGCAATCTGGTCCAACTTATTAAACATACAATGCTAATAAATACTGAAACAGGCAACCATTCCCTGCTTGATTGGGTAATCACCAACTGCACTCATAGGGTTAAAGACACTGGTGTCCTCCCTGACAGCATTAGTGATCATTCTCCCACCTATTGCATGTGGCGCAATAATTTTCTAGGCCCCCTCCTATGATCTCCCTGGTATGGGATATGTTCCATTTTGACCCTAGTGCCTTTGATGCATTGTTAAATGCAGCCAATTGGGGACCCATTAACACTCTCCCTGACATTCATCAAACAATAGACTACTTTATCTCCACCCTAATGGCAATAGTTGATAGTCATGTTCCACTAAAAAAATGTAGCTCAAGAGGGTTAAAAGGCCCTTGGCTAACCATTAAGTTCAGAAAACTCATGTCCTCTAGAGATAAAGACTGGTGGTACTACAAACACAGTGGGCTACCTGTTGACTGGCAAGTCTGCAGGCAGCTCAGGAATGAGTGTAAGAGCAAAATAAATAAGGCCAAGCACCAGTATTATAGGTCTCTCCAGACAGAACACCTCTGCAACCCTAAGGAATTCTGGTGGCAGGAGAACTCACTAGTCACGGGCAAGTCCATTGGAACCCTTGCTCCATCACTGTCCAGGATACTGTTCTTTCTGACCTCCCCTTCCATCGCCTCTGGCTTCAATTAATTCTCCACAGACCTTCATAGCTATACTTCCCAGTTTACCAATTCTACCACCTTACTACCTGACCATCCCACTGTAGTAAATCTTGGAGCCCGTCCAGCATTTCACTTGAAACTTGCCACCCTCAGAGATGTTACCGGGCTACTTGCTAACCTGAAATCTGATGGGTCCTCTGGCTTTGATACCCTTGAACCTATATTTCCTAAGTTGGGGGCTGCCACCCTAGCTCGCCCTGTCCTTGACCTGTTCAATTGGTCCTTTCTCTCGAACACAGTCCCAGTCAAGTGGAAAGTGGTAGTGGTTGTTCCAGTGCATAAGGGCGGCCTGCATACAGGAATTGAGAATTACAGGCCTATCTCAGTCCTCTGCACCCTAGCCAAAATCCAGGAGTGGATCTTTTACCACCACCTCCAGGAATACTTTGACCTCCATCAGGTGTTCTCACCATTCCAGCATGGTCTCAGAAAAATCATAACACTCTTACTGCCTTAACCAAAGTCACATCTGATCTGTTCCATGCCATGAACCAAGGTCTTGCTACTGGGGCTATATTTGTTGATCTGACAAAAGTATTTGACTTGTTTAACCATGGCCTTCTGCTCTGTCAACCATATCTCCTTGGTCTTGACATCAATGCCTTGTGCTTTGTCCAGAGTTATCTTTCTGACCATTCTCAAAGGGTCAAGTGGACTGGCTGTCTCTTGAACCTCCGACATGTTTAACATGGAGTTCCTCAGGGCTCCATACTAGGCTGGCTCCTGTTCTCCCTCTTCATTAATGAGTTACCTAACAACTGTGGAGGGGCCTCCTGTGCATCTCTATGCAGACGATGGCATTATATACCACTTCTTGTCTGACATTGGGTGGATTAACAACATGCTTGTGTGTGATTTTCATGATCTTGAGGACTGGTTTCTTGAACATCAACTAGTTCTGAACACAGAAAAGAGTAAGAGTATGTTGTTCTCCCATCCTCCCTTCTCTTTACATAGCAATCCTTGCTAGCAATGGTGAAACCCTTGATCCTGTGCTATCCTTTAAATACTTGTGTATTACCCTTAATACAGCATTGTCTCTTGAAATGCATGTCACCCTCCTTACTAAAACTATAAAACCAGAAACTTGGCTTGCTTTGCCATATCAACCCCTTACTTACAGCTGCCTCTCATCATAAGATAGCTGCTGCCTCACTTATTTCCCTCCTTATGTATTGTGCACCTCTTCTGCTTGCAGCTAACTCATCAGTCCTATCTCACTTTAAACAGGCTTACCACAGGGTGGATAGATTCACCCTGGGGGTCAATGCCAATTATCACCACTGTGATGTCCTTTCTTCCTTGGATTGGTTAACCTATGAATCTAAACTCCATCTTGCCATCATTTGCCTGATGCACCGGCTGGTCCATAAATACACTCCTCCTTGTCTTAGTGAGTTTGTTCAGCTTTGGCAATCTCAGCAAGCCCTTAGGTCTGCCTCCTTACCCTTGCTTGTTATGCCCAACCCTTGGCTAGTACTGGCCAATAGATCATTCACCTACTCTGCCATCCATTCCTGAAACTCACTGCCTCACCCTCTTCCTTCCCCAAATTTAAATCCTCATTACAATCCCACCTTACTGCCTCTTCTCATTATGCCTGCTCCAGATGACTTAGATCTACTTCCTAACAGTATAGATATCTCCCCTCTGGTGTTACACCATTCATCTACTTCCTAACTATAGACCATTATTCCTTTAACCTATTTTTCTGAATTTACCCTTCCCTGAGTGAGGGGACTAAGCCTTGCCATGCCCTTGCTTCTATTTGCACTACGCTGTTCAGAATGTTCTCTCTGTGTCAGCCATTGTACAAACAACTTTTATATTATATATGTTTACCTTTGGTGCTATTGTATAACATATGTGATGTATATATTTTTGTTACTCATTTATTCTAGATATTGTTGTAATCTAAGCTAATGTATCCTTCTCTCTCTCTCTGTTAATGTCAATGTATTTTATGTATCACTCTTCCCAGGTCGCCCCTGAAAAAGGTATTGTATTGTCTCAGTGGGCTTACCTGGTTACCAAAATTCAATAAATAAATAAATAAACTATACCTGTGTGTTGAATATGGAGTTGGAGAGGTGGTGGCTATGGTGAAACTTGCTAATGATGAAACCTAATTACTCTAACAAACATAAGTACAACTTTGCCTGGACTTGGTAGGAAGAGGGGAGGTACAGTTGCTATGAGGGTAGGTGGTTTTACATAAAATGAAAAGGGCTGGTGGAAGGTACTAAAAGAATATTGCAACAGAGCTGGGTGGAGCTTTTGCTTCAAAACATGTAGTGTGAAGTTCCCAATATTGCACTTCTCAAAGTGGATGGAGTCTTCTCTTCATGCAGGGTATCTGCATCTGTTCATGCAGATCTCAAAGGGACCTACATGAATGAGGATACTATTCCACTATGTCAAAAAGAAAGGATTTTCTTTGCAAAAAACTGTGTTAATGCACCAGTTAGGGTAACTTAACACCACAAAAGAAGGGAAATGTGGCGTTAGGGTTTCCCACCATAATCCCCCCCAAGCAACAAAAGAAAAAATGCTTTCAACACTAATACACCACCACTACCCTGTAGGCAATGTTACCTGAGGTTCTTGCACCCTAGTTGGTACCCCCACAGGTACACCGCAGACAGCTTGCATTTAGATATATGTTATACTAACATATAGGGCTAAGGGCATCTACCGTATAAGAGTAGATGCCAGGACATGTATGCACATTATTGCTACATACTTTGCTTTCCAATATACATATGTATTTCTTACTTCAAAATGTTAGGACATCTGTGTCCTTGTAAAGAATAGGATATATGAGACAGCGTTGCCATCTTCTGATAATTTGTATTACTACACAGCTATGTACAATCTGTACCTCTTTGTTTCTACAAAATGATGACTATAACAATATTGTATAATGTTATCTTGGACTATGGAGCCACCTCTAATTTTGCCAAAAGGGCTCATCCTTGTAACTAGAAATGTTTCTATCTTACAGTAACCATGGTAATTATCTTAGGTATAGAATGTAAGACATTATGTCTTCTACCTCAGAGACCCCATGAGACAAGGAGATTCCTCGAGGTATAGGGAATGCTTAGCACTGGCTCCCAATTCCTATTGGTAAGAACTGCTTAAGGCAACTGTGATTTTCCTTTTGGTAGTAATAAACAAGCTTTATTAATCTTATGCAACATGTCTGTTATTCCTTGCATGCCCATTATTGCCAAGAACCTGAGAGTGAGGTTTAGACCTCCTGATAATTGATGACCTCATGCGGGCAATATTTGGTGTTTGCAAAGTTTCACTTGTTGCTAAAACTTTTTCCCTTCTCAACGGGGATTGTAGGCATGCATTCCCGCACCACGTCTCCCATTTTTCACCCACTTTGTAATCACTTACAAAGTCTGACTGCTTACCAGGTGTGGTCGATGCTGACTCAACCCAACCCACCGCAGTTTTTAATTGCAAGCTTACAAGTGCACAGTAGCCCGACTGTGAACTTGTGCACCTGTTGTGGATCAATACACAGCACGGCACCTGTTCACAATTTGATTTTTCATTCCCTTTGACACAATGGCCACCATGTCAAATATCTGCACAGAACTGAGACTCGATGTCTCAAACTTCCTTGCCTCCCATGGATGATGGGCTGATTTCATGTGGGATGCAAGTCAATCTGAAAACCATGTGCTGGGGATTTCAACCCAGTACACATAGATGAGACAAACAGCCAGAAAGCAACAAGCTAAAGGGCTGTTGGTCTCAGCTCTTTATGCTGCTCTGGAAGCCTCCGAAGTGAGGTTTCGATCCCTTGAACTGCAAATCTCATCTCTTAAGCAGGAGATGGGTTTGCAGGAAACTGAATGTGTGTGACGTAAGCAGGATTTGGAGTCTGAGCTCCAAATTCTGAGAAATGAAGAGGATTCCCTCTTTTGCATCATTCTGCTCAGGCAGGCAAGCAGGATCTTTGTATGTTGAAGTTGAAGTGTGAACGTTTGAGACAGGATCAGGGACAGGCTTTGCAAATGAATGACTTGTTAAGTAGAATGAATGATCAGATGTGTGAGGAGTTGGGAGAGTTACAGGATGAGATAAACCAAATACGTGATGACTTAGGAGTCACTACTAAGGACAATCGTGAATTGAGCACCTCATATAGAGTGTTATTGAAGCAGATGTAGGATAATGTGAGCAGAATGTTGCAAAAGCGAGTCATGAGGAATGTGAATCAAAAATGGCAAAACTGCGCCATCAGTGAGAGGTGCTGGCTAGTCACATCAAGGCAATGGGAGGCTTAGCCCCTGCTTTGTCAACATCATCATCTGAGGAGGAGTCATGCCCCTACTATGGCCCAGACACCCCTCCCAGCCATCCACAACATGGTGGACCCCTGTCACATGACACCACATCCCTACATCATCGATGGCATGACGCACATCATGGGTGATGCCACCATGGTGACCCCCATGAATGGGGGACAGGCCTAGGCCTAGTCCCAATGGCACCACTGATTGTCATTATTAATGTGAAAGACAAGCAGGAGATAGAGAAAATGATTGAGAGTGCCTTAGGCACTGTGCCCATCTCTGAGAAAAACAAACAGATTCTCAAGACCCAGATTAGGCAGCTTCTACATGAGACTGGTACACAGGAGGACATGGTTCATTCTGTGGCTGAAGCTGCTGCTCGGGCAGCCCTGGAGGGTGCCTGAGGTAATCTACCTCCACTTGATCATTCCAATAATCCCGTACAAATGGCCTACTCTGTTCAGCAAATAGCTGACAGCATTGGTCGGATTAGCCCATCCGACAACCTCAGTTGCCACTTGGAAAAGGTGCATGCTAAATGTGAAATGCTTAGTCTCACTGCAGACTACCGGGCCAGATCCTAGGCCAGACCTTTGATCCTGGCCTGTGGGTGAAACTCCCCGATGTTGTCCACCAGGACAGTCACGCCACCTTTGATGAAGTAGCATCTGAGCTAATTTCTGCACACAGTCCAGGTGTGGTAAGAGTGATGCTCGCATACCCTGTGAAACAGAATGTGAAAGAAAGTCCAGCAACTTTAAACCAGAGGCTCTGCAAGGCCTACTGTGCAGGGAAGCACCTTGAAGGAGAAGCCACAGATGTGGACCTCATTGAGTATAAGACCGTGTTCCTCAGGAACATGATCCCTGCAGTAAGAGAAAAGGTAGAGCCAACCACTTATCCCAACACAGAGAGATTTGCCAATATTCTTCAGAAAACAGAGAGAGTTTATCAACTCTACATCTGTGATTCAGGCTCCAATTCTAAGAAAGTAGCTGCCGTGGAAGCCATTCCGGAGGCCACGACACACTACGCAATGGAGGGGCAGGCTCAGGAGAAAAAGCTCCTCCCTACAGACAACCAGCACCCCCAGCAGGCCCATCAACAATAACAACAACAACAATTCTGGGGTGGGAACTGGAACTATCACAAAAAAAAGAAACACCATAAAAACAACAAGGGTGAACAACAAAGATCAGACCCTTCATTTAGGAAAATAGCCAATGAAAACTGGAAATTCTGAGATCTTCTCGGGCAAGTACGCTCTGTAATGGATGCCATCCCCATTTGGCCCCTTGCAGCAATATAACTGGGAGAGCAGGCCTCAACAGGCCGTGGAGATACCAGAAATCCAGGCCCTCAGGCCCCTACAGTCCTGAACCCGGAAGTGGCTCCCTATATAGCATCAGTACAGCATGATGAAGTGGTTCAAAGGAACCAGGCCCTAACACTTTTTCAGGAGCCTCCCCAGGCCTCCACTAGGACAGATTGACAATTACAGACCCCAGTCCATATTGTAAACAAGCTGGTCATGGATACAAATGGAAGGCCTTGCACAGAGGCCTAAGTCGGGGGCCACCTACTGACAGTACTACTGGATACAGGTGGCTGTGTCTGTATTACAGGATGACAACCCAGACACATCACCTTGGTCTACTGGATGGAGGACCAATATGTCTGGTGTAGATGGAATTAGGTTACCTGCATACCACTCCTTGCCATCACCTGTGGCACTCACTGGGACACTTGAAGGCATAGCATACCTTTCAGCTAATAGTACTGCATGATCTCTGTAGTATAATCGGAATTGACTTTTTGGCACTACACGGCTATGTGGTAGACCTAGCCAACATGTTACTGATACAAATTCAGGGACAATATCACACCATTATGATCACTGACTCACATATGGCTGCAACAATCTCTGTGAACAACAAAGAGTATGACATCATAGCTTTGTTTAAGAACCATGAGCTTTTTCCAAAGCTCCTCCCCATCCTACAAAGGCATCTGGGGGTATTTGCCACTAACAAGCATGATTGTGGCAGGATGCACACTGTCATTGAAGTGACAGGCCCAGCACATGAGAGGCAATGGCAATACCTCTTTCCACCTGAGGCCTTGCCTTCTCTCAGGGAAACAATTAAATCACTCCTCAAGCAAGGTGTGATCAGGACATGTGTTTCTACTGCAAAGTCCCCAGTGTGGTCTGTGAAAAAACCCACAGGTACCTGGAGACTTAATATTGACTACAGGAGACGAACCCAGGTCACCCCCAGTTATGCCCCAATTGAGGCATCAGCACCAGATGTGCTATGACTACTGACCCCTGACCAACAATGGTTTAGTGCCCTGGACATCTCCAATGGTTTTTGATCATTGCCATTGGCCTCCAAAAGCCAGTATAAGTTTGCCTTCATCTTTGAGGGCAGGCAGTGCACGTGGACCTGGTTACCACAGGGGTTTCACAGCAGCTCCTCCCAGTTCCAGTTGCACATGATGGACACCCTTGAGGGTTTCTCTACACCCCAGTGCTTCTTGCAGTATGTGGATGACCTGTTGTTGGCCACAGCCACACAGGAACAACATCTAGATCTCTTAGATGAACTACTGACCCTCATCCAGAGGGCATGTCTCAAATGTAACCCTACAAAAGCACAACTATGTCAGAAAGAGGTACTCTTTCTGGGCCTGAGGATAACAGACCAAGGCTGAAGCCCTACCTGGAAGAAGATAAAAGTATTGCAAGATCTGCCACTGCCCACTAGCATGGCCACCCTTGGAAGGTTTCTAGGTATGGTGAACTAGTCTAGAGATTTTATTTATGATTTTACTCAGAAGGCCACCCCTACATATGAACTGTTGAAAATGGATGCCCCCTGGACTAGGGTCCCCATTCACACCCAAGCTGTGTTGTTACTGAAATGGCCCTGGCCTCAGCTCCAGCTTTGGTTAACCCCAATCCAGCCTTGCATTCCATCTGGAATGCGCCACCTCTCACATTGCTATGTCTGCAATGCTGGCCTAGAAGGTCCATGGCACCCTGAAACCCACTGCATATGCATCACAACTCTTGACCCCAGAAACATAGAAACATAGAAACATAGAAGTTGACGGCAGATAAGGACCGCAAGGCCCATCCAGTCTGCCCATTTCTTTTTCTACCTTATAAATGTGCCATCGGCCTTTGCTCTGTCAGTGACCTATCTATTCATAGTCATTTGTATTGCTCCCTTATGCCTATCCCATGCCTGTTTGAAGCCCTGCACTGTATTCATAGCCACCACTTCTTGTGGTAAGCCATTCCAGCATCTACCACCCTTTCTGTGAAAAGAATTTCCTCACATTCCCCTTAATCGGCCTCCCCTAATCTCATGCTGTGTCCTCTTGTCCTGCTATTTTTCTTATATTTAAACATGTTAGACTCTTTCACCTTGTTTATGCCCTTAAGGTGTTTAAATGTCTCGATCATATCACCTCTCCCTCCTTTGCTCAAGGGTATACATATTGAGCTCCGTTAATCTGTCATATATGTCTTCTGATGCAGTCCTGCACCATTTTGGTTGCCCTTCTCTGGACTGCCTCAATTTGTTAATGTCCTTGTGAAGGTGGCCTCCAATACTGCACGCAGTACTCCAGATGGGGCCTAACCAATGTCTTGTACAGAGGGATTATTACCTCCCTCTTACGACTTGTGATACCCTACTAATACACCCTAACACCCCCTAGCCTCCCTACTGCTTTAGAGGTCTGCTTGGATGTTTTAGGTCATCAGTGATGATGATGCCCAAGTCTCTTTCTTCCTTTGTGACTGCTAGCAACTCCCTCCAGCCTATAAGTGGCTTCAGGGTTTCTCTTCCCTATGTGCATGATTTTGCACTTCTTTGCATTAAATCCCAGTTGCCACTCTTCTGACCATTCTGCTAGTTTATCCAGATCTCTTCTCATTCTGCCCACCCCATCTGGATTATCTACTCTGTTGCAGATCTTGGTGTCATCTGCAAACAGACAAGCCTTACCCTCTAGTCCATCTGCGAGGTCACTAATGAAGATGTTGAATAGGACTGGCCCCAGGACTGATCCCCGAGGCACCCACTTGTGACTTGCATCTCTTCTGACTGTATACCATTTACCACCACTCTCTGTTTTCTGCCCGTCAACCAGTTTGCCACCCAGTTGACCAACTTCTGACCCACCCCGAGCCTACCCAGCTTATTTATCAATCTTCTATGTGGAACAGTGTCAAAAGCTTTGCTGAAGTCAAGGTAGGTGACATCAATTGCTCCCCCTTGGTCCACCACTCTGGTTACCCAGTCAAAGAAATCTATGAGATTAGTTTGACAGGACCTTCCTTTTGTAAACCCATGCTGTCTTGGATCCTGTGCCCCTATGGATTCCAGGTGTTGCACTATCCTTTCCTTAAGGAGTGCCTCCATAATCTTGCCCACTACTGAGGTAAGACTGACTGGTCTGTAGTTCCCTGCCTCCTCCCTGCTACCACTCTTGTGGAGTGGGATCACATAAGCCCTTCTCCAGTCTTCTGGGACCTCTCCTGTGCTCAGAGACTCACTAAACAATTCTGCTAATGGCTCTGCTAGTTCCTCCTTTAGCTCCTTAGTACCCTGGGATGTATGCCATCAGGTCCCATTGCCTTATCCACCCTGAGCTTAGCAAGCTCTTGTAGGACCCTTTCTTTTGTGAAGGAGTAGTGCTCACCTCCTCCCCTGTGTCCATGATGCTGAGCTGTGGGCCCTGCCCTACCTTCTCTTCAGTAAATACTGAGCAAAAGTATCTATTTAGGATAGATGCTTTTACAGGGTCCTCCTCCTCACACGCCCCCTTTTCTCCTTTGAGCTTAGCAATACCCCCTCTGGACTTTCTCCTCTCACTAATGTATCTATAGAAAGTCTTGTCACCTTCTTTTACTGTTCGTGCTAGTGTTTCCTCAGTTTGGGACTTTGCCTGCCTTACTGCCTTACCTGCTTCCCTTAGGGCAGTTTGGTATGCCTCCTATCTTCATCCCGCTGTGTTCCCTTATATTTCTGAAGGCCAGCCTTTGGCTCTGACCTTTTCTGCTACTATATTTGAGAACCAAAGTGGTTTCCTTCTTCTTTGCACTTCCTTTCTGTCTAACACAATGGGATGTTGCTTCAAGTATTGTATCCTTAATGCTTGCCCACTTTGCCTGTACCTCCTCACCTGTGTTTCTTTTGCCAGGGCTAGCTTAACTCTGTTGGCCATCTTATCAAAGTCAGCTCCTCTGAAGTCCCATATTTTGCCTTGGAATGGGATGATTTAGATGTAGTAGCCAAATTGAACCATACCATGTGATGGTCACTGGCCCCAGGTGACCTTCACCTGGAGATCTGTGATCCCTTCTTTGTTAGTCAGTACTAGATCTAGGATAGCCCTGTCTCTTGTGGGTTGCTGTACCAGTTGTTTGAGGCCCTCCTCTGCAGGAATCCACTATGAGTCTAGTTCTGGCAGATGTTCCTGCTGGTATTGACCAATCTGTATCTGGCATGTTGAAGTCTCCCATTATCGAACCTCCCTTTAGCTGTCATGTTTGTATATCTTCTAACAGTAATGTGTCTATGTCCTCCTCTGGACTGGGGGCCTGTAGTCAACCCCAGTTCTTATGGCTATCCCATTACCTGTTTCCAGGGTGACCCACAGTTCTTCTGGCTCCTATGTGTATTCTGAATTTCTGTAGCTTTGATATTTTCATTAACATACAGGGCCACCCTCCCCCTTTTGCACCTCGGTCTCTTCTGAACAATACATATCCAGGTACTGAAGTCTCCCAAGTGTGGTTACTGGTAAACCACGTCTCACTAATTGCTACTATGTCCAGTTTAGCCTCTGACATTATTGCCTGCAGGTCTGGGATCTTATTCCCAGGCTGTGAGCATTTGTGTACATGATTTTCCATTGGCAGATTTTGGTGTAGTAGTTGTTGGGTGAAGTTTGGCATTACCCTGTGCATCGTATGGGGAGACAAACCTTTTTCTTTACCTGGTGATGCAAATGAATGGCAAACACGCTGAATTCCTGTTTGACCACTAGCTGAGGGGAGGGTGTTCTTCCATTCGACGTATGGGTGCTGCACCCTCTCCCATTTGCTAGTTTAAATATTCTGCAAAGACGTCAAACTTCTGCCCCAATGCACTGACTCTCTTTAGTCAGATGCAGTCCATCAAATTTAAAGAACTTTGCTCCCAGAACTGTTGCCAGTTCCTACAAATCTGTGTCCTTTTTCTGGCACCAGTCCTTGAGCCACGTGTTTAGCTCCCCTATCTCCCCTTCTCTGACCTTCCGTCCATCTGCTCCCTTCTCCCAGACTGGCAGGATCTCAGAGAAGGAGATGCCGGACTAAATAGATGATAGTTTGTCACCCAGCCTAGTCAGGTGTTCCTTGGTCTCCACAACTGACCGGTTGGCGAGATCATTAGTCCCATGTGTACTAGGACATCAGTGTTTTCTCCTGCTTTGTGAACAATTTTAGCAATGCGGTCAGTGTCTCTCCATGCTGATGTACTTGGAGACATCTGACCATCACCCTGGCTGGAGATGGGTATCAACTCCCGAATCATGGAGTCTCCTATGATCAGAAGTTTTGGATTTCCTTTGTGCTTGTTTAGTTTTGGTTCCTGATTTGGGTGAGTATTGTTGTGCTAGCTCCTGTGCCGCAGTGTCCTGCTCTGCAGTGTCTTCTGCCTCTTTATTTGATTTCAGAGATAGAGGCAGATACCTGTTTGTAGTGTTTATATGGTTTTGGAGGTAATGTTGGAGAGCAGAGAGTGATGGGGCACCTGATTTGCTCCTCCTAACCACCTGCCAACATCCTGGACCAACTACCCTCTGCGGTCGAGGTTTTTCTGTTGGATGCTGGGAAATGGCGGTGGTTCTTATAATGTATTTCCTCTTCAATATGAAATTTGAGGCGGCAATCTCTGCCCATGCTGCCCGGAGCTGAGACCTAAGATCTCCAAAGGCTCCAGCATGTAGGACAGTGTCCTAAATCCTGTAAGACTGTCCTTCTGAAAATTGTTCCACAGTACCTGCAGTTAATGAAATCCATTCCAAATAAGTTGCTGGGTTTGTAACCTAGTCAGAGTAATTAGAAGGAAAAAAAAGCAAGTAATGGTTTAATTGTGCTTTGTTTAACTTGTTATAACAAGTTAAATTACTAGTGCCCTGTAAATGAGATCACCTTTGGAGGCCCCACTGATCCGCCCCTTCCTGTTCTGCCACAGGAAATGTTACAACTGTGGTACCCTATAAAAGGAGTGTGTGGGGTGGTTGGGGATGGGGTGGGTGGCTGGGCCCTTCCCTGCCAAAAGAAGAACCACGGACGAAAGAACAAGGAGGTAAGAGCAGAAACAATCAGTCAACAACAAATGCAGTAACCCTGAAAGCTTATCCTAATGTTAGATAAAACTGTAAAACCTGTAAAGCACCACCTGTAATAATTTCAGAGAAGATATACCCTGTAAGAAACACTTTGCTCCAGAGAAAAATAAAGCAGTAACAGAAGATATACCTTGCAAAAGACAATTTGAATCAGAAGATTACAGCAGTAATCTGTTAGCACACACCTGTAGGCACACCTTGTAATAATGCAGAAGAAGGTATACCAGCAACAACAATTTGAATCAGAGAAAAATAAAGCAATGAAATGTTAGCAACAAACAGTAGCAATCCCTGTGAGTAAAAAATAAAAACACCACCACACAGTAAATCTGCTTAGCCAAACTAAGTCTTAATCCTTCTCCCTTGCTCTGGTAAGTTTCTCTACTCTGCCTTTCAAGCAGTCTTAGAAGGAAAGAGCTCAGGTGAAGCTAGGTGCCTTGGCCAGCAAACCAAGTCTTCTAGTTGAACAGAAATACAGCCTTTGTGAAAGGAACCTTCTGGCCACCTACTGGGCTGTCAAGCACATTCTGTATATCATTGGGTACTGCCCCCTGATCATCAATACAAACCACACCCCAAAAACCCTTTTGCTATTAGACAGAGTAAAGGATGGGTCAGTCTCTAATACCAGACTGACACACTGGTCCCTCCTTCTCCAGGATAGAGACATTAAGGCCCACTCGACCAAAATGCCATCCATGCTGGTGCATGGTCTCCTTTTCCAGGCAGAACCCCATGACTGTACACTGCAACTACCTGATCTACCTGATTCAGGTCATTTCCTTCCTGCTACACCAAAGCTGCTTGAGAATACCTCATTGTGTCATGTCTTCACAGATGGCTCAGCTTCCTATTACCAGGGAGAACAGATAGCAGGAATGGGCATATTAGTAATTACCCTTTTAGTAACACTGTTAAGATTTCTAAGCATTGCAGAGTGGCATCACCACTGTATGTGGAGATAGCAGCGGTGGCCTGTGCCCTCAAGTTCATCCAGCATGGAACAGAGGATACCATCATTTTTACAGACTCTAACTTCGTTTGTTGTTCCCTTACAGAATTTCTTCATTTCTGGCAGAAGAACTCCTTTACCTCTTCTGATGGCACACTGGTGAAACACAAGGAATTAGTAATATACATTAATTCACTGGCACAGACATTTGCACACAAACTCTATGTACACAAAGTCAAGGCCCACTCCATACACAACTCTTATCATGCCTTCAATAACACTGTTGACACCCTTGCAAAGGAAGGGGCCTGGGGGGGCACCTGGATGATGGACCATCCAGAGGCCAGAGTGGCCATACACATTGCAGCAGTCAGAAAGAAACCTGAACCATTTTCCTCCCTTGAACTTGTCAAAATCCCAGCATGCTGCTGACTCTCAACTCAAAGATGTGTTCAGATTCCTTGACAAAGGTACTGAGAAAAATTTATCTACCCATAACCCGTACTGAAGGTATGAAGGTAAGTTACATCTGTCCCCTGATGACAAGCTCATCTGGTACCAACCAGATGACACCCCCTACCAAATTGTGGGTGGTCCCTTGTCATCTCAGATCCAAATTTCTGCACCAAGTGCATGACACCCCACTGGTGGACACCAGGGAGTGGAAAACATACTCCAAAACTCAAGACCACTGCCTGGTGGCCTGGCATCACCAAAGATGTCAAACAATACATACTGTAGACAACTGCATTATTTGTGCACAAAACAACCCTATCCCTACCAAACAAAATGCCAAACAGTTACCACAAAGACATTCTGGCCTTTGGCATTCCATACAAATTGATTTTATTGGTCCCCTGACCAATACAAGTAGAAACAACAAATACACCCTTGTGGTAACTGATCATTTCTCAAGTGGGTTGAAGCTTTCCACACTAAGACATGCACTTCTAAAACCACTGCCAAAATCCTGGTGGAACAGATTTTCTCCAGGTGGAGCATACCTCTCAAAGTAGACTCAAACAAAGGAACCAGTTGTGCAGGTGCGTTGATCAAAGAAGCACTTGAACTCTTCAGAGTTCATCAGAAGTTCCACATACCTTACCATCCACAATCATCAGGTCAAGTAGAGAGAGCTAACAGATGGATTAAGCAAATGCTTTCCAAATTCATTGAGGACAACCCAAGGACTGGGATTCCCTACTGTCATTACTCCTTATGGCAATTAGAGGCACACCATCAGCCACCACCCAGTTGACACCCTTTGAGGTGATGACTGGTAGAAACATGAGATTACCTGAACACCTGTTGTTTAATCTGCACCCCCCAACTGCAGACCGTGTCTCAGTGGACTAATGTGTGGAAAAACTCAGACAAAACATCATACACACTCATTTGTATGCTGCCAAATGCATGGGCAAGGCCCAGCAACAGTCCAAAATTCAGTTCGACAAACATGCACAAGAAGTGGATTGGCAAGTTGGGGATCAGGTAATGGTTCTCAGATTTGCACATCCCACACATTCCTTCTCCAATAAGTGGGAAGGCCCCTATCCCATTGTCAACAAGCTCAGTCCAGCAGTCTATCAGGTTAGACTCATGCAAAACAACAAACTGATTAACAAATGGTTGCATGCAAACCAGTTGAAACTGCATAAAGGAGTATAATTACTTTTCCTCACGCCATGGGGTGGAATAGTATTAATTTGCTAATGTTTGATTTTCCTTTTCAGGTACACTGACAAGATGGCTATCTTGTTCCATGTTCTCCTCATCTCAAGAGTTATCCCCTACATCCAAGGCACAGCTAAAGCACCTCCTTCCTCTCATTGATCCACCTGCAACTACCCCAGAGGGAGTCTCCATCAATATTCCTGACAATTTGATTACTGTCCAGAAAGGTTCAGATGCCTACCTCACTGCATCAGTTGTTGCTCCTGATAAATTGACCCTACAAATTGAGTGGCAAACCAACTCTCAAGGACAAATAATCCCTGTGGCCAAACTCTCCAAGGGAACTTTCCATGGATGGCCTAATGCCAAATTATCCCCACATGGTACTTTGTCCTTGCTCCAAACCTCTCTTAGACATGCTGGTTTATACAATATCACTGCCTTAATTGACCCCTCATATTGTGATTCTTTGTCTAAAGATTCTGCCAAGAAGTTTTGTGCTGTACAGAACATGGTCTCAGCTGCCATGTATTTATCTTTGTTACCACCTACTGAGAAACAGCTTTTGGAATGTCCAAAACAAACCCCTGGCCTCATAGTGGTCTTATAGCCACTGCTTTACCTGTCTCACTTATTAACAACTTACAATATATGCATATACCTGTTTTATTTAACTTGACTTCAAGAATATAAAAGAATTTGGTATGTGTCATGCTACTAACATATCATTGTTTTATAGTACTTTGTTGCTTGATAGCTTAGCAGCTTTTCAGATTCATAACCAAGACCCTATTGCTGGGGTATACACCACTGAGCATTGAGGCAATTATATGAGAAAACCTAAACCAGATGATCAAAGTCATAAACATAATACCCGTGACACATCTGATATCACTGGTTCCTCAGGCACCATAACTGGTGTTTTTGGTACTCAATGTCTATCTGGAATAAAGCAGACATTGCCGTTATCAAAGCACATTCCCAGAAGTTTCAAACTGGTATGGTCAATGATATCATACCCCCATTATTGCATGGTGTGGATGGCCTTAGTCAGGAAGAAAGATACACTGTATACAATATGCATGACATTGCTAAGGCATTTACAGATTCTAAAGATAAGATTAATGCACTTATTTCACAAAATAATAATGAAGCAGATAAGCAATACACTGCCCATGAAATATTATGCTCAGCCTATGGCTCTTATATTATTACTACCATCCACAATCTCTTCCGTGATCTAGAATCCAGAAGAATCCCTGATATCATACATGACAGACATACCTCTAAATAGTATTGTCCTCATTGCAAATCCCCTAAATGTGTTGCCATGTGTATGCTACAGTCACTCACTATTCCACTTTCTACTGCTAGGAATTTGGGTTTTGTGACCAGGCACCCTAATACTGGTCCATGTCTTACTTCTAAGACATGTTCTATTAAGGATACTATGTTTGTGTTTTTCACTGTTTCTTTACAACGTTTTGATCCTACTACAGCTATATTTGATAAACTAGCAACTGTACACTCCATTGGGCACCTTGATGAAGACATCTACAGAGAAAGCCTCGACTTACCTCCTCTACTGGTTTTTCATTCTTGTCTGGATACATGGGTTTTGCTGCACACAGACTGTTTTACAAAGAAAGGGTATATTTATTTGTGTCCATGTGACTTATTTGATGTTATTAAACCTATATGTGGTTATTCCCCAGACAGTACCGATTTGTACTTTTCCATGGACGATGACATCACAACTAATGACACAGAATACCAGGACTCAACATCTACTTCAGATGATTCCAAGTTGTGCCAGTCTTATCAGAAGGAGGTTCACCAGTCACGTGATGCTTGTGAAGGAGTAGGACATTGTTCTCTGAACTCCTCCACCTCGCCGATTAAATTATGGGCTATTATCGCTAAAACTTACTCACAATCTATCAAACGGCATCTTCGGACCTCCTAGTAAGTGAGCCTCTGGCAGAAAGCTATAAATATCTTAGTAAGAGATGGATTCTGCCCTCTCTCCATAGTGCTCTGATATCGCGTCGGTATCAGATTCATCGCAGGAGTCAGAGGCCAAATGCCCCTCGTCATAGTAGTTCTCTGCAGCAGGATCTACCTGAGCTCTCTCCGGCACACATCTACATAGAGCTCTCCTCTATCAAAGAGGCCTTACTAAAACTAATTACAGAAGTGGCTGATATTAAACCTGCTATCACCCAACTATCTTACCGGATGGCTGACACTGAAACAAGAGTTAACTTGGTTGAAAGAAAACAGGAAAAAATGGAACCCAAAGTTACAAACTTAACAAAAAATATAATTAAACTCGAGGAGCGTCTAGATGATTTGGAAGGATGGAATAGACGGAACAACTTGGTCCTGCTAGGCTTACCAGAAGGGAAGGAAGTCTCCAATACAATCCAACTTTTGCAAAAATTCCTTAAACACACAGTGGGTCAGTCACTAAATGGGCCTGAATATGTGATTGAATGCACTCACCGCTCACTCAGGGCTCGTCCTCCACCAGCTGATCCCCCCCAACCGATCATCTTTAAACTCCTGAACTACTTAGACTGAGAATTTATTTTGAAGGAGTCCAGGAAATTGTCAGCAATATTATGGGAGGGAAAAAATAAGACTGGTTCCTGATCTCACACTTAAAACAAGGCAAATACGAGCCACGTTCAGGCCCATTACTTCCAAATTGTGGGCTGCAAGCATCCGACATAGAATCCTCTACCCTGCTAAGTTGGAAGTTACCTTTGTAGATGGAGCCACGCATTTTGATTCTGCAGAGGAAGCCTTAAAAGTTCTTTAAAAAGCCCATCTGGATCTATTCCCTAAATGAAGCTACCAGGAAAAACAGAGATGTGATAGTGTACCAAATAATGAGCGACTTGTATCCTTTCTCTACTCATAATTAAACATCCAAGTTACAAAGAAATGGTCCTATTCAGGGAACCCCTTAATTTTCATTTATTTGTTTAATGCACGGTCAACCTTATGGACAATATGGGACTTGTTAAGGTGCTCTGTTTTTTACGTTTTCTTTTTTTTAAGGGTCCCTATACGATAGACTTCTCTTTTGTTGGACCAAATCAGTTATCCTACTCCTCCCTCCTGGATATGTTGGGCATTAAATTGAGATCTATTGTGTGACTGATAACACAATCTGTGGGGGGGGGGGACACAATCCTTGTCTACTTGATTTAGAGACTTGTTTTCTGCTATATTTGCAGTAATGCCCACTAGATGGCACTGCGGTAATTGTTTGAATTAATGTTAGACAGCTGTAACTGTCAACTTTACATTTCAGGGGATTCTATTATATCTACTTAATCTGATAAGATTAGCACTGACCCTCCAGTGTTAGGTTAACCCACTCAAAGGTAATTTTATGCCCCTAATCGAGTGACTTAACTACTGTTTGGAATCTTAATTTCCTCATAGTTTCATGCTACCTTGTTTTGGATCATACACACAATTGCTCAAGTCAGGTTAACATAGATTGTGAAGGTTTCCACTCTTCTGTTTTTTTTTTCTTTTTTTTGATACAAGCCAGCTCTCTAAACAACAAGGTTATCTTCCTTTTTTTCTCCTCAAATAGCAATACAATCTCTTTTTAGGTATCTTAGTAATCGGGGGGTGTTTGCTTATCTTCAGTAAGCATCAAGGTCCATAACATGGGAAATGGGCCTAGGGCCCTGCTTTATGACATGTTTAGAGTTATATCGAGGCTACCTTATTTGTATAATTCTTTTTTCGTTGTGCAATTTTAGTGTTCATTACTGTTTAAAGGAGGGAGGGTTTGGGAGACAGTGGGGGTGGTAGCAAGCACAACTTTGAACTTGTCCTCTATTGCCATCATGGCACCCTTACTACTATTATGGATAATTTAGCAAAGTTTCTTCCCTGGAACATTAAAGGGAAAGAGACAATTCTTAAAAATATATTAAACCACATGGTGAGCTATAACCCTATGATTGCTTTTATCCAGGAGAAGCATTTAACTTTGGACCAATTGAAATATCTCCAGAAAAACTGGGTAGGCCAGGTTTATGGAGCTGGGTTTAATTCCCGCAAAAGAGGAGTGGCCATTCTGGTGGTGAGGGATGTTCCTTTCAATGCTACGCATTCGGTGAGTGACCCAGAAGGCCGCTACATTTTTGTACAAGGCAATTTAGGCAACTTTGAGCTCTTGCTGGGATTGATATATGGCCCCAATATGGACTCTCCCCATTTTTATGCCCACTTGATTTCCATTTTAGCATCCTTCTCACATCTACCTATCATCCTGAGGGGAAACTGGAACATAGTTCAGGTAAATTATCTAGATCGATCCTACTGCACAGGTTATGGTCCTTCACCAGCCCAATGGGCTCTGCAGGAATTTATGTCCTCCCTGGGTTTAGTGGACCCCTGGAGGCTTGTATACCTTTTAACCAAAGATTTTACTTTCTTTTCTCCTGTTCATAAGAGTTTTTCCTGCATAAATTATTTTCTTTTATCTTAACAATTATGTCCTGGAATCTCTGACCCTGAAATCTATGCCAGAATGATTTCAGATCACTCCCAAATAGTTATAACAGTGTCCATTCCCAGCCAGTCCCTTAGACCTCACACTTGGTCCCTAAATAACACTCTTTTAAGAGACCATCAAACACTTTTACATTTCCAGTCCTATCTTTCCCTTACCATCCAGGAAAATGTTGATTCTATCCCTGAAATGGATAGAGTATGGGCAGCCTTGAAAGTTACTTGGAGAGGTGAGCTTTTTTGAATAGCTACCATGTCAAAGAGAATGAAACAGCATCAGCTCAGCCTATGCTTAGGCAAGATTCATACTTTGGAATCTAAGGGGTTGGATAAATTGTCCACAGAACACACTTTAGAACTAGACCATTTATGGGTCCCAATATTCTAGCATCTTCTCGGAAAAAGTAGAAATATTAGCATCTCAAGTTAAAGCAACTTATATAGGTCAAGAAAATAAAGCCAGCAGATACCTTGCTTGGCAACTAAAACAACACTCAGCTGCAAAGTGGATTTCAGCCATTAGACACCCTCATAATGGCTCCCTCTTTACAGACCCCTTAGAAACGCTGTCTTCCTTTACAGAATTTTACCAAAACCTCTATTCACCCCTCCAAGTATCGGGTCCTCACTCCCAAATTATAAAAGATTTCCTTGCTAGAGCAAAACTTCCTTCCCTCTCAAGTGAGGCCTGTTCTTCTCTAGTTGGCCCTATAACTAAGGAAGATATTACAGCAGCTATAGATTTATTGGAACCAGATAAAGCTCCTAGACCTGATGGTTATACCAGTTTGTTTTATTAGACATTCAAATCTCAGTTAATCCCCCTATTGCACCATTTATTCTCCTATTGAGATTTGCATCCAGTAAGCGACTCTTCCCTATTTGAGGCAAGAATTGTTCTTCTTCCAAAACCAGGGAACGATCCTACCCAAACTGGCAGTTACAGACCCATTTCTTTATTTAATGTTGATATAAAAATTTATGCCAAAATTCTAGCTACAAGATTAGCTAAAGTTTGAACATCCCTGTTAGGACCGGAGCAAGCCGGGTTTACTTCAGGTCGCTCTTCAGCTGATCACTTTAGGAAGTTGGGACATTTGATTTCTGCATCCAGGGACCCAAAACTCAAGTCTGTGTTGGTGTCCCTAGACACAGAAACAGCCTTTGATAGGGTCAACTGGACTTATCTATTTGCGGTGCTTTCCCATTGTGGCCTCCCAGATAGTTTTATTAATCAAATCCATGTTCTTAACCAGTGCCCTTCTGCATGGCTTTTGTGCAACAATCATTTGTCAGATGTCTTTCCCTTAAAAAGTGGAACCAGGCAAGGTTTCCCTCTATCCCCTTATTTGTCTAACCTCTATATTGAACCCCTAGCGAGAGTCCTAAATCAAGAGAGAGGGATTGAGGGCATAAAGGTAGGGTCCCAGGAGTTAAAATTTTCACTTTTTGCAGATGATTTGTTACTTCATTTGGTTAATGGGGAGGATTCTCTCCTTCTAGCACTACAAAACATTGCTCAATTTAATGAAATTTCTGGCTATAAACTAAACAAAAATAAAACTACTGTATAAACTCTTTCAGTTTTAGTCAATAGAACTCAAATAGAAGCTTTGGACATTCAATAGGAAAACTCCTCTATACCCTATTTAGGCATCAAAATTACTATGGATTTGGATAAATTAAAGGGTTTAAATTTGGACACCCTCTTCAGGAATGTGAAGGAGGACCTATCAAGATGGAAAAAGCTCCCTATATCATTTTGGGGCAGAACTAACATTCTAAAAATGACAATCTTACCTAATTTATTTTATCCCTTAAATAGCCTAGCTATTTATCTCCCTAAAGCCTTTTTTAACTCTATTCATAGGCTTTGCTTTGATTTCATTTGGAATGGAAACCTCCACTTAGAGCTTATTGGAAATTAATAGGCACCAAACACAAAGGAGGGTTGCAGCTACCAGATTTATTTTCTTACTATTTAGCAATATGTGTACATGCTAATAGATTCTTACATTGGGTTTTGCCCTACATGGATTACTTTATGATATATTCTGGCCTGCAACTTGACTTTGAGAGAGCTAAAGAAGAACAGATCTCTTTACATGCTCTGTTTCACTGCCCATAGGCTGCAATTCCTCTAGAGCTTCAGGAGTCCCCTATTGGATCGAGTGTTAGAGCTTTCCAACAATTTTGCAACCTTTTTCAATTGCATACAAGAAAATGTATTTCTCTGCCCCTTTTTAATAATCCAAATTTAAAGATTTGTAATAAAGTTATCAGTCCCTTAGGCCTGCCTATGCAAACATTGACTAACCTGAGGCAGTTCATACAAGGGACTTCTCTTCTTCCAGCCTCCCAGCTACAGGCTAGCTTGGTTCCTCCAGTAAAAAATCTATTTTACCTCACTCAGGTTTGCCACTGTCTTCAGAAATTTTTGGGCAAGTCACCTTGGTTGGATAAAGTGGAACCCTTCCTATTTCCCCTTACTGACATTGTAAAGAAGGCCAAACCAGTGTTTAATTTATGCAAAGAAATTATTAATATCTTATGGAAGAATTCTTCCTCTAAAGCTTTCTATTGGCAATACAACTTGGTTAACCCCCCCCCATCTCTCAATGGCAATTGATTTGGATGGATAACGTCAGACTAATTAAGCAAAACAGACTAAGAAGTATTCATTTTAATATTCTACATAATTTATATTATACTCCCAACAAATTATATAGAATGAGTAAATTTCCCTTCCCAGGGTGCCCTAACTGTGATGCTCCTACTGCTTCATTATATCATAAACTGTGGTCTTGCCCAAAGATTTCTAACTTTTGGAAAATAGTTTAAAACCATATTTCTGAATATTTACCTTTATCCCCATATTTTACAGAAAATATGTGCCTTTTAGGACTCTGTTCAGGCATTCCTTCATTGTCTTTGAAAGTTCAAATAGCTCTGATTTCCATGGTTACTAAACTCTTAATACTTAGGCATTGGAAAGACATATGGGAACCATCCTTTCGGGAATGGTGGGCAGAATTTCTTAATGCCCTGAATGCAGAATGAAGTGTAGCTGGTGCCACTAATTCCTGGCACAAATTCCAGAAATATTGGAGCCCCCTTTTTTCTGTTATAAAATCTAAGTATGGTTATTGAGAGTGTGGATACATCTTTTGTTTTATCCATTCAATGTATAATGCTGTTTGTCTTCATTCGAAGACCAGTATCTCTGATTTGATTGTGCAACTCTCAAGAGGATACCTACTATCTGTCATGGGATAACTTATCTTTGTGTTTGCGGAGGATTCTTTTTTTTGAGGGGGAGAGAGGAGGGCGGGAGTGAGGGGGGGTTTATAATTTGGCTTGGAGATTGTTTTATTGTTGTTTTATTTATTCTTCACTGTTATTTTATTGTTAATGTATGGGCTTTGTTGTTTTTTTGGTCTGGAAACCCAAAGGAGAGAGACCATGTATATATCTGCGATATTCGGGCCCGCCCCCCTTTTATGTCTTAATTGATTTTTTGTGAAAGTTATTTCATTTGTATGCATTGTTCAATAACTAAAATAAACTTAATTACTAAAAAAAGGAGGTTCACCACCTGTCAACGTGGATTTCCAAACAGACTTATACTTGCCCAGTACAGTTGCAAAAATGGAGACTGCCTACTGTGAAAATGCAATATAATTCAGATGGTGAATTTTGTATGGTAACTAATTACAAAAGTTTTAAGTATGGTGAGAAAACCTGTTCTACTGAAGAGTCAAATTTTTGTTTTGTCCCACATCAAATAACTATTATTGGGCACACAGTTATTACCCCTTTCCCCATTATGGACCCTGATATCATTGATGGTAACCCTGATTATCTGCTTACTCTTTCAGAGTACAGCCACAGACACTACCAGATATTTCCCAAAATTTCTGTGATATTTCCCGAAATATCTCCAGCTTTCTGTATTTCCACAGTAGGGGCAGCAGAGAGAAACTCTTTGGAAATTTTGCAAAATATCTGGAAATAGCTGGCAAGGTCTTTGGCTACTACTGTACCTTATTTTAGTGTTCACATTGAAACTTTAACTTTGACATTAAAATCACTTTTATACAGGAAAGAAACCCATCTCATCCACATCAGCAATAATATCTCCAAAGCTAATGAAGCAGTCCTTGCTCTCATTAATGATGGTGATTTGAATAGTTCACTTACTAACACTTGGTTAGAGATTACCTTTTTGCTATTATACAAGCATTCTTTATATTTTTTCTGATTATTATGCTTTGCTGCCTATGGCAAACATTACGCCAACACTGTGAGCAGCTGGAGTTCCTTTACAAGGCTTGCACATTGGGTCTGCGACTGACCCCTGCTCTCTATCCACTTCCTTACTCTTGCTTGTGTTGCCCCTTCAGAGGCAACATGGGGGGGATGTTACATGAGGTCCCTGCACCCTAATTGGTACCCCCAGATGTACACCACAGACAGCTTGCATTTAGGTATATGTTATACTAACATATAGGGCTAAGGGCATCTACCGTATAAGAATAGATGTCAGGATATGTATGCACATTATTGCTACACACTTTACTTTCCAATATACATACATATTTCTTGCTTACAAGATGTTAGGACATCTGTGTCCTTGTAATGATTATGATGTATGAGTCAGCACTGCCATCTTCTGATGAGTTGTATTACTACATGGCTATGTACAAACTGTACCTCTTTGTTTCTACAAAATGATGATTATAACAACATTGTATAATGTTATCTTGGACTTTGGACCACCTCTAATTTAGCCAATTGGGCTCATCTCTGTAACAAGAAATGTTTCTATCTTACAGTAACCATGGTAATTTTCTTAGGTATATAATGTAAGACATTAAATCTTCTTACTCGGAGACCCCAGAAGACATGGAGATTCCTTGAGGGATAGGGAATGCTTAGCATTGTCTCCCAGTTCCTATTGGTAAGAACTGCTTAGGGCAACTGTGATTTTCCTTTTGGTAGTAGTAAACAAGCGTTGTTACTCTTATGCAACATGTCTGTTATTCCTTGCATGCCCATTATTACTAAAAACCTGAGAGTGAGGTTTAGACCTCCTGCCAGCAGCAACAGGCATGGGGTGTGCCTTGGGGTTGTCAACCCTAATGCTCACCCCATTCTCATATACCATACCCATCTCAGCTTATTTGAAGTCACCAAAAAATGGCCTAAGAGCACCTTCCACCCTAGAACTCAGGATCACCATGTTAAAACAACAAGGAAATGATAGAATGCATCCTTAGGATGGCAGAGAAAGGGGACATATTGCTGATGGGGGACCTGAATATGCCAGATGTTAACTGTTGCACCTTTGCTGCAGCCACATCCAAGAGCAGGGCCATTCTCAATGCTCTACTGGGGCATGCCTCAGATAGCTAGTTTTGGAACACACTCAGGAGGGAGCAATCTTAGACCTGGTACTCTCAGATGGGGACAGAGAGAGGATCTCAGATCTAGAAGTGGTTAGCCATCTGGGAACAAGTGACCACCAAACAGTGTGGTTCACAATAAACTTAGTTGTAGAGTCAAGCCATACAAAAGTAAAGGTACTGGACTTCAGGAGGGCTGATTTTGTCAAAATGGGAGAGCGCCTCAGAAAAGCACTAGCAAACAGGCAAGAAAGTAGGGTGGAGCAACAATGGGGAGACATCAAAACCACCATCACATAGGCAACAAGCAAATAAACAAATCAAAATGAAAGAGAAAAACACTATAGTTCTCAAAAGAAGTGGCGGATAAGGTTAGGGAGAAAATGGTAGCATTCAGGAAGTATAAGGAAACACAAAGAAGGAGCAGGACAGAGAACTGTACCAGTTAAATCAGAAGGAAGCGGGGAAGGCAGTCAGAATAGCAAAGGCCCAAACCAAGGAAAAGATAGCCAACTCGGTTAAGAAAGGGGATAAAACATTTTATAGGTACATTGGGGATCAAGGAAAGACTAAGGCAGGGATACTGAAGGAGAATAAAGAGGAAGATGGTTGGGCAGAGAGCAACACTGAAAAAACAGGGATACTGAATGAATACTTCTGCTCAGTATTCACAATGAAGAGCAGGGGTAGATACCTAGTCCAGTCAATATAATCACTCTGGATGGGGGTTGATATTAGTCTTTTCACAGAAGAAAGGGTTCTGAAAGAACTCCTAAAACTAAAGGTGGATAAAGCAATGGGGCCTGATTGGATTCACCACAGAATTCTAAAAGAACTAAGGGAAGAATTACTAACACCACTGACTACCCTTTTTAATAAATCATGGGAGGTTGGTGTGGTACCTGAGTACTGGAGGAGGGTGGATGTGAGTCCCCTTCACAAAAGTGGGAGCAAGACAGAGGCAGAAAACTACAGACCTGTCAGTTTGACCTCAGTGGTACAGAAAATGATGGAATCACTTCTGAAGGAAAGAATTGTTGAGTACCTAGAGGCCAGTGGGGCACAGGACCAAAGCCAGCATGGATTTACAGTAGGAAGGTCATTTCAGACATATCTAATAGATTTATTTGACTGGGTAACCAAACTAGTAGACCAGGGATGGGGCTGTGGGCATGGCCTACCAAGACTTTAGCAAGGTATTTGACAAAGTTCCACACAAAGTATTAATAAAAAATTAGCCAGCCTGGGAGTGGGTCCCAGGGTGGTAGCCTGGGTAAAACATTGGCTGGACAACAGGACACAGAGGAGAATAGTAAACAGAGTCCACAGTGAAGAAAGGGGGGCTTACTAGTGGGGTACCACAGGGTTCAGTACTGGGACCAGTCCTTTTTAATGTCTTTATAAGTGACATTATAGAGGGACTGGAAGGGAAAGTATGTCTCTTTGCGGATGACACAAAGCTCTGCAACAGGGTTGATACTCAAGGTGGGGTGGAAAGGATGAAAAGGACTTGGAAGGTTGGAGGGATGGTCAAATGTATCGAGCTTAGATTCAATGCAAAGAAATGCAAAGTAATGCACCTGGGAAACAAAAACCCAGGGGAAGAGTACACAAGGGGGGGTGAGATACTGACAACAAAAAAATGGAAAGGGACCTGGGGTAGTCATATCAGATGACCTAAAGGTGGCCAAGCAATGTGAGAAGGCAGTAAGAAGGACTGGGGGGATACTGGGATGCATAGGGTGAGGCATCACCAGTTAGAAAACAGGAAGTTGTTATCCCTCTGTACAGACATTTGGTAAGACCACATCTGGAGTACTGTGTACAGTTCTGGAGACCCCATCTCCGCAAGGACATAGACAGGGTGGAGGCTGTCCAGAGGAGGGCATCCAAAATGGCATAGGGTCTGCAGTAGAAGACATATGAAGAAAGACTAAAGGAGCTTAAGACGTATAGCCTCGAGGAAAGGAGGGGGGGGGACATGATAGAAACTTTCAAATACCTCAAGGGAATCAACAAAGTCCAAGAGGGTAGCATCTTTCAGAAAAAGAGATGTGCAAGAACAAGGCGGCACAATTTGAAGTTAGAGAGAGGATAGCTCAGTGGTAATGTTAGGAAGTATTTCTTCACAGAGAGGGTTGTAGATGCATGGAACAGCCTTCCTGAGGCGGTTGTAGAGTCAAAAACAGTGGGGGAATTCAAGAATGCATGTGACAGATGTAATGCATGGGACAGATATAAGGCAATTCTAGTGGGGTGTAAACTGTTGGTTAACTAGGATCTGCAGCTTATCCATTAGGTAGGGAAATAGGCAGACTAGGTGGGCCAAGCAGTCCTTGTCTGCCATCAGATTCTATGTTTCTGTGTTTCTATGTTGCTAAATGGTCACTCCTCTTTCTACTACAAAGGACCAAAAATTAGGAACAGTCTGCCAAAACACCTGAGACAACATGGCAAATCTAGATTATGGAATAATATCAAAGCCTGGTTCTGATCAATAGCATCTTCTCCTAGCTCATGCTGCCCAGGCTCTGCCACCATGTAATCCAAACCCCATCCCTACCTCTCTCCACCATAGAGAGACATTCCAAACCCCTCCTCCTGATTGTCACCCCTCCCCTCTGCTCCCACCACGGGATATCTGACTGGCTCCTGCTGCCTCATTACAGCCTATGTCATTTTTGACTGGGCTAACTTCTACATCTTCCTGCTTTGATTCTTCTTATATAATTTGTCACTGTACATAAATGAACTACACAAACATGAAAACTATGTAATCTAAGCAACCATGTAAACTATGTAATTCATGTAACTATGTAACCATGTAACTAAGAAACTGTAATATCCTCCGTTGCCAAGGTGTCCCTTGAAAATGAGTCCTAGCCCAATGGATATGTACTTGTTCATGTCTCATGAATAAAATACAGCTGCTACAACTACTTCTACAATTTACTCATGGAATGGGGTGAGTGTTAGAGTTGACAATCCCAAGATACAACTCATGCCTGTTGCTGCCTGCAGGGTAGCAGTGAGGTGTTAGGGTTGGAAACATTTCATTTTGCTGCTTGGAGGGTGGGGTGCATTCGGGTGGGAACACCTAATGCTATGTTTTCCTACTTTTGTGGCATTATGTTACCTAACCTTTGCAGTAATACAGTTTTTACAAAGAATATATATATATATATATATATATATATATATATATATATATATATAAAATACAAAGAACCTCTGTGCATAAACACTGAGGCAAGTGTTACCTGAAGGGCATTTGGCTGAAGTTGTTTTCATAGGCTGATAAATACATGAGCGCCTCATTATTTAAACATAATGGTAATTACAGACAAAGAGTAGCTGGTCCATTCTAGCAGACTAGATAAGGAAGGTCTTCACTCCAGTTTGCAAGGGTGCTTAGTAGCCTTTTGCAAATTGTGTGAGAGGCCTTTCGGCATCATGCAATTCTGCTTAAAGTTGGACCAGCATAACATTCTGTGGTGATTTGCATATGCAGCCCATGATGCTTTGCATTGTGGGGGCATGTGTGATTTTGTATTTTATATATATATATATATTTATATAGAGTGACACAGTAACACCACTATAATGCCAAAGTAATGATGTTTAGTAGCACCCAAAACAAGCAGAAATCCCATACACTTACCGTCAGAAACTGTCTTGCAGTCCTTCTTGAACAAATACCACATTTCAAATACCTAGGGGTCACCTTAGACATCTATCTATCCTATGCTAAACATGTAGATAATGCAGTCAGGGCTGTCAACATCAAGACTGGTCTACTACATAGACATAAACACTGCCTTACCCCAGAAGCCCTCCAACTTGCTATATATAGTTCCATCATACCCATTGTAATAATAATAATAATACATTTTATTTCTCAAAAGCACCTTCTGGGCCATCAAGGCACTTTACAAAAAGACAAAAACAATCATATTAAAACAAGGAACGTAATAATAGAATAAATAGCATAGAAATAAAATAAATAATGGGATCAGAATTATGTGGACTTATTATGTGGAATTATTGTAGACTATGGTCTTGTTATCTATGGAGCAGCTCCCATGTCTTCATTGGCAGGATATCCATTGCTCTGAGTAAGGCAAGCATACTACTCATGGGGTCCACATGTTTCACCTTCACCTGTGATTGTTATGCTGATACTGATTGGCTATAGCTTTCTGAGAGGATCCAATATTAAAACTGTCTTTTAGCCAAAAAAGCACATTTTGGCCTCATGACTCTAGGCACCACAAACCTGCTAAGCCCTCATTGTAGTTCACAGCATATGCGATGCTTGGACAGCCATCATCTCCATGTTCCTAGATGCCAGCAACCCAGGGGCAATGCTCATTTGCCTATAGAGCACCTCACTGGTTTAATACTCTTCATAATGATATAACTACTGTACCTAAATTGGGACCATTCAAACTGAAGTTAAGCCAGCATCTCACGGCCAACAGTTCTTGTGACTGCTTCATCTGAGACTCCCATCTACTAGCATTCAATCTTCCCCTAACAACTGGATAGCTCCGGTATTTCTGCTGTTACCTCTATAATTCCAAGGCTACCCCCCTTTTCACACTTTAACAAGGCCTATGGCTGCCACTTCCTACCTTTCTTACCCCTGCCCACATCACCCCTCTGCCCCTACCCCTCCCACACCAGCTTGACAAGGCATATGGCTGCCACCTCCTACCTTTCTTATCCCCCTGCCCACTTCACCCCCTTTCCCTAGCCCCCCACACCAGCTTGACAAGACCTATGGCTGCCACTTCCTACCTTCTTTTTCTTTTCTCCCATCTTTATCCTTCCCCCACTCATCTACACTTTCCTCCTATTAGAATGATAAAACTGTGTATGGATAAGTATATATTTGCTCATTTTATTTTACTGTTTTGAAAACATTGTACTTTTACTTCCTTTGTATGATTTGTCTCCCCTCCTTACTGATGTGGAACCTTTGTAAATGAACTGTCTGTGCTCAGAGGTATTGTAATCCGAGAATGAATAAATAAATAAATAAATAAAATAAACTATAGCTAGGGTTAGGTTTCTATGTTAAATCCCAAATGTGGCACTTAAATAACTTTGCAACCATTCAATAGATGTACACCAAATTATGCATGCCCTGTCTTGTGGGACCAATCTTTGACATGCCAAGTTTCTTTCCAACTAGATGTGCAGATTCTGAGCTGTTCATAATCAAAAGATGTGAACAAATCACCTTGTTTTGCTATTTTTTTGCCATCATGTAGCACCAAGATGGTTTGATATTTTTGTCTGAAGATTTTAGGGTAGAAAGGGTTTGCCTCAGAAGGATTTTCTTTGATGGTTTGGTGAAAAAATATGAATCCATTTCAAAGTTATTAAATTTTACAGCTTGGGGTTCTGAGCATGCTCAGTCAGCATAACAAATAGCTGGATGAAATTGTTGTATGGGGGGTCCTTTTTTATGAGTGAAAGAATCTTTTTTTCATTTGCCACTATCTTGTTTTCCATTTTTCACTAAAAATGTAAGTATGAAAAGTGACAAAAATGACATTCTGGAGAGCTACCAACGCATGTAGCTTGCTTATCGTGGCCCCCTCAGCTGGATTCTGCACTTAAGAGTTGCAGAAATGCCCATGAACTGTTTTTTTTGTTTTCAGATTATAAATCTTTTTTCATGACTCGTGACACAAAAAAACGATTCTTTTTCACATTACACGTCATGAAGAAGGATTCTTTTTCTTGATTGGAAAATCCATTCCCTGGTGTCTAGAGGCACCCCCAATCTCTGATCGCTGCCCCTTTCATACTTTTAGTTCCCTGGTGTCTAGTGGCACCCCCACCCTCTGATCCACATTGCCATCAATTAGTATTATTTCCCTGGTGTCTATTGGCACCCCCCCAAACTCGAATCACTCTCCCCATACATTATTCTTTCCCTGGTGTCTTGTGGCACCCCTCACCCTCCAAATGCCATCCTCATAATTATTCTGTTCATCTCTGGTGTCTAGTTGTACCCACCACCCTTCAAGCACTGTCCTCATTCATTATTTCCCTTTCCCTGATGTCTAGTGGCATCCCCAACCCTCAGATGGCTGTCCTGACCCTAAATTAAGAAAATGGTCCCTTGATGTTTTTTTAGCTGTAAAAAAGAAAACAGTCCCTCCCTGA
The DNA here is from genome assembly GCA_016271365.2 of Neoceratodus forsteri. Lineage (NCBI taxonomy): Eukaryota > Metazoa > Chordata > Ceratodontiformes > Ceratodontidae > Neoceratodus > Neoceratodus forsteri. Next base: position 658,864,351 of record CM028130.1, read on the forward strand.
TCTAACCCCACTACCCCCACTTCCACTCAACACCCACCACCCTGCACTTCTCAGACCCACCGCACACCCTCACTCTCCTGAACAGGTGCGAGGCTGCAGACCCACTCTCCTATGGAAGATACATCTTGCTACTGGAACTGCGGACTGCAATGTGAGGAACTAAGGTAATCACGGTTCAATGTATTACAATCAGTTTTTCAATTTTGAATCATAACTGAGACATTTTTGCATATTTTGACCCCAAATTTACAGAATGGCCTTTTTGGCACAACTCCTCATAAACAATGTTAGTGGAATTATGCAAATCTGGTGGTAAAGGTGGTTTCATGATCACTTGGTGAAATTACCTTTTGGGCAGGATTTGAAAATTTTCACTGCCCTTGTTCATGAGGTGCATTAATAGGAAGGCTATGTTGAAAATTAGGGTCAAAATATGTAAAAAATGCAAAGTTATGCACATGCTTTGAAATGTCACTATGCTAGCTCATAATTCTGATAATTTTAAATATGATGCCAAATTTTCAACATGACCATATTTTTAAAGCACCTCATGAACTTGACATCTGTCATTTTTCAAATCCTGGCCAAACTGTCTTTTCACACCTGTGGTGTGGAATGGCATTGCAGTGGCGCATAATCACATTTTCGAGGGGATTTAAAAATTTTCAGTAGCAGGTTCATGAGTCAGTGTAATAAGAATGCTATGGTAACAATTTGGTTGTGATTTAAAATTCATCTATGAATGGACTGGAGCACAGGGTCCAGAGGGTGCTGCACTCACACAGGCAAAAAAGGATATGATTACAGTACCTCAGAAAGTATGGATGGATGGGAGTGCAGGACCCTCTGGGTCTTGCACTCCCACAAGCAAATGAGGATGCAATTATACTATCTCAAAAAGTAAGGAAATTCATTACAAAAAAACTTTGTTAATGCACTAGTTAGGCAAGGATTGTGCCTTGGGTTGTCAACCCTAACACTCACCCCATTCTCCTATACTGTACCCATCTTAGTTTATTTACTGATGGAATGGGGTGAGCGTTAGAGATGACAACCCCAAGACACACCCCATGCCTATTGCTGCCTGTAGGATAGGGGTGGGATGCTATGGTTGGAAACCCTAATGCCACATTTCCCTACTTTTGTTGCTTTAACCCTAACTAGTGCATTAACAAAGCTTTTTGCAATGAATATATATTAGAGGGGCACAATACTACAGTTATGGTTGAGCATGACTTTCTATGTTAAACCCCAAATTTTCACTTCAATAACTTTGCAGCCTTTCAACATATATGCACACAATTTTGCATGCATGGTCTTGAGGGGAACATCTCTTGATATGTCAAGTTTTGCTCCATTTGGCTCTTTGGATTCTGAGCTGCACATAGCAAAACAATGTAAAAAATTACTATTTTTTGCCCTTTTTTGCCATCACGTAGTGCCCAGATGGTTTGGAATTTTGGTCTGAAATTTTAAAGGTACATAGGGCTTGCCTCATAAGGATTTCTCTTGGTGGTTCTGTGAGAAAATATGAATCTATTCCAAAGTTATTAAATATTAACATTCTGGGTTCTAAGCATGCTCAATCAGTGTAAAAAAATAGTTGATTAAAGTTTTTGAAGGGGGGGATCCTTTTGGTGAGGTTTTTCATACACCACCATCTTATTTTTAATTTTTTTATTTGAAAAGGTACAAAAATGGCATTTCCAGGGAACCCACCATATGTATGTTGCTCCTCAGTTCTCTGTTAGGTGGATTCTGCAGTTAACTGTTAGAAAAAGGTCCCCCAAAGTTGCTTTTCTTTGGTTTTTTAATCCTTTTTCATGATCGCTTGTGGGTTTTTCATATTCCATGATATGAAAAATGTCCACTTAAAAGTGTTTTGTTTTGGTGTTTTGTGACATCACATTGCAGCTAGATGGTTTGGAATTTTGGTCTGGAATATTCAGGGTAGAAAGGGCTTGGCCCACATATGTTTTTGTTGCTAGTTTGGTGAAAAAAATTAATCTGTTTTAAAGTTATTCAGTTTTAAAATTCAGGTTTTGGCTTTTAAATCCTTTTTCATAACTTGTCTAGTTTTTCTTATTCTGTGAGCATACTCAGAACCCTACATTTTAAAACTAAATAACCTTGGAATGGATTACTGTTTTCTTTCCAAACCACCATAGGAAATATCCGTGGACCAATCCCTTTCTACCTTAAAAATTTCAGACCAAAATTCCAAACCATTTGGCCACAAACAGATGGCATAAAAAAGCAACAAAACACTGACAACTGCCATCCAGATGTTTCACTTATATTTCCCTAGGGCCCAATTCTAGAAGCACCACTATTCATGTTGCAAGCTGTGACATATGAAGGGTACAGTTGCACCAAGGACCATGCACCTGATTATCTCTCAGGCAGGGTCCCAGCGGCTAAGTCCCATGATGTGCGGCAACCCCAGTCATGCACCAAATGGAGAGTACACCTTAACAGGTTGCCACATATTGCCCAGGTAAAGGGTGTAGGTGCCTCCACAAGTCCTGATCCCTATTTATAAGTAATATGTAGCCCTTATGGGCTAGCGGCCACCTGCAAGTCCAGCTCCTGATAAAATTAAAAATATGTACCCCACAGGGCTGTCAGACCCCCCAGTCCTACTCCCTGTATAAGTGCAGAAAGTGCCCCGCAGGGCTAATGGAACCCCCCAGCCCCAAACCCTGAACTGCAAGTGTGGGTGGTAATGCACAATGTTAAAATAAAAAAACAAACATAGCCCAGTTATCCCTGGAAGTCCAGTGGCCCCACACCCAGCAGTGCCAGACCACCCTGCTCCCCCAACCCATACCCAGCTGGTGACTGGCACAGCTCACCTCTCACTACCGTGGCCAGCCACTGACTGAGCTCTGTATCAGCATATACTACTGTACATATTCATGCTTATTTGCCTGTGGGAGTGCAGGGTCCATATATTACTATGGAAATGCAGGTCACTATTTGTCCTGCATTTCCATCTGTGGGGCAACAGCAACCAAGTTTTCAGAATAGCCTTCTTATTATACCACATCATGTAGGTGGGACTGAAAAATTTCAAGCCCCCACCAGAACATGATTCCACACCACAGTCGCAAAATTCATTTTGGCCAAGATCTGAAATATGACAGCAGTCACGTTCATGAGGTGGTGTAAATAAATGGCTATGTGGAAAATTTGGGGTTAAAATATTTAAAATTAACAAAGCTATGAGCAACATACCGGTAGTAAAATTTCAACATATCTGCACAACTTTGCCATTTTTACATATTTTGATCACAAATTTTCACCATACCCTTCTTATGATGCCACCTCATGAACAAGGGCAGTGAACATTTTCAAATTCTACCTGAAAGGTGGCCAAGTGACCATGAAATCACCTTTATGGTTTGATTTCCAAAGTTCCACCACCATTGGCCATGAGGTGGGGTCCCAAAAAAGGCGATGTTGAACATTTGGGATCAAAATAAGCAGAAATGAAAAAGTTATGCATCAAAGCTGAAAACCCCATTGAACTGCATTTACCTTAGTTTCTCATATCACAGTTGGTGGCTCCAATAGCAAGTTGTATCTTTTATCGGAGAGTGGATCTTCACCCTGGACCTGTTCAGGGGAGAGAGGGTGTGTGGGGTGCTGGGGAGGAGTGGGGCGGTGGGTGCTCAGTGGGAGGTTGGGGTAAAGGGTCAGATAGGCAAGGAACCATTTTCTTTTTTACAGGTTAAAAAATTAAAACAATGAGGAATCAGTTTCTTTTTTATGGCTTACAGTACAATGATAGGGGGAAGGTGATTGTATGGTAGGGGTTGCCACTAGACTCCAGGGAAACATTATATTCAATACAAGGTAGGCAATCAGAGGGTGGGGGTGGCACTAGACACCAGGGGCCAAATTTTACAAAGAGATGTGGTGGCACAGCAAACTTGCAGTAGGTTGTGTGAAGTAAGTGGTGACTTGCATCACACCTTGTGGCTAGCCCAATTTTCAAAGTATTGTGCCGCAAATGTCCTCTTCATGTCCGGAACATGGGATGCAGCGAGTTTGACCTGCTTCTGCCTGGTCGAACTTTGCATCCTGGATTGCAGCACTTGTGCCAACCCTTTGGCACAAGCAGCCATACTGTGGGTAAAATGTCGCAAATACTCCACAACCTTTGAAAATCAGATCACTTTGTTTCCGAGAGGCTTTGGTACATCTGCGACCCCACTTGCATCAGATGCAAGGCTTAACATAAGCCCTGCATCCACCTTCTAAAATCAAGCAACTGGGAACATAATATTAACACTGGAAGAGCAATTTGAGTGTATGGGTGCCACTAGACACCAGGGAACATAACATGAACACCAGGAGGGCAATTTGAGCATGGGTGAGCACCACTAGACACTAGGGAAACTTTATATTCAATATGGGAGGGTAATCAAAGGGTGAGGTTGCCACTTGACACCAGGGATACAGTAAAAAAAGATGAGAATGGCAATCAGAAGGTGGGGGGATCCACTAGAGAACAGGGAAAATGGATTTAAATGTTTTTCCTTATGGATCCTTTTTCGTATGAACAAAAAAGGACATATTAAAAAAGTGGAAGCAAGTCACACAAAAGGCTGCAGCAAATAAAAAAAATGCATTTGGGGGTCTTTTTCCTGACAGTTAAGTGCAGAATCCACCTAACGTTAGAGGTGGGTGAAAGTTGAGGATTCCACTTTAATGGAACTTTCATGGATATTCGGAAATTTCACAGAATTTTTAGAACTTCCACCATTGGTGAGATTGGAATCTTCTGAATGTGTTTGGCAGATTGTTGCCCTGTTTTGCAGAATTTTTTGACTGAACTGCAGAATAAAAAACATGACCTGCGGAATAACAGTTTTAAGGAATTGTTTTCTGCAGTTTAATGAATCATTCCTCAGTACATGTAATTATTCTGCAGTTCAGTGATCAGTTCTGCGGACTTTTTTCTCCTCAGTTTAATATAATAATCTGCAATTTATAAATTCGTTCCACCATTCTAAATTGGAATTTCTGTGAAATTTGCTTATTTGATTTCCGCACTTTTCGCAGAAGTGAAAATCTGCCTTTTGCAGAAATTCTGAATGGCTCAGGAATAGGGTGAAGACATGAGAAAGAGTCAGACAAGCTTATTAATGTCCGATGTATTTTATTTTGGGATTTATGGATATATCTGCTTTAGCAAACTGTTGATTGTGATTTTAGGATTTTCTTTCATATACACCCCAAGGCAGGAGTCTGTTTCATTTACTATGCCTTTGGAATACAGGGGGAAAATAATTGGGGGTATGGAGTGTGCCAATTTTCTGAGACAGCCTGGTTACTAACTGTTCTCATTCTAGGTCTTGGCTAATTAATCAGTTAAAATAATATCCTGGAATGTGAGCGGGTGAGGGAGCAACTCAAGAGGTATCAAATCTTTAAACAACTCAATTTAATCAAAGCTCAAATTATTTTTCTCCAAGAAATCCACCTCCTGGCACAAGAATCTCACTGGCTTCATAGACAGGGGGTTAAACAGGTGTTTTCAGCTGGAGATTCAACATCCAACAAAGATGTAGCTATTCTATTTATGAGCAATGTATCCTTTCAAGAGGAACAAACAATTGTCGATCTGCAAGCTAGGTTTGTTCTAGTAAGAGGTATACTGGAATGGAAGGAAATTATTTTAGGGAGTATCTATGGCCCAGTAGGTGGGGACCCCGCCTTTTTTATGGACCTAGCTGACCGAATTGCAGCCCTCTTGCTGGTCTCTCTGGTCTTGGGAGGAGACTGGAATCTCCCCCCTACCCAGGATTTAGATCGATCATCCCAGATTTTTTGACCACTGACCACAGCTCAGCAAACCCTAGAGGATTTCAAAGAATTACTGGGTTTGTGATCTTTTATCCTTCAGTTCAGGCCTACACATTTCACTCCACAGTACATCTCACTTCGTCTAGAATTGATTACATACTAACCAGTGCAGCCTTAATACTCAAAGTGCTAGAGGGGGGACTAGACTCAATAGTACTCTCAGACCATGCCATAGCCTGGCTACAGTTCCTCCCCACTTTAGACTCACAACAAGACCCCACTTGGAGACTTAACACACAACTCCTCAATGATGATTACATCATCAAGAGGATTAATTCCCAAATACAAAGCTTTATAGATTCTAACCAGGATTCAGTACCTAGATTTGACCATGAATGGTGTACATTAAAGTGCTACCTATGGGGTGAATTCATCTGTATAGCATCTTGGAGAAAACACATCTGAGAAGCCAAAGCTGAGTCACTTCTGGAACAAATAAACAACCTTGAGATGTCCCTATCTCCCTCTTCTCTGCCAGACCTTCTTGCTTCCTTGCTCTGTCTGAGAAATGATTACTCACTCTTGCTACAGGAAAAAAGCAGAATATGCTATATTAAGAACCCAATCTACTTATATTGAGCATGGGGACAAAGCAGGGCAATTGCTTGCCCTATGCTTGAAGAAACTTGAAATTTCTAGGGTAATACACTTCACAGAAGACCCAGAGGGCCTGATGCACACTCATCCTGGAACATCTCAAAGGTGTTTGAACAATTTTATGCAAACCTATTCAATCGCAGAGTCTCTCCGCCATCTCAACAGGACATTGCAGATTATCTAACTAGGATCCCCTTCCCAGTCCTGGATGAGTCTCAACAAGCCTTCTTAACATCTCCCATTTCACTACCAGAGGTAGAACTAGCCATCAGATGCCTTGCTCTGGATAAATCTCCTAGACCCGATGGGTTCCCATCAAACTTCTATAAATGCTTCCTTAAGGAGCTATCCCCTCTTCTACTCCATCTCTTTCACCACATTCTCACATCTGATTCTCTGAACCCTCTCTTCTTGAAGCCACAATAGTGTTGCTCCTGAAACTGGATAAGCCTCCAACCTATCCTTCGAGTTACCACCCTGTCTCTATTAAATTGTGATCTTAAAATTTAAACTAAAATACTAGCCTCCAGAATCTGAAAAATGTGGTCATCTCTCCTCAATCCAGAGCAAATGGGATTTGTCTGAGGGCATTCATCATCGGACCACTTGCGTAAACTTGCACATATTTTCCAATCTGCAGAAGCAGCAGACACCCCCATGGCCCTGATCTCTCTCGATGCTGAAAAAGCATTTGATAGAGTGGACTGGGAGGTTCTCTGGACCACCCTCAAGAGGTTTGTCTTTCCCTCTGTCTTCATCCATTGGCTGCAAGTGATTTATTCCTCTCCCTCTGTGGAAATCTATTGCAACGGAGTACTTTCTTCAAGCTTTCCTCTTTATTTGGGCACCAGACAGGGTTGTCCCCTATCTTCTTTTCTTTTCAACCTTTACCTAGAACCCTTAATTAGACAGTTAAAAACATCGCCTCAGATTCATGTTATTCCCATCAGTAACAAAGCACCAATTTTGTCAATCTATGCAGATGATATTCTCTTGCATCTCTCACATCCCTCAACGTCTCTTGAAGAAGTTCTTAGAATAACGACAGAATATAGTCTCCTTTCTAATTGCAAGCTAAAATGTAGCAAAATGGAGATCTTTCCCTTGAATCATCAAAAGCATAGTGCTGAATTCTCTTGATTTTGCATGTCTTGGTCACCTCAATCTATTAAATATTTAGGCATTCATTTATCCACTGATGCTGCTGTCATGAAAAAACTCAACTTAGAAGACCTTCTCTCAGTCATACAGCAAGATTTACTTCGATGGCAGCACCTCCCCTTATCCTTATGGGGGAAGAGTCAATGTGATGAAAATGAATGTCTTACCCATACTTTTCTACCCACTTAACATGTTAAACATGTGGCTTCCTCTTAATTTTTTTCAACGCATTCACTCCCTCATCACTAATTTTATATGGATGGATAAATCTCCTAGACAATCGCATACTAAGTTGATACCCCCCATGGATCTTGAGGGACTCTGGCTTCCCAACCTCCTGTATTATTATTGGACCAGCCACCTGCAGAAATGTAGCAAATAGTTAACAGTTAACCCCAAACTTCAGGAGGAGAACTATGTCCCAATTTGGCTACAAATTGAACTGGACCTACTCTCCTCCTCTAACGTTTCTCTGCAAGTGGCCTTCTTCACTCCTAAAGCATCTATTCCTTCTCACCTCAGATGCACTGTCATAGGGACATCAGTCAAAGTACTCTGCCAAATATTCCATTCCTTTCACAAAAACCCTGTTAAAGACCTGAAACAACCCTCATTAAACAAGCCCAACTTAAAGATTGGTGGATCCGTTCTATCACGAGACTGGCTACTGCAACTGCATGGTTGCAGGGTATCTGATCTGATCTATACCCAGCCAGAACCTTATTACCCACTAAGGAGTTGCTAACAAACTTTTGCATTTCCCCACACTTCACATTTCAGGTCTACCAGCTAAGGCATCTGCTCCTGACTCATTTTGGTCTTATCCCAGAAGCATCTGAACTGAGTCCCATATTGCACCAAACACAAGACCTAGCAAATCAGCCTCACAGTATAGCAGCATTATACAACCTTCTTCTCTCTGTAGTTTATCCATTTCATCTGAATGGATCCAAAATCTTGGAACACCTTCTAGCAGGACATATGATTAATTGGGCCCAAAATCTGGAAAGACTTACACAAATACCATTCTCAAGATAGATTAAGGCTTACCCAATACTAAATAATATTTATTATACACTGGTTAAGCTGGTCAAGATGGGCCATCTCACTTCTTCAGATTGCACAAGATGTGGCAAGATGGAAGGGTTTCTCTTGCACATCTTTTGGGAATGTGAGAAGTTGCCCCCCGCCCCCGGGACAAGATCAAGTCCCATACTAATCTGCTGCTGGGCCTGGATAATCTCTTCATTCCTTCAATTTGCATTTTAGGAGATTATACACCAATAAGGGTAAAATAAAGAAAATATCATATATCACTCATCTCCATGGCTGTCAAAAAACTGGTCCTTAGACACTGAATAGATCAAACTTCAATTTCCCATAAGGAATGGCTACACAAATTATCCTTTTACCTGTGAGCAGAACACATGATTGCAAGCATCCGCAATAAGCCACATCTGTTTAAAAATGGGGCAAACTGGATGCTCTATATTTGAACTTACCTCCTGAATAGTTCCTCTCACTACCCACTGTATCCTAATAGAATATCACCTCTTTCCTCTCTTAGCAAAGTGGCATAAATGGCACACTCCAAGGGGAGAGGGGAAGAGGGTTAGGGGATGATGAATTGGGGTGAGAGGGTGGGGGAGAGGAATGATATAGGAATTTACTGTTTCTTTCTAAGTACTATGTTGTGACTGTTAATTGTACTTACAAACTTCTATAAAATAAACCAAATTTCAAAAAAACAAAGATTAGCGGTAAGACTAATGAGGAGATACATTCCTGGAAATCACAATTCTTAAGAGCCACACTTATTTTGGCATGTCACTCGAACCCTAAAATTTAAGGGATGCTAGTTATTAACACACTAGTAGGTTATTTCTAAACTTGTATAGTTAAATGGTGGAACTGAGAAATGTAATGCCAATCAACTACATAACTAAGTCATAAACCATCATGCCAGAGTGAAACAAGTGTGGTAGATGTTCTGGGAGTCAGGGACTGCTGAGCACACATGGGTAACTTGGCATGGGTGTGCATCTCATTCAGTCAGGGATAAAAGAGATTGCAGTCCTAACAGTCATTCTGACTTCTCAGTACTCTACAGCAAAGGTGAAAAACACCATATTGAATTACCACACAGCTAAATCACATGGTACTCCAGTGCCAATTTTTCCATTATTTATCCTGCAAGACTGCACTTAGCACACAGAGGTACTCTTAAACAGATGGTTAAAAAAATCCCTTAGACAATTGCTTTCATGAGGAAGCTATACACTTTGACTAATATTACCCCTTTTCATCTCCCCCAAAAAATAAACTTAGTTCAGTCCTTCACTTTTGCATAGGGATCCCATACCTGGAACTCAATCCCATTAGAACTGTGAGGTGTTAATATTATGATCGGGAAAAGCCAGTTAAAAAATAGTATAGAGATCTGGGTATAAAACCCATGCTATGCTGTCCGAATAGAGTTACCTGAATTTGTATTTAGAGTCTTGCTGCTTTACCTACATATTTATGCAATTCTTGTAAGACAATGTATGATCAGATCAGAAACAGAGTTTTAACTAGGTGTGTAGTGTGTACACTGTGATATGTTATATATGATATGTGATCTGTGAACTGTGATTTGTGAATAATGATTTATTACTATATCTGTATAGTCAAGCTTTGATATATGAAAATGGAATGAATGTATTGGGACCGCACTGAATATGAGCTCTGCTCAACTGAGTCATTCCCTTTCATGGTATTGAATTTATTTATTTTTTATTTAGTTGTTTATCCAGGTATTGAATAAAATATACTACTTGTACTACTACTAAAATTCCCTCAGCACAGTTACCAAAAGCACACAATTATTACACCTGATGTAATACTTTACTCTTGGAGCATGGATGAGTAAACTCTGCCCAGTGCATTCAAATATCCACAAGAACAATCCATTCTGAAGGAGAAAAAGGCTAGTAAGGAAATAATATGGTAAGAAACAAGTCCAAGAGTGCGGTAATGCCCAATTAATCCTCAGTATCTTCCACATGAGATTCTTTTATTTGCAACTCAAGGTTTATTAACATTTTTCCATACAGAGAACAAAACAACATAAATTGTACAATACATAATCAGTACAAGAAAAAATGGGTGATCCATCACCCCTTCCCCACCATCCTCCCCCTCCACCCCAAAGCTTGCAGTAAAGGTATATGAATAACAACAGAGTTTCTATTCAATACCTTAGTACTAGGCAGGTTGAAGGAATATTGAGCTTGCAAGGGGCCCCAAATATTAGTAAATCTAGCAGTGTTGTTACAGAGGCTTGCAATTGATCTTTCTGTTCAAAAGTTAGCTAAAAGCTCCCTCAACCATTCAGTATAGGACATTATCCTTCCAATGTCTAAATGCCAGTTTTTTAACCATCATTGAGATTAAGGGCATATGAAACCTATGGGCAAGGACCAGATTCTCAGAGAAATCCCCCAGTAGACAAACTTTTGCAGAGAACAAATCATTAAGGCCTAAGAGGGGGTCTACTCTATGTTTAATAAGTGTCCATATAGGGGCTACCTTGGGGCAGGTCCAGAAAATATGAAGCAGGTTGCCTTCTTCCTGTGTACATCTTATACAAGTGGAGGAAGGAGCAATGCCATATTTGACCATCTTTTGTGGTGTGTAGTATAAATTATGTAATATGTGGAATTGCATAAGGCAGAGTCTATCTTGAGTAATAAACTTATGGGAACCTTGCCATAAGATGGGCCAGTTTATGATCGACTCTGGGAAAAGAGAGGACCAGTAAATGGATGGACCAAAATTATCTAGATAAATCCAATCATACAAGGAACTAAATATCTTGGACACAGCATGCGGGAGACCAGCCAGAGGAACCATCTCAGCTTGGAATGCTGGTCCCTTGGACTGCGGAGGAACTTCCCCAAAGTTTTCACCAACAAATGATGTAACTGGAAAATTTTAAAAATATTGGCTTTCGGGATGCCCGATTTGGCAATAATATCAGGTGAAGATAACCAGGACTCCTCTACCTCATTTATAAAATATGAGTGAAAACAATCTTTTAGCCAAGGGAAGAGAGAACTTTACCATCAATCTTAAGATTGGGGTTACCCATTAATGGTTGTGCCAAATCTTGAAAATGATTAAATTTCATGAAGGCACAAAATTGACAGTGTACTTTGATAGAAATAGCAATCGGAGTGGTATGGAATTGCACAGGGAGACATTTTATCCTTGTATGTAAAAGCATGGAATGGGAAAGGCTATGATGTTTAATTTGAGCTGATTCTATTTTAAGCCAGATGGATATATAAAGGAACGGATTTTAAGGATCCTCTGGAACAAGCCATCTGAGACATTTACTAGCATGACTGGCCCAATAATAGAGACCAATATGTGTGAGATGGAGGCCTCCCTTAATCTTGGGGGCAGCCAATTTGTAAAAGGCCAGATGCGTTTTTTTACTGGCCCAAATAAAATCGATAATAAGACTGTAGACTTTCTTAAACCATGAAAGGGGAAGCCATAAGTTTAAAATATTAAGTAGATAGAAAAGATGGGGAAAAACATTCATCTTAATCAGATTAATTTTGCCCCATAGAGAAAGTGGGAGAAGGGACCATCCTTTTAAATAGAGTGAGCAGTAGGGAGTCCAAGTTTTTCTTTTGTAAAAGAGTTGGGCTTCTTGAGAGATCAATTCCCAGGTTTCTCAGACTCCTTTTCCCAGAACAGACCCAAGGCCGTGACTTCCTGTTTCAATATTTTATGATTGAGAGGAAATACAACTGTCTTTTCGACATTCAACTTATAACTGGAAAGGTCGCTGTACTCTTTGATGATCTCCAGCATGGGAGGGATAGATAAAGCAGTATGGGATAGCTGAAGTAAAAGAACATCAGCATAAGCTGATACTTTGACTTTGTTGTTTTGTATAGTGATACCTTGAATCCTGGGACAGTTAACAAGCCTATGTATAAGAGGATCCAGGTATAGGTTAAAAAGAAGAGGGGACAAAGGACAGCCCTGTCTCGTACCAGAATTTAGAGGAAATAAATCAGAGATAACTCCATTACTCAACACCCGGGCTGGCTGGGATTTATAAAGTGCTTGAACTAATTTCTGAAATTCTAAGGGGAAACCAGATGCATATAAGCTATGAAATAGAAAGTTCCAGTTGACCCTATCAAATGCCTTTTCAGCATTCAGGGAAACAAGAGCAGCAGGATATTCCATATCACTGGACACCGAGAAGACATTGGCCAAAGTACATTGGTGGTCAACTGAGGATCTGCTTTTCATAAATCCAACTCGTTCCGGTCCTATGAGATTAGGAAGAACCGTATTTATACGGTCAGCCAGTAATTTGGTTAGGATTTTGATATATTGATTGAGAGGAAAAATTGGTCTGTAAGTAGTTACTAGATCAGAGGACTTACCAGGTTTGGGTAGAATAATCAGGGCCTTGAATAATGATTTGTATATTTCAGAGCCAGAGAGAATTTTCTGGTATGGGGTAGAAGTAAAGGAACTAGTTGTTTTGCAAAAACCTTGTAAAAATTAGGAGAGAAGCCATCAGGCCCCAGAGTCTTCTCTATGGGGAGTTCCTTTATTATTCTAAAAAGCTCATTTTGAGAAATGGGAGCACATAATAAGAGCTGTTGTGTTTCTGAGAGGGAAGGGAAATGAGATTCTGCAAGACAGTTATCCAGATTATCTAGGGAAGGTGGGTTTGACAGAGGACCATATATCTGTTTATAGTATATATTAAACTCTGCTGTGATATCAACCGGGGCAGTTTTCAATGAATCACCTTCGGATGACCGAATAGCAGCAATCAGACTTGAAGACTCTTGTTGTTTAATTCTTAATGCAAGGAGGCGATCTGTTTTCTCTCCTTGATCGGTATATGAGGAATTGGTTTTTAGAATCATAAATTCTGCCTTCTCCCTCAGAAGACCTAGGTAAGTATCATTCAGCTTTATGAGCTCCTGCTGAATCTGTTCTGGAGTATGCGGGGACAACTTGGCCTCTATGTTTCTAATTTGAGAAAAAATATTTAACATTTGACTCTCTTTCTGTTTCTTCCATCTGGAGGCCAGGCTGATCAGTAAACCCCTTAAATAAGCCTTTAATGCACACCATTCTATATTGGGTTTACCTGTGGAGTTGTGGTTAACATGCACAAACTGTGTGATACTGTATGACCTGCAATATACTGTATTGCTCCCGGATCTTTTAAGAGCGGGTTATTAAGTTTCCAATGCCCCCTACTTTTGGGAAGGGAAGAAAATGAGAGCTGACATGTGACCAGAGAGTGATCAGAAAGGGGACCTGGATAGATGGATGAATCCAGTACCCCGGGAGTAAACTATGTGAAATCATGATTTAGTCAATGCTTGAGGCGGTCCCATGGACTGAAGGGGTAAATGTATACCTTCTGTCAGAAGGGTGAAGAATTCACCAAACATCATATAAACCCACCTGGTCCACCATATTCCTTAATGCTCTGTGAGCTGGAGAGAGACCTTTAAACTTGCAACCCGTGCAATCTATGTTCAGATCAAATGTTAGATTTAGATCACTTCCTATAATCATTGGGATTGATAGGAAGGGAACTAATGTGTTAACCAGCTGAAAGAAAAACCCAGGGGAGTCACTATTCAGACCATAAATGCTGCCCAGCAAAATATCAATAGCATGCAGTTTCCCATGAACAAACAAAAATCTACCATGAGGGTCAGTAATAACATTCACTGGAAAAAATGGGATTCCACATGAGATTCTACTGTTTCTGACCTCAGAATGCTTGAAGGTAGCTCTTCCACAAGATTCTCAGCCACTTTATCATCTGTAAAAGAATACATTTTGTCTAATTAGGTAAATTAAAAGTGGTCTGGGAATGATAATCTGTACTCAGTCGCTCTGGTTTTCAGTTTCTTGGTGACCCCTTCACAAGCGTTATGTCATTGTCTGGTGGCAAAAACATAGTCTGCAAAAACAGTACCTTTGCTTCTCCAGTTATCACTGGTGAAGCCTACTTCCGTGCTCATAAAATCTGATCCTGAAGCACTGAGGTTGTCAATGTCAGTAATACCATTCTGGGCCCCTCCATGTTGTTAAGAACTCTTTGTAGATTGATTCAGTATGCCTTAATAACTAGGACAGCAAAGCCAAGTCCTATAGTCTCCGGTAACCAGTATTTAAGAAATGTAGGGAGATCCTCCTCTTCAGTCTTCTCTGGTATTGTGAGAAGCTGACATTAGCCGATTGAGACCGATTAGCTAGCTGTTCAATCTGGGTATGAACAACAGTTTGTTCTTTAATAACTGTAGTTGTTGCAGTCAGTGCTTTCTCGGCCATCTGGCCATGGTCATTAACAGATCCTGCCATTGCTTCAAGCTGTTGTTCCACCAGTACTAGCTTGTTGATTCGCTGGTCTGACTTTTTATAGAATTTTTAATGGTTTGTGTTTACATGCTTTTGGCTTTTTGTAGGGATTCTGCATTCAATCCCGCCACAAGGATCTCTGGCTGGTATGGGCCTGCTGGTGTATTTGGAGGCCTTGAGATCCCAGTGGCATGATCATTTCTGCCAGTTCCTTTTGATCTTCCCATGGCTAAAAAAATCTGTATTTCTTCCAGTGACAGCTGATAGTGTACCAATGTCATTTTACAGCAAAAAGTCTCAGTTTAAATAATAATAAAATTATTTTTTCCTTGGTGACTGAATGGAGCTCTAGCAAAGTGTGTCTTACCCAATCAGCT
Source organism: Neoceratodus forsteri (assembly GCA_016271365.2). Lineage (NCBI taxonomy): Eukaryota > Metazoa > Chordata > Ceratodontiformes > Ceratodontidae > Neoceratodus > Neoceratodus forsteri. The sequence continues at coordinate 658,879,764 of CM028130.1, forward strand.
GATTGCCACACAAAAGTATCAATTTCTAATGTTTTCTCTTATCCTGGCCTCTCTCAGTTTTAGTGGATGTCCTATAGTGTGTCATACAGTGAGATTGCTTATCTGAACTCCTGAACATTGGGTTTACACAAGTAGGAGAAGATACAGTTTTATCATACTCCAAATAATCTGAATCTCTTAACAGAAAGTAAATTATAATTTGTTTTTTTGCAAACATCATAGAACATTTTACTTAATTTGTGCTTCCTTTCATAGCAAATTCTAATTTACTTGAAAAGGCAACTACTGCTGGTATATTCAATGCGACAAATACAAAATACTTAAACATGTGTTTATTTATTATTTATTTATTTCAAAAGTTTCACCAGGAGAGACATACTGAGCCATAAACAACTTCTTTCCAGAAGTGTCCTGAGGAGAGGGGAGAGGGAGAAGTACATATCCATACAGCATAGAAATATTTACAGAAATTGTGCACTCATATTAAGGCACACTTTTATACGATATATCATAAATTAAACATCGAGTAATATACATTGAATGTACAAGATCATATACTTAGGAATTATTTACAGATAATGCAGCAACAGCAGTAAGTAACATTTGCCTACAAGAATAGTGTATAAACCAGGTTAGTGCAAGTGGCTAAGGGTAGTCTAGCAAAGGGCAAAGAGTAGAGAGGGGGAGAAAGGGGATGGTAGCGCATAGGAAGGAAACAAGGAAAGTTCAGAATTAGGGTAGGTAGGTAGAGGAGGTAGAGGAAATGGGGAGGGAGGAGGGAGGGGGATATGTAGTTTGAGAGTTGGAGGGTACAGGAGAGAAGAGGGTGCAGAGCCAGGAAGAGGAATGTATGGGGGCCATAACAGGGGGAGTCAAGGGCAGTTACAGGAGGGGGCAGAGTAATTGCATATAGGACTGGAGAAGGAGCAGATGGAAGTAGCAGAATGAAAAGGGGAGGGAGTTCCAGAGTTTGTGAAGGCAGAAAGAGAAAGCAGCTTGTCCAGCCGAGGTCCACCCAGACGGGAGAGTTAGAGAGTAGAAGTTAGATCTACAGACAGAGTAGGAGGGATTTGAAGGGGAGGGGAGGAGAGAGAAGAGACATAAGGTAGGATGTGAAGAAGCCCAGACAGAAATAAGGGATGAGCAATGAACAAGCCATCTGGCTTCAAGGGAGGGAAAGGAGAGAGAGGTGTATAGGTGGCAGTGGTGACTCGGGGTGGCAATTCAGGGCAAACCTACAGAAGGAGTGGAAGAGTGTATCCAGTCTGGCCAGGGTAGACTTGGGAACACTAGCATAGATAGTGTCACCATAGTCAAAGAGGGGAAGAATCAGTCTCTGCACAATGGCTCTGCAGACTGGCAGAGGGATGCACCCTTGGTTGCTATACAGCACACCAAGTTTAGGGTGAAGCTTTTTGTGTAAGTAGTCCACATGAGCAGAGACATCTAGGTGGCTGTTTAGCCAAACTCATAGGTACTTGAAAGTTGTGAAGTTTTCAAGGCTAGTCCCATCTAGAGTGTGGAAGGAGGGCAGGGCTGTAAATTTAGAGAGTTTTTGTCTGGTACCAAAAGTCATAGAGACAGTTTTTTTCACATTTGAGGAAAGGTGATTTGACCGGAACCAGTGCTAGATATTAATGAAAGCCAGTCTGAGTCTGCTTCTCAGGTCTGGTTCAGAGGTGCCTGAGGCAAATATGACAATGTCATCAGCATGCATCTGTATGGATGCAGATGTATATGCAGAGGGGAAGGAATTTAGAAAGATGGAGAAGAGGATGTGTCCAAGCACTGAGCCTTGGGTGATGCCAGTGTGGATAGGGAGGGGGGCAGGAGTTGCCAATTTGACAGCTTGAGTTCTGCCCATGAGGTAGGAAATGAACCAATCTGTGGCTATGTAGAGAGCCCAGAAGCAGGGAGCTGGGCTAGGAGGAGGGGGTTGGCTACAATATCGAAAGCTTTGGCCAAATTAACAAAGATAGCAGAGGTAACCAGGACCTGGTCCATACCTGTCAGAATAGCATCAGTGAGCCAGAAGAGGGAGGTAGATGTGGAGTGAGATTTATGGAAACCAGACTGGAAGTGGGTGATGAAGAAGAAGAGTCAAGAAATGCAGAGAGTTGAGAGAGTACCACATGCTCTTGGAGTTTAGCAAGGGTAGGGAGAAGAGAAATAGGGTGGTAGTTGCCCAGAGCTGAGGGGTCGCCACTCTTAGGGAGGGGAATGACAGTGGCTGATTTCCAGGAAGAGGGAACTGAAGCCAGAGAGAAAGAGAGGTAGAGGAGTAGAGCAATAGGGTGGCAAACAGCAGAGGCAGAGAGGTGCAAGAGCTTTGGGTCCAGACCATCTGGACTAGTGCCCTTTGCAGGGTTTAGAGCAAGTAGAGCTTTAAGGGCTTCAGCAGGTGAAATAGTGGAGAAAGAAAAAGAGGAGGGTAGATGGTGATGAGAGGGGGAGAGTGGGGAAGGGAGGAGAGGAGGGTAGAGGCACAGGTGGTGAAGAAGTTGTTAAATTGAGCAGCAACACCAGAGGGTTCAGAGATGGTGGTCCCACTCACCTTAAGGGAAGGGGGGGGGACTGGGTTGGAGGGAAAGAAAAGGGAGTGGATGACCTTCCAAAACTTGGATGAGAGGTTAATGTTGTTTTGGAAGGTGGAAGTAAAATAATCAGCATGGGCACGTTTAGTTGCCCTGCTTCAGGCATTATGTAAAGTTCAATATCTGTGGTAATCAGCAGGGGACCCAGAAGATTTGTGAACCTTTCAGGCCTGATTCTGTGCCCACAAGCAGGCTAGAAGCTCATCAGAGATCCAGGGGAGGTGAGAGCCTCAGACCCTGGGTTTCTTAAGTGGGGTGTGATGATCCCAAATGGACTTGAAGCATGTTGAGAAGAGGTTTCACGCTGAGTCCATGGAGCTGGCTGTGGATATACAGTAGGTGACCAGTCTGTAGCTGTTAGATCCTCATGAGGTGAGGAGAGCAGAGGTCCAAGGACTGGAAAAAGTGAATCTGGATGAATTTGGGTGGGGCTTTGGGGCGGTGAACCTTGCAAACACAGTTCACCATATTGTGGTCACTGAGGGCATCCAGGATGGTGCCCAATGCACTAATTCTATGGGGGTGTGAGGTGAGTGCCCAGTCCAGAAGACAGTGGTTTAAAGTTTTAAGGTTCAATCGAGTAGGATCAGAGATTATTTGGGAGAAGATAAAGGATTTGATGTTATCGCGGAGTTTGGTATTAGAAGGGGGGAGCCAATTTTTATTAAAGTCCCAAAGAATGAGGTGTTCCCCTCATGCCTTAGTTAAAAAAAGTACCTGTATTCACTATTTTTACTTCTACAATACATCTGTGATAAGGGTAACTCTCTATTTGGTCAAAAAAGGTAATTTCAGAAATTTAATCAGTACTCACAATCAACTGATATAGAATCAAACATCTTATCTGCCATCATCACTGCACAAATATTGCAAATGTTTTGTGTCAACTGATTTTCTTATGAACACATTACAGAGCAAATACTTTAAAAATGATTTTTAGATTTCCATGTGCATTTTTTCTCTTTAAACTTTATTCTCGCTACAGTTATTTATTTGAATTGTGTTAACTGGGTGGGCCCACTGTGGTTAGCATGTTCCTTATTAAGGGTTGACCCAGAATTAATGACATACAGTGATAGAGTTGCACATACTTTCAGCAAAACAGATTTTGCACAGATTCAATCAGACATACAAGATACATATGCTGGCCTGGTGGTGCAGAGGGCTGAGGCACTATGAAGTGCCTTATATTACCTTTCACCATGCTGCTGACCAGGGTTCGGAGTGAGCTTGAGTCATCAGAGATCAGCGTATGGGTGGGCTGAGAGAGGATTAAGCTGCTGTCAATCAGCTCTAATCCCTCAGATTAGGGTAGCAGGCCTTCCTGGCTCTTGGCTGCACCAGGTGGAGGCCTGGTGGCAGAGATGATGGTAACTAGAGCCTAAATGGATATGTGTGTGGGTGGAAGGAGGCCAGAGTTCCAGAGCACCTCTGTGCCTCTATGTGCATGCACTCTGGGACCTTGGGAAGAAAATCAGGATCATAATGGAAGGGGAACTGGGCTTCATGAAGCCCTGCCAGTGGTGCCACAGCCCACCCTGATGCTCTACTGGTACATGGGGATTCTGAACAATAGCCTCTGGGGAAGGATAACCACAGGGGGAATATCTAGGGGGAACTACCTCACTGTAGGTGGAGAAGGGCAGCTAGCTGAGTGACAGCACCCAGGACAGCACTGAACAAACTGCCTGTACAAGCCCATGGAGTATAAACACCTCTATAAGAAAAAGAATGCATCATGCATAAGTTATTTATATTCAGAGGAAATAAAAATATACAGTCAATTTTTAGGATATTATGTAGCATTGTATATTGCTCATGCAGGCAGAGATTTGAGCACCTCAGAGAAGGACAGCAGGTAACGGGTAGGGATCCATATATTCTTTGGGATGAACTAAAGGAAGTGTCAGTGGTTACAGCGGTACTGATTTCCATAAAGACAGTATAGCTTAAGACTCCTGTTAATCATTGCAAGGGTTGTGAAATTTAATACCTCACTCGGGAGTGTATTCCATTGGGATGGGAAAGTAAAGGAGAAGGATCTCTTGACAGAACCTGATCTCACCATTGGGATTTCTAGTAACAGACTGGATGATAAATGCAGGAGCCTTGGGTGTTGTTTGGTCTTAAAAATTCCCCTGAAGCTGTGGGGGTAGTGGGTTTTGCCAGTTTGCATGTGAGACAATCAGTAGATACTTCATCCTTATTTTGAGTTATGGCTGTCCCACCCAGCTGAAAAGATTATGATTTTTTAATGATGCATCATGAATGATCATTATCCAGTTATGTTCAGAGATCATGTTTAAATTTCAAAAACCATCATTGCGATCATCATTAACCATCAACGTTAAATGGCCACCAATCAAAAACTATGAAGTTATGGAGATGGTGATTGTGATTAATGATGATCTCATATCTTCACGATTTTTCATGATTGCCCATGGTCAAGATTACAGAAATAAATGTAAAACTTCAACTTTTCTTTATACTTTCTGAATTTATTTTGTATTTAGACATCTTTATTAGAATGATAAGTTATGATACCTTTTTTCCAGAAGCCCACTGCTTTTAGCTATTCTTAGTCTGATACCTCACATTTCATTGAAAATAGCAAGGCTCATATTGGTTTATATATCCCCATTATGTGATTCCTTTTATGGTTGTAGTGAGTTCCTAAAAGTACTTGGTTTGTGCTCAAAATCTTTCCTAATAATCTGCAAACTGATACTGTCAATACAAAATTAATTTAAAAATAGAAATAATCATTGTTTTGTTCCATAAACTGTGCTTCTGAAATATGCAAATTAGGTATGCAAATATGTATCCTATACCAGGCATTGCATGTATTCTGCCTAATGGTATTAACATATGACTTCACATGATTTGCATTATAATCCATACTTAATTTGTCTTTGCTGATAAGTGACATTCATATTTTCATAATTAATGAATAAAATGTTAAGTATTACTTCTGTGACTTGCAATCTTACAATACTGAACTAATTTAATCATCAATGATCATCACTTGATCATTCAAAGATCATAAACAACCGTCATGCTGATTTAAGCTTACAAAAATAATCAATAATCATCAGTTGGTGATTGAAAGTTCATTTTTGATGATCAAATCATGATGTAGATGATGATCTTGGATCATGATCTCCTTTGATGATCTTATGGTAACATTTGATGATTAACAATAATCAGTCATGACTGACATTCAGAAATAACAACTGATGACTTACCAATTCGCCTGGGCAGAGAAGTAAACACATCACAGTAGTGCTCCTTTGGGAAAGCACCAGCCTAAAAGCACCCTCTTATATTTTACAACATTTTAAATCAGATTTTCTCAGAGTCACAGAGGGACTCTAGGATGGGGACTCCATATAAGAATACAGGCAGTAATGTACTGTTTGCTATAGTATAGCAAGTTGCACTTCCTTCGAGCAGTAAAGGCAAAGCCTATAAATGAGGCCTAGTTTCTGGTGTAGTGACTTAGATACATCAACATGGGGACTAAATGACACTACCTCAACAAGCTGAACCCCAAGGTATTTCACTGAACTCACCACTTTTAAGTGAGTCTCAGTAGGTGGACAATCTATACTAAGTAGATGCTGCCTTTCATTGCTTATCAGTCTGGGACCGTAAAGCATGACTTTCATCTTTTTGAACCGAGGATTAGTTTATTTTGTAGAAGCTATCATTCAAGCAGCTTGAAGTTACTTTCCAGTTCAATGTTGATCCAGTTGATGTCTGCAGAAGATCTGTACAGGACAGCATCATCTGCGTTGATTTATACTGTTTCCCCCCACAATTGCTGAACATACCTTTAAAAAAAGGTGTGAAAATGAGGGACCATGTATTGAGCCTTGGGGAACACCATCCATTATATTCCTTTGTTCAAATAAACTACCTTGCCACTTAAGCTGAATGCAAGGTCATCTAAATTGACATGCCTATGTTTATCTAACAGGAGGGTTGATTTACCATGTCAAATGTCTCAGAAAGGTCTATAAGAATTGCACAACTAACCTTCCAGTTCTCCACTGCATCCAGGATATTGGAGGTCACAAGTACCAGGGCAGTGTCTATGTGCTTTTTTTTCTAAATTCATGCTGGACACTTGTAAGAGAGTGATGATATTTCAGGTAGTTCTGAAGTTGGTTATATACCAGCCTCTCTTGGATCTTGGCTAGTGTGAAGAGTAGAGAGACGGGTTGGCATTTCTCAATAAGTTCTTTCCGACCTCCTTTGTATATGGGAACCACTAGAGCAATTTGCCATTTTTCTGGAATTGTTTCCTGAAGGAGGGCTTTAGTTACTGACAGAGGCAGCAGTTCTTAGGATTTCTGGCATCTTATTGTCATAGTATGGAGTTCCATCACTTTTTATCTTGCTCAGCTGAGTGAGAACCTTCTTCCCAGTTACTAATCTTGAATGAAATCTGGGTTGTCCTTGGAGTGATGAGTCAGGAGCCTGGAGAATTTCCACTAAATGGAGTCTTAGTCCTTCCTAAGTAAGTGAATAATTTATTAAACTTATTTGCCGAGGATTTTGTTTCAGACATTATCTGACCATCAGTATATATCATGAGTGGGGGCACTAGTTTGACCTTTCAAGAGACAATTTATTTGTGCCCAGACTTTTTAAGGGTCTAACAGATTTCGGACCTGGAGACTTTTTAAATAAGTTATTTTTGTTCTTTTAAGATTTGATTTGCTGATATTCCTTAAGTTCCTGTATATGTGCCAATCAGATACTAGTCCAGCTCTCTTAAATGGCTCCCAAGCCTTGTCCCTCTTTCGCATAGCCTTGCAGAGGTCACTAGCTATCCATTTGTAAAGATACTTTTTCCTTTTCATTGTCTTATGGGGGCATGTTTATTAACAACACTGAGGAAATTATTAATGAAGTATTCAAGGGCATTGTCAGCATTAGGGAGATCTATTATGGGGCACCAGCTGATTTTCTGGTTAAGCTATTTAAGAAGGAGGATCATAAAAATTAGAATGGTCCCATGCCTTGATGATTTTGTGAGGAGGATTAGAGGCATTATATTTTCAAATCCCCCCCCCAAAAAAAAACACGGAGTACTCACTGAGAGAGCATGGAAATAGCTTTGCAGTTTTATCCTGTCAGATCTCTTTACAAGAATCCAATCTGGAATTGTGTGATTACCACTTTTAGTTTTCATTCTAGTTGGTTCCACATTTATTTATAAGTGTACATCTAATAAGGGAGAGTTACACCCATTCTTGTAAGAAGGTAGAGTTCCTGTCCAGGGAGATTGCTGCAGAAAGGAACAGACTGGTTATGCTCTTTTGAACTGTAGATAGGCTTTTACATCCAGTCCATTTGCAGCCGATAAGAGCAGCTTCAATTGCTCATTGCAAGGAGTTCACTCAGTTTTTTTCTGACAGGGTGTCCTCTATTAGAGAAGGATCTCCCCAGTGGGGCATGAACAACCCTGCAGTTTGAGGTCAGGTATTCACATGGGCTCTCCTTTTGTCTGGGAAGAGTTTAGGCCAGTAGGAGTCACAGAGGCCGTGGATGTAATCTTCAATTTGTGCCCAACCTTTTGTGAACTGGACCTGGGTCAAACGTATATCATAGTGGGATGTGTGGAATCCATTGGTCCAGTTTTCACTGAAATTGTCTGGTACTCACTCTCAGAGTTGGTACTCCCTGGTGCTTTGAAAAGAGGCTTTGGTGAGGTCCCTTCTGAAGAAAGCATTATTAGACTTGAACATTTTGGTGAATAATCGACCGGTCTCCAACTTCCCTTTTTTGGGAAAGGTAGTTGAGAAAATTGTGGTGCTGTAGCTGGAGGAACATCTGATGGTCTTTGACATCTATGAGCCACTCCAGACAGTATTTAGGAGAAAGCATAGCATGGAAACAGCATTAGTGAGGGTGCAAAATTATTTTCTTAAGGCAAGAGATAGAGGAGGATGGTCAATTCTCATTCTCCTCTATCTCTCCTCAGCTTTTGACAAGGTGGAAACATGGTGCTTCTTGATCAGCTCAGGGCACTCTGTGGACTCACTGGCAAAATCATCTGCTGGATTGAGCCCTTCTTGACAGGGAGGAGGCAACAGGTAGAAACACAGAAACATAGAACATTGAAATTGACAGCAGAGAAGGACCACGAGGCCCATCCAGTCTGTCCATTTTTTCTATCTTATGAATGTGTCATATGCCTTTACTCTGTCAGTAGCCTATCTGTTCATATCCACCACTTCCTGAGATTGGCTGTTCCATGCATCCACCATCCTTTCTGTAAAAAAGAACTTCCTCACATTTCCCCTTAATCAGCCTCTCTCTACTCTCATGCTGTGTCCTCTTCTCCTGCTATTTCTCTTATATTGAAACATGTTAGACTCTTTCACCTTGTTAACGCCCTTAAGATATTTGAATGTTTCAATCATATCACATCTCTCCCTCCTTTGCCACTTGCCCCCACGGGCAGTGGTCATGATCCAGCCATAGCACCTCTACCGTGCAAGAAGCCTGATCCACCCCCCCACAAAGAGTTAGATAAGGTGTCACTTGCCCCCATGGGCAGTGATCACAATCAAGCCATAGCACCTTTATAGTGCAAGGAGCCTGATCCACCCACCCCCCAAAGAGATAGATAAGGTGCCACTTGCCCCCATGGGCAGTGGTCATGATCCAGCCATAGCACCTCTATGGTGCAAGGAGCCTGATTCACCCACTCCCCAAAGAGATAGATAAGGTATGATGCTTGAAAAAAATTGCCATGATTTCTCTGGGCTGTGTGAACTCTGAACTGGATCATCACTTGCAATTTGGATTTTTCAATTTTGGTGCCTTCTCAGGATAGCGCTATTCACTCCACGCCTGTGTAGAGCTCCCTGATTGGCTGGTCTCTCTTGCCTGAGATCGAAGCCCCCGAGACGTGCAGCTTAATGTAAGCCTGTATCCCTGTAGTTGGCTCCTAATTTATATATTTTAATTTAGCCTGTTCTGCCTCAGCCTGTGTAAATTAAATTACCAATCCCCCCTGCTGCAGTTTCTCTCCAACTGTATGTGCATTGATTCAGTGCAAGCACTGCAAACTTTCTCTTGATTTTTCCCCAATTAAGCTTTCACTCTGTACACTGCCTTGAACTGAGCTTGTAAAAAAGTTATACTGGTTTTGTTAATATATTTTTTAATCCTATTTGAGACTGTACTGGGTTTACATGCTTACCGCTTTAGACTAAGTTAGAAAATTCAGTGAATTGTAAAATCTGTGAAGCCTCTGTCTTGTGCCTACAGCTCCTGCCCTTGACTTTCATTCCAAATCATCTTCCTTTGTCCCCTTTCCTCCTCTGTCTCTGTTCTGTCTCTCCTGCCTGCCCCATCTCTCTGTTATTTTGTGCTTGTTTTGGATTCCTGAGTTAGCCGGCACATTGTCTCTGTCTGAGACCACCCTCTGACTTTGTCTTTCAACTTGGTGAGAGCTGTCTTTGTGTGTCTCTGTTAGACACCCCCCAACTGCTTCTATTAATCTGCTGTTTCCTTTCTTATAGGTGCCACTTGTCCCCATGGGCAGTGGTCACAATCCAGCCATAGCACCTCTACTGTGCAAGGAGTCTTATCCACCCTCCCCCCAAAGAGATAGATAAGGTACAACGCTTGAAAAAATTGCCACAGTTTCTCTGGGCTGTGTGAACGCTGAACCGGATCATCACTTGCAATTTGCTCTTTTCAATTTCAGCGCCTTCTCAGGGTAGCGCTATTCGCTCCATGCCTGTGTAGAGCTCCCTGATTGGCTGGTCTCACTTGCCTGAGACCGGAGCCCCTGAGACGTGGGCTTAATGTAAGTCTGCATCCCTGTACTTGGCTCCTAATTTATATATTTTAATTTAGCTTGTTCTGCTCGACCTGTGTAAATTAACATACCATCCCCCCGCTGCAGTTTCTCTCCAACTGTATGTGCACTGATTCAGTGCTAGCTCTGCAAACTTCCCCTTGATTTTTCGTCTCACCCCCCCTCCCCATCACAGGCCTTCTTTAAATGGCCACTCCTATCTGCTGTTTCATTTTATCAGTCACTTAATGTCAACAACTGCCATTCTTTCTATCCCCTTATGCAACTAAGCCTGCAAGCAGCTTTATCTTATTCTGTCTTGCTGAGGCATACCATTTTGGTACTTCAGGTTTGTTTATTGTTCACTATCCTATCCTGTCTTGCTGAGGTGTCCCATTTTGATATTTTATGTTTGCTTATTGCTCACTATCATATCCTGTCTTGCTAAGGCAGTTGATTTATGTCAGGTGATCTCACTAGTACTTATTCTGCTCCAGAGCAGTAGCTAAGAAAGTTGCTTCAAAGCCTCTCTGCCCCTAGTACTACTCTATAGTCAGGTGAACTCTTTTCTTATTTAGCCTGACAAGGAGTTGTACTTAAGGATTACTGCTTCAGGCTCCACTGCCTATATTACTATTCTGCAGGGATTAAGAAATTCTCCTCCACCTGCACCAGCATACAGGAACCGTCCCAGAGACTGCCCACAGGGGAATATCAACTTCTGCATACTCCCACCTACTCCCATTGACTTTGTCTGCCAGGTTATTATTGTATACAGCATCAGGCAAACTGGGAACTAGCCTCAGAACTCCCTATACTGCTGCAGACAAATCACGTAACCGAAAGAAGACTCAGCCATCCACACTTCTCCTAGGATTCTGCAGGAAACTCTTGTTCCTGCTTTTACTATGCTCAGGAAATGTTGAGCTTAATCCAGGCCCTCTGGCACCCATGGAATCCCCAGCAAAGCTACAAAGCATAAAGGGGCTTAGGTTCTTGCATGTTAATGTATGTAGCCTAGTAAAAAAATCACTTCAGTTCAGGCCTGGGTATGTCATATTGCTCCAGATGTTCTGGTGATTATGGAGTCCTGGCTCTGACCTGTGACCAGTAACAACAAAGTTAACATCCCCTCCTACTCTTTGTTCAGAGCTCACAGGCAAACCAGAGGTGGTGGGGTAGCTATTTACTCCAAGGATAAATTCACTGCATCCATAATTGACTCAACCTCTGTCCCAAAAGAATTCAAAAGCTTGTCATTAAAGATTGAAATTACTACCGGTGTCTCATTATGTATAATAGGATGCTACAGACCCCCATCAGCTGGACTACAGTTGTTAAAACATCTCGGAAACATCCTGGGTTAGGCATCTTCAGAGTATATCATACAAGGGGACTTCAACTTAGACTGGCTCACCAGTGCATCAACCCCACTTAAAATGTTCTGTGATTCCCTTGGGTTGTTACAGCTAATACATGAATCTACTCATACTAACAAGCTCAATCCTAATAACAGTACTCTCTTGGATATCATTTTAGCTAACAAACCCCATTTATTCTCCCATACTGGCATCTTTTTCTCTGATATTAGTAACCATTGCTTCATCGCATGTGTAAGATCCACTCTTAAATCCACAACTGCACCAAAATTCTCCTTTAAAAGGTGCATATGCAACTTTGATCTCCATGGGTATATATCAGAACTAAGAGACTCCATGTGATGGCAGGACTTCTATCTAGCCAAGTCTCTGACTACAGCTTATGATATATTCTCAGAAATTGTGCTAGGGGCCCTCAACAAGCATGCCCCCATAGTGTGCCAGAAACAAATCCAGTCTGTGGTTTATGGAAGACCTGATAGATGCATTGCAGAGTAGGGATGTACTCTGGAGAACTGCTAGGAAAACTAATTTAATAAATGACTGGAAAACTTGCCGGAGGGTGAGGACCCTCTGCACCAAAATGGTCAGAGAAGTCAAAGCTAATTTCTACCACTCTCAGCTGGAGAGCTCCTCAAGAAATGCCTCCAAATTCTGGAGTATGATGAAAGACATTGAAGGTCATACCACTGTTAATCTCCTACCAACTAAATTATTGATTGACAATACTGTCATCTCCGACAGACCGTCTATCCTCGACGCTCTCCATAATAATTTTGCCACTGCAGGGCTAGCCTTTGACTCCTCTCCCACAAATATCCTCTGCCAACAAGTTAGATTAGATACACAAGAAAAAACCATCCCCAGTCCATCCTTCTCTCTGCAGCCTACCTCCCTGAAAGAAGTTGAAGATCTTCTCCTTCATTTGGACACTAGGAAAAGTGCTGGGGCTGTCCTCATTGACTCGTACTTCTTAAAGGTCAGTTACCGTGTCCTCGTAGTCCCAATTACTCATCTTTTCAACTTATCCTTGTCCCAGGGTGACCTACCACCCATTTGGAAAAATGTACTTGTAGTCCCTTTGTTTAAGTCAGGAGATCCTAGTGACCTCAATAACTACAGGCAAATCTCCCTACTTCCAATCCTGTCAAAGATGCTGGAGAAAATAGTGAACTCTCAGCTTCAGAAGTACCTGGAATCAGAAAAATTGCTCAACCCATTACAATCCTGTTTGAGTGCAGCACAGTACAATCTCTGCTCTAGTTAAGGTGACAAATGACTGGCAGCTTGAATTAGACAAAAAAACTTTGCGCAGTTTTCTTGGACATAAGCAAAGCGCTCGATACTGTTGATAACAGACTGCTTCTGTCCTCCCTCTGGAACATTGGTTTGGATTCCCTATCCCTTAAATGGTTCTCCTACTACCTCTCGGGATGACTTTAACAAGTAAAGGCAGAAGGGAAAGTTTCTCCACCAAAACCCCTATTGAGGGGTGTACCACAAGGCTCCATTCTTGGTCCCTTGCTCTTCACCATTTATATTATCAATGTAGATGCCCCCATAAAAGTAGCACAAATACACCTATTCATGGATGATATGGTACTCTATGCTAGTAGCCCCACCCTTGATGTGGCCTGTAAAGCCCTTCAAAATGAATTTAATCTGTTGCAACATCAGCTTATAAACCAGAAACTGCTCTTAAATGCAAAAAATAACAAAGCAATGTTCCTCTCACCCCTTCACAATGCAAAAAATCTTGCGATTACTGGGACACTCCTGCAGACCACTACCATTCTAGGTGAGCGGTTGGACTACATACCAAAGTTCAAGTACCTGGGGGTCTGGTTAGACCATAGACCTACTTTCATGGATCGCTTAGAAGAACTGGCAAAGAAACTTAGACAAAGAATTGGTCTGTTCTTTAGGATTAATAATCTCCTCACAAGAAATGCTAAACTGAAACTGGTTCAAACTACCTTTCTTTTCCTATTGGATTATGCAGATTTTCTATATAGTCAGGGACCTGCAGTTACCCTAGCCAAACTCGATATGCTTTATCACAGAGCCGCAAGATTTATCACGGGTCTTCCTTACTCAACCCATCACTGTGCATTGTACACGGCAGTGGGATGGTCATCCCTTACTTACAGACAACAAAAAATGCTGCGGTTTGGACATACAAAGCTATCTCAAATAAACTGCCCCAATATATCTCTGTCTGTTTACCTTTTTGCACTCTGGGGAAGTATGCCCTGAGAAGCACCTCATATATCTACCTTTATGTTTACAAAGCAAAATCTTGCATTGGCAGAGCAGCCATCAGCTTTGTGCTCCCTCAACTGTGGAACAAGCTGCAAAAAACCTTGAAATTAACTCACCCCATCAGCCTAGCAGCTTTTAAATCTCTATATCTACATCATAATAAGGAGTCCTGTGCCTGTCTACCCTAAATAGTGACTCCTATAAGTCCAAGTACACTCAAATTACTACTGTTAAAAGACTGACCACATCTATAATTGACTCTTCCCTCTCCCCTTTTCCTGCCCCCCATATTTGTCCCTTCCACATTCCTTTGACCCTGATTCCAGCTCTACATTCTCCATACCATATCACTATATATCATTTTATATTAGGTTGTTTAGTGAGTCTCTGAGCACAGGAGAGGTCCCAGAAGACTGGAGAAGGGCTCATGTGATCCAGCTCCACAAGAGTGGTAGCAGGGAGGAGGCGGGGAACTACAGACCAGTCAGTCTTACCTCAGTAGTGGGCAAGATTATGGAGACACTCCTTAAGGAAAGGATAGTGCAACACCTGGAATCCATAGGGGACAGGATCCAAGACAGCATGGGTTTACAAAGGAAGGCCCTGTCAAACTAATCTCATAGACTTCTTTGACTGGGTAACCAGAGTGGTGGACCAAGGGAGCAGTTGATGTCGCCTACCTTGACTTCAGCAAAGCATTTGACACTGTTCCACATAGAAGATTGATAAATAAGCTGGGTAGGCTCGGGGTGGGTCAGAAGTTGGTCAACTGGGTGGCAAACTGGCTGATGAGCAGAAATCAGAGAGTGGTGATAAATGGTATACAGTCAAAAGAGATGCAAGTCACAAGTGGGGTACCTCAGGGATCAGTTCTGGGGCCAGTCCTCTTCTACATCTTCATTAGTGACCTTGCAGATGGACTAGAGGGTAAGGCTTGTCTGTTTGCAGATGACACCAAGATCTGCAACAGAGTAGATGATCCAGATGGGGTGGGCAGAATGAGAAGAGATCTGGATAAACTAGCAAAATGGTCAGAAGAGTGGCAACTGGGATTTAATGCAAAGAAGTGCAAAATCATGCACATAGGAAGAGAAACCCTGAAGCCACCTATAGGCTGGGAAGGGAGTTGCTAGCAGTCACAAAGGAAGAAAGAGACTTGGGCATCATCATCACTGGTGACCTAAAATCATCCAAGCAGACCTCTAAAGCAGTAGATAAGGCTAGGGGGGTGTTAGGGTGTATTAGAAGGGGTATCACAAGTCATAAGAGGGGGGTAATAATCCCTCTTTACAAGACACTGGTTAGGCCCTATCTGGAGTACTGCATGCAGTATTGGAGGCCACACCTTCACAAGGACATTAACCAAATTGAGGCAGTCCAGAGAAGGGCAACCAAAATGGTGCAGGGACTGCATCAGAAGATATGAAGACAGATTAACAGAGCTCAATATGTATACCCTTGAGCAAAGGAGGGAGAGAGGTGATATGATCAAGATATTCAAACACCTTAAGGGCATTAACAAGGTGAAAGAGTCTAATATGTTTAAATATAAGAAAAATAGCAGGACAAGCGGACACAGCATGAGATTAGAGGTGGGCCGGTTATGGGGGAATGTGAGGAAATTCTTTTTCACAGAAAGGGTGGTGGACGCATGGAATGGCTTACCACAAGAAGTGGTGGCAATGAATACAGTGCAGGGCTTCAAACAGGCATGGAATAGGCATAAGGGAGCAATACAAATGACTATGAATAGATAGTCCACTGACAGAGCAAAGGCCGATGGCACATTTATAAGGTAGAAAAAGAAATGGGCAGACTGGATGGGCCTTGAGGTCCTTATCTGCAGTCAACTTCTATGTTTCTATGTTTATTTGTGTTCGGTGCACCTGATATGTGTATTTCTTTACTTATATGAAAAGTTGTGTCCTACCCAAAACTAGCTGTATCTTCTTCTCCAAACATATACTACAGTCAATACTACCTGCTGATACTTTGTATATACTGTATTATTGTATCTCACTTTATTTTTATTATTATTACTTTCTTGTGTGTTGCATCCCATGCATATTGTCCCTTTGTTCCTTGTTGACAAACCCAGGTCCACCTCGAAAATGAGCTTGCTCAATGGTGATCGCCTGGTTCAATAAAGACTTTGATTGATTGATTGCTCTAGGGTATACATATTGAGCTCCATTAAACTGTTCTCATATATTTTCTGATGCAGTTCCTGCACCATTTTGGTTGTCTTTCTCTGGACTGCTCCATTTTGTTAATGTCCTTGTGCAGGTGTGGCCTCCAGTACTGGACACAATACTCCAGATGGGGCCTAACCAGTGTCTTGTAAAGAGGGATTATTACCTCTCTCTTACAGCTTGTGATACCCCAACTAATACACCCCAACATCCCTCTAGCCTTACCTACTGCTTTAGTGGTCTGCTTGGAAGATTTCAGATAATCTGTGATGATAGTGCCCACGTCTCTTTCTTCCCTTGTGAGTGCCAGCAACTCCCCTCCCAACCTATAGGTAGCTTCAGTGTTTCTCTTCCTTATGTGTATGATCTTGCACTTCTTTTCATTAAACCCCAGTTGCCACTATTTCAAACATTTTGCCAGTTTATCCAGATCTCTTCGATCCTGTGCTCCTATGGATTCTAGGTGTTGCACTATCCTTTCCTTAAGGATTGTCTCCATAATCTTGCCCACTACTGAGGTAAGACTGACTGGTCCATAATTCCTTGCCTCCTCCCTGCTGCCACTCTTGTACAGCAGGATCACATGAGCCCTTCTCCAGTCTTCTGGGACCTCTCCTGTGCTCAGAGACTCACTAAACAGTTCTGCTAATTGCTCTGCTAGTTCCACCCTTAGCTCCGTAAGTACCCTGGGATGTATGCCATCAGGTCCCATTGCCTTGTCCACCCTGAGCTTAGCGAGCTCTTGTAGCACCCTTTCTTTTGTGAAGGGACTAATGCACACCTCCCTCCCCCTGTGTCCACAGTGCTGAGCTGTAGGCCCTGCCCTACCTTCTCCTCAGTAAATACTGAACAGAAGTATCTATTTAGGATAGATGCTTTTCCTTGGTCCTCCTCCACAAACTCCCCCTTATCCCCTTTGATCTTAGCAATATACCATCTGGACTTTTTCCTTTCACTAATGTATCTATAGAAAGTCTTGTCCCCTTCTTTTACTGTTCATGACAGTGTTTCCTCGGTTTGGGCCTTTGCCTGCCTTACTGCATTCCCTGCTTCCCTTGGGGAAGCTTGGTATGCCTTCCTACTGTATCTTCATCCCACAGCATTCCATTATATTTCATGAAGGCCAACCTTTTGGCTCTAATCCTTTCTGCTACTGTTTTTGAGAACCAGTGGTTTCCTCCTACTTTTGTGCTTGTTTTTCTCCCCAGCACAATGGGATGTTACTTCAAGTATTGCATCCTTAATGCTTGCCAACTTTTCCTGTACCACTCATCTGTATTTCTTCTTGCCAGTGCTAGCTTAACTCTGTTGGCTATCTTATCAAAGTCAACTCCTCTGAAGTCCCATATTTTTGCCTTGGAATGGAATGATATTGTTCTAGTGGCCAAATTGAACCATACCATGTGATGGTCACTAGCCCCCAAGGTGACCTTCTACCTTGAGATCTGTGATCCTTTTCCCATTAGTCCATACTAGATCCAGGATAGCATTGTCTCCTGTCGGTGGTTGTACTAGTTGTTTGAGGACCTCCCACTGTATGGAATCCACTATGTGTCTAGTTCTGGTGGATGTTCCTGCTGGTATTGACCAATCTGTAGCTGGCATGTTGAAGTCTCCCATTATCAGAACTTCCCCTTTAGCTGTCATGTTTTGTTTACAGTAACTTCTAACAGTAATGTGTCTATGTCCTCCCCCTGGTCTGGAAGCCTGTAGACAACCCCAATTCATAGGGCTGTCCCATTTCCTGTTTACGGGGTGACCCACAGTTCTTCTGCTCCTTATTTGTATTCTGAATTTCTGTAGCTTTGATATTTTCAGAGATAAAGGGCAACTCCTTCCCCCCTTTTTGCACCTCTGTCTCTTCCGAACAGTACATAGCCAGATACTGAAGTCTTCCAAGTGTGGTTACTGGTGAACCATGTCTCACTAATGGCTACTACATTCAGTTTAGCTTCTGTTATTGTTGCCTCTAGATCTGGGATCTTGATTCCCAGACTGCGGACATTTGTGTACATGATTTTATATTGGCCAGATATCGGTGCGTTAGTTGTTGGGCAAGGTTCATCGTTTCCCCTGCTCATCATATAGGGAGCCAGACCTTTCTCCTTACCTGGTGATGCAAATGAACAACAAACATGCCGAACCCCTGTTTGATCACTAGCTGAGGGGGGATGGGTGTTCTTCCTGTTCAATGTATCAGGTGTTGCACCCCCCTTCCCATTTGCTAGTTTAAATATTCTGCAAAGACATAAAACTTCTGCCCCAATGCACTGACTCCTTCCTTAGTCAGATGCAGTGCATCAAATTTAAATAACTTTCACTCCCAAAACTGTTGCCAGTTACCTACAAATGTGTGTCCTTTTTCCTGGCACCAGCCCTCGAGCCACATGTTTAGCTCCCCTATCTCCCAATCTCTGACCTTCCATCTGTCTGCCCCCTCTCCCAGAACAGCATGATCTCAGAGAAGGAGATGCCAGATGAAATGGATGACAGTTTGTCTCCTAGCCTGGTCAGGTGTTCCTTGGTCTCCACAACTGACCAGCTGGCAAGATCATTAGTCCCTATGTAAACCAGGATGTCAATGTTTTCTCCTGCTTCCTGCACAATTTTAGCAATGCAGTCAGTGTCTCTCCACACTGATTTACCTGGCAGACATCTGACCATTACCTCCAGCTGAAGGTAGGTATCAACTCCCTGAATCATGGAATCTACTATGATCAGAAGTGTTTTGGATTTCCTGTTTGCTTTGGTCTCTGTTTTGGGCAAGTTTTGTAGCACTAGTTCCTGTGCTGCAGTGTCCTGCTCTGCAGTGTCCACTGACCATTTGTTTGATTTTGGAGATAGAGGCAGATACCTGTTTGTAGTTTTTATATGGTTTGTGGAAGTGATACATTGGTGAGCACTGAGTGGTGGAGAACCCAATTTGGGCCTCCTAACTACCTGCCAACCTCCCAGATCAACTACCCTCTGCTGTCAAGGTGCTTCAGTTGGATGTTGGGGAAATGGTGGGTGGTTCTTGTAATATATTTCCTCCTGAATATGTGATTTGAGGTGCACAATCTCTGCCCATGCTGCCTGGAGCTGAGCACTTAGATCTCCGATGGTCCAGCATGTAGTACAGCATCCTAAATCCTGTATAACTGCCTTTTTGAAAAGTGTCCCACAGTTCCTGCAGTTAATAATATCCATTTCAGTTGAGCTGCTGAGTTTCTAACCTAGTCAGAGTAATTAGAAGGAAAATGAAAGCAAAGTATTTATTTTTAATTGTTTTTGTTTGTTTGTTTTTGTATACTTTAATAAAAAGTTAAATTAATTGTGCCCCTGTAAGTGAGGCCACTGTGTTGATACCCCTCTGATCCTCCCCTGCTTACTTTGCAACAGGAAATGTCACAGCTGTGCTACTCTATAAAAGGAGTGTAGCATGGGGTGGTTGGAGATGGGGTGGGTGGTTGGGCCTTTACCCTACCAAAAAAGAAGAACCACGGATGGAAGAAACAAGGAGGTAAAAGCAGAAACAATCAACCAAAAACAAATGCAGTAGCCCTGAAAGCTTAGCTATTTATAGATCAAACTGTAAAACCTGTAAGCACCACCTGTAATAATTTCACGGAAGATAAACCCTGCAAAACAAACCTTTGCCACAGAGCAGAATAAAGCAGTAAGATATACCATGCAAAAAACAATTTGAATCAGAGAAGATTATAACAATAATCTGTAAGCACAAAACAGTAACAAACCTGTAAGCACACCATGTAGTAATGCAGCAGAAAGTATACCCTGCAACAACAATTTGAATCAGAGAACAAAAAAGCAGTAAAATGTAAGCAAAAAACAGTAACAAAACCTGTGCGCACAAAAGAAAATAGTAACACACAGTAAATCTGCCTAGCCAAAAGAAGCCTTAATCTCTTTCCTTGCTCTGATAATGTTGTTCCTTGCTCTGCCCTTACAAGCAGATGAAGCTAGGTGACTTTGCCAGCAAACCTAGTTTTCCACAGGGAAGTTTTTCATCCTGCCCAAAACCTCTGACCTGTGGAGTACCCAAGGGTTTGATCTTGCCACCTGTGCTGTTCATGGTGTATATACTTCACCTGGGTGATATCATTAGGCAGTACAACTTGGGTTTGCACTGTTATGCAGGTGACACACAGCTATACATGTGCTTTGCACCAGGAACATCAGATGCTGAGGATGCACTAAATAAGTGTCTATCCGAGATCCAAGACTGGATGTCATCTAACTGGCTTAGCCTCAGCCTGGACAAGATGGAGGTGCTAGTGACAGAGCCAGGTCATCGACATGATTTGGTTGCCATTGGAGCAGGGACAGGTTTGTTCCAAGGTACCACCTCACTAGTGGCTTCCAAAAAGCTGCAAAATCTGGGCATCATTTTTGATGATGGACTGACACTGGAGGCTCAGGTGTTGTCCATCATGTGGAATAGTTTCTACCATTTTAGGAATATCGCCTGGATTAAGCATTTAATTCCATCTGGTGACCTGCCCACACTAATACATACGAACATATGAACATACGAATGTGCCAACAGAAACAGACCACTTAGTCTAAGTCTCCTTGTGTGTGAAGCCCCACCCCCCACCTTTATGACCTCCAGACTAGATTACTGTCACACTCTATACTTCAGGGTCATGGAAGGTAACCTCAACAGACTGCAACTGGTGCAGAATGAGGCTGCGTGACTGTTGATGGGCCTCTTGAGGTCTGCTCACATAACACCAGTCTTGAGCAAGCTGCACTGGATGCCAGTCAGATGGAGGATATATGGCCCTGTACGAGTCAGGTCCTGGCTACCTATCTTCATCAGTGGCATTGCAGCTGGACTGGAGGGTAAGGTTTGTCTGTTTTCAGATGACACCAAGATCTGCAACAGAGTAGATGATCCAGAAGGGGTGGGCAGAATGAGAAGAGATCTGGATAAACTGGCAAAATGGTCAGAAGCATGGCAACTGGGGTTTAACACAAAGAAGTGCAAGATCATGCACATAGGGAAAAGAAACCCTGAAGTCACCTATAGGTTGGTAGGGGAGTTGCTGGCAATCACAAGGGAAGAAAGAGACTTAGGCATCATCATCACAGATGACCTGAAATCATCCATGCAGAACACTAAAGCAGTAGGTAAGGCTAGAGGGATGTTGAGGTGTATTCATAGGGGTATCGCAAGTCATAAGAGGGAGGTAATAATCTTTCTTTACAAGACACTGGTTAGGCCCCATCTGGAGTACTGTGTGCAGTACTGGAGGCTGCACTTGCACAAGGCCATTAACAAAACGGAGGCATTCCAGAGAATATCAACCAAAATGGTGCAGGGACTGCATCATAAAACATATGAGGACAGATTAACGGAGCTCATTATGTATTCCCTACAGCAAAGGAGGGAGAGAGGTTAAATGATCGAAACATTCAAATATCTTAAGGGCATTAACAAGGTGAAAGAGTATAACATGTTTCAATATAAGAAAAATAGCAGGACAAGAGGACACAGCATGAGATTAGAGGAAGGCTGATTAAGGAGTAATGTGAGGAAGTTCTTTTTCACAGAAAGGGTGGTGGATGCATGGAACATCCTACCTCAGAAAGTGATGGATATGAATACAGTGCATGGCTTCAAACAGGCATGAGTTAGGCATAAGGGAGCAGTACAGATGAGTATGAATAGATGGGCCATTGACAGAGTAAAGGCCTATGGCATATTCATAAGGTAGAAAAAATGGGCAGACTGGTTGGGCCTTGTGGTCATTATCTGCCATCAACTTCTATGTTTCGATGTTACCTTCAGACACCTGCCCGTCCTGTGTCCACATTTCACTCTTCTACAGGGTGCCTGTTGGTGGTTCCCATGGCACGGCTTAAGACCTCTGGTGACTGAGTTTTTTAGGTCACTGGCCCTGTTCTGTGGAACTCCCTTCCATGCTCTTTACATGAAGTGCCCTCAGTGGAGAGCTTCAATTGTGGTCTAAAAACCCCTTTGTTTAAACAAGCTTTTAATTTAGTTTGAGATTTGATGCAGTTTATTTATTTTAAATTATTATGATTAACTGAGTTTGACATTCTGAGATGACAAATGTTTAAATTCTTGCACCTATGTAAAGTGCACAGAGCCCCTGGGATTTAGCACTTCAAAAATAAATTTTACTTACTTACTTAATACTACATTATAACCAGTGCTCATTCAGTTGAGGTTGAAATTTCGTAGCAGAATTAGTTTGCCTAGGGACTGCTCCAATAGACTCCTAATGAGGAAATTGAGTGTATGGACAGCAACACATGGAGTACAGAAATAGCCTATCCAGAAAGAGTTCACCCGCATGCCCCAGGGTTAGGGTCATGAGTAGAACCTCACAAGTCAATTTATCCAGGGCTGGAATGATGACCTCTTTGGCATGAATACATTACCTATTATAGAGCAGGACCTGACCTCCATTCTTACCTATCATGTTTTTCCTGTAAACAGTAAATACTGGAAGCTCAATGTCATGGGTTAGGATAACTGCTTTTAGCCAAGTTTCAAAAATTTATAGTATGCCTTAAGAATAAGGGTTGGTCCAAGCTTCAGACTCATGCATTTTGGGCCTCAGGTAGTTTATATTCATGTTAACAGTTTTTACTCCCCTTTGTGCTGATCCAGCAAGGATCCTTAGGGAAAGACACCTTGCAGTTAACAGGACTAGGACCTGAGTCAGACTCAATGTCTCCAAAGAATGATACTAAAGGAGCTTTAGCCAGGATAGGAGGCTTGGGGTTGTGGTTAAGGCAAACATTTTATGTCGCACTGCTACTGCCTGGATATAAGTTTATAGTAGTTGACATTTTTATACAGCCCAAGCAAAATCAAGAGAGCTGGGGTATGATCCCCACCTGCTTGAAGTTCTGGAATAAGATCTGATTTTGTTCCATAAAGTGAGCATAGCAAAAAGTTAAGGACTCTGCATCTATAAAGTCAAAGCAAATAAATAAGGTGAGAAAAACTAAAGTGAAGGCAATCATCTTAAAGGTCATGCTTAGGCCTGAGAGAACCGTCACTTGCAGGAAGGGGCAGGACTGCAGTCAGGAAGTACTTCATTGGAGTTAGGCTAAAGTAGGACAGAAAGAATTTGAAGGCTTGGCCTCTAGTTCAATGGACAAGCAGCCAGTCACTCCCACTTTCCTGAGCTACATAAGCAGTTCCTCTCAGCCTCCTTTAGAATAACTTTTTTTGTCTGGCTGGAGGCTCTGCCTGTCTGTCCTCTGCTGCTGGCTGGGACCAACCCTAGGGCCTGCCCCCCCACCTTGCTGCTTCTGTTTGTCTCTGCTGAACCTCTGCATTTGTTTCACTGCTTCTGGTTTATATTTTGCCTTTGACTGTGTGCTTCTTTCTGTCCTTACTCCTTGTTTCCTGTGTTTATGTGTCTTTGTTTTGGGCCTTGTTCTCTGTTCTCCACGTTTGTGCGTTTTTGGTTTTGTCTTTTGGGGCTTTGTTTCTAAGCTCCTAGCATATTGCTACTCCAGAGCTCATATTACTTGCTCTCAGTTACTCACAACTCTCAAATTACTTGCAATGTAACTGCAACAATTATCTGTGTGTTTCAGCTCAGTCATAGCTGCTCTCCATGCTGCACTTAATTGTTTTCACCTGATTCAGGCTCACTCTGAACCCTAGCTATGCAACTCAATCATTCTCTCTCAACTCATTCTACTTACCTCATTGCTGCAATTTCATTGCACTGCCAAGTGATAGCTGCTTCAGAGCATGGTGTCTATTTTCTTTCTATGTTTATTAAAGTTTACAACTCAGTGTACTCAGTACAGATGCTACTTCTATGTTTGTACACTCTGTTACACTCTGAGGTCAGCTAAGCTACTGCTGATGCTGTAAACTAGTTTCAATACCTTCATGTGGGTCTTGACCCTGCCATCACTTTCTTGTTTTTCCTATGGTGGGAACGTGGAGGTGTTTGGGGAGCCATGGCCCTGTGTGGCTAAATACTTATGTTCTAAATCCTGTCTCCACTGCTGACAAATCCTCAGAGTATGTGTCACCTTTATTGGCTTTTTGAATGCCTGGCTGGCTTGCCCACTATTCACAGTGCTGCTTCATTGCAACTATGTTTTGCAGACCTACATGCAGGTCCGACTATTGCTACACTGTTACTGACCTACATGCAGGTCCACTCTTGGTTACGCAATCTTTGCTTCATGCCTACCATCATCCCCTCTGCTTCAGCCTCTGGGTTGTCTGCTGCACACACTACTGCATCTGACCTTTGCAAGATCTCAGCACTTAACACTCATTCAGCTCCTTATCAGTTCTGGAGTTTGCCAGCCATACCATTCTGGCGCAGGGTTTTCCTGCAGCTGACGATCTCACTTTGCATTGTAAGTCCGCATCTTAAGCGCGCACGACTTGGGGTGGGGTCCTTCTCACCTGGCCCATAGCTGGGAATGTCCTCACTCCAGGCTTGGCTTTAGCTGTTCGCTGATGTGTCAACAGCTCCTGGTGTAAAATTTAAGACTAGCTGTGAAGGGTGGTTACTCTGATCTCCTTTGGCTCTAGTGGTTCCACTACAATGGTTATCCATTGGCTTTAGTGGTTTCCCCTAGCAAGGCACCTTCACTGCATACTCCCTACGATGGCCTCTGGTTCACCTGGTTTGTGTTTAGGGTGAGTAGGCCAGGTGAGTGCCTAAGCAGTCACTGCTCTCCTCCTCTTGCCTTGGTTGCCCCCGTTGTTGCAGAGCACTCTTGCAACCTTCCATGTAGAGGGATTGAGTGAGAGCTTTCCACCAAATTGGAATATTTTCCACCTCCCTTTAATTGGGATTCCAAAGCCCAGCTGCAGAACTGTCACTGAATAAAATATCTCTGCCTGGAGGGAAAGTGACCTAGGCCTTGGATCCCCCGAGATTTCTTCCTCAAAGGGTTTTTTTCTCTCCTCAGTGCCTCAGGTCATAAAAGTTAGTTAGCTGTAGTTAGTGTTTCCTAGTTCTATTAGGTAGGTTCCATTGTTGGATGGAGGTGGATGGTGTCCCTACTTGCCATTCCCTCTCTCCTTAGGAGGCCCCCCTCATTTTCCAGTGCTACCCACTGAACTCAAGCTATTGCTAACCTGTGGATCTCATTACATTATCAAGCTGCCTGATGCTTTATCTACTACTACATCACAGCTACTGCTTTCTTATATACTTTGTACTACTTTATTCTTTTTGGGGATCCTTCCTAATTTACCTTTAGCCATGGGAATCATCCCACGGCACCTCAAAGGGTGGAACCCTCTTCGAGGGTTCCTTGCCTTTGGTACCTCTACAAGGTGGTAATTCCTCTGGAACAGAGAGTGTGAGTGGCCAAAACCAAACTAACACAGTTGCACAAGCATAACACTAAACTGGCTGCATAGGCCATTGACTTGGAAGCCTTGGCCTGTAGTTCAATGAACAAGCAGCCACCCACTCTCACTTTTCTGAGCTATATAAGCAGTTCCTCTCAGTCTCCGTCTAAAGCACTTTTTTCTTTGCCCCACCATCCTCCCCTCCTCCTCCAGTGGCAGCACTTCTCTCCTTGGGATCCTTCTTAAGGTACCTTTGCCAAAGGAATCATCCCACAGCACCAGTGGGGGTGGAACCCTCCTTGTCTTTGGTACCCTACAGGTTTGTAATTCCTCTGGAATAGAGAGTGTGAATGGCCAAAACCAAATGAACACAGTTGCACAAGCATAACACTATACTGGCTGTGTAGGCCATTGAAGTTGTCTTACACTCAAAAACAGCTGGCAGTAGAAGTCTCACAGCACACCAGGCTGGCTCTAGAATATGAGATAAAGAGAGAGCTCACTACATCCAGGTGGGGAGTAGCTTGCCAGGCTGCTTCGGGAAATACATAGTAAAGTGCAATGACCTTTACTATGCATAGATAGGGTATAACTAGAAATACCATAAACAGCTTAATCTGGTTCAGTTTCAGTTGATTACTATCTGTACTCCCACCTCCAGGTTGCCTGTAAAAATGGGAATTCTAGTCTAGGTGTGCTTACCTGGACAACAAAATTCAGTAAATAAATTCAATAAAATCAGGGACCCTGGTTTTCCATTTTTACCGGTAACACCAGTAACAATCACAGAATCCTGCTTGGTTTGCGGATTTTGAATTCTTGTACCAGTGCCTCACAGAAATTGCATGTCGCTGCACAGAATCTCTAAGATTTCAGCATCTTTTAACATTTTCTTTATTTTCTTTTTCTATGTCCCCTTCTCACAGCATCAGTCTCTACTTTTCGGAGATCCCTAGGTTGTGTATCCTATAGTTTCACCCCCAGGAGCTCCTGTGGGCCTGCCCCTATCCTGCCTGGATTGTACCCCCCCAGGTGGGAAGGGAAGGGACCCCAGGTCACCCCTCCACACTCTCTTAGTGTGTGTTGGGCAGCTCAGTCGGTCCCTCATGGAGCCTGCTTATGAAGTCTGGGGCACCTGAGTTCTTTCTGCCAGTGGCTGATGTGGGGTGATTGTTCCTGGTTTTCTGGTCTCTGTCCCTGAGGGCACCAGCACTAGAGGAGATCCAAGGAGGTAGGGTCACATAGAGACATGCCACTGCTCTAGATCCTGGCTAGCATTCTCCCCTCCTGATCACTCTGCAGTACAGGTGGTGGTAAAGCAGCAGGACCTGCAGCCCACCCTCCCTGGAGAATAGCAGTCCCCCAGGTGCTCGATCCTACTCCCCTGACCAGATCTCCAGCAACCTGAGTTTGCTTCTTACCCTGGGCCACTGGCATTGCAAGCAATACTGCTACCACTGCGCCAGTGGGCCAACCCAGATTTCAGCATCTTAAAATGAATGTTGCTGTGCTTTGCATTCTTTCTGTTTTGCTGCGTATAGAGTCAGCAAGGAAATCACCCGCACTGCTTTATTGTAATCAGCCATTCAGTTTAACCACCCATGCCTAGTGGTTAGAGCAACAAACTGTGATTGAACTGGGTACATCCAGCAGACCTGGGTTTGGGTCCCACAACTTCCACTTGCATACTGTGTGACTCCAAGCAAGTCACTTAACCTCCCCAGTGCTTCTAGGTCACTCCTAAAAACAGACAGTTCTGCCTAGTGGGCCTTACCTGCTTTACAAAGAATATAAAAAAAATACCAATATATGTTTACTACATCATAGAATAGTTGCTAGGGTACCATGTAATTTACTTGAGTTTTACTTGGGCTGCAATGATTTTGTATAGCTAAAGATAAATGTTCAGATACATTTTGTGTGTTTTATAAGTTTGTTTTTAGATTTTAGTTAGGTTTTTATTGTATTCTTTGCATATGAACATCTAGGTTGTAGACTGCTAAATGCAGGATTACTGTCACCAACTAGCTTATTCAAGTTTATAATCAGTTGGGCCATCCAAAATCCTCAGTTGTTTGAATGAAAAGTAGTCTGAATGAAAGTATGTTCACAAAGAAGAAACTGCCTTACTACTTATTAAAAGACTTCACAGTTAGCGCCCCATTTAGGTGAACTGGATCATTTGCACCTTTTCTCCCACCTGCTGTTTCAGTCGTTGTGACAACAAAAAGTTTTCTGATAGACTGCTTCAACAAAAAGCAAATGTTAATTATTTAAGTGTACTTATGTTTGGTCAGTGGATTTTGAAAGCACAGTCATGACATACAGAAGGTAAGATCCCAGGGGCTGTATGATGCTGGTGGGCAGAGTAGTGCTCAATTCACATCTGAACAGAAACATGAAAACTGGGAGACACCATTTTCATGGACACCAAGTAAAAAAAAACGGCATCCACATGTCTGGGAGATGCATGAATCCATTTGAAGGTCCTCAACTAATTACTTGTGGATTTTTTTGGTGAAGACACTTTATTTCAAAGAAGCAAATTCAAGCAGTTTTTTTTTTTGCTCCTCCTACTCCCTGGCCATCTACTCCTTCAGGCCTGCCAAGGCCCCCTACCACCACTGCTGCATCCTGACCACCATCCACTGCCCCTTACTGTTGTGCTACCAGGTAACCCAAAGTAACCCTTCATTGAGAGGGACCCTACATGTGTGGGTGGCTGCCAGGGAAGGATAATTGCCCCAAAAAACTTCCTGTGCTGGCCCGTTGGTGCAGCTGTGGGTTTTCTGCTCGTGATGCCGGCATCCCGGGTTCGGGAATGGACCCGGGTCGTTGGAGGGCTGGCCGTGGGGAGAAGGATGGAGCATCCTATGGACTGCTCTCCTTCTCCTGGGGGAGGGCAAGGGAAGCACTCAGAGCGCTGAGGACTCCTGGAGGAGGCCGGGAGATCTCACGCTGCCAACGCTCTGTAAAGGGGGAAAAGTAAAAGAAAATAGGTAGGCAAGGGCCACAGTCTTAATGAAGCTCTCCCAGGAAGTCCTCGAGTGGCCACCATCACTGCGGGTCCCCCAACTAGATACTAGTTCCGTGGCCACGGGAAGAATGTGGCCATGGCCCCACCCTCTGGTGGGTAAGCTGGGGGTGACTGGGGGAACCCAGCAGCCATAGATGGTGGCTGAGGCTTCCAGGGGCCGTGACCAGGGCTGAGATGTGACAGAAGGTCCTGCCAAAAAAAGAAGAAAATTTAAAAGAAAAAAAAAAGATTCCTGTGTATTCTGGGCATCGCAGGGTCAAAACAGACAAATGTCTGGGGCTTCTAGCTTATGGAGAAACAAACAACCATCCTTCAGTTAGTCAATGGGTGCTTTCCCATTTTTTGGGAGCGTGACAGGCCACATGATGTCAAGGCACAAGCTGCTGTCCATCACGCTCCCTCCTGTAGTGAGGGCTGACATGTTGTTGTGCCTCTGGCCTCAACCAGAGGCCAGCAAATGCTGAGCCATGAACCCACCCTCCCTCCCAGGAGAAGGTGAGTGGTCATTGGACACGCAAGCCTTCACTCACCAGCTAGCCCTCCAACACCCAAGTCAGTCTGTTCCCTAAACTTGGTCAGCAGTGTCACAGGCAGAAATCCAATTCAGGCAGTTAAATTATAGATAGGAAAAAACAAAGGTAGTCCACCTTAGCGGTGATGGTTCAGATTAATTCACAGCTGAGTTCTAACAAGCAAAGAGACTAAGTCATTTGTAACTTGTGCATGTGGGCTGTGGGTGTTGAAGAAAGGGGATCATAGTGCTGTCACTACTGCCATCACTCCTGAGGGATGTGGACTGCATTGTTGCTACTGCCATCACACTGAATGGGTGGGGGCTGTAGTGCTTCTGCCATCACCACTGGTGGATGGGGACTGTAGTACTGCTGTCATCCCACCTGATGGATGGGGGCCATAATGGTGAACCTGCCATCACACCTGAGGAATGGTGAACGTAGTACAGCTGCCATCACACCTAAGGGATGGAGGCCACAGCTGCTACTTCTGTCACACCTGAGGGAGGGAGGGAGGTCTTAGTGCTGTTGCTACTACCATCACACCAGAGGGATGGAACCATAGTGCTGTTGGTGCTGCCATCGCACCTGAGGGATGGTGCCGTAGTGCTGCTTCCATCACACCTTAGGGATGAAGTCTGTAGTGTTGCTGCTGCCATCACATCTTGTACTTAAAATAACTTTAAATTGGTACAAGTATGAAGGATGTATAATAGTGGATGTCAACATTGCTAAGATGCATGTTAGCAGAGTTAAAAATTGTTAAATAAAGTACACAAAACCAAACATCGGTAAAACCGGATTTTGGCTTAGCAGACACCGGTGAGAATACCATTTTTTACAATGTGCAAAATGGAATATGCCATTTCTCAATCCCGGTAAACCAGTGTCCCTGAATAAAATATAACTAGTGTTACAAGGGCAGTTGTCCTCAATGTAGCCATTAATATACACTCCACTATATATGGTGTATCTAGGAACAGAACACATTTTACACAGACAGGGTATAGCTAGGTATAACATAAACACCACCCCGAGCAGATATAGGTAGGTATAACATTAACACCACTCAGATAGGTTGTAGCTAGGATTCCATGTGTTTTACCAAGGGTAGGTTCTATTAACAGAGAAAGTGGCAGCTAACAAAATGACAGCATGCAGCAGCAAAGCTCTAACTGTGTTGTAACATCATACTTTAAATGTTGAGTTCAGGGAGCTAGCTAAGCATATACTCTAAAACAAACAAAGCATATAATAGCAAGCAAAGTACAGTAGGCAACAGATTAGGCAGCAGCTAAAGCTGACGCACCACATCATATATAGAGAGTGAGGGGATCTGGCAATGCAATATCATTAAAAAAACACTGAAGTTTGCTTTACTGCTAGCAGTAACAATAGTAGAATTATCTAATTCAAGTGATTTCATACTTTAGTTTAATTGTGCACACAAGAGTACCTGAAGTCCATATTGATTCTGGGCAGGTGAAGTACAAACAGCATGGCTGGCCTTCTGCTGCCTCCCTTGGCTGACTTCTTCAGGCAGACAAACTCTTCTTGCCCTTTAGGCTGTAGCTCTTTGTGCTGCAAATCACCATGCGGAGGACAACTAGTAGTTTGAACTGTTTTGATGAACTGTTGTAGCTCCACCCACTCTCCAAAGGATCTGCCCGCTTGGTGGTTGGTGAGGCAGAGGATAGAGGAGATGACTTAATGTCCTTGTCTGTTTGATGTTATGCTCAGCAGCATCTGGTGGGGGGCTAGTTGGATGTTCCCCTCTTGATCCCTGGTGTCTCTTAGTGCTGTGGGTCTCCAAAGTCCTGTGTCACTGGGAAAAGCAGAGGGCCAACTTTTGTTAAACTTTCCAATGTTCCCACCACTACTGTAGCTCTAAATAATCTACAAAGGAGTAGACTGATTAGTGGTTGGAGATACAAGGGGCAGAAAAGATGGCAGGCTAGCCTGGTCTGGTTGCTGGAGTCCTTGGCATCATCTGGTTCGGGATGGTAGTTGGATGTTCCCCTCTCAACCCCTGACATCTCATAGGCCTGTATGGCTCCAAAGGGTAACCCGTCAAATAGGAAACTCAAATTGAGCAATTCAATTTGAGCTACTCTGTTTGAGTGACTGGGTTAAGAGCTACAGTCACAGAATGATGAGGGGGAAGAAGAGTGAATGGAGAAGACAGCGAGGTATGCCATAGTGAGGGAATGTACACAGGAGAATGTAGAAGAAGGTTATAGGGTGTTTGTTTGGGAGGGCTGATCGAGCTTGTTGTCTGGCGTGGTGGGTAGGGCTGTGGTATGTGACAATGGTGATTTACGGTTCAGTACTGGTGTGTTTTTTTTTTATCATTGTTATGCTTTTTTTTTGTTTTTTGGGGGGGTTTGCATGTCCCAACTATATGTACCCCCGACAGCAGGTTTCTCCCCCCGACATTCTCCTCTTGCACACTGCCACCCACCAACTAGCCCCCTCCCTTGTTTGCCTCTTTTCCTCAGCATCTGCCCCCTCTGGAGTTGGCTATATAATAATGGGGGTGTGTGGGGGGCTTGACCCTCACAAGGGGGTGTGCAGGGGGGGCACAGTCCCATGTAAATGTTCTGATTACATATGTTTAATTTCATTTTTGTGTTGTGATGCCGCTTTTGTTTATGTAGCTGATGTGCTGGGCACCTACATTTTTTTCGGCAATTTGTGGTCACTGTTGTGACACTCAGTATTTTTGTTTTAGCTATTATCACATGGTACCCTCCAAAGTCATGTGGATAATGATGTCCTATGTGTCTACTATATGTGTTACTGCTGTTCTCATTCAGGGCCCCCCTTTTGTTTTGTCCCCTGTGGAGATGGTCCAGTACTAACCTTTAATATGGCTTTGGCCAGAAGGACTTCAGGCCATGCTAGTCATCTTGGGTGTGATGTTGGCATGTGCTGTGGGGTTGCAGGAAGTGATGGTGACCTATAATTGGGTTATTACAGAGGCCTTCGATTTTGTGATACCTACCTGTGTATGGACCCTTGTTTCACGCCTTCGCTCACCATGCTACTATGGTAAGCAGATGGAGATGAAGGCAATGGGTGAAGGATGGAGGCTTGTTGGAAGAGACTGAGGCCCAAGATGGAGAGACTGGCTTTGAGTATTCACTATGGTGAATACCAATGGGCAAGTACACTAAAGAAGGCATGTTTTCTGTCTAGGGAGATTGTTGGCAGGAAGAATCGACCAGCTCAGCTCTTCCAGACAATGGATAGGTTACTCCATCTGACATGTCTGGAGTCTGTCAGAGTTTTTTCACCAAGTAAATATAAGGTGTTTAGCTGGATGGGTGGCATTGGGTGTTGAGGCGGTGGACACCACACCTCGTGCCACGTCAGCGACCCGGGTTCAAGAACGAGCCCGGGCCGCCAGGGGTTGGCAGCAGAGAGAGAGGATTGAGCATTCAAAGGACAGCTCTAATCTCTCTGGGGTGGGATTCAGGCTTGCCCAGCACTGCAGTGGCCCCCAGTGGAGACCAGAGGTACTGTGCACGCTAGGGGCAACAGGTAGTGGGATGATATGCGACCTGACACCATCGCATGTCTGAGCTCTTGGGAGGGGTTGGGGGATTGAGGGCATAAGCAACTAAGAAAATCCCCATTGACAAGGATAGACGAAGGCACCGTGAACCTGGGAGGCCACAATCCAAGACCAGGCACCTCTCCTCACCTCACCCTCCTGTTTGACAGGCAGATCAGATTTTAGATAGATTGCCCTAGGAAGATAGGGTTGCCCTACCTAGGTGGGTGCAGAGCTGATGAACTGGCCAGGTCGGATGGGGCAAGGAGTAGGGTGCTTAAGGCAGGAGGTAGAGCACCCGGGTAAGTGGATGCCATAGAGAGTTCCCCTTGGGCGGAGAACAGAAAGAGTTAAAAAAAATATGAGGTGCTGCTTGATACTTTTTGGACAGGGTGTCCTCCATTCAGGCTAGGATCTTGTTGAGTAGGATATGCAATCAAGTGGGGTTGAGCCGATACACCACAGATGGACTCAGCTGTTGGGCTGTTGCAATCCAGGGGGGGGGAGTTGAACTGATAACCCACAGATGAATTCAACTGTTGTCGGGAGAGTTTACACAGGTGATGGTAGAAAAGATCATTGGGGTGATCTCGGAGCCATGACTAACTTATTACAAACTACTGTAGATCCGGGTCTCAGACAATAACTAATGGGTTCTCCCAAACATATGGGCTCTGTGTTCACAGTGACTATCTGGTGCTCCTCGACGGAGGGGGTTTTCTCAGTTGCATTTCAAGAATGCACTGGTGAGGTCTCTCCTGAAAAATCCATCTTTGGACCTGGACAACCTACAAATTACTGACCATTCTGTAACCTGCCCTTTTTGGGCAGGGTTATTGAGAAAATTGTTGTGTCACAGCTTGTGGCACAATTCATAACCTTTGACATCCATGAGCTTCTCCAGTCTAGGTTCAAGTCTAAGCATAGCACTGAGACTTCACTGGTCAGGGTGCATAATGACCTTTGCAGGGGACTGGTCAATTCTCATCCTACTCAATCTCTCCTCAGTTTTTGACACTGTAGACCATGGGTTGTTGTTGAATTGAGTGAGAGAGTACATAGGTCTCACTGATCAAATCAGCTGCTGGTTTGAGTCCTACATCAGGGACAGGACACAGACTGAAGTGTTGGGGGAATTTCTCCTTGCACTTGTGCCTCTGCCCTGTAGAGTTTCCAAGGGCTCGGTCCTTTTGTCC
This sequence comes from Neoceratodus forsteri, assembly GCA_016271365.2. NCBI lineage: Eukaryota > Metazoa > Chordata > Ceratodontiformes > Ceratodontidae > Neoceratodus > Neoceratodus forsteri. Next base: position 658,913,636 of record CM028130.1, read on the forward strand.
ATGTTTTTTGCAGAGAGCATGCTGCCCTGGGAGGTATCATTAGATGAAAAGGTCTGGGTTTTCACTGTTATGCAGAAGATACCCAGCTGTAAATTTCTGTTGCACCCATGACAACTGGTGCAGTGGATGTGCTTAATAGGTTCTTGGCTGAGATCCAGGACTGGACATTATGGACCAGGTAGATGCTTAATCCTGACAAGACTAATGTGCTGATGGACAAATCAGATCATAGGGGGATGGAGATGGCTGCCAAGAATGTGACTGAGTTTTGGCTTGGCTCATTGAGACTTGTGGCTGTCATCAAGTTGAGAAATGTAGGGATCATTCTAAATGAAGGGCTGGCATTTGAGGCTCAGATGTTGTTTGTTGTCTGGAGTAGCATTTATCATCTTAGAAACATCAGCTGGATTAGATCCCCTTTTCCCCCTGTGACCTGGTCACCCTCATACATATGTTTGTGATGTCTCAGTTCAGCTACTGTAATGCTCTTAACAGTACCTTGGGATCTGTGGAGCTATGTTACAGCACCTGTAGTTGGTACAGAACACAGCTGCTATGCTGTTGACAGGACTTTCAAGGTCTCATCATGTCTTCTCAGCACTGTGTACACCGCACTGAATGCCAGTTAAGTGTTGTGTCTTCTTCAGATTTGGTTTGCTAACTTATGAGGCCCTACATGGGTTGGGTCCTGGTTACTGGTTAGATCTCTTGCACCATTAGTGCCATCACACTTTCTTCACTGTACCAAGGTAGGCCTTTAACTCTACAAAGGACAAGGCTGAAAATGTCAGGGGAGCAGGCCTTCGAGGTGGTGGGCCTGGTTTTATGGTATTCACTCTTGAGGACCCTTAGAGTGGCGTCCACAGTTGAGGCCTTTAATAGGGGGGTCTGAAGATCTTTTTATTAAATCAAGCCTTAGGGGATTGATCCAACTTCTCCTTTAGGTCCTTCCAAGCTGAATTTATATCAGTTTTATGGGTCTTAACATTTTTTAATTGCTGATTATGATATTTATTTATGTATGTTTGTTTATTTATTAACTAACTGTAATGTCTGCACTTTTACAATGTGACCTGGACCTCCAGGAATGGTGCTGCTAGAAATAAAACCTTCTACTACTACTTCTTTTAGACTCAATCACACATGAAAATGGAGTGTTAAACAATGCATTCTTCTAATTAGCAAATATTAAATAAACAAATCATTACTGAATGTCACACATTCACCAACTAAAATTACTTACAGTGGGGTTGTGCTGTAAATGCTGTCATGTCCATTAATGATAGTGTTTCATATAGAGGATGATACTGTAGCTCACAATGTAGTGAAAACAGATGACAGATCAATTTTTCGGATTTTCATGCTTTGAATAAACATTTTTAAACACCCTTTCTGTACCTTTTACCATGTATTAATTAATTATTAATTGTCATCATGAACATTCAGTTATTTTAAGCAGAAGACAAGCAGACTGTATTCATTCTCAGTGGCTGAAGAAAATGCATGTGAACCAGGACATCACAGTTAGTAGCCTAACAGTTTTTTATTATTTTTGTTTATTTATTTTACAGTTTTGGGCCAGGAAAGGCACTGTAAGCCCAGACTTCTTTCTAGGTGCATCCTAAAACCACAGGGAAGTTAAGTGACTTGCTCATGGTCACACAGTTTGCAAGTGGTGGCTGTGGGATTTAAGCCCAGTTCTCCAAGTTTGCAGCTCAGTGCACTTAATCACTATGCTATACTGCCCCCACCACTGAGATGTACTATATGATCTTGAGTAAGTCAAGTAGATGGCTAGATGGCCGCCGGACTGGGTGAGCCATTGGCTACTCTGCAGTCTTCTTGTTTTAGTTAGTATTGTGCCTGCTTTTTCTCACTGTTTTTTTGTCCCTTATTTGCGGTTTTGTCTGAATCACTCCTGGTTCTACCTGGATTACTGGAATAGTCCATTTGCTGCTTTTCCACCTGTCAGGCATGTTGTTTTCCAAAATCTCCTGAATCTGTTGGAGGAGCACGGTGAGTTCAAGAGCATTATCGGGGTGTCACTTGGACGTTTCCGAAGTGTGCACCAGGCTGCTTCAACTGGCTCCGCTACCACCTGGCACTCTGGGCGATTAGGCTTGCTTTCCCATTATAGGATTTGACTGACTGTACTTTGATTGCATCCTGAATGTTTTTGCTTGATTGTCTTTGGGCTGGATGTTCTGTGTGGACTGGGGAGGAGGAGCTGCAAGAGGATTACTGGTGGAGTACTGGGAAGGGCTTTGGAATCTGAAACTTTAGTTCTGAATGTGTGTGGTGGAATTCGTTGTTGGATTTATGGCGGCAGATCCGGAGGAGACAGAAGCTTGATTTGGAGCCGGGTGGCATTGGCCCCGATCTGTTGGGTGGGCTGTGCATTGGTCTGTGGTAGCGCAGGGGTCTGGGCCCTTATCTGCCGGGGAGTCGGTGGTTGGAGCTTTTGATCCTAAGGGATTCCCATGGGACCCACCAGTTGGTGGGTTCAGACGGGAACCCAAGGCAGCTGCTGCAGTCCTGGGTCAGCCACCTGTACAGATTTTTCAGGGCTCAGCCCTGACTTCAGAGTGACTGCTCTATGGAAGAGGACTTTTGGGACTCCTTTCCCTACTTTGGACTATGGTCAGATTTTTTAACTTTATTATTCTGCCGGCAGTGAGAGTGCTGAACATTATTTCCTAAAGCTCAGTCAGTGAGAGTGCCTGAGGACTGGAGGACATTTGGTTTCATTCTTGGGAGAAATCATTAAGACATTTTCCATCTATCTGCTCAGGGGGTGTGAGCTCCTGAGGGGGATCTTTCAGCCCTACTGGTGGTGAGAGAACCATTGGGGTCTGAATAACTGTACTTCTCCCCTGACATTTCTTTTAGTTATTGCATCATCAGCTAACGTTCCCTGTCTCTCCTAACCTAATTTTATGATTTCAGTGTTTTATTTTATTTATTTGTTAGTGTAATATTGCTTTGTTCACTTCCTGAGGTTGTGAGAGGGCCCTGGGGTGGTGAAGATGTTGTTGTTTTGATTTATTTATTTTTGCATTTCAATTTTCGTTAAATGTTATAATTTTGATTTATTTTATAGTTTTAATAACAGCAAGGTTTGTGTAAGGGTTATTTATTTATTCAGGGATGGGTTTAGAGGGTAATTTATATTTTCTTAAGTAAGATTTTTGTTTGACTTTGTTTTATTTTATAATATTTTTGTGTACTGTTTATTTTGGTACATAATTGGTTAGTTGAGGGTGTGTTGTTTTATATTCAGATTACAAGAATGTGTTGGAGGCCTGCCCCTATGGTTGTGTGCTATTCAGTCCCTGCTCTCCATGCTCTCCGCCCCTTCCCCCCAATACAGTTTACAACCTACCAGCACTGTAGGGCACTGGATATTGCCCGTGAGGGGGTTGGGGTGTGAACAGCAGAGGGTAAATGAGCAGGGCTACTGCATGGGGTGTTAAGATCCAGATAACGCCGAGGGGTGAAATGGAAGCTAGAACGTGGTCCACCATGTCTGGTTTCCATACCCAAGGGCACTACCAATTGTGGTAGGCAGGTGGTTCGGGTGGCCCGAGAGGTTCATCCAACTCAGGCAGTGTTATCCAATGCCAGGTCCATTAAAAACAAGACTGCAATTATTGCAGATCTTATTGGAACTGTGGACCTGGCTTGCATCACTGAGACCTGACTGGATGAGAACTCTGGCGCCATCTTGGAGGCTTTAACTCCAGCCGGGTATTCGGTGATACACCGCCCGAGATTGGATCACGGGAGGAGGGGTTGCAGTCTGTTTCAAGACTGAACTTAACCCCTCATGGTGTACCAGTTGAGGACACTGAGTCATTTGAGTGTACTGTAGTAACAGGTATAGGTTGTCGGATCGCCCTCATCTACCATCCACCTGGAGATAAGAAGTGATTCCTTCAGGAAGTTGCGGACTTTATCATCGATATGGCATTCCAGTCACCCAGGCTGATGGTCCTGGATGACTTCAATGCCTGGGTCGACAATGAACTCTCTCAATTTGGACATCACTTCCTCCAGTTGATGACATCTCTGGGTCTCACACAGATAGTTACCACTGCTACCCAAAAATATGGTCACTCTCTTAACTTAGTCTTCCTCCTGGGGGTCGAAGCCTCTGACTTGGGGGTGGAACCAGTTGGATGGTCCGATCACTGCACCATGGGGTTCAGTTTTAGCACCCCCCTTCGTAGGTCTACCCCGTGGAGATGGTCAGGTACCGCCCTTTACAAGATGTAAGCTCTCAAGGCTTGGGGGCTGTGCTTGACCTATTGTCCCTCCCAGTGGCAAACAGTGACCCAGAAGCCCTCGTGATGGCTTAGAATTCTGCCATTTTGGCAGCCCTGGATGTCATTGCTCCTGTCTGAGTTTGTCCTCTCTCCTTTCACCCTCGATTCCTATGGTTTGATGGGACTTGAGGGAGATGCAGTGACTAGGACGAAGGTTAGAGCATTGCTGGTGGAAATCCGCCCTTGATGCCGACCACCTTAGATTAATGGATCATTATCAAGTCTATCAATCTGCAATCACCCGTAATAAGGCAGAGTTCCTGTCTGGGGAGATTGCGGCTGCTCAGAATTGACCAGCTCAGCTGTTTCGAACTGTGGACAGACTGTGCAACCCGGTTTGTCTACAAGTCCGAAAAGCCTTTTTGCAAGTAGAGTGCGATGAACTTGCTCGATTCTTTGTGAATAAGGTGGCTGACATCAGGGTGGTACTCCAATCAGCACACTCTATTGGCATTGCTTTGGATCAGCACGAGGCCACTGCCTCTCAGCTTTCCTGGAGTACCTTCAACTGACCGAAGTTCATGGATGTCATGTGGATTGTCCAGAGTGTGCACCCTACATGCTGTAGTTTGGACCCAGGACGAGCTTCCTCGATTTTGGGTTGTATTGACTTCATTGATCCGGTCCTAGCATGGATAGTCTGGTGCTCCTTGAAAACAGGTGAGTTTCCCAGCTCCCTGAAAGAGGCAGTGGTAAAAACCCTCTTAAAGAAAGCTTCTTTGGACCCAGACTGCCATACAAACTATAGACCAATCTCTAACCTTCCCTTTTTAGGGAAGATGATTAAGAAAATAGTGGCTGTACAGTCGGAGAACCATTTGCTCATCCATGACATCTATGAACCCCTCCAGTCTGGATTTTGAAAGAGACATAGTACTGAGACAGCACTGGTTTGGGTGCTCAATGATCTCCTGATGGCTACAGATCAGAAGAGCCATTCCATCTTGGTTCTTCTGGATCTTTCATCAGCATTTGACACTGTGGACCATGGGGTTCTACATGGCCATCTGAGGTTCATCTGTGAACTGTCAGGTACTGTCTTCGGGTGGTTTACATTGTTCCTCATGGGAAGAACTGAGAGAGTGGTGTCCAGCGTTTTAATCCTCAGATCCAATTTCTCTGTTATGTGGGGTACCTCAGGGCTCAGTTTTGTCCCCCATGTTGTTCACAGTGTATATGCTGCCCCTCGGCGACATTGTAAGAAGATATGAGCTGAGGTTTCACTGCTATGCTTATGATACCCAGCTCTACCTTTCTTTTGCACCTAACCAGGATGGAGCGCGCTCTCAGTCTTTAATAGCTGCCTCGCAGAAATCCAGGAGTGGATGAATTCTTATTGGCTGAAGTTGAACTTGGAAAAGACTGAGATGCTGGTTGTGGATCAAGTTTGCTGGATTGGGGGGGTTGGGGGTTGGTTTGTCCTCCGGACTCTTTCTTGGGGGTTTATCACTCCTGACTTCTGAATGAGTGTGAAACCTGGGGGTAATTTTTGATGAAGGGCTGACCCTGCATTTGCAGGTATCAGCTGTCATCAAATCCTCTTTCTACCATCTGAGGAATATCTCCAGGATTAAGCATCTTGTTCCATCTGGTGATCTTCCTACTCTGGTCCATGCCTTTGTGTCCTCACACTTAGATTACTGCAACTCCCTTTACCTAGGGCTACCAGGGGTGGAAATCCGCTGCCTTCAGCTACTGCAGAATGCAGCGGCCCAGCTTTTGGTGGGATCTTCCCGGTCCTGTCATATTTCTCCGGTGCTGCACAGAATACACTGGCTGCCAGTACAGTGGTGGGTCACCTTTAAAGTTGGTCTTCTAACATTTAAAGCCCTACACAGACTGGGCCAGGACTACCTGAAAGAGCTCCTGGTCCCTTACTCCCCTGGGTGATCACTCTGCTCAGCTGACGAGGGGTTGCTAGAGATTCCAAGGGTGTGTTTGAAATCTTCTGGGGCCAGAGCATTTATGCATGCAACCCCAACCCTTTGGAATTCTCTACCCAGTTGGTTATGGGAGTACATAACCATGGAGGAATTTAAGCAAGCTTTGAAAACATACTTATGGCACCAAGTATTTGGTGAATGACTGTATAATGGCATCAATGATTTTATACAATTACTGTTGCTGGGATGTTTGATTTGTGATTTTAAACATTGTTAGGCACCTTGAAATTTGAAAGGCACCATAAAAGTAAAGATATTATTATTATTATTATTATTATTATTATTATTATTATTATTAAGTAACCCATTTGTGCTTTGGACCTCCAAGCAGCAAACACATCAGGGAAAGGAAGATCCTGTGGAAAACAAGATGTTAGTGTATATCTCAGCTGGACTATCAGTAGTAAAGTATTATAAAATAAAGGAGCACACCCTGTTTACTTCTAATATTCACATCTGTATAAAACATTTTCAAGAAAATTATTGATTATACCAACTGCAGTTTTCATTTGATATTTAAGCACTTTATTGATTACAGGTAACAAATTATTGTAGTACAGATTAATTGTAGTTCTGTTAAAAACTGTCACGTTGTTATCTTTTGCACATAGAAGTCACCTGATAATAATATGGTTACTCATCTCGGAGTGTGGTGTATTCCTGTGGCAAAATATTTAACTGTAAATACATCAAGTAAATAGATTTATATTTCTTACATATGGAGATAGATGTTTTCAGTGTGTTTTTTCCTTGAACTGCTGTGAGACATTTTTTTTTCTAGTTAAAAAAAAGGGTTTTTGATCTGTTGAGTCATAAAGAATGTATGCCTACAGCATCGTGATACACTGGAAATCCCTGCAGCCAGAGAATAGCATCAGTTTTTCATCATTTTATTGTTTCATATACAGTATCATTGTCTCATCAGATTATTAAAGTACTTTTGTCTGGCTTCTAGTGAGGTTTATTTTTTTCCATCACTAACTGCTTTGATGCATGATTGTGATGTATTCCCAAAGGACCCAAACTGTCTTCAACTTATATGTGAAAATATTAATATTTAAGACCTACTGTTGCTGCATGAGAAAAGTATTGGATTTCACATCTGATGCTACCAGATTTTGTTTACATTTTCTGCCTTTTTTTTTGACTTTTCATCAAACTGACACCATGCTGAAAAGTTACCAGAAAGGTCAGATGGAACTATAGATTTATTTACAAGATTTAAGGACATAAATTTTTTCTACAACTACATCCCTATTCCCCAGATAAGATGTCCTGTTTTTCATGCATATCTGAAGTTAACATTCAGCAATGTGGGTTGTACCAGGCAGAACAGACCCTGGATGTTTCACTTCTCTCTCCGCTGTCACTGTTTCATAGTATTCATTTTATGTGCAGGGTAGGTGCTAATAATTAAATAGATGTTAGTGGGTTTTGTATTTTTAATTACAGTGGAACTTGCAAATTTGCAACACAGTCCCACAAACTCCCAGCCATGTCACCCTGTCACTAGCTGAAACAATGAGAAGGGCGAGAAAAGTCTTTTTAGTGCATGTCACTGTGCAGTCTGAGAACTTGCCTGTTTGTTTAACTTGTATAAATAATGATTGTGTCATTTTAGAACACTTTTAACATTCCAACACTAGAATTTTGTGACAGGGTGTTGTTTTTTACATGTTTTCGTGTGATAAATTTAGTAGTCAGGCTTGACTCACTGACTGCAGGGGAGAGACTATGAGAGCAGGCTGGGAGACCTGAATATGTACACCCTGAAGGACAGACGGGATGGGGGGACATGATAGAGACATTTAAGTGTCTGAGAGGAATTAATAAGGATGGGGCAGATGGGGTCTTTAAGCTAAGAAGGGGGAAGGATACCAGGGGGCATGGGCTAAGAATAGAGGGGGGAAGATTTAGGAGGACAATGAGAAGACACTATTTCAAGGAGAGGGTAGTGGCAAAATGGAATGCACTACCAGAATGGTTGGTATCATGTAAATCTGTGAACAGCTTTAAAAGGGCATGGGACAGAGAACAGGGGGACAGTGAAGGTGGGGTGGGGGAGGTGGGGCAGCAGTGCGATGAAAAAGGGAGGGGGTAGGGCAGCTGCAAACTAGGGGTGCTAGCTACACACTCAAACAGACTTAGATAGACTGGGTGGTCTATTTCTGCTGACACATTCATATGCTCATATACATCTTTGCTATCTAGAATCTGGGACTGAACCTTGTCTGTGCAACCACAGAGGGCAGTGAACCAACTCCTATTGCTTGCTGCTCACAGTGCACTACCTGCTAGTGTGATCAGTTTTCTAGTGATGCGGCCCATACATGTACTTGGCTGTGTGCATGTAGATAAATTTGCTGCATTTCTCAGTGGATCAGGCTTGACTCATTGAGGTACAGAACTTCTTTGTGTCATCTTGATCCCAGGCTCGGGTCACTGTGTGACTATGGAGGGCACTTAACTGACTACCACCTACAGTACCAGTGTGTGCATTACTTAATCTGTAAGTTTTCAGTCAAGGCTGACTCACTGTGATGTGATGTTTTTTGTCACATGGAGCATGGGCATAGCCTCTTGTGTGACTGCAGAATGCAATCCACATACTCCTCTGCACATGACTCATGGCACACCACCTGCCTGTGCATTTTTTTTTGTGATGTGGCTCCTATGTGTGCAAACTACTATTTATTAATGCAACCCATCTCAGTGGGTTTATGATTTCTGTACTGTTTGTAACAGTTGTCTTCAATACAATGCTGGACAAACGAGGGAGGAATTGTGTTTGGTCCAACCCAAGCAAATCTGAACTTGAACAACAACCAGTTGAAGGTAATGATAGGAGACAGTCCAGTCAAATTTTTATTTATTGGTTTTATTTGAAAATTGGCAACCAGGAAAGGCACCCATTCCTGTTCTTTGCTGTATTTAGTTTGTAAAATTATTGTTTACCACTTTGAAGACTTCTGTCTAAAATACTTGCAGTAGACCTAGCACCAGGGTAATTTGTTGTACTAGCAGGAGGCAGTTGTTATTGACTCTTACTAATACCACCAATGTACCCCGTCCTCTATTAATGCCACCAACACATTACCTCAGCCATCACCACCACTGATGAGACTATCAGTTCCTTAACTGCTATTAGAACCCCAGCCACTGCTGTCAATGAAACCCCAGCTACTCCTGCCTTTGTGGCACTTCCATGCCTGCTACTGGGAGCAAGACCACTCTTGCCATTGTGGCCCCAGCCACTTCTGCCACTGTGATTTATGTCACACCTGTAACTGTAGCTCTATCCATTATTAGCCACTACTGCCATTGTTAGCCACAGACTACTGCCACTGTCAACCACTGCTACTGTGACAGCTCTACAGTAGCTATGACTTCACCTGCTTCTAAGCCTGTCTGTAAGCATCTCTCCATTTTTGAAGATGTTAGAGAGGAAGAGTACTCATCAAGAACTAAATATTTCCTACCACAAGAATTGCTGACTGACATATTTTCTGATGAAGCAACCCTGAAGAACTTCAAAACTGAGGTGGAGTATGGCCATTATCTTAAGTGCAATGAACAAACAAATCCAATTATCTAGAATGACAACCTCTAGAGGAACTGGCAGCAGTAACAGGCATATGGATCTTTCTCCCCATAAGAAAACCATGGAACCAGCCCTGCACTTTTTCATAGGTTCTATCCCAGCCTGAACAGCAGAGTTAGCAGGGGCACCATCACTAGTTACAGGGGAAAGCAGCAGCTGGGCCATGCAGCCCACCCTGGTGGCAAAAACACTAGTTAATATGACACTGCCTGAACTGGGGGGTATCTGCAGCATTAAAATTATAGTGTGGCTGCATTTTACAGTGCTAAAAGAGGACCGAAGAAAGTGTGTTAATTGTGCAACAGCACTATAAGCAGTAACAAATGTTGTTTTATTTGAGTCATTTTATCCATTGGTAACCAAGTAAGGCCCACTAGACACAAATATCTATTTTCAGGAGTGGCTCAGGAGCAATGGGGTGGTTAACTAACTTGCTCAGAGTCCTACAGTATGCAGCGGAGGTTATGGGAATCAGACCCAAGTCCACTAGATGTACCAAGCTTATTCACAGATTGTTACTCTAACCTCTAGGCTATACTACCAGCTACACTGCCAAATCTCTTTCAGACTTATCCACACACTCATAAATCAACCACCTGAAGCCAAAGCAGCACCATGTTTAGGGAGTTTCTCAGGGTCTGTATCTGTGTTTACATTAGACCCCTCCCATGATGATGCAGGCAGTAGTGACAGCAGTGCTGATGGCAGTGGTAGACAACATCCTATTCAGAAAATGTTTATACAGTAGTGTCACTCCTTCACCCTCAACACCAGTGAGTCCCAACTTCCCCAACAACCAGTCTATCAAGGGATCCATTCAGGTTCATGACAAGCTCGACAAGGCCCTCTGGCTGCACTGTCTCCCACCCTTGCTCACCTCCCCCCCTTATCTCACTCCTGCCCCACCCCAACCACTGCCCATACTCCCCCTTACCCCTGCCTCCTTCCCCCTTGATCTCCTACCCTCACTTCCCCCACCCCCTCCCCCTTCCCTTGTCTTGCTCATAGCTCATGTCTTTGTACTGGTTATTACATGTCTGTAAGTCAATGACTATATGTTTGTAACTAAAAATGATGACTGTTGCACACACTGATGTGGAAGCTTTGTAAAAGAGCCTCGGCTCAAATGTATTGTAATCCTAGATTGAAATAAATAAATAAATAAATAAAATAATTATGCAAACCTCTGTTGTTCCCCACCTACATTTCAAATAGGCTACATCTACATCCCACAATCAATACGCATTATGAAGGCCTCCCATGCAAGAATGAAGTGCCATATTTAGAATCCAACAGCTAGAACATCATGCAGCTCACTGGTGGGATGATTGAATCTTTGTCTATTCTCAGTTGTGGAAGATATTATTTTTTGAAGGCTTCTCCCCTACTACCAGATCTCATCACATTTCATGTTTCTCCAGGACTACGCTGCCAAATATGCTGAATGGTACACAAGTGAGAGTTGCCGTACAATTTGCAAGGGATGCTGGGGGGGGGGTACTGCAAGTGTGATTAACTTGCTGCATACCGATCTCTCATTGACTGTGCACTACTTTGTGCAAACTGCTGCTGCTGTTACAGATTCCGTATCACTCTGTTGCTCTTTCTTTTCTTTTCTATAATCTGTCAGCCACTTCAGATTTGTTTTGATGAATGTGGAGATACTGTAATGGAGAATGACCACAACTCTCCAAACATCCTTACATTCATACAGAACACAAAAATTGCAAGACACTCTTCACCAAGGAAAAAAAAAACTGTCCAAACTCGCTCCTGAGCTGCAAAAGAGACAAAAATTAATCTGAAAATACATGGATGAGACTTCCAACTAAAAAGAGAAAACAGCAGTGTAGAGGTACCCCAAATGTTTTGCTCAAGTGAACTTTATTAAGCTTGACAAAACTCACTTGAGTGAAACATTGGGGGCACTTCCATGCACTTCTGCTTTTTTCCTTCGTGGAGAGTGCCATGTAGCTTTTGTGTTCTGTATTGCTTGTCAGTTTCTGCACTGAGCATCAGAGTTTCAGGGCAGTCCTGTTTGGATTTATTATCCTTATATTCATGCAAAAGTTTCAGATTCATTCAATTACATTTTCTTCAAGACAAAATTCATTGAGCAGACAGAGTTCATTTTCATTAGTGCCCTGTTAAGGAAAAGCTTCTGATCAAAATCAAATTTGTTACAGACATAAACTGCACTTTAATAAAGTGTGCCACTTACAAGGCATTGCATATTTACATAGACATAAGAAAGTTTTAAGAGTACAGTAAAATAAAGTACACAGGGAGTAGTGAAGGAGGATAATGGTTGCTGCTGCCTATGTTATACATCTGGAATGATGGCAGCAAAGTTTTTGCCCTGAGGAAACTAGAAAGAACCATTGCATGACTTTTGTAGTGGAAGGGCAAGGAGCAGTATACCAGGCATAGGTATTCTAACAGAGAGTTCCATGCAGTCAGGCAACTCTGACTGAAGGTGGGGGACCCACATGTCACATTATCATGAGGGGCTATCATCTCAAGTGAGGGGTGATGGGTAAGATAGTAGAATGCCAGGTCCAAAGCCCACTAATTGGTAGTGCCTCTGACTAAAGAGTATAGTGGGTGGCGCTTAGAGTGCCAGTGAAAAGGGTGCAAAGGTGTCCTCAAGATCACTTGTCTCTGGTTTCTTGTTTCTTGCCAAACTGCCTGAGATGGCAAGTGCATCATACAGCACCAGATTTTGAGACCAACTTATTTTAATGTCACATTGCCTGGTAGTCTCCACAGACAGGCCTGAGATAGCAATGGAGATCACAGGGAAGGGATATGAGTTCATATATTAAACATTGCTGTAAATTAGAAATAAACAGTAGAAACATAGAATTTGATGGCTGATAAAGACTACTTGATCTGCCCAGTCTGCTCATTTTATTCCCTGCCTATACTGTAACTGCAGACCTTACCTGATCTCCAGTTACCTCCCATTCCACTTTCCTATCAAGATTCCCTTGTGCCTGTTTTATGCATGCTTGAAGTCCACCGATGTTTTTGTTCCCACCACATCCACTGGAAGATTGTTCCAGGCATCCATCACTTTTTCAATGAAGAGTACTTCCTTACATCATTCCTAAATTTCCCCCTTTCAGCTCCATTGCATGCAACCTGGTTCTTGTGCACATTTTTCTCTGAAACATACTCCCCTCCTGTACTTTACTCATACCAGTGAGGCCTTTAAAGGTCTCCATCATGCCCCCACATTTTTCTAGGGTGTAAATACTGAGATCCCTCAGTCTGTCTTCATAGAGCTTTTGATGCATCTCCTGCACTTTTTTTGTTGCCCTCCTCTGGACTGCATCTACTGTATCCATCCTGAAATGTTCTCCATCACTGGACACAGTACTCAAGGGGGAGAGGCTCACCAATGATCTGCACAGTAGTAACACCACCTCTCTACTCTGCTAGTAGTACCCTTCCCTATGCATCACAGAATCCTGCTAGCCCAAGCAACTGCCTTGTCGCATTGCCTGTCACCTTGAGGTCATCCAAAATAATTATTCCAAGGTCCCTTTTCTGTTTAGTGACTGTTAATATCCCTCACATTTTATACTTCACCTCTAGGTTTCTGTTGCCTAGGCACATTATCTTGCAATTTTTTGTACTGAAACCCAGCTGCCATACACTTCATTACTCCTAGAGTTTTCTCAGGCCCCTACCCATTGTCTCTACTCCCTCATGAGTACTTCAATAATCATGAGTGGGAAACAAATGTACCAGGATATGTTCTATTCAGGAGGGATAGGGAGGGCAAAAAGGGAGGGGGAATACCCCTTTATGTCAGAGATAGTATAATGGCAACAGAGGTACAGGCTAGGTGGGGGAGGCCAAGGCACTGTGGGTCACCCTTCAACCTGGAAATGGCACACCAATATGCACAGGGATGATATACAGGCCTCCAAGACAGGGAGAGGAGCTAAACAGGGGGCTAGTGGAGGAAATATACAAGATGGCAATGAAAGGTGAAATTCTACTGATGGGGGATTTCAATATGTCAGACATGGATTGGAACAACAGTGTAGCTACTTCAGCCAGAAGTCGAAGCATCCTTGAATCGCTCCAGGAGGCTGGACTCAGGCAGTATGTGCTTGATCCCACCAGAGACAGGGCAATTCTGGATCTAGTAATGACCAACAGGGATTGAATTGCAGATGTCGAGAAAGAAGAGCAACTGGAATCCAATGACCACAACATTGTGTGGTTCAGCATAGGGACAGAGACTCACTCTAATCATACTAGGACAAAGGTTTTGGATTTCAAAAATGCTGACTTCGCTGAAATGGGCAGGGGTATCAAAAGAGCTCTGGAGAGAACAGTGGCAGGAAGGGGAGAGGAAGAACAGTGGAAGCATATAAAGGACGCCTTACTGGAAATAAAAAAACAATGTATCAGATTGGTATCCACAGGCAAGAGAAGGAGGAAGTGATTCTCAAGAGAGGTGGCAGTAAAGGTCAAGGCTAAAAGGAAATAGTTCAGGAAATGTAAGGAGACTCAAAGGGAGGAGGACATGGTGAAGTAGCTAGAGTATCTAAGGGAAGCAGGAAGGGCAGTAAGGAGAGCAAAGGCATGGACTGAGGAAGGTTTAGCACAGTCAGTTATGAAAAGGCACAAGACATTCTTCAGGTACATCAGCAAAAGGAAGAAAAAACAAAGGGGGATTGCAAGGCTCAAGGGAGAGGAAGGGGAATACAAGGAAGGTGACATGGAAAATGCAGAAATACTGAATAAATATTTCTGTTCAGTATTCATAGAAGAGGGAGAGGGAAAGGGGTCACAGCAGTACAGCAGTTGCCAAGGGAGTTAAGAGGTGGACAATATTCCATTCACAGGGAAAAGGGTCCCACAGGACCTCACTAAATCAAAGGTGGACAAAGCGATGGGATCAGATGGCATACACCCAAGGATAATGGTGATCCAGATACTCTGGTACAGGGTTATAATGGCACTGTATCTGGGGCTCTGGATCTAACAACTCCTGTCCATGTTTGCCTTGATGCCAACAGACTAAGATTGATGGCACACTATAAGAACTATCAATCGGCTGTCTCCCATAAGAAGGCAGAATTCCTGTTCAGGGAGATTGCTGCGGCATAGAATTGACCAGCACATCTCTTTCAAAATGTGGACAGACTGTGCAATCCAGTCTGTTTGCAGACTCGGAGATCATTGTCAAAAGAGAAATGTGATGGGTTTGCTTGATTCTTTGCAGATAAGGTTGCTGACATCAGATCTGAGATTTGTGCAGCTCACTCCAATGGGGATGGGGGTGGTCGGTGGTCGGTTGCTGCTCCTCAGTCTGTCTGGTCTGACTGCGGCCAGCAGGTGATCTAGAATGTTGTGAGGATTATCCAGAATATGTGTCCAGCCTGCTGTAATTGGAATCTGGGCCCAATGCACCTGCTTGTTGGGTGCATTGAGGTCATTGACCTGATCCTAACTGAGATTGTCTGGTGTTTGTTAGAATCAGGTGTGTTTCTGGATACCCTGAGGAAGGCAGTGGTGACACCTCTCCTTAAGAAACCATCTTTCAACCCAGACTGTCTTGTTAACTACAGACCCGTCTCTAACCTTCCCTTTGTGTGTAAGGTTATCCTGAAGGTGGTCACGCTGCAGCTGGAGGATCACTTGACCATCCATGACATCTACGATCCTCTCCAGTATGGATTTCGGAAAAGGCATAGCACTGAGACGGCCCTTGTTTGGGTCCTCAATGATCTCCTGATAGTGAGAGATTGGAAGAGCCGTCCCATCGTGGTTCTTCTCAATCTCTCTGTGGCATTTGACACCATGGATCATGGTGAATTGGTACAGTGCATGAGGCTGATATGCGGACTATCAGGTACGGTCCTCATATGGTTCCACTCTTTCCTCATTGGCAGGTTTCAGAGAGTTGTCTCCGGGGCTTATTTCTCTGACAAGTTCTCTTTGTCATGTAGGGTGTCGCAGGGCTCTGTGCTATACCCCATGTTGTTTGCTCTGTATTTTCTGCCTTTGGGAGATATTGTAAAACAGTATGGGTTGAGTTTCCACTGCTATGTAGATGACACTCACCTCTACTTGTTCTTCGTACCCCATCAGGTGGGAGCTATATCAAGTTTAACAACTGCCTTTCTGAGACTGAAGACTGGATGAGTGCCAACTGGCTGAGGTTGAACCCGGGTAAGACCGAAGTTCTGTTAGTGGGCCCAGCTCATCAAGTAGAGGGGTCATCAGTAGGACAAGCATCTGACTTTGGCCTGGTGGCTGCTAGCTGATGACCTCAAATGGGTGCAAGATCTGGGTGTGATTCTAGATGGCGTACTGATACTTAAATTTCAGGTGTCATCCTTTGTCAAAACTGCCTTTTACCATTTAAGGAACATTGCTCAAATCAAGCACCTAGTTCTGCCCAATGACCTTCCAACTTTGGTCCATGCCTTTGTGACCTCTTGCCTTAATTACTGTAATTCCCTTTACCTAGGGCTACGGGGGTTAATATCTGCTGCTTTCAGCTGGTGCAGAATGCAACAGCTAGGCTGTTGACTGTCATGCTGGTGCTGTGTGACCTACATTGGCAGCCTATAAAATGGCGGATCACCTTCAAGGTTGACTTGCTGACCTGTAAGGCTCTACATGGACAGGGTCCAAGCAATCTGCAAGAGCTTCTTCATCCCTACTGCCCCCCAACCACTCTGCTACACCAACAAAGGATTGCTAGAGATTCCCAGGGTTCATTTGAGGTCATCTGGGGCACAAACATTTGAATTCATGACCCCTTCCCTGTGGAATTCTCTACCTTGTCGGATAAGACAGTGCCTGATGGTTGACAGTTTTAAATCTGCATTGAAAACATATTTGTTCAGTCTTGCTTTCCCTGATGTTATATAAGTTTGTAATGGATGTTTATTATGATTATGGAGTTTTTAGATGGGATTTTATTATTTTTTTTACTAACGCTATGATCCTTTGGGGAATAGCACTATTTTATAAAGTTGATTTGATTTGATGTTAAGAGAACTGCAAAGGGAGAGAGCAGAACCTCTGGCAGCCATGTTCACAGTCATTCAACACAGAGGTAGTACAAACAGATTGGAAGAGGGCACATGTGTTTCCTCTACACAAATCCAGCAGCAGGGAGGAGGCGGGGAACTATAGGCTGGTCAACCTCACCTCAATAGTGGGGAAGATCATGGAGACATTGCTGAAAGAAAGGATAGTTGGGCATCTAGAAGCCATCATTGCCCAGGACCATAGGCAACACAGATTCACAGTGGGGAGGTCATGTCATAGAAATCCGGCTAAATTCTTTGACTGGGTTACAAAGGAAGTAAATCAGGGTGGGGCAGTGGACATCACTTACCTTGATTTCAGCCAAGCCTTTGACACCGTCTCACATAGGAGGCTGATAAACAAGCTGGGTAGGCTGGGCATGGGGGACAGAGTGGAAAACTGGGTTAGAAACTGGTTAACAGACAGGAAGTAGAGGGTTGTGGTAAATGGAGTGCAGTCTGGGGAGGTGGGGTGACCAGTGGGGTGCCTCGAGGATTGGTCCTGGGGTCAGTCCTATTCAATGTCTTCATTAGCGATATTGCAGAAGGGCTGGAGGGAAATGTCTGCCTATTTGCAGATGACACAAAGATCTGTAACAGAGTGGATACCCCAAAGGCAGTGGAGAAAATTAGAAGGGACCTGGGGAAGCTTGAAAAATGGTCTGAGGACTAGCCACTGAAGTTTAATTCAAAAAAGCGCAAAATTATGCACCTGGGATACAGAAACCCTGGGGAAAGCAACAGGATGGGGAGGAGTTGCTGACAGCCACAAAGGAGGAAAAGGACCTGTGGCTTATTATTTCAAATGTCCTGAAAATGTCAAGGCAGAGTGCTAAGGCAGCTGGGAGGGCCAGTATCATGCTGGGGTGCATAGGCAGGGGTATCACCAGCAGAAGGAGGGAGGTAGTAATGCCATTATATAAAACCATGGTCAGGCCTCATGCAGAGTACTGTGTGCAGTTCTGGAGGCCACACCTTCATAAAGACATCAACAGGCTAGAGACAGTCCAGAGAAGGGTGACTAAGGTGCTACAGGGCTTGCAACACAAGACTTAAGAGGAGAGATTAAGGGAGTACTCACTGCAAGAGAGCAGGGAAAGTGGGGACATGATAGAAACATTCAAGCACCTCAAGGTTAAAAACAGGGTGCAGGAGGGCGACCTTTTCCAATACAGGAGGAGCACTAAAATGAGGGCATGACATGAAATTGGAAGGTGGGAGGTTAAAAGGGAATGTGAGGAAGTTTTTCTTCACAGAAAGGGTGGTGGACACATGTAATGGTCTGTCTCAGGAGGTGGTGGGAGTGAGCACTGTGAATGGATTCAAGCATGCTTGGGACAGGCATAAGGAGCCATAGAGGTACAGCAGGGGGTAGATCAGAAGCAATAATCCAGTACAAGGGCTTACTGGCACACTAGATGGGCCAGGCAGTCATTTTTTGACAACAATTTCTATGTTTCTATGTTACACTATTGCGGATTTTGTTGTCATCTGCAAGGAGGTATACCTTTCCTTCCAACACCTCTGCAATGTAATTTATAAAGATATTAAAGAAGACTGGTCCCAGAAATGAGCATTCAGGTACTTTACTGATCACTCTCCCCTTCCCTGATGCCATTAACCTACACCCTCGCTCACATATCCATCAGCCCATATCATACCCAGGCCACCACTCTGGAACCCAACTCCAAACTTCTCAGTTTCCTTACATACCTCACATGTGGTCTGGTGTCAAAGGCTTAGCTGAAGTCTAAGCAGGCCATGTCCATCACCCCACCCTGACCTACTTCACTTATCACCCCATTGAAGAAATTGATTTGGTTCTTCTGACATGATGACCCCCTCCATGTGAATATGTGCTGCCTCGGGTCTTGTAATTCATTGTATTTTAGATATTCCACTAACTTTTCCTTTAAAAGCATCTCCATTAACTTCCCCACCACTGATTTCAGACTGACTGCCTATAGTTGCCATTCTCCTCCCTGCTGCCACTTTTAAGAAGCGGGACAACATCTACCCTCTTCCAGTCCTCTGGAACCACTGCTGTTTCAAGTGTGTTGTTGAAAATGGCTGTTAGAGGTGTTGCCAGAACCTCCCCATTGTCCCCCAGCACCCTTGCGTATACTTCCTCCAGTCCCATAGCTTTATTCACTTTCAGATTCACAAGTCCTTTCCAGACTCTTTCCAAGATAACTGGACTTGTATCTATTCCCTCACACACACTTTTCTGGTTGCTTTTATTTGGCCCATCCCCCTACCCTTCTACTAAGAAAACTGAACAAAAGTATCTGTTCAGTTTATCTGCTTTTTCCTGATCCTCCTCTACACAGTCTTCCCCTGCCCTTCTCAAAATGACAGTCTCTTTCATTGTCTTCCCGGTTTCACTTTTGAACCTAAAAAATGGACTTGTCCTCCTTAGTTACCCCTTTGGCTATCCATCCTCACTTTAAGCCTTTACACCCCTCACCACCTTCCCTCCTTTCCTCTGCTTTTCCTGGCACACCTCCCTATACTCTTTTCTCTGGGGCTTTTTGTATCTTCTGAATGCTACCCTTTTAGCCTTAACCTTTGCACCCACTTACCTTGAGAACCATAGTTTTCTTTCCCTTGAGAACCACAGTGGTCTCATCTTTCTCCCGATTTTGCTCACTTCTTTTGTGCAGAGGCCTGTTGCTTTTAATATGCCATCCCTTAATTTGGCCCATACTTCCTCCGCCTCATCCAGGCCATCCCTCTTTGCTAGGCCAACTCTGAAGCATTCACCCTTTCCTTTAAATCTGCCCTTCTGAAGTCCAGGGCCCTCATCCATGTGTAGTTTGCTTTTGCTGCCATCATTATGTTGAACCACACTGTATGGTGATCATTGATCCCCAGGTGGCCTCCCACTTGGACGTCTCCAATACTGTCCTTATTTGTGAGCACCAGGTTCAATATTGCTCCAACATGAGTTGGTTGTTCATCTAGTTGCCTGAGAAACACCTCCTGCAGGATGTCCCTACTTCTAGCTGAGGCTGTTGCAGGGAGGCTGCAGTCTACATCCAGCAGATTGAAGTTGCCCACTAGCAGCACTTCCACTTTGTCTGCCATTGTGCCAGTGGATTCACCCAAGGCCTTATCCCATTCCACACCCGGCGTTGGAGGTCTATATATCACCTCAGTTTGAACAGTGTTTCTGGCTCCTGTCACCAGGGTGACACACAGTACCTCCAACCCCCTTTCCCCTCTGGTTTCCTTGTGTTTCTGTTGCCTTAAATGTTCTTCAAAGTAACACTCACACTGTTCACTGATTACTGCAGTTCCTCTTATAGACAGATGCAAGCAATCACCTCTAAATAGAAATATTTCTAACCCTCAAAGGTTATGGGGTTTAGTTACTATAGAAGGAGAGATATTTCCACTCTGGGAGTCTGATGCAGAAGGTCAAGTTTAAAACAATAAGAGGTACAATCTTAAATTAATACTATATTGCTTGTAGCAGTTTCTCTTGGCCTAATCAACCCAGTCTAAAAACATCTTAAGCAAATCAGAAGGCCATTTTTTAAAGTCTGTAATTTAATTGAAATTCCTACCAGAAGTTATAATTAGTGTATTAGTATATTAAGGGATAGATTGAAAACAAAATTATTTATTCTGTTGTTAGGCATAGAATTGGCTGTGTTATGTTGTTATATAGAAGGGATAAGATCAATTTAAAAGGTGTCAGCTCTTGCAATACAGAATGGCATATGGAATGATATAGTAAAATCTAGTGAAAATTTAATCTATATTAAATATAGAAATAGATTTGGTGAGACACGTTTGCAAGTCTTAAATCAACTACAATGGCAGAAAACTCTTAAGATAAAATTTAAATGGAAAGTTTTAAGCTTGCTTCTGTTACTGGTAATAGCAGATGACATTAAATTAAACCCAGGGCCTAAAATCCAAACACTGTCAGGTTTTAAAGTGTTGTATGACAATGCAAGAAGTGTAAGAAATAAAATGGATACCTTGAAAATGTGGATTGCAACAGAGATCCCACATGTATTTTTAACTGAATCATGATTAAATGAAAGTGTTAAAGATTCTGAAATAGAGATAGAGGGATTTTATGAACACAGATGGGATAGAAATGGAAAACGGGGAGGATGGGTCTTGTTATATACAAAATAGGAACTGAGATGTACTGTAGTTACATATGCAGGGAAAATGCATAAAACAGAATGCTTGCTTGTGGAGACTCAGGGACTGAATTTACGTCCTGGGCGTTGTTTGTTCACCGCCCAGGGCCAATATTAGTGCCTTTGAAATTCTCTCTCAGTGTCTTTTAAATAAAACAATGGGTAGAGATCTGCTACTTTTAGGAGACTTTAATGCTGCATGGGGTCTACCTTGGGGAAAAGCACTAGAAAAGAGTTTATAGCCTTTGGATTTGATCCAAATAGTGATAAACCCCACTAAGAAAAGCACAATGATAAGTGAGGGTAACTCTCTAGACTTAATATTTGTTTCCTCAATGATTCTACCCATCAAAGTGAAAGTGGAACAACCAATGTTTGGAGGTCATTGCACACTGATTGGCAGATTTGAGATTAAAGAAAAGAGGATTTATAAGTCAAAACCAGTAATCAATATGACTAAAAGTAGATCCTTCAAAAATTATGCTGAAGATCGTTTATTGGCCCAGCTGGCTAAAGTAAATTGGAATATATTTTTTTAAATTCCTTGCTTAGATGTTGCTGTTCAACACTTTACTGAAATATTTACAGAAGCATGTGACTCTGTAGCACCTTTTACCAAAAAGATTAAAAAAAAGGAACAGGCTGCATGGATTTCAGAAAAACTTAAAAAAGACATGGGGATAAAGAACAGATTATAGGAAATAACTAACCAATTTTAAAACCAGAAGATTGGGAACATTACAAAAAGGCAAGAAATAGATTAAAACAAAACTTAAGAAATACAAAATGAAAATATTACATAAATAAAATAAACAAGACAACGGATTCATGTCAATACTGGTCTCTGATAAGGTCCTTTGAGTCCCTGACTACCAACAAACCAATGATACAAATTACAAAAAGTGGAGTGTTGCAACCCACAATGGAATCAGCTGACCTACTTGACACTTACTTTGTCACACCTCCTGATGGTTGTTGGTTTCTCTACTCTGGCTCAGGACTGTTTCAGAGCTTACCTCACAGGCAGAACTCAATCAGTTAAGATCCTGGATACAATCTTCTCCCCCCCATCTCCACAGTAGTCCCTCAGGGCTCTGTGGATGGCCACATTCTGTTCTCCATTTTCCTAAATGACCTATCCACAGTCTGCTCCCCGTCCTCCTCCTCTATCCAAACGTATGTCAATGACACCATCTTGTTCAGCTCTGGAAAGTGCCCCGTCGATGTAGCTGTCACTCTTGAGCATGACTTCCACCAAGTTCAGCTCTGGTTCACCTCACATCAGTTATTCCTAACCACCAGAAATACTGTCTCTATGACCTTTTGCACTAGGCAGAGACTCTCTAGGCTACACCCCTTACCATCTTTCCACACCCTTGAAGGGACAATCCTTGAGGACACTTCCTCTTTCAGATACCTTGGGATCTACCAGAATCAACACCTCAGTTTCTTTGGCCATATAGATGCCATCCTGAAAAAACTGTACCCAAAGCTTGGTGCCTTATTTAGGAACCATAGTTGCATCCCTCCTATGGTGCGGTGAGAACTAGTCCAGAAGAAGAAGATCCTCCCATTTTTGACTACTGTGATGTAGTCTATGGTGCCACTCCCAAATCCTCCCTAACCAGATTGGACACTCTCTTTAATTCTTCTGTCAATTTGCCCTTGACGCTCCATCTCACACTCATCATTGTACCCTCTACTATGCCTTGTACTTTCCCCTGCTTGCAACAGGTGCCTTGTTCATTGCGCCAAACTCACCTCCAAATTCTGGCTCAGGAAACTTCCCGCCTATCTCTCTGGCTCCCTCTCTGCCCCCGCCCCTCACACTCCCTCCGATCTGCTGACTCTTCCACATTGCTGGTTGAACCACTCTCATCAGACAATCAGGCTACACTTATTGTTTCCCTAAAATTTGGAACTCCCTAACCCCCAAAATACGGCATTCTTCCTCCGCCTCCTCCCATGCCTCTACTTCACAAAACTTTCTCTCCTCTAGCTGTTCCTGTTTTAATCATCCCTAAATTAGCTCCCCCATGAACCTTCACCTTTGTATGCTTCATCTCATTCAAATCCTCCCTCCTCCCTGTGCCAGTTACCCAACACACTCTCTCTCTCTCTCTTGTACTACCTCTTACCCTCTTTCTGCTATGACTCCCTTTCATCTACCCACATTAACAACTTTCCTGTGCTTAGTTCTACCCCCTTGCAGGGTTCTCAACATCCTGGAGAGGTATAGCATGGGGCAAGCCTTTCTCTTCCTTCTTCCATCCCTGCCATCCTTTTTCCTTGCTCGTGCCTTCTTCCTGTACTCTGGCAGGGTTCTCAACACCCTGGAGAGGCCTAGATTTTAGGCAAACTCCCTTCCTTCTTTCACTACTAACACCCACCCACCTACCTAACTACACACCCCTACCCCCACTTCCCTCCTGCTACTCTCCCACCACACTGCTCTTAACTCTAGTATTAGCACATTGTACTAATAAAATGCACTTTATTTGCTGCAAATACTGCAGTTGAATATGTCCTTCTTCAAATCCTATTGCAAGTATATATCAAATGTAAATGTTTGTAAAATCCTCAGTCATGCTGTATGGTAGCTATGCCTTTCTACAATCTCAATTGTATGGTCAGTTTACAAATGTAGCTGACTGTATATTCTACTGTCTTGTTCAATGTTCTCTGTATGTTTAATATTTCATCCCTATGTACCCCCCCCCCCCCCCCCGGTCGCACCTGGAGACAAGCAACTTGTTGTTTAGTGTGCCTACCTGATGAAACATTTCAATAAATAATTAAATAACTAAGATATTCTGAAAAATGTACATGAAATTAAAAATATATCTTTAGAGACAGAAGCACAAATAGGCCAAAATTTAGATTTAGGGTAGTAAAATGTAGTGAGGTGAAACAAAATATTAGGAGATTAAAGGCCAACAATGCTTGTGGTCCAGACAGAATTGAGTGCAGGTTTTTAAAAGATTCACTTGACATAATTGGCCCCAATCCTGACCAGGATTTTCATCTGGAGTCTGATGGAATATAAGTTCCCAGATAGTTGGAAGCTAACCAGAATTGTCCTGATTTATAAAGGAGGTTTAGAAACTGACCCAGCAAATTACTGCCCAGTAGCCCTCTTACCCATTATCTCCAAAGTACTAGAAGGAATGGTCCAAGAACAACTAAGGGATTACCTGGAGCAATATAATTTATTAGCAAATTACCAATCTGGCTTCAAGAGAGGGTATTCCACAGACACCGCACTCACAGACCTAGTTGACTTAATTGCAACACCTTTGAACAACAAAAGGGAGGTGGATGCAGTGTTCATGGATTTATCCAAAGCATTTGACACAGTGGAGCATGAGATGATGGGAAAGAGGTTACTGGACTTAGGGATAGTGGAAGATATGTATAAATGGTTCAAATCCCGTTTAAGCATTAGACTGCAACAGGTTCAGTTAGGTAATACAATCTTAAATAAAGTGAGGAACCAAAGGGGAGTTCCTCAATGTTCAGTCTTGGGACCAACCCTATTTTTGATTTATGTGAATCAAGTTTCAGAATTTATAAAAAAAATCAAATATTAAACTTTATGCCAATGACACAGTTCTTATTGCTAGTAACTTAGACCTAAAAGAGGTGGAATACAATCTCCAGCATGGTTTTTATACTTTATGTGAATGGTTCACAAACTTAAAATTAGTTTTATATAGTAAAAAAATCAAAAATAATGTTTTTTGGACCAACTGCTAACAAAAAGGATGGAGAAATATATATATATATATGCCATTAAAGAAGACAGAGTAGTTCAAGTGAAGGAATATAAATACTTGGGCATATGAATAGACAATGGTTTAAAATTTAAATATCACCTCAAAGAAATAGTCAGGAGAATTGATTCCAGGCTAGCGGTCTTTAAGAGCACTGAGTTCTGTCTGGACCATAAAATGAGGGAAATGATTGTTAACCAATTACTCATTCTAATTTTAGATTATGGTGATCACATCTATGGGCTATCAAACACTAAAACATTTAAAAAAGTTAATAAATTATATAATAGGTTAGTGAGATTTGTGCTAAGGTGTGACTTTCATATACATCACTGTACCATGTATAACATATTGTGGTGGAGGGACTTGGAGAGCAAAAGGAAAATAAAGTGAGCAAGCCAAATATATAAAATGTTTTATACTAATAGCCCTAAATAGTTAATGAAAAAAATACAAATAAAAGAACAGAAGGATAGGCTACGTAAAAGCAATACAAGCAATTTTACATTTCCTAGAAAAGTCAATAGATTTGGAGTTATGACTTATTCATATTTAATCAGAAAATACTGAGATACATTGAATCCACATGATAAAGAGTTGACAAAACATCCTGGGCTGGATATTCAAAAGGGTTGCGCAATGCGCAACAGGGTTGCACCAGCGCAAGTCAGAAAATGCGCCATTCTGCGATATTCAGCAGGAGGCAGTTGCGCCACTGAAAACATGCTGAGCAACAGCGCAATGATAATGAAGGCATGTGCAACCGAAGGGGGTAGAACCATGCATAAAGTGCGCAGTGCGATGTTCAAAGTCTTGCGCAATGCGCAACAGTGGAGCAGTCGGAAGTTGCGCCATAGCAGAAATGAGCCAAAATAAAAAGGAGCAAGGAAGAGGCGCAAGAACGCTACAGGGAAGCCACATGTGTCAGAGACAGGCACAGAGAAATAGAGAGAAAGAGGGCAGGCCAGGGAAACCACAACACAGAATAGGGGCAAGGGAAGGTGTGTGGGGCCACAGAGTGCAGAGGCCAGTAGGTGTACCCGGTGCAGGGGAGGTAGCAGTCAGGACAGCGGGGGGAACAAAGCAACATCAGCTGGGGGACACAAGCCAGGGACATGGACAGTGCCACCTTCCACATGGAAGCTGTAATGAGGGGGGTGAGAAGGCATGCTGCAGGGGGACATGGCCATGGAAGGGCCCATAGGCGGTATGCCCCCAACAGGCAGTACCGAGCCTGCACCAGCTTTGAGCTGTACACAGATGTTGAGATTGTGGGCCGGTACCACCTGAAAAGGGCAATACTGAGGTGGCTCTGTGAGCTGTGCAGTGATGTGATGCAGGCACCCACATGATGGAGTCATGCTCTGTCAGTGGAGACAAAGGTAACAGCCTGAATCTGCTTGCTCGCCATGGGTACCTTCCAGAGACCAACAGGGGATACCACAGGCATAAAACAGTCAGCCACGTCATGCATCCTCACCCAATTCCTCAGTGCACTGCTGCCACATGCTGCAGAGTACATCCATTTCCCCAGCACCACGGCGGAGCACACAGCAAACATACAGGAGTTCCACAGGGTAGCACGTATGCCTGGCATGCTAGAGGCAATAGACTGCACCCATGTGGCCATTCGCACACCACCTTGGCCCGATGGGGCTGCCTACATGAATTGGAAGGGATATGCCAGTGTCAACTGTCAGGTGGTGTGTGATGCCAGTGGGTGCATCATCAATGTCTGTGCCACGCACCCTGGGGCAGCACATGATTCCTTCATCTGGTACCAGTCAGCACTGTGCCATCGATTCGAGAGTAGGGACATCCCCACAGGTCATCTAGTGGGTGAGTATGTATGTAGAACTGATAAATTGTGGGCAAGGTGGGGTAAGCCAGAGGTGCCATGGGTGTGGCCCACAGGGTTTGGGGCAGTCTGAGCCTGAACAAGACACTAACCTCTACTATCTCCACACAGGTGACAGTGGATACCCACTCCATCCCTGGCTGCTCACACCCTACCGGCTGCCCACGACCCCATCGCAGCAATACTTCAATGAGGCACATGCCACCACACGCAATGTCATTGAGCGGGTATTTGGGATGCTGAAGGCGTGTTTCTGTTGCCTGGACACCTCTGGTGGTGCCCTACAGTATAGCCCCTCAAAGGCCTGTGGGATATTCCTGGCCTGTTGTATCCTGCACAACATGGCCAAAGACTGTGGGATAGCCGTACAGGTCGAAGAGGGGGACAGCGATGGGGACGACGGTGACGCCGGTGATGATGGGGACGGGCAGCCCCCCCTTGGCCGACAGGACCCCCGACTGATCCGGCTGGCACAGCTGCACTGGGACACCATCACAGAGGAGCACTTTAGCCAACACAGGTAAGTCATGGGGCCATGTGCAACCACCAGTGGCTAGGGCACAACCCACATACACACATGGAAACACACCAGGAGTGCATGCTGACAAGGGATGTGGCAGGGCACAGAAGCACACACATACAACCAGGGAGGGGTGAACATTAACACGCCACATGGACGGACACACACACACGCACACACAATAGGCACAAAGTGCACAGGGGTCAGGTACAAAACAGAGCCGGAACACAAACACTAGCAACACACATGTCCACAGACCACCACGTCCACTGACTGTCTATGTGCATGTGTCAGATGCTGGGCACCATTGCACTTTGGTGTACAGCGCAATGCAGGCATCATCATGCACACGTACCTGTGGACAGCAGTTGGGAGGGTGTGCAGGTGGACCGTGTGTCTGTGTGTAGGGCTGGGCACCCACCGGTGCACTGCCCACCGAAACACACAATGCACACAGGGCAGTACCAGACAGTGCCCACACTGGGAGACAGGTCAGTCTTGTGGCACAGTGCCACATCCACCTTGGATGTGCGGGCAGCCCCACCGTGACCAAGCAGCACTGGCAGGCTGACCATGGGCCTCATGGGGTGGCACCGATGGTCCACCAGGGGTTCCACTGCGTGAATGTGACCGTGCCCGCACAGGGGTCTGCAGCACACCGAACATACCTGCACCAGGAGTGCTCAGGATGCCCACAGCTGAACCCGGCGTCAACAGGGTGGGTGTCACGTGACACCAGGAATGGGGAGTGGATAGCGAACTGTGCGGTGTGAGTGACACATGGGCACCTGACTGTGTGCCCATTGTGGCCATGACAGCGACCAACGCCTGTGTTTGCCTGTCAATGGCAGCAGTCACATCCTCCTGCAACTGGACAATCTGTGACAGGATCCTATCAGTGTCCCTGCTGTGTCGCTCCTTGACCCGCTCCAGAGCCACACACATTGCCTCCACAGATGTTGCAAGCCACACCTGCTGCTGTACTGATGCCTGCAGTAGGCTGGTGTGCTCGTCAAAGAGGTCTTCTGCCACCTCGGAATCCTGTCCCATAGGGTATGGAAGGGCTTGATGTTCAGCACCCCTTGAGGGTGGGTGCTGCTTACCAGGACCAAGTATGGGTAAGTCCACATGCAGTGCACAGAAGCCACCACTGAACCCTGAACCCCCAGTCCCGGTGGGCGACTGCTGCTACTGCTGCCCCTCCGCCTGCTGTGCCCAAAGGATCGGTTGTTCCACCACTGTGGCCGCAACAGTGCCACTGACCTGACCAGCCACCGGTGCTGCCCCACTGGTGCTGACAGGCACAGCCTGGGACTGTGCTGACACACTGGCACACATGTCAGAACCAGCCAGGTCCATGGGCGTGAGATGGCCTGCTGTGTGTCCATTTCATGACACACACATGTCACTGCCCATAACAATCATTGCATCATCAATGGTGCAGGTCTGTGCCACAGCCACAGCCACAGCGTGCTGCCATCCTTGGATGCCAGACCACTGAGACACAGGAAGGGCCTTCCCCACACCTGTCTCAATGACATCAGTGTTGACAGCCAGGCGGACCCACTGTTGTAATGCTCACCGGCTACCTGCAGAGGTGGATGGTCCCTCCTCCAACTCCAGATGACTGTCCACAGTGGACAGGCCCTCCACCGCTGACCCCTGCAGATGCACAGGATCTGTAACAGAAAGTAAGGACACGTTAGTGCATGTGATCTATCCTCCTCCCCGACAGACCATGACGTACCATGCAGTGATGGGCTACCACCTGTCTGGAAGCCACCTCCTGGAACGCCCTCAATGGCACTGCACTGCATGCTTGCAGTGAGCCTGTCCTCTGCCGGTGTCAGCTGCACCACCTCTGGCTGGCCCCCGCCTGTTTAAGCATGTGCCGCCCTGATGGCAGCCACCTTCTCCTTCACCCTCCTCCTGTCGGTGCCCATCTTCTTCTTACACTCCTGCACAGAGCGCTGGTGGCTGCTGTGCAGGTTGACGGCATGTGCCACCCCCTCCCATGCAGCAGCATGGGCATGAGGGGTGCCCCGCCATCCACTGAGCAGTGGTTCCTGATCGATGTAGGCCTCAAAGAGTGCCTCCGTCTCTGCCTTGGTGAAATTGGGCCTCCTCTTCCGCCCACCATTGTTGTCCTCCTCACCCAGTCCTCGCTCGGTCATTATTCAGCCTGTATGGATGACAGTGGTTACCTGTGACTGTGCAGTACAAAGCAAGTCCCTGATACCACAGTCCAGAACACCACACAGCATGCAACTCACCAATAAACTGCAGTAACCGAATATGGCCACTGCAGAACAGTGTCACATTTTTATAGCACAATCCATGCAAATTAGGTGAGGAACAACTTTAATGAGAT
Source organism: Neoceratodus forsteri (assembly GCA_016271365.2). NCBI lineage: Eukaryota > Metazoa > Chordata > Ceratodontiformes > Ceratodontidae > Neoceratodus > Neoceratodus forsteri. The sequence continues at coordinate 658,943,251 of CM028130.1, forward strand.
GCAAATAGCACTGCTGCGCCATTGCATGGCTGATCGGATGATTTGCATATGACGGCTGAATATCGCGCTTTTGCGCTTTGCGCAATTGTGTTGAACGTGTTGAGCCAATGGCGCAGTTCTGTGGCATGCGTAGTACATCGCACTGCACATGCCCAGGTAGCTTACGCAGGCATCTGCCACACCGATGACGTGCTGTGCGCGGTAGGCAATTCAGGGCATGGCCACCATTGTGCCAGTGGCACTATGGCAAGGGTCACTACATAGCGCTGCGCCAAAACTGTGCAATAGTTCACTGTGGCGATGGCACACAGGCAACCAATCATGCTAGACGCATAGACATCCGATGGCACTGTGCGTGGCCTTGCGCCAGAGACCCATGACCCTGTGCCTGAACTTTGCCCCCTTGGCACTATATGTCCGGCATGGCTGCACCTCTATCGTGCTGTTCAGTGACAGCGTGATAGGGAATGGTGGTGCTGTACCGCACAGCACTTCCACGTGGGGTGCCATGCTGCAGAGCACCATATTGCCTACTATAGCATTAGAGATGGCACGCAGGAGAGCCCCTCAGTGGAGTGCCCTTGAGCTGGCCAATCTTGTGGCCATTGTGGAGCCACACTATGGCCCACTCTTTGGTGAGGAGCCACTGGATAGGGCCAGGACTCAGATCTGGCAAGAGGTGGCCACTAACCTGGAGGTGGCCACTGACCGCAGGAGAACGGTGGAACAGTGCAGGCACTGGTATGGGAACCTTAGAAGGAGGGAGCTGGAGCAACTTGCACATCTGTGGCTGCATGCCAGGAGGGGTGTGGTGCCTCGTCCAGGTGGGTGATACGTCTACACACTTGTATGGTCCATATGGGTAACACTGTCTTATGTGTCCAGCACATAGGGGAGGGATAGTCTAGGGTAGGCTGTGGCGTGTTTACAGGGTATGGGGTGGGTGGGTCTGGCTGGGTGGGTGGGCACACACATTGGGGCAGGGAAAATTTGCTTTGGGTTTGTACTGATGTGTTTCTCTCCTTTTGTCTCCCACAGGCATGGCTGAGTGGAGAAGGATGGTGGAGCGGCAGCAGAGGGAGGAGGACGCTGCACAGGGGCATGTTGGGGACCAACCCCAATGCCATCAACGTCCCAATGAAGGTGAGTGCCATGACACCATGATTGCTATTGCATGCTGTGTGACAGGGTGGGAAGCAGGGCATGGCCACCATCCATGGACACCACTGCCATGCACGCAACATGTGACAGTCAGCACTGTCCAGTGGCACTGCATGTCTGGAAGTGCGTCAATAGTGGTCCATGCGTGCACTGGGCATATGGTTGTGGCACTGCCTGCACATCGCATAGCCACGTTACTGTACGGCCTTGGTTGTGCTGTTCTGGACATGGGTGGTGGGTGTGTGCAGTGGTACACATGGCTGTTGCTGCCTGGTTGGGTATGTCTTGTGGACACGGTCACTGTGGGTGGGTGCACACCATCACAGGAGCATGGCACATGGCTGTATACCATGCATAATGGGTAGGCTGCAGGGGGATGGACAATCACACCTATTAACTCTGATCCCTTGTCCTAGGTGTGTGGATACACCTGCGGATCCAGCAGGCCATCCAGAAGCTTCTGCAGGTGGCGCAAGAGTCCCTCTCCATATTGAGGGACATACAGCAGCATGGGGTGAGGAGGAGGAGGTGGCCCAGGCAACAGCCCCAGGCAGCAGAGGACCAGGCTGGACAATGACAGCTGCATGAGCAGCCTGCGACTACCCCCCTTTGTTCAATCCTCACACTCCACCTACCCTCTCCCATATGTTCACCCCTGCCCCTTACCCACCCCGACCTTGTTCCTGTCCCTCCCCCAATGTTTGTACATAGTTGTATATAGTTGATTTTAATATGTTTCTGGATACAGATATTTTGATATGAATACTGTAGTGGTCTCTGATTTGCAGCTGGCTATAGGTGTTCAGTTGCAGTCATGTGCATGGCATCTGGGGTGGTTCAGTCATGGGTATGCATGTGTGTGCATGGGAAAGTGTCTCTGGTGTGGGAGTGGCTATCAGTCGGTGTCTGTGGTGTGTGTGTTGTTCTCTGTGCATTGCATTACTGTGTGCAGTGGTCCATGGTGCATGCTCTGTGTCCATTGTGCCACTGTCAACCCATCCTTGGCCTGTGCAGCTGACACCCTTGCATGTCTGTGCCCTGCGAGATCTGCTGCCTTGTCAATGGTGGCTGTCCCTCCGGGTCATCCACTGTGACCGTCACAATGCTGGGTTGCCTCCTGTCAATGGTGTGGTGCATGTTTGCCTCGGGTGACACTGTGGCCTCCGCAGTTGCTGTCCCACCTCCATGCTGTGGCTTATGTGTGTTGCAGGGGCTGCCCACCACTGTCTGTGACTTGTGCTCCAGGCATATGCTGGTGGCGTACAGGGCCACAGTTCATGCACAGGGTGGGTGTCACCCCTGTGCCATGGAGGACTGCAGGCTGTGTGTGCACAGTTTTCATGGGCCCACACTGGGGGTTTGGTTGCCACACTACTGCGTCCCTGTGTTAGCGTCCCCATGGGTATGGGTGTGTGTTTGCCCCTGCACTGTATTGCATCCGGTGTGCTGCATGCTTCCATGCACCACTGTGGGTGTCTGTGCTGGCTGCTGTGGCTCATGGTAGGTCGGGCTGTGACACTTGTCTACTGTGCAGGGTGCTGTATCAATGGTGGTGGTGTCAGGGGCACGCCCTTTCCCATGTGGGGTACCTCTTGTGCAGACACATGTTTGGTCTCTCAGCTGTGCCTCAGGGGGATTGTGCATGTTGGCACTGTGTCTGCCATTGTTGCATTGCCCTGTGCTGCCACCCACTGCTGGGTGCTCATGGTGGGTCTGGCTTGTATGGTTCTGTGGTACATGAGGTTGCAGTGTAACAGTGGGGGTGGTGGTATGCATGGGGTTTCCTGCACTGGTGGTCACTGCTCATGGGGGGTGTCTTGGGGTCACGTTGCAGGGTGTGATGTGCATGGGGGGGCTGGTGTGGCATGGGGTGGTCCGCCCTCCTTGTGTGGCAGTCTCAGCTTGCCGGTGGGTGTGCTGGGGCACCATGGCCCAGCTGTGCTTTGTTTGCTTGTCCCCATGGGCCAGTGGATATTCCAGCCCACCCCCAGTTGTGCTGTGCTTAGGCTGTGGGGGTGCATTGTGAGTTCTGCTGTGTGTTCCTGTGCCCATCTGTGGCATGGGTGGTGGGCCCCTACCTACCTCCCTGGTTGTGCAGTTATATTGCTCAGCTGCTGGGGGGCTCCCTGCTTGTGCTATGGTGCCTCTGGGCTGCTCAGCTGGGCAGCCCTTGTTGTGCCATAGTGCATCGTATCTGCTCAGCTTCCCCTTCCTAGTTGCGCTATGGCGCAAGTTGTGCGATATTCAGAAGTTGGCTGTTGGAGCAATTTGGCTTGCTCCTTTTTTGAATATCGCATCTATTGTGCATGGGTGCAATGGACTTATGCTTGCTCCTGGTATTGCGCACTTTTTGGGCGTAGTTTGAATATCCGGCTCCCTAAGCATTTCCAGAAACAGCTTAAAGAAGGATCCAAAATATGGTGTTTATGTGAATGACTATTTGGGAAATTAGATAAAAAATTGGAAATAGTGTAATCAAATCTGTCTGATAGCTAAAACTGAGTTTAATAAGAATTGTATAATACAAGTTTTAGTGAATGTTTTTTATTTCATGTGTACTTGTACAAGTTTTAACTATGTCTAGCATTGCTTGTTGTGTACAGTGTTGGAGTTGTAGTAATTTTTAATATTGTTTACTCTTGAATGTAACTAATTACATGAATTTAAGCAGGACTACCTTGAAAACAGGCCCTTCGGGACCTCACGATGTGTTTTACCATCTACTTGTATAAAAATAAAGATTTTACTACTACACAGGTCCATGTATCTCTGTTTGGTCCCGTCCCCACTATAGATGAACCCCTTTTCTCTGCACCATTCCTTCAACCATGGGCTGATGCTCCTGGTGGGGAGAATCCTATAATTTCCATGACTGTAAACAGTCAGCACCTTCGTGAAAATCACTGTGCATGCTACTACTTCATAACCCTTGCCAGTTTCCTGAAATCTCCCTGCACAAATCCAGCCCTGTCCTTTGCTAAGTCATTTTTTTCCCCTACTTGGACAATGACATCTAGCTCCCTCCCACCCAACCAACCTAGAGATGCTAAGGATCCACTACCCATCCCTCTGGGCCACATCCCCTTACCTCCTTCTCTCCTCTCATTTCCTGTTCCCAAATCTATCCCCTAGTAATCCATTCCTCCCGACAGAATCTGCTTCTTCCTCTGCTGGTGTCTTCTGCCTTCCACCGTGGGGCCTCCTCTAAAGAAGATACCCACATCCTCCCTTGCTATTACTTTGAGTGTCTCTTCCTGGCTGCTCCAGCAGAACAGAAAAATAATTTTGGTAGTGTCACAGGCTGAGGAATGTGTCCCTGACCAGCTACCCCCACCATCCTGGAGCCCACCACTGTCTAACCGGCCAGCCTTCTCCAAGGCAATGCATGGGCCACTGGTGGTAGACTCTGTTTCCCCTGGGTGGGGAAAAGGTTCTCTGGATCCTGGCCAGCTTGGCCCCGAAACCAGTGACCTCCTCCCTAAACCCAGAGAGGTGTGTGCACATGTGGCATGACCTCAGCCTTCAGATGGTCTCCCTGAAAACTGCAGCTCCACATCTATTGCACTGCACTACTCCCATAATTGACTTTATATATTGTCTTCTGCCATCTATCTACTGCTCTCTGGATGTACTTGAAAATAGGCATTTACTTGCTAACCAGAAGCACCCACAGCCATATTTTCAGTGAATCAAGATGCTGCACTGCAGAGGATCAGCATGCATTCTACTACCATGCACCACACTGGACCATTGCCCTTCCTTCAGCCATCTCTGATACCACAACCATTGATGCTTTCAAGCGTAAGCTCAGGCAGCACCTTGCCACAAATGACAATTGTGACTGCATTGGCCACTCATGATGGCCAAAACAACTTTCCTACATTTGGACCACCATAAAACCATTTAGCATTTAGTGTTCCACCTAATCCTAGGGGCACCTACCTTTACAACACTTCATTGTCCCTCCCCCCATCTATCCCCTTCCCTCCGCTCCCCACAGGGCATCCATTTCCCTCTCTCTCCCCACCCTCATGTCCACCCTGTCTGCTGCTCTCCTAGTCCCACTGTCTCCAACCTTCCTTAAGTCTGTTCTTAACCCCTTACGCAGGCATACACTTCACCATGCTGCAGCTGTGCCTGTTCTCCACTCTGTTTCTCCCCTACAAGTATGCTGAATGCTCCAAAACAGGCACCTTCTCAGCAATGCCGTAGCAGTGTCTAAATGTTATACCTTAAGCTAAATGCTATCACAGTCTTGTAATCAACACCGATTTATTGTCAACCTATCTTGCAATGTATTGTTTTGTACCAGTGCAATTTTGTACTTGCTTGTAATGTAATGCCTTTTATGTAATGCTGTGTACCTGTTCAGTTTCTTCTTGTAACTGATGTGTACCTACAGCTGAGCATCCACTTACAGGTGTTCTCTAAGATATCATTGAATAAAAAAATAAAATAGTGCATCCTACCTAGTAAACAAAAACTAAATAAATAAATGTACTGTACTTTGTCCCTTTGACTTATTCCTGTATTTGGTTCATTCCCAACTACACCTTTTCTCTGTATTTACTTAATCACTCTAGCCAAGATGAGGGGTTTCTTGCCTTTTCCTTGATTTTTTACTTTACTTGTTTAGCTATATCACCCTCTGTACTCCTCTGCCTCTTTACTTCTTTTAAAATTATCCTCCCCTTTGTGCCCATCTTAAACAGTCTGTGCACTCTACCCTAGGTTGGGAGTCTTTCCTGTTCCCACATGCAGCAGCCAACTGCTTGTTTGTGTTCCCCACAAATACTTTCTACCTCACCACCTGCAGTTCCCTATACAAGTAACAGTGAGCAAGCAGATACCCAACCTTACCTTGTTTGTCTGCCAGAGCCCCTTGCATGTATGCTGTCACTTGTAGACACCTGCCGACTCCTAAGACACCGGTAGCAAGCTGTGTTACTCCTGCACTATTACACTAATATTCTTTGACCCAAGCATGTCGGGACACATGTGTGTGGGTTTGTATACTTCCCACTTGGCTTCCTGGTATTCCATGACTACTGGATCCCAGTCATGTGATGCCAACCCCCTCGTGTCCTCCCAGAACTCCGACTTCCCCTCACAGATTGGTATGGTAAGAGAAAAAAACTCTACTCACTCAAAAGTATCTAAAATCAGTGATTACAGCTCCTTTGTGGTGGTGCTTACAACACTGTGCTCATGGGCAACCAAAATGTATACTAATCTGTCTTATACACTTACCCTGCTTCCTGGTGTCCTATGATTGATGGATCCAATCATGTGATGCCATCCCCCTCGAATCCCACCTGAACTCTGACTGGTATAAAATCAAAAGAGTATGTAAGGGATAGAGGCAGATGAAGGGATCCCACTTCAAGTAGTGTTCCTCAATCTGCGTAGTGCTACACAACGCAAAGCAAATTATTCTGCCTCAAAATTAGGAATGCAAAGTTCATTGGTTCAATGTACTTTGCACTACTTTGCCTTGGTTTACTGCCTTCCCCTTAACTTTAATGTGAAGTGTCATTGATTTGAATGAACTTTACTTTTCTTCACCTGTTTGTTGCTACGTGAGGCAAATTTTGCATTGATTCATGGGATGGCAGGTCACATGGGCTCTATATTGTCTTGTACACTCTCAGTTCTGCATAGTATGTGTAGTGGAGAGCTGGAGACAGTTTACTGTCAGAGCTCTGAGAATCAAAACATCAAAAAAGCTTTAAAAAATCACTTTTGATGTAATTATTTTGATCCAAATTTAGTACATCTACTGTAGGAAACCCTCCTGTGTTTAGATCGAGTGTTGATTGTTTTTGTGTGCAGTTTGAATCTTAATTTAGTACATTTAGGCTGTGTACTGACAGACACTGCTGAATTGTGCTTCGGGGAAGGGCGTATTTGTGGTGGAGTGAGATTCATGTGACAAAAGCAGTCTTTCTAATTGTTTTGTACTAGTGTATGTCAGTATTTGTGTGTTTATGTACACACAGTAATACCTGAAGTAATTTTTGATAATTATTTTCAGTTTGTTGTGGTGCAGTGCATATTTTCATTCTGTTTAAAAGATTTGGTTATATAGTATACTGCACTGTTAAATTTTCTGTGCATTTCCTGTAGTGTGTGAGTGTGTGTGCAAGCCATCAAGTCAGACATATTTTATTGTGCCACTGAGTAATCACCGCACTCAGAATCGGTTAGCCATTTGCTGTATTTTTTTACTGCTTCCTTCTATCTAGATAGTGAACTGCTACTGCAGTGCAACCCCTTCAACTGCAAAAAGGTATAATTTATTTTTCCAGTTTTCAGTTTGTGTGAACACTGGTTAAGGTGTTTTTGTGCCTGCGCGACTGCATCTCTTTATAGTGTGCTATCTATATTTGTGCGTTTGCATCTGTTTAGTGGCCAATCAGCATCTGCCATCCACAGTTTTTGTTTTTTGGCTTACCATCCACCCCAAATTTCAGAAATCTCAGTTTGTTATGAATTTTCTGTGTAATCCCAAAACAGGCCTGCAAAGAGACGTGCATGCAAAGATGCTTCTAGACATGGCACTGCTGACAGTGGCAAGAGTGGCCATGGGCGTGGTAGTAGTACACAGCAGAAGTGCATAGTTCATGCCAGTAAAGGGATTTCTCTGATTACCTTTTTCACAGTGCAGACAGTAGCTTCAGTCATGGTTGGAGATGTTGTCCCCGCTGTTGGTAGTGAAATTGCTAATGGCATGAGTATTACCCCAAGTTCAACCCGTGACAACCAGTTAACCAGTTTCCCAAATATTGTAGAGTCAAAAGCCATGACCGTGAGTCAGAGTGTAGTAGATGTCATATTCCACCATGTCCCCATCCCCATCCCCACATTGATGGAACATGATTCTGATGCTGATGAAGAGTCATCACAATCTCATGTTTTCAGTGCTGTTGATGAGGTCATGCCTGTGCCATCCAACCCTTCAATTGTTGTAGAAAAAATATTGTATGATAATAATGATGCTGTGGTTGGTACTTGTTCGCCACAGGAGAACATTCAAGCTGACATTGTGGATGTGAATAAGGAATATTATGATGATTTTAGTGACCCCAGTTTGGAACCAGAGAAAAATAAAGGTGGCTGTGTGTAAATAGTCTCAGTCTGTCGGTGTTAATTCACCCCTCTTCAAAGTTGTGATGTGGCAGTTTCTGTTGGTGATGATGACCCAGTAGTAGTCATCACTGATAGTGATAGGCTGGTATAGCTCAAGTGTGGCTAGCAACAGAAATCATGTAGTAGTATACCCCCCATGTCATTGTCTAAAAACCTGGGCCCAGATATTCAAAAGGATTGCGCCATGCGCAACAGGGTTGTGCGTGCGCAACTCCAAAAATGCGCCATTCTGCGATATTGAGAAGGGGCCAGTTGCGCCACCGAAAACACACTGAGCCACAGCGCAATGGAAATGAAGGCATGCGCAACCGAAGGGGCGGTCCATGCATAAAGTGCGCAATGCGATATTTGAACACTTGCGCAATGCGCAAGAGTGGCTCAGCCGGAAGTTGCGCAGTACCGGATTTGAGCCAAAATAAAACGGCTCAAGGGAGCGGCGCAAGAACTCGAGCAGGCCGCAAACCGGGGGAGAGAGACGAGAGAGAGAGAGAGAGACAGAGACAGAGACAGGAGCAGGAAGGACAGAGAGGGACAGTGGGTCCTGGAGGACAGAGAGGCCAGTGGGGGTGCCCGGTGCAGTGGAAGTAGCAGTGGGGGCAGTGGGGGTAACACAGGAACAGCAGCTGGGGGGGAGAAGCCAGAGGAGATGGACAGTGTCAGCTTCCACATGGAAGCTGTAATGAGGGTGAGACAGCATGCTGCAGGGGGCGTGGCCGTGGAGGGCCCGTCGGGCGCGCCCGACAGGCGGTATCGAGGCCCGCATCAGCTACGAGCTGTACAGTGATGTTGAGATCGTGGCCCGGCACCGCCTGAACAGGGCAATACTGAGACGGCTCAGTGAGCTGTGCAGTGATGTGAGGCACCCTCACGACGGAGTCACGCTCTGTCTGTGGAGACCAAGTGACAGCCTGCATGTGCCTGCTCGCCACGGCACCTTCCAGAGGCCGACAGGGGACACCACAGGCATCACGCAGTCAGCCACGCCACGCATCCTCACCCAATTCCTCAGCGCACTGCTGCCTCATGCCGAGTACATCCATTTCCCAGCACCGCGGCAGGCGTACAGCAAACATGCAGGAGTTCCACAGGGTAGCACAAATGCCTGGCGTGCTAGGTGCCATAGACTGCACCCATGTGGCCATTCGCGCCACCTGGCCCCGACGGGCAAGCATATCGAACCGAAGGGCTACTCGAGTGTCAACTGCCAGGTGGTGTGTGATGCCACTGGCGATCATCAATGTCTGTGCCACACACCCTGGCGGAGCACATGATGCCTTCATATGGCACCAATCTGCACTGTGCCATCGATTCGAGAGTGGGAACATCCCCACGGGTCATCTAGTGGGTGAGTACATGTATGGAATGCAAACTCTGTGCAAGGGTGGGAATGACACAGGTGCCATGGTAGTGGCACACAAGGATATGGGCAATATGGACCTGACCTAACACTGATCTCACTATCTCCACACAGGTGACTGTGGATACCCACTCCGTCCTGGCTGCTCACACCATACCGGCGCCCACGACCCCAGCGCATACGGTTTCAATAGAGGCACACGCCGCAACACGGATCATCATAGAGTGGGTGTTCGGATACTCAAGGCACGCTTCCGATGCCTGGACACCTCGGCGGAGCCCTACAGTACAGCCCCAAAAGGCCTGTGGGATATTCCTGGCCTGTTGCATCCTGCACAACATGGCCAAAGACCATGGATAGCCGTACAGGTCCAAGAGGGGACAGCGATGGGGACGCCAGTGGCCTGTGATATGGGTGATGAGCCGCCTCTAGGATGGAGGGACCCCGACTGACCCGTAGGCCCAGCTGCACCGGACACCATTGCAGAAGAGCACTCACGCACAACACAGGTAAGTCAAGGGGACATGTGCAGGCAACACTGTCTATGCGCGAAACCACAGGCTACAGGGGAACACACCGTGCATGAAGGTCAGGGAGTTGAAGGGTCTCGCATACCAACACATTAGCAGAGAGGGTGAGCACTCAAATAAACACACACACACCAGGCAGCATACAGGGCAGCAGCACAGCAATGCCGAAATTACTATCACACAGCACCACCAACCACCCTCACCACCTGGACTGTCCACGTCGTGTGTCAGGACCTGGGCAACCTGCACCTTGTTGTACAGTGCAATGCAGGCATCATCATCCACACGCACCTGTGGACAGCAGTTGGGAGGTGTGCAGGTGGTCCTTGTGTCAGTATGGTGAGCAGAGCACCCAGCAGTGCACTGCCCACCATGACACACTTGCACACAGGGCAGCACCAGACAGGGCCTGCATTGGGAGACAGCTCAGTCAGGAGCACTGTCCACGGCCACCACGGGATGCGTGGGCGGCCCCGCCGTGGCCTAGCAGCACTGGCAGGCTGCGCAGGGGCCACATGGGTGGCACTACTGCACCACCAGGGGTCCCAGTGTGTGACCATGACCTTGCCTGCACAGGGGTCTGCATCCCGTGAAAGAAACTTGCACCAGGGGTGCTCGGGATGCCCACAGCAGAACCCGGCGTCGACAGGCCTGGTGTCGCACGACACCGGGAACGGGGAGTGGAGTGCGCACTGTGTGGGGTGCATGGTACAGGGTCACCAGACAGTGTGGTCAATGCGGTCGCCACAGAGACCACTGCCTGGGTCAGCCTATCGATGGCAGCGGTCACATCCGTCCACATATGGACCATCTCGGCCTGGTCCCGAGCACACTCCCTGCTATGCCGCTCCACGGACACAGTCAGTGCCTCCACGGACCTTGCAACCTGCCCCTGCAGCTGTACCGACTCCTGCAGCAGGCGGGTGTGCACGTCCAAAGGGTACTGTGCCCCAATGGCATCGTGACCCCCAGGGTGTGGATGGTCCTGGTGCACAGCACCCCTTGAGGGTGGCCACTGTTCGCCAGGACCAGGTATGGGCTGATCCAGGGCGGTGGACAAGTGCCACTGCCTGACGCTGTCCCCCAGGCCTGTTGTGCAACTGCTGCTGCTGCCCTCAACTGCTGAGCCCCAGGTCCACCTGTTCCACCCCTGTGCTGTCAACAGTGCCAGACACCTGCTCAGCCACTGGTGCTGCCCCACCGGTGCTGACTGGCCCAGCCTGTGACTGTGCCAGCATGCTGGTACACAGGTGTGGAGCTGGACGGCCCGGGGGCATGTGCTGGCCTGCCGTGTGTCCCTCGTGGGACACACACCTCTCACTGGCCATTGCAGGCCTGCCATCCTCAATAGTGCCGGTGCGTGCCACTGCCATAGGCACAGCATGCTGGCACACCTGCATGCCAGACTGCTGTGACACAGGCTGTGCACCCCCTGCACCCGTATCACTGCCGGCGGAGTTGTCAGCCCAGCCGGCCTGCTGCTGCAGTGCGTGCAGGCTGCTGGCGAGTGGAAGGTCCCTCCTCCTGGTCCAGCAGGTCTGCCTCACTGTCAGCACCCACCACCACCGTCTCCTGCAGACGAACAGGATCTGAAACAGAAAGAGAGTACATGTGAGTGCATGTGAACAACAGCCGCCCCCACAACATCACCATGACATACCATGCAGTGATGGGCTTCCACCTGTCTGGAATCCTCCACCAGGAACACCCGCAATGGCACTCGGCTGCATGGCCACGACCAGTGTCTCCTCGGTCGGGGTCAGCTGCAACACCACTGGTGGTCCCCCACCAGTGGCAGCACGTGCCACCCTGAAGGCTGCCACCTTCTCCTTCAGCCTCCTGCGGTCAGTCCCCATCTTCTTGCAGCACTCCTGCACGGAGGCGCTGGTGTACCCCTCCCATGCAGCTGTGCTGCTGGGGGTGCCCTCCGCCCACTCAAAGCGGCTCATCCTCCAGGTAGGCCTGGAAGAGGGCTCGGTCTCTGCTGTGGTGAAGTTCTCCTCCTCGCCCGCCGTCCACACCCTCGGCCTGGTTCTCGTCAGTCATGCTGATCTGTATGGGTGGAAGTGGACACCTGTCACTCTGCAGTCCACAGCATTTCCCCATGAGCATAGCTGCAGGCCGGGGGCAAAGCCCCTTTCCTCGCTGCCTGGCAGATACTGATGGAAAGGTGCCCTCTGCCCCCTTCTAAGTGCCCTCATCATGCTCAGCCCCTCATCCCGTGACACCCTCAGCACCCCTGCCCATGTGCATTGTCCTGAGGCATCACACAGCATGTAACTCACCCCTCAGCTGCAACAACCAAATCTAGCCGCCCACAACCCAGTGTCGTATTTTTATAGCACAACACATGCAAATGAGGTGTGGCAGCATAATGACATGCTAATCGCGCCACTGCACCTTTGAATGGCTGATCGCCTGCTTTGCATATATCGGCTGAATATCAGCGTAAATCTTGCGCAATAGGGAAAAGTCGGCTGAGCCGATGGCGCATGTTTGTGGTTGTGTGCTACACTGCATTCGCGCAAGCCCAGGCAGATTCACGCGATGCGTCGATCGGCGCTGCAGAACTGCTGGTAGCGATAGGCTATTCTGGACATGGCCACCATTGTGCCAGTGGCGCTGCAGCACTGGGCACTATATGGGCTGTGGCACCTCTGCGCGATAGTCCCTGTGGCACTGGTGCGTAGCCGCGGTCGCGCAGGATACCTATCCATCCTATGGCGCTGTGCGGAGCCTTGCGTCATTACGTGACCTTGGTATGCCCTCTGACCCCTGGTGCTGAGTGCATGCCATGTATGCGATCCCTATTGCGCTGTCTGGCTACAGCGCCATGTAAAGTAAGCGGCGCTGTGCGAACAGCGCGATGGAGTATATAATACTGGTCTGTTAGCAGCAACTCACGTGGGGTCACAGCGCGGCGCCATATTGCCTGCTGTAAAGTCGGTGCCATGGCTGGGAGGGGCAGTGCCGTGGAACCAAGTTGAGGTAGCCAACCTGGTGGCCCCTAGAGGGAGCCCACTATGACCAACTGTATGGTGAAGCCCCTCACGGACCGAGGACCCGTGTGTGGCAGCAGGTGGCCACTGACCTGGTGGGGTCACTGGCTGGGGCGGTCTGCGGGCAGTGCGGCACGGGTCAGTGATCTCCGCCGGAGGACCGGGCTGTTAGCGGCGGCTGCGTTCCCCATGCCAGGTGGGGCCTGGTGCCTGGGCCACGTGAGTGTACCATCTATTCACCTATATTCTCTGTAGGGGTGTGTGTGCCTGGGTGGCTGTGCATCGGTGTGTCAGTGTGTGCAGCTGTGCGATGGATGGTTATGGCTGTGTGGGCAGGCAGTCTTACTGGGGCAGGGGCACTCTGCTTTTGAGTCACACTGATGTTTGTCTCACCTCTATGTCTCCCACAGGCCGGATGGTGGCGCGGGGCAGACCGGCTGATGTGGGCCATGCCAGGGCCCCAGTCCCACAGGCCGTCAGCCCACAGCGGCAGCAGCAGCATCAACAGCAGCAGCAGCAGCAGCAGCGGCTGAGACTGCTGGGGGTGTGAGTATCATTACGTCATGGATGCTATTGCATGCTGGGGCAGGACCACACCATGATGGACACAACCAGATGGGTGGTAGTAGTTCCACTATCGTAACACTAGTGAGTCCCCACACTGGAGTACAGTGTACAGTTCTGGAACACATAGCTGCATATGGACAGGGACTGGGTGGAGGCGTTCACAGGAGGCGACATGGATGGTGCATGGATTGCATCACATGTCCTATGCAGACAGGTTGGCGGAACTGAACATGTACTCCCTGGAGGGAGGGTGTGGGGATATGATGGGGTCCTCGAGTATTGTACAGGGGGAACAGTGTGCAGGAACCAATATTTGTCAGCGTAGAGGATGTTCCAGGTGTAGAGGGCATGGGATGCAGTTGGAGGGGCTCGTTTAAGGAAACATGCAAATGTGTTCCTCACATCATGGGTGGTGGACGAGTGGAACACCCTGCCAGAGGATGTGGTGGGGGCTGACTTGGTCACGGGAGATCTGTATGTGGGCTCGCCATGAGGGACTTCTGGAGGTCAGGGGTGAGGGAATGGACTTATAGGACATGAGAGTGATCGTACAAGGCCAAATGGCCAGACTAGGTGTCCCATAGGCCCCTATCTGCGACACTGTCTATGTATCCATGTATGTAGGCGTGACACAGGTGACCTGCATCACAGTGCAGCATCATGACACTCTGTGTATGCACATCACAGGTGGTCAGGCATGCACTGGGCACATAGCTGTGTGACTGGCATCGCACCACGTTGCAACATCACATGACAGCCTAGTTTGTACTGTGATTGCGTGGGCAGTGTGTGTGGCGGTGGTGTGCATGGCTGGTGCCGCCTGTTTGTGATGGCCATGTGCATGTTCACTGTGGGTGGGTGCATGCCATCACATGTGCAGCACATTGGGTTAGCTGGGTTGCAGGTTGGGTGGTGTTCAGGGTTGTGGTCAGTCTCAGCCATTGACTGTGTTCCCATTTTCCAGGCCTCGGTGTGCTTCAGCGCATGGCGCCGATGTCTGGCGCCTGACACAGCTGGCGGCGACAACAGAGAGCTCCTGCAAGCCCTACAGCAACAGAGAGGCACAGACACAGGAGGGAAGGCGGCAGGGGAGGAGCAGGAGCCTGCTGGGCGTAGCCCACCTTTTATTGCCCTTCCCCATCCCTTTCACCCTGACTTCCCTCTCAAGTTGTTTTCCCTCCCCTTGCACACCTGCCTTTACCCATCCCCCAACTTGTACATAGTTTTAGCTGTTTTGTTACCTCTTTTTGTTTGAATATAAAATTCTATTTTGGTACAACTGCTGTGTTGGTGTCTGCTTTGCAACTGGCTCTGGGTGCTCCGTTGCAGGGGTGTACATGCCATCTGGGCTACTATGGTCCTGGATATGTGTGTGTGTGTGTGTGTGTGTGTGTCCATGGGAGGTATCACCAGCATAGCATTGCCTTTCTGTTGCTCTCGCCATCTGCTGCCACCCACTGCTGGGTGCACGAGGGTGGTCTGGGTGGTCTGCTTCTCTGCAGCATGGGGTTGGCGTGTGGCACGGGGTGCATGGTGTTTCCTGCAGTGCCTGTCACTGCACATGAGCAGTGTCTTGGGGGCATGGTGCACGCTGTGCTGTGCGTACAGGGGACTGATGTGCACTGTGGTTGTCAACCCCTGGTGTGGCACTCTCTGCCTGCCAGTGGTTGTGCTGGGCGTCATGGCTCTGCTATGCTTTAGTTGGCTTGTCCCCATGGGCACGTGGATCAGCCGTCCCACCCCAGTGATGCTGTGCTTGGGGTGTGCCAGTGTGGTGTGGGTTCTGCAGTGAGTTCCTGTGCCCATGTGTGGCATGGCTGGCGGTGGGCCCCAGCCTGCCTCCCTGGATGTGCAGTTCCATTGCTCTGGGGGGTGGCTGTGCTATGGCAGCTCTGCACTGCTCAGCTGAGCTTCCATGGTTGTGCCATAGTGCAGCATTTTGGCTCAGCTTCTCCTTCCTGGTTGTGATGGACGCGGTATGTGCGATATTCAGACGTTGGTTGCTTGCGCAATTTGCTCTGCTCCATGTTTGAATATCGCACCTGTTGCGCATTTGCGCAACTGGTTTGAGCTTGCTCCTGCTGTTGTGCCAGTTTTGAGCGCAGTTTGAATATCTGGGCCCTGGTGTCCATTCTGCAGCATCAGGGAACCGGTGAAAACTAAAAGTAGGGGATCAAAATCCCTTGTTTGGGACTTTTTTGTACGAGATCCAAATGATGAAGCAGTGGAAATCTGCCAGCTTTGCCAAGCATGTGTCAGACGTGATAAAAAGGATAGTCATTTGGGGGCCAGCATACACATTTGAAGAACAGGCACATGACACTGTGGACTCAGCACCAGAAGGAAGCTAATGCCATAGTTTGACATTCACCCTCATCCACCTTATTAAGCATGGTATCCCCTTCCATGACTGTAAGTAGCCCACTAGTAGCCATGTCTGTAGTAGTGGTGAAATAACAGCTAAGGATTACTACAGGCTTGAGGAGGAGGAGGAGGAGGAGGAGGATTTTAAATTGCTGTCAAGTGGTGGTCAAGAGTAGCAGCAGTGGTGGTGGACAATGCAGCAGTATTTGTAGTCCAACATTAACCCCTGTGCATAAAATGGGTAAAATAACATTGTCGGTGGACTTGTCAGTGTCACCTGTGCGCCCCTTTTCATCACACAACAGAAGCATCCCACCCATGGCCATTTGCAGAGCAGAGCCATTTGGCACAGCACGTGCAAAACAGGTAACAACTCAGCCCATGTTGCAGAGTCTTTTTGCCCAGAACATGAATTATCAACCCAGTCATGCGGTGTAATGTGAACTGAATGCTGCTGTAGTGGAAATGATGTCAATTGACCTGTTGCCCTTCTTTGTGGAGAATTATGGATTCTAATGTTTTGTGGCATGCACTTGTCCCAAATGGAATATCCCATCCAGGACACCCGTGCTGTCTCGGAGTTATACCGGACTGTAACATAGTCTATAAGACATGCCCTTCAACATTCCTCATCACCATTTATCCACTTAAGTATGGATATGTGGACAAGTGGCAAAATGGCAGGCAGTTCTTATTTGTGTATTACTACACACTGGGCACAGGTACTGGGGCTTGTCTGTGCTGGCAGTATTGGAAATCTGTGTAGTAAGGCAGACTGCCATGGTAGCAATCTTCCTGGAATTTGACAGCATGCAACACTTGCAATGAGCAGTGTGGCCAGTTCCCACAATGGTGAACACATGCTTGACTTGCTGCTGACTGAAAGTGATGAGTGGCTGAACCCCCGTCCCTGAAAGTTGGCTTTATAGCCAGTGACAATGGCTCAAACATGGTGAAATGTATCATTGATGGTGGCTTTGTTCAGGTCCCATGCATGGTCCACTGTTTAAATTTCATCGCCCAGGAGTTTCTGCAGCACCCTGACATCAAGGAAACGTTGACAGTTGCATGCCACACCTGTACACACTTTTCATGCTCTGAAAATGCCTGTGACTAACTTCAGCAGCTGAAGATTCAAAACAGCCTCCCTCAACACTGCCTCAAGCTGGAAGTTGTCACCCAGTAGAACTCGACTCTTTACTTGGCAGAGAGGTTGTATGAACCATACAAAGCCATCTCGGAATACCTAGTCATGCACACTAGTCGTGACACTTCCAGGGCCTCGATGTCTATGACAACAGAACAGTGACACCTCATAGACTTGGTGATATCAATTTTGAAGCCATTTGAACATGCCATACAGATAGTGAGTGGTGACACTGTTTCCATAAGCCAAGACATTCCACTGTTGTGAGTGCTGAGGCAGACTTTGTTGAATCTGCAGTGTAGCCTCGATGTGTCCAGAAATTGTTCAAGCAGTGCGTTACTTAAACACATGCTGACAATACTGAACTGCAATCGCCACATCGCAAGCATTCTGCAAAGTACTAAATTCAGAATAGCAACATGCTGGCCCCCGATACAAACATGGAATTGCATCCTTACTGGAGGGAGGACCTGAACAGGTTAACAACCTCAGTGGAGAACTGGTGCGTTTGGTTCATGGGGCACAGAAGTCACATGCCAAGTTCAGCAAACCACAGCATAACAAGGTTGAAGGTCACTGTGGACTACAAGGCACATCCAGTAAGGCAGCTGCAGGTCCAGGTGGTATGTCAGCAAAACCAGCTGCCATTTACCCACTTTAGGGTGCCTTGTCCCAAGTGTGAATCTGTGATATCGATGAATCCGGTGAACAGGAGGATGAGTCAACAACAGGACTGCATGCAGCACAGAGGATGGTTGACACATATTTGGCTAAAAAAGGCATCTATCAGTAATTGATGATCCACTGCTGTACTGGAGTGGAACGATAAGTGAATGGCCAGAGCTGACTTCAGTGGCACTGAAGTACCTGACCAGCCCACCCTCCAGAGCAAGTGTGGAAAGGGTATTCAGTTCTGCGGAGGCAATAATTTGTGACTGTCATACCCACCTCTCACCAACAAATGTTAGCATGCTGACATTCAAAAGAATGAATGAAGATCACTTACCACCTCAAACTATCACATCTGTGTTCATACCCCATCAAGATGATGGTTGTGCTGATGATGTGGGAGAAGAAGACCATCCTGGTGGCAGCATCACACAGGCAACCACAGAGGCTGACAGTGCAATCATGTACAAATAATTCCCTAGTGGACACAATTCCGACCTTAATGACTGTGAAGGCAGCTTCCTGTTTGAAGAGGATGAGATAGATATTGCTGGTAATTAAGTTAATGGTTGGAAAGGCTGTCACATTTTATTAATGGTGCATTTTTTTTCTTAAAATAAAACCTGTGTTCTTGACTCAGTCTCATTCCATAATTCAGATTTGCACAAATAATGCCCCATCACAATCATTCCATTTTACCTTCCTCTTGGTATATCTTCTGATTCCACTTAAAGCAGCAGTACTACCAAATCAGGAAATGATCAATCAAAAATCTGCTTTCTGGCTGTAAGCATGTGGCCAAAGTTCCAGTTTCCATGCCTGTAAATAAATTTTTTCAGTCATCTTTAGTATTTTAGCCATTTTCAATTTATTTGAATTGTTGTGGTGCTACAATAAATATGGCCACTAACTAATTTTAAGCTGTGCTTTTCCTTCAGGTCACATCACGTCTTATGACTGCAGCAGTGGGACCCTCTGCTGACTACTCCCAATGTCCCTGCAAGTCATACACATGTGCAGTTGGCAGCAGGGGGGTTCCAGTGCAACATACTTGATGGCAGAAATGTAAAAAAAAGCAGAGGATAACTGAGCAAATTACTTGATAATAGTACAATGCTAGCAGGAAAGAGTACCAGGTGTATGATCAGCAGAGCACAGGGACTAAACTGTCAAAAAAGTGCAATTTTTTTTGTAGTACTGCTGCTTTAAAGAGCAGGTACCCACTGTCAGGTACCCAGCCCCCCTCACACATACTGTATATAATAGCTGACCTGCTCCACTATTGAGAGGTATTAAAAATTATTTATGCTTCCCTCCACTTACAAAGCTATAGCACCCCAAATGTGCACCCCATAAAAACAGAGCTGTGCTGGACGTACCCCCAGGCATGTACCCCAGACCCATTTTGTGATGTCAGAAAATGAAGGCTGTGTGTTCTCCATGGATCTGTATTGGCACCATGTTTTCAATGACTTTTAGTACTATTTAGAGTTGCCACTTGGAAAAATGAAAGCAACTACTCCAGTATACAGTGACTGTTACTACAGCTACTGCTTTTATTTTTATACATGGCATCTCTAAATAGTACTAAAAGCCACTGGAATTTCGCATACATACAGGTTAATGGAATGCACACTCAGTATTCATTTTCTGACATCACAAAAGGGGTCTGGGGATACATCCCAGGGGAGCATGTCAGGCATGGCTCTGTTTTTATGGGGGTGCACATTTGGCATGTTATAACTTTGTAGGTGGAGGAAAGCGCATGGAATTTTTAATGCTCCTCAATGGTGTAGCAGGTTGGCTATTTTATATTTGTGAGGGGTACTGGGTGCCTGGCAGTGGGTACCTGCTCTTTAACAGAATGTGTGCTGTCATTAGCAAGCACAGTCAGTCTCTTAAACACAACTGTTCATTTGTAGTAGGCGGTGGCCACTTTAATCCTGCCATTTAATGATAACTTGCTCCTGAGTGACACTGAAAGACTGTTACACACCATATCCAGCCACCTGGCAATCTGTCTGACACTGATCGAGAATGTTGTTCTGTGCCCATGACCAGAAGTAACCCACAGCCAGCCAAAGCCACTAATCTGTCTAATATGGAGAGAAAATGTGTTTCTGTGCCCATAATCAGAAGTAACCTGCAGCCAGTTAAAGCCACCAATCTGTCTAATAGAGAGAAAGAGAGAGATAGAATGTGTTCCTGTACCCATGACCAGAAATAACCACCAGCCCTATTACCAGAAGTGACCACCAGCCAGCCAAAGACACCAGTCACTATGACAGAGAGAAGGAATGTGTTCCTGTGACCAGGACCTACCAGAAGGAGCCTGCATCCAGCCATAGCCACCACACTTCTTATTGTCACTAGTTTACAGTGAGTATGTACTAATTTACCATACTATGGAATTTCCTTGAGGTGTGTGAATGCTTCCTTTAACATGTTGGCTTATACTGTATGAACCATACTGTATATACTGTACATATTATGTAAATTGCTATGTTCTTGCTATCTTGAAAATTATCATATTATGCTGAATACCCTTTGTGTCTTAATGTTAACCTTGTAACTACGTCCAGCTCCATCTTGTAAATGAGTTCTGCTCAATGATGTTTTGCCTGGCTAAATAAAGATGGATTGATTGATTTTAGAGATGCACTTGAGAAACATGCGAAGTCAACTTTTTTCTTTTTTTACAGGTTTCCAGTTTTAAACAGTGTAATGGACTGGAGGATAGGATGATTGCAGTACTGTCTACAACCACCTATAGGATATCAGTTTCAGGAAGTATATCAATCTTTTTCATCACTCCTTTTAGGTATTTCATTTTTTTCAAGCTAATGTAAATCATACAAAGTAGGTGACATGTACGGCAGATAATATATTTTTCGTGCACATCCATCACTGGCATACGTCAGCATGCCATGGGGTTGAACAAAGTTTTATTCTGGTCATGACATGACATCTAGGAATGTAATTTAAGACACTGTGCCAGTGCATATCACACACACTAAACATGTTAATGGTATTGGTGTGGCTTACGAATAGCTTGGTATCTGTTAAACTGGATATAACAGACAGTAACTGCCATATTTAGTTAGAACAGAATGTAAGTGCAATGAATTAATAATTATTTCTTCTTCATCTGTTTGTAGGTAATATTTCAGTGCTGTGTGCTGCCATCAATGCTTTCTTCAATTTCAAATAATAACACATGCAACTGCTATGAATCCAGAGGATACACAGAAAACCTGTAAAGAAGTCAAAACAAAACCATTCATGAAACTTGCTTCCAAATGACACCCCACCCCCCAAAAAAACATACTTACCTTTCCTAGCTTGACAGTTTTCCTACAGCAAATTCTTCAGCAAGCCAACAAATGTGCCACCATACTATGACTGGGTGACCTGTGAGGGAAAAAACAGCAATGATTACCTATAAATAAATATATATATATATAGAGAGAGAGAGCAAAAAAACTCTGTTTAATGCATCAGTTAGGGTTGTTTCACAACAACAAAAGAGATGAAATTCGATGTTAGGGTTGCCACCCATTGCATCCCACACCCACCCCACACCCACCAACAGGCTTTGGGGTGTGCGTTGGGGCCATTGGCCCTAACTCTTACTCCATCCCATGTGTAAATAAGTTGAAGTGGTGCAATATAGGAGAATGGAGTGAGAGTTAGGACCAATGACCCCACCCACACCCGATGCCTGTTTTGGAGGTGGGATGGGAGGTGCAAGGGTGGCAACCTAGCACAAATTACTCACTTTTATTGATGTGAACAACCCCAATCGATGCATTAACCTGAATTTTTTGTTTTGCCATGAATTTCCCTTCTTTTTGAGAATGTGCACTATAAATAGTGAATGGCATGTGGTGGTGGGAGCGCTTCCACCATGCTTCCCATTTGTGCGTAATAACCCTAACAGTAACGGTAGCACTAACAGTAATGGTAACGACAACAGTAATGGTAATCCTAATGGGTACATTAATGCTAACAGTAATGCCAATGCTAACGGTAATGGTAACAGTAAGGAGAACAGTAACAGTAATTATAACACAATCGCAAATGGTAATGTCAACAGTGAGGTAAAAGAAAATAGTAATGCTAATGGTAACACAAAAGGAAATGCAAATGGTAATGCACACAGTGATGCGGATGGAAATGATAACGTAAACGGTAAGACAAATGCAAGCGCAAACAGAAATGCAAACAGAAATGGTAACGTAAATGGTAATGGAAACTCAAATGGTAATGGTAATGCAAATGCAGCGGTAATGGCAATGGTGACACAGAAGGAAACAGTAATGCAAACAACAATGTAAACTCAACTGCAAATACAAATGCTAACAGCAATGCAAATGCAAACAGAAATGCAAACAGTAATGGCAATGTCAACGCAGAAGGGAACAGTAAAGCAATCGACAACGGAAATGCAACAGGAAATGCTAACACCAATGGTAATGTAAATGCAAATGGTAACAGTAACACATTTGGAAACACAAACGGTAACGGTAATGCCAACAATGATGCCAAAGGAAACAGTAACGCAAACAGAAATGCAAATTCAAGCGCAAATGCCAACGAAAATGGCAACACACACAGTGACTCAAAGGTAAACGCTAACGAAAATGGTAACAGAAACACAAATGGTAACAGTAACACAAATGCAAATGGAAATGGCAATGGTGACAAAAGGAAACAGAAATGCAAACAGTAACGCAAATGCAAGTGCAAATGCAAAGGCAAAGGGTAACACACACTGTGATGTAAACAGAAATGCATATGGTAACGCAAGCGGAAATGCTAACGGTAAGAGTAACGCAAAGGCACACACATTTTTTCCCAAAAAGGTGCATTCAGAAGCACAGAGAATACAAAGAATATGTGCATAATAATGGCCCATGGAACAGAAAAGTACCACTTGGAATACTTAATTGGTTGTATCTCAGGAACCATACGACATAGAAAAAAAATGAAAATCTTATATTATTTATGACTTTCTAGGCTAGTTTTGTACTTAGTAAAAATTTTTGTGATGAAAAGTCCATATCTCGAAAACGCTTGCTGACACCGTTATGTTATCCTATGAGAAAAGTCATCAACTTCAGAGTACCATGACTTTGCAGCCCTATAATATTTTGGCACCAAACCACCAAAAGGCACATCTATGGGATGCTGGCTTTCTTCCCTGAAAATTTTAGCCCAAAAGACCAAATTGTTGTTTTGCTGCAGGGTGGCAAATGTTTGCTGTTGTTTTGGCCATACCTTTGCAAATTACTTTCGCAAATCACAACACTTTCGCAAAACATATCATGAAAGTGTCACATTTATAAAAGTACTTTGTAACACTACTTTTCACAAAAATTTTAAAAACATATTTCTAGGGTGTTTTACCCCAAACAAAGACATGGCTAGCATCCTCAGAGCTTGACTAGGTGAATACAAGAAGAATTGTGTCCCTAGATGGTCCCAAATTTAAATGCCAAGCATTTCTCTGACCACCAACTGAAAACAAGATGGCTGATTTGCGAAAGTAAAAGGGTCATTTGGGAAAGTAAAAACAGCATTTGCGACACTTTTGAATACTTTGTTAACTTTTCCCATAGACTGTAATGGGGAACAGTTTTTTTTAATAACCTTTGAACCATTTAATATTTTATTCATGAAATCTTCAAAAGGCTCATTGGGGACCCCAGTTTCATTTTCCCTGAAGGTTTCAGACCAATCAAGCAAACCATGTGATCTGTAAGGGCAAGCAAAGAAACTCACAAAAATGTGTAATTTATGCATTTTTTGGCTGGCTCACTGTAGCTTCACAACTGTACATCTAACCATAATACAATTTGCCAGATCCAGAGATCTATGGTACCAGACCATGCATTCCAAATTTCAGGCAAATCTGTCATATGGTTGCAAAGCTATTAAGCTGCCAAATTTCAGATTTAACCTTAAATGGGGTACTCAACCCTGACTATAGTGGCACTACCATGCCACTATAATATATCTATCTATCTATCTATCTATCTATCTATCTATCTATCTATCTATCTATCTATCTATCATATATATATATATATATATATATACACCATGCTACCATAGTTAGGGTTGAGGAGCCATTTACATGTTAAACCTAAAATTTTGCACCTTAATAACTTTGCAACCATTCAATAGATTTGCCTGAAATTTGGAATACATGATCAAGAACCATACATCCTGGGATCTGCCAACTTTTGTACTGTTCAGATATACAGCTGTGGAGTTATTAAGCATGATCTGTGCAAGCGTTTATGCCTTTTTTAATTCTTTGCTTGTCCCTACAGGTCACATGGTTTGCGTGACTGGTCTGAAAACTTCAGGAAATGTGTGGCCAGGGTCCCCAATGTGCCTTTTGAAGATTTTGTGAAAAAATATTAAACATTTCAAAAGTTATTCAAAAAACATTTTCTCATTATAAGTCAATGGGAAAAGTTAACAAAAAGTTTGACAGTGTCACAAATGCACATTTTAGTGTCACAAATGGCCCTAGTAGTGTTACAAATCCACCATTTTGTTTTCAGTTGGTGATCAGAAAAATGCTTGCCATTTAAATTTGGGACCCTCTAGCAACACAATTATTTTTGTGTTTACCTAGTCAGACCCTGAGGATGGTAGGCATGTCTTTATTTTGAGGTTACACACCCTAGAAATATGTTTTTCCAATTTCTGGAAAAAGTAGTGCCGCAAAGTAGTGTCACAACAAATTTTTGTGAAAGCTTTTGCAAATCACGACACTACTTTGTGACACTGTGCCCAAAATAACAGGAATTCTTTGCCACCCTACTGCAAATGAACAGTTTGGTCTTTTGGGCAGAAATTTGGAAGGAAGGCAGGCAACATCTCACAGATGTGCCTTTTGATGGTTTGGTGACAAAATATTGTATGGATACAAAGTTACGATACTCCGTAATTGACACTTTTTCCCATAGACTAACATTGCGGCATCCGCTGCATGACAGGAATTCTTTGCCACCCTGCTGCAAAATAACGGTTTGGTCTTTTACACTGAAATTTGGATGGAAGAAAGCCAACATCCCACAGATGTGTCTTTTGGTAGTTTGATGAAAAAATATTACAGGGCGGCAAAGTTATGGCACTCCGAACTTCTCTTTTTTTTCCCCAAAGGATAACAATACGGCGTTCGCTGCGCCTTTCAGGGCCCGTATCTTGGAAACGGTGTGAGATACAAACTTTTCATCAGAAAAATGCTTAGCCCCCGCCAAGGGCTAAATACAAAACTAACCAGGAAAGTCATAAATCATATGACTTTTACATTTTTTTCTATGTCATATAGTTCCTGAGATATAAGCAATTTAGTATTCCAACTTCTCATTTTCTGCTCCGAGACCCATTATTATGCATACATTCTTTGTACTCACTGTCTTTTTCTAAGCAGCTTTTGGGGAAAACCAGCCTGCGCTCTTTCATTACTGTTACCTTTACCGCTTCCGCTTGCGGTTCCATACCCGTTTCACTTACTGTTCCCGTCTATGCCACCATGTGCGTTACCCTTTGCATTTTCATTTGCGCTTGTGTTTGCATTATTTTTACCATTTGTGTCTACAGTACTGTTTCTCTTTCTGTTTTGCTTTGCGTCACCATGCGCATTACCATTTGTGTTTGAGGGCACCGTGTTACTATGTGACATTTCGGCTCCGCGCTCCCGTCGCCACATTACATTCACTATTTCTCGTTATCATTCTCAAAAAGAAGGGAAATTAGATACAAAAACCTTTGTTTAATGCATTGGTTAGTGTTGTTCCACAGCGAAAAAAGTGAGGAAATTCGATGTTAGGGTTGACACCCTCACTGCACCCCTCCAGTCCACCCCTCCAGCCGGCATTGGGGTGCACATTGGGGTCGTCAGTTCTAACTGTAACCCCAATCTCCTATTCCTCAGCTTCTTTCCACATATGATGGGGTGAGAGTTAGGGCCAACAACCCCAACACACACCCCGATGCCGGTTGGAGGGGTGGGCTGGAGGGGTGCAAGTGGGGTTTCAACCCTAACATCAAATTTTCTCACTTTTGTCACTGTGGAACAACCCTAACTGATGCATTAAATGGAGGTTTTTGCCTCTAATATAGATATAATTTATTTATTTACTTAATGTCTGGTTCTGTGTGAAAACATGAGCATGGAATATAGAGTAACTTACCACACACACATAAGGCATCATGTAACAGCCAGCGCAGTAGATTTTCTGACCACCATTGCATCATCACATCATTGTTCACACAATGGTCATCTGTGGCTATCATCATTTGGCAAGACACTGTGCATCAGCCCAGTCAGTGCAGGCAGCAGATGTTAGAAGCACAGGAGCAGCAGAAGGTGCCATAGTTGTTGTGGGAGTGGGTGCAGACATAAAGCAATGCATCTTAGGAAATACTTGAGAATGTTCTGAACCTTTATCATGTTTACCTTCATCTGGAGTCTAGCATTTTCCGGACACTGTGACAGCAGCCATTTCTGGGGGCATACTTATGCAGTGTGGTGCAGGCATAAAGCAACGCATCTCAGGAAATAATTGAGAATTTTCTGAACATTTTATCATGTTATTTATCTTCATCTGGAATCTGGAATTTTTGGGACACTGTGGCAGCAGCCATTTCTGGAGGCACACTTATGCAGAGTGGGTGCATTCATAAAGCAGTATTTCTCAGGAAATCATTGAGAATTACACAGGATGGAGGCAGTCCAAAGGAGTACAACTAAAATGGTGCAGGGGCTGCACTGGAACCCATACGAAGAAGACAGACTAAAGGAGATTGATATGTATACCTTAAGGAAAGGTGGGGGCATGATAGAAACTTTAAAGTGCATAAAGGGAATCAACAATGCCCAAGAGAGTAGCATCTTTCAGAAAAAGAGATGTGCAAGAACAAGGGGGCAAAATTTGAAGATAGAGGAGAGACAGATCAGGAGCAACATCAAGAAGTATTTTGTCATGGAGAGGGTGGTGGATGCCTAGACGATCAAAAAATAATGCTCTATGTTATGGTGTGAGAGCAGCAGTTGGAGCATGGCCATAGATTGGAGTTGGTTACCCTGAATGCTCTCCAGTTGTTGCTTAGTCTTCAACACCCTGTTGCTCAGGTGGTCCTCGTCACTCCACATCAGGCCAAAATTGTCCTGTGTGGCAGGCATTACTGCAGGGCTATCAGCATCACCTGCAAGTGCTGCAGGACCCACTTGCTCCCTGGCTTGATCATGCCTAACCCCATGTGCAGGTAGAGGCCATACTGCTACCTGTTGCCCAGCAGGGACAGCAGGAACATTCTATTCTTATTCAGCAACCTTGGTCTCCCACTCTGCATGGTGGTGGTTTGCAAGGTGGGTGCACTGCCCACCTGTCCCCTGATAACTCCCATTGGGACCATGATGCACAATCTCACCACAGATATTACACTTCACGACAGTCGGGTCATCAACACCAGGCAATGGACTGACAAAGCTCACACAACAGAGGTGTGGGAAGGATCAGGCCCAGGTGGGAGGGAGCCCCAGATGTTATTTGCTGCTGCATAGTGGGGAGGCAACCTGATACTGCTCATGAGACTGCTGCTGCTCCTCTATCACTTCCTGCTGCTGCTGAGCCACTGGCACAGGGACCATGGCAGGTGGTGGTGGTGAGGCACTAGTAGAAGGTGGTGCCACAGGCAGGGCTACTTCCATGACACCATTATCTCCTTCATCTGGGAGGGGACACTTGCATGATATAATATGCTCCTGTTCAGATGCAGGGTGCCACCACACATCTGTACCCCCACAAACTCTCCTCTCCATCTCTCCATTTTACTCACTCTTCCTCTCTCTCTCTCTCTCTCTCTCTCTCTCTTTCTCACACACACAAAAAAGTAACAATTAACTACTGTACTGAAAAAAGGTGCACAACTCAACACAAGAGGCAATCAAAATACAAAAAAACACAGTTAATTAACAAAAAAGTCAAATGGTTAGCAGAGTCAAGCAAAACATTTCTCTTTCCTGTCACAAAACCTCTTTCTTCCACACTAGGTAGAGAGAGAGTGAACGTATTTCACTCTCTTGCCTGAGTAACTTTCTGCCTGAGCCATGTGACCTACAGACTGTAACACATGTGATCTGTGGGCTGTTTCAATTATGGCTCACTTCATGTTCCACAGAAAATGACAGGGAGTGAACGTGAAGTGAGCATAAACCAAAGTCATCATGAGGCTAAGTCACTATAAGGCGAAGTGTGTGTGTGATTTGATAGGGACTTTGCGTAGCGTTTGATGATGCATTGTGGGTGACTTCACCCTAACTTCACTGGTGTAATTAAATTTCACTGCATCTCTAGTAGGGGACATACCCTGAGGGTTTGGGAACCCTGAGAGATTTTACCACAAGGGAAATCCCTGGCAACCTTGTGTCATAGTAAGGGTTTCACTGAAGATGGGATTTTCACCTATTGTGGGTCTGGATCCAACCTGTATCTGAGAGATGCTACCAGCCAAGCTACTGAAGGAGAGAGACCTGCTGAAAGAGACTAGTCTATGGATTAAGGTAGGAGCTATAACTATATTTCATATAGGATATCCCAGGCCAGGATGGGTACCAGATCTACTACCTCTGGCAGAGGGATTGAGACAATCATCAGCCACTGCCAGAAGGCAGTCTGGAGTATGTATTGTCATGCTATATCCAGCACATCTGATGGTGAATATGGAGAAGTTGATGTGAGACACCCAGTGCAGTTGTGGCTTCTAGCTCCAGTACAGAGATTGTCCTGACATGGAACAGTGACCCTCGGGAACAGGGTTCCCCTCAGTACCATCAGTGAACAGAAGTCTGAAAATAAAGACATTACAGTGGTGGTGCCTCTTGCACCTCCTGTTGACCAGACAGTACAGTGTCATTGCATGAAAATATGTGTGAACCAAATATATATATTTTTTTTATTTATTTATTTTAGTTGTTGTTGACAGGGTAAGTGCTCTAGACAAATTTTGCCTATTTTCAGGCATGACCCGGAGAGGGGGATACAGAAGAATGCCAACTGACCTTGAACCAGATTAAACTGTTGGTGGTATTTTTAGTGAATGGGGGAAATTTGGTCAGGGCTGTGGGGAAATTCCCCTACTGATCTGAGGGAAAGTCCCTACTCTCCAGTAGGAGAACCTCTGTTCCACAGACCTGGGATGGCCACTTCGAGTGAGATGGATGCGAGGTTGAACATCCTGGAGGAAGGGGTGCACGCCTCTTCCCCTGACCTGACTACCTTAGAGGCTGTTGAACAAGCTATGTTAGTGCAAGCATTTGGAGCCTGTGAATCGGATAATGTGAATGCAGAGTTTCCCAGGGTTGAGATATTAAATGAAGAACCTGCTACAAATCAAGGACTCTCTGCAGGTAATGACAAATCAAGTTCTTTACCTGAAAAGTTAAATTCTGGCTCTGAAAATGCCTCTGATGTTTTGTTTATGCCTCACGCTGCTCAGCAAAGTTCTGTGCAGCCTTTGATAGCTACTCTGGCTGAAATTGACAAACAGCTGAAAGACTGGCCTAGTTTGCCAGCAGACAAGCCTATGAATCATGCACAGACTATGCAGGCACCTTCCACTTCAGAGGGGAGTGTGCTTCACCAGAACATGGCTGGCAGTGAATTCAGAGCTTCCTCTGAAGCTGCATTAGAGCCCAAGGTTCATGCTGGAGTTGGAGCTGTAACTCAGGCTCCTAGTTCCCTCTCTCCAGTGACAGAAAAATTATTTTCTTCTGTGGATCACAAACCTAGGAAGAAAGACTGTGTATCCTCAGCCTGACTGGTCTCCGGAGCGTGCGCTAGAAGGTGAAGGACGGCTGCACATGCCTGAAGGTAATTAGGTCCCGGATCCTCCTGCGGACAAATACAATTTGACAAAGAACCATACAGTGCTTAATCCTGCTTCTGACATTACTAAACCTAGTACTTCTGATCTTCCTGCTGCTTCTGTTCTACACCCTGAAGAGCATACTTCTCCCCCTCAGAATGACTCTCAGACTGTTCTACAGGGTGCACCCTCAACCAACACTCCTATGTTTAAGGGTCCCAATGTTTTTATATTGAAAGACCCTGAACAGACAGCCTGGCTAGCCCCAATGTTTGAATTTGCTGACTTATTCCACTTTACAGGGGAGCCGGCCCCCAGAAAAAATGCATTCAGGCTACTCTATAAAGGAAGTTAGAGGAGCCCCCAGATAGACACTATATTGCAAAATCTTTATTAAAAGGCTCCTTAAGGTTTTTATCCTCTGAAATTTTCACTTTGATCCATATTGGTAATGGGAATTTCAAAATAAGTTTTCAAGCTGTTTCTAATCTAGACAGATTCTGGCCCCAGTATCATAAACTTAAAACTTTTCTCCGGTTGCCCTTCATGGCTATTCCACTGACAAAACCTGCTGTTAAAGTGATAACTGTCATGTACAAAAACAAGGGTGTCAATATCGAAGATATTTTATTTTGGCTTACACAGTGGTGTGAAGTCTTGACAGAACCTCCCCCATTCTAGACAGTGAGCAGATTTGGAATGGGGGATGGAAAATCAAGATTAATTTGTTTCCCTCAAATCATGGGTCTGTACATTTACCTAACTTTTTCTTTTTAGGAAAAGACAGAGGTTCACAGTTTTATATATTCCAACCCAATACCTGTTTCAAATGTGGAGCATGCACTCACCTGAGTTTGGCCTGTGAGTCTATTAGGTGTTGTCACTGTTTTGAGTATGGCCATGTTGCTGCAAACTATTTAAAAATGTTTCACTGCAACCTTTGTGAGAAAATTGGCCATGCCTATGGGAGATGCCCATGGGCCTCCCATAATAGAGAAGACTGTCCCTCACATGAAGACCTCATTAGTCAAGCTCAACAGGCCCAAGCAAGAAAAGTTGCCCAACAAGAAGAATGAGGTGTGCCCCCCAAAATGAGTCATTGAATCCCATCCTAGGACAAGGTTCAGCTGCTGATATTCCTGTACCCCTTCCATTTGCCCTCCCTCATAAGCCAGTAATCCACATGTCCCCTGTTTCAGAAATATAGAATATAGTCCCCAATCAGGTCCCTGTCTTAGCCATAGTGATACGGGGAGACATGCCTCACCCCTCCTCCCCCAATGGATGCCCATTTTATTACGGTATCCTCTAAGAAGAGAACCAGGTCCTGTACAAGTCTTAAAATGGACAGCACTGATTGAAAAGAGGGTAAGAAGAGTAAAGGGAAAGTCTGTCTTTCAAAACCAGCTGGGAAAAGATATGCCCCTTACCTGTGGACAAACCTTGTGGAGACTCAGATGAGAAAGATTCTGACACCCCCTCTGTTGCCTCTACCACAACTGATAATACGTGGGGGGGGGGATTCTATTGCTAAGTGAACTAGGCAGAGAAATAATTCAAAAACTCCCTGAGTATGGTGATTAAGGTTATCCCTGATTTCATGATTTTTGTTTACAGGCCTACCCTTCCCCTCCTTTTTTTGTTCTTATGGTATCCTTAAGTATCTCTACTATTAACAGCATTAAAAACAATAAAAAAAAAAGAATTGGGGTATTTCATTCCTTGCAACTCTATCATAATGATATTTGGTGCCTTCAGGATACCAGACTCAAATCTCACTATGAACTTAGGCAAGCGTCGAACAGCTGGCCTCTAGGTCCAATTTTTTGTTTAATAGGTGAGGAAAGTTGTGATGAGCTGGGCATTCTTTTCTCTAATCCCAGGACACTGGTTTCTAGGCTACTAGATATTTCTCATGGCAGGGCTCTAATGCTGGATTTTAATTATTCTCAGGAAAGATTTTGTCTTATTACAATTTATGCACCTCAGACTAGGGTCCAGAAAGTTTCCCTATTTAAATCTGTATTGCCATGCCTACTGTATTTACTTCTAGAATCATCATTTTGGTGGAGATTTTAATTGTGGGTTGGAACAAACTGATAGGGGGCTTAGAACCAGTAAACTGTTCTGTGATTCAATTGCTTTGAGGAACATCATTTCTGAAACAGGTCTTTCAGATGCCTATAGACTCCTTTATGCAATGGGGGACATACCTTTTTCAAAGGTACTCTGTCTACATGTATTGACTTTTTATTCATTTCACAGATAATTAACTTACATAAGGTTTCTACCATGGCCTGGGAATTTTCAGACCATAAATCTGTATCTGCACAGCTTAACAGGGGTAACTCTCCCAGATGTGAGAAGAATGCATGGTGTTTTAATGAGTCTCTACTAGATGACCTCAACATAAAAAAAAGCCTGGGTTCGGAACTGGGGAGCATGCCTGTCAGTCATAGCTTGTTATACTGATTTGGTAACATGGTGGGAGGACACAAAACTCGCTTGGAAATATTTTTGTCAAACTAAATCTTCTGCCATTTCAAATTCAGAATATATAATTTCTTACCGTTACAACGGCAATTACAGTCCCTCATTTCCTTTTCCAAAATTCATAAACAGGATGTTAGCCCTCAGATAAAACTTATTAAAAACCAAATGAAGGAACATCAATATAATAGAGCTAAGTCCCTGGATCAAGAATTGTATTTCAGCACACAGTTAAAAAAAGGTTCTCTTGACCCTTTTAAAGAAGGTAGCTCTAGGACTAAACATAGGATAATTTCTGGACTAAAAGACCCTGCTGGTCATTAATGCACTGTGCCACTTGATATGCTGCATTTGATTGAGCAACACTTAGAATCCTCTATTAGGGCAGTCCACTTGGACAGCATTGATACTGCTTTCCTTTCCAGATTGAATCTTCCCCAGATACTTCAGATTGATAAACATTTGCTGGAAGCTGATATTACAATAGATGAAGTTCATCACATTATTTCACATTTGAGGAATGATGCCGCCCCAAGGTTGGATGGTTTTGAATTGGGTATTTATAAAACTTTCATGGAGTACTTGGCCCCAGTATTAGTTATTTTGTATAACCACATGTTATCTCATAACATTCTTGCCCCCTCTATGAATGAAGCTATATTAATTGTATTATTTAAAAAAGGAGACAAGACGGTGTTAGAAAATTGGAGACCTTTGAGTCTCCGAAACACTGACCTTAAAATTTTAAGTAAAATACTTTTGAATCGATTAAGTTTGGTAGCTGAGAGGGCGATTCACCTGGCTCAAACCTGTGCTATTCCTGGTAGGTGCCAACATGATAATTTGATTATTTTAAGGGAACTCTTCAATAGAGAAATTAAGAGAAATATTCAGGGGTTTGTTCTCAGTCTTGATCAAGAAAAGGGTTTTGATAAAATTGCCCATATATTTCTTTTCTTGGTCCTTCGAGCTTATGGGATCCCAGAGAAGTTCATAACCTAGGTCACCACTTTGTGTACTAATGCTACCTTGATCCCAAAATATAAATGGATAGATGGATGGTGCAGAAAGATTAGGATGAGGCAGGAAGTCAGGCAAGGGTGTCCCCTGAGCCCCCTGTTATATTTCTTTGGCATAGACATCCTTATACGGTATGTTTTGTCTCACAGTGACATAAGGGGCAGTCAATCCTCTCCTCAGCATGAACCTGACAAATATTAGCATATGCCGATGATTTGATTTTACTGTTACACCCAGATTCTTCTGAAACTGCATTAACAGATATGCTAGGTTTTTATGGAATGTTATCAGGGGCTCAAATTAATTATAAGAAAAGTATAGGTACCATTTTAGGGAATTTAGTAGTACCAGACACAGGGCTATTTGCTGGGTTCTCTATTTCTATGTCCTCTGTGAAAATCTTAAGGGTTGAATCTGAGGATGGTGATGCTGCTAAAAATAATTGGGACATTTGTCTGGGGAGAGCCAAATGGTTAGTCTCAGGATGGAGAGGTCAGCAAATCTCAAAAAAGAAGAGGGTTACTTTAATTCACTCACGTCTTATCCCAATATTTTTGTATATTAGTTATGTGTTCCACCCCCCATGCAGTAGTGACCTCCCTTTTTAGTGGGGTTTTTTTTCAAGCTTTGTGGGGAGCAGACCAAACCCCATAAAAAGGGAATTTACCTATAGTCCAATTGCTGAAGGTGAGATTAATATGGTTCACCCTTTTGCCTTCTTCTCTAGTGTTTTATTGAATACAATATTGGGCAGACCTTGAAACCAGGTGATAAGTCCTGGAAGTATTTGGTGGCAGAATGGTTGCTTCCTAGCCTTCCATTCTGGTTTTCAAAAAAAAAAAAAGATTTTTTACAAAATGTAGCTTCTATGTCCTCAGGAAGGGTGGATCTGATTAACCAGTTAGTAAGATGGAAATTAACTCCAGACCTATTTCTCGCTCAAGATAGGACATCCATCTATAAAACTATATTGTTGGCAGAAAAGTACTCACTAGTTTTTCCCAACTGTCTTGATTCTTTGTTCAATACCACCTTGTTTCTTTCAGGTAATAAAAGACTCCCAGTATATGCATGGGATACAGTGTGCCTAAGTAATTATGGTAGACTAGGGGTTAGTAGCAATAATAAACATAAGCCACTTGCAGAATGGTATTGTTTACATTCCTCCTGCATCCAAATGTTGGAAACTCAGGAACATTTATTTAAAGAATATCCCTATGTTAATCAATTTTGGGATTTTATAGCTATGAGATGGAATGAGCCTTTGTTTAAGACCTTATCCTATGTGGAAATTATGCTTGGTTCCTCCTTCAATGGATGGGGAGGATATCATTTTGAAACAATTAACATAATTTTTGCTATTATCAAATACTTTTTGTGGCAATCAAGATGTGTGTGGTTAACACAACGTTTTGTTTCTTATGCTGAATTAGTGGATAACATATATACTTCTGAATGTAAACTTAAACACTCTGATGCTAGTTTATGCTCCAAAGAAAAATTCAAATTGCTGTGGGTCAGTTATGAGAAATGGGATCCAGGGTGAATTACCCTTTTTTGCTTTTATATTCATGTTTGTATGTAACCCCATTTGTACATTTTCTGTTTCATTAGGTTGCCATCTGTTATTATTTCAGTATGTACACTTTCTGTTTGATGCTTATACTGTAGTCCTTTTTCAAATAGAAATTCTCCTACTGATCTGCAGGGGGTGCCACACATCCAAGATGGCAGAACTTCGAATGGAGAGTATGACAGCTTGTGCACCTGCAGAAAATCTGATCGCCATCTCCTCAGATCCAGCAATGGAGATTGTGCAATCCAAAATACGTTGTACAGTATTGCAGAGCGAAGTAGTTGCAATGGACAGAGAAAGTGGTGAGGAGACTGAAACAGAAGATTCATGTGATGAAAAAGCATTTTTAGCCCAGTTAATGCACTCCTAGAGGCAGAGACTGTTGAAAGCATTGATGCACCATAAACCAGAGTATGAGGCTTGTAATCCCACCAAGAAGACAGCTCCTGAAGAAGCGCTCAGTGTACAGCCAGCAGTGAATGCTACTGATGAAGCTTTTGCTGATGCAGCAGCATCAAAGCTGCCAACCCAGACATGGACAATGCCTGATTTGACAAAAGCCTCTACAACTATCAGCTCTGCTTGGGTGAACCCAGAGCCACAGGAGGTGGTAAGTGTAAAACAAATTGAAACTGCATCATGATCTTTTGAATGTATTAATTCTACTGCACCTCAGAGGCTTAATTCAGGGAGGCAAGTAGATTCGGGAGATACAGTGGTAGCCACAGACATTGCCAGCTATTTCCAGATATTTTGAGAAATTTCTGAAGAGTTTCTCTCTGCTGCCCCTACTGTGGAAATGCAGAAAGCAGGAGATATTTCTGGAAATATCACAGAAATTTTGGGAAATAGCTGGCAGTGTTTGTGGCTGCTACCGTAGTGTTACAAATCCCCTGCCTACATCATGGACTGTGTCCAAGGCCCTGACAACAGCAGGGTGGAAATGTAATAAAGAAGGCATATGGGTGGCAGACGGGGAAGCATTACCAATTCCAGGAACACCACCAGGGTCAAGTGTGGCACCCCAACAGGGAGCATCTGAAAATATTACTGTTACATATACATACATAGATACATAGACAGTGTCGGCAGATAAGGGCCTATGGCCCTCCCAGTCTGCCCATTTGAGCTTGTAAGTTCAGTTTGTTTTCCTAGAAGTCTGTTGCCCCTTACCCCTGACCTCCAGAATTCCTTTATGTCTATCCCATGCATTCTTAAATCCCGTGATTGTTTCAGCCCCACCACTTCCTCTGGCAGGGTGTTCCACTTGTCCACCACCGTTCTGTGAAGAAATTCTTTCTTATGTTTCCTCTGAATCGTCCTCCCTCCAACTTCATCCCATGCCCTCTAGTCCTGGAACATCTTTTCACTTAAAAATAGTGTTTTCCTGCATCCTGTTCCTCCCTGTAAGATACTTGTATGTCTCTATCATATCCTCTCTCCTTCTCTCCTCCAGGGAGTACATGTTCAGTTCCTTCAACCTGTCTTCATAGGACTTGTGATGCAATCCATGCACCATCTTTGTTGCCTCCTCTGAACCTTCTCTACCTGTCTATGTCCTTACGTAGGTATGGTCTCCCAGAACCGTACACTGTACTCAGGTGGGGCCTCACTAGTGTCTTGTATAGCGAATTATGACCTCCCTTTTCCTGCTGGTGATGCCCTGCCTATACATCCCAGCATCCTATTTGCTTTACCTGCTGCCTTGTCACACTGTTTCCCTACCTTGAGGTCATCTGAGATGATAACCCAAGATCCCTTTCCTGCTTGGTGCATGCTATATCCTCACCCCCCAACTGATATATTGTGCCTGGGTTTTTGTGCCCCATATGCATTATCTTACACTTCTTTGCATTGAATTTCAACTGCCAAACCCCTGACCATTCTTCAAGTTTCTGCAGGTCCCTTCTCATTCTGTCTACACCCTCTGGTGTGTCTACTCTGTTACAGAGCTTTGTGTCATCAGTTGACAATGTTGACTGTTGACAGTTGACTGTTGACAATGGTTTAAGGGCAGATGATGTGATTTATGAGCCCCCCCCCAAAGTTCCAGTAGCTGACCCAGCAACTGCTCCAACTTGGGGGAAAGAAATGGATCAGACACAGGAGCCAAGGGCTACTGGGGACAGACGACCATTCAGGGTTTGGCCTGGTTCAGGCAAACAGACCAAAACACGCCAACTGTATTACTGGCTCAGTGGAAAAATGCTGTCTGAATTCATTACCGGGGGGCTAGAAATCCCTCCAGACAGAATATATGTGGGCAGAAACTTGATAAAAGAGTCACTGAGATTTTTCACTAATGAGGTCTAGGCCCTCATCCATGCTGCAGGTGATAGTAATGTTGATGTAAGCTTTAAAGCCCCAATGGGTCTGGATAGGTTTTGGAGTGCCTATGAAAAAAAAAGTATTCTACACTTTGGCTCCCATTCAAGGCTGTCCCCCAAACTAAGCCTGCCATTAAACATGTTACAATATTATTCTGTAATGAAGGAATGAAGGTGCATGATATCACCCACTGACTCAGTTAAAAATGTGATATCTTGGGTCAGCCTCATCCTATTCTTGATGAGGAACATTTGTGAACAAGAAGGGTGGAAATACAGGATCAAATTGAAAATGACCCCACAAGGTGTACAGCATTTGCTGAGTTCCCTCTTCTTGGGGAGGGATAGGGGTCATTGCTTTTATCTTGGTCAGCCCCGGACATGTTTCAGATGTGGCTCCCTAATGCATTTCAGCAATGCATGTGACCGCATTAAATGTAATCCCTGTCTAGAATATGGACATCACAGCTCCCAATGTACAAATGAAGTAAAATGCAACCTGTGTGAGGAGACTGTACATGCATATGTGTCATGACCCTAGGCCACGTATAACAGGGAAGACAGACCAGATCAAGACATTATTTTGATGAATGCTCAGAAGGTTAGCATCAGTACTCAAAGAACTGCACAGAAAGTACAAGAGAGACAAGCAGATGCCCCCCAGTCAGTGCAGGAGGTAACTGACATAGCTAGTTCAACACAGACTATTGTAATTGTAC
The DNA here is from genome assembly GCA_016271365.2 of Neoceratodus forsteri. NCBI lineage: Eukaryota > Metazoa > Chordata > Ceratodontiformes > Ceratodontidae > Neoceratodus > Neoceratodus forsteri. The sequence continues at coordinate 658,981,215 of CM028130.1, forward strand.
ATCAGGACCCTGAACCAGACACAATTTCCATCATACAGGCAGTAGATCAAGAACTGGTCATGGTGGTTGAACCTCAATGGAAAGATTCTCTTTCCTTGGATCAGGCACAAGAGCCTGCATAGGTGATGCCACCCTCGGAGCCTTATATGACTGTGCTGAAAAAGGCCCCCGGTAAAAAAAATCATAACCAGCAGCAAAAGTATTCCATTATAACACGTAACAAATATAAGGTTTTTCAACCATCTGAACCAGAGCATGATATGGAATCAGAGCATTCCACAACGATATATTCACAGCATGGACTCTCCACTGATTCAGATGAAGAGCTCTTGCTGCTACACATCCAGGAAGCAAGGCAAAAGAAAAAGAACTTAGGCTGCAATACATGGAGGGGCTCACATTTGCAAAAACCTGGTGATATTGGATGGCATTATTTTAAGCATTCCTGGATCATTTACTTTATGAAAGCGCCTTAAATTTTCCACATTAAATACTAACAGTATCCATAACACCAGGAGAAGGACAGTATTGTTTTCCCTTAAAAAAGACAATCATTTAGACAACTGTAGTATACAGGATATGAGACTGCACACCAATTCAGAGGTGATTGCAGCAACAAGGGTGTGGGTGTGGGGACCTTCTTTCAACTTATTAGGGATGTAACGCTGTAATGGTGTGGGGATCCTTTTTAACAATTATGCTTATACTGTGACCAAATTAGTGGATATTTTGCCAGGGAAGGCGCTACATCTTGATTTTACCTATAACAATATGGTGTGGATTGCCATTACTACATATGCCCCTCAAACTAAAAAAATATAGGGTAAACCTGTTGACTATGATTAAACCATATTTAATGACTACCAGGAAGTTAATATAGGGCAGGGGACTTCAACTGTGTGGTTTTGGATACTGGCACTGCATGAAAAACTTATTGTGACATGCATGCCTTACAGAAGGTTATAACAGAGAGTGACTTGGTGGATTCATATAGGACTGTGCATTTGGCAGGAGGGTACACATTTTATAGAAAGCATTTAGTCTCCAGAATAGATTATCTGTTTGTTTCTAAATCCTTGCACGTCAACTGTGCAAATGTTATCCCAGTAGAAAATTCTGATTGTCTCATGGTGAAGATTACTGTTAGTCAGAATGAGAGTCTAACACTAGGAAAAGGTTGCTGGAAGTTTAATACTACCCATTTAACCTCACAGGAAACCATATTTCACCTGAAAAACATTTTAGATGCAATGAAATCAGTAGCATGCCTTGAAGAAAACATTAGTAGAGGGTGGGTGTCTATCAAGTCATATATTAAAAAACTGCTTCAACATACAGCAGCAACACTGTCACTTAACACATATAAAAAATACCTGACACTCAGAGCACAGTTCTATAAAGTCCTTAGTAGAGTGAATGAGGATTATAAACAGTCTGAACCTCAAATACGTACACTTAAGGTAGAGATGGAAACGATGCAATATGATAGGGCATCCTCACTCCTCTACAAACATAGGATAGCTACCCCAGGGAAATCAGGAGTGGGGGATATCTATGACAGCTGCAAAACTAGAAGGGAATTCAGAATAATGGATGAAGTGTACACCACACAAAACATGACAGCAAGAACAAGGAGGGATATTATGACAGTGGTAGTGCAGCATCTTCAGACCCTTTATCAAGCCCCAACCCTCGATGAAGGAGCATTAGATACACTCTTTACTGAACTAGACACCCCCAGAGGTGAGGAAGCTGATGCAATACAGTTAATTGGACTGATATTTGCCCTTGAAATTGGGAAGGCTATCAGCTCATTAAAGAATAATACCACCCCAGGCCTGGATGACCTGCCTTCTGAATTTTATAAAACCCTGAAACATGATCTTGTGGACATACTACAGATAGTGTTTAATAGCATGCTAATGGACAAGGATGTGGCACCTCAGTTGGGACTTTCCACATAATTACTGATCTATAAAAAACTAGATAGGAAGGAGCTTAGAAATTGGAGACCCCTTAGTATACTGAATACTGATCTGAAAATTTTGATGAAAATTTTGACTAACAGATTAGCTTAGATAGTGCCAAAGCTTATAGACCCTAGACAACTATTTTCTGTTAAGGGCAGGCATATCCAGGATATTCTTTTATTGATAAGAGAAATAATAACCTTGGGAGACCAACAGAAGATGGATGGCTTTATAGTGAGCCTTGATCAAGAACAGGCCTTTGGTAAAATAGCACATGTATATATGTACAGTATAAGTTCTTGCTGAAATATGGGTTCCCAGAACAGTTTATACAGTGGATTATGGCTATAAATCACATAGCAGCTACACAGCCATTGATTAATGGGCATCTAGGACCTACTGTGAAAATTAATAGAGGTATTAGACAGGGCTGCCACATGAGCCCTATTTTATATGTGTCTTTATAGATCTAGTTCTTCATCAAAACCAGGCTATTCAGAGCATGTATCTTAGACATATAGGTCCTATCACCAAAATTATAGCCTATGCAGATGATGTGTGCTGCTGTTGCCGGATGTTGAGGCAGTGGATAGATCTGTAGAAAATATACAGAAATTTACGGACCTTTCTGGTATCATAATCAACAGAATGAAAAGTAGAGGTTATGTGATTAGTGATGCTACCCCTACTCCACCCTCCATTAAAGACATACAGATGTGACCAGATGATATAACTATACTGGGGTGACATTTGGGAGGGGAGCAGTTTTAGAATGAAACTGGGAGGTAAAGATACGACAGTGTGATGAAAAAGTGCAACAATGGAAACTAAGCTCCTCCGCTACAGCAGAAGCCACTTCAGAACACCAGTAGAGGTTTCCTTACTTTGAATTAAGTGCACTTCTGAGGCATAAAGCTGATGGCTTGAGTGGCATTTCTCTTTATGCCCTGTGCTCTGTAGCTTGCCAAAGATTTAACTTTTTCTGTAAGCTTATTTTTAATGGGAAAGGCTGCTCAATTCTACTTTTTTTTTCCTGTTTTTGATTTGCAGATTATAAAGTTCTATCACTAGAAGGCCCTTAGTTCTTTTTTGAAATGTGACTGAAGTAAGAAGATATGTCTCAGTCAACACTCTTGTAGTTTTCTCTGTAGTTTCATACATTAGCCTGATTCACTGATTTGTAAATGGACAACAGGGTAGACTGATACAACGTGATAGAGCACTCTCTTCTGCTTTGCCCTGTGGCACTCCCTTCTGTGGTGGACTAGCTCATATGCTTACTGGGCCTTATGTGAATTTAATAACATTAATTTAAAACCATTCAATCTTTCTATTTTTAGCACCCACAACTTGCCCTCATTTGCCAGTGGGGGCTCTGCCGGTTACCAGTGAGTGCACAAATCGTACCTTTTCTGGTTGTGCCTGGCTGCTATCATGATGGTCCCTTGGTGGTTCCTCACCTGGATCGCCATTCTTGTCTATTTCCCAAAAGTGGTCCAGTATCTCCTACAGACCTGTCCTGTAATATTTGGCCCTAGGTCTTGCATTATGACAATAGGGAGCTGCGCTTCACGACTGCTTATCCAGAAGTATGGTAATTAATTCTGGCCCTTCCAACTGCACATGTGGTGCTGTTTACTGTCAGTAGCAGCACCTGTATACTAGCACAGCTAGCTGCACCAGTTGATAGGCACAGGATGTCTACCTCCAAAACCAGAATCAATAGGCATAAATGACAGGGGACTAGGCTTCTGGCATATGTTGGAAGAATCTCCCTGTTCCTGTTGCTGCTAGCAGTTGGAGATATTCACCTGAACCTGGTAGCTCATGCTACCACCCTCTCTGGGGGTGTTCACATGGGTGATAGAAAGATAGTTGCCATGAATATCTGCATCCTGCTTCCCAAGATGACTTAATTCCAGGCACGGACCAGGTCGCACAACCAAGATGTCATCTGTCCGACTGAAATGTTTCTCACTCCTAAGGTCAAGGACTCACTCATTGCCTTAATGGGGTTTGAATCTTTCAGACAGGATAGACTGGGGAAGCGGGGTGGGGGCTGCCTGATATTAGAGATGGGCAAAGTGGCCTCAATTCACTCTGCAGAGTGATTAGTTGAGTGAAGAGGTGGGAGTGCTCCATAGCAGCGGAGTACTTCACATTATAATGAGGCGTGGAAGTCCCTTGAAAAATGACTTTGCATTATTTCCGCCTTTCCCAACCACTACTCCACCAATCTTTAACGCAAAGAAAATTGAAAACAATTTACTTAGCCTCACTGCACCTTGCTTTTAAGCTCCAAAGGCGAATTTTGCAGTGATTCATGGGATTTCTGGTCACAAGGGCTCTAGATTGTTCTGCACAGCCTCAGTTTGGGGTAGTGTGAGTAGGAAGCTGTAGGAGACAGTCTGCTCTGAGAGCTCTCTCTGATTCGAACCTTCTGAAAGCTGTTAAAAAAGTATTTTTGAGTAATTTGTTTTGCTGAAACTTTAGTTCTTCGATTGTAGGAAACCCTCTTGTGCTCATATGATCGAGCGTTTATTGTTTGCATATGGATTTTGAATGTTAATGTACAACAGTCTGTGTACTGAGAGACAGTGGAAGTGTGCTTTGGGGGACGAGCATATCCGTGGTGTAGGTAGATTAACTTGGAGAAAAAGACAGTTCTTTCTGTTTTGGTGATATTTTTCTTGTATAACTGTGTTAATGTAGACAGTAATATTTTCAGTAATTCTTGACATATTTTTGCTGATTGTTGTGGTGCAGCAGTGCATAATTTTTAGTTTTTTTTTAAATACATGGTTATATTACTGAAGTTTTTAATTTGCTACGCGTTACTTAGTGAGTGTGAATATGTGTGTGACTCATGTCATCAAATCAGACACCTTTTATTGTGCCACATAATAATTTCAGCAATGTGAACCTGCTATCCACTGCAGCTGCATGATTTTTGTACTTCTTTGTGGTATCTTTTCAGGTACTAGTGCTAGTGACTTACTGCAGTACACTGCCCCCCCCCACCCCATGGCCTGCCCCAACTACTGGCAAAAGTATTCTTTTCCAGATTTGAATTTCTGACAGTGAGCATTGGTTAGGTGTTGTGCCTTTGCATCTGCATCTTTTCAGTGCACTGCGCAGTCTTAATCTGTCTGTGCATTTGGATCTTTTTAGGGCCCAATCTCCATCTATAACTTAAGTCACAGTTGTTTCTTTGTCTTCCCTTCAGAATATTGGACTGGTGTGGTGCATATCTCTGCATGAACATTGTACTAATTAATATGTATTTTTAAGTCAGGGCCATCATCACAAGTCACTCGTGATACAAATCATGTTCTTCATCATCGCGATCATGAATGCAGTCATAAATTATGATTCATGATCACATCACGAATCACAAAATTTAATTTTTTACTAGTTATTTGCATCTATTGTAAGCCTGTTTTGTAGTATCTCTCTAGGCTTCACCTCCCCACCACTATACTCATTAATAAGAGTTTTTAAATTGGGGTTTTGTGCTACAGCTCATTGTGGAAGTACAGCCATAAGCATTCGCATTCTCATACAGTTTCATATTGATTATCTCACACCGAATCACGTTCTTCATCATCACAGTCACAAAAGCAGTCACAAATTATGATTCACGAATCACGATCACGTCACGAATCACAAAAGTAATTTTTTTACTAGTTACTTGCGTGTATTGTAATCCTGTTTTGTAGTATCTCTCCAGGCTTCACCACCTCATCACTGCACTCATTAATAAGAGTTTTTAATTTGGGGAGTTTTGTGATACAGCTCATCAGGGAAGTACAGCCGTAGGCATTCATGTTCCCATAAAGTTTCATATTGGTTATCTCACACCGAATCACTTTCTTCATTATCACAGTCACAAATGCAGTCACAAATTATGATTCACAATCAAGTCACAAATCACAAAATTATTTTTTTTACTAGTTACTTGCATGCATTGTAAGCCTGTTTTGTAGTATCTCTCCAGGCTTCACCTAATCACCACCACTGTACTCATTAATAAAAGTTTTTAAATTGGGTAGTTTTATGATATAGCCTCAGCTCATTGGGGAAGTACAGCCATAGGCATTCATGTTCCTTCCTGTACAGCATGTGAGTTATAGTACTATAAGTAGTGGTGGGCAAAGTGGTTCTAATTCTCTCTGAGAAGTGATTCATGGAGTAATGTGGAAGCTGCAGATTTCTCCGCAGGGTGAAGAGGAGTACTAGGCTTCATAATGAGGAATGCAAAGTCCATTGAAACCAATGACTTTGTGTTTTTTCCACCTTTCCCAAACCATATCTCCACCAATTTTAAGGTGAAGTACATTGAAGTCGATGTTATTTGCCTCACTCCACTTCCAAATGAAATTCTGCAATGATTTATGGGATTTCAGGTCACATGGGCTCTACATTGTTCTGCTTAGCCTCAGTTCTGGCCTGTGCAGTGTGTGTGTAGTGGTAGCTGGAGACAGTTTGCTCTCAGAGTTCTGCAATTCAAAACCTCTAAAAGCTATTTAAAATGCCTTTTTGAGTAATTTTTTTTTGCTCAAAATTTAGTACATCGATTGTAGGAAACTCTTCTGTGCTCATATCATCGAGTGTTTATAGTTGTGTGTGGATTTGAATGTTAATTTAGAACAGTCAGTCTGTGTACTGTGAAGTGTGCTTTGGGGAAGGGGTGTATTTGTGGTGCAGGTACATTAACTGGGAGAAAAAGGCAGTCTTTCTGTTTTGGTCATATTTGTCTTGTATAACTGTTAATGTACACACAGTAATATTTTCAGTAATTCCTGAAATTTATTTTTCTGATTGTTGTGGTGCAGCAGCGTATAATTTGTCTGTTTAAAACAGTTGGTTATATTATTAAAGGTTTTCAATTTGCTATGCATTACTTGTAGACAGTGTGTGTGTGATGTGTGCAATTAAATCAGACACCTTTTATTGTGCCACAGAGTAATTGCAGCAGTGTGAACCTGCTGTCCACCGCGTCTGCATAAATTTTTTGTACTGCTTTGTGGTATCTTTACTGGTAGTGGATTGGTACTGCCTTGCACTTATCCACCAGCTGGCAAAAGGTATACCTTTCCAGATTTGGATTTGTGACTTGTGAGTACTGGTAAGGTGTTGTGCCTTTTCATATGCATCTCTTAAGTGAACAGTACAATCTCTTAATCTGTCTGTGTGTTTGCAGTGCACCATTAATTCTGGGAGACTGCATTTCTTGTTGCACTCTCATTTCACTTCATCAGCACTGAGGAATTTTCTGAACACAAGACAGTAGCATTTCATCAGCACTGGGGAATTTTATGGAGACAAGACAGTAGCATTTTGGGGATGCACATTAATTCTGGTGACTCTGTGTGTGACCACTGGGTGCATGACTGAGTGTGCCACTAATTCTGGGAGACTTTGCATTCTTGTCATGCTTTCATTTCACTTCATCTGCACTGGGGAGTTTTCTGGACACAAAAGACAATAGCACTGTGGGGATGCACATTAATTCTAGTGACTGTGTCTGTGGGGTCCTGCCAATATTGTTGTCACTCCACCTTACTTCACGTTAAGGCGGAATGACAAAGAGAAGTAATAATCACAGGGTGAAGTTAGCCTTTCCTATGGGGCACTCTGCATAGTGCAGTGCCAACTGGAAGTGCCCACTTTGCGGGCACTTCAGAAGTGGAATTTAAATTTGCTGCATCTCTACTTAATATATGCGAAGGATAACTTAAGGGGGTGTGTTCTGCCAGTCTCAGGCAACGCTTGTGATTATGAACTATTAGCAGTTCAGCTCTTGCTAGGAAAGCAGAACAGGATGCTCACCATTGCCTCAGTGTACCTACCACCCACAAAAGCAAACCAGGGGCTGGGTCTTGTCCTGAATGCCCTATCTAAACTGAAGAAAAAACTCAGAGGTTATTGTCACTAAAGACTTTAATATCTTAAAATCTTGGGGTTATGTTGTGGTGAACCCAGCATAATATTCTGTGGTGAGCTGCATATGCAGCTCATGATGCTTTGCATTGTGGGGGCATGTGTGATTTTGTATTTCTTTGAAACTTGGCTTCCCAGCCAAATGCCCTTTGTGGTAACCATTGCCTCAGTGCTTGCACACAGAGGTTCTTTGTCTACCAAACTTGGAGTTCTCTATAGGCACAGACAGTACTTAACTCCTGAGGCACTCAGGGCGGCAGTCCCCTCTTCCATCTTGTCTGTTATTGGCTACAGACTCATGGTCTATGGGTCAGCATCAGACACTGCACTGAAATGAGTAAGCATGGCCTCAACAAGGCCTGCTGGCTGGCTTTAGGAGCTGATAATCTCCTACACACCTGCTCCCTCTACTAGCATACTAACTGGCTCAGTCTTGCCAGCAGAATCAAATACCAAACGTGCCAGCTTGGCATGAAATCTCTCCTAGGTAAAGCTCCATTGGCCTTCAAAGAACTGCTCCAGTGAGATAGATCTGGGTATTGCACTAAAGGGCATACTCACAGCCCACTTGCTAGCCCTTCAGAAAAACGTTGCATGCCAATGGTACTTCACATACAGGGCTCCTTCTTGGCTAAATGAGATCCCAGCATGCCTTTTACTCATTAACAACCTCCATGTCTTCAAGGTGGAACTAAGATGTCACCTTGCCAAGTCTGAGGTATGTAGCTGCAGGTAACCTGTAGCACTAACACCCGGTATCTTAAAAGTCAGCTTGCTCCTGGGATGCACTCTCCAGTTTGCTACCCTACTGCCCAGTAACCCTGAATTTAAACTCCTACTTCCTACTACTACTTGCCAGCCATTGAACTTGAGCCTTCCATAGCTACAGCCTGTCGATGAGCCTTCTATCTACTGTCCTTAACTCAGCACTGTGGTTTAAGTCCCTCCCCTGCCATTGACTCTTCACAAATGTGACTGTCTCAAAGCACCTGTCTTACCCCCAGCTTATTCTGTGTATGGTCCTCCCTCACATTGCTCTCTAGTATGTTCCTACTAGGTCAGTCCCGCACAGAAAATTACCCCTCCCCCCTTGACTTGAATTAATGATAAAGCCTCCTCTTGGCTTGCATTAGCATACAGGGTATGAAAGCTTATTTTGAGTCTGTTCCCTCCTGACTTTAAAAGAGATAATGGCAATGCCTCCCCTGGCTACTTTACCTCCTGCTAAATTAGTTCCTTAAACCCACAGCACTCACCATGTACCTTGGGTTGTACTAACTGCAATATGTACCTCTATATGAGATAGCATACAATTGTAAATAGTCAGACCAATTGCTGTTATTTCTTGTATTTTTTGTCTCTGTACTTATGCACCCATAATCTGTAATTACCTTTCTGTGTTGTCTACCTGTCAAGACGTGAAACCTTTGAAAAAGAGCATTTTGCTCATAGGGTGTCTGAATGACAAAATAAATAAATAAAACTAAACAAAAAAGGTATTACTTATCAAAACATTTTTACTACCCCGTTTGCATTCTGAAGCATGATATACCCACCCCCGGTGAATTATGATGTCCAGATGTATAGCTTGATATTTCAAATGGTATGGGGCAGTCACTTAAATCCTATAAAATGAGAAGTTTTGTAAAGAATTTATAAGGATGGGAACTTAACCTGATTAATCCATCCGTTATATTTTTAGTATTTTTATCCATGTCACTGTATCTGCCTATCTTACCCAAGGACTACAACCCTGGAAAGCCCTAGCCAGACACTGGTTGGATCCAATGCTAAAATTATGGTCCAGCTCATACATAGACCTCAAAAAGCCCACACATTACCCACATTATGTGAACTTGATGGTGGGAAAGATCAGGCAATGGAAGCTAGAAAAATCACAGGCATAGGTTCTGAAAAGATATGGGGCAGTATTCTCAAAGACAGCCCAAAATCCCGCAGTTGTGGGGAAAAAGGCCCGCAGCACTGCAGAAATGCAGTTGCATGATATTCTGAAAGAAAATCCAGCAGCTGCGGGATTACCACAAAAAATCCCGCAGTTGCGGAATTCCAGCAGCAGCGAGAATTCTACAAGTGCTGTGAATCCGCAACTGTGGATCCGCAGCTGCAGAAATGACTGAGGAGGCACAGCAATAGTAAAACTTAGTAGCTGAAGCAGCAGACTTTAACATTGCTGCCATAATATGAAGCAGACAACACACACAAAGAGACCTGCAACCAGTCCCTCAACTGGGACCACTACAGCACCACAGGTACCAGTGATACCATGACACCACAATGGTCTCTGTCACTGCTGGTCATCCCTCCCTGGGGTGTTCCTGTGGCCTGCAGGGGTAGCACTCACTGTAGGCTTGTCAGGCTCTACTGCCTGTGGGGATCTGTCATGGGCTGCACTGAGTCTGGTGGTTGGTGCCTGTTGCCATATCATAGCAATGTGTGCATTTGTTTTCTGTACCAACAGCCACTGCTATACTATCTGGGATGCTATTACAGTCCACTCCACTTATAGCGCCCACGCTTTAATCGGGCAGCCACTTACATCAGGCTATTCTTTAAAACCAAATCCCATCCCAATAGAGCCCAATGTTAAATATGGTGGTTACAGCGATAGGTAGCCACCTGCTATTTTGGGCAGATTAGCTGGCAGTTATTGTCCATTCACACTTCAGCATGTGGTTAGCGGATCTTGCCAAAGTGTGAACTGACACTAATTAGCAGCTTATCGGACCAAAATTCAGTAGTTTTTCAGTAGGAGTGCAAGATTTCTGTGCTGCTACAATCCCTAGATAAGGCATTTAACACAGTCCCCTAACTCTGCACACTTTAGAACCCCCGAATCTCCACAGAAAACCTCCTTCTAATCACTACATTAGTCACATGGAGCTATTCTTGTGTGAAAGCAGGACATCTTTAATGTTGTCTTTAATCCTCGACTGAAACCCCTGTTATGGTAGAGAGAGCAATTAAAGTACAACCTACCTGATCCAGCATTACAGTATGATCACTGTTACTGTTGTGGAGAGAGAGGCGCAACTAAAGTACTGTACAGCCCTCTTGCAGAGCATGAGCAGAAGCTATGCATGAAACCCCATTACAATCACTGATCCAGCAGTACAGTATGTATGAACTTTAAATCCTTAGGCTTGGCAGACACAAAGAAAACCTTCTGTCTACCTTTTGTACCCCTTCACTTCACAGAATGTGAGGTCCATTTTTTTTCAACCATGCCGTTACAGTGACCACTCACTATAACAGGCAGAATGTGCCTGCACAAACGTGCCTGTTATAAGCGGTGGTGACTGTACCTGTGCCTCACCTCCACCTTAATTGATTCCAATTGTTGGGGCACTACTGCAGTTTGCTGAGGGAGAGTTACACCTCATTCCACTGAGTGTAACATTTTTTCTACAACTTCGGAAAAACACTGGCTGAGAATAGCCTTTCAGTGTCTGTGCCTTACTTATCTCACACCTTTTCTTCCTCAGGGACTTCCACAGCTGCACTTTTTTCCACAGTCCATAGTGGTGTTTTCTGCTGCTGAGGAGGTTTTTGTGAATAAAACTTACAGCAATCTCCCCTTTTTTTCCATAGCTGAGGCAGTTTTGGGGACTTAAGGAAGGTTTTGCACCTTCTGAAAGCTTTGTGAATCCAGCTGATAGTCTTTATACCATGATACAGACACAAGCATACGATACTCCAATCGTGTATACAAATCTGAGTCATTGAGTCACCCCTAAGGTAGCACAATATTTGATGGACAAACGGACGCCTCCAAGAATGTGGGATGTAGTTTGGCTATGTATACACGGGCGATTGGGGGTGAAATGAAATCACAAACATAAAAAATTAGAAGATAGAATGTGTTCCAGGCCCCTGTGTCACCAACAGGAAGAAACATTGCAACACTTCCTAATTGAATGCCCTTATGCAGCTTCATTTTGGAATTTATTGGCCACTTGATGGTAGCATAGTGGTTGGAATGCCCCTACATATAAACAGGTGGTAACTGGTTATGTGACTACCTTAACAGTTCTATAAGCAGAAACGTCACATTTGATTATTTTTACATTAAATTTATTTTATGGCAGACAAGGTGTAAACCGTCTTTTCAATAAGTCACTATGACCCCACTAGCAGTTATATGTCAGACAGAGAAAGAAATCTGAAGGCAGACTAAGTATGATCATTCTACCCTTCCAGCCCCTGTTTGGAAAAAAGATGGAAACAGTGTCTGCAAATGTTACCACCTACCTGAGGGCACAGTGACACAATATTGCTGAAACGTGTGATTCATTGCTAAATATCTATATCGTTCTTTTTCTTAGCACTCCTGTATATATGTTTACCTGGCAGCATATGTTTCTTAATTTCCTTATTTACAGTCTTTAGAGCACTAGTGCAGGCTGATTAGTAGCAATGACATCTGTGAGTTTTACACTGTATTAAGAATAAGATAATGTATTGTTTCATGTATTTTGGTTATGTCCATTTCCAGTGTAATGTTTAAGTTTGTTATGATTTCAGCCCTGTAGGTAAATTCTTTGTCTGAACAGTGTGTTTTGTTGTCTTTACCAATAAAAATTCCCCTACTGTTTTCAAGAAGTGCCATGGGATCTTTAACATCCACCTGAACAGGCATTTGGGACCTCAGTTTAATGTCTCATCCAAATGATGACACCTCAGGAGTGCAGCACCCCCTTCAAGTTACCCTACATTGTCAGTATTGGGATTTAATCCAAGTGGCTGGTGTGGGGATAGCACCCACAACCTTCTGCTCTCCTGGTCTCAAAGGCAAGTGTGCTACCTGCTGAGCCACTGACACTGACACATCTGTTATCTAGTCTTGTGGGAGAGACTGATAAGTTCAAGCAGAGTAGAAGAGGCTCTGACTCAAGTTAAAACCTAATAAACTGGTATTTAAAAATAGGAAAATAAGGGTTTGTGTGGCTCCAGATGTGTTTATGCAATCTTCGCAAAGAGAGACTATGATTCTCACTCAAGTCTGAGGTCGAGATCCAACTTTTCTGTACAGCGTTTATCAAGTGAACTTCTGGGGACTTGTTTCCCCAAATGACAACTTATGCATATATTCATTAAAGCATGCCTACTGCTTAAACCACCCTTGCAGCATGCTATTTTCTGCCAGAACAAAGGTGATAGTTGTGCTTTACTCATGGTGGGGGGAGATATGTACAGTGTACATGTCTGAAGTGCATGGAACCCTCTGGCAAGTATATCACCTTACCCTCTAGGCCTAAAGGGTCTCCTTGTGCTATGCCTGACCCCAGCTGACATCAAGAGAGTGTTGTCATATAGTACCAGCCTCAGCTGAAAATGCAGTACAGTAATAGTAAGCCAAGAAGTGGTTGCATTAACAAGCCAGGGGTCCTTAGCTTTTTAGATGACAGAGACATCCAACAAGAAACAACCCTGTGCTCTATGGCATATTGAGTGAATACAAGCAAGGCAAGTATATTTCATTTTCTAGCAATTATGTTATTTGCAAAGTAGCAGGACCAAGAGAGTTGGACAGGCAGAGGATGTGAGATTGAGAACAGTGTTTTTACTTTATGGAATAGAATAGAGAGGTAGTGGTAACTTCGACACTGTAGGTAATGGAATGGTAGGAGTCTGCCAGAGCATGCTATCAGGATCAGGTGGAGGTGCTACCAGAGGCACAGGTAAACTGGCACTATAGATGAAGGACGAGTTTGAGCTACATAGATCTATTGGTAGACATTTTTCTTTACTAGCAATCTTGGAATCCATTTCATGAGTGGGTGATCAATGGGTTGTTGCATTGCTAGCCAAGAGGAAAAGCACAATAGGTTCACTGGGGCATGATCGGTTGTAGAGATGGACTGCTATCCTCCAGGAAAGCATGACTGGTTTATGAGTGAGTGATTGTGGGGGGAAGGGGATCACTAGCCACCAGTAAAAGCTTGATCAGTTCATGGGCTAGTGATTTGGGGGGCAGGCTGACTATCTACCAGAGAAATCATGATCAGTTCACAGATCTGCAGCTGGAGGGGTTTGAGGGGACCAACAGCCACCAGTTAAAGCATGATCAGTTTACAGGAATGTGATCAGGTAGCTGGGGGACTGCTGGCAAGCAGGGAAAGCAGAGTAAGTTTACTTGTGGGTTACTGGGGGTGGGGAGGTTAATGTTAGCCACCAGGGAAAGTATAATGAAGTGGTTTAAGGCTCTGAGCTGCACATCTGGAGACCTGGGTTTGAATACCACAGCCCCCACTTGCATACTGTGTGACTCTGAGCAAGACACTTAACTTACCTGTGCTCCCAGGTTGCACCTATAAAAAATCTTTCAGCTTAGTGCGTCTCACCTGGTTAAACAATTGGGGGAAAAAAAGTTGATTGGTTCACAGGAGGGTGACTGAGGGGCAGGGGACGGCTAACCACCACACAACAACTTCTTTGTTATTGGCTGGATCTTCAGGGGGAGGCTAGGGCACACTGGACCATGAGGCATGGTCTGTAGGTAGCTGTGAAAGGCACTGTGGTGTGGGGGAGCTCACAATGTTTGTTTTGAGCCTGTAATCATACTCTCATGGGCAGCAAATGACCCCATAGAGCCTTGCTAATGTCATGGGATCATTTGCATAGGGATTTACAAATATAGCAGATTGATCCAGAGGAGGGTGCAGTGGGAATTTGGAGATCAATACTGGTATAAGGAATGGAGTCATTGCTTGTACCATAACTTCTGGTGGGTGGCATTTTAAAAACAATTATGGAACATTATGCCAAAATAATATGCTAACATAATGTTTGGGCTCTGAAATCAATCAGTTAAGTCAAGAAGTCAAAATAGGTTTCCTTTATGGTTAATAACCATAAATATGCATTTTTCTTTGAAAGAAAGGGTTTTATGGTTGTAACATACAATTAATTACATCAGCCATATATGTAGGATAAGGCAAACGTTTACTGGTAAGCATATCATACTGAAAGCCCTAACTATGAATTTCCTGTCAATTTGAACTCTTCCATTTAACAGTATTTTGTTCTTACTGTCACATTTTTGCCATATGTACTGTAATTACTGATACAGGCTGTTATTTTCTTAAAAATCTAAACTGTAATTAAAAAAAAATCACTTTTAACATTCATGAGTGGAGACAACAGACAACTCAAACTCCCTCTAAATAAACACAATCCTTTAAGTGACAACTATTTAAGTACTAAATATGCTTAAAATGTATTTAAAATCTTCACATATATATATATATATATATATATATATATATATATATATATATACATATATATATATAAAAATATATATATATATTATTATACAGGTGTGGTTGCACTTGTATATTAGGGTTCAGTAAGCAGTTTATTGATAACCCCCACATTTTGCACCTTAATTACTTTGCTCTTTTTCAACTGATTTATATGAAATTTGGAAAACTTAGTCTTTGTGCCAAGATCTGTTGATCCTGAAAATTTCATGTACATTGGTTCAGTTGGGGCAAAGTTACAGATGTGCAAACATGTAATAATTAGTATTTTTGAGACTTTTTTGCCCCTCCATAACTGAACAAATATGAAGATTTGAAACCTGAAATTTTCAGGTTTGATAGAGTCTGACCCAAAGTACATGTTTTTGTGGTGTTTTATACTGCAGTCAAGTAGATTTTAAATAATTTATAAAATATTTTTTAATTTTGGGCAGTATAAAAATTAAGGGTGGAATATTCAGACTGCGCCAAAAAGATGCGCAATAGAGGGAGCAAGCGCAAGGCCAGTGTGCCATGGTGCAATGGGCATGATATTCAAACCATGCACAAGACAAGGTGCGCCTGCACAACGTGGCTGAATATCATGCCCGATGTGCCATAGCGCAACCAGCGATGCACAATGGAGCAGAGTTGATGTGCAATAGCACCCCTAGGGATGCACAGGGACAAAAACAGGAAGCAGCTGAGCAGCAGTCATTGATGCACCGTGTGCCTAGGGGCATACACCAGGACAGACAGACCCCCCAGCACCCCCCCCAGGGCAAGGCTCCAATGAGCTGCACAACCAAATGGGTGCAGGATGGACCACTGGCCCATGTCCCCCGGTGCTGAACCAACAGCAGATGTGACCCAGCAGTCCCTACCTGCTGAGCAAGGTGCCTCTGCACCATCACCCGGCCAACAGAGACCAGAACAGAAGGATGGTCAGGCCCCACCCATGCCACAGCACCACACCAATGCTGACTACCCCCAGTATGGTGAGCCTGAGACACCAAGCCCAGAAGCATGACCAAACAGTGCATGGCACTGAAGGCATACCCCACCACTGTGCCAAGGCAACCAGTCACCCTGAGGTGCAATGCATATGTACCACATCCCCACCATGACCACCCACTGCATGCAATGACACCATCCACCGATGCCACCACACCACACAAGGCCCCCAGCATGGCCCCCACAGAGGCACAGCAAGGTGGGTGAACCAGCACCAGTACCTGAGGAACCCCGCATGTGAGAAGAGCCACCCCGGATGCTGCCACCAGCAGGAAGGCACTTCGATCACAGGACCTGAGCATGGTCTGCCACCCATGCACACACCCCATCTCTGTACCAGCCCCACCAGACACCACAGCACCCTCCTGTGGCACATGGAGGCATGCGCCACACAAGAGGCAACACAGGGCACACACAATGCCCCCATCCCAGTCCCATGGGTACCCCGGCAAACTGCCACACAAAGCAGTGCAACAGACACTGCTGTCGTGAAGCCCATGGTGCTGTGTACCTGCAGCCTGCCCACCACCATGGTGCTGGTGAGCCTGCCATGTGGTTGGGTCCATGCACTGGATCAGGACTGTGTCCAATATTGTATTTATCTTCTTTTGGGACCTGTGCAAATGAGGATACACTTCCTTTATTGGAAAAAGAAGGAAAATTCATTGCAAAAAAAAACTGTGTTAATGCAGAAATTAGAGTTGAAGAATGAAAAGCGCACAAAGAAAGGATATGATAGAACATTAGGGATTTGGGTCTCCAAAGTATTGGGGAATCAGTGGTGGGGTTTTACTTGGGGCTGTTAACACTAATGTTTACCCCTCCCCTAACCAAGTGAGGTCAGATGTGATTTCTTTTATTCACACAGGGCCCACAAGGCTCTGCATGAAGCAAGGTGCAACACATTCTGTTGGCAACATATGGCTAGTCATACTTCTCTATCTTTGAAGAGTGTATCACTTTGAGGCACTGGCATGCAGCTACCTTGTGTTTCAGGAGGAGGCTATGGACTCAAGGATGGGGGTAGGCATTAGGGTTGATAACCCCAAGGAAGACCCGACCAATGATTCGACAATACTCGGGAGAACCAAATCCCAAATGTTTTTCCATTCCCCTTCGTGTGCTTTGCATTCTTCAACCCTAATGCCTGCTTTAACATAATGTTTTGCAATGAATGTATAGATAAATATACTATTGAACTGGTTAATTTCACTGAATAGTATTTTCTCTATGTTCACAGTAAGACCTGATTCCACGAACATACTACTGCAGTGAAATTAACTTGTGCCAGTGAGGAAACCCATGCAGTTTAGGAACAGTTTGCTTGCCTATGAAGTGGTAAATGCTAAGATAGTGACACAGAAACTACTGTCATAATTCAGAAACTTTATTCAAATACAGCATAGTCACTGACAAGCAAACACAATAAAATAAATCACATTTAAAAAAAATCAAAGCTGCTGATTACATTAAAAGCTGAGTACTTACCTCAGCAAGCAAAGAGCAATGCAAAACACTGACTGTGTCAGTTACTGTGACATTTTCAATTTACCAATCAGTTACCAACTTGTTTGGGGAGTTTGTGTGAGCATCATGCTCGACTGTGCAGCATACTTCCCAATCTCAAACTTGACATCATCTGGGTACTTTACATTTATAGACTGCCTTTTCTTTGCTTGCCGGTAAATTTTGACAAGTTCTACTGCTACTGAAGCTCCCACCTGAACCAACACACTGGCACTTTGGCTGAGATTCTTGGGGATCAGGTTTGAAAATACCACCATGTCTGTGTCCCTCTCTCTCTTCTGAGCCTTAGGATGAGTCAGTCATTGATGCAGTGAAATGTTTTTAAGTACTTCCACTAGAGTTACAAAAGTCAAAAAACATAACATGATCTAACTGACAGCTGACAGGACTGCATTAAATCAGATGTCAATGTCATATCAGTTTATCCATAGCCTGTGAAGTTTGAATTGTACTCCATGCTGGTCCCGGTCGAAACCAAGAAATTAACAAACTGCTAAGTTTAACAGTTCTACAGCATGCCTTCCACATTGTAAGGGTTTTAAATCAAACTGAATATTCTAGGCAGTGTTGCACTGTGCATTTTACAGCATACAGTAGTCAGGCTTATTCAGAAAGTATATGCAGGCAACAATATTGTAATCTAAAGAATTACATTTACTGTAGCTATTTGATCAGTTTTATTTTCCAGTCCTCTTCCAGAAATTTAGCATTCAAATTTCCACTATCATACACCCTTCCTTCCTTCCTTCCTTCCCATGTGTAAGTCTATTGCATTGAAAAGAATGCCAACAGTCAGACCTACATTTGTTTTCAAGCAATATCCTGCTCATCATTTAAGTTACACAGTATGCTGTTTTAAGCCAGTCACGTGCAAGCAGAAACTTCACATAAGCTGCAATGTTAGAAATACTTCAAAACAGTTGTGGCCACAATACCAATGTTATAATACTTGCTTTACTTGATAGTGCAAGGCAAAAGAAGGCCTAACAGACCCATCTGGATTACCTTCCCACTATGAGTGGGTGTATTAGTGACTTGTTCAATTTGATAGCAAAAGATCAACCAACTCCTGCTTAAAGATATTAAATGATGTTGAAGTTTTCTTTATTCCATAATCTGGCCAAGCAAATGGTAAATAAATTAGACTTTTTGTTTGTATTTACACTTGGAGTAATTGTTCATTGTGTTATCTCAAATTAGCCAATCTATTATTGAATTTCAAACCATCCAATGTTCATGCATGTAACAGTTTTATACTGTTTCTAACAAAGTTTTGTACTGTATGTAACACAAGCTGTACTGATGTATACAGTATGTATATACTGTTTTGTACTTTATATTCTTTATAACTTTGTAGCAACACATCCAGGTTGTTTATGAAAAGGTTCAAAATTGCTTTGTGTACTTACTCAGTTGACACATTTTAAAATAAATTAATAAGTAGGTACTGTATTACTTTTTTGACTTCTTGAATTTTTTTTCACATGGAAATGAGCTCCATAAGGGCATGTTTTCATTACCTAGGAAAGAACTGTTCAAAGCTCAGTGTTTTCTATTCTGGTCAAAAATTTCAAATAAATTATTACTATTTTATGTGGATGTTAAAGTTAGTGTATCCTTTAAAGTGTCCTTTGACCACAAGTATACCTTTATACAAAATATATACTGTATCTAGAACAAAAACATACTGTAGAAACACAGAACATTATGGAAGTTAAAGGCCTAGCAGACCATCTAGTCTGTTTAGCACTATCTAATTCTGGGACCTATACTGGTCAGTCCCCCCCCCCACCTCCTACCCCCAGTCTGACCCCTTATACACTATTCCCATGTGCTTGTACCATTTCCTTTTTTAAGAATACCACTATTTAGTCTTGATGGCCTACATTACAAGCTTGTTCCAGTCTCATCACCACTCATTCTATAAGAATTCTTGAACCTCCCCACTGCCAGTTTCAGTGAGTTACCATTGGTATCCATGTTACCATTCATTGGGAACAGCTCACTGCTATACACCTTATTTATTTTGTGATGATACTTGAACATCATGTTGCCACTCTTTCTCCTCTTCTCAAGCATGCACGTTGCATGCTTAGAGCATCCACATACTTCTTGAAGGGCCTACCTAGCTGCCTCTGTATCATTTTGGTGTTGTGTCTCTGCACAGACTCCAACCTGTTCCTGCCCTACCTCAAGTGTGTGCTCCAAATCTGCACACAATACTCCAAGTAGACTGAAGCAGAGAGCAACAGAGGAGCTGCATTACAATGTTTTCGACTGGAGATCCCTCTTTCTATGCACACCATCATCTGATTATTTGCATACAAACATTGGAGTAGAATTAGTTTCTAGTACCTTGAAGAATGATGTTCATTTACCATAAAATGAGTGTGTTCCATTATTTTACAGTGTCTGATATATTACATGTTTAAAAACCTTTTAAAACTGTAGCTTTAATATTGTGAGAATAGTATTAATTACTGGAATTTCATAAAGAGACAGTTAATTGTTATTTTTACATTATGTTTCAATAATGAAAATGTATAGTATTTCTTGATTGCAAATTGAGTTTATATAATTCTAGTGACCAAACATTGCTTAAACTTTAACAGATCCTGTTCTCAAAATGTCCACAATTTTAAAAAGAGTAGTTTATATTTTATGTAATTATACTGAGAGGTAGTTAATGGCCAGTTATCAGCCAAATAAGGGAATTACATATTTGATGGTTTTACATTCTTTATTTTGCTTCATAAAAACACAGCCTACTCTCTGCTTCACCTCTGACTCAGCCCACGATAAACTGGAAGAAAATATGCTACAGTAGTTCTGCCCCTGTTCTTTGTTAACCCTAACAGATTATATGGAGTGCAGACTAGATTGCCCCCCCCCCCCATTTTTCAATGCACTGTGTAAAAGGGAAGCTGAAATGATGGCAAGTTGTTAAGAAACAAAGACAGTCTGCCAAAACCATAAATAAGGTCTTTCTGATTTGTTAAATAAAAAATAAAAAAGTCTGTAAACAAGACTCTATTGGGACAATAGGCTTCTGAGTTATAAAAAAGAGAACATCACTCATAATATAATATGTGACAATTGAGATGTGTGGATAACTGTGGTAAATTATTCCATTCATAGTGCCAACAAGGCAATTAAACCAGATAAAGAAATATGATCTAGTTTATATATGGCTCTACATAAATAATTGTCTAGAAGAAAATGTTTGAGTGTCACAAATCATTTGCATACTAAAGGTGTTTACTAGATCAGAGCATCTTATCAAAATGATGTACTAGGAATGAGAACTGGATGTACTGTGCAGTATCAAATAATTTTATCTGTCCAACAATTTTTGTGTTATATACAGTACAATGTTTTGCTGTTACATCACTAAATAATTTAATCAACCATTAAAACTGATAACTAAAAAGAATATCAAAGGAATAATCTTCAACAATGAATATAGTGGGTGAACGTGTACCAGTAGTATTCTCATCATTTAAGTCACATTATTTAATATATTTAAAGAAATGGCATAAACAATAATCTTTAATTTTTTATATGTTCTTAGTATTGGCAATACACAGCTCTTTAATGGCCTATTTATGTATGTAATTAATTGGCAATAGCAGATGGCATCTCCAGTTTTGATATAATCACTGTAATTGATTAGAAACATAATATACATATGTATTGCTACCTCACACCACTTGACATAACTGAATCATGAGATTGTTGGATGTATGGAATTGAATTATTTACAGTACTCTGCTTTGCTAATTTTGGTGCTGCACATAAATCATTTTCTTGCCAGTCCCACCCACATAATCAAATTCCATAAATTACAGTATAGCTGAGTGGTGCTCTGCTTTAGAAAGCACATACAGTAAATGAGGCATTTAAGACTGACCCATAGTTGCCTCTGGACATGTATATGCAGACTATGATGTCAGTGTTTGGGGATGGTTTAAATGTTACTTTGATGAACATTTAAAGTAGCTGTGGGGGGAGAGGAGAAGGGAAAAAAGAGGGGTTAACTGCTCCACCACTGACTAAAGCAGTAAGAAGGGAGAACCAGAGAGAGAGAGAGAGGAGAATCTCCCAGGGAACAGGATTAAGAAAACAACAGTGTAGTAGAGGATAAGGGAACAAGAGTTACAAATGAAAGGCAGAAAAGATAAGTGGCAAAAGTGAAGGAAGGGGAGTTGCAGTCAGAGTAAGAATAAGATGTGCAAGGCTATGTGTGCAAATGCAAGGAGTCTTGGAAATAAAATTCCAGACCTAGACATCATTATGGTGGAGACAAGCCTGGAGATTGTGGACATTACTGAGTCATGGTGCACATTCAACCATGACTGGGACATGGCCATAAAGATCTATACTCAGTTCAGGAAGGACAGTGTGGGAAGGAGGATGAGGGATGGTGCTGTATGTAAGGGAGGGTATCAAAGTGACTGAAATCCAAGAAGGTCAGGGGGAAGGTGGGATTTTAGCTGCTGTGGGTTACCCTGAAGACAGGAGCTGGAGACACTATTCATACTAGGGTGATCAACAGACCTCTAACATGGGGGGGGGGCTGAATAAGGAACTGGGGATGCCATCAGTGCAATGGTAGAAAAAAGGGGAGATGCTACTGGTGGGGGACCTCAATCAGCTGATTGTAGATTGGAGCTACCCAGCTGTGATCTCAGCAATCAATCAATCAATCAATCTTTATTTTACCATGCAAAACATAATTGAGAGGCAATCTCATTTACAAGATGGACCTGAATGGTTCACATAAGTCAAAGAAGTAACAGATGATTCAATCATTATTTTACATAGCATCACAAGGAAGGACAAACAAAAGGTTCTATATAAGGTATTGAAGAACAACAGTACAAGACTCTCAATATGCATACTATTTACAATATATACACAAGGTGCAACAGGTAAGTGGCTAAAACCAGGTAGGTAGATAGGTACAGTTTATCTGGAGGAAGGGAAGAGGGAAGAGTACCAGAAGTAGGACAACAGACTGTCTTGGGAAGTATTTACAGGACATACTGAAGGTACTGTATATGCAACTAGAGTTTTAATGGTGGCCAATTAAACAGGGGTCAATATTTTAAAGGTGTTTTGGAGGCTATTCCATATGACAGGTAAGGCATGGCTTATGGAGCCTATACCAAAGCATGTTCTAACTCTAGGGATGACAAGGGAGATGTAGGAAATGCTTCTAAGAGGATAGCAACCCACAGGGCAAGCAGGAAGACAATCTGAAATGTACTGGGGCAGCTTGTTGATAATTGCTCTGTAAATCCAAGTGGCAGTGTTTTTTTGGCATCTGAGTTTGAGTGATAACCAGCCTAGTTTAGCATATAGTGAACAGTGATGAGTAGAGTAAGGGACTCCACTGATAAACCTTAGCACTTTGCGATAAAGAGTGTTGAGTTTAGAAAGAGCAGTATCAGGACCTTGGCCATAAAGGAAGTCAGTGTAGTCTAGTAAAGGAAGGAAAGTAGACTGGACCAATCTAATTTTGGCCTCCTGGATAAGCAGATGCTTGATGCAGAAGAACAAATGAAGCCAGAGGAAGGAACATCCTAGACTCCCTGCAGGGAGCATTTCTTAGGCATCTAGGCAGGTGATCACACTCATGATGGGGCAATACTGGACCTGGTACTCACACACAGGGACAGTGTTGCAGATGTCAAGGTTGAAAGCCACCTGGAGACCAGTGAGCACCATACAGTGTAGTTCAACATAAGGATGGCAGCAGAAGCAAACCACACAAGGACAAGGGTCTTGGATTTCAGGAGAGCAGACTTTAATATAATGGATGAATGCCTCAGAGACAATCTAGCAAAGGGGGATGGCCTGAGTGGGGTGGAGGAACAGTGGGCCAAGCTAAAGGATGGCATTGTTTGATGGTAACAAACCTGCATGAAAGAAGAGAGTAAAAACAGGAGGAAAAAGAGACCAATATGGTTCTCAAGAGAGGTAACTGAAAAGAGGAGAGGGTTGTGTACCAGGAGAAACAGACGGAAGCAGTGAAAGCACAAAGGAGTGCAGAGGTGCAAATTGAGAAAAGGATAGCCAAAGGGGTAATTAAGGGGAAAAAGACCTTTCTTAGGTGTATAAGTAAAAACATGAAGACAAAGGGAGGGACTGTGATGTTAAGAAGGGTAGGGAAAGACTGTGCAGAGGAGGTTCAGGAAAAAGTAGATATCCTGAACAGATAGTTCTCTTCAGTTTTCACAGTGGAAGGGGAAAGGGATAAACCATGTAAAGGCACCAGGAACACTGGGGGGATGGAGGTAGACAAAACTCCATTTACAGAGGAGATAGTGCTAAAAGGACTTGCAAATCTGAAAATAGGGCCAGCTCAGTGGCTCTGAGGGTTGAGGCACTGGATGCCACACCTAATGCCACACTGCTGACCCAAGATTGGGATGAGGCTCGGGCCATCAGGGTTCAGTGGGAGAGGAGAGGATTGAGAATCCAACAGACTGCTCTCTTTTCCTGGGCTGGGTTACAGGGGATATCCCCACCTGGAAGCAGCTCCTGGTTGAGGATGGGAGCACCATGCACTGGGTGGGGATAGCCAATGGGGAAATGGTGTCAGTGGGCATCTGCGGGAGAGGGCGGAAGTGCACCCACCATGCACTGGCACCATTGCACATCCGCACCATAGAGGTGGAACAAGGAAAAGGACCCTACCTCCTGGTAAGCAAAGGTGGGTCCAGTGACCAGCCCTCACGTCCAATGTCAGGTCTCTCCAGTCTGCCTTCGGTTCTCCCTTCATGTCCTTGTTGCTCTACTAGATTTTAGATAGAGCAACAGGAAGAGTCAGCAGTCCTGCCTTGGGAGACTCAGAGCCAGGGGACTGAGAGATCAGAGGTGAGGTGTGGAGACGGGTCCAAGCCTAAGGCAAGACTGGGAGACTTCAGGTGGGGGGGATGCTGTGCTGCTTTGCTCCACTGGAGGCAGTCTGGGAGCTAGTAAGAAGGACCATAAAGAAAATTGTAAAAAACAAAATCTTAAAGTGGACAAAGTTATGGGGGCCAGATGGGTTACACCCAAGGTTGATGGGGGAGCTTAGGGGGGTACTGGCTGCATCTCTGACAGTCCTGTTCTACAGTTCACTAGAAACAAGAGTGGTTCCTGAGGACTTTAGGAGGGGCAGATATAGTCCTGCTTCCTAAGAGCAGTAACAGGGAGGAGGCTGGCAACTATTGGCTGGTCAGTCTAACATCAGTGATAGAGAAGTTAATGGAATCATTGTTGAAGGAAAGGATTGCAGAGTGCCTTGAATCCAGCCAGTTACAAGACTCAAGGCATCATGGAGTCATGGTGGGACATCATGTATAACGAACCTGATAGATTTCTTCAGCTGAGTGACTAGTGAAATACATTAGGGTAAAGTGGTGGATGTGGCATACTTGGACTTCAGCAAGGCCTTTAACACCATACCACATAGAAGGCTCATAAGGAAACTGGACAGTTTTGGGGGTGGGTCCAAAGGTGATAAATTGGGCACAAAAACGGTTGGTGGATCAGTGACAGAGGGTGGTGGTAAACAAAACCCACTTGGGGATGGGAGAGTGACCAACAGGGTACCTCAGGGCTTAGTACTGGGTCCAGGCAACTTCAGTGTCTTTATAAGTGACACTGCAGAACAGCTGGAAGAAAAGGAATGCCTCTTTGCAAATGACACCAAAGTCTGCAATAAGGTTGATACCCCAGATAGAGTGGAGAGACTATACAGAGACCTGAGAAAACATGAGACATGGTCAAGGGTGTGGAAGCTGGGAATGCAAAAACATGCAAAATCATGCACCTAGGGCACAGAAACCCAGAGACAGAGTATAAGATGGGGAATGAAGTATTGATGGCCACCAAACAGGAAAGAGACCTGGGAGTAATCATATCTGCTGACCTCAAGGTGGTGAAGCAGTGCAACAAGTCTGTAAGTAGGGATAATAGTAGTATGCTGGGGTCAATGGGGGTATCACCAGTAGGAGGAAGGAAATGGCATTGCCATTGTACAAGATATTAATGAGACTCCCCTTGGAGCACTGTGTCCAGTTTTGGAGATCACATCTTAAGAAGGATATAGAAGAGGCACATGCTGTCCTAAAGAGGGTAACTAAAATGCTGCATGGGCTGCATCAGAAGCCATATAAGGACAGACTAAGGGATCTTAATACATAAACTCAGAAAGAGAGGAGGGGGAGGCATGGTACAGACCTATAAATACCTCACTGGGCTGAACAAGGTACAGGAGAGGAGTGTTTTTCAGAGGATAATGTACACAAGAACATGGGCACATTCAATGAAGCTAAAAGGGTGAAAATGTAGGCAGGCTGTGAGGAAGAACATCTTCACTGAAAGAGTGGCTGATGCCTGGAACAGTCTTCCAGCAGAGATAGTGGTGAAAAAAATCAGTGGTGGACTTCAGGCATGCATGGGATAGGCACAAAGGAATCCAGCTGAGAAATGTGGGTGTTATCCAGAGAGCAGCTAGGGTGTACAACGACAGTATAGGCAGGAAAAATGGGCAGACTGGGTTGGCTAAGCACCTACTGGGTCAACATGTCGTACACTTAATAGCGTATGACAAACCCCCGGAAAAGAAACAGTGCTGTATATGGCAGCGAGAGGGTGCAACACCGTGAATGGTACTGTGTGTGGTACTGTCCTCTCACTGTCCCAGGCAGATGATAAAACCTCTTTTGGGATGAGCTTCCACCAGTCAGCTGCTGTGGTTCGACGATTTGAGCCACTGGCAGCGAGGAATGCAGGCAGAGCATTTGGAACTGGGTTTCATTCCTGGTCCCTGATGCATGGAAATTTTCTTTTTTTCACACCTTGTGTAATATTTACTTTAACCTCCCCCCACCCAGAGTTAGTTATTTTAGTTGGGGGGGGACAAAAAAAACACTTATGCCACATGCAATTTATCACACTGTATTGGCTGCGTGACATTATGACCCCGTGCCAGCTAAGCAGTTCTTATCTGCTGGCAAATTCTATGTTGACTGCTGAAGAACAGTTACTCCTGTTGCCTGGTCTGGTGGTGTCAGGCCTGGGGTCTGTTTCCTGATTCAAATTCATCTGTCTTCTGGCAAATATTGTTTCAAAGAGGAATGGAATGGAAGATCTACTGTACAGAGGAGATAATAAATTTTAACTGGTTGCACAGGTTGGAGGTATTTTATTAGTTCCTTTCTACATAGAAGGCAGTGAGAGTGCCTGAAGCTATTTCATCTATTTAATATAAGAACTGAAAATCATGATTTCTGAGACAGCGAGAGTGCCCTAATTCTTGCACTATCTGGCCATGGACACAAGAAAGTGAGAGTTCCTGTGCTTTTAATTTTTTTTCCTTTTGGGGAAATTGTGCAAGTTCCTCAATAACTGACTGAAATACTAACTGCTAAAGTTAGTTGAACATTATTTTATGAACCCTCTAAAGGATTTTTAACTAATGTATTTCTTTTGTGTATTTTAGTTAAGTAAGGTTAGCATATTTGGGATATTTTAGGTTCTGCTGGATATTGTTTTGTATTAGACTGTGGGGTAGTGTTTGTTAGATTTATTAATGGTTGTGAGTGAATTTGTGTAGGTGAGTGTGTGAGTGTGTGAATATACTGTATGTATTTATATTTGTGGGTGGTCTGAGAGATTAATTTAATTGTTGATTGTGGTCAGCCTAGTGTTAGGTGATTATGTGCTGGGAAGGGTTATAGACAGTCAGGCACTACTCCCCCACCAGGCTTAAAGACCTCCTCCCTTTTAAGTATACCCCTCTGCTGGCAGTGTTATATAGGTGCTGCTGGACATCAGAGATAGCTAGGAGGGGGAGGAAGTTGGGAGGCTCATGGCCAGCTGGCGGTATGGAGCTCGGTGAATAGATTGGAGTGATGGGGATGAGTAGATGGCCTGGGGTGAAATGGGCTCTGGAAAGAGTTTCTCCCTGCCTGGTTTCCATACCCAAGGGCTCCACTTTGAGTGAGCAAGTCACTCAGACTACCTCGTCCACCTATCCCACTCAGGCGGTGTTGTGCAATGCCAGATCAATAAAAAACAAGACAGCTATAATATCTGATCTTGTTGGTACAGCTGACCTGGCTTGCATCACCAAGACCTGGCTGGATGAGAATGCTGGCTCAGTGCTGGAGGCAGCAATTTCAACCGGGTACTCAGTGATACATTGCCTGAGAGGGGATCATGGAGGCTGGGATGTAGCCATCTGCTTCAAGTTGGATCTGGGTCTTGTAAACACCCCAGTGGGAGTGATCAGATCCTTTGAATATATCGTTGGAGCAGGTGTAGGTTGCCGTATACTTCTCATCTACCATCCAACCACTGGTGGGAAGGTATTCCTGCAGAAAGCTGCAGACTTCATCGTCAGTTTTGATCAGATGGGTGATTCTGGAGGATTTCAATGCATGGGTTGATGATGAACTCTCGCAGTTTGGACAGGACTTTCTCTAATTGATGAATTATTTTGGTCTTACACAGGTAGTTACCTCTGCTACCCATATTCATGGGCATTCATTAGACCTGCTTTTCCTTCTGGGGATGGAGATCACTGACCTGGTGGTGGAACTGGTTGGTTGGTCAGAACATCATACTATAAGGTTCAGATTTGAGGCTCACCCCCAATAGACCTGCTCCTACAGAGATGGTCTGGAACTGCCCTTTAAGGGGCTTTACTCCTTATGGTCTTATGGTGGTGTTGTACCTATCAGGTGCGTTGAGAGTATGCAGCGAACCAGAGGAACTGGTACTTACTTATAATAAGACAGTGACAGGTGCCCTCGACTCTCTAGCACCTGTCCATGTTCACCCCCTCACTCTCTGCCCAAACACCCCTTGGTTTGATGGGACTTTGAAGGAGTTGAGGTGAGGGGGTCGAAGGTTGGAGAGATGCTGGCAGAAATTGATCCTGTTGGTCAGATCCTAGATCTGTTCAGTATCCTCTAATGGGTATTGCAGTGATCAGCATGGAGTGGCAAGCACCCAGTTGGTCTGGTCTGACTTCAGCTGGTTGGCAATCAAGGACATTGTGCGGGTTGTCCAGAGTATGCACCCAGCTTCTTCTAGTTTGGACCCAGACCAAATTCACCTCCTTGTGGGGTGCATTGAGGTCATTAGCCCAGTCCTCGATGAAATTGTCTGGTGTTCACTGGAGACAAGGGTATTCCCAGATTCCCTGAAGGAGGCAGTAGTGATACCCCTCCGGAAGAAGTCCTCCCTCATCCCAGACTGCTTAGTGAAACACAGACCCATCTCTAACCTGCCCTTTGTGGGCAATGTTATTGAGAAGGTGATTGCGGCACAGCTGTATGACCATTTAACAGTCACAATGTCTATGATCCTCTCCAGTCCATGTTTAGGAAGAGGCATAGTACCAAGACAACTCTTGCTCGGGTACTTAATGATCTCACGATAGTGAAAGATCACTGGCAGCACTCAGAGAGTTTTGTCAGGGATTTATTCCTTGGCCCCTCTCCCCTTGTCTTTTGGGGTTCTGCAAGACTCCGTTCTGTCTCCCATGTTGTTTGCAGTGTACTTGCTGCCACTGGGAGACAATATAAGGTAGTATGGATTGCGCTTTAACTGCTATGTAGATGATACTCAGCTCTACATGTCCTTTGTACCTGAGCAGTGGAATTGGTCTCAGTATTTAACAGCTGCCTCCCTTAGATCCAGAACTGGATGAGTGCTAATTGGCTGTGGTTGAATGTGGACAAGGCTGAGGTGTTGATGGTGGTACCAGGCCACCTTATGTTGGGGTTATTGGCAGGTCAACCTTCTGGGCTTTGGCTCAGGGGTGACCAGCTGCTGACCTCTGATTGGGCACAAAATTTGGGCGTTGTGTTCAGTAATGGCCTAACTAAAATCTCAGGTGTTTGCTGTTGTTAAGACCTCTTTTTTCCATCTGAGGAGCATTGTCCAGATCAAGAGCCTGGTCCTGCCTGGTAACCTTCCAATGTTAGTCTACATCTTTGTTACCTCGCGCCTTGATTACTGCAATGCCCTATACCTAGGGCTGCCGGTGGTAGATATCAGCTGATTGCAGCTAGTGCAGAATGCGATGGCCAGGTTGTTGACTGGCTCACCGAGATCTTGCCATGTCACACCTGTGCTCCGTGGCCTGCACTGGCTGCCTGTATATTGGCAGATCACTTTCATGGTTGGGTTACTGACCTGCAAAGCCCTACATGGACAGGGTCTGTGCTACTTGCAAGATCTTCTCTGCCCCTACCATCCCCTCTGCTCACTCCATTCTGCTTGCAAGGGATTGCTAGAAGTTCCCAAGGTGCAACTGAAGACCTCTGGGTTCCATTAGATGCTTTTGTGGCCCCTACCTCACCAGGTTAGAGAGTGCCTGCCTGTAGAGATTTTTAAGACCACCTTAAAACCCATCTTTTTGGTTTAGCTTTTCCAGATTCTGATAATAATTAGCATATTGTGCTTTCATTCATGATTTTTTGTTTTATCTCTGAGAAAATCTTAACTGTTTTGATGTTAATGTTTATATATTTTAGTTTGCATTTTCTATTTTATACATTGTGCAGTGCTGTGGCCTTTCTGGAACAGCATTTTTAAATAAAGTTTACTTGACCTGACTATGTTTCTCCATGCTTTGGTTAGCCTGTTTAAATTTAAACATTCCAAGTTGACCTTATCACTAAGGCATCTCTTTATTCCCATACTGCTACTAAACCGTTATATTTCATACATTAAAAAAAAACCATCAGAATTGAAAAATAAAAGGTTGTGGTTCTTCTGTCCTATTTTATGTCTTTTATATTCATATGCCTATGGAAAACCTGGGCTTTTTTAATGATACAGTATTTTAGGAAATATGCTCACCTGCAATGACATGGGAGCAAACAAAACACCCATTTTTGTCCTTTAAAATTACTACAGTATAGAAATCACTGATTTTGAGGGCTTTACCAAAATATCTTTCTGCTGTTCCT
The DNA here is from genome assembly GCA_016271365.2 of Neoceratodus forsteri. Classification (NCBI taxonomy): domain Eukaryota; kingdom Metazoa; phylum Chordata; order Ceratodontiformes; family Ceratodontidae; genus Neoceratodus; species Neoceratodus forsteri. The sequence continues at coordinate 659,011,911 of CM028130.1, forward strand.
TAACCAAGAAACAAGGGGCCTGATTCTAAAAAAGTCGGGAATGGTGTACGATGATTGCACCAACATGGAATGGAGCATGGGGCACCTTGTGCTATACCATGTGCCATTCCTGATTCCCAGATGTGGTCTGCACCACATTGGGGCAAGTCACCCTTACCAGCTAGCCTTGCACCACCCTTCTGGTGGATACAAGGCTGCTCCCTGGTGGATGGTGGCTTGTGATGAGTATCCCGACAACAGAGAGGAGACTTTAGAGGAGAGGAGATGTGGGTGCAGGAAGGAGGGCAAAGGCTATCTGTGTGGGTCAAACTTTAGAGTGTGAGGTGTTTAGGTAGCAGTAGTGGGTTATGGAGAGACAGGTGGGTGTGATGTCACTGTTGTGTGTCTCCATCTTTTTCTGCCTCTCCATTGTCTGCCCTCCTCCACTATTTGTACAGCCTAGAGTTTGTTATATATTGTTAGGGTGTGGGGGGGGGGGCACAGCCCCCCTCATTGCACTGTTTTCCTCTAATGTGTTTGTAAGCTTCCAGACAGGTGCTGCCTACATTATTACTGGTGCAGATTGTGCCTATTCCCAATGTAAGTACCTTGTGATTTTATTGCTGCTCACTCCCTGTGCTGCCAACTTCTTTCTCGTGGTCTATTGTCCTTCAGTAGTTAGCTTTCTGCTCTAATGTGGGTGACCCCTTGCACCACGATGGTGCTGCAATATCCCCATATGTGGGATTGACAAAAAGCTGCAACAGGCATAGGGCTTGCCAGGGCATATATCAGCCCAGAGCTGGTCTAACAGTCTATGTGTCACTCCAGCTGACTCTGCCAGGTGGGAAGGGATGCCATGCCTACCTATCGAGTTGCAATATGTTTCACAATTCCCATGGTTACTACTGTGTGTGCTGATATGCATGCTGGACTACAGTATAAAATGCATAACCTCCACAGTAAGATGTTAGACACCCATTTGTATACTCTATTTTGAGACTGGCACCTCTGCAGTGCTATAGGAACAAGTAGCTGCCCTCCACAACCAAAAAATATATTGTGGCTATGTATCACATCAAACATCACTCAACAGAAAGAAAATGGTCCCTCATTATAATGCTAGCTGTAGTAAAGAGTACAGATAAAAAATTACATGACTGGGGTAGTAAATACTACTCCCAATATTGCACAGGGGGCCACAACTAAATGGCAGTGAGAGTGCATGCCCCATGCAGTGCTGGTGACATGGTGATAAACAGTGGTGGCACTGATGGTCAACATCCAGGCTTTTGGTCCATCACCAGTGGCTGAAGGTGACCTGATGTGTCTAATGAAAGCCTGTCTTTTAGAAGGCTAGGCAAAATTTGCAGATTTTCTTCTCCTAGCAGTATCACCGATCGATGCAGCTAGTAGATTGCATGGAGCACTCCAGAGTATAACACATAGACCCAGATATTCAAACTGTGCCCAAAAAGTGAGCAATAGCAGGAGCAAGCGCAAGTCTATTGTGCCCATGTGCAAGACACGTGATATTCAAAAAAAGGAGCAAGCCAAATTGCGCCTACAGCCAACGACTGAATATCGCACCACCTGCGCCATAGCGCAACTAGGGAGGGGAAGCTGAGCAGTCCAGAGGCGCCATAGTGCAACCAGGGAGCCCCCCAGCTGCAGAGCAATATAACTGCACAATCAGGGAGGTAGGGGCCCACCACCCATGCCACAGATGGGCACAGGAACACACAGCAGAACGGACATTGTGCCCCCACACCCCAAGCACAGTACAACCAGGGGAGGGCTGGAATAACCACTGGTCCATGGAGACAAGCAACCAACCCACAGCCTGGCCATGGTGCCCCATCACACCTACCGGCAAGCTGTGACTGGCACACAAGGAGGGCAGACCATCCTGTGCCACACCATCCCTCCAGTGCACAGCACACCCTGCACCGTGATCCCCAGACACCCCCCCATGAGCAGTGACCACCACTGCAGGAAACCTCATGCATGCCACCACCCCCACTGTGTCAATGCAACCCTGTGCACCACAGAACCATGCAAGCTAGCCCCACCATGAGCATCCATCAGCAGGTTGCAGCACATGGCAATGCAACAACAGCAGACATAGTGCCACCATGCACAGTCCCCCGAGGTACTGCTGAGAGGCTGACCATGCGTTGGCACAAGAGATGCCCCATATGGGATGGTCGTGTCCTTCACACCACCACCAGTGGTACAGCGCTCTGTACAGTATTCCAGTGACACACCCCAGACCACCACTGGCCACAACAGCCAGCACAGACACCCACAGTGGTGTGTGGAAGCATGCACCACACTGGATGCAACACAGGGTCTGGACAGACACCCACCCATACCCAAGGGCACAACAACAACACAGGAATGCAGTGGTGGGGCAACCAAGCCCCCATTGTGGGCCCATGTAAGCCGTGTACACACAACCCGCAGTCCACCATGGCACTGGAATGCCAGCCACCCTGCGCAGGCACCGTGGACCCATACACCACCAGTAGTCACCTGGAGCACAAGCCACAGACAGTGGGGCACATCCCCTGTGACACACACAAGCCACAACATGGAGGTGGGACAATGACCGTGTCACCCACAGTGCCACCTGAGCCTGGCATGCACCACACCAGTGACATGGGCAACCCAGCAAAGTGACGGGTACAGTGTCCACCCTGCAGGGAATGCCACCACTGACATGCCAGCGGACCATGCAGGTCACAGACAGGCATGTGTGTTGGCTGCAGAGGCCATGGACGGGCTGATGGGCGTGCCATGGACACAGAGCACGTGCCATGGACCACTGCACAGTCATCCAGTGCACAGGGAACAACACACACAACACAGACACTGACTGATATCTACCCCCACACCATAGTCACCTCCACACGGACACACACACATACCCATGACTGCACCACCCCTGATGCCATGCACACCACTGCAGCTGAGCACCTATAGCCCACTGCAAATCAGAGACCACCACGCTATTCATGTAAAAATCAAATGTATTGTGAAAATATAAAACTTAACTATATTAAATAATAAAAACTATTTACAAGCTTGGGGTGGGGGATACAAACAAGGTGGGGGTGGGCAGGTGGAAGGGGTGGACAAATGGGATGGGATAGGAGGGGTGTGAGGGTGGGTCCAGGGGGGTTGGGGAAGTCAGGGACCAAGGGACTGTTAAAGGGACTGCCGTTCCGGGCTCTGGGTCTGTCTTGCTCTGTTGTGCCGCAGTACTCCTGACTTGTCCAGCCTCCTCAGTGTCTCCACCATCTCGTGGGCCAGATTCAGGAGCTCCCTCATGGTGTCCCGAATTTCCCTTAGATGTCTCATACCTAGGACAAGGGAGCACAGTCAACAGGTGTGAATGCACAACCCCATACAGCCCACCCACTGTGCATGGCATACGGCCATGAGACATACCACTGTGATGGTGTGTGACCACCCGCAGTGATCACATCCACAGGACCTGCCCACCCAGGTGCAAACAGCCATGCGGAATGCTGCACACACCCACTGGCCAAGTCATGCACAGCACCACCGTGGCCGTTTAGTGACATGGCTATGTGGTGCAACGGCAGTGGCACAGCCATGCACCTGGTGCACGCATGGACCACCAGTGACGCACACCCAGACATGCATTGCCACTGGACAGTGTTGACTGTAACAAGTGGCGTGCATGGCAGTGATGTCAATGAATGATGGCCATGCCCCGCTGCCCACCTTGTCACACAGCATGCAATAATAATCATGGAGGTCTGGCACTCACCCTCATCGGGCTGGTCAGGTGGGCGCTGCTGGTCCTCGGCCTGCCTTGCTGTGGTTTCCTCACCCCTCCGCTGCTCTGCCCACACCCTGCATAGCTCTTCTGGGCCTGTGGGGACAAAAAGGAGAGAAGAACATCAGTACATTCCTGAAGCAAAGTCTCCCTGCCCCAAGGTGTGTGCCCTCCCACCCAGCCAGACCCACCCACCCCACACCCTGTGAACACCGCCACGGCCAACCCCATATGGTCCCTCCCCTATGTGCTGGACACATACAACACTGTGACTCATATGGATGATAAAAGTGTGTTGACGGAACCCCTACCTGGACGTGGCACCATGCCCCTCGTGGCACATGACGTCAGTCGGGCCAGTAGCTCCGGCTCCCTCCTGCGCAGATCACCATAGAGGTGCCTGCACTGCTCAGCTGACCGCCACCAGCCTGTTGCCTCATCCAGGGCAGTGGCCACCTCCTGCCACACCTGGGTCCTTGCCCTATCCAGGGGGGCCTCCCCAAAGAGAGGCCCATGGTATGGCTCGATTATGGCCACCAGATTGGCCAGCTCAATGGCACTCCATGGAGCAGCTCTTCTATGTGCCATTTCAATAGCTATAGTAGGTAATATGGCACTCTGCAGCGTGGCTCCCCACGTGCAGATGCTGCACAGTACAGCGCTGCCATTCCCTATAACAGGGCGATAGAGGTGCACCTATGCCTGACACATGGTGCCAAGGGGGCAAAGGTCAGGCACAGGGTCAAGGGTCTCTGGCGCAAGGCCACGCACAGTGCCATCAGATGACAATGCATGTAGCGTGATTGGCTGCCTGTGTGCCAGCACCACAGTGGACTATTGGGCAGTTGGGCCATTGCACCTATGAAGGCCCATTGCCACAGCGCCATGTAGTGACCATCGCTATAGCGCAACTGGCACAATGGTGGCCATGCGCTGCATTGCCAACCTCGCACAGCACGTCATCAGCGTGACAGACGCCTGCGTCAGAAACCTGGGCATGTGCAGTGAGGTGTACTACTCATGCCACAAAACTGCGCCATTGGTCCAGCACATTCAACACAATTGAGCAAAGCGCAACAGCGCGATATTCAGCCGTCATATGCAAATCATCCAATCAGCCATTCAATGGTGCAGCACTGCAATTTGCATCTAATTAAAGTTGCTCCTCACCTCATTTGCATGGATTCCCGCTATAAAGGTGCGACAATGTGCTGCAGTGGCCATAGTCAGTTACTGCAGTTTATTGGTGAGCTGCATGCTGTTTGGGAGTGTGGACTGTGGATTCAGGGGCATACATGGGACTGCACAGTCACAGGTAACAACTGCCATTCTTACAGGCTACTTAATGACCAAGCACCTTCTTGGAGAGGAGGACAACAATGGTGGGAGGAGGAGGAGGAGGCCGAATTTTACTAAGGCCAAAACCGAGGCCCTTTTTCAAGGCCTACCTGGATCAGGAGCCACTGCTTAGTGGATGGTGGGGCACCCCTCAGGCCTGTGCTGCTGCATGGGAGGAGGTGGCATGTGCTGTGAACCTGCATGGCAGCCACCAGCACTCTGTGCAGGAGTGTAAGAAGAAGATGGGCACAGACAGGAGGAGGGTAAAGGAGAAGGTGGCTGCCATCAGGGCAGCACGTGCTGCAACAGGTGGGGGACAGCTGGAGGCTGTACTGCTCACCCCAGTGGAGGACAGGCTTGCTGGAAGCATGCACCGAAATGCCATTGAGGGTGTTCCGGGTGGTGGCTTCCAGACGGGTGGTGGCCCATCACTGCATGGTAAGTCATGGTCTGTCTAGGGGGCAGGGTAGGTCACATGCAGTAACGCAACTTTGCTTTCCCTTACAGATCCTGAGCATCTGCATGGGTCAGCGGTGGTGGGCCTGTCCACTGTGGACAGTTGGATGGAGTCGGAGGTGGGACCATCCACCTCCACAAGTATCTGTGGATCAATACGACAGTGGGGCCGCCTGGCTGTCCACACTGATATCATTGAGACAGGTGTGGAGGAAGCCCTGCCTGTGTCCCAGCATGCTGGCATCCACGGATGCCAGAACACTGTGGCTGTGGCCGGGGCAGAGTCCGGCACCAGTGATGATGACACAACCGTCTTGGGCAGTGACACATGTGTGCCACAGGATGGACACACAGCAGGGCAATTCGTGCCCATGGCTGTGGGTGGTGCTGATGTGGAGGCCTGTGTGTCAGCACAGTCCCAGGCTGTGTCTGTCAGCACCAGTGGGGCAGGACTGGTGTCTGTTCAGGACAGTGGGACTGTTGCAGCCACTGCAGTGGTACCACTTAGCCCTGGGGTGTGGCAGCCAGAGGGGCAGCATCAGCAGTCACGCACTCGGCTTGAGGGTACAGGGTTCAGTGGCGGCATCTATGCACCACCTGTGGACATGTCCAGACCTGGTCCTGGTGCGCAGCACCCACCCTCAAGGGGAGCTGAACATCAGGCCCTTGCACACCCCGAGGGACAGGATGCTGAGGAGGCTGATGACCTCTTGGACGAGCACACCTGCCTACTGTGAGCATCGGTCCAGCAGCAGATGCGGCTTGCGACATCCGTGGATGCACTGCATGTGTCTCTGGAGTGGGCAGAGGAGCATCGCAGGAGGGATGCCAAAATTATCATGGCACGGATGGACCATTTGCGGGAGGATGTGACCGCTGCCATTGACAGGCATGCACAGGCGTTCATTGCTGTCATGGCCACAATGGGCACACAGTGAGGTACCCATGCATCGCGGACACCACGCAGTGCACTATCCACCCCCTGTTCCCGGCATCATGCGGCTCCCACCCTGTCGATGCCGGGTTCAGCAGTGGACATCCCGAGCACTCCTGGTGCAGGCATGTTCAGTGTGCTGCAGACCCCTGTGCAGGCACAGTCTCATTCACGCAGTGGAACCCCTGGGGGACCAACGGTGCCACCCCATGAGGTCAGTGGTCAGCCTGCCAGTGCTGGAGGGTCTTGGTGGGGCCAACCATGCATCCATGGCAGCCGTGGCACTGTGTCATGCGACTGACCTGTCTCCCAGCATAGCTACTGTCTGGTGCTGCCGTGTGTGCATTGTGTGTGTCAGTGGGCAGTGCACGGGTGGGTACCCGGCCCTGCACATGGACACACAGTCCACCTGCACACCCTCCCGGCTGCTGTCCGCAGTTGCGTGTGCATGATGATGCCTGCATTGCGCTGTACACCAAAGTGCAATGGTGCTCAGCATCTGACACACGCACATGGACAGGCAGTGGGCGTGGTGGCCTGTGGACATGTGTGTTGCTATGGTGTGCGTTCTGGGTAGGTGTGCCTTCTGCCCTCTGTGCATGTTTGTTGTTTTGTGTGTGTGCGTGTGTGTGTGTCCTTCGGCATGGCATGTTAATCATCACCCATCCCTGGCTGTGTGTGTGCCACTGTGACCTGCCACTTCCCTTGATGGCATGCACCCCCAGTGTGGGTTCCTGCATGTTTGTGGGTTGTGCCTTGGCCACTGGTGGTTGCACATGGCCCCATGACTTACCTGAGTTGGCTGAAGTGCTCCTCCGTGATGGTGTCCCGGTGCAGATGTGTCAGCCGGAGCAGTTGGAGGTCCCATCAGCCAAGGGGAGGCTGCCCATCACCGTTGTCACCGGTGTCCCCATCATCCCCATTGCTGTCCCCCTCTTCAACCTGTACAGTTATCCCACATTCATTGGCCATATTGTGCAGGATGCAACAGGCCAGGAATATCCCACAGGCCTTTGAGGGGCTGTACTGTAGGGCTCCGCCAGAGGTGTCCAGGCAACGGAAGTGTGCCTTCAGCATCCCGAACACCCACTCGATGACATTACATGTGGTGGCATGTGCCTCATTGTAGCATTGCTGCGATGGGATCGTGGGCCACCGGTAGGGTGTGAGCAGCCAGGGACGGAGTGGGTATCCACTGTCACCTGTGTGTAGAGGGTGGAGGTTAGTTTGATGATCAGCATAGCCCTGCTCCAGGCCATGTAGGCCACTACCCATGCCACCTCTGGCCATGCCCCCCCAGGCCCTATATTTGTCCATGTGGTTTGCATACTCACCCACTAGATGGCCAGTGTGGATGTCCCCACTCTTGAATCTGTGGCACAGTGCTGACTGGTGCCAGATGAAAGAATCATGTGCTCCCCCAGGGTGCGTGGCACAGACATTGATGATGCACCCCCTGGCATCGCACACCACCTAGCAGTTGATGCTGGCACAGCCCTTTCGACTTATGTATGCAGCCCCCTCGTGGCCAGGTGGTGTGTGTATGGCCACACTGGTGCAGTCTATTGCCCCTAGCACGGCAGGCATGCGTGCTACCCTGTGGAACTCCTGTATGTTTGCTGTGCACTCTGCCGCTGTGCTGGGGAAATGGATGTACTCCTCAGCATGTCGCAGCAGTGCGCTGAGGAATTGGGTGAGGTGGCATGACGTTGCCGACTGGGTTATGCCTGTGGTGTCCCCAGTTGGTCTCTGGAAGGTACCCATGGCGAGCAAGCACATGCATGCTGTTACCTTGGTTTCCACTGACAGGGCATGGCTCCGTCGTGTGGGTCCCTGCATCACATCACTGCACAGCTCACAAAGCCGCCTTAATATTGCCCTGTTCAGGTGGTACCAGTCCACAATCTCAGTATCTGTGGGCTCAAAGCTGGTGCGGGCTCGGTACTGCCTGTTGGGGGCATACCGCCGATGGGCCCTTCCGCGGCCACGCCCCCCCTGCTGCCCACCTTCTCACCCCCCTCATTACTGCCTCCATGTGGAAGGTGGCACTGGCCATGTCTCTGGCTTGTGTTCACCCCCCCAGCAGCTGTTACTGTATTCCCCCCACTGTCCTGGCTGCTACCTCCCCTGCACCAGGTACACCTGCCTGTGCTGGCCTCTGTTCTGTGTGGCTCCCCACACCTTCCCTGTGCCTGGCTGTTCACTGTAGCATTTCCCTGGCCTGCCCTGTTCGTGCCACCTGCCCTGTCTGTCTGGCTAGAGTTCTGCCTCATGTGGCTTCCCTGTAGCGTTCTTGCACCTCTTCCTTGCTCCTTTTTATTTTTGCTCATTTCCGCTATGGCGCAACTTCCGCTTGCTCCACTGTTGCGCGTTGCGCAAGTCTTTTAATATCGCACTGCACCATTCATGCATGGTTCCTCCCCCTTCAGTTGTGCATGCTTTCATTATCATTGCACTGTTGCTCAGCATTTTTGCAGGGGCGCAACTGCCTCCTGCTGAATATCGCAGAATGGCGCAATTTCGGACATGCTCAGGCACAACCCTATTGCGCATGGCTCAACTCTTTTGAATATCTGGGCCATAGTGTACATGCAGTTTCCTACTTCATACACTCTGTCCAGCTGATAAATTACTTCTGTGCATATCCAGGTCTAAGAAGAGCAGACACTGGGATCTTAGGATTTGATGTAGAGAACTACTGCCCCCGGAGCAGATGTCCAAACCACAAACTGCCTTCAGAAAATAATGCCTCTTGCATTACTTCTTTATTGTGTTTCCTGCTTGTATTATGTTTTAAAGGAGCTGTTAGTCTCTTAAATAAGCAGTATCTGCTTGCATACATAAGGAAAGCACGCAGTGCATATTTAAAACAGTTAATCTAATTGCTGATTACAAAGGACTCTAGGAAAGTGTGTGTTTTGAGGCCTCAGTGTTTTTCTTGTGGCATTCTTCTTATAGATTGTGCACTGCTGAGTACTTCTGGCCAGTGTACATGAAAATAATATAAATGGTGACTGGTGCATTTCAAAGAATGATGTTTGTTCAATGAGAAATATTCATAATACCAGCTAATAACAATCATGACAAAAAAAGTATCATAAATTATTTACTTGTAGCTCCTAACAAATGCACAACACAAATACATTTAATTTTCTGATGTGTACATGAAAGATGCTATGGAACTCCAGAAACTGCAAAGTTATTAACCCAAAACGTTCTGTTGCATTAATGTGACTAGCAACTGTGCAAGCCTCAGCCAATGGAAATAGGACAATGGCATGGTGCATACCTGACCTTTCTAAAGAGGGCATCTGATTGTGTTGAGAAGTTCTTTAACAAACATGAAATATGTACAAAGAATTTCTGATGCACATGAAAAATGTGAACATCCAGTAACTGCATACTGTAGGACACAAAAAGGACCCAGCGTGGGGCACAATACAGTGCAGGACTAATACATGTGTCCACTGCTGCATTCTTTGATATCCCCCCTCACAATGATATGGTAGGCCAGATTTTCAATGACCAGGATATGATGGTGGCCTTCATCAAACCCCTCCATTCTGGCATTGGTTTGGTGCATGACTCCGGTTGTTGCGGCCATGGGGACTTTGGCACCAGGACCCGTCATGAATCTGAATCTAGCACAGAGCCCCTGGTGCACCCAGCTTTACCACAAGTGAGAGTATGGCACATCTTACCTCAGTCTAGGGGGACACTGGAGAATCAAGCCACGGTGTTCAAGAACAACATTCTTCATTGGACATACAATGTTAGAGCTTTGCAGTTCAGCTGAATAACTGGCATTGTTAAATTATAGGACAGTTACTTGTGCAACAGAGGGTCAAATACTGTTCCTTTTAGAACACAATACAGACTTGTAACTAGTATATAAATATATATATATATATATATATATATTTAAAACTGTAGCATGATTCCATATTCTCATAATACATGAGCAGCGGCCAATTTGCAACACAGCCTGCATCATGCTAAATGCCATTTTAAATGGTTTGGATGGATCTGTGGCAGTTTCTATAGTTTACAACAAAAACATTTTGCATTGAATCCAAATGCAAGCTAAGCCAGTTTTTAAGTGGCCTACCATGTAGCAGAATCATGATGCAAGGTCTTTGAAGGCCTTCTAATAATCTTGCCCTATGTGGTATAGATTTGTTGTGACTTTACAGTCACCACAAGAAGGCTCAGAGGTGGCTGCTCTCACTGGGTCACAAAAGACCTCCTTTCCCTGATGAAGGATAGGGATCTTGCTTGATCCACCTTCATAGCATTGCCCTCCCCTGCTATCTTTGATGCCTACAGGTGCCGGAGGAACCTATGCAAACATCTGGTGAAATCCCTTAAACAGACCCATTTCCATAATCTCCAATAAGCTAACCATGGAAACTCTAGAAAATTCTGGGCATCCATAGGCTCCCTTCTAAACCCCCACTTCAATAAGGCAACCCTGCAACTGAACTATCCTGATGGCCTGATTACGGACCATCTGGAAATGGCCAGGGCTTGCTGTAAACAGTAATTGCATTCCCAGTCCTGCAAGTCTTAAGACACAGTCACCTGGCTAACTGACATGAATCAAGTCACCTCCCACACCCTTTTTAATAAAGCCACTACAGAGTCACTGCCCACATCCTGGATCCCCCACCCACCAAATCTCTACATCAATTCCACTATGTAGATGGATCTAGCTCCCTGGCTAATGAAGATAATACCTTTGTGCCTAGCCTTTGGATGTTGTAAATTATATCTGTGTACCTGACAATGTTTGGCCTTGGCATATTTCTTTGCACTTACCAGATAGCTTACACTGGGGCTCGACCCTCCTTTGTTTTCTTGTTCTCAGTTGTTCACACTTTGTTGTACCTGATGTGGAAACTTTGTAAAAGAGCTTTTGCTCAAAGATAATGTCCAAATCCTGAAATAAATAAATAATAACGACAAATTCCCCAACTTATCCATGTATCTAAGTAAACTCCTAAATGGCCAGCTAAATAACTCAGTCCCTTATCAACCCCCCCCCGCCATCCTTTGTAGGGCCTGTCACCCAACCCCAAATTCCCCCTTTCTTCTTCAAAACTCTATCAAGAGCAGACACAGCTAAGCTCCTCAAAAGCCTCCCAAATAACTGCTCCCCTGATGGTCTATCCCCAGTCTTCCTTAAGCTTATCTCCCCAGCCATCATTGAACCACTCACTTGTATCTTTAAACTCACCCTCTCTCCCTCCTCCATGCTCGATACCTGGAACACTGCAAAGGTACATCCCATCTTCAAGGCCGAAGACCCTCTATCAATGGACAACTATCGTCCAAACTCCAACCTCCATCACCTTACTAAACTACTTGAGAAAGCTGTCCACCATCAGCTTGCTGACTACATAGGCAAATACAACCTTCTGTATAGCCAACAGCATGACTTTCAAAAGAACCATTCCATCACCACTGCCCTTGCATTTCTGACCAACTACATCCTCATAAATATGGACCATGGTAACACCACCGGTGCAGTTTTCATTGACCTCTTCAAGGCATTCAACATGGTAAACCATGCCTTTCTCCTCTCCAAACTACATTGCCTTGGCTGTTCTCAAGAGGTTGCTGCCAGAACATTTGCATATTCCCTATGCAACTGCTGCTGATCGACTTTATGTATATGTATTCTCTTAAAACTGTATAAGCATATCGGATGTATGTATTCTGGAACCCTGTATTTTGTGATCTATTTATTTTTTACACCTGTTTCCTATGTACTATTGTAACTTTTTTATGATTTGTTATACTGTCTATGGTTCCATGCATTGTTGTTTGTTACATTAACTCTCTGCTGCAGTGTGTGGCCCAGGTCGTACCTGAAAATGGTCCCTGAGATCAGCGCACCCACCCAGTTACCAAAGTCATAAATAAATAAATAAAATAAATAAATTGATTTAGTTATTTATTTATTTGTTTGTGTATGTATATATTACAGTGGTGTGGTAGCACCACTATAGTTAGGGTTGAGCAGGGGGTTCTATGTTAAACCTCAATCTTTGCACTTTAGTAACTTTGCAACCATTCAACAGATTTGCATGATATTTTGCATATGCGGTCTGGTCTGTATGATCTCTGGTGTGTCAAGTTTTATTTTGGTCAGATTTGCAGATTCTAAACTGAGCATAGTGATAAAATATTATAAATTGCTGTTTTGTGTGCTTTTTTGTCATCTTGTTGCACCCAGAGAGTTTGAAATTTTGGTCTGGCATTTTCAAGGTAGAAAGAGTTTGCCTTACAGAAGTGCCTTTCTCTGGTTTGGTGAAAAAGTATTAATCAATTCCAAAGTTATTTAATGTTACAATTTTGAGTTCTGAGCATGCTCAGTTCACTCTTTTGGATAGCTTCCTGGAACAGCAGAAGAATTTGGTCTCATAAAAAAGGATTCTTTGTTGTGAGGGATCTATCCTTTTTTTGAGGAAAAAAAATATTTTTTTGTGAAATGCCATCTTTGCACTTTAATATCTTCACAACTGTTTAACAGATTTGCATGAAATGTTGCATACCTGATCCTGGAAGGCAGATGTCTTGACTAACCATGTTTTCTTCCAGCTGCATTTGCAGATTTTGAGATTTGAATAGTGAAAAGTGAATGAATCTCCATTTTATTTGCTGTTTTGTTGTCATCTAGTGCTCAGATGGTTTGGAATGTGGTCTGAAATTCAATGTATATCTATATACAGTATATATTACAATGGTGTGGTAGTACCACTTTAGTAAGAGTTGAGCAGGGGTTTCTATGTTTAACCTTCACAACCATTCAACAGATTTACAAAACATTTTGCATGCACAGTATCAGAGGGTGGTTCTCTTACATAGAAACATTGAAGTTGTTGGCAGATAAGGGTTTCCTGGCCCACCTAATCCGCTCAATTTTTACCTTACTATTAAGGTACCTTGGACCCTACTTGATCCTTGGTTCCCTCCCTCTCTCATTTGCTTAATTCTAGGATCCCACTGTGTCTGTCCTATGCATTCTTGAAACCCGTGACCATTTTAGCCTCTACTACTTCCACTGGTAGACTGTTCCAAACATCCACCACTATTTCAGTCAAGAACTTCCTCACATTTATCCTAAGCCTCCACCCCCTCCAGCTTCACAGAATGACCCCTCATTCTTGAGCTTCTCTTTCTATGTAAAATGCTCCCTTCCTGTGCCTTGTTCTTACCTGTGAAATGTTTGTAAGTTCCTATCATGTCAACCCTTTCCCTTCTTACTGCCTGGGAGTACATAGTTAATTCCCTGAGTCTTTCCTCATAGGGCTCCTGATGTAGGCCCTGCACCATTTTTTTGTTAAGTATGCTTTATTAAGATTTGCAACCAACAACAACAAAATACACAAAACTCCAAAACATGAAAAAGTAGCAACAACAATATTAACACACACACACACACACACACACTAAGGCCTGGGGGGGGAAAATAAGGAAAGCAGGTAAAAAGCCCCCGGTGGAGTGCTTCTCAAAATCCTTTCAAAAAAAAAAAACCACTGGCCTATAAAAATGAAACCCAATAATACAGCCATAAATGCATCTAAAAAGAGAACAAAAAATAACCATAAAACAAAATTCAACTGTAGAAAACCAGGCATAGAGAGGACCGCATTTTGTGAGGAACCAAGCATGATTTTGTTTAACATTAGCAATGTTTATTTCTAGATTTAAGGTGCTGAGGAGTTCTTTATGCCACTCTGATCAGGCTGGTATTGTAGAATCTAACCAATGTCAAAATAAAACTATGTTATCAGCATCTGCAATTAGAGCCATGTAGTTCCTTTGGTATGTGAAATGGATATCATGATACCAGCCGAGTAAGCATACTTCAGGAGCAAAGAATGATTCTAACTTAAAAGAAGGATCCAAGCGTGTCTTAATAGCTGACCAGCTTCATCACATTGCCATAAGATGTGAAATAAAGAGCTATCTGCTTGTTGACTCTAGAGATGTACGAAATTAGAACATTTTGTTCTGCTAAATATTTCATGAAATTCGCATATTTTGCTAAATATTTCACAGGTACAAAATGTGAAATTCCGCATCCTAAATATGAAATATTGCCCTTAAAAAGCAAAATTTCACCCACGAAATGGTGAAATTCGGGCAAAATGTGGCAAAATTCAGCAAAATGTGGCAAAATTTTGAATTTCCCGTGAAATTTCATGTTTTGAGGGTGAAATTTTGCAATTTTGCACCCGGCGTAAAATTTTCTCGGAATGGTGGAATGTCTTAAAATGTTTCACGTGGCAAAATTTCCAATTTCACAGCAATTTTGCCACTGAAATTTAATTTTACAACATCTCTACTTGACACCTGAGGCAAGTGGAGTGTACGCAATGCCCCATCCTTTTCAACCTAATGGGTAAAATACATATTATGTAAACCTTAACCTGGGTTTGTCTATATCGATCTTGGTTTATTATCTTATACAAGTCTACCCAGATAGCCCCCCGTTCCTATGGTTCCCATGTTAATGACAAGACATTTTTGCCTATAGTATGCTATCCCAGTGGGAATAGAGGGATGGAAGAATTGATAAAAATGATATAGATGGGGGTGGCATGCGGCGATGAAGCTGCCTGCTTTAACACATCCAAATGGTGAGAGAAGGAGTCTACCTATGGTGGAGGATCAAAAGATGACAGAACTGACCTGGACAGCCCCTGCACCATTTTGGTTACCCTCCTTTGTACCACCTCCACCCTGTTGGCACTCGGTCAGGATCGCTCACACAACAACAGTGCAGTCCAAAAGCATGACCACAAAACTACACTGTAAACAACAGTGCCCAATGAAAATAAAGACCGTAAAAATGACACCAATGATAGTGGTCTACAATCAGACTGACTGCTGCAACTGCTAATAAAAAAATGGTAATGAGTGTTTTTTCATTGGAGTGGCTCCACACCCCACACCCTCGATACATGCGGCATCACCCCACCCACCTGATATTTTTATAATCAACTCCGTGAGGGGGGGGGACTTGTGGATGGGGTGAAACTTGGAAAGGTTTACATCAGGTGAGATGCCCCTCAAAAAATATAACTTTGAGGGGGGATGGAAAACAGAAAATACATCAAATGGGAGACCAGGAACAGAACCCTGGCCTCCAGGAGGATTCCCTGTCATAGCTGCTCAGGTTCTTAGCCCCCTCCACCATGGGAGCTGTTTGGCAGGGCATCACACTGCTGGATGTTCTCGTCTCCTCCAGCAGTGTGCCTACACAGCTACAGGGGTAGTGGTAACTGCCTTGTGCTATGCTATCCCTGTCACTGTTTTGGCACACAGTATTGTGGAAGTGCAATTCAGACAGCGCTATTCTGGAAATGTTGTTTTCACCTGATATACACCCTGTCTATGTCCTTATGAAGGTGGAACCTCCAGAACTGGACATAGTACTCAGGGTGTGGTATCACCAGTAATCTATACAGGGATATTATTACCTCGCCCTTTCTGCTGGTGATATCCCTGCCTATGAACCCTAGCATTTTGCTAGTTTTACTACCTGCCTTGTCACACTGTTTGTCCACCTTTAGGTCATCAGAAATGATTAACCTCAGATCCCTTTCCTGGTTCATGTTTGCTAGCTCCTCTCCTCCTAGTTGGTACTGAGCTGCTGGTTTTCTGTGCCCCAAGTGCACGATTTTGCACTTTTTCATGTTGAAGCCTAACTGCCAAACTCATGAACATTTTCTAGCTTATTTAGATCTTCACTCATTCTTTCCACCAGCCCCCCAGAGTGTCAATTATGTTATAGATGTTTGTGTTCTCTTCAAACAGGCATACCTTTTCTTCTGTCCTGCAGTGTCACTAATGAAGACATTGAAGAGGACCAGGTCTACTACTGACCATTGTGGCACTCCACTTTGCCTTCCCAAGAGTGGACACCATTTACAACCACCCTTTGGCTCCTATTCTCCAGCCAGCCATCTACCCATCTTACTTTTTAGGACTCATTCCATGGCTGCTCAGCTTGATCACCAACCTTCTGTGTGGAACACTGTTGAAGGCCTTACTGAAATCCAGGTAGGCCATGTCAACTGCTCCTCCCTTTTCCACTACCTTGGTATCCCAATCAAAGAACTCAATTAGGTTTGTCTGGCAAGATCTACCCCCTGTGAAACCATGTTGGTTTGGATCCTGTAGTCCATTGGCCACAAGGTATTGCACAATTCTATCTTTCAGCAGTGATTCCATAACTTTGCCCATTACTGAGGTCTGTAATTTCCTGTCTCCTCCTTGCTTCCACTTTTGTGATGTGGGGCTACATCTGCCCTCCTCCAGTCGCCTGGTACCACCCCTGTTTCCAGTGATTGGTTAAGCAGGGCTGCCATAGGTGTGGCTTTTGAACTGCCAGGTTTCATTCCAGTCAGATGTATGGATTCCATGAACTAAATAGTGAAAATAGTTTAACAAATCACCATTTTTTGCTTTTTTTTTGTCATTGTCTAGCACACAGATATTTTAGAACTTTGGTCTGAAATGTTCAGGGTAGAAAAGGCTTAGCCCACATATGTGCCTTTCAGTGGTTTGGTGAAGAAATAGTAATGCATTGCCATGTTATAAGGATTTTAAATATTTTGGTTCCTAGCATGCTTGGTAGGGTCTTTTGGATAGATGTTTGATACCCTACTGATTGTACTAAGAAACAAGATTTCAAATGCTTATAACTTGTGAATGGATTAGTATTTTTCCAAACTAATAAAAGGCACCATTCCCTTTCTACCCTGAACAATTTAGACAAAAATTCCAAACCATTTGGGCTTTAGGTGATGACAAAAAAAAACAGCAAAAAAACAATTTTTTTCCTAAAAATGCACTATCCAGATCTTGTTATCTGCACATCCAACTGAAATGAAACTTAGCATTTCAGGACACCTTGCCATCAAGAATGTGTATGCAAAATATAGTGCAATTCAACTGCATGGGGTAAAGCTATTAATATAGTTATATACAGTGAATATCTATATGCAGAATTATAGTGGTGCGGTTGCCACCACTATAATTAGAGTTGAGCAGTGGGTTCTATGTTAAACCAAAAATTGTGCACTTTAGCATTTTAGAAACTGTTCAATGAATTTGCACAAAGGTTTGCATGTGTGACCTCATTGGGCAGCTCTGTTAATGTGCCAAGTTGTGTTCTGGTCAGATATACAGATAATGACAGGCATATAGTGAAAACATACCAAAAAGTAGATTTTTTTCTCTTTGTTTGTCATCGCCTTGGGCCCAGATGGTTTGAAATTATGGTATGAAATTTTCAGAATGGAAAGGGCTTTGCCCATAGATGTGCCTTTCACTGGTTTGAAGAAAAAATGTTAACCTGTTTCAAAGTTATTCAATTTTTGTAAAAGTACAGTTCAGAGCATGCTTATGTAACCCCCAAGCCACTTTTTTACTACTGTGCACATCCCCCATTAAATATGTGGAAACACTGGTGCCCATATATTTGCATACCAAGTTACTTTACAAAAAGTTAGGTACCACCCTCAGCATTAGGATGTATGCCTGGCTCATTTTCTAGAGGAAGAAGGGGTGGGGGGACAGAAACAGATCAACGTGAACCTTGTGTAAATAACACAATCCAGGTTCTGGGTGGAGGCTGCTAGGCATATGCTAGATCTAACCTGCTGAGGGGGCCCCAGTAAATCCACTCAACCAGAAGCAGTAATCAGAATGTCCATAACAGTGACCAGGATTATGCAGTATGGCTTTTGGCAACAAATGGAAAGTAAAAGCAGATGTGGGCTGCCAGTGGTCAGTCTATGCTGAACAGGTACAAATCCACAAACTCTCCTTGCATGGAGTACAGTTCATGAACAAAAACAAAACAATATTTTTCCCAAATTCCCAAAAGGTGCATTTGTGGACAGCTGGCCATGCACATAAACATCTCTTTTCCCAGGAGTGTCATTTAATGAATCTAAGCCACACACTCAGAACTCTTCTCAAAGACAGGTGCAATTATATGAAACTCAGCCACACACCTTAACCTGCAGCTTGGCGTTCACTAAGGTAAACATACTGCTGCCCTTTATGAACCAGAAAGCCCTGCCTTGTAAGCACTTAGATGGCTTTCCTCCCATACTTGGCCCCAACCAACAGTCTCTACCATTCTTCAGAATTACACCATTGAAACCCCCATTCCAAACTGAAATGCTAGAGATCCAACACATTAACTTGTCATAAACTGGGGAGACCAGAGAATAAACTGCACTCACGGAACGGGGTCATAATGTCACAAAACATTGTGCCACATGGCAAAAGTGCGCTACCAATACAGTGCAATTTCTGCCATGAGGCATGTCTTTTTTTTGTGGGGGCTCTGCCACCCACACCCCCCATTACAGGGGATATGCCCCCAAACCCCCCAATAAAGATTCTTAACTCCAGGGGGGGGTTACCTTGGGGAGCACACAAAGTCCAAAAAAATTAAAAGGTTCTGGGACCGGGAATCAAACCTGGTCCCAGACAGGGCACCTGGGTTCCTGCTGTTGTGGCTCAGTCCAGTGAGCCACAGCAGCTGCTCAGTGAAACCCACTTCTAGCAGAGGTCTTATCCTCTGCCTGGGAGAGTGAGAATGGTGCAATATCACGCATAGCAGTATATGTGGTATTGCACCTTTTGCTCACAGATACAGCACTTTACCAGTTTAGCCATAATGTTGTATGCTATTAAGTGTGCAACATTATGATCCAGTAGGTACACTCACTGGGATACACAGTTTAACTTTACTTCATTCACCTGGGTGAGACTAGGGGCACTGACATGTGCAATCCAGCCTTATCAATGGGCACAAGCTCCACAGATTATCTAATCCCCTTAGAAATGTGGAGATCTGGTCTCCTAGAACAGTACTCACAGAAATTGTCCCATTCACAGAGTGTGGAACAGCAAAAGAAAAAGAAAAGCACTCTCCTGAGTAGCAGGTCATAACAGTCTCTTTCAGGTCCTATCCAAGGCAACTAAAAACACTACTGAACATTCAGAGGATTGCACCTTGAGTTCACTGAGAACAAGCAGTTCCTTCCACCTCACAGAGAGTAGAAATCAGGAAATCCTGCTGTTGTCTTGTCTCCAAATCTTCAACTGGAAGCTGGAAATGACACTCCATTAGGGTGAGAAATCCTGGGCCATTTCCTCAGAGCCCACTGGCAGTCCTTCTGCAACTGTCACTTCCTCACTGAAGCTCTATTCACTCTACTGAACTCCAACTCAGACTCCAAACCTACACATTCTAAGCTCCCCAGAGCAGCTATCCACAGAGTGATTTATGCTGCTGCTGTGAGAGTTCTAAATGACCCAATCATTCTTCCCTCAGGCTAGCTGAGTAGACAATGATGTCATTATGTAAGGAGCCCCTTATGAGCTCCCTACTAGCTGCCTGCTGCCTTCCTTACAATAATACTGATAGGATTCTAGTAACCCCAGGGGACAGGGTGGCTACACTCAGTAAGCACTTCAAAATAGCTGTGTGAAGGGGTGTGACCGGGATGCCTAGAGTCATCTCATAGCAGTTGAATAATCATATACTTATTTGCATATCCATTTTTTTTTAATTGAGGGATAAGAAAAATCAGGTGAAAACTACAAGCTGTCCCTCTTTGGGAAGTTTGATCTGTTCAAAATCACTATTTACAAAAATATATTTTTGGTTTCACCTGTTCACATTGCAAGAAGAGCAGTTGCCAATGTGTCTCATGTTTTTAAAATGTTGGTGTAACCATAGCTCATGAATAATCATGAGCTGATCTGTATACCTTTTTTTTTTAAATTGAAGGAATTAGATAAATCAGGTGAAAACTATAACCTATCCATCTTTTGGAAGCTTGGTCTGTTGAAAACCACTATTTACACACATTTTTTTTAGTTTACTTTTTGGATACTGACAGATTAAAGGTGTGAATTGTTTTAAAACATGGGCTACAAGTCAATATGTTAGACATTAGGTGCCCAATTTTCAAAACCCATTGTAATGCCACTTGCATCAAACTCCAGGAAATTTGCAATTTTAGAACATCAGCAGACACATCTCCTAGATGCAAGCTCTTTGTGGCAACTCCCCCTGCCACAACTTTGCATCCCTGGGCAACCTCTTCAATGAGACTTGTGGCACAGATCGGGTGCAATGTGTTGTAAAAAGGGTCGACTGTCGCAAACAGCACCACACCTTGTAAAATTAGACTGCACTGCATCCTAGGTGTTTGGTAAATCTGCAACCCCTGTTGCTTTGGACACAGGGCTCCCACACACCCTGTGTCCACCTTTGAAAATCTGGCCCCAGGGCTATAGAAGGAAAGTAGTCATGTTCTATATTATGTTAAAATAGGCATTAAAGTATTGATTTTCTGTTCATGTGAACTGAAAAAGGTTCAGACAATTTAATAGCTTAGCATTATGCAAAGTAAAAAAAAAGACTTTTGGCAATACAGAGAAATGGGAAAGTATTATTGGCTGTTTTAATTTGGAATTGTCTTCACTTTGGATAACTGAACATTGACACAGTGATATCACATGAGGCAATATAGTGTAGTGTCTAAGGTTCTGGCTACAACATTGTCCACCTGGGTTTGAATACCATAGTCTCACTAAATATAGTTAAAAGTTTTTTTTTTCATATTGACTCATTCATTTATAAAAACTAACTATAGAAAAGTACTCATGCATTTTTTAAAAAACTAATTACAGAAAAAATACAATCTCAAAAAGTAAGGAAATTCATTGCAAAAAAAAAAAAACCTTGTTAATGCACTAGTTAGGGTTAAAGTGACTAAAGTAGGGAACTGTGGCATTGCAGTTTCCAACCCTAACACCCCATCCCCACACTACAGGCAGCATAGGTGTGGAGTGTGCCTTGGGGTTGTCATCTCTAACGCTGACCCCATTCCATGAGTAAATATACTGATATGGGTACAGTATATGAGAATGGAGTGAGTATTAGGGTTGACAACCCCAAGGCACACCCCACGCCTGTTACTGCGTGCAGAGTAGGGATGGGGAGCTAGGGTTGGAAACTGTAATGCCACATTTCCCTACTTTTGTCAGTTTAACCCTAATTAGTACATTAATGAAGTTTTTTTTTTACAATCAGTTTATGCATGTTCATAGGTTCATAGGAAATTTACAAGCTCAGTGGGCATAGTTGCATTTTTTTGAAGTCACCACCATGTTTAATGATGGAAATGAAATTTCTTATCACCCATATATTTGTCTAGTCTACTTTTAAATTCACCAACTATATTACTATTTACAATATTCCATGGTAAGGCATTCCATGTGGATATAATCCTTTGTGTCAACCATTGATTCCTTCTATTAGTTTTGTTTTGTGTACCACTTAATTTTTTTCTTATGTGACCTATTATTATCTGTAGATGGATTTAAACTCAATCCAATGGTTTCTAAAATTGTTTTATCACTAGCAGCTCTATAAACCAAAATTAAGCCTCCCCTTAATCTTCTATATTGCATTGAATATAGCCCAAGTTTTTTTAAATGTAAATTATAGTCCATACTCCTCACATCTTTAATTTTCTTAGTGGCCTTTCATTGAATTTTTTTTCCATAAGTTTAACTCCTCTAACTAAGGTTGGGGCACATGCTGATGAGCAGTATTCCAGATGTGGTCTCACAGACTAGTAAAAAGTGAAATTAAGACATTACCACTTCTGCTTTTTATGTTTCTTAATATACAACCCAAGATCTGATTTCCCTTTTTGGTAATATTAGTAGTATGAAAGTCAAAAGACATATTTTTTGAAAAGGTAACACCTAAATCTTTTTCATTTTCAGTTTCCAATAAAGTTGTATTATATAATTTATATTTGAACCCAGGGTTATGTCTACCAAGATGCATAACTTTGCACTTTTGTACATTAAATGGTAATTTATTTGCAGTTGACCATTCTTCTAAGTGTATAAGATTTTGTTGTAACTCTTGTGCTGAGAAATGATCTGTAATAATACTACCCAGTCTACAATCATCAGCATATTTAACCAGCCAACAATGATTGTTGATAGGGAGCATTGTTGATATTAATATATTAAAGAGTATAGGCCCCAGAACTGAACCCTGTGGAACCCCACTAGTAACACACTCCCAACTAGATAAATGGTCCCTTAGAGATACCCTTTGTATCCTACCAGTTAACCAACTTGTAATCCAGTTAATTATTGATTGATGTAATTCAACTTTAATGAGATTATTAATCAAAATATCATATGAAACCCTATCAAAGGCTTTAGAAAAATCCATAAATACTATATCCATAGATAAGCCTTTATCCAAGGCCTCACTTACTGGTTCAAAAAAATTCAACAGATTAGTTTGACATGATCTTCCCTTTTCGAAACCATAATGAGTATGATCTATCAGCCCTTTATCAACTAGATGTTCTGTTATTTTATTTTTTAAAAGTCACTCCATTAATTTACAAAACACAGCAGTAAGGCTAATAGGGCGATATTGTTGTGCCAAATTTCTGTTTTCTTTTTTATGTAGTGGAATTACTGTAGCCTGTTTCCAAATTGGTAAAATAATTCCTAAATTAAGTGAAGTATTGGAAATATAGGTCAATTGGCCACAAGTTGGTTAGCAGTATTTATAATAAAAGTAGAAGGTATACCATCCGGTCTCACAGAGCTACTGGGTTTTATGGCCTGTATAACATCCAACACTTCTTTATGGGTAAAAGATATGGAGTCATCTGGTGCAATTGAAGACTGAGGTAAAGATTTACATATCGGATTAAAAACACTCATAAAGTATTTATTGAGTTTGTTTGCTGTTTCAGCCTCATCTGTGATCAATTCCCTGTGTTGTTTCTAATGGTCCAATTGTAGGACTACTATTTTTCAAGGAACCAATATAATTAAAGAACATTTTTTTATTGTCCTTAACTGAAGAAGCTAATTTTTCTTCATACACTTTTTTGCTTTCCTTATCATGCTTTTACTATCATTAATTGCTTTCTTATATAAGTCCCAGTTACTTTTTGTATTACTCTTTTTATATTTCCTATATAGTTTCTTTTTCTTATTTAGACTCTTTTTGATGTTGTTGTTCCACCATAAAGGGGATATTTTTCTATTTCCTAAATTGTATTTATGTCTATAAGGCACCCATTGATCAATACAATATTGAATTTTATCATAAAACTTCAACCATATGCTATTAAAATCACAATCTTCTAAATCAGAAATCCAATCCCAATTTCTGAAATAATTGATTATTTGTACATAATCAGCTTTGTAAAAGTTTTGAGTTTTTGTACAACCTTTACTTACATTTTTTTCTTTTAAATTTATAGTTATATGTACCATATTATGGTCACTGTTAGATAATGGATGCTTCACACAAACTTCAATAATATCCTCAGGCAAATTAATTAGAAACAGATCTAAGATGTTATTCTCTCTTATAGGTTCTCTTACTAGTTGTTCCATGTTATTCGAGATCATACAGTCCATAAATCTAGCTTCAAATTCTGTTGAACATATTCCCTGCTCCTGATCAATATTAGGGAAATTTAAGTCACCATTAAAATTTGATTTTGATCTTGATCTGTAACCCTATTTTCAATATTACTCAGAAATTGATTATTTCCATCACCATTTAAACTGGGGGACCAATATCCTAATCCCATTATTATACTATAATCTTTTGTAATAAATATTTTAGTCCAGACCAGTTCTACATTGTCTTGTTCTTTGAGCTCACAACTTAAAGGACAACATTTGAAACTATTAGATATGTATAGGGTCACTCCGCCACCTCTTTTATTTATCCGGGTTTTATCTAATCTGGTGTATCCTGTTATATCCATACCCCAATTATTACTATTGAACCAACTTTCAGAGACCCCACATATATCAATATCATTTGTTAATAAATAAGCCTTTAGTTCTTCCATTTTATTATTTAGGCTTCAAGCATTAATCAATAATATCTGTAATTTGTCATCTTTCTTGGTTGTTTTTTTATTGTTAGACTTCATATTTTCCCTATTAGCATGACAGACCCTATTGGAATATACCTTATCAAAATTAGTTTCATTTCTTACATTTGTTTTTTTCAAGTTCAGAGATTCCTGATTAATAGGATTCTCCCTTCCTAAATTTAGTTTAAATTTAGGTTTATGAATGAATTAATATGCCTTCCTAAAATCATATTCCCTTTCCTGCTCAAATGTAGGCCATCCCATGAGAACAGTTCTTGCCTATTATCGAATTCCTCCCAGTGCATGATGCAACCTATCTGTTGCTTCAAACACCAGCCACGCAGCCAGTTGTTAAACTTTTTAATTTTTCATAAATTGATTTAGGCACCCTAGGAATAAAAAGTATCTCTGAAAATGTGGTTTTACAATCAAACAATGCAAGTTTGTTTGTCATAGCTGCAATATCCTGTTTTATTTTATATAGCGGCTCCCTTAAAATATTGTTAGCTCCTGCATGTATTATTACCATTGATTCACTAGATTTTGATATAATATCATCAAGCATCAAATTGCATGATCCAAATGTTTTATAATGGAATCTCCAAGTACATAAATAGGTTGCTGTACAGATTGAAAACTCATAAGATTCATCCCTTCATTGTGAGATGCACTCATAATTTGTAACTGTGGTCTTTTGTCATTAGTTCTTTCAGTACACATTGAACTTGAGGTAGAAACCAGATCGTTAATATCTGTTAGGCTCCCTGTGTCCATCCTATTACTTGTTAATATTTCAGGAAATAGTGATAACTCTCGGTCCTCTCTATTAGTTCCCTGCTGATTTAAAAAATCATCTGGACAACTAAATATGTCATAATGATTTGATAGTGGTACTTCAAAAGTTCCTGCTTTTCTACCTTTTTTTGGTGCTTTTGTACTCTGGACACTAAACCATTCATCATCTATACTAGTATCAGTCTCCCTCATTCTTTTCTTATAATTATTTTTATCTTGAGTATTCATTTCAGGATTATTGTCCTGCCCTTGCTTATGTAACGTACATTTTGAGTGTGATTCAGTATTAATTTCTATAGTTCTATTTCCGATTTGTAATGTTTTATTTATATTTTCCTGGGCCTGTAAGATCGAATTTTCATTAGAATTGAAACGTGCTGCCATCTCCTTTTGACTTGCCTCTAGACTGTTTAATCTAGTATTAAAACAAGAAATCTCATTTTTCAATAAATCATTTTCAAGGCATTTTACACATTTAAACTGAACTCCAGGTTCCAAAGCTATAGTAACAATGTCATACATGTTACAGACTATACATCTCACCCCCATTAAACCATTCACAGTCATTATGTAATCAGACATTGTTAAAGCCTGTCTCTAGCTTCGTTTGATGCCAGACTTAAAGGGTTACAGTAATCTTACCAGTTATAGTAGTACAGCTGGAGATGTCTCCCAACTTACCAGCACTTAAAAAACTTGCATAAACACGTGCAGATTCGTGTGTCTTTGCGTGCGTCTTCACATGCAAGCGCACTGCTCGCTGCTCATTCCTAGCTGCTTTTGAAAGCCCCAGATGACCCAGAAATAAAGTGCGCAGGTCACTGACTCCATTTGAACAAGTTAAAAATAAACTTTAAAATAAGTCCTATTTGCTGGTGAAAACCATTCATGCACGACTCTGGCAAGCACAAGGAAATCAGACAGTGCCCCATAAATAAAATAAAAGGAGAGTATCCGAAACTGTAGTTCCAAACTGCTAGAGAAGAACTACACCTTCCTCTTCCTGAAACCTAGTAGGTCATGGGGCTCAAGTCCACCAATTATATGCTTTACTCAGAAATACTACAAGATGCAGTTATAAAATGCTTCATATAGTTTATATTAGAATGTTTTTTCTGCAGGCTATATAATGTCATACACAAATGCAGCAGCAATCTCTGTAGACATTTTATGTGTGTATGTATGTTTGTTTGTTTATTTGTTTATTTATTTATTTACTTATTTATTTGTGTATGTCAAACATTTTACCAGGAAAGACATACTCAGCTGATATCAACTTGCTTCTAGATATATCCTGGGAGGATGAGGAAGAGGAATGCACAATGCAATTAAAAAATACAGCGTTCAGAAAATGCAATAATGTGGAAATACATACAACAAAGTAAGCAAATTGCAAACAATTCCTCTGAGCAGTAATTGTGCAATACAGTGAATTGCAGAAGAAAAACAATAAGAACATTATGCAGTGTGCAACAATGTAATACTATTTTATATTTAATATGATAATATTTCAGTGATGTATTTGATTGGGCCCTTTTATAAGGAGCTTTATTACCTCTAAAAATGAAAAAGGAAAATATTTTGTTCCTGGCTTATCTTCAGTTGACTATAAATATGTAATGCCATCCAATAACAGTTAAGGCCCAATCCACAAAGCTGTACACACTCCTGTGCAGGTATATAATGTAGCTTAACATGCACAAAGGCCCCTTTGGGGCCAGTTCAGATGCACCTATAGATACAAGAACCATACTCCACTACCTGTGACCACCTCAGGGAAAGCGGGCATGCTGAAACATTAGTTTCTGAGATTATGCCAGAGGGACTATGCCATATGTGCTGTGTGTTACCTGAGGTACTCAGGGCTTGATTGCCCACCCTAGCCCTCCAAACCAATACAGAGGGCAAGGCATCACAATATTTCAATTTTTCTTTTTTGGTTTTAATTTTCAATTCAGTGTATAGGATCCATTTCCCATAATCTCTTGCTCTGAGGGAATCTGAAGATTCTACCTTCATCTTACCCAAACATTCATAGTCCGGCCCAGTTCTATCCCCCAGATCACCTACTTCACTAGTGTGATGCTCCATGCACCCAGACTGGATAGTCAGACATTGTGGTTTCCATCCAATGTTGATTGGCATCAGTGTATAGTATAAGGCATTTCTTTTTTCAAGTTAATCATTTTCAACTTCTTCATTCTACCAGTTGTAGACTAATAGGTGTATAGCATCCACCCATCCTTTTCAAGTTCACAATTTATTTACATATTTCCATTTTTTAAGATAATCACTCTAACCACTGCCATCCCTTAATAGTAGCTTTTTATCTTTTTTTATTCCCTTACTCCATCCCACCCTGCTAAGTACTTATCCCTCTTCCAGAAATGGGCATTTTAATACTTATTGCCCCTCATACCAAGAAAACACTTCCTATTGTCATCTTAAAAACATCTTTCTGTTGTGGCCTTTTAACCACAAATGACTGTATCAAGGTTCAAGGTTCTCTACTGTACCTGAAACTATAAAAAACAACACATTAGAGGTACAGTTATAGTGACTTGAGGTACAGTCATATTTAAAGAGTGAATTTGTGAGGAAGGAAAGTGCTCATCTAGTGCTTGATAGTGGGGAAAAGATCTGATTTCAGAAAAAAAACATATCAGGAACGGCGGGGGAAGTCTTAAAATCCTGGATAAAATAATAACTTGAGCAATGGAGCTGATAGCCTGTGATCACAATGTTCTAGATTGATTTGCTATACAACTGAAATCAGAATAATGGTACAAACACATTCTGATGTCAGAATAATATTACTGGATTTTGATTTCACTCTTTATCTAATGGAAAAAACTGACTAGGTATATACTGCATTATATAATCTTCTTCAGGGATATCTCAGCCATCAGGTCACACCGTAGGAACTTCATTGTCAGTGAAGCAGGATCCACACAAGGATTTTCCAGCAGTAGCACTAGGGCTGCCCATGCCGACATCATCTGCTGACATCACCAACCCTATAAAGGTGTGAGTGGCTCAACTCCCTCCACCGTTCTTTCCTGCCATCAACTCTGTTCACATGGGTCTCAGCAGATGCTCCGATGCAGTTTTGCACCATTCTGCCTACGATTTATCATTCAGTCCAACTTTCAGAATCTCTTAAATAAGAGATTCCCTTACAGTGTTTATGTTGAAAATTACTCCATCCACTTCTCTTTTCCATCGTTGCCTCTGGGGAAAGAATATTGCATCTTCAGATGACTGTAACCTTTGTGACTGCTGTCTTGGGCCTGACCACAATGCCTACGACTGTGAGCTCTACCAGAAATTCAACCATACAAGCCTTAGGCAATGCAAAAAGGCTTTGAAGAAATTCCTCAAGGAGCAACAGGTAGCAAGTTCTGGGAAGGGGTCCTCCAGGATCCATTTGGCCCACTCACTGCTGGGTTCATACAGCTCCTAGGCCTCCAATACCTGAGACAAGACCTCTAGGAAAAGTCACAAAAAAGACTGCAAATGGAACTGCCCCTCCGGAAGTGCTCCCACTCCCTTATGGCTTCTTCTTTGTCTGCTGGATGTACCTCATCATCTGTGGCTGCACCAATATCTTCTGCTGCCCAGGCCTCTGCTCCTATTAGGCCCATAATGGCAGCACCTCCTCCTGCTACTCTGGAGGACTGGCTGTCAGCCATAGGGTCATCAGGCCCCAGTCCATTGACCCTTGGGTCTTTGACAACAGCCCTCCATTGAGGCCTGATTCTTCCCTAGGACCATGATCATCAAGCTCTCAAGTACTGACAGATGATTCATTGCACCCTGTGCCAATGACCCTTCCACTGTTGATGCATCCCTCTCCTACTGTTGACCTTAAATCAATTTTGACCCAGATCACTACAGCCCTAATGCACCAGTTGGGCTGATAAATGTTTGAGTCCCTAGCGCCATTGATGACCCCATCATTGTCAATGATTCTTGGGCCTCCTTGATCCATATCTTGTAGGGCACTATTGGTACCTCCCTCACTGAACCTCCAATTGGAGCAGTTTGACATCGAAGAGAAGTACCATCCTGACCTGATTCTTCCTGAGAAAGTGGCTAAGGAGGAAGAGCTTCTTTCATCAGACAGGTCCACTGCATCTTCAGTCAGTGAGGACTCTGTTAAACATACTTACAAGTCCCCTCCTCAATATTCTACTTTCTTTAATGTGATAAAGCAGCTGTCCTCAGCCATGGAGTTTCAAATTGAGGAGAAGGACACCACCAGACTTCTTGGAGAACCCAGAATTTCCCCCATGCTCATTCCTCCCATCCTTCCTACCCTAAGGAATGCCACTACTTTGGCCTGGAATAGGTCATACAAGATTCCTGGCATGCCCCACTGGGCAGATAAGCTTTATCATGCCCCTCAAGGCCTGCCTTATTATGCTGTCCAACTTTAGACTGACTCCATGGTCTTTAAAGCAGCACATGATAGGTCCAAGGTGCCCAAGCACCTTAGCTCCCTCCCCCTTTACAGGGAATCCGGGCAGATTGATGTTTAGGGAAAGAGGGTCTATGCCTCCTCCACCCTGGGGCTTCAGATTGCTAACTATCTTTTGCATATGGTTACGTACCAAAACACCATCTGGAAGAAGGACAAGGTGGCTGCCTACCCTCCCAGAATGTTCCTAGAAGCAGGAGGTTCGGATAGCTAAGGATATTAGTAAGCATCTCCTCAGGGCCTTATAAGACATTTCTGACACCGGTGCCAGGACTGCTGCCCCAGGCATCTGCCTTCATTGGCACTCCTGGCTGAGGGTCTCAGGGTTTGCAGCAGACATCCAACATAGAGTGCTGAATGCCCCCTTCAATGGCCCCACTTTATTTGCTCCAGATGTTCAGGACATCATCAATGACTTACAGGCATCTGGTAGGGCTATTAAGTCTGTCTATTCACTTTACCATATGCAGCCCAAGAGCAGGCAACACTTTTCCTTTTGTAAGGTGTCTCACAAGTCGGTGGCAGGCTCCCACCCCCAGGGCAATGAAAAGCCTCCTTTGCCTTGCCCATCCCCTCATGCTCTGATGCTGCCACAAAGTGGCCTTCAGAGACTCCTCCAGTACCATCCACCTACCACCAGCCCATCTAATGGTTTTCTGGGAGGAGATACAGTCCCTTCTGCAGAAAAAGGCCATCAAGAAAGTTCTCAGGTGCTGAAAGAACAGGCAATTCTATTCCAGACTCTTCCTGGTTCCCAAAAGAACCAGAGATTTGAGGCCTATTGCAGAGCTCAGGGACCTCAATCTTTATATACAGTACAAAAAATTCTGTATTGTCACTCTGCCAGGCCTGCTGACCCTACTCAAGCAGGGCAGCTGGCTGTGCTCTATGGATATGCAAAATGCTTACCTGAATATCTCACTGCATCCCCCAACAGGATGTTTATCTGGTACCTTTTTCAGGGAGAGCATTACTAATTCAAGAAATTGCTCTTTGGCTCATCCACTGCATCACAGGTCTTCACAAAGTGCATAGCAGCAGTAGCTGTAGCCCTCTGGAGAGAAGAACTGCACATTTTCCCCTACCTTGACAACTGGCTCCTCAAGGATACATCCAGAGAACAGCTCTTCCAGACCCTGGAGAGGACTCTGTAATTGTTTCTCTCCCTGTGCATCATGGTCAACCTGCACAAGTCCGTCTTGACTTCATTCAAAAGGCTGCAGTATATAGGGGCAGTCCTGGACTCAAAGCAGGGCAGAGTCTTCCTGCCTCTCAACAGGGTGGAATACTTCATCACCTAGGCTCTGGGGGTTGCCCAGAGCCATTATGTTCCTGTGAGGGTATACCTGTATTGTGACTTATGCCCACAGCCATTGCCATGGTATCTTTGGCCAGTCTGCACATGCAAGTGCTCCAGTAGACACTCAGGGTGCAGTGGGATGAACTCACAGACAACTTAGAACAGCTAGTGCTTGTCTCCTCCCCAGTCTGCAAGGTGCGTCACTGGTGGATGGACCTCCAGAATCTGTTTCAAGGGGTCCCTTTTCAGATCTCTTCTCCTCAGCAGATCCTCACCATGGATGCTTCTGGTTCAGGTAGGGGTGGACTCCTGTTTCCCTTTCAGACCTGGTGGACATGGTCTCCAGATCGAGATGTCTCTGCATGTCAACATCCTGGAAATGTGGGCAGTCCTGTATGCCATGCAGGCCTTTCAGAATTATCTCCTTCTGGGCCAACTTTTGATTCAGTCCAAAAATCTCAGTGTCATTTTCTACATCAGCAATCAAGGGGGAACACATTTGTACCCCCTGTGCAGGGAAGCCATGAGAGTCTTGTACTAGGCACTGGACCACAGTCTGGTTCTCTTGGCAGTCCATGTCCCTGGTTTAGTAAACATCCTGGTGGATAGCCTCAGCCAGACTCATTCCAATATGCTGAAATGGGAACTTCTCTCATCCATTGCTAAAGATCTGTTCACCAGTTGGGGTCATCCAGAGTTTGAACTTTTTGCATCCCACTCAACACAAAGCTGCCCAGTTTCTGCTCACTAGATCCAGGGCCTGGAGTTTTCTGGTGAAACGTGTTGTCCCTCTCCTGAAGTGGGAGGTTCCTTTATGCATTCCCTCCATTTCCTCTGATTCAGAGGATGCTAATTAATCTGCAGATGGAGGAGGCCAGCATGTTCATGGTCATACCCTTCTGGCCACAACAGATATGATTTCCATTACTGCAAAAGTTTGCATAGACACCTCCTGTCCCTGTGCCCTTCTGCAGAGATATGCTGATGCAGGCTCAAGGGACCCTGGTCCATCCAAACCTCAAGTCCCTTCATTTGCGTGCCTGGCTCCTGAGGACATAGCCATTGCTCCATTTGGGGTATCTCAGGAAGTGGTGGGTGTCCTTGAGGCAGATTGAAAGCCCTCTACTAGAGCCACTTATGCCTTGAAGTGGAAGAGATTTGCAATCTGGGCTGCCAAGCATTATCTGGACCCATTCACCTGTCCAGTGAGAAATAATTTGGAATACCAGATCTCCCTGTTGGACTCATGCTTATAGTATTCCTCCCTCAAGGTGCACCTTTCTGCTATTTCAGCCTTTCAGGCACCAATGTATGGTTGTACTATGGCTCAGTTAGGTGTGTCCATTACCTTTATCAGGGGTATCCTGCACCTCAAACCTCCAAATCATTTCCCTGTCCCGGCTTGGGATCTAACTTTTATTGTGGAGAAATTTACCCTGTATCCATTTGAACCAGCCAAAACCTGCGAGCTATGCTTTCTTTCCAAGAAAGTTTTTTTCTATTACTTCTTTTCAAAGGTCAAAGGATTTCTGAGCTTCAGGCTCTCTGGTGTGAAGAGACTTATTTAATTTTTCACAGAGATAGGGTGTTTTTGCACACAAATCCTAAGTCTCACCCTAAGGTGGTGTCTGAGTTTACCATGAACCAATCTATCAACCTACTAGTTTATTTTCCAGAGCATGCCAATCCAGGGGAAGCAGTGCTCCATACTTCAGATGTGCACAGAATTTTGAAGTACCACCTGCTTCAAACTAAGGACTGCAGAAAGATTAAACAGCTTTTTATTTCTCCCAAGGAAGAGAGAGCACTAAGGTTTCCAAAAAATGTTCGTCCAAATGGTTGGCCTATTGTATTGTGTTCTGCTGCAACAAGCTTGGTAAAAAGTTGCCAGGGACACTGAAAGCCTATTCCACAAGGGGCATGGCTACATCTTTGGCCTGTTTCAAAGGGCCTCAGCCATGGTAACCTGTGATATAGTGAAGCAAATTGAGCGCCCCAAATTGGGTGACTCAGTATATGTGCCTGTATAAATAGCAAACGTGAAATTATAGCAATTAGGAAGTAATAGCAAGGGCAGAGGGATACAATAGTGAATAGTACTAGCTAGCAAATGGAGTGTTTGTGATGAGATAGGATAAGAGGATAAACTGAGCAAGCAGTTGCTGAGCTGGCTGACCAGCGCGATGTTAAAGCCAGTGCCTGTGATGCGAATGGACCCAGGTTCAGGATTGCATGTAGACAATTTGATTTTTTAAGCTGTTGTAGTTTATAAGCTTATTTTTATTTTTTTTTTACAATCTCCCATTTTCCTAAGTGTGTTACCCCCATCCACGGGTTGTACCTCTGTCAATGGTTTCTTCCTGGTGTGCCCACTGAGTAGTCCCCTCACATGGTTTCCTTTGTTCCCTAGTGTCCACCCTCCCCCCCGGAGTTGATTGTAATTATTCGGGTGCAGGGGCATATCCCCGCACATAAATAGTAAGTTTACATCATTGCATCTGTGAGCTGTATGGTGTGCTTGCTGTCTTTATGGTTGGTATTGTGCTGATCGCTGAATTTGTTTTTGGCTGTTTGTACTCACTGTTATGTGAGTCATGGTAAACACTTAGCTCTTTTCACATGGTACCCATAGCAGCTGACATCTTTGCTGCTGCCACCTGGAGTACCATACATACATTTACCAAGCACTACAGTCTGGGCGTTGCCTCTAGAGCCTGAGCAGACCTTGGCCTGGCTGTCTTGAAGGGTCTCCTGTCCTAGGCTCTGATTGGCTTTCCTCCCAGACTATTTTGCTGCATCTGTAACTGATTGGGACTCATTCCTATGGTGTGACCTGATGACTGAGCTACCCCCAAAGAAGATAGAACAGTTATGTAAGAACTTATCATAACAGTAGATCTTCAAGGGGATCTCAGTCATCAGGTCTGCCTTCCATCCCACCTTCCCCTTATTATGGGTCTCTCTTTTCATAACTGGCTAACTGATGTATTCAGCCTTTTATTCTGGTCTGGGCACCTCTCTCTCTCTTCCCTTGGTCCCCCATGGCATGGGTTTGCTATCTTAGCCTCCAGGGGAAAGAAATGAGGAGTAAGTGGGGCTGCTCATGCCTTTATATGGTTGGTGACAATAGCAAGTGATGTTGGCATGGGCAGCCCAAGTGGTACTGCTGGAAAATCTTCATATGTGGATCCTGCTTTACCGATGGTGAAGTTCTATGGTGTGGCCTGATGACTGAGATCCCCTCGAAGATCTACTGTTATGGTAAGTGGTTAAATAACTGTTCTTTCTTGTTTTGGAGTGTAGGTTTGTGTACCCCAGTAATGCATAAATAATTGTGGTTGAAGTCCAGAGTACCTACACTATGCTTTATATAGTCATTGTGGCAAAGAGCAGCACAGTTATTCCCTTCAGGAAGTGCACACTTTGTGGGGGAAAGAATCTCTGTGAAATATATACTTTGTGAAGAGAAAATGCAAAGTACAAAACTTCATGAAAATCACACTTTTTGACTTACTTTCAGCAAAGTATAACTTCCTGAAGGTTTTTTTTTCTGCAAAATGCCTGATTCTGAAACACTTTGTGAAGTGTGAATTTGAGCCCTTTGTAAGCTAATTAATATTTGGTTCCCAATCACAAAAAGAATAAAACGAATAATGTTTTAGCACTAAGCAACACTTATAGAATAGATAAATTGTATGCAGTTAATAAAAGTTACTGGCATTAGTTCAAAACGTGGTTGGAAATGGCAAATTCTGAATTCACTAACATTTTGCAAAATTTCACAAATTTCATGAAATGTTTCAAAATTTGGCAAACTTTGAATCCTCTGAATATGTTTAATTAATTTTTTTCCCCATTCAACAGAATCTTCTGGCTGAATTGTGGAATAATATACATGAGCTGCAGAATGGCAGTTCTGAGGAGTTACATTCTACAGTTTAATATATCAATCCTCAATACATGCAATCACTCCGCAGTTCAGTGTGTTCAGTTTTGCGGAATTTCTTTCTGCACTTAAACAAATTAATCTGCAATTCATACATTAATTCCACCATTTTAAATCAGAATTTTTTGAAAGTTGCTAAAGGGTATTCTGTAATTTTGCAGAAGTGAAATTCTGCCTTTTGTGATAACTCTGCTGGAGGATTTTTGCTTCCTTTTTTTGCACAGCATTTTTGGTGAGGCACTAACCCATTAGCAAGCCAGCACTAAAGTATGCCAGGGATCTATTGAAATTGCCTAATAACCCCATGTATACAGGAACTTTGGCATGCTAAAAAGGTTTGTGGATGCATTAGACAGTTCTTAGGGCAATAATAATTAATGCCTCCACAAACCTGGTACTAACTGCCTTGGCAATGTGACAGCACCACAAATATTGTTCTGATGTAGAATAATATATTCCCATGTAGTCTAGTTGCCCCCTCTCCCACTCCTCAGTCATTGTGCTGCTCACAGGTTTCCCTATCCGTGGTAGTCTTGTGCCCCCCCCACCCCATCACTGTTCCAAACTTTGTTATCACTATCCCTGGTAGTCCAGTGGCTCCCACTTGCTGATTGCTGTTCTGAACATTGTTATTTGTATTCCTGGTAATCTTTTTTTTTACGTAGTTGTTTAACCAGGAGGAGCACACTAAGCTGAAAGCTTTTTTACAGGAGTGACCTGGGAGCACAGGGAAGTTAAGTGACTTGCTTAGGGTCACATAGTATGCAAGTGGAAGCTGCAGGATTCAAACCCGATCTGGTCTGCTGGATGTCACCAGATTTGCAGCTCAGAGCTTTAAACCACTGCACTATAATGCCTCCACCACCCTCTATTATCCCCCACCCTCAATCACTGGTCTGAAAAGAGTTATCCCTATCTCTTGATGTATAAGTGACCCCCAAGCCCCAATCGCTGTTTTGAAGAGTTATCCATATGCCTGGTAGTCCAGTGCCCCCCACTCCTGATCACTGTTTGAAAAATAGTTATCAATGTCCCTGGTAGCGTAGTTGCCACCACTCCTGATTCCTGTTCCAAACATAGTCCTCCTTATCCTTGGTACTTCAGTATCCCCTCACCCTCAATCACTATTCTTATGATAGTTATCATTATCCCTGGAAGTCTAGTGGCCCTAAGCTCCAATCACTGT
Organism: Neoceratodus forsteri; assembly: GCA_016271365.2. NCBI lineage: Eukaryota > Metazoa > Chordata > Ceratodontiformes > Ceratodontidae > Neoceratodus > Neoceratodus forsteri. The sequence goes on from CM028130.1 coordinate 659,048,120, forward strand.
GATGAACATTGTTATCACTATTCCTGGTAGTCCAGTACCCCCCAATCACTGTTTGGAAGTAGTTATCAACATCACTGGTAGTCTTGTGGCCCCCACCCCTGATTGTTGCACACATAGTTGTCCCTATCCCTGGTAGTCCAGTGGTCCACAAGCCCCCAATCACTGTTACAAAGTTATTCCTATCCCTGGTAGTTAAATGGCCCCCCACCCCCTAAGCACTGTTCCAAACATAGTTATTACTATAACTGGTAGTCCAGTGTCCCTCCCACTCCCTCAACTGCTGTTCTGAATATAGTTATCACGATTTCTGGTAGTCCAGTAACCCTCCCCAACCCTTGAGCGCTGCTCCAAACATAGGTATCCCTGTTGCTGGTAGTCCAATGGCCTCCTCCAATCACTGGCACACCAAGCAAAATCATTAAGCACATATGAACATAGAAAAGTGCCAGCACAATAAGGCCTAGTGGTCTATCAAGTCTGCACATATTGTGGAGTCACAGCTGTCAGCTAAGGACTCTGCTTTCCTCCCAAATTGATCCCCTCTCCAGCCATACTCCTTTTAGCCTTGACCTTACCCTTTATACTGTCCCAAACCCTTTTGAAGCCTTCCGGTGTCTTTCATGATACTACTTCCTCAGGGAGCCCATTCCATCCTACAACCACTGTCTCCATAAAGAAATTCCTTTGGGACTGTCTTATCAGCACTGACTCACCCATCTTTAACTTCTAGTGCTGCTGACAACTTCAGTATGGCAACTGATACAGGCCACTGCACACCACCTCCACCAGCTGCACTGCCTGACAGGGAGTGAGCACATGCATGCAGATAAACACTGTTTCTACAGTACATGCATGCTCACTTCCTGTCAGTCTGTATGCTGTCACTATGACTGCAATTTTACCATGAGCGACACTACAGCAACAATAGAGACCGGTCGCTGTAGTGTCAGTCTGGGACCCTAGCACTGCTTTCTGGTGGTCTTGCACACCCTTCCTGAATCAACTCTGACTCAGAGTTGATTAAGTTAGTTATGGGGGGATGAGGGGGCAGAGTCCCCTGCATGGGGGTTTGGGGGTGAAGCCCCCTGAAGAAAATAGAGTTTGAAGTGACTGCCTTTATGCTGACCACAAATGTGGTCAACATAAAGGAGGCGCTGTAATGTTGGTCAGCAATAAATTTGTTGACCGACTGTCATGGATCCCTGTCAGTCAGCTGGTGGCCAGCCAAGGTGGTGTGTGGAGAGTGTGTGCTATTTGTCATTTTGGACCTGGCAGTGGTAGTGGAATTTATGAATAGGTAAGTCAGGGCTGATGGAGTGGGTGGGTGGTGGATGCTCAGTTTGTGGGCCAGGGGTGAGGGCATCTATTTTGTCTGCTGGCAATGGTGGGGAGTCATCAGAATGCCAGGGATCAGGATACTTGTGTTTAGAAAAGCGACAGTGGGTGGCTGGTCACCAGATTACCTGAGATAGGGATAGCTGTGTTTGTAACAGTGACCAGGGGGTAGGGGTTACTGGACTATCAGTAGAGATGGGCTGAAGTTTAATTTCATGGGCAACATTCCTGCAAAACTGGCAAGTTTGCAGCATGAAATATTTTGCAGAATTTGAGTTTTCTGCAAAATAATTTGTGGGTGTGAAATTCCACCCACAAAATGTGGAATTTTGCCTGTGAAGTGCAGAATTTTGCCCATAAATGGCACAATTGTGCATGCAAGTGGCAAAATTCTGCCATTTGTGGACAAAATCTACCATTTATGGGTGCAATTTCACCTTTTGTGAGCAAAATTCCACATTTGGTGACCAGAATTTTGCATTTCACATCCATGAAAAATTTAACAAAATGTGTGAAATTCACAAAATTTTTTGAGGAGTGGAGTTTCTCAGCTTCTCCCATCACTAACTACCTGGGATAGTTATACCTATGTTTGAAACAGCAGTCATGAATTGATGGATCTCTGGACTACCAAGAAGGCTTGCTTAATTTATAGGCACAGTGAATGGGCCTGAGGACAGCTAGACTGCCATGGAATCATGCTGTTACTATCAAAAAGGCAATCAAAAGGGGGAGGGTTGAGTGCTGTCTTTTGTGTGTAAAGCAAAAACCAGCACCAGTCAACTGAGTATAGAAAAAAGTTTTGTTTTTTAATTATCTTACAGAAGTTCATTGGTAATATCAACAAATTTCAGATGGATGTGCAGAGGGTGCAAACTACCCAACTGATTTCGCTCCCCCTGAAGACACACTACTTGCAAAATCAGTCAGGTAGTTTGCACCCACTGCACATCCATTTGGTATTTACTGATGTTACCAATGAACTTCTGTAAGGCATTAAAAAAAACTGTTTCTATACTGAGTTGACTGGTGCTGGTTTTTACTTTATACTGTGGTTTTTTAGACCATGGCAGGGCATTGGAGTAGAGCTGAGACTGTTGTTTTTGTGCAATCTTTTGAGTGACTGTTTGCTCCTGGCCTGTAATGAGGCCATAAATAAGCAATAATGATTGACAGGGTGGGCAGTACTGGGCTATACTGGAGTGCCCAGGGGCACATTAAGGCATGATGCTGCTGCAGGCCTTATAGCTCCTGGAAGGTCTGGTATAGCCCAATACTGCCCACCCTGGAGGGTATTATTGCTCTTAGAAAAATGGATTATAGGTAACATTTTCAATAAAATGAATTAAGAAAACCAATCACTTGAATATTAATAAAAAAAGAACAGAAATTCATTTCTTTCAAAGCAATCCCTCTACTGGTATATGTGTCAGTAGAGAGCACTGCTGTTTTGGCGAATGCTTCAGAGTCACTTTTGTTTTCTGTTATCTCCAGTCACTTTTGTTTCCTATGATGTTGAACCCTGGCTTATATCTAATGTCTCAACCCCCCCAACTACCAGCAGTTGACATTATTAGGATGGCAGAGCCGTGAGAAAGGATGTGATGGTGGTAATACTGTATATGTGCAAGGCATGCTTGCTTGCTTTATTATGACTGCAGTGGGCATAGCCCTGCAAACGTTTTGCTTTCAGAAAAGGACCTATGTCATTTCTGCATCCGTACAACATGTTAAAGTGTTAAAATAGTTTCCAACACCTAGAGCCCTATTACTACACTGACTGTTTGTAGTATAGTAGTTGGCGAGAGCTATTTTTCTCAGGACTTGTTCTGTTGAGACATTCCCCTGGAGAGTATATTTGACCCACCTCAACTTCGTTCCACCCCATCATATTTTGCTGACCCCTTAGAATTCGCACTCGGAGATGACTGTAACCCTTTAACATTAATGCAGCTCTGTTCTGTAGCTTGGTTACTTAATTTTTAAAATAAAGATTTACCTCTTCAGTTCCCTCTTATGAATGCTACACGGAGCATTCTTTTGTCACAAAATCTATAGGAGGGGAAGTTCTTACTCTTGCCGACCACTTAGCATTTGCACTCAGAGCCGATTGTAACACGTTAACATTAATGCAGCTCTGTTCTGTAGTTTGGTTACTTTATTTTAAAAATAAAGATTTACTTCTTCGGTTCCCCTCTTATGAATGCTACACACACCATTCTTTTTTCACAAAATCTGTAGGAGGTGAAGTTCTTATCTTGGAGCATCTTTTTAGTGATAGCACCAGTGCAGAGGCTGCTACCCGACGGAGCAAGGGAGAGAGAGACAGAGAAAACGCTTGTGTTTTCCACCGGATACAGCTTCCTCCTCACTTGTTAAATGGGAAGACTTTCTGCAGGGCCTCACAAAACAATTATGAAAAAAATGTTTTCTTTAGCCCTCTGACTTCAAGGTAACGTTATTTCTCCAATCAACCCATTAATGACATATCAATGTCTGTAACAATTGGGTGCCTCTTAACCTGGACTACTAAATGTAAATGCAGATGTAAATGGTGCAACCTTAACTTGATTTTACACTGAAGTGTGAACAGGCATTTTTTTTGTAAGTTAGGAAGAATGTCATACTGAGACAAATACACCAAAAGTACAGGGAATCATTAGGAGGCATCCGAAACACTGAAAAATACAGTTCCCTAACACTTTGATACCATATTAAAAAATGCCTACTTCTGTACTCATTTTTTATGTCCTGGATACCTAAATGACTGACATAAATACATCAGGCACTGTAGACTAATAGACTCCTGATTTACAACTGCTTTTCAGAGAGTACCTTGGTGTAATTACAATTCAGCTCCATGATATCACTGCCACAGAAAAAAAAATCTAGCTGGACTATGACTTATCCTACCATAAACAGCATTTTGCAGCCTTATAAACAGTTTATAATGTACTTACACATACGTATTCACCAACTCAGCACAGGTATGAAGATATAGAGCTCTAGTCCACAACAAGTAAAACTCAGTAACTGCTAATGTTATTAAAGCTCCACTAAAGATACAATGCTAGTGAACAAACAATGTGAGTACAGTACAATTCTTGGGTAGAAATCCAGATCTACTCACAAGTACTTTGACTGCTCTTCTCAGGGTGCTCCTGCAATGCACATTATTTGATGTAGTGCTACTGATTGAATTTCTACCTCAGAATTGTGTTGTGCTGTACTAGCACTGTATTTTCAGTGGAGATTTAATAACATTAACAATTGTAGTATTACTTTCAGGGCACTGGAGCTTTAAATCTTCAGTACTGTACCTGTACCAAGTCAGATTTCTCTGAGTCCTGCTAGCAGCCTTACTTTTGCAAGGCAATATGTTCCTGTTCAGCTAATTAATAATGCTACCTGTTGTTGTTTGTAACCCACTAACATTAATGCAGCTCTGTTCCATAGCTTGGTTACTCTCTTTTTAAAATAAAGATTTATTTCTTTTCCCCTCTTGTGAATGCTACACAGAGCATTTTTTGTCACTAAATCTGTAGTAGGGGAAGTTCTTACTTTTGGAGCATATTTTCAGTGATAGCATCAGTGTGGTGGTTGCTACCTGATGGAGCAAGGGAGAGAGAGAGAGAGAGAGAGAGAGGGGGGAGAGAGAGAGAGACAGAGAGAGAACATGCTTGTGTTTTCCACCTGATACAGCTTCCTCCTAACTCACTAAACGGGAAGACTTTTTGCAGGGCCTCACAAAACAATTTATTATAAAAAAAATGTTTTCTTTAGCCCTCTGACTTCAAGGTAACTATTTCTTCAGTCAACCCATTAATGACATATCAATGTCTGCAACAATTGGGTGCCTCTAAACCCAAAAATGTAAATGCAGATGTAAATGGTGCAACCTTTACTTGATTTTACACTGGCAAGTGAACAGGCATTTTTTTTTGTAAGGTAGGAAGAATGTCATACTGAGACAAATACGGCAAAAGTATAAGGAATGATTAGGAGACATTCAGAACACTGAAAAATACAGTTCCCTAACACTTTGATTCCATATAAAAAAAATACCTACTTCTTTACTCATTTTTTATGTCCTGGATACTTAAATGACTGATATAAATACATCAGGCACTGTAGACTAATAGACAATCGATTTACAATTGCTTTACAGATAGTACCTTGGTGTAATTACAATTCAGTTCCATGATATCAATGCCACAGAAAAAAACAAGGCATTTGTCAATGCCGAATGTTGTCGTGCTGGCATTGCCTTTGGTAGTGCATTATGGAAACATATGTTTGGCAGAATTGAAAATGACAGCTGTACTGTTCATAAGGAGGTGTAAAAAAATGGCAGTGGTAAAAATGTGGCATGTAAGTATTGCAAATATGCAGAGTTACAAGGGTGCACGGGAAATGCGCAACACACACTTGTAACACAGGCATTTTATGGAGTTTTGGCACCAAATTTTCAACACAGGCATTTTAGCACCTCTACTTATGTACAGTGTCACTGTCATGTCCTCAAACTGTCTCAAAAAGTGATTTCGCACAGTGACTGCGCTATTCTTCACCGTACATGCAAAAACACATTTTGGGCAGGATATGTAAAATGACAGCTTTACTGTTCATCAAGAGGTGTGGAAAAATGCCAATGGTGAAAATCCTGAGCGAAAATATTACAAATGCACAACATTACGAGCGTGCATGCAAGCTGCAGAATGTACGCTCATAACACAATCATTTTATGGAGTATCGTCACCAAATTTTCAACATACGCATTGTAGGACCTCTGCTCATGAACAGTGTCACTGTCATTTTTGCAATCTGGCCCAAACACTGATTTTCCACAGTGACCGCGATATTGTGCGCCAGAAGGGCGGAAACACATTTTGGCCAGGATGTGAAAAATGACAGCTGTGCTGTTCATAAGGAGGTGTAGAAAAATGACAATGTTGAAAATCTGGCATGAAAATATTGCGAATTCGTGAAGTTACAAGCTTAGCGTAGCAACTGCGCAATGCAGCTCATAAAACAGCCATTTTTGGTTTTTCACCAAATTTGCAACATAGCGCTGAGAGCCCACCATGAACACTGCCACTGTCCTTGAGTTAATCAGTCCCAAAAGGTGATTTCACGCAGTGACTGTGAAATCACCTTTCAGGACCGATTAACGTCAAAACTGTGACAGAATTCATGAGGAGGGGTCCCAAAAACCCCATGTTGAAAATTTGGTGCAAACATTCCAAAAAATGCCCAATATATGGACCAAAGATGAAAAAACCTTTTCATTCCATTATACAGCTTACCGGCATTTCCTCAGTTCGTGGTCGGCTTTGAAGAGTGCAGATGTGTTCCCGGTCAGCGAAGATCATCGCGCTAGACTCCGGAGGTAAGTATGGGGGGTGGCGAGGCAGAGTGCACAGTGGATGGGTGCATGTGGTGGGTAGGGAGGCTACGAGGGACCATTTTCAGTTTACAGGGACCAAGAAAAAAAAACACGGATGGTTTCTTTTTACAGGTCATTTCTTTTGTTTGGGAAGTAGCTGATGGGGTTGGGCACCCCATCAGCACAGAAGAAGGGGGGGACATGATGCTGACAGGGAGTGGACTTCATCGGCACAGTACAATGGGGGGGGTGGATGCCGACGGAGAATGGGCACCCCATCGGCAAAAACATTTTGGGAGGTACAGTAGCTGATGGGGATTGGACACCCCATCAGTGCAGAAGAAGGGGGGGAGACATGATGCCGACAGGGAGTGGGCTCCCCGTCGGCACATACTTCAAAGGGCAGGGAAGCTGACAGGGGGATTGGGCACCCCGAAGTCGGCGCTGTGGGCAGAGTAGCGGCCACTGTGCTGCCATGCTACCAGCTGGCAAGCATGTAGGAAGGGCCCACTATGTGTAACGAGCTTTGCTCAGATTGCAGCAGGCCTTTCCTTAGATGTGCTCGACAGCTTAGTATGCATGGTGTGGCGTTGCTGATTGGGGAATGAGGGACACACCTACTGGTGCATATCCTGCATTCGGCCAACAGCGACTGCTCCTCCAAATCCCCAATGCCACAAGATGCTGGCTGCGCACATGTGCCAACATAAAAATCTGGCTGGACTCCGACTAATCCTACTATAAACAGCATTCTGCAGCCCTATAAACAGCTCCTAATGTACTTACTTGCACATGTATTCACCGACTCAGCACAGGTATGAAGATATAAAGCTCCAGCCTACTGCAAGTAAAACTCAGTAATTGCTAATGTTATTAAAGCTCCACTGAAGATACAATGCTAGTGAACATATGATGTGAGTACAGGACCATTCTAGGGTAGAAATCCAGATCAACTCACAGATACTTTAAGACTACTCTTCTCGTGGCACTCCTGCAGTGCACATTAGTTGGTGTAGTGCTACCAATTGAATTTCTACGTCAGAATTGTACTGTACTAGCATTGTATTTTCAGTGGAGCTTTAATAACATTAGCAATTGTAGTATTACTTGCAGTGCACCGGTGCTTTAAATCTTCAGTACTGCACCTGTACCAAGTCAAATTCCTCTGAGTCCTGCTAGCAGCATTGCTTTTGCTATGCAATATGGTTCCAGCTCAGCTAATTAATTACTGCTCCCTGCTGCTGTTTCAAAAATGGTGATTAGACTGCCTCAGTCTTTGCCCCTCTTGGACTGACTTCTGCCATCAGACAGACTCCTGTAAGTTGTATGGTATGGGAGCTGCGGCGTTGTACCCTGATTAATATGTGCTGCAGGAGCATGCCGAAAAGAGTAAATCTGAAGTACCTGTAATTTGCTCCAGAGCAGGGTACAGGAGCTGCAGCATTGTCTGTCTGTGAGGTCAACTCATTGCTGTGCACATATTAATATTTAATGAAAAACAGTGGGGGCAACCCAATATACAAAACTGATTAAAAAAAACACTATTATAACCTCCTGCTTACAGTTCAGTAATCCTCAGTAATCAGTACAGACACCTTGACTGAAATGCTCTAGAACCAGTCAGCCCAATTTCCTTATAATCACTGTAACCCTGGTGTGAATTTGCACTTTTTGTTTAAAAAAAACAATTGCAGGATCAGGCAGGGAGCACAAGCGGTTAGGCTGCAACAAATGGAGAGCAATCTCAGACTGAGTTCTGCTGTTGGATAACCTCCTGTGAGTTGTTCCAGAGTGGGGTATGCAGTAGAAAATAGAAATTCAATCAGCAGCAGTACCCCAATTAATATGTGCTGCAGGATCATGCCAAAAAAGAGCAGACCCAAAGTACCTGTGAGTTGCTCTGGAGAGGGGTGCAGGAGCTGCGGTGTTGCCTGTCTGTGAGATCAACCCACTGCTGTGCACAAATAAATATTTAATAACAAGCAGTAGGGGCAACCTAATATATACAACTGATAAAAAACATTATTATAACCTCCTGTTTACATTTCAGTAATCCTCAATGATCAGCACAGACACCTTGACTGAACCTGTCCTAGAATCAGTCTGCCCAATTTCCTTATCATCCCTGTAACCATGGTGTGAATTTGCACTGTTTATTTGAAAAAAAAAATTGCAGGATCAGGCAAGGAACACAAGTGGTTAGGCTGTAGCAAATGAAGAGCAGTGACTAGTTTGATCTGTAAAATAGTTCAGTCTATTTACCTAACCCTGACCTACCTGTCCCTTCAGCTCAAACAGTGTTATGCAACCCATCTGATCACCAAAATCATTCTATCTGAAGCACTCTGTAATGCGAGTCATTGTTAAGTCACTGTATATACAGACATGCCACATTAGGTAACTAACTGCAGTATGCCTTTTCCCCCAAAGTTGTGCTGTCTCAACAAACAGAAAAGAAAAGTCATGGATCATAATATGCTACACACCGCTGTAACTGCTTCAATTTAATGCATATAGGTACTGTTCAAAATAATTAATATTTATTAATTAATTGCATTATTCTGCTTTTGCTCTCATGGCTAACTCAGTGTTGACACAAACTGGAAATTAAAAAAAAAGCTAGAGTAATACATTCAACACATTCAGCACATTTACTCTCTGCTGCCTTTTTCATATGGATTGGATTAAACTTGTTAATTTTGATGTCAGTTACCATAGAGAAATGAACACATTCACTGACACAATTTATAAAAAAATGTTTTCTTTAGCCATCTGAAAGGAAGAGAGAGAGATAGAGAGAGAGAGAGAGAGAGAGAGAGAGAGAGAGAGAGAGCAAGCGAGAGAGAGAAAGAGAGAGAGAACACTTGCGTTTTCCATCTAATACAGCTTCATTCTCACTCGCTAAATGGGAAAACTTTCTGCAGGGCCTCACAAAACAATTTATTATAAAAAAACAGTGTTTTCTTTAGCCCTTTGACTTCAGACGGACTTGGCACGCTTTTGCAGCCAGATGCATTTGGACAGCTGTTTGTTTTTGAATATAGGAGCCAAAAATACCTTTTGTGGGCACCCTACATCCCATGTGCCCAGTTCTGTGATCTGTAAGCAGAAAGCCAGCATGTCATTCAGTAAGTAAAAGTGATGAATTCTGAAGAGCTGGACACAGGTATGCCTCTTGCAGATGTCTGTTTGCCCTTGCTGTGTCCAGCAGCTCTTTGACTGCTGGAGGGATGGCTACAGCAGGGGCTATTTTTGTAAAGGAGTCCAATTTGCAACAATCACAAGTGATATACCTCCAATCCCAGACTCATCTGCTGTCTGTGATTAAAGCCAGCCTAATCCAAATTAAATTGTCAAGCTAAGTCCCTGGGTGGATGCGTTTGCGGGTGGATGTGGGGACTTCATTTTCACTTAATTTATGGCATTTACAGTATTTAATTTCTGAGTAATTTCAGTAGAAAGCAGTGTTAGTGCTTTGATATGATCCACCCCCCCAAAGACCCATGAAACAGGCCAACACATTTGTTATAATTCACAACAAGGTAATATTTCACAGATGGAGAGGAAGGAGTGAAGTCTGATGCATTTAAAGCAGATGTGATCTCCCTTTCTTCAGGCTGGCAAGTAAAAATAAAAACTCCACCCTGACTGCAAAGTCTTTGTAAAAAAGACAATGCCTTAGCTTGCAATAGGACATCTCCAGCAAGCAGCTCATATCTTGCGTTGAGCAAGCATAAGGGAACATTTAGTAGTATGACATAGTAACAGCATAAAACAACAGCAACAAAAAATGCACATTCAGTAAAGTCCAGTTTTCAGCAAGCAGGCAATCATTTGATCCGGTTTCCATTTATCTATGTACCAACTTGCTTGCATACTTCACTCAGTGAGTCCCCAAAGTTGTTAATAACACATCAGTAGTCCTACTTTCTGACATAAAAATAAAATGAAAATGTTGCTTTTGCAGAATAACTGTTTTTTTGTATCACTGACATAATTGTACTCCATCCTTATAAACCTATTTCTCATAACGCTGTACCTAACTTTAAGGAAAACAGAGAGGGAACTCCTGTTTTCTCTTTTATACACTTTACTTTTAGGAAATTATACATATATTCCAAACAGCCACAGGCAACCACAGAGACCAACTGAATGTGTAACAATAATGAGTCTGATCTCCCAGCCTTCTGAAGCAACTGGCACACTTCAGAATAACTTTACCCCAGAATTTGTAGAACTTTTCTACAGAGCTACTGTGCTGTCAGATGCCTGGTATGCAGTTAAAATCATAGAATATTACCAGATACTGTAATTCACTGTAAAAGTATGAATAACAGAAAATAATGCTAGAAATTAAATACAATAATAATAAGGAACACCTGTGTAACAGAGGAAGCAGTATAGTGCAGTGCTTTAAGGCTCTGAGCTGCAAACCAGAAGACCTGGATTTGAATCCCACAGCCCCCACCTGCATACTATGTGACCATAAGCAAGTCACTTCACTTCCTTGTGCTCCATGTTGCACCTGTAAATCAGTGTTCAGCTTAGTGGGTCTCTCCTGGTTAAATAAAGCGACTTGGTCAACCAAGCTCCGATAGTAAAACATTATGGACACTTTTTGACTCACTTTAAATTGTCAAAACAAAGTTCTTAAGTGTTTCTTCCAACAATCCAGTAAATGATTGAGGAATTCTTGTTCAAATTTAATGAGTTTCAGTATGCTGGCAACCTAGTTTATGTGCATCTTGTCACCAGTTGGAAAGTAGGCAAAGCGGTCTGGCGCTATACTGTGTCAAAGTCATTCACAAATCTTGACAAAGCCAGAGTCACCCCATATACGACTTCATTCTACACACATGCAGAAATAAATTGATTAACTTGTGTTTGAGGAATGAGTGCCCCTTTTCAGCTAATATTCTTTTAATGACTTTGACACAGTGCACAAGGAGGATTTGCTTAGTTTCAAACCTGCTGACATGAAGCACATACATTACATTGTCAACATACTGAAGCACATTAATACAGATACAGTTAACAGATGAAAACCAGACGTTTAATAAAGGAAAGTGTAAAAGCTGATTTTAAATTGATGGGGGACAGAAATGACTATGATTTACATACAGTCTCAATCACAGCTGAGGCAGTTTAAAATGCTGTGTCATGGTTAAAATAGCAAGTCCCACATCTTACAAGTACAGATCATAAACAAATAAGGAAGGCGTGCATTTAAAAGGATGGTATATATTTTTATATTGTCATTGTTTTATCTTATTTTTATAGTGAGGTTTCAGATTCTGGAAATTATCATTCCTCCTGTATAGAGAGCTCTTACCTTAGCATAACTGCTGTGTTAGAAACATAGAAACATAGACATAGACTTTGATGGCAGATAAGGACCTCTTGGCCCAACTAGTCTGCCCATTTCCCTACCTACAGGATAGGCAGCAGATTCTAGTTAACCAACAGCCTATTTCTTCCTACCCCCCACAATAATTGCCTTATGTCTGTCCTGTGCATTCTTGAATTCTCCCACAGTTTTAAACCCCACAACCTCCTCAGGAAGGCTGTTCCATGCATCCACTACCCTCTCTGTGAAATAATACTTCCTCACATTGCCCCTGAACTGCCCCCTTCTATCTTTAAATTGTGTCCCTTGTTCTTGCAGCTCTTTTCTGAAAGATGCTACCCTCTTGGACTTTGTTGATTCCACTGAGGTACTTAAAAGTTTCTATCATGTCCCCCTCTCCTTCTTTCCTCAAGGGTATACATATTAAGCTCCTTTAGTCTCTCCTCATACGGCTTCTCTTGCAGACCCTGCACCATTTTAGTTGCTCCCCTTTGGACTGCCTCTATCCTGTCTATGTCCTTGCAGAGATGGGGTCTCCAGAACCGGACGCAGTACTCCAGATGGGGTCTCACCAACTGTCTGTACAGAGGGATAATAACTTCCTGTTTTCTGCTGCTGATGCCTCTCCATATGTATCCCAGTATACCCCCAGCCCTCCCTACTACCTTCTCACATTGCTTGCTAACCTTAAGGTCATCTGATATGATTACCCCCAGGTCCCTTTCCTTTTTTGTTGTTGTTACTACCTCCCCCCATTGTGTATTCTTCCCCTGGGTTCTTGTTTCCCAGGTGCATTATTTTACACTTCTTTGCATTGAATCTAGCTGCCATACTTCTGACCATTCCTCCAACCTTGCCAAGTCCCTTCTCATCCTTCACTCCTCCTTGTGTATCAACCCTGTTGCAGATCTTTGTGTCATCTGCAAAAGGCATACTTTTCCTTCCAGTCCCTCTGCAATGTCACTGATGAAGACATTAAAAAGGACTGGACCCAATACTGAACCCTGCGGTCCCACTAGTAACCCCTCTTTCTTCAGAGTGGACTCCATTTACAATTACCTTCTGTGTCCTGTTGTGCAGCCAATGTTTTACCCAGGCTACCACCCTGGGACCCACTCCCAGGCTGGTTAACTTGACTATTAATCTTTTGTGTGGGACTGTGTCAAATGCCTTGCTAAAGTCTAGGTAGGCCATGTCCACAGCCCCTCCCTGGTCTACTACTTTGGTCATCCAGTCAAAGAAATCTATTAGATTCATCTGACATAACCTTCCTGCTGTGAACCCATGCTGCCATATATTACAGTTGTAATATATGTGTAAGTGGCATTTATGATTGCTGAATGCCTGAACTACTGTGTAACACAAAGTAGACTTCACGATGAACACAGACCATATCAAGTTCATTTGACCAAGGCTAACAGTAACACTGTTTTACTAAAGTACTGGTTGGACTGGAACAGCTAATGAATGGTATTACAAATGGTGATGTGCCTGTAACACACAAGCACAGTGTTAGCTCTCTTGTAATCTGTTACAGTTCCTTATAGAAAAAAATACATGTTTGTGGCATTTCATATTGTTTAGAAGGTCAGAAAAAGCTGCTGTGTCATGGTCTGGAAATGAAAACAATATTACTAGGACAGACTGCTACTTTTTTGTTAATCTCATGCTTCTGCTTAGTTGATCATCCTGAGAGAGTGCAGTGAAACAGAAGACTTCCAAATGTTGTCTGAGAGGAATCTGGCTCAAATTGTATAGGCTATTTACAACTTCCTTTTGCTGAAGTTAACTTTAAGGTTTCCAGGTACATTACGTGTGTCTATATTACATCCTACCTTGCAATAAATACAAATAATAAGGTTCCTATCAACTGGACATGGTAACTGTTGGATGGGATATTATTAATGTTTTATACAAATTACTTTTAAATGAATCCTTAAAAACTTTAATAAAAAATTATTATTGTGATACTGATAGGGTGAATTTCAGTTAGTAATCACATTTCATTTATTTATTTATTTATTTAAACATCAGTTTACAACCTTTGAGCCAGGGGCTCATTTACAAAGGTACCTCGTCACATAGAGGACACGGACAGTGGCATGGGAGACAACAGATAAAACAGGAACAGGAACAACAGATAAAACAGGAACAAAGTAAGTGTCATTCAAGGTTACAGTTGGTTCAAAACAGATGAGGAATACATGGCTAATCAAGCTAGCTAAATAGGGTTAGTGATTGGGAAGGAGGGGGGAGAGCCAGGGAGGAAGAGAGGATAGGGAAGGAGGTAAGGAGGATGGGTGGAGAGCAGCTCGGTGAGCATTGTCAGGCTTTTTTTTTTTTTATACTTTAGCGGCAGATAATTCTAGAGACCTGTTAGCTTTATACTCAAAGATCTTTTATCTCAGAACAGTACTGTGACAGAGTTGGGAGATGGTAGGGGAATGATTCATAGGAGGCATGCTGTTTTCTAAGTGATTTGTTTTGACCATTAGTTTTATGCATTTTATATTTACTGTGTCACAGCCGAAAATTCTCTAATACTAGAAATGAACATGCTGATCTAGAATAGTGACGCTCAGGGTACAAAGTATTTTATCATATATTTTGCCCGAATGAAAACTGTAAGCATATCAGCTGCAATAATCTTGGTGACCTTCCATGATTTATGGCTTCGATATACTTTCTGTCATTTGGTCCCCATATATTTATATATTGAAGATACCTTCGTTCTAGACATATATTTGAAAGTGGTCATGATTTAGAAATAATTATTTGAGATCCTATATAGCTGAAAGTCACAATAAGTTTCAAATAATTATTTCTCAATCATGGAAACTTTCAAATATGTGTGGAGCTGAAGGATGTCCATACTATACATAAATATATTGGCTCCATATAGCAGAATAAAATGATGTAGTGTGATAAATCATGGGAGGTCACCAAAGCCAGGGTAGCTAATATGCTCACAGTTTTCATATACACTATACACTGACATATGAGGAGATTGTGCCTTAAATAAGTCTCAGTTGTTTCAGAGTGCAATGCTGTTAGGAAATTAATGTTGTACTCAGTAACTGGAATGGTCATGACAGGATGTGCTAAGCTGGAAATAATATGATGCTGTTTGTTGACATGACATGGTCAGGACAGTGTTCTCTTTAGATCTATTGTTCTGTTAAAAGAATAAGATACATACATCTTGTGAATAATTTCAATAAATTTATCTTGGAGACTGACAGTCTAGGAGTTGTACATTTAAAATATTTTAACTTCACCTCTATTATTGTCTGCTGAATTGGCCTTAAGGCATATTTGTTTTTCAGGAAATTTGATTAACACTGTTTTCTCAATTGTCCTTAAAATATACTGTTTGATAAAGATATAGAAAATGCATCAATCTGAAGCTGTAATCAAATGATTTTGAAAAGCAGTGTCATGCTAAATCAGCTGAGCTGTGCATTGATGTTGCCTTTAAAATGTGAGCATTTTCATGTTGGCTGCTTTGCAAAGTAATGTAGTCATAGTAAAGATTTGTGAGACATACAGTTTTTAACTGAAACATAAAATAAAATGTTGTATCAAGTAACATTACATTGCCATGTCATTACATCTTGACTCCCAGTGTAATCTTTATTTCACACTTCCTTGTTAAGTCAATCTAGTTTGACATCAAAGATATGTAAATACTTGGTTAGCCAGCTCAGCTGACAATTACCTTTGATGGGACTTTGAGGGAGATGCGGCAACTTGGTTGAAGGTTGGAGCGTTGCTGGAGGAGGTCCGGTCTTGATGCCGACCGCCTTAGATTGATGGACCATTACCAAGTCTATCAATCCAAAATCGCCTGTAAGAAGGCAGAGTTCCTGTCCAGGGAGATTGCGGCTGCTCAAAATTGACCAGCTCAGCTGTTCCAAACTGTGGACAGACTGTGCAACCCAGCCTGTCTACAAGTTCGGGAAGCATTTCTGCAAGAAGAGTGTGATGAACTTGCTCTATTTTTTGCAAATAAAGTTGCTGACATCAGATCAGCTTTCCATTTGGCACACTCTATGGGTGCTGTGGTGAACCAATGTGGGTTTGCATATCTTGGTCTTCCTTGGAGTACCATTGGCCGGCCGGTCTTCATGGATGTCATGCAGATTGTCCAGAGTGTACACCCTATATGCTATAGTTTGGATCCAGGACTTACTTCCCTTATTTTATGTTGTAGTGATGTCATTGGCCCAGTCCTAGCATGGATAGTCTGGTGCTCCCTGGAGATGGTTGAGTTTCCAAGCTCACTAAAAGAGATGGTGGTAACACCACTCTTGAAGAAAGTTTATTTGGATCCAGACTGCCTTGCTAATTACAAACCAATCTCTAACCTTCCCTTTGTGGAGAAGGTGATTGAGAAAGTAGTGGCTACACAGCTGGAGGACCACTTGACCATTCATGCCATCTATGAACTCCTCCAGTCCAGATTTTGAAAGAAGCATAGTACCGAGACAGCACTGATTTGGGTGTTCAATGATCTCCTGATGGCTGGAGATGGGAGGAGCCATTCTATCTTGGTCCTCCTATATCTCTCATCAGTGTTTGATACTGTGGACCATGGGGTGCTGCTTGATCACCTGAGGCTCACTTGTGGACTGTCGGGTATGGTCCTCAAGTGGTTTACATCATTCCTCATGGGAAGATCTCAGAGGGTGGTGTCAGGCTTTTTTTCCTCGGACCCAGTCCCATTAACGTATGGAGTTCCTCGGGGATCAGTGCTGTCTCCCATGTTGTTAGCAGTGTATATTTCCAAACCTGAAGCTGCAATCAGTAACAACTGCCGCCCCCTTCCCCCACCAAGTGTTGTATCTATTAGGATTTGGAAAATTGAATCAGCAATACTGTAGGTTAATGAGACTATTGTATGTCATAGAAAAGTTTCTCATTCAGAAATTAGCACCACTGTGGCAGAGAGCTTTTATTCTTTCAAACTAGTAAAACCATTTATTTTTATACAGGAAATAGAAATACATGTCTTAAGAGTTAGATACCCTGTTTACAAGACAGTCTTGTGCTTTGTGTAAAACTTATTTCAGAAGCTAGGGCAATAACAAATCTTGTTAAAGGAAAATGTGAACATTGTTACACTTTATACATATATTTTACAAATTTTTATTTTTTGTTGTTGAAGAAATAGAGAACTCCCTGTTGTGGTGGTGTCAAGTTCAAACTTAGAAATGTTGCTAGGGCACACAATGGAATAGCACTCAACTGCTTTCAATGGAGTAAGCAGACTTCCTTCTTTTTCCATTTATGAGGGTTCAGTGATTGCCATTGGCTCGTCTTGTGATACTAGTGCTAAGGCAGCTCTTTGTTGAAAATATAAGTGTTTCAATACAAGATGATAAAGATCAGCTAGATAAAATAATATCCATGTAGAATTTTCATATATTTGTTTAAGACACCAGCTCAGTGTCCAGCTGTTCATTTCCAACTGATGTTTTACACTTTGCGCATCCTCAACATACTGTGCAGCAATTTGGTAGCTATAATTTAAGTTCTGTCAATGTGTATAATATCCTGGCAATGGCCTTCCATTGATCCAGTTCTTAATTACATGCCTATATTGCTTTGGTATAAAATTGCTAGGTAACCATAATGTCACCTGTTAAATGTTCATTATGTACAGTATATCCTAAATGCAAAACAGTTCATTATACACACTTAAAACAGGCTAGTAAAATACGTTCTTTTCAGGCAAGAACAGGAGACAAAATCAACATTAAATTTATTCTGTTTCCAAAATGGAAGCTGCAATTCCAAACAACTCCTGCCCCAAATTGTTGTACTTCTTAGGATTTGGAAAATTGAATCAGCAATACTGTAGGCAAGTGTGACTAACACAGATGATGTTTTCAATGTTATTTGTTTGAATGTCTTAATTTTATATCTTTTGCAGACAGAAGTTTTTTTCAGACTGCAGCATCATTTTGTAAATGGAATTAATTTAAAGTTGATTTTGCCTTTTATTATATCATAAAAAGAACATATTACCTGTTTGTTTTATGTGTGTATAATGAGCTGTTTTGCAATTTAGGAGCCAGAGAATAATTGCAGAGTGGCAGATATTTTGGTTAGCTATCAACTGTACTCCAAAGCACCATTGGCATGCAATTAGGAACTGGATCAATGAAAGGTCATTGCCAGGTTACTATACTCACTGTCATAAATTCAAGTATAGCTAATCAGTTGTTGAACATTACCCTGAGGATGTACAAAGTGCAAAACATCAGCTGGGACCAAACAGTTGAATGCCTATATGACGTCTTAAACAAACAATACAGACTTCTAAATGGATGACATTTGTACAGCGGCATGGTTGGAGCCCTGCAGGCATGTTACTCTCACTGTAGAAGAGAGAAGGGACCATTACTGGATTTGGTTCCAGTTCTCTTCTTCAGTGATGTGCCCTTTGTCTTCAGTGCAGAGATCATTGGTGGTGTGTGTGTGTGTGTGTGTGTGTGTGTGTGTGTTCCCCTGCCCTGCCCCTCCATGGCTTCAGTTCCTCTCTGCAGTGCAATAGCTCCCCCCACAGGTGTACTACTTTCATGTAATACTTCCACATTTTACCATGTCATGCATGTTCAAGCAGCTCATGGCAGAAATGCTTGCTGTGCCTAAGATGACCACTGTATCTCAATGCACATGTACAAACTCCAGTGGGCATCTTGGACACAGCAGACATTGCATCCTGAACTCCATAACACAGAGAACCTTTCCACCATCACCTTCATGCTCTCCATACAGCTCTAAGCAGCCATGTTGGTTCAGACCAGAACTTGTTTTTAAAATATAATTGGGTGGCCTTAACCGTAGAAAGTAGGGAATGAGTGCAGGTTTAGAGCAGTGAGCTCTGGAAATGAGCTAGCGATGTGAGTAGTAGGACAGCCATTCTAACACACATTGAGGTACTTTTCTATTTTTTTCAATACAGTTGTGTGTGTGTGTGTATGTGTATGTGTGGTGGGCTCACTCTCTTAATCACTTGCTAAATATTGTTGTTAGGTATCCGCCTCCTGTGACCCATCCACCCATGGGTGAAAAGGTTAGCTCTAACTCCAAAGTTTACTTCGGTTCATACTGAGTGGAACCAGGGCAGCTGGAGAAGCTGCCTCTAGTAACGCTTAACACACAACGTGTTAGCAGTACAAGTTTAAACAACAAAAACTGTTGTTGTTTAACAGGCTGAAGATTTACTTACAAAAAACAGAATAGTGGGTGCCACAAATTGGAAAATATTTTTTGTATGGGTTAACAGAATGTTTTGTGAGATTGTGGGGCTGTATCTCTTACTATGTGAGAGAACATGACGGCTAGTTAAAACTGAGAATTCTATTAGCTTAGTCATTTTTAATGTAAAGAGGCAGGCAAAGACTGGGACTCATTTCCCAGTCTCTGTTGCCCAATACTGGAATGCAGGGTTGGTACTCTTAGTCAATCACATTTGAGATTCCCCCGTCCATTTTCTAAGGCATTGCAAATGTACTCATAGCACCTTACCTCTGCTAATTTGCATCAGGAAGGTTGAATATGGCAGATACTAACCATATACCTCATGTGTCAGTTGGGGGTTGTGGTTTGTGAGTAGCTGATTGTCTGGTGCCTGCATCCTTCAGCAACTATATTGTAACATGCATTTAACACTTGCAATGTACTTCAAGCAGATTCCAATATACCTGTAGATTTCTCCTGGCATTATTTTGCTATGTTTTAGCAAGCACTATTTCAGTGCATTGAATATCCTGGCCCTGGCATTCTAAATGAAAAAAAAATAAATATCTTTTTAAAACTATTATGAGCTAGAAAATTGTTTATTTGTTCCTCAGTGAAATAACCACTATTATCTTCTGGTTGCTTTTAACACTAAAAACATCCTAAGCAGTTCTCCAATTCAGGATGTTGTTACTGTTCTGCTTCTCCTTGCTTTTTTCTGATGTCATTTACTGTCCCAAGTATCTCAAATGCTCCCAATCCCCATTTAGCAGAAAGTCATATCAGTAGTTCTCTCTTCTCCCGTCCTTCATGCTGTATCTTGTCCTCTATCTCTCCATCCCAACCAGACCAAACTGTGATTGCTCCCTATCATCACCTCTTACTCTGCCTTATCTGACTTTCAGACCTGATTATCCATAGGCTTCTAGTGTCCAATTTTCAATCCTGCTGGAGCCACCTGGAGAGATTAAGGGTGCGGGGGGCAGTAAACAGAAATACACATAAGTAGGCAGTCCTTACACAGCAAACAATTGTGCTCACCTCCTAGAGGTATAGGACTCTAACAAAAGGTCCAGTTACTTTTCACTGGATGAGTTTGCCATATTACACTGCTGGGAGAAGCAAGTGACTGAAAAGGAGCATTTGTTTGACATGTGACACTGCCAGAAGGATCAGGTGACTAAGGAAGAGTATTAGTTTAACTTATAAAATGGGTAAGGAAAATGTTATAACCTGTTTGGTCCACAGTAGTGTTTGGTGAGACCACTAATAATAATAGTAAAAGACAAGTACTGACCACCTGAGCACAGTGCAGGTGAAATAAATATCCTAACTACTCACTAGAATGTCTATGTTTTAAACAGCAGCTATTTGTTTCCTGAAAAAAACAAGCACACTAACAATAAACTTGATAGATTCCTGAGTGGCTGCCAATGGCAGAGGAATTATTTTACATTAAATTTAAACATTTTCATTTTTTGTAATTTTTTTCTAAACTACTACATATCATTTGTTTTCATTTTATATTTATTGTACTTTGTTACTGATTTTACGGGTGTTGGTAGTTGCACCCCAACCACACTTCAAGTGGTGGAAGGTTTTTTGACCTGTGGCCTCATGCTTTAACAGAAACATGGAGTGTGCATCTGTGGCACAACTACCAGCACCCTGTCATACCTCACTGCATGTATGTGGCACTGTCAAAAGGAGAAGGTGTCTGAGGGAGACCATTACTGTATTTTGGCATATAACACTTGCAGCAGAAGTGATGCTAAGAGGGGCATTATTTTTCATTTCTGCAGTTGAAAAAAGGAATTTGAATGGGGATGAAAACAAAGAAAAATGGGAAACCAGCTATGGGAAGACACAGCAAAGAATATCTAGATTGTTTGGAGCGGGGGAAGCCTGAAAGCCATTGTGGGGGTAACATTTACCTGAAGTGTCCCATAAAGCAAGTGGCAGGGATCAGTGAAAGTGAAACAGAGTACAATACCTGCCCTGATGGTGAATGCAATGATTTACAGTATATTTGGCAGGGATCAATGAAAGTGAAACAGAGTGTGACGCCTGTCCAGATGGTCAGTTTGGTGGTTTACAGTATACTGATGTAACAAAATATCCCACAGAGATACACTGATATATGTATGTCAACACATCATTCTTGTTTTAAACATTTTTACTTTTGCTTATTTGATGCACATTAAATGACAAACATAAAATATAAACTGAAATACATTTCATAAAGAGGGCAGAATACATTTGTGTTATTTATATGTCCTCTGTTAAGTTAATTGTTAATGCCTATGACTTCCTATAGTAAATTATGCAGTATATAGTGAACATTTTCAGAACTGTTTAAAGAGCAAGATGTTTCAAATTAGGTTACTCAGATATAGAAAGAGACAAAATGCATGCAAATAACTATTAAGCACTTAGATAAAAAGAAACTAAATAATATATGCCAAAGCTATGGGACTCCACCACAGTGGAAGAGTACAGTACATGTAAAATATTGATATGTTTTAAATAATTCATCAGAGGATTGAGAAGTCCAAGTAGTATTCAAAAAAGGGAAGACAAAATCATACAGCTTAGGCAACTATGGCTGGGCAAAATCAATATATTAGCTTCATGTAATGTTCACAGATTTTCACAAATTTTATGAAATTCTGCACCATTACATGACATTTTAAAAAATGTCTTTTTGATTTTTATTTTGCCATTCATACAGTTAGGTACCTGAAAATTGCCATGTTTACAGATTAAAAGGAGCCCTTTTAGGATGTCAAGTTGTATGATAATTGGAGGAGTGGTTGTGATCTTATAGAGGCTCGCAATCTGGTAATTTTTTTTTTGTTACAGTACTGTATTTTCTGAAAATAGTTCTCTGTTTATAACTCAACCCCCTTTGGAGCAAGACACACCTAACATTTGCATGCATAACTATCTTGGAAGGTTCTTAGAAACTACTGTATAGTAGGTTGAATTCGCATCTGGTATACAGTATTTAGTGCAATTCAACTTGATGCACATATTCATGTCCAGTAGATTTTGTGCACCGTGCTTACCAGTAAATATGGTTTTACTGTCAGACTGTTTTATTAAACATTACTCTACTGTTGCTGCTCCATTTTGCAACCCACAATCATGACCAAAATATGTAAAGTATGTAAAAAAAAGCCACTGAGGGGGGGGAGACAGAGAGAGAGAGAGAGAGAGAGAGAGAGAGAGTAAAGAAGACACAGAAGACTTAACTGTAAAATTAAATGATGCAATTTGATCCTCTTCGCTCACCAGCTCTTGTAACTCTTTTAACTATGTACGCTACTCACAGTGCTGAATAGACTAAAACTTAACTAACATTAACTGCAGAATATATAAAAAAGTCACTAAGAAAGAGAAAGAGAGAAGGTAGACAACAAAAGACACAGAAGACATAACTGTAAAATTAAATGCTGCAACTGAATCCTCTCCTGCCCACCAGCTCTTGTAGCTTTCTTAATTATGGTTGCTACAAGTGGTAGTCATACAAACGCTGCTCAGTACTGAGGTATACCTGGGTATATTGAGGCTAATTTGCATTTACTGTAATGTGATTCGGCCTCAGTATACCCAGGTATACCTCAGTACTGAGCGACTTTTGTATGACTACCACTATTCTCACAGAGTTTAACATGTAAAAACCTAACTGTAAAATGAACTGCAGAGTATGAAAAAAAAAAACTTGCTGGGAAAGAGAGGCAGGATAAAGTGACAAAGGAAGATACAGAAGAGATCTCGATGAACTGCTGGATCACCAGATGGATGTGAGAGGGGAACAGATTGCTGAATAGGTTAGTACTCATAGTGCTGCTTGTAACCTCATGTGATTTCTCGACTGCAATGACACAGCTAGTCAATTAGCAGTCAGTAGAAGGCACTTATAAAATAGGAACAACATTTCTCACAATCTGATTGGCTAACAGTATGTTTTAGCCATGTCCTTATCATGACATAACTTGACAACTGGCACTACTTATGCTAGGCAGTGCCCCATCACAACTGGTATCAGTGCTGCACCCCCACTGAACAATTCCACACAGGTGACTGTAATCTCTGAAACTGCTGTAATAGTAGAACTGGTGACTAGCATTAGCCCCTTCACCCCCCCCCACACACAAAATATCGCTATCCACAGTTCCCTGGTACATTTGTTTATTAATGTAGTCTGACCTGCGTTGCTTTCTGTGGTTATGGCTGAGGTTAAAGAAGACTGCACTAAACACAGGGAAATGAGTGGCACAGCTTTCAAATATGGCTACAGAGTACAGATGCAGTCATCCCATACTCATTGAGAGAGCGTGGCAGCAGCCTTAAAATATTTAAAAAAATCTGAGCCACCACTTCGCTGCTACTGCTATTCAATCTCAAAATTCCATGTATTTCAATGCATTTTGAAGCTGTCCTTATAACTTGGTGATTTTACATATATATATATATATATATATATATATATATATACACAGTATATATTTCCCCCACATTTTCACCATGGCCTTTTTGGGATCCCATCTCATGTAGAAGGTATGTGGACTTTTTCAAATCCATCCAGAAAGCAGCGTCATGATCAGCCTGCTGGTCATCTTCTTCCCCCAACTAAAAAACAAAATCCCACCCTCTGCCATGAATCCCTCCCACCTCTCTGTTGCTTCACATGCCCCTTTTGAATAGATTCCACTCTCTGACAAGTACCATTCCCACCTCCTTATTGCTTCCCATTTCCTTTTACTCTTTCCAACAGATCTCACCCTTTACTAAGTATTTTTCCCACCTCCCCATCCCTTCCTTTGCCCCTGTAAATATAAACTTTAACTTCAACTTTATTTATTTATTTATAAAGCACAAGTCACCAAGTATCCAAGCACTGTACATGGAATAAAATATTAATAAATAGATAAAACCCCATAAAACACCAAAGAACTAACCATAATATAAAATTAAATATAAAATGGCACTGGATTGCCCAGTCCCCAGTGTTGATGCCCGAAATAAAAAAAAAAAAACAAAACCTTGCAGTCTTTTTTTTTGTTTGCTTATTTTACCTCAGACATCATTACCTGCCTCCCACCCAACCCACCCTCTCTGCACCCAACCTCCCTCACCCCTACCCTTACTTACCTACAGGGGCCCAGCACTGTAATCCGTTCTGGACTGGAGACACATCTTCACTCTTCATCACTGAAATAGGAGCTGATGAAATCAGATAAGCATGTCAATGTATTTCAATGCATTTTGAATTTGCCTTCATAACTTGGTTATTTTTTAAAATATTTTTTACTCCAAATTTTCAAACTGGCTTTTTGGGATCCCACCTCATGGACAAGGTAAGTGGACTTTTTAAAAAGCTGTCCAGAAAGATGATTTTAGTCACTCTGCAAAATCAACTTTTTGGGTTGGATTTGAAAATTTTCACCTACCGGATTCATAAGGTGGGGTCTTAAGAGGACTATGTTGAAAATTTGGAATCAAAATATTAAAAAACAACAAAAGTGACAGTATGAGGGCAAACTGAAATTCTTCAATGCTGGCTCATGACTTTGGTAATTTTCAATATTTTGATCCCTACATTTCAGTATAGCCACTTTTTCACACCACCTCATGAATGTGACAGGTGTCGTTTTTCAAATCCTGACCAAAATATGTTCTCATACTTGTAGTGTGAAATTACATTGCAGCCAGTGCTTTATACATGGAACCTGTCATGTTCAGAAAGAAGGGTCATAACATGTTGAAATCTTGTGGCAAAAATATCACAAAACAATGAAGTTATGAAGAAATGTTGAATGTTTTCACCATTTACTCATAACATTGTGATGTGTGTAGATTTAGGTCCCCAATTTTCAACATTGTTACTCCACCTAGTGA
The DNA here is from genome assembly GCA_016271365.2 of Neoceratodus forsteri. Lineage (NCBI taxonomy): Eukaryota > Metazoa > Chordata > Ceratodontiformes > Ceratodontidae > Neoceratodus > Neoceratodus forsteri. Next base: position 659,073,340 of record CM028130.1, read on the forward strand.
ACATGACAGGTACCATTTTTCCAAGTCTCCTCTGAAACATGTTTTTGCATTTGCTCTGCAAAGTCAGTTTTTGAATGGGATTTAATAAAAAATTCCAATTACTGTGATCATAAGGTGGCATCATAAAAAAACAGTGGACAGGATTTTCAAATGTCCAAGATTGTCAAAAGCCCTGGGTATGCAAAATGTATGGTGCACTGGGCTTGTGTTACTCTAAAGGAATTTTCCATTCCTTGCAGCAACTGACACTTGCTAGACCATCTTTTTTGTGGTCTAGCTTGCATTAATAATGGGGCCCATTTTCATAAAGCTTGTCCTGAGATTTGGTGCAAGCTGCTGTAAAGTGGGTACACTGTCATAACTGCACCTAAGATTGTAAATTGGGAGCAGCTACAGTAAACAAGAATGGTGCAGCTGCCACAAAGAAAGGGTTTGACCAAGGATTTGATGCAAGTCCTGTACCAACCTTTGAAAATCTGTCCATATAGCTGGCCCGGTGCGCTAAGGGTTGAGGCGCTGGATGCCACACCTCATACCATGCCAGAAACCCATGTTTGGGAACATGCATGGGTCATCGAGGGTTGGTAGGGGAGGAGAAGGATTGAGCATCTGGAGGACTGCTCTCCTTCTCTGAGGTGGGGGGGTCTAGGGTGTTGGTGTCAACTGCCCTCCAGTGGAAGCTGGGGTACAAGCATGCCACATCAAGATGTAGGGTGGAGCTAGACAGACATATGCACCCTTGCATCATTGCACATCCTAGCTCCAAGGGAACTGTAGCCACAAATACGCCGGCCCCCGTGTATGAGTCAGGCATGCTGCCTGACCCTTCAGCCATGACAGTTCCACTTTGGCGGCCCCACTCTGGGGGGCTTCCCAAAGTAAGGGTCAGATACTGTGGACGGGGCAAGCCTGTTCATGGGGTTGTGGGCTTGGTGGCCATAAAGAGAAAAAAAAATAATAATAAATCTGTTCATGTTAGCTGGCCCACCAGCATGGTGGTTGCAATACCAGTATTAACACCAATGACCCAGGTTTGGAAGCAAGCCCAAGGAGTCAGGAGGTTGACCAAGGAGGGAGAAGGATTGAGTATCCACTATACTGCTTTTCTCCTCAAGAGGAGAGTTGGGGAATAGCCTGATGCTCAACTGTCTCCTGGTGGAAGTGGAGGGAGAAAGGCAACCTGTGTCAACAAGGTTGGAGAGATATGACAGACATTGGCGCAGACACCATGATGTCATTGTACATTACATCTCCCACAGGGGAATAGGAAAAACCCATGGCTGGGCAAGATGACTGTTGGCCCAAAACTCAGTGAAAGACTCCTCCCAGCAATCTGGATCTGGTTCTGTTGTGTTGAGGGACTCCCTGCCACCCAACCACAGAGAAGAAGCCTTGGGGTGGGGCAATGGAAGAGGTAAGCCTTAGGAGAAGCATGGGTGATGGCGCTAGGAGCGCCAGTGTTGAAACTTTGGGTCAAAATGTCAGAAAACAACAAAGTTATGAGGAAACACTAAATTCTTTCAAAGTCTACTAATAACTTTGTGAGTTTTGCAGATTTTTGCCCTAAATGTGCACATAGCCCTTTTGCTACCCCACCTGATGTATATGACAGGTTTCCTTTTTTTAAATATCATTTGAAACATGTTTTTGAAGTCCCTCTGTGAAACCACCTTTTGAACAACATTTTAAAAAAAATCCACCTGTCTTGATCAAAACATGGGATCAAAAAAAAGGCTATGTTTAAAATGTAAAAAAAAAAAAGTAAATTATGAAGAACCAGTGAATTATTCCAATATTTGAAAGGCTATAGCCTGTAGTTCAAGGGGTGGGGAATAGCTCCTCCCACATCCCCATGTAATCCTCAGCGCTTCTGCTGCTCGATTTCAAGCATGTCAGAAATGCTGGGGATTCCTGAGCTGCATGGCTGATGAGGTTGTTTCTCCTATTTTCTCCCAACTTTGTTCCTTCTCCTGTACATCCTTGTTCTCTCCCTCTTTATTCCTCTCTTCCCTCATGTACCTCTCTGTCTCCTGTTTGTCTCCCCTTCCTTCCCTGCCTCCATCTCTCCCATTGTTTTGTCAGCCTTCCCACTTCCCACCCCTCCTCCCCACTTGGATTCTTCAGCCTCACCCCCTCCTTGTTACCCAGTACCTCTTTGGTGTTTCCTTCTTTTTCTTTGCTTGGTTCTGGTGCCTCCTGCCTTGCCAACTGCTACTCGGTTCCTCACCTCCACCGAGCGCCACCTCCATTTTCTGGACTCCACCTCGATGCTTCCTTGGGCTGGTGCTCTTGCTCTCCTGCTGTGCAGGTCTATTGCCCTATGTATTGCCTGCTACTGGACTCTCCCCCAACTGTGTCACCCTCTGGTGCTGCCTCCCCTGCCATTGCTGCCAGCCGCCCTTGTTGCAGAGCTTCTTTTCTGTGTTTGGTGGCTAGACTGTTTTTTTGGGGGAGCATTTCATCCAGTAAGTTGGTGACCTGCTACACAACTGGAGTTACTGCAGCTATTTGTAATTTCATATAAATGGCAGTGGCAATTGGAGGCATATACAGAAATCACTACCAGAACAAATTAAAGTTTAAAATGGTAGTAATGGCCGAAAAGTCTATCATTCTGAGTTGCTTAATATAAACAAACATTTTCAAATGACCTGTTCTGAAAAACTAGAGTTTGGCATATCTCATACTTCAATCCTTATTGTTCAGAGATGGAAATGGCAATTTTATGAAAGATAAATACCCCTCTTCTGCAGCTTCCTTCATCTCCCCCATCTTAATGGGAGTCTCCGTACTTACAGCCTGGCTCCTGCCAGTCCAGCCAACCTACATGGAGGCCTAGCTCACCTCATTCACTTCTGCTTCTTCCTTGGGCAGGCCTATATAGGGTCCTGCTGATCCAGACTCAATTCACTTGTTTTTACCTCTTCCTCAGATGGACCTATGTGGCAGTCCTGCGGGTCCAGCTTGCCTACATGGAGGCATAGCTCAACTTATTTAATTCAACTCCTTCCTCAGGCAGACTTACAAGGGGATCCTGCCAGTCTGGCTAAGCTATGTGGGGGCCTAGCTCGACTTCCTTGATTCTTATCCTTCCTTGGACGGACCTACATGGGGGTCTTGGTGCTCTAGCTAGATTCACTTAATTATGCTCCTTCCTCACACAGACCTACATGGAGGTCTCGACACTTCAGCTAGCCCACTTGGGGCCTAGCTTGACTCTAACACAATCATACTCCTTCCTTAGCAGACCTACACAGGGGTCTTGCTGCTCCAGCTAGCCCATGTCGGGCCTAGCTTAACTCACCCAATCATACCCCATCCTCAAGCAGACCTCAGTAGGGGTCTCACCAATCCAGTTATCCCATTAACTGGCATAGCTCACTCCTTAATCACTTCTTTTGATTCCTCTACTGCAATCCAGCTTCATTCCCACTCCAGTTCTAGTTCAAGTTTCTTATGCAGCACATCTCCATAGAGCACACCTTGTTGCCTTGTGGGTCCTTGGACATTTACATGCCTTCCTATCGAGGCACTTGATCATACTCCACTTTTACAGAAGACTCATGTCAGCATCACAGAAGTATCTCAAAGATGCCTATACCCTGACCATTCATGCATGGTATAACTATGTGCTCTCTATATGATTTCCTCATAACCATTTTACATCCAGGCACAGCTATCCAGCCTTCTCACCATATATGACATCATCATCTATCAATGTCTACATTCTTAGTAGACAGTCCACCGGCTGAGCGAACCACATATATACATTCTGCATCTTCGTCTAGTGTCCCCTCATGAGGGTTTCACCTTCTAGCCAGTCTGCATGAAAACTTTACTTACAATTCCATTTGACTAATTTCTCTAGTGATCCTACATAGGGAGCCTGCTGGTTCAGCTTGGCCTATGTGGAGACCTAGCTTACAACTAAAACATTCCCATGTTTGCCTGTGGTGAACCTGCGGGGGGGTCCCACCATTTCTGGTCCTGCCTCTTGCAGCTGGAAACCCTGATTAATCCACTTTTAGGTCACAGTCTTCCCTCTTACTACTTACTTTTGGGTGACTGCCTTGTCCTGCCTCCTCGTGCTTCAACCTACCTGTGAGTTCTGCTCCCAGGAACTGTGATGACTGATCTCACTTATGCACTACCTGTGAGGGGAGCTGTCCTCACCATGGCCTCATTGCTGCAGCTATATCCCAGCTTATGGCCTATCACAGACGTCTTGTACTTCTCTCAGGTCCTCTATGAAGGACCTCCAACAAAGACCATTGCAGGGTCTCTTCAATCAAGCTTCCTCACTCAACCTGCATGGGCTCCTCATACAGATTCCTAGCATTTACTGACCACTGGATTTCATTGCTGCTGCTTATTGCATAAGACTGCTTTCCAAACTCTCCCATTTCATCTCACATTACCATATCATGGCACCTCCAACATCACATGTCTCTTCCCTGCATTTCAATGACTTCTCCAGATGCACTTGTACTTGCTGTTCCTGCCTTCGACAAAACTTCTCTGACATTTCAGCTTGCATCTGTGCCTTACCTACATAGAGGTCTTGGCAAATGCCAACTCAGGGCCTCTGTGAAGAACCCTACCCTGCAAATTTCATGGAAGACTTTCTCCCACTTGACCAAAACAGGGTGATACTGTCTAATGCTTGATTATCTCTAGACTTTGCTCCCTGGAGTATCTTTATCTTTAGTTTACAATTCTCCATTCCTACAGAAACCCTGGATGTGGATTACTCATCCTTTCTCATCCAGACATACATTTGAATTGGACTCTTCTTCATCTGTGAGACTCTTCATACTCCAGTACTGACTTTGTGCTCACCACCAAGATTCAGAAGGCACAACTGATTGACCAGCAGGATTAGGATTTAAACTTTTGAACATATCCAGAACCAAACATCAGCCAACATTTAGGATTACCTACTCTTAGTAGGCTCAGAGGATGGGCAGGTCAGTAGCCATGTGTCCTCAGAGGTTTCCCCCACAGGGGAGTTTCCTCTCCTCCATACTACTGGTCACACTCTCCAGAGTTGTAGGTGGTTATCAAATGGAATCAATCTTTTGGGCCTTAATTTCTATACCTTCCCAGCATTTCACCAAGGATGGGGAATAGAGAGAAAAGCCAAAAATCTAAGTTATGGACATCAAGCATGTAACAGTCAAGCTCATAAGTGTACACAAGCACTGAGCTATGTACCACACATTGAATTACTTCTAACTTTAGTATTTTCAGATTTTGGCCCCTAATGATCACCATATCCCTTGTGTTACCCCAACTCATGAATATGACAGGTGTAAATTTTTAAATCCCTTCTGAGACATGTTTTTGCAGTGACAATATGAAATCACCTTTTCAATAGAATTAAAAAAATTCTACCTGTCTTGATCATAATGGAATGTCATTAAGAAGCCTGTGTTGGAAATTTAGTGCCAATATGTGGGAGCACACTGAAAATTAGATATTCCCATTCAGCTGGACTAACCTGGGTAAATGCAATCTAAAAATGTGTAAAAGCAAGACACCATTGAAAATAAGATATTGCATTTCATCTGCTTTATCATGGGTAAATATATAGAAAAATGTGTAAAAGCAGGACCCTAGTACCATAGAGCCCTCACTAAACTGTGCATCTATGCTGCTGTATCCTGGGAAAAATACATTATAAAAGCTGGACCCCACTGAAAATGTCACTTGCCTTTTAGCTCAGCTATCCAGCAGAGTACAAAAGTTGCAGGGAGGGTCAGTGGCATGCTGAGGTGCATAAGTAGAGGTATCACAAGCAAAAGATAGGAGGTGGTGATGCCATTGTACAAAATGCTAGTGAGGTCTCACCTACAGTACTGTGTGCAGTTCTGGAGGAATCACCTTCATAAGGACATTGACAGGGTGGAGGCAGTCCAGAGAAGGGTGCCTAAGATGTTACAGGGCTTGCACCAGAAAACATATGAGAAGAAATTAAAGGACTTCAATATGTACTCACTGGAGGAGAGGAGGGATAAGGGGACATGATAAAAACATTCAAGTATCTTAAGAGCATTAACAAGGTGCAGGATGGAGACATCTTCCAGTGTAAGTGATATACAAGAACCATGGGGCATGATATGAAATTGGAAGGGGGCAGGCTGAGGGGAAATGTGAGGAAGTTTCTTCATACAGAGGGTGGCAGACACGTTGAATACACTGCCACAAGAGGTGGTGGGGTGAGCACAGAGGAGGGTTTTAAACATGCAGGGGACATGTATAAGGGTACCTTAGAGATGGAAAAGAGGGGTGAAAAGCCATTGGCCATGCAGGGTCAGAGGCCACAATCTAGTGTAGGGTGTTTGGGCCAACTGGATGGACCTGGTGGTCCCTATCTGCTGACAATTTCTATGTTTCTATCCTAGGTAAATACATTATAATAATGGGTAAAGGCAGGGCCCCATTGAAAATGAGATGTTGCATTTTGGCTGAGCTATCCTGAGTAAATGAAGTGTAAAAACCTGGGAAGAGCAGGATCGCACTGAAAAAAAAATATAGCACCTGAGCTGTGCTTTTCCAAGTAAAAACAGTCCAAAAATGTGTCAAAGCTGGACCCCATTGAAAATTAGATATTACATTTCAGTTGAGTTATCCTGGATAAATTTATTGCAACACTGTGTAAAAACAGGACCCTAAAGCAGAATCTCACTGAAAAGGAGGTGTTGTATCTAAGAAAATCTATCCTGTAAAAATACATTAGAAAAGCAGGACCACACTAATAATAAGATATCACATCTCACCTCTACTATTCTGGGTACATTTGCAACAGACTGGAGTTCACATAAGGAATAGTAGTGCATCAGACTAACCAACAGACAAACTTCAAAAAAGTCCTGCGCACACCAGGCCCAGTAAATAACAAGGGCACAGGACTCAGAAAACAAATAATATTTTTTAATTTAAGACATGAAAAAGTCACTTGTAACCTGGCATGTTTCGGATGAAATGGCATCCTTTCTCAAAGGCTAATTCATCACACAGTGCAAGGCAGTTAAATACAAAATTTGAAAATACGTCGTCATGATATCATCTCTGAAATCACACTGGATTGGTTAAAAGAGAACAACATCTTCAAATTACAGGGTCCTAAGTACAACAGTATATCCCACCCTGAAACAAAACACTATATACAAGGGGGGTTATGCCTTAAATTAAAAAATATGTTTTGTTTTCTGTGACCTGTGCCCTTGTTATTTACTGAGGTTGGTGTGTGCAGGACTTTTTTGAAGTTTATCCTGGATAAATGAAATAGAAAAAATGTGTAAAATCAGGGCCCCATTGCAAATGGTATATTACATTTTAACTGGTCTGTTTTGAGTAAATATACAGTAAAATTATGTACAAGCAGAACCCAGCACAACCGCATGCAAACAAACATTTGGCATTGACAAAATGCTTGGTTTCTCTGAACTTGACCAGCTGGATTCAAGGGACCTGCTTGTCACACTGATTTCCTCAGTGTTTCTCACAGATACCCTCCCTTCAAAAGAGATACACCTACTCTTTTCCTATAGGACTTATTGTAGTACAGACATAGGTTAGGAAGCATAGGCAAACCAGACATTTTATAAAATTCACAAGTAACATTTTATAAAATAAAAATAATACAGTATAGCTCTTTATATAGGCAGCACAAACACAAAAATCCTACATCTGAGATCTCTCTTTAAAGTCTGATTCTGTCCATATATCTCGCTAATCAAACATCGCTCTCTTTCTTTATAAGATGTCTTTTCCTGGCAGTTTTAATTATGCATCCTGATTTTTGTAAGTTGTATCTCCTGTTTGTCATAAAATGTGCCAGAACTTTGTCAATTTTTTTTCTGAGGACAGCCTGAGGAACACATCTAGAGCCAAATTTTCAAAGGACCCTTAGAATGATGCAAGGCACTTCAAACAATCACTTTGTGTCAAATCCAGGTGTGCCAGAAGACACCAGGAGAAAGGACTGCTGTGTGACTGGACTTCTCTGCTGGGACTAAAGAAGAAGAACTTGTGTACTTGGACCTTTAATTTAGGGTAAAAAAAATAACAAACAAAACAAAAAAGTGTGTGTTTGTCTGAGTTAACTGAACTGAATGGGTATCTGAACAGTTATCTAGGTGCAAATCTCAGGTGATTGAAAGGACTTAATAGCTGTGAGGTTTAAATTACTTGTAGAAAGATCTAGTAAGTAGGGGGAGTGGCTTATCTAGAAGGAAGCTACATTTAAAGAATGCCTTAGAAATATTTTGCTAATAGCTTGGCAGAAGACATCAGGAGAAAGGACTGCTGTGTGACTGGACTTCTCTGCTGGGACTATATTGCCTCCTTCCCCTCCCTCCACCCGCCCACCCAAAGCTAGTTCTATTTTTATAGGCACAGGATTTGACTGACAACAGGAACTTCCTGTTTGGGAGCAGGAAGTGAGTGATCACAGAACCACCAAAGATCCACCATCCTAGAAGGGCAAGAGTAGCTCTCTGGCCCCCTCTAGCTGCTGGAGGTCTGCCTCTAAGCAAGTAAGTGGTCTACTGAGAAATATAGGATATTCTTGTCTCAGAACAGGACAATCAGGAGCTTAAAGGGCACTCAGGCAGAAAGTAAGGAGAGAGAGAGAAAAAAACAGAGGAAAGAGTAAGGATTGCAAACAGTTAAGGGGCCAGAAATAAGACATGATTGGAGTGGTGCAGTGCAGTACAGTGGCTGTGGAGCAGCAGTCTTCTGGGAGACATTCTGGAGGATGCGGTGTTCCCATCTGCAGGCACCTCCTGGGCTGAGGGAGGAGGTTGCTCATCTCCAGGCTGAGTTGGCCAGATTTCTGGGACCTCCTCTTCCATCCAGGGACCACCAGTGCACTGCTTGCCTCAGAGGTTGCCAAGAAAGAGGATGGTTGGACCACAGTGGGCTCAGGGAGGGTGAGGGTGGTGGAACAGAGGTGCATCCCTCCAGTTGTACCTCTCCACAATTCCTATGCCATTCTGGCAAAGTGTGGTTCCACTATGGAGGCACCCGCAGTGGAGACCAAGGGGGATGCTGGGAACCTCCACAAAGGAGAACTACAGGAGGGTGGCATGGGACCCTGCAGGGGAAGGAAACAACTCCTGGTGGGGGACTCTATTGTTAGGAAGGTAGAACTGGGGGAGGAAGGGGAGAGGGAGGTAAGGTGCCTGCCTGGCGCCATGGCTTGGAGGGACAGGAAGCTAATCCTCAGGATTGCCAGAGCAGCTGCACAGGTGAGAGAGCTGGATGTCATTGTCCACCTAGGGACAAATGACCTGGCTAAGAAATGGATTAGAGAAGTGCAGGAAGAGTTTGTGGAATTGGGGAGGGGCCTTAGTCAAGTAGCACTCACGGTAACCTTCTCGGAGGTGCTGCCCATCTATGGCATAGGAGAGGCTAGGGTGTTCCACACCATGGGATTCAATCAGTGGTTGAAAAACTGGTGTGGAGCCCAGGGATTTGGCTTCATTGGGGACTGGGGGTCCACCTGGAGTGATGCAAGCCTATACTGGCATGATGGGCTGCATCTGTCCGAGAGGGGAACCAGGATCCTAGGTGATAGGTTTAAATGCTTCATTGGCAAGCATTTTTTATTTTATTAAGTTGTTTAAACTAGCCAAGGGGGGAGGCACTGGAAAGAAGCAGGGAAATCCTAGCCCCCCCCAAATAATCACAGTAGTAAGTGCAGAAAACACCAACATAGAGGTGCCGATAGGGAGAAGGGCAGGATTAAATGGAGAAAGTGACAAAGGCAAGAAGGACAGGGATGGGGCAAAAGGGAGTAAGGCCATCAGGAAATGGAGGGTAATGAGGACCAGTGCCCGTAGTCTAGGCAACAAGTTCCCTGAGCTGGTGGCCTTGATGGAAGAGGGATGTCTGGATATCATAACAGTCACAGAAACATGGTACACAGAGAACCATGACTGGGATGTTAACATACCAGGGTATATAACCTACAGGAAAAACAGGCAGGGGAGAAGAGGGGGAGGAGTAGCTCTCTATGTAAAGGAAGGGATAAAAGAAACTGAACAAAAGAGTAAACAGGGAGGAGAGAAGGCACTGTGTGTCACCTTGGAGACTGGAAACGGCACCACAATCCAGACAGGGGTTGTGTATAGATCCCCATGTCAGGGGGAAGGAATGGACAAGGATATGATAGAAGGCATTCTTAGAATGGCAGAGAAAGGGGAGATACTGTTGATGGGAGACCTGAATATGCCAGATGTTAACTGGAGCACATTTGCTGCAGCCACATCCAAGAGCAGGGCCATTCTTGATGCCCTACAGGTGGCAGGCATCAGACAGCTAGTTTTGGAACCCACTCGTGAGGGAGCAATCTTAGACCTTGTACTCTCAAACAGGGGCAGTGAGAGGATCTCAGGTCTAGAAATGGGCTGCCATCTGGGGACAAGTGATGATCAAACAGTGTGGTTCATGTTAAATTCAGCTACAGAGTCAAGCCATACAAAAGTGAGGGTACTGGACTTTAGGAGGGCTGACTTTGGCAAGATGGGAGAGTGCCTCAGAAAAGCACTAGCAAACAGGCTAGAAGGAGGTATGGAGCAACAATGGGGAATCATCAAAACTACCATCACAGAGTCAACAAGCCTTTTTGTGAAGCAAATAAACAAATCAAAATGAAAGAAAAAGCCACTATGGTTCTCAAAAGAGGTGGCTGTGAAAGTCAGGAAGAAAAAGATAGCATTCCGGAAGTATAAGGAAACACAGAAGGAGCAGAACAAAGAACTGTACCAGTTAAGGCTGAAGGAAGCAGGGATGGAAGTCAGAATAGCAAGGCCCAAACTGAGGAAACGATAGCCAACTCAGTTAAGAAGGGGATAAAACCTTTTATAGTTGAAGAGCGAGAAAGACAAAGGGAGGGATAGTGAGGCTGAATAGAATGAACGTTGGGTGGGCAGAGGGGGACAGTGAAAAAGCAGGGATACTGAATGAATATTTCTGCTCAGTAATCACAAAAGAGGAAGGGGAAGTGCCTAATCCAATTAACAGAAGCACTCTTGATAGGGGGTCGATCCCAGTCCTTTCACAGAGGAAAGGGTTCTGCAAGAACTTCTAAAACTGAAGGTGGACAAAGCAATGGGTCCTGATGGAATTCACCCCAGAATTCTAAAAGAATTAAGGGAGGAACTAGTGAAACCAAGGGCTACTCTTTTTAATAAATCATGGGAGGATGGTGTGGTACCCGAGGACTGGAGGAAGGCAGATGTGATTCCCCTTCACAAAAGTGGGACCAAGACAGAGGCAGGAAACTACAGACCTGTCAGTCTGACCTCTGTGGTAGGGAAAGTGATGGAGTCACTTCTGAAGGAAAGAATAGTTGAGTACCTAGAGGTCAGTGGAGCACAGGACCCAAGGCAGCATGGGTTCACAATGGGAAGGTCATGGCAGACAAATCTAATAGATTTCTTTGACTGGGTGACCAAAGTAGTAGACCAGGGAGGGGCTGTGGACATGGCCTACCTAGACTTTAGCAAGGCATTTGACACAGTACCACACAAAAGATTAATAGTCAAATTAACCAGCCTGGGAGTGGGTCCCAGGGTGGTAGCCTGGGTAAAACATTGGCTGTACAACAGGACACAGAAGGTAATTGTAAATGGAGTCCACTGAAGAAAGAGGGGTTACTAGTGGGTACCGCAGGATCAGTATTGGGTCCAGTCCTTTTTAATGTCTTCTATTAGTGACATTGCAAAGGGACTGGAAGGAAAAGTTGCCTTTTGCAGATGACACAAAGATCTGCAACAGGGTTGATACACAAGGAGGCATGGAAAGGATGAAAAGGGACTTGGCAAGGTTGGAGGAATTGCCAGTATGGCAGCTAGGATTCAATGCAAAGAAGTGCAAATAATGCACCTGGGAAATAAGAACCCAGGGGAAGAATACACAATGGGTGGGAGGTAGTAACAACAACAAAAAGGAAAGGGACCTGGGGGTAATCATATCAGATGACCTTAAGGTTAGCAAGCAATGTGAGAAGTCAGTAGGGAGGGCGGGGGGTATACTGGGATGTACAGGGAGAGGCATCGGCAGTAGAAAACAGGAAGTTGTTATCCCTCTGTACAGACAGTTGGTGAGACCCCATCTGGAGTACTGTGTCCAGTTCTGGAGACCCCATCTCTGCATGGACATAGACAGGATAGAGGTAGTCCAGAGGAGGGCAAATAAAATGGTTCAGGGTCTGCAAGAGTAGCCATATGAGGAGAGACTAAAGGAGCTTAATATGTATACCCTTGAGGAAAGAAGGGAGAGGGGGGACATGATAGAAACGTTTAAGTACCTCAGTGGAATCAACAAAGTCCAAGAGGGTAGCATCTTTCAGAAAAAGAGACATGCAAGAACAAGGGGACACAATTTAAAGATAGAAGGAGGGCAGTTCAGGGGCAATGTGAGGAAGTATTATTTCACAGAGAGGGTAGTGGATGCATGGAACAGCCTTCCTGAGGAGGTTGTGGTGGGGTCTAAAACTGTGGGAGAATTCAAGAATGCATGGGACAGACATAAGGCAATTCTTGTGGGGGGGGTAGGAAGAAATAGGCTGTTGGTTAACTAGGATCTGCGGCCTATCCTGTAGGTAGAGAAATAGGCAGACTAGATGGGCCAAGTGGTCCTTATCTGCTGTCAAAGTCTATGTTTCTATGTTTCAAATACTGTGTACCACATTTTGTAAGAAAAGCATTGTCTGTGTCAAAGTCCTCACAATGATGCAAGAGGTCTGCTGCATCAAAAAACATTTTGCATGTGAAGAGAATGATGCAGATGAGTCAAAAATTCATGAGACAAGAATATTCAATCTGAGTTGCCACCAGACACTCGTTTTATCTGCAGATTAATCTGCACTAGGCATTTTTAAATCATGGATAGAAATGAGAAAGGTAAAGTGTGCCCCACTGAAAATTGAACCCAGACCCCTGGTAATACTGTTCCAGTGATCTAGTCATTATGCTACAGGGCTCACACAGTTAGATGGTTAAACGGTCTTTCCCTTTGAACTCACATTTCATCTCTCTAGTGTTGCAAAACCAGCAAGCTCAAGCTGAGTCAAAAAGATAATGCTGGAGGTAAGAATGGCTCAAGATGAATCAAAAAGATAATACGGGAGGTGAGAATGACTATAGCGGAGTCAAAAAGATGAGTGATGCATGGAGTGAAAATGACAAAGGCTGTGTCAAAAAGACAATGAATGAGGTCAGACTTTGACTCAAGCTGTGTTAAAAAGACCAATGCATGGGGTAAGAATAACTAAAGTTGAGTAAAAAATACAGTGAATGAAATGGCCAAGAAGATGGCATAGCAAGCCCCCAAGATACTTAAAACTAGTCCCACAGGAGAATATTGGCTCTATACTCAATCCACTACATAAGCTACCCTCTTGTTTATATGCTTCACTGTCAGTTAGACCAACTCTGACTGGATAAAAGTGGCATACATCTTCTGTGGAGTGTCAACAGTGTCCACCTTTGAAAATTCAGAAAAAGGGGATGGTGCATCCTTTGGGGTTTTTTTTGATGCAAGCTCCATTGCAACATGGTCCACCGATTTATTTTTTTTGTTACAAGTCACTTTGGTGTAGGCAGTTTAACTTGTGACACAAGCAGCAATAGAAAACTGGAACTAATGCAAGTTTTCACACAGCTTGCTCCTTGCGTCATTCTTTTAGGAGGGAAAGCACCTTGAGTCATTCTCTGATCTTTGATAATTGAGCCCCTAGTCTTTAAAAGGTGCAACACAATAGAACATTCTGTCCTAGGGATGGTCTCCTGTTAACAATTCTGTTAAGCTTGTGGAGGTCAAAATATATGTTATGGTCAATCTCCTGTGTTCCAGAATGACATATTCTCTAATAAACCCAAGTAGCTTTCTGCAGTAATTTAAAACAATATAATTATAAACATTTACAAACCAAGGGATATCAGTTTCATATAAAGATTGACATATACTACTTTTAATCAAAGAGAAGAAAGGGGAGAAGGAAAGAATGGAAACAGCAAGTGTAGGAAGGGAGTTGATGGAGAAAATTATGGGACAATTGGCATGGCCAATTCTTAGGTGCCACAAGAACATTTGATTTCACAGACAGACAGGCAAGAGACAGACAAGTGGCAAAATAATAGAGGACAAAATAGATCCTTGCTTTTAACACTTTCTACATAACAAATGGGAGAGGGTCTTACTCAACCCCGTCACACTTATCTCTAGAAATAACCAGATTTTCTTCTTTTTGGCATCCTGTCATTTCCTTTCCCTGTCAGATCTCTGTAGGTTAGAGACGTGCAGAATAACGAATTTCCAACAAAATGGAATTCCAAAGAATTTTAGAAAATTCTGCTTATTTCAATCATTTAAGGAATTTCAATACTCTGTATGAGAATTTATTTTTGTGGAACAATAATCCACAATTCATATAAACTGCAGATTCTTTTGCCACCATCCACAGAAAATTATTTTGCCATTTATATGCTCCACAGAAAATTATTCTGCAGTTTGCACATAAATTCTTTTCAAATTCCACAGAATTTAAACATAAATTCCACTAAGCATTTCAGAAGCAGAATTGCATTTCCATAGCAATTTCAATGGTGAAATTTTGCATTTTGCACAGCCCTACTTTTAGTACTTCTAACGCCTGAACATCCATGTGCATTTGACCCTCTGACCAGTAGAATTTATGGGTATAATTCTCCAATTACCTGACGTCAAGTAAAAATTGCCCTTTTATGCTTCCTTGCACTGAGAGCCTACTATTAATTTGCTACTTAGCTCTGTTGCCTTTCCCTTGGTGAACCCATGTTTCAAACCCCTACCACTAGTGAACAACGCACTAGCAAACTCCCCTATTCACTAGTATATATCCCTCTAACGGAACATTCCATTGACATGCCCATACCACCTCCTTCTTGGTAGAACTGCAGTCCATCTTGGATTGGCTATGGGTGACATTCATTTAACTTGTACTAAAGGCAGGCAGATCACCTTAGTTGTACTAGCAACATGATCCTGCAATGCCCCTCCAACACTCCTGGTACAGTAACATCCAACACCATGTTCCATAATGACTAAAGATGTTGAAATACTTCTGTTACAAAGGCTTCCATTGCAACTAGCACTGATGTTTGGTGTCACTTGGTGCCAGTGTTTTTAAGTGCTAAACTATGCATTGTTATCTGAGTGGTTGTTAAATGGTCAGCAGGTGGCATTTTGCAGAAACAATTCTGTGGATGTGTCTATCTCAGAAACCATGTTTATACAATAGGGACAAGCTGATATGTGATGGAATAAATCACCATATTTTCACCACTGCTGAATAAATCCTTTGTGACAATTTCTTACATTCATACACACAGTGCATACATCACTAGGTGATATTGTCTCTGTCATTACATCACGGACAGAGCAGCAGATATGTCCTATCTATTGGAAATACTTTCAAGGACCTCCTAATAAATATTTTACTCACCTGTCCCAATACCATCAGTATTACAGTTTTCCATGAATATCGTGTGCTGTCAGTGACACTGCTCAGACAGCACACAGAATCAGTATCAGCAACACATATCACATTTAATATTGTTCAAGATGAGTATGCAGTTGTGCCAAAAAATTTCTCCAGAATACTCCAACAATATGAATTACTCCATACTAATTACTTCTGTTCATTTTTTCACAGGTCGTCACTACGACAACCCATCTCAAAAGAGTTTGAGTCCTACAGTCAGATAGTGATTCCGACTGAGACATCGGCAAAGTTGTCTTGTAAGTAACACAGTCTCATGCACGAGACCTTTACTGCAGACATTACAGTAAAAACACAAAAGAGAAAAGACTGACAGCTTACCTTTAAGTTATTCTCATCCAAAGATGTTAATCGGTGCTGAAGTGAAGCCAAAAATAAGAGAAACAGACAGTCTGGTGAAGTAAGCCAGAGAAATGCTAAAAAAGTAAAGAAACACAAAATAAAATCCAATGCACACACCCAAAAAATAATAAAATAAAGTTACTAAAGCCCACTCAAGATACTGATTCCAATGAATTTGTGTGATGCTTGTCACTACTATACTTTCACTATGGATCCCCATATAAATGCAACATTACTGCGACTCTACCAAACCATTTCCTCCTTTCTTCACAGCAGCTCAAGTGTACAGATTGCACAATGTATGGCGGTAACTTTCACAAAATTATCACAATATTCTACAGTTTTCACAAAATGTCATGCAATTCAACTTTAATTACTGATGTTATTTTACAGTTTGGGTCTGCTTATAATGTGACCATCCTTTCAGCAAGAGATTAGAAAGTTAACATATGCAGCCTAATTTATAAGGTCTATAAACCTACCAAAACTGATGATATTGCTGCTGAAAATTTAATTATAAAATGTATGAATGTCTGTTGACTTCTGACTCAGCCCCCTTAAAGCTAGAGATCCAAAACTTAGAAAACATTCCAATGATTTAGGACTCTTTATACATACAACAGTCTGTGCAATCTAGGCTAGTACATTTAAAATCATATGGAAGTAACTAACATTAAAATTTTGGCAACACTTTGCAAAATGCTCATGGATGCAGAATTGTAATTTCACCAGAATTCTGCTGGCAAATGTTACATTTCAGCCAACACTAAAGCTAGCTGATTGTTCATGTTTCTTGTTTCCTGAAAGGGTACTTCAAATACAGGACTTTTTATTCAAGAAACAGCTGAAATCCAATAACCAAGAAACCACTTTTGAAAATTATGAAGTAAAAGAAAACCTGAATGAAAAAGCTATAACACTTAAAAGGATTGCTGTTCATTGGTTGGTGGTGGTGGTGGTGGTGGTGGGTGGGGTGGGTCCACTGAGTTCTGTTTATATTGCTTATATATGTTTCATACTATTAACACCCTTAGAAAATAACTTAGGAAAGACAGCAGTGTCAGTGGCTCAACAGGTTGCACACTCACCTCTGAGGCCGAAAGATCAGAAGGCCATGGGTTCTATCCCCACAGCAGGCAACTGGGTTAAATCCCATTACTAACACTGTGGTGCAGCATGGGGGGGGGGTTCTGCACTCCTGAAGTGCCGTCTTTCAGATAAGATGTTAAACCAAGGTCCAATCTGCCTATTCAGGTGGATGTAAAAGATCCAATG
Organism: Neoceratodus forsteri; assembly: GCA_016271365.2. NCBI lineage: Eukaryota > Metazoa > Chordata > Ceratodontiformes > Ceratodontidae > Neoceratodus > Neoceratodus forsteri. The sequence goes on from CM028130.1 coordinate 659,090,510, forward strand.
TCACTTCTCAAAAAGAGCAGAGAAATTTTTTTTGCAACTTTCTAAATAAGTATCAATAACACATTAGTAAGCACATGAAAAGCAATACATAAATAAATCATGAAAAAGAAGAAATAAAGTTAACCAAGTATTATAACAAATGGCCAAATTTAAACTTTAGATCAGAAATTAATCAAATCCTATACAATGAAAGACATAAAAGAAAATAAGTATTAATGCATACTACCCTATCTATCAAATAGTATACTTGTTAACTGAAACAAAAGCTCATAAATGAAAAACACTGAAGAGCTTGTGAATTACCATGCACCCCCCCACTAAAAAAGTAGGAGAGTTTTTTTTTTATTGTAACTTCAAAACAAATTACATACAAAGCAGTGTTTCTTCACAAGAAAATCATAAAAAGAAATAAGGAGACATAAATATTACATCATGCATCAAAATATAATTCCATGTTCATAACCCTAATAAAAATAGAATTACTGAAAGCTGGCCTTCTCCTCCCCCCCCCACCCACTAAATAAGTGGGGAAATGTATTTCTTAACTGGTCATGTGGGCAACAACATACTGTTCCATTTATACATAATACAATATTCCCTATGAGAATCCTATGGGGTTATTAGGAAGAACAGTGGGAAGCAAACTTAAGTATACCCCTGTTATCAAAGCAAAACAAAGGGCTCCATATGAGGTTACCAAGGCAACAAGAGCTTCATTTACATCCATGGTAGGCAATTTTTGAATATCGTTGACCAAGGATATAACAGATATTCCAACAAAATCAAAGCTTACATTACTCCTGAAGCCTGGATTTCCTATTTTTCAGAACTTTATTATTCACAAGAGGAGAAGGAAATGCAAGGTGACCACAAACAACCAGGAGGCATAATCTATCCAAGGCCAGTTTTGATCACCGAGGATGAAATCTGGCAGGCACTAAATCTACTAAAGACAAATAAAGCACCGGGTCCGGATAGTATTCTGGGTGACCTATATAAAGCCTTCCCAGGCTGGTGGAATCCTTTTCTCCTTATTTTATTCAATGGGCTGGTACAGGGATTGGAATGCCGCTCCAGTTGGGTTGGTAGTACCATCTTCCCAATCTTTGAAAAAGAGGACACCAATAATCCTAAAATGTATAGGCCTATTAGCCTAATAGATGTGTCCCAAAAAGTTTTTTTCCAGAATAATCTTGGGCAGATTGCTTGTATGGGCTGAGGAGAACTCAGTGCTGAATGAGGCACAGAACGGGTTTTGGAAGAACCATTCTACTATTCCGTATTGCTAGGTGTTACAGCACTTGATTTAGAAGTACACCAAAGTGAGGAAATCTAAGTTACAGTGTTGCTTCATGGATTTCTCCTCAGCCTTTAACAGTATTAGCAGGAAGATTCTTTGGGGCAGGCTTAAGGAACTGAAGTTGGAGACCTCACTGTTGGACATTATTATTAGACTTCATGAAAACACCGGGTCTAGAGTCCAATTTAATCAATATGGTCATCTGATAGAAAAATTTGATACAAACGTGGGGGTCAGACAGGGATGTATCTTGGTGCCCACTTTGTTTAATACATACTTTAATACAATATTAGACCAGAAATGTAACCCTGACTTTCATGCCCCAAAAATTGATGACTATAGGATTGAAAGCCTAGCTTACTCAGATGACTTGGTGTTGCTCTCTACTTCAGTCTCTGACCTTAAAAGAAAATTACTCCTTTTTGAATCTCTTTGTGATAAAAGAAGCTGAAAATTAATTACAGCAAGACCAATATCATAGTGTTTAGTAGTCAAACCAAGAATGTGGTAAACTTTAAGATCAATGGCATCCATATAGACACTGTTAAGTGCTACGACTATTTAGGGGAATGATTTGCCAAAAACTTATCCTGTACCAAACATCTGGAGACTATTCAAAATAAAACGGGATCCTCAGTAAATGCTTTAAAAATCTTTAATAACAAAATGGGGAAAAATATCAGTTAAAGGAATCCTGAGAGTCGCTAATGCTAAAATAAAAACGAGCATGCTTTATGCTTCTGAAATATGGGGATATACTGAGGCCAAAGGCCTAAAAACAATCTTAAAGAAACTTTATAGACATATTTTAATGTTACCACAGGGAACTCCTAACTGTATTCTTGCACTGGAGTTAGGACAGCGTTCTCTGTCTTCTCTCATGCAAGAATACAAAATCCTTTTTCTGCTTAAACTTTTACTTTTGCCTGACTATAGATTCCCTAGAATGTGTCTAGAGGAAGGCATTAAACTGGCCAATATGGGATACATACACCCTTCTAGCCAGCTTATTGAGGAAGTAATAATGCCTGCTGGGCTGGTATTTCTCCTATATAAAATCCACATTAGACCTTTTGAGGAAGTTAGGTTGGATGTTAGATTGAGAATTGGTGACTTGGATAAAAAATTTTATTTTTCCCAACTCTCTAGTCTTAAACTACATGATTTCTATAAAAAATTAAGGATTCTTGGGGTTTGGAGCCTTATCTTTCTCTTTTAACTTGTCCTAAACTCAGGAGAATGTATATAGAACTAGGAAATGAATGCTATAATGCCCAGTTCATATATTTCAGACAAAGGGGAAAGGGGATACTTTCTCCCTCTGCAATTGTGGATTTGGGGCCATTGATGACTTAAAATATGTGGTCCTGTTATATCCCCTATATGCTTCCGCTTGAAGGAAATGGTTGGGTAGATTTTCAGGGGAACTCAATCCCCTCCTGCTGATCTTGTAGAATATCTATTTAATGCCAAGGATAAAAGTATGACAGAGATTTTTGCAAAATTCTTACTGTCAACACATTTGTAATACATAGGTTTGCACTGTATTCCAAGATATGAAATCTGTTGTAATCCCCATAGAGGCCACTTAGCATATTTATGTATTCTCATGTTGGTGATCAAATGTAATTGAGTGGTTTATGCTCATATGGCCTTCATTTGATTTGTTTCTATTATTTTATGTATGATGGAGCTGATTTTAGTATATTGTAACTGCTATATGCTGAACAATAAAATTTGTACTTACTACATCCAGTCAACTGCGGCCCACCAGGCTTGAAAATTCTGAAAAAAATATTGTACATTGTTCCTGACACTTAGTTTTTAATATTGCATTTTTCTATCATAGTAAACAATACTTCTATGAAAGGATGTTGCTGTTGAATAGATAACCTACATCTACTATTCCAAATATAACATTTGAAACACACTAGATATTACCACAGTGCACCTTTATCCATTTTGGTCCATTGATATTGAAGAATTCCCAATAATAACATGTCTGACATTAAACCAACAGAAGGGAATCTATGCCACTTTTATTTCAATAGTTTCCAGAAGGATTACACATATGGGCATTTAAAAAATAAATGTGATATTGTCTCAGTCTGGTTAATATAGGTAGGTCTTGGGCAGTACTTCTCTTCCACGCCTTTATGCTTCAAGTTCCCTTTAACATTGAACTTGTTATGTAGTACCAACCATGTAACATCATACATTTGGGGGAAATTCTGTTTAAAAAAATCATTTTGGAGATACTTATAAGGTCATGCCCAGGACGAGACTCAAAATGAGAATTTTCAAAAAATTACTTCTCCATAAGCAATATATACAAATCTTTTCTGGCCAGACTTTAAAGTTGGTGTTTAGTAAGAGCCCATAGCTTTATCTTACTAAAGCAATGAGGGAAAGAAATTGGAATTGCCTCTAGAGATTTCTGTTTATAAATTTGTAAATCCATGGGCCAGTCCCTTAAAAAGTGCCCAAGATTATCTTGAATCCAAGGGGTCTAAATTAAGGATTTCTGCTGTAATAATGGTTTCAGGTTATTGTTTACAAACATAGCAAAGAAAAACCGGTCATAATTCACCATATTTAAAACAACCTGTTGTATCGGCCGATACAAAATTCCTCTTTTAAATGGGTTTAACCTGCTTCCCCAAATGCAGGTAAAAAAACAACTATAAATTCTAGTTTCCAGGGTCTTGGGTAGAATGAATACTGCACTCAAACGCAGGAATAGAGTTAAAAGAAAAGTTTTCACCATAAAAATCCTTTTACGCTTCACCATGTTCCACTTATTCCACGCTGAGACTTTTGTTTGTGCCTTGTCCAAAATTTTCTCCCAGTTTAAGAAGACTAAGTCACCCTGTCCCAAAAATAAACCCAAAATAGAAACAGGTTCTTTTTCCACAGGGATGCCAATAATACTATCTTTTTCATAAATTGTATCCCCTATATGTATGCACTTACTTTTCTGGTAATTAATGGTGGATTGGGCTACTAAAGAGTAGTCTTGTAACAAACTGTTGGCCTGTATACATGCCTTCTCATCTGCCATTACAAGACACAAATCAACTGCATAAGCAAGAGTTCTTATTTCAGGTACTGTACTAGAAAAAGTAAGGCCAGCGATTATATGACATTGATTTATCTTGTACAAGAGAGGGTCTATGGATAATACGTATAACAGGGGGCTTAATGGGCACCCCTGTCATACTTCTCTACCCACTTTTACTACTTTGCCCAACCACCCATTACAAATTGGCATTGATGACATCTGTGCATAACATGCCTGTATTGTATTACCTTAATGAACTCTAAAGTTGTCCCATAGGCTTCCAGACAATTCCATAAATAATCATGTGGCACCCTATCGAATACTTTAACCTGATCTATGCTAAGAATGTATCCTGTTAGATATCCTTCCTGTCTTCTTTCTATTAGGTCCCTCAGGATGACCAAAATGTCAGTAATAGATCTCCCTGGTACTGCACACATATGTGAAGGATGTGCTGCAGTTAATCTAGAGCATAAAAGTTTGGTGAAAATTTTAAAATCTGCATTTAACAAAGTAATGGGTCTCCAATTTGAGCGACACCTTTTTTCTCCTGATTTGTAAAATAAAACTACCAACCCTTTGGATAGAACTTTTTTATAGAATGAGTAGCTAATATTGTATTATATATCTGCAACAGTTCTTCCATTAGAATGTTGGACAATACCTTATATAATTCGTAGGGCAACCCATCTATACCTGGGGCTGATCCTGGTTTTAAGGTGGACAAGACTCCCTGACGCTCATGTGCTATTATATGTGCTACTAAGGTCTGTTTCATTGAAACAGAAATCTGTGGGAGGCCACATGAAGTCAACCAAGATTTCATATGTGAATGGGGCAAACATGTGTTCCAGATAATCACCTCTCTTCTTTATGATCTCATTTTTTCCTATTATTTTTGTCCCTTTAGATGACTTAATATAAGTAATATTCTTGATATTTATTCTGTACTTGACAAAATTCAAATGGATTAATGAAAGCTTGTTTCCCTTGTGTTTCAAACTGCTGTTCTTTTTCCTAGTGATTTTAACCTACTATATTAAACATGTGCAAGTTTATCTTTTAACTATTTTATATCTTCAGAATAATCCCCTAGTTTTGCTTCATGGAGGCACAATAATTCCTGTAACTGTAAATGAAGAGTACTATATTGATCCGTTTTTATTTTGCTATTTATTCATTCCGTTTTTTAAAGTAATCTTGAATCTCATTTTTTGTGTCCTCCCACCAATCCTGAGCTGAATCATATAAAAACAGGACTGCTTTTCATGCATCAAGTATATATTGAAAGTCTTGAGTAATCAAGGGGTTATCCAGTAAGCTCAAATTTAATTTCCAGTACACCGGGTCTCTTCTCATTTTTTTATAGTTAGCTATAGTAAGACTAAGTATAGCATGATCTGAGGAATTTATTAGGGCTGTTAAAGTTTTAGATATTCCTACTGATTCTGACACAAACACATAATCAGACTGGCACAAGGCATTAAGAAGGGGGAGAAGGACTTCTTTAGGTACATCAGGGAGAAAAGGGCAGGATGGGAAGGTGGAGGGTGGAAGCTGGTTACCCTTAATGCTAGAAGCCTTGGGAGGAAAATTGCAGAGTTACAGGTGCTCATGGCAGAAGGAGAGGTGGACATTGCGGCCATCACAGAAACATGGGCCACCCAATACAATGACTGGGACCTGTCTGTACCAGGGTACAGGTTAGTTTGTAGGGACAGGGTGATTGGGAAAGGAGGTGGTGTGGCACTATATGTGAAGAAAGGACTGAAGTGTGTAAGGCAGGAAGGGGAGGAGGGTAGTATGGAGTCAATTTGGATGCAAATCCAGGATTCCAAGAATAGGATTCTTAGAATGGGAGTGGTGTACAGGCCACCATCTCACATGGAGGAATTAGACAGGGAACTAGCGGGACAGATCAGGAGGACCTGCGAGAAGGGTAATGTGGTGATTGTGGGGGACTTCAAAATGCCAGGTGTGGTCTGGAGTACCCCAACAACCAGGAACAGAAGGGAGCAGGTACTGCTGGATGCCTTCCAGGGCAGCTTCCTGCTGCAAATGGTCAGTGAACCAACCAGATTAGGGAATACCCTTGACCTTGTGCTGGCAAATGGGGACTTTGTGAGAGAACTTACAGTAGAAGAACCTCTGTCAGGGAGTGACCACCACTCAGTATGGCTCACATTGGATATGGGCAAGGAAGGAGTGGAATCTGGCACAAGAGTGCTGGACTTCAGAGGGGCCGACTTTGGGAGGATGGGGGAAGTGATAAAAGGGTACCTGGCCAGAATTCAATCTAGTATGGACACTAACCAGAGGTGGGAGCTCATAAAGCTGGGGATAGTGGAGGCAACCAAAACCTGCTGCAAGGCCCACAGCTAAAAGACTAGGGCTAAGAAACTGAGCTGGTTGAGCAAGGAGGTAATGGAAAAGGTAAGGAGGAAAAGAGCTGCCTTTAGGAAGTACAAGAAAACAGGGAGGCGGGGGGGAGGACAGGGAGGAGTACTTGACAAAATCGAAGGAGGTGACAAGGGCAGTAAGGGGAGCCAAAGCATCTATGGAACTCAGGCTGGCACAAGGCATTAAGAAGGGGGAGAAGGACTTCTTTAGGTACATCAGGGATAAAAGGAGCTGTAAGGACCACATAGTAAGGATTAGGAAGGAGGGGGGTTGGGTGTAAGCAGGGTGTGTTAAGGCAGAAGCACTAAATGAGTACTTCTGCTCAGTATGTACTAAAGAGAAGAGGGGGTGACACCCAAGGGGGGAGAAATGGCAGAAACAGAGTGGGAAGGGGTGACAGATGGGGAAATCATGGAGGGCAGAGTTCAGGAAGATTTGAAGGGACTGAGGGTGGACAAGGCACCAGGCCCAGATAACATCTACCCCAGAGTACTGAAGGAGCTGGCAGAGGTCCTTGCAGGACCTTTGGCAGACCTATTTAATGCCTCACTACATTCAGGGTGTGTACCTCAGGACTGGAGGATGGCTCATGTGGTACCCCTCCACAAGAGTGGCCCCAAGGATGAACCGGGAAATTACAGACCAGTGAGCCTCACATCCATTGTGGTTAAGCTAATGGAGACTATCCTGAAGGAAAGGCTGGTGGATCTCCTAGAGGCCAAAGGACTACAGTACAGCAGACAGCATGGCTTCATATGGGGCAGCTCCTGCCAAACCAACCTTGTGGAGTTCTATGACTGGGTAACTAGGCAACTGGACAGGGGCCATGCAGTGGATGTCCTGTATCTGGACTTCAGTAAGGCATTCAACTTGGTGCCACATGGAAAGCTGGGAAGTAAGTTAGTAGGCACAGGGGCGGGTGCAAAGCAGGTGAGATGGGTAGGAAACTGGCTTCAGGGAAGGCAACAGAGGGTGGTGGTGGGTGGTGAGCTCTCACACTCAAGGGTAGTGACGAGTGGTGTTCCACAGGGCTCAGTGTTCGGACCAGTGTTGTTTGGGATATTCATTGCAGACATATCATGGGACATCAAGAGCAAGATCAGTCTGTTTGCTGATGATACCAAGGTAGGGGAGGTGGTGGATGACCTAGGGGGATGGCAGGGGTTGCAGGATGATCTGGCAAAGCTTTAAACCTGGCAGACACCTGGCAACTAGGGTTTAATGCCAAAAAGTGCAAAGTGCTGCATTTTGGGATGAAGAACCCAAGGAGGAGTTACCAGCTGGGGGGAGTGCAGCTAGCCCAGACAGAGGAGGAGAAGGATCTGGGCATGCTCATTACAGGGTCAATGAACAACTTGGCACAATGTAGGAAGGCAGCTGCAAAGGCCAACAAAATACTGGGTTGTATTGCAAGGGGTATATCCTCAAGGAAGGAGGAGGTGATTCTGCCACTGTATAGGTCATTAGTTAGACCGCACCTGGTGTACTGCATGCAGTACTGGCGCCCGTATCTGAAGAGAGACATTAAGTTGCTGGATGGGGTGCAGCGCAGGGCGACAAAGATGATCAAGGGGCTGGGGGACTTATCATACAAGAGGAGGCTGAGGGAGTTGAACATGTACTCACTGGAGGAGAGGAGGGACGGGGGTAATGATTGAAACCTTTAAGTACATGAAAGGAATAAACAAGACAGGTACAGAGGGGCTGTTCAAAGTAAGGAGGGAGGGACACCAGGGGCCATGATATGAGACTGGAGGGAGGAAGGTTCAGGAGGAGATTAGGAGACACTTTTTACAGAGAGGGTGGTGGCTGGGTGAACGTACCTGCAGAAGTGGTATCCAGTAGAACAGCGGACTGCTTCAAAAGGGATGGGACAGGACAAGGGAGGGATAATGAAGGGGAAGGGTGGAAGGGGGGGCAGCTGCAGAATAAGGGGTGCTAGCTGTACATTCAAGCAGACTTGATAGACCTCTAGGCCTTTATCTGCTGGCTAATTTCGTATGTTCGTATAATCAATCCGTGTTGCAATAGCCCCTCTAAAATAGGTTTTTGTTGTGGGTTTACCCTGCACCATAAAGGCATACACTAATCCAACCTGGGTAATTAAATTATTCAAACTAACTGTGTAGCTAAATATTTTGGTCATTTTTGATCCCCTATCAGACCTGAATCTACTACAATTAAAGTCCCCATGCGAGAAAGATAGGGCGTGATGTATAAAGATAAGGCTTGATCGTCAGAAATAATTCTGACCCTAAGGCCTTCATTTGGGAATGTAGATGTTTATTAAGCACAGCTCAATCTCTGGTAGAGATATATATGTATAAGTAGTGCCCTTCCTGGGATTATGTTAATAATGAACAGTTTGGGCCAAAGGCAGATTAATACAAATGCCAACTCCTGAGCAAGCCTCTTCACCAATGGACCAAAAGGTCTGCCCCATACCCATGCATCACTAGCCTCTTGAATTTCATGTGCTGTGTGCAACCGGGTGTCCTGTAAAAAGATAAAATCATGCAGATTGTGAAGTATATTAGCATATATCAAAGTAAATTTCCATTCGGGACTTAATACTATTCACATTTAACAAGGCTAGTGAAAAGTCTTTTAAAGAAGGGCTCATAAAATCAGGTTACGGATGATGGCCCAGTTTTCTTCAGTGATGCTCTTGTCCCCATCCTTTTTTTCTTTACTGAGGTATCTGGTCTATCTTTTAGAAGTTCTGAAGTGGACCCCCCCCCCTCAGGCTGTCAGGAAGGAATAGATGTTGCATCCGATTATTATCCAGCTTCTGGCTGTCTTCTAGCAGAATAGTGTATTAATTCTGTAGTGGAATAGTAGCTGCCAGCCCTGGTTGCATGCTTATGCCTTTCTTCCTCAAACTATCTCTTTTTCTTTGTATTTAGAATGCACTTTTGAGGGAAGGGGGAGGCAGGGATGCGTTTGTTGTAGGTTCCTCCTGATTTTGCCTTGAGGGAAGGGGGGGGGCACCGAGCTTCCTCAAATTCAGATTAAGTAAAAGGCTCAGCAATAGAAGTGGCTACTACTGATGGGGAGTCTGTAGAAGCTCCAGGTCCCTTAAGCAGAGGTGGGCGAGGGAAATTTGCCCTTGCTGCTTTTCCAGCTTTATGGAGATGGAAATCCTGGACCCCATAATCAGCATCACCTGTGTTATGGGAAGCCCATGGACAGTCTAAAAAGGAATGATATTCATCACACAGATTGCATTTTGGGGGAATATAACAGTGTACCACTAAGTGACCAACCTCCCCACATTGCACACATTTTTCAGTTTCACAGGTTTGACTGAGATGTCGTGGGGAGCCACACTTGTAGCAATGCCTTGGTTGGCCTGGTTATAATATAAAATCCTTGTCTCTATCTAAATAAAAGCAATTAGGTAAGTGCTGAATCCCGTCATCAGTCTAAAGTAGGTTTACTTTGAATCTCCAGCCCCCATTCCAGAACTATTCTTCATCAATGATTGGCTCCAGATTCCCCTGCATTTTGCATCATTTTTCTAGTCAGTATATAATGTTGGTAATGTTTACCCCCTCATTTCTAAATAAGACTGTCACCACTTTAAAGGTTTGTTTGGTTAATGGAATGACTTGAAAGTTTTTCCATGAAGGGTTAGTTTTTATTTGGGCATATTTAATCCAAAAACGGTCCAGGATATCTTGGGACTGGAAACTGATATTGAAGGATTGCTCATCTGGGGTATGTATGACTGCTTATTCCTCAGTTGGGTAAAAGCCTAAGGATCATTTCAGGAGTATCTTTCCCACATAAAACCTGTCAGGAAGATCATCTGTATTACCCAGTATCTCAGTCTCATGGTGTTCTGCTGTTTTGCTAGCTCTATCGGTTCAGAGAAGAGGCTAGCATAACTGGGGGCAGTGGTACGTTGCTCAGAGGGTTGCATAAGAGCTGAAGACTCTTCTGAATCAATACTAATAGGCTGCATAGCATTAGTTTTAGAAGACTGAAGCCCTGTTGTGCATCAAAAAATTCTTTGCCCATAGAGTCTAGAGGAGAAAATTAAATGCTACTTGTTTGTGTTTGTGGGTTGGATACAGCTCCTTTAAGATCCTGTACTGTAATTGGAGTCATGAAAGCCTCACTCTCTGCCACTGAACCAGGAAGTGGGACACTGGGGTTGGAGATCCAGATTCCAGTTTCTGTTCACAGCCACCCAGCTCCCTGCAAAGCTCTCTCCAGTGACCATTCAGTTCCATCTCCTGGTCAATTCGGTAGGCTGCTTGTTGTTAATTCCTCCGGAGTGACATCTGGGTTACTGTGGCTTCCCGAGGACACGAATACTTTTGTGGGGTTATTTCCAGGCATAACAAGTGAGTTATGTGGGGTTCTTTTCTGTTTCTTGTCATCCTCTAGTGTGTTTTGGGCATTCCGATATTGTTGCTGTACTGCCAGCAACTTCTCTTGTAGAACACATCTTTTCTCAAGAAGCACTTTTTGAAGGGACTTGCTGTCAGGTTCCATGTCCACACTCATAGACGGCTGCTGTTGGGATGTGGTTGTGGAGCCTTCCACTCCTATATTATCATTAGTTGCAAGATCTCTTGTGTTCTCTGAGGTGCTTTACTGGTCACCCCGTAGGGTGCAATCCAGCCATCTCTCCTTGCAGTCGCCACTGCAGTAACATTGCTCTGACCATCTCCATCAACCTCCAGCCTTCCACTGGAATCCTTCATCGTGACCGTGGGAACCAGTGCCCTCTACAAAGAGTTAAGGAATTTCCCTGGTGTCCTGGCCAAATTTCCCCCATTCACTAAAAATACCACCAACAGCTTAATCTGATTCAATGTCATTTTGCATCCATCTGTATCCCCCTTCCCTGGAACAAGGCTGAAAATAGGCAGAATTGTCTAGTCCTTTCCTGGTCAAGAAAAACTAAATAAATAAAATAAAGGAACTTATAAGAAATATGACTAAAACTTTATGAATGAGGAATGAATCAGCTGTCCATTTCTGGAATTGTTTTGTTTTGTAAGACTTATGACTTCCTTATAAATATCCTGTAACACAGCTATAAGTGGATAAAAATCCGGATCCATGGCATTTGTAAGTTCAACTATTCATATATGTTTATATTTTAGATTGGAATCCAGTATTTCAGCTTTTTGTTGTACAGTCACATTATCACGATATGGGTATCATGATATTGGTTGTCGGAAGCTTCATCTGTTTCAGGCATTTTATTATCCCTCAGAAAGCCCATTCCAACCAGCCATGACCCTCTCCATGAAGAAGTGCCTCCTAGCCTGTCTCCTAAACCTTCACCCTCCAAGTTGAGACTCTGTCCCCTTGTGATTTGGTTCCCACTAAGCTTGAATAGAACCTTCTTGTCAACCTTATTTCTTTCTTTCAAATACTTGAATGTCTCTATCATTTCTCCTCTCTCTCTCTCTCTCTCTCTTTCTTCTCCTCCAGGGAGTACAAATTCAGGGTTTCTAACCTCTCCTTGTACATCCTATCCTGCTGGTCGATGATCATTTCAGTTGCCCTCCCTTGGACCTTCTACAGTAGGTTTATGTCCTTCTTAAGCTAAAGGCACCAGTGCAGTGCAGTACACTTTACTCTAGATGTTGCCTTACTAATGACCTGTTCAAGAGCAGTATTAACTCCTCCTGCCTGCTGCTGATCCTCCTGGCAATTCAGTCCTGCATTTTATTTGCCTTTGCTGCTGCTTTTCCTACATTGCATGTAGTGTTTTAAGTCACTAATGATCATCACACCCAGGTCCTTCTCCTCCTCCTCTGATGCAGGTACATGGACCCCAACCAGGCTGCACTCTGTCCTCAGGTTTTTGGTTCCAATGTGCATAGCCTTGCATTCCTTTGCATTGAAACCAAGTTGCCAAATCCTGGACCACTTCTCTAGCTTTACCATATCTTTCCTTAGGTCTTGTATCCCTTCTGCTGTATTCACTCTCCCACAGAACTTTGTGCTCTCCATGTATAGGCACATTTTGCCCATAATGCCATATACAATATAACTGATGAAGATGTTGAACAGCACTGGTGTGAACACCGAGCCCTGTGGGACCCCACTGATGACCTTTCTGGTGCTGGACAGTTCACTTCCATGTGACATTAACCAGTCATGCATATCACAACACGGTTCATGTGATAACATTCACAAATCCAACTAAGCTGTAAAACCCAAGGCTTGCAAAAAACCATACTTCTCAAATGCCCCTCATTAAGAGGGATGTGCTGTATTCCCTCCCCTCTCTTAAACTTTTAAAGTAGAAATGAATAATATTCTAATTTGCTGAATCATAATCAAACTTTGCAGAAATAAAAATAAATGGTTTCCATCATATTCTGAGCTTTTAATAAAAAATAAACAAATTTAAAAAGCACCATCATGTATAAGGAGGTGTCCCACATTATGAAGGCCACTATCCAGATTGTCCCACATTGTTAGTACACTTCAGTAATAAAAGATTGAGAGGTATGGGAATAACCAGTGTCTTGCCTGCATTTTAAAACTATAACAATCTGGACATTTGCCTACTGAAAGTCTACACTGAACTAGAATTGAGTGGCATGGCTGCCTGAAGATACATTTTTCACCTTGCTTGATTGAATTAGTAGAAATATCTAGGTATCACCACTCTGGGGTTACCATACTTTCTCCAACTGACCTCAATGAAATCATTTGTTGTCTAAATGACTGACACATGCATTAATAAGACTGGTTTAGCAAATGGAAGGTAAAAGGTTAAACTGCTAGGCAAACTGTCTCCTGTGCTTGACCTGGTCACCCAGCTAATCTTAGGGATGGTAATGCATTTTTTTAAATACATCACCACAGCCTACAATCAAATATTATGTCCTATTATTTTTGTTCCAGTTAATATTTGGAATATATACTTTGTATAAATAGGAGATGTGTAGTCTATTGGTAAGATCACAGGCTTGGAATACAGAACATCACAAGTTTAAACCCAATTAGATGCAACTACTAGCCTAATGACAATAAACATCTTAATCCCTCAGTTCTCCGGTCCACCCAGCTGCAGAAAAAGGCAGAATCAGGACTCTAGAGGAAATGAGATGCTGCATCATAGCTGTTTTATTCTGTGGGGAAAAAAACAAACACATATTTATATAACTAGATTGTTTGAAGTGACCATAACTGTATTACATGACACTAATAAGAAGGGGAAAAAAAACTTACTGAACCCTACTGACTTACATTGTTTTAGACGGTGTCAATATTAAAAAAAAAACATAAAATGTCAATCTAGAATTTATGACCTAGGAGTACTGAAAGACCTATTAAAATTGGCAGTTATTAAGAAATGTTGCAATTCGTGAAGATATTTTCTTTGGTCAGATAACACATAGAATGGCATTGATGATCTGTAAAAAAATTAGCTATTGCAATACAAATGTTTTATTTTTTTCACTAAAATTCAAAAATGTAAAGCAAACATGGAGTTTGCAAAATACTTTGGTGGTTTAACTTTACTGTGAGTCTGGATGGTAGGACACATTAGTTGATTTGCATGCTTTTTATTTATTTGTAATTCTAATGTTTTATAAATTATCTGGAATATATGCCTTTAAGTAGCAGTTCATATAATGGACATTTTTACTTATACTGTTCTGTTCCATGCAGACCAGCCTTTTCTCCAGCCTCATAACATGCCCCTTTTTCCCTTTTTGCCTTTGCTTTAGCATTTTTTTAAATTTGAAATTATTAATGGTGAGCATCATTAAAAATGAATGCATTAAGCTTTTAATCAATACTTTCATCTGTTTTGGAACACACATTTATTAAAATAAAAATAAGGTAGGTGTACAAACAAAAAAGGGATGTAAACTCTTCACTTTCAGAGGTAACCCAGACCTGAAAATGTGGTATAGCATAGGTATTGTATATAAATTTGACAAGGGAAAATATAATTTCTGGTCTTCCAGATTGATTACATTAAACATTTATGCTTTTTTTTAATAGTTAACAACAGTTTGCAAATGTGAATATGCCTTTATTGTATAAACCTATATTATTAGTTATAATAAGCAGTTAATGTAAGTGTAATCAGTTCTGATATCTGCTATTTAATATAGATGCAATATGTTGTATATAAATATGCATGCTTTTTGTTGAAATTATGTCCTTATTAACTACTGATGTACATAGTATGTCTGGAGCTTCAACTTGCCTTCCACCAGGTTGCAAGTTATGCAAATGAACACATATTCATAAATTACTTAAAAACAAACTCTAGCCAGAGCCGATATGGCTGCAGTGAGCTTGTAGGAGCACCACTGCCATGAGGGAACTGTTGCCAAATGTGTGTACATGCCACACGCACTACCAAATTTTCAGCATAACCTTTTTTGGACTCCTCCTCATGAACAGTGCCAGTGTCATTTTATTCAATTGTCCCAAAAGGTGATTGCACAGACCAAATGCGTTATTCTGCACCACAGGTGCAAAAACATATTTGGAGCAGGTTGTGGAAAATTACAGCTGTACTATTGTGAAGGAGGTGTACAGAAATGGGAATGTTAAAAATGTGACGTGAAAATATAAACAATTTTCAACATTAGGAGAGTGCATAGAAAGTGCTCAATGCATGGTCTTAACACAGTCATTTCTCAGAATTGTTTCACCAATTGTTCAACGTGACATTTTTTGGACCCCTCATCATGAACAGTGTCAGTGTCATTTTGTTCAATTGTCTCGAAAGGTGATTGCACAGAACAAATGTGGTATTCTGCACTACAGGTGCGAAAACATGTTTTGAGCAGGTTGTGTAAAATGACAGTTGTACAGTTTTGATGGAGGTGTGCAAAAATGGCAGTGGTACAAATGTGGAATGAAAATATTAAAAGTGGCTGTGTTAGGAGTGTGCATAGAAACTGCACAATGCACGCTCATAACGCAGACATTTGTTGGAATTTTGTCACCAAATTTGCAACATGGGATTTTGGGACCTCACCTCATGAACCGTGGCAGTGTCAATTCATAAATCAGTCCAGAAAGGTGATTCCGTGCAGTGACTGCGAAATTGGGACTAACAAAATGACAGTGACAGTTTTCATGAGGTGGGGTCCCAAACATCCCATGTTGAACATTTGGGCCAAAAATTCCAAAAAAATGGCTGAGATATCAGCATAAGTTGAAAATCCCATTGAATGGCTGTATAGTACACTTACCTTTAAAACTTCAGTTCTTGGTTGGGCTTAGAAGAGTGCAGATGTGTCCTGGTCCAGAGAAGATGACAGTGCTGACCTCCAGAGCTAAGTATGGGGTAAGGGTGTCTATGGAGAGGCGGTCCTCAGTGGGGGTGGAGTGGGAGGGACAGCAACAGTGACGAGGGACTATTTTCAGTTTTATAGGAAGGAAACAAAATGCAACGAGGGACTGTTTTCTAAACTACAGGAAAAAAACACATTTTGGAACACTGGGATGGGCTCCCAGTGTGCCACAGGAATTGGGAAGGGTTGCACAGCATGCTGACATGGGGATTGGGCACCCCAATGTCAGACAAGGGGGTGGGAAAAAGGAATTCTATGAGGGACTGTTTTCTAGTTTTCAGAAATTACAGAAAAGGAACACATTTTGGCACACTGGGGTGGGCTCCCAGTGTGCCACATGAATGGGGAAGGGGTGCACCGGATGCCCACATGAGGATTCTGCACCCTGATGTTGGGCATAACGTGGCCCCCTCCCATTCCCCTGACATATTCTAAATTGGGGGGGTTGTAGTACAGGGAATGGCATAGTGCCATTCCCAACATGGTGGCACTGACAGAACTGCACATGTTCATAAGGCATGCACACGCGCAGTTCACGCATCAGAATGTGGACGCAACAGCCTAAATAGTGTGACTGTTATTCCATATTCTGATCATGGTGGCTGAGGGATTTAAGCTCCACTGGCCTTTTGGAAGGCTACTTCCAAAAGTCCTATGGAAGTTGTTGTGAAATTGGCCATTTGCAGCTGACAGAGCAGCAGCATGAGCGACTGTGGCGGAACGCTACAGACCGGTGTGCAGTTTCAAAAGGATCATTCTGAAACTCCACTGGAAGCGTTCCAAAGCCTGTTCTGGTAGCTCATTTTTCTGAACTGTTACAAAATGTCTGAAGGCTCCACCTACGCACCCATAAAATTTGGGTGCTTGTGCTAAAATTGACTATTAATTGTTCCATAGGGTTGCCACAAGGTGATACTTGCAGGGTTTAAACTAACCTTGAAACTGATACATAACCTCCACAGGGGTCAGGTAATTTTCTGTAGCACTTTTTGCTGAAACATAGGCTGCAGACAAGTGGATTTTTCAACCAACCCTTTCATTTAGTAAGAAGTTCTAGACTTTTAAACATGGCATAGTAAAAACATGATACACCGATATTTCTTACTGTTTTGAAAGTTCAGTCCATTTTAATTTCTCTTTCTTCTTAGCTCAGTCACCTCAATTCATAAATGGGTGCTTTTCATTTGGCAGCAAAGTTGTAGGTGTCCTCCAAAGAGTATATGCTGCTTACAGTGGCTTTCTTACACTTAAACCGATGTTTTAAAGTTGTATGTTTAGTAACATTTCATAGTGCCACCTGTCCATTACTAAGGGCCATTCATGGTGCACGCATTCGGGAGATCAGGACTTGAGCATGCACCAGGTGCACAGCTCACGTGGATGCTGATGTTTCATTATGATGATGCCTTCCTCAGAGCAGCCAATTATGGGATGTGGGGGCTCTTAAATACCCTCCTTACATCTTCATGACAACTGTCAACTACCTGCATAACCAATACTAGCATAAGTGTTTAAATACACATTTTACCCAACATGACTAATATAATGGTAACAGTGCAATGACATTATATATTACTTAGCTGTAAAAAAAAAAACATTTTGTGAACACCCGGGCCCAGATATTCAAAAGGGTTGCACATGGCAAACAGTGTTGTGCCATGCGCAACCCACTGATGCACACTGGCACGATATTGAAATGGGAATTGCACCTGGCACAAATCCAGATGCGCCGGAGCACATCAGTAATGTATGCAGGCGCAGGTAGGGGGGGCATGCCCATGCATACTCTGCACAGCCCGATATTCAGCCCGGGATGTGCTGAGCCATTCTTCTAACGCAACCCTACTTGCGCCGGCACAAAGTTGAACAAAAAAGGACAGCGGCTGTCCACCCACAGGTGAGCTGCCGTGTTGCAGAGTGCAACACGGCAGCTGCCACCTGTGGGTGGCCATCCGAGCTCTAGCTGCACCTCCGTGGTGGTGCCCCCCATGCCCGGATCACGGGCATTGGTGTCTAAGATTAGAATCCGATATCCCTGGTGGTCCAGTGAACCGCTGTCTGCCCGATCGTGAACTGATGTAAAAAAATAAATGAAAACTCCTATATCCCTGGTGGTCCAGTGCACCGCTGTCTGCCCGATCACGAGCTGATGTAAAAAATAAATGAAAACTCCTATATCCCTTGTGGTCCAGTGGACCACTGTCTGCCCGATCGCAAGCTGATGTAAAAAATAAATGAAAACTCCTACATTCCTGGTGGTCCAGTGGACCGCTGTCTACCTGATCATGGGCTTAAGTAAAGATTACTGGCTCCCATATCCCTGGTGGTCCAGCGGACCCCTCCCCACCCTCACTGATCCCCACGCCCTGCCGCCCATCAGCGGCTGGTGGCAGCACCACCCGCCTGCCACCCGCTGCCGCCGACGTGAACACCATCAGTAGAGGCTCGTCCATTGGTCCTCACGCTGAGCCAATGGTCGCAACCTATACCGTACTACACATTTCAGATATGTGAATGGATCCATTCCCATATCTGGAATGTATATTATATTATGGGCTACATGCCAGCCAGCTCACGCTGTGTGTCAATGGGCGTGCAACCGACCGGTGTCGAGTCGGCGAGGTGAAGGCGACGAGCGGGAGGCTGCTACCGCCCGCCTGGCTGATGGGGAGAGGGTGGTGGGACTCAGTGGGTGGTGGGGATGGTGGTACCACTAGACCACCAGGGACATTGGAGGTTTTTTTTTAATACAGATGCCCGCGATTGGGCAGGAAGTGGTCCACTGGACCACCAGGGATATTGGGCAGGTTTTCTTTTAATACAGATGCCCGCAATCAGGCACATAGCAGTCCACTGGACCACCAGGGATATAGGACAAAGTCTTTATTTACAAATGCCTGTGATCGGGCATGGGGGGGCACCGCCAGGTGCAGCCGGAACTCGGGTGACCACCCACAGGTGGCAGTTGCTGTGTTGTGCCCTGCAATGCTGCAGCTCACCTGTGGGTGGCCATCAGTTGTTCCTTCTTTTTTGGCTTAACTTTGTGCTGGCACAGGTAGGGGTTGCACATGCATAGATCTGCACATTCCGGGCTGAATATCGGGCTATGCAGGTTATGCATGGGCACGCCTCCCCCATCTGTGCCTGCATACATTACTGATGTGCTCTGGTGCATCGGGATTTGTGCTGCGCACTTTTCCCTTTTGAATATCGTGCCAGGGCACATCAGTGAGTTGTGCATGTGCAACACTGTTGCACCATGTGCAACCCTTTTGAATATCTGGGCCCAAATGTTTTGTGACAAATACAAGAGGATTTTGGGGGTGTTTCACTACTGAGGAGCCCATTGCAGTTGAAACTGGAAGGAGCTTGCAGGTTAGACCAATGACCATGCACCATTGTTGTGACACCACTCGCTGCTTGCCAGGTGGAAACTTTGTGTACTTCAAACGACGAAAGCCACTTCAATCAGAGATGGCTTCAGTCCTTTGATTTGCATGAAGCCGGTCAGCAAGCAGCTGATCAACAGTCAACACCAGCAGCCTGTGTATGCATCAGGTAGCCTAATGGTCCAGCACACCCACAAAAACCATATTGCAAACCCCTCTGCTGTCTTGTTTTGGGTTGCAAGTCTTGCCATAGTCATGTAACTATAAATCTCTGTACTTTGTGAGACAGCATATGGGGACCATAAAAACAGTATTTGTGGTTTATAAATAATTGACTTTCTGTTTCCTTATAACACTGTTTTTGGATGACCAAGGGGGTGAGAGTATCAATGGCTAGAAACCTCTCATTCTAGTGTTGGTCATTATACAGTATAACCCCATTTATCTAAAAAACTCAGTTAACTGAAACTGAGTGATGTCCCCTGCAGAGAGCTGTTAAATATGCTAATAAGGAAGTCACAAAAATAAAGCTATTATCACATTCATTGCTTCTTTGTCCAGTAAGCAATCGGACTAGCAATTCTTAACAGCTGTTGTAGTTAGCTGAATAGGAGAAGGATAAGGTGTTAAATGAGATTAGGCAAGCAAGCATTTTTGTGAACCTCTCCCCAAGTGATCAGCCATGAGGTCATCCCAGAACTGTTTGCATTCCAGTCACTGCCACCCCCACCAACTACAGTACCAAGACATAGTCTAGTAAATAAAAACCCATCTGTCACCTTGCTTGATCATCTGGCCTAGACTGCAGCTTATGCTGAAACCATAACAAGTTTGAAGTTTTAATGCCGCAGCACGTAAACCTTTACAGCATGCAAACCGCCCCAGTGATCAGCCACAAAGCTTCATGGCAACTGGACAAGTAAGCAGTCTTTAAAGTACTATGTTTTTAAATGTAGACTGAGTAATTGGAGTGTAAGTGTTTTTGCACCCCAGTTTGATGTTTTAATGCCGCAGCACTGTGGCTATTTTATAAATTTATATGAAATTGCTAAATGCCTTTGGGGAAAAAATAACATGTTTGAGGGACTTGTACTGGGTGTAGAGTCATCATTAGAACTTGTAATGATTGTGTAATCATCATTACCTTATATCTGACTTAAATAAACATTCACAACAAAACAGCACAGAAACTTCCACACATGGAAACTGCCCCAGTGATTAGCCATGGGGTATCATGGCAACCCAACAAGTAAGCAATCTTAAAAATTGTATGCCTTTAAATGCAGGCTGAGTATTCCCAGTGTGTTTTTCAGCTCTACCCAACAAATATCTGGAGTGTAATGCTGGACTGACCTCAAGGGTGTTGGCACAGATACACCAAGTACACCATGGCATACAGGAATGAGGCAACAAACAAACTGAGCTGGCAGCCACCGAGAAACAAACTTTGCCAGATGGTGGTCACATGGTGTCTGTTGCTTTCATGTTTTGCAGTGTTTCCTCGTCTGTTCATTTGGTTGGGGAGGGCAGGGAGCAGCCTCCAGCAACAGAGAGGGTAATTAGATCAGTGGTTCATTTCATTGGCTGCTGTATAGGCAGGAGATGTGACTAGCATGGCTGCAGCATGGTTAAAAAATATTTCACACAGCCCTCATGGTTTTAGTGTACCTGGAACAAAGAGTGCAAAAAGAATGAAGAGAGTAGACCCGGTGGCAAAAGCAGCAGCTGAGTGACAGCAGAGAGGAGACTTGAACTCCACTCACTAGTCTCATCTCTGATCAGCAAATGACAGCAGAGTAGCAGATGGCAGCTAGGGGTAGAATCAGCCACCAAAACCTCCTCCATCAGAGCCTGTCTGATTGTGATGGGTCCCAGTCCTACTCCCCCCTCCTTCTGGGTGGGAGTCTTTACTACTGTACGAGTCTTCAACCAGGTCCCAACTGTAGTGGCAGGTAGGTGATTGCAGAAGTGGGTGATAAGCAAATAACTAGGGAGCGCAGGCTGTGGTTGACCGACTCAGGTTCTCAGTGTCTTGTTGTGCTACTACTACAATAAAAAGCAGCAAATGGGCAAAGTTAAGTAATCTCTTCATTCTGGCCAGCACTCTGGGCAGCAGGAGAATTCAAGCAGCAGGATTCAAATGAACAAGAAGCAGTGACTTTGGGGCTGAGTCAGAACAACAAGTACATCTTCTGCAGGTATTAATTTTTTTAAAACAGCTAGCCAGCCTTCAACATGGAGGAGAGGGTCAGTTATATTTGAATGCCTTATATTCATGGATGTTATGTAAAGTAATGTGAGTAAGTCCATCCTGACACTCGCCATGTTTCTACCCCTGGCTCTCACTCTTTCCCTATTAACTCTTCCTGCTGCACCCACCCTTCCCTGTCCACTCCAGCCTGGCTAAAGTTCCACCCCATCCATAGTAGTGTCCCAATTATCTACCCCTCCTCCGTCATTATCATAATAAACAAGTACATGACAGCCATTGTCACTTTCTGTGGTTTTAGCTCAATTTTTCCCCCAGTCGTCGGTAATATATCCCTCCTCCTCTTTACCTCTCTAACCTGCCACTCCATACATGGCCTCTTTCCCCTATATGTGTAGTTGCCAGCTGCCTCACTCAAAAGATCTCTGCTTATAACCCCTGTATGCCTATGGTTGATTGTACATCTGCTGTCTTCAATTGTAAAATAATGCTGTTTTTTTTTTATTTCAACCTTGTACTGTACTGTATACACTGTATATACTTTTTCTTCCTTGTATATTATTGCTTTTTTTATACCTGCTTCTGTACTGTACTTTGATGTATTCATGACCAGGTCCACCTTGCAAATGAGCCTTGCTCAATGGTGCCTGCCTGGATAAATAAAGATTTTGACTGATTGATTGATTGAGAAAGCCATGGTATTAAATAAGCTGAGCAGACATTTGTAAATTGCCTGCCCTCAACCAGACTAGACTTGCTTGTAACCAAAAATAAGCACTACAGACAGATTCAGTTTACCTGAGTTCAGTTTATATGCAGCCAAGTTAATGTTTGGACAGAAAGTTCCTTTCTAATTCCACATCCCACTCAACATGGAGTGTGTGTGTATGGGGGGGGGGGGGAGTATCCTGCAAACAGAATTCAAATATTAATTAATTTATTTTTCCACATGAATCCTTTCTGAGCTACTGTATGGTCATTATTTGTTTACTTGTTTAAATAAAGTGTGGGCTCTATAAAACACTGGCCTTACATGTGTCTAAAAATCAGGATAAAAAAAGACACTGCAAATGGATATTTCTGTATTTGGGATTAAGTATAGTAGAAATGCCTTCTTATAGTAACAGAGAAATGGAGGCTACTAATACATTGGATAGTGTGATTGTTTTTCCTGGATTGTGCTTTATGCCAGCCAGCCTACTGTTTTACCTGAAGTGTACCCCTGAGGTGGCTGAATACATAGGGCTTATATGATAAATTAATGGAAACAAAAACAGTATTATACCATTTTACGCAGTACTCTATACTCCTTAAAGATTAAAATCCTTATGGAACAGGGACAATCCACATAAGTGAGATTTTGCTACTGTTGCTAAACATTTTTACTAAAAGCTATTTTCTGATTCCCAGAAAAAAAAAGAAAAATCATAGCATCAGCAGAATTCAGTTACACTAAATTACACAAAATTGTCCCATGATGTTTGTATGGGAGGGGTTGGGTGAACTGGCTGAGCATGGTATTTGAAAATGTGATTGTACTGGTGCCATGATGGGGAGAGTGTAGCTCTGTTTTGAAACATGGAACACTATAGCCCAGATATTCAAACTGCGTCCAAAATGTGCGCAACAGCAGGAGCAAGCACAAGTCAATTGCGCACATGCGCAACAGACGCGATATTCAAACGTGGAGCAAGTCAAATTGTGCAACCAGCCAATGTCTGAATAGCGCACAACCTGCGCCATAGCGCAACCAGGTAGGGGAAGCTGAGCACATATGTCGTGCCATAGCGCAACAAGGCCAGCCCAGCTGAGCAGTCGAGATGCGCCATAGCGCAAGCAGGGAGCCCCCCCCAGCAGAACAGCAATGGAACTGCACAATCAGGGAGGTAGGCAGGGACCCACCACCCATGCCACAGACGGGCACAGGAACACAGTGCAGAACTAACAACACACACCCACATCCGAAGCACAGCATCACTGGTGGAGGGATGGAAAATCCACTGGCCCATGGGAACAAGCCTACAAAGCACAGCAGGGCCACGGCTCCCCAGCACACCCACTGGCAAGCAAATACTGCCACACAAAGGGGCCGGACAACCCAGGTGTACCACAGCCCCCGCTGTGCACAGCACACTTTGCTCTGGAACCTCAAGACACCACCCATGAGCAGTGACTGTGACTGGCACTGCCGGAACCACCATCCCCCCCACCTGGCACAATGCAACATGTGTACCACAGAACCATACAAGCCAGACCACCAGGAGCCCACAGTGGAGTGGGCAGCACACGGCCAGACCGGCTGACAGCCACCACCACACCAGGGACACCCCCCCACACAGACACACACACAATCCCAGGACCACACCACACCAGATGCCATGCACGCCACTGCAACTGAGCACCTATAGCCAGCTGCAAATCAGAGACCACCACAGTATTCATAACAACATAGATATATATATATATATATATTCAAGGAAAAACAGAAGAACAACAACAGGAACAACAATAACACTATTTACATATATATACGATACAGGGGTGGGGGTACAGGTACAAGGTTGGGTGGGTGTGGGGTGAGGTGAGAAGAACAGTGAGGGAGGCAGGAGTGTGAGGGAAGGGTAAAGGGTGTAGTTGTGGGGCAGCTACTGCCCGCCAGGCTGCAGATCTGCAGAACGGCTTGGACCCCATGTCCCTCTCCGGCGTTGCACACCCCTCCGGTTCATCTCGCTGAGGATGCTGATTGATTACTGTGAAATCTCCAACAGGCAGTGGATGGCCTGCTCTATCCTGCGCAGGACCTGTACACCTAGGGCAAGGGAACAGAATCAATGGCTAGGACTGTACACAACCCTGAAGCCCACCCAGTATGCATGGCATACAGCCAAGTGCCCTGCCCCTGTGATGGACTGCACACACTCACAGTGACCGTGCATGGGCCAAGCCCAACCAGGCAGCAACAGCCATGTGTGCCACTACACACACACACACCCCATGCCCAGCACAGCACAACCAAGGCAGTACAGTGACATGTCTACGTGGTGGGAAGGTAGTGCCACAGCCATGTGCCCAGTGCATGCATGGACCACCAGTGACACACTCACAGACACACAGTGCCACTGGACAGTGCTGACTGTCACACGTCGCGTGCATGGCAGTGTTGTCCATGGATGGTGGCCATGCCCTATGCCCCCCATTGCACGCAATAGCATCCATGATGTAATGACACTCACCCTCATCCAGCCGCTGCTGCGGTGGCTGCTGCAGATGCTGCTGCTGCTGTTGCAGGCCCATACCGCCGCCTCCTCTGCCAGCCACCCCTGCAGCACCCCTGTGCGACTCAGCCTGGGCCCTCCTCCACTCCTCCACACTGTGGGAAACAAATGTTGAGAAGCACATTAGTGAGATCCAAAAGCAGACAGCCCCCTGCCCCAATGAGTGTGCCTGCCCCACAGCCAGACCCATGCATCACACACCTGCAAACACTGACACAGCCAACCATGGAACAACCCTCCCCCATACTCTGGCCCCAATACACAGTCATACCCCTGCGGACAATACAGGTGCATAGATGGGTCACCCACCTGGCCTAGGCACAATGCCCCTCCTGGCATGGGACCTGAGGTGTGCCAGCAGTGCCTGCTCCCTCCTGCGCAGGTCACCGTAGCAGTACCTGCACTGCTCCACTGTCCTGCACAGCCCTGTGACCTGCTCCAGCGCAGTGGCCACCTGCTGCCACACTTGGGTGCTGGCCAAGTCTAGGGGTTCCCCCCCAAACAGTGGCCCATAGTGAGGCTCAACCACGGCCACTAGGTTGGCCACCTCCAAGCTACTCCACTGGGGAGCTCTCCTGAATGCCATGTTAGCAACTTGATAGTAGGCAATATGGCGCTTCACAGCGCGGCAACCCCACGTGGAAATGTTGTGCAATACAACCCCGTCTGTCCCTATCACGCTGTTCAGGCAGCGCCGTCGGTCCCTATTGCGCTGTTAGCCGAACAGCACGATAGAGCTGCACACTTGCCAGACGTACAGCGCCAAGGGGGCCAAGGTTGGGCACAAGGTCATGTCTCTGGCTCAAGGCCATGCACAGTGCCATCGGATGTCTACACATCCAGCGCGAGCAGTCGCCTGCATGTCAGTGCCACAGTGGACTATTGCGCAGTTGTGCCACAGCGCCATGTGGTGACCAGCACTGTAGCGCCACTGGCACAATGGTAGCCGTGTCATGAATAGCTGACTGTGCACAGCACATAATCAGCAAGGCAGACGCCTGCGTAAAGTACCTGGGCATGCGCGGTGCGGTGTACTACGCAGTCACAGAACTGCGCCATAGGCTCAGCCGGCTCAACTGTATTGTGCAAAGCGCAACAGCGCGATATTCAGCCGTCATATGCACATCAGCTGATCAGCCATTCAAAGGTGCAGCGGCACGATTTGCATCCCATTAAAGTTGCTCCACTCCTAATTTGCATGCATTGCACTATAAATGTGTGACAGTGATCTGCAGTGGCCATATTCAGTTACTGCAGGTGATAGGTGGGTTGTATGCTGTGTGATGTTATGGACTATGGTCATGGGAAAATGCTGTGAACTGCACAGTCACAGGTGTCCACTTCCACCCATACAGACTGTGACATGGCCAAGCAAGGAATGGGTGAGGAGGATGATGGTGGGCGGAAGAGGAGGCCCAACTTCACAAAGGCTGAAACAGAGGCAGTCTATGAGGCCTACCTGGATGAAGAGCCACTACTCAGTGGACGGCGGGGCACCCCTCAGACCTGTGCTGCTGCATGGCAGGGGGTAGCTCACGCTGTAAACCTGCACAGAAGCCACCAGCGCTCCATGCAGGAATGTAAGAAGAAGGTGGGGACAGACAGGAGATGGGTTAAGGAGAAGGTGGCAGCACTCAGGGTGGCATGCGCTGCCACAGGCGGGGGCCAGCCAGAGGTGGCGCAGCTGACCCCGGCGGAGGACTGTCTTGCTGCATCCATGCAGCACAGTGCCATCGAGGGCGTTCCAGGCGGTGGCTTCCAGACAGGTTGATGCCCATCACCGCACGGTATGACATGGTGGGGGGTGGGGGGGAGGTTGATCCCATGCACTAACATGTTCTCACTTTCTGTTACAGATCCTGTGCACCTGCAGGGGACAGTGGTGGTGGGCCCATGCACTGTGGACGTGCAGCCAGAGTTGAAGGAGGGTCCATCCACCTCTGCTGGTAGCCGGCGTGCATTGCACCAGTGTGCATGCCTGGCTGCCATCTCCGATGTCGGTGAGTCAGGTGTGGGGGGTGCCCTTCCTGTGTCCCAGCAGTCTGACATGCAAGCATGCCAGCACGCTGTGGTTGAGGCTGTGGCACGAACCTGCACCATTGATGATGCAACGGCTGCTATGGGCAGTGACACGTGTGTGTCACAGAATGGACACACAGCAGGACAGCTCATGCCCATGGACCTAGAGGGTTCCAACGTGTGTGCCAGCATGTTAGCACAGTCCCAGGCTGTGCCTGTCAGCACCGGTGGGGCAGCACCGGTGGCTGTGCAGGTCCCTGGCACTGTTGCGGACACAGCATTGGAAGGACTGGTCCCTTGGGCACAGCAGGTGGAGGGGCAGCAGCAGCAGTCACCCACCGGGTCTGGGGGTACAGGGTTCAGCGGTGGCATATGCACAACACCTGTTGACTTGCCCATTCCTGATCCTGGTGAACAGCGCCCACCCTCAAGGGGTGTTGAGCATCAGGCCCTTCCATCCCCTTGGGGACAGGTTGCCAATTTGGCAGACAACCCATTTGACGAGCACACCCGCCTGCTGTGGGCATCAGTACAGCAGCACATGTGGGTTGCAACATCCGTGGAGGCACTGTGTGTGGCTGTGGAGTGGCACAGCAGGGACAATGCAATCATCCTGGCAGAGATGGTCCAAATGCGGATGGATGTGACCGCAGCCATTGACAGGCTGACCCAGGCATTGGTCACTGTCATGGCCACATTGGGCACACAGTCAGGTGCCCCAGTACCACGCACCCCACGCAGTATGCTCTCCACTCCACTCCACATTCCCGGCATCGTGCTACACCCAGCCTGTCAATGCCAGGTTCTGCTGTGGGCATCCCGAGCACCCCTGGTGCAGGTATGTTCGGCATGCTGCAGACCCCTGTGCAGACAAGGTCACGCTCATGCAGTGGGACCCCTGGTGGTCCATCGGTGCCACCCCATGTGGGCCATGCTCAGCCTGCCAGTGCGGCTGGGTCATGGCGGGGCCGCCCATGCATCTGTGGTGGCCATGGCTCAGTGCCACCTGACTGACCTGTCTCCCAGTGCGGGCCCTGTCTGGTGCTGCCCTGTGTGCAATGTGTGTCTTGCTGGGCAGTGCACCGGTGGGTGCCCTGCCCAACATGCCGACACACGGACCACCTGCACACCCACCCGACTGCTGTACACTGGTGCGTGTGCATGATGATGCCTGCATTGTACTGTACACCAAGGTGCAAGGGTGCCCAGCATCTGACACAAGTACATGGACAGTACAAGTGGTGGGGGTGGTCTGTGGATCTGTGTGTTTCACATGTCTGTTCCTGCTCTGCTGTGCAACTGCCCCTGTGCACTGTGTGCCTGGTGTGTGTGTGTCCATGTAGCGTGTAACTATTCAAACCCTCCCTGATAGTGTGTTTGTGCACCTGTACCCTTCCACTCCCTTTGCCATCATGCACCCCTGGTGTGTTACCCTGTGTGTATGTGGGTTGCGCCTAGACAGTGTTGGTCTGCATGGCCCCATGACTTACCTGTGTTGTGCGAAATGCTTCTCTGTGATGGTGTCCCGGTGCAGCTGGGCCTGCCAGATCAATCGGGGGTCACGCCATCCAAGGGGGGCTGCTCATCCCCATCATCACCGGTGTCACCGGCGTCCCCATCGCTGTCCCCTTCCTCGACCTGTACGGCTATCCCACAGTCTTTGGCCATGTTGTGCAGGATACAACAGGCCAGGAATATCCCACAGGCCTTTGAGGGGCTGTACTGTAGGGCACTGCCAGAGGTGTCTAGGCATCAGAAGCATGCCTTCAGCATCCCAAACACCCGTTCGATGATGTTGCGTGTGGCGGCATGTGCCTCATTGAAGCGTTGCTGCGATGGGGTCGTGGGGTGCCGGTAGGGTGTGAGCAGCCAGGGACGGAGTGGGTATCCACTGTCACCTGTGTGGAGATAGTGTAGGTTAGTGTCATGTTCAGGTCCATATTGTCCCTAGCCCTGTGTGCCACCCCCATGGCACCTGTGGCTTGCCCACCCGTCCCCCAACTTTGCCGCTCCTACATGCATACTCACCCACTAGGTGTCCTGTGGGGATGTCCCCACTCTTGAATCGATGGCACAGTGCAGACTGGTACCATATGAATGAATCATGTGCTCCACCAGGGTGCGTGGCACAGACATTGATGATGCGCCCAGTGGCATCACACACCACCTGGCAGGTGACACTGGAGTACCCCTTCCAGTTGCAATATGCAGCCCCATTGGGGCCAGGTGGCATGCGAATAGCCACATGGGTGCAGTCTATCGCCCCTAGCACGCCAGGCATACGTATTACCCTGTGGAACTCCTGTATGTTTGCTGTACACTCTGCCGCGGTGCTGGGGAAATGGATGTACTCCGCAGCATGTGGCAGCAGTGCACTGAGGAATTGGGTGAAGATGCGTGACATGGCTGACTGTGTTATGCCTGTGGTGTCCCCTGTTGGCCTCTGGAAGGTACCCGTGGTGAGCAAGCACATGCAGTCTGTTACCTTTGTCTCCACTGACAGAGAGTGACTCCGTCGTGAGGGTGCCTGTATCACATCACTGCACAGCTCACAGAGCCGCCTCAGTATTGCCCTGTTCAGGTGGTACTGGCCCACAATCTCAACATCCGAATACAGCTCAAAGCTGATGCAGGCACGGTACTGCCTGTTGGGGGCGTACCGCCGACGGGCCCTTCCACGGCCATGTCCCCCTGCAGCATGCTTTCTCACCCCCCCTTACTACAGCTTCCATGTGGAAGGTGGCACTGTCCATTTCCCTGGCTTGTGTCCCCCCCAGCTGTTGTTGTTCTGTTCCCCTCGCTGTCCTGACTGCTACCTCCACTGCACCGGATACACCCACTGGCCTCCAAACTCTGTGGCCCCACACCTTCGGCTGCCACTATTCTGTCCTGCCTACTCCTGGCCTGCACTGGTTGCTGCTGTGGCCTGTCTCTGTTGCTGCCTCATGAGCATTCCCTGTCTTTCTTGCGCCTCTTCCTTGAGCCTTTTATTTTGGCTCATTTTCTGTAAGCGCACTTCCGTCTATTCCACTGTTGCGCAGTAAGCCTTTTGAATATCGTGATTGCGCTTCTTTTATGCATGGATCCACTCTTCGTTGCGCATGCTTCATTTGCATTGAGCTGTTGCTCAGCATGTTTTCAGTGGCGCAACTGCATCCCACTGAATATCGCAGAATGGCACATTTTCGGACTTGCGCTGGCGCAACCCTTTTGAATATCCGGCCCTATATGTTTACACAGTGGCATTTTCTGGTGTGTGTGCGTGTATATCTGTAACATGTTTGAGTAAAGTCAGAAGAAACCATTTTGTTTGTCAGATTATAAAATATAACATTTTGCAACATTTAATACACAAAAAAGTACTAATGTGCTGCTATAAGATACTTGCTAAAGATTCCTATGGGAATCACAGAGTTTTTTTTTGGGGGGGGGAGCTGCCAACAGAATGGCTCACAGGTATACAATTTTTAAATAGCTACGTAGTTAAGTAACCAAATCAAGTAAGCTTTCTAAATACTGTGCAGTATTTAACCAAGTAAGTCATCTAAATATTTAACCAAGTAATAGCCATGTGTGAAAAAAAAATTGGCAGGTGGAATTCAAGCAAAAGTCTAACTTTTGCTTCTGCCAAACTTCAGAAATCCATTTCCGAATCTCCGTGGAAATTCCATCCACAATTGCCACCACCCAGGTCCCTCCTCCTACCCACCCCACAAGTACATTGACTATCCCTGGTGGCTAGCGGTCCCTTCCCCCATCAGATCACCCACCTAAAAAAAAAAAAAATACCCCACCACAGTGGTTACAAATGCAATCCCTTCCCCCACCTATTCCTGCCCCACAAATGCCCTGGTGGCTAGTGGTCCATCCCCTCCATCTCACCCAAAGTGTCCAGTTAGTAGTAGTCACCCTCCCATCTGCATCTCCATCCAAAAAAATTTTCTTGGTTTAAGTTGGCTCAAAATCAAGAGAGAGATAACCCCCCTCCCTATCCCCTATTCAACCCATGTCCAGTCCCTAAATAAAAATGATTTCCCTGTTGGTCTAGTGCCCCCCACACCAGCAGTTGTACCATCACCCCACTCCCACTCCCATCCTCACGTTAAAGGGTGAAATTTTGCCCAAAACTTTCACAGAAATTTTCCATTCTGCCACAGGGGGAAGTTTGGTAACTTCCATGAAAGTTATCTAATTTTCGCAAAAGTTCTACTGTGGCAGAAAACCCCACTTTCACCCACCCCTACCAAGTAAGCATTTTTAATATTTAACACAGCAAGTATTATGCTTTTAAATGCTTTTCAGTGCTTTACTGTACTTAAGCTGCTTGGCTGTTTGAGTTCCAAAATGCATTGAAATGCATTGAAATCTCACTTAATCATAACCCTGTGTATCCGGCATGTTCTATGTCCCCCAAGATGCTCAGATAAACAGGATGTACTTTATTGGTTTGTAGGAGTGAGAGCATTACTGATTGCCCTGAACTAACTATTGAATCTGCATTGCCATTATAATAAGGATTCTGTTTGCGTTTACTCACAGCTGAAATCGAGACTGTCTACCTCTTGTGAGAGAAGAGGTGTTGTGGAACTTTGTGATTTCACTGTATTTTTGGGACAAACTGGAATTGTGCACTGATTGCTGGAGTCTCTCTTTTTATTTTAAATTATTTATATTGTTGCCATTTATATTCTTGTTGGTTCTTTTTTCTGGGAAGGGAAGGATTAAATGTTTGTTTCAGACTGTATGTGGTCTGGCCCCAATCCTCAATGTAAAAAAATGGCAAACACATACACCGTTTCCATAGTGTAGTATTCCACCACCCCAGAGGGCAGTAAACCACCTCCACATCCCCACAACATGACCTGTGCTGGAATAGCCCTCCACACCCTGCCATGGCCAGTTGCTGACTGATCGATACCCGAGTGTGTACAGTATATTGTACATGCCCATTGGTTGACCAATGAGCACAATGTACTGTATGTGCTTGGGTACTAATCAGTTGGCGGCTGGCCATGGCAAGGTGTGAAGGGAAGTTCCAGTTGTCAGCACAGGTTGTGTTGGGGATGTATGGGGTGTTTACTGCCCATGGGGGTTGGGGGTGGTGGGCACTACACTTTGTAAATGGAGTACATGTTTGGCTTTTTTTACATTGGGAATCAGAGCTGGGGAAGCGGGTCCACTACACTATGGTAAAGGGGAATCATATTTTCATATTGTACACTGGGGATCAGGGCTGGGAGGGGGGTTCACTTCACTATGGAAAAGGGGAATCATATTTTCATATTCTACATCAGGGATTGGGACCAGGGAAGGGGGTCCACTACACTATGGAAAATGAGTAAATGTCTTTATGTATTGGACTGTTTGTGATCGAGGTGTAGGGACCCTACACTATGAAAACAGGGAACATGCTTCTGTTTGGTGTCATCGAGGATCAGGGCCGGGGAGGGGGGAGGGATGGCCCAGCACATATAGCCAGGTAGAGCCATGTTAATGAGCCCATAATGGGCATGCATGAGTCCCATTTGCACCATGCATGCCCAATGAGCTCATTAGCATATTTTAGCTGAATATTACCCTTTGGAGACATGGTGCATCCAGGTTTGTAGTGAAAAAAAGTTTCTGGAGACCAGCCACTCAGTTCATCATAAGAAATGTAGTTTTATTTTGATATTTTCTTAGAACACCATGATCTCCTAGGTACGCCCAATGTTTCATCCAACACCGAGCTTCCTCAGGGGCTTAGGATCTATAAAGGTATACAAATATGAGTATTACTATCATACTAAAATAATTTTGATTACATTTTTTTTTTGGAAAAAGCATTTCTCATAATTGGTGACAGTATCAAAATTGACCACTATATATTTTAAGTGCCCAAGATTAATACCCCCTCCCAATTTTTTTTTTGGGAAATGGTGTACCTTATTATGTGAAGAGCACCCGTGGACTTTTATTTGTCATTAAGAACAAAACTAAGATTTAAAAATATTATTTACATAAATTTACACTCGTTTATCACAAATATATGGATTATTTTACCTTGTGTTCCTAAATAAATTCTTTCATTATTGGCTTTAGAACAACTAGGATTCAGTTTCCTGTTTGTCTGCAAATACAATTAATCTTATGTCAATCAGTCCATTTTAAATTAAATCAAGTTCAGGTTATTACTATATCATCTCATCCCAAATTATAGCTAGGAATATTATGCTAAATTCAGACTTGTATAGTGAAGGTTACACACTTCTGGAACAGATTACCTATCTGGTTATTCTTTCTGGGTAACATGATGATTTTCTAGTATTCACTGACTGTTCTTTTAACCATTGTGACCTTTGACCCCCTTACTCATGGCTATCATACCTTAGTTGAAACAGCTAATGTTGTTTCTTTACAAGTTCTGTTTGGATAAAGATGAACACTAAATCCTTAGTTACAAACAAACAAATTCACATTTAGAATTCACTAGTCTAATAAAGGTAATTGTTTCATTAGTTTAAATAAAAGCTTTCATTGTACAATACAGCCCTGCACAGGATAAACTATCCTGGTTGTAAATGCTGTTCTACAAACAAACCAATTTCATAGGTAACTGTCTAGTAGTAACCTGTTATATCTGGTTATTCCATCTTAGTAGCATAATGTTTCTCTAATGTATATGGTCTGTTTTTTATCCATCATGGTCTTTTACCCCCTTACTCTTGGCTATCATACCTTAGTTGACACAGCTAATGCCTTTTCTTTACAAGTTCTGTTTGAGTAAAGACTTGCACTAAATCCTTAGTTACAAACAAATAAATCCACATTTCAAATGTACTGGTTTGATACAGGCCATTGTTCCATTTGTTTAAAAGTGAAAACAAGTTTTACAAAAAACTTTCTTTCCTTGATACAACTTTGCGCAGGGTAAAGTATCCTAGTTGTAAATGCTGTTCTATAGTTAAACCAGTCCCTTATTTTTTCTTCAGAGTACTCTATGTACTTTCTACAATTCAAGCATTAGAACTATTGAAAAATATGCATCAACACTTACTTCTAGCTTCAGATTATAAGTTTTTATCTGAAACAAGTTACAACCACTTGGAGTCTGTGCTTAGTTTCTTTTCAGACTGCCCGGGGGTACCATTCCAAACTTCCCTTCACTCAGATTTCTAGCATTACAATGCTTATTTCTACAAAAAAAATATTTAAATGCATAGTTATTTGTTTAAACATTGGGAACTCTTCTGCTATGCACAGTAATGCCATAAACATTTTATTTAATACTAGCAAACCATTTTTAAGTTTCTTTTTCTAACCTTGCCTAAGCTAAATAGCATGTGGTGCAGGTATGTGACACACATTTCCCCACTGTCAGTCTTCAGCCCCGAACCCTGGATGCGTTGCACCCAACATGGTGGCCACCTGCTTTGTACCATGCATCCAGGATCCAATATTCATACAGAACATGCAATCTGTTCCGATTGCACATTCTGTTTGAATATCCTGTCAGAGCTGGCCGGCCCATTTTTTTGTGCTGTGCGTCCATTTGCACCGCACATTCGGACCACTCTGAATATGGGGCCCTAAATATACAATTTATTGCAATAAGCTATGTTAAGACATTACTTAGGGTTGCAGCACAATTGCAAAGTGATGGAAAAAGCAGTGTCAGGGTAAAAATTCCCCTGAATCTAAGTGATTCTGTGGTATGGTGTGTCAATGGTTTTATCAATTGATCACACCAGTGTTAGTGTTACCCTAACTGTATCCCTAACTTTGGCATTATCTGTGAAGGTAAAGCTTTGACATAGGATAGGGTTCCAAAGTAAGGCTGCAGTACCACTAAAGTTGCTTTGGCAATTGTTCAAAGCCTTGGACCTCTACATTAAGATTCAGGTGGATTTTTACTTTACACTCACATTGCTTTCCAACTGTAGCTTTGCGGTGCAACCCTACAAACCACAAAAAGGGTGCACTCAAGGAATTTGCAGCTTTGCTGAAGAAAAAAGACATGTTGCAGGATATGAAACTAAAGTAGCAAAGACAAATGTGTAATATCCAAGCAATTAGTGTCCTGTACTTGGAATTCTGCAAGGCCTTTGTCTATGTGCCCCATAAGACATTGATTAGAAAGCTGCAGGACCTGGGATAGGAGAAAAACTCACTGGTTGAGCAGCTAGCTGAGTGAAAGGCAGGACCTGGGGTGGTGGTGGTGGTGAGGGAGATCTCAGGTTCTGGGGATGTCACCAGTGGGATCCCATAGGGCTTGGTGCTTGGGCCAGTGCTGTTTAATATCTTCATCGATGACACTGGAGAAGACATGAAGGTCATGATTTGTTTGTTCATGGACAATGCCAAGCTTTGTGGGAGGGTGGCTATGGAAGATAGTATACAAGACCTAATGGAAGATCTAGCCAAGCTCAAGTGGTGGTCTGGAATGTGGCAACTTGTCTTTAATGCAAAGAAGTGTAAGGTCATGCACACTGGAGTCAATAACTTTAAGATGGAGTACAGCCTGGGTTGGGTCTTGATAGCCAAATCTGAGGAAAACAAAGACCTGTGGGTGTTCATCACTAGTGAACTGAAACATTACTTGCAATGTAGGAAGACAGCAGCAAAAACCAACAGAATGCTGAGCTGCATTGCCAGGGGGAATAGCAGCAGGTGGAAAGAAGTCGTACTGCCACAATACAGGTTGTTGGTGCCAGAGCACCTGGAGTATAGTGTACAGCACTGGTGCCCCTACTGAAAGAAGGACATTAACCTGTTGGAAGAAGTCCAGAGGAGGGCAACAAAGATGGTTAAAAGTCAGCAGGGAAGGACATATAAGGAGAGGCTGAAAGCCTTGAACATGTATTCCCTGGAGGTGAGAAGGGAGAGGGGGGTCATGATGGAGACCTTTAAATATTTAAAGGGCATTAACAAGGTGGGAAAGGAGAACCTTTTCAGGCTCTGTGGAAATAGAAACGTGAAGGGACATTGCTTCAAGCTGGAGTTGGTAGGTTAAGGAGGGAGGCCAGAAGGTATTTCTTCATAGAGAGGGTGGTGGCAGGGTGGAATATGTTCCCTGAGGAAGTAGTAGCACTGTAAAAAGTCAATGGCTTAAAAAAGGGTGAGACAGGGTAAAAAATAAGGCCAGAATGAAAAGGAAAGGTCCAGAAAGGAGGGGATAAATGAAGCAGTATCATTTGAGGGGCACAGTCCTTAGCTGTCACTTGGAACACTTGAAAGTTTGCTATATGAGCAAACTCAGGCAAGCACTAGGATTTATTCTGCTGGCAACTTCACATGTTTGTATGTTAAGTAAAAGTTCTGGCATATGCAGGTGATGTTTGACTGTTTACTCAATATTTGGCATCAGGTCCCATAGTGGAGGGGGTTATACAGGATTTTTCTCAGGTGTCCAGGTGTCAGATTAATATGTAAATATGTACAGTAAAGTTGTTAAGTAGTGGTGTCTTTTGAGATAAGGAAACAACAATAGCAACCATATGAATTCAGGGAGCTGAGACTGATATTTTTGGAATACATTTTTGGGTAGAAAACATGGCCTATTTCAACTGGGAATCCTGGATTAATTTTTCAGGAACCTTGGTACAACAGTGGAAATCCTTGAAGCTGTCAAAAAAATTCTTATGCAATCCCTGTTGATACTAAGATTCTGTAGGTCAGTGTTGTTTTCTTTCTGCCACTAAATTTGGAAGCAAGATTGTATAATATTTTCTTTATGCTTATTTGGGGCAGCCACCTAAACTCTGTGAAAAGAGGGATAACATACCTGCCAGTTCAAAAAGGAGGCTTGGGTACGGAAAACACAGTGGTGTTCTTTTTTAATACATTTATGTTATGTAATTTTTGTAGGACTCTTAATAAAGTGGATAAATTATGGGTTCTGTTGGTACAGAATTGGTTAGATCCTTTTATGGAGCACTGGTACTTTGGCAAAATTTATCTACCTGGGATAGATTCAGACCCTGGTTTTCCTACATACTTAAGGGTAGCACTCACAAAAGTTAAGCAGTGGAAATAAAGCCCTGTGTTAGGAAAAAAACATAAAGAATGCATAGACCTGGAGCACCCCACAATCTTATACTTGGTGCAGCATATGGTACACATACATTTATTCATAATGGGCCCTATTCACAAAGGCCATGCGGCCCTATGCACAGCGTGTACATCTTGTGTGGAGGCACATATGCACCAAAGCTGCGTATGCATCCACAGCACAGGATGCATGAACCATGCATAGCTGCACCAAGTGTAGCAGTGCACATTGGAGGATACACATCCTTGCATGTGTGTTCCAATGTACATTATACGCGTGGCACACCATACGTGCATGCATGATGTGCAATACATTGGAATGTTGTGTCATGGCCGTGCATAGGCAATATGTACCTTGAAGCAGCTGTAAAGTGGCATATGCATTGCTCACACAGCAAGAATGTCCGGTGAAGCATGCCGGCATGGGGGCGACCATGCTCATGATGGCAAACACCGCCAGACAGGCACACAGCGATGCATGGCATGGTGGGGTTGGCCATGCATGTGCCCAGAAGGGGCCATGTGGACCACATTCTGGTGCAAAAACAACAGCCAGACTATAGGCCCAAGCAAGGCATGCATGCAAACCACCATGCACCGCTGATGCCACATGCCCAGTATGGCAAACTGTGGCACACAGGCCGCACCCACGGTAGAGTCAACATGGGTATCATATGTGCGTCCACACAAGATGTACATGCTGTGCATAGGGCTGCATGGCCTTTGTGAATAGGGCCCATTATGAATAAATGTATGTGTACCATATGCTGCACCAAGTTTAAGATTATGAGGTGCTGCAGGTCTATGCATTCTTTATCAGTGATTTACAAACAGGGCCAAATAACTTCATAGTTAAATTTGCAGATGATACTAAATTGGGGGGCAAGGTTAATAATCAACAAAATATTTCTGCATTAAAGAAGGATTTGGAAAAATTAACACTTTGGGCAAATGAAAATCATATGCAGTTTAATCAAGACAAATGTTCAGTAGTGCATTTCGGTTTAAATAATCCAAAAATGATATATCATATAAACGGACTACCACTTCACTCATCAAATTGTGAAAAAGATTTAGGGATATATGTTAATAATAAACTTACATCAAATGATCACTGTGTTAGAACTGCTTGCATGACCAACAGACTTTTGAGGCAAATAAAACACACTTTTGTTAATCACATTGAACAATGCCTTATTCCATTGTATAGGGCATACATTAGACTGTATCTAGACTATGGCTCCCCTTTCTGGAATCCAAACCAAAAAAAGACATAGCAATTCTTGAACAGGTTCAAAGGAGAGTAACTAGAATGATTCCAAGATTAACAAACTTGGATTATCAGAACAGATTAAAAGCTACTGGTCTCTTCTCTCTTCAAACTAGAAGATTAAGAGGTGATATGCTTATGGTTTTTAATTTAATAAATTCACCAGATCTAATGGAAAAATGTGGTCTAACACTCTCCAAAAGGAGACATGTTCCTAGACTGCATAATAAACAGCTTGAAATAAAAACTTATAAAACCAGCAAAAGGGGAAACTTTTTTCCAATAAGAGCATCCATTGTATGGAACACCTTGCCACAAGAATTGGTAGAGGCAACTAGTGCCACTGTCTTTAAAAGCAAATTAGATGTTTGGTTGAGGGATAATAGATAAATAATGTCCCTCATAGTGTGGGGAACAGTCTCGATGGGCTCTGGCCTTCTTCTGTTCTTTCATACCAAGTAAGTAAGTAAGTAATCAGTCACAGAAGCATGACCAACCTAACATCCATGGCGCACACACACACACACACACACACACACACACACACACGCACATGTCCCTGCACACCATGCCAGGGTGAAGAATGAGGCACACACAGGACCATACAGTCAAATGGCTTTAATGGCATACAAAAGCACAGCACCTGCACAGGGCAACACAAAAGCAGGGAGGTGGGGTGAGACAAATCTGGAGTGCATGGAGTTCCCCAGCTCAGTTGAATGAATCCTCCTCTGTGGCCACCTCCAGGCTGGTCAAAGGGGTCACCTCCTGGGAAGAGGGTAAATCTGTGAATTCATGTTCCTCCAACATCAGGTGCCTGATGGACTCACGGTAGTGCTGCAATGACAAGAGCAAACAGGAGGTAGGTCAGTACCCGCAAAACCAGCCAGGCCACCAATGCAGTGTTGCTACACACACACACACACACACACACACACACACACACACACACAGGCATACACACAGGGAACCAAATGCCACCTACCTGTGAGGGGGAGAAAATGGCCCACAGGTCCCCCTCGTCGTCCATGTAGACCATGTCGGATGTGCTCTGCCACAGGTTAAACTGCAGCGGGATGTTGTGGGGCAGTCTACAGTTTGCAGTCAGCACCACTGCCCACCCACCTCTCACAGCTCCAACCCCAGCATGGCCTTATGCCTCTGGGTCCCTGTAAAAATGCACAGGTAGTAACAGTAATATGCACGCTAAGAGCACCATCCCCCCAACAGGTGCAGGGCTGAAATGGGCAATGAACCAGCTGTGGTGCCTATCTGTTTTAGTTCCATGACCTCCCAAATACTCCCTCCTGGTACTTCATCCTGATACACCTCCATAGCAACATGATACAGGCATCATGGCAGGGCTAGCCTGCTGTGAACCTCACCCTGTGGCATTGGTGGAGCAGCCACTGCCATGACTGTTTGTGCAGTTATGGAGTTCCTGTGGCTGGCCCACCCACACCACATGAGCAGGCCCTGCCCTATTGGACACATGTGCCATGGCACACAGTATGCGTGGCACACACTTGTGTACCTGCAATGCCACTGTGCAGATGTGGACAGTGGAACAGGCAGTGGCAGAATGATGTGCCCTGGGGAACTTCTACACATGGCCCTAACAAAGGATGCCTTGAAGGAGTGCCGTGCCCATGCAAGGTGCCACCAACAGGTATTCAGGACATGGCTTGTGGCATGGAGCCTCCACATCATGGACATCCTGCAGTGGTACAGGATCGATCATGACACACTACAGTTCATCTGTGAACTATTGGAGGATGCCATCCATTCCAGCACAAGGCTCTCCATGGCCATGTCCGTGGAGACAAAGGTGCTGTGCATGCTGCAATACTATGCCACCAGCGTCTTCTAGGAAGTGATGGAGGAAGTGACAGGTCTGAGCCAGTCCTCCATGTCCAGGGCTATGCACCAGGTAACTGATACCCTTGTGCACCACAGACAACAGCACATCATGTTTCCCATGACTGTGACAGAGCTCAGTGCCATCCACAGTGTGTTCCTGGACAGGTATGGCATGCCCAACACTGTAGGTGTGCCAGACTGCATGCATGTACCTATACTCACATCAACCATGAATGAGGAGGACTACCAGAACCATAAGGGGTACCACAGCAAAAACTGCCAGGTCATATGCGACGCAATGGACATCATCACTAATGTCCTGGCATGGTACCCAGGGTCGTGCCATGATTCCTACATCTATGATAACAGCACATTGCGAAGTCATCTGGACTGGCAGGAGAAGGGATACAGTTGGCTGTTGGGTGTGCACCCACCAATGACAGTAGTAACAGTTGCGGCATGTGCACAACTGAGTGAATAACACCTGTGTACCATCCCATTCCATAGGTGACAGTGGATACCCACTGAGGACATCCCTCCTGACACCATACCTTGTGCCACGGCACCCTGTGGAGGAGATATTTGATGCTGCACATGTGCAGGCATGCAGCATTGTGGAATGCACCATCGGACTGATGAAGATGCATTTCCGCTGCCAGGACCACACAGGTGGCACAATGATGCTTGCACCAGGGATGGTTTGCAGAGTGTTCACCACCTGTGCCATGCTGCACAACTTATGCATTCAATGCAGTGTGCCACAGTCCCTGGATGCACACCCTGAAGAGCTCGATGAGGGACCACTGCAGCCACCCCATGGATCAGCCCCACCCAGAGATGGTGGTAGCGTGCCATCCAGGGGATAGCATGCCATGGGAAGCATGGTGGCAGGGGTCATGCAGCATCCTGTGGCACATGGCACATTCAGCAGGTAAGCAGCTGCACATGCTGGCGATGATGAACCCACATGTCTGAGCCATCCTGTGTGACACATCTCCATGCTGCCAACATAGTGCTATGGGTACAGGTCAGCTGCACTGCCAGCCACTGTGGATTTGTGCAGTGACCCATTTTGTGGCCTGACCAGTTTGTGCCATACTTGCTACAGTGCATGGGATTCTCATGTGGGAGGGTGCCCATTGGGGTGTGCCTGCATCCTGTATGTGTGTTCCTTGGTGCACCACCCAGGCAGCACTGGTTCATGGGGTGTTGCGGTGCATCAGTGTGTGGTGTACCTTGGTAGTCGGTGTGGGTGTGTCAGTGTGGGGCATGTGGAGGGAGTATATGCGTGATGGACATGGTCATTGCTGTTGGATCCACCCCAAAACTGTGTGGCCAGTTTCTGATGCTGCCAACTATGCCCACACCCTTGTTCTGTTCCCCCATTTCTCCTTGGCATGGCCGTTGGCTGCATGGCATGCTGTGCTACCTGTATGCAATGTGACCATTGGACTGTGCTGCCACTGTCTGTTGCGGCAGCTGGAGCTGTCTGTCTGCCAGCACACACTGTAGAGCACTGTCATGCAGCGTCACCTGCGCAGAGGTCGATGGTTGTGCAGCATCGGTCAATGCCAGTGGTGCAGCCCTGCCTGGTGGTCAGGCCTGCTGCATGGGCAGGTGTGTAGCTATGGCCCGGAGTGCCTCTGCTGTCCATTTCTGCAAGCAAGCACCTGCTGCTGCCACCTCCATGTGTCTGTTCTGGGCACAGGCACTTGCAGCAATGGCCTTGGCTAGGCATTCCTGCACCCTCATGTTGGCAGCAAAAATCTCAGCCAGCCTCTCCTGTGCTCACACGGAATACTGTCATGACCTCCTTCATGCAGTGCACTGCCTCCATGCAGTCTCAGGTGGCCTGCAACCAGTCACTCTCCAGCCGACAGAGGTCAGGGTAATTGCTTACCAATGCTGAGCCACTGTTGTCCTGTCTACAATGCCCTGTGGGAGTGGAGGCCCCCGTGTCCTGCTCCTTGGTGTCCAGTGGTGTGTTGGGTGCTGACATCCTTGTGATCACCATACAGCTGTCCTTGGGTTGCAGGGTGTCTTTCTCTGTGCTCCTGTCCTTTCCCATTACTGTATGGTCACCCTCATCATGGTCCATTGGCGTCTCACCATCCTTGCTGGCCTGTTTGGCTGTGACCGTGGCTCAGCTACCGCTCTCCTCCTGTTGCCATTCAGGTGTCATCATCACACCTCTGCTGGTCCTCTACTAGTGCTGTCTGCTGTGTGTCCACCTCCTGTGTGCCTTCAGGGCTTTGCAGCATATCTGTGTGGGTGGGGAAGGTCATCACTTAGTACACATGCACGTCTGTCCTGTACTATGCACCACCCTGTGCCCTTGCCGCTACATACCTGGATCACCTAACTGGTGCGGTGTTCCACTGCCAATCTCAGAAGGTCCCTCACCAGCACTGTCTTCATCTTGTCCAGTGAGTGGGACGGTAACAGGTGCTTAGGGCCCATGTCAGTAGTAATGTGTGGTTTGGCCACCCTGTGCACATGGTCATTGCACTCACCTGGCATGCTGTCAAGGCCATCAGGCTCCCCATCTGTGACAACAGGACTGATCGTGTCTGACACCATCTGTTCTATGGGCATGAGGGGAGGGGTGTCTGGCAGTGGTCAGCCTCCCCCAGTGGTGCCTTGTGGCTGTCGTGCCCAGCTCATCTTCTTCTTTACCTGGCACTAGAGGTCACACCACTTGTGCTTTATGGCAGCCAGTGTGAGTGCTTCCAGTCCAGCAGTGTTAATGGCCGCCTGCACATCCAGCCATAATCTGGACTTCATCTTGGGTGGGGTGCTGAGTGCCCAGTTGCCAAACAGCATATCATAGTGCTGACAGACCTCTGTCACCATGATGGCAACCTATGTAGCCCCATAAATTTGGGGGACCACAGCCTCTTGCTGCCTCCACTGCCCATGCCATGTCCACCAGCCCAGCTTGCCTGTGCTGTGGTCTCCGCTGGTCCATGGTCCTAACCCCTTGCATTCACTCTCACTTCCTCCACTGACATGTTTCCTCATCTGTCCACATAGCAGTGTAGTGTAGCACTTCTGCATCTCCATATATGGCAGGGTCAAACAGCATTCTGGGCATCTTGCACTGTCCCAGTACCACACTTGTGCATTGCTGCATGCCTCCGCATACCCCACCCTATCCTCCTGGTGGTGTTCCTGGCTTGTTCATGCATGCTGCGTATTTCATGTACTGTATGTTGCTCAGCACACAGCTGCATGCCCACCTTTACATCACTTTTGCACGTAGCAGTGGTCTTTTCGTGAATAGCACCCAATATGCTTAGCAAAATAGGATATAGTGTAGTACTATGTGCTTATGTAAAACACATGTGCATATAATTATAGTATCCTAACAGGGCTATGTGCTGGCAACTTCTGGCCTTAATAGTATTAGCATTGCTAATGC
Source organism: Neoceratodus forsteri (assembly GCA_016271365.2). Taxonomy (NCBI): domain Eukaryota; kingdom Metazoa; phylum Chordata; order Ceratodontiformes; family Ceratodontidae; genus Neoceratodus; species Neoceratodus forsteri. Next base: position 659,134,045 of record CM028130.1, read on the forward strand.
AGGCCTGATGGTCTAATTACTTTTCCAAGAAATGCAGCTGACATATTTTTATTTTTGTGCAATACTAAGCATCTTATGTATTGTAACCCAAAGCTAGTTTCAGCTAGTTTTACTCTTATCAGATAGTATGTGCAGAGAGAGAGAGATGATCTGTCTTCTGAGCTGACCTTCTACCAGTGAGATTATTGGGCTTTGTGGTTTTACTTTATTTGGCAGGCAGTTACCTAGTAACATACTTTCTTATCTATGGTATAAGAATGTCTGTAAGGCTGTTTTTCACTGAGTTTTGCAAGACATCATGATGTTCGAAGGTTTCTGAACTCCCAGCAGGTATGCTGTTTTACTGCATGTTTTGGAATAAACTATTTTCCCTGTGATATCTGTGCTTCTGTGTCATGTTCTGCTAACAGGTCTAGATTCCTGCCAGCTAAAAATTGGCAACCGTGAGCAGGACCTGTTTGCACAGAACGGAAACAGTATGCGAGTAGTTACACAGGTGAATGAGATAGGGATCACGCAGGTGTTCAATCCTCTGCTCCTCATTCAATTTGCAGGATGGTCCAGGAGGACCTTCACACCCAGAACGTGCAGCTGTCTAGATGTAGGATTCAAGTTGAAATGGTAAACCTTGGATTTGCAGTTAGTGCAGTAAAGGGAAACCTCAAACAATGGCCTTTAATACTGAGCTCAAACTAGATGTCTTTAACCTTCTGACCTCCCATGGATGTTGGAAAGATTTCTCATCTGATGCAAAACAACAGGCTGATCTGTTACAGTATGTAGGAAAGATACATACTGAGGCTCAGTTTAAAAATGGCGTTATGGTTGCCACACTGTATGCTTTATTCCAAGCTATGGAATCTGAAGTTTTGGCTCTGAGAAAAGAGTTAAGCACCAGATCCAAGGAAGTGTGTGAGCAACAAGAAGGTTTGGAATGAGAAATTGAAAAGTTTAAGAAAGAGAAACAGAATTAATTGGAATGTGTGGCACAGAATAAGGAAGAGAATGAGAGGTTGCAAGAGGAGATTGTTAGGTTGCAGGAAGAGAATGAGAGGTTACAACAGGATAAAAGGCATGTGTTACATTTGAATGGTGTGCCAATGAGCAAGAATGAGTCACTGAGAAGTGCATGTTAGCAGTCGGAAGAAGAAATGAAAGTGTCAGAGAGAGTTAGGAAAACAAATGAAAGAAAGCTGCGAAGTAAGCATTGTGTACACGGTTTTGGAGAATAACATCAGTAAGGGAACGTTTAAAGGAAGTGTGAAACAGACTGAGTGCAGAAAGCAAATAGAAAGCTTGCAAGGACAAGTTCTGGTCCTGAGGAACCACATCAAAGCAGTGCCACCTGCCCTACCATCAGAATTGCTGTTTTCAGAGGAGAAAAGCAAGACTAATAACCAGCCTTGGGACACTGAAGAAGCCCGAGGGCAGAAACAGACATGGGACCCAAGAGAACCAGGCCTAACCCTAAAAAAAGGTAAAATGGTGGAAACACTGAAAACAGACATAATACAGCAGTTTTGGATCAGTGTGAAAAAATACCTCTTTCCAGCAGGAGAGAGAGAGTAAATGCAATGTATTGAATTACATGTCGTTTGAATTTGCTGCCCTACAGTGTGTTATGTTTATATTAAACTGTTCATTTTTTTTCTTCTTTCATTGAACATAACAGTGAGATGTTATAATGATCCAAGGTCTCAACAAGCTGCTTTTGAGATTAAGCAGCATAGAGGAAAAAAAATATTTCCACTTCTTTGTGTGGGTGGCAGGCTGAAATCTGCTTTTACAATTGCTTGGCTTACATAGCCTGTAACAGAAAAAAATATGTTGCTTTACATATTTTGCAATATGGCTTAACCCCTTTCACAAATGTAGTTTCTGAAAATATATGGGGGAAGAGTCCCCATATGCAACAAATATCTTCAGAAATAATTATGTTAGTCTGAAAGAAGTGATGGCAAGATTGAATCTGTATGTGACAAAGCTTTTGTGTACGTGAGTGAGACAGTCTTTTTGGAGTTTAAGTTTAAAGATGGAGATTTTAGAGTAATGAAATGAGGAATGGTTTAAAATGTAAAATGATGTAATAGAATTAGTCTGCATGGTTTATCAGTGTGTTTGGTGTCAGGGTAGCTATCAAAACACCTTTACTAATTTAAAATTTGGTAAAGGGAGGGGGATACAGAAATAATAAGGTGTTCCTTAGGCTACTAATGTGTGCTTATTTGAAGTTACTTTTGATTGTTTGTTTCAGTGGCACAGTTTGTGCCATCTCCATTACAAGGGAGTCCCAACTTAGTATACCCTATTGTGTAAAGCACCAGGTTTTCTGATGCCATACTGCAAGTTGAGCATCTGAGGTTTCAAATTTGGGGTTTTCTTTAATCCACCTTTTCCAACAAGAGGGGTTGTTCTTAAAAGGAATGTCTGAAATGCAACGAAAAACCAAAGGACTGAGACAGAGGTATATTTGCCTTCTCAGTCTTACTACATGTCAACCTTCACTGGAGAGGGCATGACTAGCTGAGATGATGTACCCTGTAATAAAACACCCTTTTCTTTCAGGAAGGAGAGCCTTAACTCAACAGGAAAATAGAGTTTATATTCTCAAACTAATCTTATGTTTTTCAAAATGTTGACTTATAATGCATGAGGTTCTCTTGTGTTATGTGTATATCTGTTCTGTGCATCTGTAGTGTGCAAAATGTTGTTTTTCTGCTGTTTCTATGGTCAGTTGATTTTATGTATATACTCTCACTCTAAAATACTCCCCTTTACAATGGCATGGAGATCAGGGGAGGAATATGGACCTTCCATGTATCTCTGCAACTTGTAACGAGCTTCCCAGAAAAAGACAAATTAAGCCCATTTACTGAGCAGTTTAACTGTCTAACAAAAATAAAGTAATAAAAACCCACATTAAAATGACATTTTTGCCCACTGCAATGCCTAAGTCGATATCCTTGACTAACAAGGAGCTCAAGGGGGGGAAACATGGATCCTCCATATGCCCCACCCCATAACTAACTGCTTTCCAGCAGTCTCTGATTCACAACTGTTTAAAAAAATATGGACATGTCCACAGGATGCAGGCAACCATTTTTTGAATGTCAGTTACATTGGTTGTGCTACAGGTGGCCACTAATAAATGACTTCTGTGAATCTGTTCAAATTAAGAATAAAACCCTAAACATGGTGGCAGATGCATACTGCTCCCACAAAAACAAACTCACTCTGTAGAAGGCTCTTCCACTGATCACCAGAGAGTGTGAGTGTAGGCGTGGATGTTAATGTTGATCCTTTCTATTTTTGCTACCAACATTGGTGTGACTAAAAATGCAAATAAAATGTTCATAGGAAAATAATGCCATGAAATACAAGTAGAAGCAGGAGATATGGCACTGATCAAGATTTCATGTAAATCAGTTGAAACTATTTTCTAACCTATCAGTGAGGAAGTGGATGCCCTTTCTCTCTGTTCTTTGTTTTTCAGAAATCAAATAATGTGTGGTTGGCAGCCACAGGACTATTTACATTTCTACCCTGGCCATGGCTCATTTGGCAGTGGTAGCAGCAGATGATGGGCGATACTCCCAAAAGCACACATCTGTATAAAAATAATGCATCAGCATTTTAAAGGTCAGCACTAACATACTAAATAGGGAGGGCCCTGTGGATCTCCTCTTTGTTTTTCTTTTTTTTATTTCAGAAATATGAAGGTGCCTATTGGTGATGAGATGGTATCTGTCCACAGAGAATGCCTTTTTGAAAGTTAAGAGATTTGCCCTTCTGGGGAAGACATCCATGAATGGCCTACAACACCTCATCTATAGGACCTTTAGTATGAATTACACATACACTTGTATGAGAAAATTGCATCCTTACTAATAATCTTATATACCAACCTAATGCAGATCCAAACTCTCCATGCAGATCCTAAACTGCCCTGTGGTATTTGGCCATGGGACTTTAAGTGATGATGCCTAAACAAATAGTGGCAAAGGCTGTCTCATAGTTATGATGTCATCATGCTATTCACAGTCTGTCATTAATGGCTGCCAATATTGTGCATTTATCCATATCAAAGACTAACTAAGAGACATTGCTACAGACTTTTGTTTAAAACAATGCAACTCAGGAGACAATGCCCCCTTGCCGGTTGATCTAGTGTACCACTCAAACTCAGGCAGTTATAAACTGAAAACTGCATATACAAGTGCAACCCAAGTACTGTTGTATACAATACTGTGATGATGAAAAGCATCAGTTTAAAGGTTTTACAACAAACTTTGATAGTTTCCAGTGATACATCACCACAACTGTCACAGGAGTCTGAGGACACTGGACACTGTCCAATGGTATCCCAGGGACTTCACTGAATAATGTACTGTTGTGTGCATAATTACATTGTTCTTCATATGAGAATGGCCTCTGGGAACAAGTGACCATCAAACAGTGTGGTTCACGTTAAACTCAGCTACAGAGTGAAGCCATACAAAAGTGAGGGTACTGAACTTCAGGAGGGCTGACTTTGGCAAGATGGGAGAGTGCCTCAGAAAAGCACTAGCAAACAGGCTAGAAGGAGGTGTGGAGCAACAATGGGGAATCATCAAAACTGCCATCACAGAGGCAACAAGTCTTTGTGTGAAGCAAATAAACAAATCAAAATGAAAGAAAAAGCCACTATGGTTCTCAAAAGAGGTGGCTGTGAAAGTCAGAAAGAAAAAGATAGCAATCCGGAAGTATAAGGAAACACAGAAGAAGCAGGACAGAGAGCTGTATCAGTTAAGGCAGAAGAAAGCAGAGATGGAAGTCAGAATAGCAAAGGCCCAAACTGAGGAAAAGATAGCCAACTCAGTTAAGAAGGGGGATAAAACCTTTTATAGGTACATCAGCGAGCGTAGAAAGACAAAGGGAGGGATAGTGAGACTGAATAGAATGAACGGTGGGTGGGCAGAGGGGGACAGTGAAAAAGCAGGGATACTAAATGAACATTTCTGCTCAGTATTCACAAAAGAGGAGGGGGAAGTGCCTAATCCAATTAACAGAAGCACTCTTGATAGGGGGGTCGATCCCAGTCCTTTCACAGAGGAAAGGGTTCTGCAAGAACTCCTAAAACTGAAGGTGGACAAAGCAATGGGGCTGATGGAATTCACCCCAGAATTCTAAAAGAATTAAGGGGGGAACTAGTGAAACCACTGGCAACTCTTTTAATAAATCATGGGAGGATGGTGTGGTACCCGAGGACTGGAGGAAGGCGGATGTGATTCCCCTTCACAAAAGTGGGATCAAGACAGAGGCAGGAAACTACATACCTGTCAGTCTGACCTCTGTGGTCGGGAAAGTGATGGAGTCACTGCTGAAGGAAAGAATCGTTGAGTACCTAGAAGCCAGTGGGGCATAGGACCCAAGGTAGCATGGGTTCACAGCGGGAAGGTCATATCAGACGAATCTAATAGATTTCTTTGACTGGGTGACCAAAGTAGTAGACCAGGGAGGGGCTGTGAACATGGCCTACCTAGACTTTAGCAAGGCATTTGACACAGTCCCACACAAAAGATTAATAGTCAAATTAACCAGCCTGGGAGTGGGTCCCAGGGTGGTAGCCTAGGTAAAACATTGGCTGGACAACAGGACACAGAAGGTGGTTGTAAATGGAGTCCACTCTGAAGAAAGAGGGGTTACTAGTGGGGTACCGCAGGATTCAGTATCGGGTCCAGTCCTTTTTAATGTCTTCATAAGTGACATTGCAGAGAGACTGGAAGGAAAAGTATGCCTCTTTGCAGATGACACAAAGATCTGCAACAGGGTTGATACACAAGGAGGCGTGGAAAGGATGAGAAGGGACTTGGCAAGGTTGGAGGAATGGTCAAAGTATGGCAGCTAGGATTCAATGCAAAGAAGTGCAAAATAATGCACCTGGAAAACAAGAACCCAGGGGAAGAATACACAATGGGTGGGGAGGTGGTAACAACAACAAAAAAGGAAAGAGACCTGGGGGTAATCATATCAGATGACCTTAAGGCTAACAAGCAATGTGAAAAGGCAGTAGGGAGGGCTGGGGGTATACTGGGATGCACAGGGAGAGGCATCAGCAGCGGAAAACAGGAAGTTGTTATCCCTCTGTACAGACAGTTGGTGAGACCCCATCTGGAGTACTGTGTCCAGTTCTGGAGACCCCATCTCCGCAAGGACATAGACAGGATAGAGGCAGTCCAGAGGAGGGCAACTAAAATGGTGCAGGGTCTGCAAGAGAAGCCTTATGAGGAGAGACTAAAGGAGCTTAATATGTATGCCCTTGAGGAAAGAAGGAGAGGGAGGACATGATAGAAACTTTTAAGTACCTCAGTGGAATCAGCAAAGTCCAAGAGGGTAGCATCTTTCAGAAAAAGAGACGTGCAAGAACAAGGGGACACAATTTAAAGATGGGGGCATTTCAGGGGCAATGTGAGGAAGTATTATTTCACAGAGAGGGTAGTGGATGCATGGAACAGCCTTCCTGAGGAGGTTGTGGGGTCTAAAACTGTGGTAGAATTCAAGAATGCATGGAACAGACATAAGGCAATTCTTGTGGTGGGTAGGAAGAAATAGGCTGTTGGTTAACTAGGATCTGCTGCCTATCCTGTAGGTAGGGAAATGGGCAGACTAGATGGGCCAAGCGGTCCTTATCTGCTGTCAAAGTCTATGTTTCTATGTTTCTATTTAATTTGCTGTTACATTGGGATATGATGTTATATAGGCCTTGTGGGGAAACACATGCATCATTGCTTAATACTACTATACTTTTAAATGTGATTGACATTCATCAGGCGAGGCTCAACACTATTCTATACTGAAAAAGTCTATACATACATCTGTGATTTTGGAAGTCTTCTCATTTAGCACATGTCTGAACATATTTATTCTTTTGCCTCTACTAAAGTATGTTTAACACTGTGTGGCACCATATATATATATATATATATATATATATACAGTATGTTCTAGCTGCCTAACAGGCATGAGCACAAGATCCTCTAGCAAGGCAACAAAATGTACCCACAGTATGGCATATTCTGCACTAGATGTCTACAAGGGCTGGATGGAATTGTCAGGTATGTGACTGGTATATGTAGGTTATGGATGTCAGTTTGCAACAGGCCAATTTAGAGGCCATATGCTGACATACTGGGTACTTCAAGACTCAAACAAAATGTACAAAGCCTGTGCTATATGATCTTGATGGTTTATCCATTAAAAAAAGGTTCATGGTGTATAACATGTACAATATTGCACACTTATTTAATAATTTTAGGCCAATACTAACCAGTTGATTGCCACCAAACATGCGGAGGCCAGACTGCCACACATAGGCAGGGAAATTATCTGTGCCACCTATTGTGACTATGTTTGACCACTGTCACTATCCTCTTCAATGACCTGGAAGCAAGACTTATCCCTGACACTGTCAAGGACTCACAGATGGCTAAGTGGTATTTCCCTCTTGTTGGACCTCAGCCTGCACCTCTGAATGCATGGCTGACTCCGTCACTTTTTCTCTGACAGCAGCTAGAAACTTGGGTTATGTCACACCACATCTGAATCAAGGACCTTACAACTCAATCCATCGCTATTCCATTCAAGACATGCATGTTTTATTTACAGAGCCTTTGCCAGTGTTTAACAAGGATTCTTTGGTTTTCAACAACATGGCACGTGTTCACTCTGTGGCATACCTGGAGTGAAGACATTTATAAGAAATGTGTCGGCCTTCCTCCTCTGCTGGTGTTTCACCCTTGACAACAAGCCTGGCTGGTGCTTTATACAGACTGTTGTTCAGTAAAAAGGCTATCGGTACTTGTGCTGATGTAACATTTTCAATGCAGCTATACCTATGTGTGGCTATTCCATTGACAGTTTGATGGAGGAAATTCTACTATGACTACTGAACATGCGCCCAATACAACCAATGCAGTGGAACAGATCCAGCCAACTAGCATCCAGTGACCCAGCTGCCATCAGATCAATGCGTCTGTCACATGCCCTATGCGACTCATCAAGTGGCGTCTTCCTCAAATCAAGATAATGCATAATATGGATGGACACTATTGTGTTGTTACAAGCATCAAAACCTTTTCTTATGGACATCTCACTTGTGGTGTTGACATTCCTAATTTCTACTTTGTGCCTCATAAATGCTCCATTATTTGGTCAATTTATGATCACCCCCTGTACCCATTCCTGAACATGACTACTTTGACAGTGACCCTGACTATCCAGGTGGTATATATCAGTACATAACAGTTTTTAATGTGCATATCGACCGGCTCACCATGAATCTTAAATCCCTGCTATATAGAAAAGATATTCATCTTATACATATCATCAATGCTATTTAGAAAGCTGAAAATGATTTGAGTGATTTAATACATAATGGTGATTTACATCTTATTTTAACTCATGCATTGCTCGAAATATTTTTTTAAGTAGTTGTTATATTACTGGCTATCTTGATTTTATTGTTATTTTCACCATTTGCTGGCTATGAAAAAGTCCTCAGGCATCATCGCACACAGCTATGCAGCCAAGTCTTACTTACCATCTTGTATTGCCAGTTTAGCAGGCTACAAGTGGGGATATGTAGACCTGGACCACCCCACAATCTTATACTTGTTGCAGCATATGGTATACATACAGTGAAGCTTGCCAGGATCAAGCTCAACTCTGCAGAATTCTGCAGTAGAGTTACTGCAGGGAACAATGCAATTTCAATTGGAATTAATCCCTTTTGTCATGCAGGGAACTGTGAGACTGCACTTGATCTTAGTGAGCTTCACTGTAGATTTATTCATAATATGCTCAGCAAGGTAGGATATAGTAGTAGTACTATGCGCTTATGTAATGCACGTGTGCATATAATTGTAGTATCCAAACAGGGCTATGTGCTGGCAACCTCTGGTCCTAATAATGTTTGCAATGCTTATGCAGGCCTGATGGCGCAGGTACTTTTCCAAGCTATGCAGCTGACATATCTTTACATTTGTGCATTACTAAGCATGTTTTGTATTGAAATCCAAAGCTAGTTTCAACTAGTTCATCTTGTCAGAAAGTATGTGCAGGGAGAGAGAGCAAGAGAGAGAGAGAGAGAGAGAGAGAGAGATGATCTAACGGTCTTCTGAGCTGACCTACCAATGGGATTTCTGTGCTTTGTGATTTTACCTTATTTGGCAGGCTGTTACCTAGTAACAAACTTTCTTATCTGTTTTATAAGAATGTCTGTAAGACTGTTTTTCAATGAGTTTTGCAAGACATCATGATGTTCAGAGGTCTCCGAACTCCCAGCAGGTATGCTGTTTTTCTGCATGTTTTGGAATAAACTATTTTCCCTTTGATATCTGGGCTTCTGTGTCATGTTTTGCCAACAGGTCTATATTCCTGCCAGCAAAAAACAAAATATTTGATAAGACAATCTCCTTTTCCTTTGTTTCCACAGATTTTCCAGGTTGCCCACTGGAACACAAGAAAACTGTATTGGATTTGTTCTCTAGTAAAAGAATACCCTCACAGATGTGGGACATTTTATGGTTAAGTACATATTGTCACATAGGGGTTAAAGGCTGGCATAGACACAAGACTATGGACAAGACATATTGTCGGTGTCTCAAGTATAACAAATTAGTGAAAACCCAGGCGTATTTAAAAAACAATGTCCTTAAGACCAAGGATTTTGCTTGTTTGCTTTTTCAGTAACCCAGTGGACATGGCCTTTAGTAGAATCTTTCCCAATGGGTGTCTTATGTTTGGTTTAAAACCTTTGGGTTGGAAGAATATAAGTAGACACTCTAGAGGTTCTATTTGCTGTTTTTAAATGTTGTCTACGGCAAGCTTCCTGTGCTTTCTCATTGCAACAAAAAAGAATCACATATTCTGAATTATTTTAAATGGGGCTGGATTTTCAAAAGATGGTGCAGGGCTTGCATCAAGCCCTGTATCAAACCCTGGCATTGCCACAGCTCTGGTATTTCTGATTGCCACAACAGTACCCCATTTTATAATCTCAGGCACAATTGCAACAGGTGACTGGTTTTGCAGCAGCATGTACCACTTCTTGGGTGCAAGGGCCATATCAAGTGTCTTAAACCATGTTGCACACCGGAGCACAGAAAGATGGTCTAGTGGGTGTTGAATGGTTGCAAGTGATGTGAACTCCCAATAGATTGCTGCAAGCCCAGTGCACCACATATTTGGGCACCAAGAGCTTGTAGCAGTTCTAGCCATCTGCAAATCAAGCCCATGGTGTCATAAGCTTGCAGAAATGTTTATGACAAGGATATGGAGAAACACATAGAGTCTTAGAAGCATCAATTCTAGATGCACATTCTGAATATAATTTAGCAGGGATGAAGACTTCTTTAATTAAATTTTCTGGGGTATCTCAGTACTGACCATATGCAAATGTTGAAATTAAGACCTTTTTAGTATCATTCTTTACTTTTCTGTCTGTGATTAATTGTTGTGATTTTCTTTATACTCTTTGGGGGTTGACATACAGGACAGTTGCTTGTTACTGTATCAACCTTCTTTTTCCTGACAATGTCATATTTCCTTTTGTGCAGTACTGAGAAGTTTTGGTATATGTATTTTGTTATTCTAGATATGTATTATAATAAACCTTCCCCTACTTTTCTTGTTGGGGGCTTTGTGGTTTCCTGTGGGAAGATGATGGATGTCAGTGAGAGGAATGGTGGAATGGAGGACTGGGTGGAGGAGACTGCTTCTCTTCCAATCTAGAGTAGTGAGGAAGCATCAGTGGAGAGGATCTGAAATCCTGCTCTGAACCTCTACATGAAGGAGAACAGGTTCTTATGGAAAAAGGCAATATGAAAGATACCTTACCTGCAGATTAGGTAGCAGATGCAGAAATGATGAAGTCTCCTACAATTGTGGAGACCGAGCTGGTACAAATGTCTGAAGAGTGCTTTGACACTGACCTTCAAAAAAAGAAAGCACAGCTCTGCCAGATGTCTACTGAAGAGGAGAGTAAAGGTCAGTGATAGAAGCTATTGGTGAGAGCACCCCAGCCTTAGCACCCCAATGCTTGGTATTCAGAAAAGCAATACTACAGCAAACATCCCAGCATAGCCTTGATGGGGATTTGGTGTCAGAAGGTGGCCAAATGCATGACAGCAGTGCCCTTGGGAAACAGATTGTATAAGCTGGCAATAAAAAGTGCCATAGAGCTGCCAGGAGATGGATGCTGAAAACAGACCAAGAAAACAGCCCCCATTTTCAGAGATCAGTATCGAGGAATGACTGACTAGGGTGGGCTGGGAGAAAAAGCCTAGAGAGAAGTTTTGATTGGTGGCTTCCAACTATAACACAAAGAGAAATAGAGGTAGTAACAGTGGCTCTCCTGTTGCTACAGCCAGGGCATTGGAAGACCAACATGAGAATGAGGCTAGCCCTGTGCATTTCCCTTCAACTTTGGAATTCTCACAGAGTCAGATTGCTTCTGCTGCAGATGTGAATACCAGGTCAGTGAAAATTAGAAAAGAGGGGGCAAATGGTGCTCAAGTATGCCCTGTACTGCAATTACGAGTAGTGTGGCTTGAAATGCAGGCAGTGGCTCTAATTCACTCTGAACAGCAGTAACAGAGTATTCCTCCACCCACAGCTTGTTCTGTAAAGCTGACAACAAATACAGGGATTCTTTCTAAAACAGCAGTTAGGTTGTAAATTCTTGTCACTCCAGAGGGAGACTTAGGCATGGAGGACAGTATTCCTGATTGGCAGGGGTCTCCCCCATACACTCCACAATCCCACAGCAGATGCCTGATGAAACAAGCATTTGTCAATGCTGAATGTTGTCTTGCTGGCATTGGCATTGGTAGTGCCGGAGTTACAGATGCATAATGGGAATGGCAGTGAAGTATTAAAGTGACTCCAACCCCACCCCCACCCTGTAGAGACTGACAGGCATAGGGGTGTGCCTTTGGGTTATCAGCTATAACACTCACGCCATTGTACCTCACCCTACCCTGCAGACACTGACAAGTGTCGTGGTGTACTTTGGGGTCTTTGGATGTTATACTTACCCCATTCCATAAGGAAACACACTGAGGTGGGTGCAGTATAGGAGAATGGGGTGAACTTTGTGGCCGAACAGTGCAAGACCCACCACGATGCCTGTCACTGGCTGCAGGGTGGGGTGGGGTGGAATGGCATGAGCATTATAGCCGATGATCCCAAGTCACACCCCTGATGCCTGTCAGTCTCTACAGGGTGGGGTACTACAGTTGGAAACCCTAACACAATAGCCATGTGTTGGTATTTTCACTCCAAATTTTCAACATGGACTGTTTGTGAGCCCACCTCATAAAAAGTGGCACTATCAGTTTGTTACCTGAAAGGTGGTTTTGCACAGTTGCTATGCCATTTGGTGACACAGGGACAAAAACACATTTTGGGCAATATGTGGAAAATGACAACTGTATTGTTCATGAGGAGACGCAAAAAAATTACAACATTGAAAATCTGGAGTGGAAATATGAAAAATTGGTAAAGTTATGAGCATTCATAGAAACTGTACAACACACATCTGTAACCCAATTATTTTTGGGATTTTTTTAACCACATGTTTAACATAGGCATTGTGGGACCTCCCCTCATGAACAGTGGCACTGTGATTTTGTTAATTTGTCCGAAACATTGATTTCGCACAGTGACCACACCATTGTGCACCACAGGTGCGAAAACACATTAAGGGCAGGATGTGAAAATGACAACTGTACTGTTCATAAGGAGGTGTGAAAAATGCCAGTGTTGAAAATCTGGCATGAAAATATTGCAAATTTGCGAAGTTACAAGGGTGCGTGGAAACTGCGCAATGTACACTTGTAACACAGTCATTTTAAGAAATTTCATTACCAAATTTTCAACATAGGCATTTTAGGACTTCTGCTCATGAACAGTGGCACCATCATTTCCTCAAACTGTCCCGAAAACTGATTTCACACAGTGACTGTGCTGTTCTGCGCAGGACATGTGAAAACAAATTTCAGCCAGGATATGTAAAATGACAGGTGTACTGTTCATAAGGAGTTGTGGAAAATTGCCAGTTTTGAAAATCTGCAGTGAAAATATTACAGATTCATGAAGTTACAAGCGTGCATGGAAACTGCACAACACACGCTCGTAAAACAGCCATTTTTTTTATTTTGCCCACCAAATTTTCAACATTGGCTTTTTGAAAGCCCCCCTCATGAACAGTGGCACTGTCATTTCATTAATTGGTCCTGAAAGGTGATTTCGTGCAGTGACCATGAAATCACCTTTCGGGACTGAATAATACCACGACAGTGCCTGAATTCATGAGAAGGGGTCCAAACAACCCTATATTGAAAATGTGGTGCCAAAATTCCCAAAAATAGCTGAGATATGCACCAAAGTTGAAAAAACCCTATTTATGCCATTATACTGCTCACCAGCATTTCTTCAGTTCGCAGTCGGCTTTGAAGAGTGCAGACGTGTTCCTGGTCCACTGAAGATCGTCGCGCTGCACTCCAGAGATAAGTATGGAGTGAGAGGGGTGTGGAGAGGCAGGGTGAGCAGAGGGTGGGTGCTGGTTGTGGGAGGGGGGCAGGGAGACCGTGAGGGACCGTTTTCTTTTTTATAGGTTTAAACAAAAATTGCAGGACTTTTTGTATTGCAGGGGATTTGGCATGCTGGTGGACTCCAGCATGCCACCTAAAATGTTTTAGGGGGATGCTGTGAGCTGATGGGATTGGACACCCTCGGTACATACTGAAGGGAGACATGAGCTGAGGGGGATTGTGCACACCCCTCAGCACACAACAAAAGCAGGCAGTGGAGAAGAGACATTATGCCAACGAGGAGTGGGCTCCCCCATTGGCAAAATAAATGGGGATGGGGATAAACGCTGATGGGGATTGGGGCCCCTGTTGGCAAAGAAAAACCATTGGGGGGTGCATGATGCCAAGGGGGATTGGGCACCCCCTCAGCATACATTTTAAATGGGAGGGGGAGTCATTATGCCGATGGGGAGTAGGGTCCCTTGTTGGCATTGTGACAGGAGGTGTCGGCAGTCACTGCCACCATATTGCGTGCACATCGGGAGGTATGTTGTGGTCCTGCTGCATGAGAGCTTCACTCTTATTACAGCTGACCTTTTCTTTGATCAGGTGGCCACATTAGGGATGCATGATGTCAGTGCCTGCTGCTGGCTGATTGGGGAATGAGGGACACATCAACTGATGCATGCTTTGCATTCGCCCAACAGTGACAGCACCTCCAAATCTGCTACTACCTCAATATGATGGCTGTGCATGCATCAGCCAACATAAAAATGAAGGAAGTGCAGCTTGACACCACCCTTATTAGCCCAGTAAATTATGATTGTGACAGTGTGCATGTGGAATCACAAGCCCCTATAATACAAAATGCTAAGAATTATTTAATTTCAGGAGTTTAACCTGTCACAAATCTCCAAAATGTGGATAATATTTTTCCTATGGACAAACATTTCAGTTTTTAGAATTGCAAGTTGCTCTAACTGCTTCAAGCTTTGCAGACAAGCTGCAACATTATTTAGGGATGTAGTACACTGAGTCCCTTGACTTTATGAATAGTGTAGATCCTAATGGTAAAAGTGATCAACCTGATGGTACTAACAGGGGCACCACTGATCAGACCACTCCAAGACCTAGAAAGCCTAACACCTAAAATGGCCATGTTCCCAGGCTGTTTTCAGACTTTCTCACTGAGCTGCTGAACCTGTCAAAGGCATAATGAAATTCATATTGCATAAAGGGAGGATTACAAAGCCCCAGATGGGATATTTGTAGCTTGTGTCCTTTTGAAGGGCAGTTTACATTTTTTCACCAGTTAAATCTACACTTTAATTCATGTGCCTTGGGATACAAATATTCAGCACAAATTTCAAGCCCATTGGCCTGGGAGTGAGTCCCAGGGTGGTAGGCTGGGTAAAAAAATTGGCTGGCTAACAGGACATAAAGGGTACTAGGAAAGGGAGTCCATGCCAAAGAAAGAGGGATTACTAGTGAGGTACCGCAGGGTTCAGTCCTGGGACCGGTTCTCTTTAATGTCTTTATAAGTGATATTGCGGAGGGACTGGAAGGAAAAGTATGCCTCTTTGCAGATGACACAAAGATCTGCAACAGGGTTGATACACAAGGGAAGCTGGAAAGGATGAGAAGGAACTTGGCAAGGTTGGAGCAATGGTAAAAAGTATTGCAGCTTAGATTCAATGCTAAGAAGTGCAAAGTAATGCACCTGGGAAATATAAAAAATAGGAGAAGAGTACACAATGGTGGTGGGGGCATATTAACAACAACAAAAATGGAAAGGGACCTGAGGGTAGTCATATCAGATGACCTAAAGGTGGGCAAGCAATGTGAAAAGGCAGTAAGGAGGGCTGGGGGGATACTGGGTTTCATAGGGAGATGCATCACCAGTAGAAAACAGGAGGTTGTTATCCCTCTGTATAGACAGTTGTTGAGACCCCATCTTGAGTACTGCATATACTTCTGGAGACCCCATCTCCACAAGCACATAGACAGGTTGGAGGCAGTCCGGAGGAGGGCCACTAAAATGGTCCAGGGTCTGCACCAGAAGCCATGTGAAGAGAGACTAAAGGAGCTTAATATGTATACCCTCGAGGAAAGGAGGGAGAGGGAAGACATGATAAAAACTTTCAAGTACCTCGAGGGAGTCGAAGTACAAGATGGTAGCATATTTCAGAAAAAGAGGTGTGCAAGAACAAGGGGGAACAATTTGAAGAAAGAGGAGGGACAGCTCAGGGGCAACATGAGGAAGTATTTTTTCATGAAGAGGATGGTGGACACATGGACTGGCCTTCCTAAAAAGGTCTTAAGGAAATGTCTATACTTATGTAATAGCTTTTTAGACTATTGTAATGGCTTAAGCTGATCAATAAACCTTTTGTACTAAGAGGTTGTGAGGAAATAAACAATGGGGGAATTCAAGAATGCATGAGACAGTCATAAGGCAATTCTTCTGTGGGTAGGAGGAAGTATGCTGTGGGTTAACTAGGATCTGCAGTTTATCCAATAGGTAGGGAAATGGGCTGACTGGGTGGGCCAAGTGGTCCTTATCTGCCATCGAAGTCTATGTTTCTATGTTACAACTAGATTAGACAGGTTCTGGAAAAAATTTCATGAGGTGAAACATACTCCCTATTGGTCCCTCTTTTTTACTATACACCTCACAAAGCCTGCATTTAAGACAGTTACCATCTTTTTTTAAGAATGAAAGGGTAAATACTGTATCTCAAAATGTACAGTACTGGGATCACCAGAACAAATAATGGATTCCGATAATTTTTTGACAGGAGGATGAAAGGTGAGGGTCTGTCTACTTCAAATGGATGCCAGACTGAAACATTTGCCAGACTGTTTCTGTTTGGAGAAAGACAGATGCTTTGTATTCTATTCAGGCCAGTCTATGGCCGGTTTTCACTCTGGCTCATGGTTCCATCTAAACAATGCCTGTGACAAGGTGCAGTGTGGCTTATGAAGGGACATTGGTCACCTGAGTTTACAATATCTTGCCAGAATGTTGTCAGATGTAATTTGTATGAAAAGAAGGGATATTCCTTCAAAAATTGCCCATGCACATCACACAAAAAGAGTGACCCCATGGACCAGGCAGAACAGGGCTATTATGTAAATTTAACCTGAAAAACAACCTTGGGCCCAGTCGCAGAATTAGAAGAACCCTAGAGCACATCTCCAGAAGCAGTCATCCTCACCAATCCCCATGCATTTTCCATCCCCAGAACATTTAGAAGTTCTCAGAGGCATATTTCCCCAACATAGGTGAGGTCTCTTATTTGACCAGTATAAGAATACACAAGACATTTAAGCAACCCTCAGCTGACCACCCCTCTCTGATAATATACCAGAAGAACTGTCTACTGAAGATATGGAGACAGGGGTTTGTACCCCTATCCCTAGCTCCAGAATGAAGGCAAATGCTCCCCTTCACTTCAGTTGCTGAGCAATTCCATATGGTCACCAGGTAAAGAGGAGGGAAAGGGCAATTAGGGTCCAAACTGATTAAGTCAAACACTGTAAATGTGTCTAATAAATGTGAAGTTATTTCCTCAAAAATATCCTAGAGGGATACAGAGTAGGATCTGGATGGCTCTACTATTTTTTCTTTGCAGCCTGACCACTCCTCAAAAACTAAAGGAGTTTTCACCAACTCACATTCCTCCAGAAAGAGGAAAAATAAGCAATGGCATGCTTCACACGGGGTCAAAACCTGATGATGAGTCTGTTTTATTAATAAGTTTCCTGTTATTTTATAGGGGACCTTAACCTATGTATTTCCTCGATTAGTGTAAACAGCATTAAAAGGCATGCCTGTCTTCTAATATATGCAGCACTATGTTCACTTGATAGTGATATATTTTGACAGGATACCAGGCTCCATACCACCGGTGACTTAACAAGATCTTTGAAATACTTTGAAGCTTCAAAATACCAGTATAATAGCCATTCCTTTTGGTCCATAGGGATGGATCCTTGTTCTACGGTGGGAATTTTTTTTTGATCCCTGAGAGTACAAGTCATTCACTTGATTGTTCTGACCCCAGGTAGAGTTTTCTTTCAGGATATACAAATCTCTAATCACAGTTTGAGTCTCATGTTTATATCGCCAGACTATGTCCACAAGAACTGAAAACTTTAAGCAGATACAGTACGGTGCATTTTATTTACTTCTAGACATATAATTTTAGGAGCATATTTCTGCTGTGGGCTAACGCTACTGGATAGAGGAGGAAACAAAGAAAAATGAGTAATGACATCTTATTTCTTAAGTCTATGATTAAACTGCTGGTCCAATGGATGCCCTTTAAGTACATACTAGTAAACCAGTCCATACTTTTTTTTAAAGGTAAGCTATCATCACAAATCCATTTTTGTTTTTTATAAGAAGTATTTTAAAAAAACCTGTCTCTATTATCATAGTTCCAGAGACTTATGTATTTCACTAAAGATACTGGTGCAGACTACTCCTCACAACTTACCAAAGCTAATAAAGGCATGATGACTTTTCAAAATGATAGATCACAGTACCTCTTACTGGAGCAAAAATTTGGGACTTAAGGGAAAGCCTAACAAATAAACCCATTTGAGGGCATATAACAGTTTTTCTCACTCTTTAAAAAAATACAGAGGGTTTTGTGCAAATGGATCAAAATTATGTACTGGAAATAGTGCACAACCACATTCAATCCTCTTTTGGAACCCCAGCTGAAACAGAGGACACCTTTGAAGATTTTTTACAGGCCTTGAGACTCCATCTATGATAGACTCAGAACAATCACACATAATTTAAAAAAATTACCATGGGAGAACTACAAATTGTGATTGAATCATTGAAGACTGGGGTTTCACTGGGAGGAGATGATCTGCCACAAGAGGTATTTAAAACTTTTATTCTCACTCAACCACCAGAATTAGTAGTTGTATTTTTTCTTGGGAGAAATATAGGAGGAAGCTCTTTAGCGAAGGGATTACTAATTTCTCTACATAAAAAGGGGACAAAAACAGAACATCAGAATTGGCGTCCAATCAGCTTACTTAATTCTGACTAGAAAATCTTAATGAAAATATTGGGTCAGAGGATTGAAAGCATGACAGGGCATTTAATTACTCCAGCACAGTTCTGCTTGGTAGCAGGTCATAAACTTTTTTTTTATTATCTTATCTACTTATGGTTTTAATTGGAACTTGCAATACTAAGGAAGGAGAATACCTACTTCTGTTCCTTGACCAGGAGAAGGCTTTTGACTGCATTGCAAACTTGTATCTATTGAAAGCTCTGGGGAATTTTGGTTTCCTGCCTAGCTGTGTGGGGTGGTTAAAGTCCTTATATGAGGCCAAGATAGTGATTCATCTTATAAATGGACAGTTAGGCAGACCATGCCAGGTACTTTAGTGTGTGTGGCAGGGCTGCCCCCTCTGCTATATGTGTTGGTTATAGATCCACTGCTGAAAAACATTGAACAGCATGGATATATTCAACCTATGCACTCTTCACTTGGTCCTATGCCACACTGCTTAGTGACATGTGATGATGTTTGTTTGTTGGCTCCCGATGTGAAAACAGGAGAAACATCATTGAAATGCATGGTGGATCTTGGGAAAATATCATTATCCACGGTAAATTTAATTAAAAGTAAAGGTATGTTAGTGGGCCAGGCAGCAGGATGCCAGCACATATTGGAGGGGTTGGAAGAAGGGCCTTTGACTATTTTAGGAGTCAAGTTCAGGAAAGGGGATCTGGCCTGTATGAATTGAGATAAAAAATACAAGTGGCAGAATCTAAGGTAGAAAGACAGAAGTCTTTGCTCATGACAGAAAAAAAGATCTTTTATGTGTAAAACCTTCACACTTCTGATTTGTTTTATACCTGAGTGCTGTCTGTCCCACTCTTCCCAATCTGGATGCTTGTATATTTATTTATTTATTTTTGTTACATTAGCAAGTTGAACCCGGTTAAAAAGAACAAAACCTATAGGCCAACTAAAGAAGGAGGTCTTTCAATAATTACCCCATTATTTTCATTTGTACATTTTGTATAATAATTTACACCTGCAGGTACACCATATGCATCAACAATGGCTTCCTTTTTTTCCATCTGCGGTGTTTTTTTTTTTTCTAGCAAAGTGGAATAGTGCTTTTAGGGGTCTCCCAGGAAATATTCCAGCCTATATTCTGCCTTTTCTTTTTTTTATTCTTAAACAGTGGTTATCTCGGTACATATGGTAAGGGATCTTACTGAAAATCATTATATGAATAGGTGATCAGGATTTCCTTTTCTGAAGATTCTGTTTCGATACAACCCTAGGATGTTAGCACATTTGTTAACTGCACAGCTACAGAAGAGAACTCCATTTAAAATACGGGATACAATATGGCTTTGCTGCCATAACCATAAGCATTAAAGTCTGAAGAGATATTGTACAAGGGATTCATGTTTTACAGCTGGAAACAATGGAGCATCTTTTTCTGTGTGATTGTATATAATCTTTTTTTTTTTGTCCCAGGTGGCTTTAAGATGGAAAATGCCTATTTCTTCTGAGTTACAGTATTATATATTGGTGCATGGGGTAATCCCAGGGGAGGGGGGATAGATATCATGCAAGTATCTAGCGAGTAATATTTCCATGCCTGAAATGGAGCATTGGGTAACAGTGAAGTCAGTACGTCCTACAGCAGCAGCAGCATGTGTTATCAGTTTTGATTGAAAAGGTGTCTATAGAATGCAAATTGATTTATGGAAAATAATTGCTTCCTTGCTTTCTGTAGTAATGAAGGATTCTTGGAAATATGTGTCCTGGGTAAGTTCCTGATACCGAGCAGGTAGTAGCTACTAAAGCTGGAAAGTAAGCCTTTTGTATTTGTTTTCTCTGGTGTATTTTTGTTTATTATCTGTCATTTACTGCATGTTTTGTTCCTACCATAATTCTGTTTGAGTTTCTTTGATTTGGTTTTGTAGTTCTTGTACAATTTGTCTTTTCATAAAAAACATTCCCCTACTATTCATCAGCAGTTGCTGTGTGATCTTTTACTTCCACCTTGACTGTGACCAGAGAAAAGGCAGAAGAGAACTTGGTTCAATGTCTCATCCAAAGGTCGGCACCTCAACAACGTAGCATTACCTCACACTGCACAACAGTATCAGCTATGGGTTTTACCTCAAGTACCTGGTGTGGGTATAGAACCAGAACCTTCCAATCTAACTTCCAGAGTTGAGCATTACCTACTGACCCACTAAAAGTAGCATTGGCACTGAAAGTATATAATTAAAATAGAATAAAGTATGGGTTGGTGTATGTAACGAGACGTTTACACAGACCTGAGGGGTTTATGAATAGCATCTAACCCTGACAGTGAGTGTAAACTTAAAGTTGACACACCTCGACCCGTATTTTATTTGAGATAATATCTGGGATTCTGTTTTTCCCCTCAGCAATTATATAAAATAAAAATAAGTTGCAGTGCCACAGTCCAGTTACGTTGTAGAAGGTGGTCTGCAGTCACCTTTCAGTATTTATTTAAAAGTTGTTCATTTTTTATTTTATTTTGTGGACACTGTAGTCTAAAGTTCCGTTTTTGTGATACATTTTGGTTTGTTTTAAATTACTAACTGCGGAGTCCGGGAGTCAGGCAGTTCAGTTCAGCAAGAAGGGTAGTGGAGAGCAGTCGAGAAGTGAGGAACTCAGCGGGCACATGCTCAAAGTGAAGGGAAACCATGTGCCTGTTTGCAGGAATAAACACTCCTTTATTATGGCAAATTATGCCACAGTTTTCCTATAGGATAAAGAGAAACCCAGTTATTATAAACACAAAATAAACTTACCACTTACTGATCTGCTTCACTTAAATGCCTCTCACTCAAATTGCAAGAGATGACAGGTTCATCTCACATCACAGCACATTAGCTAACTCACTAGGCCAGTAGGAAAAACACCACTTGACAAAGGTACAGACATTCAGGCCTGGATATTCAAACTGCGCCATTCTAAGGCGCAAGCCCTTGCGCTGCTCAAAATAGTTGTGCAGGAGTGTGGCCGGGGTGATATTCAAAGGAGTTGCGCTATTGCGCAACTCCTTTGAATATCAATCCCCAGCCACAGCACTTGCGCATGGCGCAGTGGAACTTGCGCCAACGCAAGTTTCCAGAGATGAGCATTAAACTTGCGGTGGCGCTAGTACCATTGCGCCATGCTAAATTTCCGATATTCAAAGGTGACATGCAAATGTGGCCATAATTTATGCAGGCAGGGGGCCATTTGCATCTATTTATGGCCCCATTTGCATGCCATTTCAGATGGTAGGTGCGCTCGATCTCGAGGACTTGGCGCCTGGCCACCCTGCCAGGCAGCAGCGTCGGGACCGACGCCCAATGCAACAATTGGGCATTACAGGTACATGTAACCCCCACACGCATCCCAAAGCCCGATCGCAGGGCATAATGTGTATGAACTCCCAGTGCCTGATCGCGGGCAGAATGTAACCCCCAACCCAAATATCTCCAGGTGGTCCAGTGACGTAGCCCATCGCTGGGCAGAATCATCACAATTTCTCTCTTTCTCGAGGTTTCACGTCCTGAAGCTCTTCCACGTTTCAGTCGGGCGGGCGAGCAGCCTCATTCTCGCTCGCCACCCCCGCCGCCGCTGACCGATCGTTCACCATTGCGCAGACAGCCAATGGGTTGCAGCTCATTGTACATGACAGTCCAGATTTGTGAACGATGTTCATTGCCAAATCTGACTGTCATGTACGGTATGGGCTGCAAGCCCATTGGCTGTAGCTCTGCACCAATGGGCGGCAGCCCTACCGGACAGTCAGTCGGCGGGCGGGCGGGCGGCAGGTGGATGCTGTCGCTCACCGCCGCGGGGAGCGGGTGGAGGGGCTTCGGGGTGGGGGGACACTAGACACCAGGGAGATGTTTGGGTTGGGGTTACATCTGCCCGCGATCGGGCACTGGGGTTCATATACATTATGCCCGCGATCGGGCTTCGGATATGGGGGGTGTTGGCATGTACCTGTAGTGCCTGGGCGATCGGGCTGTGGAGATGTGTGGGCGGGGAGTCGAGTTACACCATGCCCGCGATCGGGCTGTGGGAGATGTGTGGGGAGTCAGTTACACCTATGCCCGCGATCGGGCTGGTGGGGGGGCACAGGAAAGAGTTGGGGCCAGCCAGGGTGGCAGCTGCTGTGTTGCGCCCTGCAATGCAGCAGCTCACCTGTGGTGGCCCTCAACTTAAGCCTTTTTTGGGCTCAAGGTTGTGCAGGCGAGGTTGGGGTTATGATGCACAACTCTGCACAACCCGACTGAATATCGGGAGGCGCAGGTTATGCATGGATCCTCCCCCTCCTGTTGAGCATGCATTCATTTGCATTGCTCTCTTGCGCAACCTGATGCCAGTGGCGTAACTGCCTCCTGCTGAATATCGCAGAATGGCGCAATTTGGACTTGCGCATGCGCAACCCTGCTGCGCATGGCGCAACCCTTTTGAATATCCAGGCCCCAGTCTATAAATTGGAAATCTTTGTTTCAGATTGTACTTGGTTTGGTTCAGTGGGTGATTTTATTTAATTTTTTGTAACCAGGTAAGGTGGACTGAGACCTGGGTCCTTTTTTTCACCCACAACCAGGGGAACAGACTAGAACATAATGCACTATTTTTACTGATATTGTATATGACATTGAGGCAATCTTTAAATCAAGACACAGAAAAACAGTGCACCTGATTCTGAAAGAGCCCTTTGAACGCCACAAAGTTTTGGTGATCTGGGGCTATGGCACACTTCTGGTGTGTCAGTGACCTTGCACCTGATTCCATAAAATTGGGGGTTCCTGTGCCAAAAAATCCTGGATTTGCCATAAATGCAGGCTAGTGCCAAATGCTAGGTGCATCTGCGGGTTTTGCAGCATGGATCCACTCTCCCCCCCCACCAGGCGCAAGATAAAATTCAATGCCAAGAGGCGTCCTGGTCCAGAAGTGGCACAGGAGATGCCATAGGGGGTGTTAGGGAGTGGGTGGATATGCCAGGGGATGATCGGACACCTGGTGGGGATGCCCTTGTTGGCACCAGTCACATAATAGAGTATGCCCACTGGGTACCTGATTACCCACCCGGCATACTGACTTGCTCCCCCAACACCCCTATAGTATTCCCCTGTCCCTTCTGCCCCTAGATCCCACATTCAGAGCTCCCCTTCAGCTCCCCATCTTAAGGGATAATGCCGCAAGGGGTGTAGACCACCTCCTGGCTGGTCTAATGTGACCCTTTTACTATGGCCACAGCAGGGCTTTCAGAGTCCCAATGAAGGGGCTGCTGCAGCCCCGCTATGGTGCAAGTTCCCTTGTGACCTGGTGTACCTTGATGCTGGTTGCAAGGGTGGCGCAGTGCCACTTTCTTATAGTGACATCCCAGTCCAGTGCAGACCTCGTTCCAGAATAGGGATTGCCACAATTTATGACGCAAGGTGCATATTGCACCATTGATGTCTAGTGCAAGAACCTTGCATTGGGCATAATGTTTTTGAAATCGGGCCCAGTACTTTCAGATCAGTTTTTAGGGCTGTGGACTGTATAACAAAAATTGTTATTGACCATGAGAAAACCATGATCATGGCTATTCTTTCAAGAGCAACTCTCTAGTATAATAAAAGTTCAAAACACTAGGGCCCGGATATTCAAACTGCGCCATTCTGAGGCGAAAGCCCTTGCGCTGCTCAAAATAGTTGTGCAGGGGTGTGGCCCGGGTGATATTCAAAGGAGTTGCGCTATTGAGCAACTTCTTTGAATATCACCCCCCAGCCACAGCCACTGTGCATGGTGCAGTGGAACTTGCACCACCGCAAGTTGTCAGAGTTGAGCATTAAACTTGCGGTGGCACAAGTACCATTGCGCAATGCGCAAATTTCCGATATTCAAAAGGTGACATGCAAATGGGGCCATAATTCATGCAAGGTGCAGGGGGGGCCATTTGCATCTGATTATGGCCCCATTTGCATTCCATTAGCATGTAGGTGCGCCGATCCCCGAGGACTTGCGCCTGGCCGCCCCTGCCAGGCAGCAGCCATCGGACCGGCCTTACCCTGCAACCAATCGCGGGCACAACTGAAAACAACCCCCCCGCCCACACATCTCCCAATGCCCGATTGTGGGCAGAACGTATCATGACAACACCCCCCCCCAAACAGCTACCAATGCCCGATCGTGGTCAGAACGTGAAACAACCCCCCCAATGCCCGATCGCGGGCAGAATGTAAAAGACCCCCAACCCGAATATCTCCCTGGTGGTCCAGTGGACCGTATGCCCGATCGCGGGCAGAATGTCCAGTGACAACCCCCAAACATCTCCCAGTGTCTGGTGTCCCCCACCCACCCACCCGAAGCCCCACCACTCCGCTCCCCGGCGGCGGCGGGCGGCAGCATCCACCCGCCTTCCGCCCCGCCGCCCGCCACTGACTGTCTGGTAGGGCTGCACCATTGGTGCAGAGCTAGAGCCAGGGGTGCAGCCCATACATGTAGACAGTCCAGATTTGTGAATGAACCCATTCACAAATCTGGACTGTCATGTACGGTATGGCTGCATGCCCATTGGCTCTAGCTCTGCACCAATGGGCGGTAGCCCCACCGACAGTCGGTTGGTGGGTGGCGGGCGGCAGGCGGGGATGCTGCCTACCGCCGCCGGGGAGCGGGGTGGGGCTTCGTGGGTGGGTGGGGTGAGGGGACACTAGACACCAGGGAGATGTTTGGGGGTGTCACTGGACATTCTGCCTGCGATCTGGCATTACGGTCCACTGGACCACCAGGGAGATATTCGGGTTGGGGGTCTTTACATTCTGCCCACAATCAGGCACTGGGGGTTGTTTCACGGTTCTGCCCGCGATTGGGCATTGGGAGCTGTTTGCGGGGGGTTGTTTTATACTTCTGCCCGCGATCGGGCATTGGGAGATGTTTGGCGGGGAAGGGGTTGTTTTTACGTTATGCCCGCATCGGGCTGGTGTGGGGCACTAGGACTGAGTTGGGGGCCAGCCACGGGTGGCAGCTGCTGTGTTGCGCCCTGCAATACAGCAGCTCACCTGTGGGTGGCCCTCAACTTGATCCTTTTTTTTTGGCTCAAAGTTGTGCAGGCGCAGGTTGGGGGTTGCGCCTGCACAACTCTGCACAACCCGACTGAATATCGGGTTGCTCGGTTTATCCATGGTTCCTCCCCCTCCTGTTGAGCATGCATTCATTTGCATTGCGCTGTTGCTCAACCTGTTTTCAGTGGTGCAACTGCCTCCTGCTGAATATCGCAGAATGGCACAATGTAGGACTTGTGCATGCGCAACCCTGTTGCGCATGGCGTAACCCTTTTGAATATCTGGGCCTAGATTTACATCAATTATGTTTTAACATTATTGTTTTCTAGTTGTCTGTGATTTTTGTTTCACTTTCCCCCACTGTTGGTTTACTAAATATTGTGGATAATGCAGTACGTAGTTCAACGAGTCTTTCAAAATGTATCTGACTCTCCCCTACTAGCCACACAATTGCTGTGGGTGACATCACAGTCTGTTGTCATGGTGAGCACTATGACACCATAAACAAAGGCGCTGTGAGGTTAATAGGGAAAAGTCAAATGTTTTCAGATGTTTTCTAAACAGACTTTTTAGATGGACTACTAAGATGTGCTGTAAATCTTGGAAAGGAATATTAAAATGAAAAAATATATCCTCTAGTAAATTGTAACAGCTGAAACACTGCATTTATAAAAGCACATGCTGAAGTGCAGAGTTTCTCTTTAAAGAAGTTACATATTGAGATGGAAGTATGGTGGTTTGCAACACGATTTATAAATGGTTCATAGTTTGTTTCATTTTAAGTAGTGGGTGGTAGCTTATTTCATAGCCATGGAGCCTTGTAAGAGACACTTCATTTACTGATTTCTATTTTAGTCCTGTGGACTGTGAATATATTGGTGATTACACATCACAGGTTGTAGTGTCCTTTTTGTGCCAGAAGGAGATTTTACAGTGTCTCAGGTTCTTTATTTTTTATTATGAAATGTCTAGAAATGTTCCAATAACCTGACTGGTCAGTTGCCATATGCTAGATCCGTCTAACACATGGCTACAACTAGTCCAACAAGTGGCACCTCAAAAAATAGTAGCAGTATCACTCCACCCTCACAACTGTGGACCCCACAATAGCAGCCATATTGGAAGTCCTGGCCACGTAGGTCCAAAACATTAAAATCCAAATTACTTTCCAAAAAAATAAATGACAGCTGTACCCAAGACAAACTTCAACCTGTTTCTTACAGAGGAAGGCCTCATAAACTTCTTAGAATATAAGAATGAGCTTAGAGAGGAAGAAAGTCACAATGAAACTGCTTTGGCAGTCACGGGAACAGCACCTCAGCCCATCGTAACTACTTGGTTCCAGCACTACAACACCGATGAACTGAAGAATATTGAGAGCCAAAGAAATGAAAAAGCATGTTAACAGCTACATCATGAGCTTTCAGGGCACTCACAGAATGGGCAACAACTACAAATACCATAGTAAACTTGCAAACTGCCAGCAAGTCAGAGCTAAACAAAATATTTATAAGGTTCTACATGAAGGCTCCCATGACTGTTGGACAAGAGTACACAGTGTCCAGCTTCTACCTGCTCCAAGTGGGACTAAACAGGCACCTGCAGTCTGCAGCTGTCAGCCAGATGTTTAACATTTTCACAGACCCCGAGTTTAAAACCAGCAATGCCATGTTTACTGCAAAGCTAAAAATGCACCTTAGGGCTCAAAACGATAAATCTGAGCACCACAAGTACCTCAGCAAGGCAGATCTAAACAAATTAAGAAACTCACCAGCCCTCTCCCTGAACACTGTGCCCGGCCTTTTGAGGAAGGTCTGAGAGGATATTCAATTATTCATGGACAGGCATGGACAAGAAGGACAGCAGCAACTGAAACCAAGCAATTTGCACATAAAGAGAGATGAAAATGGAGCAGAATATGTAATGCTCAACTTCAGTGAGCACACTAAATACCACACAGATACTCCAGAAACTGGCAAACCAACTCACAGAGGATATATGTATGCACAGCCAAATGTCCCTCAGTGCCCAGTAGCAAGTTTTAACAAGTCCTTGTCAGATCCACCTGGGCTGCATAATGAAGTTTGTGAAGAAAATGGGCAGACTAATTGTTTTAAATTTTAAATTGGGTTGAGCTATGGGCTGCTACCCCCCCCCAAGCACTGGTTTGCTGCATGCCATGGCGTGCCAGACGTATCGGTAGCTACTTAGCCACCTTGCGCTTGGCTGCTAACAGGTGGAGGCCTGGTGATAGCACGTGCGTGTCGAGAGGCACATGAAAGTCATGGCTGCATAATGAAGTTTGTGAAGAAAATGGGCAGACTAGGATGGCCCCTGTGGTCCTTACCTAGTGTCAAATTGTATGTTTATGAGGGTAATGTAATCAGTTACTGTGGAAAATACGGAATGTTAACAGCAAGAGCTCTCTTTTCTGTGTCATATTGCCAATTCTGATGGTAAATTCTGTTTAAATTATACCAAGACTAGATGTAATTAAATGCATTGTTACGAAACTCGGGCACTTAACATCACCTGCTGAAAGCCAGGAGATTAGCTGGGGATAAATAATGGTATGGTAAAGACTCATATTTAGTCCATTGTGTGATCCCTAACATTGTACTGCTAGGTGCAAGATCTTAAGGAGCCATTAATCACACCTGGGCCAAGTCTCCAACACGTACAAACATAATTTTTAATTTACCAAGAGTGGAAAAAACTTGACAAAATTAAAAACTCTACATATATGTCAACAAGTCACCAACAGTTGCAAACATAAAAAGACAGCATCACTATATTTGGCTCCAATTACAAAGCTTTTTTTTTTCTACGAATCTTTGCCCTCGCTTCCTCTTTCATCTAAGCCACCTGCAAAAACAGTCAGACTCTCAGGAGTAAAAGACAGAGCTGCGGGTTTGGGGTTTGGGGGGCACAATTCTGGCTGAAGGGTCTGATGTAGGGCTGGGAACACAGTCGTTACCAGAGTTCTGTACACAACACCTGTAAAGAACAGGGTGGGCTTTCTTCCACCATATTCTAGAACTGGGATTGGAGGATGGTTTTTCAAGATTTGGGGAGAATGTCAGTGGAGAAATGGCATGTTCCAAAACAAACTCCACAATACCTTCCGACACAACACTGAGACAGAGAGAGCATCCCTCTCGGGCTTCGAGGGCGAATCACTGGCAGTACGGGCCGGGGAGGCAGGCCCACAATGAATGGAAGGCTGAGCCGGCAGGAACGAGGAAATCAGACAGCTGCCCAACAGCAACAGGAACCTGGCAAAGCACTGCACAGACTGGGTGAGTCGTCCAAACAGTCCAGCTGCCAGACATCTGTGTGTTGGGGCCTTGAAACTAGGTGGGCAGTGTTACTAAAGTGTTCGTGTCTTAATGTAATTTTTAAAATTTTACAAAACAACTCTGAATTAGTCCCCACCCCTTTCCAAAGAATGCCACCAGAACCCCAGGATGGGAATACAGTAGTTTCTGAATTGCCCCATTCCACTTCAGTCTAAGGTGAGCCCCTCGGAGGGCAGTGGCAGTACGCCGAGTAGTTTCTACTTAGCAAGGCAAACAAGTTACTCATTTTCAAATTAAATGTCGTAAATACTCGGCAATCACTCACCAAGCAGAAGTAATTTCAGCTCCCTGTGAGCTTGATTCTTGTCTCTTTTGAGCTGTCTCTCAATTTCTGCATTTATCCTTTTACATTTCTTCACTTCTAGAGACAGGCAGCACCCCACCATGGTATTTACGTGTGTCTTTTCTTTTGTGTAAGAGGTCTGTATTTGATGTAATCTGTTTGTTTGTGCAAGTCTGTCTCTAACAAAATTTGAACTGTGCCTCCCAGGAGGTGAGTACGCACCTTCCTCCCAACTCCGGGATTTCCCTTCTGCCTGAAACTTGTGGCAGCAGCAGCTCACAACATGGGCAATCTCAGGAGAAACCCCACCTCCGCTGTGTCTCTCTATTCTCTCACAGTGGGCGCAGGTCGCTGCCTGCCTGCTGCTGCTGACAGAGGGAAAACAGTTCCACTGATGGAAAACATGACGTCAGCCCTTTTCTACATGCAAAACATCTGCAGGGCTCCACCCATGCAGCCGTAAAAACGGTTTCATTGGAAACCCCTGATGCTAATAAAGTTTGGCGAGTGAGATTCTGCCTATTTAAACTTTGTTTTCCCATGGTGCTTTGCTTCATGTAGCTTGGATTTTAAAACCAATCAGCCAATGAGCACATGAATTGGCATCGTAATGAACACGGCTCTAGTTTTGAAATTGCTGCAGCCCGGAAGGTTAGTGCTGGCACAATACGGGTCGGTACAGGAGGGCCTACTGCAGAAACCCACCGGATGAGCAGCAGGTGACTGGGGATCGAAACCAGCAGAAGGGTTCTCCACGCAGACAGTGTCACATTAGGAGCTCCCTTCTTTTTGAGTCCTTCAAATGTGGAATAGGATATCAGGGCTTGACCGATCTGAGACCGTGCACACCAGGCTGCCAAGACCTCCCTGCACTACTTCAGATAATTTGTCCTGGGCTGAGCCAGGGGGGTGGGATTTGCATCGAACCCAAACTACCATGACATTAATGCAGGAGGGGGAAACCATGACCACCGTGACAGGCAAGCTGTTGGGCAAGCAGGCTGGAGGAGCCGGAGCTGCCGCCGCTGACCCCACCAAGTCTGCAGTCAAGATAGAGATCCCCAACATGCTGGTGGACCCCTGTACTAAGAAACACTACCTGCTGGGCCACTTCTTGGGCAAGGGGGGCTTTGGCAAGTGCTACGAGATCACCAACATGGACACGAAGGAGGTATTCACTGGCAAGATCGTGCCCAAGTCTATGCTGCTATCTTTTGCCACTTCAAATGAGTTTTGCTTCAGCTCTCTCAAACCTTCCCTTCCTATCCTTGCTAGCCCTAACTGAAGCTCAAACCACAACCTCTTGACTAAGCCTTGTGCTGTTTCTTTTATACAAGTCCTCTTCGGTTATTGTGGGGCGATGACTCGCCCTATCTTTGCCACCCCGTCTATACTGCTTTACTACAGCCACAAATACATGATTTGCCAGTTGGAATAGAACATCAGATATTATATTTATGTTATGAAAGACCTCTAGACTATTAAAATAGCGACTGAGCCCTGCTCTTATTCCACAAAATGAGCTAATGGTGTACTGGTCACCTGCTTCGGCTCTTACTGAGCGATAGAATGCTCTCAAAATTTCACTTAGGTGCTCTACAGTGATGGTTGCTATGTCAACTGACATCTGCTTAGCTCACAACTGGTCAGAAAACACATTGCATGACCATTGTGTGTTTTTCTCAGTATTTGCTTCTACTTTTTTCTTTCCAATTCATCATGTTCGATTTCGATATGTTTACATGTCTCTGACTTCATTCACTATCTTTTCCAAAGCTTTCTCCTCCTTCTTTCCTCATATCTCCTTCCCCATTCTGCACCACTATTGTTTCTAAATGCTTTACTTTTGCTGTCTTTTTCCTACTTCCTCTGTCTACTGCTCTTTTGCCCACTCCGCCACTTGTTATCTCTGCACATCGTGCCATTTCTTCGTCGTTCTCAAAATCTTCTTCTACCCATTCTTCCATGCCTGTCGTTCCACATAAACTAAAGATAGTACAGCTTCTCTCCATTTCTACATTCTATTTCGCTCTTACAATTTTTTTTCCCTGTGTCTCTCTTATATTAGTCCTACTGATCCTCTAACCTACCTGCTTGCTCTTTCAGAACTTGATGTCTACCGTTCTTTACCTTTCCTTTTTATATACAGTGCTCATTTTTCTCCTGTGGCTACTTCTTGTATTTCACAAGCAACACAGCATTATCGTGCCATAATGCCGTGTTGCTCTTGTACCACCTGATGTCATTCAACCAATTGTTTTCCTTCTTTTGTGTATCGTTGTTTTTGCCATGTTATTACACTCTGGCCTAGTATAAGAGTATTATGGGCCTCGGCCTATTAGCTCTTTTCTTTCACCTTAGTATGAATATTAACATACATACTAACAAGCCAGCAGATTAGACCCTATGATCTATCAAGTCTGCTTGATGATCAGTGCCTTCCCAGGGCACTGTTTTTTTAGCGCTGCACCAAACAAGGTCCTCCATACCCACACACCCCCAGCAGGGCTCTGGGATGCACCCTCCCCATACCTATCCCAGCCTTTCTTGAACCCCTCCATAGTCGTAGCAGCCACTAAGTCCATGGGCAGCACATTCCAGGGCTCCACCATCCTCTCAGCTAAGTAGCGTCTCCTCATTTCCCCCCTTCAGTCTCCCTCTGCCAGCCTCATTGAGTGTCCTCTGGTGGTCCCTACCACCCTCAAGGTCTTCCTTTGAGATATTTGAAGACCTCCATCATATCCCCCCTGTTCCTTCTTTCCTCCAGCGAGTACAGGTTGAGCTCCTCCAGTTTCTCCTCATTAGGGCCTTTCTCCTAGTCCCAGTATCATCCTGGTCACCTTCCTCTGGACTGTCTCCAGAAGATCAATATCCTTCTTTAAGTAGGGATGCCAAAACTGCACGCAGTATTCAAGGTTTGGTCTAACCAGGTAATTGTACAGCGGAAGGAGCACCTCGACTCCTTGAGGTCATCCCCCTGGCTATGCAGCCCAGAATTTTATTTACTTGAGCCACAGCCCTCCTATACAGCTCCGAGTTATTCATTTTGGCACCCACCACCACCCCAAGGTCCTTCTCCCCCCTAGAAACCTGCAGTGTCTCTCCCCCCAAGGTGTTTACATGGGCTGGGTTTTTGGCCCCCAGGTACAGAACCCTGCACTTCCCAGCACTAAACTTTAGCTTCTTGGTTCGTGACCACCTCCAGATCCTCCTGGAGAGCCAGCTTCCTTACCTCCCCCTCTACCACCACCCACAGCTTTGAGTCATCTGCAAAGAGACTCATCCCACTCCTCATACTGCTTCTGATATCTGAGATATAGGCATTAAACAGGAGTGGGCCCAGTACCGACCCCTGTGGGACCACGCTAATGACTCTCCTGGGGGATGAAACATCCCCCTACCATCCCTCACCTTTTGTACACACCCCTCCAGCCAGTTTCCTATCCACCTGACCATCTGCCCAGTGGTCAAAATTAATATACCAGCCTGTTCCCTGTGCAAGTAGGAACAGGCTGTTGCATGTAGTTTTTTCTCCTGCTTGCACTGTGGTGCAGGTAGCGCATCCATTTTTTTAGGCTGCATTTACAACAAGCCACCACAAGGGGCATGCATGCACGCATGTGCACCACAGTGAGTACCCACAGGAGTGAACAGCGTGGCAAGGAAGTGAGCACTACTTGGAGCTGGAGTCGGAACAGAGAGCTGAAGTGCCGAAGGAGGAGCTCCGAGTGTCTATTTCAGAGGAGACGGGATCATGTGGCTGGACATCGGGAGGAGCTACAGCCTCCAAGAGGCAGGACAATCATGCTGAAGTCCAAGGCTGCAGTGATGACTGGTAATAAAGGGATTGGGGGTGGGCATGGGTCTGCCCGAGACTATGGTCACTGCCAATTAGCAATGGGTGTTGGAAGCATGTGGGGGTATGGAGTGCAAGAGGTGTGGTGGTAATGATGGCATATCTGGCTGTGGCATACTATCTTACCCTTACTGTACCATATGTGCTTCTTTCTGTCACCCTTGTGGTACAGTAAGGTTCAGATAAACATGCGTGTCTGTGTGAGCTATGCATTTTGGATTGAACTACTAAAGTGAACAGTCACTTGACGTGAAGCTCTTCTGTGTGTGAAATTTGTGATAGGCGTTAAAATTTGTTATACATTAAATGGTTATAGATATTTAGGAAGGGACATTAGACTTCTGTTGAAAAAAAAGAGTATATTTTGATCAAAAGAAACTGATTATTTTGCAGAAGGCAAATTAGATGAAGTTGGGATTTCACCCCTTCCTCAAGGAGATTTTTGAGCAGGCCTTTCTTCGGAGTGATATACATTTAAGTAAAAAAAAATATACATTTCAGCAAAGCAAACTGATTACTTGGCAGAAGACAAATTGATCAAGTTGCGGTTTTCACCCCTCCCGTAAGTAGATTTTGAGCAGACTTTACTTTAGACAGATAGAAGGGCAACTGAATAGCAGTTGCTCTGAGTATTAATTTGGTATACTGTAAAGGCTTTATTAGTTTGTTTTAAGAATTACAGAAAGATAGAAAATCTCTCTCTGGAACAGTGGTTATAAACTTTTGCCAAAACCTATCACAACCCCAATTCCCCACTTCATTGTTTTGAGGAAAAAAAATATAGTACCCTAACTAGCTGACCATTGTTTTCCTTTTTTTTTTTTTGGTGTTGGCAATTTGCGTTAAAATCTATTTAATTCGTATTAGCAGCACAGCTGTCTTGCTGTGACCTTGCTCCCAGACTGCAGTTGACAGAGCAGCTCTCCAGCAGCAAAATACCCTAACTTCAATCAATCAATCAATCAATCAATCAAATTTTTATTTATCCAGGCAAACATCATTGAGCACAGCTCATTTGCAAGATGGACCTGGTAAGGTCAAGGTTTAATTTACATAGATACTTAAAAAATATTTAATATACACACACTCTAGGATACTACATAGAATATTCAGTATACACACCGTCTAAGGATACATTCTAATCAGACTATACATTAAATTCAGGTGTAGTGGTAATAAGGGGTGAGGGGAAGGGGAGCGGGAAGTGGTGTGCCTGGCTGGTGGGGGAGGAGGAGGATGGTGGGGGCCTATACTGTGGAAAGGATAAACTGTGGGCCTTATGAAGAGGGCAGGAGGGCAGTACTGGGGGGTTTGTATAACAGGGGTATAGGGCTGTGATATATGACAAGGGATTAAGGGGAGGCAGATGGAAAGGAGGGGTGCATGGAGTGTGAGGGGTGGTGACTCTTAGTAAAGGTGGATACCTTCTGTGAGTTGGCTATCTGGGGAGGGAGATGGATAAGATTAGGAATACTCTACTGTTTGTGGAAACAATTACATTTTTCTTTGATAAGCCTCGAATACAGATATTTAAAGGATGTAAATGAGATGTGTCTGTTCACTTTCAGGGTCTTCTGCATGGTATTCCATAAGGCAGATAACACATAGCTGATAGCAGATCTACCATATCGAGAATTGAATTTGGGCACTTTAAGCATGATGAAGTTTAGACTTCTAAGGGCATATTTACTTGATGTGATTTGTGTGAAGCAGTCTGAGAAGTAATTTGGTAGCATCTTTGATATCACTCTATATGTCCATAGTGTGGCATTCCTGTCTCTTCTAAATTGGAGTGAGGTCCATCCAACTGCAGCATAAAGCGAGCAGTGGTGAGTGCTGAGAGGAAGATCTGTAATAAACCTCAAGACTCTATGGTAAAGTGTGTCCAGTTTGCTCAGATATGAGTTGGGGCAATGACCATATAGGAAATCTGCATAATCTAATACTGATAGAAATCTGGTCTGGACCAGCTTCTTTTTAGAATAACTTGTGAGAAAGTGCTTTATTCTGTAATAGAGCCCAAGCTTCTGACGGAGTTTTTTTAGCAGATCTTCCAGATGATCTAAGTAGTCGAGTCTACTGTCTACCCAGACCCCCAGATTTTTGAATTTTGTAACATATTTAAGATTTTCACCAAGGACAGTGGATATGTGGGGGAGATTGTTTGGGAAGGAGTGTCCGGCTTGTGTTTGGGGGGAGAAAAACATTGCCTTTGTTTTTTTTACATTTAGCAGGAGTTTTTTTTCCAGTAGTTGATGTAGTAGGTTGAATTCTGCTTGTAGCTCTATGCATGCTGTTACGGGAGAGGGGTGACTGACATACAATATTGTATCATCTGCAAACAGGTGTACAGTGGCTTTGGTGAGGTTATTGTTGATGCTATTGATATAGATGCCAAATAGGATTGGGCCAAGGATGGATCCTTGGGGAACTCCTCTTTGGAGAGATTTGAGTGGTGATAGGTCTCCTTCAGCCTTCACCTGCTGGGTCCTTCCTGTGAGATAGTTATTAAACCATCTAATGGAGGTTGAGTCGAGTCCTATGGATTTCAGGGAGGAGAGGGGCAGTTAGTGGTCGACCGTATCGAATGCCTTACTCAGGTCTAAAAATACAGCACAGACACAATTTTTTTGTCCAGTTCAAGTTGCCAATCATTGGTTACTTTAGCCAGGGCTGTGATGGTGCTGTGGTTGGTTCTAAACCCAGATTGCGCTGGATTTAAAAGATCAGCCTCTTCAAGATATCCTCTTAGTTGGGTGCTTATAATTTTTTCTAGCAGCTTGGATAGCACAGGGAGGATAGAGATTGGCTTGTAGTTGTTGAGGTCCATGGGGTCCCCTGCTTTCAGTAGCGGGATAACTTGGGCTGTTTTCCAGATCAATGGAATAGATCCTAGTTGTAGTGAGAGGTTAAATAGGTGTGTTATTGGCACTGCTAATACTTGTATGGCAATTTTTAAAAAATAGGGATCAAGGGAGTCTGCACCTGCACTTTTTTTGGTGTCCAGCTGTGATATTAATTCTTCCACCTGTTCAGGGTGGCTGGTATGAAGGAGAAGGTGGACTCCATTACCTGTGCTTCAGTGTTCTTGATACCTAACTGGGAATGCATTTGGCTAGCTGGAGAGGTGTCAAATGCTAGACCAGCAGTTGCAAAGTGATTGTTGAATGATTCCAGGACTTCCAGTCTATCAGAGATGGTTCCCTTGCCATTGTGTATTTTGGATGGAAGTGTGTTACTTGGATCATATCCTGTTATTTCTTTTATGGTGTTCCAGAACTTGGCAGGGTTGCTGCAGGAGGAGTCTAGTTCAGACATATGATAAGCAGCCTTAGCATCTCTTACTTTCCCGGTACCGATATTCCTGGCTTTTTTGAACAGCTCCCAATCAGTTGATATCTTAGTTTTTCGTGCCTTTTTCCATAACTTGTCTCTGTCAAGGAGGGTGGCTTTAAGGTCAGGAGTGAACCAACAGTAGGTTTTATTTTTGATGTATACCTTAGAAATTGGAGCATGGATATTAAGGGCACCTGTAATAATGTCATTTAGCACCTCGTGCGCTATCTTCACTGTGTTTGCTAAGTAGAACTCTTGCCATCGTGTGGAGTGGTTTATCTCTTCCAGATATGCCTCAATGTTGAATTTTTGCTTTGATCTCCTCATAGTGAACATGGTGGGGGATGACGGCTTGCATGCTGATCTTATTCCCTCATTAAGGCAGTGGTCACTGATGTCATTGAATAGTACTCCAACATGCGAGAAAAGGTGAGGTTTATTCACTAGTATAACATCTAATAGTGTGCTGTTGCTTGTATTCTTTTTGTTGATTCTGGTGGGTTCATTTATGAGCTGTGTAAACCCATGTGTATCGCAGAATGATATTAAGGGTGCAGCTGCCTTTGAGAGCCAGTTTAGGTTTAGGTCTCCTATGATTTTAGTTTCTTCTGTTCCCTTTTTGATTAGGTCACCCAGGTGGGATAATAGCTTGAGGTCAGCTGAGGGGGGCCTATAGCAGCCAATTAGCTGCAGCGATGTGGTGTGGGAGAGGGCCACTTTGAGGGATAGGCATTCAAATTCCTTTACCATGGATAATGAGTCGAGGCAGGTTACAGATAGGCTGTCCTTCACATATATCGCTACGCCCCCACCCCTAGTTTGGCGGTCAGCTCTGAATACTTGATAATTAGGTAAGTTTATGTCTTTGTCAGCTGTGACAGGCCTAAGCCACATCTCAGACACTACTAGTATATCTGGTAGGGTATGGTTAACCCAGGCTTGGATCATCATGATCTTCTTTAACAGACTGCATACATTAATATGGAGGAAGCTTAGACCTTTGATCTTGGCTAAGTCTGTTGGTGCAGTGATGACCTCTGGGGGTCCTGGGTTAAGTTTTACATTTCCTGAGCATATTAATAATAGTATCAATAGTTTCATAGTTGCTGCAAGAGATAGGTTAAAGATTCTTGCCGTTGCCTTTTTTTTTTATTCTGATACCACTTTGTTTGCCATCCGGATATGGAGCTTTGGCCTTTTGTTAGAGCACTGATTAGTAGTCTTGCAGACAGGCACATTGAATAATTTTCTGTACAGAGTTGAAGCAAGGTCCCATAAGATAGTAAATCCACCTGAGTCCCTCCATGGCAACTGCTCCATGGGTTATGTTGTAGCATTGGGAGGTCATATATACATACCCACTGTTGTGACTGTTGCAGTAATGCAGTAAGTCGAGTAATGTAATACAGCTCCCTGTGTGGCATCCTCTGAGAGATATCCTTTTTCACTGCACTCAGGATACAGTAATAGAGCTAGCAGAATCCAGAGAAATCCCCCCATTATGAAAAGTATAACTGGTATGCAGAAGGTACTATTTCAAATGTCTTTCATGGTGCCCTCCGTAGAGTGCTAATATAAATGACTTATTCAGCTACTGTCCGGTGAGTAGAGTTTAAAAAAAGAGAATATAAGTTAGAGGGAGAAGGATAGAAAAACACAATAGGGGGTGCCTAGCGTATGTATTTCTCACTGTGATGTTTAAGGGCAAACAATGGTCAAGCTTCCGCTCAATAGTGTGGGCAGCATGAGCGAACAGAAAGGGAGTCTGCTGATTTGGTAGCTAACAAGGGCATATAGAGCAGGCTACAGGCAGCGAGATGCAGGGGCGAATTTATGTTTTGAGGGAAGGTGTCTGTATAAGAAATGCTACAGAAGGGGAAGGGTGGTGGGTATAAAATTGCAGTTTTACATACCTTTCCCTGGCAGTCCCTCTGGTCTGGCGTGTTCCAGCTGCCGCCGGGCTTGCGTCACCTCCCCGCTGGCAGAGACTGGCCCTAGCACTCTACTGTGGCACTTAGCGAGGGTCCTCTTCTGAAGAAAAAAGACAGAGCACAGCAGGTTAAACACTTTGCAATGGCAGGCATCAGCAGTGCAGCAGGGGGCCGAAAATTAGCACTTTAAAGGCAATGATAATGATATTGAGAATGATAATGCAGGCCATATTGCCCACGATTGAGTACAGTGATTTGTGTAGAAAGACCAAGAATCCCTCTAGTGACAGGTCTGTATAACCTGCTAATGGAAAACTAGTTGACACATTTTTGTTTTATTTTGGTGCAGAAAGTTTGTATAAAAATCTAACTTAATTCCTCTTCTCAACCCAGAATTCTTACTGTGACCTTACGATACTCAACTGCATCTGTCCTTTCTACCTGAACAAGGGGGATGCAGTCTCTGTGTTTAACAACTGTCTCTCTGAGATCAAGGACTGAATGAGCACAAGCTGGCTGAGAATTCCCTGACAAGACCAAATATTTGCTACAGACTTGCACCACCACACTTTGCAACTGTGTACTGGGCCCCCAGCCTCCGCATGTGCACTAAAGCCATAACGCTCTGGGATGGCCAAGGTGCCCAGGGTACCCAGATCTACAAGGATCCCTACATTTTACGGGAAAATGGAGCAGTCTATGGAGAAGCTAAGTTACCACAGACTTGGGCAGGAAAATTGGCAGGGGTCAGATTGTGGTTTGGATACTAGGGGCAAACCCCCACCTAAAACAAACAAACAAAAAAAATCAATGGGGAATAGGAGTGGCACACTCATATCAGCATTCCACTTAAATGTGGTATTCTAGTACAGAGTTTGCATTTTACATTTACTTCTAGTGATCAAAACCCCCCATATCAAATAAATAGCATATGCAAGATTTTCAGCTTGGAAGGTGGGTAGGTACCAAACTGAGCACATCAAACTGTCCCTCATTTAACCCTGCAAAATCAGTCATCTGTCCCTGATGGAAACGGTGCTGCCCACATAGAAAATGTGCTGGAAATTCAGACTTTGAAGCAAATATTCATAATATGCGCAATTATTATGCTAAATGAAAAATAAACTTTGTACCAAGTAAACCCAATGGTTTCCAGTGTTTTGAGCCTGTATCTGCATGTCTGAGGACATGTTCCTCATTATGAGGGTCAGTGTCCTTTGCTTTCCCTCATTTTGAATCTCCAGGTCCCTCATTTCATTAACAAAAGGTTAAGAGGTATGCACAGATCAGACAGGCCCTCCTGGAAAATAAAGGGGTCCCGGAGGGTGGTTGTACACATACTGTATGGGCTTTGCACTTCAGTTAGGTACACAGACTATTTTCCACTTTATATTTTCTTACTGTGGTCAGAACAACCCACTTTAATATAAAATAGTTTATAATAAGCATTTTCAGAGTTCAGAAGGTGAGTAGGAGCCCAAATAAGGGAGGCCCACTTGGGAATTTCCAGGTGGGCCAAGTCAGACACTGGGTATGCAGCTAAAGGGGGTCACCTTTAAATTCTGTCAGACTCAGAACCAGTCAATCTAAATTCCACAGAATCAAATAACATTACAGGAAAATCCATGGTCCTGTTGTGGCAGGGAGGCAAACATTATGCTGATTCAGTAGCACTGCCAGTCCACAGTATGGACAACAGCAAGCTGCTGTAACCTACTACTACTAGTTGATGATGCAGAAAGGGCAGCAGTCACGATCCAGCCATAGCACCTCTATGGTGCAAGGAGCCTGATCCACCCACCCCACAATGAGATAGATAAGGTGCCACTTGCCCCCACGGGCAGTGGTCACGATCCAGCCATAGCACCTCTACAGTGCAAGGAGTCTGATCCACCCACCCCCCAAAGAGATAGATAAGGTGCCACTTGCTCCCACAGGCAACGGTCACGATCCAGCCATAGCACCTCTATGGAAAAGGAAGGTCAAAATTCAACTATACAAGACACTAGTGAGGCCACACCTCGAAAACAATGTCCAGTTCTGGAGGCCTTTCCTATGTAAGGACATAGACAGGGTGGAGGCAGTTCAGAGGAAGGCAACCAAGGTGATTCAAGGATTACATCACAAAGCCTATGAGGACAGGCTGAAGGACCTGAATATGTACTCCCTGGAGGAGAGGAGGGAGAGGGAGGATATGATTGAAACATTTAAATACCTCATGAAGAGGAACAATGTGCAGGAAAACACAATCTGTCATAGACAAAGATATTCTAGCACTAGGGGACATGGGATGAAATTGGAAGGAGGGAGGTTCAGAGGGAACATGAGGAAGAATTTCTTCATGGAGAGGGTGGTGGACAAATAGAATGCCCTGGCAGAGGAGGCAGTGAGGGCTGAAATGATTACAAGATTTAAGAATGCATGGGATAGGCATCAGGGGATTCTGGTAGTTGGAGGAAGGGGACAACCTACAGTAGTTCTAGAGAAGCTTGAAGAAGCTAAGTACATGCGCACATGGGCAGACTAGGTGGGCTGTAGGCCCTTACCTGCCATCAACATCTATGTATCCATGTAGCTATGTAAATATTTCCTCACATATCTCCTGAATCTACCTCCCTCCAGCTTCATAACATGTCCACTTGTTTTAGAGCAACTTTTTACATAGATGCATAGATAATTAGAATTTGTCAGCAGATAAGGACCACCGGGCCCATCTAGTCCGCCCATTTTTCCTACCTATTACAAATGCTGCAGACTGTAGATGATCTACTGCTTACCCTCTCTTCCCTATCTTTAGGGTTCTCTTATGTTCATCCCATGCATTTTTGAATTCCTTCATCGTTTTTGCCCCCACCACCTCTGAGGGGTAGCTGTTCCAAGCATCCACCACCCTTTCTGTAAAGAAGTACCGCCTTACATTACCCCTAATTCTACCTCACTCCAGCTTCATATCATGACCCCCAGTTCTTGACTATCCTCTTTTCTGAAAGATGCTAACCCCATAACTTATTTACACCTTTAATGTATTTGAACATCTCTATCATATTCCTCCTCTCTCTCCTCATCTCCAGTGAATAAATATTGAGGTCTTTTAGCCTCTCCTCATAACTGGTGCAGTCTCTGCACCATTTTTGTCACCATTCTCTGGACTGCCTCAACTCTGTCTATGCCCTTACTGAGATGTGGCCTCCAGAGCTAGACAGAGTACTCCAGATGAGGTCTTACCAATGATCTGTATAGTGGCATCACCACCTCCTTTTTCCTGCAGGTGGTGCCTCTCCCTATACACCACAGCATCTCACTGGCCCTCCTAATCAGCTTCTCACACTGTCCGCCCACCTTTACATCATCAGATATAATCACCCCCGGTCCCTCTACTCTTTAGTGGCTGACATTACCTCCCCCTACTAAGTACTCCTCCTTCAGGTTGCCGTGTCCTAAGTGCATAATTTTGCACTTCATTACATTGAATCTTAGCTGCCATCACCTTAACCTTTCCTCAAGCTTGCTTAGGACCCTTCCCATTTTTTCCACCCAGTGGAGTGTTGACCGTATTATAGATCTTTGTGTAATCTGCAAAGAGGCATACCTTCCCCTCCAGCCCCTCTGCAATGTTGCTTATGAAAATATTGATGAGACTGGGCCTAGCACTGATCCCTGAGGAACCCCACTGGTCACCTCCCTCTCCCTCTCTACATACTGAATTCCATTCACTACCACCCTTTGTTTCCTACCATTCAGCCAGTTTCTAATCCAGTTTACTACACTGGGACTGACTCCCAGGCTGCTCAACTTGTTTATTAGCCTTCTATGTGGGGTGGTGTAGAAGGCCTTTCTAAAGTCCAGGTAGGTCACATCCATCGCCCCTCCCTAATCTAGTTTCCTTGTCACCTAGTCAAAGAAATCTATCTAGTTTGTTTGGCAGGACCTGAAAATATCCCCACCTGTACAGTTTTAACCCCCATGAGGTATTTGAAGATCTCTATTGTATCCCCCCCCCACTCCAGGGTGTATGTATTGAGCTCCTTTAGCCTATCCTCATAGGACTTTTGATGCATGAGTGTGGGTCAGACTATATGAATAATTGATATCAGATTGATGGTCTGGGCACACATTTATCAGAATTAAAACTTACTAAATATGGAGTACCTGAAATGTTTATAGTGGGCCTTATGTTATTCAGTATTGTTTTAACATCTACCTCAATATTAAATTGCAATGCTCTGTTGTATTTCAATGACACTGTTCTATACACAAATTCAGGTTCATTGGAGAATCTCTGAAATGTGTTGCAAACACATTTTATTTTTTTTCAGAACTGACTAAACTCTCACCATCTTTTAAATCATAAAATAACCACTTACTATTGTATATTGTACACAGAAATGGCCATCTACTTTAAATGAAGAACAGTCACTGATATGGATAACAACCCTTAAACAACATTATTGTTGTTGTTGTTGTTGTTGAATTTTGTTGACTCAGTAAGCCCACTGGGCCTAGAAGTCCCTTTTTCAGGGGCGACTGGTGGGGAGGGGGGATGCCGATGGTAAGCAACTGAAATTGAACCAAATTAAGTTGTTGGTTGTATTTTTAGTGATTGAGGGAAATTTGGCCAGGACACAAGGGAAATTTTTCCTAGAATTCCCTAGAATTGGGAAAATGGTCTGTTTCTACATTACAGATTATCATGGTAGTTTGTAAATGGAATACATGGGTGATAAGGTGTGGATTCACGTTACAACAAAAAGAAGGAAATCACACAGAGCTGTACAGCAAAATACAAAAAGATCTTACTAATATATTTATGGAAGAAAGGAAGAATCGGGATATGTTGGTGTTATTAGAACTTTGGAAAGCAATGCCTTGGATCACGGATAATGACTTCCCAGTGACATAAAGAGACAAAGAAGTTCCAAGTCACAGGATCTTGGATAAGGACTAAAACACTTTGAACTTTTTGTATACTAATATTTTCAATTTTCTGGATAATTGGAACCTTTACTGTATAAACTGGTATTTCTCTGTTATGTGTATTTGATTTATCATGCTAAATAAAAAAAATCCCGTACTTTTTTCGATAAGTGCCATGGGATCTTTAACATCCACCTCAACTACCACCAATCCAGGCAGATGGGACCTCAGTTTAACATCTCATCTGAAAGACAGCACCTCAGAAGTGCAGTACCCCTCTCATGCTGCACTACAGTGTCAGTATTGGGATATTAACTCAAGTGCCAGATGTGGGAACTGAACCCACAGACCTCTGATCTCCTGGCCTTAGAGGTGAGTGTGCTACCTACTGAGCCACTGACACTGTGTCTTGTGTCACTGTAACATTGTCTTATTACTGTAAATCAATTTAAATAGCATTTGACTACCAAA
The DNA here is from genome assembly GCA_016271365.2 of Neoceratodus forsteri. Taxonomy (NCBI): domain Eukaryota; kingdom Metazoa; phylum Chordata; order Ceratodontiformes; family Ceratodontidae; genus Neoceratodus; species Neoceratodus forsteri. The sequence goes on from CM028130.1 coordinate 659,177,854, forward strand.
CTCAACAGGGACTCACGTGTACTCATCCATGCTGTATGCATTGCACAGAGTGAAAATACGTCTGAACCTTGATACTATAAGAACTGTTATCTTTCATGCCATGCAGTCAGTAACAGAATACAGAAAAGTGGTTTATCAAAATTGCTCTTGTGCTTGGCTAATTAAACTTGATATACTTTATAATGATTGCTTAAAATAACTGTTGTTGATTCTTATTAAATGAGTGCCAGGGTAAGCGTAATTGTCAGTCATATTACAATGTAAATAGTTTGAATTTGTTACATAGGAGGATGTCGTCCTGATGTACAGAACATTCCTCTTTAAGTACACCAGGGGTCTTACCGCCTGCCTCCTACATACTTTGGATCATTTCTGACAACACAGTGTAGACCCCACCATATGCTATATGATTAGCTGTGACGATCCCATCTTGAAAGGAACAGAAAGAAGGGTGAACCAGATAAATATGAGTTGTTAAGATATTATTTAATCAAATCTGAATCAATTTCTAGGGATAATATTAGTACCTGTGTTCATATCCTGTTCATACCCTGTTGTAAATGTGCAGACATCGAATTGCTTGATCAAATAATTCCAGATAGTCTCTCATAAATTTACATAATAGTTACACAGGTACTTAATTATACTTCTTGATTGAGATAATCTAAATATAAGTCAAACGTGACAATCATCCAAAATATCAAGGGAATGCAAACTATATTCAAATATGCTACTATTATAATTTTGTTAACACCCATTTCTGTATAAACTGCAGGAATCTGCAGTCTTACTGTTGATGAGTTTTGATGTCATTGCTTATTATTGATGAGTTCTGTTATAGGAATTTACCAATAATATGGCTGTAAATGATGAGTCCCTAGGTCACTGCAGCTTCAACAGAAAAAAATTTAAGCAAACCACTACCAGAGTAGACACAGAGAAGTGGTAGTTAAACAACATATAATAAATAAAGCATCCATAAGTGTAAAAGTAAGGCTGTAATAACATGTTTTGCTTCTAGTGGCATGGCAAATATAAATCAGTCATGCTTTGCAATGATGGTTTATAAATGTTTCCAGAACACCTTGATCCCATTAGAGCCTTATTATTTATGTACACTTGGGAATACTTTGTTCCTAATGGGGGCTATGTACAAAAGTACATAATGTATGGACGATTAGCGAGTAAAGTGGCTGCATGTTTTCACGGCTCTGGACAGGCACAGGGTGTACAGATTCATTATCACAGGCACCTGCAGGGCATCTGTCTGTAGCCCCACTCCATCAGTGCACAGCTGAATTGGGGATTTGCAGGGGCAGAGTGTGGGATGCAGGTGGGCATCTGGTTACCCCCCCCCGACAGCAACATTTCACCAGCGAGGTCCCCCACAGCGACTACAGTGCCTAGCCATGGTGGGAGACCCGCTAGAACCCAATGCTGTCTGTCAGGGGTCCTGCGCCCCCCCAATCAGCCAATCAGCTCTGACTGGAGTTGAGAATCCTTAAGTGGGGGGGTGCTGGGAGCGCAGCCCCCGTGTGGGGGGTTCGGGGGTGAAGCCCCCCTTAGAAAACAACAGAATAAAGTGCTAACCAGCAGCCGACTGCAGAATGCAATCAACCTGCTGGTGTCACTGACAGGGCATTCGACAAAAGTTTTGTCGGACTTCCGTCATGGATCCGTGGGCATCCAATCGGATTTCCATCCTGGGTCCCAGAGCTGATCCCTTGCACCATGGGTACAGGGAAGTGCAGGAAGGTGTGGGTCCAGGATGTTTAAAACTTAAGACATTTGCCCAAACAGCTTCCCATAGTCCACTCTGGTAGCCCGGTTGGATAGGGCATTCATGTGCAGGAGGATGCCATTGCTTCTGTGCCCCACCGGTAACCATTGAAGAGTGCACATAGATACTTATGTCAGGGTTCCCCATGGTGTAACAGTTTATGCTCCAACCTGGCACTCCTTGCCTTAGTGACTCACACAGAGTGCAGGCACAACCCCTGGCTCACCTCTGGACCATCCATGGTGCGTAGCTGCTCAGGTGGCTGGGGGATCCATTGCATGACTGGCTGACTCACTGATAGTAAATGTTGCCAGTTGTCTTCTTGTCCCCGCTGCATGGCATTCACATGTAGGGTTGCCTACTTGCCTCAGATATGTGTTGCATAGGCAATCCAGACTTGTGTGCATAGACCCCTATTTTAGCATGTTTTTACTTTAAAAAATAAAACGTCCCCGTCCCATTTTCCTAAGCAAATATAATAAGATGCACAGTAAATGGAAATTTCTTGTTTTTATATTCTGTTTCTGTCATTGGGATTATTAGTTTTCATTTAAGAAAAGCAGCAGCCTTAAAATCTAAAGTGCACCTTTTAAGGCTGAAAATGAATGAATGTCTTATATACCATCTTTTAATCTATGTCAGTAGAAACAAAAACATACTAGGAATCATTCTTTATATTAAAAGATGTGTCTTCCACTGAAAGAACAGTACCACAGTTCATGCAACATCTGCAGTGAGATAATATGATTTAGTTTCTCTTAGGGCCTTAGTTAGAGAACAGGTTCCCACTTCACCATGCACATTTATTTAGGCAATACAATTTACTGTGTGTGTTATCATATTTCAGTTTTCTTTCCTGGGGTTCATAATACATTTTCACACAATGGTATCTTGATGTGGCTTGTCAGTATACTGCTGAGATGTGGGGCCTGCCAAATTGTTCAGTCAATGTGGAGTGAGCCTTCTCACTACCTACCCAGGAAAAGCCATCTGCCAGTCTAGGGAACATTTACCCCACCCCTGTCCAGTACCATGCAGTTACAGCATGCAGGCCACCTGCATGCTGCAACTAGTCTCAGGAGTTGGGTACTTGTAAGTGCAATTGTCCAGACTATGTGACCTGGCCTTACTAGGCATTCTGTACACGGTTGTTAGGCAGAGTCAAGTTCCCACTGACCCAACCAGTTATACTTGGCAAACATGCACCCACAGCAAGGGACTTGCACTACCATGCAGTCCACCTGGACACTGGGAGGCATTCAGGATTGTAACAACTGCTTAAGTGGAAGCATGGGGCCTTGGAAGCTGGACCAGCAGCTCCAGGTAAGAAACACTAGCATTCAGAGGGAAAGAGTGCAGGGGGGTGGGCAGGAGGTTGACCATGCAGGCCCAAGAACCATCCATTCCATAAGCCCTTGTAGTTCCCAGCCATGGGTTCACATACTGTAATAGAATCCCAAAAATAGCCCCTCCCCCGAGTCTCAATGGAGCTGCCCAGGAACTGAATTGTCACAGCAATAGCAGTTACCTGGTATTGATGAAAAAAGTGTTATAAAAAGTAAAGGAGGTAAAACTGCTATTAAACATTCCCAAACCAGGCCATGAGCTGACTGCAAACTATACATGGTTGCATGGGAGCATTATTTAACTAAACTTCATCAAGCTGATAACCAAAATGAGAGCCTTACCACTCTAGTGGATGGTGTACCTCCTGATAGCCTGTTCCATAACTGCTCCTGAAATCTTCTGCTGGGAGGAAAGAGTGAGCGGAAGCCAAGGGGCACAGTTCTTTGCAACCCTGCACTTTTCTGTGCAAGCCAGATTCCTCTGCCCAGTTAGTGGTCACAGTGGTCCCCCCTCCGCAAGGGTGATGTCAGGGCACCTCCCCACCCTTGTGGGCAGACCCTTAACTGCCTACTTAAAGGCCAGGATTCAGGGTAGGGATTGTAAATGATGGGTAATCTGCAGCGATGCTTTGCTGACTATTTAGATGCAGTGGCGGATATAGGATTTTACAATGGGGGGGTGCCGTGGTGATGTGCCTACTTGATATGTAACTTTTTATAATGTTGTTAATCCTTTATACTATCCTTTTAATTACATTTTTGACAGAAAACATAATCTATAGTTTTGAATGATTATTTTCTTACAATCAATATATTAGACTTCTTCAGCAAAGTGAAATGTAGCAGCAGCAAGCAGGTAAGTTAAAATGGGGGGGCACCTGCACCCTCAAAAACCCCTTAGATCCGCTACTGTTTATATGACTAAATATTGAAAAGAATTACCATTTTATGATCTGTTCATTGCAGATTTTATCTTAAAATTATTGATGCATTTTGATTTAGTGATTATAGTGACAAGATGTAAACCTGGAGACCCAGGTATGAATCCCAGAACAGCCACATACTCCCTATGTGGTGCTGAGTAAATTATTTAACTGCCCTGTGCTCAGCCTCTCTCTTATCTCTCAATATTCCATCATTGGCAGTTTGAATCCCTCCACCAGCCCATAGCTTCCTTTCCGAAGCACAAGGTACCTCTCTAGGCCAGTACCTCATAGTGATATATTCTTCAAAGCTGGAGAAGTATAGCACACCACGTGTTGAAAACAGAATCAGTTGTAGCTTTGTGGGCCCTGCATGAAGAAAAGAGGTCACATCTGACCTTGTTTACACAGGGGAAGGGTGGGCATTAGAGTTGACAACCCCAAGGAACACCACATTACTCTTTCTCCAAGATTCATGTGACCCAAATCCCTAATATTTTTTTTGTTTTCCTACTTTTTTGTGCTTTGTGTTCTCCAAGCCTATATCTGCACTGGTGTAATTTTTTGCAGTGAATTTCCTTATTTTTTATTTTGTGATATTGGAATTATATCCAGAGTCACACAGGTCCCTTTGGGACCCGGGCAAAATTAAATAAGCAGAATAGTGGCGATATCTGTAGCCCTGCTTCACCAACAAATTAACAAGTGAAAGACAAGTGTCTTAATACTTGTCGTAGCACTGTAACAACATACTATCCCAGCTTAAATACAGTTCTAGTTATAAAGTTTTCTTACCTCATTCCTGGGGATGGTGGCAAGTGGGATAGGCAAATTGAGGGAACGTCCAGTCCTTGTAAAATAAGAATTGAAATGAGGTCACAAGGATCTGCAGCCATTTAGTACCTAACTGGGCCAAACAAGGTACTCTGAACATAAAACAATATGTATCTGATGCATGTGGTTAGTGTCCTACATTGCTGCATCTGGCTTCCTGTTGTGCCATGCTCATTGTTCCACTAGACCTGTAGACATAAAGTGGAAAATGGGTAAGTATAAGCAATGAAAATACTGATCAGCTGTGTCTGGTGGAAAGGGATTGTAGTTTTATTTTAGGGATTTAAAGTGGGTTAGTTGGGAGGGCAGATAACGGTACCATGGCAGTGACATGGGTTTGGAAATTGACTTGAGTCACTCATGGAGGCCAGCGTGAGGGATGTGGTCAAGATTCGGTGTCCCTTGGTCCACTGTCCTGTTGGGGGGTAAGTTGCTCCACTCATTGACTGACACCAGGACAGGATAAAACCATTACATTTTGCATGCCCTGAAACACTGACAGGGCAACAGACTGCAAAACTGGTTGACAGTTATTTATTTTTTTTATTTTATTTCATTTTTGTTGACCGGGTAAGTGCACTAGACAAATCTATGTTATGTTGGGCATATGTCCCTCCCCCTCCTATCCTTGACATGGGGGTATCTGTGGATGGGGATTATCAAAGATACATGGTAAATTTCAAAAATATAGGGTGACAGGGCTGGGTGGCTGACAGCAGTAGGGGGGATTGCCCACTCATGGAGAGTCTGCAGCAGCTCGACCTTAATCTTGTTGGGTACTTTTTTCATCATTTTTCTTGTTATCACACTTGTCCCACTAAAATATATGACACACATACATTAACCCCTTGTAAGGGAAAGCTTCCCTGCCCACCACAAGGTGTCATCTATGTCTAAAAACACTGCTCAATCACTACCCAGGTTGGAACTTGTGCCGCCTGATGCAGTGTCTTCCTCCCAGGCTTGGCCCATTTCGGCTGGCTCACTGAGCTCACACCAGAACTCAGGTCACCAACATGGGTAAGCAGTATGGTCCCCACTGGACCAATGGCCACCTCTGCAAACAATGTTACTTCATAAACTTTTTTTGTTAGATTTTGACCCCAAATGTTTAACATAGTCTTTCTATGTCCCCCCCCCCCCCGAACATGACAGGTGTAATTTATAAAATATTGGCCACATTGTTATTTCATGCCACAAGTGTGAAAACACATTTCGGCAAGGATTTGAAAAATATACCTGCCATATTCATGAGATGGTGAGAAAAAAATGGCAATGTTGAAAATGTGAAGACTAAATAATGAAAATTACCAAAGTTATGAGCAAGCATTGGAAATTTTTAAAGTACTTTCATAACTTGTTGTTTATTAATATTTTACCACAAAATTTCAACATAGTCTTCTTACAACCTTACCTCCTGAGCCCAGTAGGTGAACATTTTCAACTCCTGCCCAAAGTGATTTCCTGGAGTGACTGTAAAATCACCTTTTTAGGTTGGATTTGAAACATTTCGCCTACCTTGTTTATGAGGTGGGTTCCAAGGAGACCATGTTGAAAATTTGGGGGGAAATATAAAAAAATGACCAAGTTATGAGTAAAAGTTCAAAACACATTGAAATACATTAGTTGCACTTACTTTGATTCCTCAGTTCCCCTTTCTGACATCGAAGGATGAGGATGTGTCTCCAGTCCAGAGAGGATTACAGCACTAGACCCTGGTAGGAAGTTAGGGGTAGAGGGTGATGTGGGGTGGTGGGTGCTGAGTGGGTAATTGGATGGGTGGGGGAGGGAAAAGGCAGCCAGCAGCACAGCAAACACCAATGGACAGTTTTCTTTATTACTGGTTAAAAAAATGATGAGGGATTGTTTTTCATTTACATGTACTGACACTGGGGATTGCACACATCAGTGTTGGCTTGATGTTCTGCAGCACCAGGGTAGGGCACATCAATGCTGCACACTGTTAGGTCAGAGAATGGAGTGGTCTTAGTTGACACTGGTGATTGGGAACCCCAGTGTTAGGATGTTGGTTTGGGGAGGGGGACTCATAACAGAGTGGGGGTCCCGAACTGACAATACGGGTGGGCGCCTCAATGTCAGAATACTTAGCTGGCACTGGGGATTGGGCACCCTGGTGTCATGTTTAACAAAATTAGGCTGCTGATGCAGCTAATGGCTGCTGAAGTGCCATTAACCAACAGAGACACACAGAGCCATTCAGCAGGGTTGTGGCTACGCAATGATGCATAGCCCCGCCCCTAAACAAATGCTACTGAAAATTAAACAGACACTGTATACAGCATTAAGCAAGCCCCTCCTTCACAGACATTCATGCATTTTCATCAAACAACAGAATTTAGAAACGTGGTAATAAAAAAACAATTATCTTTAGAATGTTCGGTTTTTAAACTGAGCAAGCACACATTTGTTGCTTAATTTCTTAAAAGCAAGGCAAGTTAGAGACATAAAAAGCACAAAAGCTCACACCATGGGGCAAACTCTATAAAATATAAAATTTTCAGGTTTGAAATCCTCCTAGTTTTCATGTTTGAATACACATGCACGCACAGTAAACATTTTGTTACGATGAACTGCATTTTAGAGGTGTATCACTGTCAGGTCCAATGCAGCTCAAGCTGCATTGGACAAAGCAGTGACAGACCAATGACCAGGCAAGCTTATTATGACATTGGTCACCTTGCTGGGCAGGGACTGTAGAGCTGACTGGATCAAAGCAATCATATGGGAGAGCACCTCAGTACTTTGATTTCCATGAAACTCGCTAGCAAGCAGTGGAGTGGCATCATTATCATCCTAGAGGACACAACAATAAAGGATTGAAGTTTACCAGATGGAAGCTATGGGGTGCAATCCAGGCTACTTTCTGGTTTTCATGTTAGAAAAGTGATTGAGCCTGCTATTTCATGATGTCTCCATTTGAGCTTGTTGTTTACTGCCCTTGCACTAAGAATATTTCCTTCTCATGGAGCTGTCAAGAATTTTGTATTAATGACTGGCAAAGCTGCAGAGCTGGTTTTGTTGCCTGACATTTGTCAGCTATTTTAAAAGTATTAAGTTTATTGAATTTGAAGCAGACAAAGCAATTGATTTTCATTTTCCTATCCAAATGAAGTAAGCATATTAAAGGGACCCTGTCAGCCTCTTTTTTCATAATATTATTTCTACACATTTTATGATTGCTTACCTTCTCTAATATTCATTGATGTTCCTGGTTGTTTTATCTGCCTCCTTGCATAATAGAATTGAAATGCATGCTAATGTATAGTTATAACCAACCTTGTTTTGTTTCAAATCCCAGATCTACACTTACCGCATACTTCCTGAACAATAGAAACACCCCAAACAGTGCAGTCACTCATGATGCAATAATCTCCTCTAATCCCACTGCATAATGAGTGGCTAGACTGTGTTGGGGGTCTTCCAAAGTCCAGGAAAGATGCAGTGTGAGCTGATCAAGGATGTAAACAAACATGCTTTTGTGTGGTAACACCAGCATGATGGGCAATTTCTTCTTACTTTTTAAAAGAAAGAAAGAAAGAATCAGAATCAAACAAGTTACATCAGCAGTCTACATAAGGTGAACAATCATAACATGTGTTTTTATGGCTACAGGTCGGAGCTCTGCAGATGTCTTGCTATCACAGTGGAAAAACAGAGCTCTCCAGATTCTGAACAGACTAGACAAAATTGGAGGTTAAGTGTAATCACTCCGCTAAGTGAAGCAGTCTGCTGTGCTCCTTCAGATGAGCAGTGTTGCACCATAATGTTTTGTGTGATAATGTGGTTGCTAGATTCAATCTGGGTAGTATTCTCTTTCAAGAAAGATTCATAGTGGGATTCATACTGCTGCCCATCATGGATCTGCCCGACTTTTCATTACTCATCACTAACTTCCCGACTGTACATTGCAACCAACATCATAAATCCCACATCCACTTTGCCCGACATGCAATGGAAAACAAAGCAAGAAAATCAGCTGAAAAATCATGATAAAACAGTAGAAGCAAATCATTAGCTAGAAAATGGATGTCAGTAATCGACTGCCAAAGCAAGAAAATCAGCTGATAAAACATGATAAAACAGTAGTAATAAATCAGCAGTTAGCAGCTATCCTATCCTACCAAGCACGTAATTTTCATCAAACCAATCCATGATAGCAGCACACGATGGTGGCATTTCATCTTTAAGCTCCTTAAATGCCTGCAAAATGTCATCAGGTGGAAGGAATGCTAGGGCAACTATGTGTTTCAGCTTCAAGTTGAACTCTGGATCTTCCCCATATGTGATTGCAAGGCCCATGCCCTGTATTTTTCTCCAGTCTATCTGCCTAGGTGAAACAGGCATCCCTTACTTTTTGAATTAGAAAATTCTTCCTTACAGGCATTTATAGCAGCCTGTTCGAAATCTGTTAAAATGATTTGTGATTCTAACGTTAGATTGTGCTTGTCGGCAATGTTCTGCAAGTCTTAGATTAGCCTTATGTAGCTATCTTGTGACTTACTGGACATGAGGCAGTACACCAGTGGAACTATACAAACATTTTCCAGACTGGCCACAGGGCCATGGATTGAATATAATTGCCTGAACAATGGAGGGACTGTTCTGAACGTGCTGTCCATAATCCAGTGTGGAGAAATTGATAGCTTTTCTACTTTGGTCTTTGTAGTAAAAATTTAAATGTTGTCATCTCCTACTGATGACTCCCTGGAAAGGAATGTCACACTATTAACAGTTCTTAGGCTCTGCGGTATCTGTATCTCATTTAAAGTGTGCATCTCGGGGGAAGGGGGCATTTTGATGTCTAGCTTTCTTGACTAACTGCTGTAGTGCTTGTCTGTTTGGCATACTTTGCTTGACCTCCTCAGACAGCTGTGATACCAGGGCCTGAATTAGCTGTGCCAGTGTCTCACTGTGTGTCAGTACACTTGCTATTAGTGCAGCCACAGCTACATCAACATAGAAACATAGAAACATAGAAAGTTATAGCAGATAAGGACCGCTTGGCCCACCAAGTCTGCCCATTTACCTACCTAACGGATAAGCTGCAGATCTTAGTTAACCAACAGCCTACTTTCTCCTACTCCCCACTAGAATTGCCTTATGTCTGTCCCATGCATTCTTGAATTCCCCCACATTTTTTGACTCTAAGACCGCCTCAAGAAGGCTGTTCCATGCATCTACAACCCTCTCTGTGAAGAAATATTTACCTCTGAGCCATCCCCCTCTATTTTCTTGTTCTTACACATCTCTTTTTCTGAAAGATGTTACCCTCTTGGACTTTGTTGATTCGCTTGAGGTATTTAAAAGTTTCTATCATGTCTCCCCTCTCCCTCCTTTCCTCAAGGCTATACATCTTAAGCTCCTCTAATCTTTCTTCATATGTCTTCTGGTACAGACCCTGCACAATTTTGGTTGCCCTCCTTTGGACAGCCTCCACCCTGTCTCTGTCTTTGCGGAGATGGGGTCTCCAGAACTGTACACAGTGCTCCAGATGTGGTCTTACCAACTGTCTGTACAGAGGGACAACAACTTCCTGTTTTCTACCGGTGATGCCTCTCCCTATACATCCCAGTATCCCCCAGCCCTCCTTACTGCCTTCTCACATTGCTTGCTCACCTTTAGGTCATCTGATATGACTACACCCAAGTCCCTTTCCATTTTTGTTGTTGTCAATATCTCACCCCCCATTGTGTACTCTTCTCCTGGGTTTTTGTTTCCAAGGTGCATTACTTTGCACTTCTTTACATTGAATCTAAGCTGCCATACATTTGACCATTCCTCCAACCTTGCCAAGTCCCTTGTCATCCTTTCCTACTTCTTTCCATTGGCAACCCAGCAGCAGAACAGAAGCACTGCAGTATAGCCACCCACCGGCAGTAACACTACCGTACACCACCAGATCAAGGCCAGACACACGGAAGGAGTACACTCCTTCAGTTTGCTGCAAACCACAATCAGATCTCCTCAATGCTTCACAATGCTCCCAGCATGCCTCCTCTTGGCACAGAAAACTCCTCCAAGTGTCTCCCAGATCCTGACTAGAAAACCTCCATCCACCTTCTACCAATCTTCATGCTCCTTCTTCGATCGGCTGAGAAACAGGTAAAACTCAGGCAGTACTTCCAGTGCACAGTTTAAAAAAGATTTGTATTTGTAACTGAAAAGCACTAGTATTGCAATTCTTAGTGCCAGGTGGCAAGATAAATAAAAATGACAAAACCAGATAAAAGAACAATAAAAATATGAAAAATAACAACTGTTCTTTCTGCTCCTGATGGTCAGCTCAGCATAAGCACCATCTTTACTACATGCCAACATGGCATGCATCATGGTGGTGTACTGTGTGCTAGTGAAAGGTGAGGGATTGATGCATGTGGGAGTGATGCTCAGAATCACTGCGTGAACACAGTAGGGAAACATTGCACCCATTATGGTGGTGTATTGTGTGCTGGTGAAAGGTGAGGGACTGCATGCACAGGGGAGTGATGCACAGAAGCACTGCATGAACTCAGCAGTGTGACATGGCACCCATCATGGTGGTGTTCTGCATGCTGGTGAAAGGTGAGGGACTTCCTGCATGGAAGAGCAATGCTCAGAAGCACTGCATGAACACAGTAGGGCAACATGGTACCCATTCCTGTTGTGTGCTGCTTGCTGGTGAAAGGTGGGAGACTGCCTGCACAGAGGCATAATGCTCAGAAGCACTGAATGAATACAGTGGGGCAACCTGCACCCATAATGACTGTGTATTGTGTGCTGGTGAAAGGCGAGGAACTGCCTGCACAGGAGAACAATGATAAGAAGCACTGCATTAACACAGTGGGATAACATGGCACCCATCATGGTGGGGTACTGGATGCTTCTAAAAGGTGAGAGACAGCCTGCACAGGAGAGTGTGGCTCAGAAGCACTGCAAGAACCCAGAGGGGTGACCCATCACGTTTGTGAACTCTGTGCTGCTGAAGTTGAGGAACTGTCTGTGCTCATTTAACTGCTAAATAAGAAATAAGACATGCACTGCCTTATATGGCATTTATTTGCTGATACAGCTAACCCTAACTTTTATTGTATTTAGGATAAGCACTGTGCCATTAACACACAAGCACTGCTTCAAATTCTAGACAGTACACAGTACTACAGTATAGCATTACAGCCATTTGTAAACTGACTAGGAAAAGGTTAATGTGCCAGGAAAGGGTTAACAGAGTGCCAAACAGACACACATACACGCCTCTCTATGATGTGAGCAGAATTTAGAGACCTATGTCTCTGCCTACATGCAACATCCCTTTCTTAGCCTTCTTTGTTGAACTAACTTTTACCAATTAATTTCAAAATTATGAACAATAACCAGAATAACCAATATAAAAAAACATTAATTTATTTACATAAATTAGTGTGTTATTTACTGCTGTCCTTTTTTTTTAATTCTTGCAGATCACCTGAATTTATAACACCTTACCCTGTGTTGATCTGAGGCCTTTCCCACTAGTGTCTGAAATCTGAACTTCCTTCCTTAATCTCAATCATAGTTTACTATATGGCTGGGAAAGGCTGACTAAGTTGACATGTTTATGAGCTATGAAGGGTTAGGTACATCTGCCCAACCTGTGTATGCCCAACACGCCCTAAATGTATTTCCCGAAAACTCTCTGCCCACTGTATTAATGCAATTGGCAGAATTATCTCCCCCACAAAATCATCATGCTGTTATGCTACTACGTGTACTTTCTGTGGCCACAAACAAATAATGGTATAATGTTATTTTGGTAGATTTTGGTAGATATATTTGTGGATTTATTTGCCGATGTTAAGAAAACGTATTTCTTGTGTCTACTTATTGCAAGCACAACCAACTACTTGTGATTTGTGAGATTGCTTCTTACCTGTACCTGTACCATGTCTGCTAATTATTTCTTGCTGATGCCTCAGACCTGACCTTAGAGTGATTTGTCTATCACACTGTAAATTACAAATGGGCTATACTGAGGAACTAATTGTAATTGGCATCAAGGGGTTCTATTTAATCTGTCATCTGTGACCTTTATGGTGATTTGTCAGTCCAATACTCTGATTCTCTGCAGCACTATGGCTGACACAGGGCAGAAGCTATTATTTGTCAGATGACTCCCTCACAGAGAGGACTTGAAAATATATCCTCTCTGTATGTTAAGGAACATAGTCGTTGTGACTTATATTACTGGTGTTATCAGAGCCGCATGGCATTAAAGTGCCTGGACTGTGCTTCTACAGTTCTTGTGGGTGGTCAGCATCACTTGTGAAAAACCAGGGAACATAACCACTCCCCCAAAGCAACTGATACTCCTGTCCACCAAACAGTGTGGTTCATGATAAACTTAGCTGTAGAGTCAAGCCATACAAAGGTGAAGGTACTGGACTTCAGGAGGGCTGATTTTGTCAAAATGGAAAAGTGCCTAAGAAAAGCACTAGCAAACAGACAAGAAGGTGAGGTGGAGCAACAATGGGGAAACATCAAAGCCGCCATCACAGAGGCAACAAGCCTTTGTGTGAAGCAAATAAACAAATAAAAATGAAAGAAAAAAACAATATGGTTCTCAAAAGAAGTGGCAGGGAAGGTTAGGGAGAACAAGATAGCATTCAGGAAGTATAAGGAAACACAGAAGGAGCAGGATAGAGAACGGTACCAGTTAAAGTAGAAGGAAGTGGGGAAGGCAGTCAGAATACAAAGGCCCAAACTGAAGAAAAAATAGCCAACCCAGTTAAGAAGGGAGATAAAACCTTTTATAGGTACATTAGGCAGCAAAGAAAGACTAAGGCAGAGATACTGAAGCTGAATAAAGAGGAGGGTGGTTGGGAAGAGAGCGACAGTAAAAAAGCAGGGATACTGAATGAATACCTCTGTTCAGTATTCACAATGGAAGAGCAGGGGGAGATACCTAATCCAGTCAATAGAAGCACTTTGGATAGGGGGGCTGATATTTGTCCTTTCACAGAAGAAGGAATTCTGAAAGAACTCCTAAAACTGAAGGTGGATAAAGCAATGGGGCCTGATGGGATTCACCACAGAATTCTAAAAGAACTAAGGGAACAACTAGTTACACCACTGACTACCCTTTTTAATAAATCATGGGAGGATGGTGTGGTACCTGAGGATTTGAGGAGGGCAATTGTGATTCCCCTTCACAAATGTGGGAGCAAGACAGAGGCAGGAAACTACAGACCTGTCAGTTTGACCTCAGTGGTAGGGAAAATAATGGAATCACTTCTGAAGGAAAGAACTGTTGAGTACCTAGAGGCCAGTGAGGCACAGGACCCAAGGCAGCATGGATTCACAGCAGGAAGGTCAAGTCAGACAACTCTAATTGATTTCTTTGACTGGGTGACCAAAGTAGTAGACCAGGGAGGGGCTATGGACATGGCCTACCTAGACTTTAGCAAAGCATTTGACACAGTCCTGCACAAAAGATTAATAAACAGATTAGCCAGCCTAGGGAGTGGGTCCCAGGATGGTAGCCTGGGTAAAATGCTAGCTGGACAACAGGATACAAAGAGTAATAGTAAATGGAGTCCACAGTGAAGAAAGGCGGGTTACTAGTGGGGTACCACAGGGATCAGTACTGGGGCCAGTCCTTTTTAATGTCTTTATGAGTGACATTGTAGAGAGACTGGAAGGAAAAGTATGGCTCTTTGCAGATGACACAAAGATCTGCAACAGGGTTGATACACAAGGTGGGGTGGATAGTGTACGGGCTATTACATCCAGCCTGCCTCTGTGTTGGAGGAGCAGGTTCAAGCACTAGGTGCGAGAAGCTGTCTGTATTCTTTGCCAACAGGGTGTCCTCTCTCATGGATGAGGTCTCCTCGAGTACCTCTCAAAGGGGATGCATGGTCCGGCCTGGAAGTGTGTTGAAACGCTCCTCCTGCCTGGGATGATTTTGAGTTTGTTGGTGTGGAGGAGGTGGTGAAAATAATCTTGTAGCTGTGGCCAACCCAGTGTGATCTGGACCCATGTCCGACCCAACTTTTGGTTGGATGCTTGGACCTGTTTAGGCCTGTGATTGCTGGGGTTTTCTGGAGTTCCTTGAGGAGTGGGATTTTCCCAATGGCCTTGAAAGAGGCCTTGGTTAGACCCCTTTTGAAGAAACCCTTCCTGGACTCAGACTGCCTCAGCAATTACAGGCCGGTCTCAAACTTCCCATTTTTAGGGAAGGTTATTGAAAAAGTGGTGACCATGCAGCTCGAGAGACATCTTGCTTCTTCCTCCACCTATGAGCCTTTCCAGTCTGGGTTTCGTGTGGGACATAGTACAGAGACCACCCTGGTGAGGGTGCTTAATGACCTCCTGATGGTGAGAGACAGGAGAGACTAGACCATCTTGGTCCTCCTGGACCTCTCTGCAGTGTTTGAAACCGTGGACCATGAGGTGCTGCTTGATCGCTTGCAGTTTTGGTGTGGCCTGTCCGGTAATGTCATCAAATGGTTCATGTCATACGTGACAGGCAGAGTGCAGAGGGTGACGATGGGGTTAGCCTCATCTAACCCGAAGCCTCTGTGCTTTGTGGTACCGCACGGTTCGGTCTTGTCACCCTTGTTGTTCATGGTGTACATGCTGCCACTAGGGGACATTATCAGGTGGTACGTGCTGGGTTTTCACTGCTATGCAGATGGTACCCAGCTGTACCTGTTCTGTGCACCCAATACCCAGGCATCGGCCTCTGTATTTAACAGCTGTCTCAATGAGATCCAGGCTTGGATGACTCTAAACTGGCTTAAACTTAATCCAGACAAGACTGAGTTACTTGTGGATCCAGTTCATCGGGGCTGAAGGGATTGTGAGGTGGGTTACGCCCTGGCCTTGTGTTGGGGGGTGTTCCTGTTACTCCATCTAGACAAGTGAAGAATTTGGGCATGATCCTAAATGATGGTTTGATGCTTGATGCTCAGGTGTTGGCCGTTGTCAAGAATGGATTTTATCACCTTAGGAACATTGCACGAATCCGAGCCCTGATACTGCCGCAGGATCTGACCACGCTGGTGCATGCATTCATCACTTCCAGGCCAGACTATTGTAATGCCCTGTACCTATGGTTCTCTGGAGGCAACCTCTGCAGGCTGCAGCTGGTGCAGAATGCAGCAGCAAGATTACTGACTGGGGCAAGATGCGGTGGTCATATCACCCCAGTCCTCTGCAGACTGCACTGGCTGCCAGTCAGGTGGAGGATTGTCTTCAAGGTAGGGCTCCTGACCTACAAGACCCTACACGAGTGGGGACCTGTTTATCTGCAAGATCTTCTTTCCCCCTACTATCCACCCCATGCACTGCATTCTGCCAGGGGAGGCCTCCTTGGAGTTCCCAGAGTGAGGCTACGGCATTCCGGGGACAGGGCATTTTCAGTGGTGGCGCCTACTCTGTGGAACTCCCTTCCTGGTTATCTTAGGGAGGCCCCCTCAGTGGAAGCCTTTAAGAAAGAACTAAAGACATATCTGTTCCAGTAGGCTTGTAATGATTGATTAATTTTAATGGGATGGATAGAATTTTAAGTTTATGATGAATTGCTGCATATGTGTATTCTGTTTTTGAATTGTATTGTACAGCACCCAGAGTCCATGGAATTGGACGCTTTATAAATAAATTATCTATCTGTCTGTCTGTCCATCCGTCCATCCATCCATCTATCTATCTATCTATCTATCTATCTATCTATCTATCTATCTATCTATCTATCTATCTATCTGTCTATCTATGTTTCTCCACTGTGTCCATACAGTGTTTATGAGCATCAGTCTCCTGTGCAGGCTGTCCCTCATCTTTTACCAGCATGCAGTACATCACCATAATGGGGGCCATGTTACCCTCTGTGTTCATACAGTGCTTATGAGCATCACTCCAGAGTGCAAGCAGTCCCTTGCCTTTCACCAGCACGCAGTACACAGCTCTTATGGGTGCCATGTCGCACCATTATGTTCAAGCTGTGCCTCTGAGCATTTTTCCCCAGCACAGGCAGTACCTTACTTTTCACCAGCATGCAGTATGTAACAGGGATAGGTGCCATGATTCCTCACTGTGTTCATGCAGTCCTTCTAGGCATCAATCGTCAGTGTAGCCAGACTCTGACCTTTCACCAGCACACAGTACACAAGCATGCGGGGTGCCATGTTGCACCACTGTGTCATTGCAGTGCTTCTGAGCATCACTCCTCAGTGCAGGTAATCTCTACACATTCACCAGTCCACATTACACCACCATGATGGCTGTCAATGTCACTCCACAGTGTTCATGCAGTGCTTCTGAGCATCGGGCCACAGAGCAGCACTCTTGCACCTTTCACCAGCACACAGTACACTACCATGATTGGTGCCATGTCATTCCACTGTGTTCAAACTGTGCTTCTGAGCATCACTCCTCAGTTCATGAAGTCCCTCACCATTCACCAGCACACAGTACACCATTTTGAGGGGTGCCATTACACTCAACTGTGTTCATGCAATGCTTCTGACATTACTCCCTTGTGCAGGCATTCCCTCATCTTTCACCAACAAGCAGTACACCACTGTGATTTGTGCCTTGTCACACCAGTGTTCATAAAGTGCTTCTGAGCATCACTCCCCAGTGTAGCCAGTCCCTCTTCTTTCACCAGCATGCATCACACCACCGTGATTGGTGCCATGTCACCCCACTGTGTTCAAGCTGTGCTTCTGAGCATCACTACCCTCTGCAGGGATTCCCTCACCTTTCACCAGCCGGCAGTATGCCGCTGTGATGGGTGCCATGTCACCCCACTGTGTTCATGCAGTGTTTCAGAGCATCATTTCTTAGTGCAGGGAGACCCTACCCATTCACCAGTGTGCATTACACCACCGTAATGGATGCCATGTCACCCAACTGTATTCATGCATTGCTTCTCAGCATTGCTCCTGAATGCAAGCAGTCCCTTATTGTATTCATACAGTGCTTTTGAGCATCACCCCACAGTGCTGGCAGTACCTCACATTTCACCAGCACACAGTACACCACCTTAATGGGTACCGCATAATGGGTGCCATGTCACCCTGCTATGTTCATGCAGTGCTTCTGAGCATCGCTCCACAGTGCAGGCAGTACCTCACATTTCACTAGCACATAGTACACCACCGTAGTGGTTGCCATGTCATCCCACTGTGTTCATACATTGCTTCTGAGCAACACTCCACAGTGCAGGTAGTGCCTCACATTTCACAAGCACCCAGTACACCAACTTGATGGGTACCATGTCGGACCACTGTGCTCATGGATTGCTGCTCAGCATTGCTCCTCCATGCAGGCAGTCCCTTACCACTCACCAATATGCAGTACACAACCATGATAAGTGGCATCATGTTGCCCCACTGTGTCCATGGGACAAAGCTGTTTATCTCCTTCACCATCCTGACTTGCCCCATCTGGGAGAGTCTTCCCAGCTCCATCACCCATCTTCTCCGGGACTTACCTTTTTCTGGTGGTTCTGTCACAGGACCTTGGATCAGAGGTGCATAGTCACTGGTGTGGGGCCTTCCAGACAGCAGGCCATCACTGTTTTACAGTTGGAGGGCTTTTCCTCCTATTTTCTCCCCTATCAGGCCCAGACATGTGTGTGTACTCAGCCTCCATTGAGACACCTCAGGCATCCAGGTGTGGAATCCCTTCACTTTGCTGTCCCATCGTACTGCCACCTAGATTCCTCTCCCTGTCCTACAGATTTGCATTCTCCCTCTCAGGCCAGTCCCCAAGAGACCCAGGTCCCTTCTTGAACCCTGGTTGCTGGCATGGCAGTCAGCAGCTAAAAGTAGAAATGCAGCAAAGTTTTACTTTGCTGGTGAATTTTTGGTGAAGTCACCAAATTCGCCTCCATGAATCAGTTAACAAAGTTGCCCGTTTAATGTGACATCACCATTTCTAACCTTGCATTGTGCTGGGGGGTTTTAAGTATAAATTGCCCTAAAAAATCAAAGCAAGAAGAAGTTACACATGTCAAATCCCCCAAATCCCTGGTGTCTAGTGGTACCCCCCCCCCCGCTGATTACTGGTCAGTTGGCCACAAAGTAAAAATGTATCTACAGTATATATTTTTTAAATTAAATGCCTATTGTCTAGTTGTCCCACCAACACACCACTGCTGATTGCCAGACAGTTGGCCACAGTGTAAAAATATATATATATTTTTTTAAATTAAATGCCTGGTGACTAATGGTCTCTCCCCACCTCCTTGTCGACTGCTGGCCATATTCGGCTACAGTTGTAATCATTAATATCACCTCTACACACACGCTCCATTCACCACCCAGTCAGCCACAATGTAAAAATATATCCATATATTTATTTAAATTAAATGTCTGGTGTCTAGCGGTCCCCTCACCCCTCACTGATTGCCGGTCACAGTTGTAATTAGTAATACCAACCCCCACACACACCTGCTGATCACTAGCCAGTCATCAACAATGTAAAATTATATATATATATATATATATATATATATATATATATATATATATATATATTCATTTGCAAAAACTTCATTAATGCAACAGTTAGGGTTGCTATTAAAGTGTCAAAACTTGGGAAATACAGCCGACACCCCCAACACACACACACACACACACACACACACACACACACACACACACACATATGCAAGCAGGGGAAGCAGCAAGACAACATAACCAATGAAAAACAGCCAGCATCATGTATGAGAAAAAAAACATATAACTCTGCAAACATACCACCAGAGACATCCATCATCATGGTTCAGCAACTGTATGAGCTCTGCTGCCATCCCAGTGTCTTGGGGACTACACCTGCATGCTGTACAACCATGGGGGTGGACCACTTCATGTACAGTGCCGCAAACCTAGGCATATGTACTTTGTGGGGCAGTGTCCAAGGGACTTTGCACGCCCATTAGATGTAATAGTCAGGTTTATGTGGCACTGTAACAGATGTACAGCTGGTCAGTTCAGCACAGTGAGAAAATCACAGTACTTTCAGAGCATGCAATACATATCCACTGCATACAGTGCAGCATTAACTTGTCGATAGATATGTAGGAGCACATGAACTGGTAGATGTTCTGCTGTTAGACCATAAAATATTGTTAAACAAGGCAGTATCTAGGTGACTGCAGTGGTAAACTAGCTGCTGTCAACACATGTACTACTCTAACAACAAAACGTGTTTGTAGATGTGATTGTGCATTATCAAAAGATTGCTGTGCTACCTTGAGTTAGAAATGGTCATGTTGAACTACTGCTAAGGAGCAAACACAGAGTTGGTCTGCTTCAAAGTACCAACTTCATATCTCTTTTGAAGTACAAGGTTTTTGTCTAGTATGTTCACTGAACTATGTAATCTCTGTCTCTTTGAGAAACAATGATTAGCGATGACAATATAACAATGTTGCAGTGTTATACATGTGTGCCATATCAACTCAGTCTGTGAAAAAAAATATGTTGACATCTGTTAGTTAGGTAGCAATGTATTATACTGAC
Organism: Neoceratodus forsteri; assembly: GCA_016271365.2. Classification (NCBI taxonomy): domain Eukaryota; kingdom Metazoa; phylum Chordata; order Ceratodontiformes; family Ceratodontidae; genus Neoceratodus; species Neoceratodus forsteri. The sequence continues at coordinate 659,198,240 of CM028130.1, forward strand.
TGTGTTATGGTTGAATAACAGCTGACTTTTGGTGGATTAAAACATAAGGTCAAGGTAACTGTTTGCAGTGCCCGAACAGCTACATTGACTCACTCTAAAGCTGTCAGTGTAGTGTCTCTTTGGAATTATGAAAGGACTATGATTTATTTTTTTTAGTGTGTTTAAAAAAGACACTATTATTCTCTTGCTTTTTAACTGCATCTTTCTGGTGGGGTAAAGCTCCGACTGAAAGGACCTGCAGGCTAATCATGAGGCACCATACTTTAAGCCCATTTCATAATGTACAGTATTTCAAAATCTGTGTCTACTACATATAAAAACAGTTTACTGATGACAGAAATGCATGCTTTACACTGTCTACACTCAAATACTCTGTGTGACACATGATTGTCTACCATAATATAGTCTATTGTACAGTACACTTCTATAACCTGTTGCGTAAATATGTATATTTGTGACAGATATGAATCTATTGTGACACGGTATTGCAAATACATACTAATAAGCTTAACACAACAATGCATAACAGACACCATGGCACAATTACAAAATGTATCAATTACCTGAAATACAGGAAGGATTGGGTAAAAAGCAACATACATTTAGACCCTATACTAATAATAATATTACAGTATGAATGCAGGATTTATTTAATCCATTTCTAAACCTCTACTTATATTTGTATATATGTGCTAGCTATGTTTCAATGGAAAGATGTATACATAATTTAAGATTTAAAACTTTGGGGTACAGTGCATGCAGTGGTCCATCCCCCATGGTTGTGCAGCATGCAGATGTACTCCCCAAGATACTGGGATGGCAGCAGAGCTCATACATTTGCTGAACCATGATGATGAATGTCTCTTGTGGTATGTTCACAGAGTTGTATGTTTCTTACTCTTACATGATGCCGGATGTTTCTCATTGGTTTTGTTGCCTTTCTGCCTCCCCTGCTTTTGTGTGTGTGTGTGTGTGTGTGTGTGTGTGTGTGTGTGATGGGGGGGGGAAGCAGAGTTAGGTGTGGAAACCCTAATGCCATATTTCCCAACATTTGTCACTTTAATAGCAACCCTAATGGTTGCATTAACAAAGTTTTTGCAATGAACATATATATATATATATATATATATATATATTCTATGCAAAAATCTTTGTTAATGCATCAGTTGAGGTTCTTCTACCAAAAAAGTGAGTGACTCTGATTAGGGTCCCACCCTGCATCCCACCCCCAGCCTGACCCCACCAACAGGCATTGGGGTGTGTATTGGGGTCATCATCCCAACTCTCACCCCATCCCATGTGTAAACAAGCTGAGGTGGTGCAGTGTAGGAGAATGGGGTGAGAGTTAGGGCCAATGACCTCAACGCGCACCCCGATGCCTGTTGGTGGGGGCGGGCTTGGGGTGGGTGCAAGGGTGGGAACCCTAAAATTGATTTTCCTCACTTTGTTCACTGTAGAAGAACCCTAACTGATGCATTAACGTTTTTTGCATAGAATTTCCTTACTTTTTAAGAAAGAATAAAAAGTAGAAATTTGCGCAAGTTGGTGGGAGTGCGGGGCCCTTCGGGCCCCACGCTCCTACAGATTTGTAAGGGTTGGGTCACATTGCACAACTGTTGACTAAAAAGTACAGTGACAACAGCACAACCAGCCATTAAAAGAATATGAATGTAGTAGAACAACAGAAACCACTGTCTGCAAAACATTAAGTGTGCCACGCAATCTGTCTGCAAAAAATACATTGTCTGAGATGTAAACACCGCAATTTACATCTACGGGACATCCCATCAACACTCTCAAAATTTCAAGTGAAAAGACCAAACTGTCTCCGAGATATAACATGTTACAGTTTGAAATTTTCATTCATCAGACTGGCACAGTGCCACACCTGTTGACATTTAACACACACAACAACTGGCAACTACATCCATGATGCTAAGGCAAGATATCCTGTCAATTTCAAGGCACCACCACAAGCAAAAAGCTGTCTGCCACGCCATATCTCGGGCAAAGAAATTTTTTTTCCAACACGTAATCAGTGTAATTTACATGCACAGGACATGCCACAAACACCGTCCAAATTTCAAGTAAAAAGACCAAACCATTTCCAAGATATTCAATCTGAAAGTCTGGTAAAATGTCCCTATCTATTCCATTATATAAAATCTGGCCATCTTGTCCTGCCCTCACGATCAAAGATGGCAATCAAAGGTTCTCACAATCAAAGAATTTGAAGGCTCGTGATCAAAGAATTTGCAGACTCACGAACAAAGAATAAAAACATTTGTAATTTGTAAAATTGAAAAAATTCCCATAAACCAACACCATGGTTTGACAGAACAAAGCCCCCTGAGCAAAACCCACCCTCATTTGATTTCCTAGGTCACCCCTGGGCTGAGAAAATTGACTTTTTAATCCGGCCATCTCATCCTACCCTCACGATGCATGATCGCAATCAAAGAAAATCATGATCAAAGAATTTGCAGGCTCATGATCAAAGAATTTGCCTGGTCACGACCAAAGAATAAAAACTTGTGTAATTTATAAAATTCAAAGAACTGCGGTAAACCACTGCCATGGTTCATCAGAACGAAGCCCCCTGAGTAAAACCCATCCTCATTTGTCTGCCTAGGACACCTCTGAGCCGAGAAAATTGATTTTTTTATCTAGCCATCTTGTCCCTCGCTCGCGATGCATGATCGCGATCAAAGAATCTCGCTACCAAAGAATTTGTAGGCTCGCGATCAAAGAGCAAGGGATGAGATGGCCAGATTGCAAAATAGATTTTTGTAGCCCAAGGGTGCCCTATAAAGTTATATAAGGGTGGGTTTTGCTCAGAGGGCTTCTTTCTGCCCCATCTGAATAAAAAGCAGTACATTTCATTATCCCTGGTAGTCTAGCGGCCCCCTCCCCATCATGCTAATCTATATACTGTAATGCTGCCTGTATCCCTGGTAGTCTAGTGGCCCCACCAATGAGTGTCTTATTAATATGTTTTTTTTTATCTGTGGTAGTCTAGTGGCCCCCCGTGTGTGTTTATTTATATATTGTTTGTCATATCCCTGGTAGTCTAGTGCCCCCCCATCTGTACTTCATTATCATTATTATTGATATCCCTGGTAGTCTAGTGGCCCCCCCATCATAATAAAATAAATAAGATATTTCCATCCTGGTAGTCTAGTGGTCCCCCCACCCAGCCATGCCAGCCCACCCAGAACCCCCCACCCTTCCCAGCTGATGACTAGAAGCGCCCACCTTTCACCCTCCACGGCCAGCCGCTGACTGTGTATTACCACCGCTAATTCAAACAGGTGCTCAGAAATAATTTCAGAGTGCCTGTTTGAATTACCGCTGCTAATTCGCACAGTCGGCAGCTGGCCGTGGAAGAGAGTGGAGGGCCATGCCGGACGCCGGCTGGGGAAGGGTGGGGGGTTCTGGGTGGGCTGGCATGCTGGGTATGGAGCCACTAGACTACCAGGACATGGAAAATGCAAATTAATTTTATTATAATGGAGGGGACTGCTAGACTACCAGGGATATGAATAATAATATTATTGAAGTACAGATTGGGGGGGCACTAGACTACAAGGGATATGACAAAAATATATAATTAACACACATGGGGGGCCACTAGACTACCATTGATAATAAAAAAAAATATTAATAAGATACTCATTGGGGGGCACTAGACTACCAGGGATACAGGGATCGCTATGTACATCATTATCATGGGGAAGGGGCCGCTAGACTACCAGGGATAATGAAAAGTATGTTTTTTTTATTCAGATGGGGCAGAACGAAGCCCCCTGAGCAAAACTCACCCTTATATAACTTTGTAGGACACTCCTGGGCTACAAAAATGTGATGTAAAATCTGGCCATCTCGTCCCTCGTTCGCGAAGCATGATCAAGATCAAAGAATTTACAGACTCGCGATCAAAGATCGTTAGTGAGCCATGAACAAAGATTTTAAAAGCTAATAACTCTATTTTTAGACTAATTTGGATGGAACCAAAGGTATGGCTCAATAGATCGGGCCCCCTGAGTGAAATCCATCCAAGTTTTACTTCAGAAGTGACCCCTGAGCCGAGATATTTGTGTTTTTCCGATCGGAAAACTGAAAACAAGATGGCGAACTTCATGATCAAAGAATTTGAATAATCCTCAGGGACAAAGATTCTTGAACCATGAGGCTGCAAATTCTTTGACCGCCAGGTGGGACCAGATGGCCAGAACCCCATTCTTTGCAAAACATACATATAAATTTTCTCATTGACTTATAATGGGAACTTAAAAGTGGCATAACTTTTGAATGCCTTAATATTATTTCACCAAACAAAAAGTGGCATGTTTGGCCACCAAAGCTATTTCAATCAAGCCATCTCACAGAGTGGCATGCCACACAATGGCCATGCAGCACACATCCAAAATCCCCCAAACTGCCTCCAAAAACAGATAATTTTGCATTATTCAGCGCTTTCGTAAGCAAAGACTGTAACTCGGACCAAAACAAAATTTGGCAGATCAAGAGATCTACCATTCTCCACCATATGTATCAAATGTCAGGCAAATCCGTTAAATGGGTCCAAAGTTATTAATGCCCAAACATTTGACTTTAGTATGTAAGTGACTGCAGAACCCTAACTACAGTATAGTGGCGCGACCTCGCCACTATAATATATATATATATTTAATTAAATCTCTGGTGACTAGTAGACCCCACCTCCCCACCCAGTCAGGGAGTGATCTACCACACTACCTCACTCCCCCCATCCCGACCCCAAGTGGGCCACTGGCACAGCCCTCCACTCACCTCCACAGCCCGGCATCCAGACTGAGCTCTTTCAATGAATGAGCATGTATGCACTCATTTATTGAGAAAGCTCAGTTGGGATGCCAGCCATGAAGGTGAGTGGAGGGCTCTGCCAGTGGCCCACTTAGGGTCAGGATGGGGGGAGGGGTGGTGTGGCCGGGCACTCCCTGACAGTGTGGCAGTCCACTAGACACCTGGGATTTGGTGGATTTGACATGTGTAACTTCTTCCTGCTTTGTTTTTTTTAGGGCAATTTGCACTTAAAAAATCCCAACACAATGCAAAGTTAAAAATGGTGGGCCCAATTCTAGAAGGGTGGTGCAAGTTGCCGCCGAACCCAACTTGCGCCACCCACAACTGTGACATTGACCCTGCGCCCTATTCTAGAAGGGGCAGGGTCTCTGCAGCAAAGTCCTGCAACTTGCGACATGTGGCAAGGTACGCCACACAGAGGGCGTACCTGGCCAGCATGTCGCAACCGCTGCCACAGGTCACAAGTGAACCCCTCTGCCCTGCAAAGCACAACCTAAACCCCCTGCCCCCCCATGCATCGGTACCTGCACCACAGTGCTAGCCATAACAACTGGCCCCAAATCCTCCATAGCTAAGCTCCACAGGGCTGCCCACACCCCTACCCCCAAACCCATGTTGGCAAATGCCTCACAGGGTGGCACTGTCAGCCCCCACCCATGACCCGACCCCCAGAGTTGCCCACACGCAAATGCGCATAAAGCCTGCCCTGGTAGTCTAGAGCCCCCCACAATCTACATAAATAAATTATGGTCCATCTATTCCCTGGTAGTCTAGTGGCCCCCCCAAACTGTAGTATGATAATAAATATGAGCCTGTATCCCTGGTAGTCTAGAGCCCCCCCAAACTGTATCAAAATAATAAACATGAGCCCCGTATCCCTGGTAGTCTAGTGGCACCCCGGACTGTATTACAATAATAAATATAAGCCTGTATCCCTGGTAGTCTACTAGCCCCCCAAACTGTATTAAAATAATAAATATGAGCCCCATATCCCTGGTGGTCTAGCGGCCTGCCTGAACTGTATTAAAATATTAAATATGAGCCCTGTATCCCTGGTAGTCTAGCGACCCCCCAAACTGTATTAAAATAATAAATATGAGACCTGTATCTTGGTAGTCTAGTGGGCCCCCCAGCAGCCATGCCAGCCCACCCAGCACCCCCACCCGTCCCCAGCTGGTGACTGGCACAGCCCACCTCTCACCACCACTGCCAGCCACCGATTGAGTTGAGTATCAGCATGTACTGTAAAGATGCACTCAGATATTAATATCTGAGTGTGTCTTTTCAGTACACGCTGATACTGGACTCAGTTGGTGGCTGGCAGTGGTGATGAGAGATTGGGCTCTGCAGTTGCTGACTGGGGATGGATGAGGGGTGTTGGGTGAGCTGGCACAGCTGGGTGGGGGCCCACTAGAATACCAGGGATCTGGGGCTCATATTTATGATTTTAATACAGTTCAGGGGGGCTGCTAGACTACCAGGGATACAGGGCTCATAACTAATATTTTAATACAGTTTAGTGGGGCCGCTACACTACCAGGGATACGGGGCTCATAATTAGTATTTTAATACAGTTCGGGGGGGGGCCGCTAGACTACCAGGAATACAGGCTCATATTTATTATTTTAATACAGTTCAGGGGGCAATTAGACTACCAGGCAGGGCTTTTTACGATATGCGCGACAATCGCAGTCTGGGCACGGGTGGGGATGGCAGCGCCAACCTGTGGGGCTTGTGCCAGTGGCTGTTTTGGGTGGCTGGGGGTATGGGTAGCCCTATGGGACCCCACTGGGGTGTGCTGGGCATGGAGGTAGAAACCTTGCACTGTCCGCTGGACAGCCGACAGGTCTACAGGACCCCCGGGGGCATCCATAAGTTATACCAGCTAAATGCTGGTATAACTTACATTGCTGGATCTCCTCCAGGGGTTCTTGTAGAATCCAGATGTGAGCACTTTGTGGCTGCCCTTCTAGAATGGGGCGCAACTGCTGCCATAAACCCCCTAGTGCCATGTCGCAGGGGGTTTATACTGCGTAACAGCTGTTCGGTTCACGTGGCCTGCAACGTGTTGCAGGCCACTTTGTAGAATCTCACATATCGCAACTGCTGACATAAGTTGCTACATGTGCCATTCTACTTGGCGCAACTGCTGTTATGCCAGGTGTAACCCTTCTAGAATCTGGCCCGGTGACTTCACAATAAACAGGCAACTTCGTGAACCGATTGGTGGAGGTGACTTTGGTGACTTTGCCAAAAATTCACCAGCAAAGTAAAACTTCACTGCATCTCTACTTTTAGCCACTGACTGCCATGCCATCAACCAGAGATTTAATTAAAAAATAATATATATATATATATATATATATATATATATATATTTACATTATGGCTGACTGGACAGCGATTGGCGGGGTGTGTGGGGGTGATATTAATGATTACAGCTGTGGCTTGTGATAGGTGGGGGTGGGGTGGGGAGACCACTAGACACTAGGCATTTAATTTAAAAAATATATAGATACATTTTTACATTGTGGCCAACTGGCCATTGATTGGCAGAGAGGTGTGTGTGGGATGATATTAATGATTACAACTGTGTCCATAGATCAGTGGGAGTGGAAGACCACTAGACACCAGGCATTTAATAAAAAAAAATATATATATATATTTTTACATTGTGGTCAACTGGCTAGCGATCGGCATGTGTGTGTGTGTGTATGTGTAGGGTGATATTAATGATTACAGCTGTGGCTAGCGATCAGTGGGGGGGTAGGGGGACCACTAGACACCAGGCATTTATACTCTGGCTGACTGGCTGGTGATTGGTGCTGGGGGGCCACTAGACACCAGGGATTTAATGAAATGTATATATATATTTTTTTTAACATTGTGGTCAGTGATGGGTGGTGGGGGACCACTAGACACCAGGGGCACAATTCTATAAGCACCCCTACGCATTTCACAAGTTGCGACATGTGAGGAGTACAGCTGCACCAAGGAACCTTCGCCCGATTCAGTAAGGGACAGGGTCCCCACTGCTAAGTCCTGTAACTTGTGACATGTGCAAAGGTATGCCAAATGCAGGGCATACCTGAGGGGCATGTTGCAAGTTGCACCCAATGTGTCATAGTGTGCAAGTGCCTCCTCTGCCCCAGACCCCATGCCTGAGACACCCCTCATGGCCATCAGATCCCCATCCTGATTCCCATAATGTGTCCCCACTAGCCCTGCAGGGTTGATCGTGCCCCCCCAAGCCCCGGTGGCAGCCACTAGCTCATGACACTGTACTGTAAATACTGTAAACATAAATACACCCACAGCCATAATCTCTGGTAGTCTAGTGGTCCCCCACCCAGCATTGTCAGACTGCCCCACACCACCAGACCCATCCCCAGCTGGCAACTGGCACAGCCCACTTCTCACCAACACGGCCAGCCGCAGACTGAGCCCCATCTGAGCACATACTGTAGATATGAGCTCTATGAATGAATGAACTGTCATTCATTCATTGAGCATGTATATATAGTATAATATATACAATAGGTGTCAGAGTGGCTCAGTTGGTAGCACATCCGCCTCTGGACCAGAAGGTTGTGGGTTCTCGTCCCACACCGGGATTGGACTTATACCTAAAAATCGCTGGCATCCGAGTGCAGTATTGGGGGGTGCTGTACTGCTGGGGTGTGCCCTCCTTCGGATGAGACGTTAAACTGAGGTCCCTTCTACCCATCCTGGTGTTGTCCAGGTGGAAGTAAAAGAACCCAGGGCACTCTTTGCAAAGAGTAGGGAACATTCCCGGTGTCCTGGCCAACATTCCCCTTCCCATAAACCAGTTCATGCAATTATCCAGGCTATGTGCGATATGGCCGCCACCACACATTCAGTCTCTTCACTACTAGCATTGCTTGTAAAGTGCTTTGGATGTATCAAAAGTGCTATATAAATGCTGATTCTTCTTCTTCTTCTAATAAAATTGCAGTCCGCAGCTGCTTGCAATTTTTGTTGTTGTTGTCCAACCCAATTTTCCTGCTGTTTTATTGGCTCTAAATTGTGACATGGAAAGTCTGTAGGTTTTAGTTGTATAATTTCTGTCAATTCTGCCATTTTTCTGTTTAAATAAAATATGCTTTCAACAATCCAGATGCTGTCCTGTAGTTCTTTTACCCTACCTATGTTATTTTACCGATTATTTTAATAGTTTGAAGCATCTCCAAAATGTGTTCTGAATGTACTAGTTGGTGTCCTCAGCTAGTACATTCAGAACATGGCCAATAAATTACTTTTTGATATGCAAATCCCTTTTTTTTAATGCTCCTGTGTGTTACCAGTTCTGACCTTGTTATATTGCCAGGTAATACATCTTGCCTGCTCTTTATTATTTGAGTCAGGTCATCTTTTTCAACCCTTCCAACCAATGTGTCCATGCTCCTATAAGGTACTTTCAGAATGCCCCCCCTTCCCCCAATTGGTTGCACGATTGTTTCAGGATTCCAGTTTTTCCCTGAGACACAGGTGGCCAGTGGGAGGTGTAAAATCTGCTGTACATAAGTGTTTGCCTCTTTTCTTGCTGTTTTTTGTACAGCAGAAAGTGTTGGTGTCCACCGTTGTGCATTCAGAACGAGAACGAGCCCCAGTCATCCAAAGTGCACTCAGAGCACCAAAAGGTAAGGTTCTGACCAGATCTGCCAGTTTTAGGAACAGGAGATCATTGTGCAGCTTATTTGGACTCCAGCAGTGTGATTTATTTACTGTTTGCTGCCTGCTGATGTTTGCTCCTGTGGCTGCATGGTGATTTAGTACTTATGCTCGGCCTTCCTGCTACCAAAATGCTTGTCTAAATCCATGGTTTGTTGTACACAATTTTTAAAACCACCCACTGTATGGTCTCCACATAACTGGATGCTGAGTAGACCATGTTGAGACTATGCAATCTGTGGTATATGGGGGGGGGGGGGCAAAGTATTGTTTGGGCTGGTCCAAAAATGTTTCTGTTATATTTCACATTGTCAATGGGTAATAATAGTCTCCATGATGTTTTGTAATGTCCATTGTATTTTTTTTAAATCCATGCTTTGCTGTGCTGATGCTTAACATAGAAACGTAGACTTTGATGGCAGATAAGGATCACCTGGCCCACCCAGTCTGCCCATTTCCCTACCTATTGGATAAGCTACAGATCCTAGTTAACCAGCAGCCTACGTCCTTCTGCCTCTCACCAGAATTGCTTTATATCAGTCCCATGCATTCTTGAATTCTTCTACTGTTATTGACCCCACAACCAACTCAAGAAGGCCGTTCCATGCATCCACCACCCTCTGTGAAAAAATACTTTCTCACGTTGCCCATGAGCCTTCCCCCTCTATCTTCAAATTGTGCCCCCTTGTTCTTGCACATCTGTTTTTCTGAAATATACTACCCTCTTGGACATTGTTGATTCACTTGAGGTACTTAAAGGTCTCTATCGTGTCCCCCCTCTCAATCCTTTCCTCTAGGATATGCATATTAAGCTCCTTTAGTCTCTACTCATACTGCTTATGGTGCAGACCCTGCATCATTGTTGTTGCCCTCTTCTTGACTGCCTCCATCCTGTCTATGTCCTTGTGGAGATGTAGTCTCCAGAACTGCACACAGTACTCCAGATAGGGTCTCACCAACTGCCTATACAGAGGGATAACAATCTTCTGTTTTCTACTGATGATGCCTCCCCCTATGCACCCCTGAATCCCCACAGCTTAATCATGTCTGACAGAATAGTGTGTAGCCCCCCCATGATCTCCACATGGCTGGATGCTGAGCAGGCCATTGTTTGCTGCTCAACCTTCTGTCATTTTGGCATGTTGCAGTCTGTGGTCATTTGGGGTAGGGGAGTGCAAAGTATTGTCTGACTGCTACTAAATGTTTTTCTGTAAAATGGTTTGCCTGCTGTGTCCATTTCTATGGTGCTGGGCCCTAATGTCTATCTGCTTTGGTGTAACCACCTACCACATGGCTGGGTGCTGAGCAGGCCATTGTTTGCTTCTCAACCCTCAGCCATGTTCATACCATGTAGTTGTGGGAATGGGGGGGTGCCCAGGTACTTTGGGGCTCATAGTGAGGATATGCATTCTTTTTAAAATGTTTCTCAATGTTTTGCAGAAAAGTGCTTCCTAATGTGTATTGCATGATCTTAACGTGGCTACATGCTGAATACAGTCCTCTTTTGTTAGGCACTCAGCATGTAGCCATTTTAAAGGAAGCTTCCGATAGAAGGTATTGGGCTTCATAGTCAATACCTAATATCGTCCTAAACTCACCCTGCAAAAGTTTAATTTTAATTAGTCATTTTAGCATGGGAATGGATTGCAACTGGCACCGACTCTCAGTCAACCAATCCTTCAACTTCCTGGTGCCCCATATACTCCCAACTCCATCCCCGCTCTTTGAAACTGTGATATGTGGCCACAGAGAGTGAAGGGCCAGCCCCATAAAATATGAGGGTTATTTTAAAGTCATGCTTTTAGTAATTTATAACAGTCCTTGAGGAAAATTAAAGCAGTTGCTTAACTAGTAGGGACCCTACTAGTTAAGTGCGACTTTAATTTTCCTGTGAACTGTTAAGAATTACTAAAAATAACTTTTAAAATAGCTAAAGCTTGTGTAAGGCTCTGGCACACATTCTCCCGGCCACAAGTCACAGTTTCAGGGAGCATAGGGATGAAGTTGGGGCAGAGTGGGGGCACCAGGAAGATTGAAGGGATCGACTGGCTGAGTGTTCGGTGCCAGTTACAGTCCCTTCCCATGCTAAAACTATGAACATTAAATTTACATTTTTTGCAGGTGTAAGCTCATGCTGCTATAAGGTATTGGGCTATGAAGCCTAATACCTTTCAGCAACTAGTCAGAAATTCACTTTAAGACCATGTGTGATGATGGTGGTGGGATACAAATGATAGTTATACTGGAATTTAGCTGCTGTTGCAGTGTACCATTCTCCTTAGATTCATTATACTGTGTTGTGTAGCAACTGATGGGTAATCTTCTTCCCCCAGCTGTGATGTAATTGCCCACCTTCTTCATTCCATTGTTTCATGTACTGTGAAGTAACTGACGGGTGATCTCTTTATTTCTTTCTTGTTCCCACTGTGAAGTAATTGCCCACTTTCTGTTCTGCCATTTCATCTGCTGTGAAGTACCTGATGGGCAAGCTCTTTGTTTCTTCCTTCCCCCCTTATGAAGTAATTGTCCACTTTTTGTTCCACTGTTTCATCTGCTATGAAGCAACTGATGGACAGTTTCTTTGTTTCTTCCTTTCCTCTGCTATGAAGTAATCATCCACATTCTGCTCTGTTGCTTTATCTGCTGTGAAGTAAGTCATGGGCAATCTCTTTGTTTTTTCCTTTCCTCCACTATGAAACAAATAAACATAGCCACAACAGTAGCAGTGCAAGTAAATTTCAGTGATCCAGCTCCAGTCGGGGACTCCCGATCAGATGTAGCCAACCGAAAGGCAATTCAAAGGACTCAAGCAGGACTGCCTAAGTCATCTGCATGGTTTGCATCAACAATAAAGTGATAAGTGATAATATCAAGTTCACCTGCAAAGCAGGCAGCAGTATCAAGAAGAGGACTAAACATGAAATGATGCGACAATTTTAAGGCAAACATTATGGATGTTATAAAGGAAAACGTGAAGAATAGACAACAAGAACAGGAGTGGGTCAGAGCAGTTTTGGTGCTGAAAAAATACAAGATGCTTTGTATGTAAGCACAACCCCTGGAATTATCTGGACAACACTCATGAATGCATCTCGAAGTGAACAGAAGCATGTAAAAAGCATACGCAATTCTGTACTGCCTCAGGAAATGACGAAGTAAAAAGCTTTTTTGAACAGTTAGCAACACCTCTGCCATACAAGAAGGCATTCTTAAAAGGAAGCCAATGTTCAAATTGTTCCTATCAAAACTCCTTCATTTACTACATGCAGAATTTCTGAAGCAACACCCGGAGTATCATATCAGTGCTATTAAGTTCAACAGTTTGTGCCCCAAGCATATAAAATTTGCCAGACAACAGAAACTGGACATGTGCCTATGCGAGTACTGTGAAAATGCCACATTAAAACTGCGATCATGAAACCACATAGACGATTTTTACAAACTGCCGGAGTGCAAAGTCACCAATATTTACAAAACTGTGGAGCTGATAATGTGTGCAAATGAAGGTTCCATGTTTTTCAGAAAAGACTGTCTGGAAAAGGTATGTGGGGATTGTGCAATGAAGGCAATTGAAAAACATGCAGATGCTCTACTGAATCAATATGAGTTAGAAATATTGAGATTGTACCAGTGGAAAACCATCACAGTGAAGAAAACAAATGATGGCATTAACACGAAAACATCCCACAAAGTGTTGGTCAGCTAGAAGACCACGTTACAACAATTTATTGGATGGCCTACAGTTTCTCAGTCACCATCTACATATGGCATTGTGGCAAATAATGCAGTTTGCATTAATCAAGACAAATCTACCACAAGACTGGGTCATCATGGTGCTGCACTTTGCCAAAAACTATGCCTGCAAGTACCAGGATGAGATCCAGTCCTGCCACTGGCATCAAGAGTGGGCTACAGTGTACCAGATAGTTAGATATTACAGGTGCTCACATTGTAATGACCCTGTCATGGAATACCTGGTATTCATCTCAGATGACCTCACACAATACCACCATGCTGTTCAACATTTTGTTAAGATGGCAAGTGAACACATCATGAATACTCACCACATAAACATTACGAAGAAGGTACATTTCACAGATGGCTGTGCCAGTCAATACAAATCAAAATGGTACTTCTATGAAATTTCAAAGGCTTTATCAGAGTGTGGATTCCCTGTAGAATGTGCGAATTTTTGGATCACATAATGGTAAGCACCCCTCTGATGGGGAGAGTAGTGTGGTGAAATGGTCAGCAACCAGGGCCGTGAAATCACAAATCGCTATCATTTCAACAGCAGAAGAGATGTTCATGCACTGCCATGATAATCTGACCAGAGAGCCTCCAAGTTATGGGTGTGGGCATTCCAAGAGAACATTTTTCTGGGTGCCTGACAACTCCATAAGACGGCCAAAATGACCAGATGTTATAGCTTTTCCTGGGACAAGACAGGTCCAGAGTATAAGATCTGTGAAAGGTGGTGTGGTTGCCACCAGAGCACTGTCTTGTGTCTGCCACAAGTGCAAAAATGATGCTGGCCCATGTGCAAACAAGGAGCATGTGGATCAATGGACTTCAAAGAGGCTCAGACTGAAACAGTGCAGCACCAGGACATCTCAGACAGCTTAAATGCTTGACCTCAGGAATGTTACTGTCCAGGAATGCCAGTGACAGACTCCTCTACAACTCGGTGCACAAAAGAGAGTGCCCATGAGCACAGCACTGCAGATATCTACACTCCTGCTGTTTCCAGCACTCCAGTGACTGACCCCTCCTCTGCTCTTGCCACTCTACTAACAGACCCCAGTGATTGACCCCTCCTTTGCTCCTGCTACTCTACTGACAGACCCCCTCTACTGTAACTGGCACTTCATCAACCGACCTAATTGCTACTTCCGACACTAAAGCAATGGACTATTATTCTACTCATAAAACTTCACCAATGGCCTTCTCTACTGCTTCTGTCACTAATGTGTTTGCTGACGTCCACCTGCTAAAAAAAATTAAACCCAGACAAGATACAGCTAGAAAACTTCTATGCAGACTATTATTCCAAACAGTTTTTTATCAGGCAAGTGCTTGCATCTAATGAACTACAATGTACTTTCACTATCAAATTCCAGGACCAGCATGCAAATTGGTGTCTCACACAGCCACAACAACAGGACACAAATATGGTGAGACAGCAGAGACTTTTTCATGGACCTGTACCTCTGCCAAGAAATGGAAGCTTTACAATTGTAGCCATAGTATGAACTGCAAACTATCGACACAAAATATGAAAAGCTCAAGAGTTGCTGGAATTGACAGCATTCAAAGTGTTGGAGAATATGGTCATTTGCTATGCACAATCTTTTCTATGATGTTTTTATTTTTACATTTTATTGACATTTTTTTCTTATTTCAGTGCACTTCAGTACACGAATATATAATTCTCGACAACATAGATCACAACTAGTAAACTTTTATGAACCTACATCGGTGTGTGCTAGTCTTTGCCACATTGACAATGCACGTTTGGTGTCTGCTATACATTCAGAACACAAGGTTGGTGTCCACTATACATTCAGGCCCAGATATTCAAAAGAGTTGAGCCATGCGCAATAGGGTTGCACCTGCACAAGTCAGAAAATGTGCCATTCTGCGAAATTCAGCAGGAGGCAGTTGCACCCCCCAAATCACGCTGAGCAACAGCACAATGATAATGAATGCATGTGCAACTGAAGGGGGAGGAACCATACATAAATGGCGTAGTGCGATATTCAACAACTTGTGCCATGCGCAATAGGGGAGCAAGCGGAAGTTACGCCATAGCAGAAATGAGCCAAAATAAAAGGGAGCAAGGGAAAGGTGCAAGAACTCTACAGGGAAGCCACATGAGAGCCAAAGATAGCAGGGAAAACTGGGCAGCAGGGACACACAGGGCCAGGCAGAAAAGGGCACCTGGAAGCAACAGCCACAAGGGAAGGTGTGGGGAGACAGTGCAGAAGGGGGAAGTACACCACCCAGCAGTGAGGCAAGCACAGGCAGGTGTTCCCGGTGCAGGGGAAGTAGCAGTCAGAACAGTGGGGGCATACAGTAACAGCTGCCACGGGGGGTGAACACAAGCCAGAGACATGGCCAGTGCCACCTTCCAGATGGAGGCCATTATGAGGGGGGGTGAGAAGGCGGGCAGCAGGGGGGCATTGCCATGGAAGGGCCCGTCGGCTGTATGCCCCCAACAGGCAGTACCAAGCCCACACCAGCTTCGAGCTGTACAGTGATACTGAGATTGTGGGCCAGTACCGCCTGAATCGGGAAATTCTGAGGCGGCTCTGTGAGCTGTGCAGTGATGTGATGCAGGCACCCACACGACAGAGCCATGCCCTGACAGTGGAGATGAAAGTGACAGCTTGCATGTGCTTGCTCACCACGGGTACCTTCCAGAGACCAACTGGGGACACCACAGGCATAACCCAGTCGGCCATGTCATGCCACCTCACCCAGTTCCTCAGCGCACTGCTGCCACATGCTACAGAGTACATCCATTTCCCCAACACACCGGCCGATCACACAGCAAACATACAGGAGTTCCACAGGGTAGCACGTATGCCTGGCATGCTAGGGGCAATAGACTGCACCCATGTGGCCATCCAAACACCACCTGGCCCTGAGGGGGCCGCATACATCAATCTCAAGGGCTATGCCAGCATCAACTGCCAGGTGGTGTGCGATGCCAGAGGGTGCATAATCAATGTCTGTGCCACGCACCCTGGGGGAGCACATGATGCCTTCATCTGGCACCAGTCAGCATTGTGCCATGGATTCGAGAGTGGGGATATCCCCACTGGCCACCTAGTGGGTGAGTATGCAAACCACATGGACAATCATAGGGCCTGGGGGGGGCATGGTCAGAGGTGACATGGGTAGTGGCCTACATGGCCCGGGGCAGGGTGATGCTGATCACCAAACTAACCTCCACCCTCTACACACAGGTGACAGTGGATACCCACTCCGTCCCTGGCTGCTCACACCGTACCGGCAGCCTGTGACCCCATCGCAGCAATGCTACAATGAGGCACACACCACCACACGTAATGTAATCGAGTGGGTGTTCAGGATGCTGAAGACATGTTTCTGGTGTCTGGAAACCTCCGGCGGTACCCTACAGGACAGCCCCTCAAAGGCCTGCGGGCTATTCCTGGCCTGTTGCATCCTGCACAACATGGCCAATGAATGTGGGACAGCCATACAGGTTGAAGAGGGGGACAGTGATGGGGATGATGAGGTCACCGGTGATGATGGTGATGGACAACCCCCCCTTGGGCGATGGGACCTCCGACTGCTCCAGCTGGCACAGCTGTGCCGGGACACCATCATGGAGGAGCACTTCAGCCAACCCAGGTAAGTCATGGGGCCATGTGCAGCCAACAGTGGCTAAGGCACAACCCACAAACATGCATGGACACACACCAGGGTTGCATGCCGTCAAGGGAAGTGGCAGGGCATGGAACCACACACACAACCAGGGATGGGTGAGGTCTAACATGCCACGCAGATAGACAGACACACACACACAACGCACCAAACATGCACAAAGGGTAGGAGGCACACCGACCCAGAACACCATCCCTAGCCACACACATGTCCACAGACCACCACGCCCACTGCCTGTCCATGTGCATGTGTCAGATGCTGAGCACCATTGCACATTGGTGTACAGCTCAATGCAGGCATCATCATGCATACGCAACTGTGGACAGCAGCTGGGAGGGTGTGCAGATGGACTGTGTGTCCACATGCAGGGCCAGGTACCCACCCGTGCAATGCCCACTGAAAGACATAATGCACACAGGGCAGCACCAGACAGTAGCCATGTTGGGAGACAGGTGAGTCATGTGACACAGTGCCCCGGCTGCCATGGATGCATGGGTGGCTCCACCGAGACCTGCCAGCACTGACAGGCCAACCACTGGCCTCATGGGGTGGCACCAATGGTCCCCCAAGGGTTCCACTGCGTTAACGTGACCATGCTAGTGCAGGGGTCTGCAGCATACCAAACTTGCCTGCGCCAGGCGTGCTCAGGATGCCCACAGCTGAACCCAGTGTTGACAGGGAGGGTGTCACATGATGCCAGGAATGGGGGGTGAACAGTGCACTGCTTGGTGTCTGTGACGCATGGGCACAAGACTGCGTGCCCATTGTGGCCCTGACAGCAGTGAATGCCTGTGTCTGCCTGTCAATGGCAGTGGTCACATCGTCCCGCAACTGATCCATCCCTGCCAGGATCAGAGCGGTGTCTCTGCTGCAACGCTCCTCTGCCCACTCCAGAGCCGCACACAGTACATCCACTGACGTCGCAAGCCACATCTGCTGCTGGACTAATGCTTGCAGGAGGTGATTGTGCTCATCCAAGAGGTCATCTGCCTCCTCGGCATCCTGTCCCTCAGGGTGTGCACAGCCCTGATGCTTGGCACCCCTTGAGGGTGGGCGCTGTACACCAGGACCAGGTCTGGGCATGTCCACAGGTGGTGCACAGATGCCGGCCCTTGACCCTCTACCCCCAAGCCCATTGGCCAACTGCTGATGCTGGCCCTCTGGCTGCCACTCGCCAGGGCTCACTGGTGCCACTGCAGTGGCCGCAACAGTCCCACTGTCTTGAACACACACCAGTGCTGCCCCACTGGTGCTGACAGGCACAGACTGGGACTGTGCTGACAAGCAGGCCTCCATGGCAGCAACACCCACAGCCATGGCCGTGATGTTACCTGCTGTGTGGTCATCCCGTGGCACACACGTGTCACTGCCCATGCCGTTAGCGACATCATCATCGGTGACAGACCCAGCACCGGCCCGAGCCACAGCATGCTGGCATCCGTGGATGCTGGCACACTGGGACACAGGCAGGGCTTCCTCCGCACCTGTTCCAACAACATCAGTGTGGACAGCCAGGCGGGCCCACTGTCTCACTGAGCCACGTATACCTGTGGAGGTGGATGGGCCTCCTCCATCTCCAGCTGACTGTCCTCAGTGGACAGGCCCAACACCGCTGACCCATGCAGATGCTCAGGATCTGTAAGGGAAAACAAAGTCGCATTACTGCATGTGACCTACCCTGCCCCCCCATAGACAGACCATGACCTACCATTCAGTGATGGGCTATCACCCATCTGGAAGCCACCACCTGGAACACCCTCAATGGCATAACGCTGCATGCTTCCAGCAACCCTCTCCTCCTGTGGGGTCAGGTGTACCACCTCCAGCTGTCCCCCACCTGTCACAGCTCGTGCTGCCCTGATGGCAGCCACCTTCTCCTTTATCCTCCTCCTGTCTGTGCCCATCTTCTTCTTGCACTCCTGCATGGAGTGCTGGTGGCTGCCATGCAGGTTCACTGCACATGCCATGTCCTCCCATGCAGCAGCACGGGCTTGAGGTGTTCCCTGCCATCTGCTGAGAAGCGGCTCCTGATCCAGGTAGGCCTCAAACAGGGCATCGGTCTTGGTCTTGGTAAAATTAGGCCTCTTCCTCCTCCCACCACTGTGTTCCTCCTCTCCCACAACTCGCTCGGTCATTATTTAGCCTGTAAGAATGACAGTTTTTACCTGGGACTGTGCAGTCCCATGAATGTCCCACACACCACAGTCCACACTCCCAAACAGCATGCAACTCACCAATAGACTGCAGTAACCGACTATGGCCAGTGCAGCCCAATGTTGCACTTTCATAACGCAACCCATGCAAATGAGGTGAAGCGCAACTTTAAGTGGATGCAAATTGCAGTGCTGCGCCATTGAATGGCTGATTAGTTGTTTTGCATATGATGACTGAATATCATGCTGTTGCACTTTGTGCAATTGTGTTGAATGTGCTGAGTCAAGAGCACAGTTCTGTGACATGTGCAGTACACACCTCACTGCACATGCCCAGGTTGCTGACGCAGATGTCTGCCATGCTGCTGACGTGCTGTGCAAGGGAAGCAATGCCGGGCATGGCCACCATTGTGCCAGTGGTGCTACAGCAATGTTCACCTACATGGCGCTGTGGCACTGGGCCTTCTTAGGTGCACTGGGGCAACAGCACAGTAGGCCACTGCTGGAGGTAGCACACAGGCATCCAATCATGCTACATGCATTGGGTTCCAATGGTGCTGTGCCTGTCCATGCACCAGAGCCCCCTTGACCCTGTGCCCAACCTTTGCCCCCTAGGCGTCATGCATCAGGCATGGGTGCGCCACTATCGCGCTGTTCGGTGACAGCGTGATAGGGAATGGCAGTGCTGTACCACGCAGCATCTGCACATGGGGAGCCACGCTGCAGAGTGCCATTTTTGCAGACTGAGCTAGGAGAATGGTGTGGAGGAGAGCTGCACAGTGGAGCCAGGTAGAACTGGCCAACCTAGTGGCCATAGTGGAGCCACACCATGGACCACTGTTTGGGGAGGCACCCCTGGACAGGTCCAGGAGCCAGGTGTGGGAAGAGGTGGCCACTGCACTAGAGGAGGCCACAGGAAGGGGGCAGACAGCAAAGCAGTGCCACCACAGGTATGGTGACCTGTGGTGGAGTGAGCCAGACCTGCTTACCCACCTGCGGGCACGTGCTAGGAGGGGCACAGTGCCACGGCCAGGTAGGTGTTACGTCAACACACTTTTATCTTCTATATGGGTATCACAGTTGTATGTGTCCAGCACATGGGAGAGGGATCATCCGGTGTTGGCTGTGGTGGTGTTATCAGGGTGTGGGGTGGGTGGGTCTGGCTGGGTGGGAGGGCACACACCTGGGGGCAGGGGGGCTTTGCTACAGGATTGTACTGATGTTCCTCTCTCCATGTTTGCACCACAGGGCTGGAGGAGTGGTGCCTAGCCTGTGAAATACAGCACCACCAAGAGGACAGGGACACAAGGTGGGGTGATGGTCCACAGCACCCGAGGGACCAGCCCGATGATGGTGAGTGCCATACCTCCATGATTACTATTGCATGCTGTGTAACAGGGTGGGCAGCGGGGCATAGCCACCATCCATTGACACCACTGCCATGCACGCAACTTGTTATAGTCAGCACTGTCCAGTGGCAATTCATGTCTGGGAGTGCATCGATGGTGGTCCATGCGTGCACCGGGTACATGGCTATGCCACTGCCTTTGCACCACATAGCCATGTTACTAAATGGCCATGGTGGTTCTGTGCATGACTTGGCCATTGGGTGTGTGCAGCATTCTGCATGGCTGTATGTGCCTGGGTGGGCAGATCATGTGGATGTGATCACTGTGGGTGGTCACACACCATCACAGAGGCATGTCCCATGGCCGTATGCCATGCACAGTGGAGTGGGCTGTATGGGGCTGTGCATTCACACCTATTGACTATTCTCCCTTGTCCTAGGTGTCCACCAGCTGATGGAGATCAGGGAGGCGTTGAGGGAGATATTGACTGTGGTACAACATCCTTAGAAATCCTTCAACGGATTGACCAGATTGGGGTCCGCAGGAGGCACCAGCGGAGGAGCAGCCAGAGTGGGGAGCGGGGCTCCCGTTAACAGTCCCTCTGCTCCTGATATCCCCTACCCCCCTGGACCCACCCTCAAACCCCTCCTTTCCTGTCCCATTTGTTCACCCCTGCCCCTTACCCACCCCCACCTTGTTTGTGGCCCTGCCCCCCAACTTTATATATATTATTGTATATAGTTCACTTTGATATTTTGTTTGAATACTGATCTTTTGATATGAATGCTGTGGTGGTCTCTGATTTGCAGCAGGCTATAGGTGCTCAGCTGCAGTGGTGTGCATGGCGTCAGGGGTGGTGCAGTGATGGGTATGTGTGTGTGTCCATGGGGAGGTGATTATGGTGTGGCGGTAGCTATCAGTCAGTGTCTGTGGTGTGTGCGTGTTTTGCCCTGTGCACTGGATGACTGTGTGCAGTGGTCTATGGTGCATGCTCTGTGTCCATGGTGCCCCTGCCAGCCTGTCCATGGCCTGTGGAGCTGACACCCATGCATGTCTGTGACCTGCATGGTCTGCTGGCATGTCAGTGGTGGCTGTCTATGTAGGGCAGCCACTGTACCTGTCACAATGCTGGGTTGCCTCCTGTCACTGGTATGGTGCATGTCTGCCTCAGGTGACACTGTGACCTCCACGGTTGTTGACCCACATCCATGCTGTGGCTTGTGTGTGTTGCAGGGGATGTGCACCACTGTCTGTGACTTGTGCTCCGGGAAAATGATGGTGGCATACAGGTCCACAGTGCCTGCACAGGGTGGCTGGCACTCCTGTGCCATGGAGGACTGCAGGTTGTGTGTACACAGTTTACATGGGCCCACGCTGGGGGGGCTTGGTTGCCCCGCTACTGCGTCCCTGTGTTGTTGTGCCCTTGGGTATGGGTGGGTGTCTGTCCATGCACTGTGTAGCATCCGGTGTGGTGCATGCTTCCATGCACCACTGTGGGTGTCTGCACTAGCTGTTGTGGCCAGTGCTGGGTCAGGGTGTGTCATTGGGAGAGTGTGCAGGGTGCTGTACCACTGGTGGTGGGGTCTGGGGCATGCCCTGTCCCATGTGGGGTACCTCGTGTGCCAACACATGGTTGGTCTCTCAGCAGTACCTCGGGGGGGGGCTGTGCATGGTGGCACTGTGTATGCCATTGTTGCATCGCTGTGTGCTGCCACCTGCTAATGGGTGCTCATGGTGGGGCTGTCTTGCATGGTTCTGTGGTGCACAGGGTTGCATTGTCACAGTGGGGGTGGTGGCATGCATGGGGTTTCCTGCAGTGGTGGATGCTGCTCCTGGGCAGGGTGTCTGGGGGTCATGGTGCAGGGTGTGCTCTACATTGGGGGGATGGTGTGGCATGGGGTGGTCAGCCCTCCTTGTGTGCCAGTCACAGCTTGCCGGGGGGTGAGATGGGGCACCAGGGCCCAGCTGTGGGTTGGTTGCTTGTCTCCATGGGCCAGTGGTTATTCCAGCCCTCCCCCAGTTGTGCAGTGCATGGGGTGTGGGGGGACGATGTCTGTTCTGCTGTGTGTTCCTGTGCCCATCTGTGGCATGGGTGGTGGGCCCCTACCTCCCTGGTTGTGCAGTTGCATTGCTGCCCTGCTGCTGGGAGGCATCCCTGGTTGTGCTATGGTGCCTCTGGACTGCTCAGCTGAACATCCCATGTTGCACTATGGTGCATCTAATCTGCTCAGCTTCCCCTCCCTAGTTGAGCTATGGCATACGTTGTGTGATATTCAGTAATCAGCTGTAGGTGCAGTTTGGCTGGCTCAGTTTTTGAATATCGCACCTCTTGTGAGTGGGCACAATGGACTTGCGCTTGCTCCTGCTATTGCGCACTTTTTGGGCGCAGTTTGAATATCTGGGCCTCAGAATACAAGGTTGGTGTCTGCTGGTACATTCAGAACACAAGGCTGGTGTCCACTGGTACATTCAGAACACAAGGTTGGTGTCCACTGGTACATTCAGAACACTGAAGCTTATTTTTCTTGGTAATTTAAAAGTCAGTTATCAGTGCATTTTTCACTGTAGGGTCATGGCATGTTAAAATGCTAGAAACAAATTATCTACTCTGCATTTGAAAATTAACCCCTTATGTCACAATTTGGTACAACATTTTCATGAACATACCCATATGTATTTTTTTTACATTGTGGCCAAAGTTTGTTTGCAAAGTGTGGAATTTTCCCATGAAATTCCATACTTCACATTTGATCTGGGGCTCAGTGAATTGGTGAATTTTTGCAAATTGCACTTTGCGAATTGAGCACAGTTTGTAAAATATTTTGTGGAGCAAAGTTTGTGGACTTCACACTTGACTAGCTAAAAGCAATTCAGTTACTGGCTAAAAGCTTGAAACAGAAATAGGTAGACAAATCTAGAATTGGAAACCAGAACTACACAGAGTAATGGCCCCATATTAAAAGGTATTAGGCTGCCCCTTGCAAATTCACTTTCCTTAGTACAAATTAGCACTTTACTAAAATGTGCACTCAGCAGAATTCACATCCCACTGCTGGTCAATTAGTGCAAATTAGCACAGTTCACTAAATTTGTTATACTCTAACATGTTTGGAGCAAAGTGCGAGCACCCTAAGCATCTTTGATTACAGGCCCCCAAAGCAAAAATGAAGCACTAAAATGTGGACTCGGCACAATTCACATCCCCCTGCTGGCCAAAGAGAGATACAGTATCTAGTCACTGAAAACATACAGGCTGTGATTCAGCCAACTCATTTAGGGCATCCCAGCCCTATTAGTGTTACAATAGGTACAATCAGTACCTCACAGAAAATGAGACACTGCATGTTAACTGACCTATCCTGGAAAACTACATTGTACACATGTATAAAAGCAGGACACCAGTTAAATTGAATTCTACATTTTACCTGTGCTAACTGTAATAAATACACTGGAAAAATGTGTAAAACCAGGACCCCACAGAAAATGAAATATTGTAGCTGATCTTTCTTACTATTGATACTCACAACCTATGTGTGTGCACAACTGTTGTAACAGCTATGAGTGTGTGTGTATGGGGAGGGGGCCTCAGCGCACATTTTCAAGGGGGTGTGTATGTCCAGAACCAAAAACCCTTCTCGCTGCATTACCTTGACAATTATAGGTTTGTTTTTTCTACTAATGTGGTGTAAATGTGAGACTTTTAAATTATTTATGTATGTATGTATTTTTTTATTTCAAAAGTTTCACCATTAAAGACATACTGAGCTGAAGAATAGTTCATTTCTAGCTGTGTCCTTGGAGGAAGGGGGAAGGGAAGTGCAAGAACAACATAGAACAATATCTTATACAATAAAACATCATACAGTGATATAAAATAAACAGTACAAAACAAACATGAATGAGATTCATCAGACAGGTACAATTATAGGTAAACGTTTTACAAGGACATGGTGGAGTATCTGTCCCATTGGTACGAGCAATAGTGCTTTTCAGAGGTGAAGGCACCAGGGGATAGAACATTGAAGGAAGGAAAGCAGATGAGTGGGAAGAAGGGAAAGTGCAAACAAGTGAGGGAGAAGGGTTGGTGAGGTGGGTGGAGGGGCAAGGAGGATGATAAAGAGTGAAAGATGGTAAATTTAGGAGAATGGAAGGGCTATGACTCATCGGCAGCCACAGGAGGAAGTGTTGTGGTCATGGAGAAAGAGGGAAGAGGGTAAACAGAGGAGTGGGAAAGGGCTGTGACTCAAGCACAGGCACAGGAGGTAGTGATGTGGTCATGAAGCCAAGAGGAGCGAGAGCTTTTGGAAGAGGTGGAACAAATAGGGGGAAAGAGTTCTAAAGTTTAGGAAAGTGGAAAGAGAAGGCAGTCTGACCAGCAAAAGATTTTACATCACAGTAATTCAACTAAGTCACACATTGATTCTTTATCTCTTCTCCTGCATCTTCATTCCCCTAGTTTTTATTTTGATAAGTTGATCACTATTTTTGTTCTTTGGTCAGTTCCACATCTTATTGCTTGGTAACTTATTTACGTCAATTTAATCTTAAGCATAATTGTCCTTTTTATCTTTGTTACATTTATTCTATTTCTATGACCTTTATGTTCTATATTTTTGTATCTGTTGTCTTTTCTCCTTTCCCCTTCCGCAGGACACATCTGAAAATGAGCTTTTTCTAGCTCAGTATGTCTTTCCTCATAAAACCTTTGAAATAAATAAATCTCTCATCACATTAATGTATTAGCAGCTGTTGTGGCTCTGACCAGAGTTTCTTTAAACTAGGGACACTTTGAGGCCTAAGGGGTTGGCAATGCCCCTTTAAGAGTGGAAAATAATGTTGCTAGGTTTGGGTTTAGCCATATGACTAATAGATTGGGTATCTGTTGGTGGAGTGGGCTGTGAGCATAGAGGTGGAGTAAGGGCACATCTAGGTGCAGGAGTACAAATGGAGGAGATAGAGATGGAATATTTTACCAAGGCCGCCTGAAGGTATACGCAAACATGCAGCCTGAGGATACTTTGTTTCCCTCCACCTGAGCTGCTCATTGCTATTTTTCTCTTTCTATGAACCACGTATTCATACAGCAGCAGTTCAGTCACAATGTTCCATCATCCCGTTACCTCAAATGCACTTATTTCAGTAAGGATCATGAGATTTGGAGCACTGTAGCCAGCATGCACAACTGCAGTTCTATAAAGATATCAACTACAGTCTGCATGCTTTCAGCTGCAGTCATTATACCCACACACATCAATCAGTTTAATCACTAACAGAAAATAAACTGTTTTTCAGTCTGAATCCTTGTGGCCTCTGAGGTAACATTTTAACTTTGAAAATGTACATTTCCTCTACTGGTGATGTTGGTAAATGAATTATGTGATTAGATTATTGATTTTGTTTGAGAAGTTGTTACTGTTCAAAGAAAATGTTTTTTCCCCTGGGACTCCCTGAAAATCTTAGTTTACTCTGCACCTTCCTGATGTTCCTATTACTTTTGCCTGTGTTTATAGGGACATTAGCTTTTAAAAATACATGTATGCAGCAAAACTAAATTATTATCAGACAAGGTGAAACCACAGAAAAGGTTCAATTATTTAGATCTCCTTCCATACTACTCAGTATTCTCCCACAGTCCCATTTTATTCAGAGGGAAGGAGCATTGTGTATGGTTCTGAAAGGAAAAATAATACGCTGTAGTATGAACTGCCTGTGTGTATCTGTATTTTGCTATGTAATTTGATTAATTACTCTTTATGTGACTGCAAATCTCCCTTACGATCATGTCTCAGAAGCTACCTTACTAAACTGCTCCTACATCAAAGGCTACAGCCACATCTGTTATCGGTGACAGATTGAAGTCTTACTGCCAGCTGTTAGGTTTTTTGACATACTATTGTCACATTACAATATGAGCATTGTTCTTGAAGTGTTCATGGGAAAATGAAAGTATCTTTTTCAGAGTCAAGGAACTATTACTTTTATTTTTTCCATGAGCAATTTAAGAATAATTTTCATACTGTGATGTTAATAATTTAAATAACCCAACATTCAGCATCTGACACTAATGACATGAATGTGAAGGGCTTGGACTGACATTGTCCTGGCCACAGGCAATGAGTGAAATGGATTACAGGTATTTTGCATTATAGAACTCCTTCTGGCCAGAAGGCAATACTGGCATTTCAGTCTGCAAAAACAGCTGGAGCCCTCTGGGCAAAAGACAAAGGACCCAATTCTCAAAAAGTCAGTGCAAGCTGTGCCAAAGGTGGCTTACATCGATTGCCAGTGCACCAGGGACCCAGTGCTGATTCTGTATTGGGTAGGGTCCTGGAATCAAAGTTCTGCAGCTTGTCACAAACTTGGCATTGTGCCAAACAGAGGGCACAGCAGGAAGGTTTGCTGCAAGCCGGGGGTGGGCTGTACAGCAATAGCACCACAGACAGGTGACTGGTGGCTAGTGCCCCCCCTGCTGCTGCCCCGGCCCCAATCCTGATGGTACATAACTCAAGTGTCCCTGGCAGTCCAGGGCACCCGCCCCAGCCCCGATCCTTGATCACCCTGTTATATTTGAATAGATTTCCCCTGTAGTCTAGCGGTCCCCCCAGCTGCAATCCCCAATCACCCTGTTAAATTTAAATACATTTTCCTTGTAGTCTAGTGGTCTCCCTAGCCCTGATCCCTGATCACCATGATAATATTAAATATATTTCTCTGGTAGTCTAGTGGTCCCCTCACCCCCCCCACACTTTACAGTACCCCATTACCCTTTTCCCCCATCCCTGAGCTGGCAACCAGCACAGCCCTCTGTATACAGTACACACTTACTGATAGCTCACTTGGTGGCCAGCCATGGAGGTGTGCCAAGGGCTGTGCTGGTCATTAGCTCAGGAATGGGGGGAGCGGTGTGGTGGGCCAGTGCCAACTGAGCTGGGGGGACCCTTGACTACCAGGGAGAGTTTTTTCATATTTTTCTTGGGGATCAGGGATCAGAGCTGGGAGACTGCTAGACTACTAGAGAAATGCATTTAATATTAACTGGGTGATTGGTGATCAGGGCTGGGGTTACCGCTAGACTATCAGGGAAATTTATTCAAATATAACATGGTGATCAGGGATCGGGGCTGGGGGGACCACTAGTCTACCAGGGGAATTTATATTTTACATGGGGAAATTTATTATGTTTTACATGGTGATTGGGGTGATCAGGGATTAGGGAAGGAAGGTGGGGGTGCCCTAGACTACCAGGGGCATACTTATGTTACTTATGTTACAGAACCAAAAGGCATTTAATAAAAGCGGTGCCAAAAATGGGATAGCAACAGGTCCCTTGTGTGCCAAATTCAGCCCAATCATGCAAATCAGCCCATTGGGCATGCAAGGCACTGAGGAGCCATCTGCATGCCCATTATGGTCTCATTTCATGAGGTGCAGAAGCCCCTTAGCACCACTGTCAATGTAAAACTCATTCCCTGGTAGTCTATTGTCCCCCCCCCCACCATCTCTCATTGCCATTCTATAATTCATATTCCCTGGTGGTCCAGTGGTTCCCCTCCATTTGCCAATTTGCATTTGTTGTTCATAGTCCTTGGTGGCCCAGTGGGTCTCGCCACCACACAACCATAGCTGGCACCCCAAGTTTTAATATGACAGGCTAATCATAAGGTTTCTTGCTGCTCATATTACAGTCTATTGCCTTGTTTAAAATATTACTGCTTACATTTTCCAACTCATAATTTAATTTTATCTAGCATGGATTGGGCCTTTATATAATTTACGCATGGGTGATGTCCTTACTTTTTAGTCAGAAATTGTATTTTTTGTTGTAGGTGGTAGTGCTCTTTGGAGAAAATGTTGGGCATTTCTTTTCTGAAGTTTCAGATTCACCCACTATGGTTTCTATTTATTGGCCTGTTTTTTGGGGAGGATGATGGGCCCTATTTCCCTGAACTAGCCGGGTTCAGCTTGGAAGCATGGTATGGGAGGCCTAACAACTTTAGCTGTTCCTTACCGTCCCGACCTTACCCCATGGAACATCTGTGCTCTTCTGCGATCAGAAAAAGGGTGTACATTTTCACCCTTCACTTTTGGAAACCTCATAAGTTTTTATCTTATTGTTATTGTTGTATACATGCTTCTATATGCTAAAATTGTTGGTTATTCTAGTTATTTCAAATCTTTACACTTTAGAACTGGAGAGGTGAATCACAGAAAGGTTATACAGAGGAGGAATGGGTTGCTATTGACTTACTACTGCACTGTGCTTATTCCCTAACAAAGTCTTCCTTCCTCCTCCTGGACATCCCCATAACTAGAACCTCCCTTGGCAAGGGAGCTATATCGCATTCCCTCCCTGTGGCTTGGAACAGCGTTCAAGCGGTACTCAAGCTCACCAGCCTGGTAGCTATTAGCTTCTTCAAGTCACTTGTCTCAAGGCATTTCACAGCTCCTTGAAAATGCCTGAGGGTTTAGCTCTCACAAATCCCTCCACAATCCCCCCCTTACCCTAACCATCCCCTCTGGCCCTGTTTCAATTGTTGTCCTATTCGCTGCCTAAGTCCCCTATTCTTTCCCGTAACACTCCTCTCATTATTTGATTATCTCACATCTTTACACATTCCTTGCCTTCCCCCTGCTGCTCTCCTCGCCTTCTCTGCATCCTACCGCAGTTTGTCACATTGTTGAATTATATAAATTGCTGCACTATTACATTATCTTAATGCCAGGACCTGTTTTTCTTTTATTGTATGTTGTGATGTACTAATCCAATTGTTTTATGCAAAGTATGCACCTTACATTTTGTACTAGGATCTCCTTGTGAATGAGCATGCTCAATGGAGTTTTCCTACATTGAACTTGAATTGAATACTATGGGTCTCTGATGGAGAGATGGGGGTTTATTGAGGGGGAGGTTTCAAGGCAGTATTGGGTTCTATGGGAGGCTTGGAGGGACCAGTGAGAGAGAGTTATTTTGAACATTTGGCTGTTTCTAGAAATAAACAAAGGGGTGACTAGGTATATGCGTCTATACATTCATTATGGATATTTATGGCTCCACTCCATTATGTATTAATATACTTCCAAAATGTCAATGGCCTAAATAATCCAGTGAAATGATACAACTTCCTTTCAATGCTGAAACAACATCACCCTTCCTTTATATTGTTACAGGAAATGCATCTTTTCCATGAGGAACACTCAAAACTTAACAAGTTTGGTTTTACTCAGATAGTGGCCCTGTCATATCAAGGAGGAAAATGGCATGGTGTGGCCATCTTGATCCCCTGCTTCACCCCTTTGCAAGTGACTAATACTTTCTCTGACCCAGAGGGCCTTCTTTCCCTGCTGGTGGGAACATACGAGGGTATTTCAATAACTTTAGTTAGTTTATATACACCGCTAGGTACGGATGCTAGAACAATAAGAACCCTGCTTCAAAAGATTATGGAACTGCAATCTGGAATGCTTATTGTGGGAGGAGATCATAATTTAATATATAATTCTAAAGACACTACAAATCTCAGACCCCCATGGAAAACTGGGGTTTAGAAAGCAGTTCAGACTTTATTTAAAGAAATGCACTGGGTGGATGTGTGGCATTTATTGCACCCTACAACTAGGGGGTACATTCACTACTCGGCAACTCATAATATATACACTAGGACTGATTACTTTCATATATCTAGTGAACATCAACATTTAGTAGCAGATTGTAAGATGTTTCCTTTCCCACCCTCATATCATGCTTTTCTGGCACTTGAGCTGGCCTGGGACACTGACCATAAAATGTCTTTATGGCAGTTTAATAATCACTTCTTAAATATCCTAGCTTTTGCACTCAGGTGATGGAATGGATCCAGAATATTGTACGGGACAACACTCACCCTCATACTAGGGTCGGTATGCTTTGGGACACACTTAAGGTGATTCTGAGGGGGTGAAATTATTAAATTTTCCGCTCATTATAAGAAAATTCAAGTCACCCTGTTGACTGCATTGATGACTCAACTGAAGGAGCTTCAGGAGAGACATGCAGGAGGGGATGAGGCAGTAGCATCCCTTCTGGAGACTACACGCCAGCAAATCCAGGTTTTATTAGATATTAAAATGGAACAAGCTCTACAGTCCCTGAAGCAAAAGTACTATGAGGGAGGGCCCAGAGCTGAACGTATATTGGCTCATCATTTAAGACAGCACACGGTTAAAGGTACTATAACACAAATAAAATGCCCAACTATGGGCAAAACACTAAGACATCCCTTGCAGATTTTGGAAGCCTTCCGATTATTTTATCAAAATTTGTATATCCCAGAGGCACTGTCGATATTCAGGACATTTCTACTTAATAATTTAAATGTAACCATTTTAACTCTGACCCAAAGAACTTTTCTGGATGCCCCAATAACTTATGCAGAATTAGACCAAGTGGTGATGGCTCTTAAGATGTGTAAGGCACCAGGCCCCAGTGACTACACCGGGGAGTTTTATAAAGGCCTTCAAGGATCTTTTGCTTCCATATCTGCATCCAGCGTGCCAGGAATTATTGAAAGGGGCCCACTTCCCCCTTCCTGGCATTACACCACAGTTTCGAGCATTTCAAAACAAGGGAAGGATCCCATTCAATATATATTGTGTAGACCAGTATTGGTTCTCAATAGTGACTATAAGCTGTTTACAACAGTGATAGACAAGCGGCTAGAGGAAATTTTATCTACAGTTATAGATGAAGACCAGCGTGGTTTTATAAAGGCCAGACAGACACAGGATAATATCAAGGAAACCCTTCATGTTTTACACCACACCACCCTGTCAAAAAATCCCTTTTTATGTTTGCTTGCATGCAAGCGCCAGAAACATCTTGTGACAGTGCGACTCTTGGAGGTGTGTGCGTGACCTGGCCAATGTACTGCTTGATTGAGCGGGCATGTCTCAGTTGCACCAATGGATGGGCGAGCTCTGGATGACAGCATCTTGGCTGCAGTGGCTTTCACTTGAAAGGAAAGAGCCACTGCAGTCTGGAGCGGCATGCTGTCTGTACGCAGCATATTAAGGGAACAATGATGTGCGGTGCTTGTATAGTTAGCATATTAAGGCTGCGGTGCTGTCTGTTCATCGTCCCATTCTGTTGTTTTCATGGATAGTGCACATTTCTTTCTTGCCTTCATTCTGATTTGTTGCATAGCGGGTGTTGTGATGATTTGCAGATTGGGGTGGGGGAGGCAACAAGGCTCATTAAATGACATTTCCAGGTACTGACTCCAGTCCAGCCCACACTCCAGACATCACGTTGAGGTGGGGGGAGGCTAATTTCCTCCAATGTTAGGTCCTGATGGGGGGGGGACTGGAGCGAGAGAGGTACTCTGATCCAAAGCTGCCATTCCACTTGACTTTCTCTCTCTATCATGCAGTAATACAGTACTCAATTAGTGGAGAAAATATTCAACACAGTTACTTTAATCAACTAATATGACTCAATAAATTCCATTTGATCATAAAAAACATTCTCACCTCATTCGATGGGCTAAAATGCATAAACACTGACCCCGCCCGCCCCCCCATACTTTTCTTCCCGTGATGCCAGTAGTCAGCAATTTCTTACTATCTTTGAACATAATTGTTTTGAAATCACATGGCACGATGAAAAGCATTTTTTAATGACAGAAACTGTAGTTCTTTTCACTGATCCTAGTGGTACATGTCAGTTGCCAGTAAAGTTTCTGTTTTATTAGGGAGATCTGTAATCGGTCTTATAAATCATGACTGAGTTCCATGTAGCCATACTAACAGTACTGATACACGTGTTCTGTGATGACCGTTGTTTTAGTCCTGCAGTGTAAATGAATGGTGGTTCACGGACTCACTAGATGGTATTGCAGCAGGCTTTTACATAGTGAGACCCAATTATGGGAGTGTTCCACCACCAAGAATTGACAGTTGCCGGTCTCCACCATTTGACTTGCTCTCCTGATCTCCAAGCAATCCAGGTTCACCCCACTGATACAGCCCCCCCCCACCCCCACATGTTTCCCCGTTTGGAACAGCTCAAGGTTTACCAGGGGGGCCACAACTAAGAAATCATATTTACAAAAAGCAGGTTAGAGGGTATCTTGGTAATACAGTATCCTAGGGAAAGAAAAGAGCACTGGAAATAATGCAGTTAAAACAATGCCTGTCATTGTATGGCTAGTGTACTCACCGGTTAACAAAAACTAAATAACAATAAATAAAATAAATAAATACATAAGTAAAAATAATAGTAAGGAGGTGGTTGCACTGTTACACCCTGTTGCTGCTGTGTTTAAGCAGACCACAAAATAATATTTACAAAAAGCAGGTGTGAGGGTATTTTAGTAATACTACCCTAGGGAAAGAAAAGAGCTATGGGAGTTATGGGTTAAAACAAATAGCTATCATTTGATGTTTGAAAATAGTAGAAGCAAAGTACAAAGACACAAGGGAATAGGTAAGCGAAAGATATTCAGTTCTGTACAGCCTTGGAGTGACTTTTCGGAAACTAACAGCAAAGGACGGTGTATATGCTAACAGTAGGAAACTCCTCAGAGCCAAAAGAATGATGGACGGCTCCTGCAGTGTGTAACCACAGACCATGCCCTGCTAGAAAATAAATTGTTGCTGATACCCACACTACCTATAGCAAAACAAGTTAAAAGAAATCCTTGCACATACAAAGTAATAATAAAATGGATCCAGTTTGAAAATCCCCCTAATGAGTTTAGCTATGGTGACGGTGTCTACCCAGCTACTCTGAAAACATTCCTTTCCAAAACGGACATTTGTTCTACTATTTCTGTCATTCTGCCATTAACTGCTCAGGTTCTCTCCTATACAGACTTCCGAATTTCTGGAATAACCTCCTTGCTGCAGTGCATTCAGTCACCTTGCAAAACACACTGCAAGCTCAACTTCAGAGCCCTTCAGGGCCCTGGCAGTCAACCCACTGTTGTGCCTACTTACACAAAAGGTTTCAATTGCAAATACCGGGACCGCAATACCAACAGAGGGTTGAATTCACTATCTGGAGCCCAAAGCGCAATGCCTTTATCTACTTCTCAGTTCAACCAAACACAACAAAACAGTAGCAGACGGAGTCGCTGGCTTCTGCCATAAAAAAAAAAAATTAGTCTTCTCTGTGTGTTTTATATTTAATGGGTGTAAACCTCTGTTTGTATTCATCACTGTAGCATGAAAAAAGAAAGAAATCATTGTAAAAGCAATTCTTAGTCCATGCTTTGTACTGATATCTTTGTTTCCCTAACTCTTCCTTAATGCAAAACGTTTTAATTACAAAACCTGAGACCGCCAGTAGCAATGGGCATTTAGTTCACTATATCGAGCCCAAAGTGCCATGCCTTTATGTTGTTTGCTCTCTCCTGTATTTTTAATCTAACAAAAACAACAAAACAGCTGAAAGAGCCTCAGACTTCATTCATTAAAAAAAGTATCTCCTCCATTTATCTAGGACTACAGTCTGCAGTACCATTTAGTCAATCCTGTATTTTTAACTTTAAGAAAAAAAAAGGCGCTGAAAGGAGCCTCTGGCTTCATTCATAAAAACTGCAGTCTCCTCAGTTTCTTTATGGGTGTAATCTGTGCGAAACTAGGATTGCAATCTGCATTAACAATGGGAGATTTAAATCATTTACTTTTGTTAGTAGGGGTAACTTTCATTAATTAACCCCCCCCCAAGCTTTCTTCTCCCAAAAACATTCCTTGTCCCATCAGACAATTATCTGTTCTCCCACCTGTTGCCCTCACCCCCAACTGACTCTTCATTATAATCCCTCTCCCCCCCAATAATCGACAAAGTTGAAGGATCTGGGGTCTTTATTTATCAAATATTCGTCTGCTCAGTGGTAAATTAAGTATTTTTACACTTTTATAAAAACATCTTTCCCATGTTTTCATTTAAAAAAAACCCAACTCTGCAGCATTTATGCAAGACAGCAAAATGGGGTTAGTGAATGCTAAATCCCTGAATGGGTGTCTACACAGCTGCCTGACTTTTTATACTACTCTCCACTTTTTATGTTTGCTTGCGCACATGCGCAAGAAACATCTTGCGAGAGTGAGACTCCTGGAGGTGTGTGCCTGCCCTACCCAATGTACTACTTGCTGTAGTGGGCATGTCCCAGTTCCACCAATGAATGGGCGAGCTGTGGATGACAGCACATTGGCTGCTGTGGCTTTCACCTCAAAGGAAAGGCCCGCTGCAATCAGGAGTGGTAGCCTGTGTCTACTAGCATATTAACATCAGAGTGTTTTGCGCTCTTCCTCCCGTCCTGTTCCTCCCATACATAGTCCGCATTTCTGTCTTGCCGTTGTTCATTAGTAGTAGTTAAGAGTCACCAAATTCACTTCTGTACTCCGCTGTGTTCCAGGATATTCAGCAAGTGTTAAAACAACTCGCGGTCATCCCATCACAGCTTTCCTACTTAGGTTCTCAATCCTCTCCACATCTTTAAATCACCACAACTTATATAGACAGGGGAACTGCATTCCATCCCATATTATGGACTGCACCACAATATATAATTTTAATAATATTAATGGATCGGCAGTCTGACTAGGCAGTGGGGGTCGGGGTGGCAAGATGACTGCAGCGCTCCACTCCCCGAAGCTCTCTCCAAATGGGATCTGTCCTAAATCCCTCCAGAGTAAATCCCACATGAAAAACTCCCGACAAAAAAATTCCGAATTTAACTTAAACTGAATAACCCGAATCCTGAATATTGAAATCCAGAATATTAAATTGCAGGAACTGTGTAAGCCATGCTGACTTTCAGAAACAATCCGATGAACTCACTGAGAGATTCCTAGCCTATGTTTCTGATAACAACATACCAAAAAGTGTACATAAAAAAGCCAGTAATTGTGAAAGAATGCTTTTAACATCAAAACAAAAGAAACATTAAGAGAAAACATCAGTAAATATTGAAATCATGAATTGCACTCACCATGCCACGTTCGGTCAGCAGCAGCTGCATTCGATCTTCATCATTCATAAGTAGCATAAATATCTATCAGCAGCAGCAGCAGTGGCATTCTTTCAGCAGTCAGAGATCCAAAGATATCACACCAATTTCCTAGTGTCTGGTCTTAAGCTTAACCCATCACATTTCCATAAATCCCTGTCTGCAAAAGCTTGGTATACCAGACACATATCACCCCTGTGTCTTCGGTACTGTAGCAAATGTAGTCCCAGGTCTTGAAGTCTCTCCCTATACTACCTATCATTAAGTCCAGTCACCAGCTTAGTTGCCCACCTCTGCACCCCTTCAAGCCTTTTAATATCCTTTTTCTGATGCAGCACCCACACCTGGACACAATGCTCCTGATGTGGCCACACCAGTGAGACATACAATGGCAAAATCACATCCCTCTCCCTACTTCTAATGTTCCTTTTAATTGATGCTAAGATGCCATAACCTTTTGTTGTTGCTGCAGTGCATTGATCAGAGAGACCGAGAGTGTTAGCAACTAGTACCCCTAAATCTTTTTCGGTCTCTGTACTATTTAGTTCTTTACCTTGTATACGGTGCTTGAATTTTTGGTTTTTCCTAACAAAGTGCATTATTTTACACTTTTGCAAGTTAAATCTCAACTTCTTTTGACTGGACCTGTCTGCCAGAGCATTTATATTTAACTTCTGTACATTGAGAGAGGTGTGTTTCTGTGACCAACCACTGGGGATTATAAAACAGTGCAGTATTAGTAATAAAGATTTCAGTTTTAGTCGTGTTTGTCTTTTTGTGAACATGAACTCCACTGTCTTACAGTACCTGGCTATTCCCTAGCATCTGATTGTTTCATTCTACCCGCGTTAGTATGGTCCAGGAAATACATTCCGATCTGAAACAATGAGGACACCAGAGTCCTACATAATCGGAACTGCCATCTGCAGTATAAGGACTAACACGCTTCCAATATTCACACATCCAATTTTTTTCTCCAGAGACACGAACGTATGCATGTAGACATCACAGTAAAAGCAATAGGATTGTAAGCATGCTGGTGTTTGTTGGTGGCAGTTATGTGACAGGTGGGGGGTTGGGGTCAAGTGGATGTCAGTGACTGGTAAAGATTAAATTTACATGTAATTCTTTTTCATTGTGTTATATGATGAACTGAAATTATATTATGTGGTCAGAGATCGTACAGTACATAATGGCTTTCTCAAGTGAAAAATGACAGACTTCATGCTTAGATGATGGGCATGCAGCTGTTAACACATGGCAAGTGGCTGATTCAAAGGTAACGTTCAGAGGCATTGTTTGGAGGATAACTCTTCTATCGGCTATCTACTAGACTGCTTGGCTTCTGAAGGCGATGGTAAGGCTGCAACCACAGGCTACCCCAGCACCATACATCTCAACTGCTATAAATTCCACATAGCTATGATTTTCACACTTAAATTTACCCTTGCTCTTCATAAGTTTACCGATGTTCCTTATAATGTTAGGGCTATTTCTGGACACACAAACTATTAAATCATTGAACTAAGCTGATAGAAACATTCCTTATCACTTACTATATGGGGTCCACTATCTGTAGACATAATATTGTTTAAAATAAGAAAGTACTCCACATTCTGACCCTTTGCTGTGATTTTTGAAGGCCAGTGCTATGATTTTAATGCTGAGAGGTTGAAAGGTATGCCCCGCACCCCCCAAGGTTATTGCCAATTCAGGGAAGCGGTGAATTGCATGCTGCAATGCTATGTGTGTGTAAGCAAGAGAGCTGTGACTGTGCCAAAATAAAAAAAAACACTCAGGTAAGGACTGCCAGTATGTTGTGGCATACACATGGCCCATTACAACGCTGCCAGGAGTGTGGTTGGTGAATTGTAAGTGGTCAGTATGGGGGGCAGAGAATGAATTGAATAATGCAGGGGGAGCCGGGCCCATCAGTGATGTCATCCAGCCTTCTTGCCAGTGCAGCGTGCACTATAATGATGTGGTTGAAGAGACTGAAAATATATACTGCATGGAAAGTAAGAAATTACATTTTTATAATGATTTCACATATATAGAGGATCAGGAACGGCTATGAGATATTGAAATGTGAATGTGGAACTACAGCCAGATTTGGACATTTATGACAATTCCCCTATTTGAGAACAGAATATGCACATTAACAGCTCAGAAATGGTACAAATAGTTCAGTGAGTGCTCGGAAGGTTCAGCGCAAGTTAACATTAACAAACAGTGCGATTCAAATATAAACATCAGAACTGGGCAGAGTAAGGAATGCAAAGGCTGATTAGCCAATCAAAAGCAGAAGCAAATTTAAAAAGGAAAAAATGATGAGTCAGACTCAAAGTAAACAATTAGCATATTCTGAGGATTTCGAAACCAGAACAAGTGAAGGACATAAAGCGAATGTAATTCTTCGTGTGTGTGTGTGTGGGGGGCACAATCTACAATAAGGAGGAGTGCTCTTTCCATGTAAGTTAAATATAAAAAAGGTGATAGCACATCATTCATTCAATGTGCAGCTACATACAGAACATGTTTTCAGCAGAAACTGAGAAAATGAAGTTACCGCATTATAAATCCATTTGTTTTATTTTAGCAATATGAAATGAGATTGATTTATAAAGCAGATGCTATTGCTAGTCAGGCACATTGAAATAAGTTGTATCATAAATGGCACATGTAATTATTTAGGCTACAAAATAAAACAAGGCCCGTAATTACAGAATATCACTTCCTGGATGCTTTCATTTTCTGACAGCTTCACGCATGTGTGTCTGAGTGAGCTCATGGAATGGGTGAATGATAACGTCACCATTTGGCTGCCTCACTCACTCTTCTGATATCAAAGTAGGAAACCTAAAGTGTACTGATACATAAACAGCCATATTTACTTTTTCTGTTGTTTGACAACATTAAAAATAAAAAAAAAAACACTACCTCCATCGGGGAAAAGACGAACACATATACAAACTAAAACTGAGTAACATCACGCTACTCATAGGGCTGCACTGTTTAAATGATTTCCTGTCCTCTTTAATAAAGGATGAGCTCTGTTTGCTGCTACCGGGCTTCATATTAACATTGTCAGTATTTACCAAAGCGGCAATCCTGAATGTTGGGATTAAAATGAATCGGAAGTCGCTGATGGTGTAACAGAATGCGGGAAATTGGACGGATTTAGTACCTACCCCCCCCCCCCAAATGATTGGCATTGTAACTGTTTGGAAGCCCTATTGAAATGTCATCTAATCAATAAATGAAACGCTCCTTACTTTTCAGGCTTGTTTGTGCTTTTATTTTTATTTGCCTACTTGATGTAATGATCATTTTATTATGCTGTGGGAGACAAAGATGCCTGCGGGGAGTATTCTTGAGTCATATAAAAAAAATCTTTCAATGGAGCACTCAACAGGGCTAATACAGGTAAAAACGAGAAAGTTATGAAAGAGCAAGTTCTTTCTCATTTTTAAAGGGTATTGCTACGATGGTAGTGCTGTTTTACCTGTGACTTTTCTAAATAAACATATTTACCCTCAAAACAAGTGTCTTTTCTTCATTTTTTATGGTACTGTTAATTGTTTTAAAAGTGCATACTGTTACGATTGCCAAGGTTCTAATACTGCACGCGAGTGACTGAATGGATGTAGCGAGATGCTGAGTGTCAGTTCCTACATTCTGAGCCTGAGCCAGTTTCTCTTGAGGCAGGTATAGAAGCTGACATAATTTCTAACTCTACAGTTTACATATGCTGTTAGCGATGTAAGTATTGAGGTGGATTTGCTGGTATCAAGTTGCTAATGCTTCATATGTCCTGTTTCTCACTTATAGCCTTTTACTTCTGTTTACAAGTAACTGTAATCAAAACTTGAACAAATAGGTTTGTTTTACAGACTACAGCAGTTTTTAGGACCCCCCATCAAAAAAAAAAGTTTACATAACAGAAATTTCAAAATAGAAATACGTGTGCACTTCTATTGTCAATTCTTCAACAGTTTTGAATAATGATGAAGGCAATGATTTGACATACAATTCACACTGCACGCTTAGCCAGCAAACTATATTTTTTTTTATGGCTGCTTTGCTAGCACTGTTCAGACATTGAACTGGATGAGCTTTGTTCAATAATTAAACATTCTAACACCTAGCTTTTCTGTCTTTTTATGGGTGTTTTCACACACACACACACACACACACACACTCACCTTTTTGTTTCATTCACAACGGTCAAAAAAAAAATTCATAAATACTGGCACCACCATTATTGTTAAGTTTTATTAGTCTCTTATCTGCCACAACTCAAACATGACAGTATTGGGTATTTAAATGAAGAGTGCCAGATTTAGCACTATTATACCAAATGGAGGTCATGATGTCAAAGCTTTGTGATTAGTTAGTTAGTTGTATTATTTAATTTATCGAAAAAAACATTTAGTCATTCATACTTTGTGGCATAACAGTCTTTTAACCTGCTTCTTTTATAGAAGATTCTTTATGAAATGGGTGGTGTTGGGGGTGGGGGGGATGAACAAGCTGCATCAGATTAGCAATGGACATCTTTCATTCTAGACAGTGCAAAATACAGATCTGTGTCTGGATTACATGCGCTAAAATTGCAGTAGCTTTCATGCACTCAGTATGTTATGCTGCTACAGGAAACAACATACTTCTATTTCCTTTTTATTTTATTAATTTAAAAATGTGTTGACAAGGATAGGCACACAGAGCCTAGGCTCATTTCCAGGTGCAATCCATTATGTTACAGAATGTAATGGAAAAGCAGACTGTTAAGTAAGGCAATTGGCTGGTTGCTGAAGAGTCTGGCAAACTCTTGACAGGACTAGAAATGGCACCTGCAATTCAGTTTGCATTCAGGGATTGTACTGTGATACAGCATGCTGTCACTAATGTTATTTCTCATGGCAATTAAATAATCTCTGTGGTCTAAACTCTGGATCATTTGAGCCATTAGGTCTGCATAAATGTCATCATGATGGCCAACTTTCACACTATTTTTCCACAAAGATCGACGGTGTCTAACATTTTCTGTGTGCTTTGAAGAGAATTATATGAAGCAGGACTACATTAGCTATGGGCAACAATTGTAATGTGTATGCCGGAAAACAGGCAGCAATTCCCTTCTTTCTATCAGTAATGGGGTGAGCATGACTTTTTGTGTGTATTGCAGTGTCCCACCGCAGTTACAGATTGCCAACCCAATCTTGAAAAGGTCTTTTTTTTAGCCTGAAGCTACTACTTCCCCCACTTGCCCCAGCACCCTTTCCCATGCTATAATTACACAGAAATAAACCATTACATGGTAGACTAGTACCCACCCACAACCCACTCAGGTACCCCCCCCAACCAGGAGAACTGCCTGAGTGTGTGTGTGTGTGTGTGTGTGTTTGTGGTGGGGGGGGAAGAGCACTAGACTACCATGTAATTTTTTTTCTTAATGAGTATGACATGGGAAAGGGTGCTGAGGTGAGTGGGGGGAGGGTTTAGACATGCAACTTTACACTAAAAAAAGGCCATCGCAATATCAGTTTGGCGATCTGGGAAATGCAATACAAAAACTAAGTAATTAATGACTAATGGGTAAGGCTGTATTATTTTCATGGTAAAAATAGGCTTATGGCATTTCATGGTCCTGGTAAGAGGGTTTAAATGTGTTGATATATTTTTTTTAAACAAAAATCTGACCTGCAGCTGCAAGTCGCAGCTTAGGGCAGAGACAAGAAATGGACTTGAAATGGACTTTCCCCTTGACATTGTTTCGCTGCCTCCTAACCCTTCCCATCAAATGAAGTCCCATTTGTTCACTGCTATAGATGCAGTTTGAATTCGGCTGCCCTTTCTCTGCACCAAGGACTGCAATATTTGCATTTTTTGTTTGCAGCCGTAAGTCGCAACTCAGAAGACCAGTAGTTCATTAATGTGGCTAGTGCTGCTCATTGCTCCACATAGCAATGCTGTATGAGAGCGGAAAAATGGAAAAAGGGGGTTCTGTTCTTTTTTTTCTTTAAACTTGCTTGTCTGATTTGAATAGCAGTTAGGATGGATGTGAGTGCACTACAAGTGGAGAATGAGTGTGAGATTAGATGCGGCACCAGTGATCAGCAGGCAGATTGCTATACTGCTTTACATTCATTTTTAATGCACCATTTATGTTTTTATTTAAAATTACACAGATTGGCATGGCAGGGGGAGGGAGACTTTACAAATTCTAATGAGGATTAGGTACGATCGGTAATCTGGAGATTTTTCATGGGGGCATCCAATTTCACGGTAATCGTGAAATCCGTGAGCCCCATGAAAATAATACAGCATTGCTAATGGGTGATCGGCACTGGGAGGGTCACAAAGCAAGGAGAATAGCCAAAAAACTATCAGGTGGGCTCTGTGGAAACTGTAACATTTATTCAATTTCAAGGAGTAAGATGTCAATGGCAAGGCAAATGCCAATGGATTTTAAACATGTAGACATGTTTGTGGATCACTTCAGTTTTAAGCAAATCCGGAGATAATTCAAAAACACTACAGTTTAAAACAAAAACCAGTCATGGACCACCTAGCATATTTACCTGTCTACGGGTAAGCTCAATTACAGACAAACAAAAAGATGACAGATTACAAATAAACAAAAAACAGTTACAGTAATTTGAAAACCATGACCTCATTCATTTTTGTGTGTGCCTGTTTTTTTTCTCGGGGTGGGGTGGGTGTTGATTCAAACCAAATGCTGCAAGGAGAATAATTATAAAACAAGCATCCACATTTAGTAAGGGCTCTGTTTTATTATATGCAGGGGAAGCTGAGCACTACGTTTTCCTTTTCTGGTTCTGGTATCATGAAAAAGGAGTAAAAGGGAAGCCAATGCCGACTTTATAACAACAGTCTGTACTTCATAGATTTTGGACAGTTTTTGGCAGCAGCACAGGAGTTTCTTACAAGGGCGCAAGTCATGACTTTGTCATGGAATTCATGAATGACAACATCACTATTAATCCAGCTAGTTCACTGTAAAGAAGTAGAAACAGGAAACCAGAAACGGGCAGCACCAATAACCGCCATGTCCATATTTACCACTAAATAATCAAACAAAAAAAATTAAAGCATACACTTTTATAGACATCAAGGAGACAAACTGATAGTCTTTATTATAACTAAATACAGGACACATAGCTACTGTTTCAGTGTTTTATTTAATTTCCTGTCCTCTTTAAGTAAATTGTTGTCTTAGCCAGACAGAAGGTAAAGAATTGTAGCTGTTTGGTATTATATAGCACTGTAGATATGAGTGCCCTGTAAAGGAGATATAATAGCCCAGACCGGACTTTTGAAAAGTCTATCTTAGCTTCTTTGAGATAAAATGGGCCACCTTCTACATGTCCAAAAGCTCGTTTGCAGTATTCTCGGTTGTGAAAGAGACAGGCATGGAGGTCTATTTGAAGGTGAATTACGTCAGATTGGAATATTGTAGACTAGTCCAATCTTTAGAGGACATAACTGCATCTCTCTGTGTTTCTTATGCAAAATGAAATATTGTTCCCTCTCTACCCCTATTCTAACAGAAGGGCACAGTCAAAAAAATGTGTAGCTGTGCAAAATAATAATGTAATTTTTCAGCACAAATGGCAAGAAATCTTTCTGAACCTTCTGATGCCTTCTACTTTAAATAGGTTTGTAGATCCATCTTCCTGTAATACTGTAAATGTTCACTTTGGGGATCATTTGAAAAAAGGAGATGTAAGGGTGGGAGTACATGTCTGGCAGTGATGGATTGCGAAGTTTGGATCGCACAGGGCATGGTTTTTAGTGACCTCAAAGATTGCTACAATTAGTGCAATACCAGAAAGCTAATACGTTGTGCCATAGGAAGGTATGCAGCACATCCCTACTATGTTACAGTACTGTACTAATTCACATAGGCCACATCAATACTTTTCTGCCATTCTTATGATGTCTATTTGTACCTCCTGCAGTACCAATGGCAATACAAGCAAGTAAACATTCGGCATGGGCATATGCTATTTTTCACTACTATGGAAATCTCTCTCTCTCTTTTCTCTCTCTCTCTGTCTCTGTCTCCCCCCCCATCACGTTGCAAGGGGGCTGAGAGAGAGAGAGAGAGAGAAACAGAGAGAAGTTCAATGCGTTCCTTTCTGAATGGACCTGAAGTCTACAATACAGATTATCTTACTGTTCCCTTCCCTATTAGGTCAGTGATGCACACTTAACAAATGAATAGCAGTTGAGGATTTCACACTTTATGGTAACAAATGTTCCCCCTCTGTATGTTTTTGTACAATGACATGACAGATGGCTGCAAATAACAGCTTTGTTACATCATAGTTACCTGACTCAATTACAGTAAATGGCCAGACCACCATAACAGTCTAGCTATTCCACTACTTGCAAACTTCTACGCTCAATGCTACACATTAGGCTGCATGCTAAATAATGACCTAGAACCACAACTGGGTTTCATTTGATAAATTTATTTATTTATTTATTTAAATCTAGGATTACAATTACCTTTGAGCTAAGGCTCTTTTACAAAGTTTCCACGTCAGGACAATACATACATGTTAAACAACAGCATACAACATTAAAGACAGCAGACAGCCATATTCATCAGTGGCATCACAGTAAACAGGATACGTGAATAACACATATAAAGAATCATTTCAGAAACCTAGAAGAAATCAGGGAGGAAGGGTGAGAGGATAGGGGGTGACAGCTGAGAAAGACTAAAAGAGAAAAAATTGACTTGGTATTTAACAACCAGGGCCCAGCCATTCTTAGGGTTTATATTTCGGGAAATTGTTTAACCAGATAAGGCACACAAAACCAAAACTTGCTTCTAGATGCAACCTGACAGCACAAGGAAGTTAAGTGACTTGCTCAGGGTCACACAGTATGCAAGAAGGAGCTAATGGGATTCAAACCGACCTCTCCAGGTTTGCAGCTCACTGCCCTTAACCACTCTGCTATACTGCCTCCTATTTCATTTGGACCTTCAAGTGGCCATTGTGTGAACTTTGCAGGCAACCCATATTAGTCATGCTTTATATTGTTTAATTTTCTTTCTACTACCATGCCATGGTTTTCTAATTTTGTTACACAAAAGAGTCAAGACATGAAAACAACAATGATGTCATTTTTGCATTACTCTAAAATGCAGTAGGTTACCTGCAGTTTACCAGTGGCGGAAATAGTCTGTTAGCTTTAGCAGCTCTTTGTATGTTCCTGCATACACACACTGTGTATGCACAATAATGAATCTGAGAAACGTATAAGCCACAATATAGTCTCATAATATGACATGTTGCTAATTG
The DNA here is from genome assembly GCA_016271365.2 of Neoceratodus forsteri. Taxonomy (NCBI): domain Eukaryota; kingdom Metazoa; phylum Chordata; order Ceratodontiformes; family Ceratodontidae; genus Neoceratodus; species Neoceratodus forsteri. The sequence goes on from CM028130.1 coordinate 659,243,023, forward strand.
TCTTACTTACCTCTACTGTCACTATGTCCTGTGCAAAGACAATGTTGTCTGTCCTACTAACGTTGCAGCACTCCATTGTAGACCTCCTTCAAAACATTGTTCAATAGATATAAAATTCATTAATCAAAACCATTACAGTACATGGCAGCACTTCTGTGATTGTCGTGTCTTCCTGACTTACTAATGCTATTCATGTTTTGCACTAGGCTAAGACAGAGAGACCCCCTGCTGTGTTTGAAATGCAGACCTCAAGAGATCCAACAGGAAATAGAAACACTGTAGCCATAGACTGCCTATCTGATAGCATGTCATAAAACATGCAAAGTATCACTTTCTGCTGCTTTTCAATGCTGCAAAGTGCTCTATAGCAATAACAAGTCTACAGATAAGATGCATCAAAGCACAGCACTGATCTCAAGCCATATTTACAAACTTAGAAATCCAAAAAGAGAAAAGAAAATTCACTACCTTAAATTGCAGGGCTGCTCAGCCACAAAAAAGAGCTTCAGCTTCAGTGCTTTTTATTAATAAATACTACTGCCAACTGTGTTAATGGTCAGCAAATTCATGGGTGGTCAAATGGTAGGGGGAAAAACCCAGAAAAAAAACTTTCTATAGCACTTTAAATAATGCAGTAATGATTTATTTTCCACAACTTAACTACAAATTGCAATAAAGTGCTTACACCAATTCAATCTCATACAAACGTACAGTCTCCTACCATACATACGCCCCACCTGAGTCCAGGGTATCTAGTCACTAGCTGCACTACTAGCCCCTGCGCTCACCACTTGCGTTTCCCCAGGGCTGCGATTCCATATCCCCTTCATTCTTCAATACTCAAAGGGCATGTGCAACATAATTAGAAAATCCTAAAATTTAACAACTACCTTAATCACTTAGATGCAACTAAATGTATCAACAAAGTGGCCATTAAAGCTTCTGTTCCATTTATATGTAAAATATTTCTATTACAAATAAATTTAAACATTGCTCAAAGTTCTAAAATAATAGACTGTTCACATTAAACATATTCACAGCATATGCAATTCAACAACCTATGCCCTGCTATATGTATGATTGCATTGTTACACACTTTAGGTTCACAATGTGTATATAAAAATATATATGTTTGACAAGACATCCCATTCAATATAGCCTCTTACAAAAATGCAGTACCATGCCATATCAATCCATTTAAATAAGCAGCTATGTTAATTCTATTATTAATTCTAAAACAAATACTAAACTCCATATTCACAGTATCATAGTATAACTGCCACTCAATTCACTTTACTAATGTCCACCACTGAATGGGCTTACCCATAACAGAGTCAGACTGCGCTCATTATTGATGCTAATTACTCACTAAAATGACTCACATGCAAATCTTAGCCAATTCATTTGCAGCCCATAATTAAGGCTTCAAATTCATATTTATCGATCTTGACAGCAAAAGAAAAGAATCTCAGAACAAGGACAGCCAGAAGTAATACAGGATGAGAATAAAGCAATTTGATCCAATGTTCAGTATTGCTTGCATTTCAAATGCTATGCTTCAGTTCTACATTAAATTGTATGTCATTGATTGAAAAGAAAAAACCAAAATTATTTTTTTCCCCAATTGTTTAACCAGGAGAGACACAGTAAGCTGAAAGCTTGTTTACAGATGCAATCTGGCAGCACAGGGAAGTTTAGTGAATTGCTTAGGATCACACAGTATGCAAGTGGGGGTGTGGGATTCAAAAACCCAGGTCTCCAGATTTGCAGCTCAGAGCCTTAAACTACTGTGCTATACTGCTTCCAATGTGAACTATTTATTTGTAAATTTGACAATTTAGTTAATTGTCCAGCAATTTTAGCATAATTGAACACTATGCATTGAATAGCAACAGAGCCACACTACACCCTAGCAACTTTGCGCTTTGATGACAAATCGATAAATATAAATTTGAAGCCTTAATTATGGGCTGAAAATGACCTGGATAACATTTGCATGTGATTCATTTCAGTGAGTAAATATTGTCAATAATCGAGTGCAGTCTGACTGTGTCATGGGTGAGCCCATTCACCGGACTATTACTAGTAAACTGAATTGAGTGGCACTTACACTACTACACTTTGCACTTGGAGTTTAGTATTTCTTTTAGAAATAGAAACAATACAATTAGCTGCTTATTTAAATTGATTGATATGGCATGATACTGCGTTTCTTCTAAGAGTGCTATATTGCATGGGGCATCGTCTAACAGATATATATTTTATATACACATTGTGAACCTAAAGTGTATAACAATGTAATCATACATATAGCACAGCATAGGTTCTTGAACTGCATATGCTGTGAAACCATTTAATGTAAACAGTCTATTCTTTTAGAACTTGCAACAATGTTTAACTTAATTTACAATATAAATGTTTAACATGGTTTTACCAAGTAAATACCACCAATAATGACTGCAGTCTGACTCTGTTATTCACCCTTCACATGGAGGTATTGGAAGGAATGGGTTGTCAGCTGATCTCTTACTATACCTGCACACTGAAGCAGACTTAGATAGGCCAGATGATCTGTTTCTGCTGACACTTTCATAGGTTTGTATGTTCACCATATACTGCAATAAATATGTCTATATGGTATAACTACATTTTTTAACATTACTATCTTTATCATACCTCTGCATCTCTATGCTTTATATGGCAAGCCCTACTCTGCACACCCTTCCCTTTTTCCCCTCATAAGTACCCTTCCCACCATCCGCCCCCTCAGTTGTTACTATCTCCACACACTTATGAACACCTGAAACTGTCTGCCACGACTGTTACAGCCCATGACACAAAGGCACACACCCCAACACCTCTCACTCTTTGCAAGGTGGGGGTGGCAGTTGGCATTACTACAATACCTCACTACCATTCCTATTATGCATCTGCCACTCCTGCACTACCAATTCCAATACCAGCAAGCAAACATTCAGCTTTGACAAATGCTTGTTATTACTTAGCATGAATGCAGAGAAGGCATTCGACCAGATGGCATGGCATTTTCTGGTGGCTACTTTGAACAGAATGGTTTTCTCTAAGCAGTTTGGCCAACTAATATCAGCTATTAATCAGCATCCTAAGGCCTATATTCAAATGAATGGCTCCATATCTACACCAGTGCCCTTGCTCTGTGGCACTAGGCAGGGGAGCCCCTTATCGCCCCCTGCTTTTTGCCATTTATTTAGAACCCCTGGCACAAATGGTTCACCAGACTCTGGATGTGGAGGTCCTGGAACTTGGAGGTAGACAACAAAAACTGGCTTTATAAGCTGATGATCTTTTGAGATACCTGACATCTCCTGACTGGTCTCTTCCCCACTGTGGCAGATCCTTACAAACAGAGTTGGCAGATCTTATAGTCACCCTAATTCACCTAATGCCAGCAATCTTTTTATTCTCCATTTATGATGCACCCTTACGATCCCCACGTAATAGGAAATTACTGGATATCTCTCTATTAGTGGCAAAGAAGACTATTTCTCAATGGTGGTGATCCAGCATTATCATCACTGTATCTCATTGGCAAGATATTATGATGCTGTCATATTTAAAAGATGGAGAAATTGACAGCCTTTACAAATCATCTTCTGGACTCTTTGAAAGGGTGCAGTTCTTTTTATTTATATATTTATGTATGTATGCATTTATTTATTTATTTATTTATATCTGTTAACTGAGTAAGTGTGCTGATCCAATGGACCATTTTCAGACATGACCCGGTCCACAAGGTGGCACCAATATAGTTCAACAGCCATAAATTTATATACACAGTAGTAGCTATTATGCAAGCAATAACACACAATGAGGTACGGGTTACATGCTGATAAGAGCATGCCCAAGGGTGTACTAAGGCATGAGGTGCTTGTGCTGAGTGACTTATGCCCCTGGGCATGCTCTTATCAGCATGTAACCCACACCTCGGGGTGTGTTATTGCGCTTTTAAAATGGGCCCTACGGTAAAGAAGTTTAGTTTAAAAAAACTTAACATAAGTGTAAATAAAAAACATTAAAAGATATGATTATATTGTTTGAAAAAAAAATAGTTCCTCTTAGTGTTGCTCGAGCACCTGAGATACATTTGCGGACTGTCGGGTTTGGTCCTCAGATGGTTTACTTCCTTCCTCACAGGTAGAACTCAGAGGGTGGTATCGGGGAATTTTTCCTCTGAGCCTACTGCTCTGACCTGTGGGGTGCCTCAGGGCTCTGTGCTTTCTCCCATGTTGTTTGCGGTGTACATGCTTCCCTTGGAGACATTGTAAGAAGATATGGGCTGAGTTTCATTGTTATGCCAACACACCAGCTCTATCTATCTTTGTACCTGACCAGAATAGAGCTCTCTCAGTGTTTAACAGCTGTCTCAGGAGATCCAGGATTGGATGAGGTCCAGCTAGCTGAAGTTTAACTCTGGGAAGACTGAGGTGTTGGTTGTGGATCCGATCACCCGAATTAAGGGGTCGGGTGGTTGCTTAGCCTCCGGTTTATTCTTGGGAGGTGTGGAGCTCCCGACCTCTGAAAGGGTGTGAGGTCTGGGGGTGATTCTGGATGATCAGCTGACTCTGCGTGCCCAGGTGTCAGCAGTCGTTAAGACATCCTTCTACCATCTTAGGAACATCGCCAGGATCAAGCACCTTATTCCATCCGGCGACCTACCTACGCTGATCCACACCTTTGTGACCTCTCATCTGGACTACTGCAATTCCCTTTACTTTGGGCTTTCTGGGGTAGATATCTGCTGCCTCCAGCTAGTGCAGAACTCGGCAGCCCAGTTGTTAACGGGGACTTGTCACTCCTCGCATATCACACCGGTGCTTCGAGGTCTGCACTGGCTGCCGATTCAGTAGCGGATCACCTTTAAAGTAGGTCTTCTGACTTACAAAGCCCTACACGGGTTGGGCCCTGACTATCTGAAAGAGCTTCTGGTGCCTTACCGGTGACATGTTCACTCAACTCCACCAACGAGGGGTTGCTAGAGATCCGAGGGTTGGTTTAAAATCTTCTGGTGCCCGAGCTTTTATGACTATGCACCCACCCTTCTGGAATTCTCTACACATTGATCTCGAGTGCATGACGGTAGAGGGTTTAAAAGGGCTTAAAGTCCTTTCTATGGAATAAAGCATTTTCAGATAAGGCTGATGTATTTTAATTGCTCCGCTGTTAATTTTAGTTATATGAAGTATTGTATAGTTTTAGAATGTTTTTATCTGTAATTTATTGTAATGCGCCTTGGTTTTAAGAAAGGCACAGACAAATAAAGTTTATTATTATTATTATTATTATTATTATTAGTCTCTTGGAATGGAGCTTTTTCATTAAATTTTACTAGCTGATACTGGTGTGGAATCTGTGTCTCTTCTGCCCCCCACCCCAACCCACAGACACACAAAAACCCCCCAAAACATATCTTTTTTTTGTTTTAAAATTAGTTTGACCAGAAAATATTTCTTACATGCAGCTAATGGGCAGCAGGAGCGCCCGTGTCTCTTGTGAAATTATGTAGTCACTGCTATGTTTGCTGCCGCCCCCCCCCATACAGATAGCATTTATTTTCCCTCCTTTAATTATGTAATTTCTCTTTTTACATCGTTTTTTCCTTGTGGTTTCAGGAGTTGGATGGATGACTTGACTGACTGAGACCGAGTATGTCCCACAGGAGCCGCCATACAATGTTGTTTCCTGCTTCGTGGTCCAAAGTGGCGGTTTTCAAACTGTTACTTGATCAGTTTGAATATGGAACAAATATTTTTTTTCATAATGGGCCAGATTTTTTGTATGAAGTTGTCGGTTGCTGCGGCTTGGATTATAAGGACAGTACGGTGACAGGGGGGTTCCAGAGATGTCAGAAAGGCTTAGCAGCAGGAGTGAGATCTGGACTTGTCTAAAGAAGAAACAGGTCAGGCAGTAAGTAAAATAAAGTGACTGGCCTGTAAGGAAGAAATGGGTAGTGAGTCAAAGTTATTTAGGGCTTCTGTAGGAAGGGGGAGGTTAGACACAGTAAGTGTTCACTTTTTTCACTGTTTTGTGGGGAGTGGGCATTTTCTAGATCGGGAAGTTCCACTTGCACTACTACTGCAGCAGCATTTAGGATGTGTGTTCGGCTTTGATTGGCATCAAAGTATTCAGCAAAAGGTTTGTTTCACTTGACTGTGTAGCCTTTCCATGGTTTGAAGAGTTTTTTTTTGTTGATTGCCTGAGTTTTACTGTGAGCAAGATTGCCCCAGTGTGAGGTTCACAGCTGTGAGGCAGGAAGTGCCGTTTCAATCTGTTGCGCTGTTAGCTGTGCCAGTTTGTTTTTGTTTTCAGCTGGCACAGCTCACTGATTCCGTGGTGTTGTGGGGCTCGGGACTGGAGGGTAGTGCTGGTTGGCTACTATATCATCTGATAAGGACACGGGTCAGATGATGTAGTAGCCAATCAGGATGATGTTCTTTTGACCCATTTTATAAACAGTGATGAACAATAGACAAAGGTCAAAACATGAGTCAAACATATCTGTACAAAACCTCAAAATGAGGTCAATAGGGGTACAATGTAAATTGAGCTGAGGCAGTGGTAACAGCTCAGATTACAGAGGATAAATGGTACAAAAATAACAAGCAGTAGCGTTTATAATTAGAAGGAAAACATCTGCTTCTCCTGAACTGGCTGACATACTAACTGACAGACTGGATAAGAAGACCTTGTAGGTCAAGCAGAAGGGAAACCAGAGACAGCTAGGAGGTCAAGATAGAACAGGACAGAGATACATAGCATCTGGGGTGGTTTGTGGGCACTACTTGTTGTCCAGGACACAATTACATGGAGATTCAGATAGGAGCCAGGCTCTTAGGTTCATTTTGAAGAACAGGTGGGAGAGGGACAAGTGAACAGGCAGTGGTGGACTGTTCCATAGGGTGGGGGTAGAGACTAAGAAAACTTTAGTTCCCATTAAAGTGGAGACTCATGGTACTTTCAGGGAAGGGACTGAGGATATCCTGAGGCACCTGGAGGCAGTCCTGTGAGTGAGCAATGGGGAATAGGGGAACATCTGCTTGCACCTGAGTGCATTTTCCACAACACAGCCCATAGCATACTCAAAGCAATCTTGCAGAGGGAGCTACTCTAGGGACTGGAAGAGTGAACAATGGTGAGTGGAGTAGGGCGCTTGAAGAACAAATCGACAGATGGAGTTGTAAGTTGTGATTAGTCAAGAATGTAGGGAAGAGAACACAGAGGAAAAGACAGGAAAGCAGTAGTCAAGAAGGTGCAATAGGTTACCTTGCGCGATAGCAAGATGAGCTTCAGGGAAAAGAAGCTGCTTAATATGATAAGCAGCACCTAGTTTTTGGTGCATTTTCCACACAGTGTTGTTTATGTGGTCAGAGAAGGTTAGTGAGGGGTCAAGGGTACCACCTACGTACTTGAAAGAGGGGTTATTTTTTTGGGGGGGGCTGCTGGGGTACATACCAGGAGGGAAGAAGTGGGTTTAGTGACCTTGGCAAGGAAAGGTTTTGAGCCGAAGAGCAAAGCCTTTGTCTTTTTTTCATTGACTAGGAGCCTACTAGAGATGAACCAATGATGTGCAGAGGAATAGTTACATGAGAGGGCGGATGAGATGGAATCAAGTGACTTATCGCTGTGATAGAGGACTAAGTCATCTGCATATAGAAGGGTGTGACAGTTTAGGCAGTCAGCAGGGAGCGTAATGATGAACATGGAAAACAGTAGCGGGCCAAGTATAGAACCCTGGGAGGCTCCTGTATGGATAGCTTGGGTAACAGAAAAGTCTTTACCTATTTAGACAGCCTGAGATCTGGAGGAGAGATAACTGGAACCACTCCATAGAATAAGGGGAGCAGCCAGACTGAAGTATTGTGGAATGTAGAAGATGGTGGTTAACAAGATCAAAGGCCTTAGATAGGTCCACAAACACTGCTCCAGTGACCTTGCCCTTATCCATATTTGTTAGGATATCATCAGAGAAGATGGCTAGTACAGAGGAGGTACTGTGATGCTTCCGGAAACTATGCTGGAGGGGACATAGGCAGTTATTTATTATTTTTTATTTTATTTCAGTCTTTGGTAACTGGATAAGGCCTACTAGGCACAAGTGCCTGTTTTCAGGGGCAACCTAGGAGCACTGGGCGGTTAAGTGACTTGCTCAGAGTCACACAGCATGCAAGTGGAGGTTGTGAGAATCAAACCAAGGTCTGGTCTGCTTGATGTACCAAGCTCGTTCACAGCTCGTTACTCTAACCTCTAGGCTATACTGCCAGCCAATTTCTGTAGATGTTCTAATAGCTGGTGGAGGGCAATTCTTTCCAATAATTTGCTCAGGTGTGGGAGGAGTGAGATGGGTCTATAGTTTTTGGGGGAGAGGGGATCACCTGCCTTGAAGACAGGTACCATACATGCAACTTTCCATGCATCGGGCACAGTAGATTATGAGAGGGCCAGGTTAAATATGAAAGTAAATGGTTTAACATTGGCTGGGGAGATAATCTTGAGAAAAATGGGGTAGAGTCCATCACTGCCAGGGCTGTCTCTGGTTGGTAAACTCTTTAGGAGTTTAGTAGCGACTCTCTGCCCAATGGCCCTGAAACAGAAAGGGGAGGCAGGGTGTCATTCAAAGCAATGGGGGCTATGTCTGGTTCCTTCTTTAGGTCAGGGGACGCTGAGGAGGAAGCTTATTGAGGTAAGAGGAAAGATTAGTGAACATTTTATTGAAGGTAGCTGCAATCATAACTGGGTCAGAGACAATGCCCAAGAGGGATGAGAGTTGAGAAATGTTCTTGATTTCCTTGGGGTTTAGGAGTGACTCTAAGGAAGCCCAGAAAGTATGAGGATTACTAAGGGAAGCATGTTGCTGGCCATTGTAAAATGTGGCTTTAGGGAATTTGCCGCCTATTTGCAGGAATTGCACAGTTTTCTATATGCATTCCAGAGTTGTGGGGAAGGGATGATTTGAAGGCTCTCCATTTATGATCCCTGTACTTCATTTGTGCCAGATGTTCCTTTGATAGTCAGTGGTTTCTGCCCCCACCCAATCCTCCTGGTTGTGAGGGGGAAATGTTTGCCCTGCAGTTTTCAGAGGGTAGCAGAGAGAGAAGCAACTGCAGCTGAGATGTCCTTGTGCAGATAGAGATCATACCAGTTCATAGCCTCTGCATCTCTCAGGACAGGTGCAAGATCAGGGCAGTTGAAATTTCTGAATGACAGATATTTAGGCAGTGGATGATTTGCTTTGGAGCCCAAAACAATATATGTTGGGGTTTGGTCCCTAACAGAGTTGGACATAGTGCCGCCTGGAGGATCATGTCTTCCCGGTTAGCGCCAATCCAGTCAATTGTGGTGTATTTTGAGCAGCGGGAGTTGTTCCTTGTTGGGGAGGAAATAACTTGCTCCAAGAGATGCATTTTTTAGTAAGTTCACATATGCAGGCTGAGGAACACCTAACCAGTAAAGGTTAAAATCACTGAGAATGATGGTTTCTCTAGAATGAGAGAGACCACTTAAGCCATCAAGGAAGTTAGTTAGGCCTGGGATGCCTCCTGAGTGGGGGTTATAACAGCACCCAAGATGTATTTTTTTTTGGATGCACCCAGGATAATCTCAGCCAGGAGCCATTCACTTGGGGAGGAGGGAGTAGAGGAACCAGTGGAGGTAGCAGAGATATGGTCTTAAACATGCGATGCAACTCCTCCACCCTGCTTTCCTCCTGGTCTGTCCAGTTGAAGGAGAGCATAACCAGGGAGTTTATAGGCAGTATCAATGTGATAAGGTTTTAACCAAGTCTTGGAGATGCCTAGCACATGAGGCTGATACAGGGACACCCCAAGCCTCAAGCTCTGGGAGCTTAGATGGGAGGCTACAGATATTTAGATGGGCAACCCTGAGTCCAGCTTGTTTTACCCAGCAGTTGTCAGACTGGTCAATATGTATATTTGTGGGGCACGGGTCTGTTTCTACGTCACTGGCAAGGAGCAAGAGAGAAAAGAGAAAGAGGGATGGGGAGGAGGGGTGGGGTCAGGAAGAGAACTGGATAGAGATGGAGTGAACAAATAGGCCAATCAAATGACACTTATAGTTAGACAATAGAAAGAGCATGACTGAGGGTGAAAATGTCGGTACGTGGCTGATCACTTTATGTAAGGTGTCGGAGGGGTTTAGGGTGGTGGAGGAGTATTACAGGTTTTGCTTATCGATAGTGAGTATAGAGGCAGAGAAATCAGTTACCAATAGCAGGCCAACCATGGAGGCTATTAAGAGAATAGTCAGGAGTATATTCATTTTTGTACTATCCTAGCAAGGGGTGACAGAGGAGGAAGTGTTTTCTGGTCTAGCAGCTTGGTTTAAAGTGTCAGACGAGCAGGCAGCAGCTGATTTAAAGTACCTGACAAGCAGGGCAGATGAAGGAGTACTGTTTACGGTCACCTTGTCCTGGGTAAACAAAGTACCCAAGGTGATATGAGATATTTAAGAAGTACAGTGATTGTAGGCACAGGCAAGCCCCAGGAGAAAAAATATTATGGCAGTTAGGAAGCAGGTATTTAAATTACCATAGTGATGTCAGGAGAAATATTTAGACAGCAAGGTTAAGGAGCTTAAAATTACTATACTTAGTACAGGGAAAAGGAGTTAAGGGGAGGCAAGTAGGGAAAATGACACAATAGCAGAAACATATTTAAAATGGATTATATCACTTTAAGAGGTGTGGACAAATTGGGAGAGGCTCAGATGGAGGCAGGGAGCAGACTAAGCAAGAGCATTTAAATGATGTTGAGGTGGGGAGTGTGGGTGGGTGCAAACATTGGAGCAGGAAGTCAGTAGACAGCTATGAAGAGCTCAGAGAAATCAACACTCCTAAGCTCAGTGTGCCTGAGATGAACCCGATTGGCCACAAGCACCCAATCCACTGAAGGGTGGCCAATCAGGAAAAAAGTGCAGTCAAGCTCCAAAAGTTCCAGTTTAAAAAAAAAAGCAGCACAGGAGCTGGTGATTACCTTCTCCCCAGACAGGAGTTTCTGGATTGGGAGGGAGCGAGGGGGGTAGTGGCGAGCATAGGACAGCAAGCCGAGCCACCCACAGCAGGCAGGGCACCTGATCAGGGGTGAGTTGGAGATCAGGGGAAAAAGGGAAAAAAATGCAAGCTTTAATAGGCAGAAAGTCAAGCAGGGGTGGGGGAACACACAGAGGTCAGAGCAGCAGGGGGTAGAAGACAGAGGGAAATTAGGTAGAACAAAAGGACAATAGAGGGGTCCTAGAGATTTACAAGTGAAAAGGTGCAGAACAGGGAAAAGGTTACAGCTGCTAAAGAGTGGTGATTAGGCAGAGAGAGGAGAAACTACAAACAAGTTCCAAGCACTAATTAAATTACATAAAGAGCCAGAAAAATCAACCTCCCCCAGATGCAGCAGCCCACTCTAACAACCACAGCTAAGCTAAGTCAAATGGTCAAAATTAAGCAGATATGGCTCGATAAAATGAAACAGTTTAAAATAGTACAGAACTAACTTGTAGACTTAATTAAGGTGGCGCTGTAAATTAAAACACTAGCTTAATACTGAACAGAGAAATTAGATACAAAGGCTTAACATAAATGCAAGCTTCAGAAAGGCTTGAGAGGAGCCCAAAAATTGGAGCAGGGAGTCAATAGGCATCTATGAAGAACTCGGAGAAATCAGAACTCCTAAGCTCAGTGTGTCTGAGATGGAACAGATTAGCCACAAGCATCCAGTCCACTGAGGGGTGGCCAAGCACAGAAACATAGACTTTGATGGCAGATATGGATCGCTTGACCCACCTAGTCTGTCTATTTCCTTACCTACAGGATAAGCTGCAGATCCTAGTTAACCAACAGCCTATTTCTTCCAACCCCTCACAAAAATTGCCTTATGTCTGTCCCATGCATTCTTGAATTCTCCCACAGTTTTAGACCCCACCACCCTCTGTGAAAAAATACTTCCTCACATTGCTCCTGAACTGCCCCCTCATCTTCAAATTGTGTCCCTTGTTCTTGCACATCTCTTTTTCTGAAAGATGCTACCCTATTTAACTGTATTGATTTCACTGAGGTACTTTATCATGTCCCCCTTTCCCTCCTTTCCTCAAGGGTATACATATTAAGCTCCTTTAGTCTCTCCTCATATGGTTTCACTTGCAGACTCTGCACCATTTTAGTTGCCCTCCTCTGGACTGCCTCTATCCTGTCTATGTCCATGCGGAGATGTGGTCTCCAGAACTGGATGCAGTACTCTAGATGGGGTCTCGCCAACTGTCTGTACAGAGGGATAACAACTTCCTGTTTTCTGCTGGTGATGCCTCTCCCTATACATCCCAGTATCCCTCCAACCCTCCCTACTGCCTTCTCACATTGCTTGCTAATCTTAAGATCATCTGATATGATTACCCCCAGGTCTCTTTCCGTTTTTGTTGCTGGTTCTACCTCCCCCCATTGTGTAATCTGACCCTGGGTTTTTGTTTCCCAGGTGCATTATTTTGCACTTCTTTGCATTGAATCCAAGCTGACATACTTCTGACCATTCCTCCAACCTTGAAAAGTCCCTTCTTATCCTTTCCATGCCTCCTTGTATATCAACCATGTTGCAGATCTTTGTGTCATCTGCAAAGAGGCATACTTTTCCTTCCAGTCCCTCTGCAATGCCACTTATAAAGACATTAAAAAGGACTGGACCCAGTACTGAACCCTGTTGTACCCCACTAGTAACCCCTCTTTCTTCAGATTGGACTCCATTTACAATTACCTTCTGTGTCCTGTTGTCCAGCCAATGTTTTACCCAGGCTACCACCCTGGGGCCCACTCCCAGGCTGGTTAATTTGACTATTAAACTTTTGAGTGGTACTGTGTCAAATACCTTGTTAAAGTCTAGGTGGTCCATGTCCACAGCACTCCCTGGACTACTACTTTGGTCACCCAGTCAAAGAAATCAATTAGATTCATCTGACATGACCTTCCCGCTGTGAACCCATGCTGCCTTGGGTCCTGTGCCCCACTGGTCTCTAGGTACTCAACAATTCTTTCCTTCAGAAGTGATTCCATCACTTTCCCTACCACTGAGGTCAAACTGACAGGTCTGTAGTTTCCTGCCTCTGTCTTGGTCCCACTTTTGTGAAGGGGAATCACATTCGCCTTTCTCCAGTCCTCATGTACCATACCATCTTGCCATGATTTGTTAAAAAGGGCAGTCAGTGGTTTTACTAGTTCTCCCCTTAATTCTTTTAGAATTCTGGGGTGAATTCCATCAGGCCCCATTGCTTTGTCCACCTTCAGTTTTAGGAGTTCTTTCAGAATCCTTTCTTCTGTGAAAGGACTGGGATTGACGCCCCTATCCATAGTGCTTCTGTTAATTGGATTAGGCACCTCCCCCTCCTCCTCTTTTGTGAATACTGAGCAGAAATATTCATTTAGCATCCCTGCTTTTTCACTGTCCCTCTCTGCCCACCCACCGTCCATTTTTTTTCAACCTCACTATACCTCCCTTTGTCTTTCAACGCTCCCTGATGTACCTATAAAAGGTTTTATCCCCCTTCTTAACCGAGTTGGCTATCTTTTCCTCAGTTTGGGCCTTTGCTATTCTGACTTCCCTCCCTGCTTCCTTCTGTCTTAATTGGTACAGATCTCTGTCCTGCTTCTTCTGTGTTTCCTTATACTTCCTGAATGTTATCTTTTTCTCCCTGACCTTCCTCACCACCTCTTTTGAGAACCATAGTGGCTTTTTCTTTCATTTCATTTCATTTTGATTTGTTTATTTGCTTTACACAAAGGCTTATTGCCTCTGTGATGGCACTTTTGATGTTTTCTCATTGTTGCTCCACCCCTCCTTCTAGCCTGTTTGCTAGTGCTTTTCTTAAGCACTCTCCCATCTTGCCAAAGTCAGCCCTCCTGAAGTCCAGTACCCACACTTTTGTATGGCTTGACTCTGTAGCTGAGTTTATCTTGAACCACACTGTTTGGTGGCCACTTGTTCCCAGATGACTACCCAATTCTAGATCTAAGTTCCTGTCACTGTCCCCATTTGAGAGAATGAGGTTTAAGATTGCTTCCTCATGAGTGGGTTCCAAAACTAGCTGTCTGAGGCATGCCACCTGTAGGGCATCGAGAATGTCCCTACTCTTGGATGTAGCTGCAGCAAATGTGCTCCAGTTAAAATCTGGCATATTCAGGTCTCCCATCAACAGTATCTCCCCTTTCTCTGCCATCCTAAGAATGCCTTCTATCATGTCCTTGTCCATTCCCTACCCCTGACATGGGGGTCTGTATACAACCCCTGTGCAGAATGTGGTGCCATTTCTAGTCTCTAAGGTGACCCACAGTGCCTCCTCTCCTTCCTGTTTACTCTCTTGCTCAGTTGCTTTTATCCCTTCCCTTACATAAAGAGCTACTCTTCCCCCTCTTCTCCCCTGCCTGTCTCTCCTGTACATTGTGTACCCTGGTATGTTAACATCCCAGTCATGGTTCACTGTTTACCATGATTCTGTGACTGCTACAATATCCAGGCATCCATCTTCCATCAAGGCCACCAGTTCAGGGAGCTTGTTGCCCAGACTATGAGCATTGGTACTCATTACCCTCCATTTCCTGATGGCCTTACCCCTTTTTGCCCCATCCCTGTCCTTATTGCCTTTGCCACTTTCTCCATTTACCCCAGCCCTTCTCCCTATCAACATCTCTATCTTGGTGTTTACCTCACTTACCACCCTGATTTTTTTTGGGGGGGGCTAGGATTTCCCTGCTCCTTCCCAGTGCCTGCCCACTTGGCTAGTTTAAATGCTTGCCAATGAAGCACTTAAACCTATCACCTAGGATCCTGGTTCCCCTCCTGGACAGATGCAGACCATCACATCAATATAGGCCTGCATCACTCCAGGTGGACCTCCTGTCCCCAATGAAGCCAAATCCCTGAGCTGATTGAATCCCATGGTGTGGAACACCCTAGCCTCACCTAAGCCATAGACAGGCAGCACCTCTGAGAAGGTTACTGTGCATGCTACTTGTCTAAGGCCCCTCTCCAACTCCACAAACTCTTCCTGCACTGCTCTGATCCCTTTCTTAGCCAGGTCATTTGTCCCTAGGTGGACAATGACATCCAGTTCCCTTCCCTGTGCAGCTGCTCCAGTTATCCTGATGATTCACTCCCTGTCTCTCCAAGCCATGGCACCAGGCAGGCACCTTACCTCCCTCTCCCCTTCCTCCCCCAGTTCTACCTTCCTAACAATGGAGTCCCCCACCAGGAGTTGTTTCCTTCCCCTGTGGGGTCCCATGCCACCCTCCTGTGGGTCTCCTTTGTGGAGGTTCCCAGCATCCTCCTTGGTCTCTGCCATGGGTGGCTCCATAGAGGAACCACACTTTGTCAGAATGGCATATGAATTGCGGAGAGGTACAACTGGATGGATGTGCCTCTGTTCCTCCACCCTCACCCTCCCTGAGCCCACTGTGGTCCAACCGCTCCTCTTTCTTGGCAACCTCAGAGGCAATGGCGGTGGCCCTGGTGGTCCCTGGATGGGAGAGGAGGTCCCACAAATCCTGGCCAACTCAGTCTGGAGATGAGCAACCCCCTCCCTCAGCCCAGAGAGGTGTCTGCAGATGGGACAACACTGCATCCTCCAGAACGTCTCCAAGAAGACTGCTGCTCCACAGCCACTGCACTGCACCACTCCCATAAAGTCTTATTTCTGGCTCCTTCACTGTTGTTTGGAATACTTACTCTTTCCTCTGTTAATTAATTTATTTTTTTCTTCCTACTTAATTACTTCCTCTGTGCTCTTTAAGCTCCTGATCTTCCTGTTCTGAGACAATAAAATCCTATATTTCTCAGTAGTCCCCTTAGTTGCTCAGGCATACCTCCAGCAGCTAGGGGGTGACAGAGAGCTACTCTTGTCCTTCTAGGATGGTGAGTCTTTGGTCGCTCTATGATCACTTACTTCCTGCTCCCAAACAGTCAGTTCCTGTTGTCAGTCAAATCCTGTGCCTATAAAAGTAGAACTGGCTTTGAGTGGGGGAGGTGGAGGGGAAGGAAAGAGGGTAATATAGTCCCAGTAGAGAAGTCCAGTCACAATAGCAGCTCCTTCGCCCTGGTGTTCTCTGCCAGTTCTATGGCAGAAACTATCTAGAGCAAGAGAAGACTGCATTTAAGCAGCGAAAGTTCCAGTTTTAAAAAAGGCAGCAGAGGATTTGATGATTACCTTCTCCCCAGACAGGATCTTCAGGACCAGGAGGGAGGGGGTAGCAGTGGGCATGGGACAGCAAGCCACACCACCCACAGCAAGCAGGACACCCGATCAGAAGTGAGTTGGAGATCTTCTCCCCAGACAGGAGCTTCAGGACCAGGAGGGAGGGGGAGGGGGAGGCAGTGGGCACAGAACAACAAGCTGAGCCACCCTCAGCAGGAAGGGCACCCAATCAGGCTGAGTTGGAAATCTTCTCCCCAGACAGGAGCTTCAGGACTGGGAGGGAAGGGGTAGCAGCAGGCACAGAAAAAGCAAGATGCTCCACCCACAGGAAGCAGGGCACCCAATCTGGAGTGAGTTGGAGATCTTCCCAGACCGGAGCTTCAGGACCAGGAGGAGGGGGTAGCAGCGGGCACAGGATAGCAAGCCGTGCCACCCACAGCTTGCAGGGCACTCAATCAGGGGTGAGTTGGAGATCTTCTCCCTAGGCAGGAGCTTCAGGACTGGGAGGGAGGGAGGGGGGCTGCGGTAGGCACAGGATAGCAAGCCATGCCACCCACAGCAGGCAGAGCACCTGATCAGGGCTGAGTTGGAGATCTTCTTTCCAGACAGGAGCTTCAGGACCAATACGGAGGGGGGTTGCAGTGGGCAGAGGAGAGCAAGCTGCATCGCCCACAGCAGGCAAGGCACCCAATCAGGGGTGAGTTGGAGATCTTCTCACCAGACAGGAGCTTCAGGACTGGGAGGGTCGGGGTTGCAGTGGTCACGGAACAGCAAGCCATGTTGCCCACAGCAGCAGAACACCTGATCGGGGTGAGATGCAGATCTTCTCCCCAGACAGAAGCTTCAGGACCAGGAAGGAGGGAGATAGCGGTGGGCACAGGACAGCAAGCCGCACCACACACAACAGGCAGAACATCTGATCAGGGGTGAGTTGGAGATCTTCTCCCCAGATAGGACTTTCAGGAATGGGAGGGAGGGGGTAGCAGTGGGCACAGGACAGCAAGCTATGCTGCCCACAGCAGGCAGGGCTTCCAATCAGGGGTGAGTTGGAGTTCAGGGCTGCTGACCCCAAACAGGCTAACCATTGTCACGCATACTAACTGCACTCCAAAGCCAATGGTGTTATTGTAGTTTAAACATTTATTATGCACATCTGCAAAACTAATAAACCATAGTGGAAGACAACTCCAGCTTGAAACCTCAGCAGCACTTCGATCAAGTAGATCTTATTCAGGAGCCTGGTTTCAGGCATTAACTGACTTGCTTAAGTGCCTCCAAGTTAGTGATGTCTCATGTCAGTTTGTACATACTGTAGTATGTTATGTAATAGTAATAACTGGTAATTGATTTCTCCTCTGTTTTCATTTCCTTGCTATTACTATGTCTATTTGAATTTATTTAGACCATTTTTGAAGCCTAGAACATGGGATAATTTCCAATAGCATTATTAACTATAAAAACATTATTAAAAATATCTTTGTAAACAATTATTTAGATGATTTGAAATATTTGGTATTTCAATACTTAACAATTTATCTGCCATGGTCCCTCATTTGTCTTTAATTTTTCTAATCATGAATACTGTGTAAAATGAAAGCTATTATAAAGTTTCTTTAAGTTAAAGTTTACATTGAGAAATATAAGAGATGCTATAGAATACTTTGGCTTAGATGATATTAAGCTTCCTCTGTTTTAATATTGCTTTTTGTATGCCTTTTGTGATGTTTGTCAAATTATATTTTATTTTAGTATTATGTAACATACTGTGTACCAGCTGACATGTGACAACACTAATTTTGTGGTACTTAAGCAAACCAGTTAATTCCAGAAACCAGCCTACTGATGAAGATCTACTTGATTGAAGTGCTGAGGCTTCTGGCTGGAGTAGCCTTGCATTATGGTTTATTATTTTTGTAAATATGCATAATAAATGTTTAAACTTCAATAGCACCATTGGCTTTGGAGTGCAGTTCATATTTGTGACAGAGACAGTGGGGGATGGAAACATCAGGGGATGTAATGGGGTAACGGAATCACTGTTCATACAACTCATGGCAGCCTCAGACAAGAAACTTTGGACGGGGGTCATCTATAGACCTACAGGACAGGAGGAAGAGTGAGATAAGGAGCTAGGAACAGAACTAAAATGGAGGTGGCAAAGGGGGAGGTGGTGGGAAATCTAAACCTGACAGATATTGACTGGGTATTTCCATCAGCCAGGTGATCTGGAAGTCAAGCCCTGCTCGATACATTGCAGGAGTACCTACTTGTGCAGCTGGTTAAAGAACCCACTAGGCAGGCTGCCATTCTCAATGTGGTCCTCTCCAACCCAGAAATCATAGGATAAGTAAGAGTAGGGGAGCCACCATGGTCCAGTGACTATAACTGTATATGGTTTGACCTGGCCCTTGGGACAAGTAAAGCCTCATAAAAGGTTGAATTCCTAGACGTCAGAAGTGCAGACTTCAACCAGATGAGGGAGCTGGTCTAAGATAAGTTAGTCAGAGTGGACAGCATCAGGGATGTGGAGGAAAGATGGGGGGCAATCAAGGGGGGCATTCTCAAGGCAGCAAAGTCTTGCTTGAGAATGATAATCAAAACAAATAAGCACAAGAGACCAATATAGTTCTGTGGAAAGGTCAGGTGAGCAGTGAGAGCTAAAGAGAAGGTCTTCACCTGGTATGGCAAAACAAGGGGGAAAAGAATGAGAACAGTACAAAATGAGAACAAAGGAAACAAAGAGGGTGGTTAGAGACAGAGCTGCATATTGTTGAAATGGTTGAGCGAGGAAAAAACAGTTCCTCAGAAATATTTGGGGAAAAAAGAAAGAAGGGTGGAGAAACTGTTAGGATAACTGAGAGAGGTTGGGTAATTGAGGAACAAGGACAGAAAGCAGCCATTCAAAATGACTACTTCTGTTCTATACTCACAAGGAAGACTGAGGGCCTTTGTCATAGAGTGACATTAAGGTGGCTATAAAGGTGATCCCTGAGATAAGTCAGAAAGTATTTACCAGTGAAAAGGTTTGGAATGGTCTAGCAGCTGTAAAGACAGATAAGACTCTGGCACCAGATGGGATGTCTCTAAGAGTGCTCAAGGATTGGCAATGGAATGAACTGAATCCCTGGTAGGTGTATTCAATTTAGACAGCAGTAGTTCCAATAGACTAGAGGGTAGCAGATGTAGTCCTGCTCCATGGTGGGGGGAGCAACTGGGTAACTACAGACCTGTCAGTCTTATCTCTATTTTGGGTAAACTAATGGAGACACTAGTCAAAGAGAGCCTCATGGACTATCCAGAGAGCGATGGATTCCAGGACATTAAACAGCATGGGTTCATGGTAGGAAGGTCTTGTCAGACCAATCTTATAGTATTGTTTTCTTTGTAATGAGGGTAGAGGATAAGGACCACCCTATAGATTTACTCTACTTCATTATCAGCAAGGCTTTTGACTCGGTGCCTCACAGAAGGTTACTGAAGAAACTAGAGAAGCTGGGTGTAGCAAAGGACACAGTTGGATGGGTGAGAAAATAATTGGAAGGGAGACAACTGAGGGTTGTGGTTAATGGAGTCAAATCAGAAGAGAGGGAGGTCACCAGTGGGGGGTCACAAGGATCAGGACTAAGTCCTATCCTTTTCTGTATGTTCATTAGCAACATGGGAGAAGGAATCCAGGGCAGGACGTTTCTCTTTGCAGACAACACTAAGCTTTGTGGCAGGGTAGACAGTGAGGGGGGAGTTAGGGAGATGCTGAGAGACTTGCAAAAGCTAGAAAGCTGGTCGAAGGTTTGGTAGATGAAATTCAATGCCAAAAAATGCAAAGGTGATGCATATAGGGAACAAGATCCTTAGGACAGAGTACTGGATGAGGGGCTAAGCTGGGCACAACCTCAGAGGAAAGGGACCTGGGGTCATCATCGGTGACTCTCTAAAACAACCAAGCCAGTGCAAAAAGCAACACACTAAGAGTGTGCACTCGGAAATGTGGTGCTATAGGAAACAACTAATTGGATTCTGAAATACGTTCCTAGCACACACAAGCCAAAAATCAGGACGCCTGATCTATTAGAACACACTTTTTATTTTTTTAAAAACACAGCCGATTACCAGCTTGACATGTTTTGGAGTAACCTCCTTTTTCAAAGGCTGAATAGTAAATGAACACGCATCCTATAAATACAATGCAACCACTAATTGAAACATATTAGTACAGCTGAAAGAATCACTGTTATCAATCAGCCACCATTAACTCTCACCTTAATCTACAAAATAGAAAGCAGGGAGACTAAGAAAGTGGAGGACTAAGAATTTTTGCAATGAAAAGTCTATATCTCGAAGCATTTTTGAGATATGGGACCCAAAAGGCGCGTTGGACGCTGTAATGTTATCCTATGGGAAAAACTGGCAAATTCGGAGTGCTGTAACTTTTCAGACCTGTAATATTTTGTCATCAAACCACCAAAAGGCACATCTGTGGGAGGTTGGCTTTCTTCCCTGCAAATTTCATCCCAAAAGACTAAACTTTTGTTTTGCTGCAGGGTGGCAAACATTTCCTGTTGTTTTGACCATAGTGTCTCAAAGTACTTTCGCAAATCACGACACTTTGGCAAATAAAATCATGAAAGTGTCACATATTCAAAAGTAGTTTGCGACACTACTGTTTACAAAAATTAAAAAAAACATACTTCTGGGGTGTTTTACCCCCAAAAAAGACATGGCTAGCATCCTCAGGGCTCGACTAGGTGAACACAACAAGAATTGTGTCCCTACAGGGTCCCAAATTTAAACGCCAAGCATTTCTCTGACCACCAACTGAAAACAAGATGGCCAGTTTGCAAAAGTAAAATGATCAATTGTAACAGTAAAAACTGCATTTGTGACACTTTCAGATATTTTAAGTTTTACTATAGACTATAATAGGGAAGAGTTTTTTTTAATAACTTTTGAACCATTTAATATTTTTTCACAAAATCTTTGAAAGACACACTGGAGACACTGGCTACAAGTTTCCTGAAGGTTTCAGGCCGATCATGCAAACTATGTGCGAGCAAAGAAACGCACAAATTCCTGTAATTTATGCACTATTTGGTACTCTGTAACTCCACAACCATACATATGACTGTAAATAAAATTGGCAGATCCTGAGATTTATGGTATCAGACCATCCTTTCCAAATTTCAGGCATATCTGTCATACAGTTGCAAAGTTATTAAGCTGCCAAATTTCAGATTTAACCTTAAATGGGGTACTCAACCCTAACTATAGTGGCATTACTGTGCCACTATATATATATATATATATATACATATATATATATATATATATATTAGAGGCAAAACACTCTGTTTAATGCATCAGTTAGGGTTGTTCCACAGTGACAAAAGTGATGAAATTTGGTGTTAGGGTTGAAACCCCCTTGGACCCCAGCCCACCCCAAAAACTGGCACTGGGGTGCCGTTGGAGTCATCAGCCTCAACTCTCACTCCATCACATGTGTAAAGAAGCTGAGGTGTAGTAGAATGGGTGAGAAAGAATGAGCATCTCTAATGCGCACTCCAATGCCAGCTGGGGTGTCGATGGGAGGTCAAGGGGACTTTCAACCCTAACACTGAATTTCCTCACATTTGTCACTGTGGAACAACCCTAACTGATGCATTAAACAGAGTTGTGTGCCTCTAATATATATATATATATATATATATATATATATGTATGCATGTATAAATATATATATATATATATACATATATATATAAATATATATATATATATATATATATATATATGATATGTATATATATATATATATATATATATATATATACACATCTGTATATATAGTGGCACAGTAATGCCACTATAGTTAGGGTTGAGTACCCCATTTAAGGTTAAATCTGAAATCTGGTAGCTGTCACATAGTAACAGTAGCAGGAACAGCAACTCAAATGCAAGCGCCAACAGTTACACAGATGGTAACCCAAACGTAAATGTTACAGCAAATGTTAATAGAAATGCAAGTGCAAAGTGATGGGGAAGCAGAACAGTGATGCAACGATACATGCAAGTGTCTGAAAACACAACTGGAAATCACGCTGGTAAGGTGCAGTATTTTAAATGCAAATGTTAAGTTTTACAGCAAAAAGAATGGTAAAGGGAATAGGAATGGAAACACAAATGCAGGTGCGCATGTAAACGCAAACCATAACGCACCTGGGCATGGTACCGTAATTGTAAATGCAAATGGTAAAGTTAACATGAAGAATAACACCAAAGAAAACAGAAACGGAAACGGGAACAGAAGTGCATACGGAAATGCAAACTGTAATGCACACGGTCACAGAACCGCAATTGTCAATGCAAATGGTAACGGTAATAGCAACAATAACGCCAAAGGAAAGAGAAATGCAAATGCAAGCAAGTACAGAAATGCAAACCGTTATGCACACGGTCATGGTACCGCAATTGTAAATGCAAATGGTAACAGTAAAAGCAACAATAACGCCAAAGGAAACAGAAATGGAAACAGAAACACAAGTGCATATGGAAACACAAACCATAATGCACGGGCATGGTACTGCAAATGCAACTGGTAATGGTAACAGCAACAATAATGCCAAACAACACAGAAATGCAAATGCAAGCACAAGTGAAAACGCAGACCGTAACGCACACGGTGGCGTAGACGGGAAAGGTGCTGCGAACGGTAAAGGAAACGCAACTGGAAATGCTAACTGGCACAGTAACGAAAGGGCACACCCTTCCTTTCCCAAAAACTGCATTGAAAAACACAGTATACATAACAATGGGCCTTGGAGCAGAAAATGAGGACTTGAAATACTAAATTGCTTATATTTAAGGAACCATACGACATAGAAAAAAAATGTAAATTTCATATGAATTATGACTTTCCTGGCTAGTTTTCTGCTTTGTCCCATTTGGGGGGATAAGCATTTTTGTGACAAAACGTTTGTATCTCGCACCGTTTCCGAGATATGGGCCCCCAAAGGCCCGACGGACGCTGTAATGTTATCCAATAGGAAAAAGCATCAACTTCGGAATATCATCACTGTGCCACCCTGTAATATTTTTTTCACCAAACCACCAAAAGGCACGTCTGTGGGATTGGCTTTCTTCCCTTCAAATTTCAGCCCAAAAGACCACAGCATTATTTTGCAGAAGGGTGGCAAAGAATTCCTGTAATGTGGTGGACGCCTTAATGTTATCCTATGGGAAAAAGTGTCAACTTCAGAGTGCCGTAACTTTGCAGCCCTCCAATATTATTTCACCAAACCACCAAAAGGCACATCTGTGGCATGTTGGCTGTCTTCCCTCCAAATTGCAGCCCAATAGACCAAACCACTCTTTTGCAGCAGGGTGGCAAAGAATTCCTGTTATTTTGGGCATAGTGTCACAAATCAAGACACTTTTGCAAATGAAATCACAAAAGTGTTGTGAGTGCAACACTACTTTGTGACACTACTTTTTAAAAAAATTTGAAAAACATATTTCTGAGATGTTTAACCCCACAATAAAGACATGCCTAGCATCTTCAGGGCTCGACTAGGTAAACACAAAAAGAATTGTGTCCCTAGATCAACTGAAAACAAAATGGCAGATTTGTGACACTACTAGAGCCATTTGCGTCACTAAAAAGTGCATTTGTGACACTGTTGAACTTTTTGTTAACTTTTCCCATTGACTTATAATGGGAAATAGTTTTTTGAATAACTTTTGAACTATTTATTATTTTTTCATGAAATCATCAAAAGACACATTGGGGTCCCCGGCCACACGTTCCATGAAGTTTTTGGACCGATCGCGCAAACCGTGCGACCTGTAGGGATGAACAAAAATTCAAAGCGTAAATGCGTCAGAGATCATGCTTAATAACTCTGCAGCCGTATATCCGGAAAGTAAAAAGTTGGCAGATCCAAAGATACATGGTTCTTTATTGTATTCCGAAATTTCAGGCAAATATGTTGAATGGTTGCAAAGTTATTAAGATGCACATTTTAGGTTTAATATGTAAATGGCTCCTTCTACCATAATATATATATATATATATATATATATATATAAGGGTAGCACGGTAGTGCTACCATAGTTAGGGTTGAGTAGTCCTTTTAAGGTTAAAAGGTGAAAATTTTACCTTAATAACTTTGCCACCATTTAACGGATTTGCCTGAAATTTGGCAAGCATGGGACATAACCATATATCTTGGGATCTGCCATCTTCTGTACTGGTCGGATATACGGCTGCAGAGTTATTAAGCAACATCCATGTGCATATTTATGTTCTTTTGCACATTCTTTGCTCATGCCTACAGGTCACACGGTTTGCGCGACCAGTCCAGAAACTTCAGGGAATGTGTGGCTGGGTCCCCGATGAGCCTTTTCAAGATTTTGTGAAAAATATTAAACGGTTCAAAAGTTATTCAAAAAACAAGTTTCCATTATAAGTCAATGGGAAATGTTAACAAAAAGTTTGACACTTTCACACATGCACTTTTTAGTGTTGCAAATGGCCCTAGTAGTGCCGTAAGTCAGCCATTTTTTTTCAGTTACTGATCACAGAAATGCTTGTCATTTAAAATTGGGACCATCTAGGGACATCATTCTTTTTGTGTTTACCTATTCGAGCCCTAAGGATGCTAGCCATGTCTTTATTTTGGGGTTAAACACCCCAGAAATATGTTTTTCAAATTTCTGGAAAAAGTAGTATCACAAAGTAGTGTTGCACTCATGACACTTTCGCAAATTTTGCAAAAGCTTTCACAAATCACGACACTACTTTTCCAGACTATGGCCAAAATGACAGGAGTTCTTTGCCACCCTGCTGCAAAAAAAGGGGTTCGGTCTTTTGAGCTGAAATTTGGAGGGAAGGCAGCCAATATCTCACAGATGTGCCTTATGGTGTTTTGGTGACACAATATTGCACAGATGCCAAGTTCCGGTACTCCAAAGTTGACATTTTTTCCCATAGACTAACACTGTGGTGTCCGCCGCGCCTTTCGGTGCTCGTATCTCGGAAATGGGGCGAGATACGGAATTTTCGTTGCTACTATGCATGCAATGAAAACCTAGCCAGGACAGTCATGAATCAAGTGAAATTTTAATTTTTTTCGACGTCGTACAGTTACTGAGATATTAGCATTTTAGTATTACAACTGCTCGTTTTCTGCTCCCAGGCACACTATTACGCATAAATTCCTTGTTTTCACTGTCTTTCTCAGTGGAGCTTTTCTGGAACAATACGGTGTGCGTGCCACTTACTGATACACAAACGCTTACACTTGTGTTTCCATGCCCATTTATGCTATCATACTGTGCACGCCACTGCGCGCTACCTCACGCGTTTCGCTTGTTTATCATTTTATTCCACCACGGTTTGTGATTGTATTTTGCTTAGCGTCACCATTCGCATTACCATTTCTGTTGGCAGCTGCCCTTCTGTTTTTGTTTGCATTTGTCTTTCGTTTTGCGTCATCATTGTTCTTACCATTACCATTTGCATTTCCAATTGCGTCCCCATGCCCGTGTGCTTTACAGTTTGTGTTTCCATACGCACTTATGTTTGTGTTTGTGTTTCTGTTTTCTTTGGCATTATTGTTATAGTTACCATTACCATTTGCATTTACAATTGCAGTACCATCACCATGCGCATTACGGTTTGCGTTTCCATACGTGCTTGCATTTGCATTTGTGTTTCTGTTTCCGTTTGCATTATTGTTGCTGTTACACTTATCATTTGCATTTACAATAGTGGTACCATGACTGTGTGCATTACCAGTTGCATTTACGGATGCGCTTGCATTTCTATTTGCGTCACTGTTTGCTTTGGAGTCACTTTGTGCCTGCGTTTCTATTAACACTTGCTTGACAATTTATGTTTGTGTCATCATGTGCGTAACTGTTACCACTTGTGTTTTTGAGTTGCTGCTACCATTAATGTATCACAAAAAATCACGTGGTGGGAGCATTCCATTCACTATTTTCATCCTCATTCTCAAAAAAAGGGAAATTAGAGGCAAAAAACTCAGTTTAATGCATCAGTTAGGGTTGTTCCACAGCGACAAAGGTGAGGAAATTCAGAGTTAGGATTGAAACCCCCCTTGCACCACCTCAGCCCGCCCCCCCCAACTGGCATTGGGATGTGCGTTGAGGTTGTTGGTCCTAACTGTTACAGTTACTGTTTCCACTTGCATTTATGTCCCCGTTTACATTACCATTCCCATGTACGCTACCGTGTACATTACCCTTTGTGTTGTCATTCGCCATGTTACATTGTTACCATTTGTGTTTCCACTACTGTTTCTGTTTGCATTTTTGTTTGCATCACCGTGCACATTGCCATTTGTGTTTCTGGCAGCCCTTTCATTTGCATTTCCATTCCTCTTTCGTTTTGCATCTTCCTTGCTGTTACTGTTACCATTTGTGTTTGCAATTGCGTTACTGTGCCTGTGCGCATTACGGTTTGCGTTTTCATATGCGCTTGCATTTCCTTTTGTGTTTCTATTTCCTTTGGCGTTATTGTTGCTATCATATTACCATTTATGTTACAATTATGTGTACTGTGCCCGTCCACATTTTGGTTTATGCTTCCGGACGCTCTGTTCCCATTTTCATTTCTGTTTCCTTTGGCATTATTCTTCATGTTAACTTTACCATTTGCATTTACTATTGCGATACTGTGCCTGTGTGCATTACAGTTTTGTTTATATATGCCATGCTGCTTTCTCCATTTCTGTTCTTCGTTTTTTGCTGTGTGTGACACTTAACATTTCCATTTAAAATACTGCTGCCATCACTGTTGGCATTACCAGTTGCATTTTTGTATGCGCTTCAATGTCCATTTGCGTCACTGTTCGCTTCGGCGTCACTTTGTGCTTCTGTTTCTTTTAACATTTCCTTTACCATTTATGTTTGCTTTACCATGTGCAACACTGTTTGCACTTCTGTTTGCCTTGCTGTTCCTCTTACTATGTCACACTACATCATGTGGCGGGAGCGCGGGGCCCCTAACTAATGCATTAAATGGAGTTTTTTGCCTCTATTTTATATATATATACATTAGAGGCAAAAACTCCATTAATAAGTTAGTTAGGTCATTCCCTGATGACACAAGTGAGGAAATTCGGTGTTGGTTGAAAGCCCCTTGGCAGCCCACCCCAACAGGCATCGGGTGCATTGGGGTCATCATCCCTAACTCTCACCCCCTCACATGTATAAAGAAGCAGATGTATAGCAGAATGGGGTGAGAGTTAGGACCGACGACTACAACGCGCACCCTTATGCCAGTTAGGGGGGTGGGCTGGGAGGTCCAAGGGGGGGTTTCAACCTTAACACCGAATTTCCTCACTTTTGTCACTGTGGAACAACCCTAACTGATGCATTAAATGGAGTTTTTTGCCTCTAATATATATTATGGTAGCACGGTAGTGCTACCATAGTTAAGGTTGAGGAGCCATTTACATGTTAAACCTAAAATTTTGCACCTTAATAACTTTGCAACCATTCAACAGATTTGCCTAAACTTTGGAATACAAGATCAAGAATGATACATCTTGGGATTTGCCAACTTTTGTACTGTTTGGATATACGGCTGCGGAGTTATTAAGTGTGATCTGCGCACACTTTTACGCTTTTTTGCAATTCTTTGGTCGTCTCTACAGGTCACACAGTTTGCGCGACTGGTCCAAAATCTTCAGAGAATGTGTAGCCGGGGTCCCCGATGTGCCTTTTGAAGATTTCATGAAAAAATATTAAATGGTTCAAAAGTTATTCAAAAAACAGTTTCCCTTTATATGTCAATGGGAAAAGTTACAAAAAGTTCAATATTTCACAAATGCAGTTTTTATTTCTGCAAATGGCCCTTTTACTTTTGCAAATCCACCATTTTGTTTTCAGTTGGTGATCAGAAAAATGCTTGACACTTAAATTTGGGACCCTCTAGCAACACAATTATTTTTGTGTTTTCCTAGTCGGACCCTGAGGATGCTAGGCACGTCTTTATTTTGAGGTTAAACACCCTAGAAATATGTTTTTCAAGTTTCTGGAAAAAGTACTTTCACAAAGTAATGTCGCACTCACGAAAGTGTTGCAAATTTTTGCGAAAGCTTTCGCAAATTGTGACACTACTTTTCCAGGCTATGGCAAAATGACAGTACTTTTTTGACACCCTACTGCAAAAGAATGGTTTGGTCTTTTGAGCTGAAATTTGGAGAGTAGGAAGCAAACATCTGACAGATGTGCCTTTCAGTGCTTTGGTAAAAAAATATTACAGGGCGGCAAAGTTACAGCACTTGAAAGTTGACACTTTTTCCCATAGGATAACAATACGGCATCCGCCACATCACAGGAATCCTTTGCTGCCCTGCTGCAAAAAAACGGTTTGGACTTTTGGATTGAAATTTAGAGGTAAGAAAGCCAACATCCCACAGATGTGTCTTTCAGTGGTTTGGTGACAAAATATTACAGGGGGCCAAAGTTATCGTACTCCAAACTTCTCTTTTTTCCCCGTAGGATAACATTATGGCGTTTGCCGTGCCTTTCAGGGCCCGTATCTCAGAAACAATGCGAGATACAGACTTTTCATTGGAAAAATACTTAAGTATGAAACTAGCCAGGAAAGTCATACATCATATGACTTTTGAATTTTTTTTCTACGTCATACGGTTCCTGAGATATAAGCAATTTAGTATTCAAACTCCTCATTTTCTGCTCCGAGACCCATTATTATGCATACATTCTTTGTACTCACTGTCTTTCTCTATGCAGCTTTTGGGGAAAACCAGCCTGTGCACTTACATTACTGTTACCCTTACTGCTTCCACTTGTGGTTCCGCACCTGTTTCACTTACCCTTCCCGTCTACGGCACCATGTGCGTTACCCTTTGCATTTTCATTTGCGCTTGCGTTTGCGTTATTTTAACCATTTGTGTCTACAGTACTGTTTATCTTTCTGTTTTGCTTTGTGTCACCATGCGCATTACCATTTACATTTGTGGTCACCGTGTTACTATGTGACAAGACATCACGTGGCGGGATCACGGGGCCCAAAGAGCCCCGTGCTCCTGCCACCGCATTACATTCACTATTTCTCATTATCATTCTCAAAAAGAAGGGAAATTAGAGGCAAAAAACTCTGTTTAATGCATTAGTTAGGGTTGTTCCACAGTGACAAAGTGAGGAAATCAAGTTAGGGTTTAAAGCCCCCTTTGACTACCCCATCCACACCCCAACTGGCATCGAGGTGCTTCTTGGGGTTGTTGGTCCTAACTTCTCACCCCATTCTCCTATACCTCTGCTTCTTCACACATCTGATGGGGTGAGAGTTAGCCGACAACCCTCAATGCGCACTCCAATGCCGATTGGGGGTGTGGACGGGGGGGTCAAAGGGGGGCTTTCAACCCTAACACTGAATTTCCTCACTTTTGTCACTGTGGAACAACCCTAACTAATGCATTAAACAGAGTTTTTTGCCTCTAATACATATATATAGTTGTGTAGCCATTTCTATGTTAAACCTCAAAGTTTGCACTTTAATAACTTTATAACCTTTTGTCCGATTTGCCTGAAATTTGGCAAGAAGGAAGGTTTTTGGCAGTTCGCCAGATGTAGAAATGTTCATGTCAATCAGATATACAGTTGCAGTATCGTAGTGCGCTGAAAAACGTGAACAATCCCCAACATTCTGTTTTCTTTAGATGTCCACTTTGTACTGAAGACTGCACCTGCGTGGGTTCAAATTGGGTGGGATACATGGGTCCTGGATTTGTAGACGTGCCTTTTGAAGATTTTGTGTAAAAATCTTGTTCCGTTCAAAAGTTATAGTGTTTTTAGTGCCCCATCATATCCTATGGGAAAATGTATATGTTCAGCTCGAAATTGTCGCAATAGTATTTTTTAGTGTTAAGCTTGCAAAAAAAAAAGTGTAGTGCTGCCGCCATCTTGTTTTCAGTTTGCGAGAGAGAGAGAGAACAATATAACTCAAAAAATATTGCACTTTTCAACACACTAACAATTGGCTTTATCATCTCAGGACCTGAGGAACAGGAATCTGGCATTAGTTTTTCACCAGCTCATCTGGAAATGTGGTTTTCAGATGTTTTCCACCATTTTTCTATTTTTTGATCGTGACACTATCTCAAAGTGCCACTGCAATATGCACGATCACAAAAAATACAACTGTGATGCTATTTTTTACGTTTGTGGTTGTATTCCCATAATAAAGATAGGAGTGTTGTGATCTTATTTTAAATGACCATGGCAATACTGCACAACCACATTTTCTGAAATGCTGTTTTCTTCTTCACTTGAGTATGGCAAGCTGGATTGTGATATTGGCCTGATATTTTCAGGGTGGCAAGCCCTAGTGATGCAGATGTGCCTTTCAGTGGTTTGATTCCAAAACATTCACCACGACCCTAGTTATCGCATTCTGAATTTACACATTTTCTCGTAGGTTAACATTGTGGGAGTCATTTTCTTTGTCACTTCATTGTGGCTATGTGCGTTGTGATATTGACCTGAACATTTCAGGGTATGAAGCCCTGCCCCTAGAGGTGTGCCTTTTGGTGGTTTGGTACTGAACCATCAAACATGGCCATACTTATAGCATTGTGAAATTTGTAAATTTCCCCATTGGATAACACTAAGGTGCTGGTTTATCTTTGGTGCCTCGTTGCCACAATGTGCATTGCGGTATTCCCCTGAACTTATCACGGTGAAAAGCCCCAGTCTCATAGGTGTGCCTTTTGGTGGTTTGCTGTGAAAACATTCAGCAGGTCCAGAGCTTCAGCATTCCAAAGTTCCAAACTTTCCCCATAGGATAACACTGCGGCACCCGTGAAGCCTTTTGGGGCTCATATCTCAAAAACGGTTCAAGATATGGACTTTTTGTCAGAAAAATTCTTAAGTACAGAACTAGGTTAGAAAGCTGTAAAACCCCTGAAGTTTGAGTTTTTTTCCTAGCATGTACGGTTCCTGAGATATTTGTGAATTACTGTTCTAATCGGCGATTTTGCATGTGCGTGGGCCACTATTATGACCTCAGATTTAGCACTCACATCGTGTTTTGGTGCACGTATCTCAGAAACAATGCAAAATATGGGTTCAGTCATTATTACATGTTCACAAGAACACTGTCGTGATTGCAATGACACTTGAATTTTGTTTTCTACTTCCTATGGTTCTCGAGATATGGGCAAATTACTGTTTCTTGCATATAGGGCTGCTGTATGGCTCCATGCTTATATATAAGTGGGAGTGCAGGGCCACAAGGGCCCGTGCTCCCACCCTGGCAGGAAGGGACTGGCCCACAGATGTGCCTTTTGTTTGTTTGGTGAAAAATATTAATCCCTTCCAAAGTTATTTCATTTTGAAATTTTGAAAAATTTGGTTCTGAGCATGCTCAGTAAGCACTTCAAAATAGCTGTATGAAATGAAAAAGGAATCCTTTATATTGGAATATTGGAATAATCTTTTTTGGTTTGCTGCCATCTTGTTTCCTTTTTATCAAAAAAAAAAATTCAAAAGCCACACAAACGACATCCTGGGAGGAGACCGACACATCTATCTGGCTATTCAGGACCCCGTTAGGTATAATCTGCACTTCACTGTTGGAGAAATGCCTTTGAAATGTTATTTTTTTATGTTATAAATCTTTTTTCATGACACATAATATGAAAAAAGAATATTTTTTTCGTATCACGAGTAGCGAAAAAAGATCCTCTTTCCTGAAGGGAATGCTGCAGTTAATCTGAGATGGGTGCAGGAGAATGTGCTGGTTCAGATCACCATGGCATTTCAGCACTCAGGTCTTCTTAATCAGCTGCCCTTAGCCTGTTGAGTGATTCAGAAAACTGGAAAAAAGTGCCCCTAGCCAGGGCCTGAAAATGAAAAATGAGTTACTGGGATGGAGATGTGGACACTGCATGTTTAGTCACCTGGTAAGGGTGATTGTATCAGTTTATATCCATGGCACTCCAGTCCTTACATCATGGGTTTTGACCCACCTGATAGGCTACTTGATGCACAATGTAACCCAGGGTCTAATTTCATAAGTATACCATGTCCCAGGAGCCCTGTTCTCCAGTTATATGCTTCCAGAGATGATTGAGATAGTTAACCATTGCAATCCCTAGCAGAGAACCACAGGGAGAACAGAATACCCATAGGCATTAAGGTCAATTATGCTGGTTTATACCCTTTTACTACACCTGTAATCTCAGTCCCCTAGTGCTACTAACTAAACATACAATCAGAATATACCAAGGTCTTTAGAATCCTGTACCCATAAGGGGTAGACTCAGAAGAAAACTTTAAAGGGCCATCCCTGTGGCAGTAAGGGTTGAAGTGCTGGACACCACACCTCACGCTGCACCAGTGACCTGGGGTTGGGAATGGACTTGGGTTGCTCGGGGGCCGGAGGGGAGAGGAAGGATGGTGTGCCCCAAGACAGCTCTCCTTCCTTACAGAAGGGGGATGCCATGGCATGCAGCTTGCCTGCAGCCCAGCGGTGGCTGGTTGATAGCACTAACATGCTGCAAACACAGTAGGGGATCCCATGTACAAGGCACTGGATCTGTCTCCACAGAGGTGGAGCTCAGATGCTGCACCTATTGCACGTCCATGGGCCTGGGAGAAAAGTGGAGGAAAAACCCTTCTGTGTGGCAGGATGAGAGACCTATCCCTCATAGGCACTGCACCAGTGGTCAGGCACAACCACGGGTCTCATGACAGAGGACCGTGGTGAAGGTAAGTCCTGGGGGAGCCGGGTGATGGGGCTGAGGGTGTCGGTCTGAATGGGGCCACTGGAGGAAGCCAGGAGCTAAAGAAAAAAAAAGAAGGAAATTTTAGTCTTTTTAGAGTGAAACAACCATTGTGTCCATAATAGGCAGGCTCCCCAGTGAGCTCTCAAGATAAGGATGGGCCATGGAGTGGCATGGATATATACTCCTGTAACACAATCACCTTTACCAGGTGAGTAAACACCCAGTGTGTTGTGTTTTGTATCCATGGCACTCCAGTCCTTACATCATGGGTTTTGTAAGCAGCGGTGTATGCCTTTCAGGGAGGGTCAGAGTGATCCATGTGGGAACTTGCAGGACAAGCTGCTGACAGTATCTTTGCTCCAAACAAGGCTCTTTGCCTCTATAGTGCCTCAAGTCTGTAATGTCTTGTGAAGAATATGGATGGAAGTCCATATTGCTGCTTGACAAATGTCATCAGTGGAATCACTGGATCTCTCTGCCCAGGTTCTGGCCACTGCCCTGGTTGAGTGAGTTTTTATGCCTTCCAGTGGACTGAGACTTTTACTCTTGCAAGCCTCCTGTATGGTCCTCTTTAACCATCCTGCTATTGTTGATTTAGATGCAGCTATACCCTGCTTATGTCCTTGGATGACAACAAGCCTTTTGGTTTTCCATATTGCTTGTGTCCTTAAAATGTTAGTGGCCAGTATGTGCCTGAATAACCAAATAAAATAAATAAATGTGTTTTATGATTAGCTGATGTGGGAATCTGGTCTCCTCTTCCATTACATCTTCATAAAGTGTGGGTAATTCAATAGTTTGATCAATGTGGAAATTGGATACAATCTTTGGATTGAAAGCTGGCACCATTCTCAAGGATACCCCTTCTGGGGTGAATACAGTATAAGGCTCCTTACAGGAGAGAGCCCCCAGCTCTCAGATTCTTTAAGCAGAACATATTGCCACCAGAAAACAAGTCTTGAGGCCTGTCCAGTATAGTTGTACCTCTTGAATGGACTCAAAAGGGGGAGCAGAGAGGAGTCAAGTACCAAGGGGAGATCCCAGAGAGCTACTGGTGATCTTTTTTGAAGTTGGATGGCTTCTGTCACTTTGAGGAATCTGAGAGCATCGGGGTGCAAACTCAGTAGAAGAAGAATCAGAAGAAGAATCAGCATTTATACAGCACTTTTCATACACAGTATCCCAAAGCACTTTACAAGCAATGCTAGACTGGTAGTGAAGTGACTAAATGTGTGGTGGTGGCCATATCACACATCAACAACCACACACAGCCTGGATAATTGCATGAACCAGTTTATGGGAAGGGGAATGTTGGCCAGGACACTGGGAATGTTCCCTGCTCTTTGTGAAGAGTGCCTTGGGTTCTTTTACTTCCACCTGGACACCCACCAGGACAACACCAGGATGGGCAGAAGGGACTTCAGTTTAACGTCTCATCCAAAGGATGGCACACCCCAGCAGTACAGCTCCCCCTAATCCTGCACTCGGATGCCAGCGATTTTTAGGTGCAAATCCATTCCTGGTGTGGGACAAGAATCCATGACCTTCTGGTCCAGAGACGGAAGTGCTACCAACTGAGCCACGCTGTACATCTAGATAAAGATTGCCCAACCTGGTTCAAGGCTGCACCTGTGGCAGACAGCTGCAGAGGATGGCAGCTGTTCTTTGTCCAGGCCCTGCTGTAGATATAGCAGGATGCATGCCATGTCTGCCCTTTCTGAGTCTACTCCCCATGCCCTACTCCAAGATGAGAAGATGTTCCACTGTTTACCATATGTGGAAGTAGTTGATGGTTTTCTGGATTGTAGAATAGCTGAGATGATAGAATCATGATATCTTGCTTTCAGCAGTCTCTGCTTTTCATGAGCAAAGCCATGAGTTTGATTTTCCTTGAGTATGGGTGGATTACTGGGTCCTGGATTAGGATGTCCTGTCTGAATGGGATGCACCACTTGTCTAATGCCATCGCTATTGAGCCCGTAAACCAAGCTGTTCTTGGCCAGTCATTATCAGAGAATTCTTGGCAAAGTTGACCACCCAGCCATGTTCTTTTAGTATTGAGAGGATTAAGGCTGTGTCCCTCTGTGATTGTGCACTGGTACGTGCTCATATAAGTCAGTCATCCAATTAAGGTATTATGTTGATGCCTTGTTCCCCTAAATATGCCACCAGGACTATGGATGTTTTGTTAAACACCCTTGGTGCTGATGCAAGACCAAAAGGTAGAGTCTGGTATTGAATGTAGGGGACTGGTATATGAAATCGTAGGATCCTGTAGTGGGTCAGCCTTATAGCTATGTGAAGGTATGCATCTTTTAGGTCAATAGAGGTCCGGTATTCACCTACTCGAATGCTCATGAGGGTGGACCTGAGAGTTTTCATCTTGAATCATTGTGTTACAATGCAGTAGTTTAAAAATTGTAAGTCCAGGATTGGCCACAGGTCTTCATTCTTTTTCAGGACCAGAAAGAAGATGGAATAGATTCCCGTCCCTCTCTTCTCTTCTGGTACTACCTGTATGGCATTGTTTTTGAGTAAGTCTAATAGGATGTCTTGGATTGATGTGCTGTTGCTCTTTTCTTTGCAACTGGGGAGAGGATTAGTCTGTGTCTGTCTAGTTTGTCTGTGAATTCTATTGCGTAACCCTTCGAGATTACCTCCAGAACCCATCTGTCTTAGGTTGTGTGGCACCATTGCTCTTGGAACTGGGTCAATCTCTGTCCTACTGGGGGAAGAGTGCTATAGTTTTAGCAAGGGCTTTGTGGTTACCGGTAGTGTCTGTGTAAATTGCATGCAGGAGTCATTGCTGTTTTGGTTTTCCTCCCATGACCCTGCCTCCGAATCTCTCTCTGGGGTTCTTTCCCCTAATGGAAGAGGTGTTGTTTGTTGAGTTTTAAGATTGATAGGCAATGTTGTATCCTCTATTCCAAAAGGTACTGTTGTGCCACCTTGCTTTCTGTTGTTTTGAAATCTGCTGTTTCTACAAAAACACCATTGACTGGATGGTAGATTAGTGGCTCTGATTGTCTTTAGCCAGATCTTTTTCCCTCCTCCTTCTGCTTCAGGTATTCCAGGGGGCCTTCTCCAAAAATGTGTTTTCCTTTCAGTGGGTTTTGTAGCAAGGTCTTTGATTCACTATCTGCATACCAGAATTTAAGCCATAATGACCTCATAGCACTATTGGTTAAGGCAGATGCTCTTGCATTCAATTTGAGGGTGTCAACTGCCATGTATCCCCTGTACTTCACTGTGTCCAGCATACACTCAAGAGCTCTGTTTCCATAGAGTTTGGGTCCATCTTCTCCAGTAGCTCTTCCAGCCACTGAATCGGGGACCTGGCAGCATAGATAGCTGTTGTGGTCACCCAGGCCACCAGCCCCATCATTCTGAACAGTTTCTTTAACATGTTCTCTACTTTTTTAATCTGTTGGGTCCTTCAGGGTCATTCTGCCACAGGGTAAAACAGTTTTCTTGCTTAGAGCAACAGTCTGGGGGACAATATGGGGTGGTGCACCATGTCTTTGCTTTGTCATACTGATTTGAGTACATGCTGTCCATGTTCGTCTTTTCAGAGACCTGCCATGTCTCCAGGGACTCACACTCTTTGTTAAAGATGTTATCTACTGTGGGACAATTTGGGAATTCATCCTTGTGCACATATTTTTGTTGGATCATTAGATCCAGTTTGGATTTGGGTTTGGGAGGTGGTAGCTCAAAGCCCATAGTGGTTTTGATGGCCTTTATGAGGCCCAGAACTAAATCAAAGGGCCACTGTTTTGAGGTGAGGGACGGTGTCTCAGACTCCATGGTCTCTGTCTCTTCCTAGTCTGAGTCAAACTTTGAGTCATCATCTTTATTCCCCTTTGCATCTCCCTCATCCCGAGGCACCCGATTGGGCTGGTGGTCAGGGTTCTCAGGGTTCCTTCCCTGGTTGACCATGGGCTTGGGGGTTAGGTTCTGGCTGTGAGAAGGTCCCAGCTGGAGGTGGTGGTCTTGAGTTGGTTATGGCTTCTAGCCTCTCCATCACCTTCAGCATACAGTTCTCCTGACTGTCCATCATGGTTGTGGTTTGCTGTGTCTGAAGGAGCAGAGCCCCAGGGTCTCCCATCTAGCTGGAACCACTCATGCCAGTATTGCTGGGTTCCAAAGAAGGGGACTGTTCCAGTGAGAACTCCTCCTCCTCATGCTGGCAAGCTGGGCATTGAGGCCCTATGTGGTGGGATATCAATGTGGCAACACAGTTTTTACATTTATTTGCCTTCACCATATGGGGGATAGAGAAGAGAGATATTTTTAATAATAATAATAATACCTTTATTGATATTGTGCCTTCCAATGAATCATGGCGCCTTAACAGTAAAATAAAACAATAATAATATAAAACACAGTTAAATACAGAATCTCATAAAATTCAGACTTTGATAAAATCAAACAAAGTAGGCTAGGTGCCACAGATGAGTTGTTAAAGCCTGTATGTAACCCTCCATGGTCGCACACTCCCAAAGCTTACAGGGTACATAATTCCACAGGGTTGGGGATGCGTACATGGCTGCAGGGGCCCCCAAAGATTTTAAGGATACTCTTGGAATCTCTCACAACCCCTCATCAGCCGAGCGGAGTGATCACCCAGGGCAGTAAGGAACCAGAAGCTCTTTCAGGTAGTCTGGGCCCTGTCCTTGTAGGGCTTTATAAGTCAGAAGTCTGACTTTAAAGGTGATCTGCCAATGTACTGGCAGCCAGTGCAGTTCACACAGCACCAGAGAGATGTGACAAGTCTGGGGAGTTCCCATTGACAACGGGGCTGCAGTGTTCTGCACCAGCTGCAAATGGCAGATATCAACCCCAGGTAGCCCTAGATAAAAGGAGTTGCAAAAATCAAGGCATGATGTCACAAAGGTGTGGACCAGTGTAGGAAGATCACCATATGGAACTAGGTGCTTAACCTTGGAGATTTTCCTCAGATGGTAAAAGGAGGATTTGATGACTGCTGACACATGTGATCACAGTGTCAGCCCCTCATCAAAAATCACCCGCAGGTTTTGCACCCATTCAGAGGTAAGAAGCTGGGAGTCTCCAAGACAAAGTACAGAAGGCAAACCCACTCCCAACCCCTCTATCCAGTGACCTTGGTCCATGACCACCACCTTACTCAGTCTTTTCTGAATTCAATCTCAGCCAGCTCTAATTCCTCCAACCCTGGATTTCAGCAAGGTAGTTATTGAAAACCAAGAGAGCTCTAGCCTGGTCGGTTGCAAAAGACAAGTAGAGCTGGGTATCATCAGCATAACAGTGAAACCTCAGCCCATACTATATTACAATGTCTCCGAGGGGTAGCATGTACACTGTGAACAACATGGGGGACAATACCGAACCCTGAGGGACCCCACATGACAGAGAGACTGGGTCGGAGGAATAAATCCCCGACACTACCCTCTGAGTTCTGCCAGTAAGGAAAGATTTAAACCACCTGAGGACTATACCAGACAGGCCACAGATGAATCTCAGGTGTTCAAGAGGAACCCTAAGGTCCACGGTGTCAAATGCTGATGAGAGATCCAGAACAACCAGGATGGAACAGTTT
The DNA here is from genome assembly GCA_016271365.2 of Neoceratodus forsteri. Taxonomy (NCBI): domain Eukaryota; kingdom Metazoa; phylum Chordata; order Ceratodontiformes; family Ceratodontidae; genus Neoceratodus; species Neoceratodus forsteri. Next base: position 659,281,591 of record CM028130.1, read on the forward strand.
TTCCAATCTCTCGGTATCAGGAGATCACTGAGCACCTGAACCAGTGCAGTCTCGGTGCTGTGCCTCTTTTGGAAACTGGATTGGAGAGGTTCATAGATGTCATGGATGGTCAAATGGTTCTCCAGTTGTAAGGCCACTACCTTCTTAATCACCTTCCCCACAAAGAGGAGGTTAGAGATTAGTCTGTAGTTGGCAGGGCAATCTGGGTCCAGAAAAGCTTTCTTCAGGAGGGGTGTCTCAGGAGGATCCTGAGATAATTATTACTATCTTCTGGTGTGGGGGGTGGTGTAAAACACAGACCCAACTGGGGACAACATACAAACTCCATTATGCAGCCAACAGGACAGTTACGTCAATGAAGTGGTTAATTCCTGTTCGGGTTAACTTTATCATCACTGAGCAATAGTTCAGAGAGCCATCCCTCTCCTGTATGAAAGATTGCCTTTCTGTGCAACAATATCCTGATCTAGTCTGGGATAAAATTAGGAGAAAATTGCTAGGGCTTTCTGACACTCCACCCCCCATTTTTCAGCCCTTCATGCATGTAACTGGATTTTCACCAGTAAAATGTTGAATCACACAAAATGGCCACCTGGCCAAGCTGTTCTGGCCAAGTCTGACCTTCACAAGATGGGCACCATTGCACTGGGCATGCACAACAGCGTTAAGCTTGGAAGTGCTGCGCCTAAGACGGCAGAAGAGCTGGCACACATACACACAGTCTTCTGAGTGTCAGGAGTCCATGAGCAAGATGGTGGAGGAACGAGACTGTGCATGCACACCAGTCAGAAAGGTGACCCCATTAGAAGACAAAGAAATACCACAGATGGTGCTCATGTTGGTGGAAATGCTCTGCCATCCCTATGGATGTGGCCTTGTTACCTCCTGGATCTGGGCTTCTCTAGACCACTCCTGGTAAGTGTTGCCCAGCAGCAATCATTGATGGGGTTTTTTAGGCTCAGCTCAGCAGCTAGAGTGAGAGGGCCAGCGAGCACAGCTAGCTTGTTACACTTGGTTCAGCTCAGATGCTAGGGAGAGAGGGTCTGGCAAGCACAGCTATCAGTTACAGTTTTTCTTTGGTCAAGTCTCCGCTCGGCCACTAGTAAGGGTTTGGCAAGTGGTGCCTCTTGTAATTGTGCAATGCTTAGAGGGATGTCTCTCGAGAGTAAAAGAATATGAAACTGAAGCACTAATTCTTGTGTGCATGTAATCTTTTCACTTTGCTGCCAGTAGGGGTGAGTGCTCTCCATGAACTGCTAATTATAAATTTTATGGGAGTCAGCACCACCAGTCCTGTGATCACCGCCACCTCCAAAATATTGCTTAGAGGGATGCTTCGATTAGTGCGCTGCTATCCTGCTTGGGAGGGGGATAGAGAACAGAGCCATAGGGCCCACAAACTATAACTTGCTCATGGGGGCTGGTGCCAGTACTGTCCCTGTTTTGGGGGTTAGCAAACATGACCAGTGGAGCTTGGAGCAGCAAACTAAAAAAGTCCTACAAATACTCATTTACTCAACACAGAAGTATTTTTCTATCTTGTCTTTCTCTAGTTAACCATTTCTCTCCTGTCCTTTCTCTAGTTATGCTGAGAAAAAATGTAGAACAAAAGGAGTGTGCGTGTGGGGGGGCATAGTTACTGCTGCCAGCAACCAAGCAGCACACCCCACACCACTAGAGATTACCTTTGTAAAAACATCAAACAAGCTGCAGTAACATTTAATTCTTGCCAAATGAATTTGAGCCAAATGTACAATTTTTAGCAATCATTTAATTCTAGTCAAACAAACAAGATCTACTAGCATTACAGCTTGCTAGCTATGCCAAAATAGATAGGCTAGTTAGCCAATGTAATTAACTTATCTAAAACAACAAACCAGCACCCTGTGGTTCAAAGTAAAAACTATGGCTTACCTTAATAAAAGGTCAGTCTGGATCACACAGAGGAACTCCCGGTGTGCTATAGTCTACTTGAATACACAGAAAGAACTGGAAAATAGGGCATCTGGGACCCGGGTATACCTACAAAATTTGACTCTGGGTCACATGTGCATCAAGTAACCTATCAGGTGGGTCGGAACCCATGATGTAAGAACTGGATTGCCACGGATAAAAACACAACACAATCTGCCAGTAATGGTCAATCAGATGATATGGGATTTGGCAATTGAGCCATGAAGTTTGACTGCACACCAGTGCAGTAAAGTGACTGCCTTTTTTGACTTACTCTGTACTGTTTTCTGATTTACTCAGAAGGCTGTTAAAACGAGTGAAGTTACTTTTTATGAAATTGCAAATAATTGTTACTTTTGAGAATGTTGGTTTGCCATAGGAATAAAGAATAAAAAACAGGTTTTAACCAATTTGGGTATGAAATGATAAAGACCTTCAGCTTTCTGAGTGCTGATAGACAATTTCACTGTCAGTGTGGCTAATCTTTATGAATGTGATCATGATATGCATGTAGAAACTGTACTAACTATAGAATTTCATTCAGCTGCTTTTGCTTCATTTGTTTTACTGTTGTATGGATCTGTGACTTGCATTTAGAAACTTCCAACAAAAACAGTTTCATTCAGCTAGCTTTTGCATTGTTTGTTGTGATGCTGACAAGACTGGGATCAGGCTGCATTCAGCCAAATTTGTCATTGAATGTAGGACTGCAGTATGAGCAGATACTGTCATTTTGGTTTCATTCTACACATGTTGGATTGTTACTTTATATAAAAAAAATCATTGAATGACTGTTGTACTAAGACTGATTGTTTTTTTTCTGTTTCCATGATAATTTTAAAACCTGGGCTGTCAAAGACATTTGATTTATTTGACATGGGTTTCACATGTATTACTAGTTGCTAGGATGGAGTGGTGTATAAATATTGCACACTGTTTAATTTTTTTTGTTTGTTTCTGTTGTAAGTTGGCACAACACAATCTGGAGATCCATCAATTAGATTAATACAAGTCAAGGAATATTAACTTTTTGTGAAAAAAACACATTGTTGCAACACTAAATACAAAGGCATAAAAACAAACTGATGGAAATAACACTGATGATATATTTACTTCATCACAAATCATAACTAATGGCAACTTACTATAAATGTAAAAAATTGCAGAAGCTGTTACCATCAAGTAATTGGATGTATCTCATAACGTAGATTACATCAGGGAACAAGTCACAGGATGGCAAGTACCTGAAATATCATGGCTGTCAGTAAGGAACTAACAGCTTTCTATGTCGGTATTTTAGAACACGTCAATGAAAAGTAAACAAAAAAAAAAATTTAAAATAAAACCTAAACCACTACTCTAAGTCATTTTCCTTTAACTATGTGAAACTATAAGATTATAGCATTAAAATACAGTACCATGTCAGTCCTATCTTACAGTGTAAAACAACTTTATTGTTCTCAGAATTCAGGCATTAGACATACTGTACTTTCTAATTCCTGAATCATGAGAACTGACATACCAAATGTATAATCCTTTTCTAAAAAGGCACAGTTTGTTACATGCACGTCTGAATAAATCATGTATTACTGTGCAGGTTTATCATGACAGTTATACATATTACTTTCAGCTGAATTAATGCTGTTACCTTGGCTCTAATTTCCTGCATCAGCGACTAGAGCTCGGGAGACAGAGGTGATGCATAATATGTAAACTACCCTTGCATAAGTCACTTCTGGTTTGGTGACAGCAACAGCTTTTCTCAGTGTATTAATTGGCAATCATCAGAGCAGCTGCAACACAGTTATTAAACTAATGTTATACACTAAAAAAATAAGGAATAAAAATACCACACACAGCCAAGGCATAATACGTTTTATTATTTATATGTTAGTGTGTGTGAAATAAATACCAGCCCTTTAATGTTATTTATTTCCCTGGTGTCTAGTGGCACCCACTCTCCTCCAATCTCCATCCCCATTATTTTTTTCTTTCCCTGGTGTCTAGTGGCACCCCTCTCTCTGTGATCACCATCCCTGTTAATTGAATGTATTTCCTTGGTGTCTAGTGGCACCCCAACCCTCCTATTACCATCCTTCTATTTAGGAATGTTTCCCTGGTGTCTAGTGCCACCCCCCTCAATCACCACTCCTGTAGTACCTGTAATAAAAAAACTGTCCCTTCATGCCTTCTTTGTTTTTTTAAAGCTGCAGAAAAAAATGGTCCCTCACCAATCTGTCCCCCCACCTCTACCTCCCACTCAGCTCCCGGCACCCCACACCCTCATTCATCTGAACAGGTCCCAGGGTGAAGATCCACTCTCCTATAGAGGACATATTTTGCTGCTGGAACTGGTGACTGTAATATGAGAAACTAAGGTAAATGAGGTTCAATGTATTTCAATGGGGTTTTCAACTTTCATGCATAACTTGGCCATTTATGCATATTTTGTCACCATATTTTCAACATGGCCTTTTGTGGACCCCACCTCATGAATAATGTCACTGGAATTCCCCAAATCCAGGCCAAAATGCAATTTCCTTGTTGCTTGGTGAAATCACCTTCTGTGTGGAATTTGAAAATAGTCACTGCTTTTGTTCATGAGATGCAGTCATAAGAAGGCTATGTTGAAAATTTGGGGTCAGATATATAAAAATGGCAAAGTTATGTGCCTGCATTGAAATTTTTCTACACTGACTCTTAATGCTGGTAATTGTTGATATTTTCACTCTAAATTTCCAATATAGCCATATTTTTACAACACTTCTTATATGTGAAAGCAGTCATTTTTCAAATCCTGGCCAAACTGACCTGTGGTGAGGAATGATATTGCAGTGGTGTGGAATCACATTTCTGTGTGGATTAGGAAATTTTCAGTACCGGGTTCATGAGGCAGGATAATAAGGTTATGGTGACAATTTGGTTGTGGTTTTCCTAAAATTGGAAGTGCAAGGCCCAGCAACATACATATATGCATCAATGAAGGGATGAGAGCACAGGGGCCGGAGTGCCCTCTGTTCACACAGACAAATGGGGATACCATTGTACTATCTCAGAAAGTATGGATGCATGGGAGCGTAGAGCCCAGAAGGCCCTGCACTCCCACAGGCAAATGATTTGATTACACTATTTCAAAAACTAAGCAAATTTATGGCAAACAACTTTGTTAATGCACTACTTTTGGTTAGAGGGACATAAATAGGGAAATGTGGTGCTAGGGTTTCCAACCCTAACACCTTACCCCTACCCTGCAGGCAGCAACAAGCATGGGGTGTGCCTTGGGGTTGTCAACCCTAATGCTCACCCAATTCCCATATACTGTACTCTACTCATCTCAGTTTATTTACCCATGCAACGGGGTGAGTGTTAGGGCTGACAACCCCATGGCACACCCCACACCTGTTGCTGCCGGCAAGGTAGTGGTATGGTGTTAGGATATAAAAACTGTAACACCATATTTCCTACTTTTGTCTCTTCAACCTTAACTAGTTTTTGCAATATGTGTATATATATATATATATATATATATATATATATAGAGAGAGAGAGAGAGAGAGAGAGAGAGATAGATCTATATATGATATATATTGTATGTATGTGTATATATATATATATATATTATGGTAGCACAGTAGTGCTACCATAGATAGGGTTGAGTAGCACTTTTAAGGTTAAAGGGTCAAATTTTGCACCTTAATAACTTTGCCACCGTTCAACAGATTTGCCTGAAATTTGGTATGCACAATTGGGCATGGTATATGTTGGGAACAGCCAAGTTTTGTATCAGTTAGATATACAGCTGTGGAGTTATTATGCAGCAACCAATGGCGCAATTACACTTTTTTGCGATTTCTTTGCTCTCACCTACAGGTCGCATGGTTTGAGCGACTGGTCTGAAAACTTCAGACAACATGCAGCCAGGGTCCCCAATGTGCCTTTTGTGGATTACATGAAAAAATATTGAAAAGTTCAAAAGTTATTCAAAAAACAAGTTCCCATTATAAGTCAATGGGAAAAGTTAACAAAAAGTTCAACGCTTTCGCAAATGCAGTTTTTACTTTCACAAATGGCCCTTTTACTTTCACAAATCCACCATTTTGTTTTCAATTGGTCATCAGAAAATGCTTGGCATTTAAATTTGGGACCCTCTAGCAACACAATTCTTTTTGTGTTTACCTAGTTGGACCCTGAGGATGCTAGGCATGTCTTTATTTTGAGGCTAAACACCCTAGAAATATGTTTTTCAAGTTTCTGGAATAAGTACTTTTGCAAAGTAGTGTCGCACTCATGAAAGTTTCGCAAATTTTTGTGAAAGCTTTCGGAAATTGCGACACTACTTTTCTAGGCTATGGCAAAATGACAGCAATTCTTTGCCACCCTACTGCAAAAGCACGGTTTGGTCTTTTGGGCTGAAATTTGAAGGGAACGCAGCCAACATATCACAGATGTGCCTTTCAGTATTTTGGTGAAAAAATATTACAGGGAGAAAAAGTTATGGCACTTCAAAATTGATGCTTTTTCCCATAGGATAAATTACGGCTTCCGCCGCATTACAAGAATCTTTGCCGCCCTGCTGCAAAATAACGGTTTGCTCTTTTGGGCTGAAATTTGGAGGGATGAAAGCCAACATCCCACTGATGTGCCTTGTAGTGGTTTGGTGATAAAATATTACAGGGCAGCACAGTGACTGCACTCCAAAGTTAACGCTTTTTGCCATTGGATAACATTACGGCGCCCGTCGCGCCTTTCGGGGCCTGTATCTCGGAAACGGTGCGAGATATGGACTTTTCATCACAAAAATGCTTAGCCCCCAACTAACCAGGAAAGTCATAATTCATATGAAATTTAAATTTTTGTTCTGCATCGTACGGTTCCTGAGATATAAGCAATTTAATATTCTAAGTCCTCATTTTCTGCTCCGAGGCCCAATGTTATGTATACATTCTTTGTTTTCACTGTGTTTTCCAATGCATTTTTGGGAGAAAAGAAGGGTGTGCCCTTTTGTTACTGTGCTAGTTAACATTTCCAGTTGCATTTCCATTACCGTTTGTGGCACCATTACTGTCTACGCCACCATGTGCATTACGGTTTACGTTTTCGCTTGCGTTTGTGTTTCTGTGTCATTTGGCATTATTGTTGCTGTTACCATTACCAGTTTCATTTGAAATTGCGGTACCATCCACATGCGTTATGGTTTGCGTTTTCATCTGCGCTTGCATTTCTGTTTCCTTTGGCATTATTTTTGCTGTTACTGTTACCATTTGCATTTACAATTTCAGTACCATGACCGTGCGCGTAACGGTTTACGTTTCTGTACTCACTTGCATTTGCATTTCTTTTTCCTTTGGTGTTATTGTTGTTGTTACCATTACCATTTGCGTTAACAATTGCGGTTCCGTTCCCATGCACATTACGGTTTGCGTTTCTGTATGCACCTCCATTCCCGTTTCCATTTCTGTTTCCTTTGACATTATTCTTCATGTTAACTTTACCATTTTGCATTAACTATTGCGGTTACGTGGCTATAGTGATTACGTGTTTGTATATTTGATGAGTGTTATTTCACGCTGTTGCTTCTGTTCCTTTCATGTTCTTTTTGCTGTGACACTTAACATTTCCATTTAAAATACCACTACCATCACTGTTTGTGTTACCAGTTGTGTTTTCATATGTGCTTCAATGTCCGTTGCATCACTGTTCACTTTGGCATCACTTTGCACTTGCGTTTCTTTTAACATTTCCTTTACCATTTACATTTCCGTTACCAAGTGCGCCACTGTTGGCACTTCTGTTTGTGTTGCTGTTCCTATTACTATCTCACAAGACATCACATGGTGGGAGCACAGTTTGAGCGACTGGACCGAAAACTTCAGGGAACATGTGTTCAGGGTCCCCGATGTGCTTTTGAAGATTTTGTGAAAACATATTGAACGGTTCAAAAGTTATTCAAAAAACAAGTTCCCATTATAAGTCAATGGGAAAAGTTAAAAAGTTTGAAAGTGCCGCAAATGCAGTTTTTACTTTCACAAATGGCCCTTTTACTTTCGCAAATCCACCATTTTGTTTTCAGTTGGTGATCAGAAAAATGCTTGCCATTTAAATTTTGGACCCTCTAGCAACCTAATTCTTTTTGTATTCACCTAGTCGGAGCCTGAGGATGCTAGCCATGTCTTTATTTTGGTGTGAAACACCCCAGAAATATGTTTTTCAAATTTCTGAAACAAGTACTTTCACAGAGTACTTTCGCACATGCGACACTTTCGTGCTATTTTGAGAAAGCTTTCACAAAGTTTGACAGTACTTTCGGGGCTCGTATCTTGAAAACGGTGCAAGATACAGATTTTTCTTCACGAGTTGCATAGCCCTTTGGGCTATGTAACACAAAACGGTAGCCAAGAAAATAATGATTTCTGTGAAGTGTAAATTTTTTTTCTACATCATTCGGTTGCTGAGATATTACCAATCAAGTACTTCCAATGCTCATTTTAAGCTTCAAACCCCATTACAATGCATACATATATGCACTAATTAGCAAAAGGAAAACCCCAGCCTCTCCCTACAAAACAGGGTACTAAATGAGAAAAATACTGAGGTAGAAAGGTCAGTGGGGGATGCTACAACAGAAGGTAAAGCCATCAAAAAATGGAGAGCAATGAGTACCAATGCCCGTAGTCTGGGTAACAGGCTTCCTGAATTAGTGGCCTTGATGGAGGAGGAACATCTGTATATCGTGGCAGTCACAGAAACATGGTACACACAAAACCATGACTGGGACGTAAACATACCAGGATACACTATCTACAGGATGGACAGGGAGGGTAAAATAAGAGGAGGAGTAGCTCTTTACATAAGGGAAGGAATAAAAGCAACAGAACAAAAGGATAAACAGGGAGGAGAAGAAGCACTGTGGGTAAATTTGGAGACAGGCAATGGCACCACAATCCGCACAGGGGTTTTATACAGACCCCCTTCTCAGGGGGAGGAAATGGACAACGAAATGATAGAAAGTATACTTAGAATGGCAGAAAAAGGGAGATATTTCTGATGGGTGATCTGAATATGCCAGATGTTAACTGGAGTGCAGTTGCAGCAGCCACTTTGAAGAGTGGGGTTATTCTAGATGCCCTACAGGGGGCATGCCTTAGACAACTAGTATTGGAGCCCACTCGAGAGGGAGCAATCTTAGACCTGGTTCTCTCAAATGAAGATGGAGAGAGGATCACAGATGTAGAAGTGGGTAGCCATCTGGGAACTAGTGACCATCGAACAGTATGGTTCACAGTAAACACAGCAATAGAGTCAAGCCATACAAAGGCAAAAGTACTGGACTTTAGGAGGTTTGACTTTGCCAAAATGGGTGAGTGCCTAAGGAATGCACTAGCAAATGGGCAGGAAGGAGGGGTGGAAGAACAATGGGGAATAATAAAAACTGCCATCACAGAGGTAATGAGCCTTTGTGTGAAGCAAATAAACAAAATAAAACAATGTAAGAAACCACTATGGTTCTCAAAGGAAGTGGCAGTGAAGGTTCAAGAGAAAAAGAAAGCATTCAGGAAGTACAAGGAATCGCAGAAGGAGCAGGACAGAGAACTGTATCAGTTAAAGCAAAAGGAGGCTGGGAAGGCAGTCAGAACAGCAAAGGCCCAAACCGAGGAAAAGATAGCCAACTCAATTAAGAAGGGATAAAACCTTTATAGGTACATCAGGAGCGGAGGAAGACCAAGGAGGGATAGTGAGGCTTAATAAAGGGGAGGGAGGGTGGGCAGAGGGAGACTGTGAAAGGCAGAGATACTAAACAAATATTTTTGCTCAGTATTTACAAATGAAGAGGGGGAGGTACCTAAAACAAACAGTAGAAACACTCTGGATGCAGAAGTTGATAACAGCCCATTTACAGAAGAAAGGGTTCTGAAAGAACTCTTAAAACTGAAGGTGGACAAAGCAATATGGCCTGATAGGATTCATCCCAGAATTCTAAAAGAACTAAGGGTAGAACTAGTGACACCACTGACTACCCTTTTTAACAAATCATGGGAGGATGGGGTGGTACCCGAGGACTGGAGGAGGGCAGATGTGATTCCCCTTCACAAAAGTGGGAGCAAGGCAGAAGCAGGAAACTACAGACCTGTTAGTTTAACCTCAGTGATAGGGAAAATGATGGAATCACTTCTGAAGGAAAGAATTGTCGAGTATCTAGAGGCCAGAGGGGCACAGGACCCTAGGCAGCATGGATTCACAGCGGAAAGGTCATGCCAGATGAATCTGATAGATTTCTTTGACTGGGTGACCAAAGTAGTAGATCAGGGAGGGGCTGTGGACATGGCCTACCTAGACTTTAGCAAGGCATTTGACACAGTCCCACACAAAAGATTAATATACAAGTTAGCCAGCCTGGGAGTGGGTCCCAAGATGACATCCTGGGTAAAGAATTGGCTGGAGAATAGGACACAGAGAGTAATAGTAAATGGAGTCCACTCAGAAGAAAGGAGGGTTACTAGTGGGGTACCGCAGTGTTCAGTATTAGGACCGGTCCTCTTCAATGTCTTTATAAGTGACATTGCAGAGGGACTGGAAGGAAAAGTATGTCTCTTTGCAGATGACACAAAGATCTGCAACAGAGTTGATGCACAGGGTGGGGTGGAAAGGATGAGAAGGGACTTGGCAAGGTTAGAGGAATGGTCAAATGTATGGTAGCTTAGATTCAATGCTAAGAAGTGCAAGGTAATGCACCTGGGAAACAAAAACCCAGGGGAAGAGTACACAATGGGGGGTGAGATACTAACAACAACAAAAATGGAAAGGGACCTGGGGGTAGTCATATCAGATGACCTAAAGGTGGGCAAGCAATGTGAGAGGGCAGCAAGGAGGGCTGAGGGGATGCTGGGATGCATAGGGAGGCATCACCAGTAGAAAACAGGAAGTTATTATCCTCTGTACAGACAGCTGGTGAGACCCCATCTGAGTACTGTGTGCAGTTCTGGAGACAATCTCCGCAAAGACATAGACAGGATGGAAGCTGTCCAGAGGAGGGCAACTAAAACGGTGCAGGGTCTGCACCGGAAGACATATGAAGAGAGACGAAAGGAGCTTAATATGTATAGCCTCGAGGAAAGGAGGGAGAGGGGGGACATGATAGAAACGTTCAAGTACCTCAAAGGAATCAACAAAGTCCAAAACGGTAGCATCTTTCAGAAAAGAGGTGTGCAAGAACAAGAGGGCACAATTTGAAGATAGAGGGGGGCAGCTCAGAGGTAATTTAGGGAAGTATTTTTTCACAGAGAGGGTTGTGGATGCATGGAACGGCCTTCCGGAGGAGGTTGTGGAGTCAAAATCAGTGGTGGAATTCAAGCTTGCATGGGACAGTCATAAGGCCATTCTAGTGGGTGGGGGTAGGAAGAAGTAGGCTGCTGGTTAACTAGGATCTGCAGCTTATCCAGTAGGTAGGGAAATGGGCAGACTGGGTGGGCCAAGCGGTCCTTATCTGCCATCAAATTCTATGTTTCTATGTTTCAAATTCTATGTTACATTCTTTGTACACACTGTGTTTCTGTATGCACCTGTTTGGAAAACACAGGGTATGTGCTTCCATTACTGTTACAGTTACTGTTTTCAGTTGTGTTTATATCCCCCTTTGCATTACCGTTCCCGTCTATGCCACTGTGTGCGTTACCCTTTGCGTTCTCATTTGTGCTTGTATTACCATGTGTGCCACTGTTTGTGCTTCTGTTTGCATTGCTGTTCCTGTTACTATGTCACAAGACATCACGTGGTGGGAGGGCCCCACACTCCTGCCACCGCATTACATTCACTATTTCTCGTCATCATTCTCAAAAAGAAGAGAAATTAGATGCAAAAAACTCCATTTAATGCATTAGTTAGGGTTGTTCCACAGCAACAAAGTGAGGAAATTTGGTGTTAGGGTTGGAGCATTCTCTCGAGCCCACACCTCACCGCATCAGGGTGCACATTGGGGTTGTCAGTCCCAACTCCTCACCCCATTCTCCCATACCTCTGCTTCTTCACACATGTAATGGGGTGAGAGTTATGGACTTGTGACTCCAATGCGCACCCCGATGCCAGTTGGGGTGTGGGCGGGGGGTCCAAGGGTGCTTTCAACCCACCACGCCGATTTCCTCACTTTTGTCACTGTGGAACAACTCCTAACTAATGCATTAAACTGAGTTTTTGCCTCTAATATATATATATATATATATATATATATATATATATATATATATATAAATTGTCATGTAGTGCCAGTATAGTTAGGGTTGGCCAACAGGTTCTATGTTAAACACCTAACTTTGCACCTTAATAGCTTTGGCACCACACCATTCAACAAAATTACATAAAATTTGGCATGCCTTGTCTATGAGGTAATCTCTAAATATGTGGAATGTTTTGTGATGGCAGTTTGTATGCTTTCGTGAGATATGCATATGTCATTTTTGTGTAGAAGGCTACTTTTCTGCCAGTACTTAATATGGTTTGTTTTTGCGCTCGGCTACAGCAGAGGTGGAACAGAATTTTTTTTTTAAACTGTCAGGGTTGAAGCAGCTTGTGCCAAGGAAGTGCCTTTCAGAGGTTTTCATAAAAAAAATATTAACTAGCTCCTGAGTTATAAGGATTTATATTTTTTTAAATAAAACACTTTGATATGACATGAAAAATTATATATTGTGAGAGCATTTTGATTGTCACACTTTCTGCTCATGATACAAAAATATGTTTTATGTGTCATGATGGCTGCCACCTTGATTTTTCCCCAAACTAAAAAACATGGAAAATACTTAAACATGATTTAATTTTAAAAAGGAAAACACCTGAATCTAGCTAATCAGTTCTCATTTAGCTAGATTCTGGTATATGTTTTTTTTTTAAATATATCCAAAAATACCTTTTCTAGGCACTCCAAATTTCAGTATTCCCAGTTTAGCAAGAGGAGCTGTTCATCCTTATTCTCTGTATTTGAACAGTGGGACTTTCATGGCATCTGCAGCTGCAGATGGAGATATGCTGCCCACTGCAGTGCCAGCAGGCAATGTTTTTTTTTTTTATCTCCCAGTCTAAATTTCTCTCTCCCTGTCTGTCTTAGCTCTATCTTTCTTTCTGTCTTTATATCTTTATTTCTATCTATCTATCTATCTATCTATCTATCTATCTATCTATCTCCCCATCTTCTTTTTTTAATTTTTTATTCCCTCCTCCTCCTAGCTCAGCCAGCCCTCCATCTTGTGTTCCCATCAAACAATTAAATTAAGTGGACCGGGGTGTCTACACCTGGTACCTCTTACCAACCCCCTCCTCTCCAGGTCACCCTGCAATTTATAGGTGGTGACATTGGGGTGCCCACACCCAGTGCCAGTGTTGAGTTAAAACAACATTTGGCTGCCAAATCTTCAGTCTTGGATCCTGTAGTGAATTACATTTTCAACCTGCAAAATAACAAAAAAGGCCCTCAGTGTCTATTTTTTTACTAACCTGTAAAAAAGAAAACAGTCCCTAGCCAATCTGTCTCCAACAGACCCCCAACCACCCCAGCTCAACTCCCACACAGAACCCACCATGCCAGACCAACCCCATACACCCTCACTCAGTTGAAAATATCACACAACATAGATTCACTCTGTGTCTGGAGGTATGTCTCACTGCTGGAACTGGTGACTGCAATATGAGAAAATAAGATAAGCTCAGGTTTGAAATTTTATTCATTTGTTAATATTTTGACACCAAATTTTCAACACATGCTTTTTGTGACCCATCATCATGAATAAGGGTGGTGAAATTTTTCAAATCCATCCCAAAAGGTGATTTCCTGGTCACTGCCTGAAATCACCTTTCATGGGGGGGGGGACTGAACATACTTTACATTTTTATCTACTGGCTTCATTACGTGGGGTAATATGAAAGCTATGTTAAAAATGTAATGCACATATATGGTAAAATGAGAAAGTTATGAGTGAAAATTGAAATATTTCCAAAAGGGGAATTTGCAGTCACTGCATGAAACCAAATATTTCAACATTCATAACTTTGCTGATTTTTTTCATTTTTCCATTAAATATGTGTTTGTTTGTTTGTAAAAGTTTATTCCTTAGGAACATTCCAAGGAAAAGGATGGCCCATTTCAGTGCAAACTCATTTTCAATGAGGTCCACATATCTTGATCTTTTAGGGACCCTACCTCACGAACAAGGCAGGTGAAAATTTTCAAATCAATCCCAAAGGTGATTTTGCAGTTGCTCTGGGAAATCATGTTTTGGGTGGGATGTGAAACGTTTTGCCTACCGGGTTCATGAGCTGGGGTCATAAGAAGACTATTTTCAAAATTTTGGTGTACAAATATGGTAAAATTACCAAGTTATGAGTGAACATTTAAATAGTTCAACATTTATCATAACTTTGCTTATTTTGAATATTTTTGACTCCAGACATTCAAAATAGTCTTGTGGTGCAAAATGACATTTCAGCCAGTATTCTGTAAATGTCATATGTTTATAAGGAGGAGTCATAAAATGACTGTCTTGAAAATTTAGGGTCAAAATAAAAAAATAGAATTAAGGAACATTGTGTGCAGTACCAGCCTTCACCCCAATGAGTAGTGCTTTGTGATTGTGTGCCAGTGAGCTGAGTTTGGGGGCAAGCTCAGTGGCCCAGCTAGATAGGCTAAGTTTGGGGGGATGGTGCTGTCATGCGATACCAACCCCAGTCTGAGAAGGGTAGATACAGGGTTTGCCGCAAGTAGCATTTAGTGACGAGAACACTTCTCTAAACCTAGGACCTGCACCTCTCCACCTGGTGGTGCCAGAGGGTCCTGTGCTTTTGCTGAGACATGGACTCTCTGCCCTCTGTATCTGTATCTGTGGCAAGATGGAAGTGTAAGGCCCATGCAGCCCTTTGAATTATTGACATCTGTTGCTGTATGGATGTGCAGAGACCACAGGGCCCTGTACGTCCCCAGGTGGATTGAGTCTTCGCATGGTGCAGGGCACAGAGGGCCTCTCATGTCTTCATCTGCTCATGTAGGTCACTGAATGAGGATATTATTACAACACCTCAAAAAAAAGAAATGTCCTTGCAAAAAAACTGTGTTACTGCACCAGTTAGGGTTCAACTTAATGCCACAAAAGCAGGGAATAGTGGCATTAGGGTTTTCAACCATAACTCCCCACCCTCACCCCTAAGCAGCAACAAAAAAAAACAGGAAGGTTTTGGATCTCTGGAGTCTTTGCAAATCAGTGGTGGGGTCTTTCTTGGGGTTGCCAGCCCTGATGCTTACCACCTTCTCTGAGCAAGCAAGGTCAGATGTATATATTTGTTCATGTGAGTCCCTGTGGACCCTGCATGAAGAAAGCTACTACAGATTCTGTTGGCAACATGTGGTAATACATACTTCTCTAACCTTGAAAAGTGTATCACTATGAGGTACTGGCTTGGAGCTGTGCCTTGTGCTTTGGACAGTAGGCTACAGGCTGGTGGGGGAGGGGTGAGCATTACAGTTGACAACCCCAAGGATGACCCCACCACTGATTCACCAAGACTCTGGTAACTTAAACTCCTAATGTTTTTTTTTCCTTCTGCTGTTAGGGAGAGGGGTTGTGAGTTAGGGCTAAAACCCAAACACATTTCCCTACTTTTGTGGCACTTAGTTGAACCCTAATTTGTGCACTAATGCTTTTTTTTTGCAAAGAATGTCCTTTCATTTTGACACAGCAGAATTATATTCTCATTCAGACAGCTCCAGGATGCACACATGCAGGTTCCTCTTGTCCTTCCATCAAGGAAAAATTCTGTCTACCTACAGAACTGAAAAATTCATGGGGCTGTCTCATGGAGTGTGGAAGCACAGGACTCACTGCGCCCTGAGCTTTCATGTGGCCACAGATACAGATACACATGCACAGGGCAAAGAGTCCATCTCTCAAGGCAAAGAGTCCATCTCTCAGACAATTCCAACAGCCTTCTGCCACCTATGGGTGCAGAGGTACAGGGCCTTTTGCCAATAGAACAGTTCTCTTTAATATGATAACTGAGCCCTTTTGGGCAACCCTGCATCTTTCCTTCCTCAGATGGAAGGTAGTGTTGCATAATAGTGCTATCCCTCTAACCTCACTCCATCCACCTGGCTCAATAAGCTCACCCCAAAGCTCAGCTCACCAGCTAGAGATCACAAAATGTTACCCACTGGAGTAAAGGCCGTCACTACACATTATGTGTTTGACCTCAGATTTTCAACATAGTATTTTTTTACTCCCTCTTATAATTATGACATGTGGCATTTATAGTATACATTGTATGAAGCATTATTTTGATCATACATAAAACAAAAAATGTCTCATCCAGGATTTAAAAAAACAACACCTGTCACATTTATCAGGTGGTGTGAAAAAATAGCTATGTTGAAAGTTTGAAGGGAGAATGTTAAACGTTTGTGAAGTTAAGCATGAATGTTGAACTGTTTCAATGATCACTCACAATCTGGTCAGTTTACTACATTTTTGCACCAAACTACACCAGATTTTCAACATAGCCTCCTTATGACTACACCTCAAGAACTTGGCAGGTAAAAATGTTCAAATCCTGACTGAAACATTATTTTGCCCAGCAACAGTGACATCACCTTTTGACAGGCATTTGAATAATTTCAATTGCCTTGTTCATGAGGTGGGGTAACAAAAAGGCCATGTTGAAGGTTTGGTGGAAAAATATTGAAAATTTGTGAAGTTATGAGTGAACATTGAAATAGTTCGACATTCATTCATAACTTGGTTATTTTACAATGTTAAAAATCAAGGGCCAGATATTCAAAAGGGTTGCACATGGCTCAACAGGGTTGTGCCTTGTGCAACCCACCAATGCACCCCGGCACGATATTCAAAGGGGCAAGTTGCACTGCGCAACTCCTGATGTGCTGGGGCTCATTGGTAATGTATGCAGTGCAAGTGCAGGGGGCGTGTTCATGTATATGTGGCACATCCCTATATTCAGCCCAGGATGTGTGGCGCATATGCTGGCACAACTCCACCTTGCACCACTCAGGGGTGCACAAAGTTGTGCCTGGTAAAAGGAACAACTCCTGGCCACCAACAGGTGAGCTGCCATATTGCAGGGTGCAACACGGCAGCCACCAGCCATGGGTGGCCACCCACCCACCCACAACACTGTCCACAAGCTCCCTGCCCCAGGAGCGACATGCCCCCCATCACCCGATCATGGGCATATGAGTAGAATATCCCCAGTGGTCTAGTGGAACCCTCCCATACCCAAATTCAGGTGGATATAGGGAAAGGAATCCTGGTGGTCCAGTGATACCCCTTCCCCACACACTCACTGAGGTTCCCCACCACCCAGCACCCCCCCAGTCAGCGGCGGGTGGCACCACCCCACCCACATGCCACCTGCCAACTGACAGTGTACAGTACTGTCCGTATGCCTATTGGTCCACTGCATGGGCCAATGGGCATACAGACCATATTGTACTACACAGGCTCAATATGTGAATATCCAGTAAAATATCACTTACAGTGTATCATGCTTTTACCCATTATTTCTAATGAATTTGCACAATGCAGATCTGCTGAGTGGCAGTTTCAATGCAGTCTTTCCTTTTATACATTTTTACAATGTGTTTTTCTAGAATATGCCAACTGATTACTATATACTCTATTTAGTCTGGTTAGTTCACAGAAGATGTGGCATCTTATTTTCAGTGGGGCTGTACACCTACATAATATTATGCTGCATTGCATAAAATCAGAACATGCTGAAAACAATATTTTACATCTGGACTAGGCTACCCTGAATAAATACATTATAAACATGGTGAAATCATGACCTCATTGAAAACAAGATATTGCATCTAATCTGGGACATCCTGAGTAAATACAGTGCAAAAATGTGTAAAATGATGATCCCTATGGGAATGAGATGTAGCATCTTCCCTGTATTATCCAGGATACAAAATATAGGATAAGAAATATTTAAAGGAAATCTACTGTAAACTGAACTTTACTGTGTTCCATATAATCAAGACTGACATAAACAGTTTATTGTTTTATAACATATTAGATTGCAGTATTTATTTTGAATGTTGCTGCCATAAAGATGATGTGTGTGTGTGTTTGTGTATGTGTGTGTGTGTGCTGTAATAATAAACTATGTCTGAAACAGTGCCTATCAGATACTGTCTTAAGAGGTTAGAAAAACAGTGCAAACCTTTTTTAGAGATTCCTTGCTGAAAAAGGATGACATTTATGAGGTATGAATCTTTCTTGAAAGAGGATACCTGCCCAACTGAAGCTAGTAGGAAGAAAACGTTTAAATACTAAATATTTAAATGTGCAAGTTGTTGCATTTTGAAGGGGGTAAACAAATCTACAGTTTAACAGGCAATCAATTTTTACCAAGCTGTTTCACTTTCCTAATGGCCATCTGATAAGCAGTTTGGAGTTCTGTCTACAACATTCTAAACAGAAAGAATGGAGTATTTAACTGCCATAGTGACTTACTGTTATGGAAGGATACACTGAAAAGTACTAAAGAATGCGTTCCATGGTATGCCGGTTTTTCCTAGCTAAAGCAAGATGACTGTAAGCTCCATCCACAGCCATATAAATGGCAATGTTATGAGTAAATGTTCAGTCCCCATTGAAGGACATTAAACATTTCATACCTTATTTCCTCATATCACATTCACCAGTTCAAGCAGCGAGACATCTTTACAAGTAGAACTCTACAGAACTCTGCCCCAAGTGGGCACGTCCAGAGCCAGAAGCTGCTCCTCAGCCTCCCCTGGATGTGGCACATCTCCAGCCACTGACCCCATCGCCCAAGCACCCTGCAAGAACTCTGCCCCGAGTGGGTGCTTCCAGAGCCAGAAGTGGCTCCTCAGCCTCCCTGGCACGTGGCGCTTCTCCTGCCACCATCCCCACTGCCAAAGCAGCCCACAAGGTAGGCTTCCTACTCAGATACAGCACTGGACTGAACCCAAGTTATGGCTTTTATTCTGATTGGCTCTGCGAGTGGACACGGACTTTCTCATTGGTCCACTTGCAAAACCCTACTTTGCCATTGGACAAGCTCTCCAAGCCAACCTGAAGCTGAGCTAGGGCCCACTGCTACCTCTGAGTGGGCTCGGCTTACGGCATTTCTCTGTCTATTATTTCACTCTCATTATTTGTCCTACTTGAGCTGTGATCATGAATATGTGGCTAATTCAGCTATTTTGTAATGCGTGCAAATATCTGCCTTGTCTAGCCTTAGCCTCAGAACTGTGTGATATATTTGCCTATCTGGGTTACCGCTGCAAGAAATGCTACTTAGTCCTTGTGTGATACAGCATTTCTTTGAAACTGTTTTAGAGACCTAGAACTGTGCTTTTGCTTGACTTCTGTGACTCTATTTACCTCTGCATTTACAACACTCTCTCTTTTTCTCTCTTTCTTGATCTAATACTCCCCTTCCCCGGCTGCTTTCTCACCCCGCCTTCCACCTCACTACCTGAGATAGCCCCCCACCTGCTTCTGGTTAATTTCTATGTAGTGTTCTATTACCTAACACCTGCTGTTTGACTGTCTCCTACTGTCTGATCCCTGCCCACCATTTCTTCCTGCCCCCTCCCACCAATTAGCACTTTATCTGCTTCTAAATTGAACTGGCCTCCATGCTGTTCTTCCCTCTACATAACTATTCCCTGAGTGGGTGTTTCCAGTGCCAAAAATGGCTCCTTGGTCTCCCAAAGACTTGGCACTTCTCCTGCTGCCATCCTCACCACCAAAGCAGCTTGCAAGGTAGGCTCCCTTCCCGGATACAGCACCAGACTGAGCCCGGGTTATGGCTTTTATTCTTATTGAATCTGAGAGCAGACACAGACTTTTTCATTGATCCAGTCGCAAAACCCTGCATTGTCATTGGACAAGCACTCCAAGATGATCTGAAGCTGAGCTAGGTCCTGCTTCCACCTTGGAGCGGGCTCAGCTTATGGCATTTCTCTCTATTATTTCTCACTCATTGTTATTTTGTCCCACCCACCCACCCTCCAGCACCAACCTCTATTAAATCCCTCTAAGCCTCTCCCTCAGTTCCTCCTTCATTCTCTCATTGGCCTGATGCAACTTAGCCATTCCCTGGGCTCTCACTGTCTACCTCAAACCCTTACCACTAATGGCAAGCCACTAACACCTACTAAAGCCCTCCTATAAGACCGCAGCTTGTCCCAATACTATCTTCATGTTGCTGTTAGCTGCGCTTCCCATTTACTGCATTCTTGTCTGGACAGCTCACTCAATTCTGCTAGTCAGCTTATCCTTCCCTTTATCCTCCAAGATCTCACTGTTTCTTTAATTTCTCCTCTGCTGCTGACTAGTCTCTGACACTGACTAAGCCATCCTGCAAGACTACAGCTTTTCCAAATAATTATCCTGTGCTACTGTTCACTACATTTCCCAACAACTGCATTCCTGTCTGGACCCTGCTCATTCATTTCTGCTGAGGCTGCTTATCCTTCCTTCTAGCTTCCTTCTTCGTTGTCAAGCCATTACTGATTATTACATCCCCTCTATCCTTAGCCCTCTCCCTATTGATAGGCTGCATTAACATCACTAATTGGGCTTCGCTCTTCTGGCTCCTGTTTCTCTGCTGAAATAGCCAAGTTTACAACAATTTGGTCACTGACACAAGAAATGTCTTGCACAATCTTGGTTCTTCCATTTCTAGAAGGTATACTGTTTTGCACCCTGATACCCTGTCCTGCATCTCCAAACACAACAATTTCCAAAAGTTCAGCCGAGTATGTACCCTGTCTGGATAACTCCAAATATGCTGCATTACTTGTTCTCGAAGAAAACATCAATCATTATGTGTTGTATGGCACCCAATCTACATACCAGTGGAGCACCACTGAACAAGTAATTCCCACATGCCGCATTATGCATCATTACAACATCCCTGTCAAGATAGCTTCTGCCAGAGAACAGGCAGAGAACACCAAGTGGAAGGAGCTGCTGCTATAATCATACTTTTCTACTGGGACTAAAGAACTAGAGCTCTACTACTGGGACCTTCAATTTAGGGGTAAAAACAAAACAAAACAAAAAAAAAGTGTTAGTGTGTTTTTCTGAGTTGGCTGAAGTGAATTGTTATCTATGCAATTACCTAGGTGTTTGTCTGAGTTGGCTGAAGTGAATTGTTAACTGTGCAGTTATCTAGGCATTTGTCTCAGGTGGATGAAGGGAATTGTTATCTGTGCAATTAACTAAGTGTAGAAAGAGTTGTAAAGTAGGGGGAGTGGCTTAGCTAGAAGGATGCCTGGTTAAAGCCAGATTTAAAAACTTCCCTAGAAAGCTTCTGCCAGAGAACAGGCAGACAGATCCAAGAGGAAGGAGCTGCTGTCATAACTATACTTCTCTACTGGGCCTAAAGAACTAGAACTCTACTACTAGGACCTTCAATTTAGGGTAAAATAAAACAAAACACAAAAAAAAGAGTTAGCGTGTTTGTCTGAGCTGGCTGAAGTGAATTGTTATCTGTGCAGTTATATAGGTGTTTGTCTCAGGTAGCTGAAGGGAATTGTTATCTGTGCAATTAACTAAGTGTAGAAAGAGGTGTAAAGTAGGGGGGAGTGGCTTAGCTAGAAGGAAGCCAGGTTAAAGCCAGATTTAAAAACTGCCCTAGATAGCTTCTGCCAGAGAACAGGCAGAGAACACCAAGAGGAAGAAGGTGCTGTTATAACTATGCTTCTCTACTGGGACTAGATTGCCCTACTTCCCTCCCCTCCCCCACCCTAAGCCAGTTCTACTTTTATAGGCACAGGATTTGACTGACAACAGAAACTTCCTGTTTGGGAGCAGGAAGTGAATGTTCACAGAGCCACAAAAGACTCACCATCCTAGAAGAAAAAGAGTAGTTCTCTGTCCTCTCCCCCCTTAGATGCTGGAGGTCTGAATCTGAGCAAGTAAGGAGACGACTAAGAAATATAGGAACTTCTGGTCTCAGAACAGGAAGTTCAGGAGTTTAAAGGGCACAGAGGCAGTAAGTAAGTAGGGAGAAAAAAATAAAAATAAAATAAAAAAATAAATACATTAAAAGAGGAAAGAGTAAGTATTCCAAACAACAGTTAACGGACCAGAAATAAGACATGATGGGAGTGGTGCAGTGCAGTGGCAGTGGAGCAGCAGTCTTCTGGGAGACTTTCTGGAGGATGCAGTGTTGTCCCATATACAGGCACCTCTCTGGGCTGAAGGAGGAGGTTGCGCATCTCCAGGTTGAATTGGCCAGGATTTGAGGGACCTCTTCTCCCACTCAGGGACCACCAGGGCCACTGCCATTGCCTCAGTGGTTGCCAAGAAAGAGGAGCGTTTGGACCATATTGGGATCAAGGAGGGTGAGGGTGGTGGAACAGAGGCACATCCCTCCAGTTGTACCTCTCCACAATTCATATGCTGTTCTGGCAAAGTTTGGTTCCTCTAAGGAGGCAACCACAGTGGAGACCAAGGAGGATGCTGGGAACCTCCACAAAGGAGACCCAGAGGAGGGTGGCATGGAACCACACAGGGGAAGGTAACAAATCCTGGTGGGGGACTCCATTGTTAGGAGGGTATAACTGGGAGAGGAAGGGGAGAGGGAGGTAAGGTGCCTGCCTGGCACCATGGCTTGGAGGGACAGGGAGTTAATCCTCAGGATCACCAGCACAGCTGCACGGGGGAGGGAGCTGGATGTCATTGTCCACTGTGGGACAAATGATCTGGCTGAGAATGGGATAAGAGCAGTGCAGGAAGAGTTTGTGGCATTGGGGAGGTGTCTTAGACAAGTAGCACACACGGTATCCTTTTCGGAGGTGCCACCTGTCTATGGCATGGGTGAGGCTAGGGTACTCCACACCGTACGATTCAATCAGTAGTTGAAAAACTGATGCAGAGCTCAGAGATTTGGCTACACTGGGGACTGGGTGTCCAGCTGGAGTGATTCAGGCCTATACTGGCATTCTGGTCTGCATCTGTCCAGGAAGGGAACTAGGAACCTAGGTGATAAGTTTAAATGATTCATTGGCAAGCATTTAAACTAGCCAAGGGGGAGGCACTGGAAAGGAGCAGGAAAATCCTAGCCCCCCCCAAAAAAAAACAGGGTAATAAGTGAGGTAAACACCAAGATTGAGATTTTGATAGGGAGAAGGGCAAAGGTAAATGGAAAAAAATGACAAAGGCAATAAGGACAGGGATGGGGCAAAAACGGGTAAGACCATCAAGAAATGGAGGGTAATGAGTACCAATTCTCATAGTCTTGGTAACAAGCTCCATGAGCTGGTGGCCTTGATGGAACAGGGATGTCTGGATATCGTAGCAGTCACAGAAACATGGTACACAGAGAACCATAGCTGGGATGTTAACATACCAGGGTACACATCCTAAAGGAGAGACAGGGAGGGGAGAAGAGGGCGAGGTGTAGCTCTCTATGTAAGGGAAGGGAAGGGATAAAAGCAACAGAACAAAAGAGTAAACAGGGAGGAGAGGAGGAACTGTGGGTCATCTTAGAGACAGGAAATGGCACCACAATCCGTACAGGGGTTGTATACAGATTCCCATCTCAGGGGGAGGGAATGGACAAGAATATGATAGAAGGCATCCTTAGGATGGCAGAGAAAGGGGAGATACTGTTGATGGGGGAACGTGAATATGCCAGATGTTAACTGGAGCACCTTTGCTGCAGCCACATCCAAGAGCAGGACCATTCTCGAAGCCCTACAGGTGGCATGCCTCAGACAGCTAATTTTGGAACTCACTCATGAGGGAGCAATCTTAGACCTCATATTCTCAAATGGGGACAGTGAGAGGATTTCAGATCTAGAAGTGGGTAGCCATCTGGGAACAAGTGACCACCAAACAGTGTGGTTCATGATAAACTCAGCCAGAGTCAAGCCATACAAAAGTGAAGGTATTGGACTTCAGGAGGGCTGACTTTGGCAAGATGGGAGAGTGCCTTAGAAAAGCACTAGCAAACAGGCTTGAAAGAGGGGTGGAGCAACAATGGGGAAACATCAAAACTATGGTCACAGAGGCAACAAGCCTTTGTGTGAAGCAAATAAACAAATCAAAATGAAAGAAAATGCCACTATGGTTCTCAAAAGAGGTGGTGGGGAAGGTTACGGAGAAAAAGATAGCATTTAGGAAGTATAAGGAAACACAGAAGGAGCAGGACAGAGAACTGTACCAGTTAAGGCAGAAGGAAGCAGGGATGGAAGTCAGAATAGCAAAGGCCCAAACTAAAGAAAAGACAGCCAACTTAAGAAGGGAGAGTGAGGCTGAATAGAATGGATAGTGGGTGGGCAGAGAAGGACAGTGAAAAAGCGGGGATACTGAATGAATACTTCTGCTCAGTATTCACAAAACAGGAGGAGAGGGAGGTGTCTTATCCAATTACTGGTAACAGAAGCACTCTGAATAGGGGGATCGACACCAGTCCTTTCATTGAGAAGAAAGAGTTCTGAAAGAACTCCTAAAACTGAAGGTGACAAAGCAATGGGGCCTTGTGGAATTCACCCCAGAATTCTAAAAGAATTAGGGGGAGAACTAGCGACACCACTGACTATCCTTTTTAACAAATCATGGGAGGATGGTGTGGTACCTGAGGACTGGAGGAAGTTGGATGTGATTCCCTTTCACAAAAGTGGGAGCAAGACAGAGGCAGGAAACTACAGACCTGTCAGTTTGACCTCTGTGGTAGGGAAAGTGATGGAATCACTTCTGAAGGAAATAATTGTTGAGTACTCAGAGGCCAGTGGGGCACAGGACCCAAGGCAGCATGTGTTCACAGTGGGAAGGCCATGTCAGATGATTCTAATTAATTTCTTTAACTGGGTGACCAAAGTAGTAGACTAGGGAGGCGCTGTGGACATGGACTACCTAGACTTTAGCAAGACATTTGACACAGTCCCACACAAAAGATTAATAATCAAATTAACCAGCCTGGGAGTGGGTCCCAGGGTGATAGCCTGGGTTAAACATTGGCTGGACAACAGGACATGGAAGGTAATTGTAAATAGAGTCCATTCTGAAGAAAGGGGGGTTACTAGTGGGGTACAGCAGGGTTCAGTACTGGGTCCAGTCCTTTTTAATGACTTTATAAGTGACATTGCAGAGGGACTGGAAGGAAAAGTATGCCATTTTGCAGATGACACAAAGCTCTGCAACAGGGTTAATACACACAGAGGTGTGGAAAGGATGATAAAGGACTTGGCAGGGTTGGAGGAATGATCAGAAGTAATGAAGCTTGGATTCAATGTAAAGAGTGCAAAATAATGCACCTGGGAAACAAAAACCCAGGGGAAGATTATGCAATGGGGAGGGAGGTAGTAACAACAACAAAAATAGAAAGGGACCTGGGGGTAATCATATCAGATGACCTTAAGGTTGGCAAGCAATGTGAAAAGGCAGTGGGGCTGGGGGATACTGGGATGTATAGGAGAGGCATCACCAGCAGAAAACAGGAAGTTGTTAATGCCTCTGTACAGATAGCTGTTGAGAACCATTCTGGAGTACTGCGTCCAGTTCTGAAGACCCCATCTCTGCAAGGACATAGACAGGATGCAGGCAGTCCAGAGGAGGGCAACTAAAATGGTGCAAGGTCTGCAAGAGATGCCATATGAGGTGAGACTAAAGGTGCTTAATATGTATGCCCTTCAGGAAAGGGGGAAGAAGGGGGACATGATAGAAACTTTTAAGTACCTCAGTGGAATCAACAAAGTCTAAGAGGGTAGCATCTTTCAGAAAAAGAGATGTGCAAGAACAAGGGGACACAATTTTGAAGATAGAGGGGGGGTTAGTTCAGGGGCAATGTGAGGAAGTATTTTTTCATAGAGAAGGTGGTGGACACATGGAACAGCCTTCCTGAGGAGGTTGTGGGGTCTAAAACTGTGGGATAATTCAAAAATGCATGGGACAGACATAAGGCAATTTTTCTGGGGGGGTAGGAAGAAATAGGCTGTTGGTTAACTAGGATCTGCATCTTATCCTGTAGTTAGGGAAATGGGCAGACTAGGTGGGCCAAACGGTCCTTATCTGCCGTTGAAGTCTATATTTCTATGTAAGATGTTGCTGTCTGCTTCACTGGGCCTTTTTGGGCCTTGCACTCCTCAGTCATCACCTCATGTCAGTACCTACAAAAGGGGAAGGACGCGTCTCCTAAAGTTAGTGTTAAACGCCTTCAAAAAGCTTCTTCTTTTGCTGCTTATTTGTGCTGGTAATGTCAAATTAAACCCTGGCCTTGTTCTCTCTATCTCTTCTCCAACAGAATTGGCCAACTTAAAGATAATGGGTCTCTTACATATTAATGTATGTAGTTTGTTAAAGCATTTTGATGCTATACAAACCAGGATTTGCCATGCACAACCCAGTATCCTGGTGGTTATTGAATCATGGCTGAAACCCCCGAGCCAGGATCACGAGATTAATATTCCATCCTATAACCTCTATAGGGCCGATAGACGAACTGGGGGGGGGGGTGTAGTCATTTATATTGCTGACAATTTACATCTTCTCCAGTTGATTCTACCTCACTGCCTAAGGAATATGAAAGTGTTACTGTAAAAGTTAAACTTTCTCAATCGCCCCCCCCCTTCACATCACTGGATGTTACGGGCCTCCCTCCATGGGGCATAAAATCCTGAACTACTTGAGACAGTGTCTACCTAAAATATCTTCAGAATTAATCATCATAGGTGACTTCAACATGGACTGGCTATCAGTCACCTCTAAGCCACTGAAGGAAGTTTGTGATATGTTTGGGATCACCCAGCTTATTCAGGAACCTACCTGTCCCAACCGAAAAAATCCACAAAACAGTATACTATTGGATCTAATCTTAGTGAACAAACCACACCTTTTTTCCCACTCTGGTGCATTTTGTAATGACCTTAGTGATCATTGTGCCATTGCCTGTGTAAGGTCTGCCCCAGATGTGATCTCAACTTCTAGGTACAACTTCAAGAGAAATCATCGAAACTTTGACCCTAATGCCTTCCTCTCTGAATGTCAGTTCTCTAACTGGCAAAATTTCTACCTGGCCAACATGGTAGACAAAGCATATGAGATTTTCCAATCCATAGTTCTTGATGCTTTAAACAGACATGCTCTGCTGCTTAAAATATGCACAAAAAAGGAGTCCTGCCCATGGTTCATGGCTCGTCTTAAAGCTGCACTGCTAAACAGGGATACATTAAGGAAAAGGATGAGAAAATCTAATCAACCAGTGGACTGTGCAGCATTTAGAGTTGCAAGAAAACTGTGTACCAAGCTAATCAGGGCTGAGAAAGCTAATTACTTCTGTTCTGAACTTGAATCTATGTCCAACTTCATGGCCAAATTTTGGAAAATGCTTAAGGACATAGAAGGCTTCCGACCAGCCAGCTCGTTACCTCAGGAACTCACATCTGTTGGTATTTCTACTATGGATAAAAATGAGATACTTGAACTCCTCAACAACCACTTTGTGACTGCTGGTCTGGCATTTGACACCTCACCAGCATTAAAACTTTGCTCACAACTGAGTAGCCATAACTTGGCTTGCATACTCCAGCTGCCCCTTCCCATGAAGGAATATTCTCCTTCACTCCAGTTACACCTTGAAACAAGTGGAGGAACTATTTCTGAGATTATACATTAGAAAGTCGGCAGGCGCTGACCTTATTGAACCTTACTACCTAAAGCTGGGATATTACAATTTGTCACCCCCATTACTCACCTTCTTAATATGTCCATTGCCCAGGGTGTACGCCCCCCAATCTGGAAGACAGCACATGTTATTTCTCTGTTTAAATCTAGGGACTCCAACAATCTAAACATTTACCAACCAATATCACTGTTGCCCATCCTGTCCAAACTACTTGAAAAGGTTGTAAATAAGCAACTTATGTGTCATCTGGAGACATTTGACCTGCTTAATCCAGTTCAGTCAGGCTTTAGACCTTGCCACAGCACTGCATCTGCATTGGCTAAGGTCACTAATGATTGGCAGATTGCCTTAGATATAAAAAATTATGTGTGTGTTTTGTTTCTCAATCTGAGCAATGCATTTGATACTGTGGACTATGACTTACTCCTATTTGCACTAAGAAATGTTGGAGTGGATCAACTGGCCTAGAACTGGTTTACTAGCCACCTTACTGAACAGCAACAGCTGGTTAAGGCTGAGGGGTGCTTCTCTCCTCTCCTTGTTAAGGGGTGTTCCCAAATGATCTATTTTAGGCTCACTGCTCTTTGCTGTTTATATTAACTGCATTAATACTGGTATTGCTGCAGCAAATATCCATCTGTTTGCTAAAGATACTGTCCTGGAATGGCCTTCCGGAGGAGGTTGTGGAGTCAAAAACAGTGGTGGAATTCAAGCATGCATGGGACAGTCATAAGGCAATTCTAGGGGGTTGGGGTAGGAAGAAGTAGGCTGTGGGTTAACTAGGATCTGCAGCTTATCCATCAGATAGGGAAATGGGCAGACTGGGTGGGACAAGCAGTCCTTATCTGCCATCAAATTCTATGTCTATGTCTCTACGTCCTGTTCATTGCAAGGCCTACTGTGGAATTTGCCTGTAGTGACCTCAAACAAGACTTTGACCATTTACAGAAAACTCTTCTACAGTTAAAGCTCCTCCTAAATGCAAAAAAGACTAAGGCCATGCTAATTTCTCCCTCTACCAATGCAACTAAACGCTGTTTCCCTGGATCTGCTCCTGTCTATCCACACTTCTGGGTGAGCCACTGAAGTTCTTGAAGAAATTTAAGTACCTTGGGTTTTGGATAGATCACAAATTGTCCATTTTCCGTCATACTGATGAACTTTCAAAAAACTTAAAACAAAGACTTGTACTCTTCTTCCAAATTTAAAATCTTCTTATGCCGGAAGCAAAAATTAGGCTGTTTGAGACTATATTCATGCCTCTTCTAGATTATGCTGGCTTTCTGTATGACCAAGGCCCAAAGTTCACCCTCTCCAAACTGAATATTCTTTATCATCGAGCTATTCAATTCATAACTGGTCTTCCGTATGCCACCCACCATTGCGAGCGCTATACCAAGTTAGTGTGGAGCTCACTAAGTTTCAGATGACAAAACAATACATTGCTCTGGACCTACAGAGCCATCACTAATATGCTTCCACAATATATTGTGAGTTGTCTGCCCACTTGTAGAGTTGGAAATTACACATTGACAAGCCTCTCCTATATCTCACTATTTATCCCTAAGGTGAGAACCAGGCATGGCAAATCTGCAATTAGTTACACTCTTCCTGTCATTTGGAACATCATACATAAAACTCTAAAGTTGGCAATCCCTGTGAACCTGACCTTCTTTAAATCCCTATACCAACGTTCATTTTAAGAAACCTGTAATTGTTTTCATTAATGGCACTTTTACTGTTCTTATCCTAGGACTTGGAAAGCACTACTCAGGCTCTTTTCCTTTACTTCTCTTCTGTGCCCTGTTTCATCTTACATCATATCAGTACTTTGATTCCACTTCAAGCTATGAATCTCCCTTTTCCAAAGCACCCCCTTCACCCCCCTTACTTAGCCCCTAGCTGCTCCCTGCCCTCTGTCACTGTCTCCGGATTCCTTATACACCTCCTCCTGACTCTATCCTGCTGCCTTCGGTCATTTGTAGCAGCTACTGTACATAGATTTATTGTCTCTTATTATGTGTTTTATTGCTCTTAATATAATGTGTATTCTGTTATTGAACATTCTTGCATTGACTGTGTTATTGTATATAGTCCCTTTATTTTGTAGCACTGTATATATTTCTGCCTTGTATTCATATACGTGACTGTCCAGGCCCATCTTGCAAATGAATTCTTCTCAATAATGTTTCACCTGGTTAAATAAATATTGACTGATAGATAGATAGATAGATAGATAGATAGATAGATAGATAGATAGATAGACAGACAGACAGACAGACATATAGACAGACAGATAGATAGAGAGATAGATAGAGAGTGAAACTACTGTATGATGTGGAACAGTTTTAGATGGGTAAGGGTATGTGTGGGGGCTAGGGTGACGGGTGCAGAGTGCAAGGTTGAGGTGCAGATTTGGATGTCAGATCGGCAATGGACCATTTTCTTATTTATAGGTGATTTAAAAAAGTTGACAATGATGTAGATGTAGATTTTAGCCTCCCAGCAGTGGCTTCAGCTAGAAGCAAGGACATCCTGGACTTTCAGCAGGGGACATTTCTTAGGCAACTAGTCAGTGAACTGACTCATTATGAGGCAATACTGGTCCTGATACTCAATAACAGGGACAGTGTCATAGACATTAAGGTAGGATGCCACTTGGGGAACACTGATCACCATACAGTGTCATTCAATATAAGGACAACTGTGGAAGGGTGAGGGTCCTGGACTTCAAGAGGGAAAATTTTACAGAGATGGGTGAATGTATCAATGAAGATCTGGTGGGAAGGATTGGCCAGGGTGGGTTGGAGCAACAGTGGGCAAAGATAAAAGGGAGCATAATAAAGGTAACAAACCTCTGTGTCACACAAGGGAGCAAAAGCAAGAGGAAAAAGAAACCACTGTGATTCTCAAATGAGGTGGATACATGGGTAAAGGATAAAAGGGTAGTGCTCAGAAGGTATGAAGGGATGCAGAGGGAGGAGGATAGGAATGTATATCTGGGAAACAGAGAGAAGCCGGGAAAGCAGTAAAAAGTGCAAAGGTGCAAACTGAAAAGAGACTAGCCCAGGAAGTAATGAAAGGGGGCAAGACATTTTTTAGCTATGTAAGGGAAAAGTGGAAGGCCAGGGGTGGGATTGTAAGGTTAAAAAGGGAAAGGGGGGGTTGTGAAGAGAGGGACTAGGAAAAGGCAGATATCCTAAGAAATACTTTTGTTTAATATTCACAGAGGAAGGAGAAGAACAGGGGCTACATAAAAGTGACAGAAGCTCTGAAGGGAGGTGGTGGACACTAGTACTTTTCTGGAGGTGAGAGTCCTGAAAGGGACATGCTAATCTGAAGGTGTACAAAGCAATGGGGCCAGACAGGGTGCATCCAAGTGTATTGAGGGAGTTCAGGGAAATGTTGGCTACACTTCTGATAGTTCTATTTAACAGCTCACTGGAAACAGCAGTGGTTCTGGAGGACTGGAGGAGGGTGGATGTAGTTCCATTACACAAAAGTGGTAAGAAGGTGGAAGCTGGCAATTATAGGCCAGTCACCCTGACATTGGTGGTGGTAAAATTAATAGAATCAATGCTGAAGGAAAAGATTGTAGAATATATTCAATGCAGTGGTATACAAGACCTGAGGTAGCATGGTTTCATGGGGTGAAGTCATGTCAAAAGAATCTGATACATTTTTCTGACTGGGTGACAAAGGATTTAGATCAGGGTGGGGTAGTTTATGTGCCTACCTAGATTTCAGTAAGGCTTTCAACACTGTTCCACTTACTTTAGGAGACTAGTAGGCAGATTTGATAGCTTAGGATTGGGTACAAAGGTGGTAAACTCAATGAGCAAGTGGTTAAAGGATAGGTGACAGAGGATGGTAATAAATGGAGTTAACTCTGAGAAAGGGAGGGTGACCAGCAGGTGCCTTAGGGATCAGTGTTGAGACCGGTCCTCTTCAATGTCTTTATAAGTGACATTGCAGAGGAGCTAGAAGAGAAGGTCTGCCTCTTTGTGGATGACACCAAAATCTACAGTGGGGGGAGGGACACTCCGGGGGAGTGGAATGAATAAGCTGAGTCCTGAGAAAACTAAAGGAGTTGTCAAGAGTATGTTGGCCAGGTTTGAATGCAAAAAAAGTTCTAAGTAATGCACTTAGAGCACAGAAACCCTCAGGCAGAGTACAAAATGGGTGGAATGGTATTGACCACCAAGCAGGAAAAAGACCTGGGGATAATCAAATTGGATGACCAAAAGGTGGCCTGGCAATGCAACAAGACAGTAGGGAAGGCTAGTGGGATGTTGGGGTCCATAGGGAGGGATATCACTAGCAGAAAGATGGAAGTACTGTTGCCTTTGTGTAGATTACTGGTAAGACCCCACCTATTGTACTGTGTCCAGTTCTGAAGACCACATCTCCAGATGGACATAGACAGAGTGGAAGCAGTTCAGAGGAGGGCAACTAAAATGGGGCAGGGTCTGCATCAAAGGCCCAATGAGGAACAGCCTCACAGTGGAGGTGGTGGGGAAAAACCGTAACAGGGTTCAAGAAAGCATCGGATGGGCACAAAGGAACCTTAAAAATGAGAAATGGGGGGGCGATAAGTCAGAGATCAAGTAGGGGCTGCAGTGATACAGTCAGTAGGGAAAACTGGCACACTAGCTGGACTAGGTGGTCCTTATCTGCCATCAGATTCTATGTTCTTTGTTTCTTTAGAAAACAACATTGTTAATGCACCAGTTAGGGTAACTTAATGACACAAATGTGGACTTAGGGGTGCCACCCCTAATTCCCCACCCTCACCCCCAAGCAGCAAAAGGAAAAAAACATTAGTGTGTTGGGTCTCTGCAGTCTTGGTGAATTATTGGTGAGGTCTTCCCTGGAGTTATAAACCATAATGCTCATCCCTCTCAGCCAATAGCTTCCCCTTGAAGCACAAGGTACAGCTGCAAGACAGTGCCTCATAGTGACACTTTCAAAAGTAGGGAAATATGTCTTGCCACATGTTGCCAATAAAATTGAAAGAGAAGCTTTCACGCAGGGCAATTGCAGGCCCTACGCCAAGAAAGGAGATCATGTGATGTTTCTTGCTCATGGAACGGGTGGACTTTAGGGTTGATAACCCCAAAGAGGAGCCAACCACTGATTTGCCAAGACTCTGTAGACCCAAAACCCTAATGTTTTTAACTTCTGCTTCTTGGTAGTGGGGGTAGGGAGTTAGGGTTGGAACCAGTGCTGTGAGGATTGTGTAAATTCTGAATTTATGGCATTTTGATGGAATTTTGCAAAATTCCATGAAATGTTGCAAATGTTCATCAGAATATTGTGGAATTTTTCAAATGTATTTAGTCATAACTGCGCCACTGCAAGTGGTCAGAGTGGAGCATTCAGATGCAGTGGTGCAAGTTCCATTGCACCATGTGCAGCACCTGTGATATTCAAAAGGTAACATGCAAATGGAGCCATAATTTATGCAAGGTGCATGGGGGGCCATTTGCATCTAATTACGGCCCCATTTGCATGCCATTAGCATGCAGGTGTGCCGATCCCTG
Organism: Neoceratodus forsteri; assembly: GCA_016271365.2. Taxonomy (NCBI): domain Eukaryota; kingdom Metazoa; phylum Chordata; order Ceratodontiformes; family Ceratodontidae; genus Neoceratodus; species Neoceratodus forsteri. The sequence goes on from CM028130.1 coordinate 659,314,749, forward strand.
ATGACTTGCGCCTGGCCCCGCCAGGCAGCAGCCGCTGAGATCAACGCTTGCAGCTCAATCATGGGCATAATAGTATCCTCTCGTAGCTCGATCAGCAGCAGCAGAGTTCATTGCGTTTAGCGCTGGCTGCATAATATATCAGCGCCACCTCGAATAGCCTCGACAGCTGGCATAACATGATGTCTCCCCACAGCCCGGATCATCGGCATAACGTTATCCCCTCACCTCATCGGTCAGCTCGATCGCTGGCAGCATCCACACCTCTTCCCACGCCTGGCATTTCCCGGTGATTTTCACCCCTCCCATCGATGGATACCATCATTCTTACCCCGCCAACCAGTTAGCGGTAGCACCTCACCGGCCAGTTACCTGCCGTCACGACTGACAGCCCAGAGTTGTACACTATTGGTTCAGAGCATGAGCCACCGGGCATGCAGTTTGTCAGACAAGGCAGTGTCCTAATATGTGAATGAATTATTTATTCACATATCAGGACTGCCTTGTGTGCGATGGGCTGCATGCCCATTGGCTCATGCTCTGGAACCACTGGGCATGCAGCCCCACTGGAGCTGTCAGGTCGGGCGGCGTGGGGTGGCAGGTGGTGGTGCTGCACCCACTGGCTGACAGGGCAGCGGGTGGTGGGGCTCTGTGGGTGGAGGGTGGGGCCACCAGATCACCAAGGAGTCTGGACGCTTGGGGTGTGGATGCCACCCGTGATTGGGCTACTCGGGGGTGGGGGATATTAACATTGTGCCAGCTATTGGGCTAGGGCAGGGGAACATCTGCGTTATGCCCACGATCGGGCTATTCAGGGGTGGAGGAAACATTATATTATGCCCGCGATCGGGCTGCTATGGGGGACTACTCTGCTGCCCATGATTGGGCCATGGGGATACTATTATGCCCACGCATCGGGCTGCGGGGGCACTGGGAACAAGTGGAGGGCCACCCACAGGTGGCAGCTGCTGTGTTGCACCCTGCAATGCGGCAGCTCACCTGTGGGTGGCCCTCGACTTGATCCTTTTTTTTTTTTGCATAAAGTTGTGCAGGTGCAGGTAGGAGGTTGCACCTGCATAACTCTGCATGGCCCGGCTGAATATCGGGCTGTGCAGTTTATGCATGGGCACGCCCCCCCACCTGTGTCTACATACATTACTGATGCGCCCAGGCACATCGGGATTTGTGCAGGAGCACTTTTCCCTTTTAAATATCACACCGGGGTGCATCAGTGGGTTGTGCATGGTGCAACACTTTTGTGCCATGTGCAACCCTTTTGAATATCTGGACCACTGTATATAAATGTAGTAATAATCCTTATACCTTCAAAATTATATAAAATTGTGATGAATGCTTCCAAAGTTGTACTAAAATCAAATCAAAATGTTGGCAAAATGTTTAGCTACCTATAGCACAGCCCCCTTTAAAGCTTGATAGATAAAAACATGCTGCACATACTATATCAATTTTACATGTTTCTCTAAATCTTGATACTGTGGAGAAATGTTGATATGTATATATTTTAAATTAGATGGAAATAACTTAAAATTACATTTTGGTTAAATGTTTGGCCATCCATAACATACCCCATTTAAATCTAGGACTCTAAAATTTGGCACACTTATGGAAGCCATCAGTACAAGTATGCCTGCCAAATTTTATATCATTTGGATGTGTACTTTGAAGACTAGAACAAAATAACTGAAATTTAAAATTTGTAGAAATTCAGTAGAATTTTTGAAATGCATTTATTTGGCCATAAAAAACTCAGCCGACTATTGATCTAGTGATCTGAAATTTGGCATGATTAGTTGGTGATATACATTTCAATGGTGTGCCAAATATCATGATATTAGGATTCAGTGTCTCAAAATGATAGGTGTTCAAATCTGTCATTTTATATTTTGTGGGAAATTTCATGAACATTTTAATCTGTGTATAACTCAAGGTACTCTCAGAGCTAGAAATCTGAAACTGAGTGCATATATATAACTATAATAATAACCCGTATACCTGTATAATTTTCAAACATTTTGATGAATGCTAAACTAAAACATATATTTTGACAAAATGTCTGGCTACCTATAGCACAGCCCCCTTAAAGGATGAGACTTAAAACTTGATACACATAACCATGTTACTTGTTTCTCTAAATCCTGAAACTGTGGCAAAATATAGACAAGACATTTTAAAATTAGATTGAAAAAAAAAACCTGAAAATTAAATTCTGATTAAATCTTTGTCCACACATAACTCAGCTTCCTTTCAATCTAGGGCTCTGCAATTTGTGGCATTTATATAAGCCATTAGTACCTGAACCTGCCAGCACAGGTATAATTTGGATACATACTTTAAAAACTAGAGCAAAATAACTGCATTTTAAAATCTGACAAAATTCCACAGAATTTTCATGCAAATTCCATGAAATTCCACAGAACAGGAATGATAATCCTGTGGGCATTCTGATAGTGGAATTGTTTTTATCCCACGCAGCTATAGTAAAGAACCCTAATGCCACATTTCCCTACTTTTCGGGTGGTATGTTACCCAAACTGCTGATTTAATGATTTTTTTTTTTGCAAAGAATTTCCTTTCTTTTTGAGATAGTGGAATTGTATCCTTTGTCACCCAGGTCGCGGAGGGACCTGCATGAACAGATGCAGATGCACAGGACCCTGTGGGCCCTGTGCCATAGAAAGACTCCATCTGTGTACAGAAATGCAGGGCCTGGCACATTCCCCCCTTCCCCACAGTAAGGGAATACAAGATGAATGGTTGTCTGCACAGGTCTGGATATACAGTGAAGACAACTACACTCATTTACTCTTTAAACATTTACTCTTTACACATTCACTCATTACACATTCAATCTTTGTTTATTCAGATCTAAAGAGGCAAAGAGATCTGAAAGAACAAAGAATGAATGTGTAAAAATGGAATGTGTAAAGAGTAAATGAGGACATTTGCCTTTGCCTTCACTGTATGGCACCAAGCCATGTGCGGACAGCCTTGCAACTTGCAATCTCTCGCTGAGGGGTATTGCATAACAGTGGCATCTCCCCACCCTCATCCCATCCAGCTGCATCACTGAGCTCACCACGGTGGTCAGCTCACCATCACAGGATCATGAAGCGTACCCAGTGGGGTCAAAACTGGCACTACACACAAAGTTTCTTAAGAAGGATAGATAGATAGATAGATAGATAGATAGATAGATAGATAGATAGATAGATAGATAGATTGATAGACAGTTAGACAGACAGACAGACAGACATACAGACAGACAGGCAGACAGGCAGACAGGCAGACAGACAGACAGATAGATATAATATAGCTATAGACATATATATAGATATAAAGATAGAGTGGAAACCCGATTATCCAAATCCCTATTATCCAAAAATCCCTGTTTAGCAGACTCCCAGCCTGATCCCATGTCCCCTATTCAGTTCTAATTATAACCCATTACAGCCATTATTTTTGGAAGGGTGTTACTGTACACTTTTGGGGTGACTGGGTGAGGGGGAGGGACCAATAGCCACTAGGGCATTTGTAGGGCTGTGGGCACTGTAGGGCAGAGGATGGGGAGAGGGATCCCTATTGAAAACCAAGGGAATATTTTTAAAGTCTGGTGGGTGTTCCAGTGGGGGAAGGGACTACTAGCCACCAGGGATATGTTTTTGACATGTGGGGTCAGTGGGGGGAGGGACCACTAGCCACCAGGGCTTATTTTTGGCAAATGGGTTGGGTGGCAATCGCAGGAGGAAGTTCTGTGAAAGTTTGAAATGGATTTCTGAACTTTCATGGAAGTTAAAGTCAGACTTTCACTTGAATTCTGCCAGTAAAAGTTTTTTTTTCAAACATGCCTATTGGCAGCAGAGAACGGCATGGGGGAAATCCACCATTTTTGGCATAAATGCAACAAAGTGTAAACTGCCGGATTTTGCCTCCACCATGGAAGCATCTGCCAGTGCTGATGATTGAAAGAATATGAAATGCTGCACAGATGAGCATGATGAAGCATGGTGAAGAAATAGATGCACTAGAGTTTAAGATGCAGAAAGATCGAGTGACAATCTTGGGGTGTACTAATGCCACAGGCAACCATAAGTTCCTACCGCTTCTTATTGGTAAATCTAGAGAGCCCTGATGTTTTAAACATGTTAATATGGCTAGCATTCCATATCAGTATGCAGACCCCAAAAATGCCTGGATGGACTCTTTCTTGTTCAATAAATGTTTTTTAGAATAGTTTGTGCCGCAAGTGAAAGATCGTATGAGTGCACCGTGACTACCTATTTGGGCATTACTGCTTCTAGACAACTAATCGCTTATCTGGAAATCCAACCTCTTAAAACTCATCATGGGTACACAAAATGATACAGTATTGTGTTGTGACAGTACTGTGCTTTATTTATTTCAAATTCTCAGCTTTGTTTTTAACATTTGAAAATGTCAACATTTATTTAACATGTTTATCTGTTTTTAACTGTTTGTGTATGCACAATAACAACATGACTGTGTTTTCATGAACGGCTCTCACATTGTCATTGCCATCAATCAGAACTCGCGATTATCTGGACTCAAGATTATCCGAGCATTTCATACGTCCTCCAGGTAGTTCAGATAATAAAGAGTCTACTGTACATGATATATGATACAGATACAGATATACTGTATTTTAGAGGTACAATAGCACCCCTATAGTTAGGATTCAGTAGCCTGTTTAATTTTAAACCTCAAATTTATCATTTTAATATCTTTGGTTCTCTTTACAGAATGAACTGTAATCATGCATGTGTTGTCTAGGCAGCAAGGTCTTGATGTGTGGGAATTTTTGTGATGGCAGCTTGTACTGTTTGTAAGATACACGTGTCATTTCTGGAAAAAAAACATATATTTTTACCTATACTTAAAGTTGTTGTTTTTGTTTGTTTTTTTTTTTTTTTTTTGCTTTCACCTACAGTCTAAATGGAAAGGAATTATTGCCCTAAACTTGCAGGGGACATGTATCATGTCCAAGGTAATGCATTTGACAGGTCTGGTGAAAAAATATAAAAGGGTTCCAGAGTTATAAGGCTTTACATGTTACTGTTTTCTGACTTGCATATGCACAGTAGGGGTTTTGAGATAATGTTCTGCAGTGAAAGTAAAATTGTGATACCGCAAATGCCCATTTTGCTTTTGGGCTACTTGTTTGGCACAGTAGCAATCATTTTTTTGTGCAATGCCAACTGCCATCTTGTTAACCTTTCCACAAACCAACAAAAGTGAAAAAAAAAAAGCAAAAATGCTATGATTTTATTAAAGGAACATCAGAACCTAGCTAAACAGGACCTGTTTAGCTAGATTCTGATGTTTGTTTTTAAATATTGTGCCCACATATATGTTTTCTGGGCACCAAAAATCCTGGGTGCCCAGTTTATCGAGAGGAGTGCTTTCCCTCATTCTCTATATGAGAACACTAGGAATTTCTTGTGTTCTTCAGCTGCAGCTGAAGTCATGATGCTGGCTGAAGTCAGAGGAGTGAACTGCTATTTTTCTGGTGCCCAGTGCCCCCCACCCTCCACTCACTGTCCCCAAATTTGGTTTTAGTTTCTGGTGTCTAGTGGCACCCCCCACCCTCCGATACCTTCTAATTATATAACCCAACACTGGGATGCCCACCCCCAGTACTGGATGTCCCCATAGCCTGCTTTTTTGTTGCTAGTGTCAACATTGTGGGGCCCAATCCTTATGTCTGCATTACAAGCTCCTACTAGTAGTGTGGGACACTGTGGACACTGTGTACAAAAACAACAAGTCAGAGCACACCCTGATTCACCCTAAAAAGTAAACCATAACAGTTAGTTGTCAATTTATGCTGAAAGTGTCTGTTTATTGTTGCAAGGGGGGAGTCAGGGTGTGCTCTGACTTGTTGTTTTTGTTGATGTACTGTATGTCATACACAGAAACACCCCTTGTTTTAAATCCCATGTGTAGTTTGTAAATGAGCAAGGGTGATCAGTTATCATTGAAATGATTTGTTAGTGGAGAAGTATGGCCTTCTCATTTAACTAGCTCCCCAGCAGCTACCTGCATATTGGCTGGACCCATACTTTAATCAAGGAGGCAGTATAGCGCAGTGGTCTAAGGCTCTGAGCTGCAAATCTGGTGACATCCAGCAGACCAGACCTGGGTTTGAATCCGACAGCTTCCACTTGCATACTATGCGACCCTGAGCAAGTCACTTAACCTCCTTGTGCTCCCAGGTCGCTCCTGTAAAAAAGCTTTCAGCTTAGTGTGCTATACCTGGCTAAATAACTAAAAAAAAGTTAATTTTGGGCTGATACACCTTATAAAGGTAAGCCTTTTTGAGGCAGTTGCAGTTTAGAGTAGGGATCCAGCTGACGGGAGGTATACCTCAACGGTGGTAGCTGGGTGACTTCATAGCAGGGATCTGAAGTGAATACTAAGAGACCACCACTCCTTTTGAAACCATAACAGTCAGTTGCCAATCTAGGCTGAAAGTGTGTGTTTATTGTTGCATTGGGGGGGAGTCAGGGTGTGCTCTGACTTGTTTTTGTTGATATATGCCATACACAGAAGTGCCCTTTGTTTTAAATCCCATTTGTAGTTTGTGAATGAACAAGGGTGAGCAGTTATTATTAAACTGATTTGGGTCACTGTGGAGCCCACTCCCAGTGTACCAAAATATTTATTTTATCTTCCCCTGTAAAAAGAAAACAGTCCTCTGACGTCTTTTTTTTTTGTTAAACCTGAGAAAAAGTAAATGGTCACTCATCATCCCCACCGCCCGCTCCACCATCCCGAGCTTCCCACTAGATACCCACCCCCAACACCCCACCCCCAACCTTACCCTATACTTACCCCTGGAGGTTGTAGGCTGTCATCTTTTTTGGACTGAGACACATCTGCACTCTTCAAAGCTGAAAGGTGCACTAACGAATCAAGGTAAGTGTTGTATATTGTATTTCAATGGCGTTTTGAACTTACTTTATGTTCATAACTTTGCCATTGTTTTGAATTTTTTCACCAATTTTTCAACATAGCCTTTTTGGGAACCCATCTCATGAACACTGCAACTGTCATTTTGTTCATTGGTCCTGGACTGTGATTTCATGGAAGCTGCACAAAATCACCTTTCGGGACCTAATAACACAATTTCACCACCAGTTTTCATGAGGTGGGGTCACAAAAAGGTCATGTTGAAATATGGGGAAAATCTTTTTTCTAAAAATGGCCAAGTTATGGGCATTGGTTGAAATTTTTCAACACACGCATGTAACTTTGGTAACTTTTAATATTTTGACTCCAAATATTCAACATAGCCATTTTTTTCACACCACCTCGTGAACAGTACAGCTGACATTTTTCACATACTGTTGGAAATGTGTTTTCTTACCTGTGGATTTGAACATTTTCACCTATGGTGATTATGAGGTGAGGTCAAAAGAAGACTATGTTGAAAATTTGGCGGTCAAAATATGAAAAATGCCAAAATTATGACCACCCATTGCAATTTTGCTATGCCTGCTCATATCTTTGGAAATTTTAAAAATTTTTACTTCAGATTTTCAACATAGCCTTCTTATTATCCCACCTCATGTATGTCATAGAGGTCATTTTTCAAATCCTGCCCAAAATGTGTGTTCACACCTATGATGCCGAATGACATTGCAGTTGCACAGAATTATGTTTTTGCAAGGATTTAAAAATTTCCTGTACTGGGTACATGAGGTGTGGTAATACAATGGCTATACTGATGGTTTGGTCACTGTTGTTCTATAAATGGAAGCGCATGGCCTACCTACATATGTGCATCTACGGAGGCATGGGTGCATATGGCCCATAGGGCCATGCACTCCCACATGGAGCAGCTGCAATCAAGGGGACTAGCTGCACAATTGGGCAGACATTGATAGACCAGGTGGTCTGTTTCTGCTGGCAGAGTCATATGTTCATATGGAAATAAAGATACAACTATACTATCTAAAAAAGAAAGGAAAGGAAATAAACTGCAAAAAACTGTGTTAATACTCTAGTTATCAATAAAGCCACAAAAGTAGGGGAATGTGGTGTTAGGATTTTCAAAGCTAACACTCCACAAACACCCTGTACACACCAACAGGCATCAGGTGTGTGCTTTGGGGTCATCAGCCCTAATGCTTACTTCATTTTCCTATACTATACTATACCCATCTCAGCTTATTTACTTATGGAATGGAGTGAGCGTTAGGGCTGATGACACCAAGGCACATCCCCAATGCCAGTTGGTGTGTGCAGGATGGGTGTGGGGTGTTATATAAATGTTGATACCCAAAATGTCAAAATAGCCATTTTATGACTCCCTTTATAAACATGACATATAACATTTATAGCATATTGGCTGATATGTCATTTCACAACAGAAGTGTGAAAGCATGTCTCATCCAGAATTTAAAAAATGACATCTATCATGTTTATCAGGTGGTATGGAAAATGGGTATGTTGAAAGTCTAGAGTCAAAATATTGAAAATTAGGGAAGTTATTAGTGAACACTGAAATACTGAAAAGCTCAGTCATAATCTAAACATTTTACTGTATTTGTATACCATATTTTCAGTGTAGCCTTCTTTTAACCACACCTCATGAACCAGTAAGTGAAAATTTTCAAATCTCCTCCAAAACATCATTCCATTACACCAAAACATCATTCCATGCCACAGGTATGAAAACACATTTTGGCCAGGATTTGTAAAATGACAGCTGTCACATTCATGATGTGGTGTAAAAAAATGGCTATGTTGAAAATTCGGGATCAAAATATTTAAAATTACCAAAGTTATGATCAAGCATAGAAAAATGTCAATGTATGTTCATGACATTGTCATTGTTACATATTTCACCCCACAGTTTCAACACAGCCTTCATATGACCCCACCCCATGAACATGAAAGGTGATTTCATCAAGTGACTGCAAAATCACCTTTTAGACCTGATTTCCATAATTTCACTGCAATTGATCATGAGCTAGCATCCTAAAAAGACCATGTTAAAGATGTGTGGTCAAAACATGCAAAAACTACAAAGTTGTGAATCAAAGTTTAAAATCCCATTGAACCATTGTCCTCGAGTGCTGAACTTACATTCCTTATGTGTAACACTAGGAGTTTGAACACTGTTAAACTAACAGAACTAGCTGGTAGAATGGAAAAAAGGTAATTTGGATATAGTAGCAATTACTGAGATGTGGTGGAATGAGGATTCTCAGTGGTCTAATGCCATTCCGGGATATAACTTATATTACAATAATAGAAGTAATAGAAATGGTGGAGGGACATGTTTCTACATCAGAAATACAATCGTAAAAAAGGACATACCTATATTAATGGAAAATGAGGTGAAAATAGAAGGTTGTTGTATACAGTTACAATACCTAAAGAAAAAACTCCTACTAATAAATATATATCGTCCCCCCAATGCTGATTTAGTGTATGATTTGACTTTGATGCAACTCTTAGTAGAACACTCTGAAACATCTGATATCATCATTATGGGTGACTTGAATCTGCTGGGTATTGACTGGCAAAAACTCATTGCATCTACCAACACAGAACATAACTACTTGGGAACATTCATAGATTTAAGTTTAGAACAAATGGTTATGGAATCAACTCGTGAAAAAAAAAAAAAATCTTGGATCTTGTTTTAACTAATATTCCAGACAAATTTAATATTATAGAAATAGTAGAACCATTAGGATCATGTGATCATAATGCAGTTATATTTTCCATAAAGTAATCAAAAAATAGCAATAGGGAAAATAAATATTGTTATAATTATTATAAGGGTAACTATAAAGAAATCAAAGAAGCATTGTTTAGAAAGAACTAGAATTTGTTATATAAAGATAAGAGTGCATATGAGTGTTGGCAGCTTCTTAAGGGAATGCTATATGATTTAGAACAAAGATACATTCCTAAGATCAAAATAAATAATTATAAAGGCAAAATCCTTGTGTGGTTGACCCCTAATATACAAAAACAGACAAAAAAAAGCAAAAACCAGGCCGCCCTGGCGCAATGTGAGATTTCCGCTTACGGCCGGCGACCGGGTTCGGAATGGACTGCTGCTGGAGGTTGCCAGGGGAGAAGGATAGAGCGCCCATCGGACTGCTCTCTTCTCCGGGAGGATGGGGAAGTGTTCGGGTCCGGCGCGACTCCTGGTGGAGACCAGGTGTAGCGCGACTACCGACCTCAACAGTGTGTGCGTCGGAGGCGGGGTAGGACGCTCCACATCATTGCATGTCCCCGCCTCCCGGAAAAAGGAAAATGGGAGCATGCCACCGGGGCCCTTGATGAAGCCAGTCACAGCTTCAATTAGCCCCCAGGCCAGCCCTCCCACCTAGCTTGACGCCTCATGCATGTGTCCCCAGTGCCGCAGCCCCACCATAGGGGTAAGCCACGGGTATCGGAAGGGCACAAGGCTGATGTGAGGGGTGGAAGCGGATCGCAGATGGTACCGCATACCGCTGCTGGGCAGAAAATATAAATAGAAAAAAGCAAAACCATATAAAAATTAAAAGTAGACCCCAGTGTAGAAAACAAAATTAAGTATAAAAAAGAACTTAAAATCACCAAATCCCTTATTAAAAATGAGAGGAAACAGACTGAATATAAATTGTCTACAATGGAATATAATCCAAAAACCTTTTATGCATATATAAATAAAAATAAGAATTCTAAGCCACCAATATCCACTATTGTTAATGAAGGGATAGAAATTGACAATGGATCAGATGTAAGTAATATATTTAATAAGTATTTTGGGTCTGTGTTTTCAAATAAAGATCCTATAAACAATATGGCATGTTCATACGCTAGTGCATACAAGGAGATAACTATGGGGGAAATAAAAGAGCCAATTAGAATCCTAAAAGAAACATCACCAGGGCCTGATAATATAAATACATTTTTCATAAAACAAACCTTGGATGCACTTTTGTGCCGATTACATATGATTTTTAATAAATCATATACGAATGGTGAGATTCCAGATGACTGGAAGCTAGCCACTGTGATCCCAATATATAAGAAGGGGAATAAAAATAGAGTAGATAATTATAGATCCATTAGTCTGACATCTGTCTTGTATAAAATCATGGAAAGAGTATTGAAACAAAAGATGGATCAAGAATTAATAACAAAGGGTATAATGGACAATACACAACATGGATTTCAAAGAGGTAGATCATGTACAACAAATCTTATTACTTTTTATGAGAACATAAGTATTAGTTTAGATAGAGGTATTCCAGTGGACATTGTATTCCTTGACTTCAAAAAAGCTTCAATAAAGTTTCACAAAATTTATTAATTATGAAATTGATTAACTTGGGAATTAATAGTGTAACACAGCACTGGGCAGAGTTGTGGAAGGGCATTATCTCCCAGCACGTCTGTTCCATTTTCTCTCTGCCAGGACTACAAAGCATGGTGCACACACTACAAGCCCCAGAAGGCATTGCACCACAGCTCCACCGAGCAGAGTGCTTGATTAAGAACAGGTGCAGGAGAGTGACTGCCTGCAAAAAAAAGAGAAGGCTCAAACAATTGCTTTCTCTCAGTACCTGATTAGGAAACAGGAGTGGAGGGTGGCTGGTGAGCATTTGTAGCAAGAAGGAAAGAAAGAAAGAGAATTTTGAATCAACTGACTTCCCTGCTTTGACCTTTTGTTTGGTGTGCGACTATGAATTGGATCTTGACTTTGGACTGGCTGAAAACCCAACACTGGTAAATGGCTTTCATTTGAAACAAAGACCAAGAGACTCTTTTCTGATTTTGTCTGTTTGCCTCAGGAAATAGCTTAGCTATCTGGGCTATAGACAGGGAACTGAAAACTCACTGTGTAGGTAGCACTCAACAAAGAACCAGGTATTATTTTATTTTGTTTGTTTGCATCCTGCGTTGTTTTGAATGTACCTCTCCCAGTATTTTTACTACTAAACATATAGTCATAGTGCTGTGTGACCCTGAATATCCTGTGTCATGGTGCAAAGTGTGCTCATATCCCCGCCTACAAGATCCCAGTGCAACACAACCCCCCTCACTGTGTTACAATAGTTATACTGTTAAATGGGTCGAGGCCTGGTTGAGAGACAGAAGTCAGAGTGTAAGGATAGGTGATACAATTTCTGCTAGTATCTTAGTAACAAGTAGAGTGCCGCAGGGTTCAGTTCTGGGTCCTACAATGTTTGGTTTATTTATTGGGGATCTGCAATTGGGAGTTTCTTGTCAGATAAGTAAATTTGCAGATGATACCAAAATTTCAGCAGAAGTGGACATGGAAATAAAAATCAACCTATTAAAAAAGATTTATTGATTATTGAAAAATGGGCAAAAGATAACAATGTGTGTTTCAATACTGATAAATACCTGGTTATGCATTTGGGGAAAAAGAACCCCAGTGTTGCCTATATATTATGTGGGAACCAAATCAGGATGGGATGTTATGAACAAGATTTGGAAGTAATAGTAAATAATAAATTTGACTGGGTTAACCAATGTAACAAAGTAATTCAAACAGGAAATCATATTATTAATGTGATTAAAAAGCATTTATAATGTGAAACAAAGAATGTATAATAAAATTGTATAAATCATATATTAGACCTCATACAGATTATGCTGTTTCCTTTTGGGCACCATATCTGAAAAAAGATAAAAAAATGATAGAAAGTCTACAGAGAAGAATGACTAAATTGATAGTGGAAATAAAATTGTTATCATATCCAGATAGGGTAAAATCATTGGGATTATATGACTTACAGACAAGACGTGATAGAGGGGATCTGTTGTTATTGTTTAATTTTCTAAATGATGAATAGCTCATGGAGCTAAGTGGATTAAAATATCTGGATAAATTATATGGATTAAGATGTAATAATAGGCAAATTAAAATACCAAAGGCAATTACAAACAAGCAGAAATACTATTTTACTGTGAGAGCTACAGTACTTTGGAACTCTTTGCCACAGTATATACAGTAGTTGGGCAGACATCATGGAAACAGTTTAAAGTGGAATTAGATAGGCTACTGTTGGGTAGTTAAAAGTAATTTCCCCCACTATTGTGGGGAAAGTGTTCTCGATGGGACTAGTGCCTGCTTCCACTTTTAAAAACCGAGAGTAATACCGAGAGTAACTACATTGAACCACACTTTCTTTAGTTTCTCATATTTAAGTTGGTAGTTCTAGCAGCAAGATATGTATATAATCAAAGAGTGGATCTACACCATGGGACATGTTCATGTGAGTGACAGTGTGTGGGGAATGTGGGGTTGTGAGGGGTGGTGCATGCTGAGTGTGAAGATGAAGGGGGGTGAGATTGGCAAATAATCAATTTCTTTTTAACAGGATTAAAACAAACAAAAAGAACATCAAGGGAAGGTTTTCTTTTTTTAGGATACTTACCCAACACTTAGCATTGGGTACCCCAGTATCAGCAGCTGTTCCGTGGCACTAGGGGGCACCCTGGTGCTGCCACCAATAAAATAGGAATGGGGCATATGACCTGCAGTGTAGGGGGCAAGACAAGTGGTACTGAGGATGGGAACCCCATTCCACTTATTTTATGTATAAATAGCATAAAACATTGGGAAGGGTAGGCGGGTGACCTGGAAGGGAGGGAGCACAAAGAAGCAGTAGTAAGGGTAGACGCCCCCAGTCCACTTAATAAATAATAAAGTTGATAGATATATAGGTAGGTAGGTAGATGGTAGATAGATAGATAGATAGATAGATAGATAGATACATAGACAGAGAAAGAGATATACAGAGACAGACAGACAGAACAGGAGAGCAGAGGTTCACTACTGTCACTGCAGCCCACAGCAGGACTTCCAGCTGCAGCTGCAGAACTCAAGAAAGTCCTACTTTTCTCATATAGAGAACACATATAAACAGTTCTACTTGCTAAGCTGGGCACCCTGGATTTTGGAGTTCCCAGAAAAGGTATTTCTGTCAAATGTTTAAAAAAATAAACACCAGAATCTTGATAATCGGGTCCTGCATGATCAGTAATTTTTTCCACATTATTCATACTTGTTTTAGCATGACAGGTAAATCATGAAAATAAGGGCACACAATATTTTTTGTTTTACCATTTGCATCAGGACATTAATTCTAAAATTGTTATAACTCTTGAACCATATGATATTTTTTCACAAAACCTTCTAAAAGGCACACTGTTGGCATGGGCCCCTTCAAGCCTGAAAATTTAAATAAAAAGTCCACACTGTCTAGGTGGTAGGTGAGAGAAAAAAACTACCCGAAGTTAAGTATAGGGAAACCAAACCTGTTTTTTTCCCATTCTTTTGATGCTCCATATCTTGAAAACTGAATAAGATGCTATCACGTAACGTGCCACATCTTAAGACTCTAACAGCCTGACTGCACATGCCACATTTTGATCTGTTTTGGCAAATGATTCCAAAGTTCTTGAGGTGCAAAAGTTTGGATTTAACATTAAACAGCCTACTCAACCCTAACTATACTGGTGCTGGCACACCTGTATAATATAGTTTGCAAAAAACTGTGTTAATGCACCAGTTAAGGTTCAACTTAATACAGCAAAAGTATGGAAATGTGACACTATGGTTTTCAAGCCCAACTCCCCATGTCACCCCCCCCAAGAACAAAAACACAGGCAACCACAGACAGCCATCATCTTGTAAAGTAGACAGCATATTACTGTTTCCAGATGATACAAATGCAGTAGCACTAATGCTTCCTTTGTGGATTGGTATCTGCAGTTGCACAAGCACAGACCCCACAGGGGCCTGTGCTTATGCTGTCACACCTGTGTTTGTGTCATACAGCATGCATAAGTGCACACAACGGTGGCCTGTACTTGTGTAGGTGCATGGTGCCATGGGGCCTGTACCTCTGTAGCCAAATGTACTCATGCACGCTGTACGAAATACCGTGTTAGACAGCATAATCCACTAGTGCATGATGTTATATATCCAGCTGCATAATTGAAAAACTGCTTCCCTCTTGAAAAATGTCTAGATTGACTGCAGAAACCATGACACCACATTGCAAAAGTACTTCCATCTGAGTAACTAGTGGACATACAGGTGCCTGCCCTTCTGATGCCAGAAGTTGGTGTATGTTTTACAACTATGGCTGAAGAGGGAGGGGCCTGTACTTTTGAAAACAGAAGTACCTTTGCAATTTTTGTTATAATAGAATTTGTAGCCCCTGTGCTTCTGCAATCAGAGGTTGGTGTGCATGTCTTATACCTGTGGCTTTAGAAGTGCAGGCCCTTCAGGTATGTGTATGTCTCACAGTGTCCATGAGTAAATAAGGTGACATAAGCACTGGTCCAATAGGGGTCTGTGCTTCTGGAGACAAAAAAATGCTTATAATTTGGATACCATTGTTTTTATCCATCTACAAGGGTCTGTGTTTCTGTCCACAGAAGCTTGTTGTGATTTGAGTATCATGGATTTCTGTCTGCAGTGACAAGTGAGTCAGTATGTCTTGCAGTGTGCATGTCACAGATACAAATCCATGAAGGCAGCACATCAGTGCTACTGCATTTATGACATCTGGAAAAAGTTGTACGTCGTTTGTCTTACCTGATGACAGCTATCTGTGGTTGCTTGTGTGGTCTTGTCCTTTTGCTGCTTGGGGGATAGGGGTGTGGATTTATGGTTGGAAACTCTAATGCCATATTTCCTCACTCTTGTATTATGTTAAATCCTAACTGGTGCATTAACTGTTTTTTTTTTGTATAGAATTTCCTTTTGTTTTAAGATAGTCAAATCCTAAGTGGAAAGATATACTGAAGAGCCTCCTAATCATGGAAATGTATTTAAACTTGATTCTGGATTATGTCTGGGATCACTTTACTTATTACATTACATTGAATTTGCTATAAGAGAATGAGGCACTGCCTATCCAGCCTGCCCCCTCCCAAGACTCAAGGGTATACAGTCTAATACCCTGTAAACTTGGGTAAGTATCCAGCCTTCTTCTTTCACTACACAATAAATTCTAAGTTTATTACTCAAGTTTGTATCGAAGTTACTTTTCCTCCCTTTTCCACATTCCACTCTTTGATCTCCCTCTGTATGGTTTACTGTTGTTTCATCTAAAATTTATGTATTTATTTTATTGTGGTTGACTGAGAAAAGAGGGCTAGACAATTCTGTATATTTTCTGCCTTATGTGGGATGTTACAGATGCAAAATGACATATTGAATCAGGTTAAGCTGTTGGTAGTATTTTTAGTGACTGGGGAACAATTTCCTTTCTCGTTTTGATAAGTGCCATTAGATCATTAATATCCACTTGTACAATCACCAGAACAGGCAGATGAGGTCATGGTTTAACATGTGATCTGAAACATGGCACCTAAGTAGTGCAGCACCCCCTCATGCTGCACCATAGTGTCAGCATTGTAATTTAGTCCAGGTTGCAGATTTGCATTCACATTTGTTATTTTCACACCTTGTAGTTTTCATTGCTTAGTTCTACAGTACACTCACTTAATAGGGATGTGGTTAATATGGACAACATGTTTAATTGGGACATCTCAGCTGGAACACAATTTTACCCCTTTTGTTCCTATGTTATCAACAATGTTTTAATCTGGACTAAACTAGCTGTGACAAAAAGGAATAGACAGAAATGCCCAACATGGTTCACTAGTCAAGTTAAAACAGTTATTAGGGTCAAGAGATAGGCCTTCCTCAATTTCAAAAGGAAGTGGGGAAACAATCTATGGTAAGATTATGTACAGAAGCATAAGGAGGCTAAGTCAGCAGTGAAGCAAACAAAGACAGTGGTGGAACTTCAGATAGCAAAAGGAGTCAGAGGGTAACAAGCAATTCTTTAGGTATTTACAAGGGAAGAAAAAGAAAGGGGGAGGGTAGTTAGACTTAAAGATGGGGACAGGATCATGGAAGAAGACAGACTTCTGCTACCGTTCTGAACAAATATTTCTGTACAGTGTTCACCAAGGAATACAGGGGCCCTGTGCCTGACAGTGGCATTATATCACATTGCAGGTGTGTCCCTCAAATGGAAATGACAATTATTTCCTCAAGCAGGGTTAAGAAAGTGCTCAAGTGTATAAAACAAGACAAATCTCCTGGACCAGATGGAAAACATCCAAGGATACTAAAAGAGTTGGCAGGTGAGTTAGCTGACCACTTTGTGCATCTGTTTAACCATTCTCTTCAGGTAGGAGTCATGTCAAGGGACTGGAAGAGGGCTGACATGGTGCCTCTACATAAAGGTGGAAGCAAGGAAGAAGCCAGTAACTACAGATTGCTTAGCCTCACATCAGTGTTGGGATAACAAATAGAGGTTCAGATCAAACACAACCTAGTGGAATACTTGAGTAAGAATGACCTTCATGATGACAAGCAACATGGTTTTATGGCTGACAGGCCATGCCAAATGAACCTGATAACATTTTTTGATTAGGTAACTGGGGAAATGGATAGGGACCACCCACTGCACCTTCTCCATTTTGACTTCAGCAAGGCTTTTGATTCTGTGCCACATAACCACTTGCTCAAGAAGCTAGAGGATTTGGGCACAGCAAACTGCATTGTTAAGTGGGCAGGTAATGGCTGGGGGCAGGAAGCAGAAAGTAGTTGTCAAAGGGGAGAAGTCAAAGGAGGGACAGGTGATGAGTGGGGTCACTCAGTGCTCAGTCTTAGGGCCTGTCCTGTTTAAATTGTTCATCAGCAACATAGGAGCAGGTATTCAGATTAAAAGTGTACTCTTTGCAGATGACACTAATCTAGGTGGTAGGGTGGATGGTGAGAAAGCAGCTGGGAACCGACAGAAAGATCTGAAAAAGTTGGAACAATTATCTAGTTTCTGGCAACTGAAGTTCAACACCAAGAAGTGTAAAGTGATGCATCTAGGCAAGAATAACCCAAGGACAGCCTATTGGCTCAATGGGGTGAAGCTCAGTGCCTCACAAAAGGAAAGGTATCTAGGAGTTATCATATGTGACACTCAAAAACAAGTCAGCCAATGCAATGCAGCATATAGTAGGGCCAACAAAATGTTTGGCTGTATAGGGTGAGGATTCAACAGTTGGCATTGGAAGGTGATACTGCCACTGTACAGATCCCTGGTGAGACCCCACCTGGAATATTGTTCCCAGTTTTGGAGCCCATACCTTAAAAAGGACAGGGACAGGCTAGAAACCATACAGAGAAGAGTGACCAAAATGAAACAGGGGATCCAGGGGCTACCGTATGAAGGGTATCTTGAGGCATTAAACATTCTCACTGGAAACAAGAAGGGAAAGGGGGGATATGATAAAAACTTTCAAGTACAAGAGGGGAATACATGCAGTGCCTTACTCTGAACTATTCACCAGGGCATCCAGCTCAAAGAAAAGAGGGCATGGATGGAAGCTGAGGGGTGGAAATTCAAAAGGTATCTTAGGAAACACTGGTTCTCAGAAAGGATAAGAGAGTCATGGAACAGTGGTGGCTAAGACCGAATCAGCCTTCAAACAGAGTTGGGATAATGAGTATGTTAGGAGGTCTAAACCTCACTTTCAGGTTCTTGATGATATGGGGAATGCAAGTAGTCACAGATACATTTCATTAGAGTAATAAACAAGTTTATTACTATCAAAAGGATAAATCACAGTTGCCCTATACAGTTCTTACCAATATGAACTGGGAGCCAGTGCTAAGCATTCCCTATACCTCGAGGTTTCTCTGTGTCTCTTGGGGTCTCTCCTGAGGTCTCCAAGGTATAAGACTAGTGTATTAAATTATATACCTATGATAACTACTATGGTTACTGTAAGACAGAAACATTTCTAGTTACAGAGATGAGCCCTATTGGCTAAATAAGAGGTGGCTTCATGGTCCAAGATAACATTATACAATTCAGTATACTCATCAGTTTATGAACAAAAGAGTTCTTATACAGAGTCTTACATAACTCAGAGTAGTAGTACAAATCATTAAAAGGTGGCAATGCCGACTTACATATCATAATTATTCCAAGGACACAGATGCCTTGACATCTTACAAGTAAGAAATAAACAGAAAATACATAGGAAAATATATGTATTAGCAAGCAAAGTGTATTACAACAATATGCATTCATATCCTGACATCTACTCTTGTACGGTAGATGCCCTTAGCTCTATATATTAGTATAACATATACTTAAGTGCTAGCTGTCTACAGTGTACCTCTGAGGGTGCCAATTAGGGTGTAGGGGCCTCGTGTAACATCCCCCCCTTGTTGCCTCCAAGGGCAACACAGGCAAATCTAGGGAAAGGCCAGGGAGCAGTGGTCATTTACAAACCTGACGCGCGAGCTTTGCAAAGGAACTCGAGATGCTCACGGTGTTGGCGCAGTGTCCGCCGTAGGCAGCAGAGCATAATAATCAAAATAAAGATTAAACATGCATGTATAATAACAAAACCTTTAAAAGTAATCTCTAACCAGGTGTTAGTCAATGCGTCATTCATGTCACCATCATTAATCAATGACAGGATAGCTTCATTGGCATTGGTAATATTATTGCTGATGTGGATGAGTTGTGTGTCTTTCCTGTCTAAAAGTGATTTTAATGTAAGTGAGAGTGGGTCTATGTGTACATTGAAATATGGTAAGTATTCAGACAGTGCGATCAGATAATCGGGGTCACCATCAATTATGTCTGCATCTAGCAGGGGAACTGGTGTTATGACGGTATGTCCAATGACAGTCTTCTGGTGGGGAACAAAACAGAAATTGGAGTAATCAATAACACATATAACAGATCCATAAGTATAGGTTTTGAAATTCGTTACCAGGCAGTATTCTCCATTGGAATTATACTGAGAGCGAAAGTAGGGAGTCTTCACTTTTGCAACTGGACAGGCCAGGTGTAGACCGTCTTCGAAATCTATGTTGACAGGCAATGAACCTCCTCATGATATGATTGGTAGAGCTTATCTGGAACCAAAGTTGAGTCCAAGGAGTCAGTGCCATTCGTCGTGATGCTGTCATCCATGGTGAAAGTCCAATCAATACTATCTGGAGGATAACCACAAACAGGTTGAATAACATCAAATACATCACATCGGCACAAGTAAATGTATTGCTTCTTCACACAGCAATCCGTGTCCGGAGCCACCCAGGCATCCAGGAAAGGATGGTAAACCAGTAGAGGTGGTAGATCCAGGCGTTCTCTGTAGATGTCTTCGTCCAGATGCCCAATCGAATGCACCAGTGCAAGCTTGTCGAACAAAGCTGTAGTGGGATCAACACATGGTAAAGAGACAGTAAAAGAAACAAACATGATATCTGTTATGGAACATTTCTTAGCAGCAAAGCAAGGACCAGTATTAGGATGTCTGGTCACAAACCCCAAATTCCTAGCTGTAGAAAGAGGAATAGTTAAAGCTTGTTGCATATACATAGCAATACAGCTAGGGGTTGTACATCGTGGACAATACCATTTGGAAATGTGTCTGTCATGTATAATATCAGGAATTCTTCCAGATTCTAGATCGCGGAAGAGATTGTTGATGGTAGTGATAATGTATGAGCCATAGGCAGAGCAAAGGATTTCTCTAGCAATGTATTGTTTATCTGCTTCTTTATTGTTCTGTTGTATGAGTGCATTGATCTTATCTCATGAATCAGTGAATGATTTAGCAATGTCGTGCATGTTGTATACAGTGTATATTTCTTCCTAAGGCCATCCACACCATGCAACAATGGGGGTAGTATATTGTTAACCAAGCCAGTGGAGAGCTTGGCAGAATGAGCTTTGATAGCAGCAATGTCTGCTTTATTCCAAATAGACATAGCTGTACAAAAAAGGCCTGTGACAGTATCTGTTGCACCTGTAACATCAGAACTGTCAACTTCACATGTCTTACATTTACGAATGAGATCATCAGAAGTGAGTTTCCTCCGGAAGTTGCCTCTATGTTCAGTCGAATGAACCCCGGCAATAGGATCTTGAGTACGAATCTGAAAAGCATCTAAACTATCAAGCAATAATGAACTGTAAAATGCTGATGTGTTAGTATTGTGGCACATACCAAATTCTTCCATATTCCAGTAAGTAAGATTAAACAAAACAGGTATATGCATAAACTGTTAGTTATTAATCAAAGAACCTGGGAGGGCAGTGGTTGTTAGACCACTATGAGGACCAGGGTATGCTTTGGACATTTCAAAAGCTGTTTATCAGTGGGTGGTAACACAGAGAGGTACATGGCAGCAGAAGCCATGTGGTGTATAGCACAAAATTTTTGAGCAGAAACTCTAGACAAAGAATTACAGTATGAAGGATCAATTAATGCAGTAATGTTGTACAAACCAGAATGTCTTAATGCAGTTTGTAACAAGGACAGAGAACCATTTGGGGATAATTTAGCATTGGGACAACCCTGGAAAGTTCCTTTGGAGAGTTTGGCCACAGGGAGAATTTGTCCTTGCGATGTGGTTTGCCACTCAATTTGTAGGGTTGATTTATCAGGAGCAACAACCGAGGCAGTGAGGTAAGCATCGGAACCTTCCTGGACAGTGATCAGACTATGTGGTATATTGATGGATACTCCCTCTGGAGGAGGTGCTGGAGGATTGAGGTGTCGTAGGAGGTTCGGTACCATGCCTTGGATGCAGGGGATAACTCCTGAGAGGAGGAGATAATGGAACAAGATAGCCATCTTGTCAGTGTATCTGAAAAGGAAGATCAAAGATTAGTATGTTAGTACTATTCTGCCCAATGGGGTAAGGAAAAATAGTTAAGCTCCTTTATATAGTTTCAGTTGGTTTGCATGTAACCATTTTTCAATCAACTTGTTGTTATGCAGGAGTCTAATCTGATAGATTGCTGGAATCTGCTTGTTGACAATGGGGTATGGGCCTTCCCACTTGTTGAAGAAGGAGTGGGTGGGATGTGCAAATCGAAGTACCATTACCTGATCTCCAACTTGCCAATCCACTTCTTGTGCGTGTTTGTCAAACTGTATTTTGGATTGTTGCTGGGTCTTGCCCATGCAGTTGGCAGCATACAAGTGTGTGTGTGTATGAGGTCTTTTCTGAGTTTTTCCACATATTGATCTACAGACACACAGTCTGCAGCGGGGGTGTGCAGGTCAAACAACAGGTGTTCAGGTAATCTCATCTGTCTGCTAGTCATCACCTCATTAGACAGCTAGTTTCGGAACCCACTCGTAAGGGAGCAATCTTAGACCTTGTACTCTCAAACGGGGGCAGTGAGAGGATCTCAGATCTAGAAGTAGGTTGCCATCTGGGGACAAGTGACCATCAAACAGTGTGGTTCATGTTAAACTCAGCTACAGAGTCAAGCCATACAAAAGTGAGGGACTGGACTTTAGGAGGGCTGACTTTGGCAAGATGGGAGAGTGCCTCAGAAAAGCACTAGCAAACAGGCTAGAAGGAGGTGTGGAGCAACAATGGGGAATTATCAAAACTGCCATCACAGACGCAACAAGCCTTTGTGTGAAGCAAATAAACAAATCAAATGAAAGAAAAAGCCACTATGGTTCTCAAGAGGAGGTGGCTGTGAAAGTCAGGAAGAAAAGATAGCATTCGGAGTATAAGGAAACACAGAAGGAGCAGGACAGAGTGCTGTACCAGTTAAGGCAGAAAGAAGCAGGGAGGAAGTCAGAATAGCAAAGGCCCAAACTGAGGAAAAGATAGCCAACTCAGTTAAGAAGGGGATAAAACTTTTATAGGTACATCAGTGAACGTGAAAGACAAAGGAGAGGATAGTGAGGCTGAATAGAATGAATGGTGGGTGGGCAGAGGGGACAGTGAAAGCAGGAATACTGAACGAATATTTCTGCTCAGTATTCACAAAAGAGGAGGGAGGTGCCTAATCCAATTAACAGAAGCACTCTTGATGGGGGTCGATCCCAGTCCTTTCACAGAAGAAAGGGTTCTGCAAGAACTCTAAAACTGAAGGTGGACAAAGCAATGGGTCCTGATGGAATTCACCCAGAATTCTAAAAGAATTAAGGAAGGAACTAGTGAACCACTGGCTACTCTTTTAATAAATCATGGGAGGATGGTGTGGTACCCGAGGACTGGAGGAAGGCGGATGTGATTCCCCTTCACAAAAGTGGGACCAAGACAGAGGCAGGAAACTACAGACCTGTCAGTCTGACCTCTGTGGTAGGGAAAGTGATGGAGTCACTTCTGAAGGAAAGAATAGAGGTCAGTGGAGCACAGGACCCAAGGCAGCATGGGTTCACAGCGGGAAGGTCATGTCAGACGAATCTAATAGATTTCTTTGACTGGGTGACCAAAGTAGTAGACCAGGGAGGGGTTGTGGACATGGCCTACCTAGACTTTAGCAAGACATTTGACACAGTCCCACACAAAAGATTGATAGTCAAATTAACTAGCCTGGGAGTGGGTCCCAGGGTGGTAGCCTGGGTAAAACATTGGCTAGACAACTGGACACAGAAGGTAATTGCAAATGGAGTCCACTCTGAAGAAAGGGCAGTTACTAGTGGGGTACCGCAGGGTTCAGTATTGGGTCCTGTCCTTTTTAATGTCTTCATCAGTGACATTGCAGAGGGACTGGAAGGAAAAGTATGCCTTTTGCAGATGACACAAGATCTGCAACAGGGTTGATACACAAGGAGGCGGAAAGGATGAAAAGGACTTGGCAAGGTTGGAGGAATGGTCAGACGTATGGCAGCTAGGATTCAATGCAAAAAGTGCAAAATAATGCACCTGGGAAACAAGAACCAGGGAAGAATACACAATGGGTGGGAGGTAGTAACAACAACAAAACAGGAAAGGGACCTGGGGTAATCATATCAGATGACCTTAAGGTTGCAAAGCAATGTGAGAAGGCAGTAGGGAGGGCCGGGGGTATACTGGGATGTATAGGGAGAGGCATCAGCAGCAGAAAACAGAAGTTGTTATCCCTCTGTACAGACAGTTGGTGAGACCCCATCTGGAATACTGTGTCCAGTTCTGGAGACCCCATCTCCGCAAGGACATAGACAGGATAGAGGCAGTCCAGAGGAGGGCAACTAAAATGGTGCAGGGTCTGCAAGAGAAGCCGTATGAGGAGAGACTAAAGGAGCTTAATATGTATACCCTTGAGGAAAGAAGGAGCGGGGGACATGATAGAAACTTTCAAGTACCTCAAGGAATCAACAAAGTCCAAGAGGGTAGCATCTTTCAGAAAAGAGACTTGCAAGAACAAGGGACACAATTTAAAGATAGAAGGAGGGCGGTTCAGGGGCAATGTGAGGAAGTATTATTTCACAGAGAGGTAGTGGATGCATGGAACAGCCTTCCTGAGGAAGTTGTGGGGTCTAAAACTGTGGGAGAATTCAAGAATGCATGGGACAGACATAAGGCAATTCTTGTGGGGGGCAGGAAGATAAAGGTTGTTGGTTAACTAGGATCTGCGGCCTATCCTGTAGGTAGGGAAATGGGCAGACTAGATGGGCCTAGCGGTCCTTGTCTGCCGTCAAAGTCTATGTTTCTATGTTTCTATGTCTAAAGGGTGTGGGCTGGGTGATGGCTGAGGGTGTGCCCCTAATTGCCATAAGGAATAACGGCAGTAGGGAATCCCAAGTTTTGGGATTGTCCTCAATGAATTTGGAAAGCATTTGCTTAATCCGTCTGTTGGCTATTTCTACTTGGCCTGAGGATTGGGGGTGGTAGGGTATGTGGAACTTCTGTTGAACTCCAAGGAGTTCAAGGGATTCTTTCATCAACTCACCTGTAAAACTGGTTCCTTTGTCAGAGTCTACCTTGAGGGGTAGACCCCACCTGGAGAAAATCTGTTCCACCAGGATCTTGGCAATAGTTTTTGCAGTGCATGTCTTAGTGGGGAAAGCTTCAACCCACTTAGTGAAGAGGTCAGTTACCACAAGAGCATACTTGTTATTTCTGCTGGTATTGGTTAGAAGACCAATAAAATCAATCTGTATGGCATGCCAAGGGCCAGAGTGTCGTTGTGGTAAAAGTTTGGCATTTCATTTGGTAGGGATGGGGTTGTTCTGTACATAAATGAGACAGTTGTCTATGTACTGTTTAACATCTTTGGTGACACCAGGCCACCAGGTGGTGGTCTTGAGCCTTTGGAGGGTATTTTCCACTCCCTGGTGTCCACCAGTGGGTGTATCATGCACTTGATGCAGGAATTTGGATCTTAAATGTCTGGGGACCACCCACAACTTGGTGGCGGAGTCATCTGGTTGGAGCCAGATGAGCTTGTCATCTGGTGACAAGCGTAACTTACCTTCATGCTTCTGGTAGGGGTTGTGTGTGGGAAGTTTCTCTTCTGTACCCTTGTCAAGGAATCTGAACACCTCTTTGAGTTCAGTATCAAAATGCTGGGCTGCTGAGAGGTCCAAGGGGGAAAAAGGTTCAGATTTTTTCCTGAGTGCTGCAATCTGTACGGCAGCATTGGCCTCTGGATGATCCATCATCCAGATGTCCCCCCCTCGGGCCCCTTCCTTAGCAAGGGTGTCTGCTGTGCCATTGAAGGCATGGTAGGGGTCATGGAGAGAATGAGCTTTGACTTTATGTACATAGAGTTTGTGTGAAAATTTTTGTGCCAGTGAATGTATGTATATTACCAATTCCTTGTACTTCACTGGGCTGCCATCAGAGGAGAGGAAGGAGTTCTTCTGCCAGAAAGGAAGAAATTCTGTAAGAGAACAACAAACCCAGTTAGAGTCTGTAAAAATGATGGTATCCTCCATCCCATGTTGGATGAGCTTGAGGGCACAGGCCACCGCTGTCATCTCTGCATATTGTGATGATGCTGCACTACAGCGCTTAGATATTTTGACAGTGTTCCCATAAAGGTAAATCACTAAAATGCCCATCCCTGCAATTTGTTCTCCCTGATAGTAGGATGCTGAACCATCAGTAAAAACATGACACAAAGAGGTGTTATCAAGTATTTGTGGTGTGGTATGGAGGAAGGACCTGGATCCAGAAGATCAGGTGACTGTAGTGTACAATCATGGGGTTGTCCCTGGAAAAGGAGTCCATGAGCCAGCTTAGATGAAATTTCTGTCGGTTGTACCTGTATGTCTCTATCCTGGAGAAGAAGTGACCAGTGTGTCAGTCTGGTATTAGAGACTGACCCATCCTTCACTCTGTCTGAGAGTAGGAAGGTAGTTGGGGTGTGGTTGGTGTTGATAATCAGTGGTGAGTACCCAATGATATACAGGAAGTGCTTGACAGCCCAGTAGGTGGCCAGAAGGTTCCTTTCACAAAGGCTGTATTTCTGTTCCACTGGGGTCAAGAGCTGTGAGGCATATGCAATGGGTCTCAAAGTGCCATGCACCTTCTGGGCCAGCACTGCTGACATGGCAATGTCAGAGGTGGCAAATTCCAGATGGAATGGTAGTGCTGGATTGGGGTTTACTAGAGCTGGGGCAGATGCCAAGGCCTGCTTCAGTGACATCACAGCCTGGGTGTGAATAGGGCCCCCAGTCCATGGGATGTCCTTTTTGAGTAGCTCATACAGAGGAGCAGCTTTCTGAGCAAAATCACAAATAAAATCTCTCCAGTAATTCATCATACCTAGAAACCTTCGAAGAGTTGCCACACTGGTGGGCAACGGCAAGTCTTGCAATCCCTGTACCCTCTTCCAGGTAGGGCTTCGACCTTCGTCAGTTATTTTTAGACCCAGAAAGAGTACTTCTTTCTGACATAGTTGTGCTTTTGCTGGATTGCATTTCAAGCCTGCTCTCTGGATGAGAGTCAGTAGTTCATCCAAGAGATCCAGATGTTGTTCCTGTGTAGCTGTTGCAAGAAACAGGTCATCCACATATTGCTAGAGACACTGGCAAGTAGAGAAACTCTTGAGGGCATCCATCATGTGTAGATGGAACAGGGATGGACTGTTATGGAATCCTTGTGGCAAGTAAGTCCATGTGTACTGTCTTCCTTCAAAGGTGAAGGCAAACTTATATTGACTCTTAAGGGCCAATGGTAGTGACCAAAAACCAATGGAAATATCCAGGGCACTGAACCATTTCAGGTCAGGAGTCAAAAGTCATAGCACATCAGGTGCTGATGCCACAGTTGGAGAACAACTGGGGGTAACCTGATTCAGTTTCCTGCAGTCAATAGTAAGTCTCCAGGTGCCTGTGGGATTTTTCACAGGCCACACTGGGGAGTTGGCAGTGGAAACGCAAGTTCTGATTACTCCTAGCTTGAGCAGTGACTTGATCATCTCTCTAAGGGAAGGCA
Source organism: Neoceratodus forsteri (assembly GCA_016271365.2). NCBI lineage: Eukaryota > Metazoa > Chordata > Ceratodontiformes > Ceratodontidae > Neoceratodus > Neoceratodus forsteri. The sequence goes on from CM028130.1 coordinate 659,341,990, forward strand.
AGGCCTCAGTTGTGAAAGGATATTGCCTTTGCCTCTCATGTGCTGGGCCTGGCACTTCGATAACAGTGTGCATTCTACCACAGTCATGTTTGTTAATTGCAAATGCTTCCAAATGTTGTTTCAAAATAGGTAGAAGCTTTGGTAAAAGTTCATGAGTCCTGAACAAATCTATGACTTCATACTCCTTGTCATTGGAAGATATCGTTGCCATGACATGTGAATCAGGAATCAAAATGGTATGATATTGACTCTGAATCTGTATCAGTAGCATGTTAGCTAGGTCCACCACACAGCCGTGTGGCACAAGGAAGTCAATCTCTATGATACTAGAATGATCATGCAATACCATCAGTTGGAAGGTGTGTGAGGCCTTTAGATGGCCTAACTCTACCGGAAGGGGTAGAGAACAGTATGCAGGTAGCCTAGTACCATCAGCTCCTGACATGTTGGTCCCCCATCCAGTGGACCAAGGGGATGTGTCTGCGTATTCATCATGTAACACAGATACAGCTGTACCTGTATCTAACAAGACTACTAGTAGGCGGCCCCCAACCTCGGCCTCGGTGCAGGGCCTTCCATTTGTATCCAAGACTAGCTTGTTTACAATCAGGACTGGGGCCTGTAATTGTCAATCTGTACTACTGGGAGCATGGAGAGTTTGGGCCTGACTCTTGTGAATCACTTCACCATGCTGCACCGATGCTATATAGGGAGGAGCTTCTGGGTTCAGGCCTGTATGGGCCTGAGGGCTTACACCACCAGTGTCCCCATGATCTGTTGGGGTCTGGGGTGCCGGTTGTACTGCTGCAAGGGTCTGTGCAGGAACAGCATCTGCTACAGAGCGCACTTGTCCCAGGAGCTCTCAGAATTTCCGATTCTCTTTGGCTGTCTCCCTATATGAAGGAAAAATACAGGAAATGTTGGGGGGGCCCTTTGAAGTAAACACTCTTTGCTCAAGTTATTGTTCTTCAATCTTTCTTTTTATTTCTCTTCCCCCTACGTTTCACTAGACTTGGAGCTTGTTCACGGGGTTTATTCTTTGTTACACATCTGTAAATACATTTATTTTATGTCATTGATCAGCATTTTTTTTAATATGATATTGTTACATTTTTAATTCTTTGGTGTATACACATACCATTCAATAAAGATTATTGCTTGTGCACCCTTGTATATATTCTTAATTTCTCACAGGGTTAATTTATTTGTATTTGTTTAGATCCTAAGTTGCATCCTAAAGAAGACATACACAGTATGTTAGTGAACACAGCGCTGTTAACAACTTGGAACAAGGTTTAACTACTGCCTGTAAGGCTTGTTCCCCATATTTCTTGGTTTGCAGCATACCTTATATATTACTTAAAACTTCTTGTCTTTCTTGTAAAGAATAATTTGGGCCTGTAATGACATAAACATAATTTTTTGTAAAGCTTTGCTGTTATTATGCTGTTTAATATTATAATGTGGCCACCTTGTGGCTTCTATTTACTTATTTTGTTAACAGCTGTTAACAAAATAAGTTGGTAGGCCATCCAAAGTCTCTGGTGGTAAGTCACTGGACTTTCCTTTGCATTCTGTTTTACAGGGTATGCAAGCATCACTCCTACTACACCTGGGCTGTGAGCAGAAATTAGCTCAGCTGCAACCTCATCAAAGGTGGCGTTCCCATCCTGGCAGATGACATCAGGGAGTTTGGCCCACAAACTAGGATCGATGATCTGGTGTGGTATTTGGACCTGATATTCTGTAGCGAGGCTAAGCATCTCGCATTTAGAATGCACCTTTTCCAAGTGACAGCTGAGGTTGTCGGACGGGTTCATCCGACCAATGCTGTCAGCTATTTGCTGAACAGAGTAGGCCATTTGTAGGGGATTACTGGGTTGATCAGGCAGAGGTAGATTGTCTTGAGTGCCATCCAGGGTGATCTGAGCTGCAGCCTCGGCCGCAGTGTGGACAATACCTTCCTGAGTGCCAGCCTCTTGCAGAAGCTGCCTAATCTGGGTTTTAATGGCCGATTTACTTCTCTCAGGAAGGGGTACATTGCCTATCGCAGTTTCGATCATGGTTTCTATCTCATGCCTATCTTCCACATTAATAACAGCTATCGGTGGTGTCATTGGGACCAGGCCTGGGCCTGCTCCCCCCCATCATGGGGGCCACCATGTTGACATCTCCCATGATGGGTGTCACAACGTCGATGATGTATGACATGGTGAGGGTGTAGTGGGGACCCAGCATGTTGTGGATGGCTGGGTGGGGTCTCTGGGCCATAGTAGGGGTGTGACTGGGCGTTATATTATGAAATGTCATCATCTGACAACTCCCCTTCAGATGATGTATGTAAGGCAGGGGCCACGCCTCCCATTGCCTTAACATGTCCAGCCAGAACCTCCCGCTGATGGTGCAGTTTCGCCATTTTGGTTCTACATTCAGTATGACTCACACTTGCAACATCCATATCAATCTCATCTTGCTTTCGCTTTTGCAACACTCTATACGCGGCGCTCAATTTGCGATTGTCTCAGATAGACACTTCTAAATCATTACGTACCTGGTTTATCTCATCCTGCAGCTCACCCATTTCCTCACTCAACTGAGCATTTGCAGCACTTAGCAAATCATTCATTTGTAACGCTTGTCCCTTATCCTGTCTCAAACCTTCACACTCCTGTTTCAACATACAAGTTCTTGTTCTCCAGCTTGAGCTGAATGATGCAATAGTGAATCCTTTTCATTTCACAGAGCTTGGAGTTCAGACTCCAAGTTCTGCTGCAGTCTGATGCAGTCTTTTTCCTGCAAACCCACCTGTTGCTTAAGAGATGAAATTTGCAGATCAAGGGTTCGAAACCTCACTTCGGAGGCTTCCAGAGCAACATAGAGAGCCACGACAATCAGCCAATTAGATTGTCGCTTATTGGCTGATTGTCTCATCTCCGTGTACTGGGTTGAAATCCCCAGTATAGGGTTTTCAGATTGACTTGCGTCCCGCGTAAAGTCAGCCCATCCTCCATGGGAGGTAAGGAAGTTTGAGACATCGAGTCTCAGTTCTACACAGATATTTGATACGGTGGCCATTCTGTGGGAGGGAACGACAAATCAAACTGTGAAAAAGGCGCCATGCTGTGTATTGATCCACAGCAGGAGCACTTAATACACAGCCAGACTACTGTAAAAGTTGTAGGCTTACAAATCAAAGCTGTAATGGAGTGGGTCGAGTCGGCATCGACCACACCCAAAAGTATGACAGCCAGACTTTGCAAGTTCCTACAAACTGGTTTGATAATGGGAGAGGTGATACGGGAATGTACACCTACTGTCCCCGTGGGAAAGGGAAAAGTTCTAGCAACAAGTGAAAACTTACAAACACCAAATATCGCCTGCACACGGTCACCAATTTGTTAGGAGGTCTAAACCTCACTTTCAGGTTCTTGACGATATTGGGAATGCAAGTAATCACAGACACGATGCATTAGAGCAATAAACAAGTTTATTACTATCAAAAGGATAAATCACAGTTGCCCTAAGCAGTTCTTACCAATATGAACCAGGAGCCAGTGCTAAGCGTTCCGTATACCTCGAGGTTTCTCTGTGTCTCTTGTGGTCTCTCCTGAGGTCTCAGAGGTATAAGACTAGTGTATTACATTATATGCCTATGATAATTACTATGGTTACTGTAAGATAGAAAAATTTCTAGTTACAGAGATGAGCCCTATTGGCTAACTTAGAGGTGGCTCCATGGCCCAAGATAACATTATACAATTCTGTATAGTCATCAGTTTATGAACAAAAGAGTTCTTATACAGAGTCTTACATAACTCAGTGTAGTAGTACAAATCACCAAAAGGTGGCAATGTTGATTTACATATCATAATTATTCCAAGGACACAGATGCCTTGGCATCTTACAAATAAGAAATACATAGGAAAATATATGTATTAGCAAGCAAAGTGTATTACAACAATATGCATTCATATCCTGACATCTACTCTTATACGGTAGATGCCCTTAGACCTATATGTTAGTATAACATATACTTATGTGCTAGCTGTCTACGGTGTACCTCTGAGGGTACCAATTAGGGTGTAGGGGCCTGGTGTAACAAGAATATTTTAATTAAATCCACAGGTAACAGTATGGGCTAGGTGCCAGGATCTTCTAGTGTCTTGGGAACTCACGGGCAAACTTGATGGACATTTTTTCTCATTCTGCCATCACCTTTCTATGTCTCTGTGTTAATTGCGGCTGTCAGAGTGCAAACTAGCCTGTTTGAGGCCCTAAGGTTCCTTATCTTTCCTAGTTGTTGCTTACAGTTTTAACAGTACTTTGAATCTGTAGCAAGATTAAAAGTTACAGAACTTACCTACCACTTAAAGATCAATGGCAAACATTGTAAGCTTTTTTTTCACAGATTTTGTTCATGGCAGAATAATAAACTGTGTATGTTGACAAAAAGAAAAATTGTCACCTGGTGCCATTTTTATGTTGGCGCACTTGCGCAGCCAACGTCTTGTGGTAGTGGAGATGTGGAGATGTGGTGACTGTTAGGTGAATGCAGGGCACGCACCAGTAGGTGCTTCCCTCATTCCCCAATCAGCCTGCATGCCAGTGCCACACCACCTGGGTAAGCACATCTAAGGAAAGGTCCACTGCAATGCGAGCAAAGCGCATCACACGCAGCAGACTTTCCTACGTGCTTCTCCAGCATCAAACGTAGTGGCACAGTGGCCGCTAAACTGCCGACTTTGGGGTGCCCAATCCCAAAGTCAGCTTTCCCTGACCTTCTTGTGTGTGCTGATGGGGGAGCCTACTCCCTGTCGGCATAATGTGTCCCTCCACTCCTTTTTGGTTGCCAAGAGGGTGCCCAATCACCCTCAGCTCATGGCCCCCCCGCTTTCATTGTTTGCTGACGGGGGTGCCCAATCTCAGTCAGCATCTGTCCCCCACTCCCTATGTGCCAATGGGGGTGCCCAATCCCCCATCGGCTACTGTACCCCTCCAAAACAAACACCTGTAAAAAAAGAAAAGCATCCGCAAAGTTGTTTTTTTAACACCTGTAAATAAAAAATGGTCCCTCGTAGTCTCCCTACCACCTGCACCCATCCACTATGCACCCTGCCTCCCCACACCCCCCTCACCCCATACTTACCTCCAGAGTCCAGCACGATGATCTTCGGTGGACTGGGAACACATCTGCACTCTTCAAAGCTGACCACGAACTGAGGAAATGCTGATAAGCTGTATAATGGAGTAAATAGGTTTTTTTCAACTTTGATGCATATCTCGGGCATTTTCTGGAATTTTTGCACCAAATTTTCAACATGGGGTTTTTGGGATCCCTCCTCATGAATTCTGTCACTGTTATGATGTTAATTGGTCCCAAAAGGTGCTTTTGCAGTCACTGTATGGAATCACCTTTCAGGGTCAATTAATGCAAGGACAGTGGCAGTGTTCATGAGGTGGGTTCTCAAAAAGGTTATGTTGGAACTCTGGTAGAAGAAATAAAAAAAATGGCTATTTTATGAGCGCACGTTGGGCAGTTGTAACACACGTTCATAACTTCACAAATTTGCAATATTTTCACACCAGATTTTCAACATTGTCATTTTTCTACACCTTCTTGTGAACAGTACAGCTATCATTTGACACATCCTGGACGAAATGCGTTTCCGCACTTCTGGCGCACAGTAGCAGTTGCTGTGGGAAATCAGTGTTTGGGGCAGATTACAAAAATGACAGTGACACTGTTCATGAGCAGAGGTCCTAAAATGCCTATATTGAAAATTTGGTGACGATACTTCATAAAATGACTGTGTTACGAGTGTGCATTGTGCAGTTGTATGCACACTTGTAACCGCGAATTTGCAACATTTTCATGCCAAATTTTCAACATTGTCATTTTTCAACACTTCCTTGTGAACAGTACAGCTGTCATTTTTCACATCTTGACCAAAATGTGTTTCCGCACTTCTGGCGCACAATAGTGCAGTCACTGTGGGAAATCAGTGTTCGGGGCAGATTATGAAAATTACAGTGACACTAGTCATGAGCAGAGGTCCTAAAATGCCTATGCTGAAAATCTGGTGATGATACTTCTTAAAATGACTGTGTTAAGAGCTTGCGTTGCACAGTTTGCATACACACTCGAAATGTGCATTTGTAATATTTTCACTCTGGATTTCCACCATTGGCATTTTCCACACCTCTTGATGAGCAGTACAGCTGTCATTTCTGTTTGTCAATCAGCTTCAGATGTAGAGGAGTGGGAGTGAAAGTGAAATTGAGTCTTGTTTACAAGTACATTCACACACCTTTGATTGGGTGTGGGGCACAATTTAAAATGAACTAAAAAATACCAGGATTGAAAGTTGGAAGTTAGAATTTATCGCCCCCCATGCCCCCACCCCCATTTCCTCCTCTGCCTGTCAAGACTTGTAGCCAGCTGTATGCTGAAAATCTGTTGCCACTCACAACCCACATTGAGTGGACCAGCACTGTCTGTACCCATGCCCGATCCACATAGTTTGGTTTTGGGCACACTGATTATTGATTGATTCTGAAGTGTGCTGGGGGGGGCAATGCATAGGACTCATAACAACTAAAACCAGGTAGTTGAGCAGTGCAAACATTTCGGAGTCAAAATAATTTCATGGGGTCCTTCAGAAGTGTTCTGCCTACAAATACTCTATCAGGAGCATTCTCCAAGACACCTTTATATGAGTTTCATGCCATTTTTCCGTGGCACAGGCTTACCTCCACTGTGGAAAAGGTGTGTCAATTTCAATAATGGCTTAAGAAATTCCCTTTCTGCAGGGTCCTGGAACTCCTTGTCTGAGATGCCCATTCTGAAAGGACAGTCTTTTTCTTATTCTAATCCCCACATGAGGTGCCTTCATTAGGGAAAGTCAGGGGCACACATTTCAGCTTCTGTTGCAAACATGTCATTTACATTTAGTTTTATTTGCCCCATCATTACTTTTAAGATTATTGAAATGTACAGATTCAGCAGTATTCATTTTTAGTTAAATATTAACATCAGCTTGTATCTCTTTCTTTATCATATTTTGCTTGTTTTGCATAGTGGTGTTTTCTATGTTTGTTCTGATTTTTCCATCTTTATTCCTCGCAACAATAGAGTCTGTAGAATCTGGTGTTGAAGTCCTGTTTTCTGTCTGCACCAACCCCACTTGTAATAATGCTTGTTCTGGTGTCCAAGGTTCAGTATTTGAATTGCCAGCATTGAGAGATTTCTCTGCATCTTTATTTTCCCAGACTGAACAGTGTCCAGTGCCGTTTTCTGTTCCGAAGCTGTAGCTGCTGTTTGCGTAAATCCAGTGTGTGTCTCACTCCCATTGTTGACACCACCTGTTCAATTGATTCTGATAGTGTTTCAGCAGTCAGCTTCTTGGTTAGCATTTTGACAGCTTGCTGAGCGGGTTTTTTGTTTTTTAAATGCTCCTGCTCGGTTTGATATTTTACATCCCCTACAGTAATCAGTTCAAGTTTTCTTTTATACCCTTCCATATGTAGAGTAGCTGCTCCAAGTAATAATGCTTTCCATCTTGTGATTTTGCTGGTGGATTGCCCTTCCCCTCTCCCCCCGCCACATCCACCACCACACTCACCTCCCACTCCTTACCCCAATATTTTCTGATTGGTCTCCTGACTATGGCCACATCACCAAAGGGAAATGCTGTGATGTGAGTCCTGTTTGCCATATGTTTAACCCCCCCCCACCGCCACCCAACCTATATCACAAATTCAGTACCTTAAAACTGCCATAGGAATAGCTCATCTTTAAGATGTGTGTTTTGATTTTCTGCCCCTATTTAAAACATGAAATTGCACAACTTGTGTAGAGCATTTGTATCAATGCATATTCAATTTACGTCTGGATACCTTATTGAATTATGGGTATAATTTCCAGACTGATGTCCTCCCATGATATCTAACACAGAGTTTGGGTCATTCCAACTTACGGTAAAACACTATTTAATCCCTATGTAATGCATGTGTACTTTAACAAATGTTACATATCGATGTTCAAACTTTCAGTTTTTTTTTCCTCTACTGTGATATGACGACAAAAGAACTGTGGATACACATCCTGTGTAAATGTAAATTAAATAAGAAATCTAGCTAATAGATTTTGTTGTAATGTACCATACTTGGAAGTAGTTTGGAAAAAATAAATAACTTTCAATTTTCCTAATACATCACCAGCAGCTCATGTCTTTGGTAGAGGTTCTATTATATGAGAGTGAAAAAGAAATGGACAGTCATCTCATTGTTTACTGTAGCTTTCACAAATAATGTTTCCTAAGGATACAATTTTCTTAGACTGCTAATCATTATTAGTAACGCTTTCTTTATCAGCTTGCAGTATATTTTGCTTGTCATCAATTCTATATGAGTGCTGATTCAGTCACTGCCAATATTTATTTGTTAACAAATTGTCTCAATGATGGTAAATCAGCCAAATGTAGGTATGAATGAATTACAAAGTGGAACATTTGATTCAACATCTGGATTATTCTGTATTCCTGGACATATGTGGTAAAGTTGGACATCATACCTCAGCATCCAGACCAGGCAAATTTACAATGTGCAGACTTACGGTGAGATGGCTGCCTGCTAAAACATGACTGCTTTCCCACCCAGAGACCACCAGGGCCACTGCTGCTACCTCAGATGTTGCCAAGAAAGAGGAGCGGTTGGACCACAGTAGGCTCAGGGAGGGTGAGGGTGGTGGAACAGAGGCGCATCCCCCCAGTTGTACCTCTCCACAATTCATATGTGGTTCTGGCAGAGTATGGTTCCTCTATGGATGCACCCACAGTGGAGACTTGCTCTCTGGCTCAACAACGTCCACTGGACAGCCTCACCCTCCCCCAAACCCACTCCTTCCCTACTAGGTCCAAACAGGGATGTAACCCACTGTCTTCTCTGAGGACCTACTATATCCATGAGTGTAACTAACAATTTTGTAACACTATGTAACCTAAGTAACATACAAACTACTACATTATGTCACCTCAGTGTATCTATATTAAATGTTCCTTTTACTGCACCTGTAATGTTATCCTCTGTTTTAATCTGCACTGTAATAACTATCTTGATGTCTGCCCCCCTGCGATGAGGTGCCTTTGTAAATTAGTCTCTGACTCAAAGGTTGTAAACCCGATATGTAATGAATAAATAAATAAAAAAAAAGACCAAGGAGGATCCTGGGAACCTTCACAAAGGAGACCCACATGAGGGTGGCATGGGACCCCACAGGGGAAGGAAACACCTCCTTGTAGGGGACTCCATTGTTAGGAGGGTAGAACTGGGGGAGGGAAGGGAGAGGGAGGTAAGGTGCTCACCTGGTGCTATGGCTTGGAGGGACAGGGAGTGAATCCTCAGGATTGCAGGAACAGCTGCACAGAGGAGGGAGCTGGACATCATTGTCCACCTAGGAACAAATGACCTGACTAGGAAAGGGAACAGAGCAGTGCAGAAGGAGTTTGTGGAGTTGGGGAGGTGCCTTAGACAAGTAGCATGAAAGGTAACCTTCTCGGAGGTGCTGCCTGTCTATGGTGTGGGTGAGGCTAGGGTGCTCCACACCACGAGATTCAATCAGTGGTTGAAAAACTGGTGCAGTACTCAGGGTTTTGGCTTCATAAGAATTGGGGGTCCACCTGGAGGGATGCAGGCCTATACTGGTGTGATGGTCTGCATCTGTCCAGGAGGAGAACCAGGATCCTAGCTGATAAGTTTAAATGCTTCATTGACAAGCATTTAAACTAGCCAAGGAGGAGGCACTGAAAAAGGGAAGGGAAATCCTAGCCCTCCCCCCAAAAAAATCAGGGTAGTTAGTGAGGTAAACACCAAGGCAGAGAAGTCGATAGGGAGAAGGGCAGGGCTAAATGGAGAAAAAGACAAAGACAGTAAGGCCAGGGATGGGTCAAAAAGGGATAAGGCCATCAAAAAATGGAGGGTAATGAGTACCAATACCCATAGTCTAGGAAACAAGCTCCCTGAACTAGTGGCCTTGATGTAAGATGGATGCCTGGATATTGTGGCAGTCACAGAAACAGGGTACACAGAGAAGCATGACTGGGATGTCAACATACCAGGGTACACAATCTGCAGGAGGGACAGGGAGGGTAGAAGAGGAGGAGGAGAAGCTCTCTATGTAAGGGAAGGGACCAAACCAATGGAAGTAAAGAGTAAACAGGGAGGAGAGGAGGTCACCCTGGAGACTGGAAATGGCACCACAATCCACACAGGGGTTGTATACAGACTCCCATCTCAGGGGGAGGAAATGGACAAGGAAATGATAGAAGGCATCCTTAGGACGACAGAGAAAGGGGAGATATTTGCTGATGGGGGACCTGAATATGCCAGATGTTAAGTGGAGCACCTTTGCTGCAGCCACATCCAAGAGCAGGGCCATTCTCGATGCCCTACAGGGGGGCATGCCTCAGATAGCTAGTGTTGGAACCCACACAGGAGGGAGCAATCTTATACCTGGTATTTTTAAATGGGGACAGAGAGAAGATCTTATATCTAGAAGTGGGTAGCCATCTGGGAACAAGTGACCACCAAACAGTGTGGTTCATGATAAACTCAGCTTTAGAGTCAAACCATACAAAAGTGAAGGTATTGGACTTCAGGAGGGCTGATTTTGTCAAAATGGGAGAGTGCCTCAGAAAAGCACTAGCAAACAGGTAAGAAGGAGGGGCAGCAGAACAATGGGGAAAATCAAAACTGCCATCACAGAGGCAACAAGCCTTTGTGTGACACAAATAAACAAATCAAAATGAAAGAAAAAAACACTATGGCTCTCAAAAGAGGTGGTGGGGAAGGTTAGGGAGAAAAAGACAGCATTCAGGAAGTATAAGGAACACAGAAGGAGAAGGGCAGAGAACTGTACCAGTTAAAGCAGAAGGAAGTGAGGAAGGCAGTCAGAATAGCAAAGACCATAACCGAGGAAAAGATAGCCAACTCAGTTAAGAAGGGGGATTAAACCTTTTAAAGGTACATTATTTATTTATTAATTTATTTAGATTTTGATAACCGGGTAAGCTCACTGAGACCAGGGGTCCCTTTCTCAGGAGCGACCCAGATTAGTTACAGACAATAATAACATACATTGGCAGGAGTACACAGTAGTACATACATTGGTAGGAGTACACACTAGCTGGAGCATACATCACATAGGGTATTGAGTACATTACAGCATGTCAGTTACATACACATAATAACATAGCAAATTAAATCAGACATATGACATCTTAACCAACAATGCTTTAGGTGAGAGGTTATAACAGCAATATGCAGGATATATTGACACCCCAAAGGCTGACTGAGGCTGAATAAAGAGGAGGGTGGGTGAGCAGAGAGGGACAGTGAAAAAGCAGGGATACTGAATCAAGATTTCTGCTCAGTATTCACAAAAAAAGAGGAGGGGAGGTACCTAATCCAGTCAATAGAAGCACTCTGGATGGGGGGGGGTCGATATCAGTCCTTTCACAGAAGAAAGTGTTCTGAAAGAACTCCTAAAACTGAAGGTGGACAAAGCAATGGGGCCTGATGGGATTCACTCCAGAATTCTAAAATAACTAGTAACACTGCTGACTACTCTTTTTAACAATTCATGGGAAGATGGTGTGGTACCTGAGGATTGGAGGAGGGTGGATGTGATTCTCCTTCACAAAAGTGGGAGCAAGACATAGGCATGAAACTACAGACCTGTCAGTTTGACCTCAGTGGTAGGGAAAAAGATGGAATTACTTCTGAAGGAAAGAACTGTTGAGTACCTAGAGGCCAGTGGGACACAGGACCTAAGACAGCATGGATTCACAATGGGAAGGTCATGTCGGATGAATCTAAATGGTTTTTTTTGACTGAGTGACCAAAGTAGTAGATCAGGGAGGGCTGTGGATATGGCCTACCTAGACTTTAGCAAGTCATTTGACACAGTCCCGCACAAAAGATTAATAAACAAATTAGCCAGCCTGGGAGTGGGTCCCAGGGTGGTAGCCTGGGTAAAACATTGGCTGGAGTGTAATAGTAAATGGAGTCCACAGTAAAGAAAGGGGGGGTTACTAGTGGGGTACCACAGGGTTCAGTACTGGGGCAAGTCCTTTTTAATGTCTTTATAAGTCACATTGCATAGGGACTGGAAGGAAAATTATGTCTCTTTGCAGACAACACAAAGATATGCAACAAGATTGATACACAAGGTGGGGTGGAAAGGATGAGAAGGGACTTGGCTAGGTTGGAGAAATGGTCAAATGTATGGCAGCTTAGATTCAGTACAAAGAAGTGCAAGTAATGCACCTGGGAAACAAAAACCCAGGGGAAGAGTACACAATGGGGGGTGAGATACTGACAACATCAAAAATGGAAATGGACTTGGGGGTAGTTATATCAGATGACCTAAATGTAGGCAAGCAATGTGAGAAGGCAGTAAGGAGGGCTGGGGGAATACTGGGATGCACAGGGAGAGACATCACCACTAGAAAACAAGACGTTTTTATCCCTCTGTACAGACAGTTGGTGAGACCCCATCTGGAGTACTGCATGCAGTTCTGGAGATCCCATCTCCGCAAAGACATAGACAGGGTGGAGGCTGTCCAGAGGAGGGCAACCAAAAATGGTGCAGGTTCTGTACCAGAAGACATATGAAGAGAGAGACTAAAGGAGTTTAATATGTATACCCTTGAGGAAAGGAGGGAGAGGGGAGACATGATATAAACTTTTAAGTACCTCAAGGGAATCAACAAAGTCCAAAAGGGTAGCATTTTTCAAAAGAAGAGATTTGGCAGAACAAAGGGGCACAATTTGAAGAGAGCGAGGGGGATGGCTCAGTGGTAATGTGAGGAAGTATTTTTTCATGGAGAGGGTTGTGGATGCATGGGACAGCTTTCCTGAGGAGTTCATGGAGTCAAAAACAATGGGGGAATTCAAGAATGCATGGGACAGACATAAGGCAATTCTAGTGGGGGGGTAGGAGGAAGTAAGCTGTTGGTTAGCTAGGATCTGCAGCTTATCCATTAGGTAGGGAAATGGGCAGACTAGCTGGGCCAAGTAGTCCTTATCTGCCATCAAATTCTATGTTTCTATGTTACACAGCTCCTCTTTACCCCTCGGCTTATCTACCCATTTTTGCGCATTTTCCAGTGTAATATCATGCAAAGTTTGGTGACAGCTCTTGGCGACTACTATTTGAGCTCCAGACCACTAATCATCCTGAACCATGGATGTGGACATGAAGCAAGCTCTCCCCAGGCATACCCCACCACCAACACCGGTAAATGAGAAAGCCTCAAAGTGACCTAAGGCTCAGGACTCTGGAGCACCACACCACTCTACTCCCCAGGCTGCAATAATGGAGGCTAAGTTTATAGAGGAACTGGCACCACTGAAAGAAACACTGCATCTTCTAGTTAGTGATCTTAAAGGAATGCAGGCTTTGCTGGACCAGCTAACTATTTGCACCACTGACAATGAATCCTGCATTTCTTCCTTGAACAGGCTGTACTGACCCCGAGCTCAGCTCCCTAAGGCAATGGGTGAAAAAGGTGAAAAGTCTGCTTGAGAATCTTGAGGGACAATCCCTCCAAAACAACTTAGTGATCTTGGGGCTCCCGCAGGGGGGAAGGGACGATGGCTATTGTGTTTGCACAGAAGTTTTGCGAGAAGCTTGCAGGCCCATCATGAAACAGGCCCACTTACATTGTTGAAAGAGCGCATCACTCTCTGTGCCCCACACCTGCACCTTGCTCCCCCCCCGAGACTCTACAGCTTTCGACTCCTCAATTTTTTGATGAACAGTTGATTCTTAACTAACTCTGTGAGACCAAAGAGCTTAAATGGGAGGAGAAAAGAATCTGGATGGTGCAGGACCTCTCATTTAGTGTACACCAATGCAGATCAGCACTGCACCCCTTAGTAATAAAACTGATTGTTGTTGGTATCCGGTATAGGGTGCCCTACCCTGTGATTCTACAGATTAACAAGGAAGGGCAATGACAATCTTTTGATTCCTTGGATACTGCTACCATTGAGTGTAAAAAACTGGTCCCGGATCTCTTCAAATGACTGGGCAATAAATTTGCTAAGGAGGTGTTGTCTGGTTAATTACCTGTGCTGAGGTATTTCTGTAATATGTCCACCTGTTACTACTGCCAGTCTCTCCTGCATCCACTGTTCTAAACCTAGGTGTTTCTCACTCTCAGAGGAGAGCTGATTCGCTGCCCTGCATTTTTGACTGAGTATGTGTACTGCCCAAACCGTTACTTCTCCTCCTCTTCCCCTCCTCTTGCCTGTTTCGGGTTGACACGCAGCAGTACTCATCAGTATCCTCCAGATCTACTGTATGTTGCTTGCGGCCGGCTGGACGCTGCTCATCCTGAGGCAACATATCCTGCACCTGTAAGTAACTGTGTCTTGCTTTGTCTCAAGGAGGAATATGCAAAGGTTACTTCTTGTTTTGCTCCAGTTCTCGATCACTTTATTTAAAGAGGCCCTACAGGTTGCTGTAATATGAACACTTCCTTTATCTCCTGTATAGAGGAAACCCATTGAAACAGGAGAGCTGACTAATACTATCAGGAGCCCCATGCTTTGCTCACCAGCTACGAATGAGCTTATTATAGCTCTATTATATCTCTTAACAAGAAACTCCTCATGGTTCCCCACTGTCAAACCTCACAATTTCAAAGATCCTTTAGCTACAAGGCCCCTTCATGGATGAACGGTCTGCCAAGCTCTGTCACAAACAAAAATATAATCGGCCTCTTCAAAACTTGTCTTGAGGGTCATCTCCAGTCCTATAACAGCTGTTACTGCCATTGAACCCATCACACACTCCTCTCTCTCCCATGACAATGGCCTCTGGCTGGCTTACCCTCCCCATCCCCAAACCTCCATTTTTGATTATCTCTATATAAGTGCCTATATGCTAATCTGTTTGAGCAATGCACTAAGTTTGTTAGGAACTGATTGCGAGCCTCTAATTGTATTTTACCGTGTATCAAGCTTCTTCTGTTTTCTGCATTGTATTTACCTTATTGTAGTAATGTCCTGTCTTTGATGATGTGGAACCTTTGTAAATGAGTCTTTGACTCAATGGTATTTTCCAAATCCCGAATAAATAGAAATAAAATATTATCTGGACCTGTTCTAGGGTCATGTTGAGGGCCTGCTGATACAAAAGACCAGCTATTACATAATTATGAATGGTGTTATGATATTTAAATGGTATCCTCTGTCAGGAGCCCCATGCTTCACTCACCAACTATGAATGAGCTTATTATATCTCCCAGGGATGGTAGTGCATTTCCTTTGTGTTCACCAGAGCTGCAGGATCTATGCGGCCTGATGTGGACCTTCAGACTGGAATGTTAACCCTGTTTTAATGTTACATTGTTAAACTGGTTATGGGGAGGGGGGAGAGGTTTTCATTGTTTACTCATTGCTACGAGATTGTTTTTTCAACTGTGTTGATGGGGAGAGAAGTTATTTGTTTTATTTGGCTTCACGATTGGCCTACAAGCATCCTCGGTACCATTTACTCTCTTTCATCCCTACATCAGGGATATCATATCTGATGCAGGCTGTCTACTGGCAGCAGGGGAGGGGGATGCTTTATTTGTGGGTTGGTTCCCTTTGGAGTTAGGGGGAAGGGCATATTGGAGAACCTTGGGTAGCATCATCTCCGAATTTGCTATGCTCTTCATAGCTAAGCACCTGGGTTTACTAAAAGATATGGTTTCCCAATATGACATGTATCTTGGTATGTTAAGGGAGCCCAGTCGAGGTTCAAGAGTTACCAGATATTGAAGCATCTTAACTTGAAGCATTGTCATATAGCATTCCTCCAGGAGACCCATTTATTTGAGTCAGAAGGGGTTCTATTCCAGCAGTACTGTATTAGTCAGGTGTTTGCAGCTGGTAACTCTACGTCAGACTGTCGCATGTTGTTGTTTCTGTTTTTACCTTTGCGCTATCGTTTTGTTAGTTTAAAAGTACTTTTTTGCTGCTTTAAGTATAAAAAATTAAAGGTTTTCGGCTTACGCTTCTGTTAATTAAATTTGAGTGTGTGTCCTTATTAGTACCGAATTGTTAGGTATCGTGAAGCCGATGAGAGCTTAAACAACAAGCATTTGTTTTAAGGGATAGTGTAGAAATGCTAGTTTAGTTAGGGTAAGTAAGTGAGATAGCAAATGAGAAACGTGATGAGGGAATAGAGATTGGTGCCTTGTATTTAGACATCAGTTTGCAGTCCTTTTGAAGTCTGATAGAAATCAGTTATCGGAATTAGAATGAACATACCTATACATGCTATAATTGTTTATTGTCTGCTTAAAACTTTGATATCTTGATGGAGCTGTGAGGAGTGTTTCCGAGGACTTGCAGGAACGAATCTTTCGAGTGGATTGACTCTCTCGGACGGTTGGACCTTGTGGGAACTGTCGGATTTCCTGGCAAATGGATTGAGAGGATTCTTTTCCATCTGTTTCCCTTCCTTTCATGGATTGTTGAAGGTGGAGAATGGATTGGGGTGACGTGAAGTTGTCAATACTGTGGGTGAGCTGGCCGTTACTGCTGGGTGCAGGGGGAAGACACCAGGGGCTCGATCTGTTGGAGGGTGGGTGGTGCCGTCCGGTGCCTCTAGGTGTTCCAGAGGGGATCTTCACGAGAGTTGTTCCCAGCCCGGGGGCCGAGTCCATGGGCTTGGTGGGTCAAGGTCGTCTCCTGTGTGTGTACTGGTGACCCCCTTTTGTGATCCTTATCCTTTGATGTGCCAGGATTTTGGAAAGAATGTTTTACTCTGTGGACCAGGTCAAGATTATTGGGAGAAGAAGATCTGAATCTAACCAAAGCATTGGTGAGAACTTTCCAATCTGAAGTACTTTTGTTTTGTTTACTGTTTACTATTATAGCCAATGTTAGAGATTGGCTTAGTGGAAATTATTATTTGGTCTAATTTCTCTATTGGAGGTGAAAGCTCCAAGGAATTCATTTATAAACATGGTATGATTCAGTTTAAAATCATTTATTTAATTGATTTTCCATTGGAGGTGAGAGCTCAAATGGACCTTTATCTGTAGCTGGAATAATTGATTGGACTTCAATTCTGGACTGCAAATCTGGACTCTGAGAATGAGTTTTTTGCTTTTTGATAGAGTATGTCTGCATTGTTTGTTCTATTATTTTAAGGGGGGGTATTTTATTTTATTTATTGTTCTTTTTAGGGTTGTTTAAGTTGGGGGTGGGAGGGTTTTGTTTGTATGAGGGTGAATAAAAGGGTTTAAAATATGTGTTGGGGTATAAGTAAAATGGTTAGGCAGTACTCCCCCTCAAGACTTTGGGATCTCCATCCCTTTGAACTACCCCCACTTACGGGGGAGGTTTATGCTAGATGTTGAAATCTTGGCATTATGAGATAAAAATGCAGAAAGATATGAGGATCCTGGAACTCTTGGGGGGATGGGAAGGAAGAGAACGGATACAGGCAGTGAGGGCTAGGAGACGCCCTGGGACGAAATTGGTACTGGAGCAAGGTCCTCCTTGCCTAGTTCCCATACCCAAGGGCACTGACTTGGAGTGTGTCAGGCAGGAAGTGGGATCACCCTTGGATTTCAGTCCCTTTCAGGTGGTGTTAAGCAATGCCAGGTCGATAAGGAATAAGACTGCAGTGATTGTGGACCTTATTTACTCAGTCGACTTGGCTTGCATCACCGAGACCTGGCTAGATGGAAATGCTGGTCCTGTGTTGGACTCCACGATTCTGGTTGTGTTCTTGGCGATTCACTGCCCAAGAGTGGACCGGAGGGACGGGGGGGTTGCAGTCTGTTTTAGACAAGATCTGGATCTCAGAGAAGTGCCAGTTGGTGATACCAACTCATTTGAGTGCATAGTGGGTGCAGGTGCAGGCTACAGGACCCATCTTATCTACCATCCACCAGGGGATGAGAGGGAGTTCCTGAAGGAGGTTGTGGACTTCATCGCTAATATGGTATTGGAATCTCCCAGATGGTTAATTCTGGGGGATTTCAATGCCTGGGTCGATGATGAACTCTCGCCATTTGGTCAAAATCTCCTCCAATTGATGGATTCATTGGACCTGTCATGGGTAATTACCTCTGCAACCCATGAGGGGGGCACACATTGGACTTGGTGTTCCTTCTGAGGATGGAGGTATCTGATGTGGAGGTGGAGCCAGTCGGATGGTCTGACTATCATGCCCTGAGGTTTAGATTTGTGGCCTCCCAAAATAGGCCTTCCCCTAAGGAGTTAGTAAGTTCCGTCCTTTAAGAGGGGTTACCTCAGAAGGCCTAATGACAGAGCTGGACTTCTCAGATTTTCCAAGGGATAGCATGGATCCAGGGCCTTTGGTCTTAGTCTATAATAGGGCTGTAACTGAGGCCCTGGATGCCATTGCTCCAATTCGTGTTTGTCCCCGTACTCTTCACTTAGGGGCTCCCTGGTTTGATGGGGAGGTCCGTCAGTGGAAGAGGAAGGGACGAAGATTGGAAAGACACTGGCAGAAAACTTAACTGGCGGTGGATAGACTTGAATTGTTAGAACAATATAAATTCTACCACTCAGCAATTTTCCATGAGAAGGCAGAATTCCTGTCCAGGGAAATTGCTGCAGAGAGGAATAGACCATACCAGCTCTTCCGGACTGTGGACAGACTGTGCAATCCAGTCTGTCTCCAGACTGGTAGAGCGTTATCACAGGTACAGTGTGAGGAGTTTGTGAAATTCTTCACTGACAAGGTAACCACCATCAGGGATGAGATTCGCCAGTGTCCTTCTATTGGACATTGCACTGATCAATCAGGTGGTACTAATGCCCAGTTGTACTGGTCTACCTTTAGACTACCAGCAGTAATAGATATAGCGAGGATCATCCTGACTCTGTGACCTACCTACTGTAAGTTGGATCCAGGCCCTTCTCACCTGGTTGTGGGGTCTGTAGATGTTATTGGCCCAGTCCAGGCTGGGATAGTGGTGGTGTCATTAGAGAGGGGGATCTTTCCAGATCCCTTAAAGAAAGCGGTAGTACGACCCCTGTTGAAAAAGCCATCTCTTAACTCTGACTGCCCAGCAAATTACAGACCAGTCTCTAACCTTCCCTTTGTAGGGAAGGTTATTGAGAAGGTGGTTGCTCTGCAACTGGAGGATCATTTGTCCAACCACAATATCTATGAGCCTGTCCAATCTGGCTTCAGGAAAAGGCAGAGTACAGAGATGGCTCTTGTTTGGGTATTGAATAATCTCCTCATGACCAGAGATCGGAGGACCCATTCCATCTTGGTTCTCCTGGATCTCTCAGCAGCATTTGACACCGTGGATCATGGGGTATTGCTCGACCACCTGCGTTGTTTCTGTGGTCTGAGGGGATCGGTCCACAGCTGGTTTCGATCTTTTCTGGAGGCAGATCTCAGAGAGTGGTGTCTGGAATTTACACCTCGGCCCCTCATTGGCTGCCCTGTGGGGTACCACAGGGGTCGGTGCTGTCCCCTATGTTATTCGCGGTGTATATGCTTCCACTGGGGGACATTATAAGATGGTATGGGCTGAGTTTTCAATGTTATGCTGATGATTCTCAGCTCTACCTGTCTTTTATGCCTGATCAGGTGTCTGATTCCATCACGATGTTTAATAACTGCCTCCTGGAGATTCAGGATTGGATGAGTGCTAGTTGGCTTAGGTTGAATTCATGGAAAACTGAGTTGTTGGTTGTGGACCCTGGAGGGAGGATGACAGGGGCTTGAACTGGGAAACCCTTGGGTTTATATCTTGGGGGGCCCCGCTTCTTGCCTCTGGCCAAGTGCGTGACCGTGGCGTGATTTTTGACGAAGGCCTGACTATGAAGATGCAGGTGTCAACCTTAGTCAAATCTGCCTTTTTTCATCTGAGGAACATTGCCCAGGTGAAACACTTGGTTTCACTGGAAGATCTTCCCATCTTGGTCCATGCCTTTGTCACCAGCCGTTTTGATTACTGCAGTGCCCTCTATTTAGGGCTGCTGGGGGTGGATATCCACCACTTACAGCTTGTGCAGAATTCGACGGCCAGGTTGTTGATGGGCGTTTCAAGATCTAGCCACATGGTACCTGTGCTGCGTGATCTGCACTGGCTGCCAATACAGTGGTGGATCACCTTCAAGGTCACATTTTTGACCTTTATGGCCCTACATGATTTGGGACCTCACTACCTGAAAGAGCTCTTGGTGCCTTACTGTCCTGCCCGTTCTCTTCGCTCCTCTGATGAGGGATTGCTAGAGATTCCCAGGGTATGTCTAAAGATGTCGGGAGGTAGATCTTTTGCTTATATGGCACCAACCCTGTGGAATTCTCTACCTCATCAGATATGAGATTGCCTAACTGTTGAAAGTTTTAAAAAAACAACTAAAGCCTTTCCTTTTTGCCCTAGCATTTGCTGAAACATAGTAAGTGAGTGTAATGTATGACTGTTGGATTTATTGTTGTGAAACGTGTTTTTAAATGATTAGAATTATTGTAAAAGCACCCTGAGCTTGGGAAGGGCGCTTGATATAAATATAATTTTACTTTACTTACTTACTTACAAAGACACGTAGCAATTTTAATAGCCAGAGGGCTTCAATTCCAAATGCTGTAATGTTGCTGATATTTTTTATTAAATGGTATGTTGGATCACATGGAAGTCCTTTTGGGGTCTATTTATGGTCCTAATAAGGACATCCCAGAATTATTTACAGCCTTATCTGTTTCCCTGGCTCCCTTTCTTCAGCTCCCCATTATTTTGGAAGGAGATTGGAACCTCACCCACACTCCAGCTTTGGATAAATCCCTTCATTGAGGGGGTGGCCTTTCTCCTGATCAAAAGTCCCTCCATGAGTTTATGGAGTCACTCGGACTTAGTGATCCATGGTGCCTCCTGAACTCCACCACTCGAGTTATACCTTTTATTCCCACTTTCACAAATCCCTCTCTTAAATTGACTACTTTGTAGTCAATAATGCAGTGTATCAGGCCTCCTAGGCTGTGGTATCATGCTGAGAGTTCTCTCGGATAATTCCCCTACCTGGCTGGAGGGCTCAATATCACCTAATGGCCTCAAAGATAGCACCTGGAAATTAAATTTCTAGATGCTTCATGATGACAAAATCTTAAATCAGATTAGAGACATCATATCCCAATTTATATCTCATAATCCTGGCTCTATCCCGGCAGTGGACAAGATATGGTGCTCACTTTAATGTGTCCTAAGAGGGGAAATAATTTGGCTATCCACCACCAGGAAACATAAGCGAGAAGCCACATCCACCTCCCTTATTAATTGTATCAAGACACTGGTGGCCTCTCTTCCACAAAACCCTTCTGAGAGGGACCTAGAGCAGTTAGCTGCCCTCAAGGACCAATATGCAAAGAGCCTGAGGGAAAAGACTGAATATGCCTTATTAAAAATCTCATGCCCTCTATGTTGAACAAGTGGACAAGGCGAGTCATCTTCTCACCTTGACATTTGAAAAACAGGAATAGTCTCGAATAGTGGCTGCTTTCACCTCCCTGGATAGTGATAGTCTCCTTACTATCCCGAGTGATATCACCCAGGAATTCAAAGCCTATTATCACCAACTCTATGGTTTCCCCCATGCAGGCCCCAACTAGAGAGGAGATTAGGACCTACCTGGCAAGCACTCCCCTTCCTTCTCTAACAGCTGTACAGCAGACCTTTCTTACCAAACCTGTAACCTCACAGGGCATCACTGATGCCATCCACTCCCTTCCATTGAATAAAGCTCCAGGGCCAGTTGGCCTCCTATCTAACTTTTATTAGGTGTACCCTTGCTCCATCAACAGTTCACCCGTTTTTGTGAGTCTGGTCTTTCATATCCCACACTGTTAGAAGTACTAATTGTGGTTTTACCAAAACCAGTCAAACCTAAGGATGAATTATCACCTTATCTTAATTATGACATCAAGCTGTTTGCCAAAACATTGGCCGCACATGTTACACATGTCTGGGTAGATCTAGTTAGCCACAAACAGGTTGCATTTGTGAAAGGTTGATCTTCTGATCACTTAAGGAAGCATTTTCATATCTGCTCCATGTCCAGGGAGGCCTCCCAGCCTATGACATTGGTATTCTTGGACACAGAGAAAGCTTTCGATAAAGTCAGCTGGCCTTTCATGTTTGAGGTTTTGGCTAAATTTTGTTTTCCCTTGGACTTTGTCCAATGGATTCAGGTTCTATACTCACAACCCAGTGCCAAAGTCTACTGCAATGGGGTTTACTCTGCTGTATTCCCACTTTGCTCAGGTATAAGACAAGGGTGCCCACTATCTACGTTACTGTTTAATGTATACCTAAAACTCTGCTTCATCAGCTTAATACTTCTCCCCTTCTCAAAGGCATCCTGGGTGGCCTCTTTGACCTCAGGTTTTCCACATATGTTGATGACATCCTAATTCATGTCTCTGATCCAATGGCTTCCATCCCAGCAGCACTGTCTATAAGTAAGGAATTTGGCAACTTACCCAACTACAAATTAAATTTAGAGAAATCAGTGGTAATGCATGTTTCATCTGACTTGGGCTTCTAAAATTAGATATCTTGTTATTATCCTGGCTCCAACTGTGGCCCAATTGAGGAAACTCAACTTGGACGATCTTCTCACCGTGATTTGTCAGGTTTAGATAGGTGGTCCCCTCTTTATCTCTCCCTCCAGGTTTGAGTCAGTATCATCAAAATTAATGTCCTTCCCCACCTGTCCTATCCCCTAAATATGCTGAATCTTCATCTCCCTCTAAATTGGTTTAAAAAAGTTCATAGCATCATTTCTGGATTCCTTTGGTCTAAGAAACCCCCTAGGCACTCTTATATATGTCTGAGAGCACCGAAACAAAATGGCAGCCTTAAACTACACCATTTTTATCATTACTACCTGGCTAGTCATATGTCTAAATGCCTCCACTGGACTGCAGCCCCTCCCCCCATGAGGAACCTAAATATTTTCCCCTCTGGCTTCAGACTGAGCATCATATGATATCTGGGGTGGCTATTTCTCAGCATAGCCTTTTTTTCATTACCTCTAAGAGTCTGCTGCCATCCCTCCATAACACCATTATTAATAATTCACTTCAGGTCTATATCCAGTTGTGTAAGTCCCTCAGATATGATAATCTTAAAGATATCTCTCAGCCACTGTGCTACAATTTCAACTTCTGGGTAGGGGGTGGATGGTGACTCCTGGAGGAATGTTTCCTGATGCAGACATCAGGATTCATAGTTTGGTTAGCCAAGGATGGACTGGCACCACCCCAGAGCAACTAGTTCGATTCCAGTGCCTGCCTAAGTGCACTTTTGGTATCTACCAGATTCGGCACCTTTTAATCAGTTTTTTGGTCCAGTCCCTTGATCTACTGATCAAGGTGACCTCCTCTGCATGTTCCAAGCTCTAGCTTGGCAACCACATGCTGGATCCCAGCTTGCATCAACCCTATTTTTAACTTTTACCCAGATGTGCTGGGGCAATCTTCTTACTGGTCCTCCTGTTTCCCTACCATGGTATATCACTGGGAATGGATATGGCAGGATCTTTATACCCACACCTCAAATGATAGGGTCCACCTGACTCAGTTCTACATAATACATAATATTTTTTTCACGTCCACCAAACTGGTGGCGATGGGGAAATTGCCCTCTCCTTTATGTTTTAGGTGTGGTCAGGACCCTGGCTCTCTGTTTCATGTTTTCTGAGACTGCCCCAAAATTGCCACTCTCTGGAGGCCTATCCAATCCAAGATGGACCCCCTTTTGAGGTTAGAAGGCTTGTTTACCCCAGAAATATGTCTGGTGGGAGACTACTCCCAAATCAGGGTAAAAGAATGGCGGTACTATATGTCTTTCATTTCCCTCTTTGTTAAATGTGTGGTTCTGAATCATTGGAAGGACCAAACAACTATTCCATATTCACAGTGGATGAATGATCTTCTGGCTAAGCTTCACTTTGAAAAAATTATCGCGAGGGAGTCACATGATGCAGAGCACTGAATAGCTGCATTCCCTGAATGCTCCAACCACCTTTCCTCTAAAATAGCTTTTATTTGTGATTTCAACTCACCTTAAAGAAACTTTTGCGGTGCTACAGCATTGGAAGACTTTACAGAAGTGGTTGGGGGCTTGATGGATACAGAAATGCGCAAAGCTCCATCAAAACATACTCCGCCTGCGACGCCGGAGAAGGCCATGAAAAAAGCAAGGGCCTCAAGTTCGCTGCAGTCACAGAGCTCCATGCCAAGAACGTCGGAAGACGAGCTTCTAACGCTATCCAGATTTTTAGAAGAGTTTCGTCCCTTTAAAACGGAGATGCGGGAGATGGCAAGTGAAATTAAAAATGTTACCGGTGCGCTGGAAGATCTTGCCCAGAGGACCACGGATAACGAAGCCAGAATTCGGTCCCTGGAGGGGAGTACCGAAAGAATGGACCCGGTGATAAACCAAATGAAGCAACGAATGGCCAAATTAGAACTGAAGGTGGAGGACCTGGAAGGAAGAAGCTGCCGCAATAATGCAGTGATCGTTGGTCTACGAGAGAGAGAGGAAGGTCCAGACCCGATCAAGTTTGTGCAAAAGCTAGTTGAGAAAATAGCGGGACCTTCACCATTTGGTCCTACATATACCATAGAAAGGGCTCACCGTGCCCTACGGCCACTACCCCCGCCAAATGCACCGCCACGTACCTTAATTTTCCGGTTCTTAAACTACCAGGAGAGGCAATTATTCCTGTTGAAAACCAGAGAAAACAAAGAATTGTATTGGGAAGGCGTGAAGATCCGGGTAGCGCAAGACATACCCTTAACGGTCCAGCAAAAAAGAGCTGCCTTTAATCCACTTGTTAACAAGCTGATTGCGGCTGATATCAGATTTAGAATGGGGTATCCGGTCAAATTTCAAGTGCAGATAGCGGGAGAATGGAAGCATTACGAATCGGTGGATGCCGCCAGATCTGCATTACAAACCGCATTTCCCAACCTTTTTAAGGATCCTTGAAGTTCTCAGAGGGAGCTATCCAGTATTACAGGGTGAAGGCTGTTTGGCTGTTGAAGATGGGAAGATCCTTTGGGGCGATGTTCCTGCTTGAGGACTTGTAAGCTGTTTAGTGCAAATCCTGCGCCATCTACTGTGCTGAGGTTAAAGCGAGGTAGCCCTAAGAAAAGGCTGAAGCTGCATGGACCCAGGTCAAGTATCGGCTCTTGTTTTGCCTCGGTTGTGTTTTGTTGGCAATTCAAACATGTGTGCAAGGCATTAAAATAGACTGGCTTGCCCTTGGCTACACGGGGAAGAAAGAAAGAACCAAAGATTTTTTTTTTTTTCTCTACTGGACACAGCTAGTAGACAAAGATTGAAAATTGTAAAGTTTGCTTTAGGATTTAATCTTCGCTTGCAGAGGGTAAAGCAATTTGAACGACTTCCCACAAGAGGGAGCCAGAGGTCTTTCGTACAATGTATTACAGCATTTCGGTGAAAGAGTTATTTGGTTTCCTGTAGATGTAATTATGGCTTTCTTAGCCTCTAAAAGCCGAATTTCGTATGGCAGTTGCCTGAATGGCAATAAGCATGTTGTCTCCTCACATTATAAAGAGATGGAGTAGTTTGCTGCATGCAGATCACCAACAAGCATTGGTAAATTTTAGTTTTGCAGAGATTTTTTTTTTTTGTTAAGGGGCAGCCCAACTCATCGTATTAATATAAGAAGATGTTATATGAAAAAGGGTGACACGTGTTTGTGGTTTCTATTAGGACCCTATTTGAGATATTGTGATGTTTAAAAGCAGATTAAAGAAATTTAATTGTTATAGTATAAGAGTGGGTAAATAATAAGTGATTGGTGAGTTATTGGCCTGGAGGAGGGGGAGAGGGGCAGTGGTGAATGAGGCTAAGTGAACTGTTGTCATGGGCCAACAGAGATTGGGAGGGGTTTAGGGGCTTGGTGGGACTATCTGGGTGGGGAAAAGAACAAAAAGACTGGGGTGGTCGTTCATAAGGGGGGGCTTTTGGATCAGGGAGTTTGGGGGGAGGAGCACAGGACCTCAACTTCTAATATCTGGTAAACCAAATTGGGTTCAATACTTTAAGACACTGGTCAATGTGAAGAATCATGGCTTCAAATAGGTTTTTTAAATTTCTTAGCTGGAACGTTAAAGGGGCACGACTTAAGATCAAGCAATATAGGATCTTGAAACACATAGACATTGTAAAAGCAGATTTTGTGTTTCTACAAGAGACGCATCTACTTCATACTGAAAATAATAGTATGAGGCGGTTGCAAATAGGAACAGTCTTCTCTTCTCAGGGTAATACGCAAAGCAGGGGTGTTATGATACTAGTAAATAGGTCGGTTCCTTTCACCCCCTTACACGTGGTTCAGGACAATGAAGGTAGATATGTTTTTGTTAAAGGCAAGTTGCAGAATATAGAGATCCTGATAGGATCAGTTTATGGTCCGAATACTGACAAACAGGATTTTGCTGTTCATTTACTGAAAGCACTCACACCGTTTAGCCAAATTCCTATAATTTTAGGGGGGGACCTTCATTTGACTCTAGATCCATTAATGGATAGGTCTAGACACTCCCAATTGGGTCCTACTCCTGCCCTAAGAGCGTTGTATGAATTAATGGACCACCTCGGATTAGCAGATGTGTGGAGAGTGCTCCATCCTGTATCTAAGGAGTACACCTTTGTCTCTCACACTCATGGTACAGCGTCCCGTATTGACTACATATTGCTTTCCCGTTCTCTGCTCTCTGGGGTGCTGGAGTCAGCAATTGTGGTGGGACCCACTTCAGACCATGCTGCAGTGTCTGCTTCAATATCTTTTGCGTCACTGCCCAAGAGAGGCAACAGGTGGAAAATAAATAACCAGCTTCTGCGACAACCTGAGGTGACCCAATTCATTTCTACACAAATAGATGAGTTTGTTATTAATAATCAGAAAGAAGGTGTCCGTCCAGATATGTTTTGGGGGGCATTCAAGGCCTTTATAAGGGGCACCTTAATTAGCCAGGCTGTTAAGAGGAAAAAGGAAAAAACACGCATCATGTTGGACTTATTGGCCCGGATACGGACCATGGAATCCAACTTGTTTCCCCACCCCCGGGAGGAAGATAAAAGGGAATTGGTTAAGTTAAGAGATGCGTACCTTAACGTATTAGGGGAACAAGCAGAATTAGCCCTGATAAAAACCAAAGCTAATTATTTAGACCAAGGGGAAAAAACGGGGAAACTCCTAGCAAGGCGAATTGCACAGTTTGAATCTTCCCGATTGATTTCAGGGATTCAGTCTGAAGAGGGTGGTAAAATTAAAACCATTCCAGGAGAAATCATGCAGGTATTCCGAAGTTACTTCAAATCTCTGTATGGTGCCATGGAAACCCCTCCAGATAACTCCAAGATACTCGCTTTTTTGGAGGACTTGGAGCTTCCCTCAATGATAGAATCCAACCGTTCAAGATTGATTGCTGATATAACCAAAGAGGAGATCGAAGTAGTTATTAAAAGCCTTCCACTAGATAAAACACCGGGCCCGGATGGATTCTCGTCCAATTTTTATAAAACATTTTCTAAACAATTAGCCCCTTTACTGTTAGTGTTATTCCAACATATTCTTGCAGGTCAGGAGCTGGATAAATCACTTTTTGAGGCGCTCATAGTTCTAATTCCAAAGCCAAACAAGCCACCTGAAAAGCCCGCTAGTTACAGGCCAATTTCTCTGTTAAACTATGACATTAAAATTTTGTCTAAATTATTAGCGGAACGATTGAACGGAGTGTTGCCTAAACTTATAGGTGCAGAACAAGTGGGTTTTATGAAGAATAGGTCTGCTGCTGATCACCTAAGGATGTTGGCCCATGTCCTTTCGGCCTCCGAGGAGAACAACTCCATTAGGGCTTTGGTCTCCTTGGACGCCGAAAAGGCATTTGACCGGGTGTACGGGGGGTTCCTGTTAACTGCAATGGGTAAATTCGGATTCCCTGAAACGTTTTTGAGGTGGATAAGCGCCCTCTACGCAAGTCCCACAGCCAGAGTTACCTGCAACAGGGCCATATAAGACCCTTTTACATTATATGTAGGCACCAGACAGGGTTGTCCCCTATCCCCTCTCCTCTTTAATTTGTACCTGGAACCCCTTATCAGGCATATTGTGTGTAGTAGGGAGATAAAGGGTATTAAAATAATGGACCAGGTCATTAAGGTGACAGCACATGCAGATGACCTATTAGTATACATCTCGAAACTGAGCACATCAATCCCAGCTTTATTAAAATCCATTAAGAAATATGGTGATCTGTCTAATTATAAATTAAATCATGATAAAACTGTGGTTTACCCCCTGAGTAAAAACCTTTTCAAATTGGAGATTACAGAACTGGGCCTGGGGTGGAAATCTGATTCCTTTAAATATTTGGGCCTTACCTTGACAAAGAGCGTGTCATGGATACGCCAGTTGAATTTAGATCCCCTAGTGCATACCATTGGTTTAGATCTCAAAAGATGGGCACAACTTCCGCTTTCTTTATGGGGCAGGATAAATATAGTTAAAATGAATATATTCCCTCGGCTTTTCTATCCCTTAAATATGTTAAATATCTGGCTCCCACTTACATGGTTTAGAAAGCTTCGGGATGATAGCTAATTTTGTTTGGGGAAATAAGAAAGCCAGGATGGCTTATCATAAATTAGCTGTACCCAAGCCACTAGGGGGATTGAGATTACCACATTTCGCTCTTTATTTCTGGGCAGGCCAGGTTAATAAGTATCTGAGATGGGTTAAGGATATTGACTTGCTCAGGCAGACTACCTATGTACCCTTGTGGATGAGGTTGGAGATTGCTCTGACCAAAAAATATGGCCTAGTCCCAGAAGCTTTGCTGTATCTCAATCCAAAGCTACTCCTGTCCCCTTTGAAGGATTCACCAATTGGGGTTTCAGTAAAGGTTCATGCTCAGCTTTGTAGCTTTTTAAAATATGATCAGGCTAAGGATTGGTCCCAGCCTATCTGGGTAACCCGAGATTGTTGCTTGACAATAAGCCTATCAGCCCCACTTGGCTGAATTTAGCTGATAAGTATCTCCTGAAAGATTTTCTCAGCAGAGAAGGATTGGTTTGTTCTTCATTGGAGATTTTGCACAAATTTAATTTACCCCCAAGGAGATTTTTAAGTTTATCAGCTTAGGCACCTTCTGCTCCAGAAGTTAGTAGAGATCCAATTCAGCCCCCACAGGTGAACTTTTGTGAGTCCTTGGATGCTTTAGTGGCCTCCCACATGCAATTTCTAAAATATATACGGTGTTATTTAATTGGGCCTGCTCCCAGAATCTTGCTCCAAGCTCTTACTGGGCCACAATGTTTCCTGATGAGGTTCTGAATTGGCCAACCCTTTGGCAAGGTTGCCATAAATTCATTTCACAGCACCAGCTAAGGCTTATGCAGTTTAAAATTCTTCATAACATTTATTATTCCCCTCAAAAACTTAACAGTTTAAAATTAGTAGCTGACCCTAAATGCAATAGATGTAATACTGGAATTGGGGACCTATTGCATATCTTTTGGAATTGTCCAAAAATAACCCCACTTTGGACAGATATTAGAAGTAAGATAGATCCTTTGCTGGGCTTGGAAGACCTGTTTATCCCTGAAATATGTCTGCTAGGAGATATGTCCCATATCACAGTCAAGAACAGGAAATTCTATATATCCCTGATTTCGATTACACTGAAAAAAGTGGTCCTTAGACATTGGAAGGACTCTAATGTGATTAGTTACTCTGAATGGCTGGAAGAACTGCTTTCCAGCCTTAGAACGGAGAAGATGATAGCCATCCTCCAGAACAAGTGTTCCAGGTTTCATAAATTATGGGGGCCTTTTTATGCCATTTATTCACTGTAAGAAATACATGGATCCTCTTTGGTTGAGGATAAATCAAAAGGTCTTGAGCGGGGGAGGAATGGGGGGATATAGGATGGAAGGAAACTAGGTATTTTGGAGGGGGGTTTATGTTTGGGTATATACTTAGGTGGTTTGGGTTTTATTTTTGGTTGTCTGTTAATAGGTTGTTATGGGGAGGGGGTATCATAGAGAAATATTTTTGTTAGTAAATTTTTTTTTTATTTTATTTTATACAACATTGTATTCCTTAATGTTTTGTCTTATGTGTTCATGTATGTTTTATTATATTTTTTCATCAAGAAAACTGAATAAAGATTTAATAGCAAAAAAAAAAAATTATCGCTAGCCTAAGGGGCAGGCTATCAGTTTATCATAAAAGTTGGGCTAAGCTACACACCCTGTGCTTGCTCTCCTCCACTTTATGAAGTGAGTATCTGGGTATTCTCTCGACCCACTTCCTTACTGGTTTTCAGCCATGTTTGATACATCTTTGTTAATACACAATAGATTAACTGGGCAGGAGGTTAACTATATATCTCACTTAGGGTACTTAGTTTCCAACTTCTAGTGGATAACTTGGAGAATATATCTCTACTCTTTTGGGGTTCCCCAAGGTTCTCTTTTTGAGTGGTAGTGGGAAGGGGGAGGTGAGGGTTTTGGGTAGGCTGTGGAGGGGGGAATCGGGGTTATTGTTGATTTACACTGTCTGTACTAGACTGTCATCCCTTTGTATGTTACTCTGTTCTTGTTGGAAGAAAATCAATAAAGTATATTGAATTTTTAAAAACAAATTACAATGTGCATCCAATATTATCAAGTTGTTTTATGCACATTGTTCTTACTTTATCTAAAATATCCACTGAAGCCTGAATGTAACTATCAGAATTTAATACAGAATTGTTGACCAAAACTATTCTTTGTAATGGGTGGGAAGTAGATTTTCAATTTAAATTTTGAGTCATTGTCTGTGTTCTGTATACATATCTGTTAGATCAACAGATCTACATTTGCACTAGCAAAATTTTCATCTATTTTTCTCACAAATATAATTCTGTGCACATCATCTGATTGCACTTTACCTTTACTTGGCAGGAACCATTTTTTATGAGAAATTTGTGATAGAACAGAACAGCACACTAAGGTGGTCTAACCAATTAAACCTATGGACTATCTCATGTATACTTTAGTCTGCATAAAAAAATAATGTGATGGCAGATCTATTTGTTAAAAAAAGGTTTGCTTATATATAAAGCCACTAAAATAAATGATACTGTCTCAAACAGTGCAAGTAGCTTGTAACAATGCTCTATGGTGCTCAAATCTATCGTTATTTTTACTGTGATTTGCGACAAGTATATTCATCAAAATAATCTTGTGGATTGGAAGACGTCGTGTGTACTGGTGGCAAATACCTGTTAGGAATGGGTACACAGTTTCTGCCAATAAGAATGCATTCTACTACAGAGATCATTGATTATATACTTGGGGTATATCCATCTGTTCATGGTATCAAAAATACAGCAGAACCAATCATTGTACAAGCAAAATAAATAAGACAGGTAAATAACCTGAACCTGGATCTCCTCACAGGTAAATCACCTGTGCCTTGATTTCCTGTTACTGTATCATCAGACTGCTATAAGCGCAAACTCATGCAATATTGCTGTAATTGTTTTTGATACATAAATATGTGCACTATATAATGATTGACAAATGCCAATAATATTCACTGCGGCCTATAATATAATTTGAAAATATGGTAGTTATTTGATTGTTGTTTAGTGAGCAATGCAACGCCAGTCACTACTTCCTCTTGCCAGTAACCATGTAGTGGGTGGATCAGTGGATAAGTGTAGCCTCAACTTCATATGTAAACACATTAATTAAGGCAAGGATGCAAATAATAGAATGACAGTATCCCTCCTAACCCTTGTTTTCCCATTACCACACCCCACCTTCTCCTACTTACCCTACTATTTTGGTCTGAGATTGATATGTACAAAGTATAGTGCTGTAACCAAGTAAAGTGATCTCATCCCACCTGGGAACCTAACTCCTTATCCTCTAGTCCCACCCCCATTCTCAACACCCTGCACCTTGTAAGAGTCAGAAAAAATATTGAATGGACAGGATAGGATATACTAATGTTTCATCCTAGTCGCCCCTGTTGGGGTCACCACAGCACTCTCCATGGCTATTTGGACCACACCAGCCCACCTGAAAGCCAGCAACATACTGTAGCCAGCAGCTTCCATTTCAAGGCCTGAGGTAGCCTAGCTTTGAATTCTGGCACCTTTTCTAAGCAGTTCTCTGCCTTCCAAGCTGTGGCTGAATTTGTACCTCAGCTTACATCTGCACTATTGCAGACTAGAGAAGACTGCAAAAATGCCTGTACAGATTGACTTAAATGTGCCTCTGTCCAACTGAGCTGTAAACTGAATTTCTGCCTGGCATTGCAGCTCCCTGGTATTTATGGCACTTCTGTGTGCACTGCAATCTTGGAGTTTATGGTGCTGTTTCTGATTTAATTGTATGCTCCTAGCCTGTTTTTCTGTGAGTGACACTGAAGTCAACTGGTCACTCTCCCAACCAGACATGCTAGTAACAGCAGTCTCCAGTCTCTTCTAGACTGGGTCATCTCCAACAGGCCTGAGAGAATCAGTGTTGCTGGAGTTTTACCAGACTCAATCAGTGACCACTCCCCAGTTTACTGTGTTTGGAAAACTAGGGCCCCTAAACCATCCCCCAGAAAAATTATTTTCAGCGATTTTTCAAAAATGGATAAGACAGCCCTAATCTTGGAGCTACAGAACACGGACTGGGCACCTCTATATAATACTTGTAATATGGAACATGCTGCTCAATACCTCCTTACCACGCTTTTGAACCTTCAAGTCAAATATATTCCAGTAAAAAGGTGTCATATCTGGGGATCTGCTACCCGCTGGTTAAATTCTTCACTGCTGTCCTCTCTCAAAAAGAGGAATAAAGCCTGGAACAAACCTAAGCTAACCCTGTCCTCATCAGACTGGGCGGAATACAGAAGACTCTGAAACCTATGTAAGGTTTCCATCAGCTCAGCTAAGGGTAATTACTACTGTCAGCTCATTAGTACCTCTGTCAGAGACTATTGTGGTTTTTGGAGTCCTGTTAATACCATCATAGGGAAAAACAAGTGCAATACCATCTCTGATATGATCATGGATGGTGTAGTTTCAAAAACCTGATCACTCTCACTGAGGCTCTTAACTCCAGATTCACTTACCTCTCCTCCTATACTGCACCTCCTGGGCTTTTACCTGTCACTCCGCAGGATAACCTTAAACCTTCCATCCCATTTTTCACCCTTCGCCCAGTCTCTGAGAGTAAAATCTTATGCTTACTTAAATCCATCTCTCCTGCTGGATCAGCAGGGGCAGATGGACTCTTATCAAAATTCCTAAGAACCGTTGCACCATCTATAGTCTCTCTAGTGACTAGAATTTTCAACCTGTCTCTTCTTAAAGGACATGTCCCTTCCCTCTAGAAGATTGCTTGAGTTGTACCGGTCTACAAAAAGGGGGACACCACTAACCTGGATAACTAGTGCCCTATTGCCATCCTCTCCACCCTTTCCAAAATACTGGAGAAAATTGTTGCTACCCAGGTCTCAGATTTACCTGTACTCCTTTTAACTCCTTACCCCTGACCAACATAGTTTCCAACGTGGGCACAGTACATCTACTGCTCTCATACAGTTTACAAATGATGTCAGACTCACTATGAACAAAGGCTCTCTCACTGGGGCTACTTTTGTTGATCTTACAAAAGTGTTTGATTTAGTTGACCCCCCTCTGCTCCTATCAAAGTTGTCATCCCTAGGCTTCTCACCCTCTGTCACCACCTAGTTCCAAAATTATCTTTCAAAGCTGCAACAATTTGTCCAGATTGGAGATGCTAAGTCCCCTCTTGCTCCTACTTGGATTGGAGTACCCCACGGTTTGATTATTGATCCTCTCCAGTTTACAGTCTTCATAAATGACATCTCACCACTCACTGGTGATTGCTCAGGTCTGCTATATGCAGACAATCTTGTTCTTTACTCATCCTCCTCAAACCTTTCAGATATCAGCCTGAATCTCAATACTAACTTCAATACCTTTCAGAGCTGGATATTGCAAAACAGGCTTGTCTTAAATAAAAATAAAATGGTGACTATGCTCTTCGGTTCAGATTCAAAGATTCGGTCCTGCACCCAACCATTAAGTATCAGAGTGCTTGATGGCTCTCCCCTTAACACAGTTATCTCTTTTAAATACCTAGGAGTAACCCTTGATTCCACCTTGTATTTTGACCTGTACCTTGCCTCAGTCATTATATCTGTCAATATTCAACTTGGACTGGCATATAAGGTGAGACATAGCCTAACATCCACAGTGAGGATGGCCATTGCACAGGAGATCCTGAGACCCAAATTGGCGTATGGGTTAATAGCCTTTCTGGCAACTACTGGAGGGCTTCTCTGAAAGTGGGATGTCTGCTACAACAGCATTTGCTGTTTTGCTTTGTCTTTGTCCAAACTTACTTACCGATGCACACTACACTCCAGTCTGGGATGGTTTACCCCCTCAGCCTTCTGACAGTTTACTTCCTACTGTTTTATAAAGAATATAATCTCCTCCCAGATACCTGACAAACTGGCTCTACTGCTCAAACCTGTGACCTCTGTCTAGCCACTGAGATCAGCTGACAAATCCCTTCTTGTCCAACCAAGATGTAAAACCAAAATCGGGGAGAATGCTTTCTTTAGCTGGGCCCTTAAAATATGGAACTCCCTTCCAATGAGTCTAAGAATCTCCCCTTCTCCACACAGCTTCAAACAGAAGCTTTGTACAGCTCTTCTAAACTGTAAACCCAGCTCCTGTCCTCTATCCACCCACTCCTGTACTGGTAACTTCTAGTTGCCTACCAGCTGCAACCTCTACTACTCTCAAACCTGCCTGGAAACATTGTTATTTCCTCTCTTCTAGCACTTACTCACTAGTTGTATGACTTATGACTGTTAGTTATTTGCACTCATATTTCTGTTTTGTTACTACATATAGATTCCTGCAAATGTACTGTCATTGCTGAAAATTTTGTATAAGTGTACTATGTCTGCCTTCTGCTTGTTCCCATGTTTTCTTGTATCTACTATTGTCTACATACCCTTTGTTGTAATCTACCGGGTCGCACCTGAAAATAGGCAGCTATGCCGTCTAGTGTACCTACCCAGTTAACAAAAACTAAATAAATAAATATTGCTCTTAATACATGAGGCACCACGTGTTTAAAATAAAGAGCTAGATAACTAGGTTACCCAGGTACAGTAAATTAATGCAGACTCACAAGACAGCTTTTAAGTGCTATGCATCATCACTTATACAGTTTTGAATAATAACAGTACAGCATGGTTTCGCTGAAAATGGAATAATGATGAAGTGTCAGTACTGTGAATACACCTTTTCTATGTATATTTATTCACATAATGAATTAAATGTAAGGATTTCCTTTCTGTTTATTGCCTCATATGGTGTCTTGATTTGATAATGATGTCACATAGAGTTTTCTAAAAACATATGAAATAACACAAGGAGACCTTTCTGGTACAGCAACTATACAGAATCAAACAAACATAGGAACAATCAATAATAATAATTAAAAGCATACATACAAAAAAACTCAAATATGTGGTACAAAAATTGAATTGGTTTGGGGGGCAGGTTGAGGAAATAGCACAACATTATTTATTAACCCAAGTCAATTTTAACATACATTTATTAATTAATTTACTGAGAATATCGGAGATAATACCTTTGAGTCAGAGACTCCTTTACAAAGAATCCACGTCAGAGTACAGTTACAACATCAAAAGTGGTAGTTACAAAGTACAACGATGCATCAGCAGTATACATAGTAAGCAGTGACAAACAGTGTACAAAAAATACAGGCAATACAGGTTAAATACAACAGACAGGTGCAGTCAAAATGGAGATAACAAGTAGGAAGCAGGCCGGACCAGATAAGGGTCCATTGTCATTTAGAGTTGTAGCATTTAGTATCAAAGTAGTTTTTACATGTATTGTTAAAATGTAGAACAATGGCCTTGAATACCTTATCCAGCTTAATACTATAAATATCATCAGTACACAATCATCTATGCTCCATTCTGCAATACTCCACTACATTGTTTTCCCCATTTTTACATCTGGAAAATATGGTTATATGAAGCACAGTTTACAGGTAATACCATAGTACACCCTCTAAAGTTTTGGCCACCACTAACTGTGGGTGGCTTGCAAAGGGGGTGCCATCCATTGCTATATTGCTGAATGGACCAAAAAGAAATTATGTAATAAATAGCCATGAATTTCAGGCCATGTGCAACCAAAATCCAAATGACCATTTCTAAAAAAATGATATGTAACTAGGACATTGAAGAGGATTAATTGGAAGGGGATTGATCGGAATGTTTTGCATATTGTGGTGTGCAATGATGTTTTAGTAGTGGTTGGAGTAGCATGCCTCTGGTGAGAGGTGGCTCATGTTGATGAAACATTGCTTAATGCACTAAACTGTTATTTTAATGTACTGTGTGGTGAGGACTGTGTTAACAGGGTATCTTCCCTATACACTTGCTCTCCTTGGTGTGCAACACTTTGGAATTGTAAGACACAGGTGGGCTTGGATTGCCAGGCATTTCCTAGTGTCATACCCACAAGTAAACATTTTAGTTAGCTGCACTTTTCAGTGCAGAAGCACACTTGGTAAACTCCTAAATATCAGGGGAGCACTTTTATTTCATCTAAAACCTTTATTTGGGCACCAGAGGATAGGTGAAACTGGAAGTAGATTGCTCAGGCACTTCCAGTTTTGGCAGTACTTCAGAGCCACACTGGTGAGTGGGGTGAGTGTGCGAGGGGGCTGTGTGTGTCTACCATGTCCGCCGTGAAAGCAGGAAGCAGTGCTCATGAACATATAATAGAAATAAGAGATGGGCAAACCCTAACACACTGCTGACAAGCACCACAGTACTAAAAGAGAATGACCAAACCAGGTAACCTCTGCCATTCTTGCTTAATGTATGCAAAAGGAAAACAGATATCAGATTTCAATATGTGATAGATGTTATATTAGTTCAGATGCTACAGGAGGAAATATCATGACTTCAGGCTAAACACCCATTCAGTCCAGTTATAGAGGACTTAGAACACTACATTGATGAAATGGTATCTATCCTTGAACCCAATAATCCAGCTATCTTTATGGATGAAACAGTTATATCTGCCACTACACAAAACCTTCATAGTGAAGCACCATTATCCCAATCTGTTGAGGGGGACACCTGGGCAACCATCCCCAAATGTAAAACCACAAGGAGGAGAGGACAAGTATTTAATAGTGCCCCTGTTCTTCCCTTACAAAACAGATTTGAAGCATTAGACCTGGAAGAGGATATCTCATCCACTGATGTCCACACACAAACTTGTAAAACCAAAACAGATATGGCCCATAGCACCACCAGCACTATCTCTGCTTTAAAGAATTCTCCCTCCTCGTAAGCTCCACTCCCATGCAAAAGGTGGTGGAACCTTCGGTTAACTCTCCTGCCACCCCCCTCTACCACGCCATGAAGAAAGTCAAACATTTGAACCAAACGTCAAGCAAATCTATGTGCTAGGCAACTCTATCATTAAATATATTGATAAAGTGATCTGTAACTCTAATAAAATCAACTGCACATGCTCTAGCTACAGGGGGGGCCTGGGTATCAAAAATCATAGCTGTGTTGAAAGGGATATTGATTAATGCAGGGTAGAATCCACTAGTGGTCATATGCATAGGCAGAAACAACATCATGAAGACCACTCATGACTGACTTAAACAGTATTTTGTAGCACTTAACAACTTTCTGGTTGAGCTGTGTTGTCGTGTCTGCTTTCTGAAATACTCTCAGTCCCAAGAGCTGTGAATGAGATCACAAACAAAATACAAGCTATGAATGAATGGCTCAGAAAATGGTGCTACAGGCAAAACATCACATTCCTGACTCACTGGGAAGATTTCCACAACAGACTGTCCCTCTTCTGTTGGGATGGCCTGCACCTGAGCAGAAGGGGATGCACGATGCTAGGAAGAAAAATGTCCTCATACATAAATAGTCATTTAAACTAAGATCTAAGGGAGAGAATGGGACCACGCCCAAGTCTCTGACAACAAAACATTTATTAATAAATCAGAAAGCATGTAACATTTTATCATTCAATGCCAGATCACTGACCATTGCTAAAGTGGCTGAACTAGAATCTAAGATCCATATATTAAACCTAGGAATAATAGCCATTACCAAAACCTGGGGGAATTCTGACTCTCTGTGGTTAAGAGAGGTACCTGACTTTAAGCTTTAAACCAAAAATCAAACTAACAGATGGGGTGGGGGCTTCTGTTTTGTATGTGAGAAATTAAATAATCTCTTTTGAAGTCCCACATCCCACCCAGACAGAAAGCATATGGGTCAACATTCAACTCAGGGGCCTACCCAATTCTTATAGGACATATTATCAACCACCCTGTGTTGATGTAGAATACAGTAACTTACTAGCAAACAATGTCACACACCTAGCTAACAATGGTCATGTTCTCATTCTAGGTGACTTTAACATGCCCACAATAGATCTGAACTCTCTGATAGGTAGTACCCGACATGAGAAACCTTCTTATCATCTATTATTGACCTTGGCCTGGCACAAATTATAACAGAACTCACTAGAGGCTGTAATGTATTAGCTCTTATAATAACCAATATGGAAAATAATATTTCCAACCTTTCCTTACAAGATCCCTTTGGAAACAGTGACCATATGTTCATTTTTTTACAAATCCTATATGATTACCAATCTCACAACAACAAATTAAGGCTACAACAATATGAAAAAGCAAATTTTGAAGAAATTAATAACCATCTAAACAATATCCAATGGGGAAGTATACCCCCCCCAGCTGGAAGAAGCCTGGAATTACTCAAAAACAAAAATATTCGAATTAGAAATCATATGCATTCCTACAAAAGATAAATACAATAACTAAGGGAAAATTCCTTGATGGTTCAATAATGCTATACAAAAACAAATCAAATGAAAAAGAAAAAGCTTTACATCTTTAAAAAAATGTCTAGACTCCAAAAAAGAGAAGGCCCTAAATCTATATAGGGAAGCAGTTAAGGAGTTAAATCAACTAATTTTAATAGCTAAAAGAAATGTAGAATTTAGGATAGCTCACTCAAAAGACT
This sequence comes from Neoceratodus forsteri, assembly GCA_016271365.2. Lineage (NCBI taxonomy): Eukaryota > Metazoa > Chordata > Ceratodontiformes > Ceratodontidae > Neoceratodus > Neoceratodus forsteri. The sequence goes on from CM028130.1 coordinate 659,381,239, forward strand.
ATCATAAATCTTTATTTTCCTATCTGAACGAAAAAAAAGGGAACAACAGGTTAATAGGTCCAGTAATCATAAATTACTCCTAAATTACTTCTAACAAAGAAACCGCATATATCTTTAACAGCTATTTCTGTTTGGTTTTCTTAAAAGATTTGCAAACCCCCCCACTGATTTTATCAGTACTCCCCCTGATTATATAATTATTACTATTGATACAAAAAATGTACTCAAAACACTAAAAATAAAACACTAGCTCAGGTCCTGATAACTTACATCCAAAATTCTTAATGGCAACAGCTCATGCATAACCCTCCCACTAACTATCATATTTAATAAGTCACTACATGAATCAATTGCTCCTTCCAGTTGGCTCAAAGCAATTGTTACACCTATCTTCAAAAAAGGGAATCACTCAGAAATGGAAAATTTCCATCCCATCAGTCTCACATTGATCCAGTGCAAATGTATGGAAAAAATTACTAAAACCCTGATCGAAATAGAAATGGAATCTTTGAAGATTAATAACCTCTCTCAACATGGTTTCAAGCAGGGTCACTCATGCACAACCAACCTTATTTCCTTTTATAATTATATTAGTAAAGGTTTGGATTCCAGTATCCCTATGGACATCATTTTACTAGACTACAGTAAGGCATTTAATAAAGTTACACATATCAAAATTATTACACAAACTATCTTACCTAGGGTTCTCCGCCAGTGTGGTCAAATGGGTCAACAGCTGGCTTAAGGGAAGAACTCAGAGTTAAAATAAATGGAATTTTGTCAGATGTTGGGGAGGTCACTAGCAGTGTTTCCCAGGATTCCATCCTGGAACCCACACTACTCAATATCTTTATAAGAGACATGAAAATAAGTTCCAGAAACATGCTATCTAAATTTGCAGATGACATCAAATTGGGGGGAAAAAATCGACTGCTACTCCAATATGAGCACATTAACAAATGATCTCACCACTATTGAGCACTGGGCCCTTGAAAATGAGATGTGCTTTAATATTCAAAAATGTTCTATATTACATCTAGGGAAAAATAACCTAAAACAGAAACATACCTTAAATAACACAACTTTAAAAGTCTCTACTCAAGAGAGAGACTTGGGTATTACAATAAACATTAAGCTGTCTTCTACTGATCATTTTAATAAGGTCGCTAACCTTTATAATGCACTCATCAGATGGATTAACCATACATTTGTTTCTAAAAATGAAGAATGCATCATCTCCATATACAGATCCCACATTAGACCATACTCTTATTATGGGTCACCATTTTGGAGCCCATACTTTTCCAAAGACATAGACAAGATTGAACGAATACAGCATAGGGCTACTAGGATGGTTCCCCACCTAACCCATATCAAATATGATAATAGACTAGTAAAAACAGGGCTCCATTCACTAAAAACATAGAGAAGTAGAGGTGACCTCCTGTTATTATTTAAAATCCTTCAATATCCCTCACTGATGCAACAGTGTGGTATATCCTATGCTCAAAGAAAAATACTACCTAGGTTACACAATAGGCAACTCAATGTTGGTAAAGCCAAAACCAACAAGTGACTACATTTTTATACCATCAGAGTCCCATAATTGTGGAATAGGCTTACTCAAGAGCTAGTCGACAGTTATAACTTCAACATATTCAAAAGGCAACTAGATACATGGATCTCACTTAACCTTGCCTAGGATAAATGACCCACAACTGTGGGGGACAACCTCGATGAGCTATGGCCTTCTTTTGTCCAAACCTACCAAGTTACCAAGTTTCATATTCATGTCATTCCTGCTTATCACCATTTCTATTATTATGAAATTATTTCCTATAGTCTGGTAGGCATTTCCAAAAACACCCCATTCTTCATGTAAACAAGTACTTCTTACATCATCCATGCATCTAGATTAATAGCATGGCCTCTACTTCTTTGATATCTTCTGCTCTGTGTAAGTTTCTTCTTGGTCCTTAATTATACATGTGAGATATTTGAAAATCTCTTTCATATCCACTGTCTCTATCTTTTCATCATGGCTGTACTTATTATCATCATCCACATTTCTCTCCACATAGTGCTTATGATTCAGACACTTTTATTTGGTGATCACCCCTCCCCATCCTGACTATTTTCTTCTTGCACTGTGGACTCCAGTAACTGACACAGTAATGTTGTTATGGTCACACTACTGATTTTTACATTGGTATCTACAACTTCCTCTATCTGTTGGTGATTACTTTCCCTATGCTCCCATGCATTCTTCTATCTCTATCTGCTGCTTGGTCATACTGCGTGGCCACTTTTATACCATCAGCTATGATTACTCCCAGGTTCCTCTTCTTTTTGGTGGTGCTCAATATGTAAGCAATAATACTCGTCAGGGTGAGTGTTAATGTATTACACCGGACCACCATTGGATGTAATGTGAGATGATGCTGCTGGAGTAGGGCTTTGTATTACCATATAAAAGGGGAAGGAAATCCCTGTGACCTGATTGGCTGAGACTTGGTTCTAGCCATTGCCTTAAGAGAGCACTACCAATGGATAAAAAACAAGTCTCTGCCAACTGAGGCAGTTCACAGAATTGATAAGCCACTTGGTTCCATCTCCATCACAAACATGGTTGCAACCTTTACTCATATACAGAAAACTTCAACATGGCCCTATAAATGAAAGCCCATTAAATTAACGAAAGTAAGTAAATAATTTAATGTTGTTTTCACTCAAGTGCCCCTCCTTACACACATACAAAAAGTACTGTTCAGATTTCCTATTGCTGTTGTTTATTTGAAGACAATGAAAAATCCCCCTCCTATCCCAACCAGTTTGTCAAAGAACTCCATGCTCCTTACCTGGCTACAGATAAAATTGAGGTTCTGTCCCCTCTTGAGGCCTGTGTGTGTGTTTGTGTTTGTGTGTGTATGCTAGTAGAACTGTTAAGAATTTTGAATACATGTATTCCATTATACCATTCCGTGTTGTGTGTGTGTGTTTGTGTGGGGACTTCACTACACTACTGGAATAATGCAGAGATTTGTGATCTTCTATTCCATGGTAAACATTAACACAGATTCTTAATATGGAAAAGACAGATGAATGACAGGTGGAAAATATCTGTAGTGGAGCTATTTTGCATTATTTAGTAATGTTTTATCATAATTTTTGAGGGTTTATAAACTTTTAGAATGTTTTTTTCTTAAGTTGCCTCTGGACACATTTTATATAAGCAATAAGGCACTTCAGGGACACTGGTTGTACTAGGTTTACCCCACTGTGAGGAGCTGAAAGCACTCAACTTTGCCTTGTGGCTTACAATGCCCCTAACCATGGGATAAACCTAGTACAACTAATGCCCTGTTGTGCCTTATTGCTTGATTGAAGGATTCATGTACCCCATACTGCTCATCCTATAAGGTCTTATTGCACTTAAACAATTTGTATTTGTAGTGTGTCTTAAAAAAGGCAGTTGAAAAAACATACAAACTGACACACACCATTCTGTGATCACTGGTCCCCATGTGACAAACGTCAATGAAGACTCTAACATAGGGGTGCCACGATAATTAAATTGCGATGGTACGATAACCTTGAATAAATTATCGTGATAACCTTGTTATCGCGATAATTTCCCAACTTTTGCAACAAAGTTAGAAATATTATTTAAATTCACTTTTGTGCCATAATTTACATATTTTGCTTATTCCATTCTATGTTATACATTTATTTGCATTATACAAAGTCTGCAAGGTGAAATAAATACAAGGAGAGTGCAACTTTTATAGTTAAATATTTTGTTTACTTAGTTAAAATTCTGCTATTTATAAAATTGCTTTTTCCTTTATGTAAAAATGTTTCAGTGCTGTGCACAATTGCATTACAAAGACATACATGTGTTATACACTTTAAGTTTTACAAACTAAAAAAGTCATTGTAACATTCATTTTTAAAATATGAAATATCACATTATAATTAATGGTGACCCTATTTATCAGCTTGAGTAGGAGTGTCTTCCAAGTAACACCATAATAACATGTAATCTGGCTATTGCAGCATTCCAAACTACTTTCATTTTCCTGCACCTTTCCCACTGACTGTAGTGTGAGGTGACCAAGTGGTGTTTGGTCTTTTAAACAATATTGTACAAATTGTAGAGAAAGACCACTGTTCAGTTCCATATAAAAAACATATCAGCTTTGTTCTTTCAGCTTACTTTTTTAGTTTCCTGGGAAAGAAGCCACCAAGTGTAGCATAGCGTGATGAGGAGAGAGAGTGGCTTGGGGGCTTCAGAACACTCGACACAAGCATTAGCGAGTGTTGCTATAGCTCTGCTCACTCTGCACTGTTCAGCTTTTTTCTCCAGGAAGCAAAAAAATGTAAGCTGAAAGAACAAAGCTGACGTATTTTATACTGAACTGTGCTCTTTTTCTACAACTTGTACAAGAGCGTGAATTGGTCAGACTTTAAACTACTGTATAATGATCAAGTCTATCCTGGCTGACTGAAAACCCAAGGAATAAAATTAAGTAAGCCAGTAAGTATGCCTAGAGTCGCTCTCGCTCCAAAACAATGAGTTCTAACTAAGTAAATGAGTGAGGTACTGCTGTAATGGCGCTAACGCTCCAACAGAGTGAATCACAATCTCCAGTAACTGCTGTTAAGGGCACCAGTGTAGGGCAGTCGCTAATGTTACAGATGTGAAACACAGACTAACTTTGCCAGAGAAGCCCTAAATTAATCACACAGCCAAACATAAGGACTGGAGCTATGGCAATACACAATTTTAACTTTAAACAAGTAATGCTGCTAGGGCGCTCGCTGAAGCTCCGACTGAGTAATCTTAAAGCGCAGTTGGTAAAATGTATAAAAGGTGCCAGGAATTCAAAATAGAGTAGGTCTTAAGACACCCCTCAGGATATACAGAAAGAAATAAAGGTACAGTGAGCCCCTGCAGGAGTTGGTCTTAATGCACCCCTCAGTTGAACCCAAAACTACAGAAATAACAGTAAAATAAGTCCCTGCAGTAGTGGGTCTTAAGGCACCTCTCAGGTTATGCAGAAAATAAACACAAATACAGTAAATGTGCCCCTGCAGGAGACTATCTCCACATCTGCGCCGACCTTAAAATGGGGCCAAGATTCAAACTACAGCAGCAGTAGAGCCGAGTCCTTGGTGGAAGCAGCAGGTTTCCCGTACCTGAAAAGCTTGAAATTGGGGTTGGGGAGGGGAGGCTGCTGCCACTAGCCCTCTCGACCTTCTGCCTTTACCTACCATGAGCATATGCTCAGCAGGGAAACTGCAGAAAATTGAAACTTAAGGAAAGCTACGCACTAGCAATTATAAAAGATAAAGAATAGGCTAGTGTCTATTGATGGATTTATTTTTATTTTTTTTCCACACACCTTTGGCATGTGGTGTGATGACCACATAAATCTCTCGAGGTTTATGGGTCATCATCATTACACCCACCCGGGCCCACACACCTCCACACTACTCTCAACTTTACTGGTTCTCCATGGACTATGGTCTGGTCCCCCAGGCTAATGTGGCATTTCATGATGGCCACCTGTATTAAGTTTATGGCTGGCCTTCATCATTACACACACCTCAGGTGTGCAAAAAAAAAAAACAATTTACTCTTGCCTATCCATTATTTTCTATTTAATGGCTTGTTTACAACAAGTTCACAGTAATCTCAGATACTGCTTGGTTGTCCTGTCCTCCTGCAGTAAATACAGGGCACAACCCTAGAATGTAACTGTGCAGTGATGATAACATCATTTATGAAGGAAATGGATTGCAATGTACCATTTAGGCACTAGCTGGCTGTGTATGATCCCTTTCAACTTCATGAAAGGCTGATCTGCTACCACCATACTGAGGCATTTTTGTGACATCTGTACTGTTGTATTAGGGAAAGTGCAGTGCAGGGCTGAGGCCACCATGTATTCTGTTGCATGGGAGAGCATCATCTGAAAATGTATTTTCCCAGTATCAGATTGTGTATTGTATTTTGAACAGACAGACCACTGATGGCGTTTCAAATTTGTGATGGGCTGTTGACTGTGGAGGGAGGTAAGGGTGGACAGTGAGTGAATAGACTTCTTGAACAGTGCATTTGAGAGGCAGAAAAACAAATACTGGGTGAAGGACGAATGTAAACATAAGACAGGTGGCTAATTGGCCATCATAAAAAGCAAAATTCACTAGGCAGACTGTTGTCTGAGGAGAGAGAACCATGACATATCATGTGATGTGTCGTTGGCATGGTCAGGGTCAGGGACAGTGTACAATGGACATGACTTGAGTGCATTTTGGAGGTGGAAAACAGTACGGGATGAAGGGAGGCCAGCCATAATCTTAAGACAAGTGGCCATCTTAAAAAGCCAAATAAGCCTTGTAGGTGGTTTTCTGTGGAGAACCATGGCAACTATATGATGGGGTGCACTGTGGGCAGAGAGAGAGGACAAGTGACACTTGACAGTGGAATTGAGAGAGGTGAAAAACACAGTATTGGAGACAGGTGGCCAATGGCCATCATGAAATGCTAAATCACAGTGTTGACTTGTCTGTGGAGTGAATCATGACAGATAAAATGATAGGATGTTGGTGGTCAGGGTGGAGAGACAGTTAATTTTGTAGGTGGAAATCACACCATATAGGATGGCCAGCCATAAGCTTAAGACAGGTGGCCATCATAAAAAGCCAAATTAGCAGGGCAGAAAGTTGTCTATGGGAAATCATGAGAAATATATGAACCAGTTTCCCTCTCCCCCCACCAAGAGTCCACAAGATGTCACTAAACATCCATGTGTGACACTGGGAGTGGGAGATTAGTGGGCTATAAGCCTATGATGACTAAGTAAGTGAAATAGTAAGTTATGGCTAGGGCATCATTGGCTGATTATAATCTATTCCCTTCTAAAAGCTGCAAAGGTTTAATACATATGACTACAGAAACAGATAAACTCACATGTATGTCATGTTACGTTGTACCATTTTTTTATGGAACTGGTATGGTAGCATTAAAGTGAAACTGGCTATTAAGTAACTAGTCTGTGTGCCTTTGTTGCTGATAGTCCTCCTGATGCCCCCTACTACTGGAATCTTTAGCTGATAGTAAGTTGTAAACAGTAAAGTCACAGACTTACACAGTAAGCTGGAGGTTTACACAGAATTTGTACTCTAGTAGCCATGGCACACATGACTTGAAGCAAGATGTTTAACTTGAATGCAATATGTACGAACTCTAAGAGCTGAATGTTAAAATCAATGTCCACTCCAAAAGGACGGACAGTTAAGAACTGAAACATTGAACAATAAGAATAAGAGTTATTACATTACATCATGTAAACAATGTGCAAGGCTGAACCGACTTGAGTTGACTACATTAATTTACAAATACAGACATGTTACAGAAGTTACACAAGACAACACAGCCTAAAGTTACTCAAGTTGTCAACATAAACAGCCTCTGAACTGTATGTTAAAGGGACACATTTATGTGGCACTAGGCAGACATGGTTAGAAAGCCCATGGAAAGCTTATTTAATTGAGGTACTGCTGTGTGTATACTCAAACTGTGCTGCATGAAGTTCAGAGATATAGATGGCAACATAAATACTACTTTGGAGCCATTCTTAGAACCTTGTGATGTCAGTGACAATCAAGTAGTGTCTAAGTACGTTGAGTTAAGCACTACTTGATCGTCACTGACATCACAGGTTCTAAGAAATTAAATGGCTCCCGATGTAGTATTTATGTTGTACAGAGTCTGTCATCTATAACTCTGAACTTCATGCAGCACAGGTTGAGTATACACACAATTCCTAATTAAATAAGATTTTCATGGTCTTTCTAACTGTGTCTGCCAGTGCCCATGCCACTGTACATGAATGTGTCCCTTTAAACTAGATCAGAGATAGTGACACAGGTGTAACAGGCAAGGTAGCATATAATGAGAGACAGTGTTTCTTCCCTAGTTTCCTTACAGCAGCACACATTTACTTTGGAGCCTAATATCAACTGAATTTATTGCTGTATTCCTTCCAGAATTAACACTGATATGGTGCCACTTACTGAAGGGACTTGAATTAAGCTTATCAGATGAGTTTTGAATAGATTCAAGACAGCAGGAAGAATAAAGAGTTAAATAAACAGTTCAAAGAAGTCATGGCTGGGGTAGACAGAGGACTACACACACAAAACACAAATGAAAGGAATCATTAGTGTCACACTATCTTGGAGGAGTTGGAGCCACATCTACTCATCTGAACTGAGTGGCTGACACTCTATAATCAGTTCAGATTAGAGACATTAAGAAATAGTTTCATGTTCCTTCCAGCAGAGAGATGGATGTACCAGCTCGCTGTGAACAAGTAGTCTTCTTTGTGTTTTGTGACTGTAGTTAAGGAATGTATACTGCTGCTAGCATCTCAATAGTAAAAATAAGACTCTAGCATCAATATATCTACCAGTCATGTTGAATGTGAACTGTATTTTAGTGTTACAACTTGTAGTCAATACTGAAGTATTTCAAAATGCAATAAAGGTGTTATTTTTTCTATCAAGTGTTGTGTGATGTGTGTGTTATTAAGTTCAGACTGAGATGATCTGTGTGCACTAAGTAATATGAAGTATGAGTGAAGCCCTCCTTCTCCTCCTCAAGTTATTCTTCTTGATAGTAGTCTTGTATCATGTAATCTGAAAAGGAGTGAACAAGATGACTCCATCTACACCCTTTGCCCCCCTCCACTGGTGGTATTCTTTTGAAGGTGGTGCATGAAGTGCCTTGGCATCTTTAAAAAAAGAAAACAAAAATCACTGTAAATTTTTGTTCAGAAACACAAGCATGTTTAAATGCTCTGGTGTTAGTCTAGACCTCATTGGCGTTAGGACCAGACCACTAGCGCTAAATACCCTTTCTGATGGCACACTTGTTGCTGGAATGCATAACATTTTGCATGTAACATTTGCTAAAACTGGTAGTTCTGCTTCATGGCCTTTCCACCACAGAAGAGGATCCAAATCTGTATTCAGATATGGCAGAGCCAAGTAATGAGTTAGCTCATTTCTCACTTTACTCTCTAGTGGAATTTCTTCTTCTCTTGGTCCTTCAACCTCAATTCTTCATATTTCAGTGATGCGTTTTAATAACCTGCAAATCCCAGGGCATGAAGAACTTTCTGACAGTCAGTGCTGTGCTGATGAATGATATACATTGTTTGTGATACCACCAGAGAAGGGGGACAAAGAGTCTTCAGTCACACATTCATTGTCATTTGACAACATATGGTCGTCGTCATCCATGGAAGCAGACATTGCAGGCAGCGTAGCAGCAGCAGCAGCAGCAGTAGTATTTGGTAGTGTGGTACCTGTACCTCTACACTCAGGCAGCAGCAGACTGTGTGTTTGTGTTAGTTCTGGTGCAATACCAAGGCTGACTGCTTCTTGTATTACCATGGATATAACCAAATTGGTATCTTCTGTAAAATTAGCTTTGAATAATGGATCAATAAAATATGCAATTTCGAGTGTGCATTCAATTTGATCCAACTCCTCATACCTTGTGAACAGGTCATCATATATAGCTTTTCTCATTTGCTTTCCCAGTGGTCCATCTGTTGTCTTTGGGCTTAGGACTTCTGATTCTAGGTAATTCAGAAACGGTTTCAGTGCTGACATTGTTACATATTGTTCTGCTGCTAAAGAGTCAGTGAACGTATTCAAAGGGCCCAATATTTGATTGATGTCCTCAAGCACACCTACATCTGAGTCCTTTGGCATCAAATGCCATGTATTTTGGTCTGAAACCAACACTGCACACACAGCATGCTGCTGCTCTATAAACCTGGCCACCATGGCATATGTGGAACCCCATCTTGTAACTACATCATGAACAAGAGAATGTTGTGGCACATTTAGTTCTGCTTGTTTTTTCTTTAACGCTCTCTTTCCTTCCAGCTGCTAGTGAACCCTTGCACCAGATTCTGACATGCTCTAAGTGCGCTCTCAAGTTTATTGATCTTTAATGCTTTTCCAATTGCCAAGTTGAGATTGTGGCCATAGCAATGCAACCAGTTGACTTTCATCACATCTCTGAATGCTTTTTAACATTACTTCCATTGTCTGTAGTAATCGCAGACATATTTTCAATTTTTAGTGCCCATTCCTCAAGAAGCTCCTGAAAGGATTCCGTAATATTCTCAGCTGTATGGTCATCTGAAAGAAATACAGTCTCTAGGCAGTTTGTCTTTAGCTCCCATTCGTTTTTTATATAATGTACTGTTAGACTCATGTAAGGCTCACCACTTCCTCCACTGCTTGTCCACAAATCAGTTGTAGCAGCAAACCACCGTGCACCAGCCACTGAAGCTTCCACCTGTTTTCTCACATGATTGTACATTCTGGGGATTTCTTTAGCGGAGAAATATGACCTACCAGGCACTGAATATCTGGAATTTAGTTTCTCAACTAGATTACAGAAGCCGGGCCTATCTACTATTTGGAATGGTTGCATGTCCTTCGCAATAAAAGATGCTACAGCTGAATTTAAGTCCTATGCCTGCTGTGAAGCTGGTTCAAATTTTCTTCCCCTTTCTAATGCCATCAAAATTGATGGCTGCATGCTACTTTTTTTCTTTCTTGATCAGATGAGCTCAGTAGCAATAAGGATGATGCCGTGCCTTTACTGCCTTTCTGAGACTGACTCTGAGTCTGACTCTGAAATGAAGTAATTACAATTAAATTTCACATTTGCGTATAACATGAATCTAAAGTAATAAATTACAATACCCACATTGCAAAAAAATGAACACACGTCCATTTTATTATTCATACTTTTTATTTTTAATTAAGGAATCATTCTTGTATACTTTCATGTTTCATCATGTCCTTTTTTTGTGCTCCAGTCCTTACGTGGTGAGTGAGTGACTTATGTTGAGTCAGATAGTACAAGTACAACACAGAACACACCACACACTTGTACTTATGTACTGTTTGACTTAAAGAGCAGGTGTTTAGTTACTTAATCTCTCTCTCCCTGTTAACAGGCTGGATAGCTTACCCCTCGATTTAAAAGTCCTTCAGGGAGCCATGATTTTTACATCAGTAAATTTTCCAACAAAATGCTTGTAAAATCCAAAATCTGGACCTGCAGCCAAAATGCTGATAGTTCCTAAATTGGAGGCCCGCCCCCACTTTGGCACGTTTTATGATGTCAGTCCTAGAAGAATAGCACAGGGGGCCACTCCATAGGCTCTAATGGGGCCAGAATTTATAGTTTTTTTTAATGACTTTTAAATGCCAGGTTTGAGAAAAGAAGGCCACCGCTTAACTAAGGAGCTTCTTAGTTGAGCCGAGGTGGCCTTCTTCTCTGAAACCCAGCATTTAAAAGTCATTAAAAAAATGTAAATTCTGTAATTGTAACAGAACAGAAAACATCACCTGTCAAGCCACCTTCACCTCAATGAGAATACGCCCCTTCGCTCTCACTTGTAGGACTTCATAGCATGGGGTGTATTCAATTGCATGAGAAAGTAAATGAATGTGCTCACTGCTGGCTGCTGCTTTCATGCTGGGACTGCTGCAAAATGAAATCTGTTCTAAAATGAATAAATACAGGCACTGCAATTACAGTTACAAATGTTATGGATAGGATGAGTTTAGCAACATTGTTTAGTGATCAACGGAGTACGTAAGAAGTTGATTCTTAATAGAAAAAATTGTGACCATGTGACAAAAGCACTTTAAAGAAAACTTTAGAATGATTGTAAGGTAAATAATACAGCATTACATATAAATATCAATTGATCACACTACACTACTGTATCTTTCCTTAATCCTTACCATCCTATTTTTCAAGCTGGCCTCAGAATGTAAAGCAGGATGATGATCCCTGAGGTGAGTAAACATATTGGATGTAGTACCACCTTTTGCAGAAATGTGGACTCGGCAAGTTCTACAAATTGGTCTCCCATGTTCCTGGACTATTCCATCTTTTTTGTGGCATACCCAAAATACACCCACACAGATGATTTTACCTTCTTCGTTGGTGGGTATAGTAAAGTGGTCATGTCACTCTGGCTATTGTTTTGATAATGTGATGTGCCACCACTGCATACAGCAACTGAACCCGCTTTAGAAATTGCGCACGGTAATGTATCTTTAGCTTGTTGTTGTTGGCTGTGATGTTTTCTTTTTAAATTTGGAGGAGTACTACACATGGCATCTGAATGGGGAAGAGGTTGACTGTGGAGGCACTCATCAGGAGGTGTTATTTCTGTTGATTCATCTGCTTCCATCACTTCTTCCAAATACAATACTACTTCATTATCTTTTCCTTGTAATGTATCTTTTTCTTCAATGCCAGATGCTGATATTTTTTGTACCTTATTCAGGGAGGCTGGCAGACACAAGATCACTGAGGAGGGATCAGTATGGAGTAAGACTGCCACCAATTAGACTGGTCTAACTTGAGATATAACTATGAAACAGACTTCAGTCACACTGTGATTAAGATGTCACACAGTGCATGGATCAGGAGGACCGACCAAGCTGAAATTTTAGAATGGAGGAGGAGGAGGAGAGGAGGGCTAACTCTCAATATGTGTGTTATGTTTAAGATGAAGCACATCAGTGTTGCACACTACTGTGAAAAAGTTTCCTTGAATTAATTCTGCAACTACGTCAGTCGTCACCTAGCTTATATCAAAGTAAGACAGGTGGGTAAGAGAAGAACTGAGAAAGCAACAGCAAAGAGAAAGATTGCAGTGCAAATCTGTAACTCTGAGTTGTGCTGTCTATAACAAGAATAGTTTTGGTAGATGTAGATTAAGAAAGTTTAAACCTGTAGAAACTGCAGCTCTACTTGTACTTTACACAGGGTGACTTGCCTTCAGCTTCAATTATACAAACTAGTATTATCAAGCCGCAGTACACCATTCAGTTAGTATGCTGTGCTGCACACCTCCTGCTATAAGCTTGAGAAATTTAAAACAAACTCACTTGCTATTACTAAATGAAAAACATCCACTTTATGCGAGTAGTATTCTGTCCTAATTAAAATGTGTCATAAAACCTCGAAAGCATTCACATTCACAAACAATACCATAAGTACAGGAATGATACAGGGATGTCAATGACTGTGGAAGTCTCAGGCACTCACTGTATTTCAGTTTTTCAAACATGTAACACTAACTAATCTATAGTACATAGAAAGGGATGTCAAGGTTTGTCATCCATTCATTGTATTTTTCATGAATATATCGGCAGTAAATAGAATGACTTTACAGTTCACTATTAACAATCCCCATGTACAAAACAAATAAACATGGATCTGTTTTTCTTGCAAATCATCAATCACTTAGCTGAAAGCAGCAACCAGTCCAGGTGTCATCTACTTCTTCACTGATCTTCAGCTTAATTGCTTGCATCTTGATGGCCTTCACAACGTCTGAAGCTTTACGAATCTCCGGCTACCCTGAAAAAGTTAAATAGGTGTTTTTCATTTCTTTCATCACACACACTTACACTGTTCAGAATAGATGAGGTCATCATGAATATAAAACACAGTTCGTAAACTTCTCACACAATTATTATTATTATAAAATGTAGGCTACTGTATTATCAGCCAATGACAATGCTAGCTTAATCACACCATTCATGAAATCTATATCATGTATGCGTAAATAACAAGTCCCTAAAAGTGGGACTGCACTGTAGTACCCAAGGAATCATTTTGCCATTACAACATTGAGAGGTTTTCACACACCGCCATGATGATTTTGTAACTGTTAGCAAGGAAATTCTTCTATTCCACACACGTGCTGTCAACATATTTATTTAGCTCTTTTATAACCATATGATATATATGTCAGTTATTTTTTTTGTATATTGTTTGTTTATGCCCCCCTTTATATCCACAGAAGCCACTCTCTCCCAGCCAGGTATCCTATACTATCTGCCGGTGCCCGCCTACCTGGCACTGGTAAGGTAACTATCTGGGAGTCTAAGACCGCCAGATCTTACCGCCATGCTGACTCCAGCCTTCCCCCCTAGGCAGGAAGGATGGGGATTCCAGGACTTCCCCATGCAGTCCATTAGTGAATGTCATCTATTGGGCATTCTGAAAGGCTTCCCACAAGAGCCAGCTTGTGGAGTCTGGGAGCTGGACCGTTTCTACAGCAGCATCCGCAGGGATCAGGGATGTTTCCCGTTTTCTGTTCGACCCCCGGCCCTGAGGACACTGGTGTGCACTGCAGTGCAGCACTGACTAAAAATAATACTTACCAATCAGAGAACAAGCCCAGTTTGCCTTCCTACTTCAATACATAGGGTGGAGGACAGGTGCAGCATCAGGACAACAGAGTAGCTGGGAGGGAGGAGGGGAGCGGGAGGACACTGGCTGAGGTCCAGAGCAGCCGCACATCTCATGCCCTCACCTCCTAGGACCTCTTTGCACACTGGCCAGGTGGCAGAATAGCACTAGCAGCAAGACCCACTCCCAAGTACTGCAAGGTCATTGTCGTCATCATCATCGATTAACATTGCAAATTCTCAAGTCAAAGTAGTACACTTACCTTTGATATACTTTATTGAACACTGTGCATAAGATGACAGAGTCTGCTGCAATTTCTGCAAATGAACTGCAAATTCTGTTCTTTAGCAGGCCAACAGAATTCTCTAGAAAACAAAATGTTGTGCATTAAAGTTCAGAAGTAAATTGTGAGTCCGTTGTCCACTGTGTCTATACAGTTTTTTCACTTCAAGGCATCATAGTAAAAAACAAAATAAAAAATGACATGCCACCAACCCGGTGGCACAGAGGGTTGAGGTGCTGGTCTGGACAGTGACACCACACCTCGCTTCATGCTAGTGAGTGTGACTCGGGTTTGGGAATGAGCATGATCCATTGGGGGTTGGCAGGGAAGGGAAAAGAGATGATTGAGCATCTGAGGACAGCTCTTCTCTCCAGAGAGGGAAGGAGGTACCTGCTCTGCACTTTGCTGGCCTCTGGCAGAAGCATAGTAAGCACAGAAGTGTACAGATACAGAGAGGGTTTGGCAGGTCGGGAGCAGCGGACATCAGGGGAGAGACGCCTTGACATCGGGGAGCATGCCACCCCCTTAGAACAGGAGGTCTGGGCCTGGGGACGGGGGGGGTATGGTTCAGAAACACCAATGGATGGGAGTTGGGACTGTGTCACAGTTATTGCGCATGACCATCCATTCTGTGCTGCACAGGCGTCAACGTACACATTCTGCCATCTGCGCATCTGCAGTGGCGGAGGGAGGGCACAGGTGAGGCAGCCGCAGTACACTAAAAAAAAAAAGACAGGCATGATGCCCAGGGCCCAGCCACCCAGCCCAGGACACGGTCTTTACCCCTGGCCAGCCCAGCGCAAGCTCACATACAGGAAGAGGGAGGTGGAGGTGGAGGAGAAGGAGAAGGACAACAAACATCCCTTGTGGCTCCACTATAATAGGGTGGGAGTAATCAGTGGGATGGAGATGATTGTCTTTTTCTAGGTTCACTTTTGGTCTGGCTCTGGACTCTGGGGGCAAGCAAGTCTGGCAGGCAGTCAGTAAAAGTATAGTAGGTTTCAGGTTCTCAGCTGCAATCCAGGAGACCTATGTTTGAACAATCCCACACAGGCCCCACTAGCACATGCATTGTTGTGCTAGACTGAGCGTGACCCCTCCAGGTCACACAGAACACACACAGCTGGCCTGGAAATTCAAACATCACTACACAGCCACATAGTCAGTTTGTTCAAATGTGCATCTGGGAGTTGGGACTGTTTTGGGACCCTGTACTTACTAACTTAACCACCAGCAGTCAGATGAGTAGAACAGTGAACCTGGGCCACTCTGCACTGCAATGATCTCAGCTGGGCTGGGCTATCCTGGGAAATGCACTGTAAAAAAAAAAAATTACAGTAGTTGCTTGACTTTGACTTCCTACTGGCAGTACCCCCCTCCCCCCCTGAACAACAAGTTTGCTCTAGAATCACTCACAGATGCATCATGCATTGTCAGGTGTGCACCTCTACCTGTGGGGTACCTACCCACTAACCCAGCTGACAGGAAAACAGTATGTATGCACTCTGGCATCCCCCAGTGCATCCATCCACAGTCAGACAGTTACCCTAACAATTGCAAAAATGGGTAGAAGAGCAGAACCCCAGGCAGGCATGCACATGGGGGAGGGGCATATGCCCACAAAATTTAATTTCCACCTGTAAAAGTAATTTACTTGCAGGCCTGCACAAGCAAGTTGCTTGCAACAACAAGTTATTACCTTAACACACCAAATCAAGACATTTGGCTAGGCAGGGGGAGCTGCCTGGGAGGGACTCAGGGGGGAGTATTACCACTACTTACTCTCTCTCTCTCTCTGACTGTGCAACTCAGAGCAAGCTCTCAGCAAATGCAGTCACTGGAAGGGGAGTTCAGTGAATGAAGATCCGCATCTCTCACTCTGTCCATCCCTTTAGTCATCATGTCGAGAGGCTGAGGCACAGACCCTTCATCATGACAGCATCAGCAAGCAAATCATGACGAGCGACACACAACGATTGCATCTTTCTAAAACACGATGATAATGATACTAAAGTTTTTCAGCCTGTGCACCCCCCCGGACAGAATTATTTTAGTAGTAGTGGTATGCTATTGCTGCTATGAAATACTATGCACTCACCGTTTACTGGCTAGTAGTAGTAGCAGGCCAGGCACAATGGCAGCAGGTGAAATGATGCCTCCCGCTCCCGTCTCTACTAGTCTGTGTCTCTGTCTTCTCCCGGTCTCGAGTCTCGAGTCTGGGTTGGGTCGGTTTCTCGGTGACTCAGCTCAGGTGTTGGTTCAGGTGAAGTGGCTGGGTCAATCAAGTCAGATCTCCTTCCACACCACAGACAGACTAGGCTGATGATTGATTACTTCGATTCTGGACACCGGAGGACTGGACCGTAGCAACTGGCAACTCAGTTGGGGTCTTCGGACTCAGACAGTCAATTGCAAAACTTGCATGCAGTGCAGACAGGCTAACCTACTCGAAGGCCTTCAGTTCATAGTCATACAGTGCACTGCACACAAAAACTAAATTGCTCCCTCAGCTTTAAGCTATCAGGGCAGGGATCCACCCAGGGAGATTTATTTTTTATCAATCGGTCAAGTCTACTCTCACGCTGGCACGCAGTCAGGCCCTGAATAAAAAGCTGACCATCGCACTTCCCGTCTGTTAACTCAGTCGCAGACTAGCACATGTATGCTCTCTGTCTCAGTTATAGAGGAAAAAGGGCATTTCTCAGATACCTCTCCCTATTTAACAGTGTGCGGATAGACAGGCGTCTAAGAAAGGGATTGGCCACAGTGTTTTTTGACAGGCAGCACATTTGGTCTGGATAGGCTACCTCCCCCCCAACACTAAAACAGTGGGAAAAATGTAATGTCTACGTGCTGAATACAGAAGACCGCATGGAATCCTATGCAGCAGCAGTACCAGGCTAGCAGCAGCTTTATAAAGAAATATCACACTTTATCAGATGAAACGGTTATCGCGGTTGAGAGAAAAGGGCACAATATTGATATCGCAGGCTTCTCATACCACAATAACATTTCCTACCAGTATACCGTAGCACCCCTACTCTAACATTGTATCTGGTAGTGGAAACAATGTTCAGAATTGCTCCCTTATGATTATAAACCAGACAAGTAGCCTGAGGAATATAGTACTGCAGGTAGTCTACGTTGTCACTACTTCTACTTGCTTTCTTTCTACACCCATCTCTGTAGCCTTTCTTGCTCATTGATGTGACATTTATTCAGCTTGTAGAAGTCTGTGGTACCCCCATTGGACAGATGTAGGCCATCATATATGAATGCATCTTTATCCCTCCAGACCAGACCACAGTCCCCATTGAAGCAAAGTCCATTATCTCTGCAACCCTGCTTCAATTATTTGTTGAATATCCTAGTGTGGCTCAAGAAATGCAGTATGCCTGTAAAATTTGCACCCATTATGCCGGCTCCATGTCAATACGGCGAATTAACTATGGTGAGCGTCAATCCGTCAAAACTATTAGGTCAACTACAATTTTGACACCAATAAATAGCTGCAACTAACATACTGAGTGATTCTGATACATTTCCATAATACATAATACTGAAACAGGGCTAGAAAAACTAAATCTGCCAGTCCCCTGAGGTACTCATACTGCTCATGGACTGCATACTCTTGCACCATTGCCACCAAACACTCATTCAAATCCCTTTATCAGCACTGTCCTGAAGCACATGCAGCCCCTGAGATGAGCTGCTCCATCTTGCACAAACACCGCACCTGCTGCCCCATTTCTATTAGTGGTGGTCTCCACTCCCATGCCCCCCACTGGGGGCTGCACCCTCTGGACCCCCTGCTATTTCTATATATCCTACTCTGAGGCACTCCTTGACACAGGAGTAGGTTATAGCAACATGTTCTCTGTTTACACCCTGTCACCGTTAATTTGCGGTCACCATTATTGTTTTCACGCTTGTTCCATCACTGTTATTGAGTTGCAGTATTGCCTTCACCATATTGACATGCTACCCATTACACCCTCCTACAGTCTGATATTCCACAAAACCACCCACCTTGGAGGCAATTGTTGTTTAATAATGAATACATATGTTTTGAAGCTGTTAGCCATTTTATCATTTCAGCTGAATATTAACTATTGTCTCTAACTTATTTATTTAGATAACTTTGTGGTTACAAAAAGGAAGCATGCCTTATTGTAGTGATGCTGGATGTATGAATGGTACAGGCTGAGGCAGGAATTTCTGTAAATTTACAAAGAATCAGCAAAGATGAAAGCAGTGGGTTGCTGCAATGAAAAGAGATGGATAGCAGCCATCAGGACATCATGTGTTATGCAGTGACCACTTTGACAATGAGCAGATTTTAATGGATCCAGTATTGTTTAGTGGTGGGTGAAGTGGCCTCAATTCGCTCCATGGAGCGATTTGCGGAGTGAAGTCGGTTTCTTGAAGTGCTCCACAGCGCAAAGTGGAGTACTTTGCGTCATAATAGATAATGTGAAGTCCATTGAAAGCAATGACTTCTCATTACTCCGCCTTACCCAAACCACTACTCCACAAATGTTAAGGCAAAGTACATTGAAAGCAATGTACTTCACCTCACTTTGCCTTGTTTTAAACTCCAAAGGTGAATTTTGCAGTGATTCATGGGATTTCAGGTCACGTGGGCTCTAGATTGTTCTGCACAGCCTCAGTTTGGGATAGTGTGTAGGAAGCTGTTGGAGACAATCTGCTCTGACAGCGCTCTGTGATGCAAACCTTCTAAAAGCTGTTAAAAACATCTTTTTTGAGTCATTTGTTTGCTGAAACCTTAGTTCATCGATTGCAGGAAACCCTCCTGTGCTCATATCATCAAGCGTTTATTGATTGTGTGTGGATTTTGAATGTTAATATACAACATTCAGACTGTTTACCGAGAGGCAGTGGAAGTGTGCTTTGGGGGAAGGATGTATCTGTGTTGTACAGTATGTAGACTTAAGTTGGAGAAATAGGGAGTTCTTTCTTTGTTGGTTATATTTTTCTTGTATAACTGACTGTGTTAATATACACACAGTAATATTTTCAGTAATAGTTGACATTTTTTTGCTGATCGTGTGTGTTGTGGACCTGGTGCAGCAGTGCATAATTTCAGGTTGTTTAAAATATGTTGTATATTACTGAAGTTTTCAATTTGCTATGCATTACTTGTAGACAAATTGTGAGTGTGTGTGTGTGTGTGTGTGTGTGTGTGTGTGTGTGTGTGTGTGTGTGTATGTGGTGTGTGACATCAAATAATGCACCTTTTATTGTGTCACAGTGTAACTGCAGGAGCAGCAGTGTGAACCTGCTATCCACTGTACCTGTAAGAATTTGTAATGCCATTGTGATATATTTTCTTGGTTTTGCACTGCTGTAATCTGCAGTCAATGCTCCCCCCCCCCCACCGGCAAAATGTATTCTTTTCTGAATCTGATGATGATGATGATGTTGCTGTGATTGCAACATGCAGTCCACATGCCAGCATCCAAGCAGAAGATAATGATAGGTAGTCATGGTGGTCAGTTGCAGCCCAAGTACAGTATGTCGTGCCAAAAAAATCATGTAGCACACCCCCCCCACACACTTCATGGCTTAAAAAAACAGAGTCCAATAAGCAGCATCAGGGACATGTTAAAACTAGAGCACCACAATCCCTTATTTGGGATTGTTTTGTGCAAGATGCAAATGATGAGTCACTTTCAATCTGCCAGGTTTGCCAGGTATGTGTGAGTCACGGTAAAAAGGGGAGCCATCTGGGCACAGGGGCACAGCATACACATCTTAAGAACAGGCACGTGGCACTGTGGACCCAGCACAAGACGGCAGCTAATACCTGCATCACAGTGGGGTGTTCACCCTCATTATCAACCATAACGAGCATGTTATCCCCTTCTATGACTATAACATCAAGTAGAAAATTAAATGTGTGCAATAGTGATGAAAAAAGAGCAGAGGATTACTACAGGCATGATGAGGTGGAGGAGCAGAATGACTTTGAAATCTTGTCCAGTATGTGGTGAGAGTAGCAGTTTTGGTAGTGGTGGTGGTCAATGCGGTATGTCTAGTGCAAGTGGTACATCAACCCCTGTTTGTAAATCTTGGAAAATAACTGCATTTCTGTGTTTGTTATCACCTGTACAACCATCTTCATCACACGTCCACACTCCACCCCCTGTGATTCGTAGAGCAGAACCATTTGTCATCACACCCTGTATAAAATGTTTACGTCAGCCCACGTTACAGAGTGTTTTTGCACATAAGCAGAAGTACCCACTGAATCATACAGTGTCAAGTGAACTTAATGCTGCTGTAGCTGAAATGCTGGCAACTGATCTTTTACCCTTCTCCTTTGTGAAGAATGCTGGGTTCCGGCGGTTTGCTGCATGTACCTGTCCAAAATGGAAAGTCCCATCCAGGACATACTTTTCAACCTGTGCTGTCCCGAGTTGTACCGTACTGTATACGACTCAGTAAGACATGCCCTTCAAGATTCCTCCTCTCCATTCATCCATTTAAGTATGGATATGTGGACAAGTGGCAAAACAGCGGGGAGTTCATATTTGTGTATAACTGCACACTGGGCGCAGGTGCCAGGGGTTGTTTGTGCCATTCTGGCACCATTAATTTTCCAGACATTCATATCTGATTTATTCAATAATATTAAAAGCAATATTGTCAAATATGCAGATGATTGCAAAATCACCAATATATGTGTGACCTCAGAAGACCTTTCAGTTATCCAAGAAGATCTGAGTAAACTAGAGGAGTAGTCTACCAAATGGAATCTTCGTTTCAACCCTTCAAAATGCAGTGTTCTGCATTTCGGAAAGAATAATATTAAAAAGCAATATTTTCTTTATTGACAAAATATTGGCTAAAAAAATAGCGAGAGAGATTTGTGGATTACTGTTAATCTACCTCTGAATTTTGATATTCATATTACCAACACTACTAGTAAGGCTAACAAGATTTGGTGGGTAATATGTCATAATATCACATCCAAAGACCCCAATATTTTACTGCCTTTATATAGAGCTTATGTAAGACCCCACTTCAACTACATCTCACAATTATGGAGTCCTTTTAAACGAAAGGACATAGCTAGAACTGAAAAGGTACAGAGAAGAATAACCAAGTCTGTTGTTTCTGACAAGGCCCTGTCATACGAGGTCCGATTACTCAAATTCAACTTGATGTCACTGGAGAATCGGAGAATCAGAGGTGATCTACTGTACTATTTACATGGGATATTATCCAAGATCCCTATTTAACAGAATCATGTGGCCTGGATTTCAAGCAGGTTCATGTTAACACCAGGGGTCACCCACTATAGCTTGCCAGAAACAAATGTAAGACAAAAAAAGGCCTTTACTTCTCTCAGAGTGTGGATAGGCCTTGGAATATGTTGCCTCTAAGTATCATTGTTAGCAAAAATAAGATAACCTTTAAAAATAGACTAGATAGTTATATGAGATCTGGATTTAGTTTAAATTACTCTATGTAGACATGAAGCATTATGGGCCTTGTTGCCTTTCAGCTTCTTTCACTTCTTAGTATGATTCTTAGTATGGTAATGTGAATAATCAGTGTAGTAAGGTGGAGTGTTGTGGTAGCAATCTTCCAGGAATTCGACAGCATGCAACGATTGTTATGCTCAATGTGACCTGTTCACACACTGGTGAAAACATGTTGGACATGGTATTTACTGAAATTGACAAGTGGCTGAACCCCCTATCCCCGAGAGCTGGGGTTATAGCAAGTGAAAATGGGTCAAATGTGGTAAAATGTATCACAAATGGTGGCTTTTTTCTGGTTCCATGCATGGCCCACTGTTTAAATCTTGTGGTTCAGGAGTTTCAGCAGCACCCTGATATAAAGGAAATGCTGACAGTTTCACACCATATCTGTTCTCATTTGTTACGCTCTGCAAAGGCCCGTGACCAAGTTCAGCAGTTGCAGATCCAAAACAGCCTCCCGCAGCACTGCTTAAAGTTGAAAGTTGTCAGCCAGTAGAACTCCACTTTTTACATGGTGGAGAGGTTGTATGAACAGTACAAAGCCATCTCAGAATATCTTGTCATGCACACTGGCCGTGACAGTTCTGGGGCCTCCATGTCTATGACGACTGAACAGTGGTGCCTCATGGACTCTGTAATAACAATCCTGAGGCCTTTTGAACATGCCACACAGGCAGTGAGTGGTGAGTCAGCCTCCATTAGCCAATCAATTCCACTGCTGTGGGTGCTGAGGCAGACATTGGTGAATGTACAGCATAACCTTGATATTGCCAGAGACAGTGCTAGCAGTGTGTTGCTGAAACACATGCTGACAGTATTTGACCAGAATTGTCACATCTTGACCAGTCAGCATAGTGCCAACTTTGCAATAGCAACAATGCTGGACCCACGATACAAAGGTGGAATTGCCTCACTACTGGAGGACGGTCCTGAACAGGTCAAGACTGTCTGTGGCCAACTGGTGTGCTTAGTTCATGGGGCACAGAAGTCACATGCCAAGGTCAGAAAACCTCAGCAGCATAATCAGACTGAAGGTGAACCTGGAGGAGTAGTATCCAGCATATCCTGTAAGGGGAAGGGGACTGCAGTTACAGGTGGTCTGTCATCAAAAGAGGTTGACATTAACCCACTTTGTGAGGCTTTGTCCCAAGTGGGGATTTGTGACATAAATGATTTCAGAGAAGCGGATGATGCATCAGCCACTGGACTTAGAGCAGCACAGTGAATGGTTGAGTCATATTTGTCTAAAAACAGGCATCTGTCAGTCACTGATGGTCCCCTTTTATACTGGAGTGGAAAGGTCAGTGAATGGCCAGAGCTGACCACTGTGGCACTGAAGTACCTGACATGCCCACCCTCCAGTGTGTGTGTCAAGAGGGTATTCAGCTCAGCAGATGCAATAGCTCGGGATCATCGTACAAACGTGTCTCCTACAAATGTCACTTTGCTGACATTCATAAAAATGAATGAGAGGCACATACCAGCTCAGACTGCAACCTCAGTATTTGTACCCTGACATAGTCATGGTTTTGCTGATGTTGTAGAAAGGGACAATCCTGGTGACAGTGGGAGCATGAAACAGCCTACCATTGATGTAGATGACAACAAAATGGAGAAAGAATTTCCTAGTGGTCAGAATTCAGACAGAAGACTGCTAGGGCAGCTTTCTTTATGAGGATGATGATGATGATGAATGATGATGAGGTTAATGTTGGCAAGTTTTTTTAACTTAAGTGGTTAAAAGGCTGTCACATTTCTTGTATGATACATGTTTTCTTTTTCATAAAGTTAAATCAGTGTCCCACTCGTAGTGACTCAAATTCCATATGTCACATCACATTTATAACACAGAGCACAGAATATCCTGGCACCCTGGCTACTATCACCATAAGACCGCGGTTACCTGTTCACCACTGCCACCATAGGGAATGTGACTGTGTGTCTCACTGGACTACCACTACCAAAAAAACCCTGTTCACCACTGCCACCATAGGGAATGTAACCGTGTGTCCCCCTGGACGACCACCACCCTAAGACTGCTATTCACCACTGCCACCATCACCAGATGCAGTAAGATGTGAGAGGGAATGTCATCATGTGCCGCACTATCATTGTGACAATGTTTTCCATTACATGTCTTGACCAAGCCAAGGCAGAGAGAGTTGAACAGGAGGCCACATCCATGAGCCACGGGCACAAGGCTTCTTACTATTAAAACTATAAAGTGAGTATGTGTACTAATGTTTTTCATGTTATTCAACTTCCTTTAGTTGTATGTTTTGTTTTCTGTTGCTTTTCTGAGCTGCAATGTTCAAACATTTTTGGTCAACTTTTTTTTTAATTTTACAGGTTAGCAACAAAGGACTATCCTTCACTGAAGGTCTGTATCAATGGGGTACATCTGCAGTACTGTCTACAGGAACCTATGGGATATCCATTTCCAATCCATACTAATAAGTATACAATTTTATTTAATCTGTTCCTTTTTTTCCATAAGAGTGCAAAAAATCTGACTGATGATTCATAAACTAGGTGACATGTACATCACTAAAAATATTTCTGCAACATATCATGTCTGTATTCCAAATTTGCAGCTGTGCAGCCATGACAGTGTTGAAAAAGTTGGACTCAGGTAGACTTTTACTTGACAAGATGTGGTTTTAAAATGTTACTTGAGAAGCAGGGACACTGACACAGTGTATTTGTTACACAGCCTGGTATGAAATTAAATTGTGATGTGATGATTGCAGTGGGACAACTTGCTATCTGTGTTAATCCAGATACCCATGTTGGAACAGCCGCTGCTTAAACATAATGTATTACTGCTGCAATCAAGCTGTAATAAGTCCTTCATTTCTTTTTTTAGGAAACTTCCAGATGCTTTGTGGTGTCATAGTTGCCTTATCCAAAGAACTTTTTCAACATTATACCCCCCCTGGACTAGGGCAGACATGCAACAAGCAGAAGTCATTTGAATCAATGAAGACCATGACTATCATTACCGGACTGGAGAAGGATGCAGATGAAATCTGTTAGGAAGTAACCAAATAATAAACCATTAATGAGACCTACTTGCAAATATGCTTCCCCTTCCCTAAAAAATATTTACCTTCATTGGCTTGAGAGTATTCCATTTCCAGTTTCAATGCCAAAATTTCTCATCAAGCACTGGAATGTGCATACCAAGAGTATGTGACCTGTGATACAAAACAATACAATGAGTACATGTATATATATGTCAACCCTCCACCTAGATAATAATATATATGAATGTATATATATATATATATATATATATATATATATATATGAATATACATTTTATTTATATATATATATATATATATATCTCAACTCATCAAGGCTACTATAAGTGTACACACAAAGGGCACCCTTCCATCCGGTTGAGGTGATCGCATCACATTTGCAGGACTCACAAAACAGTTTGGACAAGCAATAGTTCTCTCACAGTCATCATTTCTGATGGAACACTGAATGGATTCATGTCATGTTATCCTTCCTTCACATGGTTTGGCAAGACACTGTGCATCATGACATCATCAACGCAGTATGTTAATTTTCTGGACACAAGACAGTTGCATTTTGGGGATGCATAAAAATTCTGGGGACTCTGTGTGACCACTGCACACATGAGTGACTGTGCAATTCATTCTGGGGGACTTTGCATGTGGTGTACCACTCCCAGTTCACTCCACCAGCACTTGGAAATTTTCTGGACAAAAGACAGTTGCATTTTGGGGATGCAAAAAAAATATGGGGTCTCTGTGTGACCACTGCATACATGAGTGACTGCAATAAATTCTGAGGGACTTTGTATGTGGTGTACTGCTCCCATTTCACTTCGTCAGCACTTGGGAATTTTCTGGACACAAGACAGTTGCAATTCTGGGGACTCTGTGTGACCACTGCATGCATGAGTGACTGCACAATATATTCTGGGGAACTTTGCATGTGGTGTAAAGCTTCCATTTCACTTTGTCAGCACTTGAGAATTGCTGCATAATAGTTCATTTTAAAACAGAAGTAATATATAAACAACCGATGGAGAAAAACAGCGGAAAATACTGATGAAGACCTGGTCCACACAGTATTAAAAGGAGTGCTACCTTTTATTATTTCAGACATGAAAAAAGTACTAAAGCAGACTCAAATACTTGAAAGAATGGTATCATACAAGTCAGGCGGTAAGTAAAGTGGCAATGTAAAATAGCATAAAAAAGTATAGGTCAAAATTTTCACTGGATTTTTGCACTGCTGTTTTAATGTCCATTTCAAAAAATAAATATTTCTGGAGCCTCAGTAATGTTTACTTTGTGTTGGGACTCGTGAAGTGTCTGTCAAAAAGTAGGAATGAGCAGTGCAAGTATGCTGTGCTAAACTGCATGTGTGCTGTCATTGTCCTTTCCTGTGTGTGCAGACATTGTCCAGCTTTGTACAAACATATACATGGTGTGACTTGTTGCAGTATTTAAAGAATAAAGATAAGAAAGAATATATGATGTATATTTTATTTGTACCATCAGCACCGGCAGAGTAAGTGATATGATATTTTTTCAGAGGTCTCGGGTCACTGCACCTCAGTCACTCACAGCACTCACATGACTATGCAGAGATAATAGCACAAAAAAAAACATGCTGTCCTAAAACTCATGTGTGCAGTATGTGACTATGGTGCACTCTGGCCAGACACCTCTGAAAAAATATCATAGTCTGCTGATGATGATGGTGACAATAAAATATATGTTATATATTATTATCTCCAATCTTTATACCATAAACACTGCAACACGTCAGCATATGTATGTTTGCAAGAAGCTGGACAATGTCTGACATCACACACACACACACACACATACACACAGAGGAAACAACACGGACTGCACACATGCAAGTTAGCACATTATACTTGCACTACTCAGTCCTGCCCTTCCACAACCACTCCACAAAAGAAAGTAAACATTACTGAGACACTGGATTATAATAGCAGGGCAATAAGGAGCATGCATGTATGTATGTATGGATATGTATATGTTTAAAGGGAAGCAGTCAGTAACAGGAGCTCCAGCCCCCTGCAAGGCTTACCCTCCAGTTAAGCCTTTTAAGTATGTTGCAGTGTTTTTCTCTATCATGTAATTATGGATTGTACATGGTATGAGAAACCTAGGAAGTTATGGTCAGCTCCAGTATTGGATGAAATTGCAACTTCAGATAAAAACCTGCTAGTAAACATTATTTTTACAAGCAATGAATCAATAATCTAAAGAACTGCAGGGTATATATGTGCAATAGCAATTGTTAAAACCAAATGTAAATGAACTACTTATGGAACAGTAAAACTATATGATCTTCAGAAACATCAGTGAACCATTCTTAATTAATACAACTAATCAAAATATTGTATATTACTGTAAAGAAATATATAACTTATGGTGCTAAAGGCCGTGATCTTGTTGTGTAAATTGTGTTATTGTTTTAGATTCTAATTCCTCTTTTATTGTAACTTTTCTCTGAAAATGTTATATTGATGTGATAGTGTCTCATTGTTGAAAGGTTCTTTTAATAAGTTCAAATATGTTTATGTATTTAAATGCTTATGTATTTATGAAATTTGTACTATGATATTGTAAAAGTCAATGACTGATCACTTACAAAGATATGGAGGCAAGGTATGCAACTATTTAGAAAACATAAAATGTAATGACGCATAAATTCTACAAATGAAGGCCAAATAAGATGTTGCATTGCACAGTGGCACAGTGAAGTGCTTGCTACAGAAAGTGTAGGGGAAAAGAAACAGGGGTAGTGTAAGACTGCAGGCTGACTTTCTGAAAGGTAAACTTTTCAATCATTGATACAAGCAGTTCTGATTACAGACGTATGTAAAGTATATAACATATAACGTCCTCAGACCTTATGTCATTCTTCTCAGATGTACACAATGCTTTTTAATTCATTGCTTAATGGATGCTTCATCTGCAATACTCTGATGTAGGTTACTAATTGCAGCAATGCATTTTAATGAGAATTCTGCAAGATCACAGTTGAACACCAGAGCTAGAAAAAGGAAGTGAGGAGTATCATTTCCAAAGGCAAGAAGAGGTGCACCTGTTGTGAAACAGATGAAAGTAGCAACAATGCATGGTATAAATGTAATCAATCGTAATCATTGATGTTTTAAAAGAAAGTTCATAGTGATCTATGAAAATATTTTGCTTATGTGCATGTACTGTGATAAACTTGACTCTGTCTCAGAAGAACAGTATGTGCATAACAAGTTTAGTTGAAATGCAGGTTGTGATGACATACGACCACCAATAGTAGGTCTTTTACAGAGAACAAAATAGCAGGTCATGAGTAGATTTGTGATGTTGAATTTAAACAAAGGAAAATGGGAGGGGTTTATATTGAGCATAATGTATGTTCGACAATGAACAACAATGCTATGTTTGCATCGAGTGGATAACCATGGCAACTCAGTTAAACTCTCTCTGAGTTGCCATGGTATCCAAGAGATGGTAAGCATATGCGTTGCTGTTTATCAGTGAACATACTTTATCTTTTATAGTGTATGGTAGCTGAACTATTGCAGGAAATTTGGCTTCATGCATGAACAGCTGTAAACCTGACACAAAACTACTTCTTCAAGATGAAGTACAAGCAGCTCAAATTTTATTCATTTTGACACACAAACTGAAGGTCGCTACACTTAGGCTTAGAGTACACACTAGCTGCCATTCTGAGATAGACCCTCGTCTACTGCTTCCTAGAAATGCCGCTTACATGTGGAATAACTGTGTATGCTGTGAAGACTGTTTTAAACCTTGTGAACGTTGGCACGGTTGTGTAAGCAGAGGCAGCTCATGTGGGTTATTTTTTATTGTACCATCGATGTGACATCTGATCGATGGTGTAACAACATTGCATGTCTCATCGATAGTACAACAACACTGGTAAATGATAGATTTCTGCTAAATACAACATTCTACCACACACTATAAAGTTTTAATGTGTAAGCAATAAGAAATAGCTAGGTGTTGGTAGAATGATATACTGCACTCACTCACCCAGAGGCATTGTGAGGCATGAGGCCACAGGTCGGGTTCCTTCAGTCTCTGGGTGTGTGCAAGTATCTCAGTACTACCAACACCCAGCCATGTCTTATTGCTTATATAAAATGGGCCCATGGGCAACTTTTAAAAAAATAACATTCTATAATTTTTTATAGCTACAAAGAATTTTACTAAAATGTTGCTAAATAATGTAAAATAGTCCCTTTACAGATGTTTTTTTTTACCTGCCAGTCATCTGTCTTTTTTCACACTCAATAAATTGTGTGATTGTTTACAATGGAATAGAAGAATTAAAAGCTCTGCATTATTCCAGTGGTAGAATGCTCCACTCCCCACTCTCACACAGAATGGTAACATGGAATACATGGATTCAAAATTTTTCAGAGTTCCACTGGCTTACACACAAAGACACACTCATAATCCTCAAGTGTAGCCAGAACCTCAGTTTAATCTGTTGCCATGTAAGGAGCTGCAGATTCTCTGGCAAAGTGGTAGGGATAAAGGGGGAATTTTTATGGTCATCAAAGAAACACAAGTCTATGGGAACTCCAAATAGTACTTGATCTTTTAAATCTGTGTATGTGTGGTAGGGGGGCTCAGAAGTGCAAATAATATTAAATCATTTACTTATTTTATTTAATTTAATGGACGTTTGTTTTTAGGGCCTAGTTGAGTTTTTTTTATACATATATATATATAAGTAAAAGCTACAGCCATGTTTGTGATGGAAATTATGAATTAAGTGGCTTATGAATTCTGTGAGTCACACTGTTTGGCAGGGACTTGTTTTCAGCCATTAGTGGTACTCTCATACTGCCATGGCTAGAACCAAGTCTGAGCCAATCAAGACAAATGGATTTCCTTGACCAATTTTATATTAATGTACGGACAGTTGATATCTCTTGATCAATGAGAAGACCATGTTTATGCCTGTCATTTTATAATGCTTATTATCTGCAATACCATAATGTTGTATGTTTTAATTAACACACAGTTTTACAGTATCAGATAAATGAATTACCAATGAAAAATGTGGCATGACAGAGATATAAAACACCTCTTTTTTTCTAAATTTCATATACTATCAGAGTAGGTAAATTAATTGATGCACGAAGTGATTGCAAAAAGTAACCAACATCCCACCTACTGTACAAAATTGCCATTCAAAATGAAGAAATGCAGAATAATGTGCCTTGCCCTTTAGTATCAACATTTATCAAACCTGACAAGGAATACCTGGTAGCAATGCATATCACCAGATTTAATAATCCAAATCACACTGAAAGTTATGCCATTATCACCAATGGATAGGTTTAATATTACCTTTAATGGAAATAAATTGTGAAGTGCAGTATGTTAGCAAATTTGGTTTTGCCAGATTAATTACCTACAGTAGTGTGATAATTTTAAGATGGAATGTAATTAGAAAACTCATACATCTGAGCATGCAATTGGGTTAAATCCCAATACTGATACTGTAGTGCAGCATGAGTAGGGGGTTACTACACTTTTGATGTGCCGTCTTTCTGACTACACATTAAACTGAGGTCCCAACTGCCTGTTCTGGTGGCAGTTCAGGTGGACGTTAAAGATCCCATGGCAATTCTCGAAAAGAGCATGGGAATTTCCCATGTGCCCTTGTCCAATTTCTCCCTTTCAATAAAAGTACCACCATCTTAATCAAATACAATGCCAGTTGGCAGCCATTTGAATCCCACCCTCTCCCTGGACAAGACTGAAAATGGGCCAAATTGTCTTGTCCTAACTTCCCTGTCAGCAAAAACTAAATAAATAAATAAAAATGGAAATTAGGTCTACAATAATGCTAACTATGAGACTACACATGCATATGGGACATAGAAAGGTAAACTTGGATAAATACTGTATCTATAAAAGTACTGTTTGAAATTTGGTGTCCCCATGAGTGGTGTAAGACATGAGTGATGTGTATGATGTCAGACAGTATGAGTGTAGGTAGAGGGTTTATCTTACAGTTCACTGTTGCAAATTTCATTTATGCAGCACTGAATGTTTAATGTCTGGGCTTGGACATTTGCTGCTCTATTTTTTGGTGATGATAAGTTACACGACTTTTTTGGTTACATTTCCTATGGTAAGTCCGGCTAGTGGGCTGAACATAGATAAATGGTGATGACATCAACACTGTGTAGATCAACATTATTAATAAAATAATGATACTACTATACTATCTCAAAAAGTAGAGAAATAAGTAGATATAAACTTAGTTAATACTCCAGTTGGTGTCAAAGCAACAAAAATTGTGAAAATGATGCTTTACGGTTTCCAGCCCTAACACCCCAACATCCCAAATCAGGGAGAAGAGCAGTTGTGGAGTGTGCCTAGGCCTTCTCAAACTTAAGAATCACCCCATTTCATCTGTAAATGAGGTCAAATGTGTAAACTTTCTGAGAATGTAATAAGCATTAGGCTTATGAAGCCCAAGGCACACTACACACCTGCTCTGCTGACTGATTTCAGAGGGTCAGGTGCTAGGGTTGGAATCCCTAATGTCTCATATCCCAAATTTTGTTGATTTAACACTAACTGGAGTATTAACACTTTTTTTTTGCAACATATTTCCTCACTTTTTGATATGATAAAATAGAACCCTTCTTCTACTGTGGGTTTTGTATTCATGCATACTGCATTTAAAACAATATTACAACCATTTTCAGTACTATGAATTCTCACAATTACATTGACACTTTTTTTCTTTTCTCAAACAGTGATGAACGCATCTCAAATGCAAACCATGAAGAAGAAGCTTCTGAGGAATGATAAAAAATATTGTTCAAGAAAATGGTGTTACTAATTATATTGTAAGGGAAAATGATGCTGTGAAAAAATGGTTTGGAATATAAAAAAATAGTAATTGCAACTGATTTCAAAATAATATATTGTATGGAAGTATCTGACCAGTTGGTGACATATTAGTTCTTCATATGTTTTTCATAGATGAGTACTGTAATATTGTTATTGCACCACAGTACACCAATGAGAGTGTGTACTCATCTTCTGTATCGAGTTCCATCCCCATTACTCTTAATAATATATGTGATCCATCTGGCCAATGTATGTTTAGGGTCCAAAGTAATGTCTATGAGTATATGAATAGCAGCTTACATCTGCTAGTTGCAGATTTTATAGGGTGAATACTGATCATAAGATAAGGTATCCACCTAGAGAATGTTTTGATATCTTAATGGGTAATTACAAATCTGCATTTAACGAGTATTGTAGGCCTTGTAAATAAAGAATACTGGAAAAGCCACTTTGCACAACCAGTGTGTAATGCCACAAAAGGGTTTTGACTCTATCTGCAATCGAGAGCACAGCTAGAGAGGATAGTGGGAATCAGAACCCCGGGGTGGAAGAAAACACTGTATGCACATAAAATTGCTTACCATGTATTCTTTTACGTAGAGTAGTTCAATGCAAAATGTGCACACAGCAGTTCTTTGATTTTCTGAATGAATTTGACTTCTGCAGTCTTTTGACATCCCGGAATGTTGATGTATCACATGTGGGTACAATCCCATTTCATGAACCTTGAACTGTGGGACAATGTCATTTTTGCATTGAATGGAATTCTCCACAGAACAATGCTCTGTTATGAACCATTGCTCATTACTGCCTGCCTTGTCATGTACTACTGCTGTCATAGAGTTGTTTTGCAGAAACTGAATTTGTTATCAATAAATTAGAACAGTAAAAAAAAATGCTGGTCATCGTGTGAATCCTCCCAGCGCTTGATCTCACATGTTACTGTGTTTGATGGCACACCAAGCTAAAAAAAGAAATATACAAATTCAACATTTAATTAAGTGTTTTACTGGTCATTCAGCATCAAACAATGAAAATTATTATGATAAATAAAACATGGTAGGCATGTATACAGTTTAAAAACATAAGAAAAAAGATGAAGAGATGTGTGTTAATATAAAATTAAATCAGTACATTTACTGTTTCCTCCATACAGGTAGTGATATGTGTTACTGGAGATTAGCAGTCCTTAGAAAATATTAAACATCTGCATCAATTTCAACACCTACAGGACATGACATGCAATGAGAGAAAATGGTAGTGCATACTCACTAGGATACAAATGGTATCATGTGGTTACTGATTAAGGCATAATTATCACCTTTAGCAGATTATTGTTTTTAATAATTCTATCTCAAGTCCAACCCACCAGAGCAACAGTGTCTTTGTCTGCATGTACTGGCTACAGACAGTAAGTTAAACTTTCTTTTTAATTCAAATGGATTGTGGGGTCTAACAATAGCACAGGGCAAGGGGCAGCTTCCCCACTATCATAGTCCCCCTTAAAGGTGGCATAATTATACATTGTTGTATCTTACACAAAGTGTAGATTGTCAGTATCATATTTCCTTTGACATATGTTGAATGCCTAAAGTCTAACAATAACTCATAAAAAAATGAATACACATCTGCCAAACTTAAACATGAGATGGTATATGTTTAATAAAATCAGGTGACTCATCAAGGTGACTGTCTTTTGGACTTTGACCAAGACATACTATGTAAAAAAAAATGATTACTCATACATAAAATAATATGCAACACCTCAACCATAAATAAGTTATCTAACTAAAAACATAAAAATCAACCTTTATAACATGAGATAGCTTTCAGGCAATTTAAATATTTACTGAACATTACTCATATAACTTTCTAACATTCATTCAAAGTAATAACAGACATTTGATTTTTTACAATTTTACGCATGTTTGAAGCCAGTAAAACTAGTTGATGGAAATCTCTCTCTTATCTTCCTGACTGCACAAGAGGGGATTACCCTTCTACTTCCTCTTCCAAGTGTACCTTATATCCAAATGACCAACTGTCTGTATGCTATATGATGATTACACCTGCAAATTTTATTTGACAAACACCAAAATGCATGTTAAGTGAATACACATCCACTCTGACATTTAATACATTCTATAATGTTCAAAGCATACTAAGAATATTTACAATAAATATATTAATATTAGAGAAATCTGAGAATTTCAATGTATCTAACAGTTACCAGTAGATACATTGAAATACATGTATGGGACAGACATAAGGCAATTATAGTGGGGGGTTGCAGGAAGTAGGCTGTTGGTTAACTAGAATTTACAGCTTATCCAATAGGTAGGGAAATGGGCAGACTGGGTGGGCCAAGTGGTCCTTATTTGCTGTCAAAGTATATGTTTCTATATTTCTATGATGTTAACGAAATGCAAATGCTAATTACTATTCTTATGTTACCATTTTCAAAGTCTACCCACCCCATGTTCTTTCAGGTGCATCACATTGCAAAATAGGATCAGCTGGATCTAGCATCATATTTAAACAGATAGCACAAAACAAACTGAACACGCTATATGTTTGAATATTGGATGATTGCATCCCCCAGCACACAGCCAGTGGTCACCATGTTTGCCCTATGAATAGGACACTTGTCATCATGGTAACCACTCGACCAAGCAAAAACATTTCTGTGTCTGAGTGCACTCACATAAGCCTCTATATAATGTATATACAGGAATTGCTATATATAAAAATCAATCATTTTCATAAAGCTGCTGGACCAAAGGTCAAAGGACATTGACTGTAATTGTACAAACCTACAGTTGAACAGCATCCTGTACTCTCTATGTTGTGTAATGATAACATGTTAGTAACAAGTGATTACTATGTATAACATTTATGTAGTGTAAGCCCACAGTCATTACTTTATATCAGTCTCCAGACCCCCATTCCTTTCCATTAAAGCCCAGTAGACTAACACAAGGTGCATCATACCCTGGCTTAAGGCAAACCAAGGTGCAATAGGGACCCTGCACCAGATTCAAGTATATGATGTATCCCCACCAAATGCTCTACTGTAGCCACAAGTGAAGGCATGCGCAAACCCAGTGGCAAAAAGGAGGGGTTTGAAGGAGGCTGCTGGCAGCTGCTGCCCATCATAATATTGGCCCATAACTGTTCAGAATTGAATAGCACAATGTATAGTAACGATACACCAGTCCCAATCAGATAGTGTGCCGTTCTACAGTGTCATGTCAGTGGACAAACACAAATGTGCACAGGCAACTGGGATGTGCTACAGTGATGAAGCACAGGATGTCACCTCTACAAGTGCCACAAGGGAATGACCTCACAAGGCGGGTAGGGGGATGACATAATGTGTCAGTCACTGCCTAGTGATTCCCATAGCTGCACCATATGGGGTTACAGAAGATAACTTGGTCCCCTGGACAAGGGGCACATGATGCATGTTCATAGTGTCTTTCCCATTTATTTGTTTGTATTGCTAACATACAGGGCACACAGCAGTATTATTACATGTATGTTGGATGCTAATGCGTGCATGTCTAATAGAATGGATGACTGTACAGGCATCCACACAGTTGCTGTACATTGGGTAGGGAGTTATGGCATGTTCGCAGATGTCTCCCACTGCACATCCCATTCCAAATGCCTTGAGGACCATTGCCATCAGAGTGCATTGCATGCATATGACAGCATGGCACTTGAAGTGCACACAGATCCTTGGAGAATGCTGATAAGTGTGATTCAAAGGTGCACTCAATTTGGGGGTGCTGGTACCTGCTTTGTCTCTGCCCATACTCTTGGCTTAGGATCCTACCTTACTGACATGGTGTGTGGGTGTTAAACCTGCTTCATGTTGGTCTACACCCAGCTTGGCACTGCACCTACTTCAGCTGTTTGTGAATCCCATCTATGGGGGTGTTGTAGCTTTACAATGTTGTAAATCCCCAGCCACCATGTAGAGCCATGCATCCACCACAAAGAGAGTGCAGATGTTACTGGCAAAGACAGGCCCCCATGAGGCACAAGCCATGTTTGAGAATTGGACAAAGAGTACAGTGTGGCACAATTACCATCTTGAGCCATTCCTTGGCGGTGCAACCACTGTGCACTATTACTGACTTTTTCTGAAGTGGGCCCAAGCAGTTTAGGCAAGTTTGTTACAGAAATGGTAAAAAAACTACATAGGAAAAATGCAATGTAAACTACTTAAACTGATGTATATTCAACCAAAAAATACATGGCATCTCTCATTTATCCTTTTTTATTGGAACAGTTTTTTTAGGAAAGGCCTAATGAGCCATAAAACTCATTTCCAGTTACGTCCTCTGGGGTAGGGGGATTAAAAGAACTGGTTACTGAGCATGCTCTGTACTTCATCTTTACAGGTGAGAATAAATTACTGAGCATGCTCAGTGTGACCAGAATGAGTGAGATACATTTCTGAGCTTGCTTAGTTACCAACTTCAATTATCTTGCTCAGTTTGGCCATGGTAACATACAGTACTTATCTTTGCAAATTTATTTTCACAACTGTTGTATAAATGTAATTAACCAGAGATATTAGTAATATTATTCAACATTATTTATTTGTTTGCTGGATGAACTCACTGAAGTAAGACGCTCATTCTTATGTCACTGAAGGCTCTTGCATCAGGCCTCCCCAGTAGGACTAGGCCAACAGGTGCTATGACCACACAGAAATCTTCTAGCTAGCACACTACTATGGGGGGCTGCCCACTGCCAATGTCAAGGAACTAACATTAGAATAGCTTATACAGTATGGCACCTAGTCCAAGGTAAATGAATGCCCTCCTATATAGGCTATGTTGATATCAAATGTCTGACATCAGTGGGGGTGGGGGGGTGGATCCCCATTGCAGACAGCTATCTCAATACTTTCTGTATGGTCCTAGTGCTGCAAGGCTTACTCCTTCCAATGTGGCCTGCTGTAAGAGTTTCTCCAGAATATCTACTGTTACAATAAGTTCTTACATAACTTTATGTTATACAATGAGAGCAGACAATTCTTAGTTATTGTTTAAACTTAGTTCATGAACTTATAGTACAATCATTCATTATAAATGGCATTGCATATCAGCTTGCAATGTACAGTTTTAATATTTGTAAATAGATGTTACAAATTACCAGTAGTACTAAAATAGTATAAATAGATAAATGAATTGAGCCATTACCCAATGTTAACCAAAAAATATACATTGTACTAAATAATAAATGTACTTTTATTGAGAAACAATTCTACCTACAGTATATGGTCTGTCACACTGTAAATTGTTACTTTTTATAAAATAAAAAAATATGAATGTGTTTGTTGATTTTATTTGCAGTAAGTGTTACATGGTTTGTGCTTTTTATATAATGAATAATGAACTCAAGGTTCAGTCAATAGTTTGTGGAAACAACCTATTGATAACCAGGCTTCTGACAGTGTGGTAAACAGAGTTTATAATATGGGATTGCAATGCATTAACATTCAGGGTGTATTGGCTAACTATCTCAAAAGTTATACATAGGGTATTCACTTATAATTAGTTAGGGTCCAATATTATACAAGAAAGTTTGTGTTAGCAGCACCACAGACATTGTGATTGATGTAATAGAACAAAATTCTGTTCTATGATGGTGGGGGCAGGGAATTGGGCTGGGATGGTCTTAGGCTGGGTAGAAGAAAATGCCAGTTAGCCCAATTTCACTACAGTACACAGATGCTGGTGAACAGAGAAAAAATATTTGAAAAATAAAAAAACCTTAGTTGTGTATAGATAAATAACCTACTCTTCAATGGTTATTTAACTACCTATTGGCCTATCTTAATGAATAAATTCATTCAGACTAAATCTTAGCACAAATTCATCAAGACAGCATGATTGGAACCATGGATGCTGCGTAATACACTTAATTTTTTTAATTTATTTCTTCACAAGATGAACTGCAGTGTATGAATTACAGCATCTAGTCTTAATAGTTGTTGGCACGTTGATGCAATGACCACAAGTGCACCTAGAGAACAGAGTACAATTATATTAGATTATTAATAATGTGGAAATTAATCATTCATTCTGTATTATACAATGCCATAGAAAATACTGCCCTGTGATTGACTGGCTGGCATGACTTACACGTTGTAAATTGTAGCATCACCAATGGTAAAATGTGCCAGCCAGCTGTTTGTGCCAAGAGATGAATCGACCCGAAAATCAAAACAAAACAAAACCATATTAAATCCCTGCTAATCTAGTAGTGCAGTGCCAGTCGGAAACTCATTCAATGAATGAGTTACATATTTTCAGTCACCTGGTGAAAACATATTTTCTGATACTGCTGTCAACATAGCTGTAGCACAAAGTTAGTCATATCCTGAAATGAGGGTTGTAAACTGTTGTATTTTGTCTGCAAAAACTGAAGCGGTGATTTCAGGCATGTACATTATTGAGCCACTGATACTAACTCTAAGGCTCTGGAAACATCATTCCTGGAATCATGTCTTCAATTTTTGCACACAAAATACAACAGTGTACAGCCCTCATTTCAGGATGTAACTAACTTTATGCTACTCTATGTGGATAGCAGTATCAGAAAATATGATTTCCATGGCATGGCAGGAATCAAAATTACAAATACTTTCACTGGTTCCTCTAATACTCATTCCTGCCAGCCTCCGTTGATGTCATTCCTCAGTCCTGTCTCCTTAGAGGGGCTGCTTCCTCCCTGATTGCAATACAGCAGTACCATCCAAAAGAAAGTAAGAAATAAACATTGTAAAAAACAAAGGCTCAGCTCCCAGTGGAGCTGGATAGACACATTTTACCCTCTAGTCTGTACTACCAGCCCCCTAACATTACCCTAACAACAGGACTGTTTCTTACGAACATGTGAGCATACTAAAGAAGCCAGCAGATAAAGGCCTTGTCGGTTTATTGAGTCTGCTTGATTGTTCAGCTTGTGGTCTATACCAAACTTACTCCCCCCTCCCCCCCACACACACTTCCTCTCCTAGATGGGTTTCCTCTTGTACTTATTTTACCCCTGACTCTATCCAATCCTCTTTTGAAGGTGTCTACTTTCTTTTGCGAGATCAGCTCTTCTGGTAGCCTATTCCACTCCTCCACTGCCCTGTCTGTGAAATAGTTTCTCCTTAGTTCATTCTTGAATCTACCCCCACCTCCAGCTTCAAGCTGTATCTCCTAGTGACCTCATCCCTTTTTAGCCTCAACATGTGGCCTGTATGCCCCCTATTATGACTTTTAAATATTTAAAAATCTCTATCATGTGTCCCCTGTCCCTTCTGTCCTCCAGGGAGTACATGTTGAGCTTCCCTAACCTATCCTCTTAGGATCTCTCTCTCCCATTCCATTTATCATTTTGGCCCCCTTCTATGGACCCTTTCTAGGATCATTATGTCTTTCTTTAAGTAGGGATGCCAGAACTGAACACAGTACTCCAGGTGCAGTGTTACCAGTGATCTATACAATGGCAGGATAACTTCTGCACATCTGGAAATGATCCTTCTGGCTATACACACTGAAATCTGGCTGGCCTTGGCTGCCACCCTTCTGCACTGCTCTGAGTGGTTTAACCTTCCTGTTACTATCACACCCAGATCCATTTCCTCCTTGGAGACCTTTAGCCTCCGCCCCCATATGATAGCTTTACCTAGGGTTCCTAGGCCCGAAGTGCATAACCTTGCACTTCATCACATTAAGTCCCAATTGCCAAGTCTTTGACCATTCCCCTAGTGTATCCAAATCCCTTTGCAGAACCCTCCTCATCTCCCCTTTATCCACTATTGAACCAATTTTGGTGTCATCAGCAAAGAGGCTCATTTTACTGTCAACTCCCCTTGTTATGTCAGCAATTAAGATGTTAAAGATCACAGACCCCAGGATGGATCCCTGTGGGATCCCACTGATGACTGCCCAGGGCTTTGAAAGCTCCCCCTCTACCACCACCCTTAGCTGTCTATTGCTCAATCAGCTTTCTATGCACGTAGCCATTTTTCTCCTACACCCAAGGTCCTCAGTTTTCCTCCTGCCTTCCATGTGGCACTGAATCAAAAGCATTGCTGAAGTCCAAGTATAGGGCATCAAATGCCTTCCCCCTATCCAATGCTCTAGTGACCCAATTGAAGGAAGTCCACCAGATTTGTCTGGCATGATGTCCCCTGGAGAAACCCATACTGATTTTCATCTTACAGACTGTTCTCCTGCATGAATGCCATCAGCCTCTCCTTCATGATAGACTCCATTAGTTAAGACACTGTGGATGAGACTGACTGGCCTGTAATTCCCTGGGTCATCCCTTGGGGCACTCATATGGATGGGCACCACATGTATTGCTGCCCTGCATTTCTTGCAGGGCAGCAATACAAGCAATAAAAATCATTTAAAATAAAAAAAAAACGCTTTTTTCTTTATTTTTTATGTCACAAAAAAGGGGGACATTGTATAATCACACTATACCACGTAAGGGTGTGGGTTATGCTGGGATTTACCACTTCTGATGTGGTTTATTCACTTGGCCTGTGGCGTCATGACCAAACCACACCAGCTGTGGTAAATCCCAACATAACCCACACCATGTCATGGTATGTTGCTTGCATCACAAATGTGAGTATTAATTTAAATAATTTTGTTATGTAAATAATTAAGCTCCCAAAAACCTACAAATGACATTAGCACAGTGTGTCTCAGATATACTGATGGAGGTGAGAATTGTGTTGAGTCACCCACATATCCATTGGTGGTGACAGGCTGTCTGCAAGTGTCCATGCACCCAACCTTTCTACCAAAAAAAGAGATCTTACCATATAACCAAATGGCTGATATACAATCACATAGTTAGTCATGGATTGGCTAGTAGACTAAAATATACACACAGCATTCATTCTTAACATAATACACTTATGAAGAAAAACTGAATTACATTAATACAATAAACATGAAAAAAAAAAACAGTGTGTCACAAAAGAAGATAGTTGGAAGTACACACCAGTCGTCAACATTAACCTGAGGGAATACTTTAACAATATTTTGAGTATCTGGCTCTGGAATTGCCTGTTGACTTTGATGTAAAACTTGCTCAAAGGCATATGGTTGAACCTCTGTATAGCTATCTATGGATCCATCATACTCTACCTGTATTTTGTCGCTGTCCATATCTATTTCATCACCTTGATGGCATTTAAAATAAAAAAATCTACATATTAATATTAAAGTAATGAATTATATGAAGAATAGTAAGAACTCAAAACATACCAAATAGAAAGTGATAAATTGGCACTCATACACAAACAAATCTACTTAACAAGCAGTACAATAAAATATGATGGGCCCAATTCCAAAAGCATTAAGGCCGATGCAAGGTGCTTGCATCAAATGTCAATGACGCAAATTGCACTTTGCATCAAAGCTTGCGGAATTCTCTATTCTGGAATGTGGTCTCACTGTAATGTGACACTGCTGCACCAAACAGGCACTGCACCACCCTTGTGACCTACATTACGGTATGCCAGATCACAAGGGGGTGTGCACCATGGCAGGGCTGCAACATCTCCTTATCGGGAATTCTAAAAGCCCCACCGTG
Organism: Neoceratodus forsteri; assembly: GCA_016271365.2. Classification (NCBI taxonomy): domain Eukaryota; kingdom Metazoa; phylum Chordata; order Ceratodontiformes; family Ceratodontidae; genus Neoceratodus; species Neoceratodus forsteri. The sequence goes on from CM028130.1 coordinate 659,422,912, forward strand.
GCCATAGCAAGGGGCTCAACTTAGACCTGCCAGGAGGTGGTCTAAGCTCCTTGCACCAGTGTAAGACACTGCAGGGGAAAGCTACATGTGAGGTCAGGGGCAGGAGGGGCACAGAAGGGCACAGAGTGGGTTGGAGAGACAGTAAGGAAGTACGAGATTGGTTACATCTACAGGTATATACCTCTGTATATATTATACAGTGGCATATGCACCCCACTTGATGAAACAATCCCTTTCATCCCTGCTGTTTCTCCAATGCACCCTATGCCCCTCCTGCCCCCTGAGCCTCTCCTGGCAAGTGGATGCCCCCCTCACCACCACCAATGCTGGCCCATCCTGTGTTGTGCCAGAGAGGGGGAGCCAGATCCCTTCGGCATGTGCTGCAGTTGCACTGATGGTTGGGGGCTGTTTTGCATTTGTGGCAAACCTGGGGGTTTTGGCACTGGGACCCTGATTTTTTACAGAATCTGGTGCAGGGTCCTTGGCACACCCTGGTATTGAAGCATCCCTGGAGCATCACAACCTGAATTATTCTAAGAGATCATTTCAGAAGGATCTACCACACCAGTTCGACATCTCAAATGTCGACCGGCATTACAGAGACAGGAATCATGCCGAATGCAAATCGTGGTTGGCATGATTCCTTGCAGACTCCCTGTTTTCCTATCAGGTGGTTTTGCCCTCCACACACCCCATCTAAAGGCTTGTTAATTCCAGTTGGAGTTAACTCGGGGTGGGGGTGCAGGACCGGGAGACAGCATGCCCCTGTCTCGGGCACACCAACAAAACGACCTGTCTGCAGTGTTGATTTTACCAACAGGAGTGTTGTTCCCTGTGTTGGTGTCACCGTACGGGTGGCATACCATTTCAGAATCATGCCCAATGTGAGTATTAGAAGTATGAGCAAACATTCTGTAAATACATAGATGAAAAGTATAAGACCATAGCAACAGCAGTAAAACTAAAAGGGAACAGACAGGAATGAGTGGAAGTGGTCAAGAAAAAGCAGACGTGGTTCACTTCAGAATAAGGAGGAAACTTATGAGGGAGCTCACTGCAACTCAGATGGCTCTGTTCAACTGATCACTGGTGACAGGGAAAGTTCGGGGAAGTGGGGAGGGAGTAGGGGGGACCAGATGAATTGGGAAAGGCCCAGCTTCACAAAAGTAAGAATAGGGAGGAGACAGGAAACAGCAGGCCAGTAGACATGATCACAATGATGGACAGAGTCATGGAGGCAGTACCAGAAGAAACATATCATGATATACAATGTGCCCAATGAGTTGCTTGATACAATTCAGCATGTGTTCAAAGTGGGGTAGTAATGCCAGACAAACTATGTTGATATACTTGTCTGTGAGTTGAGGAAGTTGATTGGAGAGGGGCAGTTGATGTGGAATAAAGGGAATACATAATGGACTGCATCGGAATAACACATTCATCTCCACTAGTGAGTGGTAAGACCCATAACTCACAAAAGACAAAGCTGCAAGTTAATTATAAAGGTGTTTATTTTTTATTTATTTATCTAATAATATCAGAATTACAATCCTTTGAGTTAGGGACTCATTTACAAAGGCTCCTCGTCAAATGAGAACAATGTTACAAGACAAACAACAAATGTTGAGAAATATTACAGTACCCTTATGTATTTATTTATGTATTTATGTATTGAAGATATCGGATGGCATACCTATGAGTCAAAGACTCCTTTGCAAAGGTTCCACGTCATTATGTTTTGCTGAGGCTGTCTATCCCGACACTGATCTGCTCAGGCAGTATTGTCCAACAGGTTCACTGTCCAGACAGTGAGCAGCCTGGCATGACAGCAACCCAATGGACATTACAAGGGTAAGGTAGAGGATGTGACAGCTTCTTTCCTTACCCTTGTGGATGGACATGAAGTTGTGGAGGAATTGAGTGTCTGGCCAAGCTGCTCCAGTGGTGTTGCACCCTAAACCACTGGCAGCTCAGCCAACATTCTCTATGAGACATGGATTCTATCCCATTGCTGTGTGCTGACATATTTTATGCCAGTTTGTACCCTGTAACTAATATTACCTAGCTCCGGGGTCTACTCACCCTCAGAGTTAGATATATTAGATACGGAGATGGGGGCGGAGCCCCCCACAGGGGGGTTCTGGGGGTGAAGCCCTCCAACTTGCACTGCTATTTTTCAATGAGATGCCCAAAATCATATCTTCAGGAATCTGATTGACTCGGGGATGTTCAGTTCGGGCCAGTGGGGTCAGTAACCTGAGACTCAGGAAACTGAGTTTAGGGATACCATAGTATATCAAATATTACGTATCAAACAAAATTTATAATACAATCTCAGATGGATAGCAAGCAGGTAGTAGGCACAATGGGAGTCCCTTGTCTGAGGGAGGGTGGAGGGTACAGGAGGATGGCAGGAGGGGAGGAGGAATAGGCAGGATGGGGCCCTCATCAGAAAAAGGATGGAAGGTCAAAGGCCAAAGAGGCTGAAGCATTTTAGTGGCATTTACAGGTACAAGAGTTGAGGAGATGGTCCCAAAGGAGGATCTTGAAGTGACAGAGTTTGTTCTCAGAGGCAACAAGGTAGGGAAGAGTTCAGCCAGGTGGGGGCATTGTAGCAGAAGGATTGCTTCCCCAGTGTAGTTCTGAATTGGGGAACCTGAAGGGACAGTTTGGAGGAACTATGGGAAACTGTAGTCATGGACGATGGAAGTAGGAGGGAGGACAGTCCCAGAGGGTCAAGTCCACTGAGAATTTTTCTGGTAAACAGGCAGGTCTGGTATTTCAGCCTTTCATCAAAGTTGAGCCAATTGGTGAGATTGTAGAGGGTGGAGGTGTGCATGAGTTTGTTATAACTGGTAACAAGTCAACATGCTTTATTCAAGGTGACTCTAATTCTGTTTAGAGTGGTGTTATCTGCAGTCCCATAGATTAGGATTCCATAGTCTATGCGGGATAGGACGGAGGAGGAGACAGCAAGCTGGAGGGCCTCGGGAGGACTACAATATCAGTGACATTAGAGCAGGTCGATCCTAGCACTAGCAGCAGAGCCAAGGTGGAGAATGTGCTCATGGAAGATGAGTATAGGGTCAAGTGTGATCCCAAGGTATCTGAAGTTATAGACCTGCTCAAGATAGTGGTGATGATTGTTGCATATTAGGAGGGGGTATCTCTGAGTTTGTTTTGGTAATGGGAAAACAGCATGACCTTGTTTGTTTTTTTTGTGGTTTAATACCAACCCGTGATTGGAGAACCAGAACTCTGCCTTACTGAAGGAATCCTGCAGGGACAGCTAAAGTGAAGAGGGGTTAGTATGAGAAGAGAAGAGGACAGCATCATCAGCCGACATGATGATTTTCTCAGGACAGGCTTTGGGAAGGTTACTAGCAAAAAGACTGTAGAGAATGGGCCCCAGGATGGAGCACTGGGACACCCTTGAACAGATGGGGAGGAAGTTGGAGAGGGTTCCATTTATTTTGACACACTGAGACCTAGCAGTGAGGTAGTCCTCGAACCTGGCTGTGACTTTGTGTGAGAGGCCTAGCTGGGAGAGGGTGGATAGGAAGAGGGGGTAATTAACAGTGTTGAAGGCTTTCGACAGGTCAATGAAAACAGAGCCAACCAGTTACCTGTTTTTTAGGGTGGTGTGGATAAAACTGGTGAACTTGAGCAGGGCTGTAGATGTACTGTGACCTCTCAGCCACCTATGCTGTTCACCATAGAGGAGGTCATACTTATTGAGGTAGTCTGCAAGCTGATCCGAGATGATTTTTTCCAGCACTTTAGAGAGTGGGGGAAGATGAAGATAGAGAGAGAGAGATAGCTTCCTGGGGAGGTATGGTCTTAACTTTTGTGGATAGGGGTGATAACAGCCACTTTCCAGACAGAAGGGAAATTACCAAGACAAAGGGAGTGGGTTCAGATGCAAGTGAAGGGGGAGAGGACCATGTCCAGGACTAGGCAGAGGAGTTTGAGGTCCAATGTATCATTACTATGTCAGGTGCTACCAAGAGCTTTGAGTAGGTAAGATTTTGCTTCCTGAGCCGAGATTGAGCTGAAATAGAAGGGGTGGATGAGAAAGGAGGGGAAGGCTGGGGGGGTTTGGGGGGATCAAAGAAATCGTGCTGAAGTACTGAGCTGAGGTCAGAGAAAAAGGAATTTAGGGTGTCAGTGACAAGTTTCAGGTAGGAAGAGATGGATCCACTAATGTTAAGCATGGTAGGGGAAGGTGACATGGGTTTACCAGTAATTTCCTTCATATTATCCCAGAATTAACACCCAGAGCCCCATGTGGAGGCAAGGGAAATCCTATAGTACTCAGTTTTGGCTTTGTGAATGGCCCAGGTACACTTGTTATGTGCAGCCCAATAGCATTGCCTGTCAGAGGGCTTGCTGGAGTCTAACACTTTCTTCCAAAGCTGGTCCTGGAGGCTCATCTGGCCTACTAGAGCCTGCGTGATCCAAAGAGTGTCAGGACATTTGATGATGTGCTTGGTGAGTGGTGCAAATCTGTCGCAGACCAGGTTGAAGGACTGGATAAAACAGTCGAAGGCAAAGTCAATATCAGGGGCATGTTTAATTAACCAGTACCACTGGGCAAGGTGATTTGTTAGGAGACCCAGCTTGCCAGGCTTGAGCCGACGCAACAAGACCGTTTTTGGGGCCAGTTTCTTATGTTTGCAGGACCAGTGACAGAGAACTGGGGAGTGGTCACTTATAGCATCAGGGAGAACCATGGTGCTTAGGATCTTGTGAGGGTGGTTGGATAGGACTAGATCCAGAAGGTTAGAGGTACCATTTATGGAGTTAAAATGGGTTCGGGAGGTAACAAGCTGGGGGAAGTCAAGTGCAGTCACTGCATCTTTGTAGGGGGAAGTAGTGCTCAAAAGCCAATTAATGTTGAAGTCCCCAAGGGTTATATGCTCAGTTTTAGGGGAAAAATTGGAGAGGTGATTCAGAATAGACTGGAAGGCTAGTTTCTGGTTGTGTGGGGGAATGTGTGGAGCTAAATGTGTTGTTCTATTGCAATGCAGTATGCTTTTGATGTACAGTATACAACAACATTTGTAGTGTTTTAACTGGTATTCTACCTTGTTTCTGCTTAAAACTGCCTTTCTTTCCATTGTAAGTCAGGGTCATACTGAGGAGCAGGGGGCCCATCTAGCAAGTTGATCTGGGATCCCACCTGGAAATCAATAAGGGAGGCCCAGGTAACACAGTCATATCGCTATTCAACTTAAATGTAACACACTACAGTAGCTCTGTCTTTGTAACTTGCATTTACATACAGTGCCCCATATACCCCATTTAATTAGAAAATAGATGATAAATGTAAATATTTTCAAAGTTTAGAAGGTGGCTAGGTGCCCAATAGAGGGGGTCCACCTGGAAATTTCCAGGTGTCCTACTAGTCCAGTCCTACTCTGTTGTAAGTTCCATATCTGACCCATTTTTTTCTGTGTTCCATTTAAAGATTTTAACTGGAAATAACATGTTCTAAGTTATATAAATTTTGTTCTAAGTTATATTATTGGTTTTCTAAGTGAAATAAATGCTGATCAAGGTAACAATAAATAGTTATCCCAAAATAACATGATTTTGTTTTATCCAGTTTATTCACCAATAGCGTGGTATATAACTAGATCTCAGTTAGGCCTTCGACAACGTTCCGCACATAAAACTGTCAAACAAGATATGAATCCAGGGTGGTGGACCAAATACAGAGAAATGGATACAAATCTGGCTGAGTGACAAAAGCCAGGGGGCAGTGGTAAATAGGGATCACTCGGAAGAATGCAAGCTAACAAGTGGAGTGCCTCAGGGGTCAGTTCTGGGACCAGTCTTCTTGAATGACTTCATCAGTGACATCAATAGAGGGCTGGTACTTTAGTTTAAGTCTGTTTACAGACAACACAAGAATCTGCAGCAGAGTGAATCACCTTGGGAAGTAGAAGAAATTAAGGAGATCATGAAAAAGTTTGACAAATGGTCAAGGGGATGTCAACTAAACATCAGTATAAAAAATTACTAAATTATACACGTGGTGCACATGAAATAGACTGCAAAATGCCAATTGTGGTCGGGGGTGTTAACATGAACACAGAAAGAATGGAAACTGGGGCTCAGGAGTCCTTGCATAATTTGTGGTGGGACTGTGGATGGGTGGGTATAAATAAATTACATAAAATAATACATTGTAGAAATTATTAAAAGAATAATGCATGACAGGGTGTGTGTCTTGAGGGATAATGCCATGCCTCGGGTGGTTGGTCACGAGACCACAGGCTGAGTGTGTTCACACGCAAGGCGTGGCATTATCCCAGCACAACACACACCCTGGAGTGCATTATTCCTATTATATAATTGTTCTCCTGTAATGAAATACAAAACAAAGATGAAAATATATTTGAAAGTATTTTAATACCATCTATTTACTGAGTAGGTACACATAGAGGAAAAATAGTCCTACTGTTGTATTGCCCTGTAGATGGGTCTGATGTTTTTTTTTAATTAAGGTGGGCCCGCCCCCCACACACACATAAGTCACAATTTTAATTGAATTGGTCCTGCTGCCTGCTTTGCGACTGGGAGAAGATGGTTAGATTTTTGCTTTTATAGAAAAGCACTGATCTGTATGCTTAGGAGTGAGCAGGATAGTGATACTGCAGACATCACACTGCCTGCATTCACCAATCTCACTCTTTGAGGTTCTGTCTGAGAATGTGCTGCTGGTTCTTCCAGTATAGTTAATATGACTTTGTACCTGGAGGAGAAAGAGATAGCAAAAACATTTTTCTTTATGGAGAAAAGCATGACCTGAGTGGCAAGGACTGAGTGAGTGCCTTGTACCGTGAAGATGTACAGGTGCTCGGTCCCACGCTCCCCTCCCCCTCCTCTGTGAATATGCCAAACATTTTTAGGATCTCGACTCTTTTGTTGTTCTCCCAGTACAGTTTACTTCTGTTTGTGCCAGGAGAAGAATACAAAATGGTACAGAAGAAAATGTGGTGTCAGGAGTTAGTGGTCTGTTTTTTTGTAACAGATGCGCTGTCTATGTTTGGGGTGGGTGGGGAGCGCTGAAACAGATCACATGGACAGCTTCCTGATATTGTTCAGGTTTCTTTATTTTAAAAAATTAAAACGTTAGGGGTTTGGAGGCATCTGAGAGGGTTGTGGGTCTAATTTGACTGGTTACTCTGATATGGGAGGGAGTTTTTTAGGGTTATGTGCTCTTTGTGTTGGGGTGGATTTCAGGTTTTCAAGGAGAGTGGCAAAGCTGGACTGGTGAAGCTGCTCATAGGCAGTGGAACAATGTTTTTTTTACATGCTGTGACTTGTGTAATGGGACTAGATCTGTGGTGTAATGCCAGGATAACACCAAGGGTCCAGTGCCATACTGACCAATCAGAGCCTGAGATTCTTTCTTACCATTGTATAAAAAGCAATGACATTGTGTCAAGATGGGGTGGGAGGAGGAGGATGAGGGAGGTGGGTAAGAGTTCTTATTAGAACTGCATATGGTGGGGATTGACAGCCAAGGGCTGTAAATACTAACAAGTAAATGAAACCAGCACATGCTGCTCAATAAACATTGGAATTTATGATGATAGGGCATTTCGTGAGGATGCAGTGCTTGGAGCCAATTAACAACAAGATCAACACACAAAACACTAAAAGGACACTTAATTAAATGTAACTATCTGATAATGGCAGGTTGACCAGAGAGAAAGCCTAGAAATCTGGCTTGTACACTGACCAACACCGTACTTGCATCACAGCATCTCCCTCTGGTGATGTAGCCACAGTCAAGAGACTGATCGGTGACTGTTGTGGTAAGGAGTGGGGTGTGTGTGGTAATGTTGGTGTAGAAGGAGGGGAAGTGCAATCCTCCAATATAATCAAAAGCTGGAAAACATAACTTGAAGCAGCTACACTACATATGGAAGGGCATAACAGAAAACTCCTTGAACTGATTGCTGTAGAGGATGTAAAATATCAAACAGAGCAGGAGCATTTAAAAACCAAAACACCCTCTCAGCAAGCTGTCAAAATGTCAACCAAAAGCTGACAGCTGAAACATTGTCAGAAACTGTTGAGCAGGTGGCTTCATCAATGGGAGTGAGACACACACTGGATAAACACAGGCAATCAGTAGCCACAGCTTTGGAACAGAAAACTACACTGAACACTGTTCAGCCTGGGAAAATACAGATGCAGGGAACTCTTTCAATTCTGGCAGTTCTACTACCAAGCCTTGGTCACCAAAACAAGCATTATTACCAGTGGGATGGGTGCAGACTGAAAATAGAACTTGAACACCAGATTCTACAGACCCTATTGTTTCCTGTTATAAAGATGAAAAAATCAGAACAAAGAAAACACCCCTTCCCAAAACTTACAGAATATGAGAAAGAAAGAGATACAAGGTGATGTTAACATTCAAGTAAAAATACAGCTGAATCTGTACATTTACATAATCTTAAAAGCAATGACAGGGCAAATAAAACTAAATGTAAAATGTTGTGTGTCCCTGAATTTCCCTAAAGAAGACACCTCATGTGGGGACTGGCAATAGGAAAAAGGCTGTCCTTTCAGAATGGTCATCTCAGACAAAGAGTTCCTAGAATGAGCAGAAAGGGAATTCCTTAAGCCATTATTGAAACTGACTCACCTTTTTCACAGTGGAGGTGAGCATGCTCCAAGGAAAAATGCCATGAAACACTTATATAAAGGTGGCTTGGAGAATGCTCCAGATAGAGTAGATGTTGGTAGAAACTTCTGAAGGACCCCATGAAATATTTTGACTCTAAAATGTTTGCACTCCTTGACTACCTGGTTTCAGTGCTCATGAGTCTAATGCATTGCCCCCCCACCATTGTACAACACTTCAGAACCAACCAACAATAAATGTGCCCATAAACAAACTATGTGGATTGGTGATGGGTGAAAACAGTGCTTGTCCACTCAAAGTAGGTTGTGACTGGTAAGAGATTTTCAACATACAGCTGGCTGCAAGCCTTAACAGGTAGAGGAGGAAATGGGAGGTGGGGGCATGGGGGGGCAGTGATAAATTCTAAAATCAAAATTTCAGTCCTGGTATTTTTTTAAGTTCATTTTTATTGTACCCCACACCCAGTCTGAGGAGGGCAAGTGTACTTGTAAAGAAGAGTACTCAATTTCACTTTCACTAGTGCTCCTCTATATCTGAAACTGACAAAACAGCTGAGGATTCAGAGGCTACATTTTTTTTTCCTTTTTCACTCTCCTCACAATTAACCCACCCATGTTTTATCAGTCAGTCCAGCAGTGACACTAGCAACTATCTAGAATGTTGAGAAGCCAGTAATTTTAACCTGATGTTCACTTTATTACCCTGCTTTTTTTTTTTTTTTACATTGCAGCATCAGCAGCGCTAGTGTTATGCCTACTTGCAATGACTGTACTGGATTGGGACATCGATTGACAATATACTTACACAGGGAGTAGCTTGTCAGACTGAATAACAGCTTTTCCAAAAAAACAAAAACAAATGGAACACGTTGATTAGACCAAGAGTGCAGGAGCAGGCTAACAGGAATTGGCATCAACTTTAATACAACAGATAGACTGTGTATTTCTTTGCTGTGGGTCAAAAAAACATCAACATTTCTAGCTCATTCCTTTATCAGAAGTACTATGAACTACAACAGCAATTGGGGGAGTGAATTTGCTGGCATACACAGAGTACTAATTCATGCATAGATTTTTGACATCACTCCATCAATGACATCAAAAACTGACACGGTTTGTGTAGTCTTGGGGTGGGGGGAATCACAGAACTTACTATCTGAAGCAGGCCAGATAAAGAAGGATAGAACTAATGAAATTATAAAAAAAAGACACCAGGAGACATGTTTTTTCTTGCCTACATACACAGTTTATTATTCTGCCATGGATAAAACCAGTGGGAAAAAAATAATTCAATGTTTGCCGTTGAACTTTAAGTTTACTAGCGAGTCAACAGTTAAGGTTAGCTTTGTTCCATGAGGTTAACTTCCTTCTTTCCTTGTCAGTGTGGCTCAGCTGGTAGCACATTCACCTCTTGACCAGAAGGTCATTGGTTCTCATCTTTCACTGGGTTTGGGTTCATAGCTTAAGGCTGGTGCCTGAGTGCAGTATTAGGGGGGTGCTATACTGTTGGAGTGTGCCGTCCTTTGGATGAGACGTTAAACTGGTGCCCCTTCTACCTGTCCTGGTGGAAGTAAAAGAACCCAAGGCATTCTTCACCAAATAAAAAGGAAAACAAAAAACAAACTGGCGCTCAGCTCTGCAGCTGTGCGGCAGTGGAAAAACAAGCAGGATTCAATAGACAAAAAGGTACATTGTGCAAATAGCAAATAGCATGCGGAAAAAGATGTAGCAAAAAAACAATGAATGAGGGACTAGGTGCAAAATATAAATTTATTGATGCTCAAGCAAGTAAAAGCCAAGGGTAGTCCAGGCAAGAAAAATCCCCAGTGCTTTGAATCAAAAAGATTCTTCCTCAGGGGGGCAGTAGTGCTCAATCACAAGCAGCTTTATATAATACTATGTACAGCTGAAATTAATGAAGCATTAGCTTAGGTGAACTTGAGGAGAGCTGCTGACCTCCTGTTAGACACTGAATAAATACTTTTAGACATTTAAATTATTAATGCACATATAAATAACTCTTACTAAATAACCCCAATACCAATTGCTGCTACACAAAATAGGTCATATGTGCAAATAATAATAAACAATATTTATATGCAACTTGTATAAGAGGGGACATTTTGAACTAGCAAATCAACATTAATTAATAAAGCAGTCAGGCAATAATCAATAATTCATCAAAGTAAATATTTAGTATTATTTCACTTTGGATTAGTCCGAGAAGAAAGGTTTTTTCACTCAAGGATGAAATAAATGATGTTTCTATACTGGATCAGTCCAGACAAGTACAGACCCTGCCAAAGAACTGATTCAAATGATGAGATATCTAGGTAAAGTAAGATTGAGAATGGACTTCATTCTGATGAACCTGTATAAAAAATACAAAAAATGTTTTTACATAATATAACATACATATCTTTTTATAATAAAAAAGAAAAGGAAAAAATATTTTTTTTTAAATAAATTACCAAAGAAAAAACTAGGAAAGAACCAGAGAAACATAAATGAAAATGGAGATATCAAGTGAGGAAGCAAAGACAATAAGGGTAATAATAAGTCCTATCGTAGAAATAAACTATAACTACTTGTAAAACACAAAAAGAGGCACACTGGTGACATGAGATCACACAGATAGGTACACTAAATATACCAACAGAATTAATCAAATTAATCAATACAAGACTGTGAGCAGTTTTTATCTATCATTGAGGAATGGGAGAATATCCCAGTCATTATTAAGGCCTAATAGAGTGCAGGCATCCAATTTATAAATAATCCTGCTTTCTAGTTGTTCAAGTTTTCTTTTCCCATCTCCCCCACATAAGGGGTCTGGAACATGGTCTATACCCATGAAATGGAATGTATCCAGGTTGCCTGCATGTCTGGTTTGCCAGTGACTGCCCACTGGGGTGTTACTAGCCAGGTTTCCAATGGCCAGCACATGTTCTTGTATGCATTCTTTTAGAGGACGAGTCATTATACCAATATATAGTTTTAAACATGGACAACACAAGGCATAGACAATAAAGGATGTCTTGCACGTGATAAATTGTTTAACATCATGATAAATCTGGCTAGATGGACTGGTAAATATTTCCCCTTGAGATGGGAATTTGCAAATATTGCAGTTCCCACACCTGTAACATCTGAAAGGAAAATCATCCAATATGTTCCTTTGTTGTCTATCCGTGAGGTGATGACTGTGCATGACTATGTCCTTGATACTAATGCCTCTTTTATAAACAATTCTAGGAGCTTCTCGAGCTACAGATTCAAGGTCCTCATCAGCTGATATATAGGCCAAAATCTTTTTAAGGCTCCTGCAATTTTGTATGTCACAGAATTGTATTCAGTAATATGATTTATATTACTGGTGACATTTACATCCTTAGCTTTGGGGACAATTAAATCCTGTCTATTCTTTTCTTTCACTAGTTGCAGGGCCTTATGCAACAGGTCTGAGTCATACCCTCTTTCTGTGAATCTCTTTTTGAGATCTCCTGCCTGTTGCTCAAATTTTATATCGTCAGAGCAGTTCCTTCAAATACGGCAGAATTGTCCATAGGGTATGCTGTCTTTTAGTGATTTAAGGTGGCAGCTATCTGCCCTAAGCAGGGAATTGCCTGCTATTGGTTTACGATAACCCTCCATTGTGATAAGGCCCTCAGGCTGACCTGTTAATAAAAGGTCCAAGAAAGAAATAGACCCACTACTACAGGTTGATGTAGCTGTACACAGCATTACATAAAGCTGTGTGTGATTGAGTACTACTGCCCCCCAGAGGAATAACTTTTTTGATTCAAAGCACCTGGGATTTTTTCTTGCCTAGACTACCCTTGGCTCTTACTTGTTTGAACTCCAATAAATTTGTATTTTGCACCTAGTCCCTCATTCACTGTTTTTTTGCTACCTCTTTTTCCACATGCTATTTGCTATTTGCACAGTGTCCCTTTCTGTATCTTGAATCCTGCTTGTTTTTCCACTACTGCACAACTGCAGAGCTGAGATCCATTTATTTTTGTTTTCCTTTCTTCTCTTCCCTATCAGCAGTATGGCAGTACGGCATTACGCACTAGTCTATGCGCCCTTCCATTACGGATTACCCCACTGGACTGAGATTCGGTGAACATGTGGTGAATATTATAATTAGAAATTTTTCAATCTACAGTGACTGGGTGAGTTTATTTAATACTCTTGTTCTCACTAGTACTTGTATGGTACCAGATTTTTCTTTTATTACATGGTGCCATGGTCTCTGAGAGGCTTTTTATTGAACAAATTTAAATAATCTATCAAGTGTGAGTGAGAGCCGGGGGAAACAGGTCTCGCGTCACTCGGTACGAGTAAACAAGATTTTTTTTTTACTGCAATGTCAGGTTTCACTATATTTCTCGATATTCTGCTGTCTTTGATTATACTTGTAGCACAGGGCTCCTGTGTTACAAGAAAAATAATAACACTGACCCCTGATAGCTCGGGAATGGGTGATGAATCTGATCATGAAATTGAAACTATTAACAATCTGATAGCAGGAGAGACACCTGATAATAGTGAAGGACCTGTATTTACCAGGACAACAGCGTCTGTTAGACACAGAGAAGAAGCTGGGGACATTTTCGCAGAGGATTTTGAACTGGACCCAGAGCTTTCTGACAGTAACAAGGAGAAGTTTGAAAAACTTGAGAAACTTAAGCGATCTGAAATTAACTTATATTATAACAAAATCTCTTTGAATAAATGCAGTCAGTCTCAGTATATTTCACAAGGATTAAGAATTGAAAAGGGACCTGCTGGAGGTTTCCTAAGGGACACATGTAACCAAAGATGGGTGAATGCACTAGACTTATGCTCTTTTACATTAATCCAAATATTACTGGACTAGGATACTGAAAAACACCAGCTAGTCCTCCAGGAAATTGAAGAGACTGAGGAAGATCTACTGGTTGAGGAACAGACAGAAGAATTCACTGATTTAAATGTGAAGTTAAATCAAAGGACCCAGACACTTGAAAAATTTATTATAGCAAAGAAACAACACAAATTTAACAGAGATCAATCAGATTACTAGAATAATACAGTTTATAAGTGGGGCCAACCACAAAAAAACATTTCAGAGGGGGAGGTTGTGAAGTAGAAACTGGAAACAGAGATCTAAAACCTGTCCCTCAACAGAAGGGCAAAATAAATGGTTTCTTTTTCTCAGGAAGCCCCTCAGGTCTCAGCAGCAGAGGCCTTGCGTATAGGGGCAATGCCCAAATGAGTGATCCAACTGCCAGCACAGAAACAAGGAACAAGAAAACAAGGAGGGGAAAAAAATTAGGCAAAAAAAAAACAACAGAAATTTACAACAAGGAAAGCACAATTTGAGGAAGAAACAGTAATAAATATCTCTAAAGTTCCACTCAATTCAACATATCTCAGCGTACTATCAAAAGGATTATCATTTGTACCAACCACTAAAGTTGACTTTTTTCAGATACAGGTTGATTTGAAAAAACCTTCAGAAAATTGCATCTTAAGAAATTTTTTAACAAAAAGGAGAGAATGGGGTTTCTGTTAAATAATCAAGTGGAACCAGATATTGTAGGGGTTCCTAATATAGGACCCCGCTTACCGCCTATGGAAATACAGAATCACAATGATGTTGTTTTGACTATGGGTCATGAATGTTTGGATCAAAATGAATTTCTTCCTCTTGACTGGGATCCAGAATTGGAATTAGAACTGTTCTCAGACATGGAATCTGACAACACTGAACAGGACTTCACACAGAAGGAAGCAGTTTCATCCTAAATCTACCGTTTATCCAAGAACACAATCATCAGTCATTCTTACCTTTGAATCATTGGTTTTGAAGGAAACAAACATAATCTGTAAGGAGTACAAACCTGTTTACAACAGTTTAACATCCGATGAATGTCTTGCATTGGAAGAACTGAGCAAAATGAAAAACATCACAGTCAAACCAACTGACAAGGGCGGAAAAGTAGTCGTGATGGACAGAATTTATTATGAATCAGAAATACTTCATCAACTGAGTGACGTTAACAGCCATCAAGCATTGTCTGGCGATCCTACTTGGATCTTCCAATGTCAGCTGGTTACATTCTTGGATGACTCACTACATGAAGGTTATATCACAAGGAAAGAATTTGACTTCTTATGTCCTACCTTCCTGTAGTCCCTACATTTTATATGTTACCAAAGGTGCACAAGGGCCCCCGGAGACCACCTGGAAGACCGATTGTATCCTCAATAGGTTCCTTAATGGAGAACCTATCAGAATTTTTGAATGCATTCTTGCAAACCATTGTTGCTAATACACCTTCATGTTTAAGGGACTCCATGGCAGTACTGGAGGCACCTGAACACTTTTCATGGGATGCTAGGTACTTATGGCTCACTATTGATGTGACTGCATTATATACCATCATCCAGCATCATTTAGGACTACATGCTGTTTCATATTTCATGGACAAGTGTGATATAAAAGGGGCCTTGGACCATGAGTTTGTTGTTAGGGAATTATAAATTGTTTTGACCACTAACTATTTTTGTATTAACACCAACTATTATCATCAAATTTGTGGGACGGCCATGGGGTCAGTAGTAGCTCCCACTTTTGCAAATATTTTTCTCACATGGTGAGAAGCAATGCAGATTTATGACCACAGACAGAACCCCTTCAAGAATCAGACAAAATACTGAGGTTGTTTCATTGATGACATCCTTTGTATCTGGAAGGGTACTGAATAAGAAGCTGAACAATTTCTTATTATGCTTAATTCTAATTACTTCAATTTACATTTACATGAACCTGTAGTAATGGGTCTATTTCTTTCTTGGACCTTTTACTAACAGGTCAGCCCGAGGGCCTTATCATAACAGAGGGTTATCATAAACCAATAGCAGGCAATTCCCTGCTTAGGGCAGATAGCTGCCACCCTAAATCATTAAAAGACAGCATACCCTATGGACAATTCCTCTGTATTCGAAGGAACTGCTCTGATGAAATAAAATGTAACCATCAGGCAGAAGATCTGTAAAGGAGATTCACAGAACGTTGGTAGGACTCAAATCTGTTGCACAATGCCCTGCAAATAGTGAAAGAAAAGAATAGACAGGATTTAATTGTCCCCAAAGCTAAGGATGTAAATGTCACCAGTAATATAACTCATATTACTGAATACAATTCTGTGACATACAAAATTGCAGGAGCCTTAAAAAGATTTTGGGCCTATTCTATCAGCTGATGAAGACCTTGAATCTATAGCTTGAGAAGGTCCTAGAACTGTTTATAAAAGAGGTATTAGTATCGAGGACAAAGTCATGCACAGTCATCACCACACAGATAGACAACAAAGGAACATATTGGATGATTTTCCTTTCAGATTTTACAGGTGTGGGAATTGCAATGTTTGCAAATTCTCATCTTAAGGGAAAATATTTACAAGTCCATCTAACCAGATTTATCATGATGTTAAACAATTTATCACATGCAAGACAACCTTTGTTGTCTATGCCTTGTGGTGTCCATGTTTGAAACTATATATTGGTATGACAATTGTCCTCTAAAAGAACACATA
This sequence comes from Neoceratodus forsteri, assembly GCA_016271365.2. NCBI lineage: Eukaryota > Metazoa > Chordata > Ceratodontiformes > Ceratodontidae > Neoceratodus > Neoceratodus forsteri. Next base: position 659,439,168 of record CM028130.1, read on the forward strand.
CAAGAACATGTGTGGGCCATTGGAAACCTGGCTAGTAACACCCAAGTGGGCAGCCACTGGCAAACCAGACATGCAGGCAACCTGGATACTTTCTATTTCATGGGTATAGACCATGTTCCAGACCCCTTATGTGGGGGAGATAAGAAAAGAAAACTTGAACTAGAAAGCAGGATTATTTATAAATTGGATGCCTGCACTCCATTAGGCCTTAATAATGACTGGGATATTTTCCCATTTCTCAGTGACAGATAAAAACTGTGCACAGTTTTGTATTGACTAATTTGATAAATTCTTTTGGTATATTTAGTGTACCTATCTGTGTGATCTCATGTCACCAATGTGCCTCTTTTTGTGTTTTACAAGTAGTTATAATTTATTTCCATAATATGGCTTATTATTACCCTTATTGTCTTTGCTTTCTCACTTGTTATCTCCATTTTCATTTTTGTTTCCCTGGTTCTTTCCTAGTTTTTTCTTTGGTACTTTATTTAAAAATTTTTTTTCTTTTCTTCTTTATTATAAAAAGATATTTATGTTATATTATATAAAAACATTATTTGTATTTTTTATACAGGTTCATCAGAAGCAAGTCCATTCTCAATCTTACTTTACCTGGACATCTCATCATTTGAATCAATTCTTTGGCAGGCTCTGTAATTGTCTGGACTGATCCAGTATAGAGACATAATTTATTTCACCCTTGAGTGAGAAAAACTTTCCTCTCAGACTAATCCAAAGTGAAATAATACTGAATATTTTCTTTGATGACTTATTGGTTATTGCCTTACTGCTTTATTGATTAATGTTGGTTTGCTGGTTCAACATTTCCCCTTATACAATTTACATATAAATACTGTTTATTCTTATTTGCACATATAACCTATTTTGAATAGCACAAATTGGTATTAGGGTTATTTAATAAGAGTTATTTATATGTGCATTAATAATTTAAATGTCTAAAAGTATTTATTCAGCATCTAACAGGAGGTCAGCAGTCTTGCTCAAGGTCACCTAAGCTAATGCTTCATTAATTTCAGCCGTACACAGCATTATATAAAGCTGCATGTGATTGAGCACTACTGCCCCCTGAGGAAGAATCTTTTTGATTTGAAAGCGCCGGTGATTTTTTCTTGCCTGGACTACCCTTGGCTCTTACTTGTTTGAGTTTCAATAAATTTGTATTTTGCACCCAGTCCCTCATTCACTGTTTTTTGGTACCACTTTCTCCGCATGCTATTTGCTATTTGTGCAGTGTACCTTTTTGTCTCTTGAATTCTTTACAAAGAGTAGGGGACATTCCTGGTGTGCTGGTCAATATACCTTTTCCCATAAAACCGGTCCATGCAATTGTCCTGGCTGTGTGTGGGTGTTGATGTGCAATATGGCCACCACTATACATTCAGTCACTTCACTACTAGTCTAGCATTGCTTATAATGTGCTTTGGAATACATTGTGTATGAAAATGCTATAAAAATGCTGAATCTACTTTACTTCTTAACATCAACATGGCAGTACAATATGTACTATACAAGATTTAATTAAGTTATGTCAATGATGTAAATGTTATTTATTGTTCATTCCCTTTGTTACAGAAGTGTATTTATTAGTGTTTCCTTTCTATATATTGTTCCCTTTCTCTTTTCTTAGTATGTTCCAAGAAATTATCTTTCTCTGTGAACTTTTTTGGAAAATCCTTGAATAATGAAAGATCATATAAAGAGCTTGGAAAACAATATGGCCCAGATATTCAAAAGGGCTGCACCATGCGCAACAGGGATGTGCCAGCGCAAGTCAGAAAATGCACCATTCTGCGATGCGATAGTGGGAGGCAGATGTGCCCCCCAAATCACAATGTGCAAGAGAGCAAACGAATGCATGTGCAACTGAAGGGGGAGGAAACATGCATAAATGGCACAGTGCGATGTTCAACAACTCCAAAGCATGCGCAATAGGGGAGCAAACAGAAGTTGTGCTGAGCAGCGAAATGAGCCAAAATAAAAAGGAACAAGAGAGAGAGGTGCAAGAATGCTACAGGGAAGGCACATGTTGCTGAACTACAGTCAGCCTCACAGGCACACAAAAACTGGGAGCGGGACAGAGCAGGAGAGAGAGAGATACACAGTACCTGGAACCCCCAGGAACAGGGAAGGTGTGGGGAACCTCTGCCACAGTGCAGGTCAAAAGGGGGAAGTGCCACACAGCACTGAGGCCACTACAGGGAGGTGTTCCTGGTGCAGGGGGAGTAGCAGCAAGGACAGAGGGGAGAACACAGAAACAGCTGCTGGGGGTAACACAAGCCAGGGACATGGCCAGTGCCACCATCCAGATGGAGGCAGTTATGAGGGGGGTTGAGAAGGCAGGCAGTAGGGGGGTGTGGCCGTGGAAGAGCCCATCAGCGGTATGCCCCCAACAGGCAGCACCGAGCCCGCATCAGCTTCAAGCGGTACACTGATACTGAGATCATGGGCCAGTACCGCCTGAACCGGGTGATCCTGAGGTGGCTCTGTGAGCTGTGCAGTGATGTGATGTAGGCATCCACATGACAGAGCCATGCTCTGTCAGTGGAGACCAAAGTGACAGCTGTCATGTGCCTGTTTGCCATGGGTACCTTCCAGAGACCAACAGGGGACATGACAGGCATAACTCAGTTGGCCGCATCATGCCTCCTCACCCAATTCCTCAGCGCACTGCTACCACATGCTGTGGAATACGGTGGAGCACACAGCAAACATACAGGATTTCCACAGGGTAGCATGTCTGCCTGGCATGCTCGGGGCAATAGACTGCACCCATGTGGCCATCCACACACCACCTAGCCCCAAAGGGGCCGCATACATGAATCAGAAGGGGTACGCAAGCATCAACTGCCAGGTCGTGTGCAATGCCAGGGGGCGCATAATCAATGTCTGTACCATGCACCCTGGGGGAGCACATTATGCCTTTATCTGGCACCAGTCCACACTGTGGCACAGATTCAAGAGTGGAGACATCCCCACTGGCCACCTAGTGGGTGAGTATGCAAGGCACGCAGAAAGACATGAAGCTTGGGAGGGGCATAGTCAGAGGTGAGATGGGTATTGGCCTATATGGCCCAAGGCAGGGCGATGCTGATCACCAAACTAACGTCCACCCTTTACACACGGGTGACAGTGGACACCCACTCCATCTCTGGCTGCTTACACCATACTGGCGGCCCACGACCCCATCACAGCAACGCTACAATGAGGCACATGCCACCACACGCAATGTCATCGAGTGGGTGTTCGGGATGCTGAAGGCACGTTTCTGTTGCCTGGACACATTTGGTGGTGCCCTACAGTACAGCCCCTCAAAGGCCTGAGGGCTATTCCTGGCCTGTTGCATCCTGCACAACATGGCCAATGACTGTGGGATAGCCATACAGATTGAAGAGGGGGACAGTGATGGGGATAATGAGGGCGCTGGCGAAGATGGTGATGGGCAGCCCCCCTTGGTCGAAGGGAACCCCCAACTGATCCAGATGGCACAGCTGCACTGGGACACCATCACAGAGGAGCACTTCAACCAACCCAGGTAAGTCATGGGGCCATGTGCAACCACCAGTGGCAAAGGCACAACCCACAAACATGCATGGACAAACCCCAGGGGTGCATGTCGTTAAGGGAATTGGCCAAGCATGGAACTGCACACACTGTCAGGGATGGGCAAGGTCTAACACGGCACGCAGTCACCCACACACACCTCACAAGACATGCACAAAGGGTAGGAGGCACGCCGATCCCAACAGCCACCCCTAGCCAAACACACGTCCACAGACCACCACGCCCAGTGCCTGTCATTGTGCATGTGTCAGACACTGGGCACCATTGCACAGTGGTGGACAGCGCAACGCAGGCATCATCATGCACACGCCACAGTGGACAGCAGCCGGGAGGGTGTGCAGATGGAACGTGTGTGTGTGTGCGTGCAGGGCCGGGTACCCCACCCGTGCATTGCATGTTGAACAACACAATGAACACAGGGCAGCATCAGGCAGTAGCCATGGTGGGAGACAGGTCAGTCATGCGCCACAATGCCATGGCTGCCACGGATGCATGGGCAGCCCCGCCAAGACCCACCAGCAGTGACAGGCTGTCCAATGGCCTCATGGGGTGGGACCGACGGTCCCCCAGGGGTTTCACTATGTGAACGTGACCGTGCTCATGCAGGGGTCTGCAGCACACGGAACATGCCTGCACCAGGCATGCTCAGGATGCCCATAGCTGAACCCGGTGTTGACAAGGAGGGTGTCACACGACGCCAGGAATGGGGGGTGGACATTGCACTGCATGGTGTCTGTGACACATGGGCAAATAACTGTGTGCCCATTGTGGCCATGACAGGTGTGATTGCCTGTGTCTGCCTGTCAATGGCAGCGGTCACATCCTCCCGCATCCGGTCCATCCTTGCCAGGAGCAGAGCGGTGTCTCTGCTGCGCCACTCCTCTGCCTGGTGCAGAGCCGCACTGAGTGCATCCACCACCATCACAAAGCCGCACCTGCTGATTGACTGATTCTTGGAGTATACGGGTGTGCTCTTCTAAGAGGTCATCTGCCTGATCGGCATGCTGTCCCTCACGGTGTTCACGGCCCTGATGGGCAGCACCCCTTGAGGGTGGCACTGCACACCAGGGCCAGGCCTAGGCATGTCCACAGTCGGTGCACTACCACCACCACCAGACACTCTACCCCCATGGCCATTGGCCAACTGCTGACACTGCCCCTCCAGCTGCCGCTCTCTCCATAGCTCAACCATGCTGCTGCAGTGGCTGCAACAGCTCCACTGTCCTGGACACACACCAGTGCTGCCCCACTGGTGCAGACAGGCACAGGCTAGGACCGTGATGTCACACAGACTTCCACAGCGGCACCACCCATGGCCATGCCCATGATGTTACCTGCTGTGTGGCCATCCTGCGGCCCACACGTATCACTGTCCATGAAGTGAGCTCCATCATCATCAGTGATGGATCCGGCACCAGCCCAAGTCTCAGCATGCTGGCATCCATGGACGCTGGCAAGCTGGGATACGGGCAGGGCCTCCTCCGCACCTGCTCCACCAACATCAGTCCAGACATCCAGGTGGGTCCACTGTCGCCCTGACCCTCGTATGCCTGTGGAGGTGGATGGGCCCTCCTCTATGTCCATGGTACCACCCTCAGTGGACAAGCCAAACACCACTGACCCATGTGGATGCTCAGGAGTTGTAAGGGAACACAGTAGCATTAATGTATTTGTCCTACCCTTCCCCCCCCTTTGATAAACCAGGACCTACCATGCAGTGACGGGCTACCACCCATCTGGAATCCACCACCCGGAACACCCTCGATGGCACAACACTGCATGCTTCCAGCAACCCGCTCTTCTTGTGAGGTCAGGCGTTGCACATCCAGCTGTCCCCCATGGGTCGCAGACTGTGCTGCCCTGATGGCAGTCACCTTGTCCTTTATCCTCCGCCTGTCTATGCCCATCTTCTTTTTGCACTCCTGCATGGACCGCTGGTGGCTGCCATGCAGGGTGACGGCATGCACCACCTCTTCCCATGCAGCAGCATGGGCCTGTGGTGTTCCCTGCCATCCACTGAGCAGTGGCTCCTGGTCGAGGTAGGCCTCAAACAGGGCATCTGTTTCTGCCTTTGTGAAGTTAGGCCTCCTCTTCCTCCCACATCTCTGTTCCTCTTCTTCCACCTCACGATCGCTCCTTGTTCATCCTGTGAGAATGACAGGTGTTACCTGTGATTGTGCAGTCCCATGCATGTCCCACACACCACAGTCCACACTCCCAAACAGCATGCAACTCACCACAATAGACTGCAATAACTGACTATGGCCAGTGCAGCCCAATGTCGCATTTTTATAGCACAACACATGCAAATGAGGCGAGGCACAATTTTAAGTGGATGCAAGTGCAGTATCTGTGCCATTGAATGGCTGATTAGCTGATTTGCATATGCCGGCTGAATATCGCACTGTTGCGCTTTGCGCAATTGTGTTGAACCTGCTCAGGCAAGGGTGCATTTCTGTGACATGCACAGTACACACAGAACTGTGCATGCCTGGGGTGATGATGCAGATGCCTGCCACACTGCTGATGTGCTGTGCACGGGATGCAATGCAGGGCACGGCTACCATTGTGCCAGTGGCGCTACTGCGCTGTTCACATACATGGCGCTGTGGCACTGGGGCGCTGTATGCACACTGGGGCCACAGCGTGGTAGGCTGCTACAGGAGGTGGCACACAGGCACCCAATTGCGTTACACGCATTGAGTACCAATCATGCTGTGGCGGTCCGTCCACGAGAGACCCTTGACCCTGTGCCCAATCTTTGCCCCCTAGGTGCCATGCGTCCGCATGGGTGCACCGCTATCACACTGTTTGGTGACAGCACGATACAGAATGGCAGCGCTGTACTGTGCAGCATCTGCATGTAGCAGACCATGCAAACCTGCTCCCAGGGAGCCTTCTGGGTAGAGAGGGCAACCGAGCAGCCCTCCCCCACAGCCGACGGACTCTTCCCAATCCCCACACTGATTGCCCCCTGCAAAAGGCATGGAATTCAAACTGAAAAATCTGCACGGAGACAAACCTGCTACCCTGGGAGCCTTCTGGGTCGAGAGGGCAACTAAGCAGCCCTCCCCCACAGCTGACGGACTCTTCCCAAGCCCCACACTGATAGCCCCATGCAAAAGGCACGGAATTCAAACCAAAAAATCTGCACAGGTAAAGGAGACCAGGACGAGCGAGGAGTGCAAATGGCAGAGCGCCATTTTTACTGAAAGACTTAAACTTTATTTTCAGTTGCCACATGAGTGCTGATTGTTTTTTCCCTCAATTTTTATCCCTGTATACTTGCAAATTGTAAGGAAGTAGCAGAGCACCTTAATAGTGAAGCATCAAATGCCATAGTAAGCTCGTTCTGTGACCGTGACCTTTATTTTAAACTGAATCAGTGAAACGTGTAGTGCCAGAGAAAATATTTTTCCTGATTACCCAAGTTGCTAAACTTCTACGGCCTTTGCACCTTTTAACCTTGCAAACCCCAGTGCCTGCAAAAACTGCTTTGTCTCCACCTGAGCCCACTTTGTTTAGAAAGTCCTATAATGAACTTAACCTGGGCTGGGCTAAAATAACCTTAACTGCATTGAATATGCTATCCCCATCCCCAATGCTCCTTTAGTCTGCTGCTTTGTGTAGGATCTGTATAAAAGCCTCACCTTTTTCCTCCTTCTCTGCAGAGACAAACCTGCTCCCCTGGAGCCTTCTGGGTCAAGAGGGCAACCGAGCAGCCCTCCCCCACAGCCAACGCACTGTTCCCAAGCCCCACACTGATTGCCCCCTGTAAAAGGCGCAGAATTCAAACCGAAAAATCTGTACAGGTAAAGAAGACCAGGACGAGCGAGGAGTGCAAACAGCAGAGAGAGGACCCTGCCACCCTCCCACCACCCTTGGTCATCACTCCTTTTTATAGGATAAAGCACCTGACTGAAATTAACCTATCAGGTGACTTTTCCATTTGCAGGTTAAATATTACTCTATGCGGATGACGCTGTTATCCTTGCATCACACCCTGACCCACTCCCACTCCAAAGCATGCTGCAAAGCGCCTTCCTCCAAACCGAAAAGTGGTTCGATAATCACCGCCTAGTCCTGAACCTAAAGAAAACAAAGTCCATGCTCTTTTCCCATCGGCAAAACAATGCCAGAAACTTCCCCCTCCACATCACCACCAGCACGCCCTCCCTGGAGCAGGTCGCATCCTATAAGTACCTGGGCATCACCTCGATCCGCCTTACTTTCCACGCCCACCTCAAAGCACTGTCATCTGCTATAAACTCCAGGATTAGTCCTCTACCGCCATAAAGACTGTCTCCTGAACCTTCTTTAAAACTAGCCATCACCTCCTCGGTATTATCGCTGGCTGACTATGGGCTCCCTGTCTATGCTGCTGCTGATGCCCTGCCTTATCCAAAGTTCAGACCTCTATTATTTAAAGCATGTAGGCTCCTTTACCGGTGCCCACAGCAGAACCCACACCTGTTCACTATACTCTGCCAGCTAAAATACTCACCTTGAGGAAAGGCTGAATTATCAAACCTGCCTACTGGCCAAAAATCCTTGTCAGGACTCTGCCCTCCTGGGGTCTCTGGACCTTGCAGTGTGCTGCTAGGTCACTGCCAACCCGGTATGCCGCCACAGCCACTTTCATAGTTCCCAGAGCAAGGACCTCTGCGCCAAAGATCTTTCCATCACCAAGCACCGTCCTGTTTCATCTGCCTTCCGAAACTATCTCCAAGATCCCTGGTATTGCGCTTAAAATTGCCTTCGCCAGCATATTATTGACAGCCGATGTTGTAAATGCCTGTAGCTGCCTCTCTGCCTGTCCCCTCTGCCCTATGCCAGTCCCTACTAATCCCTTTTCAAACCCCTGCCCACTGGTCTTTTATACCTACATATTAGCCTGACATGCTCATTTGTGAATACTGTAACTATTATTGTTTCACCAATGTTATTTACCTACTTTACTTGTGACTTGCTGTCGATTTGAATCTCTTGTTGCTCTTACTCTATGTTAGTACCTTCCACAAGTTTAATCCAGCGCAGCTTAGCTGTCTGCTCTCTCCAAGTGTATATTTCTTTTTATGTATCCAACCTGTTTTGTCATTCCCTGTCCTAACCTCACTTTATTGTTGTCCCCCTTTTTTGACGAGGTACCTTTGTAAATGAGTCTTTGATTCAAAGGTTGTAAAACTGATCTCTACAATAAATAAAAAAATAAAATAAAATCATAGCTGTCCACTAGTGGCCGTTATAACAAAAGGAGCTTCTGGCTACCGTGCTCAACACAAAACTCCAATACCCCCTCTAGTGGCTTTTAGCCATCACTGCACCTGCTTTCTCTAATCCCAACCTTTTTGCACCACCTGCAAATTACTGTGCAACTCGGGAAGTAGCTCTGTCTCTCCCTATCAAATTGCCTGCTACCCACAAAACTGCCAGTTGTATCATAAACTAGGTAGTCAGAAATTAATTTATAATACCAAGCGTGCTGCTGGGCATACTTCTGGGGAGTGGCTATATCTTTCTTACACTATATTCAGACCACCTAATGTTAAACTCTGAGGTGAATTATAGTCTTCCACCTGGCCTCATACTAAATCATTATCCCTGTGCCTATCCTCAATTAAGCCACTACCCTATCCTGCTTATTCTGAACAGTATCAGGAATAATGGTCGTTGCTACATCTGTGCAACACTCCTCAAATTAAATGAACACCTATCTTTACAACGCCCATCCAAGGCGTTCCAGAAGGTATGGTTTCTCCTAAAGCTCCTGCTAGCAGGGGATATTGAAACAAACCCAGGTCCACCCTGCACAAATATCCCAAATGTAACTCCCTCTCTGCCCTGCTGGACCAACACTAAAGGGCTGAAACTGGTGCATATCAATATTAATAGTCTCAGACTTAAACTGCAAGAGCTCAAAGCCTGGGCGGACCTACACTCCCCTGACGTATTAGCCATCTCTGAAACATGGCTCAAACCCATGATCTTAGCACACGAGATTAGGATCCCTTGATTCAAAACCTTTCAAAAAGATAGAATAGGAAAAAGGGTGGAGGGATTATCATATACTAAGGAATCACTAATGCTGTCCTTAGCAGAGATTCCAGCAAAGGTGGATGAGGGCTATAAACACTATTTGTAAAAGTACTACTGGGGTACAGCTACTACTAATAGGATGTGTTTACACCTCCTAAGATTGCTATGGAAGCACTAAAGGCCCTTACTAAGCTTATCCCTGACCTGCCTCCCCATGAGAAAATAATCATGGGTGACTTTAATCTCCACTGGGGCTCCTCGACTAAGACTGACATTAAGTCCAGCTTGCTAGAGATCAAGCTTACCCAACTGATCCATGAACCAACAAGACTGAATTCAAAATCCGGAAACCACACCACCCTTGATTGGCTACTGGTGTCTAACCCCAATAGATTCAAGCTGGCCGATACTTTTGCCGACTCCTTAAGTGACCACGGCCCCATCTTTGGTATATGGAAAAATGACTATCCAATTCCACCTCCCCGTACCTTTCTGGCACATGACTACTCCAATTTTGATGCTACGTGCTTCTGGGATACCCTGTCGGGAATTGACTGGGCTCAAATTAATCTTGCCCCCAGCCTGGACTCTGCCCTGACCTTTTTCACCAAGAATTTCCTCTCAGCTGCCAATAAACACGCCCCTCTAACACAAATGAGAGTCAAAGGACAACAGTCTAGGTGGCTGACACGTGGTCTAAAAAAACTAATGAGGGAAAGGGATAGAGCTTGGGGCAGGTACAAGTCCACTAATTTAACCAGTGACTGGGTCCATTACCGAATGCTCAGAAACTCATGTAAAAAAGATTTAAAACAGGCCAAGTGACAGTACCTTAAGAACCTACAAACAAAAAATCTTTCTAACCCCAAGAAATTCTGGTCCCAAATAAACAAACTCCTGAAAGGCCACCACACACAAAATGCCTGTGACATTATTGTGGGAGATGTCCACCACACAAACCCGCAAGATGCTGCAAATGCCTTTAATGAATTCCTCACTGACCTTGGCAAGTACAGGTTTCATCTCTGCAGCCCAAAACAGCCATCTTCGGATGACTCGTTGAATCTCCCCTTATCACCTAATTTTCACCTTAGATTAACATCAAAAACTGAGATTCTATAGCTCGTTAGGAGCATTAAGACAAATGGTTCTCCAGGCTATGACAAGGTTGAACCCATGTTACTCAGAATGGCTGACCAAGAAATTGCAGTGCCAGTCATGTGGTTGTTCAATAGGTCACTGATGGAAGGCAAAGTCCCCTCAGCTTGGAAAACAGCTTTGGTTACCCCGATCCCTAAGGGAGGACCCAGTGAGCTAGTTGAAAACTATAGACTGATTTCTATTCTCTGCACACTAAATAAAATGCTTGAGAGAATTGTATACCAACAAGTCCAGGCATATGCTGAACAACATAGCCTCCTCACTCCACAACAACACGGATTCAGAAAACAACATGGTACTGATACTGCCCTGGTGAGTCTAACATCCGACATCCATGCTGCCCAAGAGAAAGGCCAACTTACTGGTGCGGTCTTCATAGACCTTACCAAGGCCTTTGATCTAGTAGACCATAAATTGCTCATCCAGCAGCTTAGCTCTCTCGGACTGGACAACCACTCAACACAGTGGTTTAAAGATTACTTGCAAGACAGATCTCAGATAATCAGATGGAGGGGGTGGAGTCAGGCAAGTGCTCCATTTGCTGAGGGTGTCCCCCAAGGTTCAATACTGGGGCCCCTTCTATTCTCCCTGTTTAACAACAACCTACCAAAGCACTGCGGCGGAGCAAAAGTGACCCTCTATGCGGATGATGCAGTACTATACAGATCTGCTACAAATGCTGTACAGCTAAACCAACTCCTGAACCACAATCTCTCCCTACTGGAAACCTGGTTCCTGACAAATAGGCTAGTCCTAAATGAGTAAAAAACCAAAGCCATCCTATTCGGACCAAGTAAATTGGGCCCCGACAGAACATGTCTACTATCCTTTTATCTGTCCAGTGGCCATCCTATTGAGGTGGTGGATTGCATCAAATACCTGGGAGTCTATATCGATCAAGACTGCTCTTTCAAGATTCATGTTGAACAATTAACCAAGGCACTAAATCAAAAGCTTGGGCTCATGTACCGTCTAACCCCTTTTCTCACTCAGGCATCCAGGCTAAAGATAGCCACAGGCATGCTCCTGCCCACCTTATTTTATGGTGCCCCAGAGCTACAGTCAATGCAAAACACAGAGATGTGAAAGCTAGGAAAATTGTGCCACAGAATAGGACGCTTTGCCCTGGGAGCTCAGCCACTAGAACACCACTGTAATATACTCGACTCACTGAATTGGCCCTCTCTGCAGGGCAGACTGGCTTACACTTCCCTATGATTGGCTTTCAAGCTTCTACAAATGGATGCTCCCCCCAGCCTGAGTCGTACCTTAATACTCAAGCAGCCTAAAAGAACACTTACTGTAGATCCTCGTGTCGTCGACTCCTCCATGTCCCAAAAGTCCGAACAAGCCAAGGTCTTCGGTCGTTCGAAAATTACATCCCGTCCCTATGGAATGGCCTACCTAGCAATCTTCAAGACTGCAGCTCCATTGGGGGTTTTAAAAAAGGCCTAAAGATGTACCTTCTAGAGCTAAGCCTCTGTGCATGCCACTGCTGAGGATAGAAAACAGCACTCCACCTCTGATACTAAAAACCTGCCACCTAACAGGTTGGTATTCTATTTCAGTTGAATCTTATCACTTCTGAAACACTTGAAATTGTAACCCGTAAAACTGACCTGATAAAAGAGCCTTATGTAACTGCCACTCTTGTGAAACTAGTGTTTACCCCATGTTATTCTAAACATTACCTAATCTGCCTGTGATTGTACTATATGTTCTGATTTTAATGTCTGTATATGCACACTTTCCCTTGAATTATTCCTACTTCTTATTGTACTGTTGACTGTAATAACCCCAGGTCGCCCCGAAAAAGGGACCTTTACGGTCTCAGTGGGCCTACCCGGTCACCAAAATTTAAATAAATAAATAAACATTTTGACCCAACTAGCTGTAGAGATGGCATGGAGGAGGGCTGCTCTGTGGAGCCAGGTGGAGCTGGCCAATTTGGTGGCCATTGTAGAGCCCCATGCTGGGGCACTTTATGGTGATGCACCCTTGGACAGGGCCAGGAGTGAAGTATGGGAGGAGGTGGTGGTGGCACTGGAGAAGGCCACGGGAATCGGGTGCATGGCCGAGCAGTGTCATCACTGATACAGGGACCTCTGATGCAGGGACCTGGACAGGCTTGCCCACCTGCGGGGAAGTGCCAGGAGGGGCACGGTGCCACGGCCAGGTTGGTGCCCCATCCATACACTGTTAACGTCCATACAAGTATCACAGTTGCATGTTTCTGGCACATGGGGGGGCCATCCAGTGTTGGCCGTGGTGGTGGTATCGGGGTTGGGAGTGGATGGGTATGGCTGTGTGGGATTGCACACACACGGGGGCGGGGGGACTTTGCTACCAGATTGTACTGATGTTCCTCTCTCCATCTTTGCACCTTAGGCCCAGAGGAGCGCTGGCAGACGAGGGAGAGGAGGCACCGCCAAGAGGACCAGCAGATCGGGAGGGATGCAGGACCACAGAGGTGCAGGGACCAGCCTGATGATGGTGAATGCCTTACATCCATGATTACTATTGCATGCTGTGTAGCAGGGCAGGCAGCGGGGCATGGCCACCATCCATTGACACCACAGCCATGCACGCAACTTGTTACAGTCAGCACTGTCCAGTGGCACTGCATGTCTGGGAGTGCGTCAATGGTGGTCCATGTGTGCACTGGGTACATGGCTGTGCCACTGCCTTCTCACCGCATAGCCATGTCACTGTATGGCCATGGTGGTGCTGTGCAGGACATGGGCGGTGGGTGTGTGCAGTGGTCCGCATGGCTGTGGGTGCCTAAGTAGGCAGGTCTTGTGGACGCAGTCACTGTGGGTGGTCGCACACCATCACAGGGGCGTGGTATATGGCTGTAAGCCATGCACAATGGGTGGGCTGCAGGGGGCTGGACAATCACACTTATTGACTCTGCTCCCTTGTCCTAGGTGGACAATGCTGGATGGCCTGGAACAGGGCACACAGGAGCTTCTGCAGCTGGCATGGGCATCCCTGGCACTGCTGGAGCGGATGGAGCAGCACGGGGGTCTGGAGGAGAAGCACCCAGAGGCATCACAGGAGTGGACAGCGGGGAAGAGAATAGGCCCTTCATGACCCCCTGACACACCTAACCCCCCTGGACCCACGCTCACACCCCTTCTTCCCTCTCCCATTTGTACACCCTGCCCCATGCCCGCCCCCACCTGGTTTGTCGCCCTTTCCCCCCACTCTTGTATATATTTGTACATATGTTTGAGTGTTTATATTTGTTACTACATACATTTTGTAATGACAGCTGTGGTGGTCTCTGATTTGCAGTGGGCTACAGGTGCTCAGCTGCAGTGGTGTGCATGGCATCAGGGGTGGTGCAAGCATGGGCGTGTGTGTGTGTCTGGAAGGGAACCGCCTATGGTGTGGGTGGGGGGGGGGATCAGTCATTGTCTGTGGTTTGTGTGTTGTTCTCTGTGCACTAGATGCCTGTGTGCAGTGGTCCACGGTGCATGCACTGTGTGCATGGCACCCCTGTCAGACCGTCCATGGCCTGTGCAGCTGACACCCTTGCATGTCTGTGTTATGCACAGTCTGCTGGCATGTCAGTGGTGGCTGTCCATGCTGGACAACCACTGTACCCGGCACAATGCCAGGTTGCCTCCCATCACCAGTATGGTGCACGTCTGCCTCCAGTGGCACTGTGGCCTCCGCTGTTGTTGTTCCCCCTCCATGTTGTCGCTTGTGTCTGTTGCAGGGGATGTGCTCCACTGTCTGTCACTTGTGCTCCGGGCCGCATGCTGGTGACATACAGCTTCACGGTGCCTGCTCAGGGTGGTTGGCACACCGGTGCCATGTAGGAGTGCTGGCCATGTGTACATGGCTGTCGTGGCCACATGCCAGTGGCTTGGTTGACCCACTACTCTGTCCCTGTGTTGGTGTGCCCTTGGGTATGGGTGGCTGTTTGTCCATGCACTGTGTGGCATCCTGTGTAGTGCATGCTTCCATGCAACACTGTGTGTGTCTGTGCTGGCTGTTGTGGCCAGTGCTGGGATGGGATGTGTCCTTGGGAGGGTGTGCAGGCTGCTGTACCACTGGTGGTGGGGTCCAGGGCATGCCCTGTCATATGTGGGGTACCTCGTGTGCCAACACATGGTCGGTCTCTCAGCTGTACCTCGGTGGGGACATGCAGGATGGCACTATGTATGCAGTTGTTGCATCGCTGTGTGCTGCCGCCCGCTGCAGGGTGCACATGGTGGGGCTGCCTTGCATGGCTCCATGGTGCATTGGGTTGCATTGTCACAGTGGGGGTGGTGGCATGCATGGTGTGTCCTGCACTGTTGGGCGCTACTCCTGGGCAGGGTGTATGGGGATCGTGGTGCAGGATGTACTCTGCATTGGTGGGATGGTGTGGCACAGGGTGGTCGTCCCTCCTTGTGTGCCATTCACAGCTTGCCAGGGGGTGTACTGGGGCACCATGCCCCGGCTGTGGGTTAGTTGCTGGTATCCATGGGCTGGTGGTTATTCCAGCTCTCCACCGGTTTTGCAGTGCATGGGGTGTGGGGGGCAATGTCAGTTCTGCTGTGTGCTCCTCTGCCCATCTGTGGCATGGGTAGTGGGCCCCTGCATTCTGTCCCTCCGCATCCCTGGTTGTGCTGTTGCACTGCTGCCCTGCTCCACGGGGCATCCCTACTTGTGCTATGGCGCATCTGGACTGCTCCACTGAGCATCCCTGGTTGCGTTATGGCACATCTGAAATGCACAACTGCACATCCCTGGTTGTGCTATGGCGCAGGTGGCATGATATTCAGTCGTGTGCTGCAGGCACATCTTGACCTGCGCAGTTTTTGAATATCGCGCTTCTTGCACATGGGCGCAGTGGACTTGTGCTTGATCCTGCAGTTGCACACTTTTTGGGTGCAGTTTGAATACCCAGGCATATGGGTTTATGGATATGTTGTGTCTTTTTCTGGCTACTTCCTAAAAAGCCTGCTCTCCTTGAATATGACATCTGAAGATTAAGTATGTGAAAGGTACTTGAAAGCAAACATTGCATTAACTTACCTTACCTGATATTTATAGAATATTATAACATGTCTTTAGAGATTGAAATGACATAGTTAACCAGATTCCAAAAGTGTGTAATTCTCCCAGTACAATTACACTGTTCAGTTTTCAATGACCCCAATCACTACCTTTTGTTTGGTGGTGGTTGTTTTTTTTTTCTTTGAAAAGCATGTTATACTGTATGCACAGTGACACACTCTTGGGTGTATATTTATACTAGGATATAGGAAAACTGCATTTTTAACATAGTTCAGGGACAACCTTTCCATACAGTGTGTGATCATTACAGCATAACCACATTCCCAGTCCTGTTATCACTTACTTGACCAGCTTTTCTGCTCTAGAATTTTCCTAGGCTCAAGCTGCAGGACGGACCTATATTATTATTGTGAACAACTAATACTGGTAAACACCCTGATTTGTAGTTTAATATTTCTTCTATTTACTGTATTTAAGCACCTTGATCATATTCTATAGAGCAGAACTGAATGTATGGATGTCAGCTATGCATTCTAAAGAAAATATGTTTTAATGAAACAAATTAAATAACTATATAAAGTGCTGTCTTGGAACAGCAAATGTTAAACAAGCATTTGTCAAAGCCGAATGTTGATTGCATTGGTCCGTTGAGCTCGCTCACTGGCCCTCTGTCACTCGCTCATTCTGTTTCTCCCAGTGCTGCAGGCTACTGTTTTGTACTGAGCTCCTGCCTGCGTTGGCACCCTTTTCTGTCCACAAAGAAATCCGCAGCTGGCCCGACAGAGCTCCGTTGAGGTGGGTCACTCCCCTTCTCTGACTTGCTCATTCTTTTTCTCCTTGTGCTGCAGGCACGCCTTTTGTACTGGGCTCCTGCCTGTGTTGGTGGCTTTTTCTGCCCACAAAGAAATCTGCAGTAGTCACGAAACAGGTCCGTTGAGGTTGGTCACTCACCCTCTGTCACTCGCTCATTCTGTGTCTGCCAGCACTGCCGGCTGGCCTTTTGTACTGGGCTCCTGCCTACATTGCCACCTTTTTCTGGCCACAAAGAAATCCACAGCAGTCATAATAGAGTTCAGTTGAACTTGTTCATTCCCCCTCTCTCACTCACTCATTCTGTTTCTCCCAGCGCTGCAGGCTGCACTTTTGTACTGGTCCCCTGGGTGCATTGCTGCCTTTTTCTGCCCACAAAGAATCCGCAGCAGTACCAACAGAGATCCGTTAAGCTCACTCACTCCCCCTCCCTCACTTGCTCGCTCGTTCTGTGTCTCCTGCTGGTGCAGGCTGTCATTTTGTACTGGCTCCTACCTGCGTTGGTGACTTATTCTGCCCACAAAGAAATCTGCAGCAGTCCTGACACAGCTCCATTGAGCTCGCTCACTCCCCCTCTCTCACTCGCTCATTCCATTTCTGCTGGTGCTGCAGGCTGGCCCTTTGTACTGGGCTCCTGCCTGCATTGCTGCTTTTTTCTGCCCACAAAGAAATCCACAGCTGTCATGATAGAGCCCCATTGAGGTCACTCACTCCCCTGTCTCACTCGCTCTTTCTGTTTCTCCTGGTGCTGCAGGCTCCCCTTCCTCACTTGCTCACTCATTCTGTGTCTCCTGCTGGTGCAGGCTGTCATTTTGTACTGGCTCCTACCTCTGTCGGCTCCTTTTTCTGGCCACAAAGCAATCTGCAGCAATCCTGACAGAGCTCCGTTGAGCTCGCTCACTCCCCCATCTCACTCACTCGTTCTGTTTCTGCCAGTACTGCAGGCTGCCCTTTTGTAGTGGGCTCCTGCCTGAATTGCCGCCTTCTTCTGCCCACAAAGAAATCTGCAGCAGTCATGACAGAGCTTCATTGAGCTCACTCAGTCACCCTCTCTCACTTGCTCATTCTGTTTCTCCCACTGCTGCGGATTGCCTTTTTGTACTGGGCCCCTGCATGCATTGTTGCCTTTTTCTGCCTCCAAAGAAATCTGCAGCAGTCGCAACAGAGCTCCGTTGAGCTCACTCACTCCCCATCCCTCACTCACTCTTTCTGTGTCACCTGCTGCTGCAGTTTGCCCTTTTGTACTGGGCTTCTGCCTGCGTTGGCACCTTTTTTTGCCCACAAAGAAATCCACAGCTGTCCTGACAGAGCTCCATTGAGGTCACTCACTCCGCCTGTCTCACTTATTCATTCTGTTTCTCCTGGCGCTGCAGGCTGCCATTTTGTAGTTGGCTCCTGCCTCTGTTACCGCCTTTTTCTGCCCACAAAGAAATCTGCAGCAGTCCCTACAGAGCTCCATTGAGCTTGCTCACTTACTCCCCCTCTCTCACTAATGCATTCCATTTCTCCTGCTGGTTCAGGCTGCCCTTTTGTACTGGGCCCTTGCGTGCATTGCTGCCTTTTTCTGCTCACAAAGAAATCTGCAGCAGTCCCAACAGAGCTCCAGTGAGCTCACTCACTCCCCCTCCCTCACTTTCTCATTCTGTGTCTCCCACTACTGCAGGCTGCCCTTATTTACTGGGTTCCTGCCTGCATTGGCAGCATTTTCTGCCCACAAAGAGATCTGCAGCAGTCCTGGCACAGCTCCGTTGAGGTCGCTCTCTCCCCCCCTCACTCACTTGCTCTGTTTCTGTCGGTGCTGCAGGCTGGCCTTTTGTACTGGGCTTCTGTCTGCATTGCCGCCTTTTCCTACCCACAAAGAAATCCACAGCAGTCATGATAGAGCTCCGTTGAGGTCGCTCACTCCCCCTGTCTCACTCGCTCATTCTTTTTCTCCTGCTGCTTCAGGCTGCCCTTTTGTACTGAGCTCCTGCCTCTGTTGGCACCTTTTTCTGCCCACAAGGAAATCTGCAGCAGTCCCAACAGAGCTCCGTTGAGCTCACTTATTCCCCACTCTTGCTTGCTCATCCCGTTTCTGCCCACCACTCTAGGCTGCCCTTTTGTACTGGGCTCCTGCCTGTGTTGCCCCCTTCTTCTGCCCACAAAGAAATGTGCAGCAGTTATGATAGAGCTCCATTGAGCTCACTCACTCACCCTCTCTCACTCGCTCATTCTGTTTTTCCCACTGCTGCAGGCTGCCCTTTTGTACTGGGCCCATGTGTGCATTGCTGCCTTTTTCTGCCCACAAAGAAATCTGCAGCAGTCCCAAAACAGCTCTGTTCAGCTCGCTCACTCCCCCTCTCTCACTTGCTCTTTCCATTGCTGCAGGCTGGCCTTTTTATACTGGGCTCCTGCCTGCATTGCTGCCTTTTCCTGCCCACAAACAAATCCTCAGCAGTCACGATAGAGCTCCGTTGAGCTCGCTCACTCCCCTTGCTCACTCGCTCGTTGTGTTTTTCCTGGTGCTGCAGGCTGCTTTTTTGTACTGGGCTCCTGCCTGCATTGGCACCTTTTTCTGCCCACAAAGAAATCTGCAGCTGTCCGATAGATCTCCATTGAGGTCACTCACTCCCCCTGTCTTACTTGCACATTCTGTTTCTCCTGGCACTGCAGGCTGCCTTTTTGTACGGGGCTCTTGCCTCTGTTGGTACCTTTTTCTGCCCATAAAGAAATCTGCAGTAGTCCCAACAGAGCTCCATTGACCTCACTCACTCACTCCCCCTCTCTCACTCGCTTGTTCAGTTTCTGCCGGTGCTACAGGCTGCCCTTTTGTACTGGGCTCCTGCATGCATTGCCACCCTTTTCTGCCCACAAAGAAATCTACAGCAGTCATGATAGAGCTCTGTTGAGCTCCCTGACTGCCCCTCTCTCCATCGCTCATTCTGTTTCTTCCGCCGCTGCAAGCTGCCCTTTTGTACTGGGCCCCTGTGTGCATTGCTGCCTTTTTCTGCCACAAAGAAATCCTTGGCAGTCCCAACAGTGCTCTGTTGTGCTCACTTACTCCCCCTCCCTCACTCGCTCGTTCTGTGTCTCCCAGCACTGCAATCTGCCCTTTTGTACTGGGCTCCTGCCTGTGTTGGTGCCTTTTCTTGCCCACAAAGAAATCCACAGCAGTCCTGACAATGCTCAGTTGAGCTTGGTCACTCCCCCCTCTCATTCACTTGATCCTAATCTGTCCCAAACACTGATTTTTGACAGTGACTGTCGTATTCTGTGCTGGAAGTGTGAAAACACATTTCGGCCAGGATGTGAAAAATGACAGCTGTACTGTTCATTAGAAGGTGTGGAAAAATTCCAGTTTTGAAAATGTGGCATGAAAATATTATTAATTTGCGAAGTTACAAGGGTGCGTGGAAACTGCACAATGCACGCTCATAACACAGTCGTTTCATGGACTTTCATCACAAAATTTTCAACATAGGCATTTTAGGACCTCTGCTCATGAACAGTGTCAGTGTGATTTTCTTAATGTGTCCTAAACACTGATTTCCCACAGCAAATGCACTATTGTGCACCAGAAGAGTAAAAACACATTTCAGCCAGGATGTGAAAAATGACAGCTACACTGTTCATAAGGAGGTGTAGAAAAATGGCAATTTTGAAAATCTGGAGTCAAAATATTGCAAAGTTGCGAAGGTAAGACCGTGCGTGGAAACTGTGCAATGCACGCTCCTTGCACACTCATTTTATGAACTTTCATCACCAAATTTTCAACATAGGCATTTTAGGACCTCTGCTAATGAACAGTGTCACTGTCATTTTCATAATGTGTCCTGAACATGGATTTCCCACAGTGACCGCACTATTCTGCGCCAGAAGTGCGAAAACACATTTCGGACAGGATCTGAAAAATGACAGCTGTACTGTTCATAAGGAGGTACAAAACAATGCAATGTTGAAAATCTGGAGTGAAAATATTATAAATTTCCAAACTTACGAGCGTGCCTGTAAACTGTGCAATGCACGCTTGTAACACAGTCATATTATGGAGTATCGGCACCAAATTTTCAACATAGGCATTTTTAGGACCTCTGCTCATGAACAGTGTCACTGTCATTTCTGTAATCTGTCCCGAACACCAATTTCCCACTGAGACCATGCTATTCTGTGCCAGAAGTGCAAAAATACATTTTGGCCAGAATGTGATAAATGACAGCTGTACTGTTCACAAGGAGGTATGGAAAAATGACAATGTTGAAAGTCTGGCGTGAAAATATTGCAAATTCACGAAGTTACAGCATGTGTAGCAACTGCACAATGCACGCTCGCAAAACACTCATTTTTTTTTATTTTTCCACCAAATTTGCAACATAGGCTTTTTGAGACCCCACCTCATGAACACTGGCACTATTGTTTTGTTAATCAGTCCTGAAAGGTGATTCTGCACAGTGACCACAAAATCACCTTTCAGGGCTGATTAATGCCATGACAGTGGCAGAATTCATGAGGAGGGGTCCCAAAAACCGAATGTTGAAAATTTGGTGCCAAAATTCCAAAAAATGACTGACATATGCATCAAAGTTGAAAAAACCCTATTTATTCCATTATATAGCTTACTGGCATTTCCTCAGTTCGAGGTCAGCTTTGAAGAGTGCAGACGAGTTCCTGATCCACCGAAGATTGTTGCACCAGACTCCAGAGGTAAGTATGGGGTGAAGGAGGGTGTGGGGAGGCAGGGTGCACAGTGGGTGGGTGTGGGTTGCGGAAGGGGCAGGAGACCGCTGGGGACCATTTTCTTTATCACAGGTGAAAAAGACATTGGTGGACTTTTTTTGTTTTAGTGGCATGTGGGATGCTGGGGGCCCCAGCATGCCAATGGACTCTGTTTTGGGGGCAGCAGGCCGATGGGGATTGGGCACTCTGCTTGCTCACAACAAAAGCTGGAAAATATTATGCCGACGTGGGGATTGGGGGCACTTCATGGCAAAAAAACAGGGAGGGGACATGATGTTGAGGGGGATTGGGCACACCCTTGGCAAACAGGTGGGGAATGCAAGGGAGCCCTGCAATGAGGGTTCGCTCCCTAATTGCAGCAGATGATGCTGCAATGACGAGACAGCCCCTGATTG
Source organism: Neoceratodus forsteri (assembly GCA_016271365.2). Classification (NCBI taxonomy): domain Eukaryota; kingdom Metazoa; phylum Chordata; order Ceratodontiformes; family Ceratodontidae; genus Neoceratodus; species Neoceratodus forsteri. Next base: position 659,460,878 of record CM028130.1, read on the forward strand.
CAGCGGCTAAAATTTTACAAGTTGGTGGCACGCTGGCTGAGCTAGTGTCAGCAGCAGCATTCCACACCATTTGGGAAAGCGGGCCAAGCTTTTAATGGCTGTAGGGGCATTGGCCACAACAGTGCCGTGCCTCTGAGACCTGCTTCTGGAGAAAACTGCCACAATATGTTTCTTGTGCATGCACACAATCAACATAAAAAGGGGTTCAAAATGTTGTATTTGTCACTATTTACAATGCTATGAATCATAACATGATCTACATGGTGTTAGTCATTACACATTATTGCTGAAATAATAGAGTGGCAAAGCAATGAGACAGATGAGAGAGACAGAGAGAAAGAGAGAGAGACAGAGATAGACAGAGTGAGAGAGAGAGAGAGGGTTCACACACTGTTGCATTCATCTCTAGGAATATTAATCCTTATTAAAAGATAACACAAGACATAGTGGATATCACTAGTATAATTCTTCTTTTTTATATTATCTATTATAATCACATTTAATATCCTCTGGAGGCAGAGTTTAAGAAATCTTGACCATATAATAAAGTCACATTCTTCTGTTAAATCATTGTTGAGTGTGATACAGTTATGATCACCAAATACTAGACTCATAAGGGGAAAAAAAAGAAAATCTTGGCAATGTGGTTTATCAAGTAGTGTCCTGTTCAGTGCTTTCCTCAATGAGGAAGGAAGGAAGGAAGGAAGGAAGGAAGGAAGGAAGAAATACAAATATGTTTCCTTCACTTGTGGGATATTCCTCAATTGTTAGGAATATTTCCATATTAAAACACCATGGGCAGGATTTTCAAAATGTGTCACAGTGCTTGCATCCAGCCCTGCACCATGACACTTTGTTTCTGGCAATGATCCAAACCCTTCCCCTGCAACTGCACCCACTGTTATAATCTCTGGTGCAGTTGTGACAGTTTTCATGAATTTGGGCAAGCTCCATAAAATAGCCCCCAGGAGAGCCACAAGGTAGACCAGAAAAAGCTGTTCTACCTTGTGGCAATTGCCACCTTGGGGTAGCAAATTCATTAGATCACTGCAAGCCCCATGAGCCATATCTTTGGCATACCAGTGCTTGCAGTGATCTAAGAGTTCTGAAAATTCTACCCCATGTAAAAAGATCTTCAGTGCAGTTTCAAGCAATGGGCAAACTTAAATGTGTGGTATTTTTCTTATAAAAGGTTGCATTCATTTTTAACTTTATACAGCTAAGCAGGTAGCATATTATAACTATTATTATGAACTGGCTTCCAAAAATGCAGGAAACTGATTGACCAACAGATCTTTGAAGCCATGATGATATCTAACTATATGATCAAGACTTCAAAAAGCCTCTGGCCACCAGCCTCCTCACTTGAACAAATTCCTCCAGCCATAACGCATGCCATGTCCCACAGTCTGGAGTGACTCAGACATTGAGAAGGTCGTTTTAAAAAAAACCACTAAACTCTCTCAACCATGCCCAGACAGCTACGCTGAAGTCACAGTTAGTAGCAGCAGCTTCTCAGTCCCATTCAAACAAAATATCACCAAGCACAGACAAATACAAACCCTTTCTGCAGCTTCTGTGCCATACTGGCCTGCCTGTTCCTCTCTCAGACTGTAGCAATGCTCCTGCCAGCTTGTGAAAAACACTAATCCCTCCAGCTGACTTAACCTTTTCTTTTTGTTTAGTTTAAAAAAATAAATAAAAAAAAGAACAGTTTAAAAAAACAACACTGCCTTCCACAGTATCCTGAGCAACATTAATAAAAAAAAGAACAGTTTAAAAAAAAACAGCACTGCCTTCCACAGTATCCTGAGCAACATTAACTGCCGCTACATGATTGGGACTGGTACCACTGCTGATGTCACAAACTCCCAACATAAGAACACCACATCAGCCGCTCATGTGCTGAAACAAATAGAAACTGAACTGAAAGCGGCTCACATAAACAAAAGCCATTTCAAATGCCACTCATGATGGTGCTTATTTAAACTACTCCAAATCTAAATAAAATGCATACGAAGCACAGCTAGGGGGGTGGTAAGTCACAAGAACACTATCTCTTCAATTACCTCCACCCCCAACAGCACCACCTGCTGGCCATGCCCTCCATGAACTATTTTCTTATAATGTACTCCTACACTATCCCAAAAACTCAGTTTTGAAAGATTATAAAAAAAAATATTTAACTTATAAAACTTTAAGCCCAGTTCATAATAGCAATAAGTCACTCCAGGGTGTGGTTTACCATGGGATATCATCACTTCTCGGGTGGTTGGACACACTCAGCCTGTGGCCTTGTGATCAACCACCTGAGGTGTGATGATATCCCATGATATACCACACCCTGGAGTGCCTTATTGCTTAATTATCACATCTAATTCTTTGTCATTATCTTCTCCTTAAAAAATGAACACAGTGCAATCCTCAGCTGCTTTTTTCCAATTCTGAGTTTCCCAGATTCATTTTGTCACTCTTGTTTGATAAGAAAGTGATATTGTTCCAGATTCCCCCCCCCATTTCCCTCACAAAAGATAGAGACCATTGTTTGTTGTTGTGCTCAGATTGGCAAATAATTTATTATATATCATAGTTCCATTTCCATCTCATCATCTCTTATTATTATATCTTTCACTATTGCATTTTATTGCATCCATATATCAAGCTCTGCTCATCACTCTTTCTTCCTCTTCTCGCTCCCCCAGGTGAAAACCTGGGTGCCTTCTTCTTCTCTTTTCCTGTTAGGTAACGGTGAGAACCGAGACCGCTTTTCCTCCTTCAGCTTCTTCTTCTTCTTTTCATCTTATTCTTTTTTTCCTTGCCCCCACTTCTTCCCCCCCCCTTTTACAACACTCTGCCATCCACCTTTGGCAGTCCAATAACTGTCCTACTGGACCATTCTGTCATTCACCTTTGACAGGCCTTCACACAGTCCCTTTGTGACTGTCTTCCCCACATGATCATATAGTTCAAGGGTGGGTGGGAGGAATCAAAACTTCAGCAAAAGTGGCTGAACCACTCCTGGCTGCCCATTATATACCTCCTTTAGCACCTCCCCTTCCTGTTTCCTGCCTATTGTTCCATCTCCCTGTCCCTCCCCTCCCCTTCCCTCCTCCCCTCTGAGCACACCATCTCCAGGTAAAGGGAAGGGGTGCACCAGGACAACTTGGTCTGCCCCTTAAAGGGCAAACTCCATTGTCCCGGATTCCCCTCATTTCTCTTACAAAAGACAGAGACCATTGTATGTTGTTGTGCTCAGACTGGCAATTAATTTATTATATATCATAGTTTCATTTCCATCTCATCATCTCTTATTATTATATCTTTCACAATTGAATTTTATTGCATCCATATATCAAGCTCTGCTCATCCCTCTTTCTTCCTCTTCTTGCTCCCACAGGTGAAAACCTGGGTACCTTCTTCTTGTCCTTTTTTCCTGTTAGGTAATGATGAGAACCGAGACCGCTTTTCCTCCTTCAGCTTCTTCTTCTTTTCATCTTATTCATTTTTTCTTTCCCCTCCTCCCCCATTTTACCCATTAGCCAGTCTCCAGCTTACGTTGGATGACTGGTTTTCCCCTCAATTTAGGGTCTTGTTCCCCCACCACTTAGGGACCTCATCCCTTTTCCTCATCTCCTGCTTTTTTTTTTAATTCCAATTTTTGAATGTCTTCTCTATGCTCTATAAAACCCATTGTTTCCATATTGAACATATCTATTGCTAGATCCTCTACCCATTCTTCCACACCCTGCAGTATTACATGCTCTCCCATTTTCCTTATCAGCATTCCTACCCTTCTATTCATCTTCCTGCTGGCCCTGTCCACTGCTCTATGACTGTGTTCATGTCTTCAAACCCTTCTTGGGATCATATCTGATCAGGCAAGGCTAACACCCCGCCACCACTGCTGTATTTTTTCTAAGTCCCTCTTCACCTGCATATATGTGTGTCCACCCATGGCTTACCCCCAATGTCTTTACCCCCTAGGTGTATAATAATTAGGTCCGGAACAGGTCGCTGCTCCTTGATTTCTTTCAGGGTAGGAAGCAGCTGTGCCCATCTCATCCCATGGATAGCGTGCCACACTAACCTACATTTTCTCACATCCTGGTACAGCAGTTTTCCCCCAGCCTTTCTCTAAGCTCTCTTCTCTGCCCAATAAATGTAGGAGTGAATGCAGAGTCATACTTCCGTGATCCTCCCTCTACCTATAGGGTTTAAGCATAATAAACATCTTATATCTTATTCTTAGCTCCCTGTTTTATATCACACCGCTATGCCCCCCTTCCCAGAGTAGCTCTGCATCTGCAAAACAAAACACAGGTGATATATTACACTCCATACTGTAATGCGCAAATGTTTCTCTTGTAACTGGCAGACTGCCAGCACCCCTTTTCCAGCATACTAGCCACTGTCTCACCTGCTGCTGCCCACTGTGAGCAGCCCCTATCCGTAGTGAGTGGGATGAGTAATTGCCTGGATCCTCCCCCAGGAATTGCATGCCTTTTTTGAGCATGGCCGTGACTTGATAACTTGTGACCTTCTTCCCATCTCCATGTACAAATAATCTCCCTGTCATAGTCCCACGCTCTGCGGCGTAAGCCCACAGAGCCTTTGCTGGGCACAATGTGTCATCTTCGTGACTCTTCAGGGTTACTGTAGAACCCTGCCCCCTTGATCTGTTTTTGACTTCTTAATCATGATTTTTATCTCTTTCATCCCCCAGTTTAAATCTTCCCAATCTAACCCCCTTCTTCATCCTTGCTACCCTGTCTCATAGCCTCGCTCACTCTCAAAGCCCCTGCAAACATTACCACATAAATCGTGTGAAACAGCTGGGCCTTGGTTTTTGGTCTGCAGATTGCCAGTAAAACCCTTTGTAGTTTTGCAAGCCATTCCTCTCCTATTGGTCTTCTACTATCCATAGCTCTCTGTTTCAGCCTACCTCAGCCTTGCATCATCCTTCAAATCAACATAGACTTCGTTGGGTCCCTCCAACCCTTAAGGCTGCAAACTAAACTGATCCCTGCCAAATAGACCCCCATAGTGGTGTGTGCTGTTCTTTTCTGCCATTGCTCTACTGTGAATTTTCCTAACTGTTCCTCCATAAGTGGCCTACTTACCTCCATGTGGTGTGTTGCCTGAAATGTCTGAAACATCGCCAGACCCCCTCATAGGCCCTCAGAGTCCATGGTGCCCATGAGCTGCAAAACTACAGTTCTGCTCCATCTTGCCAATGTCCCAGATGTTCATTGGTATGGGTGTCTTTCGCTCCTCTGCCGTAGGTGCCAGCCCCTGAAAATGATCCAGCTGCAGACGGGAAAGCCTATCAGACAGGATATTATGTACCCCTTCTATGTGTTTTGCCCTGAATGACATGTTCAGTTTTAAGGCCCTTAACACTAACTGTCTCAACACCCCCATGACTGTTTCTGACCTGGCTCCTCTGTTGTTCAAAACCTCTACCACTGCCTTGTTGTCGCACCAGAATGTCACCTTTTGATTCCGCAACTCTTCCCCCCACACCAGGGTGCAGGCCCAAATGGGCCTGATCTCCAACAGCGTGATGTCTTTCACTTTTCCATCCCTCACCCAATCTGCAGGCCATGGTTCCATGAACCATTTTCCCCTCAGATAGCCCCCCATGCCTAAGCCCCCTGCTGCATCTGTGTAGAGATCAAGGTCCGTGTTATAGACCCACTCCTCTTGTCAAAAGTAACAGCCATTATAGGTGCTGAGGAATTCCTCCCAAACCCTGAAGTCTTCCTTAACTCCTTTCGTCATGTCTACCCAGTGACGTGGTCTGGTGACTCCCGCTGTGGCCCTTCCTAGCCTTTTAGTGAAAGCCCTCCCTGGCCCAATTGCCCTGCATGCAAAGTTTAAGTGTCCTAGGACCTGTTGTACCTGCTTCAATTGCACTCTTCCTCTACTTGTGTGTATGTGGATCAGCTCCCTCTACTTCAATATTTTTTTGTCTGACAAACTAAAGACCTCTCTCAGGGAGTCTATTTCAATACCCAGGAATTCTAAAACCTTACTGGGTCCTTCTGTTTTTTCAGGTGCCAATGGAACCCCGAATTCCCTGCATAATTCTTGGAAGGTGGACAGCATCCTTTCTGTCTCTCTCCTCCCATTTCCTATTAGAAGGAAAGCATCCAGATAGTGAATAACCATCTTGTACCTAGTTTTTTCTTGAAATATCCACTGTAAGCAGGTGCTGAATGCCTCAAACATCGCACATGCTATGGAACATCCCATAGGCATTGCTTTGTCAAGATAATACTGTCCCCCAATTTTAAATCCCGACAGGTCCCAGTCTTCCCTTGAAACCGGGAGCAATCTTAAAGCAGACTCTGTGTCCATTTTTGCCATCCAAGCAGCCAAAGTTGCTTGGATGCTCTGGACCGCTCCCTCTAATGTGGCATAAGTCACTTTACTATGTTCCTCACTTATGAAATCATTCACAGAGTCCTCTTCCGGAAACGATAGGTAGTGAATTACCCTGTATTCTCCTTGCTGTTTTTTGGGAACCAACCCCAGTGGGGAAATTTTCATATTCTGAAATGGAAGGGTGTTGTATGTCCCTTCCACCCTACCAGCTACCCTTTCTTTTTCTATTTTCTGTCATAAGATTTCTTCCTTCCCTTTTACCGAGCCCAGGTTGTTCACCTCTCTCCCTTGCCTCTGGCCTTCATACTGTAATGAAAAATCTGTCCGAAAACCTGTCCTGAGCATCCCTGCCACCTGTTTTTCCAAGTATCTATCTAATCAGTCCTCCCATGCATCTGTCTATGGGCGTTCTTGCTTCACGGAATCAATCTCCTACCCTCTGCTTTTGCTTTCTCTCGTGTGCCCCCACCCTGCCTTTGTCTTGGCACCCCCGGTCAGTAAGTCTGACCACCCCACCTGTATGCCTTCTGCCTCTCTCCCCTGTTCCACACCTGCCTTCTAAACCCTTGCCCTTCCCGGAAAAACTGATGAGTTGTTCCTTGCCCCCCTGTCCCTTGGGCCCCGTGTGCCCATGTCATTCTGCATCTGCTCTCCAGGTGTGTTCCCCCACATTTAGAGCATGCATGCCGAAATCAACATTGTGGCCAGGTACAAACAGCCCTATTATAAGCCCAACAACACCTCTGGAGCATAATGCCCCTCCTCCCCATCTTTCCTTCTGGCATGGACTGATCGGTTACATAGTCAGTACACAAATCTAATTGTTTCGTGTCCCATGTTACATCCCCATATGCTGCCATCCTTTGTCTGAAGAATTTGTCATAACATATCCACCCCACTCAGCCCTTTGCCTTTGTCCTCCTTATTATCAGGGAGTATGTGATGAGTGGAATGCCCAACTCTGGCTTCTTCTCCAGTACTATTGCTGAATATGTGGCAAACCCTACAAACCGTGCATCCCAGGTCTTCCCCTTAGTAAATTTGTCCTCCTCTTTCTTACCCAATAAAACCACCGCTGCTGCCATCTCGCTCTTCCCTATATTCTCTGTTTCCTCATATTTTGCTGCCGCTTCTCGGCTTACCAAAGCAAAAACATTCACATATTCCCCTTTCCCATATTTTCTCTTTTGTGGCTAACGGTACGTGTTTCCCTATCCTCATCCCTGGCTTTCCTATCTCTCTGATTCCTCTTCCCACACTCTCTATCCCTTTTCTCTCCTTCTTTCATTGTCTTTTTATCAGACCTAATCTCCACCAGTGCTGATTCCATCTGGTCCAACCCCTCTGACCCAAGTGCAGAAATAATTTGGCTGATATAGTCTTTGATGCCTTCCCCTACTGAACTGGGTACATTACCTGCAGCCTTGTCAGCTCCTTGTGCTCTGCTGTCCTTCTGTATGGCTGGATGTGGGGATATTGGCTGCTGAGGTACCATTGAGCTCAGAGGATCTGGCCTGGGTTCTACTGGGGGAACCTCCTATCTGTTCTTGAGGAGGTACTGGTGGTACAGGGTCATCAGGCTGCAGCGGTACTGGGCTGGCTGCTCTGGAAGGTACCACCAGCAGTGGTTGTTCCCTGCTAGGGCTGAGAGGCCTCCCCATCAGCTGCTTCCCTTCTACCCCTTTCCCTTCACCCACTTTCTGCTTCTCCCTGGTTCTCCCCGGTTCCTCCCCTTCAACCATCTGCCACATTCTGTTGCCTTCTCCACCAGCTCCACAATCACCTTGTAAGCGTCTTCTTTAGATGGCTTGATCTTTTTTGGTGCCGTGTTCCTTTATGCTTTTTATGCAAGTATCCTTCCTTCTTGCAAACGAACTGTAAAGACACTGAAAATGGTCTCTTATTAAAACTTTTGTTGTACACGTCCATTTGTACGGGTAGGCCTGTTTCCCTTAATTTGCCCTGTACCTGCAAGCCAGAAACCAGTCCATTTCCCTGCTCCAGGCTCCACTAATCCTACCCGGCCTTTTTTTTTTGTGTTCACCCCTCATCGAGGCCCCCTGTGCATGCTTCTGCAGGTCCTGATATCCCCTCCTGCCTCGTAATTACCTGGCTTGGATGGCCCCCATGCTCTGTGGCCTTCATGCCTTGGCCCCCATAGCCAATCACCCCTCTTTATTCTGCTCCCCTTGAGTCGCCATCCCCATCTGCTGTTGCACCCTCTTAGGGTTTTTTTTTTTACTGTCTTTTCTTTTTATATGGCCCCCTTGCTAGTATCCATTGTACCCAACCACTCCCGTTCCACTGTCTGCTCCATTTTTTTGGCGTGTGACATCACGCCACGTGGCTAGGCCTCATTCTGCTGCATACTGCTGGCTGGCTCCCTTTAAAAAGCAAAACCACGTTGTATTTGAAAATTCTCCCTTTGAAGCTGCCCTTAATGCTTACACTCTTCTCGGCAGGCTGCCAGCCACTGTCCCACCAGTCACTCACCCTTCCATTCTTAAAACATTTGGCCTGCCCTCTTTGGCATGTGATGTCATGCCACGTGGCCACTCGCATTGCCACTGGCCGGCCTTCCCCGTAGGCCTCCCACTGCCAGGTCTTCCTCCATTATTCTGTCCTGCGACACCCCACCTGGCCTAAATCCCCCCTCTTACTCCCCTTCCCCATCCGATGGAGATTCCCCTTTAATGAGATTTCCCGTTCGGCTCCAAACTTTAGTCCAAATAAACGAGCACCCCTCCGGTGGCCTCCTCAGTAGGCCCCCTGCTATCCCTTCTGTCTCATGTTTTTCAAACCACCCACCCTTCTGTCCCACATTACAGGAAAAAAGTGCCCAGTGCCAAGTCAATGGCTTCTAACTCCTCAATGCTTCTCCTGACTTTTTTTTTTTTGATTCGTCCCCTATCCTGGCTTTCCAGGCAGTCCGCTTGTGCCTGCTCTGCCTCCTCATTTCCCTATGCCGCTGCCTGCCAAACCCCCCACCTATTATTCATGCCTCTTTACTCATTCATCCAATTGCTTGCTCTCCCCCTAACAAGCGTTCTGTCTTCTCACTCCCTTGGGCCACCTCCAGCCCAAAAACACCCCCGCTTGCTGCTTGTGCCTTTGCTCCTGCAATTCTCCGTTCACTCTTATGCTCTGCCAGGCTAAACCATAACTATCACGGTGAACTCCTAATTAAAAGAAAATGCACCTCCTTACTTGATTTACTAGTAAAACCGTCAAGACTCATTAAAGTGCACCTCCACCTTTTATTTACTCATAAAGCCTTCACAATAAAAAACACCAATTTCTTGCACCACAATGCTCTGTAATAAAACTCTGTAATTCTGTCTCCTTGTAGCAATCTCACCAAGGCTTCAGGTGCTTCCAGAAACAGGTTCACTCAGCATTTAAGTAAAACACCAAGCCCTGTCTAATGAGAAATACACACTCAGAATTTCCCAGAAACATTCCCATACAGTTTGCAAGGACCAAAATGTAGTAACATATATATATTTTTTTTAAAAGGGAAACATAGCTGCTAGCTTCCCCCTTTCCCCTGGTTTCCTTACCTGCTGTATGCTAGTGCACAAACCTTTCACTCTAATGCCAATCTGATGTGCTGTAGTTTTCCGTAGATCAAAACTTCTGCAAAAGTGGCTGAACCTCTGCTGTGCTGCCCATTATATACCTCTTTTAGCCCCTCCCCTTCCTGTTTCCTACCTATTGTTCCATCTCCCTGTCCCTCCTCTTCCATTACCCCCTCCCCTCTGAGCACACCATCTCCAGGTAAAGGGAAAGGGTGCACCAGGACAACTTGGTCTGCCCCTTAAGAGCAAACTCCATTTTCAACTATTGGAAAATTGCAAAACTACACACTTGGTACAAGTGAGAATGTATCAATTTCTTCTTACTATTCAACATGACTACAAATAAATGAAGAAAATATTACATTGCATTGTGTTAATTCACAGATCAATATACTGTATAATTATATTCTGTTGTGCAGCCTCCTTTATCCATGTCACAGGAAATTTATAGACAGATACAGATCTTTTTTCTGAAATCTAAGAAAGATTTCCTTCTTCTTGCAGGAATCTCTCAGGGACAGGCTGGTGAACAATTTGGGGGTCTCCTTTGAAAAATCTCCATAACTCTCTTGAGAAGAGAAAGAGAGAGATTGAGAGAGAAGGTATTTGCTGTCTAAGATAATACTGCTAACTGGATTTAAAGGGGATAAGATTTGTTTTGGTAATTGGTAGCTTCTTTATAATGTTCTAATTTAGAAATGCAATTCATAACTCAAAACTATCCATATTTAATTGACCATAACCAAATATCAATGTAAAAAACTGTTTTCCGAGTTATTCTTTTTTAATGACAAGATTCTGTATGTTCTCTACATGAAATCAGTAATTTAATGTTCACTATGTTATGGAGAAGACAATGCAAGAGCTGTTGACCAGTACAGTACATTGTTGCAGTAGGAGTTCTGTACACAACCTGACATAGTCAGAACTCTTATTTTCTGCTTCCCTGAAGAGAATGGTACAGAATATTATCATAAATGCAAAACAAAGCAAAATACATTGTTACATCTTTTATTCAGGGACTGTTATGTATCTCTGTTTTGGAGGGGTCATCCTACTGAAAATGGAACATTTCATATATTGTAGATACTAACTCAAAATAATTTCCTGAAATCTTTAGGTAGTTTTTTTTTGTTAATAAAGTCTTGTCATAAGAAGTATTACATTAAAATGAATTGATCACAATAATATTTCTCCATGGATTTCCAAACAATTCTAAGATTCTTACATATATGTTTAGGATGTCAGAAAAAGAGAAGCAAATTGGATAAATGCCATGGATTTTATCCTGGGTTCACATAACTTTAGTTTGAAACAATACCCATTTCATGTTCTGCCCATCACATTGTCAGTCACATATATATATATATATATATATATATATATATATATATATATATTAGAGGCAAAAACTCCATTTAGTGCATTAGTTAAGGTTGTTCCACAGCGACAAAAGTGAGAAATTCAGTGTTAGGGTTGAAACCACCCTTGGCCCCCACCCACCCTCCAACCAGCATTGGGGTGCACATTGGGATCATCAGCCCTAACTCTCACCCCATCACATGTGTAAAGCAGCAGAAGTATAGGAGAAAGGGTGAGAGTTAGGACCCACTATCCCAATGCGCACCCCAATGCCGGTTGGGGTGGTGGGGTCCAAGGGTGGTTTTCAACCCTAACACGAATTTCCTCACTTTTGTCGCTGTGGAACAACCCTAACTAATGCATTAAATGGAGTTTTTTGCCTCTAATTTCCCTTCTTTTTGAGAATAATAACGAGAAATAGTGAATGTAATGCAGCAGGCGGGAGCGCTGGGCCTCGGTCGGGCCTCAGGCCCCGGCCACGTGATGTCTTGAGGCATAGTAACAGGAACAGCAACACAAACAGAAGCACTAACAATGGCGCACATGGTAACACAAGCGTGAATGAGAACAGAAAGGGTAACGCACAAGGTGGCGTAGACGGGAACGGTCTGCCACGTGATGTGTTGTCACATAGTAACATGGTGTCTGCAAACGGAAATGTCAATGGGCATGGTGACGCAAAGTGAAACAGAAAGAGAAACAATACTGTAGACACAAATGGCAAAAAATAACAGAAACGCAAGCACAAATGAAAACTCAAAGGATAACGCACATGGTGGCGCAGACGTCAACGGTAAGTGAAATGGGTACGGAACCGCAAGTGAAAAGAGCAACAGTAACATTAATGTAAGTGCACAGGCTGGTTTTCCCCAAAACCCGCATAGAGAAAGACAGTGATTACAAATAATGTATGCATAATAATGAGTATCGGAGCAGAAAATGAGAACTTGGAATACTAAATACGTTATATCTCAGGAACCATACGACGTAGAAAAAAATTTAAAAGTCGTATGATTTACAACTGTCCTAGCTAATTTTGCACTTAGCCCCCAATTTTCCAACAAAAAGTACATATCTCGCACCGTTTCCGAGATACGGGCCCTGAAAGGCGCAGCGAACGCCGTAATGTTATCCTATGGGGAAAAAAGAGAAGTTCAGAGTGCCATAACTTTGCCTCCCTATAATATTTTTTCACCAAACCACTGAAAGGCACATATGTGGGCTGTTGGCTGTCCTACCTCCAAATTTCAGGAAAAAAGACCAAACCGTTATTTTGCAGCAGGGATCCAAAGGATTTCTGTAATGTGTCGGGTGCCGTAATGTTATCCTATGGGAAAAACCGTCAACTTTGGAGTGCCGTAACTTTGCTGTCATGTAATATTTTTTTCAATACAACACTGAAAGGCACATCTGTGACATGTCAGCTCCGTTCCCTCCAAATTTCAGCCCAAAACTCCAAACCGTTCTTTTGCAGCGCAGTGCCAAAAAATCGCTGTCACTTTCCCACAGATGGAAAACTACACAATAGCAATTGCTTGAAAGCTTTTCTAAAAGTTCGACACTTTCATTGAGCATGAAAGTAATTTGCGAAAAGTACTTTTTCAAAAATTTGAAAACACACATTTCTGGGTGTGTTTACCACAAAATAAAGACATGGCAAGCATCCTCAGGGTTCGACTAGGTGAATACAAAAAGAATTAGGTTGCTAGACGGTCCCAAATTTAAATGCCAACCATTTTTCTGATCACCAACTGAAAACAAAATGGCCGATTTGCGAAAGTAACAGGCCTATTTGAGAAAGTAAAAATGCATTTGCAACACTGTCGAACTTTTTGTTAACTTTTCCCATTGACTTATAATGGGAAACTGTTTTTTGAATAACTTTTGAACCGTTTAATATTTTTTCATGAAATCTTCAAAAGACACATCGGAGACCCCAGCCACATGTTCCCTGAAGATTTTGGGCCGGTCGGCACAAACCGTACGACCTGTAGGCGCGACCGTAGAATTCCAGAATAAGCATAAATGCGTGCACAGATCACGCTTAATAACTCCACAGCCATATATCTGACCAGTATGAAACTTGGCAGATCCCAAGGCCTATGGTTCTTGATCATGTATTCCAAATTTCATCCAAATCCGTGAAAGGGTTGCAAAGTTATTAAGGTGCAAAGTTTTGGGGTTTAACATAGAAATGGCTCCTCTACCATAATATACATATGTATGTGTGTATATATATATATATATATATATATATATATATATATATACACACTTGTGTGTATAACAGACAGATGCAAATCAGATGCAATAATTGGTAGGGGGGCTTAAATGGATAGTGTTATAAATTATTGAGAATAACACCCCCTCTCCATCAGAACAAGAGCAGCTGTTTCTCAGTGTATTTATCCTGTTGTGTCCCAAAGTGTCTTATTACACCAGCTTTTGGATTGCTTTTGAGGCTCTAGTGATTACCTGAAAGCAGTATATTGCAGGATATTTTGACCCTTCTAGTTGTTAAGTAAGGATTGTTCAGACAACATATATATATATATATATATATATATATATATATATAGAGGCAAAAATCCATTTAATGCATTAGTTAGGTTGCCCACAGCGGGTGAGTGGTGTTTTGGGTTGAAAGCCTCTGGGCCCCCTGCCACACCTCAACTGGCATTGGGGTTGCCGACCCTAACTCTCACCCCATCAGATGTGTGAAGAAGCAGAGGTATAGTAGAATGGGGTGAGAGTTAGGACCAACAACCCCAATGTGCACCCCAAAGCTGGTTGGGGGTGTGGACGGGGGGGTCCTGGGGGGCTTTCAACCCTAACACCAAATTTCCTCACTTTTGTCACTGCATTAAATGGAGTTTTTTGCCTCTAATTTCCTTTTTTTTTTTGAGAATGATAACGAGAAATAGTGAATGTAATGTGGTGGCAGGAGGGCCCGTCACATAGTAACATTATGCCCGCAAACGAAAGTGGTAATGCGCATGGTGATGCAAAGCGAAGCAGAAAGAGAAACAGTACTGTAAACAGAAATGGTAAAAATAACAGAAATGCAAGCGCAAATGAAAATGCAAAGGATAACGCACATGATGACATAGACGTGAACGGTAAGTGAAATGGGTACAGAACCGCAAGCTGAAACGGTAATGGTAACAGCAATGTAAGCGCACAAGCTGGTTTTCCTCAAAAGCTTCATAGAGAAAGACAGTGAGTTCAAATAATGTATGCATAATAATGGGTCTCGGAGCAGAAAATGAGGAGTTGGAATACTAAATTGCTTATATCTCAGGAACCGTACGACGTAGGAAAATAATTTAAAAGTCATATGATTTATGACTTTCCTGGCTAGTTTTGTACTTAGCCCTGATTAGGGTGCTAAGCATTTTTCTGATGAAAAGTCGGTATCTCGTACCGTTTCCGAGATACGGGCCCTGAAAGGTGTGGCGAATGCCGTAATGTTTTCCTATAGGAAAAAAAGAGAAGTTTGGAGTGCCATAACTTTGACTCCCTGTAATATTTTTTCACCAAACCAGTGAAAGGCATATCTGTGGGTCGTTGACTTTCTTCCCTCCAAATTACAGCCCAAAAGACCAAACCGTTATTTTGCAGCAGGGCACCTGTAATGCAGCGGACACCGTAATGTTAACCTATGGGGAAAAGCGTCAACTTTGGAGTGCCATAACTTTGCCATCATGTAATATTTTTTCAACAAAACATTGAAAGGCACATCCGTTAGATGTTGGCTCGTTCCCTCCAAATTACAGGCCAAAACGCCAAACCGTTCTTTTGCAGCAGGGTGCCAAAGAATTGCTGTCATTTTCCCACAGCCTAGAAAAGTACTATCAAACTTTGCAAAAGCTTTCGCAAAAATGTGTAACACTTTCATGAGTGCGACAGTACTTTGTGAAAGTACTTTTTCCAGAAACTTGAAAAACATATTTCTAGGGTGTTTAACCTCAAAATAAAGACATGCCTAGCATCCTCAGCGTCCGACTAGGTAAACACAAAAAGAATTTGGTTGCAAGAGGGTACCGAATTTAAATGTCAAGCATTTTTCTGATCACCAACTGAAAACAAAATGGTGGATTTGCGACAATAAAAGGGCCATTTGCGAAAGTAAAAACTGCATTTGCGACACTGTCAAACTTTTTGCTAACTTTTCCCATTGACTTATAATGGGAACTTGTCTTTTGAATAACTTTTGAACCATTTAATATTTTTTCATAAAATCTTCAAAAGGCACATCAGGGACCCTGGCTGCACGTTCCCTGAAGATTTTGGACTGGTCACACAAACCGTGCGACCTGTAGAGATGACCATAGAATTCAAAAAAAGTGTAAATGTGCACACAGATCACACTTAATAACTCCACAGCCATATACCTCACCAGTACGAAACATGGCAGATCCCAAGGTGTATGGGTCTTGATCATGTGTTCCAAATTTCAGGCAAATCTGTTGAACGGTTGCAAAGTTATTAAGCTGCAAAATTTTAGGTTTAACATTTAAATGGCTCCTCAACTCCTAACTATGGTAGCACTGCTGTGCTACCATCATATATATATATATATGTATATATATATATATATATATATATATATATATGTATATGTATCTATATGTGTGTGTGAGTGTGTGTGTGTGCGTGTGCATGTAATACATACACACAGAGTCCATTTGTATAGTTCAATGGGATAGCAGTATGTTTTTGTTGAACACAGTGTGTTTGAATATAATAAGACGTACCCTTTAGACCTTACCTTGAAGTGTGAGGAGCACAGCCAAAGTGAATTTGCTGGGAATAACAATGTGCTATCTCACAGCCTCTTGAACATAACCCAGCTGGGCTCAGCATTCTCCATCTGGAATGGGAATGCAGGCTGTCTCCCAACTCCCAGATACATGAAGGGACTTGAATTGATCAGTGACCAGTAGTTCATGGCTCACAACCCAACAGCCCCTGCAACTCTTCTTCCTGAGTCCAGCATGCTCTGCCCTGTAAGCACCAGTGGCCTGTGGAGTTCACTTCACCATTTGCCATAGAGTTCCAACTGGAGGATAAGCTAGTTCCAACGTTCTTAGGAGGGCTGTGCTGGTCACCATATGGGGAGTCAACGCACATCCCCAGATTGCTGAAAAGGGGGAGTTGGATGGGTGGTGTGTTCTGGGTATGGGCAGGGTGGATGGAGGATGCTGGACCACCAATGTTTGTGGGTTCATTTGTTAACTGGCATGAGGTGGGTGGGGGTAGGGGTACCACTGGACACCTGGGATATTACAGGTAACACTGGATAAGAGATCAGGAGGAGAATGTGCCATTAGCCACCAGGAATAGGGTGTAGTATGTGGGATGGGGACCAGGGCAGGGATGCCATTGGACTCCAGGGATGGGGGAAATATTTGGGACAGATGCTTGGTGGGTGGGGGGTGCTACTACTCACCAGGGAAACATTGACACTAACTGTGAAAGGAGTTCAGAGGGTGGGAGTGCCACTAGACACCAAGGAGAAGTTGATAGTACCCAGGATGGGTGCTTGGAGGGTTGTGGTGCCACTAAACACCAGGGAAAACTTGCTACAAACTGGGATGGGTGCTCAGAGGTTGGGGTGCCACTGGACACCAGGAAGAGTTAAATTGAGGTGGAATGGTACAGAAGGTCATTACACCTCCTTAGCCTGCCAGCATTTTCACATTCTCACTACACACATACTTGTGCTAAAGACTCTCCTGCCAGCCTCCGCATAGTCCAAATTGGGAATTTTATTCAAATTAGGTGACACCTGATGTGATAGAATTGCACCCCATTCCCTCTAACAGCTAATCTGTGTGTACTGTTGCTCTCTTAATCCTCAACTCTCCAATCAGGCATAGGCACGCTGGTCCCTTTAAACTGAGAACACTTACTCAGCAGTTTCCTTTTTGCTGTCATTTTGTTGTGGGGCTGAGAGTGAGCCAGCTGAAACAGCTTCCCACTGTGGAGACTGATCACCAAGGGAGAGACCCTGATTCAACTTCCTCTCTCTCTCTTTCCCTCAAGATACTCAGCCTGTCACCACGGACCATGACCCTCACCACCAGGGCCACACACCACTACTAGCACTGAACTAAATACTGCAGTTGTGCTCTGAAAAGAACTACATTAAGTAATATATATATGACTAAGGGAAAGACCTACCACTCGATCCAACTCCTGCAGAGACTGTGACCATTACCAGACTGCAACCCTGATGTGCCAATAAAAACATTCACATTTTTTTAATGAAAGTATCCTCGGCTTGTTTGCAGAGCTGAGCAGTGAGCACTTTGCTCAGAATTGAGTTGGATGCTCTTCCCTTCCCTGCTGTATGACTAGGAAGTCCAGCTAAGTCACCACTGACTGAATGGATGAAGGAGAGGGCTTCACTCCAGTCCTATACAACGTGCTTGTTGATCCATGCTTGATCTGTACTCTTGAGCAAGTTAATAGCTTGACAAATCAAATTGTTTTTTTTCATCTCTGTGACTCTGTGGGTGCTGCCAAGTAAGAAATGGGAAGGGACAGACAGACTGGCTGCACAGTGCTTGAGTGGATCCTGTTTATGTTTTGTGGCAGAGCTGTTATTTTGGGGAGGGCAGGGTGGCTATATGGGGTTCAAGTCAGTGGGACCTCCCATCTCCTGTTTGTGGTTTGTGCTCTTTTGTTGGGGGGGCTATCTAGGGCTCAGCTTGGCCCTCCTACTGTACATGCTGTTTTCCTTTGAGGGGGAGGCAGACTTGCATAAAGGGCTCCAGTGGATCCTCCTGTTTGTGCTGCTGGCTCTACTGTCTTGTGATGATTGTGGTTAAGGAGGGCAGTCATTTAGAAAAAGTTTAATTTTATTTGTTTCAGTAGTTATGAAAAAAATGTGAAATACACCTTTTTTTGGTTACTTTTAGTGATGCACTATGTGCAATATGAGTCTTTTCCCAGGAACTAGGGTTTCACCTACTCAGAAATCTTAATTTAACCCCTGGACACCAGGGAACATTTAGTAGAACTGTGGCAGATGTTCAGGGGTGGGCAGTGCTGCTAGACACAAGGGCTCAGTGTCAAATCTACAGGATGGGTGATCTGGGGATAAAGTGTGCCACAAGTCACCAGGGAGCTGTCTGACAGTCACAGGATGAGTGAACAGGGGCAGAGGGCTGCAATGCAGCCATCCTGCAATTGGTAGTGTAGGAGCACAGGCTTAGTGCCTAGGTAAGTAAAGGTTTTATGAGGTAATAAATAGTGCCACTTTGGGTGCTTTTACTGCCAATGCAAACCTCTAAAATTGATGGTGCACCCATATGCAGTAGGCGACCCCCTTATTTGCCTAGCTTAAGTGTTATGTTAGTGCCTAAGTTCTAATGAATTTAGCCCACTCTACAGGGGCCTCGGAATGTAGACCCCACTCCAAAAATGTATGCAAACCCAGATAGTGAAGGCAAAACCCATTAATGTTGGTGCTAATTTTTGAATATCTGGCTCAGATGTGTTAGATGCCAGCCAAAAATTCATTTATAGTGGTCATTTGTTAAAGGTGAAATCCAGTTAGGATTCAAGTTAACATCACAAGAGTAGTAAAATAGGTGTTAGGGTTTCATACCCCAACTCCCCACCACCCCCAAAAAACATAATCATATTGCAGTCAGTGGTTCCAGCAGCAAGATATGTCTTCGAATGGAGAGTGGAGCTTCACTGTGGGACATGATCAGGTGAGTGGGGTTGTGTGGGGGTGAGGTGTGATTGGTGTACAGTGGGAGGTGGGTGTGGGAATCACATTGGTAAGGGACTGTTTTCTTTTTTTTGGGTACTGTGAGAAAAAAGGGGTGAGAAACCAAAAAATGGTCTTGCAGCACAGAAGTTTTGGTGTTGTATCAGATTTACAGTGCCCTTGTAGTCCTACCTATGTATTGTTTGTTGCATGAACACCAACAAATATAAACTACAAATGGGGTTGTGCATGTATTGAACTGATTGATTTTTGTTTTTATTTAGTAAACTTTATTAAAATGTGTTTTCCAACAGTAGAAAAAACAAAAGAACAAAGTCCAACACCCAGTATAGAGCATGGTCCAATATGTACATGGAAAGACTGGAAGAAAGTAAAACTAAAAATGACAGCAACCTTCCCTCCCCACCCCATACCACTCCCTCCCTCTCATCTGCAACCCTACTAAGCTATATACCCTCAAAGCAGGATAGGCACCTTTCAATTTCACAAAGGACAAAAAGGCAAAGGACCAGAGTGAGATCAGGGGGTCCTTGGGAGCCCCAGAGGGACAATAAAGTATAGAGTGACTCCCAAGTGTGGGAAAAAAGCTGTGGTCTGTTTTACGTTAATGAAATGTGTTTCTCCAGTTGGATAGCCAACAGGATTTCATGGTGCTACTCTAAGAAGGTTGGGGGAGCATCGTCCTTCCAATGTCATAACATAACAATCTTAGCCATGGCTGCCACAAGAGATAAGTGGGCTTTCCTGACATTAGGGGTGCCAGGAGGAAAAATAGCCAATAAGCAACAGTCAGGGATAAAAAGGTCATCCAAAACCAAAAGGGGGCCATGGGCTTGGTGGATGGCATGCCTAAAAGGCCAAATATTAACACATTCCCATAACATATGAAAAATAGAACTGGGGACCTCTCAGCCCTGAGTGTACAAAGGTCAAGGTAATTTACCCATCTTATACAGCTTTAGTGGGGTGAAGTACAAATCGTGCATGATGGTAAATTGCACTTATCAGAGCTGATCCTGCTTTATAAATCTATATAACTTTCTCCAAAAGGCCCTCCAATGCTCCTTATCATTTGACAATTGGATGGCGTGGACCCAATAATAACAAATCCCAGTAGGGAAATGTGGGTCTACAGACTGAAAATGCTTATAGAGCATGGACAACAAGTGGACCTGTACAGCAAGGGACAGGAGGGCATCTACCCCATCTAACTGAGTCAGATGCCAGGGTTTACAATCCAAAAAGGCAGTCACCACAACTCTAATCTGAAGGTTTTAACTGAGCCTGCAGAATCTGGAAGGGAACTAACCCATCCACATGAGAAATGTCATCCAGCGTGCAAGTACTCAATTGGGGGCAAAAAGAAGATAAAATGGAGTTGCCATCTATTTTAAAAAGAGGGTTATTGAACACTGGCTGGAAGGATACCATAATCCAAGACAGAGACAAATAAGATTGCAATTGCACCCAGGCTCTAAGAGACCACTCAATGGGGGTGGCCACAGAGGACGGGGCAGCTGGGAGTGCCTAAGCTAGAGCAGACTGTTAAGAGAATAACCCACCCTATCAGCAAAAGCCCTCTCAATATCCAACCAGAGAAGATTATATGCAGAGGGACCAGACTTGAATGACCCCTGTACTCCACCAAAAGAACTTACTGGCATGCTGGGCACCATAGTATAAGAGTGACGAAGGGAGAGATAAACCTCCATTTATCTTGGGAGCAGCCATCTTAATATAGGCTTTTTCAAATAGCTGAGGCTCTCCAGAGAAATAAATTGAATAACCACTGCAAACAGGAAAACCAGTCCTTAGGGAGATGAAATCCAAGCATCCCTAGCAATATCTTGCCCCACCCATAACAGGTGGGGCAAGACATTCATCTTGATGATGTTAACTCTCCCCCATAAGGACAATGGGAAGGTGGACCATCTGTCTAGGTCAGAGTTAATCATATCAATAAGCCTAGAAAAATTCTCCTTAGCCATGGTTAAGGTTAACTGAATGGAAAATCTTGACCCCCAGTTATGTTAACACCCGTGGCTCCGATGAGAGACCCTGATTTAGGGTGTCCTGCTTGATGACCAAACTGTTAAGAGGAAAAACCTTTGTCTTAGAAATATTCAGTTTATAGAATGAGACCCTGGAGAAAATGGAGATCTCTTGAAGTAGAGCTGGGATAGATACCAGGGGGGTCCTCCACATGTAAGAGCAGGTCAGTGGTGTATGCAGACAGGATATAGTGCGAACCCACTACCTGAATACCTTTGAGATCAGTCAAGATGCATAAATGCCAAATGAGTGGCTCCAAATAAAAATTAAATAGAAGGAGAGATGGGGGCACCCTTTGCCAAGTGCCACATTGTAAGGGAATGGAAGCGGAAAGGTGACGTTACACCAGATGCGGGCAGATGGAGTGGTGTACAGAAGTTGCACCCACTTAATAAAATCCAAAGGAATTCCAAATCTATGGATGGTGGCAAACAGTTAGTTTCATGCCACCCAATCGAAGGCTTTTTCCGCATCTAGAAGAACCAAGACTACTGAGGACTTGCTCTCCCTGTATGAGGCAAGCTTGTGCAAGAGTTTTCTGAGATGATCCCCGGAAAACCAACATGACATAAAATCTACCTGCTCATGTCCAATGACAGGGCCCATGACAGGACCTTTCAGGATAGCCAAAATTTTAGAGAGAACCTTTAATGTCTGAATTCAAGAGGGAAATGGGATGGTAACTCTCTGGTAGCAAAGGGTCTTTACCAGGCTTTGGTATAAGCATAACCAAGGCCTCCAGAAAGCTGGGTCACCCATCCCATTCTCGAACCAGAAATTAAAGACCTCTGCAAGCAAGGGTGCAACCTCAGAAATACAGGCTGTATAAAAATTGTTAGCCCATCAGGCCTGGGTACCTTATCCTGTGGTAGATGTCGAATAGCTCCCTCCACCTCTGCCACAGTAATAGGAATACCTAGCAAGGACATCTTCAGGGGGGATAGAGTTGGGAGAGGGACAGAGTCCAGAAAAGCCATAATGATTTCCAGAGAGAGGTCTAGGGCTGGGTCAACTGTGTACAGACTTGTGTAATAGCTACAAAAAACAACAGCCATCTCCTTGGGATTAGTGACCACCAGGGCTTCAGGGTGAGGCCATATTCCTGGGATAAATTTAACCATTTCAGCCTGCCACAGCCTCAGGGTAAGAAGCTTCCCAACCTTCTCTCCAGTGTCCAGATACCTCATCCTGGTATGGTGGAGAGCTAGCTCAGCTTTTTGAGCAAGGATTTCCATATACTAGGAGCAAAGGGAGTGCAGCCTAGCCCACTCTGTATCTGGTGAAACATGGGACAAAGAGCCTTCCAAATAATGAATGTCACTAAGAAGCTGCTCAAGTTTAAGCTTGATGTATGAACTCCCCCCTGAATGCACATTTAAGGGCTGCTCAGAGAGAGTCTACCTGCTGAACTGAGCCCCTATTGAGATCCAGGAAACTGGATACAAATTCTGGACATAAGAAAAGGTGTCGGGGCATGCAACAACTGAGCACTGAGATGCCAAAGGGAATCTCGCCGCAAGCCTTTACCCAGTAAGTACTGGATCCCATTACGGGAATGGTCAGAGATAACCCTAGGGTGAATGTCTGCTGAAAGTATGCAACAAGCACTTACCAGGAAATAAAAATCCTGGAAAAAGTCTTGTGGGGCAGTGAATAAAAGGAATACTGTCACACTGTAGGGTTGAACACACACCAGATGTCATCCAGGCCAACCCCTTCCATCAGGTTGCACAGTGCCCGTTAGCATCAGAGCGGTTCATGTCTGACTGGAAAACTGTATTCCAATCACCCCCATCAATATAGGTGAAGGAGGGTCCAAAACCAAGAGGGGAATAAACTGGGTGAAAAAAATGGGGTGAGTTTGAGTTTGGACCATATACTGAGATGATCACTATGGGGTAGAGACCAGTGGTCCTTTGAACAATAATATATCACCCTGCAAGGTCCCAAAGCTCCTGATTGAGTTGAAATGGTATTGATTTTGCAATCAAAATGACTACCCCCCCACATTTGGAGGAGACCTCAGACCCAAAGGCTGACCAACCCACTCCCATCTGAAAAAGGGGACATCGTCCCGGTGAAGGTGGTATTCCTGTAGGCAGGCTACCCCAATCTGCAACAGTTTTAGGTGACACAAAATCATTGAGCGTTTGCACCAATCCTGAGCTCCCTTGACATTCCAGCTAGTAAAACAATGCAGTCCACTCATAGCTTAAACAGTCCCAAAAAACTGAAGCCGGGATAGAAGGAGGGACCATGCCCATACCAGCAATACCATAATAAGACCAGGGCCACAGGTGAGTACCCTCCCAAACCCTCCCCCTGATCCCCCGCAAAGATCCCCCACACCAACCATCCCCCCATAAAAACACCCCCAAATAATTGTGTAAGAAACAAAAAATGAAGTACCCCCTGCCCCAGCCTACACACCAATATAATCCCCCTCTATCAAACCCCAACAGAAACTTAGCAAATAATCCTAAAGAACAACAATAAACAAAAACAACCCCCAGTCCTAGTGACCGACCTCCTAAAACATACTCATCCATGATGATTAAACTCCCTCACTACCCAAGACCCCCCCCACACACACACCTCTATGGTAATACTAAGCTAATACAGGTAACAAACCAACTTGTTAAATAGTGGGTAGATGAATGAAAGAAGAACTTTAATAACCCCCACTGAGTTGACCTCTAAATAAAATAGTATAGATACTCATAATTAGGGACTGTACTAGAACCCCGAATACAAAGATCTAAATGTCCCAGTTAAACACTGCACAAAAATGTGATAAGAAAGTCAAAGCAATATAGCTTATATATCTTGACCAGATAGATATAATCCCAACAATATTAAACACAAAGTTATTGCCCTATGCAGCATACAAATTAGCGCTGGAAAAAAATAACTAGGGCTGCAGTGTAAAAACAGTGTTTGAAGATCAACAGGGAAAAGAAATGGTACCCAGGTGAATAATGAGTCCAGCATAAACCAGGTACAGAAAATGTATACCAAATGCCACAAAAGTCAAGTAATTGAGTTTGTATCAGTCTTCCAGTATTTGGGGGTCTGGGTTGATGACAGGCTCACATTCTCTATCGACATTGAAAACCTTACCAAAAGACTAAGACAAAGACTTGGTGTATTCTTTCACATAAAGCATCTACTAACACAGAAGGCTAAAAAATGTCTCATACAAGCAATGTTCATACCGCTCCTAGACTACACAGATATCCTGTATGGTCATGGGACTAGTGCAGCTTTAGGGAAACTTGACACCCTCTAACATAAGACAATTAGATTCATCACAAATGCATCATATTCCACTCATCACTACACCCTCTACTCTATGCTTGGCTGGTACGCACTTAGTTACAGATGGCATAAAAACGCTATCCTTTGGACACTTAGAGCATTGAAAAATATGCTTCCTAAATATATCTCTGACTGTCTACCTCTGCCAACTAGGGAATTATCTTCTAAGAAGCCTTTCATATACCTCTCTTGTCATTACTAAGGTAAATACATGTTTTGGCAAAGCAGCCATAAGTCACTTCCTACCTGCCATTTGGAACACTGCAAAAAACCTTAAAAATAGTCCTCCCAGTGAAAGTACCCTTCTACAAAACTTTCTTTGCTGCAACCTTTAAAGAAGTATGCAACTGCCGTCATTAGTTAAACTGCACTGGAGCTCTTCCTCTTCTCCCAGTGCCCAGCTCTCCTATGGCTTCTACTATCTGGAATTTGTGGACGCAGGGTGGCATGTTATCTTGTATTAATTGACTCATGCAAACATATGTATTGTTGTAAAACCGTGTTCCTCTCTCTCTCTTGAATATGTTGTACAAACTATAACCTAATTTGCAAGCTTGTATTGATTATATCATGTATTATATGCTCAACAAGCTATACTAATTATATCCTATGTGTAAGATTGTATTTATTGTGTCCTACATATACGTTCATCTACTTTTTTGTATACCCATATCTGTACCAGGTCAACCTTGCAAATGAGTTATCTCATGGTGTTTTCACATGGCTAAATAAAGATTGATCCATTGATTTACTCCAGAGGGAGTAGGAAACAAAGGTAAGAAGGTTCTAAAAGTAGCGGGTTGGCAAAATGGTGAAAACAACAGGGCACACCACTTCAGATTGTCCTCCAAATGCACTCACCAGTAAATGTGCGTGAGCCAGCCAGACAGTCCTTACTGATCCATGATGGTAAATGAAAGCTGTAGTTGCTGACATCACAGTGAAGTCATTGAAGGGCAGGAAGGTAAATAATAATATTAAAAGTCCATACAGCTAACCAGGGGGAATGAAAGGCAATGCACTCCTTTAAACAAATCCACATAGTTCTGAAACAGCCACATGCCAGACAGTAAACCAATGCAAAGCATTGAGAGACCAATCAGTAAGGGAGTGTCTCAAAAAACCCTGACTAAGCTTCCAACAGTTCCGATAGAGCTCAGAAGAAACAGAGACCAGGCACAAACAACCAGGAAGATTCCAGAGGCATTTAAAGCCAAAACTGTAGGCACTTTCTGATGAAGAAGAAGACCTCACTTAAATCTGAGAACAGCTTTTTGAGGTTAGTGGCAATCTGCTCAGGGGTTTCCATAAAGATCCATTTACCTGCATGCTGCACCTGCAGAACTGCGAGGTATCAAATCCTGAACGGTTTAGCTGCAGCAATAATCTTGGAGACCAATGGGTGCAGTGAAGACCTTTTCACCTAGACAGATGGAGACATGTTTTGGATGATACACAGGTGGTGTCCTTCCCAGAGCAATGCCTTTAACTCCCTGGTTTTGGACAAAATATCCTGTTTGTGCAAGAAGCTCAGCATCTGACGATAAATGGCCCGGGGGCTGGGGACCCAGAGGTGGTGATGGTCTAATGAGTGATGAGCCCTCTCCACAACATAGAGTGGCCCATTAGAAGAAGGGCCTACCACCCTATCACAAAATTTTTGAGCAAACACAAACAGATTGACACCTTCCTCGTTCTCGGGGTAACCAAAGAAGACTAAATTATTGTTTCTGATCCTCCCCTCAAGGTCCTCCAATTTGCCCTCAACTTTATGGAGCTTCTGATGAAGAAAGGCAATCTCTTGGTCTAGCCTGCCCCTCCAGTCTTCCATGGAGAAAATGTGTGCCTCAGAATCAGAAACCCTCCATGCTAGAGTATCCAAGGTGGAGAGGAGCCATTGTAGTTCCTTGGAAATGGCAGTAACTGCTGATTGGAAGGGTTTCATCTCTTCAAGGAATCTTTCTTCAGTTAAAGCAGTCCCTTGCATGGCTGATTTGGAGGAAGCAGCACCCTGCTGCTTAGAGCATTTTGAGTTCTTCTCGTTTTTGGATGTTGATGGTGGTGTATGATGTAGAAGCAGGGTTTTCATCTCTGCATCCATCGCTCCGACAAGTAAACTTCACCTTCAACAGCAACTGATGATCCTCTATCCGAGAGGAAATATGGCTTGACAGGTAAAAGCTTCCAAATTGTAAAATAAATGCAGAAATGTAAAGTAGTGGAAGAGGAGGAGAAGCAGGCAGGAGATGTACACTCCTAGGCAGCCATCACATAACCCTGAATTGATTGATTTTTACTGTATGGTTATTTTGCACTTTGTTAAACAAAAATGGTGGAGAACTTAATTCTTTAGGAATGTGCCCTCATAAATATAACATAGCTGACGAGCCTAAAGACATGCAGTAGAGAGGCACTTTTAAAATGTAGAATGCATTTAAATATTGACAACCCTGTTCTTTTTTGTTGTCTATGAATTCCTTCTGTTTATGACATGTGCAGAGATTATGTGAAAGTTAACACACTGAATTTTGAAATCTCCTTAACTTGTATTCATAGATTAATATGATATACAAATATATGTATGAACATAGTATAAATGGTGGATGTGCTTGACAGCCATGAGATCCACCTCTGATGAAGACCTTGATAGTGTTGAAGCAGTAGGGCTCTGGATCCTAGATGGTTTCTCTAACTTACCACAATAAAGTACTTTACTTTTCCAAAAATTTCTGCCTGGAGTAGAGGTGGATTTGAATGCTGACTTCCTTGACAGAATTCTGCGAAGCAGGCTAGCTGCCCTGTTCTGCACCACTCCCAGACTTTGTGCATGACTTATCTCTCCTTTTGTGAGCAAGTCACCAAACCTATCAGCACTTTAGTCCACCCACTGGATAAAACTGGTACTGCACCAGAGATAGGCTATTAGGAGTAAATAAATTGTGAAATGGTTTTATAAATTATTATATTGTAATAACTGGTCTCCATTTTTCCTATAGGAAAAGCTGTTCATAATTTGCCATCGTAATCCATGAGTTATAACAGCGAACGTGCAACAGCTTTCCCTATGGGAGGATCATGCTCACTACTATACTTGCTGCGCAATTCCACACAAAAATGTTTAGCCATAAAAATATCTGCAAACAGAAATCCAGTGGCTCTCTTCGTTTTCATTTGAACTCATCACATCCCATCAGTGTAGATGAAGTCAGGAGCCTAAAAAATGAAAATTAAAATAGCACTACTCTCTCTCTCTCTCTCTCTCTCTCTCTGTCTCTCTCTCTCTCCTTACTAAAGAAACCACAAAGACCACCAACACTGAACACCTAGTTTGCATAGCTCCATGGAACCATGGTTTTCTTTAACTTCACAAATCTTAATAAAACAATGAAATAGAATATTTTTGAACTGAAACTTACAGCAGTTTTTTTTTCCTTTTTGCAGTTTATTTTTTTTTCTTAAAAAACAAAGCAGTTTTCAAATTTCTGTTTATTACAGCAAAGGTTTGTACTGTGGCAGGGCAAATACAAAAGCAGAGACCAGGAATTACATAAAACAACACATGGGGTAGAGTAAACACAAATTGTATGCACTCCCTCAGTGTGGAATCTTTGATAAACCCCTTTGGGCATCTATTAAGCATCCCAGATCTCAGGTGTGCATACAATTCTTGTTATGCGTCGCCCTCCATGTATTATTCCACGTATTGCAGAGTTTGCTTTCCATAGTCATATGTCTATGCAGAGCTGACCAATTTTTGACAAACAAAACTCTTCACAATCCTTCCCTACCATTTCCAAAATCTTCATACTGCAAGAAACATAATAGGTTGATATGCTTAAAGTGTCAAACACAATTAGCTATGCATACAGTGGTTTAGGATGTTTTTCCTATAGTGAAATAATCTGTAATTTTGCACAGAGAGAATTTGTGGTTCAAGAAATTTAAGCTATAGTTACAATCAACCCAAATTACTGCATCAAAATTAGACCACAACATGGAAAGAACTGTATGAATGTATACAATCTCTCCCTTTATTGTTATGTAGTAATATGTGTTGTTATGTAGCACCACTGAAATGCAAAGGGGTGGTACAGTGTGTATATTGAAAGGGGTAGTTGGTGGAAGAAAGAACAATGCAACAGTCAGATGTATGAACACTTGTGTTTTGGCCAAGCATTGTTGAAAGGGAGAGGGGGATTGGGGGTGCCCGGAAGGTTGTACTTCTGAACTTTGGGAATGAGTTGAAGTAAATTGTAAGAAAAAAAAGGCTATAAAAATCTTAATGGTGGAGATGGTATCCCATGTATGTGAAAGTGAGAGAACAGTGCAAGAATGTGCAGTCCAGTAATGTGAGTTTATTGAACTGTGTGTGCAAGTATTTATAAAAGTGGAAAAGAGAAGTAGCCTTGTTATATCTAGCCTAATGCTGAACTGACTCAAATCAATAATAATTAATACATTTTCAACCATTTATTAGTTTTGCTTTAGTTGAAATTTTCACATGCAAATGACTTTGTTAATCTCTTCTAGGACAACTGACTGCAAACTAATTCTTAACTTTTTTGCCAGCTATTCCTTTGTTGTTCTGTCTCATATCTAAGGATTAACTAGTCCTCATTAATTATTAGTTTGCCATTGATTTATTATTAGTTGAGATCCTGTAATGATCATTTATTTTCAATCAATACTCAACTTGACATCTATCCCAAATGTACTGTATAATGCATAATTATCAGTTAAGAATAATTAATTCCTTACCATTTTCCAAAATGCATTCTGTGATTTTTCTGGGTATGTCAGAATGATCCATATTTTCCCTACCCACTCTTTCCTGGTCATGAACTCGGTTGCATAAGAGAGAGGCCCACATTCCTATGGATAATTTGGGGAGTTATTATTCGTTACTTTTTATACTTCCCAGCATGTACAGTACTGCATCTGGATTCACAGAAAAAACATTAGATCTGCATAGATTTTAATACTGTGGTTTCTACAGGTCTTCCTATTATTCAAAATCACTGCTACAACAGTGATATATATATATATATATATATATATATATATATAGTTAGGGTTGAGGAGCCATTTCTATGTTAAACCCCAAAACTTTGCACCTTAATAACTTTGCAACCGTTTGGTGGATTTGGCTGAAATTTGGAATACAAGATCAAGAACAATACGCCTTGGCATCTGCCAAGTTTTGTACCAGTTAGATACACGGCTGTGGAGTTATTAAGCATGATTTGCATGCACGTTTACGCTTTTTCTGGAATTCTACAGTCGCACGTACAGGTCGCACAGTTTGAGCGATCGCCCAAAATCTTCAGGAAGCGGCCAGGGTCCCCGGCGCTTTTCAAAGATTTGGTGAAAAATATTAAACGGTTCAAAAGTTATTCAAAAAACAATTTCCCATTATAAGTCAATAGGAAAAGTTAACAAAATGTTCGACAGTGTCGCAAATGCATTTTTACTTTCGCAAATAGGCCTGTTACTTTCACAAATCAGCCATTTTGTTTTCAGTTGGTGATCAGAAAAATGGTTGGCATTTAAATTTGGGACCGTCTAG
Organism: Neoceratodus forsteri; assembly: GCA_016271365.2. Classification (NCBI taxonomy): domain Eukaryota; kingdom Metazoa; phylum Chordata; order Ceratodontiformes; family Ceratodontidae; genus Neoceratodus; species Neoceratodus forsteri. Next base: position 659,490,888 of record CM028130.1, read on the forward strand.
CAACCTAATTCTTTTTGTATTCACCTAGTCGGACCCTGAGGATACTTGCCATGTCTTTATTTTGTGGCAAAACACCCCAGAAATATGTTTTTCAAATTTCTGGAAAAATTACTTTCACAAATTACTTTCATGCTCACGAAAGTGTCGAACTTTTTTGTGAAAGCTTTCACAAATTGCGACAGTAGTTTTCTACCTGTGGGAAAGTGACAGTGATTTTTTGGCACTGCGCTGCAAAAGAACGGTTGGAAGTTTTGGGATGAAATTTGGAGAGAACGCAGCTGACATCTCACAGATGTGCCTTTCAGTGTTGTATTGAAAAAATATTACATGGCGGCAAAGTTACAGCACTCCAAAGTTGACATTTTTTCCCATAGGATAACATTACGGCACCCGACGCATTACAGGAATCCTTTGGCTCCCTGCTGCAAAATAACGGTTTGGTCTTTTTTCCTGAAATTTGGAGGGAAGACAGCCAACAGCCCACAGATGTGCCTTTCAGTGGTTTGGTGAAAAAATATTACAGGGAGGCAAAGTTATGGTGCTCTGAACTTCTCTTTTTTCCCATAGGATAACATTACGGCGTTTGCCGCGCCTTTCAGGGCCTGTATTTTGAAACGGAAAGTAGATAATGGACTTTTCGTTGGAGAGTGCTTAGCCCCCTGTTGGGGGCTAAGTACAAAATTAGCTAGGACAGTTGTAAATAATATGAGTTTTAAATTTTTTTTTTTATGTTGTACGGTTCCTGAAATATAACCTATTTAGTATTCCAAGTCCTCATTTTCTGCTCTGATATCCATTATTATGCATATATTCTTTGTACTCACTGTCTTTCTCTATGCAGCCTGGGGAAAACCAGCCTGTGTGCTTACATTACTGTTACTGTTGCCCTTTCTGCTTGCGGTCCCGTACCCGTTTCACTTACTGTTGACGTCTAGCCACCAGTAAGTAGATCATGGCGTTTTCATTTTCGGTTCTGCTTTCTGTTATTTTTGCCATTTGTATCTACATAGTACTGTTTCTCTTTCTGTTTTAGTTTGCATCACCATGCCCATTGAAATTTCCATTTGCAGGCACCATGTTACTATGTGACAACACATCACGTGGCAGACCGTTCCCGTCTACGCCACCGTGTGGGCTTCCCTTTCTGTTCACATTCACGCTTGCATTACCATGTGCGCCACTGTTAGTGCTTCTGTTTGCATTGCTGTTGCTGTTACTATGCCTCAAGACATCACGTGGTGGGAGGGCCCGGCCCCATGCTCCCACCGCTGCATTACATTCACTATTTCTCGTTATCATTCTCAAAAAGAAGGGAAATTAGAGGCAAAAAACTTCATTTAATGCATTAGTTAGGGTTGTTCCACAGCGAAGTGATCGTGTTGTTGAAAATCCTTTCGCTTTTCAATCACCAGCATTGGGGTGTGCATTGGGGTTGCCGGTCCCTAACTCTCACCCCATTCTCCTATACTTCTGCTGCTTTACACATATGATGGGGTGAGAGTTAGGCTGATGACCCCAATGCACACCCTAATGCCGGGTTGGGGGTGGGGGTCCAAGGGGTTTTCAACCCTAACAGCGAATTTCCTCACTTATGTCACTGTGGAACAACTCTAACTAATGCACTAAATGGAGTTTTTTGCCTCTAATATATATATATATATAGATAGATAGATATATATATCTATATATATATATATATATATACATATATAATACTGGCACAGTTGTACCAATATAGTTAAGGTGAAATTGCACTTCTATGTTAAAGTTCAGACTTTGAGGGTTAATATGTTGGAACCATTCAATGGATTTACATGACATTTGGCAAGTATAATCAATACAAGTAGGTGTATTGACCTGCCAAAACTGGTGTGAATCAATCAAGTGGTTTCTGAGATACAAAGTGTTGAAAAAACAGAAAAATCTGGATTTTTTGACATTTCTTTGTCATCCTGGATGTCAGAAATGGCTTTATATTGTGGGCTGAAATTTTCAGGGTAGAAAGCCTTTGGGTCACAGATGTGCCTTTTGAAGGTTTGGTGAAAAAATATTAATCGGTGTAAACGCTATTAAAGTTTTAAATTTCCCATTATTTTTTTCTATGGGAAAATTTAAGTGTTAGCAAGAAACTGACATTTTCACAAATGTGTCCAATTTGCAAAAGCAACCTGTTGAAAGGTTTCTGAGACACAAAGTGTTGAATAAAACAGAAAAAAACAATATACAGTAGTTGGGGTGAAAGTGCACTTCTATGTTAAAGTTAAAATGTTGAGGGTTAATAACTTTAAATCTGTTAAACGGATTTGCATGAAATGTGACATGCATAATCTTTGGAGTAATTCTCTAGAAGTGCCAAACTTGGTGGGAATCCGTTGAGTGGGTTTTGAGATATAAAGTATTGCATTAACAGAAAAATCAGTATAGTTAGGGTGAAAGTGTACTTCTAACATGGTAGAGTTTCACACATTTTAAGGGTTAATAACTTTGGAGCCAATTAACAGATTTGCTTGACATTAGGCATACATAATGTTTTGGGGTAGATCTCATAACTTGTCAAATTTGGTGTGACTCTATTGAAAGGTGTCTGAGATATAAAGTGTTGGATAAACAGAAAAATCAGTATAGTTAGGATGAAAGAGCACTTCTGTGTTAAAGTTCAAATTTTGAGGGTTAATAACTTTGGAGCTATTAAAGGGATTAGCATAAGCTTCTGGATGCATAATATAAGAATATACACAACATCAACCAGACTCTTACTTCTGCTTTTATGTCTATTCAATCTTGGTTCTTCCACCATAAGTTAATTCTTAATGCTAGTAAAATGCTAACTATGTTGTTCGGTTCTGCAGTCAAATTAAAAATCAGCTAGGACCTATTTAAGGTATCTGGCCAGGGTGGGCTGGTCCTTGAATCAGTACACTCTTTCAGGTATCTTGGAGTCCTCCTTGACAAAAACCTTAGCTTTGATAAGCACATAATGTCTACCTGTAAATCAGTTAATGCTAAAATTGGGATAGTCTACAAAACCAGTTATGTCCTAATGCAGTCAGCTAGATTAGCCATAGCCCATGGGATCTTGCTCTTATCACTATCCTATGGGGTAGTCACTTATCTCTGTGCATCCATAACTCACCTCAGGAAGTGGAATACCACCTACAATAATATCTGCAGCTATGCCTCTGCCTCCCCCTGTTCAAAACACCACTGTCAGGTTTATGCTGATCTTAACTGGCTACCCCCCTCTTCCATTTGAAGTCTTGACTGACAATATTATTAGAGCATGTATAACTGTCTCACTTGCCTCCCTGCTATCTCCACTGCCCTCCTCTCACAGTCTCAGATCATCTGATAAATGTCTGCTGCTTATACCTAGATGTAAATCTAACAAAGGAACTCTAGCCTTCTCTCACTCGGCAGACAAACTCTGGAACTCCCTACCTCTTGATGTTCACCTAGCTCCCAGTCATGCTCAATTCAAAAGCAAATGTCGCTCCTTCCTCTTTAGCCAGGTCTCCTGTACCTGCTTCAACCCCCCTGAAAATTACATTCAGCCTGATGTCTCACTCCCCCCCTGCTGCTAACTGATCTCTACTTATCCTGTCCATCTAGTTATGTTGTTAGGCACTTACGTCTCATTTGGAATTGCTTCATCTGTTCTTTAACCCGGTTGTTGTTTGCTACATGTGTTTCTCATCACAGAATTTGGTACTGATTATGAACTCTTACCTATCTTGTTATATACTTATGTATTGAGAAATCTTGTTTCTCTCTGTATTTTTGGTTTTTCCCTGTACACAAAATGTATTCCCTGTTTATCCCTCCTTACTGTAATCTCCTGGGTTGTGCCTTAAAATAGTCATGTCTTGGCTATGGTACTTACCTGGTAAACAAAAACTAAATATATAAATAAAATAAATAAATAGTCTCTAGGGATAGTTCTCTAGAAGTGCCAAACTTGGTGGGAATCTGTTGAGGGGTGTTTGAGATATAAAGTGTTGCAGAAACAGAAAAATCACTATAGTTAGGGTGAAAATGTTCTTCTAACATGTTAGATTGTTTGCACACTTTGAGAGTTAATAACTTTGAAGCCATTAAATGGATTTGCATAAGATTTGGCAGCATAAACTCTAGGGATAGGTGTCTTGATCTGTCAAACTTGGTGGGAATCTGTTGAGGGGTTACTGAGATATAAAGTGCTGAAAAACAGAAAAATCAGTATTTTTTTACATTTCTTTGTCATCCTTAATATCAGAAATGGCTTCATGTTGTGGGCTGAAATTTTCAGGGTAGAAAGCCTTTGGGTCATAGATGTGCCTTTTGAAGGTTTGGTAAAACATATTAATATGTTCAAAAGTTATTAAAGTTTTTAATTTCCCATTATTTCCTAGTGGAAAAGTTAAATGTTAAGCATGAAACTGAGATTTTGTCAAATATGGCCAATTTGGGAAAACAAGACTTTTGCAAATAGGATAGATTTTTGCAAATAAAGTTAAAACTTAGATTTTGGGAAATATGGGTGATTTCCAAAAACAAGACTTTCACAAAAATGTTAGATTGTAATGCCCCACCCTCAGGGTTCCCACCCCTTCCACCCAACCCCCATCCCCACCCTCCATACATCAACAGGCATCTGGAGTGTGCCATTGGGTCATCAGGCCCAACTCTCACCCCATATATATGTAAACCAGCTTACATGCTACAGTACAGGACAATGGGGTGGGGAGTTGAAACCTGATTGATCAACCCACCCGACATCTGTTGGTGTAGAGGTGGGGGTGGGTGATGGTAGGGTAGGGGGCAGGAACCATGGTAGCATCAGGGTTGGGCACCCCATCATCAATAAAATTGGACTGTGGGTCATCTGACACCAGGAACCAGCACCCCGGTGTCAAAAAGGGTTAACATTTTATATATATTATACTGGTGCAGTCACACCAGTATAGTTAAGGTGAAACTGCCCTTCTATGTTAAAGTTCAAACTTTGAAGATAAATAACTCTGGAGCCATTCAATGGATTTGCAGGACATTTGGCATGCATAATCTGTAGGAGTAGGCCCCTTGACCTGCCAAATCTGGTGGGAATCTGTTGAGTGGGTTCTGAGACATAAAGTGTTGAAAAAACAGAAAAATCTGGATTTTTTGACATTTGTCATCCTGGATGTCCTAAACGGCTTTATGTTGTGGGCTAAAATGTTCAGGGTAGAAAGCCTTTGGGTCACAGATGTCCCTTTTTAAGGTTTGGTAAAAGAAAATATTAATCCGTTCAAAAGTTATTAAAGTTTTAAATTTCCCATTATTTCCAATGGGAAAAATTAGATGTTTAGCACAAAACTGAGACTTGCACAAATGTGGTTGATTTGTGAAAACAAAACTTTCACAAACATTGTAGATTTTAGCACAATTTGGGGGTTTATAAATTTGGAGTTGTTCAACAGATTTGCAAGAAATTTTGCATACTTAATCTCTAGGAGTAGGTCTCTAAATGTGCCAAATTTATGATGCATACGTTGTATGGTTTCTGAGATAGAAAGTGTTGAATAAAACAGAAAAATCAATATAGTTGGGGTGAAAGTGCACTTCTATGTTAAAGTTCAAACATTGAGGGTTAATGACTTTAGAGCCATTGGATTTGCATGAAATTTAGCAAGCACAATCTCTAGCAATAGTTCTCTAGAAGTACCAAACTTGGTGGGAATCCGTTGAGCATATGTTGAGATACAAACTGCTGCAAAACAGAAAAATCAGTATAGTTACTGAGAAAGTGTACTTCTAACGTGGCAGCTTTTTGCACAATTTGAGGGTTAATAACTTTAGAGCCAATGAACAGCTTTGTATGAAATTAGGCATACATAATGTTTAGGATAGATCTCTTGACCTGGCAAATTTGGTGGGAATCTGTTGAGTGGTTTCTGAGATATAAAAAAATCAGCATAGTTTAGGTGAAAGTGCACTTCCATGTTAAAGTTCAAACTTTGAGGGCTAATAACTTTGGAGTCATTGAAAGGATTAGCATGAACTTTAGCATGCCTACTCTTGACGGATAGTTGTCTTAAACAGCCAACTTTGGTTGGAATCTTTGAGGGGTTTTTGAGATATAAAGTGCTGTAGAAACAGAAAAATCAGTATAGTTAGGGTGAAAATGTACTTCTAACATGGTTGATTTTTGCACACTTTGAGGGTTAATAATTTTAAAGCTGTTCAATGGATTTGCATGAGATTTGGCACATATAAACTCTAGGGATAGATGTATTGATCTGCTACATTTGGTAGGAATCTGTTTAGTGTTTACTGAGATATAAATTGTTGAAAACCAGAATAATCAGGATTTTTTTTATACTCAGTTTCTTACCCCTGGCTTCCTGGTCAGCTATTCTGTCTGTGCTTCCATGTCTCCAACCATCATCTGGCCTGTCCCCAGCTCCAATTAGGGTCTTTGCCTTCTTCCCCACAGCTGGGTGGTGGGGAGCCCCCTACTTTCCCACCATATAGAATCCTTTTCCTGTGATGCCTCCCTGAGGCTGGGGCACCCATCGATGGCCATTAAGCTGCTGTAACCAGTACAACATTTTTCTACTCCATTTTCTCCCCAAGAGTAGGGCATGTAATGGTGTCAAGGGAGGAAGGGAGTGCGCACATGTCCACATGAGTTCCTAACAGCACCTGCCCCTCTCAGTTGCTTGCTTGCAGCATCAGTGCTCTGTCCCCAAGCCACTGTCAGGGGTCAGAGGCACACCAACAACTGGACTCCCCCCACCCCAGAGAGGGAGAGCAGTACCTGGGTGCTTGATCCCTCTCCACCTCTGGCGACCTGTGCTTGTTCCCAAACATGGGTCACCAGATAGCATGAGGTAAAGCAATCAACACCTCAGCCCTCAGTGCCACCGGGCTGGCCAAGAATTTTTTCACATTTCTTTGTCATCCTGAATGTCAGAAATGGTTTTATGTTGTGGGCTGCAATTTTCAGGGTAGAAAGACTTTGGATCATAGATGTGACTTTTGAAGGTTTGATAAAAAATATTAATCTGTTCAAAAGTTATTAAAGTTTTTAATTTCCTATTATTTCCTAGTGGAAAAGTTGGGTTTAGCATGAAACTGAGATGTTCACAAATATGGCTGATTTAGAAAAACAAGACTTTCACAAACGTGCTAGATTTTTGCAAATAAAATTAAAACTGAGATTTTCACAAATATGGGCAATTTCCAAAATCAAGATTTTCACATTAATGCTAGATTTTTCACACATGTAAGTTTAAACTGAGATTTTTGAAAAATATGGGCGATTTTTGAAAACAGGACTCACTCCTTAGACCCTGCGATCTCGCCATAACACATGGATACTGTTGTGCTAGCTCAATAGAGGAATGGGAGTGCAGGGTCAAAAGGACCCTGAGCTGTCACCATGGCATATGGGTACTGTTGTACTATCTTGATGGAGAGATGGGAGCACAGAGTCTGAAGGACCCTGTGCTCCCACCATGACATATGGATACTGTTGTACTATCTGGAAGGAGGGGGACCCTGTGCTCCCACAGTAAAATGAGGATACAATTATACTATCTGAAAAAGAAGGGACATTCTTTGCAAAAAACTTTGTTAGTGCATCAGTTAGGGTGAATACCACATTGTCAAAAGCAGAGAAATGAGGCACAAGGGTTTCCAACCCTAACATCTCACACCTAGGATTGCCACCCCTACCACCATACCCCATCCCCCACCCTCTACACACTAAAATACATTGGGTGTGTCATTGGGTTGTCAGGCCTAACTCTCACCCCATTGTTCTATACTGTAGTGTATAAGCTTGTTTACATGTGGACTGGGGTAAGAATTGGGCCTGATGAGTAATTAATGCCCATGGCACACCCCAACACCTTTTGGTGTGTGGAGAGTGGGGGAATGGAGTGGGGTGGTAGGGGTGGGAATCCTGGGTGTGGGATGTTAGGGTTGGAAACCCTTATGCCTCATTTCCCTGCTTTTGATGCTGTAGTAGTCACCCTAACTGATGCATTAATGACGTTTTTGCAAAGGATATATATGAATAAAAATATATATATATATATATGTATATACTAGAGGCAAAAAACTCTGTTTAATGCATCAGTTAGGGTTGTTCCACAGCAACAAAAGTGAGGAAATTCAGTGTTAGGGTTGAAAAACCCTTGGACCCTCTCTGCCCATCCACCACCGTCCACTGGGGTGCGATTAACAAGGCCCAACTCTCACCCCATCACATATGTAAAGAAGCAGAGGTATAGGAGAATGGGGAGAGAGTTGGACTGAAGACTCCAATGTGCACCCAATGCTGGTTGGGGGTGGGCTGGGGGTCCAAGGGGGTTTTGTACCCTAACACCGAATTTCCTCATTTTTGTCGCTGTGGAACAACCCTAACTGATGCATTAAACAGAGTTTTTTTCCCTCTAATTTCCCTTCTTTTTGAGAATGATAATGACAAATAGTGAATGTAATGCAGCAGCAGGAGCGCCCGCCACGTGATGTCTCCACACATAGTAACACAGTGCCCACAAACGCAAATGGTAATGTGCATGGTGACACAAAGCAAAACACAAGGATAAACAGTACTGAGAAATAGTGAATGTAATACAGCAACGGGACCAGCGATGGGAGCATGGGGCTGCTCCCGACACATATTATCTTCTTGTCACATAGTAACACAGTGCCCACAAACAGAAATGAGAATGCGCATAGTCCAACAAAGCGAAACACAAAGATAAACAGTACTGTAGACACAAATGGTTAAAATTACAGAAACAGAAACACAAATGAAAACACAAAGGGTAACGCAGAAGGTGGTGTAGACAGGAAAAGTAAGTGAAACATGTACAGAACCAGAAGCAGAAGCATTGAGGGTAAGAGTTATGGAAACGCACACAATAGTTTTCCCCAAAATCTGCATATAGAAAGACAGTGAGTGCAAAGAATGTAAGCAAAATAATGACTCTCGGAACAGAAAATGAGGACTTGGAATAGTAAATTGCTTATATCTCAGGAACCGTACGACATAGAAAAAAAATTTAAAAGTCATATGAATTATCACTTTCCTGGCTAGTTTTATACTTAGTCCCTGTGAAGGGGCTAAGCATTTTTCCAATAAAACGTCCGTATCTCTCACCGTTTCTGAGATATGGGCCCTGAAAGGCGCAGCGAACACTGTAATGTTATTCTATGGGGAAAAAAGAGAAGTTCGGAGTGCCATAACTTTGCCTCCCTGTAATATTTTTTCACCAAACCACTGAAAAGCACATCCATGGGATGTTGGTTGTCATCCCTCAAAATTTCAGCCCAAAACACCAAACCGTTATTTTGCAGCAGGGCACAAAAGGATTGCTGCAATGCGTCGGATGCCGTAATGTTATCCTATGGGAAAAAGCATCAATTTTGGAGTGCCGTAACTTTGCTGCCATGTAATATTTTTTCAACAAAACACTGAAAGGCACATCTGTGAGATGTTGGCTGTGTTCCCATCAAATGTCAGGCCAAAGCACTAAACCGTTCTTTTGCAGCAGGGTGCCAAAGAATTGCTGTCATTTTCCCACAGCCTAGAAAAGTACTGTCGCAATTTGCAAAAGCTTTCACAAATTCATTCGACAGTCTCGCAAGTGCGAAAGTACTTTGTGAAAGTCCTTTTTCCAGAAATTTGAAAAACATATTTCTGGGCTGTTTTATCCCAAAATAAAGACATAGCTAGCGTCCTCAGGGTCCGACTAGGTGAATACACAAAGAATTAGGTTGCTAGACGGTCCCAAATTTAAATGCCAACCATTTTTCTGATCACCAACTGAAAACAAAATGGCTGATTTGTGACAGTAAAAGGGCCATTTGCGAAAGTAAAAACTGCATTTGCGACACTGTCAAACTTTTTGTTAACTTTTCCCATTGACTTATAATGGGAACTTGTTTTTTGAATAACTTTTGAACCGTTTAATAATTTTTCACGAAATCTTCAAAAGGCACATCAGGGACCCTGGCCGCACGTTCCCTGAAGATTTTGAACTGGTCGTGCAAACTGTGCGTCCTGTAGGTGTGCCCATAGAATTCCAAAAAAGTGTAAACGTGTGTGCAGATCACGCTTAATAACTCCACAGCCATATATCCGACTGGTACGAAACTAGGAAGATCCCAAGGTGTAGGGGTCTTGATCGTGTATTTCAGGCAAATCTGTTGAATGGTTGCAAAGTTATTAAGGTGCAAAATGTTAGGTTTAACATGTAAATGGCTCCTCAACCCTATCTATGGTAGCACTACTGTGCTACCACTATATATATATATATATATATATATATATATATATATAACAGAGAGAGAGAGAGCGAGAGAAAGAGAGAGCGAGATAGAGCTATATTATTGGGGCATGGTCACACCCCAAAAGTTAGGGTTGAGAAGGCACTTTAATGTTAAACTTGAAATTTTGCTCATTAATAACTTTGGTCCCATTCAATGGATTTGCATAAAATGTGGTATGCGTGGTGGGGCATGGTAGATCTCTTGATTTGCCAAGTTGTGTTTCAGTCAGACTTACATTTTTTGCTCAGTGAAATGCTCAAAATGTACTTTTCATCACTTTTGTGTGCAGTCTGTGGAACTGAGCGGCCACTGTATGGCCTGCCAGTCTGTAACTTGACATGTAGAAAGAGCTTGTATCAGTTTGGTCTTTTTACTGAAATTTGGAGGGTGTTGAAGGGATGTCATAGAAATGTGACTGATGCTGTTTAGGTGTTGGAAAATGTATTCACTGCTGAGGTATTGAGTGATGTACTTAACATTTTGCCCATAGGCTTGTGCATGGTGCTATTGGCTTGACATTTATAGAATAGGTAGCCCTAGTGCCACGGAGGTGAGTTTCAGTGGTTTGGTGTGTAAAACTTAAACAGGTGCAGAATTATGCCACTCTGATGAATGAAAATTTGGTTCATTCTGTGTTAATAACTTTTGAACCGTGCGTCCGATTTGCCTGAAATTTGGAATGCAGAAAGATTAATCAAACATCTTCGCTTGTGACAATTTTCATGGTGGTGTCATGGTTGGTGAATTGTGGTGCATGCTCATTATATTTAATGGGGAAGTATATATGTGCATTGTGAAAACCATGGTGAGCACATTTTTGGAGAGCAGTAAGATTTCATTATAAGGTATAGGACAGCTAAAAAGGTGTGGCTGAAGTATATTGTTATGCTGCACTGGGCAATGTGGTGGGAGCGCGGAGTTGGGCCCCATGCTCCCACCAATAAATGTGATTCAGCACTTATATTGTACTTATACTGTGATGTTATGCAGAAATGCACAAGTTGGTGGGAGCATGGGGCCTGAAGATTTTAAACCAAAGAGTAAGCCTGCAGTGGAATTTTTTTTCATAGGTTGCACGGTTAATGAGATACACCAATACATGTTTTTAACTACTTATATTACACTTTTTCAAAAAGTAAGGAAATTCTATGCAAAATCAGGTAATGTTAGGGTTGAAGCAAAGTCAGGAAATTAACATTAGAGTGAGCACCCTCCCCACACTCCCATCCTCCACAGACTGACAGATGCCATGGTGTGGCATAGGGTCATGAGGCCTGTCACCCCATTCCCCTTTACTGTACTAAGTAAGTCTGGTTACACATGGAATGGGGTGACAGTTGGGTCTCACAACACCATGCCACACCATAGCATCTGTCAGTACATGGAAGATGGAGGTGTGTGGGGGGGGGGTCTCACCCCTAATGTTGAATTTCCTGACTTCTGTCACTTCAACCCTAACTGATGCATTAATGCAGTTTTTTTGCATAGATATATATATATATATATATATATATATATATATATATATATATATATATATAAAATGGCAATAAAATAATCTAGAAATTTTACTGGCCAAGAGACTGCATCTGACCATGCATTAAACCTCTATAAATGCACAGTCAGGAGCAGAATATCATTCCCCCCCCAAAAAAAAAACCTACTTAGAGCCATTTTTATAAGTGTAATAAGCCTGGCTAGGGAGTGCATCATAGGATTTTATTGTACTTCACCAGGACATAAGGAAACTCAGCCTTTGGCCTTGTGCCTTATTACACCCCTAGGGTGTGCTTTAAAATCCTATAATTCACACCCTGGCATAGCTTATTACTTACATATATCTAGTATACACACACATTATATACTGTATATAAGGAATACATGATGGGCAGGAGTGGAATATGGCAAATAACTACATGAGTGAACAGTGGCCTAAGGATACTCATGAGTGGTAAAACGTAGCTGAGCCATTAGTGAAAGTATCCAGGGATCACTGTTCAGAAATGTAGATATTTGCCATATTTCACTCCATGCAGGAGGAGGAGTTTTTAGCACTAGATGTGAGGAGTTGGCTCTGCTCTTTGCCGGCAAGTTGTCTTCTATCAGGGCTGAGGTCTTCTGGAGTATCTCTTAAAAGGGATGCAGTGTCCAGCCTGAGTTGTACCGAAACACTCCTCCTGTCTGGGATGAATTTTAGCTAGTTGAGGTGGAAAAGGTGATGGGGATAATCTCAAAGCTGCGACCTACACATTGTGATCTGAACCCAGGTCCGACCTGCCTTGTGGTTGTATGTCTGGACCTGATAGGACCTGTGACTGCTGAGGTTTTCTGGAGTTCATTGAGTGGGATCTTTCCAGTGTCCTTGAAAGAGGCTCTGGTTAGACCCCTTTGAAAGAAGCCCTCTTTGGATACAGACTGCCTCAGCAACTACAGACCAGTCTCAAACCTCCCATTTTTAGGGAAGGTTATAGAGAAAGTGGTTGCCATTCAGCTTGAGAGACACCTTGCATCTTCATCTACCTATGAGCCTTTCTAGTCTGGGTTTCAGGTGGGGCATAGTACGGAGGCCACCCTGGTAAGGGTGCTTAATGATCTCATGATGGTGAGGGACAGGAGACCTCATACCATCTTGGTTCTCCTGGACTTCTCTGCGGTGTTTGACACCGTGGACCATGAGGTGCTGCTTGACCGCCTGCAGTTCTGGTGTGGCCTATCCGGCAATGTCATTAGTGGATTCAGGTCATACTTGATGGACAGAATGCAGAGGGTGAAAATGGGACTTGTCTCATCTTTCCCAAAGCCTCTGAGCTGTGGAGTGCCGCAGGGGGTCAGTCATATTGTCTTTATTGCTCATGGTGTACATGCTGCCATTGGGGACATTACCAGGTGGTATCGGTTCACTGCTATGCAGATGTCACCCAACTGTACTTGTCCTGTGCACCTGATGTCCAGGTGTCGGACTCTGTGTTTAACAACTGCCTCAAGGAAATCTAGTCATGGATGACTCAAAACTGGCTTAGACTCAACCCAGACAAGACTGAGGTAACGGTGGTGGAGCTGGGCTGTAGTGGAGGAGGGGGGAATGAATTATTTTCCCTAATCTAGTATTGGGGTGCATTCCTCTTGTCCCTTCTAGACAGGTGAAGGATTTGGGTGTGATCCTGGACGATGGTCTGGCACTTGATGCACAGGTGTTGGCCATGGTCAAAAGTGTTTTTTATCATCTCGGGAACATTGCCCAAATCCAAGCCCTGACCCCTCCTGAGGACCTGCCTACATTGGTACATGCTTTCGTAACTTTCACGCTGGATTACTGTAATGCTCTGTACCTTGGGATATCTGGAGGCAATCTCTGCAGACTGCAGCTGGTGCAGAACACAGAGGCAAGACTATTGATTGGAGTAAAAAGATGTGATCATATTACCCTGGTCATCTGCAGACTGCACTGGTTGCCAGTCAGATGGAGGATTGTCTTCAAGATAGGGCTCCTTATCTTTAAGACCCTGCATGATGGGGGTCCCACCTATCTGCAAGATCTCCTTTACCCTTACTGTCTGGTCTGGATGCTCCGTTCCACTGAGGGGGGCGTCCTGGGGGTTTCCAGGGTTAGGTTGCGGCACTGAGGAGATAGAGCATTTGCAGTGGCTGCACCAACTCTGTGGAACTCCTAGCTTGATTATCTAAGGGATGGCCCCATCGGCAGAAGCCTTTAAAATGGGACTGAAATGTATCTATTTGAATTAGCTTTTATGATGTGATTTTACTGATTGATAGAATGACATTTTGTATTTACAGTGATTCTAATTATGTATCTTCGGTGATTTTAGATAATATTGAACTATGATTTTATTGTTCAGCACCCACAGTCTCAGGAATTTGGCACTCTATAAATAAAAATATCTATCTATCTATCTATCTATCTATCTATCTATCTATCTATCTATCTATCTATCTATCTATCTTTAATGCAAACTGACTCAAAAAGAAAACAATGGTCAAATTACTTTTTTTAAATAAATATAGTCTGATTCCCTATATTTTCAGCAAAACGAAATGTGAACACACCGGCATGCCAAACTATGAATGAACCATCTAAAGCCCTTTTCTGGAATGCTAGCATCTGGATCAGGATCTTAACAAAGAGGTGGAACAGAAGAAAATTGACCCCGCCCCTGGTTTTCCAGCATGACAGCATATGAGAAGATGGGAATGCTGGCATGCCAGAGGGGGGCCCAATCCCTACTAATGGAGTGGGAAGAGTAGAGACTTACATGTAGTGCATAAACTATGTTGAGAGACAATTGTGAGGGTCCCATTTTGGGACTGATAACTTGACAAGGAATACAGTATAGCACAGAATCAAATGTTCACTGACAGCTATACAAATTATTTAGTAATCAAACACATCTGATTAACCCCAATGCGATCCTTTCTATACAGTGTGGTTATACCTACAAATGCTGTTCTACTATACATGTAAGCTTTGTGTAATTACAGCAATTATTATTTCCAAATATTTTAATCAAAAAGGACACACATTCTGGTTAATAATTTGAGACAACCACAACTGAGATTTTTCCTTCTGGTTGGAAAATAAAAATGCAGTGACAAGTAATTGAACACAACACTCATGATAAGACCCCATCCATCTGATACAAATATATGCAGTCACAAAATGATTATAAGTATGCTTAATTTCAGTTCTGCCATGTACTTAATGAACAAAACTCTACATCAGATGAAAACTGTAGAACTTGGCATTTCTGTTAGAAAATAAGAGCTACGTTATAAGTCTATGTATACCAAATGTCAGGGAAGTAAAAATATACAGTAACTTTTCTTAGTTAAACCTCTTACTTACAGAAGAGAAATTGAAAACAAGGGAAAACTTCTACTCTATCCATCCTGCTGTGCTTGAAATTTTAAACAACCACAGGATTCAAAATGACAAGATGAGCAAGGCAGTCTGTACTGAGGTGGTTAGGCCAAAGTCAGGATGCACTTGCTGCATCTTGGGAGTTGCAATTGATATTATTTTAAGGAGACAGAGCAGATCTGTAGCCAATGTCTGCAACCATTGCAGAAATTCAAGTGATAGCCACAGGCCTGCATATGACCCACCATACTTAAATCTTTTCTGCAGGCAACCAACAAGATTCTTTCTTTCTTTCTTTCTTTCTTTCTTTCTTTCTTTCTTCTTTCTTTCTTTCTTCTTTCTTTCTCCAGAAAAGGCACACTGAGACAAAAAAATATGTGTTCCAAATACGATCATATCTTCAAAGGACTGTAGTAATTTAGAAAAAAAACAGGTGACAAGGGTGTGTGAGTAACAAACAGTATTTCCTGAATACCAGAAATAATGTACTATTCATTATTTGGAATTGAATAGCAAACAGTAACACTATTCCTGCCTAACCTTTTCAGGAAATACAATATAAAAAAAACACAGAGAAAACAATCCCCATCCTACATCATATAAGACATATCACCCCTCATCCCCCACTCTCTGTTAGAATCCTTCCTCCCTCCAGCATCCACAATTTCCATTAAACTGATTATATTTAAAATAATCTTCTATGATGGGTGGCAGCCACAACCTGCTCACCTCCATGATCAACCACCATCTTTCAGCACTTATTTGCACTAAATCAAATATGACTACCACCCCCACCCTGGCAGCATCTTCCTCCCCCCTCCCCCTCCCAGGACCCAAAACCATGTGAGTGGCAAATATAAAGAGGAAGAAGGTGACCAATGCAACCCAACCTCTTTTACAGCTGGTTGCCTTCTTCTGAATGAAATCACTCACATGCTTGTGCATAGCAAAACCAGCTGATCATGTGGTACTGTGCATACTTCAAATTGAAATATTGGCAGTCTGTTTAGAATAGTTTCATAAAACAGTGAGCATGCAGGGTGAGTAGAGGACTGATTGTGCTGGCATTCCACCTTTTTCTATTACTGTTATTGTTACACCCTGTTGTAACAGTTGGAGCTTTTTTTAAAAATGTTAACAGCATTAAAAAAAGGGTTTTATGTGATAACGGCGAGTATTTCACAACCCCGACCACAAAAAAGTGAACGAAACATTGCCTGACATCAAAAAGGCAACTGGAATTACAGCAACTGCTGCAACAGTGACTTTCACTTACACTCTGTGTGACGGCAATAAAAAAAAACTGTTTATGCTGGGTGGCTATGCCCCCCACACCCCCTTTGCAGGGGGCAAGCCCACCGCACCCTCAACTTTATTATAATCAACTCTAGGGGAGGGCTGACACAGGGGGAAGAAGGAAGTCTACAAAAAAAATTCCACCCTAGCCGGATCCGAACACAGGTCCACTAGCTTCAGTGGCAGTGACTCAAGCAATTACACCAAACGGCCAGCTCAAAACTGCTTGGCTGAACATAGCCCCATATCCTGCTGCAGCAGGTGTAGCTCACTGTTACACTTGTTATACATGACTCCTTGTTACATTTCCTGACTTGCTATACCTACAGTCGGTCACACTGAGCCACTGAAACTGAGTGGCTCAATTTGACTTGCCCACATCACATGCTACCAAAAAATGAACATGAAAATTGGCTGGGAAAAATCGTGAGATAGTCTCGAGACACCTGTTCTGCTCAAATGTTCTATGCACACCCTTGTGCAACTGCCATTGATGTCAGTACTTGTACAACATCAATGGCAGACCACTTTCGGTTGAGATAGAAAAAATAAAGGACCTTTTTCTAGTGAATGAACTGCTACTACTATATGCCTAAATGAATGGATTTAGTGAATAAACAGAAAAGACAGACTGTATATTTGTAAAATATATTCAATAATGGGCAAAATGAAATGTAAAGTGTTGTGCTGCACTCTGCCATTGCTCAGGAGCCTGAGGATGCTGTATTCAGTCAGAAAGCACACTGGTGTTATCTGACTGAATATAAGTGCATTTCAGTGCAGCATAAAGTCAAGTAGTGCTGCCCTGCCATGGATCCCTGCTATGCAGGGAATATCACCACCAGACCAGATAGTGTGGGAGTGCTAGGTGAGATATTCAGAGGGACCCATGCAAAGAGTCCATTGGGCATGCAAGTCACAAGAGGGCCATTTGCATGCCCATTATTGATGCATTTGCATGGGAATTGGTGGCAGGTTTGCATGGCATCACCTTCACCCCGAATGCCTGACCTCAGACAAGATAGAAGGCTCCCTGGTGTCTAGTCATCCCCCACCCCAAGATCACAGGACCAATATCAGCTGCAGACATCCCTGGTGGTCCACAGTCTCCCCTATGCCCAATCACCATCCTGTATGGAAATACCACCCTCAGGTGGTTTGCAGTCCCTCTGGTGTCCGATCACTGTCCCATACAGAAATACCATCCACTTGGTGGTCTGTGGGCCATGCCAGTGTACAATCCCCAGAAATCATATAACCCCTAGTGGCCAGTGATTCTCTGTCCCTGACAGCTGGCCTCACGACAACACCGATAGGTCATTTTGGTCACTGTGCCACCCTGCCCTGCCGATGTCAGTGAGTATGACAGCAGTACAGTTATCAGATGGGTATCTCTGAAGTCTGCATGACATGAACACAATCTGGAAACCCACACATATTCTCTGGCATCCAGTGTACCCCCCACCAATCAATCCCCATCCCCATAGTACTCTTTTCTGGTGTCTAGTGGCCACCCTGCAAGCATCTGCTACACACTCTGCCAAACCCCCCTTACCTGATGAGCTGGTGCTGCAGGAGCACATATAGTGACTGGCACAGCCCTTCTCTCACCTCCATGGCTCACTGATGTGTGGATTCTCAAGAAGAGTGCTGTCAATGCTTTACGTAGAGTACGCACATCTGTGCTGAACTAGGAGTACATGACCTTATACAGTACACAGGCTGTGAGCACACTGTGCAGTACAGAGGTGTACAACATATACAAAACAGTGTCAGCTTGCTCCCTGAGAATCCATATAGCAGCCAGCCATGGAGGTGAGAGGTGGGCTATGCCAGTTGCCATATGTGCTCCTGTGCCACTGGCATGTCAGTTAAGGAGGGTTGGCAGGGTGGGCAGCAATTTCCCTCAGTGGCAGGCAGCTAGACACCAGGGAAGGATGCTATGGGGATGGAGATCAGTGAGTTTGGGGTACACTAGAGACCAAGTAATATATGTGGGTTTCTACATTGTGTTTATGTCATGCAGACTTCAGGGATACCTGTCTGTTGTCCAAACTGCTGACATATGTGCTGATGAATAGAGTGCAAGGGGGCACATTGGCCACCACAGATTATCAGTGTTTTCATGGGGCTGGTGATTGGGGACAGAGGGACCAGTGGCCACTATAGGGTTGGCGGTTTCTAATGGGGCCAAGGATAAGACACTAGTGAGTCCATGGACCACCAAGGTGATGGTACTTCCACACAGGATGGCAATAAGACATTGGATGGGGACCATGTACCATGAAGGATGTCTGCAATTGGTGTCAGGCCAGTGACTTGGGAGAGGGGGACCACAAGGCACCAGGATCAACTACAGGTAGTAGGAGGACATCGATCAGAAGGGAGGGCCATGGACCATCAGGGGTGTGCTCCCCCACTAGCCACCTTAGTTGTGTGCTTCAGTACCTCCACCAAGTTTGCCCAGAGTAAGTCAAGGTTTCATTTAATGGTATTTGTGCTGTGCAAAAGGTCCATGCTACACCCTTTTGCACAGTGCAAATGCACTGAATGTGGGGTTGCATGGATATTCCTGTCCCTGCCTCCCCCATTGCCCACCCACAAACATTATGGATTGTGAGGGCACTAACCCTGTTTCTCTGTGCAACTGCCCCTTTTAAATATCAGGATCCAGTGCAAAACCAGGTTTTCTTGGGCAAACACAGCCCCATTTTTCAACATTTTCTTATTGGGATTCCACCTCATGATCAATGGTGGTGAAATTATGTAAATCTGGCCCTAAACGTAATTTCATGGTCGCTTTGCAAAATCACATTTTGGGCAGGATTTGAGGTTTTTCACTGCCTTTGTTCAGGGGGAAGGGGAGGTGTCATAAGAAGGCCATGTAGAAAAATTTGCATCAAAATATGTATCAATGACAAAATTATGAGCATGCAATAACATTTTCTATGCTCTCTCATAACTGGTAATTTTCAATATTTTGATCCCAAATCTTTCCCATAGCCATTTTTTTACAACACCTCATGAACGTGACAGCTGTCAATTTTCAAATCCTGTCCAAAATATGTTTTTGCACCTGTGTTAAAGAAAGATGTTTCAACAGTGATTTGAAAATTTAAACCTACTGGGTTCAGGAGGTGGAGTAATAAGAAGGCTATGCTGAAAATTTGGTGTACAACTATGGTAAAATGCCCAGATTATGAGAGAATGTGACAATATTACAACATTCACTCAAAACTTTGCTAATTTTCAATATTTTGACTCCAAACTTTCAACATAGTCATTTTCCACACCATCTCATAAACATGACAGGTGTCATTTTTTAAATCCTGGCTGAGACATGTCTTTGAACTTCTGGTGTGAGATTACATTTTGACCAACATACTATAAATGCTGCATGTCATGTTTATAAGCGGACATATACAACGACTTTCTTGAAAACATGGGTAAAAATTGAAAAAAAGTAGTAATTTACAATTGTTAAGTAACTTAGTTTGTAGTGCCAGTTTGACCCCAGTGGTCATGCTTTGTGATCTTGTGCCAGTGAGCTGAGTTTGGGGCCAAGCTCAGTGACCCAGCTAGATGTCTGAGGATGGGGGATGACCCTGTTATGTGACACTCCCCAAGACAGGGAATGAAAGCTGCAGGGTTGTCCGCATGGGTCTAGGTACCATGCAGTGAAGACAACTGTCCTCTTGGCATACAGCCCTGAACCTCTCACCTGTAGGTGGCAAAGGTCCCTGTGTATTGCTGACAGATGTACTCTTTGCATCTACATCTGCAGTCACATGGAAGTGCAGGGACCAGAGAGCACTTTGCTTCTACAGCCCACCAGACAGACCCATGAATTCTTGACATCTGACTCTGCATGGAAGTACAGGGCCTATAAGGGCCCTAATCTTCCATAGGCAGATGGAGTCTTCCCTTGATAAATGGCCCAAAGGGCCCTGGGCATCTGCATCTGTTCATGCAGGTCCTGAAGGGACTTGAGTAAATGAGGAATTATAGACCTATAAAGCTCTACACAGTTGGGGGCCCTGCTATCTGCAAGACCTCCTTCAGCCCTACCATCCCACTCATCCCCGCTGCTCAGCTGATGAGTGATTCTTCAAGGTTCCAAGGGTGCATTTGGCAACATCTGCTGCCTATGTCTTTTCCTATATGGCACCAGCCCTCTGGAACTCTCTCTCTCATGCTATGAGAGAGCTTATTACTGTAGAAGCCTTCAAGAAGGAGCTGAAGACATTATTATTTAGGCAAGCCTTTCAGCCTGATTATGGCTAGCTATATTATAATGAATTACCAGGATAGTTGAATTGCTGTATTGTAGTTGATATGCAAGCAATAACACACTCCAAGGTGTGGGTTATCTCCTGATAAGAGCACACGCAGGTGCGTTGTTAGGCACAAGGCGCTTGCTCCGAGTGTCTTATGCACCTGGGCATGCTCTTATCGGGAGATAACCCACACCTTGGAGTGTGTTATTGCACTTATAAAATGGCCCTCCAAGTAATGGGTGTTTAACTAAAAAAATGAATAAAACAGTGAAAAAAAGAAGTTTGAATAGGTCAAAATAGTGAAAAAATAGTCACATTTGGCAAGTGTTTCATCAGCAGTAGAGGGCTAGCTATGTATTTCTTACTATATAATTCTGTTGGTTTTACTATTGTTAGACTCTCCACACATACACATTATTTATTTTTCTATAGTGTCTAGTGCAAGTGCTCACAGCCTTCGTTTGCTTCAGAGTGACTGCAGGTTTTAGTGACAGGCATCCTCCCATAACAGAGTGCTGTCATTACTATAATATGATGTCCTGTGTCATATTTAAACAAACCTGGCATGTGTTTAAGTTTTATTTTGGGTTATATTTAGTTTTTGTTCAAGTAGGTGCTGACAGCTAAATAACAACTTGAAGAGTACAGTTTAGAAATTGTTGCAAAGCGGACTGACCATTGTCATGGGAGAACACGCTGACGTTTGCCAGTTTTGTGACGGTGCGACCTGCTCAGTTAGAATTCTTTAAAAAAATTGTATTTTGGGTTACTTTTAGTTTGTTTTGTTAAAAATAAGGTGCTGAGAGTTGAAATTGTCCAGGGCGAGAGTCCTCAGTTGAGACTGGGGGGAAGTCCAAGTAAGCATTGTCATGGCAACGCTCGATGACATTTGCCGGTAATTTTTTGAAGGTGTGACTCAGTAAGTTTATAATCTTCTTTCTAGTGCTGGCAGGCTTTCTTAAAAAACACAGAAGGTCAGAAAAAGACAGAGTCAGAGATTGTGCAGTTTAAAACTCTGTCGGTGTCGTTTTGAAAGGGGGTGTGATTACATGAAGGAGAATGGCCGGAGGAAAACAAAGAAATGGTAGCCCTGGAAAAGAAAAATGCATGCTGGGGTACATTTGCTTTTTACTGTGTTTCTGAAACACTTTTGTTGCTGTTATTTTGAGATTTGTACGCAAGTGAGCACTGAGGACCAGCTTCCGCTTGGGCTGTGATAGGCTGTAGATTTTTAAGATTGCAGTCCAGTTTTATTTCCAGTGGTCAGAGGTCAATGATATAGTGTGGTTATGCGGTTGTAGTGGGCAGATTAGTGCTGGTCAGGTATGATATTTCTGATAAGAACAAGGCTCTTAAGGGCTATTAGCCAATGAGATTTCTGGATTTTTGATGCCCATTTTATAAGAAAATTTAACTGCATTTTCTGTCTGGCTTGTAAAAGTGCTTTGATTGTTAATGAGGAAGTGCACTGTATTAAATAAAATTTGATTGATTGATACAATTCTACCATCTCAAAAAAGAACAGAATTATTTGCAAAAAAACTATGTTAATGCACCAGTTAGGCTTTCAGCTTAATGCCACAAAAGTAGAGAAATAGGGCTTTAGGGTTTCCAACCTTAACTCCCCACCTCTACCATCCAAGCAGGAAAAGGAAAAGACATTAGTGTTTTGGGTCTCTGAAGACTTGGTGAACCAGTAGTTGGGTGCTTCGTGGGGTTGTCAACCCTAATGCCCACCCCTTCCCTGAGCAAACAATGTCACACATGATATCATTTCATGATGTAAAGCCCACATAATGTAGGCTATAACAGATTGTATTGGCAACATGTGTCAAAACATATTTCTCTACCTATAAAGTGTATCACTATGAGGCACTGCCTTGAGCTGTACTTTGTGCTTCTGAAAGAAGGCAACAGGCTGTGGGGAGGGGTGAGGATTAGTGTTGACCACCCAAAGGAAGACCCCACTACAGATTCACCAAGACTCTGGAGACCCAAATCCCTAATGCGTTTTTCATGTTGCTGCTTTGGGGGGCAGGGGTGGACTGTTAGGATTAGAAACCCTAATGTCACATGTCTCTACTTTTGTGGCATTAAGTTGAACCCTAATGGGTGCAGTAACAAAGTTTTTTTTTTTTGCAAATAATATGCTAGATGATAGATAGATAGATAGATAGATAGATAGATAGATAGATAGATAGATAGATAGATACTGTATATTAGGGTTGAGTAAACAATGCTAGATGAATCACAACTTTTTCAGCCTAAAAATTGCTCTCTGTTCAACTGCTTTACAGTATGTGAAATTTGGTACAGAGTGGATGCCATGATCCCTAGAGCCTTACAATTTTGTAATAATCAGTTTATTGGGGGAAAAGTTGTAGTGGTGCAAAAAACCTTAAATTGGCAAAAGTTAAGGCTTTTTGATGGCTGCAGTGGGCAAAGGCCTGCAGATGTTTTGCTATTACAGTAGAAAAAGGGAATTTTTCAGATTCCTAACAGACTTGATAAAATTGGAGGTTAGTGCTATCACTCCATTTATTATTTGAAGCAGTCTGCTGTTTTGAGTCAGCTGAACAGTGTTGCAAGGCACTGTTTTGTGTGCTAAGCTTCAGTCTGGGTAGAATTCTCTTTCGAGAAAGATTCATAGCTTAAAAACATGTCACCTTGGTCAGCCTTTTCCAGGTATAAACAGTAACTGAGAGTGAGGAAGAAGGTTTCAGACTTTAGATGCTATGTGGAAAGGCTTCAGACATAGAAAAAAGTGAAGCTTGTGAATAAATATGTGGCTGACTTGCTTTTACCTAGACCAATATAAAAAGGTCCAGGAAGTCCAATTTCCATTTTAAAGTTCTTTTAAAATGGTCCAATAGAGGCCAGACAAAAACTGAAGCATAAATGATAAATCAGACCAGAGAGCTACTTACACATGAAATGCAGTTTTATTTTTCATCAGCCAATATTGTTCATTCCATTTATTCCAAATCATGCAACATTTCAGATCATAAAGACTTCTACATCAGTGAATTGGCTGAAATTCACATAATCATAAAATTAGTATGACATTTTTAATTGCTATCATACCTAACAAAATAATTCATATAATCATTTTTTTATTATTATTATTATTTTGGTAACTGGGTAAGGCCCACTAGGCAGAAGTGCCTGTATTCAAGGGCAATTTGGGAGCACTGGGGTGGTTAAGTGACTTGCTCAGAGTCACACAGTATGCAAGTGGAGATGGTGGGAATCAAACCCAGGTCTGCTGGATGTATCAAGCTCATTCATAGCTCATTAACATCTAGGCTATACTGCCAGCCTTAGTTGTAATGTGGAGTGGAATAGTCTCCACATTACCTTAATAGTTCCTCAATGTATGCACTTCCTTATCTGCTTTCTTTAAATATTTTTTTCCAAAAATCTGTGTGCATAAACGTATATTAAAATATGCTCCTAAATATCAATATGGACACTGCAAAATCACTAAAATGTGTTATTAAAAGTTCTTAATGGCCACACAATTATCTACAAAAGAAATTCATGTTTAAGTGCTGTATCAAAACCTTCACTGGACACAAAAACAAATAGTTTACTGAACCAAGTTTGCTAGAAAGTCACTATGTTACTATGCTATATGCTGTCACAAAGAAAAATACAAGTAGCTCATCATGCCACTCTTTAAACATGAAAAAAAAATAGTTTAAATACAGACAGTTAACCTAATTCACTTCTCATTGAAAACAGAAAAAAAATTATTTCCCAACATTTTGTTTAACATGCTACTCTAAAAAGATATCTTTCTTATAAAATCACTCTCATTTGTGCCCTGACCTTTGGATATAATGGAATACTATACTGGCATGGTGACACCAGTATAGTTAGGGTTGATGGAGTTTTTACTGTTACAGGCCAATTTTTGCATCTTAATAAGTTTGTATTGTTTAAAGGGATTTACATGTAATATGGCATGCATAACCACTAGAGGAAGGTCTGTTTATGCAGCAAATTGTGGTTGAATTCCTTATGTGGTTTCTGAGATACAGAGTGTTGAAAATATTGAAGTTTTTGTGTTTTTGCAGTTTTTTTGTCCACCTGTATCTCAGAAACTGCTTTAATTTATGGTCTGAAATATTCAGTCAAGAAAGCCTTTTCCTAACAGATGTGCCTTTTGAAGATTTGGTGAAATAATATTCATTTGTTCCAAAGTTATTAAATGTTGAATTCCCATTATTTCCTATGGGAAAAAATAGATGCCTCACACGAAAATGGATTCTGCATAGGAGGAGCCCATTCCTTTTCATAGAAAAGGCCATCCTGTGTCAGAGGAGCCAAATGCCTTTACACACATGGGTGATGCTGTGTCAAAGGTGGGAAATCCTTTTTTGTGCCTTGGCCATTTTGTTTCTCCACTTGGTGACAGAAACAGAACAAAGACATAAAAAAATCATTAATTTTAAAACATAAACATGAGAACCTAGCCATCTAGTTACATTCTGATGGTTATGTTTTAAAATGATGCAATGAAAAAGGGTTTCTGGGCACCAAAAATCTCTGGTGATTGCTTTAGTGAGAGGACAGCTTCCCCCATTTTCTCTGTATGAGAACAGTGGTATTTTCTTGACTTTTGCAGCTGCAGCTGGAACTCATGCTGCCAGCTGCAGTTTTAAATGTGAGCCGCCCTCTCCCTTGTGTCTAGTGGCATCCCCCACAGCCTCCCATTGCAGTCCCCCTTCTTTATTTTTTCCATATTTCTTTCTTAATAAGGGTTATATACAGTAAATACAGTGTATACTGAAATGCTTACATCATGTATTGAAAGATGTACATTGTATAGTGAAACTTAGATACCATATATTGGAATACATCATATAGTAAGGCTTACATTTACAATATATACTGAAATGCACACAGTGTATGATGAAATGCATGTATCATAAAATAAAAAATACATAATACAGTGAAACATATACTGTATATTGAAATACATCATATCTTAATCTGACACCGGGATGCCCACCCCATGTGTTGGATGCACCTTCCTACCCTGTGCCAGTTGTTGTAATAAATGATTGCTGACATCAGGGTGCCCAATCCCTGTGTTGGCATTCACAAGTCCATCCCCCCCGCAGTGTGGAACACTGGAGAGCCCACTCCCAGTGTCCCCAAATACTTTTCATATTTTGTTAACCCCCCATCAGTGTAGGACACTGGGAAAACTACTCCCAATGTCCTCAAATACTTTTCATGTTGTATTTCTACCCTAAAAAAGAAAACTGTCCTGTGACATCTTTAACTTCTTTTTTTAAAAACCTGAAACAAAGAAAATGGTCCCTTATCATCGCAGCTGAACTCCTCCCTCATCCTGACCCTCCCACTGAGCAGCCACCACCCCACCCCTCCACTTACCCTATAACTACCACCAGAGGTCTCGGGATGTCATCTTCTGTGGACTGGGACACATCTGTACTCTTCAAAGTCAAACTGTAAACTGAGGAATCAAAGTAAGTGTTGTATGATGTATTTCAATCGCGTTTTGAACTTATGTTAATAACTTTGCCATTTTTTGGAATTCTTTCACCAAATTTTCTACATGGTCTTTTTGGGACCCCACCTCATGAACACTGTAACAGACTTTTGGTTAATCAGGCCCAGAATGGGATTTTGCTGTAGCTGCACAAAATCACCTTTCAGAACTAAATAATGAAATTTCACCACCAGTGTTCATGAGGTGGTGTCCCCAAAAGGCTATGTTGAAAATCTGGTGGAAAAATTCTTAACAATGTCCGAGTTGTGAGCATTTGTTGAAATTTTTCTATGCACATGCCGAAGTTTGGTAATTTTCAATATTTTTTATCCACATTTTCAGCATAGCCATTTTTTCACACTACCTCATGAACAGTACAGCTGTCATGTTTCACATCCTGCCTGAAATGTGTTTTTGCACCTGTGGCATGGAATGGCATTTTTGGCATGGATTTGAAAAATTTTCATCTATGGGGTTTATGAAGTTGGGTCATAAGAAGACTATATTCAAAATTTGAGGTCAAAATATGAACAAATGCCAGAGTTATGACCATTCATTGCAGTTTTGGTACACCCACTCATAACTTTGGACAGTTTAAATATTGTGACCCCAGATTTTCTTTTTTTTTAAATGAATATACTCATTAAATTTCTTGAATTGTATACAAATAACCAACTAGAAAAACATAACTTACTAACATGCATATGCCATTAATACCCTCCAACAAGACAAATCAGTACATAAGATACAATATCAAAGCCTGTATGCCCTCCCTGACCCCCAAGTCCCCACTCCCCCTCCTCACATCCCCCTCCACCATACTTCAGAGAGGAATTAACATTTAACAATGAGTAAATATGAAAGGGAGAACCTATTTCTTACCCATACGCTTACTAAAGAGATGAATTATTTTTTCTTTTTCTTTCTATTAACTAGGTAGGTGCAGTAGCCATAGAAATGACTATTTTCAGGCGTGACCTGGGAGGTTACGAAGTAGCATTACAGAAATACAAAACAAGGTACTGACAGCAAAGTACAAAGTCAAGCATATTTCAATAGCCACGATGAGATAAAACATTAAATTAACAGGTGGTATAGAGTAGACATAGCAAGTGCAAGAACAATTAAAAACATAATAGCAGGGATAACCATCATGGGAACAGGAATAATACAGTGGGGCCAAAATAACATATGGTGGGGAATAGACCTGCATGGAACCAATTTAGACAGTGAAGATAAAATAAAACATATAACAGGTATAACCAAAGAGGAAAACATTTCAAACAATCGGGAGATAAATCACAAGAATTATTACAATAAGAGCATTTAGGAGCATAATTACAGGGAACAGAGAGTTTGAACTTAGTTATGGAAGTACAGGGCAAGGCTCAAAAGATAAACAGAGTTGGGAGTTAATCAAGAAACAGGAAGGATCAAGGAGAAGAGCAACCGGCATGAGGTAGCAGCCAGGTTAGAGGGGTTAGCACAGGCAAATGAAGAGAATATGCATCAGCATAACAGAGGAGGAGAAGGGAGATGGGTAGAAGAAGGATATAATGCAGAAAGATATGGCAGAGAAACAGGATGAGTGAGCAAGGGAGGTAGGTGAATCAAGACTAAGGGGGTTTAAAGCAAGAGCATTGATTTGAGGAGATAAGGTAGTTGTGGAGCTCTTTTTTAAAGGTGTTATATGACAGTGCTTAGCGAACAGCTAAAGGGAGTGAGTCCCAATGCTGAGGAGCATCGTGAGCAAAAGCACCGGCAACTTTGGAGGTTTTACTTTTCAGGACACACATGAGGGATTGTTCGGCTGAGTGTAGGCCATAACTGGATGTTTGAGGACTAAGTAGATTGGCTAATGTTTTAAGAGTTTGAGACCCCATAATACTATCAACAAGAGAACCAAGGAAGTAAAGTATGGAAGCATTAGGAGATACCCAATTTAGATCTGAGTAGAGGATGCAGTGGTCTTTCAGCCAATGGGAGGAGGAGGGGTAGAGACAGAGATTGTTATAAGGGATGTCCCACCTGTGGAGATTAGACTTAGGTATGGCAGCTTATGTCGTGACTCCCATAGGTTAGGGTAGGTAGAAGTATTCTACGAGAAATGGCCAACCTCGCAGTGGGGGTAAGTACATGGCTAGTCTATTACGCTATGCCTAGTTTGGAATTGGCAGATTTGTAGGTGTTCTGTATGTGAAGATCAAAGTTTAAGGACTGATCTAACATTATGCCAAGGTACTTAAACGAGGACACCATGCCAATTAGTGAGCTATCAGAGCAAGAAAACTTAAAATTGTTTTGACAGGATTTAAGTTTTGAGTTAACCCCAAATAGCATGGTCTGTGTTTTGACCTCATTAAGGACACGTTTATGATTTGAGAGCCAGATTTAGGTGCACTGAAAGACAGTGGAGAGCCACAAATTGATATCAGATATGGTTTTAGAGCTGGTATATAAGACTATATTGTCAGCATAGAGGAGGGAGGAGGTGGAGGTGAGATTAGTGGTGATATTATTAATAAATAATGAAAATAAGAATATTTAGCTGAAACATGCAGGTGGTGAGGTACAATATTCCCATATCAAGCACAAGCCATTTCCTCTCCCAAGAAAATTATAACCATGAATTAAAGAGCAAGCAATGTTTCATATAACTTGACTAGAAAGCAGTGCATACAACGGTTCCTAGATTTTCTTATAAACCTTTATGCGGTTAGACATGCTAGCAATAATCTTTTCTGCCTGTAAGGCAAACAATATTTCTTTGTACCATTCCTAATATGAAGGTGTGGTTTGGTCACACCAGTGTCTCAAAATATTTTTTTTAGCACAGGCAGAGATCAAGGTCATATGGTAACATTGATTGCCGATTAGCCTTCTCTGAAAGAGGCCTAATAAGCAGACTTCCAGTAGGAATGCTTCTTGCAATCCCAGGAGTGGATCTAAATGTTGATGAATGGAATCCCACAAGGGCACTGCTTTGTCACATTCCCAAGAAATGTGGATTAAGGTGCCCTGTGCTTTCTTACATTTTGTACACAGATCCTGCACTAATCTGCCCATTCTATGCAGTTTAACAGGGGTATAAAAGAGGTTATGGAGTAATAAACTGCATGTGCGAACAGCTAAAGGGAGGGAGGAGTTCCATTTATGAAACTTGTATAGATTAACCCACAAAGCTGACCAGTCATAAGCTTCTCCAGCAGGTGGTAAAGCTTTATCCTAATACGTGACAATAGCTATCATTTTTTTGGACATAAATCATACAAATTATTATATAAAGAAGAAATAACATGTGGTGCCAAGCCTTGGGGGCTAAGCTAAGAATGGATGATCCATACTCTGTAGACCACAGGGCACATCCAAAATAGCTAGACAACACATGTATAATTTGAAAGAATTTAAAGCAGTGCTTAGTGGATATATGCAATTTCTGCTGGGCTTCCTGGAATGTGATTATATGATCCTCAACAAGAAAGAGGTCCACTGCATTAGCGTCCAGATAAGGCCAATGGATAACATTAAGAGTGTGTGTTGTGATCTTTAGATTGGTATTCCCAAATAAAGATTGTTTGATGTCCTTCTTCAGGTCGAGATGAAGAAGAGCACACAATTGTGCATGAGTACAGAGTGAGATAGCAATTGGGGTATCATGCAGGGAGTTAGGGAGCTGATTGCAGGAAATATGTAACAAAGCAGAAATATTTACCTGGGATTGAGCACAGAGGGATCTCTTTCTCTCTCTCGCTATCTCAAGCCATTCAGCTATGTAGTCAGGTCCAATATATTCAGAGAGGGGCCTGTACCTTTAAAGAAAGCAAGCAGCCTGAATTGCTGAATAACATAGATAACATTTGGGAAGATGGAGGCCCCTGTCTTTTTTAGGTGCTATGAACTTGTTAAAAGCTCTTCTAGGGGATTTACCTTGCCAAAGAAAGGAAGATAACATACCATGCAATTTATTAAACCAGGACTGGGGCGATTCAACATTCAGCATAATGAGTGGGTACCGAATCCTTGGCAAGACATTCATCTTTATGATACTCACTCTTCCCCAAAAAGAGACAGGTAAGAGGGCCCATCTATTCAAATCTAGCCCCATCCATTCCAGTAGGGGGTCCAAGTTATAATATTTCATTTATCAATAGATGTACTAATATACAGAATATACCCAAATGTTTAAGCCTAGCATTAACCCCTACTAGCCCCAATCTTTCCATATTGGCTTTATGTGTCAGCCCATTTAAGGGCATGATCTCTGTCTTACCTAAATTTAACTTATAATTGGAAAGCATCCCAAATTGGGTAATGATCTCCAGGGTATCTGGCAAGGATGTTTCTGGGTATGTCAAATGTAATACAATGTCATCTGCATAAACTTACATTTTATATTGATTTTGTCCCACAAATATATCTTTCACTAAAGCAGGCTGATTAATTTTCTGAATTAAAGGTTCTAAAAATAAGTTGAAAGGGAAAAGGGATAAAGGACATCCCTGCCTGGTGCCTCATTTTAAATAAATGAGATCAGATCAAACCCCATTACACAACACTTGGGCTGTGAGATTAGAATATAAAACCTTAACCCACTATATGAACTCAGGTGGGATCCAATACCTAGGGAGTTTTGTAAAGGGAAAGCTGCATGAGACCTTGTCAAAAGCTTTCTCCGCATCGAGGGAGACCAATGCTGCTAGCACAATTGCTTCCCTGGATGAGGAGATCAAATGCATTAATTTCCTTAAATTGTCAGTAGATACCTTCCAGGTACAAACCCCACCTGTTCCCTACTAATCAGATTACCCCAAACCTGGTTCAACCTGGTGGCCAAAATGTTAGACAAAATTTTAAGGTCTAAATTAATAATGGAGATGGGACAGTAACTGCCAACTTTTAATGGGTCTTTTCCTGGTTTTAACAGAACAATGATCAACGCTTTTGTCAGGAATGGGTGAGATAAACCCTGTAAGTAAATATAATTAAAAGTACATAACAGTACTGGGCCAAGTAAATCTTTAAATCCTTATAAAAATTGGGTGTATACCCATCTGGGCCGAGTGCTTTATCAGGTGAAATAGAATCAATAGCACTTTTGTCCTCTTGCAATGTTAATGTTGATTTTAAGAAATTAACTTGCTCTTCCTGCAATTTTGGCAGGTCTATATCTTGGAAAAAGGAATAAGAAAGTGAAGAGTCATATACTTCTGGAACAGGAGTATATCTAGTAGTAGCCACAGACATGGTCAGATATTCCCAGATATTTTGTGAAATTCCAAAAGAGTTTCTCTCTGCTGCCCCTACTGTGGAAATGCAGAAAGCAGGAGATTTCTCTAGAAATGTCACAGAAATTTCAGGAAATATCTGACCATGTCTTTGGCTCTGACTGTAACTCTTGATAGAAGTCTTTAAATTGGGCCACTATGTCTCAAGGAGAAGAGTACAGCTGGCCAGAGTCAGAGCAAATAGTGGGAACAATCCGGTCCATAGCTTGAGTCTTGAGATGAAGGGTGAGGAGTTTACCTGCTCTCTCACCCTGGTCAAAATAGTGTGCCTTTGTACATAATTAAAGGTGTTCAGCCTTATAGCTTAAAATATCATTATACTTGGCCTGGAGGGCTTCCAGCTGTATCCAGATCTGCTCTGGCAAGTTTGGGGAAAGCTGGTTTTCTAGATTCTTAATCTGACCCAGGAAAGCATTTATGATCTGATTACGTTGCTTTTTCCACTTAGTGGAGATCCATATAATCTCTCCTCAAAGAGTAAATTTTAAAGCACACTACAGAAGATCTACCTGAGACATTGAGGGTGAGTTTATTTCATGAAATGATTGAATAAAGTCATGAAGATGCTCTGAGAACACAGATAAATTTAAAAGTTGATTATTAAAGCACCAGTATTTAAGCAAAGTTGCTAGACTGGAAAAACTGATCTGGAGTATGACCAGATTATGGTTAGAAATAAGTTTTATACCATATTGACATAACTGAATAACCTGAAGGTGCCCAGTCCCAATAGAAAAAAAGTCTAATTATGAGAACGAGTTGTGTGGGGTCGAGTGTAAGGAATATTCCCTCTTATATGGGTTAAGGATTCTCCATGGGTCGGCAAGGCCCAGGGAATCCATCAGCTCACTGAAAGCCAATTGAGATGGTGTTAAGTTCAAGCATTTTGCTCCTGAGTTCTCTAGGTCATTGTGAAGTACCAGATTCCAATCCCCTGCCTATAATATAGGAAGATGTATCAAGGGTAACAAGAGGTTTAATAGATTTCCATAAAACCCAGGGTCTTCTACCGTGGGACCATATATACAGTAGCTCCCAAAACAACCTTGGTATGCCCAAGTAGGGCTTTAAGTAATATATATCTACCCTGAGCATCCAATATTTGCTGCATACAGCAAAAGGAGATCTCCATGCCACAAGAATGGCTATTGCCCTTTTATGAGCATCCTGTCCTGACCCAAAAACTTATCCCACCCATGATCTGCAGAGCAAAGACAGTTGAGGAATGGGCAGGTGAGTTTCCTGCAAAGAAGCTATGTCAATTTGTAACCTATTCAAAAGAAACAATAAGTTAGACCTTTTCATTGGAGATTGGGCACCTTTAACATTCCATGAACTAAAACAAAAGCTTTGTAGTGCCATTTTCCATACATATTCTATTATAAATAAAGTCACCTTTCAGTATGGGTCTGATACCAGCAGTAATAAGAACCTAAGGCAATACTCTCCAGAGTACTCCTCCCCAACCCCGGTCGCAATAACCAGCTAAATGACACAGATACATTTCAATAGGTCATAGAGAAGTTCCCAGTTTGTCCCTCTATGTACAATGCCACAAAACCCCAAACTATCCACATTAGCTGTTGCACCACTATACTTACTCATCCCTATTCTCTCAACATTATTTTGAAGAAAGAAAATTTGTACCATACCAGAATTACCCAGGAATCCTGCTTCACCCTTCAAAGTAGAAACTAATAATATGGGAGGGTTAAGATAGCTACACCAGAACTGGCAGATATTCCAATAACAAAAAGTAACCCAGCATTATCCTCTCCCAAGAAAAGTATAAGTGTGAAATGTGCCCCAAAAAACAAACCCAATCAACAAACCCTCCCATAAAATTATGAGTCCAACCCCCCAGTCCAGTGAATGATGTACTTCCACACTTAGTAGCTGGGATCCCTTGAACTCCCACCCTGCTGCCAATTTCAAGAGATACCAACTAGAACAGCAATGAAACCTATGAAAGATGCATTCCATTGTAGACCACACCCCGAATAATGAACTACATTGATGACAATTACCAAAATATAATAATAACATGTATAAACCACCACACCCACTATGAGATCAGGTACAAATGTACAGTAAAACCCAGATATCCATACTATTTTGATCCTGACATTGAACTTGAATCAGCTGGAGTCCTAAAGAAAAGACACAAAATATAGCATACATAGGTCTATTGGGTCCAGCTTGGGAAAAAAAATTAAATAAAGAACATAGACAACATAGAATTCCCAGCAAACCAGAGGCAGCAGCTTGATCTCTGGGCCCCAGAAATCCAATCTTGTAACCAGATCTAGAACCCCCCAACAAACATAAACAGAAATCACATCCTGAAGATCGTAAAGTCAGGGGTGCAATTAGGATTGTTAATAACTTGGTTCAGATCTAGCAAGACTCTCCAAAGTGCTTGACTATGTTAAAATGAAAAGATATTTCCTGTGATTGCAAAAAATGTGCCCATTATGCAGATGGAACATCCCCCTGAAAAGAGCCAGAATCCTGGATCGATGCAAAAAATGAAGACGGGGCATCATATTGTCTGCTAAGGCAAACTTGACAAGCACCGGTAAAATACAGACCATAATTATAATGGTAACTTGGGAAGGCTGACCAAGGCTGAATCCAACACAGATACTAGGTCCAGATGACAGAGTATACCAGCCTTATGAAAAGAGGTTATCATGTCTGTAGCAAGAAGTGGTAAAATGGCCATGGATCCCGGGAGACAGATGTAGAACAACATCTCTGTATGAAGCAGGATCCCACTTTAAACTAGGATCCTGACCTGATGTAAATAGTTGCACTAATTCACAATATTAGTCCTGCCAGAAACAAGGCAAAAGTTAGCAAGCCGCTCAAGTCCGGGGAGTTAATGATTCAAAATATACCTGTGTAACACCTTGAGTGTGCTGGATCTCTCTGCTGTGCCTTGCAAGGACAAGGTGTTCATCAAGTCCCTAGAGAGACACTTAGCACCGGCAAAACATCTAGAAGGCAGGCCTTTGAGAAACAGAATCAAAGATCAAACTAGGATTGTGGTTCAAAGTAGAAGATATCTCTGCTGTAGAGATTGCAGTTCAACTTGTAAAATAGTAATCAACAGCAAAGGTCTTACCAGTGTTCACTGCTCTTTATAAAGATCAGGAAGGAGCACTTTCAGGTCTTTGGAGGAATGTTCGGCTGATTCAAATGAGTGCCAGACCCCTTGGACCATTACTTGCAACCGAGCTGGGTAGGCAACCCTTAAACTGATCCTGGCAGCTAGTAACCTGGTGACTGCAGAGTGATAGGCAGCTCTCTTCTGATGAGTTGACGTGGGTAGATCTTGAGTAGTACACAGTTTGGACCCTTCCCAGGAGACCTCGCAAAGCTCTTGGACCTTCTGCAAGACATGCTGCTTATCAAGGTAATTGAGAAATGTCATGATAAGAGGTCAGAGGGGGTGATCCTTCTGGTGGCTGGGGATGAGGAGAGCAGTGTGCATACTCAGTTATGAATAGGGAGTTATTTGGTGATGGCCCCGTTATTTTATTCAATAGCTTCTGAGCAAAAAGTATAGGGGCTGAGCCCTCCACTGCTTCCGGGAGACCAAAGATAAGTATGTTGTTCCTTCGGCTTCTCCCTTCCAGATCCTTCATTTTATTTTTGAGTTGAGATCATTTCTGATTCAGGGCACATATCTCTGGGTCTGCATGTTCTCTCTACTGCTGTAAGGAATAGGTACGAGCCTCTGCATCTCCAAGTCATCGACCCAGGTCCCTAAGATCCGTCTGGAGAGATTTTAACTCTTGTGTGATTTCATGAAGAGTTTCTTTGAAAGGCTGAAATTTGGTGAGAAACCACTCCTCCTTGAGTAGGAGAGGTGCCGGGGTAGTGGTAGGTGAGTGCCCTGTAGATGATCCCTGGGCCTTGGAGTACTTTGAGGAATTATCAGGGGTTGTAGGTGGTGTGTGCTTCTGGGGCACTTGCCTCATCTCTGCATCCATTTTGACAATTTTTTCAGGATACTTTTGGTAGAAACAGAGTAGGGACAACTTTAGATACAGCCTCTGAGCATTGAATTATAAATACAGAAGAAAATGGTAAATAAAACTGACTTCAAAGCAGGAGCGGGTGGGAGCTGAGATGATTTAATGTTACCTGGTCTGAAGCATCACGTGACTCCTAGTGACCCAAAATTTTCAACAAAGCCTTCTTATTACCCCATCTCATGTATGTCACAGTGGTTATTTTTCAAATCCTTCCTAAAACATGTTTGTGCACATGTAGCACTGAATGGCATTGCAGTTGTGCAGAATTACATTTTGGTGTTGATTAGAAAACATTCTGTACCAGGGTACATGTGGTGGGGTAATAATATGACTATGCTGACAATTTGGTCATTGTTAACCTAATAATAGAAGCGTAGTGCTCAGAGGGACCTGTGTTTCCATGGTTACATACAGATTTGCATCTATAGGGGGAAGGGAGCACAGGGTCCTGAGGGTGCTGCATCCCACAGACAAATAAGGATATGATTATACTATCTGAAAAAGTAAGGCAATTCATTGCAAAGAACTTTATTAATGCATCAGTTAGGGTTCTTACTAAAGTGACAAAAGCATGGAAATGGGGTTTTAGGGTTTTCAACCCTAACAACCCACCCCCACCCTGCAGACACTGACAGGCATCGGAGGTGCCTTGGAATCATCAGCCCAAATGCCCCCTCCCCACCCCGCAGAGACTGACAGGGGGTGCCTTTGAGTCATCAGCCCAAATGCTCACCCAATTCCATAATTAAAAAAGCTGAGATGGGCACAGTAAAGGGAAATGGAGTGATATTTAGGGCTGATGACTCCAAGGCATTCCCTGGATGCCTGTCAGTCTCTGAAGGGTGAGGGTGGTGGCGTTAGGGATGATGACTCCAAGGCACCCCCTGATGCCTGTCAGTGTCTGCAGGGTGGAGGTGGGGTGTTAGGATTGGAAACCCTGAAACTCCATTTCCCTGCTTTCATCACTTTAGTAAGAACCCTAACTTGATGCATTAACCAAGGATTTAACAAAATATTATAGTGGCATGGTTGCGCAACTATAGTTAAGGTTCAGCGGTCACTTACATACTAAAGTCAAAAGTTTGGGCTTTAATAACTTTGGACCCATTCAATGGATTTGCCTGAAATTTGGAATGTGTGGTGGAACATGATAGATCTCTTGATTTGCCAAACTGCGTTTCGGTCTGACTTACTGTCTTTGATTGCTAAAATGCTGCATAATGCAAAATTATCAGTTTTTGGAGGCAGCTTTTGGGATTTTGGACATGGCCCTCCACGACCATTGTGTGGTGTACTTCTCTGTGAGATGACTCATTTGAAAAAGCTTTGGTGGCTGAACATGTCGCTTTTTGTTTGGTGAAAAAATATTAAGGCATTCAAATGTTATACCACTTTAAGTTCCCATTATAAGTCAATGGGAAAATTTATATGTATGTTTTGCAAAGAATGGGGTTCTGGCCATCTGGTCCCACCTGGTGATCAAATAATTTGCAGCCTCACGGTTCAAGAATCTTTGTCCCCGAGGATTTTTAAAATTCTTTGATTGAGAGGTCCGTCATCTTGTTTTCATTTTTCTGATTGGAAAAAAAACAAATATCTTGACTCAGGGGTCACTTCTGAAGTAAAACTTGGATGGGTTTTACTCAGGGGCCCCCGATCTATCGAGCCAGGCCTTTGGTTTTATCCAAATTAGTCAAAAAATAGAGTTCTGAGCTTTATAAATCTTTATTCACGGCTCGCTAATGATCTTTGATCACGAGCCTGCAAAATCTTTGATCATGAGATTCTTTGATCACGATTGTGCATCACAAGCGAGGGATGAGATGGCCAGATTTTAAAATAGATTTTTGTAGTGCAGGGGTGCCCTAGAAAGTTATATGAGGGTGGGTTTTGTGCAGGGGGCTTTGTTCTGCCCTATCTGAATAAAAAAACATAATTAATATCTCTTTTTGTATCCCTGGTAGTCTAGTGCCCCCCATGTGTATTTATGTATATTTCTTGTTTATATCCCTGGTAGTCTAGTGCCCCCTGAATCTGTATTTAATTATTATTATTATCATTCATATCCCTGGTAGTCTAGCAGCCATCCCATCATAATGAAATAGATAAGCATTTGCCATTTCCTCATAGTCTAGTGGCCCCCCATCCCCCCACCCAGCCATGCCACCCAGCACCCCACCCTTTCCCAGCTGGCTAGCAAGCCACCTCTGCCTCTGGCCAGCCACAGACTGTTTGTATTACTAGCGCTAATTCAAACAGGTGCTCTGAAATTATTTCTGAGCTCCTGTTTGAATTAGTAATCGAATATACACAGTCGGTGGCTGGCCGTGGAGGTGAGAGGTGGGCTGTTCCAGTCGACAGATGGGGAAGTGTGGGGGGTGCTGGGTTGGCTGACATGACTAGGTGGGGGGCCACTAGACTACCAGGAAATGGAACATGCTTATTTATTTTATTATGATGGGGGGACTGCTAGACTACCAGGGATTAGAATAATAATGACATACAGATCGGGGGGGGCACTAGACTACCAGGGATATGAAAAAGAAATATAAATAAACACACA
This sequence comes from Neoceratodus forsteri, assembly GCA_016271365.2. Lineage (NCBI taxonomy): Eukaryota > Metazoa > Chordata > Ceratodontiformes > Ceratodontidae > Neoceratodus > Neoceratodus forsteri. The sequence continues at coordinate 659,529,054 of CM028130.1, forward strand.
TGGGGGAGCCACTAGACTATTATGGATAAAAAAGAGACATATCAATAAAATACTCATTGGTGGGACCACTAGACTACCAGGGATACAGGGATCACTATGTACATTATTATGATGGGGAGGTGGCCGCTAGACTACCAGGGATAATGAAAAGTAATATTTTTTCATTCAGATGGTGCAGAACGGAGCCCCCTGAGCAAAACCCACCCTTATATAACTTTGTAGGGCACCCCTGGACTACAAAAAATGATTTTGAAATCTGGCCATCTCATCCCTCTCTCTTTGTTCATGAGCGAGCAATTTCTTTGATCGCGAGCCTGCAAATTCTTTGATCAAGAGATTCTTTGATCATGATCGTGCATCACGAGTGAGGGACGAGATGGGCAGATAAAAAAATCTATTTTCTCAACTCAGGGGTGTCCTAGGCAGACATATGAGGGTGGATTTTACTCAGGGGGTTTCGTTCTGATGAACCATGGTGGTGGTTTACCTCAATTCTTTGAATTTTGTAAATTAGACAAGTTTTTATTCTTTGGTCATGACCCTGCAAATTCTTTGATTGCGAGATTCTTTGATCACAATCATGAGGGTAAGACAAGATGGCTGGATTAGAAAATTAATTTTCTCAGCCCAAGGGTGCCCTAGGAAGTCAAGTGAGGATGGATTTTGCTCAGGGGGCTTCGTTCTGTTGAACCATGATGGTGGTTTACCACAATTCTTTAAATTTTGTAAATTATAGAAGTTTTTATTCTTTGATCATGAGCCTGCAAATTCTTTGATTGCAAGCCTTCAAATTCTTTGATCGTGAGATTCTCTGATTACCATTTTTGATCATGAGGACAGGACAAGATAGCCAGATTTTTTATAATGGTAAAGATAGGGAAATTTTACCAAACTTTAAGACTGAATATCTCAGAAACAGTTTGGTCTTTATACTTGAAATTTGGAGGGTGTTTATGGCATGTCCTGTGCATGTAAATTACACTGATTATGTGTCAGGAAAAAATTTTTTGTCGGAGATACGGTGTGGCGCATTTTACATTCTACGGACAGCTTTTTGCTTGTGGCGGTGCCTTGAAATTGATAGGACACCTAGCCTTAGTGTCATGGATGTAGTTGCCAACCAATCAACAGGTGTGGAACTGTGCCAGTCTGACAAATGAAAAGGTCAAACTGTAACATGTTATATCTCGGAGAGGGTTTGGTCTTTTCATTTGAAATTTGGAGAGTGTTGATGGGATGTCCTGTAGAAGTGAATTGCAGTGTTTACGTCTCAGACAATTTATTTTTTTGCAGAGAGATTGTGTGGCGCACTTAATGTTTTGCGGACAGCGTTTTCTATTTTTCAACTACATTCACATTTGTTTAGTGGCTGGTTGTGCTGTTGTCACTGTACTTTTTAGTCATCATTTGTGTAATGTGGCCCAACACTTACAAGTTGGTGGGAGAATGGGGTCCAAAGGGCCCCGCACTCTCACCAACTTGAGCAACTTTCTACTTCTTATTCTTTCCTAAAAAGTAAGGAAATTCTACAGAAAAAACTTCCTTAATGCATCAGATAGGGTTTTTCTACAGTGAAAAAAGTGAGAAAATTTGATTTTAGGGTTCCCACCCCTTGCACCCCACTGCCAGTGTGTCCCCACCAACAGGCACTGGAGTGTGCACTGGGGTTGTTGGCCCTAAATATCACCCCATTCTCCTACACTGCACCACCTCAACTTGTTTACACATGGGATGGGGTGATAGTTAGGGCCAATGACCCCAATGCACACCCTGATGCCTGTTGGTGGTGATGGGTTGGGGGTGTGGTGCAAGGGGTGGGAACCCTAAAATTGAATTTCCTCACTTTTTTCACTTAGAAAAACCTTAACTGATGCATTAACAAAGTTTTTTTGCATAGAATATATGTATATGTATATATATATATATATATACATATATATATATATATATATATATATGGCAAAAACTCCATTTAATGCATTAGGATTGTTCCACAGCGACAAAAGTAAGGAAATTCACTGTTAGGGTTGAAAACCCCTGACCCCCCACCACCCCCACCAGCACTGGGTGTGCATTGGGATCGTTAGCCCCAACTCACCCCCATGACATGTGTAAAGCAGCAGAAGTATAGGAGAATGGGGTGAGAGTTAGGACCCACGATCCCAATGCACACCCCAATGCCGGTTGGGGGGGTGGGTCCAAGGGGGGTTTTCAACCCTAACAGCGAATTTCCTCACTTTTGTCGCTGTGGAACAACCCTAACTAATGCATTAAACGGATTTTTTTGCCTCTAATTTCCCTTCTTTTTGAGAATGATAACGAGAAATAGTGGTCTTTTTTCCTGAAATTTGGAGCGAAGACAGCCAACAGCCCACAGATGTGCCTTTCAGTAGTTTGGTGAAAAAATATCACATGGCGGCAAAGTTACGGCACTCCAAAGTTGACGGTTTTTCCCATAGGATAACATTACGGCGCCCGACGCATTACAGAAATCCTTTGGATCCCTGCTGCAAAATAATGGTTTGGTCTTTTTCCTGAAATTTGGAGGGAAGACAGCCAACAGCCCACAGATGTGCCTTTCAGTGGTTTGGTGAAAAAACATTACAGGGAGGCAAAGTTATGGCGCTCTGAACTTTTCTTTTTTTCCCATAGGATAACATTTCGGCATTCGCCGCGCCTTTCAGGGCCTGTATCTCGGAAACGGTGCGAGATATGGACTTTTCGTCAGAAAAATTATTAACCAGATTCAAATTAGCCAGGACAGTTGTAAATAATATGACTTTTAAATTTTGTTTCTATGTCGTACGGTTCCTGAGATATAATGTATTTAGTATTCCAAGATCTCATTTTCTGCGCCGATACTCATTATTATGCATACATTATTTGTACTCACTGTCTTTCTCTATGCAGGTTTTGGGGAAAACCAGCCTGTGCGCTTACATTACTGTTACTGTTGCCCTTTCCGCTTGCGGTTCCGTACCCGTTTCATTTACCGTTGACGTCTGCGCCACCATGTGCGTTATCCTTTGCGTTTTCATTTGCTTGCGTTTCTGTTATTTTTTGCCATTTCTGTCTACAGTACTGTTTATCTTTCTGTTTCACTTTACGTCACCATGACCATTGACATTTCTGTTTGCAGGCACCATGTTACTATGTGACAACACATCACGTGGCAGACCATTCCCGTCTACGCCACCATGTGCGTTACCCTTTCTGTTCTCATTCGCGCTTGTGTTACCATGTGCGCCACTGTTAGCATTTCTGTTTGTGTTGCTGTCTCTGTTAGTATGGGCCCCGCGCGCCCGCCGCTGCATTACATTCACTATTTCTCGTTATCATTCTCAAAAAGAAGGGAAATTAGAGGCAAAAAGCTCTGTTTAATGCATTAGTTAGGGTTGTTCCACAGCAACAAAAGTGAGGAAATTCGCTGTTAGGTTGAAAACCCCTTTGCGCCCCACCCACCCCCCAACCGCATTGGGTGTGCATTGGGATCATGGGTCCTAACTCTCACCCCATTCTCCTATACTCTGCTGCTTTCACATGTCATGGGGTGAGAGTTAGCTGATGATCCCAATGCACACCCCAATGCCACCACGTGTGTCATCCTTTCGCTTTCATTTGCTTTTGCAGCTTTCTGTTACTTTTTGCCATTTGTGTGTACTGTACTGTTTCTCTTTCTGTTTCACTTAGGCCACCATGCCCAATGACATTTCCATTTACAGGCACCATGTTACTATGTGACATGACATCAAGTGGCACCGCTCCGCCTCACGCCACCGTGCATTACCCTTTCTGTTCTCATTCGCTTATGTTACCATGTGTGCCACTGTTAGCATTTCTGTTATGCTGCTGCTCCCTGTTACTATGCCACAAGACATCAGTGGGGCCCTTTTGGCCCCGCGTTCCCACCACCGCATTACATTCACTATTTATCATTATCATTCTCAAAAAGAAGGGAAATTAGAGGCAAAAAACTCCGTTTAATGCATTAGTCAGGGTTGTTCCACAGTGACAAAAGTGAGGAAATTCGCTGTTAGGGTTGAACACCCTAACTCCGAATTCACCCCCCCAGCACCACACACACACAGACACACACACACACACATCTGTATGGGGGAGGACCAAGTCAGCACAACCAATGACAGACATCCAGCAGCAGGTGACAGAAATAACAAACAATTGTCTAAATGTACTCACGAGACATCCCCACCCACCTGACCAGGTACTGCATGCTCAGTGGAGATCAACAGCAGAACTGAGGCCATGTACACCAAACGACACATCCCTGATTGCAGCTCACACACAACGTACTCACTCTTAGTAGTTGCATGGCTCACCACCGATGTCCCACACCAGACCACACCACTTGTGGTGGGCCACCTGAGCAATAGAGTTCAGTAAAACCAAGGAGTTGTACAGGTATAGTATCTCTGATTATAACAAGGGTTTGAGAAATGCAGCTTTCTAATTGACTGTAAACATTGTAACAGCCTTATGTTTAGTTTTTATTAACATACATGTAGAGCCTAACCATATGATGAACATGGTTTAATGTTGTTTAAAAAACAGTTTTATTATGATAGCAATAAGCCACTCCCAGGTATTATGTTAATGGTTAGTTTATCACTGTCTAGCAACATGTGGCACTTGGCTTTGCCTCATTCAACATTAAACCCCTACAGGGTGATTAACAGACCATTTAACATAACTGTTGGTCATGCCTTATTGCTTAATTGTCTTTATGAGTAGATACTCTCCCTCTGCTAGGCACTGCAGCAGCTTTGCAACACAGTGTCCCACCCAGTTACACCATACACTGTCTAGTTGCTGGATAATGGCTGTGAATATGAACTCATGAAGATGAACAGTGTAACTTGATCATTACAGTCATCGAAACCCTAGTGTGATTATAACTGACAGAGTCAGTGATAGAGGATAACCCCTGCTGTCCTAGTACACTTACCCCATTGTGAGTTAAATCAGTACTAAAAGACATTTCTGTTTATATCTACACCATACCTACTTGATTCCTGTTGTACCACAATTAACATAGTTATCACTTTGATAGCATCAGTGACAGAAGTGTGGCAAAACCAAACAGTAGGCATACAGCCTGAGTATGAAACAACTGTTAAAAAAAAATCACACTGTGTCCATAAGTGGCATAGATCACTTATTGCAACAATAGTAAATGTATTACTATTTGAATAAGTTAGTCATCACAGCTGCAATGAGATTGTCTTTATCAGGTACAACATACTCAGTAAGTGCCTACAGGAAAATCTATCCTATCTACATCTCCGATACAGGTACATCATTGTTGGCTCAGTAGTCCTATGATATTTAGAAGTTGCTTGGCCTGATCCATGCAATTACAATGTTTCTTACAAAGAATACTTACTGCATCTTTAGTACTGAAACACACTGAAGGTCTATGTATGTACATCAGCAGTACACCTTCATCAGTAAGAATGCATGTGATACTGGCAGTACGAATTTCACAGCGTTGAACAGGCAATGCTTTTCCATAACGCTTACATCAGCCTCTATGTTGAGTAAACCATTGCAGTAAATGTACTACTACGTAAATCACCTACTAAATGTATCACTACTTTTATCTTGAGCATGCTAGTGTCTTGTAGTTAATTTATGTGCTTCTCTTAATTAATGTATACTCACTAGTGTTAAACCTTTCTACAACTGTCATCATGCACCTTCAGCATTTATATTGAATAACGGCACAGTACCAGTTGTGGTGTGGTGTGGGCATCGGTAGGTAAGGCCATGCAACTACTAAGTGTGGTACGTTGTGTGCAGCTGCAATCAGGGATGTGTACGTTTGGTGTACATGGCCTCAGTTTTGCTGTTGATCTCCACTGAGCATGCAGTACCTGGTCAGGTGGGTGGGGATGTCTTGTAGTACATTTAGGCAATTGTTTGTTATTTCTGTCACCTGCTGCTGGATGTCTGTCATTGGTTGTGTTGACTTGGTCCTCCCCCATACTTGAATGTGTGTGTGTGTGTGTCTGGGTGTGTGTGTGGTGCTGGGGGGGGGGTGACTCGAGTTAGGGTTTTCAACCCAACAGTGAATTTCTCACTTTTGTCGCTGTGGAACAACCCTAACTAATGCATTAAATGGAGTTTTTGCCTCTAATAAATATATATATATATATATATATATATATATATATACATAATCACACATGCCCCCACAATGCAAAGCATCATTGGCTGCACATGCAAATCACCACAGAATATTATGCTGGTTCAACTTTAAGCAAAAATGCATGGTGCCAAAAGGCCTCTCACACAGTTTGCAAAGGGTGCTAACAGAAGATAGACATGTGTTTCGTCCTACCAGGACTCATCAGTATGCCTCATCTGTTTGACACCCCAGTGGAATGAACCAGCTACCCTAAGATGGTTTATCCCCTTTGGGGTAACCATTGCCTCAGTGTTTACACACAGAGGTTCTTTGTCTCATCTATATATATATATATATATATATATATATATATATATATATATATATTTTAGTGGCACGGTAATGCCCCTATAGTTAGGGTTGAGTAAGCACTTGAATGCTAAACCACAAATTTTGCACCTTAATAACTTTGCCACCATATGACAGATTTGCCTGAAAGTTTGCAGGCATAGTCTGGTACCATAGATCTATGGATATTGCAAGTTGCATTATGATCAGATGTACAGTTGTGGAGATACGGAACACCAAAAAATGTAAGAAAAATGACTTTTTGCATATTTCTTTGCTGGTACCCACAGTCCGCACAGTTTGTCCATTCAATCCAAAATCTTCTGAGAAGATGTAGTCTGGGTCACCATTGTGCCTTTCAAAGATTTAGTGTAAAAATATTCAACCGTTCAAAAGTTATTCAAAAAACTAATTTCCCAGTATGGTCAATTGGGAAAATATATGTGCATCATGAAAGTATCGCAAATGCACTTTTACTTTAGCAAATGACCCTTTTACTTCTGTGATCTGGCCATCTTGTTTTCGGTTAGTGAGAGAGAGAAAAATGCCTGGCATTTTAATTTGGGACTCTGTAGATAAACACTGACTGTTGAGTTTACTTAGTTGGGTCCTGAGGATGCCAGCTCTATCTTTTGTGTGGTTAAAACCCCCCAGAAATGCCTTTTTAAACTTTGGGGAAAAATACTTTCACAAATCATGAAAGTAATTGTGGAAATACTTTGGCAAATACAACATTTTTGTGCTACATTTTGCGAAACTTTCATGCTTTTCGAAACTATTTTTAAAAATAACTGCAAACCTTTGCCAGCCTTCTGCAATGAAACGGTTGGGTGTTTTTGGCTGAAATTTGCAGGGTGGCAAGCCCTGTTCCTACAGATGTGGCTTTTTGTGGTTTGGTGCCAAAGCATATAAGGGGCTCAAAATTACAGGGTTCCAAATTTGAGAAGTTTCCCATTGGATAACATTGTGGTGCCTGTTACACCTTCCGGTGCCCATATCTTGAAAACTAAGTGAGATACAGAGTTTTCATTACTGACAGATTAGTTCACCTATAGGTAAACTAATCTGCAGAAACAAGCTTGGAAATCATAAGTGACACCTGCAGTGGAATGTTTTTCCTACTTGCTACAGTTAGAGAGATATTGGCAAAAACATGTTCCAAGGATTCAAAGGGTGTATTTTTACTGCATTTTGGTGGCTGTATCTCTGAAACAATATGAGATATGGATTCAGTTGACCATCTTGTATAAAGTACTCACTGTCATGATTACACCAGCACTGGATTTTTTTTTCTAGCTGCTACAGTTGCTGAGATATTGGCAAATTAGTGTTACCAGGCATCCTTACCCTATAGGGCTGCTGTATGGCTTTGTAGTTATATATAACTAGGATTGCAGGGCCCCGGAGGACCCACACTTCCACATATGTATTCCATTATGCAAAAAAATAGAGAATATAAAGGGAGCAATGGGCATGGAGGGCCCGCGCTCTCACTAACACATACCACTTACATTACACATTCTCAAAAAGAAGGGAAATTCATTGCAAAAAAAATCCATTAATGCATCAGTTAGGGTTAATAGTACAGCCACAAAAGTTTGGAAATGTGATGTTAGGGTTCAAAACTCTAACTCCACATTCTCTCCACCTCCACTCCCCCACATACACACACATGCAAGACACATGCAAGTGTGTAAGACACTATACCACTCTGTCACATCTGTAATCATAATACTCACAACACAGTACTTATTTCACATAACACTATGTAATGAAAAAACAAATATAGTATCATTGACTCTATACTGGCAGCACAGTATGATGACACATTATTGCTGGCATATCTTCATACAAAGAGACTTGCTCTGTACACTTTTTCAGAATATTGACTTTTATATGTCACTATTCAACAATTGGGTTGCTGCAGGTATCACTGCTACCACATGGGTATGTGGTAGCAGAAAACATAGATTTCAGACATACTACTTTTAAGATACTGCTGAGGTATGAAACTAGCACCATCACATGTTGTTATACTGCTGCGTTACCTGGAAATACTCATTAGCAGCATGTTATTGTTAGCTTTGGATGTTACAACTGTTGCTTTCACATGATACTTGTAAACTATACTACAAATTATTACATTTATTATTACTACTGTTTGTTACTAGAACTGACTCACTCTATCAGAAAAATAAATGCAAACATCCAATGACTATTGGTAGGCTTATACTAACTCTCATTTCCAAGAAACTACAGTATCTGTGGTTAACATACAGTGTGTTACATCCCTTCTTCACTATTGAAATATAGGCATCTGCTTAAATATTGTTATTGCTATTTGTAACACAAAAATGCTTTCTGTTGGCATCACCCATGGTTTCCCTGCATGCGTGTCTACCCCCAAGGCACTATGATGGCAGCAGAACTCATACAGTTTGTGACCCATGATGACGGATATGTCATGCAGTACATTTAGAGAATTACACATTACTTCTGTTACCTGATGCTGGTTGTCTCTGATTGATTGTGTTGCCTTGGCCCTTCCCCTGCTTGCATGTGTAAGTGGGGGTGGGGGAGGAGTGGAGGGGAATGTGGAGTTAGGATTTTGAACCTTAACAGCACATTTCCAAACTTTTGTTGCTGTACTATTAACCCTAACTGATGCATTGACGGAGTTTTTTGCAATGAATATATATATATATATATATATATATATATAAACATAGAAACATAGAATTTGATGGCAGATAAGGACTGCTTGGCCCACCCAGTCTGCCCATTTCCCTACCTAATGGATAAGCTGCAGATCCTAGTTAACCAACAGCCTACTTTCTCCTACCCAACCCCCTAGAATTGTCTTATGTCTGTCCTATGCATTCTTGAATTTCCCCACTGTTTTTGACTCCACAACCTTCTCAGGAAGGCCATTCCATGTATCCACAACAATCTGTATGAAAAAATATTTCCTCACATTACCTCTAAGTCATCCCCCTCTATCTTCAAATTGTGCCCCCTTCTTCTTGCACACTTCTTTTTCTGAAAGATGCTACCCTCTTGGACTATGTTGAGTCTCTTGACGTACTTTAAAGTTTCTATCGTGTCCCCCTCCCTCCTTTCCTTGAGGGTATACATATTAAGCTCCTTAAGTTTCTCTTCATATGTCTTCTGGTGCAGACCCTGCACCATTTTAGTTACCCTCCTCTGGACTGCTTCCATCCTGTCTATGTCCTTGCAGATACTGGGTCACCAGAACTGCACACACTACTCCAGATGGGGTCTCACCAGCTGTCTGTACAGAGGGTTAACAACTTCCTGTTTTCTACTGGTGATGTCTCTCCCTATGCATCCCAGTATCCCCTCAGCCCTCCTTACTGCCCTCTCACATTGCTTGCACTCCTTTAGGTCATCTGATATGACTACCCCAGGTCCCTTTCCATTTGTGTTGTTGTTAGTATCTCACCCCCCATTGTGTACTCTTCTGCTGGATTTTGTTTCCCAGGTGCATTATTTTGCACTTCTTAGCATTGAATCTAAGCTGCCATACATTTAACCATTCCTCCAACCTTGTCAAGTCCCTTCTCATCCTTTCCACCCCACCTTTTGTATCAACCCTGTTGCAGATCTCTGTGTCATCTGCAAAGAGACATACTTTTCCTTCCAGTCTCTTTGCAATGTCACTTATAAAGACATTGAAGAGGACCGGTCCTAGTACTGATCACTGCGGTACCACACTAGGAACTCCTCTACCTTTAGAGTGGACTCAGTTTACTATTACCTTCTGTGTCCTGTTCTCCAGCCTGTTATCTACCCAGGCTACCATCTTAAGACCCACTCCTAGGCTGGCTAACATGTATATTAATCTTTTGTGTGAAACTGCATCAAATGTCTTGCTAAAGTCTAGGTAGACCATGTCCACAGCTCCTCCCTGATCTACTACTTTGGTCACCCAGTCAAAGAAATCTATTAGATTCATCTGACATGACCTTCCTGCTGTGAATCCATGCTGCCTTGGGCCCTGTTCCCCTCTTGCCTCTAGGTACTCAACAATTCTTTCCTTCAGAAGTGATTCCATCATTTTCCTTATCACCGATGTCAAACTACCAGGTCTGTAGTTTCCTGCCTCTGCCCTGCTCCCACTTTTGTGTAGTGGAATAACATCTGCCCTCCTCCAGTCCTCAGGCACCACCCCATCTTCCCATGATTTGTTAAAGAAGGTAGTCAGTGGTGTCACTAGTTCTACCGTTAGTTCTTTTAGAATTCTGAGATGAATCATATCAGGCCCCATTGCTTTGTCCACTTTCAGTTTTAAGAGTTCTTTCAGAACTCTTTCTTCTTTGAATGGGCTGGTATCAACCCCCCTTTCCAGAGTGTTTCTATTGTTTGGTTTAGGTACCTCCCCCTCTTCATTTGTGAATACTGAGCAAAAATATTTGTTTAGTATCTCTGCCTTTTCACAGTCACCCTCTGCCCACCCACTCTCCATTAAGCCTCACTGTCCCTTCCTTGGTCTTCCTACACTCCCTGATGTACCTATAAAAGGTTTTATACCCTTCTTAACTGAGTTGGCTATCTTTTCCTCATTTGGGCCTTTGCTGTTCTGACTGCCTTCCCTGCTTCCTTCTGTTTTAACTGATACAGTTCTGTGTCCTGCTCCTTCTGTGATTCCTTGTACTTTCTGAATGCTATCTTTTTCTCCCCAACCTTCCCTGCTACCTCCTTTGAGAACCATTGTGGCTTTTTACATAGTTTTGTTTTGTTTATTTGCTTCACACAAAGGCTTGTTGCCTCAGTGATGGCAGTTTTGATTGTTCCCCATTGTTCTTCCACACCTCCTTGTTGCCCATTTACTAGTGTATTCCTTAGGCACTCACCCACTTTGGCAAAGTCAGCACTCCTAAAGTCCAGGACCTTTGTATGGCTTGGCTCTACTGCTGTGTTTATCATGAACCATACTGTTTGATGGTCACTAGTTCCCAGATGGCTACCCACTTCTAAATCTGTGATCCTCTCTCCATCTCCATTTGAGAGTACCAGGCCTTAGATTGCTCCCTCCCGAGTGGGTACCAATACTAGTTGTCTAAGGCATGCCCCCGCAGGGCATCTAGAATGACCACGCTCTTTGATATGGTGGCAGCAAATACACTCCAGTTAATATCTGGCATATTCAGGTCCCCCATCAACAATATCTCCCCTTTTTCTGACACTTTAAGGATACCTGCTATCATTTCCTTGTCCAATTTCTCCCCCCTTAGATGGGGGTCTGTATACAACCCCTATGCAGATTGTGGTGCCTTGCCTGTCTCCAAGATGACTCACAGTACTTCCTCACTTTCTCTCTCTATATATGGATTGGTGGTTGTTCAGGTGGATGTTAAAGATCCCATGGCACTTATCGAAAAGAGTAGGGGAATTTCCCCGGTGTCCTGGCCAAATTTCCCTCATTCACTAAAAAATACCACCAACAGCTTAATCTGGTTCAAGGTCAGTTGGCATTCATCTGTATCCCCTTCCCCCGGGTCATGCCTGAAAATAGACAGGATTTGTCTAGTGCACTTACCCGGTCAACAAAAGCTAAAATAAAAAAAAAATATATATATATGTATATATATATATATATATATATATATATACATATATACACTATATAAACAAAATCACACATGACCCCATAATGCAAAGCATCATGAGCTGCTTATGCAAATCACCACAGAATATTATACTGGTTCAACTTTTAGCAGAAATGCATGGTGCCGAAAGGCCACTCACACAGTTTGCAATGAGTGCCAACAGAAGACACAGACATGTACTTCATTCCTATCAGGACTTATCAGTGTGCCTCATCTGTTTGACACCCTGGTGGGATGAACCAGCTATCCTAAGATGGTCTATCTGGATTATGTTATGGTGAACCCAATTAAACAAAAAAAAACAAATTTAAAGAAAAAGAACCACAGCTCGCATGCATTGAGGCAATGGTTACCCCAAAGGGCATTGGCCAGGAAGCCAAGTTTCAAAGAAATACAACACCACACATGCCCCCATAATGCAAAGCATCATGGGCTGCATATGCAGATCACCACAGAATATTATGCTGGTTCAACTTTAAGCAGAATTTTATATATATATATAATGTAGTAGTTCTTTTACAAGTCCTGTAGAAAGACATTTGATTATATATTTGAATGAAAACAAGCATTGTGGTGTGTTTCTGTTACTTGCATCTAAATTTGTATACCATCAAAATATCAAAATCCATTACAGCGACAACTTCAAGGTTGTTGCTGTAATGGACCCAATGGTGAAATGTTGCATATTTCACCAACCTTACACCCCTTTGAAGTTATATTAAAGTCGGGGGGGGGGTTGTGCCGGATGAAGCCTCCTGTGAGGGGGGTGCTGGGGTGCAGACCCCTGCCAAAAAAAATCATTCAATGTCTAAAAGGCGATATTTCACCTGTCAACATTATTTGTGCAGCTTTGCCATATTTTGACAACTTGGTTGTTGATGCAGCTTGCTGGAACAATCTAAATTATAGAATAAACAAACAAAAAAACCTGATCCCTACATGCTCAGAAAGAAAATAGATGAATCTACTGTATGTCTGCATAAGGTATCCCTAGAGGTAGGCATATGGGGAAGGGCACCATCCATAATGGCAAGTCATTCACCGCAAAATCCCTTATTGCACTGGGAGGGTAGGGCAACCAGATGGGGGGTGGGTGAAATGGGTGACAAGATATCGCTATATGTATGCATTCAGGGTGGAGAGAGAGCACGGTGAGCATGGGCTGGGAGGGGGTGGAGGAGCTGTAGGGGGTGGTGCTGTGGCGGGTTGCTGAGCTGTGTCGTGGCATCAAGGGTTGGCCTGTGGTTGGGGTGGGCGAGGTACCGGGTCCGGGTGCTGGTGCAATTTTATTGCACCCGGCCAGAACCTTTAATATTACATGTTTTAACCCCCCCCAACAAGAACCCCCCTTGAGTTGAGAATCCTTTAGTAGGGGTGTGGGAGGGGATGTGGAGGCTGCAGCCCCCCACAGAAAGCATAGAAATTTATGTCCCTGGTGCCATTGTCCTGTATGTTAGTGTCAGAGTGCCAAAATGTTTTCAGCACTCTGACTGCCCAATAACGGGTGATCGACTTTAGGCTTTCGTCGTTATCACATAGAACCTCTGCATAAACCATTTCTGGTCTGCATTAAAACCCTATTACATTTGAACCAGAAATGTCACAAAAACTAAGGATTGTGTTTCTGAACTGCTTTTCTCAGTCAATTAGCTTTTAGACTGACTTTATTAATATGTACATTCCTTTTTACAATATTGGCATAACTAACCATTCATTTCAGATTTAAAGCAAAGTTTGGTTAACTCTAAAATTTAGAAGGGTCAGTATTACAGGGCTTCTGCATTTGTCTGTTCCCCTGATTGCACCCCTAAATTTAGAACATAGCTCCTACCTGGCCTAAAATGCTAAAGACCACTTTTAAAAATCAGTTACTGTAGATTGACATCAGGGTCCCAATATTCAAAACTTTGCCTGGTGATCAAACAGATTTTGTGAGCACTTTGCTTTCTGTTTGCATGCTTGCACTATATTCAAAAGCCTGATTAGCACAGGTAAAATAGAATAGCACCAGTCAAATTGAAAATGTATGCTCTGGGCAAAGAGAGGGGCATGGGCATGAATACAGGCTCTGTACAATATTCAGTGTGCTAGCGCCATGCAAAGTGAGTTAGCATGACATGTTTGCATGGTGCAAATACCACCTATAAAAAGGCTAACTTACTCCAGAGAAACCCTAGATGCAGGAAATGACTCTGCAGCCAAAGCAGAAATGGTTGTATTCAACACTCACATGCTGTTCTTCTTGGAACAGGCCATGGAGGAGGAGGAGGAGAGGGCAGAAGGCCAACCTTGTGTGCAACAGGTGGGACAGGGCTAGGGATGGTGGGGATATCTCTGAAAAAAAAGGACATGGTTAGGGTGAAGGGGAAGAGTGGGAAATGCAGGGGTTGCCTCCAAACTAAAGACCCCTGTCCACCACAGGTGTGCAGGGACTGGTGTTTATGAACCCTGTTTTTAGGGGTCATGGAACATGAGGAGGGGTAGGGTGATGTTCATGAGGATGGGATAACTCTGGTCCATGTACACCTCTGGCTGGATGATTGAATGTCCAGATAATACCCAGAGGTTCAAGGGTTGACCATTGATGATGGTGTTGCTGGAGTGCTGCCCTGACCCCAACCTGCCACCTTGTTTTTTTTTTGGTCCCAGGTCCTCCAGTCCTCCATTTGGAGGTCAGAGCTGTCCTGCATGTCATCCCCCCATATCAAGGCTTATCCCCCTGGGCAGGGCTGTTGAGAAGACTCCCCCACAATGGACACTGTAGGCAAGCCCCGGCTTACACCCTAGGTCAGGGCCATGGGAGTGGGACCCATCCTGCAGACATCAAATGCAGTGGATATGGTGGCATAGCAGGTCATCATCTGGTGGGGCTGTTTTTCCAATGCTTGCTGGATCCCTGCGGGTGGGGATATGTAATGATGTCCAGCGCCACCCCGTCCCACTAAGGTGACAGCACCAGCTGCAGTGGACCCCCCAGCCTCTGCCAGTGGTTTGTAAAGCATTGGGCACTCCTTTCTCCCTCCCTCAGAGAAGGAGAACAGTCCCCAGGAAGCTCAATTCATCTCCCCCCGTCTGGCTTCTGACTCCCGGGTCCATTCCTAAACCCAGGTCATCAGCGTCGTAAGTGGAGATCCAACCACTACACCAGTGGGCCAGCCATAACCTGCCACTGTGTTGGGTCATTGTACACCATGGATTTGCCACCGCTCACATTGTGCAGCTGACTGCAACCCTATGACAGACTACACCGGCTGTTGAGAGTCAGAAGGAGCCTGTCTCTGGGTACACTGTCCTGTAGGACAGTACATGCTGTTTGGCATGGGTGCTGCATGGGGACTGCAACCACCATATCTAGAATGGGTGCTAGAGGTGGCAGGGCCTCGGCAGATGTGATGGCATGCACAGGGCATGTATGGGATGGTGGGGAATCCTGATGGATGCCCACATCCACCTGTTGTGCAGGGTGAGTGGTATGAGAGGTGAAGGATGTTGAGGCCACCCCAGTAGTGGTAGTGGTGATGGTGGAGGTAGTGGTAGTCCCCTAGGACTTTGCTGCCTCCAGCAACACAATCATGGTCCCAGGGGTGTGGCTGTCAGCACGTGCATCTGTACTGTAGGGCACCACTGGCTGGACAGGGAGGTGGGTATGGTCAGGGTTGGTGAGACTCCCACTCCCAGGGCAGCTATGGCCTCCAGGTATTGATGTGTTGGTACATATGAGTCCTCATCACTGTCCTCCATTTCCTCCACAAACAAGTTCAGCAGGTCCACCTCCTTCTTTGGCATAGTCTCTGAGGGGTGCACCTCACTGATGGCCCTTCTTCTCCTCCTCCCTGGATTATGTATCCTTGCACTGTACAGACAGGAGTGCACTGTCAGTATGTCACTCATTACACATT
Organism: Neoceratodus forsteri; assembly: GCA_016271365.2. Lineage (NCBI taxonomy): Eukaryota > Metazoa > Chordata > Ceratodontiformes > Ceratodontidae > Neoceratodus > Neoceratodus forsteri. The sequence continues at coordinate 659,545,076 of CM028130.1, forward strand.
AGTTAAAGTCCCAGTGATGTCTTATGCATGCCCCAGTGGTCCAGTCTCTATCACCCATGGTCATCATGCAACTGGTGACTAAAGCACAAACCACACCACACCTATACTGGCCACACAGCTACCCATGGATGGCAGCTCTTGTATGCATAACAGTACTCACATGTCACACACGTGCATTCTGCCACCCACAGTAAATGCCAAAACCTCACACATAGTGGCACACACAGCACTAATGGCAACATGCACCAACACTTGTTAATCACATTGGCAGATGTGACACACACTCTGTGTCTATGGGCAAATGCAAGGGTTTCTATGTGCAGGAAAGTACCTGTCAGGTTGTCTGAGGCAGACACTGCTGTGATGGACACCCGGTAAACACAGCAGAAGCCCATGTTAATTCTATTTACTGTGGAGAGAGTTAGCGTGGAGTGAATTTTTGTAAGTTTTGCTATTGTTTTTGAAACTGCAGGAGAGAAGGATTCGTTAATTCTACTTGCTGTGGAGATAGTTAGTGTGGAGAGGATTTTTGTAAGTTTTGCTATTGTTTTATTTTTTTAATTTTAATTTAGCTCAAAGTGGAATTTAGCTTAAAGGTTCTCTGGCTGGAGGGATTGTAAAAGCCTACCCCTTCCACCAGCCTTTCTTAAATACTGAAATGCTACTGGGGGTTGGGTTTGAAGGCTGTGAGGGAGGAGCTTGGGGAGCTGAAAACTGACCTGAGACCTCAGGGCAGGTTAGGAGGGAGGAAACAAGGAATAGCCATATGAGCTAATTCTTAAAGATATATATAAATATATATAACTTATGAGTAGGACTGTGGTGTACAGTTAATACTGTAGATCTTATGAGTAGGATTGTAGTTTCCAGTCATTACTGTAGTTGGCTATCTTAGGCTGCATGCAAGGCCATTTGGTATTACAATTTCAGTTAGAGGTTAGGCTAGGATTAGTTACAGTAATTCTACTTGCTGTGGAGAGAGTTAGTGTGGAGAGGATTTTTGTAAGTTTTGCTATTGTTTTCTTTAATTTAGTTTAAAGGTTTCTGTGACTGTGTTATTTTAATTAAGCTTAAAGGTTTCTGTGGCTGTGTTTTTTGAATTAGGCTCAACAGGGGCACAATGGCTCCACTTAAAGCTGGGGGAGTGGCCTAAAGAGGACCTGGGGCAAACATCTAATTTCTGGACTGTATGTGTTTGTGAGATTTGGGAATGCTATTGGTGGGTTTGTAATTGTGTTTGTAAACAACTGCAATCAGTATAGAGAGACTGCATTTCACTGTCCTGTACAGGCAGTGTGAACCATGGGTAGGATTGTGGGGCAGCAGTGTGGATGAACATACTGTGGAGGCTGGGAAGGTGCCCAAAATGCCACAGGCTAAGTAGGCTTGAGGAAGAGGTTCAGAGGCACGGCAGAGAGCTGGGGAGGTTGAGTGGTTAGGGGGGTTGTGTTGGTAGAAGGGCTGACATCTCAGAGTATCGGGGGCACCACAGAGAAGGAACAGTGGGTCAAGGGAGGGGGCAGGGGAGGGGCAAACTAGACAGGAAGCCAGCTGATGAAGGGTGGAATCTACTAGGGCCTAGCAAAAGAGGAGCAGCAGTAGGCAGGAGTGTGGAGGAGAAAACACATAGTAATGCAAAGAGGGTAGGGAACATGTTTGCTGTACTAGTGACTCATAGGGAAGAGGATGCAGGAGGAGACTGCACAAGCAATAATGCTCACGAAGAGGAGGGAGAAAGGGACATTACTAATGGAGAGATTGAGCACGGCGTGGTGGGGGATAATGCTCTAAGAGGTGAGGAGGGAGAGGGAGATTAGCAGTCAAACAGGAGAAGGGGCGGGGTCTCAATTGAGTGGGGCAGGGGGAAGACACTGGGGCAAATGGTAAAAGCACTACCTTGAGTGGCCACAGGAATGAGAATCTGGGTGGAGGGGTGCTGATGGTCACAAGGACAGAGGAGGGGGTTTACTGGTGTTGGGGGACTCCATACTTATACAAGGGACAAGGGGGAGGAAAGGACAACAGGGATCAGATGGGGCAGCAAGAGATAGAGGCACAGTCAGATATAGGTGGGATCCATACCGGGATTAAAGGCAGACAAGGCAGGACAGGCAATCCTAAGGTGTGCAAGTAGGGGTAGGAGGAAACCACACATTGTGGTACATGTGGGGACAAATGACCTAGTGGAAGAAATGGTGGAGGTAACAAGGGAGAGGTCTGAGGAAGTGGGAAGGTTGTGTGAGTAAATTGGGGAGTCTGTTGCCTTCTCCGAGGTGCTACCAGTACCCTTAGCAAGCACAATGATAAAGGAGAGGATTGGGGAGTTGAATGCATGGTTGGTAGAATGGTGTTGAACAAAGGGGTATAAGATTGTGGGCAGCTGGGGCAGTACCTCGGATAATGACAAGCTGTTTGCAAGGGATAGACTGCACCAGAGCAGGGAGGGGAAGGAGATATTAAAGCAAAGACTGGGGAGGTATACTGCGACAAAGGTGGATTTAAACTAGATGGGAGGTGGCAAGTGGACAGCAGGTATGCAGGGATCTGATAGAGTGGAGTCACAGACTACCCCCAGGCTAGCAGGGAAGGACTCAGGCCAGCCAAAAAGGGTGGGGGTAGAAGAGAGGAGATGGAGAGTGATGAAGGGAAGGGGGCAGGATGGAGGGTGGTCTCGTTGAATGTGAGAAGCTTAGGCAACAAATCAGCTGAGCTACATGCACTCTTAGCAGTGTGAAGGATGGATATTGCAGCTATCATGGAAATGTGGGCAACCGAGCACCAGGACAGGGATCTGGCAATCCTAGGGTACAAATGATACAGGAAGGACTGTAAGGAGGGGAGGGGGTGGGGTGGCAGTCTATTTGAGGGATGGGATCAAATGTACAAGGGACAAGGGGGAAGAAAGGACAACAGAGGCAATCTGGCTGCAGCTCCTAGACTCAAGGGGTAATAAACTGGGGTTTGGGGTGGCATACAGGCCAACGTCCCAGTCTGAGGATCTTGACAAGGAATTAGCTGGACAAATCAGAAAGGTATGTAGAAAAGGGAAGGTGGTCATTGTGGGCGATTTCAACTTGCTGGGGGTTGACTGGAGCATTTCGGTCACCTCCAGTGCTAGGAAACAAGTGCTCCTGGACACAATCCAGGAGGGTCTCCTGATGCAATTGATCATTGTACCTACTAGGCTAAAGAACATTTTAGATCTTGTATTGTTGAATGGGAAGGCAATAAGAGAAATAAGGGTGGAGGTCCCACTAGCTGACGGAGATCACCAAATGGTGTGGTTTAATATCATGATGTGTGGGGAGCCAGAGAAATCAGTAAACTGGGTAGTAAACTTCAGGGGGTAGACTTTGGGAAGATGCGGGAAGTACCGAAAGAGAAACTGGAGGGCATAAGGCAGGGGATGGACTCGGAGCAGAAATGGGATAGTATTAAATGGGGGATTACAGAGGCAATGGAAGCCTGCACCAAGATACAGAGTAAGAGGAGCAGAGCAAGGAAACCATGCTGGTTGAACAGAGAGGTAGTGGATGTGGTGAGGGCCAAACGAGAGGTGCACCAGAGGTATAGGAGAATGGGGAAGGAGTATGCAAGATGGCCCAAGGAGGTGACCAAAAAGTGAGAAAAGCCAAGGCCTAGAGGGAGCTGAGATTAGAGCAGGGAATTAATGGGGGGGAGACTTTTTCAGATACATCAGCGAGGAAAGGAAGTGCAAGGAGACAATAGTGAGGATAAAAAATAGTGGGGAGTGGACAAAAAAGGGGAAGAAACAGGCGGAAGCACTGATTGAATACTTTTGTTCAGTGTTCATGGAAGAAAAGGGGGCACTGCTACCACCAAGGGCTGGGATGGGGGGATAGGGAGAGGAGGAGAAAGATGGAAAAATTGAGGGAGGTAGAGTCCTAGAGGGACTGAGGGCACTGAGAGTAGACATGGCACCAGGGCAGGATGGTATCCACCTCAGGGTGCTGATGGAGATGGCAGAGGTGCTGGCGGAGCCACAGGCGGATCTGTACAGCACCTCACTGGAGTCAGGATGTGTGCCACTGGACTGGAGGATGGCACATGTAGTGCCGTTACACAAGAGCAGACCAAGGGACAAACTGGGTAATTGTCATCTGGTAGGTCTCACCTCCATAGTGTGCAAACTCATGGAAACCATACTAATGGAAAGACTGGTGTTGTACCTGGAGAACAACAACCTCCAGGAGGGGAGGGGAGGAGGCATGGGTTCATTGTCAAACCAACCTGAAACAATATTATGACTGGGTGACAGGTGAGCTGAATAAGAGTCATGTGGTGGATGTTCTTTACTTGGACTTCAGCAAGGCCTTCAATTCAATGCCTCATGGGTGGCTTGGGGTTAAGCTAACTAGTGTAGGGGTAGGGACAAAAATGACAAACTGGATTACAAGCTGGCTGAGTGTGAGGCTGCAATGGATGGTGGTAGAAGGGGATCTCTCAACTCCGAAGCCAGTGATGAGTGGGGTGCCAAAGGGCTCAGTGCTGAGACCAGTATTATTTGGGCTCTTCATATCAGACAATGCGCACGGGGTGGTGATCAAGGTAAGTCTGTTTGCAGATGACACCAAAATGGAAGCAGTGGTGGATAGAGGGGAAGGATGGAAGCATCTGCTGGGGGACCTATGCAAGCTAGAGGAGTGATCAGAGAGGTGCCAGCTGGGGTTCAATGCAAAGAAGTTTAAGGTTATGCACTTTGGGGCGAAGAACCCAAGGAGAGAATACTGGCTGGAGGGGGTTAAGCTGGGGAACACTGAGGAGAAGGACCTAGGGGTAATGGTAACAGGGAGTATGAACAACACTGCCCAGTGCAGAAGAGCAGCTGCAAAAGTGAACAAAATTCTTTGTTGCATAGCGAGGGGGTTCTCATCCAGGCAAAGAGAAGTGATCTTGCCCCTTTACAGATCACTGGTAAGGTCGCACTTGGAGTATTGTGTGCAGTTTTGGAGGCCATACCTGAAGCGTGATATCAGGCTGCTGGAGTGGGTGCAGAGCAGGCAAGGAAGATGATATGTGGAATGGAGGGGGACAGACTATGACAGCAGGCTGGGAGACCTGAATATGTACACCCTGGAGGACAGAAGGGAGAGGGGGGACATGATAGAGACATTCAAGTATCTGAGGGGAATCAATAAGGATGAAGCAGATGGGGTATTTAAGCTAAGGAGGGGGAGAGACACCAGGGGGCATGGGCTAAGAATAAAGGTGGGATGATTTAGGAGGGAAATGAGGAGACACTATTTCAAGGAGAGGGTGGTAGCAAAATGGAACACACTACCAGAACGAGTGGTATCATGTAAATCTGTGAACAGCTTTAAAAGGGTATGGGACAGGGAACAGGGGACAGTGAGGGTGGGGAAGGTGGGGGGCGGCAATGATATGACAAAGGGGAGGAGGGGGTGGGGTAGTTCCAAACTAGGGGTGCTAGCTGTACACTTGAGCAGACTCAGATAGACTTGGTGGTCTGTTTCTGCTTGCACATTCATATGTTCGTATGTTCGTATGTCACAGTACACACTAGGCTGAAAAAAGCACAGAACATCGATGTGTATCCATTCACACACTGATGTGCTCCAGTGGTGTACTTCCATGTCCAGAAGGACACAAAATGGGACTCAAAGCCACCCCAAGAACTCCTCCCGCCTCCACCAGCCACAGCATGGAAGCCACCACCTCCTCTGCAGGGTAAGGTGGTTTTGCAACTGCCAATGTCTGGTGTCCACTACTAGTTGCAAGTTGTGCACAGCTCCATGCAGCCATATTTTCTTTGACATGGTGCTGAAGGTCTCTGAAGCGCTTGAGCACCACGTACAGTGGTTGACCTCGGTCACCAATGGCATTGACTACTGCAGTGGTCTCCTCCCACACTTGTCTGACAGTAGCATCTGTGGCACAGCTTTGTGTCAGCAGGGACTCCTAGGCTTTGTATGCCTTGGCTAGGGCCTTTCGCTCCTCACAGGAGAAATTGTGTGCCTGCAGTCTCTCTCATTGACCAGAGGCACCTGTTCGAAAATTTTATGAGACAGTGGTCAGTGGCAGGTGTGTGAGTAGGATGTGTGTGTGTGTGTGTGTGCGTGTGTGTGTGTGTCTGTGTGTGTGTGTGCGCATGTGCATGCGTGCATGTGTGTGTGTGTGTTTCCCCAATATGAACCACCATTACAGCATTGTTGTGTACCATGTACCCATGTTGATGGGGTCAGACAATGCCCACTGCCAGCCTCTCATATGCCACTATTGTTCTACACATGGCCAATGTGGAACACTACACAAATGGTGGTGTGTATGTGACACATGCAATCTGACCAATGTCATGCAGTGGACAGGCGGCAACATGCCAAAAGCACAAAAGCTACCCTCACAGACATTAGAATAACACATGTGTGTCATACAGGCATGTGGTGTTGATGTTCCTTTGCAGCCCACTGCCATAGATGATGTCCTGCACTGTAAGTATAAGTCAGACAAAAAGGCCAACACAGTGACAGTACCTGACACCATGGTGCCTATGAGTGCTGGCTGTGCCATGCAACTGCATGCGGTGGCTTTAACAGGATTCCCCCCACCAAACATGGTCATGTACATGTACAAGGATCTTGTCATCCATGCACTGCAATGTGTGTGCTCTCAGCTGAATTCTGTGCCACTGGCACATGGGTTTATGTGGACAGACAGTGTGAGAGTGAGGTACACTGTTGGGACACACCTGACAGCTGGGACAGGATATTCTTTGACAGCAGCATCCTATGTTATATAATTCACATTGTTGTAATATATTCTCTGCTGCACTACTGCCAACCCATGTTTCTGCACCGTGATGTACCCCCTCATCAACAGGTTTTATTATATATATGGCATGCAGAGCACCTACCTGTGCCTGTGAATGTTGTTTCCTGTGAAGGCATTTTTCTCCTGCAGTGTCCTGTTTGCAGTTCCAGTGTGCTGTGTAAGGGCTGGGGGACTCTGGTCCCCTTTAAATAGCCCAGGCAAATTCAACATGTAAATGTATGCATATCCAGCTATAATGACATGCTAATGCTGGGAACCTCCACAAAGAAGACCCACAGGAGGGTGGCATGGTTCCCCTCAGGGTAAGAAAAGAACTCCTGTTGATGGACTCCATTGTTAGGAGGGTAGAACTGGGGGAAGGGTGGGAAAGGGAGGTAAGGTGCTTGCCCAGCACCATGGCTTGGAGAGACAGGGAGCAAATCCTCAGAATCGTGGGAGCAGCTGCATGGGGGAGGGAGATGGATGTCATTGTCCACCTGGTGACAAACGATCTGGCTGGGAATGGGATCAGAGAAGTGCAGGAGGAGTTTGTGGGGTTAGGGAAGGGCCTTAGACAAGTAACATGCATGGTAACCTTCTCAGAGCTGCTGCCTGTCTATGGCAGGGGTGAGGCACCCATGGGATTCAATCAATGGTTGAAAAACTGGTGCAGAGATCAGGGTTTTGGCTTCATTGGGGACTGGGGCTCCACCTGGAGGGATGCAGGCTTATACTGGCATGATGGTCTGCATCTGTCCAGGAGGGGAACCAGGATCCTGGGTGATAGGTTTAAATGCTTCATTGGCAAGCATTCAAACTAGCCAAGGGGGGGGGGAAGGGGAGGAGCCACTGAAAAGGAGCAAGGAAATCCTAGTCCCCCCAAAAAAACATCAGGGTAGTTAGTGAGGTAAACACCAGGATAGAGAAGGCAATAAGGAGAAAGGCAGGAGTAAATGGAGAAAAAGGCAAAGGCAGTAAGGACAGGAATGGGGCAAAAAAGGGTTAAGGCCATCAAAAAATGGAGAGGAATGAGTACCAATGCCCATACTCTAGGTAATAAACTCCCTGAACTGGTGGCCTTGATGGAAGAGGGATGCCTGGATATCATGGCAGTTACAGAAACATGGCACACAGAAAACCAAGACTGAGATTTCAACATACCAGGGTACACAATCTACAGGAGGGACAGGGAGGGTAGAAGGGGAGGAGGAGTGGCTCTCTACATAAGGGAAGGGATCAAAGCAATGGACCTAATGGGTAAACAGGGAGGAGAGGAGGCACTGTAGGTCACCCTGGAGATCAGAAATGGCAACATAATCAGCACAGGTGTTGTATACACCCCCCCCAATCTCAGGGGAGGAAATGGACAAGGAAATGATAGAAGGCATCCTTAGGATGGCAGAGAAAGGGGAGATATTGTTGATGGGGGACCTGAATATGCCAGATGTTAAGTGGAGCACCTTTGCTGCAGCCACATTCAAGAGTAGGGTCATTCTCCCCCTACAGGGAGCATGCCTCAGTCAGCTAGTATTGGAACCCACTTGGGAGGGAGCAGTCTTAGACTTCTTACTCTCAACGGAGATGGAGAGAGCATCTCATATCTAGAAGTGGGTAGCCATCTGGGAACAAGTGACTACCAAACAGTGTGGTTCATGATAAACACTGCCACAGTGTCAAGCCATACAAAAATGAAGGTACTGGACTTTAGGAGGGCTGACTTTATCAAAATGGTAGAGTGCCTCAGAGAAGCACCAGCAAACAGACAAGAAAGAGAGATGAAGGAACAATGGGGAAACATCAAAACTGCCATCACAGAGGCAACACGCCTTTATGTGAAGCAAATGAACAAATCAAAATGAAACAAAAAAACACTATCAGTCTCAAAAGAGGTGGCAGGGAAGGTTAGGGAGAAAAAGATAGCATTCAGGAGGTATAAGGAAGCACAAAAGGAGCTGGGCAAAGAACTGTGCCAGTTAAAGCAGAAGGAAGCGGGGAAGGCAGTCAGAATAGCAAAGTCCCAAACCAAGTAAAAGATAGCCAACTTGGTAAAGAAGGGGACAAAACCTTGTATAAGTACATTAGGGATCAAAGAATGACCAAGGGTTGGATAGTGAGGCTTAATAAAGGAGAGGTTGGGTGGGCAGAGAGGGACAGTGAAAAAGAAAGGATACTGAATGAATACTTCTGCTCAGTATTCACAAAAGAAGAGGAGGGGGAGGTACCTAATCCAATCAATAGAAGCACTCTGGATAGGGGGTTGACACCAGTCCTTTCACAGAAGAAAGGATTCTGAAAGAACTCCTGATACTGAAGGTGGACAAAGCAATGGGGCCTAACGGGATTCACCCCAGGATTCTAAAAGAAATAAGGGGAGAGCTAGTGACACCACTGACTACCCTTTTTAACAAATCATGGGAGGATGGTGTGGTATCTAAGGGCTGGAGGAGGGCAGATGTGATTCCCCTTCACAAAAGTAGGAGTAAAGCAGAGGCAGGAAACCTGTTAGCTTGACCTCAGTGGTAGGGAAAATGATGGAATCACTTCTGAAAAAAAAGAATTGTTGAGCACCTAGAGGCCAGCAGGGCACAGGACCCAAAGCAGCATGGATTCATAGCGGGAAGGCCATGTCAGATGAATCTAATAGATTTATTTGACTGGGTGACCAAAGTAGTAGACCTGGGAGGGGCTGTGAACATGGCCTACCTAGAGTTTAGCAAGGCATTTGACACAGTCCCACACAAAAGATTAAGAAACAAATTAGCCAGCCTGGGAGTGGGTCCCAGGGTGGTAGCCTGGGTAAAACATTGGCTAGACAACTGGACACAGAGGATAATAGTAAATGGAGTCCACTCCAAAGAAAGGCGCATTACTAATAGGGTACCACAGGGTTCAGTATTGGGTCTGGTCCTTTTTTTTTGTATTATCTATTTATCACTCCCCCAAGCTCTGGTGACCCCTACTCATTTGGGCTCCCTCAAGACCTCTGCAACTTACCTCTGCCATCCTCGCTCAAGCCCTCCTCTCTAACCTCACATCACAGCCAGTCCTCTGGGATATCGCAGACACAACCCTTTGCTGAGCAGGTCCCCCTCCTCCAAGGGGGAAGGCACCGGGCTGGCAGGGATCCCTCATTGCACTCTTACTAGGGCCCAGGACACTGCTAAGGTGGAGGATGAAGCTCCCTGGAGGTTCCAGAGGTGTTGGGCATCGGAGAGTCATCATCCAACAGAAACCGAGTGGATTTTCCAGTTTTCTGGTTCCAGCAGTGTGTCACTTCAACCTGTGCCTCCAGTTTCCACTAGGGACTGCTGCTGAATGATGCCACCCCCCCCCAACTCCAGGAGAGGAGAGCTATTCTCCAGATGCTCAATCCTCTCCTGCCACTGCCGACCCCCGGCAACCCAAGTCAGTTCCTGAACCCAGGTCACCGGTGTGAGTTGAGGTAAGGCACCAGCGCCTCAGCCCTCTATGCCACCAGGCTGACTGGGTCTGGCCCTTTTTAATGTCTTTATAAGTGACATTGCAGAGGGACTGGAAGGAAAAGTATGTCTCTTTGCAGATGACAGAAAGATCTGCAACAGGTTTGATACACAAGGGGGGGTAGAAAGGATAAGAAGGGACTTAACAAGGTTGGAAGAATGTCAAAAGTATAGCAGCTTAGATTCAATGTAAAGAAGTGCAAAGTAATGCACCTGGGAAACAAAAACCCAAGGAAAGAATACACAATGGGAAGGAGGTAGTAACAACAATAAAAATGGAAAGGGACCTGGGGGTAGTCATATCAGATGACCTAAAGGTAAGCAAGCAAGTGAGAAGGCACTAGGGATGGCTGGGGGGATACTGGGATGTATAGGGAGAGGCAGCACCAGTAGAAAACAGGAAGTTGTCATGCCTGTGTACAGACAGTTGTTGATACCCCATCTGGGGTACTGTGTGCAGTTCTGGAGACCCCATCTCCACAAGGACATAGACAGTATGGAGGCAGTCCAGAGGAGGTCAACTAAAATGGTGCAGGGTCTGCAACAGAAGCCATACAAAGAGAGACTAAAGGAGCTTAATATGAATACCCTTGAGGAAAGGAGGGAGAAAGGGGACATGATAGAAATTTTTAAGTACCTCAAGGGAATCAACAAAGTCCAAGAGGATAGCATCTTTCAGAAAAAGAGATGTGCAAGAACAAGGGCACACAATTTAAAGATAGAGGGGGGACTGCTCAGGGGCAATGTGAGGAAGTATTTTTTCACAGAGAAGGTGGTGGACGCATGTAACAGCCTTCCTGAGGGGTCATAAAACAGTGGGGGAATTCAAGAATGTATTGGACAGACATAAGGCAATTCTTGTTGGGGGTCAGAAGAAGTAGGCTGTTGGTTAACTAGGATCTGCAGCTTATCCAATAGGTAGGGAAATGAGCAGACTAGGTGGGCCAAGCGGTCCTTATCTGCTGTCAATATGTTTCTATGTAATGTGTTGTTTTGTCCACTGACTTCCCAGTAAGGTGTATTTGCATAGCCTGGCTGAATATAGCAAATTTGCCCACTGTGCTGCATGGTTTTTCACTTGTATATAATGCAATGCACTTTGTAAATTCACTGCGCAATGCAGTTTGTGCATTTCTGTGGCACAAAAGGTGCAAATGCAATGACGCCATGATGTAGCCAGGGGTTCAGTTAATTCATTTTTAGTGGAAGTCAAATACTTCCATGAGTAAGTCATTCCAATTTTGTGGAAATTAAAATACTTCTCAGATCTCACAATTTGAGAGCCAATATTCTAGGAAGGATCAATTTATGGATGTTCATACAAACATTAATGGTAAAATACAATTTATTTTTGGAAAATGAATAATTTCTTAGCTTCTGTGCAATCAGTTTCAGAAGATGTCCATTTTTGTTTTTAACATTTGGAAGTCAATGACTTTCTCCCCCTTTATTTTTGGAAGTTTTTGCCTTATTTTTTAGAGTCACATACTCCAAAAATGGACTTAACTGAAACCCTGGATGCAGATGTTTGCACTGCCAATTTGCTGTATTCATGGCTGTCTTCTATGCTGGGCAATCTCTGCACTGCAGTCTGGGCTATGCTTTGCACATCTCCATTTGCACTATATATTCAGCAGTGTTTACCCAAGGGCTAATCCTTTGACTATTGTGTGCACTAGGTTGTGGGCTAGTACTACCTGCTGGGTAGTGTGAACTTTGCCCGCAGACAGAGTTTTGATTATTGGGCTCCAGGAGTTCATTCATATAAGTAAAGAAGAAGAGGGAAGGAAACAATAAAAACATGTATGTGACTAATGATGAAAATCATAAATCTGGAGGGAAAAGAAGCAAACCAGTTTTGTTTGGGCACAGGGACAGGAGATATAAAAGATTTGTTTAATAGATTAGAAAAACTATGCATTCTGCAACTTAATATCTGGTACAAAACTTGTGTGGGATTTACAGGTCAGCCAGCTAACTGTTCCCTTCAGGGAAGTAGTAGGTAAATTAAAAACATTTGCATGGAAAATTTAAATTTGTTGTACAAACCTGAGTTTGTAACAACCTTATATCTGTCTGGTGCTGTGACAATAACTTTGCAATAAACAACTGTCGGTTAAGAGATAAATCTGACGCAGAAGTGTATAGTGCAACTAATAATTATGAGCTTTCTTTTCTTTCCTTAGAGCAGGTTTTAAAGAAAATGTACACTCACTGCTGCTAACTGCTGTATCCATAAAATGTAAAGATGCCATGCTGCTCGTCCCATTACCAAGCTTCCATGCCATGGATATCACCTCCTCCCCTCCCTGTTCCTTGCCTAGAACACCAGTTTGCAACACACTACCATGGAGCTAGCCCTCGGTGGCTTCAGGGCTTGACCACCATTAACCATCCAACAGGTCACTCAGGAGTCATTTTGCCACTTCTGGCTGCGCTCCCCTTTTGGGCTCCAGAAACATCATACAGCCACCACTAGACCTTGCCAGCCATAGAAAAATGCATACTTGCAGCCGTTCAAACTAGTGTCATCCCGTGCTGTGTCTCCATGGCAACCACCCCATTTGCCAACACTGTGCCCACCTGTCTGCTCCCATCTTAAAGGGATTGCGGTTTCCTCCATTCAACCTTCAGCAGAAACCTCTGGGGTGGTGGGCCATTTGCCTGAGAGTCAATTGCATGCAGTAATGATGCCCTGGTTGGTGGGCCCCATCTCTAGTGTAGATCGTAGCACCACAGCACCATTGGCAACATTGTGTGTGTGTGTGTGTGTGTGTGTATGTGTGTATGGCACTTTGTTCTAGTCCTACTGGTTCTCATAGATACAGTGGCGTGAAAAAGTATTTGCCCCCTTCCTGATTTTCTCTATTATTGCATATTTGTCACACTGGATGTTTTCAGGTCTTTAGAGAAAATGTAATATTAGATAAAGGGAACCTGAGTGAACAAATAACACCTGTTTTTTATTTTTTTATTTCACCTATTTAATGAAAAAAGTTAACCAACACCAACTGGCACTGTGTGAAAAAGTAATTGCCCTTACCCTAATAACTGGTTCATACATTTAGCTGCAATGACTGCAACCAAACACTTCCTATAATTCAATATCAGTCCTTCACATCGCTGTGGAGGAATTTTAACTCACTCTTCCTTGCAGAACTGCTTTAATTCAATAACATTTGGTAGGTTTCAAGCATGAACTGCTCGTTTGGGTCCTGCCACAGCATCTCTATTGGGTTTAAGTCTGGACTTTGACTAGGCCACTCCAAAACTTTAATTTTACTTCTTTTTAGCCATTCTGATGTGGACTTGCTTTTGTGTTTTGTATCATTGTCTTGCTGCATGACCCAACTACGCTTCAGCTTCAGCTGGCGGAAGGATGACGGACATTCTCCTTAAGAATTTTCTGGTACAGAGCAGAATTCATGGTTCCTTTAATTTTGGCAAGTCATCCAGGTCCTTAGGCAGCAAAGCATCCCCACACCATCACACTACCACCACCATGTTTGACTGTTGGTATGGTGTTCTTACTGTGGAATGCTGTGTTTGCTTTGCGAGACATTATGGGATCCATGTCATCCAAAAGTTCCACTTTGGACTCATCTGTCCATAGAACATTTTCCCAAAGGCTTGTGGATCATCCAGGTGCTTCTTGGCAAATGAGAGACGAACATTTATGTTCTTCTTGGTTAGCAGTGGTTTCTGCCTTGCTACTCTCACATGAAGCCAATTTTTGCCCAGTCTCTTTCTGATTGTGGAGTCATGAACACTGACCTTAGCTGAGGCAAGAGAAGCCTGCAGTTCTTTGGATGTTGTTTTAGGATCCTTTGAAACTTCCTGGATGATTTTACGCTGTGCCTTGGAGTAATTTTGGCAGGCCCACTCCTGGGAAGATTCACTGCTGTTCCAAGTGTTCTCCATTTGGAGATTATGGCTCTCACTGTGGTTCGATGGAGTCCCAGAGCCTTAGAAATAGCTTTGTAACCCTTTCCTGAAAGAAGGCAACAAATTTTTTCTGATCTTTCAGGAACTTCCTTTGATCATGGCATAATGTGCTGGTTGAATCTTTGTGCTGTGCGGGACTCTGATGGTAAGGGCCAAAATAAGTGAGGTTTATATTGAGCAGGGCTGGCTGTAATCAAGCCTGGCTGTGTTCAATCAGCTGACTCTAATTATCCTTTTAATTGGGTTGATTTAACTAGGGGCAATTACTTTTCACACAGTGCCAGTTGGTGTTGGTTAACTTTTTCATTAAATAAATGAAATAAGTAAAAAAAAAAAAGTGTTATTTGTTCACTCAGGTTCCCTTTATCTAATATTATATTTTGTCTAAAGACCTGAAAACATCCAGTGTGACAAATATGCAATAATAGAGAAAATCAGGAAGGGGGCAAATACTTTTTCACGCCACTGTACATAAATAGATACACAGATGTTGATGGCAGATAAGGTCCACTTGGCCCACCCAGTCTAGTCTACTAATCCCTATCTAGTGTGAAGCCCAATGCCCAAACTAAACTCTGAAGCCCCCTCCTTGCCTCCAGGATACCCTTTTGTCTATGCCACTAAGTCGTAAATTCTGTGATTGTTTTCCCCCAGCCCTCCCCCTAAGGGAATTCCAGGTGTCCACCACCCTCTCCATGAAAAAGCATTTCCCCTGAACCTTCCCCCGTCTAACTTTATTTTGTGCACTCTTGGCTTGAAGCATCTCTTACTTTGGAAGATGCTTCAATCTGTACTCTGTTTATACCGGTGATGTACTTGTATGTCTCAGTCATGACCCCCACTCCCTCCTTTCCTCAAGGGAATACATTTTTAACTCCTTTAGTCTTTCCTCGTAGATCTTTCCCGCAAGCCCTGCACCATTTTAGTTTCCCTCCATTGCACCACCTCCACCCTGTCTATGTTCTTTCTTAGGTGGGGCCTCCAGAACTGGATGCAGTATTCCAGGTGAAGTCTCATGAGTGTCTTACAGAATGGCAAGATGATCTCCCTCTTTATACTCCTGGTACCCCTACCTATGAATCCAAGCATCTGGCTAGCCTTTCCAGCGGCCTTATCACACTGCCTAGTTTATCTTTTGTCCTCCGAGATGATAACCGCCAAGTCCCTTTCCTGCTTCGTGACTGTCAGTACTTCCCCACCTAATTCGTACTTTGCCCCTGGGTTCTTGTGCCTCATGTTCATGATTCTGCACTTCATTGCATTAAATCCCACCTGCCATTCTTCAGACCATTTCTCCAGTTTTTTAAAGACTTTCCTCATTCTTTCAAAACCCCCTGCGATGTCCACCCTATTGAACACCTTTGTATCATTTGCGAAGAGGCATATCTCCCCCCCATACCTCTGCAATGTCCCCAATAAAGACATTGAAGAGGACCAGCTCCAACACCGATCCCTGTGGCACACTGCTCATCACCTGTCCCTCTCCAGAGTATTCCCTGTTTACCACAACCCTCTGACTCTTGCCATTCAGTCAATTCTCCACCCACATAACTATTTTAGGATCCACCCCTAGGCTGTGCAGTTTGTAAATCAACCTTTCTTTTTTATCATGACACTTTTTATGTCACAGGCTGCCCCATTCAGCCCGACTAGCCTTCCCCAGTCCCAATACCGGGAATTACTGGGGCTTACCTAATGCCCGGCCCAGGAGCGATGCCTGCAGTGGGTCGGGCATCATCCTGCCACCAGATTAGTTTTCTCCTCCATTTTTACCCTGGGGCCCCAGTAGAAGAGATGCATGCACAAGGAGGTGCACATGCATACTACAGCCCCGGTAATGGCCCCTTCCACCCACCCATCGACCTAGTGCCTGTGCACCCTCTAGCCTGTACTGCACCCTGGCCTCCACCATGAGGCAAACAAGAGCCAAGGGATGCCACCTTCCCTCTCAGGAGAGGAGAGTTGACTTTTGGTGGCTCCATCCAGCTCCATGCCCTCCCCACCGCCAACCTCAGACAGCCCATGCACATTCCCCAACCCTGGTCATCGGGATGGCGCGAGGTAAGGCATCCAGTTCCTTAGCCCTCAGCGCCACAGGGCCAGCTGTTAATCAGACTTTTATAGGGGATGGTGTCGAAGGCCTTTCTGAAGTTCACATAGGCCACATCCACTGGTCATCTACCTTAGTTACTCACTCATGCCGTATATTAGTGCAATGAGTTACTGCAAAACACTGCTTTTCCTAAGTACAGCAAAAGTTAGGGTTAGAAGTACAGTATATGTAAATAAATACAATATAAAGCAGTGTATGTGTGTTAGTGTGTCTGTGGCAATGATCTGTGTGTGCTGACAGTGCACTTCTATGTTATACTGGAATATATATGCATATATGTGTATATTCGTATATGTGTGTATTTATTGGTCAGTGTGTGTGCATCACAACAATCAGAAAGTGCAGTTAGGTGGCTCAGTGATTGGTGTAAAAATTGCTCGTCTACATTCCCCCACTATCTAGATCAGTTTCAGACTTATGCATGTCATTGCTGATTTTAATGAGGTGTCTAGTGGCAACCCCTCACACTCTGATGTCCATTGGAGCCTGAAAATAAGAATATGGTCCCTCAATGTCTTTTTTTAATCTGTAAAAAAAGGTCCATCACTGATGCAACCCCGCACCCCCAGCTCAACCTCCCACTGAGCACATGCCATCCCACACCCCCCAGACCTCCCTGCATACCCTCAATCACCTGAAAAGAGCCCAGTGCGAAGATCCACTGTCCCATGGAAGACACATCTTGCTGCTGGATCCGGCAAGTGATATATGAGAAATAAGGTAAGTGCAGTTGAAAACCCATTGAAATACACTGAACAACAATTACATTATTTCTCATATAGCAATTGCCAGTTTCAGCAGCAAGATGTGTCTTAGCTGGTAGAGCGGATCTTCTCACTGAGACCTGTTCCAGTGAGTGAGGGTGTGTGCTGGGGTTTGGGCTGTGGGGTGATGGGTACTCAGTGGGAGGTTGGGCTGGGGGGTGGAATCAGCATCCCCACCCAGTCTGTCCTATTAATCCCTATCTAGTTTGAGACCCCCTGCCAAATTGAACTCTGGAGTACACCCCCTTCCCTCCAGGAGACCCTTGTGTCTAACCCACTCCTTCTTAAATTTGGTGACCCTTTTAGCCCTTACCACCCCCGCTGGTAGGCTATTCCAGGTGTCCACCACCCTCTCTGTGAAAAAATATTTTCTCATGTTTTCCCTGAGCCTTCCCCCTCTAACTTCATTTTGTGCCCCCTTGACTTGGAGCATCTCTTACTTTAGAAGACGCTTCCTTCTTTTACTCTGTTTATACTGGCGATGTATTTGTATGTCTCAAACATGTTCCCCACTTTCCTCCAGGGAATACATATTTAACCCCTTTATTCTTTCCTGATAGGTATTATCCTGTAGGCCCTGTACCATTTTAGTTGCTCTGCACTGCACCGCCTCCACCCTGTCTATGATCTAGTTCAGGTGGGGCCTCCAGAACTGGACTCAGTATTCCAGGTGAAGTCTTATATGGAGTGTCTTATACGGGGGCAAAATGACCTCCCTCTTTATACTCCTGATACCCCTCCCTATGCATCAAAGTATCTGGTTAGCTTTTCTAGCCATCTTACAGCACTGCCTAGTTTCTCTTAAGTCCTCTGAGATGATGACTCCAAGGTCCTTTTCCTGCTTTTTGACTATCAGTATGTCCACACCTAGTCTATACTTTGCCCCTGGGTTCTTGTTCCCCATGTGCATGATCCTGTGCTACTTTGCATTAAATCCCAGCTGCCATTCTTCAGACCATTTCTCCAGTTTTCTTAAGGACTTCCCTCATTCTTTCAATTACCACCTGGCATGTCCACCCTACTGCATACCTTTGAAATGACTGTGAAGAGGCATACATTCCCCTCCAGTCCCTCTGCAATGTCCCCAATAAAGAGATTGAAGAGGACCAGACACAACATGGGCCCCTGCAGCACCCTGCTCATCACCTCTCCCTCTCCAGAGTACTCCCTGTTTACCACAGCCCTGTGACTCCTGCCATTCAGCCAGTTCTCCACCCACAGAACAATTTTAGGACCACCCCTAGGCTGTGAAGTTTGTCAATTAGCATTCTATGAGGGATGGTGTTGAAGGCCTTTCTGAAGTCCAGATAGGCCACATCCACCATACCTCCCTGGTCTATTACCTTAGTTATCAAGGCATGCCATAGATTAGTTCAATTAGTTACTGCAAAACACAGTGATTTTCCTAGAAACAGTAAAAGTTAGGGTTAGATATATAAGTAAGTAAATTCCATATAAAGCAGTGTTTGTCTGTTAATGTGTGTGTGCCAATGCTCTGTGTGTGTAGACAGTGCACCGCTATGTTATACTGCAGTATGTATGCTATATGTGTATATGTATTAGTCAGTGGGCGTGTATAACAACAATTAGAATGTGCAGTTAGGTGGCTCAGAGGTTAGTGCAAAAATTGCTAGTCTATATTCCCCCACTATCTAGTTCAGATTCAGCCTTATACATGTCATTGCTGATTTAAAGGAGGTGTCTAGTGGCAACCCACCACCCTCTGATGTCCCACAGAGCCTGAAAAGAAGAAAATAGTCTATCGCTGTCTCTTTTTAAATCTGTAAAAATGTGTGTAGACAGTGCACTGCTATGCTATAATGAAATATATATGCATACATGTGTATATGTATTCATCAGTGGGTGTGTATGACAGCAATTAGAATGTGCAGTTAGGTGGCTCAGTGGTTAGTACAAAAATTGCAAGTATACACTCCCCTCTATTTAGTTCAATTTCAGCCTTATGCATGTCATTGCTGATTTAAATGAGGTGTCTAGTGGCAATCCCCCCGATGCCCCTTGGAGCCTGAGAAAAATAAAACAGTCCCTCTATGTCTTTTTTTTAATCTGTAAAAATGTGTGTAGACAGTGCACTCCTATGTTATACTGGAACATATCTTCATATATGTATATATCTATTAGACAGTGTGTGTCTGCATCACAACAATCAGAAAGTGCTGTTAGGTGGCTCAGTAGTTAGTGCAAAAATTGCTAGTCCACATTCCCCACTGTCTAGATCAGTTTCAGCCTTATGCATGTCATTGCTGATTTAAATGAGGTATCTAGTGACAACCCCTCACCCTCTGATGTCCATCGGAGCCTGAAAAGAAGAAAACAGTCCCTTGATATCTTTTTTATTCCCCCACTATCTAGTTCAGATTCAGTCTTACGCATGTCATTGCTGATTTAAAGGAGGTGTCTAGATGCAGCCCACCACCCTCCGATGTCCCACAGAGCCTGAAAAGAAGAAAATAGTTTATCGCTGTCTCTTTTTTAATCTATAAAAATGTGTGTAGACAGTACACTGCTATGTTACAATGGAATATATATGCATACATGTGTATATGTATTAGTCTGTTTGTGTGTATCACAAAAATTAGAAAGGACAGTAAGGTGGCTCTGTAGTTAGTGCATAAATTGCTAGTCTACATTCTCCCACTATGTAGATCAGTTTCAACCTTATGCATGTCAGTGCTGATTTAAATGTGTTTTCTAGTGGCAACCCCACCACCCTCTGATGTCCCACAGAGCATGAAAAGAAGAAAACAATCACTCAATGTCTTTTGTTGTAATCTGTAAAATGTGTTTAGACAGTGCACTTCTATGTTACACTTTAATATATATGCATATATGTGTACATGTATTAATCAGCATGTCTGTATCACAACAATTAGAAAGTTCAGCTATTTCTGCTCAGTCTTTACTGAGGAAGAGGAGGGTAATGGGTCTGAAGGGAGTACAAGGGGTGAGAATGGTGCAGAAATGGACACAAGTCCCTTTACACGAGAAAGGGTCCTGAAGGAACTGGAAGTAATAAGAGTTGATAAAGCAATGAGGCCAGATGGGGTGCACCCCAGGGTCCTTAAAGAACTTAGAGAGGTGGTGGCTGAACCTCTGGCTATCCTGTTTAGCCGATCACTGGAAACAGGGGAGGTACCCAAAGACTGGAGGACAGTAGATGTAGTCCCCTTATACAAAAGTGGGAACAAAGAGGAAGCAGGGAACTACAGACCAGTCAGCCTCACCTCGGTAGTGGTGAAGATCATGGAAGCACTACTGAAGGAGAGATTGGTGGAACATCTGGTTGTCAATGGACTACAGGACCCAAGGCAGCATGGTTTCACCAGGGGGAGGTCATGTCAGACCAACCTCGTTGAATTTTTGACTGGGTGACTAGGGAGGTGGATCAGGGAGGGCAGTGGACATGGCCTATCTGGACTTCAGCAAGGCCTTTGACACTGTGCCACATAGAAGACTATACACAAACTGAGGAATATGGGTGTGGGCAGGACAGTAGTGTGGTGGGTAGATAACTGGCTGGGTGGCAGGACACAGAGGGTGGTGGTAAATGGCTGTCACTCCACAGAGGGAAGAGTGACCAGTGGGGTACCACAGGGATCAGTGCTGGGACCGATCCTATTCAACATCTTCATCAGTGACATTGCGCGAGGGACCTAGAAGGCAGAATTTCACTGTTCACTGATGACACAAAGCTCTGTAACAGAGTAGACACACCAGAGGTGTAGACAGAATGAGAAGGGACCTACAGAAACTTGAAGAATGGTCAGGGGTTTGGCAGTTGAAATTCAATGCAAAGAAGTGCAAGATAATGCATATGAGGCACAGAAACCCTGGCACAATATATCAGTTGCGGGGTGAGGATATAGCATGCACCAAGCAGGAAAGGGATCTTGGGGTTGTCATCTCTGATGACCTCAAGGTAGGGAAACAGTGTGACAAGGCAGCAGGTAAAGCAAATAGGATGCTGGGATGTACAGGCAGGGCATCACCAGCAGGAAAGGAGGTCATAATTCCGCTATACAAGACACTAGTGAGGCCCACCTGGAGTACAGTGTACAGTTCTGGAGACCATACCTACGTAAGGACATAGACAGGGTAGAGAAGGTTCAGAGGAGGGCAACAAAGATGGTGCATGGATTGCATCACAAGTCCTATGAAGACAGGTTGAAGGAACTGAACATGTACTCCCTGGAGGAGAGGGAGGAGAGAGGGATATGATAGAGACATACAAGTATCTTACAGGGAGGAACAGGGTGCAGGAAAACACTATTTTAAGTGAAAAAGATGTTCCAGGACTAGAGGGCATGGGATGAAGTTGGAGGGAGGACGATTCAGAGGAAACATGAGAAAGAATTTCTTCACAGAATGGGTGGTGGACAAGTGGAACACCCTGCCAGAGGAAGTGGTGGGGGCTGAAACAATCACGGGATTTAAGAATGCATGGGATAGACATAAAGGAACTGGAGGTCAGGGGTAAGGGGCAACCGACTTCTAGGAAAACAAACTGAACTTACAAGCTCAGATGGGCAGACTGGGTGGGCCATAGGCCCTTATCTGTTGACACTGTCTTTGTATCTATGTATCTATGTATTCAGTCAGGTGGGTCAGTGGTTAGTGCAAAAATTGCTAATTCATACATTCTCACTGCCCACAATACCATTAATTTGCAGACATATTGGCTCTTGTTAGAGTTTTTTTTTTGCTCACCAATAACTAAATAGTGAGATGGATTCCAATTCTGAAACTTGCATATTTTACATTCTTTGACCAAGGTGCGTGCTTTTGTGGATTTTATTTCCCTAACTTGCCCCATTTTTGAACTAATGACTAAAAAAGTACATTTTTTTTGCATGCTTAGTTGAAAAACTGAGCATTCTAGCAATAACTGATTTTTTATGGATGCATTAGTAAATACATCAGTTTGTCAAAAATATGTGCATGTCTGTGGTGGTGGGACTATATCCATGGACCGGAGACGCTGCAGGATACAGCAAATAGCATCTATTTCACATGAAGATGTGTTTGTTCAGTGGGGTCTGTGCTATGTGTCAGTCTGTAGCCCTGCCCCATCCATTAGCCACATCCCCCTAAGCCAATCTGTTTGTGATACTGGGGTGCCCAATCCCTGCACCTAAATATAAATATGTAAATGTGTCTAACACCGGGGTTCCCACCAACAGTTCTGGATAAGACTCCCCTCCATGAATATTACCTACTTGTCCACCACACGAACAACCCAAGATTGGGCTGCCCAATACACTGTGCCATCTCAGAACCCCTACCACCACAACAATGTGTGATGACAGTGGGTGGCCCACCCTTTATTCCATGAAACATCAGCTTGACACTAGGGTGCCCAGTCCACAGTGTTGGCACCTGTAAAATAAAAACAATCCCTCAATCTATAAGAAAGAAAACATCTATCAATGACTGTTCTTGCTACTGCCATCCCCTCCTCCAACTCAATAACCATCAATCTGCACACCATTCACTCATTTAAAGATGGTCCAGTGCAAATCCACTCTCTGTGAGGAAACAGTTCCAGCTGCTTTAATACCGACTAGGAACTGACAGAAACAAGGTAATTGTTGTCAATGTATTTCCAATACATTTTGAACTTTTACTCATAACTTGGTAATTTTTTAATATTTTCCCACACATTTCAACATGACTGTTTTGGATCCTACCTCATGATGGAAGTAGGCAAACTGTGTTATATTTATTCATTGATGTAAGTCTGTTGTGGTCATTGTTTTTTTATGTATAATTACTGGAAGTGTAACTGGAATTGATACCTTGGACCTCTCTGTAAATGAGCTTAGGCTCAGTAGAGTTATCCATATTCATTCTTTTATGAATAAAAAATTTTACTACTACTACTACTTTTCATATCCACCCCAAAAGGTGACTTCACAGTCACTCCACAAAATCACCTTCTGGCAAGATTTAAAAAATGTCATCTACTAGGTTCATGAGGAGGGGTCATATAAAGGGTGTACTGATGCAAGAGCAAAACCCCAACGATGAAATCCCTCACACCAGCAATCTTGACAGGTTTCGAGACTGTTTCTGTGAGGGACCCAACGGCAAAATTTTGCCCTTTTACCAACTGTCACCCCCCCTTCTACACAACTCTGACTTGGAGTTCATTATTTTAAGAAGGGGGCTGCGGGGGTGCAGCCACCCACATGAAGGGTTTAGGGTTCTCAGTCCCCTGATAGAATACACACTGATGTCTGACAGCTGAAATTTCGCCTGTCAACATCAAGGATCGCGCTATGCCAAACATCGACAACTGTGTAAACATATCACTAAGATTAAAATATGGTGTCAAAAATTTAAAAACAACAGCCAGCCCAGTGGCATAGAGGGCTGAGTTACCTAGCCTCTTACCTGTTACCACACCAGTGATCCGGGGTCGAGAGCGAGCTCGGGTTACCTGGGTTGGTGGAGGTGAGAGGACTGAGCATCCAGAGGACTGCTCTTCTCTCCTGGGGAGAGGAGGGTTGTTGGCTCGGCCCTTTGCTGCACCCAAGTAGAAGCCTGGAGTTAGCACTGATAGCTAGAGTGGCAAGGAAGGGAGGGGCCACAGTTACATGGTGCATATGCACCTCTGAGCTGTGGCAGGAGACCATGGGAAAAAACAGAAAATTGCATTCACAGTCTTCCTGAAGTCCTGCCTGCCCGCCCTCATCCACACTGCCACTGGATCGCTGACCCCATGAATCTGGATGCTGGGTCTCCAGATGGGGGAGGATGGCCCTCACCTTCCGGGCCCTGCCATTGGGGTGGGGCAATCTGTGGGAGATATGGGGGCTTGGTAAGTCAGTAGGTTAGTTGCCGAGTGGAAGAAACAGAGACAGGATGGAGCAACCACCTGGGGTGCATCCAGGGCAGAAAAACCTCTATTGAAAAAATTTAAAAAACAACAACATTATGACGGTATGTTGAAAAGTTTCAATGTTCACTCATAACTATGTTAAATTTCAATATTTTAATCCCACATTTTCAACATAGCCATTTTTCACCCCACGTCTTGAACGTGATGAGTGTGTTTTTCTTTTTTTAATCCTGTAAAAAAAACATGTCTTTGCACTTGTGGCATGAAATGACATTTTGGATAGTATTTTATAAATGACGGGGGGTCATAAGAAAACTATGTTAAAATATTTGCGGTCAAAATGTCAAACAAAGTCAAACAAAAAGTTAAACAAAGTTTTGATGAAATGGTGTGTGCAGGGCTGACATTGGCAATGTGTGTAGCGTGTTGTGTTCCCGTGCCAGTGACTCACATTTGGGGATGAGCTCAGAGAGCCAGCAGGGCAGCATGTGGATGGGGGAAGTGCTGTCCCATGCCATTGCTCATATCCTGGAAAGGGACTGCACAGTTTTCTGCTGAACAGAAGGCACCTTGTGGTTGGCTGAGAAGCCTTCCCTCACAAGGGTTTGACATGCATGCCAAGGTCTGATAGGGCCACATACTGCCTTAGGAGATGTGGGCTGACATGAAAATATGAGTCTTGAAATATCTTCTCTATTTGGGAACTGCACATATCAGAATACGATTCACATCACAAAAAGTCAGAAAAATAATTGTAGAAAACAATCTCAATAGACATTAGGGTTTAAGAATGCAAATTGCACAAAGTTGAGAAATGTAAAACAATAGGGTTCTGGGTCTCTAGAGTGTTTGTGAATCAATGCTGAGGCGTTCCTTGAGGTTGTCAGCCCTGATGCCCCCTCCCTTGAGCAAACAAGGTCGTACGTGATCTCTTTCCTTCATGCAGAGTCCACAGAGCCATGGGTGAGGAAAGCTATGACTGATTCCATTGGCAATGTTTGGTGGGACATACTTTCCAACCTCTGAAGAGTATTATCACTATGAGGCACTGACTTGAAGCTGTAACCTGGCCACAGACAGAAGGTTATGGGCTGGGGGGACAGAGATCGTCATTAGGACTGACAATCCTACCATCCTCTAGAATCCAGTCTCCCTCCTCCTTCCTCAGCTAAAGGATACACATTTAGATATGTAAAAGAATTAAACTGTCCCATGATGGGACAAGACATATTCACTCTTGAGTGTCTCATTGCAGAATGAATGAATGATGATGTCCTCACCTATGGTAACACATTATTGATTGTTTGACACTGGTTCATCCCAATCATGGGGGGAAGGGGTAAAGATCTGCATGTCCAGTCCATTTAGGGTGGCCCAAATACAACAGCAAAGCTAGAAGTTTCACTACCAAAAGAACAGTCAGTGATTTTTTTCTACAGCAAAGTGTGTTGGGTCTTGAGTCTTACATTAGAGATACCAAACATCTACTGCAGATATTACAAAACATTAAGTGGGGAAAGGGAATTCTGTTAGTTAGGTATTGATGTTGAATCATTATAAACATCCATAGAACATAATCAGGGTATTTTTGCTATAAAGTATTTTTTTGAGGAAATTTCAGGTTTAGATGAACTTCCTAAGGAATTTATTTTACAGGCATTAAAATTTATTTTAGAACATAATTATTTCAAATGTGACAATCAATTTTATTTACAGAAATGTGGTACAGCAATGGGGGCAGTTATGGCCCCAAGTTATGTCAATCTCTTTTAAGGCTTTTGGGAGAACAATATGGTTTTGAACGATGTTATCAATCCTTACCACAAGTGCATCAACATCCACAATTTCCAGAGATCCAAATGGAGATTAGAGAACTCATAACATGTGACACAACTTATGTGGTTTATGTACTCCGGTGTAGTTGTGATTTACTATATGTAGGAAAAACTGTGAGACCTTTAAAGGAAAGAATTCAGGAACATGTACGTTCTATTCTAAATAAAAAGCAGGATACACTGGTAGGCTTTCACTTCATTGAAGTACATGTCTCTAAACCAGACTGTTTAAGATTTATAGGAATTGAATGGATACCCCCTTGAAATTTGGGGGAGACAGACCAAACTTATTGTTGAAGAAAGAAAGTAAATGGATTTATACATTAAAGTGTGTTAAACCTAATGGTTTAAATGAAAGATGGGACATAAAACCTTTTCTTAAATAATGGAAACTTGCAATACCTGACTTTACATACATTGTAGCATAAAGAAAGCTTTGTATTAATAATTTTCTTTACTTTTATTTTTCTCTACAGGTCAGTTTCATTGGGACACTCTGAACTCTGGATCCAGGCCGGATGGCTGGAAACAAAATATGGTTGGCTACCTATTTTTAAGGAACATTTTCCTTTCCAGAGACTGAATCCCAATGTTGCCAAGTAACTATAGTACTATTAAATGATAAGAAGTGTGATTGACAGTGCTTTTTTGAATTATGATGGAAATGAGGTATGCGCTATAGCTGCATCCTGGTATTTTACACAGTAATTATAATCAAAATAAGAAGTGACTGTCCTTGTATTTCTTTCTTGGTACTAACAATAATTTGTAGTTTTTTCCCTTTTTATATGTATTATATAAATCTGTAAGGTGTTAAGTTATGTTTGTGAGGTAATAGGATGTGACCATGTAAACTGAATAATGCAAACATGACATCAATATGTAAATTAGAAATGCAAATGAATTGTGATGCTTTTAAATTGTACTTCTCCTCACCATAACCACACCCCTGAGGAAGACTCGTGATGAGTCGAAGTGCTGGGTGGCTAGTTGGCATGCACTGTGGTGTTCAAGCTCAAGAGCTGGAATAAACAAGCTATTTGGATTTATACGTATTTCTCTGAGTTTGTTTTGGTGTAGAGTGTATTTGATTTTGCTAACTAAAGTAGGGAAGAGCAAACTACCAGGATAAGTGAGAGGTCATTTTTGAAAACAGAAAAGACAGTAAAAAGAATAGGGCCTAGTATAGATAATTGAGATACACCTATATATATTGATAGTGAATATTGCATGCTTAGCTTTACTAATTCTTACAAATTTTCTTCTGTACTTTATGTAACTGTCAGAGAATGTGACAGCCATAGGGGAGATACCCTGGGACAACATCTTTATGTTAAGGATACAGTGGACAACTAAATCAGAAGCCATGGTAAATTCAATAAACACTGCTCCAGTGGGCATCCCCTTGTCCATGGTAACTTACAGCATTAGTTTGTGAGTTATACAAGTGTTGTGGTGGTATGCTAACCTTGTTTAAAACTATGTTGGGACTTAAAAACAAAAAAGATTATTTTGAAGTAGCTGTTCAGTGACCTGTGTAGAGACCATTCATTCTAATATCCTGATAAGGACAGCTAGTATAGAAATAAGATGGTAATTTTAAACTAATTTAGGGTCACTCATATTGGAAACTGGGACAATTTCAGCCATTTTCCAGACATTGTACACTAGCCCAAAATGGAAGGATAGGTTCTGCATTCTAGACAGTGGTAGAGGAAGGGCAAATAAGAAATGGGACTCTTAAGCAAACCAGGCTCAAGATCACAAACTCAGCACTGTTTCAGGAGGATATGGAGTTTAGCAGTTGTACTTCTCTGGTTGTAATAGCACAGACAGAAATATGGGAATGAGATGTGAGAAAAATAGGAGATAGAAACAGGAGCATCAAGCAAGGTGTGACTAGAATGAGAACAGACCGCAGGCAGATCTGGTGTAAAGTAAGTGTATTTAGACATGTCTGAAAATGATTGAAGGCATCAGCTGCAGTCTGGGGGTGGGGGCTAGGTTTGCAAAGTGGGTAGAAAATTGGCTGGATGGGCGGACCCAAAGAGTGGTGGTCAATGGGAAGCACTCCAGGGAACTAAGGGTGATAAGTGAGGTGCCACAGGGGTCAGTGATGGGGCACATATTATTTAATGTGTACATGGGGGACTTAGCAGCGGGTCTGAATGGAAAGGCATGTTTATTCTCAGATGACATGAGGTTATATAACAGGGTGGACACTCAGGGGTGGGGAGGGTGGGGAGGATGAAGAAGGATCTAGCAAGGCTGGAGGAGTGGGCAGAAAAGTGGCAGCTTCAGTTTAATGCAGATAAGTGCAAAATAATGCATATACATCAAAATAACACAAGAACTACATACTGTACTACCTAGAGGGGATATCTGCAGGCCATGGAGGAGGAAAAGGACCTAGGGATATGGATCATGTCCACATTAAGGGCTAGGAGGCTGTATGAACAGGCAGCTGGGAAAGCAACAAAGATGCTGGCATGCATCAGAAGGGGCTTCATGAGTAGGAGGAGGGAGGTGATCATGCCATTGTATAAAACACTGGTCTGGCCGCAGCTGGAGTATGGAGTTAAATTCTGGAGGCCCCATCTGCAAGGAGACAAGGATAGGCTGGAAAGAGTACAGAGAAGGGCAACCAAGATGATTCAGGGGATGCAGTGAAGAACATATGGGAAAAGGCTGGAAGAACTCAGTCTTTATACAGTGGAAATGAGACGGTGGGGGATGGGCATGGTTGAAACCTTCAAGTATATAAAGGGGATAAACAAGATTAGGGGGGATATCATCTTTAGGCTGAGTGAAAACAAAACAGAGGGCATGATTATAAGCTGGAGGGCAGATTTAAGAGATGTGAGGGGGGTAATTTCTCAGACGGGGTTGTACAATCATGCAACAGGTTGCCAGAGTGGATGGCGGAGGTTGCCATGGTGGAGAAATTCAAAACAGCATGGGACAACTATATGGGGCTAGGGAGAGGAGGGGAGGGAGGGCAGAGGGATGGGAAATAAAGGGAGGTGGGAGGCCTATCTCAGGCTGATTAGATGGGTCAAATGTTTTTTTTTTTCTGCCGGCACAATTCTATGATTCTATGATCTAGTAGACATATGTCTACCTACATTTCACTAAGGGGATATGTGGATCTTGGAGGGCACAAAAACATGTGATAAACTAGTTTAGTGTTTTAGAGACCTTGGGGTGTTGTATAAGGGAGTCCAGTCACACTGTGTCAGCTCAGAGAAAAAGGCAGTAAGGTTAAGCCTGGAGTAGTCTCATCTGTAGTTCTCATGGACACTTGTTATATTCATGTATATATTAATGCTTAATTTGGATGCATTATAGATTTTTCCTTTTCCTCTTTTGTGTTGAGATATCTTTGGATTTAAGTATGGTTGATACACTGTTTTTGGTTTGAATAGTTTATGTAACATTTTTATTACAGTATAACCTCAATTATCTGACCCCCCATTATCCGAACCTTTGGATTATCCGAACTCACACCATGTCCCCAGACCTAATAAGAACATGTTGTCAGGGACCCTCCATTTTATGAACCCTTGATTATTCCAATTAATCTTATGTCCCCCAGTGAGTCTGGATAATCGAGGTTGTACTGTATACCGTTTTCCTTAACTTTCTACTATTATTCTACTCTGTTATTATATTATTTTAATTTTTATTCTTTTGCTATGTATTTTATATGCATGAATATCTGCACACATGAATTGGATTTGTTATTACTTTTATATTATGTTTTTGTTTCCCTGTGCTATACTTGCCTCCTTCCATACACACAAACATTTCTTTTTTCAAATTGTGGGATTTGTTTTCATTTTTTAAGTACATATTGCAACACAAACTGTTGTTTGTATTAATATATGTTCAATTTTATGAAGCTCATAGCCACAGCTAGTCATCGGTTTAAAAGTATGTTCTATGATTAAGACATTGCTATTTATCATTTATTTGCTGTATATACTGGGTGGAATATTCAGAAATGCACCAGAGGCAGGCGCAGTAGCAGCACA
Organism: Neoceratodus forsteri; assembly: GCA_016271365.2. Classification (NCBI taxonomy): domain Eukaryota; kingdom Metazoa; phylum Chordata; order Ceratodontiformes; family Ceratodontidae; genus Neoceratodus; species Neoceratodus forsteri. The sequence goes on from CM028130.1 coordinate 659,574,897, forward strand.
GCGCAAGTACACTGTGCCATGGTGCACCAAACATGATATTCAAAGGTTGCACATGACAGCAAGCACCAGCGCAACACAGCTGAATATCACATGGATGTGCCATAGCGCAACCAGTGCTGCGCCAGGGATCAAACCTACATGCGCCATAGTGCAACCAGGGCTGTGCCAGGGAGCAAACCAATATGCTCCATAGCGTAAAAAGGGCTGTGCAAGGGGCAGTGGAGCATGTGCCAGGACACAGGACAACAGGCACAGCAAGGAGCATGCCAGCAGGGTGGGATAGACCACCACTAGGGCACAGAGGATGCCAGGTGGGAGGCATGGCAGGCACACGGCAGCAGGCCCCCGACCATGCACACCACAATGGTGCATGGAGGCAGGGTGGCACCAATGTCCACTGGCAAACAGCCACTGGCAACACCCAAAGTAAGGCACGGGACATGCCAACTGGACCACAGCTGGTAACACACATGCCAACAGCACACAACGCACATGCCACACAACATGAACAGAGAGCACATGGCCATCCCAGGGCATAGCCACCAGCCATTGGGCAGAGACCACTAGGCACAATCCCCAGTCAACCCCAGATGTACCACTCGGCCACCATGCACACCACTGCAGCATGGCTCCATAAGACCAGCTGCAAAGCAGACACAGACACAGATGGCTAACCATAGATAAGTGTATTAAAACCAGTCAGGAAACAACTATTTACAGTAAAACAATTAACAGCTACAGGGAGCAAGGAATGGGGAGGCCACAAACAAACCGGGATGCCGGGAAAGGGATTTAGGGGGACAGGGGATATGGCTGGACAAGGGTACTAGGAAGGGAAAGAGGGGGACAGGGAAGGGAAGCAGTTGCAGGCCAATGGACTCTATAGGCATCATGTCACCCTGTGTCTGGCAGTGGTGACTTGAAGGATCCGCCTCAGGAGCCTGGTGTTGACATCAGGGTGATGGACACCTAGGGCAAAGGAGGAGACACGGTATGAGTGCATGTCTATATGACCATAGCCCACCCACTGTGCGTAGCAGACAGTGGTGACATGTGCCCCTGAGATGGAACACAGCCTCCTGCAGTGCGTGCACCCACACGAGCTGCCAACCCAACTATCCACAGCCACGCAGAGCACCGCACACCAACACCAACCATGTGCCGCACACCACAACCATGGCAGCCAGGTGACAGGGCTAAGCAGCAGGATGACAGTGGCACAGCTGGAATCCGGGTGCACCCACTGCCCACCTGCAGCAGCCACACACATGTGTGATAGCCACTGCATGGTGCAATGGACACTGCCGGCGGTGCACAGCTGGAATGGCCATGTGCATAGGGGGCTGTGGCCCACCCCCACCCTGCATAACATCATACCTTGAAAGAGTGCCTGCCTGCTTGCTGCGGTGCACCCTGAGCCTGTCTGGTGGCACCGCCCATGCGGCCTGCATCCTGTGCCCGTGCCTCTGCATTGGCCTGCCCTTGCCCACCTGCAGCACCAGCAAGCCGTGCTCATCTTCTATCCTCAAGGCCTAGTAGGGAGACACTGAGAATGACACATCAGTACCTGGCAAAACCACATGCCCTCCCCCCACAGCACAGCATGCCTCCTGGCCCCACGCAGTGGCAGTGCAGTGGCACGCTTCAACCATAGTGCTTGTGTAACCAATATTAGAGCGCACCACAGCTCCCCACAACATAATGTGACACCATGCTGGCCTCACAGAACACTGGAATGGCATGGACATGGGTGTAAAGCACTTACCTGGACGTGGCATGGTGCCCCCCAGATGTGTGCCAGTAGTGCCCGTAGTCTCTCATGGTCCCTCCTCCACAGGTCCCTGTAGCGGTGGCAGCACTGCTCACCACTGTGCTGTGCCCCAGTGGCCTCCTCCAGCCCCTCAGCCACCTCCTGCCACACCTCCATTCATAGCCAATCCAGGGGCACCTGGCCATACAGACTGCCCACATGTGGCTCCACAAGGGCTACAAGGTTCACTAACTCCACCTCTGACCAATTGGGTGCCCTTGCAGTGCTGCAGTGTGGCATGGTTGTTCCTGCAGTTGCCAAACCAAAATGGCACCCAGTAGTGCACGAGCCACATGTGCTGTGGGTGCGCGACTCGCTTGGTGATGCCCTGCCATCTCCAATTACGCATCCACGGTGCTGCGCAATACAGCTGGTGCAGCACTGGCATGTGCCGCAGGTCACCCGGAGGGTCAAAGGGCACTCGTGGGGTCAAGGGCCGGCATGCGCAATGTGCATGACAGCGCAATTGGGCACCCCATGCATGGTGCGCAATAGGGGCATGTGGGCCCCATGGTCCATGGGCCATTCACACGCAGACACCATAGAGCATATGGCCCATGAGTGCCACATGCCCAATAGTGGCAGAGCACTGTACCACTTATGGCACAGTGTGCGAAGGATGTGCCACTGATGTACACAACGGCACTGCACGCGTGTGCACTGCCCGGCCTACTGCGTATGTCATACTGTTGTGCCATGGCTTGTGCATGCGCAACACCAATGTGCCATGTGCAATTTCAAGATATTCAGCCAGCATATGCAGATTTGCTATTTGGCATATCCGCAGCACATCAGAGGCATTTGCATTTCATTTCAGATGTGCATCCCCTCATTTGCATGTGATGCGCTATAAATGCGCCACGGGACTGCACAGGCACTAGACCAATATTGCATCCTTCAGAGGTAAGCTACCAGACTGTGGGCCTGTCAGGACAGTGGAATGGGAGGGCAGTGTGGGTTGCAGCCATCACTGACCACGTGTTTATGCCCACAGGACTATGCATGACAGATCATGAGGAGGTTGAGGAACGTGGGCCTGCACGGAAGCGCAGGCCCAACTTCACAAGGGCAGAGATCAATGCCCTATTCGATGCCTACCTGCACCAGGAGTCTCTCCTGAATGGCTCAACAGGCACCCCACAGGTCTGGACGACAGCATGGGAGGGTGTTGCCAGGGCAGTGAACCACCAGAGCAGCCATCAAAGGACAGCAGAGGAGTGCAAGAAGGTAGGTGGAATAAGGAAAAATTGGCCACCATCCAGGCTGCACGTGCTGCCACAGGTGGTGGACAGTCTGACGTGCCACAGCTGTCACCACAGGAAGAGTTGGTGGCAGTGTCCATGTGGCGCAGTGCTGTCGAGGGGATGCCTGGCGGAGGGTTCCATATGGGGGGCAGCCCATCACTGCATGGTGGGTACAGCAGCGCCTGGAGAAGGGGGACAGGGATGCGTGCCAGTGCCACTAATGCGACTGTGTTCTCTTTCAGATCTGGAGCACACCTGCATGCAGCAGCAGGGGTTGGGGTGTCCACCATGGGGGTGGACCTGGACATGGAGGACTGTAAGCCCACTTCCACCAGTGTCTGAGGTCTGGACCGCAGGCAGCCCAACCCCACTGTTCATCCAGATGCCTGTGGCATGGTTGCAGACAAGGTCCTGGCTGTGTTTAGCAGGACACCAGCCATGGCGTCCAGTATGCCAAGATACAGATCGGGGCAGGGTCCAGGACTGATGATGATGACGTGGCCATTATCCTGGATAGTGGTGTTGCTATTCAGGGGGAGGCACCCATACCACACACCTGCCATGGCAGCACAGACGGTGCCCTGGTGGCAGTTGTCCACCCGCTGGCCCCCACACCTGGTGATGCTGTGGACGCCATTGTTGCGGTGCGGTCTGAAGGGGGTGGCAGTGGTGGTGCAGCCACACCAGTGCCAATCCATGCACAGCGGCTAGAGGGGCAGCAGCGGCAGCAGGACGAGGTCAATGGGGGACTGGGTGCAGTGGCCACCAGCATTGCACCACAGACTAATCAGCCCCAAGGGGGCCCCACTGTGCAGCCCCCACCAGCATGGGGGGCTGTGCTGTGGGGTCCAGCACCATCCATGGGTTGTCGCAATTCCCATGCCCCCCAGGGCACTGACCCCCTGACCAAGCACACCTGTCTGCTATGGGCCTCCATGGAGCAGCAGGTGCTGGTCATGGCAGGGGTGCATGCACTCTGCACAGAGCTGCACCAGTCCACAGGGAGGCATGACAGGGACTATGAGAAGCTCCTGGCTGAGACCACATGTATGCAGAAAAACATGACCACAGCCCTGGATCGGCTTACCACTGCGGTCATGGCTGGCCTAGCACCACTGGCCACCCTGGTGCATGGCCATCCACTGCAGACCCCGCGGAGTGTCTTCTCCACCCCTCGGTCATGGTGTCTTGCGACCCCCTCAGTGTGGACACTGGGATCCGCTGTGGGCATTCCGGGCAACGCCTGGAGCGGGCATGTTCGGGAGCCTGTAGACCCCAGCGAGGGACCGGTCACATTCCCACAGTGACACATCTGGGGGACCATGAGAGACACCCCCTATTGCTGTCACACAGCCTGCATCTGCTGGGTGATCTCGGCGGGGCTGTACATGTGTCCGTGGCAGTCCTGAGCCGCCATCCTCCCTGTCCGCTGTCTGCTGCTTCCCTGTGTGCACATTGGTGTGGCATGTGCATTCCAGGGACATGTCATCCATGGTCAACGCCGCATACAGGACTTGTGCACACCCACCCAGCCACTGGCCACTGTGGCATGCGCATGATGATGCCAACACAACACCGGCCGCTACTGTGTACTGTTGTTCAGCATCTGACACATGCCCATTTGTGGCCTCTAGTCATGCGCATGTGGGTGCCCATGTGCACATGCATGTGTGTGCGGGTGTGTGTCGGGGGTGTGTAGGTGGAGTTTACAGTGCTGTACAGGGTGCTTCCATGGGGTCCAGTCCCATGCCCTTCCACGCTACCCTCCAGCCTTTTTCTGTCATGGGGCCCAGCCTTGCATGCCTGACTACCATGCCATGGTCCCTGGGACATGCCTGTGATCATGTTCACCTACCTGCGTGCACCATAGTGCTCCTCTGCAATTGTGTCCTGGTGCTGCTGGGCCATCCTGTTCAGCTGGGGTTCCCTTTGCCCAGGGAGGGGCTTCCCACCACCGGTGGCCAAGTCATCCCCACTGTTGTTCCCCTCTTCAACCTCAACAGCTATCCCATGGTCGGTGACCATGTTGTGTAGCATACAGCAGGCCAGGAATAGGCCACAGGCCTTTGAGGGGCTGTACTGTAGGGCACCGCCAGACCTGTCCAGGCAATGGAACTGGGCCTTAAGCAGCCCGAACACATGCTCAATGATGTTCCGTGTGCCGGCGTGTGCCTCATTGTATTGCTCCTGCGCTGGGGTCAATGGGTGTCGGTATTGGGTGAGCAGCCAGGGCCGGAGTGGGTATCCACTGTCACCTATGTGTTGACATGTGTGGTTAACATGGTGGTCTGTGTAGTTGCACCCCCCTGCCTTCCCAGCCACACCCTCTGATGTCCTTGACCTAGTATCCCCCACACCCTACCCTATTGTGCCATGCTGCCCATTCCAACTACATACTCACCTACTAGGTGGCCAGTGGGGCTGTACCCACTCTCGAACCTGTGTCACAGTGCTGACTGGTGCCAAATGAAGGCATTGTGTGCTCCACTAGGGTGTGTGGCACAGAGATTGATTATGCGCCTCATGGCATCGCACACCACCTAGCAGTTGATGCTGGGGTAGCCCTTCCTGTTGATGTAGAAGAAGAAGAAGAATCAGCATTTATATAGCACTTTTCATACACAGAATCCGAAAGCACTTTACAAGCAATGCTAGACTGGTAGTGAAGTGACTGAATGTGTGGTGGTGGCCATATCACACATCATCACCCACACACAGCCTGGATAATTGTGTGAACCGGTTTATGGGAAGGGGAATGTTGGCCAGGGCACTGGGAGTGTTCCCTACTTTTTGTGAAGAGTGCCCTGGGTTCTTTTACTTCCACCTGGACACCCACCAGGACAACACCAGGATGGGCAGAAGGGACCTCAGTTTAACATCTCATCTGAAGGATGGCACAGCCCAACAGTACAGCACCTCTCAATACTGCACTCAGATGCCAGTGATTTTTAGGTGCAAGTCCAGTCCCAGTGTGGGACAAGAACCCATGACCTTCTGGTCCAGAGGCGGATGTGCTACCAACTGAGCCACGCTGACACCTATGTATGTAGGCTAACCCCTCCTGCCCAGGTGGTGTGTGGATGCCTACATGGGTGCAGTTGATGGCACCTAGCATGCCAGGCATATGTGCCACCCTGTGGAACTTCTGCAAGTTCGCTGTATGCTCTGCTTATGTGCTGGGGGAAATGGATGTATTAAGCAGCATGTGGCAGCAGTGCATTGAGAAGTTGTGTGAAGAGCCATGACGTGGCCTACTGGGTTATGCTTGTGGTGTCCCTGTTGGTCTCTGGAAGGTATCCGTGGTGAGCAGGCACATGATGGCCATGACCTTGGTCTCCATCGACAGGATGTGGCTCCGTCATGTGGGTGCCTGCATCTCATCACTGCACAGCTCACAGAGTTGCTTCAGGATTGCCTGGTTCAGGCAGTACCAACTCACAATCTCTGTGTCACTGTACTGGTCAAAGGTGGTGCGGGCATGTTACCACCTGTTCTGGGCATACCACCGATGGGCCCTTCCACGGTCGCGCCACTCTGCCTCCTGCCTCCTCACACCCCTCATTACTGTCTCCATCTGGAAGATGACACTGGCCATGGCCTGGGCTGTACTGCCCCCCCGAGTGGCTGTCTTCCCACGCACCCCCAGCTGTGTGCTGCTGCATGTGCCCTTGCACTGGGCGCACACCTGTGTTCAGGGTTTCTAGCTGGCAGCCTGTGGGCTGTGGCCTCACTTTCACTGCCATTCCTATGCCTGGTGTCGCAGACTCATGCTGCTGTAGTTGCCTTCGCATCTCTTCACACACACACACACACACACACACACACACACACACTCTCACACACACACACACACACACACACACACAGATGCTCACACATGCAGGCACATTCAGTGTCACATGCCCAGTCCCACACTCTGTTGTACTTCCCACCTGCCTCTGTCTCTGTCTTGCACCACTCCTGCTGTCCTGCCTGCCCACTCCCTCTCCCTCTCCCTCTCTCTCCTGCTCCCCTGTGGCATATGCCTACGTCCCTTGCTTGCTTCCTCTTTTAATGGGCTCAAGTTTGCTCCGCACATGTCCCTGTTGCTCCACGCTTGCGCCGTTTGCTTGCTGTTGAATATAGCACTGCACTGCTTATTCATGGCTATGCCCCCTGCACTTGTGCATACATTCATTAGAGTTGCACATTGGCACACTGCACTTTGTGCAGCGCATTGTCTCCTGCTGAATATCACTATTTGGAGCATTTCCGCACTTGCACAGGTGCATCTCAGTTGCGCCATGCGTAACAGCTTTGAATATCCCACCCACTGTATTTGTTTGCTCTGTGCCAGCTGGAGAATTTCCTTTTGGCCAAAATTTTGCTCTGGAATATTTTTTGTCTCCATGGAAGCAGAATCAGTTAAAGCAGAATCAGCTAAAGGGTTTGACCATAGTTCTGCAAATCTACTTATGATTTTACAGTTTACCTTTGTCCTTTTTTATGTTGTCTTGTGCAAGCAGTGCAGACAACATATTGGGGTTGCTTGAAGTGGAAGAGCAGGTTTTGGGGGTGTGGTCATGTTGTGGCTAGTGGTGCCACTGCTTTTTTGGGCTTGGCTGTGTGGCACAAATGAGATTGCATGCTGTCTATGACAGCAGTTGCAAAGAGTGCCACCAACTTAAAATGTTTTAGCCACTGCAATGAGGGAGCACCACCTTATTGCAGGGCATACCTTCACTGGCTTAACATTTCAATGAGACATGGCGGCAGTGTGACATCCACCTCTCACAGTCCTCAGAAAAGCTGACATTGGGGGTGCCCAGTCCCCCTATCGGCATCATCATGCCCCCCTCCCCAGTTCATTTGTCGATGGGGGAGCCCAATCTTCATCAGCATCACATCTCGTAGCAGTTGTTTGCTGAGGGGGGTGCCCAATCCCCCTCGGCATTATCTCCCCCCCATAAAACACCCTGTTTTATTTGCCGATGGGGTACCCAATCCCCATCGGCTCCAGTCCCTCCACCCCAAAACATGCAGGTAGCATGCTGGGAGCCCACCCCAGTGTGCCAAATCTACCTGTCAAAAGGAAAAAACCTTCCCAAGATGTTTAATTTTTTTTTTAACCTGTAAAGTAGAAAATGGTCCCTCACTGTCTGGGATCCCATCCCCCAACCTGCACCCACCCACTATGTACCCCACCTCCCCACACCCCCTCACCCCATTCTTACTTCCAGTGCCCAGCGAGATGATCTTCAGTGGATCAAGAACACATCTGCACTCTTCAAAGCCTACTGTGAACTGAAGAAATGCCAGTAAACTGTGCAATGGCATAAATAGGGTTTTTTCAACTTTGGTGTATATCTTGGGCATTTTTGAGAATTTTGACACCACATTTTCAACATGGGGTTATTGGGACCCCTCCTCATGAATTCAGTCACTGTCATGGCATTATTCAGCCCCAAAAGGTGATTTTGCAGTCACTGAGTGGAGTCACCTTTCAGGACTGATTAATGAAATGACAGTGCCACTGTTCATGAGGTGGGCTCCAAAAATGCCTATGTTGCAAATTTGGTGAAAAAAATCCAAAGAATTACTGTTTTATGAGTGTGTGTTGTGCAGTTTCTACGCATACTCTTAACTTCGCTAATCTGTAATATTTTCAACACTGGAATTTTTTCACACCTTCTTATGAGCAGTACAGCTGTCATTTTTCATGTCCTGGCCAAGATGTGTTTTCGCACTTCTGGTACTGAATAGCGTGGTCGCTGTGGGAAATCAGTGTTAGGGACAGAGTAAGAAAATCACAGTGACACTGTTCATGTGCAGAGGTCCTAAAATGCCTATGTTGAAAATTTGGTGACAAAAGTCCATTAAATGACTGTGCTATGAACATGCATTGCACAGTTTCCCACGCACACTCATAACTTTGCAAATTTGTAATATTTTCACTCCAGATTTTCAACATTGGCATTTTTTCATACCTCCTTATGAACAGTACAACTGTCATTTTTCACATCCTTGCCAAATTGTGTTTTCGCACTTCCCATGCAGAATAGCGCGGCCACTGTGGGAAATCAGTGTTTGGGACAGATTAAGAAAATCATACTGACCCCATTCATGAGTAGAGGTCCAAAAATGCCTATGTTGAAAATTAGGTGACAAATGTCCATAAAATGACGATGTTACAAGAGTGTGTTGTGCAGTTTCCACACACGCTCGTAACTTCGATAATTTTTAATATTTTTACTCCAGATTTTCACCATTGCCATTTTTTCACATCACCTTGTGAAGAGTACAGCTGTCATTTTCTACATCCTACCCAAAATGAGTTTTCACACATCCGGCACACAGTGGCGCAGTCGCTGTAGGAAAACAATGTTCAGAACAGAGTAAGAAAATCACTGTAACATCGTTCATGAGTAGAGGTTCCAAAATGCCTATGTTGAAACTATGGTGAAAAAATTCCTTAAAATGACTATATTACAAGCGTGCATTGTGCAGTGTCCATGCACAGTTGTAACTTCGAGAATTTGTCATATTTTCCCTCCAGATTTTCAACATTGTCATTTTTGCACACCTTCTTATGAGCAGTACATCTGTTATTTGTCACATCTTGCCCAAAATGTAGTTTTGCACATCTGGCACACAATCGTGCTGTTGCTGTGGGAAATCAACATTCAGGGCAGATTAAGATAATCATAGTGCCACTGTTCATGAGCAGAGGTCCCAAAATGGCTATGTCAAAAATTTGCTGGAGTAATTTCGCTAAATGACTGTGTTATGAGCATGTGATGTGCAGTTTGCATACACGCTCAGAATTTTGAGAATTTTTTATATTTTCACTACAGATTTTCAACATTGTCATCTCTTCACACCTCCTTATCAGTGGTGCAGCTGATATTTTAATGTGGTGCAGAATGGAGCGGTCACTGTGAGAAATCAATGTTCAAGACAGATTAACAAAATCACAGGGACACTGTTCATGAGCAGAAGTCCCAAATGTTTTCATGAGGTGCGGTCACAAGAAGGCCACATTTTAAAATTTGGAGTGCAAATACCAACAAATGCCCAGGGCATTAGAGTTTCTAACCATTACGTCCCACCCTGTACAGACTAACAGGCATCAGGGGTGTGTCTTTTGATTGTCTGCTGTAGTGCTCATGCCATTGGTCCTCCACCCCCAACCTGCAGCCACTAACAGGCATCAAGGAGTGCCTTGGACTCTTCAGCCCCAAAGTTCAACCCATTCTCCTATGCTGCCCCCATCTCAACGTACTTCCTTGTGAAATGGGGTGAGCATAAGGCCCGATGACTCCAAGGCACAACGTAACACTTGTCAGACTCTGCAGGGTAGGGTGAGGTGAGGTGAAATGGCATGAGCATTATAGCTAGCGACACAAACGCACACCCCAATGCCTGTCACTCTCTGCAGGGTGGGGTGGGATTGACTGTTCTAAACTTCACTGCTATTCCTATTATGTGTCTCTCTAACTCCTGCACTACTAATGCCAACACCAGCAAGACAACATTAGGCATTGACAAATTCTTGTTTAGATATCTTTTTCTACATTTGTTGGTGATGTAACCTGGCTATAGTACAGACGATTTTTATTTAATAATTCAGTCTTTCTCCTCCTCCACATTTGCATTTATTCTACTTAGTGCAACAGAAAAAAAAAATATAGATATATATATTATTCCAACAAGAGACCTTGTACTAATACGTGGCATAGCAGTACTGTGGATTTAGGAGTCTAATGGTACTAAATGAATACCAAGTTTTTTTTTTATTTTGATTAATTGGAAGTTCACAAGCAAATTGATTTTCCCTAACATCCTATGGTCTTCAATCTAGTAATTATATGGCACTTCTTTATAACTTTTATGACTCCATTAAAACCATGGTATAATCATTTTTTCACTTAGGTGTTTCATATAGGTTCTTGCTTTATTTTGTTGAGATGTTCATGTTTTTTCATGGAATTAATATTGTTGGTTGGCAGATTAGCAATTAATGGAGTGATTGACAAATTATTGTTAGAAATGATATAAATCGTCAATGCTTTGATTTTTGTTCCACCCACTGATGACGACTCATTCTGAATCAAAGTGCCAGGGATTTTTTGACACTTTCCATAGGTTTGATGTCTCCATAAATTAAAATTGTTTTTTTCAACATCGTCTGGCATTTTGTCTGACTTTTTTTCCACATATGGGGCTTCTTTTGTTTTGTTGTCTTATAGGATGATCTCTTTTGGTGGCTAGGTGGGTGAGTAAGCATTCCAAACACAGAACACAGTGGAGTGGTCACTAATAACATCAGTGAGGATGCCGGCCTCCAGTGATTAATTACAAAATGGAGAAGGAGGTGGAGTTGTTCTGTTACTTTTTCTTATAAAAGGTCCACCAAAACAGGCAAAACAAGTCTGCTGTCCCGTTCTTTATTATATGTCCTTTGCTCCTCCATTTCACCCACTTTATGAAGGACTTCTTAATGGGACGTTATGCCTGCTGGTAAGCAACATGCAATTATTAAGCATTTCATTTCAAAATACATCGTACACATTTAAAATAAATAAATAATTTCCCGTGAATCTGTTTTGTAGATGGGTACTGAATTTCATATCTTAATAACATTTCATATTATAAACATCTCCATCAGTTTGTTCACTTTATTGTACAAAACACATCACTTTTGGTGCAGGGGGTTGCACTAGAGAATGTACATGTAGCAGGAAGCTTTTCCCACAAGCTCCTCACATAGCTCTGCATTCACATAAAATGCATTATTTTAAAGTTAACATAGACACATTCTTCCATAATATCTGGTGCAGTTTGCTTTGCTGAACACACAGGTACCAAAATTTAAATGGAGAGGCCCAAAGAGGGAATTTTATAATGCTCCATTTGTGGGACGATATGGCTAGTAGATTCATATTAAACCCATTTGTAATGGATACTATTTTATTTCCTGCTTCATTGCTCTGGTCTTTTAGGGCTGGTATTCTTAAAGTACTGGATGGACCTGTGAAGTTTTTCTTTACAGGTTTTATAAAATACAGAGGTACCCCACTGGATGTATGAAACACAGATGGACTAGAATACCCTGATCCTAAAATGAGGGATGTATCCATCAATTGTTTAATGTTATTCTACCTGGTTTTCATCAGTTGTATACTATATGGCTTTGTTCATTAGAAAAGTGAATAAAAAGTGAAAAAAAAAACATCACTTTGTATAAACATTTTTTAGAACTTAATTTTACTGAGTCTCATCTACTCCCCTCTGTCTCTATGATAATATCTACACCAAACTATTTCACCAGCAGTTTACCAAAGACACTAAGTGCACAGTTATAAATTTCTTTCTGCTAAAGCCCCTTATCATCACTCTACCGGATGTGTCAGTGTGACGCACCTTACTGCATGTCTGCTGTTTCCTTGTCTGGGATATAGAACAAATATTTTCTGGTTTTGTTTTTCTTTTTTTTTTTAATCAAGCTTTTTGCCTGTCCATTGCTAACCTTTGCTGTCTTCTGGCATTTGACTCAGGATTCCCAGTCTCATATGCCAATCTCCCTACTGTCACACTGGCAGGTATCCATGTGGTGTGAGGTCATAGAGTCCTGAGAGCCATTACATACATCAGTGGGGGACATGGTGTTTTCCCTGGTTTTCTCCCCTTAACTCCTTGGGGCCTCAGCCAGTTGTGCATGCGAGAGAAGGCATACATACGCAACAGAACCAGTGACCCCATTCCACCCACCTGACCTAATGCTAGCCCCCCATTTACCTGATGCTACCACTGATCCTCCAGTCAGTGGCAGACAAGAGCCAGGAAAGCTTGCCTCCCCAATCTGGGAGAGGAGAGCTGCCATGTGCCACTCAATCCTTGGCCAGCCCTCCCCCTTGCTGACACCCGGCAGCCCAAGCTTATTCCTGAACCTGGGTCACCAGTGTGGGAGATGTAAGGTGCTCAAGGCACCTCAGCCCTCTGCATCACTGGGCTGGCTATATTTAATGGTTTTGGTATGACAACTGCTTTTGTTGCTCTTAATAAACAAGAAAAAAGCTTTCAGCTCAATCATATATTTAGTCTTTGTTGTGTTTATACTTTCCAAATGCTGTTGAAAAATGTTCCTACCTTTCTCTTTATTACCTTTTGTTGTAGCATACAGCAACTGGCTTATTGACATACATATAGTTGATGAAATGTGTTTTTTTAAGAATCTATTCTCATGAAAGAAAGGAACTCACAAAAAAATTCTTGCAGATCCCTAATTTTGGTGGACTCATACCCATATCAGAGGAACCTGTGTTGCAAGGACTACTGGTTATGATGCACTAACATTTCACACCTGGTAGACACTGCAACACCAAGGGGTCAACCCTACTGAGCTTGATCAGAGACGAGCTAAGTGCACTTAGATGATATCATCGTATCATAGCCACTAGTCCTTTGGCATGGGTATAAAAGAAGGGCAGTGTCAATGAGCCGGTTGCTGCATGCCACAACAGGAGGTCATAGAGCAAACTGTAGGAACATTTTTCATTACTCAGTATTACTCAGAGTTATAGACAGAAGTAAGCTAGGAGTCCATCAGGACTGTCTTCCAATCCTTGTGGGCGTATTGTTCATGAAGGTACCTGTCTAGTTCAATCTTGAATCTGTCAAATACAGTAATCTCAGTCAGATACTGCAGTATGGTATTCCACAGTTTTGTTGCTCTTACTGTTTTAAAAGGTGTCTCACTTGTTAATTTTTACCCTTGGAATTTTAATTGTCAGTTGTAAGATCTTAGGTTTACCACCCAGTCTTTTGGGTCAATGCCACATTGTGTGGAGAGGTTTGAGTTATTTAGTATTTTGAACAATAATAGCATATTGCCCTTTTTCCTCCAGTCCTCTCCTTCAGGCTGTGCAAGTCCAAGTTTTGGAGTCTCTCAACATATGACATATTCCTAAGCCTCAGAATTAACTCAGTAATCATCCTCTCAACACGCTCAACCAAATTTATGTCCCTCCAGAGGTAGTGTGACCAAAAAAGGGACCCATTATCTATATGCGGCCCTACGTATGTTCTATAATGAGGAATCAGAAACAGTTAATTACTTGATACAAATGGCTTCTTAATACAACCTATGAGCCTTTTAGCGGTCTGTGTGGCTTTTCTGCAAAACAAATGAATTCCAGATGCTTTTGTTTTGCACTGGTTTCTTGATGGGAATTACTTAGACTATACAACCTTATGGAACTGTGTTTTCTTAAGTGAAGAATGGTACATTTATCAGTGTTGAAGTCCATCTTGTTTGCTTTTGCCCATGATTCAGTACAACTCAAATCCCTTACAAGGGAATGATGTTTCTTGTCAGTGTGTACTTCACCACTGATTTTCATATCATCTGCAAATTTTGATGTACTGTTTTTAACATCCTGATGCATGTCACTAATAAACAGATAAAATAATGCTGGCCCAAGGACTGACCCCTAGGAGATGCCACTAGTAACCAAGCCCTCCTCAGACAGACACACACCAACCCTTACATGCTGAGTTCTGTTAGTCAGCCATTCGTCAACCCATCTTACAAAATACAAACTAAGCCCCCTGCTTTTTAGTTTGGTAACCAACTCAGAATGTGGCACAGTGTTGAATGTCTTCCTGGAATCTAAAAAGATAAGATCCACAGATGAACTATCATCCAGAATATTATTAACCCTGTTGTAAAATGTTATAAGGTTTGTAGTGCATGACCTCCCAGAAGTGAAAGCATGCTGGGTAATATCACCTTGATCCTTTTCCAGTGTCTCATTATATAAATGTTATTTCAGTAATATTTCCATTACCTTAAATGGCACTGGTATCCAACCTATTGGCCTGTAATTATCCACTATTGAACTACTGCCATGTTTATGAACTTGGGTGAAATAAGCCTTTTTCCATTCATGGGGACTGTACCCAATTCATATGATTTGTTAAACAATATTGAAAACTGGAGGAACAAGGATGATGCAAGTGCCTTTATGAATACCATATAAATACCATCTGGACCTGGGGATGAATTAAGTCTTATACTATTTAAGACTAAGTCTTCCTCTTTAGTGAAGTAACGTACTTCATTTCCATATGGTTTCTCTATTACTCTGGTTATGTTCTCATCATTAAAAACAGTGCAAAAGTAACCATTTAGACCTTTTGCTATTCTCTTATGGTATCATTGTTCTAAAGTAATGGCACAATGGATTTGTTTCATTATTTTGGCAGTTAACCAAGCAGTGATTTTACCTTTGTGGTTGTATGTGTGCCTTAAGTGGACACATTTTCTTCCAGGTATTTAAGTTAATTTTTAATAATGTCCCAGAATTGTTCAATTGATAAGTTTTTCATTCTTAGTTCCCACTCTGGGGACTCAAGGCTGCTTCTAATATTTGTATATTGAGCTTTATCATAGTTACATGCAGGTGGATTCTGATTATTATCAAAACTTTTACATGCTGCTAAACTGAATACAGTATGTGTGATCACTGTTACCTAAGTGCCCATGTTCAGTTTTGTTACACAGCTCAGATTGCAGGTTTGCAATAATTATGTCCAGGGTGTTTGTACCACTGGTAGGTACCAATACTTTCTGTTTGAGATCTAACTGCAATACATTTTTAATAAAGGTTGTTTGTAATGAATTTATGCTAGTTAACTGTTTCCAAGCAACCCCCAGAAGGTTAAATTCTCCCGTAATTATGACATCTGTTGAATTTGCTGCCTTGGCTAATTTGTTTATCAGATTCACATTATACTCATGAGTACTATCTGGGGGTCTGTAGCAGTTACAAAGTAATATTTTCTTTCCTGTCTGTGTGCATAATTGAATCCATAGACTTTGTAGGTCACAATTGGATTCTTCTGACATTTTTTCTTTAGTACACTCTAATCTATTTTTGTGTACATGCATACACAAACCCTTTCCTGTCTTTTCTGTTATTAAAAAGAATTTGCAGTAGGTGATTTCTCATGACCAATCACTTGTTTGTCCCATCATGTTTTGGATATTGTTGCTATGTCAATGTTATCCCTGAGGAAGATAATTTCTAGCTCAGATTTGTCAAGCATATTTAGGCTCCTAACTTTAGACAATAAGAAGTTATACTCCTCAGATGATTTAATATGTTTTGATATACTCACTACAATACTGCTTTCTTCCCGAGCCCCTCCACAGTTCAGTTTAAACAAGCTGTAATGTGTCTTTTAATCTGTTTGCCCAATAGTGCATGGCCCCTTCTACTTGAGTTCAGGCCATCACAGCTACAAAGGCTGTAGTTTTTATCAAAAGTCTCACAATGTGTCAAGCAAGTTAACCCCTTGCTTAATGTCCATTTTCTTGGCCATTCATTTATTGCTTTTATTTTATTGTTTTTCCCTCAAATTTGCTATTGGGATTGTCAGTAATTCAGAGAAACAGATTTTAGAGCCATATTTTTCCAAGGTGTCACTGAGGGCAATAAATTATCTTTTTTATCTCTGCAATGTTCCAGTGCCCAATGTCATTTCTACTCATGTGTACAATCACAAGGTGTCTATTGCCAGTGGCCTTCATGATGTTATTAGACATTTTAATGATATCAGAGATCTTTGCACCCTGAAAGGTACTGCACATTTGAGTTTGTTTATCAGGGTTGCAACTGTATTTATCAATATACTTATGGATTGAGTCCCCAAATACATAGCTTTGTCATGTGATGGCTAATTTCTGGTACATGTTATCTTGTGTAGGTTGGGGGGTGATCACTGTATCTGTAAACATTTCATTGTCTAAAGCAATAAAGGGGGGTTGAATTGATTGGATGTAACAAGCTCAAATTGACTGTATCTCTTTCTCTTTCTTGTTTGCCTTTTTCTTCCTACTGTGACATTAGTATTTGGAAAGTATGAATGTCAAAAAGGTTGAATATTTGTTTGAGTTAAAAGATTTTTTTCTTATTTCTTAAGAGCAACATAAATAGTTGACATATGAAAAACAATAATAGATTTGAGGTATATTTTGAACAAAGGAACAGCATGTGTGCATTGAGGCAGGCCAGAATGACACACCTGGTAGAGAGTGATGACAGATTTTAGCACAAAGAAATTTATAATTAAGCACTTAGTGCCTTGGTTTAGGTGTTTATGTAACGGTTTCTGTCTAGATGTTATCAAGGCGAAATCAGAGAGTGGATGGCTCCCAGTAAAATTAAGTTCCAAAAAATGTTTTTGTAAATTTTTTCAGACATAGAGGAATATAAAGTGTTCTGTTTTGATCAATATGGTAAGCAAACAGACAGAGATGTCTATAACACAAAACTTTATTAAGGTATGAAATATAGTAACAATCTACAAAATTGATAGGATTTTTTTTTTACAAAATGTATAAAACTTATTTCTAAATGAAATGCTTAATAATTTTATTTTGTTTGGAAACAGGCTTAAATAGAATTCCTTGAAGAAGCCCTTGATATTGTGGATGAAATACTGGGGCAAAGGAAATATAAAAATAGTAAAGAATTGAAACATCAAGTCTGCAAGCTTGATTTACCTTTTTTCTGAAATTGTTATGATAAAAAAATAGGGGAACAACCCCAACCCTTCTCCATTTTTGTTATTCAGTAAGTTGAACACTGGTTTGGTTGCACCCATGAGTACTGAGACTCATGTATATAGCATAGTTTCCTGTAGCACACCACGTAGAAGCTCAGTGATTAAGTGGGTTAGGTGATATTTTTTTCTGTAAGAATCCCAAAGTTTTAAATGTATTCCCACACCAGTTGAGACTAAAATCCCTAAGTAGGATACTTTCACTTCTGCCTACTGATGCACCATTGTGCTTCAAGAGGTCAGCCAGGCCAATCAGGCCACTTTTGAGAGGATTATAAGTGCATATTATGTGAAGTTTTACCCAAGAGTGAAACAGAATGTAGTGCTTCACCTAAAGATACTTCAGAAATATGTAAAGCAAAGAGTTTAAGGTGCTCCATGTAGAGCATAACAGTGCCTCCATGTTTGATTGCAATGACCAGGGTCTTTGTCCTGAAGGGTAGTAGTCAGTGATGGCATCCTGGGGAAGTCTCAGCAGGCTCATGACCGCCCCCCCACGTAGGCATAAGTTGATGATCTGAGGCCTCTGGAGGTGTGTCTAGAAGCTCTTTTGACTGTAAAAAGCATCATAGTCTTTTGTCCCTCCTCCAGCTCAACCAGCTAGTTAAGAGATTGACAAATTACATCCCTATTTTCAAGACACTGGAGGGTAAACATCTATGTTAGTGTCTGGTGTTGTTTATTATACTAAACAGTTGCTTTTCTGGCTGTATCAAAAATCTCTTTGGAATATTGAACATCAAAACATTCATATTCATTGACACAGAAATGCCATCATCCTCATCAGTCTCCAAAAATGCTGCAGTGTACCAGCTCCAAAAACAGTCTTGAGAACTGTGGTTCTGTGCTTTGGGAAGGCTGAATGGGGTCCATGTAATGGTCCTGTTAGGAGAAATATCTACAAACTGCTACATAAACAATTCACCCATTAATTTGTCCTAGTCTTTAGTAGTCTTGCAGATTCTAAAATGATCCCTTAGGTCCAATATGATAAAGGCTGTTATCTCTAGTGCAGATGATGACTAGAGAACAAGTCCTAAGATTTGTAAAAAACTGAGTATTGACAGGAAATGTTTTGTAGATTTTTTGACACAAAATAAGAATAAAACAAACTTACTTTCTGGTAAATGTTTATTTTTTTCAATTACTATCTCAACAATGCTTTTTCTTCACTGTCCTTTATACTGTAATATATTGAAGTATTTTTGTTCCCAGCAAAAGTCACTGTGGCACAAAAAGTTAAGGTCATTATCCTTAAGCATTTTACATCCCATCTCTGTCTGCAGTGCTCTGTCTGCATGTAGGTAGATGAAACAGGACATGTCAAAATGCAAAATCATCTGTTGGTTTTCACCTTTCTGCAACTGTAGGTTGAACTGGCTTAAAGAATCCACCGCATATTTTAGGAGCATGAGCTACATTCTCGTTCCATGGCTTAAAAGACTTTTGGCAATATACATTCCTTTTGCAGATCTTTGTTCTGTTGTCTGGAAGTAGGCCACAAGAGCAGGCTAGATATCTAGCATAGTCTTGACCACCCTATTCAAACTCAACCACCATGTTTGTGCATGCTTTATTATCTTGAGTGGCTCACCTTACACAAATGGAGTAAATTCTTTCAACATTTGTTGAATGAGTACACTTGAAGCAAAGTGGCTGCAAGCATCCATTACAAGTTCTTAAAAGTTTGAGAGTATCTTCACTCCAACTTTGCTGCAGATATCTGCAAGGTAGCACAGACACCCCATGTTAACAATATGTAGGTCAACTGTTAATAGCTTGGGCAACATAGCGTTCCTCTTTCTGATTATGGAGGCATCTGATGATAATGGAACACGATTGTATGTTGGGATCTGAAATCTGTTATGCATGCCATTTAGACAGTCAAACATGGCTTGCCCAGACTCTGAAAGACATTCTGATATATCCAAGAATTTTCCAAGTTCTTTTTAGCAATCTTTCCTTGATATTGATCAAAGTAACCCACCAGAATAACTAACATTGTTTCATCTGCTACATCTGTGCTCTGATCTGTGTAGGTACAATATGGCACGTTGCTGCAACATTTTCTTGGCACATAGGTCCTATCATATATCTTACAATGCAGGTTGCCTTTGTTGCACAGCTGTGCATCTCCTTGAGCACTTTTGAATCACAGCAGCACTTCTTCATATACTTAAGTATGTTGGCACCACATGAAAAATACAAGTTATGCCCCATAAGTAGTGAAGAATGCAACTTGAGCCTCAGTGACTTTGGAACTGGCGCTTGTGCTGCAAAAGAATTGTGAGCTTCTCTATCCAGATGTAGCATACATGGCACAGTGGAATGTTCTATGAAGCTGCATGCAATGCAGATCATGTAATCTCCATGTCATGTGTTGAAATCACAGCAGCATACCTTGCAGAATACATACATGCTCCTTCTGTTGCTGTCAGCAGCCCAATAAAATAAAGGTTTTGTGTTAGCCTAGAATATTGTGTACCACCTTCTCTTCATCTCTGGGCTCTGCACACTGGAGTTATCTGAATCACCCTTGCAATTTAAACAAACATCAAATTTTACAATCCAAAGAAAATGAAAATTTTACCATGACAGGTTTAATGCCTTAATCTCTTTCAGAAGGTACACATCTCAGCTTTAACTGTCTACAAAAAAACACAGAAAGGCAACTGCCAAAAAGTGCTTGGAGGAGAAAGGACACATACAATACCCCTGAGGAAGAGGGTATGCCTTCAAGGTACCAGGATTGACATGGATTGGCTTGGTTCAAGGTGAATACATTTTTTGCATTTTCACACACTTTACTCATTTACATGTAATTGTATGGATGCACGGCATTATTTGAGTCTTTACATTTAAACTTTTTCAGCACTGATAATGGACAGGAGTGCAAGTTTCTGTGCTGCTACAGTCACCTCACAGAGGAGAAAGGACACAGCGGAGGCCTTGTATGCTTTCCCCACTTCAACCAAGGAGAAAGGACACAGTCAAAACCATGCCTGCTACATTACCCCAATGGACAAAAAGGAAATACAACCAAGACCTTATCTGCCACCCCCACTCCATCAAAGAAGAAAAGACATGGCAGAGGCTTAGGCTGATGTCCTCACCCCACTAGAGGAGTAAGAACACATACTATACCCCACCAAATCCTATGAATATAGAGAGTCATTTTCAGAGAGTGAATTTGGGCAAAGTCAAAATAGCGAATGAAAAATCAGCGATTTGCTCTTAATAGCACAGTGTAACTTTAGCGCCTTCATTTCTGATGAAGTAAGTGTTTTATATAGTACTGTATATAGGGATTAGTTTCCTTGTCCAAAGGACCTCTGCTAGTCTGTGATCCACCTTTCACAGAATGGCAGTATGGCTCTACTCTGTGGGCCAGTGTCAAGGTTTAATGCTCAGGTACTGGGGACATGGAGGTGGCTTACTCAGACAGGCAGCAGAGGGTTAAAATCCAAATGCAAGCAGGCCAGCAGATAGGCAGAATAGTTGCAGTGCTGCTGAAGAGGACAAAGGGCAGCTATGAGAACCAGGGCATGCAGGCTGGCACATGTTGAGTTAGAAGGGAACATAAAGTGGTGAAGACAAGTTGAAAACAGCTACAAAAGGATTAGGCAGTACTCAGGAAATTGAATCAGATGATTTTTCATTTATATATGATTTTTTCCACTCTGGACAGGGCAGGCACAGCAAGTTTGGAGCAGGCAGCACTACACTAGCTGGTCGGTTGGGAATTAACAGCAGTAGTTTCAAACTCACTGACACTCTCTCTCTCTCTCTCTCTCTCTCTCTCTCTCTCTCTGAGGCACTGGCAAACAATGGTGATGGTGTGTGATGTTAAGTCTTGCTGATAGCCTGAATGGAATGGATACTTTCCTCTCAGTTTCTCTCCTACTCCTAAGTAGCAGCTGTGTGGGTCAGCATTGCAATGTTGCAGCACTGAGAGTGGGTTCTGGGTAGGGTGGTAGTTCAGGCCATGGTAAACAAATGTACCAGCCAAGGAGAAAACAAGCAGATCAACATGGCATACCAGTCCCAACAATATCAAGAAACACAAGTCAGAGAGATCAAGCAGCTGGTTGGCAAGTGTCTTCTTCAATTCCTCCTGCCTTGCTTGCTCTGCCTCATAGATGATAACTGGAATTATTTCCTCTGCTCCTCTCTTCTTCCTCAATTGCTCAGATACAGTCCCTCCTGCTCCGTGCTCACACTTTATCTGGGTAGGAGAAGACCTAAGGAAAAAAGTTAATGTTATGCCTTTGACTTGGGAGAGGTGCCCGCAGTCAGATTGTGTGGGTCAAGATGCTTATGTCAGTGATGCTGAAGTACCATAGAGGTCATAGTAGGTGACAAAAATCAGAGCCTAATTGACTTAGTTTGTAAACATGAATTCTAGTGTATGAACAAGCTCCTAAAAAGGTGTCTGTTTTTAAGAGGTACAGTACTGCAGGTGCTCATGGAGATTCAGAATCTCCAGACATAGCTGTCTATGAAATTAGATGTGCCTGCAGGATACCAGTACAAGGATGAAAGTTTGTCAAAAAATGTCAGGCAACGTTTGTGACAGTTAAGAAGTATGTTTGGAGGTGCTTCACATTCATCAATGATCTCCAGTAGTTTTTTCTCTGGTCTACTGTGATATCCTAGAGGTTCTTCAAGCTTGTCAAGGTTGTTCAGTTCTTTTCCAGTAGCTGACCATAAAGGCTCAGGGTGCTTAGTGCTTCATTCTTTAGAGTCCCCAGCTTACCCTTGGAATTACAAATTCTTCTTTATTTCCTTTTCAAGTCTGTCAACATCCAGGGGATCGGGTTCTATTTATTTATTTATTAATGGAGTTTTGTTGACCAGATACATACACTAGACAAGTACATGTCTATTTTCAGTGAAAATCTGTGAGATAACAGTAAAAAACATAATACAAGGTTCAAGCAGGATCAAAAATATGAAAATGGAAAAATCCTGTTAAATGTGATCTTCAATCAATGTAGCCAGCCAATGAAAGTTTGAGGTCACATTCCCCCATCAATTTACATTCTTTCATGACTCCATCCATAACATCCAACTTGAGCACTTGAACTCAGGTCATGTACTAATTTTTTGAACTGCATGTAGAAAATTCCCACAATCATTACTTAAGAAAATTAGTTTCAGTCATAGCTTGGGAACTGATGTAAAAATGAATTCAGAGTATTTCACAGTTTGTTAGTGTGCTAGGTGGGTTTGCCACATGTGCTCCATTTCCTATCCTAAATCTTCTATGATACTATTGCATAAAAAACTGAACTGTTTTGTGAGTTTGTTGCCTGCCTCTCCATTGCTGTGAACTGGATCTTATAGCCATTCAGAAAAGGAAAACGCTTACCTGTGAAACAGTCATCCGTCAGGTTCAGCATGCTGTACAGCATACTACACATGGTCTTCACTTAAATAAATGTATTCTTTTCTTATTTATTTTTCAATTATATGTTTAGTTTATGTTGTTTACAAAACAGTCGGTGAAACTTTAAAAAAGTTGTGTATCCACTGATAAAAAAGCAAACTAATCATGTAGCAAGCCTTTGATAAACTGTGAAACATAGAAACATAGAAACATAGACTTTGATGGCAGATAAGGACCGCTAGGCCCATCTAGTCTGCCCATTTCCCTACCTACAGGATAGGCCACAGATCCTAGTTAACCAACAGCCTATTTCTTCCTACCCCCCACAAGAATTGCCTTATGTCTGTCCCATGCATTCTTGAATTCTCCAACAGTTTTAGACCCCACAACCTCCTCAGGAAGGCTGTTCCATGCATCCACTACCCTCTCTGTGAAATAATACTTCCTCACATTTCCCTGAACCGCCCTCCTTCTATCTTTAAATTGTGTCCCCTTGTTCTTGCAAGTCTCTTTTCTGAAAATGCTACCTCTTGGACTTTGTTGATTCCACTGAGGTACTTAAAAGTTTCTATCATGTCCCCCCTCTCCTTCTTTCCTCAAGGGTATACATATTAAGCTCCTTTAGTCTCTCCTCATACAGCTTCTCTTGCAGACCCTGCACCATTTTAGTTGCCCTCCTCTGGACTGCCTCTATCCTGTCTATGTCCTTTGAGATGGGGTCTCCAGAACTGGACACAGTTCTCCAGATGGGTCTCACCAACTGTCTGTACAGAGGGATAACAACTTCCTGTTTTCTGCTGCTGATGCCTCTCCCTATACATCCCAGTATACCCCAGCCCTCCCTACTGCCTTCTCACATTGCTTGCTAACCTTAAGGTCATCTGATATGATTACCCCAGGTCCCTTTCCTTTTTGTTGTTGTTACTACCTCCCCACCCATTGTGTATTCTTCCCTGGGTTCTTATTTCCCAGGTGCATTATTTTGCACTTCTTTGCATTGAATCCTAGCTGCCATACTTTGACCATTCCTCCAACCTTGCCAAGTCCTTTTCATCCTTTCCATGCCTCCTTGTGTATCAACCCTGTTGCAGATTTTTGTGTCATCTGCAAAGGCATACTTTCCCTTCAGTCCCTCTGCAATGTCACTAGTGAAGACATTAAAAAGGACTGGATAATACTGATCTCAGCGGTACCCCACTAGTAACCCCTTTCTTCAGAATGGACTCCATTTACAATTACCTTTCTGTGTCCTGTTGTCCAGCCAATGTTTTACCTAGGCTACCACCCTGGGTACCACTCCCAGGCTGGTTAATTTGACTATTAATCTTGTGTGGGACTGTGTCAAATGCCTTGCTAAAGTCTAGGTAGGTCATGTCCACAGCCCTCCCTGGTCTACTACTTTGGTCACCCAGTCAAAGAAATCTATTAGATTCGTCTGACATGACCTTCCTGCTGTGAACCCATGCTGCCTTGGGTCCTGTGCTCCACTGGCCTCTAGGTACTCGACTATTCTTTCCTTCAGATGACTCCATCACTTTCCTACCACAGAGGTCAGACTGACAGGTCTGTAGTTTCCTGCCTCTGTCTTGGGACCCACTTTTGTGAAGGGAATACATCCGCCTTCCTCCAGTCCTCGGTACCACACCATCCTCCCATGATTTATTAAAAGAGTAGCCAGTGGTTTCACTAGTTTCTCCCTAATTCTTTTAGAATTCTGGGGTGAATTCCAATCAGGACCCATTGCTTTGTCCACCTTCAGTTTTAGGAGTTCTTGCAGAACCCTTTCTTCTGTGAAAGGACTGGGATCGACACCCCTATCAAGAGTGCTTCTGTTAATTGGATTAGGCACTTCCCTCCTCTTTTGTGAATACTGAGCAGAAATATTCATTCAGTATTCCTGCTTTTTCACTGTCCCCCTCTGCCCACCCACTGTTCATTCTATTCAGCCTCACTATCCCTCCCTTTGTCTTTCTACGCTCGCTGATGTACCTATAAAAGGTTTTATCCCCCTTCTTAACTGAGTTGGCTATCTTTTCCTCAGTTTGGGCCTTTATATTCTGACTTCCCTCCTGCTTCTTTCTGCCTTAACTGGTACAGCCTCTGTCCTGCTCCTTCTGTGTTTCTTATACTTCGAATGCTATCTTTTTCTTCCTGCTTTCACAGCCACCTCTTTTGAGAACCATAGCGGCTTTTTCTTTCATTTTGATTTGTTCATTTGCTTCACACAAAGGCTTGTGCCTCTGTGATGGCAGTTTTGATAATTCCCATTGTTGCTCCACACCTCCTTCTAGCCTGTTTGCTAGTGCTTTTCTGAGGCACTCTCCATCTTGCCAAAGTCAGCCCTCCTAAAGTCCAGTACCCTCACTTTGTATGGCGTTGACTCTGTAGCTGAGTTTAACATGAACCACACTGTTTGATGGTCACTTGTCCCCAGATGGCAACCCACTTCTAGATCTGAGATCCTCTCACTGCCCCCGTTTGAGAGTACGAGGTCTAAGATTGCCTTTGTATGGCTTGGCTCTACTGCTGTGTTTATCATGAACCATACTGTTTGATGGTCACTAGTTCCCAGATGGCTACCCACTTCTAAATCTGTGATCCTCTCTCCATCTCCATTTGAGAGTACCAGGCCTTAGATTGCACCCTCACGAGTGGGTTCCGAAACTAGCTGTCTAATGCCTGCCACCTGTAGGGCATCAAGAATGGCCGTGCTCTTGGATGTGGCTGCAGCAAATGTGCTCCAGTTAACATCTGGCATATTCAGGTCTCCCATCAACAGTATCTCCCCTTTCTCTGCCATTCTAAGAATGCCTTCTATCATATCCTTGTCCATTCCTTCCCCTGACACGGGGTCTGTACACAACCCTGTGCGGATTGTGGTGCCCTTTCAGTCTCCAAGGTGACCCACAGTGCCTCCTCTCCTCCCTGTTTACTCTTTTGTTCAGTTGCTTTTATCCCTTCCTTTACATAGAGAGCTACTCCTCCCTCTTCTCCCTGCCTGTCTCTCCTGTAGTTATGTACCCTGGTATGTTAACATCCCAGTCATGGTTCTCTGTGTACCATGTTTCTGTGACTGCTACGATATCCAGGCATCCCTCTTCCATTAAGGCCATCAGCTCAGGGAGCTTGTTGCCCAGACTACGGGCATTGGTACTCATTACCCTCCATTTCCTGATGGCCTTACTCCCTTTTGCCCCATCCCTGTCCTTCTTGCCTTTGTCACTTTCTCCATTTACCCCTGCCCTTCTCCCTATCAACACCTCTATGTTGGTGTTTGCCGACTTATTACGCGTGATTATTTGGGGGCTAGGATTTTTCTGCTCCTTTCCAGTGCCTCCCCTTGGCTAGTTTAAAAGCTTGCCAATGAAGCATTTAAACCTATCACCTAGGATCCTGGTTCCTCCCGACAGACGAGCCCATCATGCCAGTATAGGCTTGCATCACTCCAGGTGGACCCCAGTCCCCAATGAAGCCAATCCCTGAGCTCCACACCAGTTTTTCAACCACTGATTGAATCTCTATGGTGCGGAACACCTTAGCCTTCCTCCTTATGCCATAGATGTAAGTAGCACCCTCCTGAGAAGATTACTGTGCGTGCTACTTGACTAAGGCCCCTCCCCAATTCCACAAACTCTTCCTGCACTTCTCTAATCCCTTTCTTAGCCAGGTCATTTGTCCCTAGGTGGACAATGACATCCAGCTCCCTCCCCTGTGCAGCTGATCCGGCAATCCTGAGGATTCGCTTCCTGTCCCTCCAAGCCATGGCGCCAGGCAGGCACCTTACCTCCCTCTCCCCTTCCTCCCCAGTTCTACCTTCCTAACAATGGAGTCCCCCACCAGGAGTTGTTTCCTTCCCCTGCAGGGCCCCTGCCACCCTCCTGTGGGTCTTCTTTGTGGAGGTTCCCAGCATCCTCCTTGGTCTCCACTGTGGGTGCCTCCATAGAGGAACCACACTTTGCCAGAATGGCATAGGAATTGTGGAGAGGTACAATGGGAGGGATGCGCCTCTGTTCCACCACCCTCACCCTCCCTGAGCCCACTGTGGTCCAACCGCTCCTCTTTCTTGGCAACCTCTGAGGCAACGGCAGTGGCACTGGTGGTCCCTGGATGGAAGAGGAGGTCCCACAAATCCTGGCCAACTCAGCCTGGAGATGAGCAACCTCCTCCCTCAGCCCAGAGAGGTGCCTGCAGATGGGACAACACCGCATCCTCCAGAACATCTCCCGGAAGACTGCTGCTCCACAGCCACTGCACTGCACCACTCCAATCATGTCTTATTTCTGGCCCCTTAACTGTTTGCAATCCTTACTCTTTCCTCTGTTTTTTTTTCTCTCCTTACTGTCTGCCTGTGTGCCCTTTAAGCTCCTGATTGTCCTGTTCTGAGACAAGAATATCCTATATTTCGCAGTAGACCACTTACTTGCTCAGAGGCAGACCTCCAGTAGCTAGAGGGGGCCGGAGAGCTACTCTTGCCCTTCTAGGATGGTGGGTCCTTGGTGGTTCTGTGATCACTCACTTCCTGCCCCTAAACAGGAAGTTCCTGTTGTCAGTCAAATTCTGTGCCTATAAAAATAGAACTAGCTTTGGATGGGGGGGTGGAGGGGAGCGAAGGAGGGCAATATAGTCCCAGCAGAGAAGTTCAGTCACACAGCAGTCCTTTCTCCTAGTGTCTTCTGCCAAGCTGTGTAATTCTTTACATTTGTAGCAGTAAAAATAAAAATCTTAAAACTATTAGTTACAACAATCATCATTACCTTTCATGTTTTCTGTTTGTTTTATTTCATTCTGTTGTTAGTCTACTAAATATTCCAGACAATACAGTGCAATTCTATCTTTCAAAGTGCTCCTAACTTCACATGTGCTGTGTCTGGGGTATCACATTTTTTGTCATGATAATCACTGTGATATCATAAACAAGGGCACCATCATGACAATTTAGGACAATCAAAAGTGTCCATACAGACCATTTGGACAGGCTGCCAATATGAGGCATAAGTCATGCAAATACAAGCTGAAAAATCAATGTATTTTGTAGTATAATATTTGAGAAATATTGATGAACTTACATACTGCAGTGCATAGCTGCTCTTTAAGCATGATTAACTTTCCTAGAAGCGTTCTAATGAGTAATTCCATGTAAGCTGATGTGTAATCAATAATGGACATAGCACAAAAGTTAGCTTAATGATCTCAATTACTGCACCTCAATTAATGTAGCATTGGTTGCATGACTTCTTTGTTCTGTCTGGGTTTGAACAATTATTTGCAAATTAATTGATAGACATAACCATCTCCTTTATTGATTGTATTATTCTGCATGTACTGAGATTGCATTTGTAATGTAGTCCTTTCAACATACAGTATGTCTAATGGTAAATCAAATATTGTAACTAGACATTCAATTCAACTGCATTATCTTAATGAAAATGATCATGTCAAGTGGTGTTCTCATGTTTCTATATCATTTTATAATTTGTTCATTTTTGTAGTGTTTTCTTGTTGGTAGCAATTTGATTTAGGGTCTAATCCAAAAAGCTGCCTGGCATACACTCGAGTCACACATATCCCATTCACATACCTCTGACTCCAGATGCCTGCCTCCACCAGATGGCATCCCAGATCCTGCATGTTGCTGTACATGAATGCGGAGCTTTGTACAATATGGGTTCCTGGGGTGGCATGGTGGGACAGAGCTGTGCTGGACACTCATCATTCAATTGAATGCCTTTGTTGACTCTTCAGTGGATCCTCTGAGCCATAAAGAGTGGGGGATCATGGGATTATAGAAATCCTCCAAGCCTGCCACATACCCTTAGGGGGCAGTAATGTGTGTATTAAACATACATCTTCTGGTCTGATCCTTCACTCTCCATACCTGATTGAAGTGTTGGGAGCCATTACAGAGAAGGCCAATGGGACCCTCAAGACTGCCAGTGAGCAGTGGAAGGATGCATGTAAGTGCTACAACAGGTCTATAGCATGGATAGCACACACCCCTCTGCTAGCCAACCACATTGGATTCGTAAGACTGTGGATGGCTTGGTAGCACAACCCCACACCTGACATTGTCAAATGCATAGTTCTACCAGTGGCATGGGACTGGGTGCAATAAAGGTGTTCATTTAAGACTGCAGATATGCAGAGGTTTCTGCATGTGTGGAATCAGATCTCTGTCCTCTGCTAGCCCTCAAAAAACACCCTCCCCTAGCTGCACAGGACATCATCAGTCTTTGAAGACTAGGCCATTAGTAGCGTATCCCTATCACCATTGTAATGCAGCATGAATCACTAAGAGATTCAAAAATGTGCAGGTGGATACTTCTTGAAAAGTGCTTGTTGTGCACACCTAAGGCAGCTGCTTACTTATATGTGCATTTCCTTAGCTACTGTTTTCTCTGGAAATCCTTTTCACAGCTATAACATAACTCCTAGGTGGAGATGTTACTAAACTACTAACATAACTTATTACATACTAACATACTAGATGCCAACAGAGTAGACCTGTCGGTCTATCAAGTCTGCTCATGCATCAGCACCCTAATTGGGCACTGTAGCCCTGTATCTGTCTCCTTCCACTGTCACTTCCCTGTTCCTTGAGGCAATCCCCCTAGTGATGCATCCCAGCATCCTATTTGCCCTGACCACAACGCTCCCACGCTGCTCTGAATTATTCATGTTAACATCCACCAAGACTCCTAGGTTTCTTTCCCCTGCTATGGCCTGCAACGCATCACCCCCCCAGGGTGTACACATAGTTGGGATTTTCCCACCCTAAGTGTAGCACCTAGCACTTGGAGGAGTTAAATTTCAATTTCCAGGTGCAGGACCACCTATCCAGAGTATCCAGGTCCTCTTGCAGGGCCACTCTCCCCCTCCTCCCCCTCCACAATTTCCCCCAGCTTAGAGTCATCCACAAAGAGACTCATTTCACACCCGATACCTTCCCTGATATCAGAGATATAGGTGTTAAACAGGAGTGGCCCCAGGTCTGATCCCTGTGGGACCCAACTTTTGACCCCTCTAGGAGACGAGACCTCCCCTCTGACCACTACCCACTGAGTGTGACCTGAAAGCCAATTTCCAATCCACCTAATCGTCAATGGGCCTACCTCATCCTCCCCACCCAAGCTTCTCCCTTAGGACAATGTGAGGGACCAAATCAAATGTTTTGCTGAAGTCCAGGAACAGTATATCCACTGGTCTCCCCTTGTCAAGTGCTGATGTCACCCACTCACAGAACTCTACAAGGTTTGTTTGACACAATCTACCTAGCACAAACCCATGCTGCCAGTCATCCAGGTAACCCGTATCCTCCAAGAAACCTCCCAGCCTTTCCTTAAGTATGCTCTCCATTACCTTCCCCACCACTAACGTTAAATTGATGAGTCTACAGTTTCCTGGCTCTTCTCTTGATCCCTCTTTATGGATGGGCACAACATGTGCCTGTTTCCAATCCCTTGGCACCCTCCTGTCTGGAGCGACACATTAAAGAGATGCGCCAATGGCATAGCCAAAACATCAGCTAACTCCATCAGTACTCTGGGATGAATAGAATCAGGCCCCGGAGATTTATCCTTTTTTTAGGGACTGGAGGGCTTCCCACACCCAACCGATAGAAATATCAGCATCTGCCCCCATTCAGCAGAACCAGCCTGATATCTCACCCCTGGCTTACCTCCCCCAGCAGCTTGTTCTTCAGCAGGTACCCCAATAGTCAGATCTGCTGCACCTTCTGTGTCCTTCAACCCCTTTTTTGAAAGTTCCCCAGCCTCCTCCCTAGTGAACACTGAGGCAAAGTACTCATTCAGTACCTCTGCCTGCTGTCCAGCCCCTTCCACCCACTCCCCCAACTGTCCTTAACCAACTTAGCTGGCCTTTGACCTTCCTCCACTCACCAATATACCTAAAGAACCCCTTTTCCCACCCTGCATCCCCTGAGCCAGCCTCTGCTCTTTCCCGGCCTTTGCCCCCTTCACCACTCTGGTGACTTTCCTGGTTGTAAGGCGATAGTTCTCTCTATCCCTCTCTCCTCTCATTTTTTTGTACCTACTGTAGGCATCCTTCTTCTCCCTTATCACCTCCTGTATCTCCTTGGTCTGCCAGCATGGTATATGAGACCTACTGCCTTTGTGCTTCAGTCTTGCACAGGTCCTGGTGTCCTTCTGCAGCCCCCACTTTATGATCTCCCACCTACCTTCCAGGTCCAAACCTGGTTTTATCTCCCACAAATGCCCCTTGAAAATTTCCCTTATGTTCTGAAAGTCTGCCCCCCCCAAAATCAACTATCATTGTCCTTGAATGATCCCCCCCCAGTTTAAGCCAAAACTAGACTGAGTTGTGGTCACTC
The DNA here is from genome assembly GCA_016271365.2 of Neoceratodus forsteri. Lineage (NCBI taxonomy): Eukaryota > Metazoa > Chordata > Ceratodontiformes > Ceratodontidae > Neoceratodus > Neoceratodus forsteri. The sequence continues at coordinate 659,606,294 of CM028130.1, forward strand.
TCTGCCAGGGGTTCGTCCACAACCAGATCTCATAAAAGATCCCCATCCACTAAAACCACATCCAGGATATGACCCTGCCTCATTGGGTCCATCACCTGCTGACTGAGGAACGTGTCCAGGATGCCATCCAGCAGCTTCTGCTCCCTGGTTACAGCGGACATCATAGTACTCCAATCAGTAGCTGGCATATTAAGGTCCCCCATCAACACCTCTCCTTCCCATTCCAGTCCACACTGCCCCATAAGGTTAGCCAACAGGTAATCCTCCAGGTCCTCCACTAGTCCTGGGGGCCAATATACCACCCCAACTTGATCTTCTCTCCCACGGGGGTTCACAAGGGGACCCATAGTGCCTCCACATTGCCCTCTGCTTCCTCCACTCTCATAATCTTGATGTTATTCCTTAATGAACATTGCTACTCCTCCCCCTCTGACCACCTTTCTGTCCTTCCTTAGCACAAGGTACCCACTCAGATTAAGGTCCCAGTCATGGCCAGGGGTTGCCCAAGTTTCAGTGACCACTACTACATCCACCCTACCCTCAAACAGTGTGGCCTGGAACTTAGGCATTTATTCCCAAGGCTTCTAGCATTTATTAAAGCCACCCTCCAACCCTTGTCCTTACCCATCTTTACCATATCCTCCCTAGATCTTTCATGCCTCCATCCACACTTCTCCCCTAGGGTACCATCTGTTCCCCCCTCTATGGGGTTGCAGGCCAGTCCTACCAGTGGTATGGATGGCCTGATCAGCTCAGCAGTGCCCCTCTCCTCCATTCACAAATTTAAACCCCATCTAGCCAGAATGAAATTTATCATCCTCCATTTGAAAACTTCCTTCCCTACCAGATTTAGGTGAAGCCTATCCCAGGCCTACAGTCCCTTGTCTTCCCAAACTCCTCCCAGTCTCCCAACAGCCCAACCCCCTGTGCTTCACCTCACTACCCAAGCCAGTCATTAACCTCCCTGATCTTCTGTTTGTTCTCCACTGAGGCCCTTGGCACTGGCAGGATTTCCGAGAAGGAGACTGTGCATCCCTTGTCATGACAGACCCTGGCCAGTTCTCGGAACTTTGCCTAAATTTCCAGCACACTATTCCCCTCAATATCATTTGTTCCCAGATGCATCAGGAAGTCCGGTGATCATCCACAGTCCCTCGCCAGCTCATACACCATGAACGTCACCCTATGCACAATCAGACCAGAAATACCCACTACCTTAACTGGACTGGATATTCCCTCACCCTGCCCTTCCCAATGAATGCCACTAATCATGGAGTCCCCCTGGAGAAGAACCTTAGTGTCCCCCTTGATCTTTTGTGCACCTCCTTTTTGGACTCCCCCACCAGCCCTGCCACCCCCCTCCTCGAGACCATTCCCCTTGACTTCTCTCTGGACCCTCTACAAGAGAACCTCTAGCCACCATACCCTCTTGCTGTGCCTTTTTATAACTGAGTTCCTGCTCCCCAGTTTAGCCTCAGCCCACTTCCTAACCCAGTCAAGCCTTTTCTCTGATCTCCTCCCCTTCCAGCTCCACCACTCCAGCCCCCAACACAGCATTCCCATCACCATCACCCCTACCTCTTCCTCCTCACTCTGCCCCTTTCATGCCCACTGCAGGTGCCCCTTACCTTTGGGCCTTCTAGTATGATCCCCCCCGAAGGATGCCCTCCTTCATCTCAATCTCTCCTACTTTCTCACTGGAGTTGGACTCGCATCCTCCCACCTTCCCTCTGCTGGTCCCCCTCCCTTCTTTGACAATTGATTTGCCCTCCTCTGCTAGCATACTTATTTGAATTACCAATGCCCACCCTCATCTGATTCACCTATCCCTCTCTCCTCCACCCTCCTTTTCCTCCTCTACCCCCCTCACCACATCCTCTCCCACCTACTTACTCAATGGCTCAAATTTATTATAGCACCCAAAGTCAACCTCCTTTTTTTGTCCTGATTTCCCGCTGTCTACTCTTCCAATAGGCCCCCGTCAGTCCCAACCCACCTGTTCCCCCCTGCCTCCTATGATTTAGCCTGTTTACTCTACCAGTTACCTCCCAGGTAGCTACCCCCTTTGCAACTAGCCCACACCTCATAGGTTCTCCACTCCTGCCTGATGAAATGGATCCAGGATGCATTCTATCACTGCCCTCCTGCTCCCCACAGGCCATCCCAGACATGTTTATTCCCCCCCAACATCTCCAGGTTCCTCCATACCCAGTCAAGCTCTCCCCTGATCTGCAATAACTGCCTACAGACTGGGCAACCTCCCTACCTCCAGGCCCAGTTTAGGACAATGGCTGCCCTGTAGCCAGTGCACCCTACAATTCTGCCAAAGATACCTGCCCTGGTGGTTGGGGCCACCCCCAGAGGCCCTCTCCAAACATTCTTGGATGTTCACCCTTTACCAGGTCCCCACCCCTAGGTAGACCTACCCCAAACCCTCTACAGCCAACCATATGGGGTGATTTAGCCCATGAAATTAAAAACAGAGGTCTTGAACCAAGCTACTAAGCAGAATAAAAGAGCATGAGCAGAGTTACATCCCCTAACAGTTCTAAGACTAGTCAGAGTCACGACTGGAGAAAACCCCAGCATAGCCACCCAACCAATCAGTGACCTACCTCCACCTAGCGCCTCCTCCTCCTCCGAGCACTTAATAGAGGTAGGGGCTGGGGTGGGTGGAAAACTAGTGTCCCAAGAGCAACTGGGCTTGTCCCTTAAAAGGCCCAGCCATGAGTCCCGAAAATGGCACACTGGCTTTCTATTGGGATCTCTAACTCAGATCACTGAACTCCTCCTAGCCACCGATGTGGCCATCCATGGCTCCAAATTTGCTCCTGATACAGCTCCTGCAACAGCTCTTTCTCCACTGATGTGGCCTGCACTGTCCCCTCAGGACCTCTGGACCCCAAGAAGCTGCTCACCAATGCAGCCTGTGCAGTCCCCCTGCTCCTCTGTGAGTAAGTCCCAAGTATCCCAAGAGCAGCTGGGCTCATCCCTTAAAAGGCCCAGCCATGAGTCCTGAAAATGGTACCCTGGCTTTCTACTGCATACTCCAACTCAGATCACTGAACTTCTAACCACTGTTGTGGCTGTGCCCGGCTCCAAATTTGCTTCTGATACAGCTCCTGCAACAGCTGTTTCATTGGCGATGTGGCCTGCGCTGTCCCACAGGACCTCTGGACCCCCAAAAGCAGCCCACCAATGCAGCCTGCACAGTTCCCCTGCTTCTCTGCAAGTAAGTCCCAAGTATCCCAAGAGCAGCTGGGCTCGTCCCTTATAAAAGGCCCAGCCATGAGTCCCAAAAATGGTGCCCTGGTTTCCTATTGGGTGCTCTGACTCAGATCACTAAACTCCTCCTAGCCACCAAGGTGACCTGTGTAGTCACCCTGCTCCTCTGCAAGTAAGTCCCAAGTATGTAATATAATAATCTTGTCCACCAGGAGACAAATGATGAAAAATAATCAAATCCACAGGAAATGGTGAACTACTGGAGGACCAGTAAACTGTTGTTACTGTAGATCAAAGACCCAGAGTGTGTTATATTCCTGAAGGTGATGAACAATGACCTGGGGCATATGCAGGAAGTAAGAACCTTTTGTTAGTGTCTTCCCTTTGTTTAAATGGTTGTGACTAGTTCTCAAAGACAAGCACAGATTATTTTAGGAAAAGGGCAAACGGAAATGTGGATTCAGTGCAGAACTCCACAACTCAGAGCTTGTAGAACGTCTTTGCTGGACTTAACTTTGTTTGTGATGGCTTCCAAAAAAGTTGATTTATAATGAGAATGCCAATAGCTGCTGGTGATGCTTTTCAGTTTCTTAGTTCTGGAAACTTTCATAGATATCATGTCCAAGAATGGTTAGTTCCTCCAAGCCGAACCACATGAAAATCCATAAAACAAAACTACTGACAGAGACAAACACAAACACCCAGTCACACAGCCCAAGGAGGCAGAGTAAACGGAGTAAACTACACAACACTACATTACACTATTCCTTATGAAAATGCAAAGAAATCTTCAAAGACATACTCTTGTGATGCAAACGTGACTTTCTCTTATATAGTCAGAAGAGAGTATATTGCCCTCATGTTTCTCTTTGTAGGCTGGGCTCCTTTCAGTGGTGGAACTCATTTGGGTGATGTTCTGTTTAGTCCCTATAGATAGTTGCCTCCCACCATGCAATTGTCACTAGGCATTATTGTCAAGGCACCGATTTTTCTGTGGCACATTGAGACCAAGATCTGTGGCAGGATTACAATTTGCCACAGAACTTCTACAGTGGTGGTTTATAATTTCTGTGGAAGTTCTGTGACACTAATGAACTGCCACGTCACAGTGTCAGTGTTTTATTCTGACATCATCTCCAGGGAAATGGATGTGGCAAATGGGTTGGAGGAATGCACAGTGCCACTAGTTCAAAAAATAAACCCACAGACTATAAAATATTATTTTTCTGAAAAAGCTAAAAATAAATGTGTCACTTACGATCCTACCCTATTGCATAAATGAAATACGCTGATGGGACCTTGTGTGATTAAGCAAAAAGGCACACTGGAGTGTGTGTTACTGTGTAATAACATCATGCCTTGGGTGGTTGAAGCATGATGCCACAGGCCGAGTGCATTCAACACCAGAAAAGTGATGTTATTACACAAAAACACACAACTGGGAGTGCCTTATTGCAATTATATAATGGTTCCTTTTTTAATAAAAAAGAAAAACAAATTTGGGGGGTTTTCTTCTCTAATTTTTGTGTGTGGAGGTATATGGTTAAAAAAAAAGTCCAGTTTTTTTTTTTCCACCAGTAGGTGGCGCTCCTCTGTACATGATGCTACTTTCTTAGGTCTGTAACCTTCTTTGGTGTTTAAGACATGTTGCTTGCTGCAGTGATGTTTTACAGCACCCCTCTCCCCAGGCAATTCTTCAGACTGTATTCTAACTTTCTGTTTTGTCTATTTTTTTGTTTATGTGAGCCTTACAGAGCATGCTTGCGGTGCGGTCATCAAGGCACTAATAGATGCCATGCTGTTAAAATGGGCATGCACTCTGACAGTCAGGTTGACATGGGGAGGGGGATCAAGAAGCCTTTCAGAAATGTCAGCTTCAATTTGTGGTGTCGGTCCAGAGTTTTTCAGATGAGAGGGAAATGAAAAGGACAACATGCAGTAGTGGTTGGGTTTTCTTACTTTTTATCACACTTTCCATCACACAATGGTATTTGGCTTTTGGACTCACTTTCAGTAGTTCAGTGAAAGTCTCCATTTATTGGAAAAAAAAGCAGACTGCAGAAGCTGCAGTGCTGCTCTGTAGAAAACTAAATGGGCTGGATTCTCAAACAGAGCCCAAAAGTCTGTAGTTGCGGAAAAATGGCTTGCAGCAGTGTGGAAATTTAGCACGTTCACAAAGTAAATTTTCTCAGTTGCAGAAAATTGCAAAACAGGCGAGTTGCAAAATTCCAAAATGTTGAAAATCCACAAAATCTTTTCAGCAGCTGCGAAAATCATATTAAAGGCCAAGCAGACAGAACAACAGCAGGTGATCAATATTAAGTGGAGCAGGAGACTTTCACAGTCTTACAATAGTTGCAGCAGTAACAGCACTCCCAGCGAGGCAGGCAGCCAGTCCAACAACTGGTACCATGGTAGCTCCACCGGTACCAGCAGGAACTTACATCCACTGGTAATATGTATCTGTTGGCTGTGTCTCTCTCCGAGGTGTTTCTTCCTCCTGCAGCTATAGCACACACTTCCACCTCCTTCTCTGCTGTCTAGGGGCTCCTTTATGGGCTGCACTAGGTCCTATATTTTTGATCTGTTGCCTTTCAAAGGAAATGTTGCTATTGTGTTGTAACAATTGACACTACTATTCATCCCACATGTTTGCAGTTGCTGGTACCTTAACCCCCATAATTGTATCTCAATTGTCAGTACACTTCTTTTTGGTCAGGGTGAGTTATGCCTCACTCTCTGTTGTGCAGCATGAGCGCAGCATTCTTTCCACAAGTACAGAAAAACAGTGGCTGAAAATAGCCTTTAAAGGGATATGCCATACTTTTCAATGTCTTTTTTATGTTTGCTTGTACATGCACAAGAAACATGTTGTGGCAGCATAGGAGAGAGAAGGGTTGTGAAGGTGCGGCACTGTTGCAGCCAATGCAGCCACTGCTTTTGTGGGCTTGGCTGTGTGTCACCAATGGCAGTGCAGGCTGGTGGTGACACTAGTTTGCAAACCTGCCACCACCTTGAAAGGATTTGGCCACCACAATCAGGGAGTACCCTGTCATTGCAGCGTCAGCTTGTCGCTCCTTCTGAAGTTTGCAAGCTGAGGCTGCGATGCAGGGTCATCCCTGATTGTTGAGCCTTATCACTGCTGCCCAGCACTGAGAGCATGAGCACCGATACTCCTAAATCTTCCTGGCTGAGTTCCCAGACAACAGAGCTATACCTCCTCTTTTTGTGACTCTCCTGCTGCCCATCATGCTCTCTCCATTCTCACTGGGATCTAATTAAACCCACTCCCTCCTACTGCATGCTGCCCACCCCACTCCCCAGCATCTAATTAAACCCTTCCCTTTACTGCATGTTCTATGCCCACTCTCTCCATTGCCACTGGCATGTAATTAAACCCTCCCATTCCCTCCATTGCCTCCGAATGAGGATATGTCTGCTGCATATCTGAAACCACAGAGTAAAACAGCAACAGTGAACAGCCACCACACGAACCATAGCAATAGCAACTTGGTGGTACTGGAGCTTCTTGCATCCAGAGGAAAACTCCTCTCGCAAACAGCACACCACTCCCTAAACAAGCAGTAGGAGTGCTGCCCTCAGCCATGAATAAACAAATGACATGTATTTACTTTGTACTCCTATGGCTACAGCAGGAGCCACCAGCTGGTCTCCTCAGCAGCCAGTGAAGGCATCGGTGGTGAGCCCCTCACCATGGCTGCCAGACATCCTGCACCTGATCTCTCAGCCAGCTGACACCATCTCCCAGCAGGGTTTCTCATGGCTCAGTCTCCAGCAGCCTGACTCCTGTTAAGCGGCACCCCAACCACTGGGGAAAAAGTGTCCAGGGGCTCAATGAAGCCTAGAGAAAACAGCAGCAACCTTGCAGTGACAGGCTGAGAAAAGGTGGCCCCAGCAGCTCCCCTGAACAAGCCGTGGGAGCGCAGCCCCTGAGCTGTGACTAAAACAACATTTATTCACTTTGTGCTCCTATGGCTGCAGCGGGAGCCACCAGTTGGCCTCCTCCGCAACCAGTGAAGGCATCCACGGCGAGCCCCTCCCCGCAGCTTCCAGCCATCCTGCACCCAATCTCCCATCTCGACAAGCCCAATTTCTCACCATACTATTGCCCAAAACCACAACCCTGAAAACCAGAATGCAGACAGGTATGAAAACCAGTAACTTGAAATCCCGACCTTTGTCGTGTCGGGTGGGTTGTGTCATTCTGAGTGCTGCTGGATCTGCGATTCAATTACCTCCTGCTGCTACAGATCTCTTTCTTGCCCTTCCAGTATAAATTCTAAGTATGTTTCATAGATCTCTGAAGAGAGAGAGAATTTACAGCAGGATTAGGAGTGGTATAAACAACCAGGACAGAAAGATAGACTGTAGTCCTTGTGATTTTTTGTTTATTTAATAATTGGGAGTTATAGAAGCTGCATCATATGTATGTTGTAAATTAAATAACAGAGATGGGGTGGTGCAAGTATTGAATGGAACTTTATTTGCATTGGCAGAACGTGTTGCACACTGTGAATGGCACCGGTAATGTGCATGGAATTATTATATTTATTTATATCAAGAGAACTATAGATGAAGCTAGAATTTTCTCTCAGTGGATTTTTAGTCACGGAGTCGGGAGGTAATATTCAATAAGTTAGCCGAATCAGGTATGAGCAACACATATATTGCAAGCTCAAGACAGTATTTAGGGGCTGCTGACAAACTCTCATTTTTAAAATCTCAGAGTGTGTTCCCATTTACAACCAATACTGTGATTATTAGTGATGATTGCAAGACTTGCAGACAATCAGAATACCCTTTCTATCATTTTAATCAGTGAGTTCTATGCAATTACTGTCACCGCCTTCTGGAACCCTGCCCCCATTATCTTTTTTCGTGCTTTACATTTTTAAACTGTAGATTTCAGAAATCTGTAACTCTGTATATCTGTATTTTAACTGTATGTTGCTCAATAAAGTTTTATTCTTGCACCTTACTTTCGACACGCTATTGTTTGCTGTATTCTCTCCTCCTGTAACCACTCATCCTGGGTCACTCCTGGAAAGAAGCAGACTCAGTGCACCTCTTCATTAAAAAAATTTAAATAATTAAAAAAAAGGTCACAGGTCTAAACACCATCATAGCTAAATACTCTTTGTGCGATTATTGGTGATGAACACAAAACTTGCAGACAATTAGAATACTGTTTATAGCATCCCCTCTAAGCTCTTGATTTGCTTAATCAACAAACAAATCCATTGTTAGGATTATGATGTACGGGAATGTGCAATTTGGGCAAATTGCAGGCAGACAATAATCGGGATTACAACCCAATCGAGATTATGGAGTCAGGCAAATCCATGTTGGGAATTTGACAGTCGAGTATTAGTACAGATCCCTCCCTGCGGGGTTTCTCACAGCTCAGCCCCTGGCAGCCTGACTCCAGTCCTGCGGCTCCCCCCTACCGCTTGGGGAGAAGTGTCCAGAGGCTCAATGAAGCCTAGAGAAAACAGCAGTAACCCTGTAGTGACAAGCCGAGAAAAGGTGGCCCTAGCAGCTCCCCTCCAGTACAGCATCCCTGAAGGAATTGAGGGGACAGTGGTGCCTGACAGTGACAGACCCCGATTACCTGCCTTTGGTAAGGGAGTCTATTTCTATGTTATACATGTAATTATCCTATACTCTGTGAGTGTGCTGTAATAAATTGAGGTGACATCCTGTGAGCCAGTCAGATTGCTTATTTACAAGAGCATTGTGTGGGGATAAATTTTCCCTGTAAGCAAGATTGAGAAACAGTTAAGGCATTTGCAAATTAGGCACCAAACACCTGTGGAATATGTAAATAGGGCAGTAGAGGAATCTGGAACATTCTAATGAGCAGTGAGACATTTGGAACAGACTCAGTCAAAGGAATTACTCTCCTCCTGAAGGTCTGGTCAGAAACTCAACTTTGAAGCAGGGGTGAGGGTCAAATCTGAACATTTGGACAACATGAAAGTCTGGCTGGTGAGGGTTTCATCTAGGTAGGGGTATTGCTGAAATCCTGACTGCTGGACTTGGACCGGACCAAAATAGTTAGTTTGGTCTAGTTCCAGCGGTCTGCATTGCACCCATACCCTAACCTAGATGAAACCCAGAGCAGCGGCATGGACAGATCAAAACAATAAGAACCAGAATGACTGATCTAGCTGAAACAACTGGACTGTGCAAATTGTGCCCAGTACAGTTGGTCAGGTTGGACTAGCTGTTCCAGTTCTTATCATTTTGGTCTGGTTTGCTTCTGACATTCCGGATTTAACAAAGTCCCTTGAAAAAGAAATGGCTTCATCAAATTTTGTTTACTTGTTTTTTTCACTTTGATATGATGGCAAGAATGGTAGTCATCAGTGGGTCAGTCATTAGGAATAATGGCATTGGGCACCTTAGATGCTGCAGTGACCTCTGACCCAACCTCAGCCTTTGTCTATGATGCCCATTGCCATTATTCCCTCCTATGCCTTTTTATGGCTCACATTATTGCTATGTGTCTGTACTGAATGTATGAGTGCACTTATTACTGGATGCATGTTTGAACATATAAGGTATACAGTGTGTACGTTCTCTGTGCTTGCGTGTGGTATAGGTGAAAGTGAGCATTTTGGAACTGGAATGGCTGGAACCTGAGTGAAAGCATAACATCCATTAGGGACGGAATGGTCAGAACAGGCACAATTTGATCTAATTTCTGAGTTCCGGTTGGAATGGCCATTCTGTGTTTTACCATTTCTGGCCATTCCAGTTCTGGTGTTCTGGATTTTACCCTCAGTATGGGATGGGTGTATAAAGAAGCCTCCTGGGATTTGGAGAAATCAGTAAAATCAGGAACACCAGAACCAGAATGGCTGGAACTGGTAAAATCCACAATGGCCATTCCAGATGTATTAGAAAAAATAGGAACATTTTTACCTGTTCCCAGCCCAGAAAAGCTGTTCCAGTTTTGATCAGTTTTGCATTCCTGTTTTAACAAATTCCTTATGGATGGATGTACTGTACTGCAGTGTGTATGTGTGATTGATTTGCTTTGGGTGTCAGTCACTACAACCCTGTTATGCATTACTATACCTCTCAACTGTCCCTGATTTTCAGGGATGTCCCTGATTTTGCTTCAAACTTTTCCTCTGTCCCTCATAAGGTTTTTGATTTTCTGACTGAACTATGAAGATTGTAAGCACAAAGTAATGTCAGACATTAAAGTTACAGACTTATTCTTCTTCAGAGAATGATTTTATACCAATCCCTTTGTTCTATCAGCGTTTTGAGCACATATTGCCAGTTTTTAACATGTGTCCCTGATTTGGTGTGTTTTTCCCTCAGTTTTGTAAGCTCTGTCCCTGACTTATGAGGCAACAGGTTGAGAGGTATGTGCACTACCTCCCCATCTTCCTAGTGTGATTCTCCCACCTGTGAACTAACACGATGCAATGAACAGTTGACCGAGTACCAATTATTAGGGTATGGGATCATGGTTCTACGAGGAGGGGATAATGCTATACAATCAAATAAAGTAGGGTAGCAGGTCTTCTGGTGCCCATCTAGGCCCAGTCTAAAATTATATAATTTGGCTAAGAGTAGTTTGTAGGTGCTGTCTTTTGGCTGCTGCTTGCAATGCCTGTAGCTTTTGAAAGAACATTAAGAGCCTTATTGGCAGTTCTTCTACCTGTCACCTTATATGTAATCTCACTCTCATACAACTGCTAATGCACACAAGCAGTACTTCACTGACCTCTCTAGTTATACCACACTATCTCCAGACAACAAGATCTGAATTCTGATTATCTTTTTCCATAAAACCACTCCAATCTACCCTGGGTCGCACCTGGAATGAAGCCTTGGTTCAGTCTGCCTTTCCCAGTTACCAATTTTAAATAAATAATATCCATCAGTTTCATCTAAATGTAGTAGCAGTTCAGAATGTCCATAATCTCCTATCTAACCTCTCCCCATTCATCAGTGCTCCCATGATGGTCTGGAACCAAAAATACTTTGTCTGGTTGTCATTTCTCTAGTACCCCACCTCCCCTCACCATAATGCTCATATTTATAACCATTTCTTGCAATCTGGTATTGTTCCTGACATATGGAAAGTCCCTGGAGTCTTCTTTTTTCAGAAAAAATTACCATAGAATTAAAATGATCATCCACTAGCAATTGTCTACACTCAGTAAACTTCTGTAGAAGGTTGTAGAGGCTAAGCTATCTGAGCACCTATACCAGTTCAATCTCTTATTTTATGTTTGCTTGTGTACATGTGCAAGAAACATTATGTGGCAGCTTAGGAGAGAAGTGGGTTGTGGAGGTGAGGCACTGTGGCGGCCATTGCCACCACTGCATTTCTGGGCTTGGCCATCTGTAACCAATAGGGTGGCATACTGCTGGTGAAACTAGTTCAGCAACTCTCCCCCTCACTAGTTTAAACAATCTATATATTCTTTGACTAGTGTCTGCATTAGTTCACCCACAACAGAGGTAAGACTGACAGGCCTGTAGTTACCCAGTTGCTCCTTGTCCCCATTTTTCTGGAACAGAACTACATCTCCTGTCCTCCAGTCTTTCAGAACCACCCTGACTGACTCAAGCTATTGAGTAGCCCTGCCAAGAAAGCAGCCAGTTCTGATGCCAGTTCTCTGAGCAATCTTGGAGCATCCCTTCTGGCCCAAAGGCCTTATCTATCTTCAGGGCTGCCAGTCCATTCCTGATCCTTTCACTTGCAAATATTCCCTGCCTCATTTCTGGGATATCCTTATCAGCAACCTTTATTCTGCTTTGTTGCAAAGGCCCACAGTCCTGTACTTTGAAAACTGAGCAGAAGTAGTCATTAAGAACAGCTGCCTTCAGCATGTCCTCCTCTATTACCCTGCCCTCTCTGCTAGCCTAATAATTCCTCCTCATGTCTTTTGTTCTCTTCATATATCTAAAAAAACTGATTTTTCTTTCACCCTTCACCCCTCCATGATATGCAGTGCTGTGACTGCTTCTGCATCCCTCACTGCCCTCTTGGCCTGCCTTGATTTCACCTGGTACTCACTCTGTTCTTCATCCCTTTGCCTCTTCTTGTTTCTGATATAGGCCTTTTTCTCACATTCATTGCCTCCCTGAACTTCTTTTTATTTCATATTCTCTGTTTATTTGCCCCCTTCTACTTGGCACCTGCTCCTGTCCTCTGGGATTCCCAGTACTCCACCAGGCATCTGCAGGAGGCTTCAGAGGACCAACCCCCATCTGGCCATAGTTTATCCCGTGGGCGTGGAGGAGGGAAATCCCAGGTCATCCCCCCTCCAGTCCATTAAGACCATCAGGCATGCTAGCTGAGCCCCCCCAGGAGTCTAGGCATATGGCTAAGGCCCTGGGGCCCATCTCCATGCACAAGTGTGAGGATTTTCCTTATTTCAGTGCCTCCTACCCCAGAGAATGACAGCATACAAGGAGATTCAAGGAGACAAGGGCACACAGGAACATTGCACCACTCCAGACCTCTGTCAACATCCTCCCTAGCCGTTCACTCTGTAATTCCACTGCACCTCCGCCCATGGTTCTCCAGGTGGTGGTGAAGCAACAGGACCCACAGCTCACCCTCTCCAGAGGAGCAGAGTGCCCCTCTGGGTGCTCAATCCTCCACTCCACAGTCAGCCCTCCAGCAACCCAGGCTCACTTCCAAACCCAGGTTGCTGGTGTCTCAAGTGGTAGCTCTACCACTGCGCTGGTGGGCCAGCTTCGCTGACCTTCTTAGTGAACCACATTGGTCTCTTGCACCTATTTCTCTTGGTGACCACCCTCAATCATGACTTTGCTGCCTCAAGAATGGTCCTTTTAATTTCACCTCACCTTTGCATTATTATACATTGTATATTGTAGGGTGGGATTGTTGGTTACTGTTTACTCTAGTTAGTTCCTGTGGGGGTAGTATTATCTCAGTCACTTAGGTAGTAGAATGGGCTTTCCCAGGTAAAGACACTGTCCAGGCAACTTCCATGGCACAGTAACACCAGATTTGAGACCACCCACTTGAAGGTTTAAAGGCAAAGTATCACAATCCTTAGAGAGCTTTACCATATACCTGGTGGAAGGGGGGCTACCTAATAAACATAAAGTGTCATCCACTGCTGGCCCAGCAGTGGGTCATGACATTACTGTGAGCACCCTCCCCCCACCCAGCTGTGCTAGGCAGGATCCAAAGATATGCTAACCAGCTTTCTGTTCTCCCTTCCTTCACTCTCTGTGTTATTGTGCTGACGTACTGTAGGTTGACTTTTCAAATGGGCACTTGTTGCTTGAGGACCGTTCTGTAGCTTAGTACATTATTATTAAATAATCAAGCAATCAATAAATTAATAAATGGGCTGGCCCAGTGGTGCTGAGGGCTGAGGCACTGGACACCTTACCTTGTGCCACGCTGGTGACCTGGGTTTGGAAGCCTACTTGGGTTATCATGGGTTGGAGGGGGAGGAGAGGATCGAGAGTCCAGAGGACTGCTCTCCTGTCTGGGAGTGGGGGGTATGGATCCCCAGCATTTGGCAACTTCCCAAGGGAGGCTGGGGATCGCTGCAGCCAGAGAACACCTGGGATCAACTTGAGGTGGCAGCAAACCTCATGCAGGCAGATGTGGGAGCATGCCCATCGCATGATGGATGTCATTGCAAATCCTTGCCTCCAGGGGTATCCAAGTAAAAAAACCCTCTTGTGCACACACAAGGAAGCCCCTGTGGACTCCCACTCCCTCTGGCCTGAACAAAGCCCAGCATAAGTCAGGGCAGCGGGTGCGCAATGGTGATCTTGATCTCCCCCCCATTCCCATCTGGGTGGGCCCTCCATGGGGGCAAACCATGGTCCTCCCCATCCCTGCAGCTGAGGTGGAGGCCAGGTTGTGGGAGTATTGAGGGTCCATGAGAGGGCTGACAGGGGGATAGGGCACCATCCCCGGCACACAAGAGGTGCATAAACAAAGTTTAAAAAAAAAAAATTAATTTAATTCTCTTTGGGGATGCCACTTTGCAAGAAGTACCACGATCATCACTCAACAGGCTCCCCAGCTCAGTGGTACTTTGACATGTTGTAAGGACACATCATATGGCTTTCCCTCCACCCTACCCCTGCTCCTGGGGGGACCAACTCTGACAGAAGTAATCACTCCTCCCCAGCAATGCTCGGCAGCATCTAGTGATAAACTCAACATCTTACTGATGCTTACCTCTTGTAGTAACCCATCATACAGTTTCCACCTGTTCTGCAAGAGGTAAGCTGCCAGGTATGCTACTGTCATTCACAGATACCTTCCAATGTGCAGTGTCAGTGGCTCAGCAGTTAGCACACTTGCCGCTGAGGCCAGAAGATCAGAAGGCTGTGGGTTCTATCCCCATACCAGGCACTTGGGTTAATATCCCACTACTGACACTGCAGTGCAGCATGAGGGGGGTGCTGCACTCCTGAGGTGCCATCTTTCAAATGAGACATTAAACTGAGGTCCCATCTGCCTGTTCTGGTGGTAGTTCAGGTGGATGCTGAAGATCCCATGGCACTTCTCAAAAAGTGTCCTGGTCAAAATTTCCCCATTCACTAAAAATATCACCAATAACTTAATCTGGTTCAAGGTCAGTTGGCATTCATCTGTATCCCCCTCCCCTGGGTCATGCCTAAAAAATAGGCAGAATTTGTCTAGTGCACTTACCTGGTCAACAAAAACTAAATAAACAAAAAAATGAACTATTATAATGCATGTCTGTTTCTGTGGAATTATTCTACACATTTTGTATTTATTTATATAATTCTTTGTTAACCAGATAGGGCCCACTAGGCATGTATGCTTGTTTTCAGGGGGGACCTGGGAGCACTGAGGTGCTTAAGTGACTTGTTCAGAGGCAAACAAGTTAAGTGACCAGCTCAGAGGCAATCTGGCACTTGCATGCCCAGCTATGCAAGTGGCATATTGTGGGATTCAAACCCAGATCTGTCTGATGGATGTTCCATGCTCATTTACAGCTGCTCTTAATTATGATTTCTGTGACTACAAGGATGTATTTTGCTAGCCTGTCCTTCACCATTTACACAGTGTCACACTGATGCCAGTAAAAAAAAAAAAAAAAAAAAAATTAGATGTCTTTCTAGGGACACCTGTTGTCTCCCTCTATCTAGCCTGGTTCTGGGTTCTGGGACATGCCCCCCTCCCCCCCCCATCTCATTGACACTCTCTCTCTCACTCTCTTTCTCTGACATGGATGTCAGAAGTCCAATATTTCTTTCAGCATTCTTTTACTGCCCTGTAAACATAGCCAACTGGAAAAGTAAATAGATCATTTTGTAGGCTTTATGTGACTGTGACATTTTGTTGTCCTCTAGTACTACCTCTCTCTCTTGTCTTTCTCTTTTCTGGGAGGGGGGGAACGGGTGGTAGCCTGCCATTGCTCTGTACTTGACCCCTATACATGCACACTTGCTTTACTTGCTTGTTTTATTAATTTGGATGTAACACAAGTAAGAAAAAGAAATCTGAAAACACAACAGCTTTTTGCAGTCATACTGTAGTACATCAGAGTTGGTAATTAAAAAATAAAAAACTATGACTTTCCTCTATTGTTACCTAAAGATTGTGCTGCACTGTTACCAGGAGTTGCAACCTTGTTGCTACACAATCTGTCTACCTTTTATCAGTTCCTTACAGAAACAATGTGCAACATTATACAATGGCAGAAGAATTTCTCATTTCCTGATTGGTCACTGTGTGCCTGGGACAGTGATGTTATTGATCAACAACATCACTGGAAAAAGGCCAGGCACACAGGTGACCGCACAACAGCAACAGAAACCCTCCCTCCCCACACAAGCCATCGCGAAGCACAGTTGGTTTCAACTAATTTAAAACTCCACACTCAGAATCCAATAAGATAACATCCATCAGTGTCCTATCTTCCCCCTAAACAATTTCCAAGCACATTTGCACTAAATAAAAACGTACGAGAAAACGGCTTCCTCACCGCTCGCCACCATGATAAACCCAGCGCACGTGCACCACAGCCTCCACTTGTTGATCAGGTCAGCGGCTGTTACGACCATACTGCTTGGTGTCCCGAGTTGAAAAATACACAGTGTGCCAGTACCTTGGCAACTCTAGCAACTCTAACAACAGCCTTCCACTGTGATTGCCACTCTCACCTGAGAACCACGGACCCATTTCCATAGCAGAACCAAAACAGCACTCGTATTCCGATGATCCTCTAAGCGTGACTACAGTTCAATGCATGGCGTTCCTGTTAAGCGGCCAAGCTCTTTTAAATTCAACAGGTCACCTCTCCATAAAGACGTGGGGTACTGTCTTCTAAAAAGTACAGATTTGGGGGGGGCAACGTAACACTTTCCAAACACACACACAGCACACACTGACACAAGCCCAGACTGAGAAATCAGGCGGTACACAGCAGCAGCACCACCTAGTGGAGAAATAAAAACGGGATTTTTTTCCCCAAAAGATATACTTCCACATCAGAAAATTAAGAGAAAAAAATATTTTAAACATTTTTTTTAATATCCTTTTCTTTGTAAATAAATGAGCCATTGTATAATAGCAATAAGGCACTCCAGGGATGTGTGTTATTGTGTAATAACGTCACTCCTGGGGTGGTGGAAGCACTCGACCGCCTTGCTAGCCCCCCAGGAGGTGACATATATTACAATAACACTATCCTCATATATTGTAACTATAACATACTTACCAACCTTCTTGAGGCTTTTGATACTTAGTATAATATATCATTTCAGTCAGAAACTAAGCTTCTCATAAAGCATACTAGATTTATAGGTGCTGGAGAACATTTCATTGTTCTGCTTCTTTTCTATGCTCCACCTGTGATATTTGCATTTCCTGAGCCCCTTCCCCCTTCCCCAACCCAGGGGCAGGATGCAATCACAGCACATCTCCATTAACAATTGTGCTGCACTACACACAGTCCAATTTGCAAGTACTTGCATTTCCTGTAATTAAGCACTTGCCTGCTCCCTGTCACACTACTTTTTGCAAGATGTTGTAAAATATTATACTTTTAAGAGGAGACAGAAATGCAGGACAATCTGTTATAAGTCTGATAGTGCCACAGAAGTACTTATGCCTACATAATTCTATACTCATTTGCACTAACAATGTCAAAACCAGCAAGCAAATATTTGGCATTGACAAATGCTTGTTTTGTTCAGGAACTTCCACAGCTGCATTTCTTCTGCAATCTGCAGTGTACTCCCGCAGCTACAGACGTTTTGCTTATACCACTTGGCACAGTTACCTCTTTTTTTACTCAACTGCATAGCTTTTAGGGACTTT
Organism: Neoceratodus forsteri; assembly: GCA_016271365.2. NCBI lineage: Eukaryota > Metazoa > Chordata > Ceratodontiformes > Ceratodontidae > Neoceratodus > Neoceratodus forsteri. The sequence continues at coordinate 659,623,863 of CM028130.1, forward strand.
TGCATTTTTTTGGCCCTTCCAAGTGTTTGAGAGTCCAACCCAATGTTTTTGTGAAAAAACAGAGAGACAACGGATGTAATGTCTCTGCGTGTGTGTGTGTTTGGGGGGGGGTGCCAGAGTAGAAGCGTTTTACAGTGATGGGTATTTCTGTAGCATGACATGATTTTGTTCACTGTTATGCGGTCATGTGTGCACCTGGACTTCATACAGTGATGTTATTGTGTAATAACATTACTGTTCCAGGTACCCACTGACCAATCAGACGTTAGGAAGTTTCCTTGCCATTGTATAATAAATAATTTTTCTACACTCATGCTGTTTATGCCACTCATGAGGTCTCCACTGCATATAACTTATATATTTAGGTGCAATTTGTAACATAGTTTAAAAAAAATAAATTTCCATTTTTGTGATCGTGAAATTATATCCTCATTCATACAGGTTCCTTTAGAAACAGAATACACAGAATAGTGGAGATACTTCAAGACTTATTTTTCATACCAACCCACTTCTCCTGGTGGGCTATGTCAACCTTTTAAGCCAAGATGTGCATATGAACCTCCTATTGAGGGAAGGCTTCCCAGGCCTGTCACAAGGTGTCACCCATGCAGCAGAACACTGCACCATACCTTCCCAGGCTCAGCGCAGTGGTGTGCAATAGTGCTAGTCCCCTCATCCTCATGCTGCCCAGCAAGCTCCCTGAGCTCGTCACAAAAACCTGAGTTGCTGGCAGGGAAACAAAACATGCTTCCCACTGGCCCAATGACTGGCCCTGCACACAATGTTTCTTCATAACGTTTAGGTTAGTCTATCAACCCATGACAACATGTAATCAATAACCCTGGCAAAACTGTGTACAGCACAATTATTTATTTAATAAGTCTGTTCTTTAAACAGGTCTACATATCACTATATTCCACCTTTCTGGGCAAAATTCTATTATTTTTTTTAGAAAGACAAGTTAATTTATTTTACCAGTTATTCATTTCAGAGGGCTTCTCTATACCTTAAAGGCACAAATAAATCTGTACAAAGTAAGGTATTCAGTTTAGTTTGGTTTATTTATTTGTTAGGGCACACTATCTCATTGAGACTCTAGGCGCTTTACAGGTACCTGAACAATATAAACACAGAATTAAAATGTACATAAAACATAATTCACACAATAAGTTAAACATTAGTTAAAAGGAGGGAAAGGCTCTATTAAATAAAAAGGTCTTTAGATCCCTCTTGATGGTACCAACAAGGGGGCCTCTCTGAGCAGCCAAGGCAGTGAATTCTACAGAGTGGGCACCATGAACGAGAAAGTCCAAGCATCACATGACTTCAAATGAACCCTGGGAATCACTAGGAGGACCTCCTCAGCTGACCGGAGGAGACAGGATGGCTGGTAGAACTGTAGGAGGTCTTGCAGGTAACAAGACCACAGACCATGTAGGGCTTTATAGGTCAGCAAACCAACCTTGAAGATGATCCACCACCTAACAGGATGCCAGTGCAGAGAGTTCAGCACAGGCATAATATGATGTGACCTTGAAAGGCCCATCAAAAGCCTGGCTGCTGTATTCTGCACTAGTTGTAGGTGGTGAAGATCAGCCCCCAATAGTCCTAGGTAAAGGGCATTGCAAAAATCAAGCCATAATGTCATGAAGGCATGAACTAGTGATGGCAGATCAACTGGGGGACTCAGGTATTTAATCCTGGCAATGTTTCCAAGATGATAAAAAACACTCTGGACCATGGTTGACACCTGAAATTCAAGTGTCAAGCCACTATCCAGCACAACGCCAAGATGTTCCACCTTAGAAGAGGTGAGAAGCTGGGAGTCTCCAAGTTTAAGTCCAGTGACTCGATCAGCCTGCACACCAGCAACCAGATTCCCCCACAAGTACCTCGATTTTATCCAGATTTAACCTCAGCCAGTTGGCACTCATCCAGTCTTGGATTTCAGCAAAATCTGAGACCATATCCAGTTGTTTGGGCACAAAAGACAAGTACAGCTAAGTATCATCAGCAGAGCAATGAAAACTCAATCTGTACCACCTTATAATGTCCTCTAGAGGAAGCATGGACACCACGAACAACAGGGGGGACAAAATGGAACCCTGTGGGACCCCACGTGGCAGGGGCAGAAGTCTAAAGGTAAAAGCCCCCCAAATCACCCTCTGCATCCTACTGGTTAGAAAAGAATGGAACCAGTTGAGGATGACACTGGAGAGTCCACAAAAAACCCACAGGTGATCCAAGAGCACCCCATGGTTCACGGTTTCAAAAGCAACCAAGAGGTTGAGGAGAACAAGAATGAAATGCCCTCCTCTATCCCTCACCACCAAGAGATCATTGAGCACCCATACCAAGGCAGTCTCAGTACTGTGCCTTTTCCTAAAACCTGACTGGAGAGGGTTGTAGATGTTGTGAGTTGACAAACGGGCCTACAGTTGTAGAGCCTCCACTTTTTCAATTATCTTCTCCAAAAAGGGTAGGTTAGAGACAGGCCTGTAGTTCACCAGGCAGTCCTGATCTAGTGATGTGTTTTTTCAAGAGGGGTCTCACCACTGCCTCTTTAAGGGGATCAGAAAAGACCCCCCTCACTACAGAATACTGAATTATCCTAGCGAGGACCAGGTCAATGGAATCAATGCACCCTACAAGAGGTGCGTTGGGCCCAGATACAAACTACAGTAGGTGGTCCTTAACTCCTGGATAACCCTAATGACATCCTTAACTGCCAACCAGTAAAAGTCAGCCCAGACAAATGGAGTGCCCGCGACAAACACTGGCTTGCCACTGCAAGTCCCCATGGAGGGCGCAGACCAGATCCCAGATCTGATAGAAGAAATCTTAACAGCATGAAACAGAGCAAACTCATCACACTTAGATTGTGAAAATGCTCTAACTGACTGAAGACAGGCTGAATTACATAGCCTGTTGACAGAACAGAAGAGGTTAGCTGTTTGTTAATTGCTGCAGCAATCTCCCTGGACAGGAGCTCTGCCTTCTTATGAGAAAATGCTGTTTGACACACCCTATAATGAGTCACCAAAATAAGATTATCTCCATTAGATCAGGATCTCCACCAGCACCGCTCCAACCTTTGGCCCCTCATCTTTAACTGCCTGATTGTCCCATCGAATTATGGGGATCTCCAGTGTGAGGTGAGGTGCCAAACATAGACTGGTGCAATGGAATCGAGGGCACCAGCAATGACCCTATTATAGGCTGACACCAGTTCCTCTAGCTCATCTTAAGCACTCACCACACCTGATAGATCCAGCACCGCCATAAGACCCTCTGGGGTCAAACCCCTCAAAGGGTGGTACTGGACCATCTCCATAGGGAAAGGTCTACCAGGAGGGTTTCAAATGAGAACTTCACAGTATAGTGGTCCAACCATTTGACTGGTTCCACCATGAAGTCAGAGACCTCCAGTCCCAGTGAGAAGACAAGGTTCAGAGAGTGGCAGTGTACATGGGTTGCAAAGGTAACTACCTGTGTCAGGCCCAATGATTGCATCAAGCGGAGGAAGTCTTGTCTAAATAGTGAGAGTTCATCATCGACCCAAGCATTGAAGTGTCCCAGAATTATCCATCTGGGTGACTCCAACACCAGTCCAATGATGAAGTCCATAATTTTCAGCAGGAATTTCATCTCATGTCCTGGAGAGTAATAAATGAGAAGGCACCTACACCTGCAACTCTTGGAACAGCCACACATTCAAAAGACCTTGCTGTTCCCTCTGAGAAGGCTGAGAAGTTCAAGTCTGACTTAAAACAAATTGCCACACCCCCACCCCTACAATTCTTTCTCGGGCAGTGAATCACAGAGGGCCCACCAGGAACCACCAATTCCAATACTGGGATGGCATTTTCATCCAGCCAGGTCTCAGTGATGCAAGCCAGGTCAACTGTAGAAACCAGATCAGTTATAATAGCTGTCTTGTTTTTAACAGACCTGACATTGCATAACACTGCCTGAGAAGGACAGGTGGATGAGGCTGGTCCATTGGGTAACAGGTAATGCTATATCCAAGAATTTGTTTAAGTTGGCACTAGTATAATAATTTAGGACTCTAGTACAGGTTGGGCAAATATCAAAGTACCTGATGTGCTGTACCAGTTCCTTAGGGAGTGGGAACAGTGGTAGATAAATGACTATTCATTTCTGTGGCAGAATGCAGCCCTGTCATTAGCTAATTTATGTTGTATGTGGTTCAGAGCAAAGTACTTATGTTACAAACTGTAGCTGAATAATGTAGGTTGTGCTTGAATACAAAGGCCAGATCAATAAGCAGGACAATGCTCATCAGGTATTAGCAGTTTGAATTGATCAGTGCTTAGGTACTTTGAACACAGTTATGCAAACAGCGATTATAGTGCAAGTGAGCAGGATAGTCTATGCAAGGTGCTTAGATGCTTGAAATGATGATTAACGTGTTATGACTTGATATTGGTTTGGCCTTACTCTGTATCCCACCATAAAAAAGGATGCTTAGTCCACTAGTATATGACCCCCCCAAAAGAATAGTGATATGAAACGGTTATCTCCTCCAACTCTGGAGAGTGTGACCAGTAGCACACAGGAGAGGAAAACCCCACTTTGCGGGAAACCTCTGAGGACCCATAGCTACTGACCTGCCCGTCCTTCTGGGCATACTAAGGGAGAATAATCCTAAGTAACAATATTAAGCTAATTCAAATTCCAAAGTTAGAGATCCTGATCCAGTGAAGCGAAAGCTGAATAAGTACTGAATATTCCAGTAGGTGAATGTAGTAGCATCCTTCTAGCAACTCCTAGTCCAAGAATCCATGTCCGGAGCAGAATGGTAGTAGAGTGGAATCCATGGTCGATAATAATTCAAAGCATTGAAGTTACATTGGTTAAATGTTCTGGCAGGTGAGGACGGCTTCTTTGAGGAGAACCAGTAACCAAAAGGCTAAGTGTCCATATCCAGAGTAGGAGGACAGGTAGTTCGTGTTCCTCTTGGCAAGCTTTGCAAATGAAGGCTGTGGTGATGAAGCACAAGAACTGGATGCATGCTGCGTGATCTGGAGAATGCGGAGCAGTAGGAATCTCCAATCGGAGTGGGAAGCATGTAAGTGAATTAGGTATAGATCTCAGTGCAAATAGGTAGATATAAGTTAGATGTACCTTCAGATCCCAAGGTGAAGTGGGTTGTAGAATAGGTGAGTCATTCTTGATGAACCTCTAGACCCTGTAAGGGTGAAGCAGGTAATATGAGCAAATAGTGTAAGTAAGTGGACCTGTACGTAGGTCAATAGTAGAAGTAATTAAATCTATATGATGCAGATGTAGTAGCAGAGGAGTAATATTTGCATATTTTATGTACGGTATACAGCGAGGAGCATAAGGAAATGGTAATAGCACAGGAATTGAAGAGCTTCGTCTGTTGACCCAAATAGTTGTATAGCAATGTAGATATCCACATTTCAAAGCCAGAATGGTATGGTAACTAGAATTGACTTGGTGAGAGTAGTCTGATGAGTCCTGAATAGTCGAACTTATGAGTCATAATGAAGATAACTGAAGAGGTGGAATCGAATGAAATAGCTTTGACACAGAATCCAAGAAGCCTTAGAGCATAAACCATGAGATTGAAAGTCTTCTGGATTAGCTCAAACTAAGTGTTCTGGTAGGGGTGTAGTAGTAGTAATTCATATGACTGAAGCAGCAAGGCAGAAGCATTCAAAAATAGGTGACATACGGCTAAACGAATCCTGGATGTGCATCCATAGTAGAAAGGAGCTCCTAAGGCTGGTAGACACAGTGGCAGGCCAGCGTATAGTAGAGTATGTGAACCTCCATGCCCCGAGCTGGGCAAAACAGGTGTAGAGTAGAAGTTGTTGAACCCCCAGTCCCGACAGGTGAAGCAGGTCATAGAAAAAGGTGATTGCGGTGCAGTAATTTAAGCAAGGGACCTCCGGGCCCGTAGGGGTGCAGGTCTGGTGAAATGCGATGCGGCGAACCTCGGCCCTGTGGAGAGGTAGGTTGCAGAGCAGTGGTAGATAATGTAATGGTAATGTCGAACTGCCTGCAATGCAGAAATAGTAATGAAGTAGTAAGGAATAGATTGTAAATGGTATTGTAAATGGTAGCATATACTGAGTCAGTTTGGTGCGGAGTGGTAATGTAGTTTAAGGTAGACTTATGGGAGCCGTATCCTGAAAATCGAGGATGGGAAAGATTGCAGTGAAGAGATCTGGGCAGATGAATTGGCAACTCGACCAGAGGTAATAAGCATCCAGAAACTGTAGTAGATCAATGTCTTAGGCATCAGTTAAACTAAGGAAGGCAGTATAGAATAGAGCTCAGCAGGGAGTTCATGTGGAGATGGTAGTAGCATCTCCGGAGGAATTGATGTAGCATGGCGAGAAGCATCCAAAAGAACTGAGGCGAATATCCTGATGTACTTCAGATAATCTAGTGGAAGGCAGAAGCTGTAGGAAACATGATTTGGAGGTAGGTTTGAATGAATGAAGCAGCTCTGTAGGAAGCATCCATGGGAACGAAAGGGAGCTAAGCCCAACGGGATAGGTAAGTGCGGCTAGACCACGTGTAGGTCAGCCCATAGACCGTAGGAGGGATGGTTGACTGCGTAGGTCAGCCGGTAAGTAAATAGAATAGTAACTAAACCCAAGATGGCTAGCATATAGCTTGAACATGCAAGGTCAGCTGGTAAGGTAAGTAAAGAGTGGCAGCTAGCTTGCATGCATGGCTGGACCACACGTAGGTCAGCCGATATGTGAGCAGTAATAAAGTAAAATGCAGTGAAGCAGCATGTTAAGCATCCAGGGACATGAAGTAAATCCTAAGACGTAACATAAAAGTAAATCAATAGTGGTGCACAAATAGATATCCCAGACAAATGGGGAGGTGGAAGCAAGGTGAGAGCTGCAGCATCCAGAACTCGATTAGCATGACTGAAGGTGAGACATCCTGGAATGTATCCGAGCTTGACGGAGAAGCTCAGGTGATGGCATGCTGGAAGAATCCAAAGCAGGGCACTGAAGGCAATGATAGAGCACATGGCTGAAGTACATGACAGGAATCCAGGGGCTGAAGGCAAGGCAGTGGCTAGGCTCATACATAGGGTAGGATGAGCGGCTGGACCACATGTAGGTCAGCCGAGGGATGGAGTAGAAGTGGCAACTAGGCCCCACGAAGGCTAACAGGATCGCAAACTCATGCTGGGTAGGAAAAGAGCAGTAAATGCTTGCCAGGTTAGGAGCAAGAAGGCAGGTACAATAAGTAAACAGAATGTCATATCACAGATGAGTTTCATTGGTGCTTTGAATGCCCAGTGCATATTTTATATGGGTATGGTGACGCCACTTATGTAGTTGTGGCAATAACAACTGCATATCCTTTCAGATGCAAATAAATCCCCAAACACATGATGTGTGTTGTTTCTTAAGGCACCGAGGAATGTTTTTACAATGAATGTCACTGAAATCTGCACAGTAGTTAGAGGTATGATGTTAGCAACGATCAAACCCAGAAGGGCAACAAAGCACAAAAATGAGCTGGGCATTAACGAGTTAGTGCACAAATGTCAACAAAAGGGGAAAGTGCAACATGTGCTTCCATATGAGCCCCAAATAGAGGCGTCCCCGAGATCCTGGTCAAATTGTAGGTACGAGTGCTGAGAGGTGAATAGTATGATGCTCCTCAATCTCCCCATGAGGAGAAGCATGCAGCTGAACATACCATGCATCTTCTGAGGTGCTGCCTGAAAGGAGCTTACAGGCTGTGGAATTAAATACAAGCAGAGTGACTAGCAAAGCAGGCAAATAAACGGCAGGCAGTGACATATTTGGAGCTTATAAGATGTAGGTGTATTGGCACTCTGTGACAAAAGGTCCAGGAAGCAACTGCCATACTATACAATGGCTAAGTGCAGCAAAAGGACAGTACAGAGGCAGGCGAGATGGCACCAAGAAGGAGGTAAGCAATATGCATGGCAGCAGCATGGAGGCAGGAAACCAGCTGGCGGTAACAGCAAGGCAGGAAAGGCAGCACCAACAAGCAGCAAGTAAAGGAGGTAGGTGATGAAGCAGCGGCAATAGACTAAGGCATGGAGTGAGGCTGCTTGAAGGGGGAAAACAGGAGAGAACACAAGCAAATGCTCAGTAGAAGGGTACAATAGGGCTAGGAATAAAAGCTGAGCTTTCAAGGAAGCTACAGAACCCACCCCCCCAAACAAAAAAAGCAAATGGATGAAACGGAAACACAGGGAATGGGATGAGAAGGAGAGGCGGGGGAAAACAACAAAACAGATGAAGCCAGGACAAATGAACGGGAGAGGGGGTGGGAGAAAAATGAACAACAAGGAGAGCAGCCACGGACCAGCAGTGGCAGGACAGCGAGTGCTACTTGCTCTAAGCCGAGCTGTGGTTAGCCTATTGTTTTAAGCAGGGTATGAGGGAGGAGCTCTTCCCCCATACAACCACAGGCATGCACCTTTCAAATGTGATGTCATTGATATCACATGATGAGCATAGAGGGGGCTGGCTATAACAGGAGGGAAAGGGAATGAGGTGCTATGACAAAAATGTAAGTATTACTATAATCACCAAGAACAGTGAATTCTGCAACACTTCAGATATTCTGCAGTAGGTTTCAAGTTCTGCACAAAATGTTGTGGCCACAGAATTCTAGGGGAATATATTACTGTTCAGAAAGGTAAATGGCACTAGTGGCTATTAATCATCGAAGTTTCTTCTCATTATCAGTTACAAGGATGCCATTCTCAAAGAAGTGTGAAAATATCACACCCACTCCCTATGGTACTAAAGGAGTGCTATTGTAGCCTTTCCTCCCTCCCAGAAACCAAAGTATCAGATCTGAACCTTTTGATCTTAGAGCTGATGAATCAAAAACATCATGATAAACACCTCTTTCTTTATCGTTTTGTATCTCTGTCTCTCTCCCCCTCTCTCTCTTTATCTTTCTCTCTCTCTCTCTGTCCCTGCCCCTGTTTCTGTCTCTGTCCCTCTCTGTTGCTACCTTATTCTAAGACTAACAATAATGTTGTATGTACTGTAGCTGACTTGTAGTCTGTATGGCGTCATGCATGACAAATAGACAGCACATTCAACATTTTGTAGAAAACTAGTGCTAATGGGGTATCAAAGGATTCCTAGTTCACACTGTATTATTGTATTGTTCGAATAGAGTTACATTTATGCCAAATACTGTATCCATATTTTATCCTTGCTTTGTCATTCATGTTAAGACAAACACTATTAATAGTGATATTTATATTTAGAATTGGTACTTATTTTTCCCAACATGTGGCTTAAGGAGAAAACAATTCAAAAGCAAGATTAAAACTCATTGTATAAAGATTTTTTTAAATTGTTGGATTAACTTCTTGTACTGTATAACAATACTGAGGTCTATGCATTAAGTCGTTCAGGGTATGCATGAGAGGAGCATACTCTGGCCAAGAAGTTCTACACCTAAAAACAGACATGCACTGACTGGCAGGCACAAATGAACGCTGCTGCATGGTGCCTGTACATGGCCCTGCTGTCAGTGCACTGCTGTGTGGGGTGGATCAGATGACACAGGCAGGCATATCCAGTCAAATGCCTATCCTGGTACCCTGCTATATCCCCTGCTCTGCATGGAGCAGGGGATTCTGGGAAGGTGCTGGACATTTGGTTCCTCAAAGATGAGCAAGTGCCTGAGTTGCTGCCCCCAGCCCTACCAGTCAGCCCAGAGGACTGGGTCAACATGGTGGGGGATTTCTTATCCTACCACAGCTGGCAGGTGTAAACTTAGGGTGTGTGAAAAACATACAATGTGGTCCCTGCTGCTATATCCTGTACAACCCTTTGCCTGGCACTCCATGTCTTTGTGAATGGTGCAGGGTGCCAGCAGGTCCAAGGCATGGCCTCAGACCAGCCATTTGCATAGCTCTGCAGCTGGCCAGGGGATCCACTGTGGAAGAGATGCTCATCCCTTCTGTGCATGCTGCCAGAGTCCTGCAGGACACCCGAACACCTGATATGTGGCTCAGAGACTTAGTGTTGCCTATGTGCCATGCATCCACTGCATGTAAGCAACCCACCCCTTAATACATAGGGGCCAGTCTGTCTAATGTTGCAGAAAATATATAGTGAAATCATAATTTAAGGTGGTGAAGGGACTCTATGTCCCCCAACCCCACCACCACAAGATAAGAAGTGGTGAAATAATTATGCTGTGCAAATATGTGCCAATTTAAAGGGATTCCCTACCCACTCTACTACCCTCTGTAACCGGTGATTCTGTTTGTGAGCAAGAATTTATCCAGGCTTAACATAAAGGCCTGTACTGTCTTCATGTCAACTGTTACCCTTGGTATTCTGTTCCTTAGTTTCACCACACTCTTGGAGAAAAAGTGTATCCTAACATTACTCCTGACCTTTCCACCACTGAGCTTCAAGGCATGTCCCCATATCTTTCAATGGGACACCAGATCAAATACCTCTGACTGACTGATCTTGTCAATACCCTTGAATGCGTAAAAGACTGACTTCATGTTTCCTCTCACCCTCTTCTCCAGGATAAATATGGTATGGACATCTAGCCTCTTCTTCCATGTTTTATCCCCATACCGCTAATAATTTTGGTGGCCCTGTGTTTCTCCCTCTGGACTGCCTCAATCTCTCTTTTGAGGAGACTAAATTGCATTCAGTACTCCAAATGGGGCCGACATAAACAATGTAAAGTCATACATTCCATAACTTGCTGGTCACCCCTCTTTGATGCACCCCAGCTTTCTGCTGGCCCTCTTGACAGGGGCCATGCACTGCTTGTTTGCTTCATCCCCTTCTCTATTATGACCCCAAAGTCCTCTTCCTCTTTATCTGCAGTAAGAAGAACCCTACACATTGTGTAGGTCCTATTTCCATTTTCCATCCCCAAATGTAGCAACATGTCACTGCATTGCATCTGAGGCTCCAGGAGTCAGACCAATTGTCCATCCTGCTTAGTTCCTCCTCTGAGATGACAGAAATGTTAAACCGTACAACTGTTTTTTCCCTTTTTCCACAGAATTTGCATGTGGAATGTGAAAACATTTGCTGCATTACAAAATTCAATGTAACATGTATTTGGTGGCTGTTTCCATAGAATGAGGAATACCACACTGTTCTGTGGGATATGCATTCCAATTTTGTGGAATATTAGAATTTTGCATGAAAATATTCTTTAGTGCTACCAAATAAGGAATGCATTCTGTGGAATTTTGTTACACTTTTAAAGGGCAACAACAGCTCTACTGGACAGTTCTGTTACTTGGAATCACTGCCGAGGAATCGCAGAGGAGCAGGAGGATTGGCCTGGCCAAGTTAAGTGTGGATCAGATATTGTTAATACGGATTAAGAAACACTGATTTTGTTAAAAGAAACATGTTAATTGTGTGTGGATCTGGGGACTGGGAGGAGGGAGGACTGCAGCAGAAGGATGGTTCTGAGGGAGTGAGGCTGGCCAGATGCCAGATGACTTGTCAGGGTTAGGAAAATAGGGAACTTAAAGTTCCATTGCTTAACTACAGAGTCTAGTAGTTTGATTGCTCTCACTTACTTGGAATTGCCGTTGCATAATTGCAAAGGAGTGGGAGGATCGGTCTGGGTAAATTAAGTGTTTGCTTGGGACAGGGTTAATCTGGACTAAGAAATGCTGATTGTTTAAAAGAAATGCGTTGACTGTAACTGCTGGGTGGGATGGGCTCAATATGGACTGAGAAACACAGATTTATATTTAAAGAAATGTGCTGATTGTGTGTGTGGGTTTGGGGACTGACAGCAGACACAATGGCAGCAGAGGGAGGGCTCTAAGGGAGGGAGGGAAGGAGGGAGGGAGGGAGCATGGTTGGCCACTGAGCAGATGCCAAACCACATGGCAGGCCTAGGCCAATAGGGGGCTTGCAGTTCCAGTGCTTAAATGTGGAGCCCAGTAGTTTGATTTCTCTCTCTTACTTGGAATCACCACTGAGTGTTTGCAGAGGAGTGGTAGGATCTGTCTGGGTAAATTAAGTGTTTGTTTGAGACAGAGTTAATGTAGACTGAGAAATGTTGACTTTTTAAAAGAAATGTGCTGACTGTGTGTGTGGTTGTGGACTTGGAGGATGGAGGATGGCAGCAGAAGGAGGGCTGTGAGGGAGGAAAAGTGACTTTCCATTGAGCAGATGCAAGAAACACATGGTGGGGTTAGGCCAATAAGGGTTTAACAGGGCCTTAGTGACCCCAAAGTATGAGTGCCACAAAGCAGAAGTATGGTGTCTATCTATGTGGCATCTGGGGACTTGGCATGGTATCCACAGGGAGGGCTGCAGGCCACAGGCGATGTTGCTCAGAGGTATGCAGGTAAGATAAGAAGGGTAAGGGAAGAGGAACATCTGGGGTCAGTTTCCAGAGTGAACAGCTGGGAGGGACTGCAGCTATCCCTTATCTAAGGTGGGGCTACAACTACCCTAGTAAACAGGATTCTTAATGGAAGGGAAGCTATCTCAGGCAAATAGGGACTTCAACTAGTGCCTATCTAGGGTAGGCCTTCCACTAGCCTAGCAGTAAACGTATTCTGTTTGGGGGATGCCTTCTCTTGAATAGGAGCAGATAGCAGTGTTATTAGGTGATCTCAGCTAATCCCAAAGATCAGCATACGGGGGGGGGGAGGGTTATTAGGTAGGAAATCAGTGTTACTGGAGGACCACAACTACTCCCTATCTAGGGTCAGCCTCTGGGGGAGTTAGCAAGCAGGAAATCCAGTAGAAAGGCATATACAGCATTTCTAGAGCTGGTCTACAAGCAGTCATAATTAAAAGTATCATAATAGTAAGGGGACAACATAATAGTAAGGGGACAACTAAGTACACTATTATAAGGGCCTAGAAACTTAATCTGTGGAGAGAGGGCATGCCATGGGAGTAGAGTGTAGCTGAAAGAGTTGTGAGGTGCAGGGGATGTGGGGCAGTGGTGTATCTGGAAGCACTCTGGGACTTGAGGGGATTAGGCTTACCACCTTTGGTTGAGGTGAAAAATGGATGCTAAACCACACCCCAAACTCTTCCTCTAGCTCCACCCCTTTTTATGACAGATGGGTATATTGCTCCACCTTCAAAGCTATTTGTAATGTTAGAGAAGACTTAAAAGTGATCTGTGTCTGTGTCTTCTGTTGGCACCCTTTGCAGACCGTGTGGGAGGCCTTTCGGCACCATGCATTCCTGCTTAAAGTTGAACCAGCATAATATTCTGTGGTGATTTGCATATGCAGCCCATGATGCTTTGCACTGTGGGGCATGTGTGATTTTGTATTTCTTTGAAACTTGGCTTCACAGCCAAATGCCCTTTGGGGTAACCATTGCCTCAGTGCTTGCTCACAGAGGTTCTTTGTCTTTTAAATAGTTTTTTGTTTTAATTGGATTCACCACAATATAACACAGATAGACTATCTTGGGGTGGCTGGTTCATTCCGCTGGGGTGTCAGATGGACGGGGCATGCTGATGAGTCCTGGTAGGACGAAACACGTGTCTGTGTCTTCTGTTGGCACCCTTTGCAGACTGCGTGGGAGGCCTTTCGGTACCATGCATTCCTGCTTAAAGTTGAACCAGCATAATATTCTGTGGTGATTTGCATATGCAGCCCATGATGTTTTGCACTGTGGGGCATGTGTGATTTTGTATTTCTTTGAAACTTGGCTTCACAGCCAAATGCCTTTTGGGGTAACCATTGCCTCAGTGCTTGCGCACAGAGGTTCTTTGTCTTTTAAAAGTGATAAGAAATCATTTTTAAAATGTTATTTTTACTTGTTTATTTATTTTTTTATTGATTTGCTTGTTTATTTTGCATTATTTGGTAACCAGGTAAGGCTCATTGACCACAAGGCCCATTTACAGGGGTGAACTGAGAGCACAGGAAATTAAGTACCTTGCTCAAGGTCACACAGCATGCAAAAGGGGGCTGTGGGAATCAAAACCAGGTCTGCTGAAAGTACCAAGCTCATTCACAGCACATTGCTTTAATCTCTGTTAAACGCACTTTCATTTTCATGTCAGTCATGTATTCTGGTAAGCTTTGACCCATTTTTGATACATTAAGTATCAATGTTAGCCGTACTCTCAATTCTTCAAGGTATTCCCTTTAACTCAGCAGCTTCTGCAGTTTCTTTTCATATTTGTACGACATTCCACAAGTTCAGATACACCATTCCAGGCTATTCATCTGAATGGACTCTAATGGTGAAATTAATATCATGGATTGTTCTGGTAGTATGACAACTGAGAGTAGCAGCTGCTGAGGACTCTGGAGAAAGGGAATCAATGTGGTGATGAGGCAATAAAAAGATATCATTAATTTAACAAGCATGTGTCTAAAGCACATCAGAATATTGGACAAACAAAAAGGAACACAGGATAGCATATAAAGGTATAAAAACTGTTTACTTTCACAGCAGTGAAAGATCATACTTCAAATTCAGAATAGAAAATATTAAGCAGATTTACTGCTAATGGTCTTAATGGTCAAACTTTACACCTCCCACACTAACTGGTTTTACAAACAAAGTTCTGTGATATCAGCACTACTAAGACCTGGGCATGCAGAAAAAAGAGTGACTGATTTAATACAATCACTTTTGTTTTTAAGAGTATGTGAGTATTAAAACTAGCCCAACAACCAGACTACATTTAAGCAAAACCTGTTAACTGGATAAAGACCCTAAATACCAGATTATCCAGTCTAAAACTGGACAGGTGGCAAACCTATGGGGGGATGCTTTGTTTGTAGAAATATGAGTCAGCTGAGAGCAGAGGTGTGGAAGTTGAGGCAGTAGATAGGAATGCTTATGAAAGATTCCGAGGGTGATGAAGGGAGGGGCAGAGGAGACACAGTTCTTAGTGGCTACTAAAGGGAGAGAAATGGAATGGAACCAAGGTGGGGAGGGGGGATAGATAGGAACAGGAGATTAGATCTGTTCCCATAGGTCCCCCTCCCTCAGTGGGAGAGAAGGCCTGGGGGGGTGCATAACAGTAAGGGGAAAAGGTAAGACAGGAAGAGTAGTGGGGTCTGGTGGGAGCACTCCAGAGATACCAGTGCAGAACACATTCCACCCACTGGATGGAGGAGGAAGGGAAACATGATAGAAAGGATAGGAGCAGCAGGAGAAGGAGTGTGAGAGGTGCTGGGGGCTGTCAGGTTAAGTAGCACAGTTTGTGGGCCAGGGCAAGAAAAACCTAACATACTAGTGCACCTGGGTACAAATGACCATGCAGGATGTTAGCAGGGATTGGTGCAAAAGAGATTCAGGGAGGTGGGGAAAATTTGCAGTGAGGCAGGGAGGTTGGTTGACTCCTCAGAGATGATTCTGGTCCCAAGAACAAATATGGTAAGGAAGGTAAGGATTGATTAATTTAACAGACTGCTTAGAGGGTGGTGCAGGGTGGAAGGGTAGAGGTTCATTGGTGGCTGAGGAGGGACCTGGGATAACAAAGATCTGTATGCACCAATCAGGTTACATCTAAGTAAAAAGTGCACAAGGGTCCTGAAGGGTAAGATAGAGGATGTCATGGTTAAAACTTATAATTTAAACTGACATTGGGGCAGCAGGATGCACAGCACCCTCAGTCACCTGGTGGAGGAGATCAAAAGGCCCCTCCAATCAGGACAGCACGAGGTGGTGCTATATGGGAGTAGTGGAGGAAGATTGGGAAACCAGGGTGGAGGGGAGTGAAATGGGGCAGGTCTGGAGTAAGGGGGATCCTCTGTCATGGTAGAGGATGATGTCTCTGAACACCAAATGTCTGGGAAACAAGATGGCAGAACTACAGTCACTACTGGCCAAAAGAGAGGTGGACATAGTGACCATCACAGAGACATGGGCCACACAAAGCCACAACTGGAACCATACCTGGATATAAAATGCTTAGAAAGGATAGAGAGATAGGAAGGAGACAGTGGCTCTATATGTGGAGAAGAGGAAATTTGTACCAGAGAGGAAAATGTGGAGGATAGGACTGAAGCTTTTTGGGTACAGGTATACTGCACTAATAGGACAAAACTAAGAATGGGGTGTTCTGCATGCCACCTTCCAGGATAAGGAGTTGGACAGGTTCTGGGGTCCCAAATCATGGAAATATTCAGAAGGGGGAAGTAGTAATAAAGGGGGATTTCAATCTACCTAGGATGGACTGGAAAAATCCCTGCTACCCTCTTGCACTAGGGAGCAAGTACTGCTGGATACATTCCAGAGTGGTTTCTTGATGCAAGGTGTCATGGATCCCACTACAGAGAGGGCCATACAGGACCTAGTGCAGTCCAACTGTGCACATGTTCAGAATATGAAGCTGGAAACACAGCTTTCAGGTATTGACCTCCACATGGTGTTGTTCCACCTAAACAAGGGAAGAGGGATAGTCAGGACCAAGACAAGGGTCCTGGACTTTAAGAGGGCGGACTTTGGTAGGATGGGAGAAGTTCAGGTAGAACATCTTGGATTAGAGTGGGAATGGATGTGGAACAAAGATGGGCTGTAATAAAGATGGGACTTATGGAGGCCACTACTGAGTGTACCAAAATCAAAAATATGAATGTTAAGGCCAAAAAGCCCAGTTGGTTTGGCATGGAGGTGGCAAAAGCAGTAGGGGACAAGATGGAAGCATTCCAAAAGAATAAACATACTCAGAAGAGGAGGATAGGGATGAATACTCTGCTAAATCAAGGGAGATGAGCAGACCAGTTAAAGTGGCAATGGCTACAAGAAAAGTACAGGTAGCACAGGGGGTAAAAGCTGGTGAGAAGGCCTTTTTCCTGTATAAAAGAGAGAAAAGGAACAGAAAGGATGAGATTGTCTGATTAAAAAATGAGGGGACTTGGCATAGGGTAGTAAGGAAACAGTGGAGGCACTTAACAAGTACCTCAGTCTTTACTAGGGAGAGGGACTGACCAGTGCCACAAGGGAGCAAGGGGTGGGGACTAGGAGGTGGGAAGTCAAAGATGGCATAAAACAAGCTGACAGTGTGCCTAAGGGCCTAAGGCCCTTAAAGTGGACAAATCCAAACAGGCAGGTGGTGTGCACCCAAGGGTCCTAAGAGAACCGCTGGAGGTTCTGGCAGGTCCTCTGGCAGACCTGTCTATAACCTTTCTGGAGCTGGGGAGCATGCCTCAGAACTGATGAATTGCACATGTGATAACTCTCCATAAAAGAGGTCCAGGGATGAACCATGGAAATACATGCTGGTCAGCCTGACCTCAATAGTGGGCAAGCAGATGGAGACCATCCTGAAAGAGAGATTGGTAAGCTTTCTGGAGCAAAATGGACAATATAGGTTTGTGTCAGAGAGATTCTCGAAAACTAACCTAATTGACATCTTTGACTGTATCACTAGCACAGTGGAGAAAGGCCAAGCAGTTAATGTCTTCTATTTGATCTTCAGCAAAGCCTTCAACTCCATGCCTAATAGGAGACTGTCAGAAAACTGGAAGACCTGGGGGGGTGCTAAGCTTGTGGGATGGATCAGGAGCTGGTTGCAGGACAGAAGACAAAAGGTGGTAATCCATGGGGGAATTCTCAGAAGTTAGGCATGTGACCAGTGGGGTCCCACAGAGCTCAGCGCTCAGTCTAGTGCTGTTTGACATCTTTTTAAGTGACACCATGGATGGGATCAAGGGTAAAATCTACCTCTTCATGGATGACACAAAGCTCTGTGGGAGTGTGGACATGGAGGAAGAGAGACAGGTACTCAGGGAAGACCTGTCAAGGCTAGAAAATTGGTCTGACATTTGGCAACTGGGGTTCAAGGCTAAAAATTGTAAAGTTAAGCGGGGGGGGGGGTGAAGAATCCAGAAACCAAATACTGCTTGGGTGGTGTGCAGGTAATCACATCACAGTAGGAAAAGGACCTGGTAGTAATTATTATGAGCGACCTGAAACACTCATAACACTGTAGGAGAGCAGCAACCAAGACAAATGGAATTCTGGATTGCATAGCTGCGGGAAGGAAGACGTCATTTTGATGCAGTACAGGTAGCTGGTGAGAATGTGTCTGGAGTGCAGTGTGCAATTTTAGTACCCTTATTTTAAGGATATCAGCTTGCTGGAAATGGTCCAGAAAAAAGGGCATTTTGGGTGATCCAGAGTTCGCAGTCTATGAGGAGAATCACAGGGGGCTCAACATGTACTCTCCTGTGAAAAGAAGGGAGACAGGGTACAAGACTGAGTCCTTCAAGTGCCTTAAAGGTGTAAAGATGGTGAGCACTAAGGGCCTCTTCAGCCTTAGTGAGAACAAGACCATGAGGGGCACAACCTAAAGCTCTTGGCGGGAGATGAGGAGGCACTTTTCTACTGAGAGAGTGTGGTGGCCAAGTGGAATGAGATGCCAGAGGAGGTGGCATCCCTAAATACATCGGGACCTCAGATGGATTCTGATTCTCAGTCCACAGCTCAGCAAGGATTTCCATGTTCTGTAAATCCAAACTGTCCAGTTCAGTTGTTTCAAATTGTCCCATCAGTCCTGAGTCAGTTAAGTCCATAAGATCATCAAAGTCAAAATTTTCATTGCTCATTCCTTCCAAAGCAGTGTCTTTTGTACGCACCATTATAGCTTGTGGTTGTGGTGGGATTCATGCAAAGTGATCCTTCAGTTCCATTTTGCAGAAAAACTTTTCAAAATTTACTATAATCTTGAAATCCTTAGCTCTGGGAGCTGGCACAAAAGAAAAACCACGTAAAAGTACCTTAATATGTTGTTCTGAAAGTTCAAATTTGGACAAATTAATTATTTGTTGCTCCTCAGATTTGGTCATGAGGTGGCATTTCCCCCAACCCCTCTTCCATCTCCTCACTTTTTTCCATTTTTTTGCCTTACAGTTTGCAGTGGTGGATGGCCCTTGTTTTTCAGTGGAGAAGCTTACAGAGGGTGTCGGTTGGGGAGCCGTGCTACTTGAAGCTTGTTGATCTTGTTGTTCTCCTTCCGTCAAGTGCACCTGTTGAAAGTTTCTTTTTGATGAACGACCTCATTGTCTGTATCTGGATCTAGAATGACCTCTTGAGGCAGATAGCTCAAATTTCGACCAGGAAAACTGTCTGCCCTCAAGGTAATTCTTGGTATCACATTCAGTCTTGTATTATGTATGAGAAATTAAATCGTTGTTATGTGATTTAAGTTTAATTTGTATGTTTTTATCAAGCTTCTTAAAGTTACTATGATCAACAAATTTTCTCAGTGCTTCCTTGGTGGCTGCTATTTCTTTTATTAATTTCTGGTGTTTGATAGTGTCATTCTCGATAATGAGTTTAACAAACGTGATAGCTCACTTTAATGCAGCTTCCTCCCACTCTGCTTTAGGCTCAAATTGTTCCAATCCCCCAGAAGAAATTAATGTGACCCGCAAATCTCGTGGAGCTGTATGTTTCTCCACATATTCCTCAAGTCTGCTAATGTTGTAAATAATGTTTAAGTCAATAAAAAGTTGTCACTCTAAGGTCACAAATAATGAGTTTAGCTCACCCTCAGTTGGATCGGCTCCAGGTGTGGTTATGTCAAGAATCAGTGGATTTGCTCCCGAACTCTGATAACTGTTTCTTTGCTTTTCTTTACATAGCATGACTACAATGTGGACTTAACATTGTTCTTCCTTGATTTGAGTTGTACTTAATGAATTTAATTGAGCACTCTCATTTATTCTGGTACTACAGTCAAGCTGTAATTGTGTATGTAATAAATACATTATCATAAATTATGAAATGTTTAGTAATATATTTGTAAAACATATGCAATAATTGCAGTTTTAGGAGGTCTTTATGTTTTGTTATTCGTTTTAATAGTTAACAAAATTTTCATGTTTACAAAAAACAATTTTTTTGATAATTAACATTTGCTGATGTGATAATTAATTGTTTGATATAAAGGAAGCACCCCTAGACCAAGGTACCCACACACTGATGAAGCCTTATGTAGTAAAGTGCCAGGGCACCTGATCTTGTAGAAGTTGACTTTGTTTGCATTCATTTGATTCATATCTGCTTATGTAAAGCAATAAACAGTTTATCTCGTAAAGTTACCAACTGTGTTGGTGATCTTCACTGGAGTGTCTGAGCTCCTGGCTCTAAAGTGCAAGTGTCTGTTGTCTATTGCTGTATTGTTTGGGCTGCTGCCCTACACTCTCACTCTACCCTGGTTCTTGATTGCAGCACACCTTTGTTTTGGTAAGGACCACTTAGCCCACTCAATCTGCTCATTGTTCCCTACGTACAGTATCATCGCAAATGTTAATCGATCTACTGCTCTATTTCTTCCCCCTTTTCTTTCCACTAAGATACCCTTAAAATTATCCCATTCATTCTTGAAACCCCACCACTGTCTTTATTCCCACCACCTCCACTGGAAGGCTGTTCCAGGAATCTACCACTCTTTCTGTGAAGAAGTACTTCCTCACATCTCTCCTGAATCTACATTCTCCAACTTGTCCCCCTGTTCTTGAGCTTCTTTTTTCTGAAAAAATACTTCCCTCCTGTACCTTATTTTACCCCCGTGAAGTAATTAAAAGTCTCTATCATATCCCCCCCCTTCCCCCTGTCTTCCAGGGTATACATATTGTGGTCCTTTACTCTCTCCTCATAGGGATTTTGGTGCAGACCCTGCAACAGTTTAATTGAGACCTCTGGACCACCTCCACTTTGTCTGTGTCCTTCCAGAGATTTAGTCTCCAGAACATTACACGTGCCCAAGATCCTGCTTACAGCAATGTTGTTCATCTGTATTAATCAGTGAAGCTATATCACTGCATCTTTGTCATTGTACTCACAGTTCTTCTGCACTTCTAGGTCAGTGTAAACTTGTAGGAAGTATGCACAGTATTGAAAGAAGTAATCTTTCATACTGCTGTAAGTGTCTCCATAGCAAGCAACCTGAAATGTAAAGCTTCAGTCTACTTATCAGTTCATTAAACTACCCCACAGAGATGATAAAAGAACACCACTCATACCATGCCTTCTGACTGTCATATTACTGCAAAAGAGAATCACTAACAGCAGTGTGCCACAAACCATGCAGTTTCATACTATACAAGAAATAAACATTCTTTGTGAAAATTATTTTTCAAGGTTTTTCTTAGAATGCCTTGGGCATGATCTTTAATTATACATTGCTTTCAAGCATCCTCTTTGAAAATCAAGCCCTTCAATTTTAAACATAATCTAGAGATCTCCATGAAAAAATGGGATGAACTTTGACGAGGGGGTGCGCACTCAGCTCTGATGCCCAAATGTCAAACTGGTTTGTCACTTCAGTGTTTATGAACAGTAGTGAAGAGGACTGTTGCTTTATGTCAGCTGTTGTCTTGCTTTGATGCTAGCAAATAGACATGGGAGCAAAATGCAAAGCACAATACAGCCGTACATATCACTAATAGCAAGGAATCATTTTTCAGTTGGGACCGATTTTCACTTTGCCTATGCTGTTGCCAATTTGGAGGAGCTGCTGCACCCAGAAACCTCCCATGGGGACACCAGGATGCCATACCACAACTCCCTGCTACATACCATTTTGCTTTCAAGCCCCTCCCATCATTCAGAGGGACCCTACTATTCAGCATCAAGGCAGGTAGCTTCCAAAATCCATTTAGCAGTAGTTAAGGTGAATATAAGTGAGACCATCCCCAGGGGGTGTCCATGTTTGTCAAAGGGTTGGTTTGAGTTTCATCTACCCATGCAGTTTCTTACTTTCCTGTTTTTTTCTCCAACCCACAAGAACACAAGGAAGAGCCAGGTGAGGGCATTACTTTTGAAGAAATATTTTGAGAGTGGTTTCTGCTATATATACAAACCATAATGCTTAAGTTCTCACATGATCATATAGGGCAAACAGAGTCAAACTATTGATGAGACCTCTCCATAGTAGATTATGAATTTGTATAAACACACATATATGCACGTGCACACACACCCCTACAAACGTGCACACACACACACACACACACACACACACACACACACACACACACACATACACACACACACACACACACTCCCTCATTGTCTCTCTCTGCCTACAGCTGATACACAGCCCTAAACTCCTAAAATATACAAACTGTTTTGTTCCACAACAGTAATGAGTTTGTACACTGGTCTTCAGGGTACAGTACTACCCAGACATAAGAAGATGGCTGAGTCAGAGTTTTTAAGCTGATGTTCTCAAATTAACTACTGTATAACTGGGAGTAAATGCTCTGGTACAAACCTTTCTTCCCATCAATTCTCTTGCCACTTCATGTACCTTGGGTATGGCTAATTTGTAACAAGACCTAATCATCACCAGGTCTGTGACCACCAAGTCACAGTTACTAAAACAAGCAACACCCACTGGCCAAGCTGTAGTTCAGAGCAGATGAACTGCACATGTATTGAACCTCCAGGGACATCATTCGTGTCCAGCTTGAATGGAGGGGAACTTATTCTTATCCAGTAGGTGTGACTTAAAGAGAATAAATAAATGCATACTCTTTACCACTAGTTTAAAGTACAAAACATGGCAAGTTCATGTCTGTAGGTCCCTGTGACTTGATGCACTGAACTCCCAGTCTATAGATGTACCCAAGCACAGTCCTGAATTCAAGTGTCTATTTCAATTCAAAGGTTTAGAGAATGCCCACAGCATAAATCCTTTTCCCTTCCTATTCAAAGGAATGGGAAATGATCCTCAGTGAACCTGTTACAGCAAAGTCTGTTACAGTTTTTATGTTGGCTTGTGTATGTGCTCAAGCAACATCTTGTGCTAGTAACACATTTCAGAGGTGTGTCAGTGTCTGTAAATGCAGGGCACTCTTTACTAGGTGCATTCCTCATTCCCCAATGAGCCAGCATGCTAGCACTGACAGAAGTTGTATGTAAAGTGGATACAACTTGTAAGAAAAGTGCTGCTGCAATCAGAGACAAGCTCGTCATGCAGCGGCACAGATAACATGCCTTCCTTATGTGTCTTTCCTGGTGAAACATTTAAAAAAACATGGTGGTGGCTGCCGCCATCTTCCATACAAACCCAGAAAGCCGACTTCAGGGGTGCCCAATCCCCCTGTAAGCATTCCAACACCCCCCCAGATTGTGTGGCACACTGGGAGCCCACACCTGTGTGCCTCCATTTAATAGAAAGCAGACCACATCAGCATGTTCCTGCCTCCAACCCACCGCTATTGTGTGGCACACTGGAAGCCCACCTTAGTGTAGCCAACATCATGCCCCCCGAAAGTCATGGGGCACACTGGGAGCCCACCCCAGTGTGCCCAACATTGATTTCTTTCACTGCAAAGAAAGAAACCATCTGCGTGGTTTTTTTCCTGTACCTGAAACAAAGAAAACGGTACCTCACTTTTGGCAGCACCCCCTTCCCCAACCCGCACCAACCTTCTGCACACCCCACCACCCCACACACCCCCACCCCACTTACCTCTGGAGGTCTGGCGCTGTGATCTTTGATGGAGTGGGAACACATCTGCACTCTTCAAAGACGACCGTGAACTGAAGAAGTGCTGGTAACCTGTATAATGGCATAAATGGGGGGGGGGTCAACTTAGGTGGATATTTCAGCCATTTTTTTGAATTTTTCTTCCAAATTTTCAACATGGGGTTCTTGGGACCTCACCTCATGAACACATGCACTGTCATTCTCGTTATTCTGTCCCGAAAAGGTCATTTTGGTGTCACCGTGAGGAATCACCTTTTGGGATGGATTCACAAAAGGACAATGCCACTGTTCATGAGGAGGGATTCCAAAAACCTATGTTGCAAATTTGGTGGAAAAATTCCTAAAAATGACTGTGTTATGAGTGTGCATTGTGCAGTTTCCACGCATGCTCGTAACTTTGACAATTTTTAAGATTTTCACTTCAGATTTTCAACATTGCCATTTTTTTCACACCTCCTTATGAACAGTATTGCTGTCATTTTTCACATCCTGCCCAAAATGTGTTTTTGCTCATGTGGCGCACAATGGCGTGGTTGCTTTATGAAATCAACATTCAGGACACATTAACAAAATCACAGTGACACTGTTCATGAGCGGAGGTCCCAAAATGCTTAAGTTGGAAATCTGGTTAAAAAAATCTCTAAAGTAATTGTGTTACAGGTGTGCAGTGCACAGTTTCTACACACGCTCATGACTTCACCAATTTTTCATTTTTTCACTCCAGATTTTCAATATTGACATTTTTTACACCTCCTTATGAACAGTACAGCTGTCATTTTTCACATCCTGCCCAAAATGTGTTTTCGCACATGTGGCACACAATGGCGCAGTCACTGTGGGAAATCAATGTTTGCACAGATTAAAAAAAAATCACAGTAACACTGTTTATGAGAGGAGTTCCCAAAATGCCTAAGTTGAAAATCTGGTTAAAAAAAATCCCCAAAATAATTGTGTTATGGGTGTGCATTGTACAGTTTCTATGCACGCTTGAGACTTTACCAATTTTTCATATTTTCATTCCAGATTTTCAACATTGGCATTTTTTTACACCTTCTCATGAACAATACAGCTGTCATTTTTCACACCCTGCCCAAAATGTGTTTTTGCACCTGTGGTGTCAAATGGCACAGTCACTGTGCAAAATCACCTTTCGGCTAACAAACTCATAGTGCCACTGTTCATGAGATGGGGTCACAAAAAACCCATGTTGAAAATTTGGAGTGCAAATACCAACAAATTCCTCAGGCATGAGGGTTTCCAACCTTAACGTCCCACCCTGAAGAGGCTGACAGGCATCGGGGTGTGACTTGGGATTGTCGGCTGTAGTGCTCATGCCATTCCACCCCACCCCCTCCCTGCAGCCAGTGACAGACATTGAGGTGTGCCTTGGACTTTTTGGCCCCAAACTTCACCCCATTTTCCTATACTGCACCTATCTCAGTGTATTTCCTTATGGAATGGGGTGATCATAATGTTCAAGACCCCCCAAGGCACCCTGACACGCAGGTCGCAGTGTCTGCAGGGTAGTGTGTGTGAGGTGAATGGAGTGAGCTGCTATGGCCGATGACCTGAAGGCACACCCCAATGCCTGTCAGTCTCTGCAGGGTGGGAGTGGGGGTCAGCGTCAATTCACTTCTTCACTGCTATTCCTATTATGCCTCTCTAACTCCTGCACTACCAATGCCAATGCCAGCAAGCCAACATTCGACATTGACAAATGCTTGTTTTTTTTTTCAGATTGTGCTCATTGTTTGGAGAAGTTCCAGACCTCAAGGAGTGGAGGTGGTGTGGGGCTGAGTCCAGGGAGCACTGGGAGAGGATAACTGGTTGGGGAACTGGTCTGGCTCTGCTGAGTGGGTGGGAAGTAGTGTGGGTAGCCACTAAGAAGGCCAGAAGGTAGAACTAAATCAAAAGTGTACGCTTTAAAATGTAAGGTTCTTTTCACCACTTAATTTTTTTTTTTTTTTTTTTTTTTTTGCAGAATGTGTTCATTGTTTGGGTAAGTGCCAGACCTCAAGCAGTGAAGGCAGCACAGAGTGAGTTCTAGCACTTACCCAAACATTGAGCAAGTGCTAGAATTCGAACAGTGGAGGCAGCATGGGGTAAGTCCTGGGAGCATTGAGAGAGGATCACTAATTGGAGAACCGGCAAGGCTTTGCTGTGTGGGCTGAAATCTGTATGAGTGGTAAACAGGAAGACCAGGTTGTGGGACTAAATCAGGAGTGTAAACTCACATGCAAGGATTTTTTGATGTTTAAATTCTTTTTTTTTTTTTGTAGGTTGTGCTCATTGTTTGGGGAAGCAGCAGACCTCAAGGAGTGGAGATGGCATGGGGTGACTCCAAGGAGCATTGGGAGTAGATCACTGGTTAAGGACCCGGGTGGGGTCTGTTGTGTGGGCAAAGAGTAGTGTGAGTAGCCATTAGGAAAGTCAGAGGGTGCATTCCAATATGGGGCAAGCTTCTCTACACATACACATCCTAGAGTGTGAGCAGCTTCTTTCTAGGGATATCTGTAGGGAGTCTACAGATAGTTTGCAGTTCCACAGGGAACTCTACTCCATGTAGTCCAGTGAGATAAGTCAGCAGAAAAAGGGGCAAACACCTGAAACTGGCAAACACATTATGTGGGGTAGGGTGAAATTCAGGATAAGTGAAGGGGATTCCAATCGGATTTAAAAATGCTGATAGTGTTAGGAAAGAGAAGCATCACACAATATAGGATTGAGTGATATTGTGCAGCAGATGGGGGACCAAAAGGGAACACTGGAAGGGAGACTTCTGCTAAGCGAGAGAATAGGCAGTATGGAGCACAGATATGACAGGGAGATAGCCAGATGCAGGTGCTGTGGGGCACTCCTATCTGCTATGCCGATCCGACGGCGACAACAACACAGTGACATACCTCGCTGTCAGCAAAATTGACACTTTGCTGACAGCTCTCTGTGTCGCAGCACCTGAGACAGGGGCACACCATCTCTCTGTCCTACATCCCCTCCCAGAGTCAACTTCAACTGGAGTTAACAATTTATAGTATGGGGGTGGGGTCAGAGCCCCCCACATGGAGGGTTTGGGAGGACAAAGCCCCCTGATAGAAAAGCAGGACTGGGAAGCATCTGGGATTTATGTCTACCGTAACTTGTGGTCGACATAAATCCATTCGCAGTGATGCCGACAAAAGTGTTGTAGAACCGGCATCATAGCTTCCTCATATCCTAGGCTAAGCTCTGGTGGGTAGGCCACTGCCCCATCTGTAGACAATCCAGAAACAGTTGTTTGCTGTTTGAGATGAGATATTCCTATTATGTCATCAGTTGTGCTGGTATCCACAAACACATCATGCAGCCTCACTCTTCTAAAGACCCACTGGCACAGGGGGCTAGGGAAGGGGGCAAGGGCAGATTCAGGGTGCTAGTCAAGCTCTGGTAATATTAACTACAAATAATTTTGCTATGCTGGAGAACATACAGGTACTTCACTCATTGATGGGAAGGGCTTTGAGACAGTCAGGAACATAGAGCTGAGTGACAATGTGACACCCAGTGGAGGAGGCAAGAAGAAGACAGCAAGGAAATTCCTTGCATCATGGAACTCCATGCTAAGGGGTGGAGAAAGTAATGGGTAGGGGGGAAGGGAATTGGATGTTCAGATATCTTCCAGGTGCATCAGCCATCTAGAATATCAGTAGGATAGTGAGGATGGTGGAAGAGTTGGAAGGAGAAGCTGGGATGCTGATAGTTTTAGTCACCAACAATCTAGCAAACCAGTGCCTGGAATCAGTCAAACTAAACTTTCAGAGGCTTGGAAACAGGCAGAAAGAAAACACATCTTCCCTAGCCTTTTCAGTGGTCCTTGTTGTGTGGGGTTAGCAGCAGAACAGAGTGAGAAGAAAGGAAATAGAGGAATTAAACAAATAGTTCAATGTGCTTATGCAACCGGATGAGATAATATGAGATGCTGGTGTAACTTGATTTGTTTTGTGGCTTTCTGCCTTTCTATCCATGGGATATACCACCCTGTAGGGGTACAACACAAGGAACCCTAGAGAAGGGATCCCCCCTTACAGGTGCTGCAGGAATTAATGTGTTGGCTAAAGGTAGGTTAGGAAGAAGCCCATGGGTAAGAAAGATGAGCCGCTGGAGGAGAAGGGGAGGATGGTGGGTAAAAAACAAGAATCCTGGTGAAGCACAGGATGTGTGACCTTTTTAAGCCCGATGGGGGAGTGACATTGTTGCTCCACCTATTGAACCTCTGGCTTAAAGCCCTCTCATTGAAGGAGTGGTGTCAGGAGGAAGGGTACCATTTTGTGGGAAAGTGAGGGGACTCCTGGGACAGAAGGCGCTTCAAAGTTGATGGTCTTTAACGGGCAGGAGAGAGGACCAGTGCACTTGGGCAAAAAATAAACTTTTATGCTGATTGATATTTAAACTGAGAAGCAGGAGACTGAAGGTGGGGAGAGCACCACGGACAGAGGGAACAAGAGAAACCTTCAGTAGCTAGGACTCACCCAGAAATGTGGAGTAAGGGAAGGGAGATGGAGTAGCTTAGCAGGTGATCAAACTAGTTTTAGAAAGGGTAACAATGGGAGAAGCCACAGAAAGTCAACAGGGAATAGAAACACAAGGGAGGAAAAAGTGGTGGGATCAACAGAGGGGGAATAACAAAAAGGATGAGGAAGGGTAACTGCCTGAGCTGAAAGGCAGTCTGCCTAAATGCAAGGAGCCTTGGATATTAAATAAGCAAACTCCAGCCGATGGTGGCAGATGCAGGGTTACAGCTGAGACATGGGGTTCTGAGAATAAAGATTGGGACCTGGTGATACCAGGGTTTACTTCGCATAGGAGATATAGAGGTAAGGGCAAAGGGGAGGAAGTAGGCCTGTATGTTAGGGATAGCACAGAAGCTTCAGAGTGGGTTCATTAACAGAGTGGGAGGGGTAATAATATCACTCTAGATACATTTGATGAGAACCTTTGGAAAAAAGTTCCATATGGGGGGTCTATAAGCCATCAGGTCAGGTGGTTGAGGAGGATAGAAAATGGAAAATAAAATAGAGAATGGGGCTGCAAAGGGAGATGTAGTGGTTTTGAGGGATCTCAGTCTACCAGACATAGACTGGGCTACCTTGGCAGCTAGGAGAGACCATAGTCAGGCTCTGCTTGACACACTGCAGGACAGTTTACTAGTACAACTGGACAAGGAATCCACAAGGCAAGTTGCTATTCTCAATGTGGTGCTTACCAACTCAGAAATGGTGGGTTTCATAAAGGTAGGGCAGCCACTGACATCCAGTAATTGCAATATCATATGGTTTGTACTTGCCCAGAGTAATGGTAAATCACTGTCAAAAGCTATGACTAGATGACAAAAATAACCTGGGGAAACTGATAGAAATGGACAAGGTCAACTGAGCAGAGGATAAGTGGGAAGAAACTAAAGGGGCTATTCTCAAAGCAACAAAATCATCCTTAAGAACGATCATCAAAAGCAAGAAACACAAGAGGTCAATCTAGTTCTCCAAGGAGGTAAGGGAGGTGGTGAGGGCAAAATGGGTCCTCACTAGCTACAAGAACCAACCATCAAGGTGATAGTGAATGCAGTGAGTACCAAAGTAAGATGGAAGAGGCCAAGATGGTGGTCAAGGGAGAGGAGAAAGAGCTGGTCCCATACAGCAGAGAAAAAGGAAGATGAAGGGGGAATTGATAGGCTGGAAGAGAGAGGAACGAATTTGAGAGTGCCAAGCAGAAGGCAGCCATTTGTAATGAACACTTTTCAGTATTCATGTTAGAGAGCAGCAAGCCTCTACAAGAAAGTATAATTAAGGCAGCAGCAAGGGGTAATTGAGGAAATGGGGAGGACTGTTATCTCAGTAGAGCTAGTATGAAAGAAGCATGCTGCCTTGAAAGCAGACAATCACCAGGATCGGAAGGGATGCATCTGAGATTACTGAGAAAATTGGCATCAGAACTGGCTGAACCTTTAGCAGGGCTGTTCAATACTGTAGCTTTCTACAGTCTGGAGTAGTCCTGACAAATTGGAGGATAAAGAGCATGGTTCTGCTCCACAAGGGAGGAGATAGTGGTGATCTGGAAAACTGCAAGCCCGTCTGTTTCATTTTCATTGTACTGTTTGCAGCCAAAGACATGGTCAGATATTTCATGGAATTTCTGTGATATCTCTACAGAAATTTCCTGCCTTCCCGTAGTAATACACCAGTTAGAATCTGTTTAGAAATACCAGGAAATATCTGGAAGTATCTGACCAAGTCTTTGGCTGCAAGTACAGGTAAAATGATGGAGACTCTAATCAAGGAAGAGCTGGTAATCTACCTGGAAAGCAAAAAGCTCCAGGATAGTAAATAGCTAACATCTGTGGTGGAGAGGTCTTGTCAGTCACTCTGATAGTGTTTTTTGACTGAGTTAAATGGACACTAGGTAAGGGTCAGCTGTAGATCGGTGCCATATAATAACAGGCACTGCATAATAACTAGTAGCACAAGGGTGACTACAGATCACCAAAAAGCAAAATGGTGATTGGAACAATAGCGTCCCACACAAACACCGACCGGTGCTCACTCTATCAGTGGGGAAAACTTTTAAATTACGTTTTATGCAGGGGGATTCGCCCCGATGCTGCCCATTTATTAAATAATCAATTCCAAGGGGGAGGGTTGACACTAGGGGAAAAATTCCAACCCATGGAATTAATAAAAAATCTTCAGCCCATCCCAAACCTGGAGCCACCACACTCACAGGCAGGGATCCTACCCTATATACCATGCTACTGGCTCAATTCGGCTACCACAATTTCCTGTCTACATAATAAACTTCCGCAGTCCCTACCTTGCAATACATCACTCTTACTACTCATCGTCATTTAGTGCAGCTCGCTCAATACCGATTTACCCTAAATGTGTCACTCAAAATTCCTTGCTCTTATTGACCCACTGTTATCATGGGTCACCCTGTAGATCTCCTCTGCTTTAAATTCAGCTAAGGATTTGACTTGGTGCTGCACAAGAGGCTGTTGAAGAATTTAGTTGAGTTGGGAGCAGGGAAGGATGAGTTAAATTAGTGGAAAATGTGCATGTGGGGAAGACATCAGAGAGAGGAGGTTAATTGGGTCACATCGGGGGATAGGAAGGTCACAAGTGGGGTGCCATAGGGGTCAGTCTTGGGACCTGTCCTCTTCAAAATGTTTATCAATGACATAGGGAAGTTATATAGAGCAAGATGTGTCTCTGCAGATGACACAAAGCCTTATGGCAGGACAGACAGTGAATGGAGGATTAGGGAGTTGTAAAGTTACCTGGAAAGATCAGATTGAAGGTCTAAGGTTGCAGCTGTGATTCAGTTCCAAAAAGTGTAAAGTGATACAAATAAAAATACACCCAGGACGGAATATTGCCTGGGAGAGGTTAACTTGGACACTACCACTGAGGAAAGGGACCCGATAGTCATTATAAGTGACTCCCTCAAACAAATCAGTCAATGCAATAAGGCACACAGAAAGGCAAACAGAATGTGGGCATACAGAAAGGCAAACAGAATGTTGAGGTACATTGGAGGGGGGTCAATAGCAGGAGGTTGGAGGTTATGCTGTTGCTCTAGAAGTCACTGGTTGGGCCCCATCTGAAATACGGTGCCCAGTTCTGGAGTTCCCATACAAGAAGTGACAAGAATAGATTGAAGTCAGTAAAATGAAGGGACACCAAAATGATTAAGGACCAACAGGGCAGATTCTATGGGGACTAGCTAGAGGACCAGAACATGTCCTCGCTGGAGGCCAATAAAGAGATTGGCACCATTACTGAGAACTTCAAGTTCCTGAGATGAAAAAAACCAAAATGAACCATGAGGAACTATTGAGTTGGAATTGTGAGTCAGTACTGAGGTTGCATAAATAGAATGTGGTGGCAAGGAGGTTCAGGACGGATGTGACAAAGCTTTAGATTTCTGAGACACTTGTGCAACCATGGAACAGCCTGTCAGCAGAGGTGGTAGGTACAAAGATCATTAATGGGTCCAAGCATGGCTGGGATAGAGTAAAGGGCTTATAGCTAAACAGAGGGGAACTAATATGATGGAAGATGGGGGGGGGGTGAAAACGCCATCTGGACTTGAGGTCATGGTTTAAGATAGGGAAACAATAGGGCAGACTAGATGGACTAGTAATCTTCATCTACTGACAATGTCTATGTTTCTCTGTTTTCATTAATGATATTAACCACGGTACCAATACAAGCAGGAACATGAGGTCTCCTGCAAGTGCACTCAGTGCCATCTTCAGGTGTTAACTTACTTCCAAAACCTTAGAGTTTCTTTGTGACACTTGAGTCTTGAGTCTTATATTTTACAACTGTAAACCGGTTTCAAAGCAACCATCTGCTCCTTATTTTGCGTACAGTATCCCTGGTTTAATCCCCATAGGGGTACAAAAAACAGTAGCCTGTACCTATAGGTTCCTTAAAAAACCTGACACTGCAATCCCTTCTGGATCCTTCTTGATCCATAAAGCCTCTGCATTAAAGAGAGGTCCATAGCCTAGTCCTAACACTGAGCTCCTTGGTGACCACTGCACAGCAGGAGTGACATTCCTTACTCCTTACTTCTCCCTCGCCTCACTCAGTCACTAGTGAGAACTACTCATTAGCATGGCTGGGAACCTACTCCACCTGCTTAGGATCCCAAAACCAAGATATACTTAAGAACTGTGGTTTATGCCTTGGCAAGAAACAAATCCCAATTCCCTCCACCCCCACCCCCAAGCAGTGGAGACCAAGGCATGGCCAAGCTTTCAACCTTTAATGGAGCCTGAGCTACAAGCTGATGAATACTGTGTGACAAAAAAGTAGTCTGTGTGCTATAGAGTTTTTAGACAGTATTTGATATGAAATCAATAAAACTGTAATACTTTCTAGATCTAAAATTAAGCAAGGACTGCCTTGCAGTCAACCCTGCATGAAATTCAAATGTATTGTGTCTCCTCACCCCCCTCCCTTCCGCGGGTAGAACCTGGAAATGAGTATTGGCTCAGTATGCCTTTCCCAGTTATCAAATTGTAAATAAATAAATACATTTTATTTTTTCACAGTGCCCTATCCCAGAGAGCACCTTTAAAAATAAGACTAAACAGACCATACAAAAACTAAAAAAGTGGTGCTACTACTAAATCATGAAAAGGACGAAGCCCAGCAGATGTTAAAGGATGAACATTTGGAAACCCTTTCACATGTAAGTATAGTGCTAGGCTAAGGTTATTCTGTGTTCACCAAGAGGCCCAGAAGTTGTAGGGTGCTCATTAGGAGTGTTCTTTGAATCAGAGGTAGCCACAGTGTAGCATCATGGATATCCCTCTGTCCTGGTATCAGTCTAGCTGGTAAAGATCAAATCAGGTAAATACCAAGGGGCAGACAACATACTTTCCAGGATGATAACAGAACTAAAAGCTCAGTTTGCAGCACCATATTGTGAATCTGAATCACAGGCTGTGGCATCAGAATGCAATCATTATCACAACAACAAAATATACTTGGTCAGGATACCTATGTGGGAAGAAGCACCAGAACCAACATTTACAACTCAATGCTTTTTTTTTTTATTTAGATGTTTAACCAGGAGTAGTACACTAAGCTGAAAGCTTTTTTTCAGGAATGACCTGGGAGCACAGGGAAGTTAAGTGACTTGCTCAGGGTCACACAGTATGCAAGTGTAAGTTATGGGATTCAAACCCAGGTGTGGTCTGTTGGATGTCACCAGGCTTGCAGCTCAGAGCCTTAAACCACTGCGCTATACTGCCTCATTTTTTTAAGAATACTATCTATTACTCTATCTATTAAACACTATTAAAGACATATTTGTTCCAGCAGGCTTTTAGTGATTGATACCGGTTTTAATGGGATGGATAGCATTTTAAGTTTATGATGAATTGCTGCTCATATGTATTTTGCTGTTGATTTGTATTGTACAGCACCCAGAGTCCATGGATTTGGGCTCTTTAGAAATAAAATTACCTATATATCTATCTATCTATCTATCTATCTATCTATCTATCTATCTATATATCTTAAGAAAAGAGATGGATAAGTGTCGGAGAATAAAAAAAAATAAATCATCAGATGTTAGACCTCCTTATTAGGTAATTTAATATAACTGGTTATGAGTCATTTTAAACCCTTGTAAAAGTGACTGGAAAAAAAATCCTGCTCTGGTAAGATGTATACAATTCAAAAAAGATGGCTTCTGTAGTTGTTTCTTAGCTATGCGAGTCTCCCTTTTAGATTTAGTTTTGTTATTTTTCTTCTGCTGCCTGGAGTACTTTAACCATTTTTACAAAATATTGGGCCATTTTCACAAAAGGGTTGGGTTGCCTACGCACTTCATATCTGATGCATATAGGCAACCCTAGATGGGAATGCCATGCTGTGGGGATCCAGCTGACTTCCTGTGATATTCACAGCTGGTATGCAAGCCCAGAGCACAGTGGATCCCCCTACTGTCTGTACAGCTACATGCAAAGGCTGTCTGTTGGCATGCCAAGGGGCATGCTAGCACTCCATGCCATGCACTAAGGCATGGAGTGCTGGGCAAGTTACCTGAGAGGAGACCCCACTGTAAATATTATGCATCTCACTGAGGACACCCACCAGCACTGGTGGGCCAAGGATTCCCCCCACCAAGCTTCCCCAGACCACCTAGCTGCATGGTAGGGTGGGGACAACCATTTGGGCACTTGCTCATACATACCCTGCACCTGCAGCTGCCCAGAATCCCTTGCTCACATGGAGCAGGGGACCCACTATGGGACTCAATCCAAGCATTCCATTGGATGCCAAACTGTGCCCCATGATCCAACCCCCACATAGCTGCACACCAGGTGAGCAGGGCTGCAGACAGTTGCCCTGTGTGTGCTCATAATTGTGAATACCATGCACCCTGTGCCTGGTTGGGGTCACGTAGCTATGTAGGTCTTATATGTGCATTTTGAGCATATAACCCACACCATAGTGAATAGGGTCCATCATCTGAGAAAGCTTTCAGTACAGAACTGCTTCAAAATTCTTATCATTTGGTGTCTGCTTTTTGTGTAAAATCTATTTGAAATCAGCTTTGGAATAGCTCTTGGAAAACAATCATTCAGCACATTGGTCTATAGAAACTTCAGCTACAGTATGAGCCATTAACACTGAATATAAAAACCTAGAGGACAGCAGAAAGATTGACCCCAGGCAATATGGCTTCATAGCAGGATGCTCTTGTCAAACCAATATGATCAACTTTTTTGACTGTGTCACCAGAGCAATTGACCAGGGAGGAGCAGTGGGCATTGTGTAACTGACCTTAAGCAAAGCCTTCAACACTGTCCCGCACAGAAGGCTAGCTAACAAATTAGAGCACACAGAAGTCAGTCATAAGATAGTGTACTAGATAACCAACTAGCTGCAAGATAGGACACAGAGTGTGCTTGTCAATGGATCATTATCGAGGGAAGGCAAATTGACCTGTAGCGTTCCACAGTGGTCTTTGCTGGGACCCATCCTCTTTAACATACTTATCGGTGATATTGCAAATGACTTGAAGGGGAAATTTTGCCTGTTTGCAGATGACACAAAACTCTGCAACAAAGTAGACACACAGGATAGAGTGAAAGGTACGGAAGCAGACCTGAAAAAACTTGAAGAATGGTCTGGGGATTTGCAGTTGAAGTTTAATGCCAAGAAATGCAAGGTTATGCATGTAGGAAAAAAAAATGCAGGGTTAAAGCACACACTGGGAGGGCATCAGGTAAAGGAGGCAAAGACAGAAAGAGACCTCAGAGTAGTCATCGCTGATGACTTAAAATTTTGGAAAACAGTGTGAAAAGGCAGCACAAAGGATGAGTAGCATCCTTGGCTTCACTGGTAGGGGAATTACATGTAGAAAGGGTGAGGTTATCATTCCTTTCTGGCAGTCCTTGGTGAGGCCACATTTAGAGTACTGCAGCCAGTTTTGGAGGCCCCACCTCAAAAAAGACATAGACCGCCTGGAGATGGTACAGAGAAGGGCTACAAAGATGGTGCATGGACTGCAGCATGAGCCATACGAGGCAGGACTCAGAGAACTAAATATGTACACCCTTGAGCAGCGAAGAAGCAGAGGGGACATGATCAAAACATTTAAGTACGTTAAGGGAATCAACATAACACAAGCAGAAAACATCTTCCAGCAAAACAGGAATGTGCATTCAAGGAGGAACAACTTGCGTCTGCTGGGAGGCAGGTTCAAAAGCAACCTCAGGAAGTACTTCTTTACAAAAAGGATCATAGACCAATGGAACAGCCTACCTCAGGAGGTGGTGGAATCCAAGACAGTACGCGAGTTCAAACCTGCATGGGACAGTCATTGTGTACACCTCAGGATGCAGTCTAAATAGGGAGGTGGGCAGAAACATGGGCAGACCAGATTGATCATGCAGTCCCCATCTGCTGACACAATTCCTATATTCCTATGTTCCTATCTGTTGTCTGCTGCTGGAACCATCACTACATTTTGAACAAAGGATCAGGATGCTCTTATCCCAGAGCAGTAATTAGCAAACACTCAAAATGGTTCCCAGTTGCTTAGTAATCTGACTGCTGCTCCTCCTGGGTTTTCAAAGGAGTCCTTTTCTTTGGATGTTCTAAAAAAAGGGTTTCTTTCAAGACTATTTGGAAGCCATAAATGCATCTAATATAATTCTAACTTCTTTCTGACCGGTACTCCTTGATAATTAATCTTGATACCTCTGTTGACACCACTGGTTCTAATATTTACCTGCCTCACCAGATTGCACCTGGGGGTCTGAATTGGGGTTACCTTGGATTCTAGTGGAGGGATAGTGCTTCCCACTTCTCTTGACTGAGTTGGTGTAACATGGTACTGCACACCCAGTTACCCACTGATTGAGACACCTTGGTGCTTCCTGGTACTGGTCTGCTGCTCTTCACTGTCACTTCTCAGGGCAGCACCCGTATTCAGCTTTTTATAGGACACTGGTTCTGTTAGATTCCACTTTCCATGATGGACTTCCAACAATAGGGTCCTGAGGGGTACAAGCATTGAAGAGAAGCCCCACCCCAACAACTTGCCCACTGTTAAAATTCATACCATTTGATGCCCTGGTGGATCAAACAATCAGCCTACAGTACATTCCCCAAGCATTTCATGCTGAGTGCCTTAGAACTGCACTTGTGCAGAATATGGGCTGTTAGTTTAAGTGGCCTCCAGTGTAACAGTCTGCATCATAAGGGGCAGTGTTTGCCCTGGGAGACTGTCTCATCTTATGACCAGTGGTAAGCCTGCTCCCCTATATTTGTTTTTATTTATTTATTTTGTTACTCAGATGAACACCTTTGAGTAAAATGCTCATTTGCAAATATTCCTCATCAAAACAACAGCACAGTTTACAACAATTCTCAACACTCCACAAGTACAAGGTCAAAACAACAGCACAGTCTACAGCAGTTCTTAACACTTCACCAGTAACAGGTTAGCAAAGACAGAAATTTGGTAACATAATATCATAGTACGGAGGGCAAAGTTACATTTCAATAGGTCTAGCAATTTACATAATGCAAGTGCTGAAACATAGGTAGCAGCCCTGCGGGGCATTGCCTATGGATAGATCTATGCACTTTTATAGTATAAGCAGCTGGGATTCCGAAGAATATCACATATGTGAGAGGTCAGAGATGGGCACTAATGGTGGGTTATGATGTTGGCAACTTGTGCCAATGTGTGGAGGGGTCTTTTTAGTGGGTATCATGAGCAGCTGGTGCATTGGTAGGGATAGGATGCAGTGCCTGCGGTTGGTGCCAGTGCATGGGGGTTCTTATTGGGAGGTGCAGCCACAGTTGGTGCCAGGTAAGAGCACTTTTAATAGCTCCCATTTGAAATGGCCCAGCTTATCTGGTGTCTTTTGGGATACCAGAAGTTCATTAAGTCACTTTGGGGTTCTGGTTATAAAGGGGTGTTTGGCTAGAGTTGTTCACCATGCCTCTGGTAGGGTAATGGTTTTGTGCATGACTTAGGAGAACTTGCAGCCCTGGGGGGGGGTCAGACCTGTGAGGGCTTTCATACCTAGCAGGCAGGTCTGGTACTTAATTTTGTCATGCAGGGGGAACCGTTTTGTGAGGGAGTAAGGGGTGCATGTGTGCATGTGTTTGTCAACCCCCGTTACAAAGCAGCAGGCTTTGTTCAGGACTAACCAAAAACAGTATCCTAGGCACTCCCATAAACTGTTAACCCGTAGTCAATTATGGGGAGGATGGAACTTGTAATTGCCACTCTTTTGGCTTCTGGGGTGAGGCTGCACTTCTGTCTATAGAAAGCCTCTAGTCTCCTGCTTATTTTGCATACTATTTAGTCCATGTGTGGTGCAAATGTCAGTGTCTGATCAATGGTAACACAAAGGTATTTCAAAGATTCAACCTGTTCTAGATATTGTCTCATTTTGTTGTGAATGTTGAGCAGATGTACCTTAACCCTCTTCTCTGCACTAAAGAAGAGCATTGTTTTGGTTTTCTTATAGTTGAGCACAAGCTTATTCTGCTGGAACCATTTCTCGAGGGGTGCAAAGTTGTGTTGAAGGTCACGGGTGAGTGTATCCTGGCAAGGGTTACTTGCTCAGATGACTGCATCATCTGTGTAAAGTATGACTGTGGAGCTAGGCCAGGCTTTGGGAAGGTTATTGATGAAGAGGCTGAACAATAGGGGTCCCAGGATGGAGCCTTGTGGCACTCCTGATTTGACAGTTCTGGCATCAGAATGCTCCTTATTTATCTTGACCTGTTGTGATCTGCCTGAAAGGTAGTTTTTAAACTAAAGTACAGTGTGAGCAGAGAGGCCTAGGGTGGGGAGTTTGGTTAGCAGTAGAGATGCGGCTAATTTAAATTCCACCAGTGAAGTGAACTCAAAGTGGGCACTTCGTGTTGCCACTCCACTACACAGAGTGGGCAATGGAATGTGCTCACTCCGCCTTGTCATTACCACTTCACGTTAAGGTGGAATGGCAATGCAAAGTAAGGCTAAGTAATTGTTTTTAATGGACTTCGCGTTCCTCATTATGATTCTAAGTGATCCAATTGGTGTTTCAGATTTGGCAGCCCCCCCACACATCACATGGCTTATAGTACTGTAAGCCAAATGCTCTTTAGCTAGGCAGGAAGGAAGTGAGTCATACAAGCAGACACTTTTATTTTCTCTTGTGCAGACGGAGAGAGAGGAGTGTGTTTTGTGACTGTTGATACTTTGAGATCAGAGCGAGGAGAAGATTTAAACTTTGATTTAGACCCAACAGCTTTTTTAAAAGCTACATTTTTTTGTCTTTTCTGTACTCTTTTTTACTTAATTTGTTCTTTCTGTAAATTTTATTTTTATTTCCTTTATAAGTAGTTAGTTGTTTGTCTTCCCCCCCCCACAAGAAGCAGGACCAGCACCACCTCCTGTCCTGACTCTGAGGCAGTTGAACCACCACCACTGCCACCACCTAGTCCAGCACCAGGTCCTCTGGAGCAGGATGTGCCTGTTCCCCCTGGCCCAGGTGTGGATCCCATCCCTGTTCAGCACCATGACCAGTTGGCTGCCAGTTCATCTGGCCCTCATCTACCTGTGCCTGGTTCTCCCCGCACCTCTGTTGCTTGGAAGTTTTTTGACTATGTCAGGAGGGACAGCAGTGTGGTTGGGTGCTGCCTATGTGAGGTGGAGGTGCAATGTGGCCCCCGGTGGACTCACCCGGGGACTGGGTCCAGTACACCCATATGCTCAGTCACCACCAGTTGGAGTGGCAGAATGGACCATGCATGCACCTGCTGGCCATGCTGTGACAGAGGGTGTAGCTGTGCATGGCAGCATCCCTAAGAAGAGGAGGGCCACAGCAGTACCTGCTGCTCCACCAGGATCGCATAGAGGGACATCAGTTGCAAATTATGTCAATGCTGGAACTGCTGCTGGATCACCATGGGATCCCACATTATTTTTTTTTTCCTCACACCATGTGCCCCCCACGCCTTCCTTGCTGTGTTATAAAATGTATTCCTCCACCATCCTCGACCCTTGTATGAAATAATGCCCTTTTTTGTTGTCATCCATATGCGTGACACTTTGTATTCTGAGCAGTGCAAGTATACTGTGCTAAACTGCATGTGTGCAGTCAGTCTTCTTTCCAGTCTGTGTATGTACTGCATACACTGTCCAAATCCCTGACCTAAAAACACTTATTAATGAGTACAGTGGTGGGATAGTGAAGTCTTGAGAGATACTACAAAACAAGCTTACAATACACCCAAGTAACTAGTAAAAAAATTAAGGCTGTGATTCATGACATAATTTTAAATCATGATTTGTGACCGTGATGATGAAGAAATGCGAATGCCTACGGCTATACTTCCCCGGGCTCCAATGAGGTGTGGCACAAAACACCCTGACTTAAAAACATTCATTAATGAGTACAATGGTGGGGTGGTGAAGCATGGAGAGATACTACAAAATAGGCTTAAAATACATCCAAGTAATTTAAAAAAAATTAATATTGTGATTCGTGACATGATCGTAAATCGTGATTTGTGACCATGATGATGAAGAAATGTGAATACCTATGGCTGTACTTCCCCAGGCCCCGATGAGGTGTGGCACAAACTCCCCAACTTAAAAACACTCATTAATGAGTACAATGGTGGGGTGGTGAAGCATGGAGAGATACTACAAAACAGGCTTACAATACATCTAAGTAACTATTAAAAAAGATTAATGTTGTGATTCGTGACGTGATCATAAATAGTTATTTGTGACTGCATTTGTGACCATAATGATGAAGATCGTGATTTGTATCACGTGTGACTCATGATGATGGTCCTGACTTAAAAACGCATATTAATGAGTACAATGTTCATGCAGAATTATGCACCACACCTGTCCAGTACTCTGAAGGGAAGCCAAAGAAACAACTGAGACTTAAATTAGAGATTGAAATTGGGCCCTAAAGAGATGCAAATGCACATACAGATTAAGATTGTGCTGCGCACAGATGAGATGCAGATGCAAAGGCACAACACCTAACCATTGCTCACCATCGGAAATTCAAATCGGGAAAATAATTCCTTTGCCAGTTGGGGCGGGCCATGGGGGGGGCAGTGTACTGCACTGCTGCAATAACAGTCACTAGTACTAGTAAAGATAACACAAAGAAGTAGAAAAATTACACAGCTGCAGTGGATAGCAGGTTCACATTGCTGAAATTATGTGGCACAATAAAAGGTGTCTGATTTGATGACACGCGACACACACATACTCACACACACTAAGTAATGCATAGCAAATCGAAAACTTCAGTAATATAACCACGTATTTTAAACAAACTAAAAATATGCACTGCTGCATCACAACAATCAGCAAAAAAAATGGCAAGAATTATTGAAAATATTACTGTGTGTACATTAACACAGTTATACAAGAAAAATATTACCAAAACAGAAAGCACTGTCTTTTTCTCCAAGTTAATCTACCTACACCACAAATACACCCCTTCCCCAAAGCACACTTCCACTGTCTCTCAGTACACAGACTGAATATTGTACATTAACATTCAAAATCCACACACAAACAATAAATGCTCAATGATATGAGCACAGGAGGGTTTCCTATAACTGATGAACTAAAGTTTCAGCAAAACAAATTACCCCAAAAGGCTTTTTTAACAGCTTTTAGAAGGTTTGAATCACAGAGCTCTCAGAGCAGATTGTCTCCTATAGCTTCATACACACACTACCCCAAACTGAGGCTGTGCAGAACAATCTGGAGCCCATGTGACCAGGACTACAGCAATTAATTTCATGCCAAGTGTATCACTTCCCATCCTAGTTTTCTCTAGTACATGCATAACATAGCTGATAGTGCCCTTACAGACAGTTTTGAAGTAGAATTGTGGCCTGCTTTTGTCTTTTTGGGTGTTGTTTTCACAGGCTGTGGTGGCTGTGGTTTCGTCCTCAGGAGGGAGGTCTGCATTGATGTCAGTGAAGGCTTTGTTGAACGAGTTGGCTATCTCAGTGGGGTCAAGTATAATATATCCATTTGAGCTGAGCATTGTTGGGGACAATTTATCACCCCTGCCCATGAGATCCTTCAGGAATTCCCAAAACATCTTCCCCTTACCCCAGCAGCTGGTTTGCTGCTCCTTATAGAAGTTTGCCTTAGCCTGTTTGATAGTCTGGGTACAGCTGTTCCTAGCTGCCCTGTATTGCTGCCAGTGTGCCTGCATGCCAGATTCCTTGACTTTGTTCCATAGATTGTCCCTGACCCTCATTTGAGTGAGCAGTGATGGTGTAACCCAGTTGGCAGAGCCCCCTCTGATGACCTGCTTTCTGAATGGGGTATAGTTGTCTCCAACAGCATTACACTCAGCAATGAAGTAGTCTAAGGCTGTGTCCATGTTAGTGGTGGAGTCCAGCTGACTCCAGTTTACTTGGTCCAGGTGCTCCTTGAATGCATTCAGTGCCCCCTTGCAAAGTACCCTACTGTAAGTAGTTTTGGGTGCTGACTGGATAGGTTTGGTGGACCAACTACTCACAATAGGAGAGTGGTCACTCAGGGCATCTGGCATCACAGTGACCACCTTTAGTCTGTCTGGCTGGGCAGTAAAGACCCAGTCTATGAGGGTGTTTGTAACTGTTTTGTAGTTAGTCCTGGTACTTTCTGAAACAGCTTGGATGAGGTACAGACTGTGTATTTGGTCCTTATATCTTGAGCTTGTTTTTGCAGCCAAGTTGATACTAAAGTCACCTACTACTATAGTTTCTTGGTTCTGGCTTACTTGTTTGTAGTGCATGGTGAAAGTGTCTAGCCCATCAGGTTGCTTTCCAGGAGGAATGTATACTGTCATAATGATTAGATTTTTCCTCCCATTCTCCAGTAATATGTGTACTGCAAGGCGATCACAGTCACCATTTGTGTTGTATAGGGTGATTTTATGTCCTTGCAGTGTGTTTTGCTGGTAGACTAGGCAGCCGCCTCCTTGTTTACCTATCTGGTTGTGTCTGACATGATTGTACCCCTGTAGGGAGATGGAGATGTCTGGTGTTCTTGTGGAAAGCTACATTTCAGTAAGTGAGATAATGCCTGGTTGGACTTGCTTCACCCATGCTTCGAACTGTGCTAGCTGTGGTAGAATGCTGCTGATGTTCAGGGAGGGGATTTTCAGAGTTACGTTGGAGGACTTGGCTGAGTTTTGTGTGTGCATGGTGTTTGTTGCACCGCTGTATATTTAGGGGTTGTTGTAAATGTAGAAGTACGGCTACAAGGGTGGATGTGGGGGCAGAGCATGAATCAGGAGGGTTCCAGATAGAGGGGGTGAGTTCAGGGATGACCCAAATGGGTGGCTTGGAGATCAGATGGAGCAGAGTATCAGGAAGGGTCCATAAGTGGGGGGAAGGGTGCCTGGGAAGTTAATGGGTCATACCAGCTCAGAGAAATTGTTACTGCTGGGATGGCCTATTGATTTGGATACCTGACTACAGTGTGGATTAAGCCTGGTGTGTATGGACAGGGGTTCAAATCCTGGAGCGAGCAAGTGCTGGCTGGAGAGGTGGAATGGTGGGGAGTGTTTCAGACTTAAATGGGGTCTACGCACTACATCTGTGGGGCTGATGGGCAGAGTCTAGTCAAATTCTATATAAGACTGGGTCTAGGTTGTGATTTCTATTTAAAAACTGAGACCAGACTGCAAAGGTACTAGAAGAACGGGCTCTGTAGGAATTATTATGGGGCTGTGTGGCCTAGAGAATGGTGCTGCTAACTTCAGGAAGTTCAGTGTACTACTGGTGGGGGTTTAAATCCTATGAAAGGGGAGAGATGTCCCAGTAGAAAGTGGGTTGTGGCTAACTCCGGTCCAAATTGCACTACGTAATAGTGTGACATTAGCTTGTTGGGCTGCCTGACAGGTTCCTACCAAATTAGTTAAAACTTAGTGAAGGCTGAAAGGCGGAATGTAGTGCCACTCAGTGGCTAGGTGGTATAAACAGCAAGTGGGTGT
Organism: Neoceratodus forsteri; assembly: GCA_016271365.2. Taxonomy (NCBI): domain Eukaryota; kingdom Metazoa; phylum Chordata; order Ceratodontiformes; family Ceratodontidae; genus Neoceratodus; species Neoceratodus forsteri. The sequence goes on from CM028130.1 coordinate 659,667,364, forward strand.
TAGTTCCCACATGTGAGTAGGTCACCTGACCTCATCTATAGTGTTGCATGAGAGCAGTATTGCTTTTATCAATCTCTAATATCTGTTTATAGAGCTGCTTTATAGTGCCACTGTTAATAATAGTTTGTATTATCTATCATTAGAATTGACTAATATCACCTCTGCATTTAACCCTTGCTGAGCCATGGACTGATATATTAATCCAGAATTCTTACATGTTCTAACTTTGTTGGCAGCCTAAGGGCTAATAATTTGGATGCCCTACTTATAGAGCTGCTTCATAGCATCACTGGTGTTTAATCTGTATTAAGTTGCTTTATAGTACCATGATTTTTAATTTTGCAGTACCTTAGTAAAGTGCTGGTTCATAGCAGCAGTACAGTGTACTGTGTACAGTGTACTACAGCGTAATCTGCTTTGTGCAGACTGATTTGTGTCAGCCGATATTGTCTGCAGAAAGTGGCGTTCATACAGACTGAATTTGCTGCTCATATTATACAGTACAGTACTGTAATTTTTTTGAAAGGTAGGCTGCTGTTTGTTTAGTGCTTTGGTGATTGTTGGTGCTTCTTGTAGACATGTGGCTGGTAGGTTGGAGGGTAGGGTGTGTGGGGCTTGTGTGGAAATAAAACGTATGCCTTTATTATTTTCAGGGCTTCTTTGCACAGTGAATTGGTGATTAGGGTGGTGCGATAAATAATGCACGCTAACTTTCCGGTGGTAAAACTTGTGATCTTTGTCTGGACTGGGGGCACCATGCGGTATTGTTTCCAACCACTCTCAGTCTGACTCCAGAGGTCCCAGTCCGGTGTGATATCTGATTACTGTGACATGGCTAGGCACAGCACATCTAAGGCATGCTGCACATTGCTTGTGGACACTGTGGGATCTGCTTTTCATCTGTTTCGTCCTGTTCTGGAGCTTCAGAATCATCCTTGGTTGTCAGGTGCATGCTTGTAAGAACCCTGCTCACATCATCTTGCTTGTGATCTGGTACGGGGTCATTGTTGCCAAATCTGGACAGGGCATCAAACTCGGACTCTGTCAGCCCATCTGGAGGTGGAATGCTATCGTCAACACTGCTTTGAGAGTCACTGCTCATCGGCTCTTCTGGGTCTTCGATGTCATTTGATGGAGTCTTAAAAGCCACCTTTTGTGAAACAGTTTCTTACTGTTTGCGTTGATATGCTGTCCCATACAGTCTACAGCAACATCACCACATCTAGCAGCGTGATTCATTTCACGCATTCCACCATGGTGAGTTCTTACTCGATTAAGTAAGGATGGTTCAGACATGCCACAGTGTCCATGGTAGACAGCATTTCACGTCAGCATTAAGAACAGTGTGTATACCTTAAGCATATGCATTTGGGCTTTTGGCAGAGAGCTTGCATCTGCTGAAACTGAATGTCCATGTTATCAGAGTCCAAATAAAATGGAGTGTACTGTATTTACCTTGCCTTACCTCTCAAATTGCATTGCTTTTCTTAATATAAAATTACATCATTTTGCTCAGTAACTGGTAGTTGCAGTATCACCTCATCTGTACTGATTCAATCAGGGCAACTGCTTCTCTTGCTTACCACTATTTTGATTGAAACACTTGCTCTCTTCCCCTTACTAGCTAGTCTCTCCTCTCTCTTCCTACCCTTGCCCCCTATTGTCCATCTCTATTCCTCCCTAACCATCCCCCACTCTCCCTTCCTCTTGCCTTCCCTCTTGCTTCTATTCCCATCAGATTCCTTGGTGCAGTCTCCTCCTTTCCCCTTGAATTCATTTTGGAGCACTCACAGGCCACTGCCTCCACCCCTCACCCCCTCCTACCCCCCCGCCCAAGCATTTCATAGGCTTTCTCAAGCTCCTTGTCTCCTTGTGGCTTATAGTAGCAGGTGACATTGAGCTTAATCTCTGTCCAAGCCTTCTCTCCCCTCCTCAAGGGGTTGAGAGTGGTTCATGTCAATCTCCGCAGTCTCTTCCCCAGAATGGACCTATTACAGCCAACTATATCTAACCTAAAACCTGATATGCTAGTGATCTCAGAGTCTTGGCTATCCACCAGGATAGGATCCCAGAAACTGCTGTTAGTGTCCCAGGTTTCTCCTTCACCAGACAGGATCATGCAAAGTGGGAGGTGCTGCTTACATTACCTTTCCTCTTGCATCCAGTTTGAACCAGTGCTGTCTCCTCCTCCCCTTCTGCTTATGAGATGCTACTCTTCAAATTTTCCCTCCTCCTTTTGATACCCATATTCATTTCTGTTCGGGCATACTATATCTTCCTCATCATTATCAGATACTGAACTTCTCACCATCATATCCTCACAGGCCTCTTCTGGTGAGTTGTTTATCCTTTTTTTATTTTTATTTTAAACCTTTGTTTACCGGGTAGGTACAATGAGCCAAGGCCCATTTTTATGCATGACCCGGGACCATATATATACAGTCAAGATGTTTACAATAAAATTAACAAACTTACACTACAGTACAGTACAACAAGCATTAGACATAACATCACAATATTGCAATACAACAATCATTAAAACAATATACAAATTAAATACTCATTGAAAACAATAACATTGCAATTTGCCAAGAAAATAATTTCTTAGCTTAATTTTAAAAGTTTGGTGGGTAACATTCCCATATAAAACAATAGGAAGCTCATTCCAATTTTTAGCAGCAGAATAGGAAAAAGAACCATTACCCATTTTGGTCTTGGTTTTAGGAACATTTAATTTGATCTGATGATTTGAACGAAGTTCCCTTGAATTCCTTTTAATCCATAATAATGAATATGATGGAAAATTTGTTCCTTGATGGAGAATATTGTCAGTTAGAGAACATAAACTACTGTATATAGACAATTTAGCCTAGGTGGAAGCCAGGCAGTGTAGTTCACAATGGTGTGTAGAATAAGGCAACTTCAGGGTAAGTCTACAAATGCCATGAAACACATTAGTAAGAAGGGATAACTCTCTATTGGACAAATTTGAGAAACAAAATGAATTATAATTTAACTGTGGAAGTAATACACCCTTGGCTATTGCATGCCTAGCTGGTAAGGTCAGCAACAATCGAAACTTAAATAGAACACCCAATCTCTGATTTATTTGACGAGAAATGAAATTTACATGTTTGGAAAAAGTTAAGTTTTGGTCCAACAGGACTCCAAGATATTTAAATTGTTTTACCTGTTCCAGCGTATTACCCAATGAATCAGTGATTGACACATTCTGAGCTCAATTGAGTCTAATTCTAGATCCAAAAAGCATACATTTTGTTTTTGAGTTGTTTAGTGCCAAATAATTCCCTTGTAATCAACTACAGAGTACAGCAAAGTCCTTATTTAAAGACTCATTTATAAGTTCCACCAAAATAGAACTTTTATACAGAAAGATATCATCTGCATAAATCAGACAATAGGTGTCTTTCAATCAAGATGGAACAATGTCTACAAACACAGTAAACAAAAGTGGGCCCAGAATGGACCCCTGGGCACCCCCTGTAATAGAAATCTACTAGAAGAAAAGGTTCCATTTAATCCTACTGTAAGTGGTCATTTGGACAGATAGCTGTGAAACCAATCAACAGCAATCTCCTCTAAGCCATAGCTTCAGAGCGTCCTGATCAGCAGGGGATGATTTACTAAATCAAAAGCCTTGGACAGGTCCACAAAAACAGCATCAGTTAGCAAACCCTCATCCATAGCTACACTGGTGTGGTTTGTGAACCTGGCCAAGGCCATCCCCATCCCATGGAATTTATGAAACCCATGCTGATCAGGTGTCCTAAAACCATTATCCTGTAAATAAGCAGAAAATTGCTCATTCACAAGTCTCTCAAAAATCTTACCCAAAGGTGGCAAAAGGAAAATAGGATGATAATTGTCCATATCCATTCTGTCACCAGATTTATAAATAGCTTTGATTACTATTTACTTCCATTCATTTGGGAAGCATCCAGTAAGCAAAGACAAATTGAAAATAGAAGTAAGTGGATAAGTAATATGTTCAGATATCTATTTTAAGAACCTGGTTTCAAGTTCACAGGCACTTGAACCAATTGTCATTTGTTTCAAGAGATTATAAACGCAATGTGGTTCAACAGCTGAAAAATTAAAAGAACCAGGTTCAAAAGTATCAGAGGACTGTCCATCTATACGCAGACCCTGTTTAGAAGCCTGTGTATATTTGGACAAATCAAAAAATGTATCCAAAAAAGACTCACAGATTACCTGAGCATCAGTGATCACATGGCCATCCTTAATAAAAGCTTCAGTAGTTTCTTTCCTAGATGGATTGATTAAAGTGTTTACTGAAGACCAAAACCTTTTTGGGTTATTTAAACTAGAAGTTTGTAAATTCTGAAAATAACTAGATTTACTTTGTCTAACTTTTATTTTACATTCATTTCTAAGCTTCCTATTGCTATTAAAATCACTCACTGATTTATTTACCTTATAAAACTTCCAAGCAGCATCTTTCAATTTCATTAAGTGCAGCAAGGGGGTAGTAATCCATTTATTTAAGGAACCTCTAACTCTCCTAACCACTGTGGGAAAATGTTTATTTTGTAACTCCAAAAGAGTGGATGTAAAATAATCAATGGCAATATTCACATCAGGAATTGCATCCAAAAAAGTCCAATCAAGCTTCTGTAGGTCAGCAAGAAGATCTCCACTCACCTCATTAACAAACCTATGTTATGAAATGAACCTAGGAAGCAGTTTGGGCTTTGTGGATCTCCATAAGCAATAAGTGGCCAAATGGTCACTCATTACATCATTAAGTACATCAACACTAGAAATATTTACCTGTTTATTAACAAGGACCCAATCTAAAATTGTATGTTTCTGACTACGCATATTCATACGGGTAAATGAGTTAATGAGCTGAGACAAACCAGCATTGGCCAATAATGTCTCTATAGAAGGATTGTTAATAGGGTCCCAATGAATATTATAATCTCCAGTAATCAAAAGATCACTGCCTGATTAAATAGTTGTTACAAACTTTAAAATATCATCTAACCCTTTTTTAGCAGATTTTGGGGGATTATAAATTGTACAATATCTTAATTTTTGGCAGCCACCCAGTTTCAATTCTAACAGGAGCCATTCAAATTCAGAGGTATGTTTGAATCCAGGAGAAATCTCAACTACATCCAATTCTGATTTATAGTATACCATTATACCCCCTCCATTCTTTTTTCCATTCCTGTCTTTACATATTAATTTATAACTTTCAAGGGCAATACGGTTATCTAATACTGAAGGTTTCAGCCAAGTTTCAGTTACTCTGAATATATTTGGGTCATAATTAATGATCCAGGCCTCAATTTCAGCTTGTTTGGACATAAAACTTCTGACATTAAGATGAACTATTCTTAAACCTTTAGTTTGCCAAAAATTGTCATATAATACAGTAACAGGAATTAAAGACCCCGGATTTGTTTCCACATCACCAGATAGAAGTAAAGTACACCACGTGATACCAACCAACCAACAGGGAAACAAAAAGAAGCTTTGTTCTAGATTTTACGAAAGAAAATGCCCCCATCTCATATATGTTCCTTTTGTTAAAACAGCCTAAATCCCTAACATTTAAGAAAAAACAGTAGGTGGAGGCCTTTAAAGAATTTGAAAATGTAAAATCAGTAAATGATTGAGCTTGAACATTTGATGGTGTAATGGGATCAATGATATACATTAAACCTCGATCAAACAGAATTAACTCCATACAACAACACATCATTGATATCTTTAGGCCCCACATACTGTATTAACTAACTAATCAATAAATAAATATCTTATCTCTCTTTCTAGTTGCACCTATATTGCAAGTTACATATACTATCCAATTTACAGTAATAGTGCGTAAATTACATGCAGTCTCCCCACAGTCTCCCTCTGTTGACTCCCGACAGTGACTCCACCACTTCTGCGTACTCCACTCATGCATACAGCTGCTCCGCGGATAGCCGCTGATGATGTAACAAAATTATTAAGAGTCTATTAAGAGTCTCTGCCCTTCCAATCAGCTGTTTTGCCGCAAGGTCCCGCCCAGTAGCCCCCTCGCTTACCAAAACCAGGAACGAGAATTTTAACAGCCCAAGCGGCCACACTGTTTCCCGAGAAATCAGGGCACAGAAGTCTTAAAGTGCATTGATGTATTAGGAGACACTGCAAATTAACAGCAGGCACGAGTTAAGCAGAGAGAGCAGCGTCTTGTAGTTGGAAACAGCAATGCCTTTAGATGTAATTCAGGCAGTGTAGAACCAGGTGCTTTTAAAGGTGCAGTCTCCGCCCCTCCAATCAGCAGTTTTGCCGCAAGGTCCTGCCCGGTAGCCCCTTCGCTCACCGAAACCGGGAACGAGAATTTTAACAGTCCAAGCGGCCACACTGTTTCCCAAGAAATCAGGGCACAGAAGTCTGGAAGTGCATTGATGTATTAGGAGACTCTGCAAATTAACAGCAGGTATGAGTTAAGCATAGAGAGCAGTGTCTTGTAGTTGGAAACAGCAACGCCTTTAGATGTGACTAGGTGACTTCAATCTCAAGTAACTCTCCTCCTCCATTTGCAAATTATGCCAAACTTAAAGTACCTCCAGTTTGCTCAGTTAATAACTGATCTCATTCAGCTCACTTACAAATCCTTCAACCACTCCCGCCTGGAATGGGTCCTCTCCTTGCAGCCCATTGCATAGTGGATGCTGGTACCCTCCCCAATGCCCTCTGTAACCACCATTTGATCTACTGCATGAAAAAGATACATCATCCTTAATTTCTCCCCAAATTCATACAGATCTGATCTCTGGACCTGTACTTTCTTCATGCTGACCTTGGGGGACTACCGATTGGTCACCCATTAATGCTGCTAGTAACATCAACTCAGCCCTCAAATTCTTTAACTCCAAGTTCCTGTCTGTCTGGGATCACCATCAATCCTTGAAAAAGACTAGGGTCCAAGGTTTTCACTTAGCCTGGATCTCAGCTGACTTAATGCCCTGTCATCAAGCACATGACCTTGCCTGGTGTACTTACAAGTCTACTCAGTGGTGTAGATTATGGGGGGGGGCAGGTTGCCCCCACTGAGCAAAGAGACCAGGATGTTTTGACTGCCGAGGTTTTTCTTTTTTTGCTCCTTCGGACTGGGACCTGTGGGGAGTGGGGACCAACACATGAGTTTGGGGGGAGGAGAAGGAGGATTTGCTGCACCTTGCATTTTTTTAATTTTTAATATTGTCCCAAACAGGATGAATCTGATTGGCTGCAAGCCTGCAGCAATAACCATGATGATGATTTGAAGACATGAACGTTCATTTTGTAGCCAGATGCAGTGTAGCCATACTCACATGCACCACCACTAGCTAAAACGACGTTCTTCGTCGTCTACTCTGCTGCTCCATCTTTGTTTTCTAGGAATGGAGTGGAGGGTCCACACACATCACACAGACAGAGAGTCGTGTTGGTGGTACACACGGGACAGGGACTGGGACTGGGACCAGGACTGGATGGATGGACTCAGAGATCCAGCTGCCAGAGCCTCCTGAAAAGAAAAATAAATAAAATTAATTCACTGCCTGGGCCGCCGCCATGCCTTTAAAGGTATGTAAAGTAATGTTTCAAAAAAAAAAGAAAAGGAAAACAAGCCTGTGCTGAAGCCAAGTGATTTGAAGCCTTAGGCGTACAGTAGTCCTCTTTTAAATCTTTTTACCATGTTAACGTTTAAAACGTTAATGTGGTACAGACACCCCTGTGAGCCCCAAGATAATTCTGGGATCCATCATCCAGCTATGAGCTATGTTATTACTATTCTAGGCCTTGGTTTTCGTGGTTATGGATGGGACTCTAGCTCAGTGGAATCCAGAGAACTGTCTGCAGATTAAGATGGCATGGCAAAAGTAACTGATTGGAAAAGATGACCTGACCCACATGTAGAAAGTGGAAACCAATGTATTTATGTTATACAGACTTTTTTTAGTTCTTATGTTTTGTACTTAAGTAAAGTTAAATGATTGCGTCTGCCCCCAACTTCATTCTGGAAGCCAGACTATATAGCCATTTGTTTCTTTCAATTCTAATGTGGCAGCAGATTAACTCCTTTCAGAGAAGCACCACTAATCTCCCCCTGGCCTCTGGTGGTTTGAATAGGATCATCATCAACCCTGTTGGCTTCTGTAATTGTGTATTTTTTAGTAACCTTAGCTTTAACTATTTTTAGACACTACTAGTAAGATCTGGCCCCTTGGCTCCAGATTCTGTAGATGAACACAACCACTTTTAGAGGAATAAGAAAGAGGGTGTTTTGACTCCAAATCTAGGAGGCTCAATCCAGCTATATGCTATCTGGAAAGTTTTTTTGATACTGTCAAGCAGTGGAAACATACTGTCCAGCAATTTATGTCTGGGTCACAGAAGTCAATCTATCAATCTCCTGACTACAAAATGTGGGGCTCCGGCTGAATTTAAGTCTTCAGAACAAATAGAAGCAATGTCTCATCTATTCTTTGGTTGCCCATACAGCCAAGATTTTTGGGGAGTTTCATGGCAAGGACTTGGAAGGACCTTCTATTTAGGACCCCCTTTCCAATATGGGATAGGGCTCTGCCCAGTTCCAAATGATAACTCACTGTAAGTAAGCTGTGGTCAGTCTCAGCCCCTCATCTTGCTGCCAGCAGCTTTTAAGTTGGACTCTGGAGCAAGTAAAAGAATTTAAGTACCAGGGTATTGGTGTATTTTTCCATGGAAAAGCTAGCACCAACATAGCAAGGTACAGAACTGTTTGTTTATTTACTGTTTGTCTCTGAGCCTGTCAGCCAGTCAAGGAGTGACAAGAAGTAGTACTAGTAGGTTGCTGGCATGCATATGACTTCAGATTTTTTGTATTGGTGTTGATAGTGTTTATTTTTTGCACTCTTGTACTGTCTTCTGCATCTCTCACAAGCAGGGCAAACCTAGACATGAGCAGTTATCAGCCCACTATGTCTTTCCTGGTGAAACTTTTGAAATAAATACAGTAAATAGGCTGTAATAGGTACCAATGTTTGACAACTGGTATGGTAGATGCATTGGCTAGATGTTCTTATGAATGCAGTGAAGCCCACTTAGAAGTACTGTACTCCTGACATACACAGTACTGTAGGAACATCTTGCTTATAAAATGTCTTAAAAATCCCATTGAGTTTCCATTTATAACCATTTTATTTTGCCCTGATATAAGAACATATTTTCCTAATGTAAGAACATCCCACTTTTATTCATGACTTTGTAGCTGAATATTTAGAAATTTTCCTTTATTAGAAGTAAGAGTAACTACATTATTCTTACTTAAATAAAAAAAGTTGTTTAGAACATAGAAACATAGACTTTGATGGTAGATAAGGACCGCTTGGCCCACCCAGTCTGTCCATTTTCCTACCTATTGGATAAGCTGCAGATCCTTGTTAAACAACAGCCTACTTCTTCTTAAACCCCACCAAAATTGCTTTATGTCTATCCCATGCATTCTTGAATTCCTCCAGTTTTTGACCCCACAACCTCCTCAGGAAGGCTGTTCCATGACTCCACCACCCTCTTTGTGAAAAAATATTTCCTCACGTTGCCCCTGAGCTGTCCCCCTTCTATCTTCAAATTGTGCCTCCTTGTTCTTGCACATCTCTTTTTTTGAAAGATACTACCCTCTTGGACTTTGCTGATTCCCTTGAGGTACTTGAAAGTTTCTATCATGTCCCCCCTCTCCCTCCTTTCCTCAAGAGTATACATATTAAGCTCCTTTAGTCTGTCTTCGTATGGCTTCTGGTGCAGACCCTGCACCATTTTAGTTGCCCTCTTCTGGACTGCTCTGGGGTTTAGACACTGTTATACTATAAATATAGTAGGTTACTAAGAAAAACACAGCTGGACCAAGTTCCATTATATGCAAACTAATGATTTAATGTGTATTTTTCTCAGTTTTGAATGAAGCTCTCTTATAAGAACATCCCTGATATCAGAACATTTTTGTTTGGCCGCAAATTCTCAAGTCTGAAAATTCATTCAGTTATCTCCAGAGAGGCAGTCAGAAAATATCACTGTCCTGTGAGGGACTGAACACCTGCAAGAGGCAGGGAGCAGAATATAGCTTTAACATTAGGGGCAGGCCTAAAATGGAGCTTATTGCAGCTTGAGGGGGAAATCACAACATACATTGGGGCTTAGGGCTCACTGCTCATTGTGTGAGATACTACTGTCTCTCTGTGTCTCTCAGTAGGCTGGGGTGTGGATCTGTCAGTGAAGTCCTGGTATGTACTGTGGCCTGGTGTTGTAGCTCTTTCTCCTTGTTACCTACTGTTCCTTACATGTCATGCAGAATTCTGGCATATGTGGGCACCATACATTTCTGTCTCATGGAAATCTAAGTATTAGTAGCTTTTTAATGTCACCATAGTGATTAGCATCTGGCAGTAGCTACGTTTTCTCATGAGTTGTATTGGGTGCATCACTGACTGCTGCACGTGGAATATATGAGGAAAAAACAGGAGGAGAAGCCAATGGTTGCAGAGAAGGCTGAAAAGGAGTAGATAATGATTTCACCATGCCAATTACACTTTTTTAAATTCTAATTTTTTAAAGAAAATAAAAAGCTAGTTATTTTGATACGAATATTGATTGTTTGTAAGAAGTCAAAGAAGGCTTTGGAAGCAGATAAATAGTGTCAAAATGACTCTCAAATGCACCAGAATGCATCTAAAACCTGATAGCTTCTGGGGGCCTAGGTGCCCCCCCCAGATCCCCAGACTATTGATTTGGTATTTACTAGGAAAAGCAGGACTTTTGCAAGTCTTTGCCCCCTTCCCAAAAAAAGCTAGCTATGCCCCAGAGTCCACTAGTTCTCCAGTTGACCTTTCTAGATATAGGGCCCTTTGCAACACCAGTACCAGAGCTACTAGGCTTGCAAAGGCTTATTAGTCTGCATCTACACTCCAGAACAACCTTAATCACCCCTCTCAGCTCTGGAATGTTATTCTCACCCTTTTCTCCCCCAATGCAGCCCCCACCTCCCATCCACAAGGTGGGCAACACCCATCTCTGACCCTGTCATTGTTGCCTCAACTTTTAACTCCTTTTTTACCTCCTGTGCCCCTTACCTCATTTCTTTAACATCCTCCTCCACACCCTCTCTCCTTCCCTTCCCACCTCAAACCCCACTCTGTTCCCCACCCTCATCTTCTCCCCAACACACGATCTGCAGCCCTCAAAGACCTCTTAGCTCTAAACCTTTACAAAGGTGGAGGCCCTTATGGTCTTGACACTGAACTCCTGTCTCTCTCTCTCTCTCTGCTCCTGCCATTACTCTTCATGTCACCTACCTTTTAAACCTTTCCTTTACTCTTGCCTCAGTCCCTGACACATTGAATCAGGCTTTGGTCACCCCACTTCCCAAAGGGGGTGACCCCTCCTCCCCTGTTAACCACCTCCTTATCTCCCTCCCCCCTACTCTGGGTAAACTCCAGAAACACCTTGTCCTCTCCCAACTCTCCCCTTTTCTTGATACCTCCCTGTTTCTTTACCCCTACAATCTGGTATTAGAAAGTCCTTCACTATCTCCACCTCCCCAACCCCTACACCTCATATCTGGTATGGATCAGGGCTTGATCAACCCAGCCCAACTCAGTTGCCCATACTCTCCCTCTTAACATGCAATAGGCAGTGGGGTTCTCTGTTTACTCAGTTGAGTGGTTCTGCTCCTCCCTTTAGGGCAGGTCTCTGGCTATCTGTATTGGCGATTCCTTCCCTTCCCTATCTGTTCTGGTGTATCCCAAGGATCCATCCTTGACCCAATGCTATTATCCATATTCCTGGATGACATTCCATCTGCCTGTTCCTCTATGTCAATTCACATTTATGCAGATGACATGGTCCTCTATACCTCTGGATCCTTTGCCTTTGACCTCATGGCCTGGCTCCAACTGGACTTTACCAACATCCAGCACTGGTTCCATACTACTCAACTGTCCCTCAATGCCAAGAAAATAGTCCCTATGACTTTCAGTACACAGCAGAGACTAGCTAGGCTAACCCCCGCCCTCTCCATTTTCCATACCCTTGATGGTGTTGCAATTGAGGATGTTTCCTCACTGAAATATGTTTGGGTATGGCCGAATCATCACCTCAGTTTCTCTATTCATGTAGATGCCATCCACGAAAAACTTCCCAACAAAAGGGGTGTGCTTTACAGAAATAAAGTGACTACCCCTTGTCCTGCCTGCTGAGAGATCATCTTGAAGATGATTCTCCCTATTTTTGACTATGGTGTCATTGTTTACAGTGCTCCTCCAATTCCACTCCAGCCAGATTGAACCCATTATTTCACTCTTTCTGCATGCTTAGCTCTTGATTGGCCCCCTAGAATCCATCACTTCTTCCTTTACTCCTCCCTTCCTTGATTCTAGCTGCCTCACTCTTTATGCTACTTTCATCTCTGAATTCTGCCTTTGACCACTTCCCCTTACCTCTCCTCCCCCTCAATTCCCCCATTTACCTTTTAACTTCTACTCCTTTCACAGCTCTGGCTTTCACTGTCTTGCAGTCCCTTCCATAAAATCCTCTGGTAGCCAAGCCATCCTTTCGTTTTGCTTCCCCCAACTATGGGTCTCTCTTCTCATTACTATTCATACTTTTCCTTCCTTCTTGCCACTCTCTCAAACCCCTTCTCTGTGAATTCACTACTCACTCCTGTAGTTATCAATCATTGTCCATCAACTTGCTGACTCATTTTGGTCACAGCAACTATGGGGCTGCAATAAGAGTGACAGTGAAAGGGGGCACACTTGATTTTAGATCGCCCATTACTCTTGTTGCCTTTTGTGCCCATAACATTTCTACCCCCTCCAGGGCATGCCCAAACCTAGGGGGGTTATATTTAGTTGGGGAGATGTGACCATTTCCAAGGAGAGTGCTTTGGCACTGCAAATCTTGGGAGATGAACTCCCTGGTGCTGTAATGCCTGGTGGCACTTTGCCTGTGCTGTAATCAACGTTGGCAAAATGTATGCTGCTGCAGCATGGGTGAACCATTATCTATGATCCTGTGCTGTAATCAGCATTGGCAAAATGTATGCTGCTGCAGCAAGGGTGAACCATTATCTATGATCTTGTGCTGTAATCAGCGTATGCAAAATGTATGCTGCTGCAGCATGGGTGAACCATTATCTATGATTCTGTGCTGTAATCAGCGTTGGCAAAATGTATGCTGCTGCAGCAAGGGTGAACCATTATCTATGATCCTGTGCTTTAGTTTGCCACTCTACATTTCCCACCGCCCCACTGTCCCTGTCCTAATTCATTTCCCCTCTCACCCAAGTTTCCTCCATCCTTCCTTGCTATATTAAGCCCCACATGGGCATCATTCACCCTTCAGACTGCTGCCAGCTGCACCTTAATGCCATACCTAGCAGTGTCTTGTTCATACTTCAGTTGTGTTCCAATATGCATCTATATTACGTGTTGCTCTTCAGATGCTCTACTAGCTCAACTTATTCATATTGTTGCTACTTAATAGTTGAATTTGTATTTTTGATTTGTGTAACCCACTGTTGTACTTACTGCTGTATTCTCCTAATTCTCCTTCCTCCAGCCTAGAATGCATTTGGAAATGAGCAATTTTAGCTCAGTGTGTCTTTTCCTTGCAAATCTTTTGAAATTAATAAATAAACCAGTAATACATAAACGTGAAGAGATAACATTCCATCCTTGTAGTTTACATGAGAAATACCTCAAGCAATAAATCTCAGGAAGTGACATTATAAGTTAAGCAATTATTTTCTGGATTTGTTGCCAAGGACATGCAGTCATTTTCTTTAATGATAAAAAAAAGATATATGGCAGTTTTAAAATGCATTTATCCATGCTACAGTATGTCAACTTGACATTATTACTGCAACGTGGTGATCCTTTGAATTTATGAGTCAATTTAAGACAACATAAAAATGACTTTTAAATAAGCAGAATGATTTACTGTTCCCCTCACAAGGTATAGACTACTAAATATGTGTGTGCATCAGTGCACAGTGAGTGTCATATGATTTATCTTCAATGAATACCACATATTTTAACATAAAGGAAGTACTCTTTGTGTCTGCTTGTTTAACAAGTAACGAAATGGTGACAGTATTCTAGCAGACTAATTAAATGCCTGTAAAAACTGCACTGATTGATTGGCTAGCAAGCATTCCAAGTAGCCCAGGTACCCCAACTTGACCAAACAGATTGGATCTTGTTAGTCCCATGTCAGACCTAAATATTAAAATGTAAGAAATATGAAAATAGTTGCAATCAATTCAAAATAAACTAATAGAAAATTTCACACATGACTCCCTGAACCTGGGAAAACACATATTCCTCCCAAAATGTAAACTCCTCACCCCCTAACTGATATGTTCTGCATCATGTAATTGATACGGCAGCTCTCCTAAAATGTGTTACTCTTTTCCTTTTGAAAATGTCAATCAAGAAGATTTAGGAATTTGTTGAGGAACTGCTTTTTAAGAAATGACCCACTAACTGCTAAAAAAGATACTTTCCAAAGGATTTTGTTTATTTATTTCAAGTATTTGTGTAATGGGGTCATCATGCAGATGTTACATGTGTTACTTTCTCAGTTATTACCCCTGCCTTGGGGGCCAAACAAGGTTTAGGAGCCTGGACTTGTTAAACTCCTCGTGTGGGGAGTTTGGTTCTGAAGGGGAACAAGGGGAATAGCATGTGTCTCCTCATAGAAAAAGATATAGTGGGCCTATTAATGAGTAGAATACTGTCCCCTTGGATGCAATACCAACTCACCTTCCCAGTAGTTATCAGACACCACCCTAAAACTCACTAGCATCAATACCTACTCTTTCATTGAAATTTCAAACAGTTTTGTACCAATTAAGGTAGCTTGCTAATTATATGCTCACTCACCAAATTTTAGAAACTAACAACAGGACTTTCTAAGTCAGCAACATAGGTCCTCTAAAGAGAACAGGAATTAGACACATGGGTTTAGCAATGATTTTGGGCAATAGCAACACAATTACTACATTCAATATATTTAAAGGGTGTCACCCCAAGCTATATAATCTCAGATGTACAGGTCTCCCAACACCCTCAAACACAAGATTTCACCCAAGATCTACTGTATGGCAAGACTTCACAATATCCTCAGCAGCAGATCCCCACAGTTTCAAATAACTTTCAAAGCAATAATTTTCTTTAACTGCTGTTTAGTCCTAACTATTTAGCACCCAGGTAACTTAAATACTGTTGCATGCCTCATGGCTGATGTGGTGGTGCCCAAGATCTTGTGTATGGGCACGTACAGATATGCAGTCTTGATTTACCCCACCTGACTGATTTTTGGTTACCACTTTTTCACCTATACCAGAACAAATTTTAATCCAGCAAGGAATCCAGCACAAAAATTGAAATCCAGCTATGGAATTCTACATCTGCAGTGGTTTCTGGCTGGCTATCCAGTATTCACCTGTCCTGTACCAAGTTGGAAAGTATCCTCAGACACTTCTGGATGGGTTATGTTAAAACAGTCAGTAGGTGAAGGTTATAGCCCCAGGGCTAGGCCTGATCACTGCACCATAGGTCTGTTTTCATCTCAGTCAATGCATGGCAGTATGGACAGTTCAGAAGGATCGAGACCGATGAGCTATCCCAGCTCACCTCGATGGGTACCAACTTGATTAAGGGTATAAGTACTCTGGTGCCAGCCTCCTGACCACCTCCTCCGTTGGCACACCAGGCAGAGTAGAACAGATTGTTCTCACCTCTGTTTTGAGCAATCTGCAGAGGGATTCAGCAGATTCATTCTTTTACAGCTGTGCAGGCTTCATAGCACTCTTCTCTCAGCTCAGATTGAACCTCCAGCAGCTAGACTCGTCTACAACAGGATCTCTGGTACTAATGCCTAGGCCCTCAGCTTTCCTCCATATCATCTCTTGCCTCCTCCAACCACTCAAGAAACACTGCGCTGAACTCCTCCTAAGCTGCAGGAAGGGTCTGCCTCAGCACACTCCCTGGTCTGTCTCTTGTTTGATGTCAGGCTTGTCATTCACACTCTGGCTCCCTCATTGGCTGGAAAAGAGCATGAAGCATTCTATTGCAGTTCCTCCAAAATGCCCAGGTCTTTACCAGGATCTCTTGCATTTTGGTTGGTGGAAAGTGGGGGTCAAGGGTCAACAAGATAGGGAGGTCAATCTGGTTACATTCTGTTCCATACCTGGCTGCTGTTCACACTTAAGTCTCGAGCTGCTTGCTGCTTATTTTTCTTAAATCACTTACTCTGACTGAGATTACAATCCCGTTTACCATGATGATGATGTCAGTGAATCATACGGGGGCACCCCTTTTGTCAGTGGTATACAGTGAAAGAACAACACGGCAAATAACGGATCCTGTTCTTCTTGCCTCCAATATCAGTTCCAACTGGAAGATGAAGGCATCACAGGTGGAGCCTCCTCAAGCCTCCAGATGCTCAAATGGTATGCCCCACCATTTTGAGGGTTACACTTGCTACACTTTTTTTTCATTGTTTACATAGTATGGTTCACTAGGCAAGTACAACCCAGGAGAGTACTAAGGGGGTAAAGAATCAACTGCATAGAAAATTAGGAGCTAGTGGACCTGGCGAGCAATGCAAAATTATTAGCGTCCACAGAGCTAAACACAAGAAGCAGGTCACAATACAGTTATTTACAAAAAAGAATAAGGCAGTCACCACAACACAGTACAATATGCATACAAATGGCAAATATCCCAGAGGGAGAGTTTACCTGCTGAACAACAAAGTGAAGTGAACACACAGTTCAAATATACAATTATAAACAATCTTTCACAGAAGAACAGTCCTCAGACATAAACCACATTCACTAAAGAAATTAAAGGAAACAATCGTACATTACTTATTATTTTGTTACTTAGTTGTTGTTTACTGGGTATGTGTAGTAGACAATGAATGTTTATTTTCAGGCATGACAAGTAAGAGTAGAATGACAGAACAGATACAGTAATAGGATTTCCTCAACACAGTACATATTAAGGCACAAATTAGAAGAAAGGATGAAAAGATGCTTTGCCTGCTAAGTGCATCTTCCAAATATCACCACGGATAGCCATTTGTTCTGGGAAACAACCTAATCCTGTTTAAATTCTTTGATATTATGATTTTTATGATTATTCCACCACTGGACTATGGTGATATTGTGTATAGGAGTTAAAAGAAAACTCAGTTGAAGGAACTTGACATCATTTTGTACAATGGATTGGCTTGTCTCATTCTCAGTGCTTTGCATAATACACATCTCTACAATAAACTGTACATCATGGGTGGGATATTCAGAAATGCACCAAAGGCATGTGCAACCCCAGTGCAGCGCAAGTCAACTGCGCAAAGGTGCAGTGACTGCAATATTCAACGGTTGCACACTGCAACATGTGCACAGCGTAACATGGCTGAATATTGCAGGCACTGCGCCATGGCACAGTGAGAGGTGTGCCAGGAAGCAACCTGAAATGTTCCATAGCGCAACCAGGGATGCGCAAGGGGCAGAGGAAGATGCACCAAGGCACAGCAGGAACAGCCACAGGCACAGCAGGGAGACAGGCAAGGGGAAAGAGGGGGAACAGTGCAGCAGGGTGGACACACCAGGCCAGGAACACTGGCAGGGACACAGCCAGCACACAGGACACCACTGCATATGGAGTGCAAGCATGCAGTGGTACTCCCCCAGAGGACACAGGGCACAGGTAGCACTGACGTACAGGAGCGGAAACCCTAGACCACCACACACTGGTGGGCACATGGCCACCTGGCCAATGACAAGCCACACCCTAACACATGGCACACACACACACACACACACACACACACACACACACCACACATCCCAAACTGCCATCCCAGGGCCATGCCACAGCAGAGCCACTGACCAAGGGGCATGCCAACACCATGCACACACCTCCCAACAACACAGGTGTACCACAAGGCCACCCACCACTTGACTGCATCATGGACCCTCTCGCCAGCTGCAAAGCAGACACAGACACAGAAGGGTAAACAGGTATAAAATATATTGGAAGAAAGCAACACAGCTAAACAAAACACAGGTAACAAAAGGGAGGGTAGGCGGAGGTGAGAAGGGGCAGGGGACAGGGTCTGTACAAGTGGAAGGGGGAAGGAGGGGGAAGGGAGGACTGAGGTGGGATGGTGGCTGATGATCCTCAAGGCTGGTCATGGGCTGCTGGTGCCTGGCACCTCCCCCTGCGCTGGTTCTGGAGCACGAACTTCCTGGTCTGCCCCACAATCTCCAAGGTGTGGGGTGTGATGAGGAGGATCTCACGCAGTAGGTGCATATAGACTGGAGGCAGAATCCCTTTGGACACCTATGGCAGAGGAAGGGACAGGTGATCAGTGCATGTCCAAAGCACCCCAGACCCCCCCATGCTCAGGAGACAGTGGGTGCACATGACCCTGGAGTTGCACTCCAGCTACCCACAGTGGGCAGGCCTACACCTGCTGCCAACCCGGCAAGCCACAGTGGTACACAGTGTTGGAATCCAATGCCCAAGGGCCACCTGAACAGAACTGTGGCAGACAGGTGGCATGGTGCTACAGTGGAACTGCAGAGACACAAGTAGTGGCCGGATGCACACCCAGCCCACCAACAGCTGCCACACATGTGCAGTGGCTGCCCTGCGATGCCACGCACACTGCACCATGTGCCATCCACAGCTGCCATGGCACAAGGCACAAGGGACCATGGCCCTCTCCCCCCTGCTGCCCACCCTGCACAACAATGTGAGACTTCACAGTGCCTACCTGCTTCCCATGGTGCTCTGCGAGATGGTCCTGGTACTGCATTCCCAGCTGGGCCTCCTCCCACTGCCAATGGACCGCTAGGTGCTCCAGCTGCCCTGGCTCTCCTCCGGTCCTCAGGTCCTAGGACAGGCACACATCAGAACACAGCCACAACATGGTCCCACTGCCCCCACCACCCATGCACAGAGTACACCCCTGTCCATCAAGACCACTGGGCATATGCGCAGCACATACAGTGACTGGCAACGCCATGCCACAGGGCACGCTACAACAGCTCCCCCCTGCATGGTGTGCAGCCCTGCCAGCCCCATGGAACAGTGGCCTTGCAAAAATGCAGTCACGGTGCACTCACCTGACTGTAGCATGGCCCCCTGCCAGACATGTGCCTGCAGCACCCTCAGCTGCTCCAGGTTCCTCTGGACCAGGTCCCCATACCAGTGGTGACACTGCTGCCTGGTAAGCAGCACACTGGTGGCCTGGACAAGGCCATTGACTATCTCCTGCCACACGTCGGTCCTTGGCCTCATGAGGGGCTGCTGGCCTAATAGGCCGGCAGCATAGGGCTCCACCTGGGCCACCAGGCTCATGAGCTCCACCTGGCTCCAGTTGTGGGTACAGGGCACTGCATGATGGGGCATGTTCATGCAGCACTGTAGAATGCCAAAATGGTGCCCGGTAATGCACATGCACAACATGCACAGGATGCGCAACTCACACAGAGATACGCTGTCTGCACCAATTGTAAATCTCCAGGGTTGCATGGCATGGGCATTGACACACCAGCATGTGGGGCAGAGGACACTGGGGGGCACAGGGCACAGCTGGGGTCAGGGGTCAGCATGCACAATGTGCATGGGAGCTCAATGGGACCCATGTTGCACAATGCGCAATAGTGCCATGAAGGTGACATGCCCATGAGACCAATGGTGCCTGAATGCCAGTGTCCCAATAGCGCCCAAGCACCATAGGCCCAATGGCACCCAAGCGCCGGTGCCCCAATGGCACCCGAACGCCATTGTCCAGATAGTGCCAAAGCGCCATAAGGCCAATGATGCTCGAGCACCATAGAGCCTATGGCGCTAGAGCATCATAGGGCCCACGTCGCATGGCCAAGATGGCCCCTATAGCACACCCAGCGCATGCCACACAATAGGTGGTGGCACATGCCCTTGCACATGTGCATTTGTGGGTATGCACTGTGCATGTCATGCCATTGCACAACGACATATGCCAGAGCAAGTCCATTGCACAATGCGCAACAGCGCAATATTCAGCTGACATATGCAAATCAGCTCATCTGCCTATCCAGGGTGCAATGGGGACATTTGCATGTCATTACGGTTGCGCATCAGCTCATTTGCATGTAATGCACTATAAAGGCACTGCACAACATCATAGGCCATGGAACGATATTGCAACCAACTGAGGTAGGTTGCTTCTGACAAGGGGAGGGCCGGTACAGGGTGCCAGATGGCTAGGGAGGCCCACTGTGGCCATTAACCACATGTCCATGTCCACAGGTAGCATCATATCCCAGCACGAGGAGGGTGAGGATCGTGGGCTAGGCCCAACTTTATGAAAGTGGAGGCAGATGCCCTGTTCAAGGCATACCTCGACAGGGAGCCTTTGCTGAGTGCCGCCACAGGCACATCCCAGGCCAGGGTCACAGCCTGGGAGGAGGTGGCGGAGGCCGTGAACCAGCAGGGCAGCTACCAGTGGTCTGCACAGGAGTGCAGGAAGAAGATGGGGAACAACAAGCATCGGATAAAGGAGAAGGTGGCGGCCATCAAGGCTGCATGGTCGACCACTGGTGGGGGCCAGGCTGCCGTGCCACAGCTCATGCCGCAGGAGGAGATGGTGGTGGCCACCATGCAGCACAGTGTGGTGGAAGGTGTGCCAGGCAGTGGCAGTGGAGGGAGCCCTTTGCTGCATGGTAGGTATGGCAGGCAGGCGGGGAGGGTGTGGTGGGACAGCAGCCCTAACGCATCTGTGTTCCCTTACAGCACCAGCCTGCCAGCATGCGGTGGCAGGGACACCTGCGGCTGTCATGGTGGCCCACTCAGCTCTGGAGGACCAGCCATCCACCTCCACGGGCATCCAGGTGTCCAATAGGTTGCAGAACACCACCGCCATCCAGACAGATGTCCCGAGCATGGTGGTGAACAAGGCCCTGGCTGTGTTCCAGCGAGATGCCAGCCACGGCTTGCTCTGTACAGAGACACAGATTGGGGCAGGGTCCAACACTGATGATGAACAGACCATTGTGCTGGACACCGGGAGGGCTTGTCAGAGGGGAGTCACCCATACCATATACCCTCACTGGCTGTGTGGCTGGTGGCCTGTTGGTGGTGGAACAGCTGCCCGCCACTGCCCCTGGACCTGCTATGTGTGAAGGCATAGTGGTGCAGGGTGGTGGTGCACCCGCCCAGGTAAAGGCTAGTGCATAGGGGCCAGAGGGGCGGAAGCAGCAGACAACTGGAGACGTGGGGGAGCCAGGTGCCGCATCTGCTGCCAGGGCACCTGACATTGCCCAACCCCATGAAGGCCACACTGTGCAGCACCCACCTCAGTGGGGGGCCATGCTGCATGGTCATACATCACTGGTGGGGTGGCACCATGCCCCTGCACCCCAGGGCGCTGATCCTTTGCCCGAGCACACCCAATTGCTGCAGGCCTTCGTGGAGCAACAGGTGGTGCTCATGGTTGGGGTGCGGGCACTCTGCACAGAGGTGCACCAGGCAGCTGAGCAGCATGAGGGGGTCACCAGGCAGGTTCTGGAGGCCAGTCAACACCTGTGGGAGGACATGACTGCAGCCCTGGACTGCATTGCCAGTGCAATAACAGTTGGCCTTGCCCCACTGGCTGCCACAGGGCATAGCCACCCACCACAGACACCGCGGGGTGCATTGTCCACCCCATGGCCAGGGCATCGGGTGACCCCATCTGTGTTGACACTGGGCCTGCAGTGGGCATTCCTAGCATGCCTGGAGTGGGCCTGTTTGGTGGCCTGCAGACCCCTGTGAGTGCCCAGTCAGAGTCCCGCAGTCCCACCCTTGGGGGACGGTCAGAGGCCCCCCTGTGGCCATTGCGCAGCCTGCGTTGGCTGGGTGGCCATGGCATGGCTGTCCCCGTGTCCATGGTGGCCATGTGTCTGCGCAGTAGACCTGATGTGCACACTTCCAGCCACTGCCCTGTGTGCACATGGGCATTGTGTGTGTGTGTGTGTGTGTGTGTGTGTGTGTGCATGGCACGGTCATGGAAGCCGTGTGGTGTGCCACACACAGCCCATGTGTGGCATGTGCATGATGATGCCTTCATAGCACAGGTTGCGTATGAGCACCGGTGCCCTGCATCTGATCCACGCCATGCGCTGGTGCCCAGTCGCGTGCATGCAAGTGCCACTGTGTGTGTGTGTGTATGTGTGTGTTGCTGTGCAGTGACGTGTGGTGTGGTGTTGTGTGCATCCATGTGGCACCACTCCTCAACTGTACTGTGCCTGTGTGTGCATGGCCCTGTTCATGGCCACACACGGCTGTGTGCCCTGCCACTGTTTCAGTTCTGTGCACGTGTGTCTGTTCACCTACCTGCATGCACTGTAGTGCTCCTGCACTATCGTGTCTTGCTGATGGCATGCCAGCCGCATGATCTGGGGATCCCTCCACTCAGGGGGGGACTGCCCACCACCTCCAGGCCCTTTCCTTGCGTCGTCCCCACTGCTGTTCCCCTCATCTGCCTCGACAGCTATTCCACGGTCAATGGCCATGTTGTGCAGCATGCAGCAGGCCAGGAATAGGCTGAAGACCTGTGAGGGGGTGTATTGTAGGGCACCACCAGACCTGTCCAGGCAATGGAACCATGCCTTCAGCATCTTAAACACAGGCTCAATGATGTTACACATGCTGGCATGTGCCTCATTGTACTGCTTTTCCGCTGGGGACAATGGGCACCAGTAGGGGGTGCACAGCCAGGGCCTGAGTGGGTAACCACTGTCACCTGTGTGTGGAGAGAGTGGGAGAGAGTGTGAATAGGTTAGCCTGGTGTCCCCTGTCACTGTGCCCCATGCCTCTCCCAGTAGCAGATGGTGGTTCCTCTGCCCTGTCTGCCCCCTTCCACACCCTGCTGTACCCCGCTGCCCATGGTCTCGCCATATTCACCCACTAGATGTCCAGTGGGGATGGCCCCACTCTCAAACCTGTGGCACAGTGCCAAGCTGTGCCAGATATAGACATCATGTGATCCCCCAGGGTGTGTGGCACAGACATTGGTTATGCGCCCCCTGGCATCACACACCACCTGGCAGTTGATGCTGGGGTATCCCTTTTTGTTGATGTAGGTTACCCCCTCTGTGTCAGGTGGCATGTGGATGTCCACATGGGTGCAGTCTATGGCCCCTAGCATGCCAGGCATATGTGCTACCTGGTGGAACTCCTGCATGGTTGCTGTATGCTCTGCCTGTGTGCTGGGGAAGTGGATGTGTTCCGCAGCATGTGGCTCTCTCTCCCTCCCTCTCTCTCTCTCTCTCTCCTTGTTCTTCTCCTCCTTTCCCTGTCTCCCTCTTCCTCCCACAGATGGCCTGTCTGTCACCCTCCGTCCTGCTTTCCTCTGGTGCAAGTGCTCTCCTCCTACTTGCTCCCTGTTTTTATAGGCTCAAGACTGCTCCATGCATCTGGCAGTTGCTTCTCATTTACGCCATTGCTCGGCAGTTGAATATCGTGCTGTGCCGCATATTCATGGGTCCGCCCCCTGCCCTTACACATGCATTCATTACTATTGCACATTGGCGCACTGCGACTTGTGCTGTGCAATTGCCCCCCACTGAATATTGCTCTTTGGTGCATCTCCGCAGTTGCACATGCACAACCCTGTTGTGCCTTGCGCAACTGCTTTGAATATCCAGGCCCATAACTTTAGTTGGGTGACACTGAAAGATTAAAATCATATGCATCTGTTGCAACATACTTTTCTTAAAGAGCCACTGACAACTCAATAAGAACTTTGAAACATAATATTTAGACACAAAGCAAGCTATAGTTCTCATTAGCTCTGTATTTCTTAGCCACATTGTTTATTGTTGGGATTAAAAGCATAAAAACAGATTGTTTCTTTAGGGTTCATCAGCTCCTATTATTGCCTCCCAACCTGATGTCATAATACTGTGCTTATGACATCACAGTTATTCCCATAGCAACAGACTGTTGTCCCAACATAGCATTATAATTTAAAGCAGGAAATAAGCTGTAGAGGCAGCTAAACCCTAAGGCACAAAAATCTGTTTTTTGTGGGGAGTGTGTCAGTTATAAATAACAGAGAGGAGAATTCTATAGAAGAAATATAAAATACAAGCTCAATTGCATCCAAATATTATGTTTTTCCAAGGTTTTCCATAGGTGTTTGCTGCTCTTTTAGCATCCCTCCTTTTCAACATTTCTTGAACAACAATGGGAGAAATTGAGCGAAGGAAGTGTAAGTTTTGAAATCCAGCAGATTTACAATGTATACCTTTTCACTGCAACAAATTAAGTCATACATAGAAAAGATGCTAAGAAAACAAAAGCCATATTGCCAAAGATGAAAAGGTCATGAGCATGGATAACTCTGGGTTCCACTACGTCATAGCGACAAGAAAACTGTGACTGTCATTAGGGTGCAAGCACAATTCAGACGGCCTTTGTGCTGCCTGACTTCCATTGTGCCCTTTTGCCCCAGGGCATGTTCTAGCTGTTTGCAGGGGGGGCTGTGTCCCCTGCACACCCCACTCACCACACTTTAATGTAATTAACTCCAGGTCAGAGGTGTATGTGGCAAGGGGTGCAGCACCCGGACAGCCCCATTCCTGCCGTGTGCAACAAAATCCAATTTGCCAGCATGACAGGTGAACTGGTTGAGGCACCCTAATTGCAGTGCCCTAATTGTGTTAGCCATATTTTTTATTTATTTATGACTTTGTTAACTGGGTAGGGTGCACTGGTCCTACAGACCATTTTCAGGCATGACCCAGGTTAAAAGGCATGAGCAGGATAAATAATTACAAATAGTAGATGATACAAATTGGTTACATCTATGTACATTCCATATGCCAATAGGCAGCCACAATAGTGTATAAAAGTACAATCCACAATTTCTGGGCAGGATGGCAGTAGCAAAACAAACAAATGACAGTGAGATAACATGTAACAGGTATGTATAAAAACAAGGCAGATAGAGGATAAAATAGCAGGTGAGATGGTAATAATTGCAGCAGTACAATAAGGATCTGGGCAGTGGTAACAGAGAACCAGATTCAGAACAAGTGTGAGAACATGTGCAAATTAGGCAGTAAAATAGGTAGAAAGAGGTTACAATGTATATCATTACCCCTCAAATCAAGTCCTTGCTACCTAAGGGCCAGAGCAAGAATCAGGGAAGGAGATTTGTGGATTGTGGCTATGGAAGGCTAGGAGGAAGGGCACATAACAGTATACCATAACTCTGCACAATAATAGGCAAACATTGCAGTAAGAAGTATCACCAGTCAGTGGTTGAAACAGTAATAATCTGTTACAAGTTATGTGTCAATGCATAATTCTTAAGATCAGCCTTGTAAAAGCAAACTGGAATAGATTGAGATAATGTTCTATTTAGGGCTGAGAATGTATTATTCCATCAGCAGGAACCTAGGTGGGCAGGGATACTTCTCTTTCTCTGGCATCGCAACTTGGGAACACTTTCTTATTAGATGGAGACTATGCCTAGTATTGTTTACCTCTATTAAATAATGGGCTATTTGAATAAGTCAATCACTTCAATAGGGTTCCATGTCAAAACACAGAAAATAAAATGACGATTGGAATAACAATGAATGAAAATAATTGGGAACCAAAACAGTGAGCATCAATAACAGTGACCACTGGCAACGATGAAAATCACAGTGAAACAATAGCCCCACCACAAAACACAACTGAAGTAAAAGAGAGGAACAGCACTTCAGGCGGCAGGAGGGGCAGATTTATGAAAGTGACTGGGGGATGCAGCTGGGGGAGTGGGACACAGTTGGGAGGGGCAGACTAAATATTCCCACTCAAAGCGGGGAACTTGGAGAGGAACAAACTCAGGAGGGGACGGATGAAATATTTCCATTTTGTGAGGGCAGAACTCGGGGAGGAGAACAAACGTGGGAGGGGACAGATTAAATATTCCCACTCCAGGGGGCAGAACTTGGGGAGGGGAACAAAGTCCGGAGGGAGGGAGGGAGGGGAGGGAGAAGTCACTGCAAAATAGACCAAAAAACAAAGGAAAATCAGACTTGCAAGGCAGACACAGCCAGATTCAACCCAATAATTAGACGGAGAAGAAACCACCAAAAATATTCCCTAACTAACCTCCACCCTGCTCTACCCCCTACACCACATCAAGTACATGGCCTCTGACCCACCCACAGAAACACACAGCTCTGACTAATAAGTTGAACCTCCCTACACATGTATTAACATTCAAATAACCATGCGTTAGTAACACCAGTTTGCTAACATTACACTTGCTCTTTTTCATCTGTCTTAATTCATTCTTTCAAATTGAATCGCTGCTTTCATGGGATACATTTCAACAGGGGTTCATAAAACAGCCTTGCTGTTATGAAAAAATTAAGCCACTATAAATGTATTTGACGTATGTCTTATGTGTGCAATGTGCTATTATTTTATTTGGTGATACATGCTTATGAACTGGCTATGTTATGTTTAAGTAACCGTTTTCTGTGTTCAGTAAAAGTCAAAATGCCATTGTAAATCAGATTCAGCTCTATGGAATAATTATTGAAACTAATATGGAATAAACATACTATAGAAAACGGGTTACAGAAATGCTGTCTTGTGATTGACTGATATCATTCTGCACCTATGCAACACACAATAGCTAACATGGCATGTTCACTTTCTGCTAATATGCTATACTGATCTAGGGAATTGGTCTAAAGGGCATATTTGCATTAAAAAGAGCTAGGGGAGTGTGGCTCTCCACAAGACATTTAAAATGTGAAAAGTCTAGCATACAGACAAGTAAAGCAATGTGCAAATTGAGCATTTTTGAGTCATAAATCAACCCAAAAACAATTTTGTTAGTGGTACCCTCAGAGGTACACCGTAGACTGCTAGCACTTAGGTATATGTTATACTAACATGTTGGGCTAAGGGCATCTACCGTACAAGAGTCAGGATATGAATGCATATTGTTGTAATACACTTTGCTTGCTAATACATATATTCTTCTATGTATTTTCTGTGTATTTCTTACTTACGATGCCAGGGCATCTGTGTCCTTGGAATAATTATGATATGTAAGTCGGCATTGCCACCTGTTGTGATTTGTACTACTACACTGAGTTATGTATGACTCTGTATAAGAACTCTTTTGTTCACAAACTGATGACTATACAGAACTGTATAATGTTATCTTGGACGGTGGAGACACCTCTAATTTAGCCAATAGGGTTCATCTCTGTAACTAGAAATGTTTCTAGCTTACAGTAACCATAGTAATTATCATAGGTATATAATGTAATACACTAGTCTTCTACCGTGGAGATCCCAGAAGACACAGAGAAACCTCGAGGTATAGGGAACGCTTAGCACTGGCTCCCAGTTTGTATTGGTAAGAACTGCTTAGGGCAACTGTGATTTATCCTTTTGGTAGTAATAATCTTGTTTACTACTCGTATGCAACGTGTCTGTGATTACTTGCATTCACAATATTGCCAAGAACCTGAAAGTGTGGTTTAGACCTCCTAACACTATCACTATGAATGCACGGAACAATGAGTTTCTATCAAAATGACTATTGGTGAACTTCTTATTCCGCCCATGTACTCTACAACACCAAGTTCATGAACTGCTACAATTTTTCTCTGTTATACCATAATCTACTACACTAGTCATTGGATTCTTCTTTTTTCAGACCGAAATAATGAACTCTTTATTTGTACCCATTTCCTTCCTTATCCTTAATTATCATTTTGATATTTAGTTTATCTATTTTATATTATTTTAGAATTTTCGGCAATAAAAGGCATGCTGAGCAGAAGCACATTTCAGGTGTTTCCTATTGTACAAATAAGCACAAGAAGTATAAGTGGCTTGCTGAGGGTCACACAATATACAAAAATAGTTGTGAGGTTCAACCTTAGGCCTACTAAGTTGTCAGGGTCGCAACTCTATGCTCTAACCACTATGTTACTCTGCATCAATTAATTTTCCAACACAACATATGTTAGGATGTTAAATAAGTAAGCAGTAGGACATGACAGGTTGTTGGTTGTTGAGCAAACAATTGATGCCTCAGGGGAATTGTGAGGTACAAACTTACAGACGAAGTGCCTTTATCCCCAAAAGTGTGGTTGTGTCACATTATACAATGGCAGGAACATTTCCTAGGCACTGATTGGTCAGTGTGTCCCTGGAACAGTGAGGTTATCTGAGCACAACCTCACTGTATGATCTCCAGGTGCACACATGACCACAGCACATAAACTTGGAATCACTCCCCCCCCCAAAACACACACACAAAAGCCATCCTTAAGCTCACAAAAGAGCTCTGAGATGCCTGTAAAACACTTCAGCCGCCCCCACTAAAGATGTTACCATGCCGATCGTTTCCTTTCCTCACTCCTACTATGCCTATTTAAAAAAACATAAAGACACAACTGTACTTAGAAAAGGTACACAAATCCATAAACAGTGGCTTTTCAGTACCTGGAACTTTCAGAACTACAGCTGTTGTACCTCACATGGACAACTGTGTGGTGCTCATTCACCCATGAACACCTGTGCTGCAAACATTTAAAAAAAAACACAACTTGTAAGTAAAAGCAAAGGAAAACAAAGCCATACCTCAAATCAGCTTAGGCTTTGTCCCCCATAACAGCACAACAACAACGCCACTGTCAGATCAAGTCAGCACCACACTCACTGGCTCACACAATAGCCATGGTAGCTCCAGTCTCTGATCTGCTTCACAACTGCACTCCTTCATTAAAAATTAAGGGCCATATTTTAAATGCAACCACAAAAGCAAGAACAGCAAAATGACCAAAAAAAACAAAAAAAAAACCAGGGCCAGCATGTCCTATGCCAATGTTACACAGAGTCACACCTGTGTGTGGTCAGAGCAGGAAAGTTACACTGAGGAAAACACAATGCAGTACATACTCTCAGCGCCATCTGCAGGCCAAGGCAGGAACTATGAACTTTTTTAAAAAACATATACCTCCACACATGAAAAATGAAAAAAGAAAAGGCAAAAACATACTTTTTTTTCTGTTTTCTTCTTTTTTTACAAAACAAGCCTTTGTATAATAGCAATAATGCACTCCAGGGTGTGGGTTGTGCTGGTATAACCTCATGCCTCGGTTGTTGAAAGCCACCCGAGATGTGAGGTTATCCCAGCACAACTCACACCCTGTCGTGCATTATTGCTTAAATAACTAACATCATGGAGTGTCTTATTGTGCTTATGTTTAAGAAAACTGGAGGGATCTGTGGCACTGACTAGTAAGGTGCCTGCTCAGAATGTTGGCAACCCTGGTTCATGTGCTTCACCCAGAATAACTGGAGAAGAGATCAGTGGAGATGGTGAGAAACATAGAAACTGATGAGAGATAAGGGCTGCTTGACCCATTCAGACTGTCCTTTTTCATGGTCCTGCTTTTGCTGCAGACCCTACTAGGTCTACTGCGCTTTCTCTTCCACACCTTTCCTATCCTTTTTGATTCCCTTGTACCCGTCCAAGGTTTTTTTGAATCTCACCATGGTTTTCACCCTCACTAACTCCACAGGAAGACTGTTCAAGGCATCCACCACCCTTTCTGTAAAGAAGTATTTCCTCACATCTCTCCTGAACCTATCCCCCTCCAGCTTCATATTATGACCCCTTGTTCTAGTGCACCCTTTCCCGAAAAAATATCTCCCACCTGTACCTTATTCATCCTCACAAAGTATTTAAAGGTCTTTGTCATATCTCCCTCTCCCTTCTTTCATCTAGGATGAACACGTTTAGTTCCTTCAGCCTCTCCTCATGTTTCTTCAGCCTCTCCTCATAGGGATTTTAATGCCGACCCTGTATCATCTTGATAGCCCTCTTCTGGACTGCCTCTATTCAGATGTGTTTCCTGAGATGTGGTCTTCAAAACTGGACACAGTACTCCAGGTGAAATCTTACCAATGACCTATATATGGGCAGCACCACTTCCCTCTTCCTGCTAGTGATACCCCTACCTATATACCCCAGCATCCCATTACTCTTGCAGTTGCTTTGTCACATTGTATGGTCACCTTCAGGTCATCTAATATGATTAACCCCAGGTCCCTTTCCTGCTTGGTATTTGCATGTATCTCTCCCCGTTTTGTACTGCATCCCCAGGTTTTTGTGACCCAAGAGCATTAGTTTGCACTTTTCTTTCATTAAACCTTAGCAGCCAAACTTTTGACCACTCCTCCGGCCATTTTACATTTCTTTCCATCCTTTGCCCCCCACCCCCACCCTGGAGTGTTCACTCTGTTGAAGATCTTGGTGTCATCTGCAAAGTGGCAGATCTTCCCTTCCAATTCCTCTGCTATGTGCACCATCCCCAATACTGACCTCTGAGTTACCCTACTGGTCACTCTCCCCTCCTTTTTTTTTTGAAATTAAATATGCTTTATTTATTTATTTAATATTAACATTCACCAACAGTGCAATACATGTTACAGGAAATGGAAAGAAAATACCTGTGAATACATTGCATTAGATACAGACCCATACATCAACCAGTTCACCCCTCACTGACCCTTCCCCCTTTACCCCCCATATATGCCCTTTCTAGAAAAACTCCCTTCTCTCTGTTACCCTCCTCCCCAAGCCAATGCACAAATTGTAATTTCATCAATATTTCCCTCTTCCCACTAGAAGTAGGTCTAAAGACAACAATCTAAGAGAAAAGAGAAAGATGGCATGAGAACATCATCTTTTAGGGCACTAATAACCTACCACCAATGTAAATTGAATCTATGGCTTAACAATTGACCATAGGTCATGAAATTTCTCACACTTGGCACTGAACTTAGGAATTGTATTTCTAAAACTAGCAATAGTTTTTCAATCCTTAAGTTATATAATAACCCGGCCAGCCATTCCTGATAGGTAATAGCAGTCTGGTCTTTCCAGTGCTTTAATGTCAGGGTTTTCACCGTGAGTGAGATTAAATTAATAAAATACCTCCTTTCCCTCACATCAGTCTTTGTGTAGTCTCCTAACAGACAAATCTCAGGGGTGAAGAGATCTTGTAACCCCAACAAAGGGTCCGCTTTAGCCCTAATTTCTACCCATAATGGAGCAACTAAAGGACACTTCCAAAATATATGAATCAGGGTGCCCTGCACCTAACCACATCTAAAGCACTCATCTTTTGGCAATTTGCCCATCTTATACAGTTTCACCAGGGTCAAGGTGCATAGTGTGTAATATATAATATTGTGTCAATCTAAGCTTATCATTGGCACTATATATGTACATTCCTTTCCATATGTGTTCCCAGTTAACACAACTATTTGGAAGGCCGTCTATCCAATATTGTGAATAGTCAGCTGTGTTAGAGTACATTTTCCCATACAGGGTCGCCACTAAACCTGTTACCGCATGTGGCAGATCTGCAAGGGCTTGGAATTCCAAAAAATATCACTATGATTAATATACCACTGACTAGGACCAAAGTGAGTAGTAAGCAAGTGTCTAACTTGATAAATGTAAAAAGTCACTCTCCCCTCCTCGGAGTGAACTCCATTTACCACCACCCTCTGCCTTCTATCCCCTAACAAGTTTCTTATTCAAGCTGCCACCTTATTGCCCACCCCCATGCTACCCAACTTGTTTACCATCCTCCTATGTGGAACAGTGTCAAAGGCCTTGCTTAAGTCCAGGTAGGCCATGTCTTCTACCCCTCCGTGATCCAACACCTTGGTTACCCAGTCAAAAAATCTATTAGATTTGTTTGACAAGATCTCCCCCCTATGAAACCATGCTATCTCAGGTCTTGCAGCCTGTTGGATTCCAGGTGTTCCATGATTCTTTCCTTTAATAGTGTTTCCATCAGTTTCCATCCTACAGAAGTCAGGCTGACAGGCCTATAATTTCCCACCTCCTCCTTGTTACCACTTTTGTGAAGTGGGACTATGTCCACTCTTCTCTAGTCTTCCAGGACCACGCTGTTCTCCAGTGAACTGTACATACATACAGATGAACAGTAAACAGGTCTGCTGGGGTGCAGCTAGCACCTCCCCTGAGTTCCTTCAGCACTCTTGGATGCAACCCATCTGGCCCCATCGCTTTGACCAGCAAAGAGGGAGGAGTGTTCACATGGATGTTCTACTTCCAAGGAGGAAGGAAAAATGTGCATAAATTCTAGAGCAGCTCCTGATGGCCCAGTGGAAGCAGGGAACTACAGACCAGTTAGCCTCACCTCGGTAGTGGGAAAGATCATGGAAGCACTACTGAAGGAGAGATTGGTGGAACATCTGGTTGTCAATGGACTACAGGACCCAAGGCAGCATGGTTTCACCAGGGGAAGGTCATGTCAGACCAACCTCATTGAATTTTTTGACTGGGTGACTAGGGAGGTGGATCAGGGGAGGGCAGTGGACATGGCCTATCTGGACTTCAGCAAGGCCTTTGACACTGTGCCACATAGAAGACTATTACACAAACTGGGGAATATGGGTGTGGGCAGGACAGTAGTGTGGTGGGTAGGTAACTGGCTGGGTGGCAGGACACAGAGGGTGGTGGTAAATGGCTGTCACTCCATAGAGGGAAGAGTGACCAGTGGGGTACCACAGGGATCAGTGCTGGGACCGGTCCTATTCAACATCTTCATCAGTGACATTGCACAGGATATAGAAGGCAGAATTTCACTGTTCGCTGATGACACAAAGCTCTGTAACAGAGTAGACACACCAGAGGGTGTAGACAGAATGAGAAGGGACCTGCATAAACTTGAAGAATGGTCAAGGGTTTGGCAGTTGAAATTCAATGCAAAGAAGTGCAAGATAATGCATATGGGTACAAAACCCTGGCACAATATATCAGTTGGGGGTGAGGATATAGCATGCACCAAGCAGGAAAGGTATCTTGGGGTTGTCATCTCTGATGACCTCAAGGTAGAAACAGTGTGACAAGGCATCAGGTAAAGCAAATAGGATGCTGGGATGTATAGGCAGGGGCATCACCAGCAGGAAAAGGGAGGTCATAATTCCGCTATACAAGACACTAGTGAGGCCCCACCTGGAGTACAGTGTACAGTTCTGGAGACCATACCTACGTAAGGACATAGACAGGGTAGAGAAGGTTCAGAGGAGGGCAACAAAGATGGTGCATGGGTTGCATCACAAGTCATATGAAGACAGGTTGAAGGAACTGAGCATGTACTCCTGGGAAGAGAGGAGGGAGAGAGGGGATATGATAGAGACATACAAGTATCTTACAGGGAGGAACAGGGTGCAGGAAAATACTATTTTTAAGCGAAAAAGATGTTTCAGGACTAGAGGGCATGGGATGAAGTTGGAGGGAGGACAATTCAGAGGAAACATGAGGAAGAATTTCTTCACAGAATGGGTGGTGGACAAGTGGAACACCCTGCCAGAGGAAGTGGTGGGGGCTGAAACAATCACGGGATTTAAGAATGCATGGGATAGACATAAAGGAATTCTAGAGGTCAGGGGTAAGGGGAAATAGACTTCTAGGAAAACAAACTGAACTTACAAGCTCAAATGGGCAGACTAGGTGGGCCATAGGCCCTTATCTGCCGACACTGTCTATGTATCTATGTATGTATCTATGGATATGTGCTTGGTGTTATGGGTGACCAGATGCTGCTGTATGACCTTTCCAAGGATTTCATGAGGTATGCAAACATGTAGGAGGTAGGCAGGAGGATGGATGGGACTGAACACTAGAATCCCCATCACCTCCTTCTCCCCTACTCCCCCATGTTCACCATCACCTTTATCTTCCCTTCTCTTCCCTATCCACCCCTTTCCCCCACTACCCCGATGATCCTACTCTGCTCCCTCTCTTTCTTTCTATTTCCCCAGCCTTGTTTCATCCTCATCCATCCCCTTCCAGGCCCCCTCTCCTCTCCCACTC
The DNA here is from genome assembly GCA_016271365.2 of Neoceratodus forsteri. NCBI lineage: Eukaryota > Metazoa > Chordata > Ceratodontiformes > Ceratodontidae > Neoceratodus > Neoceratodus forsteri. Next base: position 659,701,351 of record CM028130.1, read on the forward strand.
TCACTTCTCTTGCCCTATTTCTCCTCTTTCTCTCCCTTGACCCATCCTCCACCCCTCACTGTTTCTCTTCACCTCTCTTTAGGACCCCTCAGCACCTCTTGTGTATGCACTTCATTACAATGTGAATACACTTTATGACAGTATCTTAAATCTGACAGCTTCCCACCATTCTCATCTATTTCCTCAATACTTCTCTGTGTGGCCCCTCTGCCTTTCATCACCACCTCCAACTCTGCCTAACAAATCTCCTCCTTGTAGTGCAACATACAGATCAGACTCTGTGTAATCAGGTGTTAGCACCTTATGTACCAATGTGCTCTAACTCTTATTTGCCCTATGATGTTTAATCTTACCTTGTGATGTAATACTTTGTCTGTTATACTACCTGTATTCCTGTATGTTGTAACCTATACTATCATATATCCTATCCAACCTTAATACTCTAGTGTTCTTTGTTATTATTGTTAAATGTATGCTGATGTGGAACCTTTGTAAAAGAACCTATGGTTCAAAGGTATTGTAATCCTAGTATTCAGTTAAAAAAAAAAAAGAAAAAAGTGCCATTCCATGCATACCACATGAAGGCTTCTTTGCTTTCTACAGCAGCTGATCACTCAACTCACTGGCCTCACACCTATGGACTTGATCCAGAGATTAGGACGCTAATTAATGGGAGCATAACCCCTCTAGTTGCAGCATAGGATGCCCCAAGTAAGGATACAGGGCATGGGGTCATATTGCTGCAAACAAAAACAGTGCAACAATGAATGCCACAAGCAAAACAGTGTGTGCTGAAATAAGGTCAGTGAAAACACCAAATGCAACACAAAAAGCGCACACCATTCAAAATAATGTGACTTACTGTTTCTTGTGGGGGTGTTTGCCCACCGTACCCCCCCAACATGGGGGATATGGTGGGAGCTTTAACTCCCACACCCCCCGGAAATAAAATAACTAACTCTGAGTGGGTGTGGACTTCAGGGATGGGGAGAAACTCAGGAGGAGGAAAAATTCTATTTTCTAAAAAAAAAAAATGTTGCATCACCAGGAGACAAGAGGGAAACCTAACTGTGATCCCAGTTCTCTAACCCTGCCATATGCTGGTGTCTTAGCCATTGCAGCATGGGATCAGTACAATCAGGCACCACACACATGGCAACTTAATCCATTCCAGGTATCAGTGCAGAGTGATGGGGCAGCGATAATTTTCTACTGCTATTGTACCCTGTTGCTCTAAATGCATTCACACTTTACACAGTGCGAGTCTTGTCACACTAGTCTTGTAGCGCTATATTGGCCCAGTACTGGGATACAGCATGTCTCTTAGGAAGCAAGGACCAACTGGGTAGCTTGGAGTGGGAGCCCAGAAAGAGAAACTTTAGATTGATGAGTGGTGAGTGGCAATGAGAGGCTGGGAGGAGAGGGGCACCGAAAGATCAGGTAGAAACATAAGAATTACAATAGGAAGCACTATGAATGTAATAAGCTGAATGTAAAATTGATATGAAATAGTCTCTCCACACAAGGGTGCCACTAGGAGGGTGATAAAATTGTATCTAGCTTTCTGAATGTGCTTCCAGGCGTCTATCTGCCCCTCTACACACATAAACACACATGCACACACGCACGCACTATTCTAGATAGTGTCAGTGAGGATTCAGTATTTTTTTATGAGCAGGGTAGCTAGGGAGTGTGTGCTGGGTTAACACTGTAAAACAAGTTAGTGTCCATGAGAAGCTGGTTGAAATTCACTGACGTTGTTTGTGTTGCAGCAGAAATTAACAGGGAAATCCATTGCCACCTCCATACTATTTCAATATTTACCTGTGATCTTCATAATCAAATAAATCTGGTTGATGAGGAAAAAAATGGTCTTCAGTGCTCTATAGTGGCATCAAAGTGTAGCACATGATTACAAAACATGAGAGGTTTTTTTCTATTACGGAGTATTATAAATGAGCAGTGGACAATGTTAGGAAGTGAGCAAGCAAAGGAGCTGGCAGATTGTAAGGCAGCCAGAGGAGCTGTAAAAAAAAAAAAAAAAAAAAATGAACAAGTGTTTGAAGTAAAACTTCCAAAGATGTTTACATGAGAAATGACAAACATTGCAGTGAAAAACAGCACCGAAGGTTTATCCATTATTTTTTTTCTTTGATTTTTTGTGTAGCAGTCATGAAGAAAAAAACACCCGAAAGTTTGAAATTAAAATTACAGTTCTAAAACCTAGCACATGGGTTTTTGATGTTCTGCATTCTGATTGACAGAACTTTTTTCCACATGGGTCATTGTCTCCCAATGCTCGTGTCCAGACCAGTCCAGTGGCAATATTTTCTCTACCTATATTATAAACCTAACTTATTTCTAAGACTTCTGTCATCCAGAGAAATGTACAGTATAAGGAATGAGGAGATTCAAGAGGGTTAGTCACAATAATATCATTAACTGAACATACTGTATAGGGCTCGATTCTCAAAGCCCTAAGATTGACGCAAGGTGCCTGCATCAAACTTAAATGGCACAAGTGGCACCTTGAGTCAAAAAATGTCCACTGAGCCATTACAAAAGCAGCCTGCATCAATTGCAGGCTGTATGAACCAAATGGGACTTATGCCAGCCTTGCGCCACAAAATGGGCTGCATCATGCCACTAGGGAGCTTGCGACAGATGTGACCTGCCATATCCTTGAACGTGAGATTCATAAAACTCTCCAAGAGGGAGAATTTCTAAGTATGCTTATAAGGGTACTTAGACATATTCCACTGGGAAAGTGTAGCTATACAGCAATGTGCCAGTCTCCCCTCCCAAGCCCAGATGTCCCGAAGATATATTAATAAAAGAACTCCCCTGGTAATAGTGTCCCCCCTTCCTGATCCCTGATGTCCCCAAAGATACAGTAGTAAAGAAACTCCCTTGGTGATAGTGTCTGCCCTCCAAAATCCCCAGTGTGCCAATATAACTGTTCTAATACCCTGGATATGTTGTGCTCCCCCAGCCTGATCACCCGTTATGTAGTACTATATCACTGGTGGTCTAGTGGACCCCATCCCCCACCTTGGCCAGCACTGTCCCACCACCCCACTACCCCTCTCGCCAAATTGAGCCAGTGACTGGCACAGCCCACTGCTCACCTTCACAGCCAGTCACTGAACTAGCTCACAATGAACACTGTACTGTATTCTATACACACCCATTGATTGACAGCTCATTCAAGATGGGCTGTCTGTTTGGCACACTGCCAGGGTTATCACAAGCTGCAGGACTTTGCCTCTGGGACCCTTCCCAATAGAGAATTGGGCTTGCTGTCCATGCTGCACCAGACTTTGATGCAAGCTGCCTTTGGTAGCAGCTTGCATCAATCTAAGGGATCTTTGAGAATTTAGCCCATAATCTCTGGCCAAACATATTAGTCTTTGGACATGACCAGCAATAACATTCAAGACATGAGAAGGAAATCTCAGCATATATTTATATGCCAGTAATGGTAAAATAAGTGTTATTATAAATTTACCTCAATTACTTTTCTTCAAATAGAGCATGCAATCTATGTGTGTGTGTTCAAGAGCTAAAGAACAGGTTTCTTTTTTAATATCTATGTCCATGGTTGTAGCTCATTTCAGCCCAGTACTTGAACTAGTAACATGGAGGGCATTTTTAGTCAACAAGATGTCTTAAGCAGTAACCTGTTTAAAAGATTTACATTTATTTACTATTGATTTCTCACAATGGAGACTCAAGAGTAATCAGAGCATGGGAAATGAAACAATATGGTATTTGCATATGCACATTTTGTAAAACTATTATTAGGAATGTTAATCTTTCAAATTATTATTAATGAAATCTGGATCTGAAACCACATTTATTTTTGGGATTGACTGGTATTATGCAGTATTCTAAAGTAGGGGAAAACACATGTATTTTAACAATTTTGCAGTTCATTAAGCTATTATGGGCATAACAGATTATATGTACCTAATTTGCTGAAAGAAAAGATGTTAAACTGAGGTGCCAGTGGACTATAGGGAGAACAAAATGGGGATTCTTTTGCTTTCAATTTAGTCCAAGCACAAGAATAAGGGACTAATACTGAAGCCCTAAGAAAAACTCAAATGGCAGGCCCACGTAGAGATCACAATGTTAAGGATATCTAGAACTCCCTATGAGGAAGAGAAAATCACTTTAGCAGAATCTGGTGCTGGTTTCCCCTTATATTTACAATGAAAGTAGATCTCAACCTAGGATTTCATGCCTTTATCAAGTCATAAAAAAGAGGCCATCTGCCTCACATAGGATTGGAAAAGCAATCTATTTAAACAACGTTGATTCTTCCTAAAAGTGAGGTGAATTGTGACTTTATGTTTCCTGCTTGTCACACTCAATAAACTCATTAGTATGAGATTTCATTAAGGCCAGTGACATCAAAAGTATAGCCAATCAATGAGATCATGTGACATCTTGACAGAAATTCGGTGAAAATGATTTAGCGAGCTATTAAGCTGTAAAAATGGACCCAGGATACAGGGTTGTTCAACTGAAAGCAACCCATGATTCTATAATAAAACACGGTGTTGCAGATTAAGTGGCTCTTAATTTGTTTCAGTGGCACTCAATCAATGCTTTTAAGATCAACTCTGCATTTTGGTCAGTAGTTTCAAAAATATATTGATCCAGCTTTTAAAATTACTAGGGAATTTTTTTCAATTCTCATTTTTCTTTTCTAGGGTTAATAACACATCTTGACATGGTAACCTATCCAGAAACACTATATACTGTACACAAATTTGCCTTTCCCAAACTGATCTCATAAAGCCATTGACTATGGCATCATACTGCTTATCATGATAACAGACTATAATGTCACAAACAGCAAATGTGAAGTCAGTTGGGGACTCACATATTTTTTGAATGACACAGTGAATGAGATCCTAAATTATCTACTGTAAACAATTTAACAGGCCAGCAACATGGAAAGTGAAAAAACAAACAAACTAATAAGCACTAAAGGTAAATGTAATACTTATAAATACATTACCTGTAAACTTTTTTTTTAGTAGCTATAAGGCCCTGTTTTCTGAAGATTTTTGCCATACGCTCAGAATGGGAAAAATCCTTTTGAAAACAGGGCACCTAAAATAGGATTTTCAGTGAGCTATTTCTGCAGTTGCATACAGTTGTATTAAACTTTGAATGCTACTTGACAGTTTAAAACTGGCATACCAGCTTTAACAAATATGTGCCTCCGTATTGCAATGAAAATGGCTGCGTTTGTGTAAAAAAAATGATGCAAAATAATTTTTGTAATGCAAGTAGCCATAAATAGCAATAACTGCCAGAAAACCCAGGTGCCTCTGATAATAGGGTGCTCAAGTTTTGACACAACCAGGATAATGCTGATGTAGCCAGAAGTTAGCCAGTGTTTATTTGTCCTCCCATCTGGTAATCTTGCCACTGCTCTTTAAAAAAAAGCAGCATGGTTATTTCGAGGATGCCACCCAAAACTCTTCATATATAATGACAACTCTCCAGCCAGTCATTTCCATCACAAATGTGTTACAATGAAATACAAAGGATGTTAGTAATCTACAGATTTCAACATTTTCTTATTTTCTTTTTGCCATTCTTTTAAATCTTGCTTTAAGATACAGCATCTTACTTTTTCTGATATACTTGCATAAGCTGATGATGGAGATGTTTTTGGGTTATACAAAGGAACTTGGGCTGTGCAGGAATCAAATATTAATTCCTGAATACTGCTGATAATAGGGTAACACTGACTCAGTACCCAGTAACAAGTACTTGTCTTTTATTTGTGGTATTTCCTTGGGAAAAGTAAAAAAAAAAAATTAAGAAAAAAATTAAAAGAATACCATTTAACACACCTCCTGTGACTAGAGCTATGCCCTTAACCATATTTTTCCCAGCTCTGCCATTTCCTGCCCTCCACTCATTGCCCCATTGTCCAACACATAATTGCATTTAAAAAAAATTACTTTGCTAGGAGCAGACCATCACCCCAATATTCCCCAATACACCCCAGTCAGTTGCCATGAGAGTAACTGTGATGTCACAAGCAGTGCATTATGACCTTAGGTAGGGAGAAAGCAACAAGAATAGATAAACTCTTCAGGAGCAAAAATCTTATTTTCTTGCAAGTGACCTCAGTAATAAATAATGGGGAGGAGAAATACAGACCTAATGTGAAAAAACAAGCTAAACTGTGTCTAAATATTATGTTTTGTTAATGTTCCCCTGAAGGTGTCAGCTGCTCTTTTAGCATTTCCTTGTGGTTCAGTGGTTCCGTCATCCCCCAATCACCTGTTTTCTGTACATTTAAGTATTCCCTGGTAATGCTGTGGCTTCTCTCACCCCTCCCCCCAATTGCCCATTTTCTATACATTTAAATATTCCTTCATGGTCCAGTGAGTCCCTTCAACTCTAGCCAGACCCCCAGCCAACTCTCTGACGAGAAACTCTGCCCCACTCCACTGCTAGTCCAGGAGCTGGTCCATGAATTTGGTGGCCAGCACAGCCATTCTCTCACCATTTCGGCCTGCCACTGAATTCACAGGACCATCTCCTGTAGTGAGGGGTGAGAGGCAGGGGTTCTCGGTGGGTGGGGGTCAGAGTACACTCGAGGGGCCCAACTGGACCACCAGGTAATACTTAAAGGTATAGAAAACTGGTGCTTGGGGTGTGGGGGAGTATTAGAGAAGTTGCTACAGTAGATGTCATTGCTGATCATAGTGATATACTTTTAGCAAGGTTTGATATTCTATATAGCTGATAACTTGGAAAGTTTCAGCTCAGACTTTGAGGTTTAAATGCAACCTGGGAAAAATTAATTCAGATAGACAGACTGTTCATTAACAACATCCACTGCAGCTGTGTAGAGGGATCCGCACTCATTGCTGGATAACCTTTGCCACAGCATGCATTTCCTGCTTTGGAAGCTTAGTACAACAGTACACCTACAGGCTACCAAGTAGAAGAGGGTAGGGGGCATGAGTTTGATTCCCAGAGTGGAAAATTTGTACTCTTTCTCAATAAAATTGGATTGATACTATGTTTCAGACCCTATTCGCCCAGCCTTTTCCCTTTTCATTGCCAGGGGAAACAGGTTTTATTTTCAGTTTTATTGCACCTTACTCTCATAAATGCTTTTAATCTATCTTTCTAGCATGAAGTCTACTAAAATACCCCTTTCACTGACACTTGACCTTTTGGTTCCCTAGCCTTCCCAGCTGGAATCGCTGAATTATTTGGTGGCTGTCTGTTTTTGATTGTCATAGAAGTGATTGACCCCTTAAAGATGATCCCCAAGTGTACACCTCCAGGAACTGGGGAAAAATAAAAATAAATAAAAACATTTTTCTTTTACCTGTCTTGTCTGAGATGCTTACTACACCGGTTGACACTGTTTGAAGGGGTTTATCTCATAGGATTGATAGCACTGATGAGCTATGTATCTGCTGTAAGCTCTATTTGCCCTCCTACTGCCAACCCTGCTAACACGAAGATTTGTGTGTAGGATGTTTACTGAACTGGGGTTAGGGGAATGTACACACATCCACCTCACCACATGGTACTTTACTACTTAATTCTACTTAATTTTTGTAACACAGTAATTTGAATTTGCTTTATTTTCTGTGATTTTTAGTGCCTACCACCACAATAAATGTACACAATAAGTCTTCATCACAAAAATGTATGCAAACTTATGTAGCCCAGGTGCCATGTGCCAGTGGGCTACTACCTCTGCCTGTTGTCCCTCTAACAGGTTAAGGGACATGGGTCCTGTTATGGTGGTGATCAGGGGGTTCTAGCCCAAAGATAATACAAATAGCACAATGCCTCCACCCAGAGAAATTTGGAAGTGGGTCAGGTGTCTGGCTGGCACAGCCCCCTGGGATGCTGCACCTACCCACCTCCCGTACAAGCCACCTCACACTGGATACCCAACACTTCAGTAACACCATAAACCATGAACAGTAATGATTTGACAGACTCAGAGAATTCCTGCACATACAATCACAAATATTAAACCACAGCTTTATTGGGGGTAAGGACTAGGGAAGGGGTACCAGGACAAGGGATGGCTGTGGATAGAAAAAATGGTTAGTAAGAACAAATAACAATAACCATTTGGGCCCATAGGCCAAGTCCACTCCCAGAAGCCCACCCCCACTGGTACCAGTGTCTAACCTGATAGTCCTTAGGGGTACCCACAAGGTGGAGGCCTGTTCATTTGCCATGGGATGGCTGGCTGTTGGGGTCCTGGTAAAGAAGAAAATGATTTGAGGAAGCAGTTAAATTCCTTTTACACTCCCTTGCTCGGTTTCCAAGGACCAGGTTCCAGGTACTCATGGTTTTGCAGAACTCAGACACTCCAGGGATGAATGCCTCCAGATGTCCTGGATCACAGAGTTCAATGTATCAATAGGCAGATGAAATCTTGCTCAAGGATCTTGCAGCTTGTCCCCTTGATTGTAGGTCTGGCCACTTGTCACTTTCTGCCACTTCTGGCACATTGCAGAGCTCTTTGGCAGGAAGCACCAGCCCCAGAAGGCCCAGACACAGGCATGGCTCCACAGCCTGGCTCCCCATTAGGATCACAGTTGCCCTTCCACCTCAGCACTTGCTGGTGACCTCCTGAGATGGTGAGCCCCACTTGGAAGGGATTAGGTGATTCCCTCCCTGGATCTGGGTAAGAACTCCCAAATGGTGGGGGTCCCCTGCAGTCCCTGCACTGAATTTGAATCCAGCAGAAATCACAGGCACTTGCTCAAGCAAAGTCCAGTGCCAGATAGCAGTGGGTGCAAGCGCTAGATCAGGGGAAACACAGATGCAAACCACAGTGGTATCCAAATACCAGACCTGACCATCTCACTGAATATGTAGCCAAGTACAGACTTCTCAATACCCAGTAACATGGGTTCAGGCGTGATCACTCTACTGTCTCTACCCTGGTTGATTTCCCCTCCTATATCTATGATGCCTTCGAGGATGGTCTGGCTGTGGGGTCTAACTTTATAGACCTTATGAAAGCCTTCAACACCATCAGCCATCAACTTCTGCTACATAACCTTCTCTCCCTGGGACTGTCTAATGATGTGGTAACATGGTTCAACAGCTACATCTCACACAGAACTCAGCGTGTCAAAATAAATGGGACCCTCTCACAGCCTAGGGGCTTCTGTCTGGGTGTCCCCCAAGGATCCATATTAGAGCCACTTCTCTTCAGTCTCTTTATTAACCCACTATCATCAACTTCCCCTTCTAAAATTGTACTCTACGCAGATGATGCAGTCATTTCTGTCTCTAAAAAAAACACAGTCTCCATCTCCTCTGAACTTCAAGCCAGTTTCCAAGGACTAGAAAAATGGTTCACTGACAACAAAGCTTTGCTCAACCACAAAAAAACAAAATACATGCTCTTCTCTGTTCCTCAGACAAGGAAGAAATATGGGCCCCTACTAGTTCAGAGCCATGAAGGAGTCACATTGGAGCAGGTGTGCACCTTTAAATACTTAAGGGTTTTCCTGGACAGTACTCTTTCCTTTGGTGCACATGTTGACCACATTGGTAAATCTGCCAACACTAAACTGGGAGTCCTCTACTGGCACTCTATGATCCTGGAAGCATTGAAACTGGTCACTAGCTGCTCTGTCCTATCCACCATAAACTACAGTCTCGTTGTCTATGGTGCCGGCACCAACACCATCCTTCAAAGGGTCAAAACTCTTCTTAATGAAGCCTGTTGTCTGGTCCTGGGGTGGATCACTGGACTCACACATGTACCCTTTACCAGAAGACAGGGTGGAGCCCACTACAAAGCAGAATTTCCTACCAGTCATGTCTACTAGTAAAGAAGTCCCTCTTAGGGCTCACCCCTGGTTCAAAGTCTAGCCTCTTTGTAACCACACAACCCCACTTAAAGACCCACAATGTGGACAAAGGTGGTCTGGTGGTACCATTCAAGAGAACTTCCCAAGTGCAGCGATCCACCTCTTTCTGCGGCCCGAGGTGGTTTAACAATCTCCCTAAGGTCCTGACTGAATGTAATAAAATTGGCCAATTCAAGTCTGGACTACGAGCACACCTGGCCCTAGAGAATGTTTGGAACTGCCTTTAATTACCTTTACCCATTCCCGCCTCTACTCCTTCCCTGGCCTCACATACCTCTCCATATGTTCACAATAATTCCCCTCATCCTTCGCTCATCTGCTGTCCCTGGGCCTCCTCTTTTCCCTCCCCCCTCCTCCCACAGCTCCAACCTCTCTAAAACTCTCTCTCTCTCTCTCCCAGCACCTGTCCCTCCAACACCCAACTTTCTCCCCTTTTTCAACAACTATGCTCATCCTCCTGGTTTCCCTCTAGCCCTGCTTACACGTTCCACCCATACCTTAGGTGACAAAGCCTGTCTCTGGTTGCTCCTCTACACCCTTCTAGTCCACTACTAGTTAGTACTTGAGAACTCTATTTTTCCTCTCTTCCCACTATACTCTCCTACTCCCTGTTTTTCACAATTTTTGTACTCTCCCTGAACCAATATTTCACCATCCTAATGCACTTATGTATATTCAATAACTGTTGACTTCCTGAAAGCCTAGTTACAATTACTTCCTTTTGCAACAGTTTGTAACAATTGTAACTAATTTTGCAACTGCTCTGTATACCCTCCTTACTTTGTGTATTGATTTTGTAACTGTGTGTTTTCTGTCTGTCCTTGTACCTGTATTGACCTGGAACCAATCTGAAATAAATAGAATAAATAAAAATACAACAGACCCCTGCACACCAGTCTGCACTTTCCAGTTAGAAACTGTCCACAATACTTTCTTCAGCTACAGCTGGGACACAGCTCTCAGCCACTTCAACCAGTTCCTTCAGGAAAAGTATAACCCCAGTTAGCACCGCGAAGTCCAGAGATGCTTTGCCTCTTTCAAATCACACTTGCAGTCCCAAACAGGTGAAACAAGTTTTCAGCAGCATCTGTAGCACTCAAATAATCAGCACAGTCTTCTCAGCATGATTCAGTCCACCACTGTTGGGTTTCTGTAACATTTATCTTCTCCAAAATAATCAAACAGCTCACAGTACCTGGGGAATCAAGGTATCAGTTTAGTCTCTCATTCTCTGTCCCCTCCTGATCCACTTCCTGAACACAGCAATCTCCTCTAGAGACCTGGGAGAGGCCTCTCTAGTCCAGATCCACTCTGACAGGAGACTTCTGACTCATTCAGAGCCCGGGCACAGACTGAAAAAATCCCAGCAAGTCCATGAGTTCTCTCTCGGGACTCCAGCCTCCTGATTGGCTGTTCAAGTCTATCAATCATCAAAAACCATAGAGATCAATAGTTCCTGATTTCTTATTAGGGCATGATTTTGGTGCCTGAATTAAGAAGTCTCCCTCTTCCAGAATCTCTCAGGTCCATTTTTAGGAACATAGGCAGCTGATTGGTGGCTGCAGTGGGTTCAAAGAATCAACAAAATGTCAGCCCCTATTCATTCTCATACAGTCTCGGGGGTTCAAACTTCTATTTTCCCAGCAGCCAATACATTATTGTTCTGAGCAAGCTTTCCCAGTCTAAGACAGGGAATTCTGTCCCCCATTTAGTGACTGTGTGATTATGTACAAATTCCCTCTCTATCTCCTGTTGCTAGCTCCATTGTACTAGACTCCCAGAAGCAGTGATTGTAACCATTCATAGTAATGTGGAGCTCATTAATATTCATGTTGTCTGCTTAGTTCCTTGCTAAACATTTTAATTTTTTAAAGTTCCAATTCTTTCACCAGCCTCACCGAGGTCACCGGCCCCCATTAAACAGAAAAAAGGGGCAACAGGACCAGTGCAAACTCTTCAATTGGACCGCAACTACAGTTGGGAACATCAATGTGCTCCCTAGTACACATGTGGTCTCTGGCACCTCGGAGCACTGCCAGTGACCCACAAATGAGACCACAAGCCCAATGGGCATGGAAAGCCACCCGCAAACCCCCAAATTAAGAGCCTAGGGAGCAGGGAAGGTCCCAGAAACAGCAGGAGCTTTGTACTCGGAAAATCATAGCATTACTATTTGTCCACCATTTCCATACCATTGTAAATTCTTCTGCAGTACCACTGTATCCCCCTGACTGGTAAAACATTGGATTTGCTTCAATTCCATTGTGAAACCATTGTTGCCATTGTGGTACCACACAGACAGTGGTATCGCAATGAGAATGTGTGCATGGATGGTACTACAATGGCTCAAACACACACCACTGTATTCCCATTGCTGTTTTGGTAACACAATGGATTTGTTTCAATTCCAGTGTATTACCACTGTTGTCACTGTGGTACCATGTGCCATGGTGGTAGCACTGGGGTGATTTCCATGTAGAATGGTAAAACAATGAGCTGCCATTGCAAAACCATTGAAACTGGTCTCACACTGGATTTGTTTCAATTCCATTGCCATACCATTAGTAACACTGTGATACCATCTGTGTAAAATGATAGTGCTGTGGTTCTCTAAGGGGATGCTGGTAGCTCAATGATGACATTGCACTACCACTGTTATTGGTAATCAGGGGGTAGCACATGTTAGTACAGTGGTTCTCAAGTGGTATGACATCGACCTCTCCAGGTCCTCCTGCTAGTACTCCCCCCAATCAGACTTGACATCAGATCGTTCCCCCAGTGCCACCCCCTGTATGCCTCTCATACCCTCCACTTTGGCTCCCTATGCCTGTCTTCCCCCTAGCCAGTTCTCACCAAACTTAGATCTGCAGCTGCACAATAATGACCAAACATGCAACAGTTTTGCTTGGTCATAATAATTTTTAATCAGTACTTTGGGTGATGCTAAATCATTATCTATCATTATCGATCAATACCCAAAGCCACCATAAACCATAAGTTTTCTTTCACTGCTGATGGTTGTTTTCTTTTATCATCATAGTTAATCAATACCTGATGCAGGTTATTGGCAGCTAATCAGCATCTGCTTCACATATCATGCTTGGTCATAGGCATTCACTAAAACATATACCACCAACAGCTTAATCTGGTTCAGTTTAAGTTGGTTACCATTTGTATCCCCCCTCCTCCTGGTCACCCGTGAAAAAGGGACACCTAGTCTCGATGGGCATACTGAGTCAACAATATGTAATAAAATAAAATAAATAATAAATAAATAGACTTGTAATATTTGGCCATGATTAAAGAGCAGCTTTCAACTAGACCAGAGGCAGTATAGCGCAGTGGTTTAAGGCTCTGAGCTGCAAATCTGGTGACATCTAGCAGACCAGACCTGGGTTTGAATTCCACAGCTTCCACTTGCATACTGCGTGACCCTGAGCAAGTCACTTAACTTCCCTGTGCTCCCAGGTTGCACCTGTAAAAAAAGCTTTCAGCTTAGTGTGTCTCACCTGGTTAAACAACTAAATGAAAAATAAATAAAAGCCCCCCACTGACACAGATATGGCAACTCACCTGACCAGGAGTCTTTTCCACAAATGATTCCTTTGTGGGCTATCACAGTAAATTGTTAATTCACTTGTAAATTTATTCCCTGACCTGATCAGTCATTGCCTTTTAAAATAAAGGTGTGACATTCTGTATTGGGTTTCATTAAGCCCATCCTGCAGTGTTGATAGTCTGTCTGTGCATAAATTATAACATTTACTGCTGTTCTGTAAGGGAGGGAAGGGGACGGTAACTTGAAGTGCTATCCAGCAGACCCCTTTCCACTTTCCGGTCTGCCTGCTCTGTCCCCACATTCTGACATTACATGTCTCTAGAGAGGGCATGGGAAACACCCCATACACATCTATGGGGCTCATTTTCAGAATGGTTTTATAGACATTTAAGCAACCTTTGATAGAAAATAAAAGTCACTGCTCAACTAATAGGGGCCCTCCTGAATGCAGGTGTTTTTGCCCTAACCTTCCCCCAACACCTCCTCTGAAAACCATAGTGGTCTTTTTTTTCCTCTTGCTTCTGTTTACATGTCAAATACCTTTCACTATAATTCTTTTTAGTTTCTTCCACTGTTCCTGTATTTCTCCCTAGTCTCCCTCCTTTCCAGGGCATTCCTGAGGCAATACCCCATCTTTGGAAGTCTTCAACTGCATTTCCTAGTAAAAGGGAAAGTTAACTTACTTGTTCTTGGTTATACAGTGTGTAAGTGGCTGGGGCTAGGGATTTAAACCTGTGTCTCCATCCATGTTTGCCGCTCAGTGCTCTGCCTTCAAGCATACCGTGTCCAAGTGCCTCAAAAACAGCACATAATGTCCCCACCACATATACATACAGTATATACAGTGCTTGTTGCAAAGCAAAAAAACACTATATTATGCAAAGTACACAAAACAAGAAAATGAAAAACAGGGTTTGAGCCTCACGAGTCTTGGCAAACTGGTTATGTGGTGTTCCTTGGAGCTGCAAACCTTAATATCCATCCCCCACCCCATCATCTCCTTTCTAAAGCACAAGGTACAGCTCCAATCCAGTGCCTCATATAGCAGCCATTCATACCTGTAAAACAAGAACAGCAATGGGCTCACAAATGATCTGTATCTCTTTATGAACTATGACAAACAGTGTAGGGTAAACACAAAAATAATACTTGCTGATATGTATGGTCAGTATTCTCCTATGCCTGGTCAATGCCATGTTAGACCTGTAGATATAAATGAGAAAATGGGCCGTAAAAAAAAAAGAAAAAAAAAGTGGGTTGTGTTTTGGGGGGAGGGGGAATACCAGACCTACACCACGCCATCAACCTGGCTTTTAGAATGGACTTGGTCACTCAGGAGATGTCATGGTTAGGGAGGGAGGGAGGGAGGAGGAAGATTCATTGTCCCCGTGCCCCTAGAACTGATCATTTTTGGGGGGTAGGATGCCATGTTGCTCCGCACATCGACCAACACAGGGCAGGAAAAAGACATCAAGGGACAAATATTCAAAAACTTTGGCCAGGCAAAATATATGCTTCTCTGGTGGTGTAGTGGGCCCCCCCTCCCTTTTCCTTACCTGCCTGTAGAATACATGGAAACACATGTATGTGACAGCAGAAAAGGCCACAGGCCCATCTAGTCTGCCCAGTTTGCCTATATCCACTAGGCCTTTTCTGTAGTTCCCTCCCCAGGACAATTGCCCTCTGTGCTTACCCCATGCCCTCTTGAACCCTCCAACCATCCTCTGCCTCATCACTTCCCTCAGCAGCCCATTCCAGTTGTCCACCACTCTCTCAGTAAAGAAGTACTTCCTAATGTTTCCTTTAAATTTCCCCCTTGATTTGGAATTTCCAACCACCATCCATTGCATTATAACAGACTGCAGCACAAATGTGACTATCTCTAGGCCAACATCCTCAGCCACAACCAGTCCCATAATGCCCTGCAGCTCACACCAGAGCAACAGGCAGCAATTGAAGCTCCAATAGCCCGCAGTGCACATTCAAGCTTCCACAACCTCTGATCAGATGTTTTCCACTTCTGCTTTTCTCCAGGGGCTAAGTTCAGTCCTCAGTGACACAACTTAGACCAGGGAGTACAATGGGGCCAGTAAACAAAAGATGAGAGCTTATATAAACTCTTAATATGCACTGTAGGACACTATCTCCCACTGCTGCCCACCACACCAAAGCCAGTGCAGAGGACTCCAGGATGTGCTGCAAATGAAGCTGTCAGTGCAGAATCAAGCAAAACCAGTTCACCATAAGCCACTACACTACAGCAAATGGCAGGCAAGCCAAAATTGCTCCACATGCAAAGTGTACATTGGGACCAGACATATACTTATGTGGGATCCCTGGCACAAGCCAGCCAGTTGGTGCAGTGGTAAGGAGGGATAAAACCTTTTACATACAGGTATATCAGTGAGAAAAGGAAGGCAAGGGGAGGGATTGTGAGTCTGAAATGAGAGTGAGAGTAAACGATGATGACCACCAAAAAGCAGAAATACTGAACAAATACTTCTGTTCGGCTTTTACAAAGGAGGGGGCAGGAAATGGGCCAGTAATAAGGATAGAGAGATCACAGAAATGGACACAGGTCCCTTTGCAAAATAAAGGATCCTCACGGAACTGGCAGCATTAAGGCTATGGGGCCAGATAGGGTACACCCCAGGATACTGAGGTAGCTAAGGGAGGTGTTAGCAGGGCCTCTGACTACCCTGTTCAACCTGTCATTGTAAACAGGTTATGTGCCCAGGGACTGGAGGAGGGCTGATGTGGTCTCTGTCTATACAAAAGTGTTAACAGGGAGAATGCAGGGAACTACATAATGGTCAGCCTGACCTCAACAGTGGGACAAGTCATGGAACTACAACTGGAGGAAAGAATAGTTGAACACCTGGTTGTCAATGGTCTACAGGGGAAGGGGGGTAGGGAACACTGTTTAACCAGCAGTAGCACACAAAGCTGAAGCTTGTTTCCAGATGCAACCTAGGAGCTCAAGGAAGTTAAGTGACTTGCTCAGGATCACACAGTATGCACCTAGGCAGCTGTGGGATTCAAACTCAAGTCTCCAGATCTGCAGCTCAGACCCTTAACCCACTGCACTATACTGCCTCCAGGACCCAAGGCAGCTTGGATTTACAGGAGGATGGTTGTGCTAGATGAACCTAATTGAGTTTTTCAATTGGGTAACCAGGGAGGTGGATTTGTTGGGAGGGGGGGTTGTATGTGGCCTACCTGGATTTCAGCAAGGCTTTTGGAAACTTGCTGCACAGAAGGCTGGGAAATTAGCTGGAAGGCTTAGGGGTGAGACAGAAAATAACAAAGTGGGTGGAGAACTGGCTGAAGGACCAAAGCCAGAGGGTGGTGGTAAATGGGATGCATTCCAGGGTGGAAGAGGTGACGAGTGGTGTGCCCCAGGGGTCGGTGCTGGGATCCATGTTTTTTTAATATCTATAGCAATGATATAGTGGGGGGACTGCAGGGGAAGGTGTGCCTATTTGTAGGTGGTATGAGCATGTGCAATAGGGTGGACACGCGGGGGAGGGAGGGAGGCAATGAAGAAGCACCTAAAGATTCTGGAGGGGTGGTCAGAAACTTGGCAGCTGAAATTCAATGCTAAAAAGTGTACAGTAATGCACATGGGGTGCAATCACCCACAAACCATTTACACACGTGGGGGGGGGGGTTAAGCAAAACTAAGCAGGGGAGAGAGATCTGGGGATTATAATTTCAAATAACTTTAAGGTAGGGAATCAATGCAGCATGGTGGTGGCCAAACTGAATAGAATGCTGATGGGCATAGGTAGAGGTATAAAACAGAAAGAGGGAGGTGCTAATGTTCCTTTATAATTCCATGGTGAGGCGTCACCTGGAGTATGGGGTTTGGTTCTGGAGGCCTCACCTACACAAGGACAGACAAGATTGAAAGGGTTCAAAGGGTTCAGAGAAGGGCAACCAAGATGGTGCATACTATGCATAGGAAGCCCTATTAGGAGAGGTAGAGGGAATTGGATCTGTGCCCACTGGAGACTATCAAGGTGAGAGTGTGAAGCTTATTTACAAGGTATGTAAGTGCTGGAACTAGGGATCATAATCTAACACTAGAAGAAGGAAGGTTTAGGGGGAATATGAAGGTGCATTACTTCACTGAGACAGTGGTGGGAGTCCTGGAACAGACTATTGGAAGAGGTGGTTGGGGCAAAAATGGTGAAAGGATTTAAGAGGGCATGGGACAGACACCAGGAGTTGACCAGTCATAGGAGTGGGATGTCTCTTGACAAAGGAGATGAGTTGGGGGGGGGTTAAGGGGCAGACTCAGTTGGCCAAAATGGTCCTTTTCTGTCACTAGATTTCTAGGATTCTAAAGCAGTTAAGTAATTACGACTTACCTGCTCTATCAGAGTTGGGGTGTCCTTGGTTCGGCATATTCTGGTAGGACCTGAAAGGGAAGAACAGAGAAGGTTAAGGGGACATAAAGGGTCGGAAGTGCTAGAGGAGAGATTAGGGTGTTAGAATTAAACAAAGCTACTTATTGATTGGTATACAGTTTGGCCAAACCTGTAGAAATAAAGGGAAACATAGATCAGTATGGGGAACTTATTGTAGCGAGAGTAGAGAAATACAAAAAGGGTACAGTACAGCATGGGCATAAAGGGAGGGGAGCTTTAGAGGAAAAGATAAACTAGGTCAAAGTAAGGAAACTAGAGATAGAAAAAATGCAGACAATTAAGAACAGAGAATAAAGTGATATTTGGGGCTCAGCATAACCCCCCCCCAGCACCCCTAGGTGATCTGCAGGTAGCCAGTCAATTTACTGGTAGTCCAGATGGGCAGGTGGCAATGCTTTTGGACTAGTGACCCCTATGTTATTTAAGAAAGGGGTCACTGGTGGTAAATAGTGATTTTTTAATTATATTTAACATTTCCCTGGCATCTAGCTGGGGCAGGGGTCTGTGGGCTCTATCTGTAGGAAGCAGGCAGGTAGGTTGGTCAGAAAACTGCCAATCAGAAATGATGTGGCTATGCACCATCAGTTTTGTGCTACTTCACTACAGTGACAGTGCTAGCAGGTGCTTTCAAGTCTCAGCCCACGCAGAGTTCAGACTGTGGCCTGCAACATGTTGGTGGGGGAAAAAAAGATGGAAACTTTAGGGAGGTGGAGGGGGCCAGGGCAACTATGCCTCACTCTACCAATCAGCCACACAGTGCCTTTGTGAAGATCACCAGGGGGGCTTGCTATGAGGGTCTGGAGGGAAGCCAGCAGGAAGTGGCAAAAAAGCACTAGCTAAGCTGCATGGCAGCTGAGTGTAAGTGTCCTGAGGGGCTTGGTAGGAAGGAACTGAGAGAAAAAAAAGCACAAGATGGGGGCCACAAGGCTGGTCCAGTGGCACTAAGGGGTTACGAACATATGAAATTGCCAGCAGATAAAGGCCATTCAGTCTATCTAGTCTGCTCAAGTGTGCAGCACTTCAATCCATTAGGCTGCAGCTGCCCCACCTCCCTCATATGCCCTTCCCCATCTCCCACACCCTCTAGATTTGTACCCTCCCCTCAAATCTATCCCAACCCTGGTTGAAGCCCCAAAACTCTGCAATGATACAACTTCCTCAGGCAGAGCATTCCATCCTGCCAACACCCTTTCTGTGAAATAGTGCCTCCGCAGTTCCCTCTTGAACCTGCCCCTTCCAGCTTCATAGAGTGTCCCCGGGTTTCCCTTCTGCCTTTCAGATTGAACATACACCTGGTGTCTACTTTGTTCAAACCTTTCAGGTAATTGAAGGTCTCAATCATATTCCCTCTCTCCCTTCTTTCCTCCAGGGTATACATATTGAGCTCTCTCAGTCTCTCCTCATATGGTCTGTCCCCCAGACCCAGGATCATTTTTGTTGCCCTGTGCTGTAACCCCTCCAGTAGCTTGATGTCCCTTTTCAAGTAGGGGTGCCAGAACCGCACACAGTACTCTAGGTGTGGTCTCACGAGAAACCTGTACTGGGGCAAGTTGACCTCCCCACTCCTAGAAGTAATCCCCCTTGCTATACACCCTAGCATCCTGTTTGCCTTCGCTGCTGCCTTCCTGCACTGGCATAGTGGTTCATCTCCTCAGTTACCAGCACTCCCAGATCCTTCTGCTCCTTGGATTTTGTTAATGGGACACTCTCCAGCCAGTATTTGTGTCCTGGGTTCTTGCCTCCTAAATGCATCATTTTGCACTTCTTGGCATTGAAACCAAGCTGCCAAATGTAAGATCATTCCTCCAGTTTCATCAAATCCTCCTAAAGTACTTTTGCTCCCTCCTCCCGATTTACTTCAGCACAAATCTTTGTGTCATCTTCAAAAAGAATGATATTACTCTTAATCCCCACTGCAGTGCTGGCTATGAAAATGTTTAACAGAACCGATCCCAGCACTGAGCCCTGTGGTACACCACTTGTCACAGCCCTGGGCTCAGATGCCTCCTCTTCCACTACTACCTTCTGCTGTCTACCCTGCAGCCAGATCTCAACCCATTTTACAATTTTCCTCCCTGCTCCCAGACTCCACAGCTTGCAGGTCAGCCTATCGTGTGGCACTGAGTCAAAAGCCTTGCTGAAATCCAAGTAGAGGACATCCACTACATGTTCCCTGTCTAGTGCCCTCAAAACCAACTTGTAAAAATCAACCAAGTTCATCTGGCAGCATCTGTCTGTTACAAACCAGTGCTGCCTGCTGTCCTGGAGATTGTTATCCTCAAGAAATTGCACCAGTTTTTCCTTGAGGATTGTCTCCATCAGTTTTCCCACAACTGCAGTAAGTCTTACCGGTCTGTGATTCCCCGATTCATCCTTGGGCCAACTCTTATGGAGAGGTACCACATGTGCTTTCCTCCAATCCCTGGGCATGCACCCCGAGTTCAGAGAGGCATTGAATAGGTTCGTCAATGGCCTTGCCAGGACCTCTGCCAACTCTCTCAGCATCCTGGGGTGGATTCCATCTGGCCAGGTGCCTTGTCCACCTTCAGGGACTTTAGGCCTTACCTCATCCCTTCTACTGTGATTTCCCCATCTGTGGTTGCTTCTCCACCACCCTCTCCCACCTTGCCCTTCTTCTCAGGTATGGGCCCATCCCTTTCCTTGGTGAAGACTGAAATGAAGTATTCATTAAGTACTTCTGCCTGCACAGCCCCCATTTCTACCCATCTACTTCCCCTCTAGAACCTAACAATTTGATCCTTGCTCTTCCTCTTCTCTCTGATATATCTGAACAAATGCTTTTCTCCTTCTTTGATCCCCTGTGCTAACCTCTGCTCTCTAGCTGCCTTTGCTGTGCTTACCACTCTGCTCACTTCTCTGCATTTCTTCACATACTCTTCTCTGTCTTCTGCCCTGTTGGATCTCTTGTAGATCTTAAATGCATTTCTCTTCTCCCTCACCTTCTCCACTACCTCTCTACTCATCTAACTTGGTCCTGGCTTTCTTGCTCTGGCTCTTGACACAAGTTTTACTGGCTTCGGCCAGTCCTGCTTTGATGACTGACCATTTTTGTTCCTTGTCCATTTCTGTGTGGATGCTTGTCGTATGACTTTCCAGTATTTGTCCCATCCTGTGAAAGTCCACCCTTTTGAATCCAGGACCCTAGTTTTTTGTATTGGCTACTTCCCTACCCAGATTGATTGAGAACGACACTGTGCGGTGATCACTGCTTGCTAGTGGTTCCTCCACCCATACATCCCCAAACTGTTCACCATCCTCCTGTACCAGGTCTAGTATATTTCTCTCCCTCATTGGCTCCATTTCCCTCTGGGTAAGGAAGCCATACTGGGAACGCTTCCAGGATTATCTGCTTCCTGGTGTAAGTGGTTGCTGGAATGTTCCAATCCTCCCCTGGTAGATTAAAATCTCCTGCCACCACTGTGCTCCCTTTGCCACTATGCCTCCTTATCTGCTCACCCAGTTCCCAGTCAATGTCCTCCTCCTGGGCTGGAGGTCTATAAATGGCCCCCAGACAAATCTTGGTCCCTTTCTGGCTGTATAATTGCAGTCAGATTACTTCCGACCTGTCCTACTCCCCTTCCTCCCAATTACATCTGATCCCTTCCCTAACATAAATGGCAACCCCCAGCCTTACCTTTATCTCTATCTCTCTCCAGAATAGTTTGTAGTCTGGGATAGTTAGGTCCCAGTCATGGTGCCTGGTTGCCCATGTCTCAGTAATGGCAGCTATGTCCACCTCACCCTCTGCCATCAATGCCTGCAACTCTGCTAACTTATTCCCCAGGCTCCTAGCATTTAGTGAAACCATTCTCCACACTGCTTCTAGTCTTCTGGCTTCTTTTCCCTTCACTTCAACCCCCATTTCACCTAAGCTCGTATCTATCCCAGCGGTGGGGGGAGGTCCGTTGGACCTCCTCTCCTGGTGATTCCCAGCTCCAATACCTCCCCCTACCTAGTTTAAATGATACACATTGATGAAATCCCCCAGCTTCTGCTTCAACATCTGTGACTCTGCCCTGCTGAGGTGTAACCTATCCCCTGCATAAAGATGTGTGTTATCCCATGTGCTACCCCAATCCCTGACCAGTCCATACTCCTTGGACATACACCACTCCCTCAGCCACTTGTTGAAGTCACTGATTCTTCTCTTCCTGTCTGTACTAGCCCTTGGCACTGGCAGAACTTCTGAGAAGGTTACCATTGTTCCCTCTTTGCAGCATAGTTTCACCACTTACCTGAAGCTGTCTTGTACCGTCTCTGTCCTTCTCCTTTCCAGATCATTTATTCCCAGGTGCACCACAATGTGTGACTTCCCCTCCACCTTCTCCACATATCTGACCATATTCTGCCCCACTCTACTTGCTGTCACGCCTGGCATGCATTCTATCCCAGATGTTACTTTTCTGGCACCCTTTCCCCCCATTTTATACCCTTAAGTATAGAATCCCCCAAAATTAGGACTCACTGGTGCTTATCCTGCTCTCTTGTTAACCATCACTCTCCTGCTCCCCCCAACTTGTGAGGTTCTCTCTTGCCCCCTGTCTAGCCTCCCCTTTGCCTCCTCTATCCTTTGCCCTGTCTTCTCCCCCCTTGCAAATATAACCGGTGTACTGACCTCCACCTCTGAAATATTTTCTGACTGTGGAACCTCCCCTTTGCACTCATTTGTTGCTCCATCCACCATGCTACCACTTCCTCTGCTATTACTTTCCCATGTCTTCCCTGAAATGTGGCCCTCCCCCACTCTGACTCCCCTCCTGTACCTATCCTTAGCCTTCCCCAGGCTGCCTGCTGCTTCCCTTGTCCTTCTGTCTCCTTGCTTCTATCTTCCCTCCAGAGAGACTGCATCTCCTTGCTGAGCCCCCCACCACTGTGTCTTCTTGGTGTACTGCCTATTGCCTCTCTACTATGTAACATTTCCCCTGCAGCGACCTCTTCCTGCTTCTTCACTCTAACTTCCTTCCTCTCTGTTTCCTGGTCTTCTGGACTAGCCAACCCTGAGAATCTATTTGCAGCGCTAATCTTCTTTCCATTAATGAGTCCAGTTCCCCTTTCCCCACACTGATATCTTTGCTCCGACCAAGTTTTAGTTATGCCCCTGTGCCGGACCCACCTCCAGTTATCACTTCCTCCCCTAGGCTGCAGCCACTTGTGTGGCCCTCCTGCTGTCCCACCTAGTTCCCCCTTATCTGTGCCTATTATGAGCTCTTTTGAATGCCTCATTAGTTTCCCCCCAGTTGTATTCCCCCGATCCTGTCTTCTTCATGCCTCCAGCTCCCTTATCAACCACCCTATTTTCTGCCTGAGCTGGCCCATCTGCTAACACACACTGCAGCCCCCTGCCCTCCAAGCCACTCCCAGGAACATGACTGCTCCACATCCTTGGCAACATACAACCCTTCCCATCTCCCGCCCTAATTGACTGCCACTGCACATCCTCTCCTCCCTTTACCTGGTCCTGCCCCTCTCCATGGACTCCTTCCCCCACCTTGAACTCTCCATGTCTGTAATGGATATATATGGCTCTCCCAGTTAGGCTCTTACTGTCTACCAGCATGTTCTGCTGCCTGCTCTCCTCCCTGCTGATGCCCTGAAGATGCTACTCAAGATGCTACACTCCTGCTACATGGCACTCATGCTTCAGGGTCACTTGGGCCGCTTGAAATATAAGTGGGTCCCAGCCCCATTACTGGCTGGTCTGAGTCACATGACCACCCCCTTCCCCTCTTGTGTATTTCTAACCTCTCTCCCCCAGTTAAATGCCCCCCCTCCCAGCCAAGACAAAATCATTTGTTTGGAACTTGTACTGTTGAAATCACACAGCAAACATTGCCATCTCATGAAATGCTATCTTAAACCTAAAGGAAAACAAACAGCAGAGAGAAAGTACTTATCTTCTACCTCCAACTGCCTGTTTCCTTCTGCTGGGTTTCACTCCAACTGGGCTGAGGCACTGGATGCCCCAATGGTGACCCAGGTTCAGGAGCAAGCTCAGGAAGTCAGCAGTTGACAGGGGAGGGAAGGGATTGAGCATCTGGAGGACTGATCTCCCTTCCCTGGGAGGGATCCAGGGAACTCACTGCTCTTGGGCAGCCCCTGATGGTGATCAATGGAAGTGTAAGGAACAAGCAGCATTGCAGCTGCAAGGAGCAGAGTTCCAGTGTATGTCAGCATGTAGTGCCATTGGACACAATTGCACGTTTGTAACTCTGAGGGGCAACCATGTAGGAAAAACCCTCTGGTTTGAAGGTGACCCCGGAGACCTGCCAGCATCCTGCCGTTAGACCCACTCACATCATGATCTCCCATGGGCAACCTGATCTCACAGTAGATCCACAGGGAAATTAAGTGACTTGCACAAGGTTATACAGTATGTAACAAAGGGCTGTGGGATTCAAACCCTGGTCTCCAGGTTTGTTGCTCAGTTCAAAAGGGGCAGTGTGGTGCATACTTCCAAGGTCCTATACAGCACAAAGTGCTGAGCATGTCCGTAGTGGCTGTAAGTATTTCCAGCAAAAAATTGCCATTTTTACTGTGAGCACACAGCGAAAAATTATTTTTCACAGAAGCAAGTCTGCATTTGATTTTGTGCATAGTTGGCAGCTAATCGGTGCATGGAGCATATTAGCCCCTTTCCCATCTAAGACAGATGTGACACAGCAAATATTTGGACTGCATTCCTATTTTAGCACAGTCGGCAGCTGAACATGACTTGGAGCAACAGTCCCCACCCCTTACAGCAACCTGATGCCTATGCTCCCATTCATCCAGCAAGTGGAGGTCAAGCGGTTCCAGGATGCAAGACTGCATTTCTTTTTTAGCACAGTTGGCAGCTGAATGGGACGTGGATCAACACCACCCACCCTTCCAGCAACAGGAGGTTAAGCGGCTCCATGAAGCAAGGCTGCAGGACAGAGAAATAATTTTGTTTTTTAGGTGCAACAAGCATATTAGTTAACAAACATAACAAGTTAGGACTTACGATTATGTCATGGAGACACCTGGTTTTTACAGTAATCGTGAAATCCATGCACTGCGGGAAAACCTTACAGCCTTGTCCATAGTGTAACCATGTCCTGCAAACCGTGATGCAATCATTTGCCCAGATGCATCAGTCAAGAGCCCCCCCCCCACAGCTACTGGCTCTCTCGGCCTTCCTCCCCATTGGCACCTACAGGATCCCCCTCTTTCCCCTTCAGCAACTATTATTTGCAACCCCCTGTCTCCTTCCAACCTCCCAAGCTCTGTAGTGAACTCCTGTAACCCACACATCACTGCTATTAAATGGGAAGATAGATCTACAGATTGTAGCTCAATGTTTAATTCTATACTGCAGTAATTAAATCCAACTCCCCCCAAGTTTGAATTTTAATAGGACAGCTGCCCCCCTCAAATATCTAAGTATTTTCTTCTCAATCTCAGGTTTGAATTCACAGGCTACAGTACAGACCCTCAATCCTCCATAGCTCAAAGTTTAATTTACTGCACTAACCAACTCCCTTGCCCCTCACTTAGATTTGAATTTGCAGAGATACAGCAGCTTCTTGCTAACGGCTGGGGTTGTGGAGCCAGACCCCTTCACTTTTATTTGTATATTGTTCAAACCTTTTGTGGCCCCTCCTTCAGATCTGACATAGCTTGCTCTGTAAGTACAGTTTGGCCTAGATGTTTTTCATTAAATTACTGTTTAAAAGATAAACAAAACAATTCTACCTTTTCCTCAGCCTGCTCCAAGTTTTTCTTCTGTTTGCAGGCCATTTCTTGTTGCTTGGTGTAAGAATGCTTTGAAGACTGTCTGTAGTAGCTGTTTTTTCATGCAGTACTCACTGAAGCATGCCTTTGGCTCAGAGTTGTGCAACAACATTCCTTCCCTTTTGGTGTAGTGCCACAGTGAAAAGGGTCCACAGGTGCACAATGTACCTGTGGAATATTCCTATTGGACCTAAAATTTGTGTTGCTGTTTCCAAGCTGGCATATTTTCATGTAACCCCATCCAGAGAAATGTACTCATTCATTCTGTATTTTTTCTTTTCCTGATAGTTTTTTTGCCATTTGATATTTTTTCTACATTTTGCTGTGTTTGTTAGAAGGAACCTAAATAAGCCCCCAACAGAAAAAAAGTAGGAACAACTGAAAGGTAGGAAAGCTATGTGCATGACAAAACAACATTGTTGAAATGAATTGTTCTGGGCTACTGAAAATCTTGTCAGGCAGAAGGACTTTTAGCCCTGCCTGCTAGTGGCTGTAAAAGTTATGTTCATCTGGAAATGACAAAGGGGATGATGGCAAAAGGTGGTGCAGTACAAAAAAAAAAGAAAAGAACATGAATGTGGCTAAAAGGGGGACTTGAGAGACCTGCAACAGTGAAAGGGAGAATATTAATTGGAGGCTACAGTAATGAACAAGAAGAGAGGACTTCTTGTAATGGAGAGGGGAGTCAATGAAATTAAGCTGGGACTACAAAAGAAAATGGGAATAGGAAGCATAAGATCCAAGAGGGCAACCACAGTATTCCTCCTGGAGGGGGCTGAGTGCCATCCAGCTGAATAATTTTCTTCAGCTTTTGCACCCTCCCAGCTTCTCTCAATGCCCACCTACAGTTCAGGTTGCTGTGTAGAGACACATGATGTATGGTTACCCACAATGTCACGGCCATCACCAGTCTGCCACAGATGATGCTCAAGCTGTGGGAGAATTTACTGGGCACAGTAGTTGTTAATGGGGACTACTGAGGCTACTGGCAACTTGTTTGGGCAGAATATGCCTAAAGTAAACATGTTTTTCCTCTTCTGCAGGTGAACTAAATTGTTCCAAAGGGGATCACAAGCTCACACTATCATGCTCTGCCTGAGATGCCTGGTGAGAGCAGTTTCTTTTGGTAGGGCTCCTGGACACTGCTACTTGGAGACACTACTGTATTCTACCCATTGAACAGCAGAAACCCCTTTCCTACAGACAAGCTACCCCCTGCAGCTGCCACTCCCTCTCTGGGAAGTGGAAGATCCACAGCAGAAAAGTGCTGCTCAGCTTTGTGAACTGGGAGGAGGTGCTGCTTGGGTGGTGGGGAAGAGGCTGTTTGGGGGGTCCAGACCCACAGACTGTGCTTTTACTGAGGGATGCTATGCATCTAGCAGTTGTGCAAAGTAGCTCATGGGAACAGAGGCAGGCAGCTTAAGGGAGTAGAAGGCATCCTTGAGTGACACATGTACCTCACGCTTATCTCACCTGTAACCATTCCTCACAGCATATGGAATGTCCACTCCCCTTCTGATTCCACTCAGCACAGATGGCAGGCTCCTGAGACAACCCACCCTGGTGGCAGGCACTACACATGGCATTTCACTGTGGTTGTACTGAATGTGCTCCCAACCAGTGTCTCTGCACTGTTCCTGCACATGCTCTGCCAGTACCATGCTATGCCATGTACAGTACTGTTACTTTACTATGCAACATGTGTTACTGATACTTTGCTGTGCCATGAGAACTGCTGTCACTTCACTGTGCCACATGCACTGAAAAAAGATGTGCTCTACAATATGAAGTGCAGGCACTGCTGGGCCATGTGCAGTGGCAGCCCCGTTTTAGGCCATGTGCAATGCAGACACCAAAGTGCATCACAAACAGTGCTGACACAGCAATGTGTCAGTTGCAGGGCTGACATTCTGCAGTTCACTATGCATGCTAACACCGCACAGGGCCATGTGCACTGCTGTCAGTCTCAGTGCCACTTTCTATGCAGACGTCACGTTTTGCTAGATGACATGCAGATACTGTGCGGTGCTACATACACTGCCAACACCACACTGTGCATTGTCATCAGTAAGCTGTGCCACTTGCACTGCCTGCACATCACTGTGCCACAGGCAATGCTGACACAACACTGCCATGTGGCATACTACTGTTTAACACTGTGTTGTGCCATGGTGATGCTGACACAGCACTTTGCATCATGCAATGCAGACACTGTACTGTATCACATGTGACACTGTACTGTGTCATATGTGATACCAGCATTGTGCTGTGCCATATAGGGCTCCTGATAAGATATATTCAGAGTGGGTACTGCTCACTTTTGAACACTGGTGAGCAAAACCAAATATTGATGCATGCAAATGGCAAAATATGGTGTGCGAGGAGCACACATTAAAATGCTACAGAAAAGCACTTGTGTTATTTGCCTTATTTTATTATTATGTTTTTGTCAGTATTGACAGGTGAAATTAATGAAGAACACAGCTGAGCACTTTACAGTTTAACTCTACCGGCCTGACAATGCAGCGGAATAGCTTTCACTTGTGACCTGACATTCTGGGTTTGGCAGTGAGCCCAGAATGTCAGAGGGCTAGCTAGGGAGAGGAGGATTGAATGACTCATAGACTACTGTCCTCCACAGTGGTGAGGGACACATCCAACTTTTGACCAACCACTGGTGGAGAGTCAGGGTCTGATAGCCAGTGCTTGAGATCTTCGTGAGGTCTGTCAGACATCCACGCTCTTTGTACCAGTATGTCATTGCATGCCATGCCTCTCTGGGGATCAGCATATTCAGAAAAGACAACATCGGCCATGCAGGAGGATGTCCACCCCCAGCTAGACCCATGTGTACAACTTAGGAACCCCACTCCCCAGGATCACAAAGCAGCATCCATTTGGGGAGAGAGTAGGGTCTGCTATAGCACAGTAGGAAGGCATTTTAGGTCACGCTAGGTGGGCCAAGAGGTTCTTTTCTGCTGACAACTTCTATATTTCTATGAGAAGTCCCTCACCAAGAGCCCTGCCCTGAGGGTAAGTCAAGATGCATTCCAGTGGAGTGGGTAAATCCCTGGAGATGAGGGCTAGGTGGTGGGATTGGACAGATGGTGTCCAGACAATGGCAAGAAAAGCACTTTGCAGCTCATTACGTTTTGCACATTTTGCTTTTTTCTACTGAGCAAGATGATATGGGGGGCTTCTTGGCACTGTTTCTCTTCCTACAGATCAGTGCTTGTGTGCCCCGGGGTCACCTCATGGAGGGGTGCCACCACAGATTCCCCGATGGCAGGGCCAAGGGAGGGAGGAAGGGCCATACTCCCACCCCCACACCTGAGACAGTCTAGTTCAGACCATGGTTAGGGTGGCAGTACAGGTCCACAGACAAACATGCAGGGCTTCACTGAAATGCCAGCTTCCATTTTCCAGTTTTCTCCCATCCCTTCTGCAGCCAGTGTGAGGCATGCACGTAGAGGCATGCAAGCATCACCAGCCCACTGTACCTCTCTTCTGTACCACCCTAGCCTGTGCTATTACCAGTCAGAGGTTGGGGCATACAAGCCCTCCCTCCTTGGAAAAGGAGAGTAGTCCCAAGCTCAGTCTCTCCCCTTCCAAGCTGGCCCCAGCAACTGGAACCCACTTCCAAACTCAGGTCATCTACGTAGAGTGACATGTGACAGCCAGTGTTTCAGTCCCTCAGCACCACTGGTCCAGCCCCTTTATATGATTAAAAAAATATATATATATATATATATACACACACAGTATTTACTGTATATAAGCATCTTGATGGGAAATTGCATTGCCCCTTTAAATGTCTTATCATTAAGCACTGTAATAGAGGGTTTTGCATTCTCGACATCACACTTTGAAAAAATGCATAGGGCATCTGTGAAGTATGAACTGTGAGAGTGTGTGATATACTATGAATTCAATAAAGGTAATTACTGTCCTGTAACACAGCAGTGTCCTTTTGCATCTGATGGACATTGATGAATGATGGGCCAACTTCTTGTAGCTGTTAGAGCCAGAAGTGATCACTCTGACAACCACGTGTAGTGGGCAGTGTACAGAGTCCGAAACATGGGCTTGGAGATGGGTCTGGGAGCCTGCAGCTGGGGAGGGGGAAAACCAGATTCCATGGCTGGCTTGGTGGGTCTTCAGGTACTAAGAGCCAAGGCTGAGTGGAATCAGTACACAGTTGCAGTTTTTGGAGGATGGGAACTATGTGAGCATGCAATCTGGCAAGTTGAGTTTTTGTTGAGTGCTCAGTCTGTGCTCAAATGCATCTCTAATTAACATATTCTGAAACTAAAATACTGAACTAGTACTCAGTTACTAATTTAAATACTCAAAAAGCATTCAAGTGCACAAGTTGAGCTTTTGTTGAGTGCTGGTTTAAAGTGCTCAACACCTAGCACTCAAAAAGCCCTGGTGACTGCAGTTCTGAATGGGTTGTTCTGTGGAATCTTTATACTGCTTCTGATTGCTAATGACTTTTTTTAACCTTGTATTGATCCGCCCTACTGCCTGCTCTTTCCACTCTCTCAGACAGCCTCTCTTGCACGAGCCACCCTCATCATGGTCTACCCCTAGAGTACACGGTTCCACTAACCTAGGTGCCTGGTTAACCCCCCCAGGTAGGGTGAGGAGGGACTCCCGTTCTTACCTCCTCGGAGCCATACATACTGTGACGTGGAGCTGGTCCAGCGCAGTCTGCCTCAATGAGCCAAAGAAGTACAGTGAGGTGTCATCGCCTAAGAGAGACTGAGATTTTTTTTCTCCTTTGTTCGTCCTCAGATGTTGGCTTACAATGAAGGCCAATGAGCTACGAGGCACGCTGAGATGTGCCTCCTGCTCTGCCCCTCTCCCGACATCTGCCCAATGTTCTTACTTCTTCCCCCAACTGCCGCACCTTCCACCCAAGCTCCCCCAGATGGTGGTATTGCGGCGGGAGCGTGAAGGTGACCCCCTCCCCAGAGAAGGACAGCAGCCGCTGGGCACTCCATCCTTCTCCTCCCCGACCAACCCCCGGCAGTCCTTGCTCATTCCTGAACATGGGTCGCTGGCGTGGTACCAGGTAAGGCGTCCAGCACCTCAGCCCTCAGCGCCACCTGACTGGCTCGCTAATGATCATTAATAACAGTAAACATGGTTAACATTATTTAACATTAGAATCAGCTCAGAATTATTGTACTCAACTAAATGCTAAACTGATTGACTGCTAAAATACTACTAAGGAACTCTATTTTTGCAGTCAGAAGGCAATCTGCATGCTAATATACTGTTAATATAGCAGTAGACTTGAGTAATGGCAGTTAGTGCTCCTGCAATTCCTCAGGCTGGGCAGGGACAGGAAGTGATTCAGGGGACTTAGTTCACTGATGTGTTCAGTATAGACTTTTTAAGGGACACTGCCAACTTTTTTTTGCATCATATTATTTCTAGATAAAAACCCACATTTTATGATTGCTTACCTTCTCTAAAATTCATTGATGTTGCTGATTGTTTTATCCATCTCTTTGCTTAGTAGAACTGAAATGCATGGTAAAGTACCCAGCCTTAATTGGCTAATTTAAATCCTTGAAATACTTTTACTGGCTAATCTTCATTCATGATTCAGAAGTATTAAAAAAAAATAATTGTACATTGAAGAGCATTACAGTTTGATACAGCAGTATTAATGTCAGCATTCGCAGCAATGCAGCCGCCAGCAAGTCAGCAGGTACTCCCCATCCCCAAGCAGGCCTTGATCAGTCCTCCAGCTCCTGCTCCATCCTCTCTGCTTTATCCTGCACCTCCAAGCCGTGCTGCGTCAGACTCCCGCTCCAATGACACTGGCATGCACACACCTCACCACCACTGTTCTGTTGACTCCCTCAGGCCCCCAACGATTGTCCAATCAAAAATCAACCTCAAGCCAAGTCTTAAGAGGCTTCTCTAAGGCAAGCCAGTGCCCATCAGCTGGAAGTGCAGCTCCTTAAATTTATTTTAGTCCCTCTTGTTGGTATTGGATTTGGTTGGGTTGTGGTCTGGAATCAAGGATGGAGCGATGAAAAACATGAATATGGCAAGCGACTCACTCACAGAATCGCAGGCAGGCAAGGCAGCTCAACTCAGATCACCGCAGCAGCAGCAGGCTGCTTCACTTTCTTTCCCGCTCTCTTTACCATCCCGTGGTGAGTCAGGCTGTCTTGTGCATGCGCGGAAATGTTCACAGCTGCTATGGATCTTGGAACACTGAGTTTTTTTAACTTGTTTGTTCAGTGTGCCTTTCCTGGTGAAACGTTTTAGTAAATAAAATATATAAATGTATTCAGAAATAAGCACCAATGGCTAGTTAGGTTAAGTAAAACCCAGAGTGTAAAGTGAGTGTGTCCAGGGTGATAAAGGTAGCTATAGCCAAGTGGCAAACAGTAGCCAAGCTAGTGTTGTAAAATAATAGAATTTACCAATTTAAAGTGCACTTGGGTATTAGTTTCAGTCAGGAGCAAGAGTAAGGGAGTGGACCAGGCAGTTGTCCACACAAGTAGCATACTTGCCACAGCCGTAGTCTGTTAGCCACCTCAGTAGCATAGTTGCCACAGCCCCAGCAAAGGACTAGTGACCTGAGTAACAGATCTAGAGACTCCTATAGCACTTGCCTGGCTACTGGAGGCAACTTGGCTACTGTAGTAACCTGTTTCACCCTGGGGCATTCTGACTTTATAATCTGGGACTTACTTCTGACAACTAGCTCCCCAGCACTTATTTCTGAATAAAAAAAAACTTTGGGATAGCTAGCAGTTATTCACTAGCCCATCTGGCCAGCTTGGCTATAACTGGGGCTTTATTCTAACCTTGCTCCTTAGCACCCTGTTCACTATCTAATTGAGGGCCTGCCTGCCCTCTGCTCCACCTCCGATAACTACTTCATTTGAATGCTGCCCACCCCTGTGCTCCATTTAGGAGAGTGAGTTAAATAAATTTAGGTAATTTTGAATAAGGCCACCATCTCACTGTATGCTCCCTTCCTGGGCCAATTTTAAATACATTTGAATAGATCCACCTTTGACAGTTCCTTGCTCCAGAGCCTTGCCCTGACCACACTAACATCCACAGTCATCCTTTATTGTGCTCACTGCATGAACAAAAACATCTTTTTTTTACTTCAGTATTAGTTCTGGCCTGCTTTATGATGCTGTCACCGACTCACCACCCCAAACTGGGGAGAAGTTGAGACAGGAGGTGGGTTAAGTGCATGTTTGATGCCCTGATGGCTGCAGGCAGGTGGGAGGTCTTCCCTTGATGGGTAATGGGCTCCTCCTGATGCTTGTTCATCTAATAATGCTTTCCTGTTTGTGGGGGCCACTGCCAAGGAACTGCCATTTACTTTTTCTTTACAAAAAAACCCGCAAATGGGACTAAACAGAACCCACACTACAGCTGCCAACTGCTGATCCTGGGGACTGCCACAACTACTGGACCACTGACACTGCTGGGACCACTGAGACTGACATAGGGATGAAAGGAGGACTGCAGGTATTGCCTTTTGGTCTAAATTTACTTCCCTGTGTCCCCTCTTTATTCTGCTGCACTTTCTTCATGTATTTGTTTTTCTTTGGGGCATCTGAACTCCCCTAACTGTCCTCATTCGCAATGAATTCAAAGTCTCCTAATGGCCATTACTGGCCACTCTCAGTATCCTCCATGGCATCCAGGATGCTGAATCCATAACAACCAGCTGTCCAGTGCAAGCTGGACCTTAGATGTGACACTGGCTTATGCCACCTTTACTGGGCAGGCTGCAATAATAAGAAAAAAAAACATTTTAACTGCAGACAAGCACTTTATTTTTATATGGCTCTGGCCACTATGTTCACCCCCCCTTGCAACCTAAACTATAGGGACACCTGGGGTCACCTTACTGCTGGGGCTTGTTGGCATCAACAGAGCTTATTGGTGACCCGATCTTTGGGGATATTACACGCCTGCCTTTGCTGCCCAATAAAACATACTCAGAATTTAAACTACCTCTAAAACAAGAGGCTGTCATAGCTCTCCTCATTTTGATGACTGCTCCTTCCTCATCTGTGTACAAAAGTAATGGTCCTCTTCATGAGCTTCCAGCAGGAAGTCACATCCCACACTGATTTCCTTTCCTATTGACCTGGTATCTGGTCTGAGCCAGGACCATTTGTTGTTGCTACGCAACTATCAAGAACAAAATGCAATTGAAATGAATGGGCCTATATATATTTCGATGGGACCATTCATTTCAATAGAGATTTTTCTGCTCATTTTGTGCTGGGCTAGTGAAACTCCTGTTGGGTCAGTGGATTTTTCTAATCACTAGCCCTGATGGCTAGTTGCTAAAAAAGTACGTATTGACCCCCGTGACAGTCTGTAAAATCTCTAGCATCACAGTGCAGGGTGGCCACTCGTGGGAAAGGGACTGTACCATACCTCTCAACAGTCCCTTAGTGACAAGTCTCTTTTTATCCCTCAGCATTGCTGTGTTCCTTACTGTAAATGGTGTTGCCAAGGTGCTGTAGCAAAAAGTTAGTCTTCAGCTGTGGGGGTCCAGCTGCATAGAGGGGGTCCAGCTTCAAGGTGGGGGTCCAGCTATAGGGGACTGGATCTGGACAGACTGATCCCATACCTCTTAACTGTCCCTCATTACAATATAGCGTCATGGCAACAACCATCTGGACTCCCATTGTAATGGATGCAGATTCAGTTATGGCCCAAACTCCTTATCCCTAATCACGTAACTAATTCATGGGTACTTTATAGTCCAGATGAGGGAACCTCTTTGGAGATGCAGATTCTGGAGAGTGGATGGGGAGTACCTGTAAAACAAAAGGTTACACAGTAGTCAAAGGGGACCCATAGTTCTTAGGGAAAAGTTGTACAGATAGATAGCAAATAAAACAATCCTAATGGCCATCGATGTATTGCCACAAGAGAACTGTTATTTTCATGGTAATAAAAAGCTCATTTCAACAGTTTTAATGGCAATTAATGGATTACTGGTACATGACCATCATTTTCATGGCAATGAAAAGCTCATTGCTCAGTTTCAATGGTTATTAAACATGCCATTTAAATAGCCTGTTACAAAATTTAAGAGGCATACCACACACATTAAATACTTAATGGATGCCTGTAGTAGTTAATTTAAGGCATGGGTGAGTAAATTAATGGTTTGCACCCACGAAACATCAACAATTAATGGAGATGTAATGGGAATAACAACTGGCCGTTAAAAAGGGTGATACAAAATGTAATGGGTTTGCATGAAGAAAATGGAAGATTAATGGAATTTTAATGGATTTCAATGAAGCAGTGATATCCCATTCAATTTGGGAACTTAACTGAGGGTTGTTATTGTAATTTGCATATACTGTGCAGCTCCTAATGTATTTCTTTATCAGTGTATGTTTCGGTTTGTATTTCTTTCAAACTTTGTTTGATTTTGACGTGTACCATGTTGGTACCACAGTGGTATCAAATTTCTAGATGCACTCATACCACAGTGATACCAAATAAGCTTGGTATTTATATGTGCACTAATGTGGTGACATGACAAAATACTGATACCACGGTGGTACCAAATAAGCCTTGGTGGTATATAGAAAACAGTGTTGTACTACCATTGCGCTATCATTGGGAACTTCTAGGGCAATATAAAGTCCCACATAAAAGTGGACTCAAAATTACATAATACCACTGTGGTACCATTACCAGTTTATCAGTCCAGGCAACCTGCCAAAATTGCCATAGGGATGCCACTGTGCCTTGGCACTACCACTGAGGCCAGAAACCTGACTTGGTTGACACCATTGTACTACCAGACTACCACTGGGTAATACCATTGCACAATTTCAGGCATACCTAAGTATTGCCATTGATAAAACACTGTGTTGACATTGCTACACATTTGGTAAGGGAGGTTTCAGGGAAAATGGAAGCATCTGGGCACACCAGATAAGCCCCCAGAGAGGGGGGTTACAGTCCCCACCCCTTTGAATGCGTGGCTTCCATGCAAACCTAAGGGCAAGTACTAAAGTTTAACAAACATTGTTAACTATACACCTGAATCCTATCTATTATGTTGCAACAATTTGTTAGAACAATAAAATATTTAAACACAAAACATTATTTAGACTTCAGTAGATGCCTTTCCCGTCATGAGCCCCTGGTCACATGGAAAGTGGCACTCACATGTTTAGTCTATCAGTCATAGAATATTGAAACCCCAAAGAGTACATTTTTTTTCTCAGCCTTCCTAAGTACCCTTTTCACCTGCATCTTCCTTCCCTGGTCACCTTTCTCTTGGATATAGGGAGTTTACCATCAGCAAGGCACATAACCACTTTCTGCAGGGAGCTAGGAGTAATGTACAGTCCCTTATGAACCACAAATGGGGGAAAGTCTGTGAGAGCTCCAGAAGCATCATAAGTCAGTTTAAGGATAGGCTGTATTGTCCTCTCTGACCTTCGGGGGGGTCTCCTGAACTACGGAACCACTAACCACCCCTTTATCAGAGGTAGATTCCTCATCATTTTCACATTCCCCCCAGATCATTCTCTTCCTCAGCTACTGGGGCAAAAGATTCCAGCATCTTCCCAGCATTGTCTGTTGCTCTATGGGGACTAACCTGGGACCTTTCAGAGGACACAATCCAACCAGTGTTCAGTTCCGATGTGGGCCCTGCAAAAGACACTTCCTCCCTTTGTCTTTCTTGATCCTCAGGGTCATCCTGCAGCCATGCCAAGTACCCAGGTTGACTAGTATACAAGTCCACGGTGGCTCTTCCTAAGGGAATATCTGCAGGGGAGCTGCTCCAGTACCACTTATATGGCTCAGCTGGACCTGTAAGCAGGTCTGGAGTGGTCCCACTGAGAGGCCTACTGGGAGCAGCCTCCCCATCTCCACCCTGTTTCCTACTTACAGCTGTGTGCACCAAATTTAAGGGCAATCCCTGAAACAATCTGGCTAGCTGTAGAGTAGGATTAAAAACTCTGGAGGGTACTACCATCTTCTCCCTCAGCCTCATCATCTGTACTGTCTTCACCTGAGGGTCCCCACCCTGGGCAGGCCCAGCCCCATGGCATCACTTGTCTCCATGCCTCCATCTCCTGCATGTAGCTGCTTCATCCGTAATTTGGTTGCTGATGGGCAGCAGATGATTTTGGTGAATGATTTTATGGGCTCGAGTTTCTCCTTCAGGCTGAATCTTGTAAACTGGGAGGCCTTCCAACTTCTCTTACACAATGTATGGATGCTTCCTCACTGGTCTGCAATCGTGTGCTTCCCTGGTATGCCTAGACTACGTAACAGCACCCGATCCCCTGCCTCAAGATCCTGGACTCGCACCTTTTTATCATATCTTTCTTTGTTAGCCTGGTTTCTCTTAGTGGCCATCTCTTAGGTGCTAGGCAACATCGAGTTGCTGCTTCAGCTTCTTCACATACTGAAAGTAGTTTTGGCTCCAAGACCATCAGTGGAGACCCTGAAACACAGATCCACTGGCAGATGGGCTTCCCCCCCAAACATAAGCTGGTAGGGAGAGAACCCAGTAGCATCACTGTGGGTACAGTTGTAAGCATGGACCAGGGTGTTCACCTGTTGACTCCAGGTATGTTTATTGTAGGGGTCCAAGGTGCCCAACATATCTAATAAAGTCTGGTTAAATCATTCAGGTTAAAGGTCACCTTGGGTATTGTATGGGGTGGTCCGTGATTTTCTGATGCCCCACAGTGACAGAAGCTCTTTAATGAGGTGGCTCTCAAAGTCACGACCCTGGTCTGAGTGAATCCTTTGGGGTGGGCCATAATGTATGAAGAATTTTTCCACCAGGATCTTGGCCACTGTAGAAACCTTTTGATCTTTCATAGGGTAGGCTTGGGCATATCTGCATAGGGCATAGTTGGTGACTACTAGGGTGTTTAAAATGTTATGTAAATCAGGTTCTAACATAAGGAAGTCAATACACACCAGCTCCATGGGACAACTCATCCATATGTTTACCAATGGGGCTGCCTTTTGGGGAAGTGCTTTCTGTTTTATGCATCTCCTGCAACTCTTACAATAGGTCTCTACATCTGCTCTCATTCTTGGCCAGTAGAATCTGCTTTTTACTAGATCCAGGGTGCACTTGATGCCCCAGGAGCCCAGACTGCCTTGCAAACTACAGACTTATCTCTAACCTTCCCTTTTTAGGAAAGGTGATTGAGAAAATAGTGGCCGCTCAGCTAGAGGACTATTTGACCATCCATGACATCTATGAACCCCTCCAGTCTGGATTTTGAAAGAGGCATAGTACTGAGACAGCACTGGTAGGGGTGTTCAATGATCTCCTGATGGCTACAGATTGGAAGAGCCGTTCATTCTGGTCGTCCTGGATCTCTCAGCAGTGTTCGACACTGTGGACCATGGGGTTCTGCTTGATCATCTGAGGTTCATCTGTGAACTGTCGGGTTCAGTCCTCAGGTGGTTTACATCGTTTCTCATGGGAAGATCTCAGAGAGTGGTGTCTGGGGTTTATTCCTCGGACCTAGTCTATCTATCATGTGGGGTTCCTCAGGGCTCAGTGCTGTCCCCATGTTGTTCGCAGTACATATGCTGCCCCTTGGAGACTCTGTAAGATGGTATGGGCTGAGGTTTCACTGCTATGCTGATGATACCCAGCTCTACCTTTCTTTCACACCCAACCAGGATGGAGCTGTCTCGGTCTTTAATAGCTGCTTCACTGAAATCCAGGAGTGTATGGATGACAAATACACAAACACCTTTGCGCATACATGGCACGAGAGGGTGCCCCATTCAAGAAACAGAATACAAAAACACATAAATTATGAAGCACTCCATATAGTCAAAAAATGAAACATGCAGAAATCATAGCACGTAGCATATGAGAACCACAGCACACTACTCCAGCGCTTCGTGTCCACTCCGGGACACTCGTGCTTCATAATTTGTGTGTTTTTGTGGATGGATGACAGTTGGTTGAAGTTGAACTCTGATAAGACTGAGGTACTGGTTGCAGATCTGGGCCACCGGACAGGAGGGGTCAGGTGTGGAATTGCCATCTGGACTTCTTCTCAGAGACATGCCACTCCTGACCTCTGAATGGGTTTGAAACCTGGGGGTAATCTTTGACGAAGGGCTGACCATTGCATTCA
Source organism: Neoceratodus forsteri (assembly GCA_016271365.2). Taxonomy (NCBI): domain Eukaryota; kingdom Metazoa; phylum Chordata; order Ceratodontiformes; family Ceratodontidae; genus Neoceratodus; species Neoceratodus forsteri. Next base: position 659,740,184 of record CM028130.1, read on the forward strand.
CAGATGTCGGCTGTCATCAAATCCTCATTTTACCATCTGAGGAATATCTCCAGGATCAAGCACCTTGCTCCATCTGGCGACCTTCCTGCATTGATCCACGCCTTTGTGACCTCGCGTTTGGACTACTGCAACTCATTCTACCTAGGGCTACCAGGGGTGGAAATCTGCCACCTGCAGCAGGTCCAGAACACAGCAGCCCAGCTTTTCATGGGATCACCCTGGTCCTGTCATATTTTGCCGGTGCTGTGTGGACTCCACTGGCTGCCAGTTCAGTGGTGGACCACCTTTAAAGTTAGCCTTCTGACTTTTAAAGCCCTACATAGACTGGGCCTGGCTTATCTGAAAGAGCTTCTGGTCCCATACTGCCCTTGGCGATTGCTCTGCTCAGCTGACGTGGGGTTGCTAAAGATTCCAAGGGTGTGCTTGAAATCTTTGGGGGTGAGAGCATTTATGTATGTCACCCCTACCTCTTGGAATTCTGTACCCCATCAGTTACGTGAGTGCATGACCATGGAGGGGTTTAAATTAGCATTAAAAACCTTTTTGTGGCACCAAGCTTTTGGTGATTAACTATGAATGATACCAGTTTGATTATATTGTTTGCTGCTGAGATGTTTGTTTGTTAATATTGTGATTTTAATATTGTTAAGGTGCCTTGGTTTTCGAAAGGTGCCATACAAATAAAGTTTATTATTATTATTATATTGTCATGCAAGGCCCTCAGCACAGTTTTGATATGCTTCTCTGGGAACACCAGTTGTTCATGATGCATCCCCTGCTGGTTCAGTATCTCTCTGTAAAGCAACCCTTTCCTTAAGAGCAGCTTAGGCCATTCTTGTAACAAGAGCCCAGTGGGGGGCTAAATGGTGTCTACTTGAGTCTGATCTCCATTTTGTTGAAGCACTCAAATGATTTCCCTGGTGACAGGGCTGACTCTCTGGTCTCTCTTTAAATCCTGGATGGTTATTTGAGGAAGGTATCTCATGTCTAAGGCAGCCAGCCAGCAGTAGGCAACTGGCAGATGGCTTCTTGATGTCCCCAAGCACTCCACAAAACAAGGGGCATCCTCTTCAGAGAGTCTTTTCACCATTGTGTTTTTTACACAGGGCCTTCACTGCTTGTTCTGATATCTTTTTCCAGGTACACTGTTCAGCGAAGTAAGCAGGAGGGCATCCGCATCCATGTGGTTCAGTCTAGGATGGTACTCCATGCAATAATTGTAAGTGAACAAAGCTGATAACCACTTGTGGCCTGCTGCATCCAGTTTGGGGGTGATCTGCACATAAGTAAGTGGGTTATTATCTGTCTTCACTGTAATCTTAGCCCCATACAGGTAGTCATGGAACTGATTCACAATAGTCTACTTCAGTGCCAAAAACTCTAGTTTATGGACTGGATACCTACATTTTGATGGGTTCAAACTTCTACTGGCAAAGGCCACGGGGCCCAGGCCCTCCAGATACTCTTGATAAAGGACTGCGCCGAGACCACTGAAGCTGGCATGAGTGGAGTACATAAGGTTTCTGCAGATCCTCATAAGCCAGCACCGGAGCATGTGTCAGGCAGTAGATGATGTCTTTGAAGGCCCCATTACACTCTTCATCCCACCAGGAGCCAAAGGGTTCAAATGGCTGAAAATAGCTGGTCTGACTAGGTCTCATCCTGGTCTAGGTAGCTTTTTTGCATTTATTGGTTGGAGGATACCCCTGCAGCAGGTTCAATAGGGGCCAGACCACCCTGGTGTAATCCTTTATGATTCTCCAGTAATACCCGCAGAAATCAAGCAGTCACTGGAGCTCTTTTAAGGTCTGGGGCTTGGGCCAAGTGATGAGGGCTTCAGTCTTGCTAGGATCAGTCTGGATGCCCTTTGTGGAAACTATGTGCCCAACATATTTAACAGAGACCTGGAATAACTGACACTTATCGATCGACAGTTTCAGTCCAAATTCTTTCAGATGAACTAACACTTTGAGCAACCAGGCTTCATGTTCCTCCAAGGTCTTCCAAACATGATAATGTCATCCAAATAAACCAGACACTTGAGTAGATTCATATCACCCACTGCTTTCTCCATCAGGCTCTGGAAGGTGGCATGGAAGCCTGAGATCCCCTGAGGCATCCAGATGAATTCATAGAATCCTAATGGACATATCAAAAGCTGTCTTCTCTCAGTCCTGGGGAGACATAAGGATCTGATAATAGCCACTCCACAGATCCAGGACCAAGAATCACCGTCTGCCATTCAGACAATCTAGGGCATACTGTATTCAGGGCATAGTATACTGGTCGGGCACTGTCTGTTTGTTCAATGTACAATAGTCCACACACTTCCTTATTGCCCCACTCTTCTTTCTCACCACAACAAATGGGGATGCATAGGGGCTCCTTGGCTCTTGAATAATCTCCGCAGCCAGCATTTCCTGAAGATGCCAATGGATGTCATCAATGTCTGCTGGAGCTAACTGCCTGGATCTCTCTCGAAAGGGCCTCTCATTGTTAAGATGTATGTGATGCTGTTCTTCACTCAAACACCCTACATCCCATTCATGTATGGAAAACACCTTCATTCAGGCAGCCAGTTTCTCCTGTATTCTCTCCTTTTGTTCCTCCAGGATTGGGGAACTACTTAAGTCAAACAGTCCAGGATCAAGTCCCTTGGGGGCACCACCCATTTTGATAATGGGCTGCACTGCTGTGTCTGCACAATAAAGTCTTGCTAAAGTCCATCCCTTCCTCACCACCACTTCCCTGTTGGTGGCATTCATTACTTGTACCATAACCCTTCTAACATAGGCATATGCTTTGGAAGGCAAAACACTGGGTTTTACCAACAGTCCCATGGGTAATACGTGCTCCTCTGGGGCATCCTACATCAGTAACTGATTTGCCACATCCTTTTTTAACCTCACTACTCCGGCAATGTTACACTCTACATTGGGTGGTAGCACAATCTCCTCCCCATCTCACCTCCACACTATGCCAATATAGTCATCAGACCCCTCCTCAGGAGGTTGTCTCCTCTTTCTGTAGGCTTCTTTAATCAAGGGGTGAATAAGGGGCTCATTACCTTTCCTCTCTACCTCTTGGGCCTGACACAACTGGGCTAAACTTCAGAACATATGGACATTCTTGCCCACTAGCTCAGGTACTCCATCATATATGCGGGAATCAGGGCAAATCAGAGCCAGGGTCTCCACTGCACCTCCTATGCCAGCTACTTTTGTTGGAAATGCCAATCACACCTTCACATATCCCAGATAGGGGTATGACTTCTCACTGAGTCCCCACACATGTAAACCCTCAAGCAGTTGCAGCTCAACATTTGACAGATGCTGGTTGTACCATGACTTGAAAATGATGGTGACTTGCAAACCACTATCCAGGATGGCTTGGGTGGAGATCCCATTGATGGTGACTGTGGTTTCTGCTGATGGACCCATGAACTGGTTCATGTCAATGGGAATGGATATGGTGGTTTTAGCTGTAGAGGTTCTTCCATGAGCCATGAAGCTGGACCTGCCAGGGGCCCCAGTGCACTCCTTTACTGGGTAGTTTCTCTGGTTCTGACTGGGATTTCCATGCGGCCTATCTCTGCTGGTTCCACAGTTGATCGGCACCCTACACCCCTTTAGGATATGGCCCTCACTGCCACATCTATAGCACATAAAGGGGTCCCTCTGAGGTGGCCTAGCTGATACCACAGGGTAGGTTCCTGGAACCTCCACAGGGGCACTTGTCACTGCAAGACCCCATTCAATGGCCTCATCTTTTCCCTGTGCTTGACTAGCCCTTCCCATTCTCTCTAGTTTGACTACCCTGTGGGTTAACTCATCCATCTGAGCCTTTACCTCAACCTTGGGAGTGGGTGCCTTCGTGGTAAACCCAGGGCCAAACATACTGGAAGCTACACTAGGGGCCACCCCACTCACCCCTTGGGGTTCAACTATCCCTGGATTTACTACCATCTTAGCCAAGGTGACTACATCATTACATTTCTTTATCAAAGTCCTCAACTCGTGCATTTCTCCAGAGGGTGTCTCTTTCCCTACCTGTGTAGCAGCCATTAATACCCTCTGCCCTCCACATTGTCCTTGCTTGTCTTCCACTTCCCTAATCTCCCACACTAGGACCCAGCACGAAGGAGGGTTGCTCTTCTTGTCAGTTAAGCAGAGCTGTAATACCAGCAGGCTAGAATGGCTACAGACTTTTATCACATGTTCTAACCTTACCTGGTTCAGTTCCTGTGCTGCCACTCCCCCTTTCCTAAATACCTTCTGTAGTGCCCCCTCTACTCAGGTTAAGAAGGTGGACAAGGGCTCCCCCTCCCATTGGTGGGTGGTCTCAAATTTCCACATAAGATCATCACATGATTCAGGGCTGCCAGACACACTTTCAAGGGCAGTCAGGTATACCTGGGCTGGGGCATCGGGGTCCATGGCTCACAAAGAGCAAATTTCTTCCAGGTCCTCAGTGGCTGTCTACCAGGCGCTTCCATTTTTCAATTTCAGAACACTGCCAGTCCTATACAAGTGGGGTGGCACAATCCATCCATGCCTCCAGATCGTCTTCGCTATTAGGGGTAGGTTTAACCCCTGAAAACATTCTTAGCTTGTGATAAGAATCAAAAGCTATGGGCACAGGCCCAGGCTGGTGTTTCTCAACCTTAGGAAGTTTTGGTTGGAGCCTTGACCATTATTCCCATTCCCCCAAGGAGACTAGACTAAAAGAAGTTACAACAGACAGAGCCTCAGGCATCCCCCTCAGCCACCAAAGCCTCAAGTATCAAGGCAGCCTCTAACACATTGTTACTCTCTACTAGTACAGTTAATGTACCCCTTCCAGAGTCAATCATTCTTCTTGCACTTTTACTGTACCAAGTTTTGTTATTGTGTTCAGGTGTTGTTTTAGTACCCCTTCCTCCACCTCCTGGGGTACTCCCAGCAACAAAAAGGAGTTTTAGGGGTCCATTCTCACACTCCCACTCCATTTCACCAATTTCACTTTGTCATCCTTCATAGGCCTAAACCTTGGCCTCGGGTGAATAGACTTGGGTGCTGGGGACCCCAGGGAGGTCTCTCTGTTCTGGTTCTCCAGAGTGGGCATGGCTGGTGAACAGGAGAGCCCAGTGGTGCCTCCCAAAGATGTAGCCTGGGTGCATGTGCCAGTTGGCTACTACCCCTGTTTGTTGGCTCGCTAACAGGTTAAGGGGCCTGGGTCCTGTTACAGTGGTGATCGGGGGTTCTGTCCCAAAGATAATACAAACGGTGTGGTGGTGCCACCCAGAGAAAGTTACAAGTGGGTCAGGTGACTGGCTGGCACAGCCCCCTGAGATGCTGCCCCTACCAACCACCCCAAACACTGGATACCCAACAGTTCAGAAACACCATAAACCATGAACAGTAATGATTTGACAGACTCAGAGAATTCCTTCACACACAATTTCAAATGGTAAACCACAGCTTTATTGGGAGTAAGGACTAGAGAAGGGACACCGGGGACAAGGGATGGCTGTGAATAGAAAGAATGGTTAGTAAGAACAAATAACAATCATCATTTGAACCCATAAGCCAAGTTCACCCCTGGAGGCCCATCCCCACTGGTGCCAATGTTTAACCTGATAGTCCTTAGGGGTATCCCCAAGGTGCAGTTCTGTTCATTGCCATGGGCTGGCCAGCTGTTGGGACCCTGGTAAAGAAGAAAATGATTTGAAGAAGCAATTAAATCCCTTTTACACTCCATTGCTCAGTTTCCGGGAACCAGATCCCAGGTATTCATGGTTTTGCAGAACTCAAACACTCCAGGGATGAATGCCTCCAGCTTTCCTGGATCACAGAGCTCCATTCAGCAATGGGCAGATGGAATCTTGCTTGGGGATCTTGCAGTTTGTCCCCCTGATTGTAGTTATGACCACTTGTCACTTTTAGCCACTTCTGGCACATTGCAGAACTCTGTGGCAGGACACACCAGCCCCAGAAGGCACAGACCCAAGAGTGGCACCACTGCTCAGCTCCCCACTAGGATCACAGTTGCCTTTGCACCCCAGCACTCGCTGCTGACCTCCTGAGATGATGAGCCCCACTTGGAAGGGGTTAGCTGATTCCCTCCCTGGCTCTGGGTGAAAACTCCCAAATGGTGGGGGTCCTCTGCAGTCCCTTCACTGAGTTTGAAACCAGCAGAAATCACAAGCAATTGCTCAAGCAAAGTTCAGTGCCAGATAGCAGTGGGTCCTAGTCCTAGATTGGATGAAGCACAGTTGTAAACCACAGGGGAATCCAAATACAACAGACCCCTGCACACCAGTCCGCACTTTCCAGTTAGAAACTCTACACAATACTTTCTTCAGCTGCAGCTTGGACACAGCTCTCAGCCACTTCAGCTAGTTCACTCAGAAAAAATACTGAATAACCCCAGACTTGCACCCCAAAGCCCAGAGATGCTTTGCCTCTTCCACACTTGCATCCCCAAACAGGTGAAACAAGTTTTCAGCAGTGTCTGTAGCACTCAAATAACCAACACAGTCTTCTCAGCATGATTCAGTCCACCACTGCAGGGTTTCTGCATCATTTATCTTCTCCAAAATAATCAGATAGCTTACAGTACCTGGGGAATCAAGGTATCAGTTCAGCCTCTCACGCTCTTTCTCTCTCTCTCCTCCTGATCCACTTCCTGAACACAGCAATCTCCTCTACATAGAAACATAGAAGTTGACAGCAGATAATGACCACAAGGCCCATTCAGTCTGCACATTTCTTTTTCTACCTTATGAATGTGCCATTGGCCTTTTCTCTGTCAATGGCCTACCTATTCATACTCATCTGTATTGATCCCATATGCCTGTCCCATGCCTGTATGAAGCTCTGCACTGTATTCATATCCCCCACTACCTGAGGTAGGCCGTTCCATGCATCCACCACCCTTTCTGTGAAAAAGAACTTCCTCACATTACCCCTTAATCGGCCTCCCTCTAATCTCATGCTGTGTCCTCTTGTCCTGCTACTTATCTTATATTGAAACATGTTAGACTCTTTCACCTTGTTAATGCCCTTAAGGTGTTTGAATATTTCAATCATATCACCTCTCTCCCTCCTTTGCTCTAGGGTATACATATTGAGCTCAGTTAATCTGTCCTCATATGTTTTCTGATGCAGTTCCTGCACCATTTTGGTTGCCCTTCTCAGGACTGCCTCCAATTTGTTAATGTCTTTTTGAAGGTGTGGCCTCCAGTACTGCACACAATACTCCAGATAGGGCCTAACCAGTGTCTTGTAAAGAGGGGTTGTTACCTCCATCTTCTGACTTGTGATACCTCTACTAATACACCCCAACTTCCCATTAGCCTTACCTACTGCTTTAGTGGTCTGCTTGGATGATTTCAGGTCATCTGTGATGATGATGCCCAAGCCTCTTTCTTCCCTTGTGACTGCTAGCAACTCCCCTCCCAGCCTATAGGTGGCTTCAGGGTTTCTCTTCCCTATGTGCATGATCTTGCACTTCTTTGCGTTAATCCCCAGTTGTCACTCTTCCGACCATTTTGCTAGTTGAACCAGATATCTTCTTATTCTGCCCACCCCATCTGCATCATCTACTCTGTTGCAGATCTTGGTGTCATCTGCAAACAGACAAACCTTACCCTCCAGTCTATCTGCAATGTCACTGATGAAGATATTGGAGAGGACTGGCCCCAGGACTAATCCCTGAGGTACCCCACTTGTGACTTGCATCTCTTCTGACTGTATACTGTTTACCACCACTCTCTGTTTTCTGCCCGTCAACCAGTTTGCCACCCAGTTGACCAACGTCTGACCCACCCTGGGCCTACCCAGCTTATTAATCAATCTTCTATGTGGAACAGTATTGAAAGCTTTGCTGAAGTCAAGGTAGGTGACAATAACTGCTCCCCCTTGGTCCTCCACTCTGGTTACCCAGTCAAAGAAATCTATGAGATTAGTTTGACAGGACCTTCCTTTTGTAAACTCATGCTGTCTTGGATCCTGTGTTCCTATGGATTCCAGGTGTTGCACTGTCCTTTCCTTAAGGAGTTTCTCCATAATCTTGCCCACTTCTGAGGTAAGACTGAGTGATCTTTAGTTTTCTAGAGACCTGTGAAAGGCCTATTCAGTCCAGATCTGCTCTGACAGGAGACCTCTGATTCGTCCAGAGCCTGGGCACAGACTGAAGAAATCCCAGGAAGTCCATGGGTTTTCTCTCAGGATTCCAGCCTTCTGATTGGCTGTTCAAGCCAATCAATCATCAATAACCATAGAGATCAATAGTTCCTGATTTCTTATTGAGGCATGATTTTGGTGGCTGAATTAAGAAGACTCCCTCTCCCAGAATCCCTCAGGTCCATCTTTAGGCACCTATACAGCTAATTGGTGGCTGCACTGGGTTGAAAAGATCAAGAAAATGTCAGCCCCCATTCATAGTCATATAGTCCCACAGTGGTTCAAACTTCTAATTATCCCAGCAGCCAATATATTCCTGTTCTGAGCAAGCTTTCTCAGTATACGTTAGTGACCCCTGGCCCCCATTTAGTGACTCTGTGATTATGTACACATTCCCTCTCTATCTCCTGTCACTAGCTCCATTGTACTAGACTTCCAGGAGCAGCGATCATAATGGTTCTATGTCATAATGGCGACCGCCGAAAGGCAATTACTGTTAGGGCGACATCACGTTCCCAAAATTCAGTTTCGATGACATGCCCCCCCCAGTGCACAGCAAGAGGGTGCCAGGGACTTACAATTTTAAATGTTATCCTTTGCCCCCCCCGCACCCTCATACTATAGGATTCTCAAGTCCTGCGGTGGTGCATGTCAAGGGGGGGTGCAAATCCATGAAAAAAAAAATTTGGTCAGGGTGCAACAAAATGTACATGCGCCCAGACCTGAACCCAGCACCCTGTCAACCCAAGCCCTGAACTCACCCACCACACCACGACACCAGCTCAGCAGCTCACTGTGGCACCACCCTCAAAAGCCCTCCCCTCCCACCCCTCGCTGAGCGTGCTTGCCCCCACACACAACATCCTGTCGCTATATGCACAACCCCAATCTGGTCTCCTCCCTGGTACATAGCCCCACTGACATGCGCCGTGACTGAGTTGCCATTTTTGTATGCACTCAATCACGGTCACCCCATGTCACGGGCTATCATCGTAACCCATTCATATTAATGCAGAGCTCATTAATATTCATGTGCTCTGCTTAGTCCCCAACTAAACTTTTTAAATTTTTAAAGCTCCGAGGCTTCCACCAGCATCACTGAGGTCACCGGCCTCCATTAAACAGAGAAAGGGGGCACCGGGACAAGTGCACACTACTCAATTCAACTGCAACCGTGGTCGGGAACATCAATTCGCCCCCATAGTGCATGCGTGGTCACTGGCATCTTGGAGCACTGTCAATGACCCACAAATGAGACCACAAGCCCAAAAGGGCTGGAAACCACCCACAAACCCCCAAATCCAGAGCCCTGGGGACCCAGGAAAGTCCTGAATACAGCAGGCATGCCAGAGAAAACAACAAAGGTTTCAGGGAAAATGGAAGGAACCAGGCACACCAGATAAGCCCCCGTGGAGGAGGGGGTTACACTTACAGCAAAAAAATGCTTCAAAATTGTATATGCTGCATTTGTCATTGTAGGCCCCATACCCCCATCAGCTGAACAGAGGAGACATACAAGATGCGTTGGAGAAAATGGCAACAGCCATGCATTTATCCAATAAATAAACTTACACAAGTAGTGTGATGTACATGGCTCAGGAGTGTCAGCATTTCTTTAGGATGGTCAATGCCATCAACCAGTCCATCCTCCTACACCAAAGGGGACTATCTAGGTGGACCCACTGTTTCCAAAAGGACATGATCTCCTGAGGACAACAGCCTCCAGGCCCTCACCTCCTGCCAGCACTGGGAGGAACCCATCTGTGTTAGAAGCAAGTTCCAATACCCCCTGTTTACACTCATTGAGACTCTGCCACACTTACACTACTGTGATGTGAGTATTTTAATACCTACCAACTTTACTACCAGAGGAGAGGAAAAACCCTGTAAACCTCACAGGAAAAACTCAGAAAATTCCTCCTCAACTCATAGGGTAATCCCCCAAATTGGGATAGCAGGATTCCTTACCAACCCTTTTGTACATTGCTTTAAGTGGCAGAAATTTATCTAGAGGGAAGGAACAAAAGGGGCAGGGCTTTAATGGCTGGCCCAAAGATAGACCCCATTGCTCCTCCCCTTAAGCACAAAACTCCCTCACCCCATGGGCATCCATAAGTTCCTATCCTCTTCCCCTTCCCTTGTGCCCATCCTCCTTGATATCTAGTTACCCAACCTCTGCCAAGGCATAGGAGGAAGCAGCCACAGACAATTGCTCATCTTCTTCAAGGTTCTCTTTGCAGGCTGTCTATTATCTTAATAAGCCTTACATACTCTTTACCTGAACAGAGGAGGCATACATGATGTTTTGGAGAAAATGTCCACAGCTATGTGTTTACTGTAAAAACAACCTTAGAGAAGTAGCGTGATGTGTGCAGCTTTGGTGAGTCAGCAAATCATTATGATGATCGATGCTATAAACCAGTTCACCTCTCGTCCATATTGCAAAGGGAAAATGCCCCATTTCCCAAAGGGCACATGCTCTGGAGGGACAAGGGCTTCCAAGGCATAAGGAGTGGCTCTTGAGCCATGTGATGTGTGCCTCTCTCTCTCATCAGTTGGCACTTTACATGCAGGTCAAGCCCAAAGGATCTTTTCCCTGACTGGCGCATAGAACACCCAATTGTAAGAGCCTCACCTTCTGCCAGCCTCAGGATGAACCCATCTATGCCAGAAGCAAGTTCCCCCATTACCACTTTGTACACTCCCTTTGAGACTACTGTGCTGCCACAGGACAACCACAGCCCATCCCTTCAAAGCAAGTCATACTAACATTTCTCCAGTGCACCCTGTAGATCAGCTAGGAACCTAGCATAACCTAAATCCTACAAATATACCCTATTCTGAAAATACATCTGTGGCAACCTTGTGACAATCACATCATGCCATAGCACCATCCCATCAATAGAATCCAGTAATCTCTGAATTGCCATTCTATATTAGCCATCCTGTGCCTCTTCTCCTTGTTCATTGAGTTTCTCACATGCTACCAATGCTTCCTCTGGACAATGTATAACCAAGTCTTCATTTTCCCTGTCCTGGTATTTCAGAGAAAATGAAGGTCATCTTTCAACTGGCAGAGCAATCCTAGTTATTTTACCAGCCCTAGGTCATCGCCACCCAGGCGGTCCACTGGAATTCCAGGGGAGCCACCTTGTCAGGTTTTAGCCATGACCCACTGAAAGGAGTCCTGCCACCTGCTTCACTGACACCCGATCCAGTGCACCTGCTGATGTGGAGGGTCCAGGAAGAGGTTCTCACCACCTCCACCATCTGCCACACCCTCCACCAATAAATATACAATTGTCCACATATCCATAAATTGCTTCATCTCAAACATTTCACCTGCTGGTAAATGAAAACAGTTACAGCAAAAGTGGCCACAAATACCCTTCAAATGTCTTTGACCCACATCTTCCCAAAGATTGAATCTGACTGTCTAACAAGCCATAAGCCCTTGCATCAGCAGTTGCCCTAATGTGAAAGGAGTATTGAACTGTGCAGAATTCAAGCCCAACACCATCTTGGCCTGGCCAAGGAAGTATCAGAACTAGGATACTAACGGAGGGTCCATTTTCATGTTAGAAGAATGCCCCCCCACACACACACACACCTAGGCCTCTGAGTTACAAACAGCTATATCTCAGCTAGCAAATCCCACTGCACCCTAGGGGTGCATTCAGGTTGCACCAGAACCCCCTTGCCTGGTGATCTGTTTAGTTCTTCTGGAGCTGCACAAAACCCCCATATATGTCAGTGCTGCATCCTTGAATGACAAGGTCATCTCCACCCTGGCTGCCTTGTTTGGCTAGATCAACTTAGACTCTTAAAATATCCTGTAGAAGGCCACCAGAAAGGCTGTCCAAAACATCACTTCCTCAAAGGGAGTGAAGACACTCGCACCAGTTCTCTCCAAACCTGTTTCAATTGACCTGAGCTAATCAGCCACCAGCCATCAACCCTCTGAGGTGTTCCATACGACCACCCTTTCAACATATTAAGTCCTCAAATTTGGTGTCTTTAGAAAACCAGGCAATACCCACCAGGTGTTGCCCAGCTACTCCTGGCATAAAATCCTTTTATTTCATTTGGAATAAATAGTGGAATGACTGGTCTAATGATATCAGACACACATTTGCCCAACCTTGGGCCCATTGTACACTTAAAAAGTTATTAAAACACCCCCCATGTGCTGGGGACTATGGAGCTTCAGAGTAGCTCCCAGGCTTCTGGATCACCATCTCTCAAAGGATGACTGAGTCTTCCCTGGTATGTTCTTCCACTTTGGGCCCACAATTCCTGGAACCTCTGCAACTGTACATAAGAAAGAACATCAGTGATACCATTATCAACACTGGGCACATGCAGGGTTTGATATAAATATTTAGCATAAGGCACTTAAGTACAAGGACCTGCAAGAGGTCCCTGTTGGACCTTTTGCCTCTAGTTGCCAAATAATTGTCTGTACCACCCTCTTGTTAGCTCCACATGACCTTGGTATCTCTAAACTGGCAGCCCCGAACCAATAGAACTACCACTATTGAGAATCATTCAAGCAAGGTGACGTCTTTCATCAAACCTGCCTCCCACCACCTAGCACTACTATTTACACCAAGCCCCTTTGACATACACCTCAAACCCAAAGCCTCATGAGGCATTCATTTAGAGCTCCATTTTCTGGCTAGTTTGCCTCCTGAGGCATTCATTTAGAGCTCCATTTCCTGGCTAGTTGTGACCATTGGCAAACTGACACCCCATTAAAGTAATTAAAAATGGCCAATTACACTGCCATACCCTTCCTTATGCTCTTGAACATCCACAGCATGTGGCAAGGTTTCTGACACCCACAACTCACCTTCCCCATGTGGCTCAGGAATGTCTTGCCAATTGGAATTACTTTGCATGCAAACGCAATGTGATTGAACAGTTCCTAGAGCTTCTGCAGAGTTATTTTTCATACCCCTATCATTATGGTCAACAGTTCTCACAAGGCCTGGACCTTCTCTGCTGGCAGCTGAAGCACAGTGGCCTGGGAATTAATTTCAATGTCTAGAAAAGACAAGATGGTATAGGGCATGGCACACCAAGTCTACACACACCTCCTGGAACACCTTCAAGATATGCCCAGATTACCAAGAATCAGGTTTCCTATGAACAGAAAGTCATGCAGGGTAATGAACCACCTCCATCCATCCTGACTTATTTGTTACTACCCAATGCAAGAAGGTATGGAATTGCTCAAACACACTGCACACCCCATTGACATGCACCTTACATCACTGGATATTGAATTTTACCACCAAAAGGTCCCGCTCCTCTCTATGCACTGGCAATAGACAAAATGCAGGCTCAAAGGCTCAATGTTTGCTTTTACTGACAATGACAATTTTCTTTCTGCCCTCACCACAAGTGCTCTTTCAAAGAATGCATGTGACACCACTGTATAGCAGAGGTCAATATGATTGTAAACAGAATCCCCTACCAAAAGAGATGGGTGGGTTTATCATCCTGAACTCATCGGGGCCCTTTTTAGGAACCTGGTCAATAGAAGATACTCACAAGCATGGTAAGGGTTGGGCTGGAAATATGCCTGCTGGTACATCTTTGTTTATCTTCTTTCAGACCAGGTCTCATTGCTCCCTGACTGACTTCAAATTTTTGGCCTCATACCTCCAATAAGGGCTCCCATATGGAACCCTAAAGCCAACCATGAAACCATCTGACAGGGAATGAGCAGCTGCCAGGATCACATGGCTGACCAACCATGGCCCAATTTGGTCTGCATTTATTGACATTTAAGGCTGTGCCACTTCTGAAATGGAGGAGGTGGGGCCACATGGTTTGTACTTGGTAAAAAGGGTGAGGCCAGCAACAGGCCATGCACTCATGTTTAAACTTGCAGTGTTCAGCCCTGCACACTATCTGGTTGAAGTTATAGCAATGCCAAGTGCTGATCCCTCTGCTTGATGTGAATTCCAGTTGCCCTCTGTTATGGCGTGGGGCCAAGCTTAATGGGGAGTCACTGTCCTTGTGCTGGATGCCACCCCATGCTCTATGGCCCACAGCTGTGGCATATCCATCACATTTCTCTGCTTTGCCAGGTTACTTTGCTTCTGATGATGAAACCTTTTCTTGTATTCTAATCACCTGTAATACAGTTTACTCACATGAATGGCCAAGATACTGCTGTAATAACTCCACAGCCTGTTTTCCCCTCTGGGTTCACCTGCTCTATTGTCCCTAAAAAGACCCTGAATGCCCTAACCAGATCTCCCAGTTGTGATGGAATTGAATCCATCTTTTTACTTCCACCCTGTCATCTTTTCTTTTTTTGTCATTCTGTTCTTCAGGCTCTTGGGCTGATTCAAGAGTGTGAAAATATCCACCTACTCCCCAAAAATCTACTACCACTCCTTCTCAGTGAGATGAGACCTGACAGAATCTCCCAAACTCACCAACCCAGATGCCAGAAAAGAAACCACTGCCTGAAGCCTGGTCACTTCCTACTAAGGTGCAGCTGTGACTGAGGTTAATGGAGCCCCACCCTGCCAGCATGAGTGCCTGTGCCATCCCTGGTGTCATGTGATCTGCTTGCTCCCTTTCTTGGGCTTTGATAATAACCAGAACACTGTTGGGCTTCTGCTCCAGTGTTGATGGTGTCGGCATCCCTGAGATATTCCTCACACCTCTCGATGTGTCTCATACGGGAGAGGGAAGTCGTGGTGCCACCTCCAGAGTTGACAACAATCCCATCCATACTGTGGGTAGATGAACATGAACTGGTTTGGCCAAAGCCAGGCTTGTTGGCTGGGATAGGACTAAAGGTGCTGAGAAGTCACCTGGTCTTCTTTGTCCAGTTAACTCGGGTTGCACTGTGACATGACCAGTAGGGTAGGAGACAACAATGGGTCCTGGATGGGTATGATCACATTGAGGGGAATCTGCGGGAGAACTAGTGTGGTTAGGCACCCCTTGGAACTTGCTTCAGAAGACGCAGGCCTGCTGTGACAGTAGGTGGGGCAGAAGCCCACACTGTGTAGCAGGAACATTTTGTTACCGGTTTCCCCCTTGGGTTATTACCTTTAAACATCCTCACAAAAAATGCCCTTATATGATAAGGACTCCATTCCTCAAAATTGGATCTACTTTGATATCGGATAACTGGTACTGGCAGTGTCTACTGCTGCATCTTTGCTCCAGGCAGCATGGGCAGAGATTGCATGCCTCAAATCGCATATTCAGGAAGAAATATTTTATAAAAACTGCCTGCCATTTCTCCAACATCCAACTGAAGCACCTTGACCACAGATGCTAGTTGGTCCAGGAGGTTGGCAGTGGTTAGGAGGGACAAATCAGGTGCCCCATCACTCAATGATCTCCAATGTATCACCTCCACAAACCATATAAAAACTACAAGCAGGTATCTGCCTCTATCTCTGAAAACAAACAAAGGGATAGAGAACACAGCAGAACAGGAGCTAGCACAACAGAACTCACCTAAAACAGTGACCAAAACAAAAAAAAAAAAACAGAAAGGAAATTTAAAACACTTTTGATCATAGGAGACTCCATGATTCGGGGAGTTGATACCTACCCGCAGCTGGGGATAATGGTCAGATGTCTCCCAGGTACATCAGCGTGGAGAGACACTGACTGCATTGCAAAAATCATGCAGGAAGCAGGAGAAAACATCAACATCCTGGTACACATAGGGACTAACAATCTCACCAGCAGGTCAGTTGTGGAGACCAAGGAAGACATGACCAGGCTGGGAGACAAAATGTTTCCATTTCATCCCAGAATATCCTTCTCTGAGATCCTGCCAGTCTGGGAGAGGGGGGCAGATGGAAGGAAGGTCAGAGAAGGGGAGATAGGGGAGCTAAACATGTGGCTCAAGGGCTGGTGCCAGGAAAAAGGACACAAATTTGTAGGGAACTGGCAACTGTTTTGGGTGCGAAAGTTCTTTAAATTCAATGGACTGCATCTGACTAAGAACAGAGTCAGTACATTGGGGCAGAAGTTTGATGTCTTTGCAGAATATTTAAACTAGCAAATTGGGAGAGGGGGTGCAGCACCCAATACATCTAACTAGAAGAACACCCCCTCTCCTCTCAGTTAGTGATCAAACAGGAGTTCAGCATGTTTGTAGTTCATTTACATCTCCATGTAAGGGAAAAAGGTCCGGCTCCCAACACAACATGCAGAGGAAACACTGGACCTCCCCCAACAGCTAACACACAACATCTGGCCAATGGAAAATCATGTACACAAATGCCCGCATTCTGGGAAACAAGATCCCAGACATGCAGGGAACAACTACAGAAGCTAAACTAGACATAGTAGCCATTAACGAGACATGGTTCATCAGTAACCACACTTGGGTGACTTCAGTACCCAGCTATGTACTGTTCAGAAGAGACCAAGGTACAAAAAGAGGGGGAGTGGCCCTGTATGTCAATGAAAATATCAAAGCTAATGAAATTCAGAATACACATAAGGAGCCAGAAGAACTGTGGGTCACCCTGGAAACAGGAAATGGGACAGGCATATGAACTGGGGTTGTCTACAAGCCTCCAGACCAGAGGGAGAACATAGAAACATTACTGTTAGAAGGTATACAAAACATGACAGCTAAAGGGGAGGTTCTGATAGTGGGAGACTTCAACATGCCAGATACAGATTGGTCAATATCAGCAGGAACATCTGACAGAACTAGACAAACAGTGGATTCCCTGCAGGGGGGGGGCCTCAAACAACTGGTACAACAACCCACAAGAGACAGGGCTATCATAGATCTTGTACTGACTAATAGGGAGAGGATCACAGATCTCCAGGTAGAAGGTCACCTGGGGGCCAGTGACCATCACATGCTATGGTTCAATTTGGCTACTAGAACTAAATCTTCCCATTACAAGGCAAAAATATGGGACTTTAGAAGACCTGACTTTGATAAGATGGCCAACAGAGTTAAGCTAGCCCTGGCAAGAAGAAATACAGGTGAGTGAGTACAGGCAAAGTGGGCAAGCATTAAGAATGCAATACTTGAAGCAACATCTCATTGTGTTCGAGAGAAAAGCAAGAGCAAAAGAATGAGGAAACCACTTTGGTTCTCAAAAACAGTAGCAGAAAAGGTCAGAGCCAAAAGGCTGGCCTTCAGGAAATATAAGGAAATGCAGCGGGATGAAGATAGGGAGGCATACCAAACTTCCCTTAGGAAAGCAGGGAAGGCTGTAAGGCAGGCAAAGGTCCAAACCGAGGAAACACTGGCACGAATAGTAAAAGAAGGGGGAAATACTTTCTATAGATATATTATTGAAAGGAGAAAGTCCAAAGGGGGCATTGCTAAGATCAAAGGGGATACTTCTGCTCAGTATTTACTGAAGAGAAGGTAGGGCAGGGCCCACAGCTCAGCACCATGGACACGGGGGGGGGGATGGAGGCATGCACCAGTCCCTTCACAAAACAAAAGGGTCCTACAAGAGCTCGCTGCCTCAGGGTGGACAAGGCAATGGGACCTGATGGCATACATCCCAGGGTACTAAAGGAGCTAAAGGTGGAACTAGCAGAGCCATTATCAAAACTGTTTAGTGAGTTTCTGAGTACAGGAGAGGTCCCAGAAGACTGGAGAAGGGTTCATGTGATCCCACTCCACAAGAGTGATACCAGGGAGGAGGCAGAAAACTACAGACCAGTCAGTCTTGCCTCAGTAGTGGGCAAGATTATGGAGGAACTCCTTAAGGAAAGGATAGTGCAACACCTGGAATCCATAGGAGCACAGGATCCAAGACAGCATGGGTTTACAAAAGGAAGGTCCCGTCAAACTAATCTCATAGATTTCTTTGAGTGGGTAACCAGAGTGGGGGAGCAGTTGATGTCACCTACCTTGACTTCAGAACAGCTTTCAATACTGTTCCACATAGAAGACAGATTAATAAGCTGGGTAGGCTCAGGGTGGTTCAGAAGTTGGTCAACTGGCTGACAAATTGGTTGGTGGGCAGAAAACAGAGAGTGGTGGTAAATGCTATACAGTTAGAAGAGTTGCAAGTCACAAGTGGGGTACCTCAGGGATTAGTCCTGGGGCCAGTCCTCTTCAATATCTTCATCAGTGACATTGCAGATGGACTGGAGGGTAAGATTTGTCTCTTGGCAGATGACACCAAAATCTTCAACAGAGTAGATGATCCAGGTGGGGTAGGCAAAATAAGAAGAGATCGGGATAAACTGGTAAAATGGTCGGAAGAGTGTCAAATGGGGTTTAAGGTAAAGAAATGCAAGATCATGCACATAGGGAAGAGAAGCCCTGAAGCCACATATAGGTTGGGACAGGAGCTGCTGGCACTCAGAAGGGAAGAAAGAGAATTCGGCATCATGATCACAGATTACCTGAAATCATCCAAGCAGACCACTAAAGCAGTAGGTTAGGCTAGAGGGATGTTGGGGTGTATTAGTAGGGATATCACAAGTTGGAAGAGAGAGGTAATAATTCCTCTCTACAAGACACTGGTTAGGCCCCATCTGGAGTACTACGTGCAGTACTGGAAGTCACACCTTCACAAGGACATTAACCAAATTGAGGCAGTCCAGAGAAGGGCAACCAAAATGGTGCAGGGACTGCATCAGAAAACATATGAGGACAGATTAACTGAACTCAATATGTATACCCTAGAGAAAAGGAGGTAGAAAGGTGATATGATTGAAACACTCAAACACCTTAAGGGCATTAACAAGGTGAAAGAGTCTAACATGTTTCAATAGAAGAAAAATAGCAGGACAAGAGGACACAGCATGAGATTAGAGGGAGGCCAATTAAGAGGTAATGTGAGGAAGTTCTTTTTCACAGAAAGGGTGGTGAATGCATGGAACAGCCTACCTCAGGAAGTGGTGGATATGAATACAGAGCAGGGCTTCAAACAGGCATGGGATAGGCATAAGGGATCAATACAGATGAGTATGAATAGATAGGCCATTGACAGAGTACAGGCCTATGGCACATTCATAAGGTAGAAAAAATGAGCAGACTGGATGGGCCTTGCTGCCCTTATCTGCCATCAACTTCTATGTTTCTATGCTTGGCTCAGCATTCTGACTGCTGGCTGCTAGGGCACTACTGTGTTCTTCTTGCCCAGTTTTTGGGATGCTGGCTGTTGGGTTGCTGATGCCTTCTCCACCAACCACCCAGGAGTAAGTTGAGTGGGTAGTGCTGATGGCCTAGCTCCATCTGGGTTTGGAAAGCATGTGACCCACCATGCCTTGCCAACATGAACTAGGTCCACCAGCTTCTTCTCAAACTCTGCTATCCCCATTTTTGTTGGTACCTTCCTTTTCCCCAGGCATCTTGAAAAATTTAACACCAAACTGAAGATCTCAAACACAGAAAAACTACCCATCTCCAGTACCTACCTCTGCATTTTAGGACTACACTGTGATAACAGGAAATGAGTTAACATGCATTACTGCATCCCACTGCTTGACTGACATTTTCTACATTTAACCCATTCTCATCTTCCCTTTTTATTAGACATAGTTATGATTTTTTTCCCCTTGGTAGAAAGCTGATGTCATCCCCTTGTTGAGCAGCAATGTGCCTGGTGCCCAGACCAAACCCCAGAATACCAGATTCATCAAGGGAGGGCCTTGTTATTGTGGTCCAGCTTCATACCAGTGCTACCCCAATTTAGATATATTTCTATAAAACGTATACTTCTACCCATCAGGAACACTGACTGGGAGGGTGCTGTAATCCTCCCTTGTGGACCATGGATGCTCAACCACATAGTGCGGGATCCACCTCTTGTAGTTACCTTATCCATTCAATTGATTAAAGAAAACATGTTTTTCTCTTTTTTTATATAAAAGGGTGGCGGCAATACTACACTATTTTTTCAGAAGTGAGAAAGAAATAAGTGCTCCTTCTGGGATTTGAACCCAACTTTGCTTGGAATAGCAATCCGCTGCACTAACCAAATGTGCTACCAGGGCAACTGGAACTTAAGAATTCCCAAGGTCACTCATTTGTGTTCTCTAAATGCACACTCTGGTGCTACAAAAATTAGAGTTACATCTTTATTGCCAAGGAGTGCAGCGTACACATAGCTTTGAAACACAATTTTTCTTTAGAAGTCCTGCACATTTTTCTTTCTCACTCTTAAAAAAAGAAAAGGCAATACTACCCTAGCTACCATGCAGCTAGCTGCCTCCAGCCAACGTCCACTATGTCCTACTGGTGTTGGCTGTAACATGCATGCTCAGGGAGTCTCATTTTAAGTTATAGTATCTGTTTCTTTGTATTAATAAAAAAATAGATATATTGCAAAAAACTACAGTAATGCAAACATTAGGGTTGAAGAACACAAAGTGCACAAAGTAGGGAAATGAAGTGTCTGGAGTATTGGCAAGTCAGTAGTGGGCTCTTCATTGGGTTTTTAACCCACATGCCCTCCACCTCCACAGCATGCAACCTCCTGTCTGAAGCACAAGGTGCAGCTCGAAGCCAATGCTTCATAGTTATACATTCTTCAAATGTAGAGAAATATGGCTTGACACATATTGCTAACAGAATCTGTCATAACTTTCTTCATCAGCAAAACAAGAAACTTGGCAGTAATCACCAGTACAGTTGCCTATAAACATTTAATAAGTTACTTTTGAAAAGACAACTTACATAATTGCCGTGCATTGGGATGATGCTGTGGTGTTCACTACATGCCTATACCAATTTTGTACATGTGCCCTTTTCAGGAAAACCAGATGAATGAAAGTGCAAGGTTTATATATTGCAGCTAGCTTAGTACTTAAAGTGATAGTGTGCAAAGTGCTAAAGTGAAAATGTGCAAATATACAACAGCTTAAAATAGCTATTTAAAAGCAGACAACACAGTAACGCGAACTGGCTACAGTTATGGTGCAAGGGGTAGGGAAAATGTCTTTTTCCTGGAGGCTCCTGCTGGTGTTTATTTCTTATTTCATGTGTGCTGCATTTTTTTCTGCATACAAGGAATAGCCAGGACAACAGCCCAGTTCCTCCATAGGTTCTGTGTGAAGAAAATTGATCACATCCTCCTTGCTTGCTCAGGGAAGGGGTGGCAATAAGTCATCACTACCAATTCATCAATACTCTGGAGACACAAAACCCTAATGTTTTTCATTTTCCCACTTTGTGTACTTTGCATTCTTCAACCCCAGTGTCTGCATTAATTGGAACCTGAGCAAAATCAAACAAATAGAATACTGGCGATCATCTCAACACAGTGGGCCCATCAGACCTCGATAAACATGTCAACCCCTTGTGAGACAAGGCTCTCTGGACCACCACAATGTGTCACCAGAACACTACTCAGTGTCCCCTCCCACCTAGGCTGGGGCTGGTGCTGCATGCCACAGTGTCTGCCCCCCAGCCTTGGCCCATTCAGCCAGCTAACAGAGCTTGTACCAAACTCAGGTCACTGGTACGTAAAAGCAACGTGGTCACAACTGAACCAACAGCCATCTCTGCAAACTACAAATGACATTACTTCATAATTTCTTCTGTGCCATTTTGACCCCAAAATTTCAACATGCAGCAACTCCCACCAGTATGCAATGCAGGAATGCTGCAGTATATCACAAAATGCAGCAGTATACTGCAAGGAAGAGTGTAATTTTAATAGCAATTAACTCCTTTTGTCATGCAGTAATTTGTAAATTGTCACTTACTGCAAGCTTCTGTGTTATGATGTTGCTGGCCCTGCTGTAGTCTTTTTATGACCCCCCCCCCCCTTTCTGAACATGACAGGTGTCTTTTATAAAATACTGGATGAAACATTATTTCATGTCACAATTGTGAAAATACTTTTTGGCTAGGATTTGAAAAATGAGACCCATCACGTTCATGAGGCTGTGTGAAAAATTGGCTGTGTTAACTAAAATACGTAAAATTACCAGTTATGAGAGAGTGTAAAAAAATGAAAATGTACTTATACAACTTTGTTTATTTTTAATATTTCAACCCGAATTTTTAGCATAGTCTTCTTATGACACAACATCATGACACTGGTAGATGACAATTTTCATATTTTGTCTGAAATGTCATTTTGTGCCACACAGGGCCTGCCTCAGAGTATGTGATGCCCCTAGGTGACCTTGCAAATGACACGTCCACCAAAATATTTTGAAATCATCCTCCCACATCCCTCCAAAAAATGATATAAAGTCCCAAACCCCCAAACCCTCAGGGAACAGCAGCCCCACAACCTCCCTCCAGGCAGCTGTGCACTCTCAGTCTCTTTAACCTACTGAGTGCTGGCTCAGTAATCCAACCCACAGCATGAGTCTAGGAAGGCCACCACCCAATGGCTATTATGATCCTCCTCCCATACCTTCAGTTCAAAACTTCTGAGTCCAACCTCCCCTCAAGCTGATACCAGTTGGCTGCTGGCTTCTCTCTCTTCTGGACACAAAACCATGGGGTCTACTGATAACTAGGCCTGACTGGCTGACTATACCTGCCCTCCTGATGCCAGTGTTGGACTTGGCCTGCCTTGTTAGTCTGATTTCATGCTGTGCCTGACCTGACTGGCAGCTGGGCCTAGCTGTTGCCATCTGTGCAGTGCCTCAGCCCATCATGAGTCAGTTGCTGTGTGGGGCCCATCCTGTCAACAACCCTGGGTGATGTCATTGGCACCGTGGTTTAGTTCTGTGTCCTCTGGGACTCTGACTCCTAGGCAGCATTGTCTTGGGGTCATATGGAAGAGTGTGGGTTCAACAAAACAACACAGTTCACTGGACTTCTCTGTGTCACACAGATTGGCCACCAAAACTACTGCCTGCCTCTCTGGAGATACACGCTGCATGCTTGCTTCTCTTTGGTGCCAAAATCAGTGGGAGGGAGAGGGTGCAGAGCAAGGTGCCACACCACTGGTCAATGCTGTACTGCTATTGGCTGCATTACAGTGTGAAATTCCATGTCATGTTAAGCTTTCAGTTCACACACACATTGATGGCAACCAGCAAAGTATATTCAACACCTCCTTTTGAAGGGTGCCCTAGATAACCTCCTAGTTTACCTATCCTTAAACTGGCCTTGGCGCAACAGGTGCCAAAACACATTTTGGTCAAGATTTGAATAATGACAGCTGTCACACTGATGAGGTGGTGTGAAAAAAATGTCTATATTGAAAATTTGGGCTTAAAATATTGACAATTATCAAAGTTATGAGTGAGCATTGAAAAATATCAAAGTACCTTCATAACTTTGTTGTTTTGTAATATTTTGACCCCACATTTTCAACAAAGTCTTTTTATGACACCACAACATGGATCCGGTATGTGAAAGTATTCAAATCCTGCCTGAAAGGTGATTTTGCAGTGAGACTGCAAAATCACCTTTTGGTCCAGATTTAAAAATTTTCACCTACCTTGTTCATGAGGTCGGGTCCCAAGAAAGCCACTTTGAACATTTTTTAGAAAAATGTTAAAAAATGAACAAGTTATGAATAGAAGTTCAAAACATTGAAATACAGTACATTAATTGCACTTACCTGACTTCCTCAGTTCACAGTCTGACTTTAAAGAGTGAAGATGTTTCTACAGTCCTGAGAAGATTACAGTGTAGGACCTTCAATAGGTAAGCATAGAGTAAGGAGGGGTCACAGGGTGGTGAGTTCTGAGTGGGGGAATTTGGTGGGGTGTGGGGGTTGGGACAGTGGCACAAAACAATGAGGGTTTGTTTTCTTTATTTCATGTTAAAAAAAAGAAAAGATGTTTAGGAATGGTTTTCTTCATTTCAGGTACATACTGACACTTGCAATTGGACACTCCAGTGTCAGCTTGATACTTGGGTACCACAGGAGTGGGCATTCTGGTGTCCCAGACTCCTTGGTCATGGGTGGACTATGCCAACACCAGGTACTAGGCACCCGTGGGGAACAATGCCATGACCCCACCCTCTGGGGGAAAGCCAGGGGTGATTGGGAGAGCCACCAGCAATCTAGGAGGTAGAAGCCTAGGGGCGCCATGACCAGGGCTAAAAATGCCAATAGCCAGTGTAGTAAATAAAGAATAGAAAATTAAAAATAAAATAAATAAATAAATACACTGGTGATTGGGCACTCCAGTATCCAGTTCAAACCAATGAGGTTACTGATGTGGCTAATGGCAAAGTTTTGGGGGAAGAAAACAAACATCCATGCACAGCTACATCCAGCTGGGGCAGGGCAATGCACTGACACATAGCTCCATTCATGCTGAATGAGCAAAGCTAAGCATCATATGAACACCTATAAATAGCCCTGTCACCTGATAAACAAATGTATTGTCATAAAATGACCACATTAAGTAACATGGACATAAGGAATTCAGTTATCCTCAGAACGTTTATTTTTCTAACAGTGCACCCTCAGAAATGGTACTATTTCTCTTAAATATTTTAAAAACTACTTAGATTGGAATCCAAAAACCATAAAAACACACACCTTGGGCCAAAGTCTATTAAGCCTGCAAGTTCAAGATAGTTTTTAGTCGAAGGTGAACAAAAAAATGTCTTAATTATAGTCTTTACTTTTTTTTTATGGCATCTCTGTAACTTTGCCCCTGATAAACTGATGGACAACATTTTCAGGATCCCAAGATCCTGGTACCAACTATGTGCTTTCCAAATTCTAAGGAAATTGGTTAAATGGGGCAGAGTTGTTAGGATGCAAAAATCAGGGCTTAAATATTAAAGTGCTCCTCAATCCTAATACACAGGTGCTACCGTGACTGTATAATACTAAAACTTTTTTTTTTGCCATGTTTTCTTTGACAAGCCACCCCATGTTGGTGCCCCATCCACTCACAGGAGCCCTGTCCCAGCCACCGGCTGGCACACCCATCACAGTGTTGCCTCAAGCACTCACATGTGTGGGGGCACACTGGTGGACTCAAAGTGGCTACAGCTCTGTGCCTGCAGAGAAGCTCCCAACCCTACTGGCATGGCCATGGAATGGCTTCTCCCATGCACAACATGACAGCCAAAATGGCCCTCAATCATCCTACATAAATGTGGGGGGAGGCCTTGCCCACCATGGTGACCAAATTCCAGCATGGCTGCCACTGCTTCACCCATGTGCAGGAGATCTCGCTTGAAATGTCACTGCACTGTCTACTGCCATGCACAATATGGCTCACAACTAGCATGCATGTATTGACTGCATGACCACTTTTTTTTTTATTCATGTCTGAAGCCTGTCGCATTTCAAGGTCCATGAAATGTGTTGGCAGGGAATGCAGCAAGACTAAGGGCAGTCCTATGAAGAACTTGAAATCCCACAGAGAAACCCACTCCTTGCCACTGAGGCTACATCCAAAACCCCTGCTCTATGTCAGTCAACCAACTTCACCACCCTCTGTGGTCATCTCAATGCTGGACCCAGACCAAAACAATCCCTGAGCCAGTACCTGCAATAACCATTCAGATCAGCACAGAATGTTTGCCCTCAGTTGCTGTATCCTGCACAAAGTTTGCAATGTAAATGAAAGTTTTTAATGCTGGGGGACTGGGCTGGATATTATGCTTTGCTTAAACCACTCAATAAATGCTGGGAGAGTGGAAGAAATATGCAGCTTTTCTGAAACTGATTTATTAAAGCAGGGAGTGAAATATGACAGTTTCCATTCTTTTTGCCACTCAACCAAAGCAAAAAAAATAATAGGATTTTAAATTACCTGTCGGGTTCATTTATTTTTCCACTCTGCCTAGTGAACCACTCTGAGGGGATACTTTCTAAATGAAAGTGAAAATGCTTTATAGGGAGACTGCTTTCCAGACAGCAAACCTGCTCATCTTTGGTGGCAGCACTGCTCTAGAAGGTCTGAAGCCTACTGAGCCACATTGCCCCGCACGGCTCCCAAAATTCACTCTTTGACCTGCCTCAGGGTAACTCTCCCCACCATGTGGCCACCCTGTGGAGCAGTGAGGCAGGAGGCCTGTTGGGTGGCCCCACCTGAAAAACCCACATTTTTTTTCCTTGACCACACACCCACGATGTGGACACCAATGCCACCAATGGAAGAGACAAGGGAGACATGAAAAAAAGGTCACCCGAGGCCACCCTCTCAGCCATGCAGCTGCACCAGACAGGTGGGAGGCCTGCCAAGCGATCTTACCACAACTCTGCCTGTTTGTCCACACACTTTGTATTTTAAGTGCTATCCACCTCATCATGCTGGTACTGATGTTAGCAGGATAGAGAGAGCAAGCTATTTAACATTCTTGTCTGCATCCCAAAATCTTCCAGTCTCCTCCAATGATGCCCCCATTTGCCAGCATTCCTGCTTTTTCTTGTGGTCCTGCAAGTATACCAGCTTATCGTAATAAATGCTTTGTTTAGCCTTATATTATGCCCTTCTTTTTTTAGCAAGATGTTTCTCCTGCAGTTGGTACAGTTGGCTCTTCAACCCTGTCCTCATGTCCTGTGACTGGCTCTCACCTTCTTCAATACTGGAAGTGTACCCTTACAGAAATATAAGTGTGCTGTGTACATGCATAATGCATGCCACATGCTTAATTGTGCAATGTTTGCATGCAGTTCGAATATACAAAGTGAACCTAAGCGAACCAGGTCTAAAAGTCAAATCAGGTTCGAGTGCTGCAAGCCTGACATGTGTGCAGCAGGCATATGCCGAACAAACAGCGACACCTTTACGGTGAAGAACAGTACAGCGACACAGCAATGGGTCACTGCACTGTCACTTCAGGATGCTGGCACTGCTTTCCCAGGGTCTAGCAACCCCCACCCTGAAGCAACTCTGACTCGGAGTTGATTATATTAATGACGGGGGAGGGGAGTGCTGGGGCAGAGCTCCCTGCATGGGGGGGAGTTTGGGGGGTGAAGCCACCTGAAGAAAATAAAGTGTTCTTGGATGGATTTATGCCAACTGCAATTGCGGTCGACATAAATCTATTGCTGTAATGTTGGTTGACAAAATATTTGTTAAACTGGTGATGTAGAGCCACACAGCAGGTAAGCTGGTGTGAACATCTTTTAAAAATCACATCAGGTTTGCATGTTGCACATTTGACATGAGTGCAGCAGTTAAGCTGGTGTGAACATGATTTAAAAATCACATCAGGTTCACATGTTGCATGCTTGCCATGTGTGTAGCAACTAAGCTGATGCAAATCTATAAAAAAACACAGCAGTTTCTATTTCTCATGCTAGTGCAAGCTAATAGAGCCATTAAAATACATTTTCATTGACTTCCCAATAAAATTAGGTAAACTCATAAATTCTGATCCTTTTGCAAGTTGTTTAATGGCCTTTAATTTTTGTAATTGTCATTAATTTGTAAAATATTGTTTGTTTCCTGCATTAAATGCCTAGGATATAGTCAGCCAACATCCCCTATTCCAGATGTGCAAGAGGGGCCTCTGTGTTGTGAAGCTTGATCTTTTTGTTTTGGGCCATGCAAATCCCCTTCTGCATATTTAGTGCTACAAATGTGTTTCTCCATGACTGTTGTCCCTTTGTCATTCTGCATAGAGCATATACACTATGGCCATGCTCAGCACTCTTTGTGCTGAGTAGGGTCTTGGAAGCATGCACAATGCCTCACATTTTGTCACTGAAATGAGAGACATGGGCATTCAAAATGAGGGAAAATGAGGAACACTAACCCTCATGATGATCAGGACACACCCTTAAACATGGAGATACAATACCTCAGAACACAGTGGTAACCATTGTATTTACTTGTACCAATATTAGTACCTGTGAATGAATTTCATAAAGCAAGTGTGTTATTTAGGTAGGGCGGGGGGCAGTTGTTCCCCCCTCCACATTTGTACCTAGGTTGTTTTTATGATGGGGTAATTATGGCATTAAATTTGGATTTAATCTTTTGCACAAAAAGTGCCCCCCTTGGACTATGTGCACTCATGCTGTAGGTGCTCTCCTGATTCAACTGTGTTTGTATTGTGTTGTTCACTCTCTCCACCTATTAGCAGTGGCACCATCACACTTGATGTGGAGGAGCTCTAGCCATGCAAGAGCACATGACTCATGTGAGTGCAGCGCTGTCTTTCCCACCACAGAGTAGACAGGCTGCACACCACACTTAGAGGACTCGGTGAACATTGAACTCTCAGCAGCAGTGTTCTGGTGGCATGTTTTTGTTGGTCTGCTCTTAGTGACTCTCCATCTCCCCTGGTGGTTGAAGGAGTAGAGGGTGAGATAGAAGTTAACTTGAGACTAGGCTACCTATGTACTCTACTAGGCTCACCTCACAAAAAAAAAAACAGCACAAGCCACCTGCGTCAGCAATCTAGGCCTAGCAGCAGTGGTGACAGTGGTGTGGGTGGCATTCATAGGCCTTGATCAGTGCAGTGTGGCAGCAGCCAAGCAAGAAGCAAAAAATAAAGGTTGGGTAGGTTCGGTTGGTGAAGTGACTTGGTCGTGGACCATGTTGGGGACTGGGATGGTTGGTTCCAGCAGCCAGCTTCTGGCAGAATGACGGAGGAGGAGCGGACTGAAAACTGAGCTGGTGGCACATGAGGCCAGGCCACAGGTTCTGGCCAGATGGCCAGGTAAGTGAAAGTAAATAATTTTTTTCACAGGGGGATTGGGGAAGGAGGAAGGACTGAAATATTGATGTGTTTTTCATGTTTCTGTGCCTTTGGATGGCTTCATGACCCATACAGGATGGGAATTGAATGGAATGGAGTCAGGGAGAAAAATCAGGACAAAGTTTTCTTTTGTGGGGATGGGGTGTTCAGCCAGGAAAAAAAACTGGTTAGTAAGTGGGTTGGTTGAACCCCAAATCTGATGCACTGCTCTGAGGTATAGACAGATGAATCTTATACATTTGAATTTTTCCTGATTTGCATATCACTTTTCAGTCACAACAAATGAGTGTTACCTTTTAGAGATGTTCCAGACTTTGTAGAGCTTGCCATCTAAGGGCTAACTAGCACCTGGCCTCCACTGGTTGTTAGCTACCCCTACTGAAATCTGAAATGGCACCCCTGCCATAAAGTCTAAATTTACAGGACATCCTCTGTGAGAGCAGCATGTTTTCCATGAGTGATGGATGAGGAGCAGAGCAGTTTTCAGGAGTAAAATGAGGGCTGGCCCTTGCATTCTGGGACAGCTGAGCAGTATGGTATTCACAGACTATTGGAGCCCCACTATAGTCCAGCTTGCACCCCTCCCATGAGGCTGACATCCACATCCCCCACGTTCAGGCACATTATGACATAGGGCAAGGCAGACTGTAGGGCGTGCACCATTGAAATGAATGGGGGTATTTTTTATTACTATTTTATGCATTATTGATGGAGAGTTGGAGATTAATGAAGGCCACCACTCAACTAACAAGGGCCTTGTTAGTAGAACAGTGGCCTTTTTATTCTCAAACTCACCTTCATAATGTATAAAACAGTAATAAAAAATAACTCAATTCATTTCAAGGGTATGCCCCAGCACTCTAACCCATGGACATCATGTTTTAATTACTCCTGCCTCTGGCTCCCAAGTACTGAGGTAAGAAACTCTCAGCTTATATCTGTACTTGGTGGGTTGTCTGTAGCAGTATGGCCACACCAACTACAATGTGTGCATGGGGGGGTACTGGCCATGTGGGTGGGTGTCAAGGTATTGCTACTGTTGTGTTTGCCCCTGAAAGTCTGTTTGTGTGGAAGCATTCAAAACTATGGAGAGAAAATAATAGGAGCACAGGCCAGACAGAAGTAATTAAGTAGTTTTGTGGGTCAGTGTGCATATTGGGGGTGGGAAGAACCACATGTGTTTCCATTGGTATATGTGCTACAGTTCAGCTGTACAGCTGAGATGAGGAGGGACAAGAAAACTAAACAGTATAACAGTGGCTATAAGTACACTGCATGCATGCAGATGTGTGCAGATTTGTACTGAAGTACAAGAAAGCCATATGGGTGCAGACAGTATAGTTTAGTGAGTAAAGGCACCGAACTGCAAACCAGGAGATTTGGAGACCTGGGTTTGAATCTCATGAACATCAACTTGCATATTGTGTGATCCTGAGCATGTCACTTAACTTTTATGTGTGCAGTTATCAGTGACCACTTGCTTTTTGTACGCATGCCAGATGCATGCAGTCTGTTTTGATTTAACATAAAAAGCATGCTTTCCACACTTGCTTGCTGCACGCATGCCACTTGCATGCAGTTGGTTCCAGTTTAACATTTAAATCATGCTTACAGCATGAAGATCATGTGGGTAGTTTTATGTGTGCAGCATGAAAACATTTCATATAATTATTTCTGTATGGGTACATACCCAGTGGATGTTCCCACATGGCAGGAACAGAGGAGGGAGGGCCGTCCTTTCACTGGGGCAATACATCGAGAGCCCCCAGTCCAGATGGTAGAGCAGGACTCAATGAGATGTGTCCTGTTCTTCCTTGTTACAGTGGCAATGCACGTGCATTGAGGGGCACACATCATGTATGGCCATAACCCCTCCTTTCAAGTTGTCTTCTGGACCCGCACTGCCACCAGGCCTCCACATGCTGGCAGTAGTGGATTGAGATGGCTGACCATCCCTGCATGGGAGAGGAAAACTTCCCCTTGGATGAATCCTCTCCCTCCCACTGACCGCCGGTCACCCATGTTCATTCCCAAACATGGATTACTGCTGTGGTAGGAAGTAAGGTGCTTAATGCCTAAACACTCCACACCACCAGGCCAGCCACACCCTGCCCATCTGTGCCAAAGGCTGTGTTCAGGTCTTGCCTAATGTTTTTTATGTGGGCAGAAGGTAGAAACAGTTGCATTAACTGCACTGTTAAGGAAGCTTTGAAACTACATGAAGCTTGCACTTACCAGCTCTGCCTAAATCTATTGTGCTGCTGCTTGAACAGAGAATTTCAACCAGAGGAAAGGAACCAAAGGAGCTGGCTTCAGTGTGCTGGCCCATATATACCTCTACTTCTCCTCCCCAACCAGAACAAACTTTCCCCAACCCCAGGCATCCCAAAGCTCCAATCCTTAACCCTGTCCCTTATGCCCATCCTGCTGCCACCCAGCTACCCAGCCTCTGCCTAAGTATTGGGGAGAAGAAACCACAGCAAATGCTTACCTGCTTTAACGTTTCCTTTGCAGGCTGCCTAATATAGTACACACAATGGCACCTGTAAAAACAAAATATGTACAATGGCACTAGTATAAAAATCATTTAGAATGGTACAGGCAGAAAGACATTTTGCAATCCATATAAGTGCACAAAGCAGTTCACTAAATTAGCAAAAGGTACCAAAAATGACATGAATTGTGGGGTTCAAGAAATATTCATGAGAAATTATTGGCAGCCCTGTATTTTAACTCCATAGTTCTCTTCTGTGACTTTTTTTTTGTGTTAGTGATTTATAAAATAGACATATCCATCTGTAAATGTAGGGGAACTGTGTGTGTGGTATTTCTGGCCCTAAAAGAGTTACAGGTTTTGCCAATAGCTTATTTGAAATATATTTCCCTTGGAAACAACACTGACACATTTCTTTGTTCATGCATTTTCCCAGTTAAATAATATCATAGACCACATTTCTTTACAAACTTAAATAGCAATTTGCAGGTCTATCAAATAAA
This sequence comes from Neoceratodus forsteri, assembly GCA_016271365.2. Lineage (NCBI taxonomy): Eukaryota > Metazoa > Chordata > Ceratodontiformes > Ceratodontidae > Neoceratodus > Neoceratodus forsteri. Next base: position 659,771,921 of record CM028130.1, read on the forward strand.
AGGCAATATGAATGTCTTTTTAAGAAAAAATGTTTTTATATTCAATAAGAAAACTGATTTCAAAGAAGATATTAATGTGCAGAGAAAAGCCTTGTCAATTAAAATTTTAAGTCATATTAAAAAATGATGAGCTACAGTGCACAGCAGAGGGATGTTTAACTGGAAGTATTATTTTATCCAGTTGCTCTAGTCGTAAGACTCACAGAACCTGTGATTATTTGCTATGCATGGAGATCATTTTAGGGTTTCAGACAGGATACTACTTCAAAAGCATAATTTACAAAGCAAAGTACATACTGTATTGACCATGATCCTGTAAGAGAACAATTTATTTTATTTCCAGTTGATTCTTGTGATAACACAGCTGTGCTATTTACATTTATGTGGTTGAAGTAAACCTGGTGCTGAGATCTTACTAAAATACAGCATGTGAACTGATACTATTCATGTTATGTTAATGGTATAACTTTATTGAACAATCTCTGGTTTATAAAGGAAATGGGCCTGGTTCTGGTACAGAATCAGTCATATTCAAAAGGGATAGTGACACCACCAAAATAAAAAATGATGTCTTGCATTATAGTCCTAAGAGTTTAAAAGACCCATAATTATAGAATGCAACAGTCAGGCTCCAGTTTGCATTTTGAATTACTTGAACATGAACTTCACAGGGCTGAATTCTACATTAAGGTTTGAACTGTGGTTTCAATTTCAGTTTAATTTTAGTTATTGGAAGCCAAGTTAAGCACATGTTGATGTACGATCGCATCCAGTACAGCTAAGAAAAACTACAGCACAGCAGGAACTGTAGTCACTGCAATAAACAAGCATTTGTCAATGCCGAGAGTTCGCTGTTGGTATTGCTCTTGTACATGTCTCCCATGTTTCCCTGTATATTCCTCTGTCTTGCATTTTAAGGGTGAGTGTTATGGTTGGAAACCCTAAAGCCTGGGTGTTTGTTGGTATTTTTGCTCCAAATTTTCAACATGGGCTTTTTGGGACATCACTTCATGAACAGTGCCAGTATCATTTTGTTATTCAGTGCCAAAAGGTAATTTCACACAGCTAGTGTGCCAGTCAGCGCCACAGGTGCAAAAACACATTTTGGGCAAGATGTGAAAAATGACAGCTGTACTGTTCATGAGGAGGTGTGAAAAAATGGCAATGTTGAAAATCTGGAATGAAAATATGAAAAAGTGGCGAAGTTACAAGTGTGCGTAGAAACTGTGCAATGCACACTCATAAAGCAGTCATTTTTTGAAATGTTTTCACCAAATTTTCAACTTGGCCTTTTTGGGACCTCCCCTCATGAATAGTGCCACTGGAGTTTTGTTATTCTATCCCGAAAGTTGATTTTGCACAGCAACTGTGCCATTCTGTGCCACAGGAGCAAAAACACATTTTGGGAAGGATACAAAAAATGACAGCTGTACCGTTCATAAGGGGATGTGAAAAAATGACAATGTTGGAAATATGAAGTGAAAATCTTAAAAATTGATGATGTTACGAGTATGCATAGAAACTGCGCAACAGAAGCTCATAATACAGTCATCTGGGGGAGTTTTTTCACCAGATTTGCAACAAGGACTTTTTGGGACCCCACTTCATGAACAGTGGCACTGTCATTTCATTAATTGGTCTCAAAAGGTGATTCTGTGCAGTGACCGTGAAATCACCTTTCAGGATGGAGAAACAAAGTGACAGTGACTGTGTTCATGAGGTGGAGTCCAAGAACTCCATGTTGAAAATCTGGGACCAAAACTCCCAAAAATTGCTGAGATATCAACCTAAATTGAACCCCTCCCCCCCCCCATTCACTGCCATTATAGGACTTATCGTCATTTCTTCAGTTTGTGGTCAGCTTTTGAACAGTGCAGACGTGTTCCCGGTCCACTGAAGATTGTTGCTCCTGACTGCCACAGGTAAGTATGGGTGAGGGAGGGGTGCAGGGAACTGGGATGCACAGAGGGAGGGTGCGGGTTGGGGGAGGTGGCTGGCGGCAACCACGAGAGACAGTTTTCTGTCTTTTCAGGTTTAAAAGAATAACCAAAAGACTGTATGGGTCTGTTTTCTCTTTTAACAGGGACACTATGAATGTTGGCACACTGGGGTGGGCTCCCAGTGTGCCGGAGTACTCAGAGGTGCAAGGGGGGGATCAATGCCGACCCAGTAAATGGGCACCCCACAGTCAGAGTTTATGTGAGGGGGCATATCTGACACCAGGAGTGGGCATCTTGGTGTCGGAAAACACCACAGCAGGGTTTTGGCACACTGGGGTGGGCTCCCAGTGTGCCACATTAAAGGATAGGGGGTTTTCAGATATAAGCCACATGGGGATTGAGCACCCCGATGTTGGCAGGTGGTGGGGTCCACCACCGTGATAGGGACATGGAGGAGGCAGATGAGGAAGGTGCCTTCTCCCAGCCAGCATAATAGGATCGTGCATGCAATACTCTCAGCCCATATGGAGCTTAGGCTGTGGCCTGCTCCACATGGCTGGGGGAATTCTTCATCACCACTCAAACAGCTGTTTGCACTGCAATGCCCTGCAGATGAAAGGAAAAAGCTGGCTCCTGATTGGTGCAGCTTTTTCTTTTCATGTGCAGACCACTGAAGGCAAAACAGCATCAGGACCAGCCTCACTGAGGATTGGTGTGATGCTGTAGAGCCCCATGCAGAGCACTCTGCATTGGACAGACAGTGTCACACCCCTCAAAGCCTACTCTCCCAAGGAGTTCGACACTCATGCACAAACTCAAAAAAGGAATAAATATGGTAACAAAACATACTGTATGTTGCTTTGCCAAGGCATTCATTTGAAGCATTAACAGATTAAACAATGTACTGTGGATAAAATACTTGAATTCTAACACAGTTACCAATGTTTGAAACATCAGAGATATTTGTAGTGAGGACCATAAGTGGGCCATTGTAAATATAAATGAGGAGCAACCAACATTTGAGGTGAATTTAGGTTCACTAAGCAACACCAAATTGGCAGAACAAAGTTGGTGTTGAGTGGGTTTAAAAGTAATGAGCTGAGTTAGAAATGAGGGAACTTTGCTTACAATCACCTTGTAGCTAAAGATATATAATAGTAATGTAGTCTTCTGTTTGCTAGGAATGACCAACCCACAAGGTTCTAAAGAGTGTAGTGATGAGTGCAAAAGTGGGTCCCAGTGATGAAGTCAAGCACACTGTGGTACAAAGGGTCAAGTAGAGAGAGATTAAGATTTTAGAGACAGTGAGAGGTATGACATCACCATAGTCAAGTCTGGAAAGAAAGAGAGCTGACACAAGTGTTTTTTAAATTGTAGGCTAAACAAGGCCTTGTGCCTGTGCAAACAAACTCTGGTCAGAACCACAAAGGCTGCTAATGCATTAATATGATAAGAGATGTAATTATTTCCAAGGTTTTATGAGGAAAGAAATACTGAGTTAGTAACAGTTCATTTTCAGATGTGTCCTGGGGGAAGGGAAAGAGGAATAGATACAGTAGATACAAAAATACAGAATATGAAGTTCATAGATATGGAGCAAGTGTATCAAAGATAAAGAGAACAATTACCTCTAAAAATAAAATGACTGTGGAACTGAACAAAGAACAATTAAATAGTTATCATCTTATCAAAATAAAAACTAGGGGACAGATTGATACTGGCGAAGAGATACAGAATTAATGTGTGACTTAGTTGTATTACTGTGATGTAAAATCCTTTATTGGTCAGACTGCTATCTCTTTCCGCTTTCCTTAACATTGGAACTCTCTCCCCCAAGCATTCATTCCACCTCCTCCAAACACTCTTTATCCTCTCTACTCCATGACCACACTGCTACCTCCTGTGCCTGCCCTTGAGTCATAGCCCTTCCCCACTCCTCAGTTTACCCTCTTCTCCTCTTTCTCCTCCTCCTTGCCCCTGCATCAACCTCACCAACCCTCCTCCCTCTCTTCTTCCTCCATCACTTGTATGCACTTTCCTTCCCCTCATCTGTGCTCCTTTCTTCAGCAACCTATCCCCTGCTGCCCTCACTTTTGAAAAGTACTATTGCTTGAACCCATGGGACAGATTCCATGCCATGGTCTTGTAAAAATGTTTACCTATAATTTAACTGTCTGATGAACCTCATTCATGTTTGTTTTGTATGGTTTAATTTATATCTCTGTATGATGTGTTATTGTATAAGTTACTGTTCTATGTTGTTCTTACACCTCTCTTCCCCTTCTTACCGGGATACATCTGGAAATGAGCTATTTTTCAGCTCAGTATGTCTTTCCTGGTGAAACTTTTGAAATAACTATATAAATAAATAAGTAATGTAAAAGTCCCACATTTATACCACAATAGTAGCAAAAACAAACCATAAACATCAAGGTAACACAGTGAACAGTATTTTTGGTTCTGGACATACACACCCCCTTGAAAATGCACACAATACACACACACACACACACATAACTGTTAAAACGGTTGAGCACACACAAAGGGTATGAGTGTCATTAGCAGAATATGGTTGCTACAATATTTCATTTTCAGTGGGGTCCTGCTTTTACACATTTTCCAGTGTATTTAGTAGAATTAGCACAGGTAAAATGTAGAATCTCATTTTTACTAGGGTCCTACTTTTATACACTTTTACAATTCACTTACCCAGGATAGGTCAGTTAACATGCATTATCACATTTTCTTTGAGGTCCTGATTGTACCTATTGTAACACTAACAGGTCTGGGGTGCCCTAAATGAGTTTGATCCATCACAGCCTGTACATTTTTAGTGACCAGATACTTTATTTTTCTTTGGCCAGGAGCGAGATGTGAATCATGTTGAATGCACATTTTAGTGACTCATTTTTGATCTGGGGGGCTACATTCAAACATGCTTGAGGCACTCACACTTTCCTCCAAACATGTTTGAGTATAGCAAATTTAGTGAACTGTGTTAATTTGCACTCAGGCAATGGACTTCGAAAGGGGCAGCCTGATACAATTTAATAGGGGGCCATTACTCTGTGTAGTTCTGGTTTCCAATCCTAGGTTTGTCTACCTAGTTCTGTTTCAAGCTTTTAGCAACTGACTGTATTGCTTTTAGCCACTGACTGCCTTGCCAGCAAGCCAGGTTCAAAAATGGACTGGGGTCACTTGGGGGCTAGCCAGGGAGGGAGGATGGACATCTGTAGTACAGGGAGAGGAATCTAGGTGGAAGCACCAGGGGACAGCATGAGAAGGGACCCCACATCTGGATGCCTCAGGTGTCTCCATGGAGGCCAAGTACACACATGTCTTGGCAAAATAGGGGAGAAAATTGGAGGAATAGCCTTTGGACTGTAGAACAGTGGTGGCCTGCTCTCTTGCAGGCCCCACATTAATGACTAGGTGCCTCTGATGGGAAGGGGTGCCTTGGGATTGTCAGCCCTAACGTTCATCCCATTTTCCTATAATGTACCCATCTCAGCTTATTTACTGATGGAATGGGGTGAGGGTTTGGGCTGACAACCCCAAGGCACACCCCCAATGCCTGTCAGTGTCTGCAGGGTGGGGTGTTAAGGTTGGAAACCCTAATGCCACATTTCCCTACTTTTGTCACTTTAATAACAACCCTTAGTGATGCATTAATGAAGTTTTTTGCAATGAATATATACAGATGTGTCAAGTCAGGATGAAGTGCAGTAGTGCTGCAGAATATCACAGAATACTGCAATTTACTGCAGGGACCATTGTAAGTCAATGGCAGTTAAGCCTTTTTGTCATGCAGGATTTTGTGACATGTCATTACTGCAAGTTACTGTGCTTCATCATTGCTGACACATCTGTGTGTGTGTGTATGTGTGTATATATATATATATATATATATATATATATATATATATGTATTAGATAAACCACTTAGGTGTGTGGTCCCGCTGATATACACACTCCTTAGTGTCATCAACCACCCAAGGCATGCACATATAAGAGCATGACTGCACAACTCAGAGTGGTTTATCTATCTTATGATATGTCAAAATTGTTTTGGAAGGGGGTAAAAGCACAGGTGTGTGGTCACGCTCTGATATACACACAGTCACCTGATGGTCTTTCACCAATTGATGATTTTCTTTTCTTAAACCCATTTTATAAATATAGATAGATAGATAGATAGATAGATAGATAGATAGATAGATAGGCACGATCATGCCACTATAGTTAGGGTTGCATAGGCAGTTTAATGTTAAACCCCAAATTTTGCACATTAATAACTTTGCAACCGTTCATCAGATTTGCACGTAATTTGGAATGCACAGTCTTGGATGATAGATCTCTTGTTATGCCAAGCTGTGTTTCAAGTGGATTTGCAGTTTTCGTGTAGCAAAGCTCCAACAACACATTTTTCACTTTTTGTTTTTGCCCATTTTTGCTGATTTTTGCCCATTATGCTGCGGTCACACTGTTTGGAATTTTGGTCTGATTTTTTCAGGGCAGAAAGAGGTTGTTCCAAAGCATAATTCATCATTAGTTTGGTGAACAAATATTAATCTGTTCCAAAGTTATTTAATTTTGAATATTTGCATTCTGAGGATGCTCAGTTCAGTCTTTGATTTACTGTATATATATATATATGTTTTGCGAAAGAGGATTTGGCTCATGATCAAGGATTTTGTCACCTCACAAATGGGGATTTATTAAATCCCTGTTCGTGAGGAAAAATTCCCCTTTCATGAGTCACCATCTTGTTTTCAGTTTCACCCACAAATAAAATGTTGTAACATCTCCCATGGGTGTGTTGTGTGGTTTTAGAAGTATGGGTTTTGTTCAGGGAGATGCCCTGAACAAACCTATGGCTTTGGTTTTCTTCAGTTTTGTCAAAAATGGACATTTTCAATTTTAAAAATCTTTGGTCATCACTCACTAACGATACTTGTTTGTTAACTGGCAAAATCCTTGATCGTGATTTCTGGACCAGATGGCCCTACCTCGCGAACAAGGATCGGCTCACGAACAGGGATTTTGTCAGCTCACAAAAGGGGATTGGTTTTTTGAATCCCCTTTCACGAGCTGTCAAAATCAGCTTTCACAAGCTGTCAAAATCCATTTTCACAAGCTGATCCTTGTTTGTGAGCCATCAAAATCCTTGATCATGATTTCCCAGCCAGATGGTCCTATCTCACGAACATGGATTAGCTCAAGAACAAGGATTTTGTCACTGCAAGAAAGGGGGGTCATCTGGCAAAAGGGCATTTTGACAGCTTGTGAAAGGGGATTGTTTTTTTTTAATCCTCTTTTGCCAGCTGTCAAAATCCCCATTCATGAGTTGTCAAAATCCCCATTCGTGAAATGAAGACCAGATGGTCAGATAGTATCTAGTCCTCATCCCACCTCATGAAAGGGGATGGCCTCAGGAATGGGGATCCACAATGATGGATCACTTATTGTTTAAATGCCAACATCAGGGTGCCAAATCCTTGTGTGGGCATGTATCTTCCCCCCCAAAACTAATATGGCACACTGGGAGCCCACCCCAGTGTGCCAAATCTATATTATTTTATTAATATTAAATGCTTCTGGCATTGGGATCTCACTCCTGGTGTCCGATGATGCCACCCAAAAGTGGTACTGTTAAATTGCTGACACGGGGTGCCCATTTCCTTCTTCAACATGTATCCCCCTTCCCCCACACTAATATGGTACACTGGGAGTCCATCCCAGTGTGCCCAAATAAGTAATTTTGAAAAATACCTATGAATAAAGAAAACCATCCCCCCGAAAGTCTTTTGTTTTTTTAAACCGGAAAAAAATAAAACATACCTTCATCATCACCCCAGTCCCCTCCCCCATCCCCACCCTCCCACTGAGCACCCACCTCCTGCCACCCCACCTTGCCCCATACTTACCTCAAGAGTTTGGAAGCAGCAATCTTCTCTGTACCGGAACAAGTCTGCACTCTTCAAAGCTGAACTGAAAACTGAAGAATCAAAGGTAAACTCAGTATAATGGCAGTCAATGGGGATGGGGAGTTACAACTTAGGTTGATATCTCAGCCATTTCTTGGAATTTTGGTCCCAAATTTTCAAAATGGGGTTCTTGGGACCCCATCTTGTAAACACTGTCGTTTCGTTACTTGGTCCCAGAAGGTGATTTCATGGGCGCTGCATGGAATCACCTTTCAGGACAAATTAACAAAATGACACTGCCTCTGTTCATGAGGTGGGGTACCAAAAAGGCCCTCTTGCAAATTTGGTGAAAAAAAATTCCAAAAAATTACTGTGTTATGAGTGTGCATTGCAGTTTCTATGCACGCTTGGAACTTCACCAATTTTTTATTTTTTACTCCATATTTTTAACATTGCCATTTTTTCATAGCTCCTTACGAACAGTGCAGCTGTCATTTTTCACATCCTGCCTGAACTGTTTTTCACACCTGTGGTGCAGAATGGCACGGTCATTGTGCAAAAGCAAATTTTGGGATGGATTAACAAAATCACGGTGTCACTGTTCATGAGGGGAGAGCCCAAAAAGCCCACATTGAAAATTAGGTGAAACAATTTCAACAAATGAGCCCATTACAAGCGTGTGTTGCACAGTTTCTATGCACACTCGTAACTTTCACAATTTTTCATGTTTTCACTCCAGATTTTCAACATTACCATTTTTTTACACCACCTCATGAATAGTACAGCTGCAATTTTTAAAATCCTGGCAAAAATGTTTTTCAGCACTTGTGGTGCAAAACAGCATTACAGTTGCACAGAATTACATTTTGACAGGGATTTGAAAGTTTTCTGTACTGGATAGCTGCAGTGAGGTGATAAGAAGGTTATGTTTAATATTTGGGGTGAAAATTATTAAAGATGGCACAGTTATGACTATTTGCTGCAATTTTGCTACAACTGCTTGTAACTTAATGTGTGCAAATGCAGGAGCCTGAGACCCCTGTGTTTCCATAGATACATACATACAAACATGGGCAGCTTGTAGGGTGCACAGGGCCCATGCTCCCACTAACACATACTAGTTACTAATTACATTACAGTTTTTCCAAAAGTAAGGTAATTCATTGCAAAAAAAACTTTGTTAATGCATCATTTAGGGTTGAAGCAGCAAAAGTAGGAAAATGAGGCATTAGGGTTGACACCCTAACAGCCGCACCCTACCGTACCACCCCCACCCACCACAGACCAACAGGTGCTGGGGTGTGCCTTGGGGTCATCGGGCCTAACTCTCACCCCATTCTCCTATACTGTATCATGTAAGCTTTGTTACACATGAAATGGGATGAGAGTTAGGGCTGATGACCCAAGGCACACCCCATCACCTGTTGGTCTGTGGTGGTGAGGGGGGTGTTAGTGTCACCCCAACACCTCATTTCCCTACTTTTGTTGCTTCCTCCCTAACTGATGCAATAACAATGTTTTTGCTATTCATTCATTTATATATATATATATATATATATATATATATATATATATATATTATTGCCTTATATTGCAAGTACAGTATAATATTTACTTACACATCCAACCCTAACTTTTATTGTATTTAGGATAAGCACTGCGTTTTGCACTAACTCATTGTAATAATCTCCAGCATGATGACCAGTAGGACTGGAACAAAGTGTCATACACATACACACACACACAAATACACATGCACTGCTTCAAGCTCTGTACAGTGTGCACTACTACCATATAGCATTACAGCCATTTGCAAACTGACTAGGAAAAGGTTAATGTACCAGGTAAGGGTTAACAGAGTGCTACACATGGAGGCACACACACACACACATGCCTCTGCATGATGTGAGCAGAGTTTGCCATATAGGGAAACACACATGGAGCCCTTTGTCTTTGCCTGCATGCATCATCCATTTCTTATTCTTCTTTGTTGTACTAACTTTCACCAATTAATTTCAAAACTATAAGCAATAACCAGAATACCCAATATAAAGAAAACTCGTTGAGTGACTTAATAAGTTAGTGTGTTATTTACTGTTGTTCTTTTTTAACTCTTGCAGATCTCCTGAACTGACAACAACACTGTAATTTACTTCCGGCATGGCTCAGGAAAACACAGCTCTTAAGAATATGCTGATCTGAGCCATTTCCTACTAGCCTCTAAAATCTGATAGCATAGTTATGGATGACAGCCTTGTTAGTCAAGTGTCTACAGTAGTAAATGTTTTATCTGGACATCCCATAACTGAGATTCCACATGGTGGGGGGTGGACAAAGAGTGAGAGAGGTTGAGGTTGTGGGCTTTGGTTTTCTTTCTTTCTTGTTTTGGTATTTGAAGGGCATGTCTCACAGCTCTTTGCTCTTTCCCCTTCATGCTAGCTATACCAGAAGTCAGCAGCAGAGCAATAAAATAGTGCAGGTGGGAGGGGGAGCAGAGACACCAAGCTGCATGTGCTGTTTACACTGAGCTCATCCACTGATTGTAATTTGAGCTGGCATGAGTACTGTATGATGCATGTAGGAGAGGAATGTCTTGAATGAATCAAACTTTCTCTCTCTCACTCCATGGACTGTTTTCAGGGTAGCAGATGGATTATGCTTCAACTCCAAAATTGTACTTCTGTGAGAATCTAAAGAGCCCTTTTTCCCAAGTGATAGCAACATGGCTCACAGAGTTCCACCCTGCAGCCATGAAAAAGTACAGCTTCATCGTTATCTTTAAAGCAACAGTTAATATGATGCTGAAATGTAAGTGTGCTATCTATAACCAATAAGTCATGATGGGGTTTGCATTGAACAGATATTAGTGCATGCCAATGGGGTGTAGTGGGGCACAGGACCACAGGCTGAGTGCTTTCAGACCCTGTTAATGCAGTAATATCTGTTCAGTGCACAGCCCCGGAGTGTCTTTGCACTTATAAAATGGGATACATTTTTTTTTACTTTTTACATTCAGAAAAATCATGTTTTTTATATAGAATAAACATATTTATGATAAGATAGTCCTTCTGCATTCTTGTTAATGTCATCATTGTACATGTGCTATAGAAACTTTCTCCTTTAGTGGCATCAATGGTAATGGTTTCACTACAACCATGTCCCTGTGTATTGCTATGGAGCTTTTTGGGTGTTTTGGGCTGGGATGGACAGAACAGAACAGAAGAGAGGGAGAACTATGTTGACTTTTTCATTTTCTTTTTTTGTATTAATTAAACCACAACCAATGGTGATCTTCCAATTTTATAAAGTTGGCTACAATACCTATTGTAGGTATTTATAGCATGGGGCTAGTTCAAGCTGGATGTAGTTATTTGCTAACTAAGGAGGAGTTGGAGAGCCAGTGGTATAATGTTTGCTTTTAAAGAATAAAACCCATTGTGTTTTATTAGTCTTGAGTAACAAGCATATCTCCAACTGGACATTCCCTATCATGTGAAAGTCTGTTTGAAGGAGGGAGATTCAGTAACAGTTGTATCAGATTTACATATGAATATGGGAATGCACCAGCAGATAAAGGTCTTATGGTCTATCTAATCTGCGCAAGTGTTGAGTTCCCACTGTATTTACAGAGGGCATTGCTCCACTCACCATATCCCTCTTGACCCCTCTCAAATACCCCTCCTCCCCCTCTCTTCCTTTACCTGCAACTTTCTCCTTCATCCTGTCCCAAACTCTCTTGAAATTGTCTACCATTTTTAGGGATACCACCTCATCTGGCAACTCATTCCACTTAGTCACCACCCTCTCAGTGATAAAGTGCCTTCTCATCTGCCTCCTGAACCTTCCCACCACCAGCTTTAGGCTGTTACCCCAGTGGTCTTATTTTCATTAAGGCTGAAGAGACCTTTAGTGCTCACCCAGTTTATACCTCCAAGGTACTTGAAGGTCTCAGTCATGTCCCTCCTCTCCCTTATGTCCAAAAGATAGTACATGTTAAGACCCATGATCCTCTCCTCATAGGTGTTGCCTTATTGGCCCTGGACCATCTTGGTTGCCCTTATCTGGGCCACTTCCAGCAAGTTGATATCCTTCTTAAGACAAGGGCACCAACATAGCACATTGTACTCTAGGTGTGGTCTAATTAGAGACCGGTACAGTGGCAGAGTGATCTCCACCTTCCTGCTGGTAATTCCATTGGCTAGGTACTTTGGCATCTGGTTTGCTTTGGCCAGAGCTTTCCTGCAGTGTGCTGAGTGTTTCAGATCACTCATAATAATTACATCTACCCTACTGTAGATCCTTAGTTCCTCTGACCTGGTTACCTGCACATCACCCAACTAATATTTGGTCCCTGGGTTTTTCATCCAGAAGTGCATAACTTTACATTTTTTAGCATTAAAGCCCAGCTGTCAAATGCCAGATCACAATTTAGAACACATAATTATTTACAGAAATTAAACAAAACAAGTACTGCACATTTGATCATGATAAAATTGTTTAAAACATATTTTAAAAAAGCATGACTAATCCCTTCTTGTAGCATTTATGGAAGAGCATTCCAACACCTGGCTGCACATATGTTAAAGGCACAGCCTCCCATACTATTCCTAACTTTAGGGATAACTAAAGAAACATTATTTGAAGATCTCAAGGATCTAACCTCAATTTTGTGTTCAAGCAGTGAAAATAAAGGAGACATAACTCCTTGACATAAAGTTTTATCGACTAAAGACAATAAACAATATTCACTACTGAATCTAGGCGGCAACCAATTCAACATAATATATAGTGCACAGTGGTGTGTCCTAAAAGGTAGTTGTAAAACAAACCTACATATAGAGTAGCATTAAATGTAGCATTTTTTAATAACAGATCTGATTTTGAAATCTGAGTTAACAGAAAAGAATTGTAAGATAAGGCAGATAAAAGTATATTTTTTTCCAATAGCAGTTCTAGCAGGCACAGTGAGATCATTTTTTGACTTAAATAAGAGCACAATTTTACTACTGACCTGACGAAAAACTACTTTTAAGTGTTTAGAAAAGGTCAACTGTGGATCCAACACAATCCCTAAATATCTAAAAGAAGTTACCAGCTCAATCAAATCATGATCAGTTGTCAATGGGGAACAGTTTAATAATTTTGGGTGTGATCCGAATATCATTGATTTGGTCTTTTTACTATTTAATAGTAGTCTGTGTTCCTGAAACCAATTTTCCAATGAAATAAAATCAGAACCTAATAATTCATTCAATGCATCAACTGAATCTGAAATATGATACAAAATCATGTTGGCTGCATACATCAATGTATGTTTTTTGAAGAACAACTGGCAAAGAGTCTATAAATAAAAAAAAACTGAAGTGGCCCCAGGTTAGATCCCTGGGGCATGTTGTGTGGCATCAAGGCAACACTGGACATCTGACCCCCATTACTCACTCTCAAAGGACATTGGGTGAGGTACAGTAGCTAGCAACCCAATTCACTGGAGAATCTGCTTAACCAATGTCCCCCAGCCTCCCTAGCAGCAGTGGGTGAGCCACAAAATCAAAGGCCTTAGACAGGTCCATGAAGACAGCACCAGAAAATATCTTATCATCAAGTGCTCTACTGATGTCATTCATGAACACTGCCAAGCGTGTATTTGTACCATAATTCTTTTTAAACCCATGCTGAATGGGAGACTGGAGGCCATGGGAAGAGAGCTACTCAAGGAGTTGGGCATTTACTATCCTCTCCAACATTTTCCCCAAAATCGGCAAAAGGGATATGGGATGATTATTGTCCACATTATTCATCTGCCCACCCTTAAATATAGGAATAAACATTGTGTGTTTCCATTGAGCAGATAATTACTGGTGATCAGGGATAAATTAAACAGTTTTGTCTAGGGGATATAAATATACTTAGCAACCAATTTCAGAAGCCTGGGCTCCAAAACATCCCTAGCGGAACTCTTATGAACAACTATAGCGTTCAAAAGTTTCAGAACCTGATTATAACTATCTGACCTAAAGTAAAGGGAGGGTAAATTAGAAGTGCTGACAAACTGTTTATTTACTGAGATCTGACCATTTTTTAAAGTCCTTTGTGTAAGCACTAAAATCAGTACATTTATGGAGAAACAACTCACTGATCCTAGTGTGGTCAGTAATAACAGTACCCTCATTCTGTAATGAAGTAGGGCATTGTTTTGTCTTAGGATTTGTAATACACTTAATTACATCCCAGAATCTCCAAGGCTCATTTAAACCCTCCTTCTGATTTTTTAAGTGATAGTCAGACTATCCTGTCTAATCAATCATTTACAAATATTTCTATTTTTACGATATTCACATGTCTGCTTGACTACCAGTTTTTTTGTACCTAAGCCATTGTTTATCCCTATGTTTCATGTGTTAAAATACATATGGTGAAATTCATGTATGTATTAAGCTCCTAACTCTTTAAAGTACCTTTAGGAAAAGAACGTTTTATAAATTAAGTAAAGTAGTATTAAAGAAATATTAAAGAAAGTGTTAGTGGCTCTGCAGGTAGCACACTCGCCTCTGAAGACAGGACAACAGAATGTTGTGGGTTCTATCCCACACCATACACTTGAATTAATATCCCAATACTGACACTGTAGTGCAGCACATGGGGGGTGCTGCACTCCTGAGGTGTTGTCTATTGGATGAGGCATTAAACCGAGGTCCCATCTGCCTGTTTTTGTGGTAGTTCAGGTGGATGTTAAAGATCCCATGGCACTTCTCAAAAAGAGTAGGGGAATTTTTATTTTTAAACTTCAGAAAACAACAGAAATATGAGTACAAAACAATGCTAACTTCACTAATTTTAACATACAAATCATAAGCAGGAGAAACCAAAAAAGTATTTCATTCATACATATTCTTGAACACAAAAAAGAAACTGTACTAGAAAACTAAAGTATTCCCCTAATTTGAGGAAAACCCACCCTACCCTCTTTCCTTATAGAAACTTTGGGGGAAGGGGTTAAAACAACAAATAATACCAAACATGGTGTTTTTACACAAAATACTGTATAACTCGAAGAAAAAAACCCAAAAACAAATCTCAGAGTAGGTATTTATAGTCAGACACAGAACCTTTCCTTCATTTCACATTTCAAGGCCCAAATGTAACTTCTAAAGGAATGAGTATTCATAACTCCTTTAGGGAAATGCAAAGGGACCTCAAAACAAGTTTCAGGGCCATCTATCCCAAAAGGCTTGAAACCATAAACTAGAATACACAGTACATTCATAATCTTTATGCGTTTGGATGTCATCTACAAGCATACTCATTAACTGTTGAGGAGACACATATTATTGCTGTAAGGAAGATCTGCACCTGCTATGACAAATCCAATATTTAATTAACCCAAAAAAATCATGCAAGCTACTATTATTACAGGATGCCCAGTGATTAGATACAAGTCCCATTATGAAAGTATTGTAGTTTAAGTACTAGAAGGGAAGACAATGCCAAGTCGTATGTATTATTTCCCATACCTCTACAACATAAGGACACTCAAAATACAGATGTGACATAGGCCCAGATATTCAAAGGGTTGCACATGGCACAAGAGAGTTGCAGTAGCGCAAGCCCATATTGCACCCCAGTGGGATAGTGAAAGGGATGCCAGGTGCAGTGCAAATCCCAATGTGCTGAGGTGCAATGTAATGGTATGCGGAGCAGATGCAGCGGGCATGCCCATGCATATGCAGCACATCCTGATATTCAGCCCGGGATGTGCAACACATATGCTGGTGCAATCCTGCAGTGCACCACATAGGGAGGCTCAAAGTTGAGCCCGTGAGTAATGGAAACAAATCCCAGCCACCAACAGGTGGGCTGCTGTATTGCATGGTGCAACACAGCAGCTGCCTGCCATGAGTGGCCATCTGCCCACCCAAAACACCATCATGAAGCACCCACATAACCCTGGTAGTCTAGTGGACCCCCCACCCATTGCCATGATCACCATAAAATACCATAGAACTACTCCCTGGTAGTCTAGCTGCACCCCCTCCCTCCCATGTCCCCAATTGCTGTGAAATACTGTAGAAATATTCCCTGGTAGTCCAGTGGTACCCCCTCCCTCTTGTGTCCTCGATCACCATAAAATACTTTAGAAATAAGCCCTGGTAGTCTAGTGGTACCCCACTGCCCACTGCCGCAGGCGCAGTACATATCTATATATCATTTCCTGGTGATCCACTGGCACCCACCCTCCCACCCACACAGCACCCCTTGCCCACCTTGCTCCTCTCTATTGACGGGTGGCTGCAACCCACCCGCGATACCACGTGGCTGCCCACTGAATGACAGGTACAGTATGGGCTTGCAGGGCATACTGTACTAGACAGTCCCAGATATGTGAATGACTTCAGTTGGGGACAAAGGGGGGTACCACTGGACTACCAGGGAATATTTTACAGTGCTCGGGTACACAGGAGGGAGGGGGTGTCACTAGACTATGAGGGATTACTGCTAAAGTATTTTACGGTGATTGCAGCTATGGGGCAGGGGATGCCCCATGATCCCCACTGCACACGTCACTCTGTGCAGAATGCCAGGCACACTTCGTCAGGCTGCCCAGTGCAAGGCATGAAAATGGGGCTATAATGACATGCAAATGGTCCCATTTGTGCCTTGCATAGAATATGGCCTCATTTGCATGCCCTCCACTGAATATCACAGGTGATGCACCCAGCACACCTGTGTTTGTGCTGGCACAATCCCATGCTCCCTATCTGTGGCTTGCACCGGCGCAGTGCCAGTGTGCAATGTGTAGTGAGTGTGCTGTCTGTGCCATATTCAATGTTGCTGCACCATGGTGCATCAACATTGAATAACACCTGGTCCAGGTCCCAGTGCATTCCAGGAGCACTGTGCCCAGGCTTGTGCCACTGCCAGGTGCAGTGTGAATACCTGGGCCATAGTCTCTTAAGTGGTGCCACGCCCTGACCTGGGGCAGTAACATTCATTTATCTCCTTAAATTCTATGAAATGTTTAAATCTGGTGCAGATAATTGATGTTTCTACAAGAAAAGGGAAACTAACAAGTAAAGGTAGTATATTGGACTTGTGTTTTGTATCCCCTGAAATGATTGTAGTAGATAAGGGAGTCAGGGAACCAAATTTGGGGGACCATAATGTAATTAGATGTGTTATAAACTTGGGATTTATAAAAGCTCCAAAAATGAAGACATCGATTGAATATAAAAGAAGTTATGCAAAGTTCAACAACAACTTATTTCGAAAGCATCTGCAGGGATTACCATGGCATAGAATTTCCCTAATACCTGTCCTAAATTTAGCAGTACAGGAGTTTACACATATGTTTATTGCTGCATGTGATCAATTTGCACCTTGGAGGAAAGTTAAACAGAAGCAGAATCATCTGCCCTGGGTGACTCCTACCATAAAGAAGTTAATTAGGGTAAAAAATCAACTTTGGAAAAAAGCTAACAGGACCTTGAAAATTGAAGTATGGGATAGTTTTAAAAAAGTAAGAAATAGGGTGATCCACGAAATTAGGAAATCAAAAGCTAAATATTATAAACTAAGGATAAATGAAACAACCAAACCCAAAAAATACTGGTCTTTGATAAAGAGTCTTATAAATCCTGGTAAAAATCAAAAAGAAATAAAATTGAGACAAAATGGGTCTATCTTTGAAGCTGAAAGAGTGGCGGAAATGTTAAATCAATACTTTATTGAACTTCCAGACTTGGATACTGAACTTGAACTTAAAAAGAATAATGTGCAATATACTGACTTAAATATAAAACCTGATAACAACAAAGAAAATCAAATTCCAATGTTTAGGTTTAAAGTAGTGACAATTTCTGAAGTACATAAAATAATAAGTAACTTAAAGATCAGTAAGGCTTGTGGCCCTGATGAGATAGAAAATAGATTTTTAAAGGAAGCTGTACAAGAAATAGCACCTATTTTGACTGGTATTTTCAATTGGAGTTTAAGGGAGGCATTTTTTCCCTCAATATGGAAGCAACCAAAAATAATTCCTATAGATAAAGGGGGTGACTCTATGGCTACATCTAATTATTGTCCTATAGCACTATTGTCAACTGTATCAAAAATCTTGGAAAAAATTGTTCATGGACAACTAATGCAGAATTTGGAGAAATGTCAGAAAATAACCCCATTTCAGTCAGGTTTTAGAAAGGGTAGATTCACTGATACCGCACTCATGGACTTCCTAGATTTAGTTGCTACTCCCTTAGGGGAGGGGTGGTTGGTGGGTGTGGTATACGTGGACCTATCAAAGGCTTTTGATTTGGTGAATCATTGTACCTTGATCAAAAAAATTGAAGAGTATGGGAATAGAGGAAGAGACTTGTGGATGGTTTACATCATATTTAGATAAAAGGATGCAATTTACTATAGCAAATGGTTATAAGTCCGGATTGGATTATGTGACCAGGGGGGTACCCCAGGGTTCAATCCTGGGGCCTCTCTTATTCTTGGTTTATTTGGATGACTTACTGAGATTGATAAAAAATTCACAAGTTAGACTTTAAGCAGACTACACAGTTTTGATTGCATCAGGTAAAAATTCTGAAGAAATTGTACAAACATTACAAGGTGATTTCTTAACAATGCAATATTTTTTTCTTCACTTGGACTCTTGATAAACAGCAAAAAAACACAAACTATGCTTTTTGGTAGTGAGAAGAAAAATCAAGTGTCCTCAAAATTAATAATTAAGACTCTGGAAGGAAATATTCTAGAACAAACACAAGTCTATAAATATTTGGGTATATACATTGATCAAGGTTTAAATTTTGAACGACATATAACAGAATTAATAAAAAAAACAAATTCAAAACTAGGGGGTATGAGAAGGATTTGAAATTGTCTATCAAAAGAAATGTGATTAAATATAGCAAATCAACTTATATTACCAATGATAGATTATGGGAGCCATATTTATAGACATACTTCCAAAAAACAGTTACATCATCTGGATGTTCTTTACAATAAAATAGCAAGATTTGTATTGAAATGTGACATTGGCACCCACCATTGTGATATGTATACAGAACTAGGTTGGAATTCATTACATCAGAAAACTGAGAGAAATTGGTTGAACCAGATAAAATGATTAATTAAAAATTCATCACAGTACTGCTTTACTAAAACATTAATAAAACCTGATCATGGATTAAATCTGTGGAAACAAGGTGCTAGAGATTTTCTGGTCCCAAAAATAAAAAATGGTTTTGGTAATATGACCTTCCAATATAAAGTTTCTACAAGTTGGAACAGACTTCCCCCTTACCTTAGAGACCCAGACTTGTCTTTTACAGAATATAAAACTGCAATAAAACACAAATTATGTTTTAGATGTTTGTGTAATAGGTATTTATATGTTTAAGAGGTTTGACTTATGTCTTGTATCCTTTGATGTAATGTGCATTGAGTGTTATGTATATTCTGAATGATATGTTTTTGTACATTTTGGCCCAGATATTCAAAAGGGTTGCGCCATGCGCAAAAGGGTTGCGCGTGCGCAACTCCAAAAATGCGCCATTCTGCGATATTGAGAAGGGGCCAGTTGCGCTACCGAAAACACGCTGAGCCACAGCGCAATGGAAATGAAGGCATGCAAACCAAGGGGCGGGTCCATGCATAAAGTGCGCAATGCGATATTTGAACACTTGCGCAATGCGCAAGAGTGGCTCAGCCGGAAGTTGCGTAGTACCGGATTTGAGCCAAAATAAAACGGCTCAAGGGAGCGGCACAAGAACTCGAGCAGGCCGCAACCGGGGAGAGAGACAGAGAGAGAGAGAGACAGAGACAGAGACAGGAGCAGGAAGGACAGAGAGGGACAGTGGGTCCTGGAGGACAGAGAGGCCAGTGGGGGTGCCCGGTGCAGTGGAAGCAGCAGTGGGGGTAACACAGGAACAGCAGCTGGGGGCAGAAGCCAGGAGATGGACAGTGTCAGCTTCCACATGGAAGATGTAATGAGGGGTGAGACAGCATGCTGCAGGGGCGTGGCCGTGGGAGGGGCCGTCGGCGGTATGACCCCGACAGAAGCGATGCTCGTGCCGCATCAGCTACGAGCTGTACAGGTGATGTTGAGATCGTGGCTCGGCACCGCCTGAACAGGGCAATACTGAGACGGCTCAGTGAGCTGTGCAGTGATGTGATGCAGGCACCCTCACGACGGAGTCACGCCTGTCCGTGGAGACCAAGGTGACAGCCTGCATGTGTCTGCTCACCACGGGCACCTTCCAGAGGCCGACAGGGGACACCACAGGCATCACGCAGTCGGCCACATCACGCATCCTCACCCAATCCCTCAGCGCACTGCTGCCTCATGCTGCGGAGTACATCCATTTCCCCAGCACCGTGGCAGAGCGTACAGCAAACATGCAGGAGTTCCACAGGGTAGCACAAATGCCTGGCGTGCTAGGTGCCATAGACTGCACCCATGTGGCCAGTCGCACGCCACCTGGCCCCGACGGGCAAGCATATCGGAACAGAAAGGGCTACTCGAGTGTCAACTGCCAGGTGGTGTGTGATGCCACTGGGCGCATCATCAATGTCTGTGCCACAGACCCTGGCGGAGCACATGATGCCTTCATATGGCACCAATCTGCACTGTGCCATCGATTTGAGAGTGGGAACATCCCCACGGGTCATCTAGTGGGTGAGTACACATGTATGGAATGCAAACTCTGTGCAAGGGTGGGAATGACACAGGTGCCATGGTAGTGGCACACAAGGATATGGGCAATATTTACCTGACCTAACACTGATCTCCACTATCTCCACACAGGTGACTGTGGATACCCACTCCGTCCCTGGCTGCTCACACCATACCGGCGCCCCACGACCCCAGCGCAGCACGGTTTCAATGAGGCACACGCTGCAACACGGAACATCATAGAGCGGGTGTTCGGGATACTCAAGGCACACTTCCGATGCCTGGACACCTCCGGCGGAGCCCTACAGTACAGCCCCCAAAAGGCCTGTGGGATATTCCTGGCCTGTTGCATCCTGCACAACATGGCCAAAGACCATGGGATAGCCGTACAGGTCCAAGAGGGGGCAGCGAGGGGGACGCCAGTGGCGCCGGTGATATGGGTGATGAGCCCTCCTAGACGGAGGGACCCCGACTGACCCGGCAGGCCCAGCTGCACCGGGACACCATTGCAGAAGAGCACTACGCACAACACAGGTAAGTCAAGGGACATGTGCAGGCAACACTGTCTATGCGCAAACCACAGGCACACAGGGAACACACGTGCATGAAGGTCAGGGAGTTGAAGGTCTCGATACCAACACATTAGCAGAGAGGTGAGCACTCAAATAAACACACACACACACACCAGGCAGCATACAGGGGCAGCAGCACAGCAATGCGGAAATTACACGCTATCACACAGCACCACCAACCACCCACCACCTGGACTGTCCACGCACGTGTGTAGGACCTGGGCAACCTTGCACCTTGGTGTACAGTGCAATGCAGGCATCATCATCCACACGCACCTGTGGACAGCAGTTGGGAGAGTGCAGGTGGTCCGTGTGTCAGTTTGGTGAGCAGAGCACCCAGCAGTGCACTGCCCACCATGACACACATTGCACACAGGGCAGCACCAGACAGGGCCTGCATTGGGAGACAGCTCAGTCAGGGAGCACTGTCCCACGGCCACCATGGATGCGTATGCCCCGCCGCGGCCCAGCAGCACTGGCAGGCTGCGCAGGCGCCACATCGGGTGGCACTACTGCACCACCAGGGGTCCCAGTGTGTGACTGCGACCTTGCCCGGACAGGGGTCTGCATCCCGCGAAGAAAGCACCAGGGGTGCTCGGGATGCCCACAGCAGAACCCGCGTCGACAGGCCTGGTGTCGCACGACACCGGGAACGGGAGGGAGTGCGCACTGTGGGTGCGCGCAAGGGTCACCAGACAGTGTGGTCAATGCAGTCGCCACAGAGACCACTGCCTGGGTCAGCCTGTCGATGGCAGCGGGTCACATCCATCCGGATATGGACCATCTCGCCCGGTCCCGAGCACACTCCTGCTATGCCGCTCCACGGACACAGTCAGTGCCTCCACGGACCTTGAAACCCGCCCCTGCAGCTGTACCGACTCCTGCAGCAGGCAGGTGTGCACGTCCAAAGGGTACTGTGCCCCAATGGCATCGTGACCCCAGGGGTGGATGGTCCTGGTGCACAGCACCCTTGAGGGTGGCCGCTGTTCACCAGGACCAGGTATGGGCTGATCCAAGGGTGGTGGACAAGTGCCACTGCCTGACGCTGTCCCCCAGGCCTGTGTGCAACTGCTGCTGCTTCCTCCAACTGCTGAGCCCCAGGTCCACCTGTTCCACCCTGTGCTGTCAACAGTGCCAGACACCTGCTCAGCCACCGGTGCTGCCCCACCGGTGCTGACAGGCCCAGCCTGTGACTGTGCCAGCATGCTGGTACACAGGTGTGAGCTGGACGGCCCGGGGCACGTGTGGCCTGTGTGTCCCTCGTGGGACACACACCTCTCACTGGCCATTGCAGGCCTGCCATCATCAATAGTGCCAGTGCGTGCCACTGCCATAGGCACAGCATGCTGGCACACCTGCATACCAGACTGCTGTGACACAGGCTGTGCACCCCCTGCACCCGTATCACTGCCGGCGGAGTTGTCAGCCCAGCCGGCCTGCTGCTGCAGTGCGTGCAGGCTGCTGGTGGAGGTGGAAGGTCCCTCCTCCTGGTCCAGCAGGTCTGCCTCACTGTCAGCACCCACCACCACCGTCTCCTGCAGACGAACAGGATCTGAAACAGAAAGAAAGTACATGTGAGTGCATGTGAACAACAGCCGCCCCAACAACATCACCATGACATACCTGCAGTGATGGGCTTCCACCTGTCTGGAATCCTCCGCCCAGGAACACCCGCAATGGCACTCGGCTGCATGGCTGCGACCAGTGTCTCCTCGGTCGGGTATGTTGCAACACCACTGGTGGTCCCCACCAGTGGCAGCACGTGGCACCCTGAAGGCTGCCACCTTCTCCTTCAGCCTCCCGGCGGCAGTCCCCATCTTCTTGCGGCACTCCTGCATGGAGCGCTGGTGGCTTCCGTGCAGGTTGACGGCCAGAGCTACCCCCTCCCATGCAGCTGCACGCTGCTGAGGGGTGCCCTCCACCCACTCAGCGGCTCATCCTCCAGGTAGGCCTGGAGGAGGGCCTCGGTCTCTGCTGTGGTGAAGTTCGGCCTCCTCCTACGCCCCGTCCACACCCTCGGCCTGGTTCTCGCCAGTCATGCTGATCTGTATGGGTGAAGTGGACACCTGTCACACTGCAGTCCACAGCATTTCCCCATGAGCATAGCTGCAGGCCGGGGGCAGAGCCCCCTTTCCTCGCTGCCTGGGAGATACTGATGGAAAGGGTGCCCTCTGCCCCCTCTAAGTGCCCTCCATGCTCAGCCCCTCATCCCGTGACACCTCCAGCACCCCTACCCATGTGCATTGTCCTGAGCATCACACAGCATGTAACTCACCTCTCAGCTGCAACAACCAAATCTGGCCGCCACAACCCAGTGTCGTATTTTATAGCACAACACATGCAAATGAGGTGTGGCGCAACTTTAATGACATGCTAATCGCGCCACTCGCCTTTGAATGGCTGATCGCCTGCTTTGCATATGTCGGCTGAATATCGGTAAATGCGCTTTAGCGCAATAGGAAGGTCCGCTGAGCCGATGGCGCATGTTTGTGGTTGTGTGCTACACTGCATTGCGCATGCCCAGACGGGTTACGCGCCGTCGATCGCGCTGCAGAACTGCTGAGCCGATAGGCTATTCTGGACATGGCCACCATTGTGCCAGTGGCGCTGCAGCACTGGGCACTATATGGTGCGTGGCACCCCTGCGCGATAGTCCCCTGTGGCACTGGTGTTGCAAGCCGCAGGTCGCGAAGGATACCTATGCATCCTATGGCGCTGTGCGTAGCCTTGCGTCATTGCCTGACCTTGGTATGCCCTCTCTGACCCCTGGCGCTGAGTGCATGCCATGTGTACGTCCTCATTGCGCTGTCTCGCCACAGCGCCATGTAAAGTGACGGCGCCAGCGAACAGCGACAGGTAGCCTGTGCTGGTCTATTGCGCAACAACTCCACGCGGGGTCACAGCGCAGCGGGCGCCATATTGCCTGCTGTAAAGTTGGTGCCATGGCTAGGAGGAGGGCGGTGCCGTGGAGCCAAGTTGAGGTGGCTAACCTGGTGGCCCTAGTGGAACCTAATATGACCAACTGTATGGTGAGGCCCCCCACCGACCGAGGACCCATGTGGCAGCAAGTGGCCACTGACCTGGTGTGGTCACTGGCTGGGCCGGTCTGTGGAGCAGTGCCGGCACCGTTCAGTGATCTCCGCCAGAGGGACCCGAGCTGTTAGCGGCTGCTGCTCCCCGCAGTTGTGGCGGGCCTGGTACCTAGGCCACGTGAGTGTACCATCTATTCACCTATATTCTCTGTAGGTGTGTGTGTGCCTGGGTGGCTGTGCATCGTGTGTCAGTGTGTGCAGCTGTGCGATGGATGGTTATGGCTGTGTGGGCAGGCAGTCTTACTGGGGCAGGGGCACTCTGCTTTGAGTCACACTGATGTTTGTCTCACCATATGTCTCCCACAGGCCGGATGGTGATGGCGCCGGACGCGGCTGATGTGGGCCATGCCAGGGCCCCAGTCCCACAGGCCGTCGGCCCGCAGCAGCAGCAGCAGCATCAACAGCAGCAGCAGCAGCGGCAGACTGAGCTGCTGGAGGAGTGTGAGTATCATTACGTCATGGATGCTATTGCATGCTGGGGGGGCAGGACCACCAACCATGATGGACACAACCAGATGGGTGGTAGTAGTTCCACTATACGTAACACTAGTGAGTCCTCACACTGGAGTACAGTGTACAGTTCCGGAACACATAGCTGCGATGGACAGGGACTGGGTGGAGAGTGTTCACAGGAGGGCACATGGATGGTGCATGGATTGCATCACATGTCCTATGCAGACAGGTTGACGGAACTGAACATGTACTCCTGGAGGGGAGGAGGGTGTGGGGATATGATGGGGTCATACAAGTATTGTACAGGGGAACAGTGTGCAGGAACCATATTTGTCAGCGTAGAGGATGTTCCAGGTGTAGAGGCATGGGATGCAGTTGGAGGGCTCGTTTAAGGAAACATGCGAATGTGTTTCCTCACATTATGGGTGGTGGACGAGTGGAACACCCTGCCAGAGGATGTGGTGGGGCTGACTTGGTCACGGAGATCTGTATGTGTGGGCTCGCCATGAGGGACTTCTGGAGGTCAGGGTGAGGGGAATGGACTTATAGGACATGAGAGTGATCAGACAAGGCCAAATGGCCAGACTAGGTGTCCCATAGGCCCCTATCTGCCGACACTGTCTATGTATCCATGTATGTAGGTGTGACACAGGTGACCTGCATCACAGTGCAGCATCACGACACGTCTGTGTATGCATCACAGGTGGTCCAGGCATGCACTGGGCACATAGCTGTGTGACTGGCATCGCACCGACGTTGCAACATCACATGACAGCCTAGTTTGTACTGTGATTGACGTGGGCAGTGTGTGTGTGGGCGGTGGTGCGCATGGCTGGTGCCGCCTGTTTGTGATGGCCATGTGCATGTTCACTGTGGGTGGGTGCATGCCATCACATGTGCAGCACATTGGGTTAGCTGGGTTGCAGGTTGGGTGGTGTTCAGGGTTGTGGTCAGTCTCAGCCATTGACTGTGTTCCCATTTTCCTAGGCCTCAGTGTGCTTGGGCGCATGGCGCAGCGATGTCCGGCGCCTGACACAGTTGGCCGGGCGACAACAGAGCTCCTGCAAGCCCTACAGCAACAGGGGAGCAAGCACAGACACAGGAGGGAAGACGGCAGGGGAGGAGCAGGAGCCTGCTGGGCCGTAGCTCACCTTTTATTTGCCCTCTCCCTCCCTTTCACCCTGACTTCCTCTCCAAGTTGTTTTCCTCCCTTGCACACCCCTGCCTTTTACCCGTTCCCCAACTTGTACATAGTTTTAGCTGTTTTGTTACCTCTTTTTGTTTGAATATAAAATTCTATTTTGGTACAACTGCTGTGTAGGTGTCGCTTTGCAACTGGCTCTGGGTGCTCCTGCTGGAGGTGTACATGCCATCTGGGCTACTATGGTCCTGGATATATGTGTGTGTGTGTGTGTGTGTCCATGGGGAGGTATCACCAGCATAGCATTGCCTTTCTGTTGCTCTCGCCATCTGCTGCCACCCACTGCTGGGTGCACAGGGTGGGTCTGGGTGGTCTGCTTCTCTGCAGCATGGGGTTGACGTGTGGCACGGGGTGCATGGTGTTTCCTGCAGTGCCTGTCACTGCACATGAGCGGTGTCTTGGGGGCACGGTGCACGCTGTGCTGTGCGCACTGGGGGGACTGATGTGCACTGTGGTTGTCAACCCCCTGGGTGTGGCACTCTCTGCCTGCCAGTGGTTGTGCTGGGCGCCATGGCTCTGCTATGCTTTAGTTGGTTTGTCCCCATGGGCACGTGATCAGCCGTCCCACCCCAGTGATGCTGTGCTTGGGTGTGCCAGTGTGGTGTGGGTTCTGCAGTGAGTTCCTGTCCCATGTGGGCATGGCTGGCGGTGGGCCCCAGCCTGCCTCCCTGGATGTGCAGTTCCATTGCTCTGGGGGCTGTGCTTGCGCTATGGCAGCTCTGCACTGCTCAGCTGAGCTTCCATGGTTGCGCCATAGCGCAGCATTTTGGCTCAGCTTCTCCTTCCTGGTTGCGCGATGGCGCAGTATGTGCGATATTCAGACGTTGGTTGCTTGCGCAATTTGCTCTGCTCCATGTTTGAATATCACACCTGTTGCGCATTTGCGCAACTGGTTTGTGCTTGCTCCTGCTGTTGCGCCAGTTTTGAGCGCAGTTTGAATATCTGGGCCCTTGTGTTTATTTAAAAAAATTTACGACACAGGATTGCCTTGTAAATAGGGACTTTTTGAACCCTAATGGCAAATTTCTCTGTATAAATAAAATTTTACTACTACTACTACTTATGGTTTAAGTTATTTTTAATGTTTAGTTTTCCATGTGCTCCTAACCATACCACATCCCAGATTTTAATAGGTAGTCTTTTTTAAGAGATCATTTTACAATTTAAAAGTTTCTTGAGAATTCCTATCCTTAAAGGGATCAACATAAAAATGTGTGTTCATAATTAAGTTATATAAGCCTTTTCTGGTTAGGTGAACAAAGGAAGATTTCTTAATTTGCCACATATTTAACTCATCTAAACTGTACTTCAGATAAATTGGAAATTTATGTGTTTTAAAAAATTTAGAAATACTAGAGTCTTCTCCCCATTGGCAAAATATCCCTTGAATTTGGTCCTGAACCCAAAACGACCAATTAGGACATAGTTCTTTCAGAATTGGGACAAAATTATTAAAAAAGAAAATACTAAAATTAAAAATATTGGGATTAATCATACCTAAGCCCCCTTTATTAACAGGGAGGTAGGTTGTACTTGTTTTGATAGGATTAAGATGGCTTCCCCATGTTACTGAAAAAAAATCCTAAAAGTGCGCTTTCTAATTGCTTTGGTATGGGAAACACATGACTTATGTAGAGAAAAAAAGGAACAAGGTGATTTGTGATCATATAAATGCATTTTAACTTCCCCATTTTCCATGTGTTCCATAACTGGATCTGAGATTTTATTTGTTAAATTTTTTGTTTCCAATTTAACTTGGCCATATCCCCAGGGACAAAGTACATGCCCAACATTTTTTTGGGTGTAAAAACAACTGGTATATCTCTTATTTTCATTTCTTTATTCACTGTGTCCCCTGTGATTAAACAGAACTTTTAGAATAGTTTACTTCTGCTCCAGTAAGGGAGGAATAGGTCTTTAAAATGTCTGGGGCTTGTTTGCAATCTGCTTGGTTATGAGCGACAACCACTAGGTCATCAGCATAAGTGCATACTTTCACTGGGGGGGGTAGATCTGGAGCTGAAATACCTCTAATGGTGCTAAAAGCTAACCTCCTAATAATTTGGTATAAAATTGTAATGTGCAACACGGGGCTTAACGGACACTCTTGTCTAACCCCTCTATGTATTTTCCTAGTTTTTCTTACCTGTCCATGTAACAACGGTGCTACTGATGCAGATTTATTTTTTTTATTTTTTATTTAGTTTTTGTTTACCAGGTAGGTGCACTAGCCATAGAGATGACTATTTTCAGGTACGACCCAGGTGGTTACAGGATACAACAGTACAGAGATACAACAATAGGTAGTTACAGCAAGGTATATACAATGGTGGTACAGGTCAAGTTTATACAGTACAAATAATAAACAGGTTTTTAGTGGGTAGAATACAAGGTGGCAAAACAATTTTGGCAATTGGATGATACAATTTAGGCAGTAGGGCAAACTTTATAATAACTTTGAAGCCAGGCAGTGAATTGTTTTGGGATCCCATAAGCCATAAGGCAGGACCATAAAATCTCATGAGATACATTGTTAAAGGCTTGGATTTGGTCTAAGCTAAGAATATATGCTGGGGCTTGTGATGTATAACTAGGGTTCATTATTTTTCTAAATAGTAGAAAATTATCACTGATTTTTGCCCCCTTGAAGTGTACACGATTGAGAGGGGTGAATAAACTCTGTCATAGCATTGACTAGTCTAGAATTCAGAATTTTAGCTAAAATCTTCCAGTCTACATTTAATAGTGTGATAGGTCTCCAACTGGCTAATAAAGATTTGTCCCCTTTTTTAAAAAGGAAAAATAATGCACCCATATAAATTTCTGCAGGAATTTCTAATGTTTGTAATAAATGGTTGAATACTTGAACTAATTCCATAGAGGAATGTGGCCACAGCCATTTATACAATTTTGGGGGTAACCCATCTGCACCAGGAGTGTTTTTTAATCTAAGGGAAGAAATAGCAGTATTCACCTCTTGACCAGAAATAGACTGAACTAATAGCACTTGCTCTAAGGGTGAGATTTGGGATAGGGAAAGAGACAAAAGCCATCCTTTTGTCTCATCAGAAATATTAAATCTTGTAGCAAATTTGGTTAATGTACTGGTCAGTTCTATTCAGCAGCCCCATTTTAGAGCAAACCACATCACCTGATGCAGCTATCAATTGATCGATATGTTTATTTTGGCTTTTGTGACTACAGTTCTCATATGGGTTTGTTAAAAGGATTTGTCCTGTGTTCCAAATTGTTCTTCTGTTTCTAAGGACAGAAATCTGTTATTCTGTATATCCTGAGCTCTTTATTAATTTGAGTAATGTAAGAAGAAACATTCCTCGTAGAGTGTACTCTTTCTTGAAGCAATTGCAGCAGGTTGAGTAAATATGAATAGTTTTGTCTTTTATGATGGAAAACTCTTGAAAGGTGTTTAAAACATACTGTAAAATCCTTTTTGTGTCCAATCACCATTGTCATAAGTTATCATATAGACATATCACAGATTTTCTGGCTATTATTAATTCAGCTAAGGAGTCTTGAATATTGGGTTGTAAGAGAGTCACATTGGATCTCCACAGCCCCTTCCCATAGGCTACCTCTGGAATATTCCCTAACTGAATACTAATTAAACAATGATCAGAGGTTGCAATAACTTGTGTCCTTGATTTTTGGACAGAAACTATGTTAGATACAAAAAAAAAATCAATGCATGAGGATAATGACCCTTTATAGAAAGTACAGGGTGGGTGGGGTGTAAAGAACCTTGGGCATCTTTTAAATTTGTTTGTAAAATAATATTTTTTAAGGCAACCAAGTCACAAAAGTTTTTTTCTGTCTTACCAATTCTGTCAGATTGTAACCACCCACAATTAAAGTCTCCTCCAATAATCACTATTTTTGACTTGAATAAAAAAGGTTGTATATCTTTCCAAAGTTACTTCACACCCACTTTTGTTAGAGGGGCATAACAATTTATGAGATGATGAACATTGTTTTTGAGCATGACATCTAATAATAAAGCTCTCCCTGGGTGAATTTCTACTACTTTCAAAGGTTTGATAGTGTGGTCAAAAAACCCAAAACCCAACCCACTATACAGTTCTACCCCAATGACCAATAGCATGGTCTGCATTGCCAGTCACAGGATGCTCTAAGTGATTCAAAGTGTTGGTGAATTCTAGTATCTTGAAAAAAAAATTACAGCTAGCTGATTAGTATCAAATATTGCAAAGTCATTTTCCTTCGATTCTCACTCTTTAGGCTGTTGGTGGTGAGCGAGGTTCCAGAAAAATCAGACATAATCAGAGCCTAGTCCTATTAAATTGTGTTTCTTTTGCTTTACGGGGGAATGGTATGGAACTACTTTACCTTTAGATCTGGTTCCCCGGTGTTTATTCGTTGACTTAGCCAAAGCTTTCAATACAGTATCCCACTCCCTCCTATTATCCTGCCTATCAGGTGCTGGGTTATTGGAGATGGCCACTAATTGGTTCAGAACATATCTACAAAATAGAACCCAGCCTGTAAAAATAGCTGACTCCACCTCTCCCCCACTCCCTATTACTACCAGTGTTCCCTAGGGCTCAGTTCTTGGCCCCATTTTCTTCTCCATCCTATTAAATGACCTACCAAAGAGTTGCTCTACTACCTCAATTCATTTGTATGCAGATGACACAGTCCTCTTTACATCCGGCTGAACCCATGAAAAAGTTGCCTCTAATCTACAGACTGACTTCAGCAAGGTTCAACACTGGTTTAACTCCAACCAACTCTCCCTAAATGCCAAGAAAATGGTCTCTATTACTTTCAGCACTGGATAGAGACTATCCAGACTTACATCCCCAATGATTGTCCGTACCCTGGATAACACTGTCCTAGAAGACGTGCCCTCCTTTAGGAACCTGGGGGTTTGACTTGACCGCCACCTCACCTTTTCCACACACATGGACACCATCCTGTCAAAACTGCGCCCTAAGCTCAGCACCCTCTATAAAAACTGCACTAGTCTCCCACTTCCTGTGAGATGTGAAATTATCCTGAAAATGATTCTACCTTCCTTTGGCTACTGCGATGTTGTCTACAGCTCTGTCCCCAAGTCCACTCTATCCAGACTGGACCCCCTTTTCAATGCTCTCTGCCATTTTGCCCTCTATGCCCCCACCATACCCATCACTGTGATCTCTTCCATTCGCTGGCCCTTCCATCCCTGAGCAAACGACGCTTACTTCACAGTGCTAAATTTGTTTCTAATTTCTGGCTCAGTTCCCTTCCACCCTACCTTGTCACCTCCTTATCTTCCCCACCAACCCCTACTCATGCCCATAGGTCTACTGACTCCAGACTATTAGTAATCCTTCACTGAAGGACCTCCACAGGCCAATCGTCTTTCTCTTACCTCCTCCCTAAGCTTTGGAATGACCTACCAGCCTAAATCCACCATTCTTCCTCCAAACACTCTCTATCCTCTGCCCTCACTAATTTCTACATGCTTAACTGTACATGCCCCTGACCTCCTCCCCCTCCCCCTTGCCTGAGTCTCTCCCCCTCATCATTCTCCCTCCTCACCTTAAGCAGCCTGACCAGTGGCTTGGCCTTTGCCCAAAATGACTGGCTTATAAATTGCCTACCAACCCATGCACTTGCCCTATCATGGCACTTCTGCTATCCACTGCTCATCTCCCTGACAACGCCTTCCCTAAGTCAACCCAATTATCTTTCCTTGTGTATCCTACTCTGACCTGTCACTGCATCCTGGCCCCAAGCCCAGGCTTCTTATTCTAATTGGTCAGTGCTGTATAAAATACTCTGAACTAAACACTAGATAGTAGGCACTTATGCATGTATGAATGTTTCTAGATGTGTAATCAATTTTGTAATATCACCCACCCTGTGGCACATGTATGTAGTGTCTCTCTCTTCATGTAGCAAGTATGTAAAGTCACCCTTAACTACATAACAATTGCTCAAATTGGTTGACTCTAATGTACAATCCATTGGTTGTTTCAGATATACCCTCCTCCCTTGTACCCACCCAGGACACACCATGAGACAAGCATCTTATTGCTCAGTGTGCCTCTGCTGGTCAAACATTTTCAATAAATAAATAAATAAATTATTTGGGGTTTTAACGTGGCTGGATCCTCACTTTCAAAAGAGACTTCCAAAATGGAGAAGGCATCAGACAAATCCTCCATCTCAGTATCACCCCACTGCAAACCACCATATTGGTTCTGCAGGAGGAGTTGGTTCGGGAGATGCTTAGGCTGTTTAGTTTTCCCTTTCCCATGTGTTACCAACTGGAAGGCTTGAAAATCGGGAAGGCATTTCTGTAAATCGGGAGGACAATCTCAAAATTGCTACTCTCTTCAGCTTGAGAACTGGGGTTAGAAATAGTAGTAACTATGTCTGCAGTTCTCTCAACCAAGGGAGTTGGGGAGTCAATACTGGGGAGTTTAGTAGAAGTTTCCCTTGTCTGAGGCATACTGGGTTTTCTCATCTCTGTAGGAGGAGTCTTCTTAGCTGGTTGTGTGGTTGGGGAGGGTGCTCATGGGGGAGGGTGCTGTGTTTTTTTTTTTAGCTCTAGTATTCCTATGTATAGCAGTGCTGATATAAAAATCATGTTCTGCGAAGTCAGCATCTGAGGTGTTCTGTGATGCACAAGTGAAGTTTGTAAAGGTGTGACCTTCTGTCTCACACAGACTACATTTTGGGGTAAACGTGCAATGGGCCCCAGAGTGGCCTAACATCCCACAAATGCTGCATCTGATTTCATCACAGCTACTACTCACACATCTGGGGCAACCACATTTAAAACCAGTACGGGGCATCCCAGGATAGAATAAGATACCTCGAGCTCTCCCCAAGAAAAAAACTGCTGGGCTGGTGTTGCACATCTGAATCTGTAACCTTTGGTTGAATTGTGAAATGCCACTTCCACATCCAAAGCCCTCAACATCAATTATTGGGACAGGTAGACCCTGAATCTCACAGCATTGCCCAACCAGTATAATATGTCTTTGACATTGGCCCCCTCATTTCTAAACAAGACAGTAATCATTTTTACAGTGGGTTTGGATAAGGGATAACATAAAAATGAGACCATTCTTCAGAATTCTTTACACTAGCATATTTTTGCCAGAACCCTATCCAATAAAGCTGAAGTCTGAAAGCTTATATCAAAGCTGTGTTCACCAGGAGTGTGGATAAAAGTGAACACCTCTGATGGAGAAAACTATAAAGACTGTTTTATTAACATCTTCCCAACAAATACTTTGTCTGGGGGTTCCTCTAAACCACTTGTGTATGTAATTTGAATGGCATAATTCCATTTAGCGTTTGTGGGGGGAGCATGAAATAAAATATAGAAGCTTGGTTTTGTTTCTGACCCGGGTTTTATCCCAATGAGGAACTGTCCTGTGGCATCTGACCATTGTTGTCCAGTGCTGAAGTTATCTGTGAGTCCATGAGTTTGGGGGCCCCCTGTGACATTTCTTTGTCCAGTGCTATCTCAGCATCTGGAAGTTCAGAAGAA
The DNA here is from genome assembly GCA_016271365.2 of Neoceratodus forsteri. Taxonomy (NCBI): domain Eukaryota; kingdom Metazoa; phylum Chordata; order Ceratodontiformes; family Ceratodontidae; genus Neoceratodus; species Neoceratodus forsteri. Next base: position 659,805,316 of record CM028130.1, read on the forward strand.
ATCGCCGTGTTGACTGAATCCTGGAGCTGTATTGTGGATAGATCTGTTTTTTTTTCTGGGAGTCCATTTTGATTCTTTGATGACTGTTTTATCTTCGATGTGGCTACCATTTCTGTAGAAGAACTTGTACCAGACAAAAGAATTAAAGGATCCAGAACCCATTCTCCATTAACTGTTTGAATACAGCACACCTGGTTTGAAGCCAGATCTGGAAACCAGTCTGCTGCATGTAGGTATGTAGAATTACTCAAAGCAGAGGTAGAATTTTTTCCAAGGAGAAAAATAGCATTTGAGGCTTTTTTTGTCCAGATTTCCATCTGGGCTTGCTGGTTAATGCTTCCTCTTATTCTTTTCCTCTACCAGTTTCTGTCTTTGGGCCACATATTGCTGTTCTGCTATAAAAAGTCACTCATTTAAATGTTTTTTTCTCTTCCATAAAATGTTTCTTTAAGTCTTGTTCAGTTACTTCAAAATCCATACCAACCTCATCAGAATCATTATCTGTGTTAGCTTTCTCAGTAGTATTAGAAACAGTCTTCTTCTGTAAAGTTTGTTCAGCCAACTCAAGTTCCATATCAGCCACCTTAGGGCCCTTTGAAAAACTGATATTCTCATTACTAGTAGAGGTAATCTCCATTGCTGGACTTGCAGGAACAGAGATCTGTTCTCCTGCAGGTACACCAGCCTACTCCCCAACCTGAGAGTCCACCATTGAAATGGGTTCCCTCTGCTCACAGGAAACAAGGGCCCTCTGTAGAAAGATTAGGGGAATTTTTTATTAATACATCATAAACAAATCATCAAAAACTGTTACATCACACAAAATCATAATCGAAAACTTTAAAAAAAAAACAAAAAACAGTACTAATGTATTAACTCCATACATCTAATATTGTAAAGAAAAAAGAAAAAAATAATAAAATTAATTATAAAGACATGACTTTAAAAACTATACAAGAAAACTCATGCTGTTTCCAAAGTAACAGTAGTACACTACCTTAAATTAATTCACCAGACTTTTCTGTACATGTCTCCAATTTGAAAACAAAAACACACTCACCTTAAGTGCACCCCATGCTCAAACCTTTTAAACTGCATTACTTATATTTAATAAAGTAAGATAACCAAGTCCACCAGTGATGTACCACATCTCGAGGATGCCTGGTTATATCATTTTTATACACACTCAATATTGCTTGTTCAATTAGCACACTAAACGTCTCATATGACATCCATTTTTTTTGTAAGGACCATTGACATCTCCCCTGCCAAAGATAATATTTCAGACAACAGAGAAACACCATAAGTGTGCTGTAATGATACTGTCTGACTAACTGAGGGCAGTGCCCCAACACTTATGATTCATAAGATAAATGTGCTAACCCTGCCATCTGCCATTTTGCAGTTAAAAAAGGCCATAGTGGTTTTGAATATGAGCAATAAAACAGAAAATGCTGCATTGTTTACACTATATTCTGATGCCAATTACAGGGACAATTCCATTCCTCCAAAGCTTTATGCTTCTCATTTCCTCTCACGTTTAATCTCCAATAAATCGTTAACCACATAACCTCCCACATATGTAGGGGAATCCTTTTTTTATTTAGTTGTTTTAAAACTCCACCTTTCAAATTATCTGGGTGGTCTTTAAAAACAAGTTCCACTGGATGATGTTCCCCATGGTTTCCTTATAGAGCTGGGATCCAGACAATTGAGATATTTGTGGTTTAGTCACTCCCCATATCCATAATTTTCCAAGAGCCACTTTTATAAATTACAGTACGAGTGGTTTTGGAGTAAACTTTGGCAGGGCCGTACCCATCCATTCTTTCAGATAACCTTTCAAATTACTCTTAAACCATGCTGCTTAAATACTCTGAGTGCCTTTGAGAGACATTTTAAGGTTTTGAGATACAAACAAAGTCACAGAAAAGGTGACTGGGTCAATCATATCCAGACCACCCCTTACCTTTGATAAATATAAAAAAAAATCTCCTTATTAGGATTGAACGGTTTCCCTATACCATTTGAAAAAAATGTGAATACAGTCTTGCTTCAAACTTACAAGGAAGTGGGAAAATCATGGCAAAATATAACAAGGAGGGTATAATAAATTATTTTAGAGCCGCAATTCTTTTTAGTTTTGATAATTTCTATGACTTTCATCTATTTACCTTTAACTTGATGGTAGTTAACACTATGTCCCAATTTTCACTTGGTAGATTTGTTGGAGAAAAATACAACCCCGAGATCTTCTTTTGATCATCTGAAATAAGGATGTTATTTTTCCGGACAGGTCCTCCATTTTGATCTCCCCAAAAAAATCCCAAAACTTTTCCCAAAATTTAATTTGGAGTTAGAAACTAAAGAAAATTCTTGAAACATCTCAATCACCAAAGGAATTTGATCTGAATTAGCTAGAAATACACACACATCATCTGCATACACTTGGACCTTTGTCTGTTCAAGCCCACACTGACACTCCACCCCTTGCCATAGCTGAGACATGTGTAATTTCCTAATCAAAGTGTCTAAAGAAAAGATATACAATAATGGGCTTAAAGTGCACTCTTGTCTTACCACTGTTTTCATAGTTATCCCGTTGGACAAAGTACCATCTATAATGGGATACAGCATGGCTTGTGAATATTATAGTTTAATTTTTTTGATGAAAGTACTTGGGATTCCATAATATGCTAAGACTTGGAATAAAAATGTTTGGTTCACCCGATCATATCCCTTACACTGATCTAGGGACAAAAGACAACTGTTCCTTTTTTTTCCTTCGTGAAAGGCTGCCACATCTCTTATCAGCATTAGTACCTGTTGAATTTTCCTATCAGGTAGGCCACAATACTGAGCAGGGTGGATTAATTTATCTGCTGCCTGTTGCAATCTAAGCTGTATAACTTGGGACAAGATTTTGAAATCTAAATTTAAGATTGAAATGGGTCGCCAATTTTCAATATCATGTTTATCTCCTATTTTAAATTAAAATATTATTATCCCAGAGGTAAAACCTTCAGGAGCCATTCCTGTCCTAAAAATGTCCCCCAAACCTCTCTCATGCATACTACAAAGTGTCTAGAAAACAGTTTATGTAATTCATAGGACAATCCATCCGGCCCTGGTGATGTTCCTAGTTTTAACTGTGTAATCACATACTCAATTTCCTCCACTGAGAAAGGTGCATCTAAAGATTCCATCTTTCTTTTACTTGTTACCAATGGTAGACTCTTCAAAAAATCAAATATTGTGGTTTCAGAAGGTTCCAATGTCATTTTATATGAGGAAAATTGATTTTGTATTATATCTTTCATTCATCCGATGTCAGAAACTCTTTCTCATCTCTCAAAGTGTGAAAGTCCATTTTCTGCTTCCTCATTTTAAAAGCCTCAAAAGGATCTCCCACCGGAGTTTTCTGTGTGCAATTTTCAGGTTCTTCCCTTAAGGTTTTTGCCCTGTCATATTGAAAAGACTTCATCTCAGTTTTTATCTGGACAATTTGGCCATCATAATTCACTCTTGATCTACACTGTAAACTTTATAAATGCTGGAGCTGTACGCATAGTTTTAAATATTGGAAAAACCTATTCCTTTCCTTAATTTTTCCAAAGTTTTTGAGCCAGTATGTTAAATCTTGCTTCATTTCAGTCCACCACTCTCCTAAATCATCATATAGATCACTGACAGAAGACCTCACCCATGAAAGGGACTCTAGACCCTCTTGTACCCTTGTTTCCAACAATGAGGCAGTATTCAATCTCCATCTTTTTGTTTTCCTAATGTTTCCAGGATGTGTTTCAAAAATAAGTTTTAGAAAAAGGTGATCAGAGAACTCCGACAGCCACAGTAAAAGTTTAGGTTTTGGAAAATTTTTTGAAACAAAAAAATGGTCTATTGTAGAAGTTAATACTTCTATTTTAAAATTGTACCTCGAACCCTGTACTAAATAATTTGTACATACCACCAGCTCAGCTTGATGTATGCAGTTGTGTAGTGCATTCTAGTCACAATAGATTTTTTTCCTTTTTGAAACACTTTGTGTTGGTAACCCACAATTAAAATCACCCCCTAATATAACAAAAGATAGGGTATAAAGGAAAGCCTGTAGTTGATTTATCATATCTACCCCCTCCACCTTAGTTTGTGGTCCATATACGTTAATGAATCTATACGGTACTTTATTCCATAAACCATCGAGAATCAAACATCCACCAGGAATTAAGTTCATTAATTTAGTTAGCTTAAAAGTATAGGAACTGAAAACAATGCCCACCCTATCCACTTTATCACCCCCAAAAGACCAAGAAGATGGACACCATTGCCACTCTGATTTGAACATTCCGCTTTGGTCAGATATACACATCCAGGTTTTCTGACAAAAATGCATGTCAAGGCCTTTTTGAACTACATCCTGAAACAAATCATGTCTTTTCTGATAATGTAACAGGCTATGACAGTTACATGAATCAACATTTATTACCATGTCAAAAGTTTACCAATTACTAAGGCCCTTCTTTCCTTTTTTTCTTTTTCTTCCCTTTGTATTCTACGAACTCAGGGTCACCTTTCTCCCCAGGACGTGAGGGTAAGGACCCCGACACTTCCATATCAGATTCCTCAGCTTCCTGTTATAAGGGGGTAAAGGGGTTTGACACTTCCACCTCTAGGTTCTCCATTTAAGACATCTGTTGTTTAGAGTTCCTTGTTACTCTGCGAGAGGGCAGAGGGGCACTAATGACCTGGTTTACTCCAAAATCTACAGCTTTGTCCTCTGTGTAGCACACAGGTGACAAAACACTCCATTGGGTATCTGGAGTTACAGCCACTTTTGGCTGTTCATTTATGTCTTTACCTTCCATCATCTCCTGGTTTTCCACAACCAACACTGGGGGAACCTGCTGACACCCATTTTCTGCCTGTCCATTTGCCTGTGGTTTTGGTGGGGGGAGGGTCCACAGACACTTGTGCCTTTTTTATCAAAAAGTCCAGGCTTATTACACAGGGCTTGTTTTTGCAGCCCAAGGACATTCAGCAAAGGTATGTGATGATTCCTCACACAGATCACATTTCATTCTATTGTGACATTGCATTCGATTATGCTCCACCTCCCCACAATTATCACACCTAGGAGTGTCAAGGGAACTAGACAAATGTGTTTGAGCCCCACATTTGCAGCAGGCTAATGGTTGTCTGGAGTAGAAACACACTCCTCTACCCTTGCCTAGGAGAAAGGGGTTCGGAACATGCTCAATTTCATTCCCAACCTTATATTTCCACCCCCCATCCAAAATTGTTCTGAATCTAGTAAAGCTTCAGGTTCACTCAAAAAATCACACTTTTGTGATGACCAAAAAGTAATATCTTCAACGTGCTCCCCTTCATTTTAAAACATGATTGTTACATACTTAATCAGTGGTTTTGTTAGGGGGATTACAGAAAAGGAAGACCACAGAGGAGAAAACTTCAGCTGATTGTACCATTGCCAAAACAAATCTAACAAATAAGCAAAATGAAAACTAATGTCATAATTTTCCTCTCCAGAAATGTTGACAAACACAAACAATTCCTGTGGGAAAAATGAAGAGAATCTTTTAGGAGAGTTTTCCCCCACACACTGTCTATCCAGACAAAACACCATTCCACCTTTGTACCTGATTCGGACAATATTTCATCTTGTGGCTGCCTCCTTCTTAGACTTAGAAAATAAGTCAGATATCAGAGGCCGCTGATGGGGGGCTCAATCTCAGGCTCCTTCCCTCCACCCTGCACTCCTTCAGAAAGTACCTCCCCATCTTCCCTTTGTTCTCCTCAAGGCCCAACGAGGTCTTTACTCACAGGGTCTATATAAGTATGTCCATCTGCAATGTTGTTTACTTCAATTCCAATTCCTGGTTTCCCATTTAAGAGTTTCCTGATATTTTTCTCTAAGTCACTATTTTGGTGTTTCCCTTGATCTAAAGGCTGCCATTCAGGACTTGCCTCAAAATAGGGGGTTTGCCATTCTGGATCTTGTAACCATTGTCCACTTGCAGTTTTAGTCCAGTCAGCTTCTATTAGTGCTTTCTTAGGTGAACAGGAAAGAAAAGGGTCAGTTGAAATGGGCTGTATTGCAAATGCCTGTTTGATGGCAGGGGATGTTGATGGGGGCAGGGTGCCTCCTTTCTGCTGGTTTTGGCTTCCTTTAGCAATGGGTATAAATCAGGTGTATCACCCATATCTAGGTTCTTATTTGCCAGTGTTAAAACAGCCCTTTTACTTTTATTTTCTTCCATTAAAGATTTAGACTGCCCTTAGCTTCTTGCGGAGAAGGAAACATCATGGCCATGTCCTGTGGAGTGTGTTCATTCAGGTAAATCGTAGGATATTTACTTTTTTCATCCTGCACCACTCGTTCATGACATAAAAAACCTGCATCCTTCAAAATGCCATGGCCTACGCCTTCACATGGCTTGTCATGCTCAGGTTTCTCTTTGCTTGTAACTACAGTCTCATTTCCAGACCCCACCACTTCAGTTTGAACCCCTGCACTTTCTTCAACACACAAAAGTGACTTTTAGCACACATTTTCTATGTTTTCACTGCCAGCCCTGCTGTTTAAACCTGCTTCAGTGCAAATAATAGGTATAGGAGTTACCTTAGGCTGCTGTATCCTTGTAGCTGCCTCAGCCTTCTGTGAAAATGCTGCGTCACTGTTCAAAATGTCATCACAGCCCCACCCTTTTTCTGACTGACCCGCTGCACTTCGCACTCGTAATAGCTCAGCCTGCTGAAGCACTTTTCATGCTGCATATTGTTTGTCCTCTTCTGCCAAATGTAAGAGCATCTTCGTCTGGATATCCAGGTCTTTTTCTTGTATATTACTTACATTTAACTTCTCTTCTGTTCCCAAGACAGTGAGATCTTCAATAGACAAAAAAACTTCTTCACTATATTCCTCCTCCTTTCATTCAGTATCCGTTTGATTTTACAAATCATCCTCTTGATTTCCAAGGCCAGGGGACAGGGCTGACTCCCCTGTCTCCAAGACATCCATTCCTTACACCACAGAAACACAACTGGCCATCTCCAGGATGGTCACGGGTTCCCCCTTCAGGATAGTAGGGGAATTTCCCCTGTGCCCTGGCCAAATTTCCCCCCATTTGCTAAAACATACCACCAACAGCTTAATCTGGTTCAAGGTCAGTTGGCATTCATCTGTATCCCCCTCGACTGGGTCATGCCTGAAAATAGGCGGAATTTGTCTAGTGCACTTACCCATTCAACAAAAACTAAATAAATAAATAAAAATAAACAAAAGAAATCCATTGCTTCCTCCATGGAAGAGATCGCATCTATGTAAGACCAATCAAGTGACTCAAGGTTTTCCCTAAGGTCTGCAGTTAACTCAGTAGTAAACTTCCTAATTGTTACATATCTTAACATAGAAATATAGAAGCATAGACTTTGATTGCAGATAAGGACTGCTTGGCCAGCCTAGCCTGCACGTTTTTCTACCTAACGGATAAGCTGCAGATCCTAGTTAACCAACACTCTACTTCCTCCTACCCCTCACTAAGATTGCCTTATGTCTGTACCATGCATTCTTGAATTCCCCCACTGTTTTTGACCCCATGACCTCCTCAGGATGGCCATTCCATGTCCATCACTCTCTATGTGAAAAAAATACTTCCTCACATTGCCCCTGAGCTGTACCCTCTCTATCTTCAAATTGTGTCCATTTGTTCTTGCACATCTCTTTTGCTGAAAGATGCTACCATCTTGAACTTTGTTGATTCCTTTGAAGTATTTATACATTTCTATAATGTTCCACCTCTCCCTCCTTTCCTCAAGAGAATACATATTAAGCTCCTTTACTTCCTCTTTGTATGGTTTCTGTTGCAGACCCTGCAAAATTTTAATTGCCCTCCTCTGCACTGCCTCCCTCCTGTCTATGTTCTTGTGGAGATGGAGTCTCCAGAACTGAATGCAGTACTCCAGAAGGGGTCTCACCAACTGTCTGTACAGAGGGATAACAACTTCATGTTTTCTACTGGTGATGCCTCTCCCCATACATCCCCCCAGCCATCCCTACTGCCTTCTTACATTGCTTGCTAACCTTTAGGTCATCTGATATGACTACCCCAGGTCCCTTTCCATTTTTGTTGTTGTCACTACCTCCCCACCCATTGTGAACTCTTCCCCTGGGTTTTTGTTGCCTAGGTGCATTACTTTGGACTTCTTTGCATTGAATCTAAGTTGCCATACTTCTGATCATTCCTTCAACTTTGTCAAGTCCCTTCTCATCCTTGTGTATCAACCCTTTTGCAGAACTTTATGTCATCTGAAAAGAGGCATGTTTTCCTTCCAGTCCCTCTGCAATGTCACTTATAAAGACATTAAAAAGGACTGGACCCAGTACTGAACCCTGCAGTATCCCACTAGTAACCCCCTTTCTTTGTAGTGGACTTTCTTTACTATTAGCTTCTGTGTCCTGTTGTCTAGCCAAGGTTTTACCCAAGCTACAACCCTGTGACCCATTCCCAGGCTGGCTACTTTAGTCACCCAGTCAAAGAAATCGATTATATTCATATGGCATGACCTTGCCACTGTGAATCCATGCTGCCTTTGGCCCTGTACCCCAATGGCCTCTAGGTACTCAACAATTCTTTCCTTCAGAAGTGATTCCATCATTTTCCCTATCACTGAGGACAAACTGACTGGTCTGTAGTTTCCTGCCTCTGTCTTGCTCCCGCTTTTGTGATGGGGAATCACATCTGCCTTCCTCAAGTCCTCAGGTACCACACCATCCTCCAATAATTTGTTAAAAAGGGTAGTCAGTGGTGTCACTAGTTCTCCCCTTAGTTCTTTTATAATTCCAGGGTGGATCCCATCAGACCCCATTGCTTTGTCCACCTTCAGTTTTAGTTGTTCTTTCAGAACCCTTTTTTCTGTGAAAGGACTGGTATCACCCCCTCCCCATCCAGAGTGCTTCTATTGTTTGGATTAGGTACCTCCCCCTCCTTTTCTTTTGTGAATACTGAGCAGAAGTATTCATTCAGTATCCTTGCTTTTTCACTGTCCTCTGCCCACCCACTCTCCTCTTTGTTCAGCCTCACTATCCTTCCCTTTGTCTTTTTTTGCTCCCTAATATATCTATAAAAGGTTTTATCCCCCTTCTTAACCAAGTTGGTTATCTTTTCCTCAGTTTGGGCCTTTGCTATTCTGACTGCTTTTCCCATTTTCTTCTGCTATAACTGATACCATTCTCTATCCTGCTTCTTCTTTGTTTCCTTATACTTCCTGAATGCAATCTGTTTCTCCTTAACCTTCCCTGCCACCTCTTTTGAGAATTATAGTGTTTTGTTCTTTCATTTTGATTTGTTTATTTGCTTCACACAAAGGCTTGTTGCCTCTGTGATGACAGTTTTGATGTTTCCCCATTGTTGCTCCACCCCTCCTTCTTGTATGTTTGCTAGTGCTTTTCTGAGGCAGTCTCCCATTTTGAAAAAAGTCAGCCATCCTGAAGTCCAGCACCCTCACTTTTGTATGGCTTGACTCTGCAGCTGAGTTTATCGTGAAGCACACTGTTTGGTGTTCACTTGTTCCCAGATGGCTACCCACTTCTAGATCTGAGATCCTCTCTCCATCCCCATTTGAGAGTACCAGGTCTAAAATTGTTCTCTCCTGAGTGGGTTCCCACACTAGCTGTCTGAGACATGCCCCCTGTAGGGCATCAAGAATGACCCTGCTCTTTGATGTAGCTGCAGCAAAGGTGCTCCAGTTAATATATGGCATATTCAGGTCCCCCATCAACAATATATCCCCTTTCTCTGCCATCCTAAGGATGCTTTCTATCATTTCCTTGTCCATTTCTTCCCCCTGAGATGGTGTCTGTATATAACCCCTGTGCGGATTATGGTGCCATTTCCTCCTCTCCTACCTGTTTACCCTTTTCTTCTGTTGCTTTGATCCCATCCCTTTCGTAGAGAGCTGCTCCTCTTCTCCTCCTCCTCTTCTACCCTCCCTGTCCCTCCTGTAGATTGTGTACCCTGGTATGTTGACATCCCAGTCATGGTTCTCTGTATACCATATTTCTGTGACTGCCATGATATCCAGGCATCCCTCTTCCATCAAGGCCACCAGTTCAAGGAGCTTGTTACGTAGACTATGGGCACTGGTACTCATTATCCTCCCTTTTTTGATGGCCTTACCCATTTTTGCCCCATCCCTGTCCTTACTGCCTTTGCCTTTTTCTCCATTTACCCCTGCCCTTCTTCTTATTGACTTCTCTGTCTTAGTATTTACCTCATTAACTACCCTGATTTTTTGGGGGGAGGCACTAGGATTTCCCTGCTCCTTTTCAATGCCTCCCTCCTTGGCCAGTTTAAGTGCTTGCCAATGAAGCACTTAAACCTATCACCTAGGATCCTGATTCCCTTCCTAGACAGATGCAGACTATCGTGCCAGTATATACCTGCATCCATCCAGGTTGACTTCCAGTCCTCAATGAAACCAAACCCTGAGATCTGCACCAGTTTCTCAACCACTTTTTGAATCCCATGGTGTGGAACACCCTGGTCTCATCAATGCCATAGACAGGCAGCACTTCCGAGAAGGATACCATACATGCTACTTGACTAAGTCCCCTCCCCAACTCCACAAACTCCTCTTGCACTGCTCTGTTCTCTTTCCCAACCAGGTCATTTGTTCCCAGGTGAACAATGACATCCAGCTTCCTCCCCTGTGTAGCTGCTCCTGTGATCCTGAGGATTTGCTCCCTGTCCCCCCAATCCAGTGCACTAGGCAGGCACCTTACCTCCCTCTCCCTTCCCCTAGTTCTACCCTCCTAACAATGGAGTCCCCCACAATGAGTCATTTCCTTTCCCTGTGGGGTCCCATGCCTCCTCCTGTGGGTCTCCTTTGTGGAGGTTACAAGCATATTTCTTGGTCTCCACTGTGGGTGCCTCCATAGAGAAACCACACTCTGCCAGAGCAGCATATGAATTGTGGAGAGTTCCACCACCCTCACCCTTCCTGAGCCCACTGTGGTCCAACCACTCTTCTTTTTTGGCAACCTTTGAGGCAGTGCTGGTGGCCCTGGTGGTCCCTTCATGGGAGAAGTGGTCCCCGAATCCTGGCCAACTCAGCCTGGAGATGAGCAACCTCCTCCCTCAGCCCAGAGAGGTGCCTGCAGATGGGACTACACTGTATCCTCAAGAACATCTCCCAGAAGACTGCTGCTCCACAACCACTGCACTGCACTAATCCCTTCATGTCTTACTTGTGGCCCCTTAACTGTTGTTTTGTATACTTACTGTTTCCTCTCTCTGTTTATTTATTTATTTTTTATTTTATATAATTTTTTCCTCCCTATTTTCCTACTGCCTCTGTGCCCTTAAAGCTCCTGATCTTCCTGTTGTGGGACTGGAAGTTCCTATATTCCTCAGTAGTCTCCTTCTTACTTGCTCAGAGTCAGACCTCCAGAAGCTGGGGTGGGGGATGGAGAGCTACACTTTTCCTTCTAGGATGGTCAGTCTTTTGTGCCTCTGCGATCACTTCCTTCCTACTCCCAAACAGGAAGTTCCTGTTGTCAGTCAAATCTTGTGCCTATAAAAGTAGAACTGGCTAAGGGTGGGAGGATGGAATGGAGTGATGGAAGGCAATATAGTCCCAGTAGTAGAGTTCTAACAGCACCTCCTTCCTCTTGCTGTTCTCTGCCTAAAGTTATCTAGGGCAGTTTTTAAATCCAAACACCTGGCTTCCTTCTGCCTAAGCCACTCCTCCTAATTTACAGTTTCTTTCTTCACCTAGCTAACTGCACAGATATTCCCTTCACCCAACTGAGACAAACACACTAACTCTAGATGGAGGGCAATATAGTCCCAGTAAAGTTCTAACAGTAGCTCCTTCTTCTTGCTGTTCTCTGCTACACTATATCTAGGTCAGTTTTTAAATGCAAACACCTGGCTTCCTTCTCTCTAAGCCACTCCCCCTAATTCAAAGTTTCTTTTTCACCTAGCTAACTGCACAGATAACAATTCTTTCACCCAACTCAGACAAACACATTCTTTTTTGTTTGTTTTTTTGTTTGTTTTTATCCCAAATTGTAGATCCCAGTAGTAGATTTCTAGTTCTTTAGTCCCAGCAGAGTAGTAAAGTTCTAAAAGCAGTTCCTTCCTCTTGCTGTTCTTTGGGGTAACTATGCCTTTTTAAACTTCCGAATGAGGTAAATTGACATGTGATCACTAATTATATTTGAGAAAACTCCCCAACTTTTTACCCTATTTAATTTATTTGTGAGTATCCTGTCCAAAACTGTTTGACACCCAATTGCCAAATTTAAACATGTCAGAGTATTAACTAATTGAATGAGCCCAGCACTTGTAATAAGGGTTTCTATTTCTAGCTCAGTTGCTGTAGTCCAATTTAAATTGAGATCTCCCATTATCAGATCTTCCCCTGGCTGTAATGCTCCACATAAAGTCAAGAGATCCCCTAGGCCCTTATGACAAGTTTTTGGTGGATTGTAGATCATGCAAATCTTTACTTTATAACATCCACACAATTTCAACTCAGTTACTAACCACTCTACATCAGTTATAAGATGGATATCAATATAGAGGATAATGTATGGGCATACATCAGTAACCAGTTTGTTAACTGGTGAGAGGTTGCCTTGGTGACCATGTAAACCTCAAGAGTGAAGCTCGAGAGGTTTATGTTGCCATGACAACCTCGAGCCGGTTATTCAAACCAGTTGCCGATGTATGACCATACATTATATTTTATAGTGTAATGCCATACATTTCAATTTAAAAACTTAAGGACGACCCTTACTGTTTAAATTTTAATCACTGCTGCAGCCATTCTGTGTCATGCTTTCACCACTGTGGCCATTTCTGGAAGGCTGTTGGTTGTGTAGTACACACGTGCAAAGTGATCCCTGTTGTTATCCTATCGATGTGACATAGCATCGATAGGTTAGCAACACCGGAATGGATGAACAATGGTTAACAACCTTAGGAAATGATGATTTCCTAAGGTTAATAGTGTTCTACCATGCATTATATACAGTTCTTACACATAGTCTCATAGTTTCATAGTTTGAAAACAAGTTCAGCGAGACCAAGGTCCATGAATGAATTTGCCACCATTCAATTTTCAGATGGTGGAACAAAAAAACATTCTTTCACCCATAAAAATATCAAGACTACCTTTGAAGGATATCATGTTTTCACTTTCAACCACATGTCTGGGCAGCGTATTCCAAATGTTAACAACTCTTTGTGTAAACCACTGGATTGTTTTGACAGTTTTGTTACTTTCTTTAAACAATCAGAGGTTATGCGATCTTGTGTCTTTATAATGTGTTATACTCTTGTTTAAACCTATTAATTCAAATAATTCTGGATTATTGAATGCTCTGAATAGCAAATATAATTCACCCCTCATTCTCCTATATTCCATGGAGTAAAGCTATAAATGCTTTAATCTATCATGATATTGTAAACCTCTGACAGCTGAACTACATCAAGTGACTTTTTTCTGTACCCTTTCTAGTCTGTTTCTTCCCTGGACAGAGTAGGGGGTACAAATAGGTGAACAATATTCCATATGCGGACCTACAATTGTTGTACACAAGGGAAAAATAACTGAAGAGTCTCTACTGCTTATGGATCTCAGAATACAGCGTATGATTTGATTGGATTTTCTAAAAATTATATCTGTATGATAATCAAACTTTAGTTATTGGTAACCAAAATCCCAAGATCTTTTTCATTAGTACTAACTTCCAATGGAAAATTATAAATTTTTTATTGATAATTTAAGTTATGAATTCCAAAGTGCATAACTTTACACTTTTTCTCATTAAACTCTAATTTATGTTCAGGTGCCCAATTGACCAGTTGGTTTAAATTATCTTGAAATATTTTGGTGGTTTCCATATTATAGACTATACCTCCCATTTTGCAGTTGTCTGCATACTTGCATAACCAAGAGCCTGACTGGATTTGCATAGTGGATGTTAAATAAAATTGGGCCTAATACAGAGCCCTGTGGAACTTCACTCATTACCTCTCCCCAATGTGATTTATAACCCCTTATTGATACACATTGAGTTCTATTACCAAGCCAGGAGTTAATCCACCTTATTATATGTGGGTGTAGCTGGAATTTTATCAATTCTTGGACAATGATTTTAATAGAGACAGAATCAAAAGCCTTAGAGAAGTCAAAAAAAAAAACATATCCACTGGCATTCCCTTATCCAGGGCAGCACTAATTGGTTCGAAAATCATAGTACGTTAGTCAAGTATGATCTACCAGATACAAAACCATGCTGTGTCAAGTCTATATGTTTTACATTTATTAAATGTTGTATTATGTTTTTCTGTAATAATCTTTCAAATATTTTACCTAACACAGATGTGAGGCTTATAAGCCTATAATTTTTGATGTCAAGTTTTTTTTCCTCCTTTATGAATTGGGGTAACAAAGGCTTTATTGCAAATTTTAATGGAAATCCCACTTTTCAAGGAGGCATTAAATAAAACTGAAAGAAGCCCAGCTAGGTGGACAATTAATTCCTTCAAAAAGTTTACTGGTATACCATCAGAGCCTACTGAGCTATTATTTTTTATTGATTTAACTGTTTGTATACTATCAGAGGAGCTAAATATAGGATGATCAGATTGTAATACTGGCAATTCCCCAAGAAATACCTCCTTCTCTCTATGTACACTTAAGAAAGACTGATTAAATACAGAAGCCATATCAAGTTCAGTGCTTATTAGTCTAGTTTCTGTTAAGACTGGTCCCACAGTATTGTTATTTTTATTCTTTTTCAGGGATCCAATATAATAAAAAATTATTTTTGTTATCTGTTATTGTTGTAGCTAACCTTCATTCAGCCACTTTTTTAGCATTTTTAATTATTCTTTTAACGTATTTCAAAGATTTCTTATATACTGATATATTATCAGCAGTGGAGTGTTTTTTATCTTTTTATATAATTTCTTTTTTTTCCTTATGATTTTTTGGACCTTTCTGGTCCCCAGAAAGGGACCCTATGTTTATTCATATATTTAATCCTTACAGGTACTCAAGAATTGATACATATAGTTAACTTGTTACACATTATATCTCAAATTTGTTTAGCTTCAAGATTTTCCAACTCGCTCCTCCAATCCCATTGATCTAAAAAAAATTTGATGTTTTGATAATCTGCCTTAAAGAAGTCCATAAATTTGGTTAAACCTCACAGTGGTTTATTTATTCTGATTTGTAGATCTAATTGAATTGTGTTATGGTCATTGCTACCCAAAGGAGGTAATATCTTTGGGCCAGTATAATTTGAATCAGGGTTTATAAATACCAAATCTAGGGTATTGGACATTCTAGTACCCTTGTGCACCACTTATACCAAATCACCAAGGGTAACCATATAAATAAATTTATTTTCTAAAGTACCAGCTCCTGTTTGATTAGACAAGTAAATTAATGGAAAAGTAAAATCACCCATAAGTATAATGTCATTCTGTATGACCATACTTTCAATTTCATTGAGGAAAGCATGAGTTTCCTCTGTAGTCAAACTGGGGGAATGATAACCTAGGCCAATTATTATTTCTTCAGGAGTGGCAGATAACTTTACCCATATTATTTCATTATCATTAGCACTAATTGTAGCTGGTTCAATCTCATTAGGCTTCCAAATGTCCTTAATATAAAAGGCTACTCCACCCCCTTTTTTATGCTTATGATGTTTATTAAGCAAGGTGTAACCAGGGATCGTAGTACCCCATTGTTCCTCAGTGTACTAAGTTTCAGTTATGCCACAAACATCAGTATCATTGTTGTTTAAAACCAGATTGAGTTCTTCTAATTATTTTTTAAGCTCTGGGCATTAGTTAGCAGTAATTTTAAGACTTCTGAATCATCAGAATTTTTTGTGGGTCCTATAAGAGTAAGGAAAGGAGCTGGACAAGGAATAACATGTTGGTTGTACCCTATTGGAGAGAGAGAGAGAGAGAGAGAGAGTAAAAATCCCTCTCACCCCCTTACTTACCAGTTTAAATTTTTGTAAATACAGTCATTTATACTTTTACCCAAGATAGCACTGCCTTTTCTATTCAGATGAAGCCCAACCCATGAATGAAGTTCCTCTTTGTGTTGAAATGTTTCCCAGTGGGGTAATCATTGAATATTTCCTTACAAAAAACTAAGATCCCTTCCCTTTCTGCTTGCCAGAACAGTCCCTTCTGTACATTTTGTAACCAGAAATAGCGTATAAGTTGTCACAGATATCAGGATTCATCCATGTTTCAATAAAACATAGTGGGCCCAATTCTCAAAGGGTTATGCCTGGTGTAAACTGACTTGTTCCCCAACAATGGTGCAAGTAGCAATTTACACCAGGAGTTGCAACATTCAGTATTCTGCAAAACAGTCAGTGACAAGCCACAGGCTGCTTGTGCCAAAGTAAACTTAAGCCACCAGTTACACCATAAACCCCCTGCAGCATGGTACTGGGGGTGTACAGCAGCAGTTGCAACCTATTCTGGAAGGGCAGCCTCCAAGTCCCTGAATTTGCTATTCTAAAACAACCCCCAGAGGACATCAGTCAAAGTACAGTTACACCAACAAATCGCTGGTGAAAGTGCAATTTGCATCCACCAGGGATTGCGCCAATATGCTGCCAGCTTCGATCAACGAGTATATGCAACCCCTCATCCCCATCTCCGAATCAGCTGAAAAAACCCTGCAGGGCTGTTGAACCTCCCCCACCCACAGTTCCCCAATACTGAGTAAAACAAAGCCTCACAGGGCAATGGGACCCCTGCCTCTGTACCCCAATAATGATTGAAAAAAAGAACCACAGGGCTATGGGAGCCCCCAGTCCCGATCCCCATAATGTATAGTTAACAGCCCCAGAGAGCTGATCTGGCCCCCTCAAAGCCCTGATCCCTGAAACCAAGTCATTGAGGTATCATTAACTGTACAAAAAGAAAATCACATCCCCATTATCACTTGTAGTCTAGTGGCCCCCGTCCAGCAGTATCAGACCACCCCACTCACCCCCACTATCCCCCGCTGGTGTCTGGCACAGCTGACCTCTCACCACCATGGCCAGCCACCTACTGAGTTCCATATGAACATGTACTATTGTAAATCAAAGTACATGCTCAGTGAATGAGCTGCCATTCTTTGAGTGTATACTATTTACAGTAGTACATGCTCATACCAAGCTCAGTCAGAAGCTGGCCATGGTGGTGAGAGGTGGGCTATGCCAGTCGCTGACTGAGTACAGGTCGGAAGGGTGCAAGGTGGACTGGCACTGCTGGTTTGGGAGTAGGGGGCCACTAGACTACCAGGGAGATTGGGGGCTCTGTTTTTTTTTTTGCATAATGCAGTTCTGGGGATTGGGGAGTAGGTGTGCTAGCCCTGTGAGGATTTTACAATTAATGCTGGGGACTGGGCATGAGGGGTGTGTGCTAGCCCTGCTGGGCATAGGGCATGTGTTTGGGCATGAGGGGTGCTAGCCATTTGTGGGCTTTTCGTTTGGGGACTCTGGGCATTGGTTAGGGGTTAAGGTCCACTAGCCCTGCAGGGCTGTATAGTGTGTATGGGGGGGCACTTGTGCCCTTCACTTAGGCAAGCCACAAGCTTGCTGCCAAACATTCCAGTATAGTCTCCATTTGGCATACTGGTACAGTTGGTGAAAGTCACAGAACTTAGCTGTGGGGACCCTGCCTGATAGAGAATCAGGTGCAGGGTCCATGGCACAGTCGTGTTAGGCACAAGTTGCTTTTGGCAGTGACTTGAGTCATCATTCTAGAGTTGAGCCCAATATGTCTTGGTCCTTTAGCTGTATCCAAGATTCAAGTTCTGCTTTCTTAGGGAAGAAACTTCTAACATTCAAATGGATTAAGTTTTATCCCTCCAAATTCCATGTGTCATTCTTAATCTCCTCTCCGGAGGCTAGGGGACCAGGGTTCAGCTCCATGTAACCAGCTAAAAACAATAATAACCAAATAATTGATGTGGTTATGAATCTTAGCCCAACCAGCCCCGGAAAAGGAGAGTTTAAATATGAACCAAATTCACAGACATTCCTTCAAGAGAAACATAGATATAGACAGTAGATACATAGACGCTGTTGGCAGATAAGGTCCTATGACCCACCCAGTCTGCCCATTTGAGCTTGCAAGTTTCCTTTACATTTACTAGAAGTCTGTTGCCACTTAGCCCTGACCGCCAGAATTCTCTTATGTCTATCCCATGCATTGTTAAATTCTGTGGGGTTTAAACTTGTGAAGGGGGAGGGATGGGAGAAAAGGCTGTCAAGGCGGTGCCGATAAAGGAGGAACTCTGTCTCCACCCCCCCTGGGGAGCTGCAGAATTGCAGGAAAAGGCCGACTGGTAAAGTGCAGACCAGGGGAAAACAGAATCCCCATGGGAACACCAGCTGGGGAAATGGAAGTATAGGGAAAGGGTGGAAGGTAGTCCTGCTAAATGCCAGAAACTTGGGAAATAAAATGCCTGAGCTCCAGGCGATGCTAACTGAGGGAGCAGTGGATGTGGCAGCAGTCACTGAGACCTGGGCCACTGCAGGACATGACTGGGACCTGAACCTGGAGGGTTAAACTATGTTCAGGAAGGACAGGGGGGAGGGAAGGGGAGGAGGGGTAACAATGATAGTCAAAAACTGCATTGGCATAGGGGGAGTAGAGGAGGTGGAGGGAACCATGGAAGTGATTTGGGTCACCTTGGTAACAAGGGGGGGGCAAGAGAGTAAAAATAGGAGTGGTGTATAGACCCCCTGCCCTGATGGAGGAGCTGGAGGAGAGTCTGGTGGCAGATGCTGGGAGACACTGCAGACTGGGCAGAGGAATGGTGGTGGTGTTGGGGGACTTAAACATGCCAGGAACAGTCTGGGAGACTATGACATCTTCTGTGACCAGGGAATAGAGGTTGTTGGATGTCTTTCAAGATGCGTTTCTAACTCAGCAGGTGGGAAATCAACCCGGGAGGCGCGTGGTATGTGGTCCTGGCAGACAGTGACCAGATTAGGGGGCCTGAGGTAAGGGACCTGCTGATGGGAGGACCATGCCATGGTCTGGTTCTCTCCTGGACCTAGGAGGGCTAGAAGGCTGCACAAAGACGGAGGTAACTGACTTCAGGGGAATGGATTTAAGGAAATGGGAAGGATCCTTATGAGCATTTGGATGTGATTGGGTCAGACATGGACACTGATAGTAGGTGGAAATCATCAGGAGAGGGGTGCAAGATGCTACCAGCACCTGTGCAAGAGTAAGACGAAAATGCGGTAGGGCCCGAAAACCCTGCTGGTGGACCAGAGAGGTCCAGGAGGTGGTGCGGGGAAAGAAGGCAGCCTATAGGCAATTCAAGTGCTCAAGAAGTGAAAGGGATCGAGGGGAGTATGAGCTGATGGCTAGAAGGGCCACTAGGGTGTTGAGGGTGGCTAAGGCAAGGAAGGAGCAGAACCTGGCCAGGGAAATTAGGAGATGGAACAAGGGGTTCTTTAGATACATTGGGGAAAAACAAAGGGTGAAGGGGCAGATTAGCAGGATTAAATCAGGGGAGAGATGGGCACAAGACCCGGGGGAGCAGGCTGAGGTACTAAATGAGTACATCACCTCAGTTTTCACCAAGGAAAATGGGGGTGCTGCATCATACATGGGAGGAGACAGAGATTCTGAGGAGGGGGGGACCCTTACCAATCGGCGGGTCTGGGGAGAGGGGAGGATCACTGGCAGGAGGGGGAGGGCTAAGCAGGGAGAAGAGGTACTGAAGTGGAAATCACAGCAGAGAGAGTGAGGGAAGCCCTCAGCCCCTTAAGATGGAGAAAGCACTGGGCTGGAAAAATTACATCCCAGAGTGCTGAAGGAACTTATGGATGTCCCTGCAAACCCCTGGTGGAGCTTTTCACCATCCTCTGAGGACAGGGTGGGTTCCCCAGGACTGGAAGGTGGCGCATATAGTGCCTATCCATAAGGGGGGATCAAGGGAGGTGGCAGGGAGCTACAGGCCTGTCAGCCTGACATCGGTGGTGGAGGGCATTGTCAAGGAGAGGCTAGGGGGTACCTGAAAAAGTCAGGGTGCCTGGACGATAGACAGCATGGATTCATCCTGGGGAAATCATGTCAGACAAACCTTGTGGAGTTCTATGACTGGGTGACGAGTGCCTTGGACCTGGGTAGACCAGTGGATGTCCTCGTTCTAGACTTCAGCAAGGCATTTGACTCTGTTCCTCACGTGGGCCTGTTGGATAAGCTGGCAGAAATGGGGGTGGGGAACCAGATGATCAGATGGATAGGCAATTGGCTCCAGGACCGGACCCAGAGGGTCATAGTTGGTGGGATAGTCTCATCCCCAAAGAGGGTCATTAGTGGGGTCCCACAGGATCAGTCTCTGGGCCCTCCTGTTCAACACCTATGTCTCTGACATAAGGACAGGAATCAGGAGGAGATGAGTCTCTTGGGATGACTCAAAACTGGGAGCAGTGGTGGATGGGGAGGAGGGAGGGTGGCACCACAGGGGACCTGGAAGCTCTGGAAAGATGGTCTAGAAAGTGGAAGCTGAGGTTCAATGCAGGGAAATGCAAGGTACTCCACCTGGGGCTGGGGAAACCCAGGCCAAGTGTACATCCTGGGGGAATGCTACAAGTCTCAATGGCTGAGAGTGACCTGGGGGTGGTGGTGGATGTCAAGATGAACAACTCAGAGACTTGTAGGAGGGCAGCAGCCAAGGCCAACAGGATGCTGAGATGCATCGCTAGGGGGATCACCTCCAGAAGGAGGGAAGTGATGCTCCCTCTGTATAACTGCTTGGTGAGGCCACACCTTGAGTACTGCGTGCAGTTTTGGAGGCCACACTTAAAGAGGGACATTAAACTCCTGGAGAGGGTCCAGAGGAGGGTAACCAAGATGATCTGGGGCTTGGGGGACAGGACCTGTGAGGAGAGGCTCGAAGAGCTAAATATGTACACATTGTAAGAGAGAAGGGACCGGGGGGACATGATAGAGGTCTTCAAGTACATGAAGAGGGGTAAATAGGGGAGGAACAATCAGGGTGCTTTGAAGGAAGGAGGAGGGGGCCACTAGAGGGCATGGGTGGAAGCTGGAGGGGGGAAGATTCAGGGGAGAAAGGAGGAGGTGCTACTTCACTGAGAGGGTGGTGGAGCCATGGAATGCACTGTCTAGGGGGCTGGTGGAGGCAGAGACAGTGGAGTGGTTCAAGAGCGGCTTGGACAGGTACAGGGGAAGTGTTCTGGAAGCAAAATCCAATGCAGCAAGAATATCCGGAACTGGGAAGGGAGAAGCCAGAGAAGGCGAGGGGGCAGCAAGGTAAGCACCCAGGGTGGGGGCTGACCAATCAAGCAGTCTCAAAAGACTGTTAGGCCTATTCTGCTGGCATTTTAGTATGTTAGTATGTTTCAGCCCCTACCACTTCCTCTGGCAAGGTGTTCCACTTGTCCACTACCCTTACTGTGAAGAAATTCTTCCTCACATTTCCTCTGAATCACCCTTCTTCCAACTTCATCCCATGCCCTCTAGTCCTGAAACATTTCTTTCACTGGAAAATAGTGTATTCCTGTACCCTGTTTCTCCCTGTAAGGTACTTGTATATCTCTATCATAGCTTCTCTCCTCCAGGGAGTATATATTCAAGTCCTTCAGCCTGTCATCATAGGACTTGTAATACAATTTCTGTACCATCTTTGTTGCCCTCCTCTAAACCTTTTCTACACTGTATATGTCCTTACATAGGTAAGATCTCCAGAACTCTACACTATATTCCAGGTGGGGCCTCACTAGTGTCTTGAATAGTGGAATTATGACCTCACTTTTCATGCTGGTGATGCCCCTGCATATGCATCCCAGCATCCTGTTTGATTTACCTGCTGCCCTGTCACACTGTTTCCCTACCTTCAGGTCATCAGAGATGATAACCCCAAGGTCCCTTTCCTGTTTGGTGATTGCTATATCCTCACCCCCAAACTGATATGTTGTTCCAAGGTTTTTGTGCCCCATATGCATTATCTTGCATTTCTTCACATTAAATTTCAACTGTCAAACCCTTGACCATTATTCAAGCTTCTACAGGTCTCTCCTCATTCTGTTTACACCCTCTGGTGTGTTTACTCTGTTACAGAGCTTTATGCCATCAGTGAACAGGGAAATTCTGCCTTCTACATCCTGCCCAATGTCTCTGATGAAGACATTGAATAGGACCGTTCCCAACACTGATCTCTGTGGTACCCCACTGGTCATTCTTCCCTCTGTGGAATGACAGCCTTTTACTACCACCCTCTGTGTCCTGCCACCCAGCCAATTACCCATCCACCACACTACTGTCCTGCCCACTCCCATATTCCCCAACCCAAACATTTGACAGTATCAGGGATAGTGCAGCAGTATCCACTCAACAAGTTAGAATAACTAAAATAATTGTTAATCTCATGGGAGGTTTCAGCATGTGCAGAATGACTTACCATGTACACTAAACATTTGTCAATAAAAATAAGACCAACAATCAAATAGAACACCAAATATATTTGTCTCTTCATGGTTAAAAATAGTTAACTAAGTATAAATAAAACCTTTTGATAATCATTAATGCCCAGTCTTAGGCTTTGATTAAATCTACAGCAAGACAGATTCATTGAATGCTCTAATTCGGAGCGAGAATTAAATAAATCTGTCTATAGCTAGTCTATACTAATCCCTCAATATAAAAAATGCCTTACCAGAACCGTTTAAGCTAAGTGTGTAGGCTTATTTCTAATATGTTTTTACCAGCAACAGTGAGCAACAACAAGTCCCAGTCATTAAAAATAAATCCAAGAAGTTCGCGTGATGCAGGCTAGCTAGAGGCAGCACTGTTTTTGGGCTCCTGCTCCTCTACCTCCTTTTGGTGTTATTTTGATCTAATTTTTACCATCTTGTTACCGAAAGTGTTATTGGAGATAGCAACTCACCACTCAGAGTGGTTTTGAGCACATTTGGATGCCTAAAGCCCGGGGCAACCGTCCCAGAATGGATGTTACGATGTAGCAAGCCCAGTTGCAACATACCCCATCCGCTTCACCAGATAAGCAGCAATCTAAAAAATCTAAAGCGCATGGGGAAAAGGAGGACTCCTTATCGAACCAACTGATTCTGCTCATGGAAGATAGGTTCCTGCAGGAACTGGAACCCTTTAAAGAGACTTTAAAGGATATTGCAGTGGATTTAAAATCCATGCGGGGAGATACGATGGAGTTAATGAGGTGGGTTGGCAATGCTGAGGCCCGGCTATGTTCAGTGGAAATCTGGAAGGATAAGCAAGAGTGAGATGATGTTACTAAAGAAACAGGTTCCAAAGTTGCAACTGAAGACAGAAGATCTGGAAGGGCGTAGTAGAAGAAATAATATTTTAATTCTTGGTTTACCAGAAAAAGAAGAAGGAAATAACACAATCTCTTTCACTCAGAAGTTTCTTGAAAAGGTGGTGGGCCCATCGCCACTGCACTCGGCATACCAAATTGAGAGGGCCCACCGCTCCCTTCGACCCAGATCCCAGCTAGGAGAGCCTCCCAGACCCATTATACTAAAGTTCCTAAGAAATATAGAGCATCAACATGTTCTGTCTAAAGTCAAGGAGTTGAATGCAGTAATGTGGGAAGGATCTAAACTGCGTATCATGCAAGACCTGCCTTATGAAGTGCCGAAAAAAAGGGCAGCTTTCCATCCCACAGTTACAAAGTTGGTGGCGGCAAGCATTTTTTTTAAGATGGCATACCCTGCCAAATTGCATGAGTCTCTGTCAGGTAGCTGGTGCACATATGACTCACCACATCAAGCCAACACAGATCTTGTGAGCAAGCTGCCAGAACTGTTCAAACCTGGATGAACAAACCGCAGAGTTAACTGGACTTATCTGGATGGACACACACTAGTTTCTTTTAATTTATTTATCTCCTTTCTTCTTTTTTTTTTCTTTCTTTTCTTTATTTTATTTTTCAGAGGAATGGTGAACTCAACTTATGGTTAACCCTGCTATACTACTTTTTAATTTTTTTTATTTTTGTGGTGCTTGCCGGGTGGATCTCGATTCGATGGAGTATGGGGGATGGGAATCCTGCTCCGGGACCTGAACGGCTTTGGGTTGTCCTCTGGGGGCATGGTCTCAGGGGTGGAGGTGTTGATTTGGTGTCT
Source organism: Neoceratodus forsteri (assembly GCA_016271365.2). Lineage (NCBI taxonomy): Eukaryota > Metazoa > Chordata > Ceratodontiformes > Ceratodontidae > Neoceratodus > Neoceratodus forsteri. The sequence goes on from CM028130.1 coordinate 659,829,524, forward strand.
GGTCGGGATTTCTAGAGGAACATGTGTGGGATGGCGCTTTTTCTAGGGGTTGTCTATATGGTAGGACAGCTTGTGTGCATCTCCCAAACAGCCCCCAGGGTTCTTCTTCCTATAAGAGATGGGTTTCCTTTTTCTCCCAAAAATTGATTCTGCTGTGCAGATAAGCTGGCAATTTGGCAAATTTCAAACTCTTTCTCTGGTTAGTTTCAGGAATAGAAGTCTTAATTGGATTTATTACAATGTTCAGGTCTCATCTCGATTGCTCTCTGCTCGATTCTTCGGGTGGATTGGGCAACTTGGGTAAAGAAGTCTGAGTTTTTCCACAGAATCTCTTTTCTTTTATTGATACGTTGGGCAGTTTCAAGGACAAGCAGCTCTGAGTGTTAGTAATCAGAATAGAGCAATGTTTTTTTTAATATATTAGATGGGGAGGAGGGGGCTGCTTGAATTGGTGTAGGCTTAGGTCAGGCTGCATAGTGGGTTCATTTTTTGGGGGGTTGACCCTATAGAACCTCCACTTTCTTTTGTTTCGACCCTCTGGTATGTGGCCCTTTACCTTCAATATCTTAGTATTTATCTAACTTTCACTTTTCAGGATTGGATCTCAAGTGTACAATGCATACTTGAATGGGTCTTACTGGATAGGTCTTATACCTGGGTCAATTTTAAAGTCAGACTCTGGACTCGGATGATTATTGAAACAGCTTCACATAGTGGATTTGACTATAGGGTGGGGGGGGTTAATTTAGAATCTAGTCTGGCCGCAGTTATATTAATGGGGAATATCATGATGGGGGGAATTTTTCTGCTATATGTCTGGTTCATTCTATTTTGGGGATTATTTGGGGTATTGTTTTTTTCTTTTTTGGGGGGGACTTGCTGTATATAGCTTGATTGGGTTGGGAGGGTTATGGTTCCTATGCCTTTCCAACAGGAGGTTCTGTCTGTGATTATACTGGGACGTCCATTAGTTCTGCTGTTTGTAACATTGTACAAATTATATGTAACTTTTTGGGGAGGGCTGTGTATTATTATTCGATCTTTCTCACAGGAGTTGGGGGTACAAGGGTATCCCTTTTCTCGTTAATTTGGGATTGACTTAACGTAGGGGGAAATTTGTGGGGGGGATTCTGGGCTTACGTTTTGACCTCTTCCTTCAGGATTATTTGGTTTGACTTTATTATTGAATGGCTAATATTATCTATCCTTTATATAATTCGATCTTTCTATGTATTCCTTTTAGTTTTTTTTTTCAGGGGTTGTTGGGGAAGGGGGGTGGGTTTGGAGTGTGCCTTCTTGGTTGGTTTATCGGTTGGGGGTTACTGGTTCCCTTTTCATTAAAGTTAATGATACATGAAAATGACGTCAATTGAAATTGCAACATGGAATGTCAGAGGTGTCAGAGACATTTCTAAAAGATATCAGGTTCTCAAAAACTGCACCCTACTAAATATTGATATTCTCTTGATGCAGGAAACCCACCTCATAGCTTTGGAGGCCAATGGGTTACGTCAACAGGGTTTCTCCCAATATTTTGTGTCCTGTGGGACATCCTCTAGTAGAAGGGTGGCAGTACTGATGAAAAGGCATATTTCATTTGTAGCAGAAGAATGTTTAATGGATCAGGAGGGGAGATTCATCCTGGTTAAAGGTATACTCAATAGTGTCAGGGTAGTGTTGGGAGCAATTTATGGCCCAGTAGGAGGGGATCAGGACTTTCTCGTGAAGCTGACCGATAAACTGAGTGGATTTCTGCCCTCCTTGATAATTCTAGGCGGTGACTGGAACATTGTTCTGTCGCAAGATTTAGATAAAACCTATAGGCCTTTAAAACCGCTTTCTCCTTCATAACTTGCTCTAAGAGACTTTATGGACACATTGGGGTTATATGATCCATGGTGTTTATTTAAACCCTCTAGTCGGCTTTCTCCTTTTTTTCTCAAGTCCACAGGTCTTGGTCCAGAATTGATTTTATTTTAGTCAGCAATACTCTTCTGCCTGGTATTCACCAGACAGGAATAGAGCCAATTGTCATATCTGATCATTCCATGGCTTGGATCTCAATTACTCCCGATCCGCAGGTTCAAAGAGATACCTTGTTTAAATTAAACACACAACTCTTAAAAGAGGAGTGCATTATTTCTCATATTAGATCGCTAATCTCTCTCTTTATTGAGTCCAACACAGGCTCTACAACTAGGGAGGACTTGTTCTGGTGTTCTTTCAAATGTTTTCTTAGGGGAGAATTTATTAAGCTTGCTTCCCAAAGAAAAAAGCAGAGAAAGGCTAGAGTTATTTTGTTGTCAAATCAAATTAAGATGGCGGAAAACAGGTTATCCTCCTCTGCATCCCAATCCAATTTAGAAGCTTTACTGAAGCTCAGGAATGAATATGTGGATTTATTAAGTGATACGGCGGAGTACGCCATCCTTAAAACCAAAGTTCGATACTTTGATCAGGGGGAGAAACCAGGTAGATTGTTAGCTCTTAGATTGAGAGAAATAGAAAGTTCAAGGTTGATCCCCTCACTGTGTTCGCCAGATGGCACTATTAAGACTTCTCCCTGGGACATTTCAAAGGTTTTTGAATCCTTTTATAGGAATTTACATAATAAGAGTCCTTCTCAGCCCTCCTATTCTTACATTGAACAATTTCTGGATGGCCTTAAACTTCCCTCCCTGCAGGACCACCAGTGTGCAACCCTAACCTCTCCTATTACTCTGGCCGAAGTGGAAGCAGTGAATAAAGGGTTAGGTTCGGACAAATCCCCTGGTCCTGATGGTTTTCCCTCCAATTTCTATAAAGTCTTTAGCAAATAGATTGCTCCCCTTCTCTTGAAACTGTTTGATTATATGCTCACTTCAGACCTTCTGGATTCTACCTTACTGGAAGCCATGATTGTCTTGATTTTGAAACCAGATAAGCCCCAGAAGGATCCCACCAGTTACAGTCTGATTTCATTATTAAATTATGATATTAAAATCTTAACTAAAATCCTGTCTCTCAGAATCAAACAGGTTTGATCTGACCTGCTGAGTCCCGAACAGGTGGGTTTTGTTCCAGTTAGATCCTCGGCTGATCGCTTACGAACCCTCTCACATATTTTCCAGGTCACTCAGGACTCTCAGATTCCCATGGCTTTAATCTCATTAGACACAGAAAAAGCTTTTGACAGAGTAAACTGGGATTTTCTTTGGGCTACCTTGAGGAGAATGGGTTCCTGGATATCTTTATTCAATGGATTTGGATGGTATACAAGTCTCCTACTGCAAGAATTTATTCTAATGGGGTTTTCTCTTCACGATTTTCCCTATTCACCGGAACGCGGCAAGGTTGTCCCCTATCTCCTTTCTTGTTTAATCTATACTTGGAACCCCTGCTAATCAGCATCAATAACTCACCTGAGATCACAGGTTGTTTAGTTCATCAGCAGTCGCTGACTCTCTCAGTTTACGCTGATGACATTCTTTTACATCTGACTAATCCAGAACTCTCTCTAACACATGTGTTATAAGTTATTGATCGGTTTGATCAAGTATCCAATTATAAGCTTAATCTATCCAAATCTGTCATATTCCCATTAAACGATCTCATGCTTCATGCCAATTTCATTCATTTTGGTATGAAATGGTCTCCTTACTCTCTCAAATATTTAGGCATACATCTCACCAGAGATCCTGATGATTTCAGGAAACTGAATCTGGATGCTTTACTGTTGAGGATACAGCAAGACCTTCAAAGATGGGTCAACCTCCCATTGTCTTTATGGGACCATATCAGCATCATCAAGATGAATGTTCTGCCCTGTATTTTTTAACCCCTTAACCTACTGAACATCTGGCTCCCAGAATCCTACTTTCAGCAGCTTCATTCTTCTCTCTCGAAATTCATCTGGCTTGGTAAGCACCCTAGAAAAGCTTACTTAAAACTCAATTTATCTAAAGAGAAAGGTGGACTACGCCTCCCCAATTTCATGTTATACTACTGGCTAGTCATTCTTCTAAATGGGAGATGGTTTGAGACTAATCCAGATACTTATCTTCCCGTTTATTTTAACTGGAGAGGAAGCTGTTGGATACACAAGCTTTTACTTCCTAGAATTGTTTACTATTCTACTCTACATTACCTTCTTTTACTAAATTTGGTTGTTGGGTTTCCATAAAGGTTCTGATTCAGTGCTTTAACTTCTTTGGTATTTCAACCAAAAAGGATATGGCACAACCTCTCATTTCTAATCCTAACATTACATTAGGAGGCTTCCTGCTTTTTCCAGACTGGCTTCCTCAACTTTGGGATACTCTGGTGGAAGATCTGTTTCCTCAGGATTCTCTCCTTTCCTCAACTGATATAATAACTAAATTGAATATTCCTCAAAAATGTATATTTAAGGTCTTTCAGCTGAGACATCTCTTGGTCTCTATTTTTGGTATCACATTTATGCCGTCCTGAGGTAAGCCCTTCTTAGACCAGATACAGGATTCTCATACAGACCTCATGGCATCTCTAAGATGTATTCCTTCCTACTGGGCATTAAATTTCCCAATGCTCTTATTGGTTCTAAAATCTGGGCTCTGTTTCTCCCAGATTCTCCCTTGATTTGGGGTCAAGTTTTGGAAGACCTGCATAGATATATCACTCAAGATAGGCACAGGCTTATACAGTATCATATTTTAAATGATCTGTATTACACTCTGGTTAAATTAGCCAAATTAGGCAGATTACCCTCGACTAATTGTACATGGTGTGGTGCAGATGATGGGAACCTGATACACATCCTATGGCATTGTGACAAGGTGGCTCCATTATGGAACACCATTCAAACCAATCTGGACCCCCTTCTGGGAGAGCTGTTTACTACTGAAATATGCACCCTAGGGAGGTTGTCTACTATTGGGGTCTGGGAGCGCAGGTATCACATGGCACTAATTTCTATAGCAGTCAAGATGCTGGTTCTCAAACATTGGATGGACCAATTGGTAATACCATATGCTGAATGGGTGAAAGAAATGTCTCTTTTCTTTAATACTGAAAGGCTAATTGCTAGCTCCCGAAATTGTATAGCCTTCTTCACCCAGAAATGGGGCAAACTATATGCTTTATATTTGAATTAAGACTTAGGTAATGCATACCTCTGTCTGTTTCGGCATGTATCACTCTATGCTGTTGCTCATTCATTGGTGATATAGTCTCATTTCTTTTTATTTTTCGTTAAATGTTTTATTATTTTGTTAACAGAGAAAACAAACAAAACACACAGAACAGCATTAATCTCTGCTGTAGGCAACATAACAGCATGTTGTTGCGTATGAGGAATAATTTGAATTACATCGTAGTTCTAAACGGAGAGTATAAGAAACCTATTATGTCTAAGGCCACCTACCTTAGTTCTTGTCAGTGGATCCAGAACCACGAGGAGGTACTACTGCAGAGTAAGACAAGGCTTCATGTATTATGGTAGCTGTACGTTCCTATGGCCGAATCTAAGGGAACATCTGAAAAAAAAAAGGTATGGTGCCACAAAGTAACTAAGGGTGATTAAAATAATTCCTGATGCAGCAGGATACAACGTACTCCTCCCAGCCTTGCCTCCTATATACAGTATTAGACATAAAGTATAAGGAGAATGTACAAATAGCCCAACTATAACAGTGTGTAGTAACAATAATAACTATTTACAGTGTCCTTCTTCATTAAGTAAGTGATACAAAGTGCATGCTGACAGTAGTAGGGAGCAAAAAGAAAGGCTACGTTATATGGTCTCAATTCACTATACATCTTATTGGAAAAAAGAGCTGTGTAATACCACACTGCACCAAGTCAACCAACACCTGTTCTGGAGGCCAGATATGCCATGTATGGAGCCCAGCAACAATGGTAAAGAAGAATTCACCCTGTCATCAGGTGAAAGCGTCTATCTAATTCAGAAATATATGTAAGGGCAGATAGAATATCCGTTATGTTAGGTATAATAGAGGATCTCTAGTTTTTAAAGATAGAACGCTTCACCTGCATACTGAGGTGCATCAGCCATCTAAATGCATGGGAGTTGAGAGTAGGAGCTTCAGATTTAAGATCCAGCAGCATAAGGGAAGGGCTAAAAGGAATATTACATTGTAGGACTAGGTTCGCAGCATTAAGGACAGCTTTCCAAATGCCTGTGATCAGTGGACAGAGCCATAGAATGTGATAGCTGTCTCCTTCATGTGCTAGGCATCTCCAGCATTTATCATGAGGGAGCACTTTCATTTTTTTTAGCATTACAGGAGTTTTATACTGAGAGTGCATTATTTTAGTATGAATCAGTCTGCTTCTAGCATCCGAAAACACTTTATGCCCTACCCTCCAGCATTGATTCCACTGGGTTTCAGTCAGTGGCATTTTCAAGGCCTTCTCCCACTTATACCTTGAAGACTGATTTGAGTTAGGCAAAGTATCTCTAATTAGGGCTTACATTGCACCTGCTGTTCCCTTCTGTAAAGCAAGACATGAGTGCACTGCTGGTGAGAGGTCTTTAGGAGAGTCTAACTGTTGTAATTTTTGTTTCAGGGCATCTCTGACCTGTAAATACCTCCAGAATTCAGAACTTTGTAATTTCCATTTGTTTTGGAGTCATTGAAATGTGTCTACCACCAAAAAGCCCTTGACCAATAGGTCCTTCACAAATAAAATCCCTTTCCCCTGCCAAGTAGGTCATAACATAGATTTGTTCCCTATGAAGACATTAGGGTTAGACCACAGGGGAGTATATAGTATGGGAAGGGCTGACACATTTAATTTTTTATGAAGGATTCGCCAATACTGAATAGAGGGGCCTATGGTGGGATGCGACAAAAGTTCCTTAGGGGATCCAGGCCACAGTAGTGTGGCTGCAACCGGGGATCCACTAAGGCCTTGTTCAATTATTAACCATTGGGGCGACTCTTCAGACTGTGGGTTAAACCATTTCAAGGTCTGTGTAGATTGATATGCAACTTTATAGCTCTCTATCCATGGGAGGCCCCATCCGCCGTATTTCTAATGCGCTCTTAATAAATTTTTGCTAAAACGAGGTTTAATATTACCCCATAGGAAATATCCAATGATTTTTTTCAATTTTTTTAATCCATACCATAGGTAGAAATAAGGGAATGTGGGATAATACATAAAGGATTTTAGGCGCAATTGACATTTTAAAAGCCAATATTTTCCCGGCTAGTGTAAGATTAAGACGATACCAGCGGTCAAGATCAAATCTACAGTTAGATAATAAGGGGCCTAGATTGTAGTCCCACCACTTCCCAATATCAGTACCCACTTTGATTCCCAAATAAGTAATGGTGCGATGTGCCCATTTGAGGCCAAAGTGGGACATGGTATGGGGGAGACCTTTAGAGTTAAGTGGCAGGATCTCAGTTTTTGCCTGATTAATTTTGAGTCCAGAGATATGTGAAAAGATTTCTAGAAGGCTAAGAAGCGATCAAATGGAACTTAGGGGCATCTTCCAATATAACCAGCAAGTCATCAGCATACATAAGAGTGGTGGGTTGCATCTGGCCCGCAGTAATTCCAGCAAGAAGAGGGTGTTGTCGGATTGCAGCCACCATAGGTTCCACCACTAGAAGGAACAGCAGTGGGGACAGGGGGCAGCCCTGTCTAGTGCCTCTATGAAGTTGGAATGGGTTAGATAATACAGAGTTGGTGAGTACCTTAGCGAGGGGAGCTGTATAGAGAGCTGTTATAGCAGCTCAAAAATGAGGGCCGAATCCGATATGCTGAAGGACAGTGTGAAGGTAGTCCCATTCCACAGAGTCGAACACCTTCTCAAAATCAATGGCCAATGCAGCCGCGGGGGTCGGAGTGGATTTGGCTCTGAGGATGAGATTGAGAAGAGTCCGCAAATGGTCTGAACTGTATCTACCTTTCACAAATCCTACTTGGGATGGGTGTATCAGAGAGGGAAGTATAGGGTTGAGTCTGTTTGTCCACACCCTAGCATATACCCTACTGTCAGCATTGATCAGGGAAATAGGGCGGTAGCTAGTGGGATCTTCAGGAGCTTTCCCCTTTTTAGGGAGGACAATTATAGTGGCCTCTCTCAGTGTTTGAGGTAGGATGCCCTTATCTTCTGCCTCCTTAAAGACCTGACATAACAGAGGGGAGATCATGGGAGACATTAGCTGAAGGAATTCTACAGGGTACCCATTGCCACCTGGTGCTTTTCCTGATTTGAGAGCCATCAAAGCCGGATTAACTTCTCGTGTTGTGAGGGGGGCTTCAAGGGTATCTATATGAGAGGAGGATAATTTTGGTAGTTTAATAGATTGAAGAAATGCTTGAGTTGTAGAGATGTTTTCAGGTCTGGAGGAGGTGTAAAGTTGTGAGTAAAATAATGCCATAATTTCGTTTACCCTTTGGGGACTAGTTTGAACCTTATCGGTATTAGGGTTTCTCAAACCTGCTATATAGTAATGGGCTTGTTGCTTTCTGAGTTGATATGCTAAAACTTTCCCACTTTTGTCCCCCCCCCTTCACAGTATGTGTGACGTATGCTAAGGAGTGCTAGATCAGCCTTCCTGGATAATAGTTTGTTCAGTTTAATACGGAGTTGTAAAGCTTTCCTACCAGATACTGAGTGAGGTGATGGGTGGGGTAAGGCCTTATGCTCCCGTTCAGCTTTGACGAGTTCATTTTCAAGAAAGGTAAATTCCTTTTCTTTACATCTCTTTTTATGGGAAGCATACCCAATAATTTTACCCCGCATGGTGGCTTTATATGCTTCCCATGTGATGGAGGCAGAAGTCTTTGACACGGGATTCTTTTGCAGGAAAAGTTGAGTTTGTGTTTTGGCCCATTCCCTAAATTTTGGATCATGCATAAGGAGAGGGTCCAGTCTCCAGGCTGTTGACCATGGTGTAAATGTTCCCCATTTTAGTGTCATCTGCACCGGTGCATGATCTGAGATAACTTCGGGTAGAATACTGGTAGCTAAAACAAGTTTCATCAGAGACTGGGAGATTAGCCAAAAGTCAAGTCTGCTGGAGGAGCCATGCACCTCGGAATAAAAAGTATAGTCCCTATCTGAGGGGTTGACTAATCACCAAATGTCCACCAGATGGTATTCGGAACTAAGATTAACTACGGCCTGTGCTCCTCGAGTATGATACTCTCTCCCATGTCCACTTCTATCTAATGCAGGGCAAAGTGTTAAGTTGAAATCCCCCCCCCCACTAAAATTGGTGTATCTGGTTTCAGCATCATCCCTAGTTTAGAACTGAGTTCTAGGAAAAAGGCTGGGTTATCTTCGTTTAGTGCATATATATTAGCAATTAATAGCTGCCCATGTGGGGTATCCACTAAGGCAATCACCCATCTTCCCTGAGGGTCGGCTTTGCTCTGCTGAATGGACCAAGGGAGTGATTTGTGCAATAAAATGACTACACCTCTCTTTTTTGTAGTAGCACTGGCATGGATTTCTGATCCTACTCAATACTTCACCAGAAATCTGTGATCATGCTTGGTTAGTTTAGTATCTTGCAAAAGAGCCACCTGAGCTTTAGTCCGCTTTAGATGGGTTAAAACTTGTTTTCGTTTGGATGGAGAATTCAAACCCCTGACATTCCATGTCACATAGGAGATTTCATCCATGGTCAGACCAAAGGTGAGACATGATAACTCAAATGACCTTATATAAGAGGGAATTGTCAGGGGAGTGATAATGTAATGAGTCAACTATTATTCCTAGGCTCATACTGCCAGAGGTGAAGGTTGACAAGTCATATATACATATATATGTACACATTGTACAGCATGCAATCTGCAGGTAATATTTGCAAAAATAGAAGAGACAACAGTGATATACAGAGGCACAAAGTGCCTGAACTATATACAACAAATACGCAACTTTGCGTGGTAATATGAGTGAGCATTTAGGGCCCAAGGTCAGAGACCTTATTGGCCCACCCACCTACCAGACTATGGGGGAGTAGACTATAGTCCCATTCACAAGGCTAGCCCAGGGCAGAGGGGAAAAATGAACAGAACAGAACGCATTTCCCCTTGGGTGGTATGAGCATGGAGTCATTTGCTTGGTAAGCTTCCTGACCTTATGCCATCAAACCTAAACATTATACTAGAACCAGAATTGATCATGGGGTTACTAAATAATTCTAATAAAGTATAGGAAAGTTATTGCCCTGAAGAATGCAAAGCCTTTGCTGGGTAACTAGCCTGGCCTAATAAGTTCTTGAATGGCCCTTCAACCTCAAAGAGTATAGCAACGTACATACACAGGGCCCAGGGCTCCCTTTAAGATTGCTAAATCATGCAACCAGGCACTGAGACAATATGACAATACCCCCTAGTTTGAATCTAAATACAGTTCCTGTGCTGGCGAGCTTATTCCCTTCCCTTTAAACCATTTTTTACTACACTTTTATGTCCTGCCTAGGCAGGGACTGGGATGCGTGGTCTGCGATACTGAGAGAGAGAAAGGAAAAAAGTCCAGATTCAAGTCCAGGCATTGCTTTCAGTCACAGACCACCCTCCAAAAGTCACTGCCAAGTTAAATGTTAATGTACAGTAAAGAGGAAAAGAACAAGAGCACTTATCTAAGACCATGCTCGGTAGTCATCCATCTGCAGGAGTTCTGCATCTGAGGGGGCATGCGGAGACCATTCTTCGGTAGGGGTTGCAGCAGATGAAGTTGAAAGATGTGGTGCCACATCCGACGCAGCTGGAGATTGTTTAGGCGCCGAAACTATAGCCTGAGTTTGAGTTGAGGGTATAGATTTAGCATTTTCCTGAGCCATTTCCTCCTCTACTTGGATACATGAGTCAGCTGCAACTTCATCCAGCTCCTCAGGGGCTAAGACTGCGAATCGATTTGGCATGGAAAATCGTGTTACCAGATCCTCTGGGTTGTTTGACGGAGATCGGGGTGCACCTTCATTTCTGTCATGAAGGTGTTCTCATCTTGGATGACTTCCAGATTGCTGCCATTTGTGAGTTCTAACTGGAAGGGCTGGTTGCTAGCCATGAAATTGGAAGTTAGGAGGGGGGGTTGGGTGATTTTGCAAGTGTTAGCCATCCTGCTCTGACAGCTTTGTTCTGTTTCTGTCTGATGATTATTGTTTCTCTCTGATGGAGGTTGGGGAGGCCAGTTGGACTGAAGGTACTGCATTAGGCTGTCTGATGTGTCAAAGGTTATGTGAGAGCCATTCACTTCTAGCCGCATAGTTGCTGGGTAACGCAGTAAAAACTTAATTTTAAGTGAGTACATCAATTTCCTGGCCTCTGAATATTCTTTCCATCTGGAAGCCAGTTCCCTAGAGTACTCCTGAAAGATTAGGATTTTATGTCCTTGCCAAGACAGACCTCCAAGCTCTCACGCCCTTACAGTGATCCACTCCTTATCTGCAAAGTTCAAGATGCGAGCCATAATGACCCTCGGTCTTTCCCCACCCTTCGGAGTCAGGCTGAGCATTCTGTGGGCTCTTTCTATTGTGAGCCCAGGCAGAATCTCACATTTCAACAGATCCAGCAAAACATCATGTAGAAAGTCTAAAGGATTTCCGCGTTCCACACCCTCAGAAAAGCTGAGGAAACGGAGATTGTTCTGACGGCTTCTATTCTCCATGTCGTCCAATTTGCTTTGCAGTTGCTGTATCACTCTGCTTTGATTCCTGATTATGGTGGTGAGTTTCTCTATTTCCATAGAGTTTTGAACTGATTTTTGCTCCGTGCTGTTTATACGTGCCTCAAGCTGTTGAATTGCTAATGTAGTCTTATTAGATGTGAGAGTAACTTCTGCCATCTGCTTGAGTAGTGCTGTAAACATTTCAGTAGTCTGTAATGCTTCTGACTCAGTCAAAGCCTCTGATTTTTTATGATGCGCCATAGTGTTAAGCTGATTTACAATCTATAGAGGAGTTGTCGATGGTCAGGATGTCTCTTTCGATTCCCGGTGTGGTTAACTGTGTTTTCCTGGATGTCTCTGACCGATCAGCAGGTTTTTGGTGATGTAAAACTTGGAAGTTACCCGGGGTTATAGCGAGCGTTCATTTTAGGCAGCCATTGTGTCTGGAGCCAAGCCACGCCCACCATGTAGTCTCATTTCTGATATCTTCTTGTCACGTTATTTTTGTTTTACAAGGCACACTCCAGGAGTGGGGTGGGTGGGGGTGGAATGGGGGGTTGGATATGTTAGTAGGTTATTATTTCTTAGTATGTAACTCTGTGCAAGTCTGATCCCATGCTATCAACTATTGGATTCTGGATTTCTATGTAATCCTGTTTATCCTTATTCCTGTTACATTTTGGGTGTTGAATATAATCTAATAAAGAGCTAGAATTTCAAAAAAAAATCCAAGTTCACCTTTCTAAGTAAATTTTCTCTGCCGAATGGTGCAGCCACTAATGCTTGTTCCCAAGTGCACACCTTGGGCTGTCACAGGCCTTTTATGTGCCACAGCCCCACCCCTTTTAGCTTCTGATTGGCTGAGCAGCTCACTGCTGAGCCCCCTCTAACCATGTTGGTCAGAAACAGACCAGAGCACAGAGAACCAACTTCTTTATTTAGTTAACACAGCCCCTTTTCATTCATTTAGAAGTGAGTGAACAACAGTCACATTAATAGAAACAATGTAGGCAGTCTTAATGTAAAGTGCACAAAAACAGCGGAAGTTGTTACTCCTGCTATTTATTCATTTTGCAATTTGCAAACAACAGTCACATTAACAGAAATGATGCAGGCAGGCTTATAATGTAAAAAAAACCAAAACAAGGAGCTGCGTCAGCATGTGGTCTAAAAGCAAAACAAAATGGTTATATTAAATGCACGCTGAAAATAGAAAATAGAGTTAAAAATCTACATTTCGACCTTAGGTCTTCTTCAGGAAATATCTAAAAGAGAAAAAAAACAAGTTAGTGTAGAGGAGAGGTGAAATGAGAGAGATATATATGTGGAGAAAGAAGAAGGGGGAGGCTAAGGGAGAAGAAGTGATAAATGGTAAGATTAAGAGAGAATCTGTGAAACAAAAAGGTGATGATGGGAAAGATAAAGCATAATGGGAGAGAAAGAGCTGGGGAAGTTCCCAGGTGGAGACTAATTAACAGGCCTTGTAAGAAGGCTGAAAGGTGACAAATGTGTGGGAAGGAGACAGAAATGGAGACATATGGTGAAAATGAAAATAAATGAGTACGTAAAACAAATTGACTTTAGGGTAAAAGGGATGGCTGAAAGATGTTAGTGGAAAATAATCTATCATTTAAACCAGAGGGCTGCTGGGAGCCAAGGCGGATGATCAGCTTGGCTTCCATGTTTTTTCTATGGTCAGGATCCCAGAAGCCCTGCTGAAGGACACAAACAGAAAGGTCATTGACATTGTGGTCCCTAGAGATAAAGTGGGATACAATGGGTTTAACAGTTTCACCATTCCTGACTGCTCTGTAATGTAAAGTGCAGTTAAGTGGCTGAAGTTGTTGCTCTGTGGAATATCTAGCTGGCAAGTCTGAGACAAGATGACAAAGTCTCAAGAGCAGGTAGATGAAAGTGCAGACAGAAAAGTCAAATATTCTTTGTGCCACCATGGGCCTTTTATGTGCCATAACCGCACTGCATCTAGCTTCTGGTTGGCTGAGCAGCTCACCTCCGAGCAAACTCATACCAACTGAATAGAAGTACTTGCTGCGTAGTTCCATTTTCTCCTCACTACCCTCTGTCAAACCAACTTACTTTTTCAATCTGATTATCTCATCCTTTATGTTCCTTGTCTTCCTTATTTATCGGAAAAAGACCTCCCTCATTTTCACCCCCTGTGCTAGCTGTACTTCCCTTGTAGCCTTTGCCACCCTAAATGCTTTGTTTGTCTCCCTTGATTTAATAGAGTAATCAACCCTATCTTCCTCCTTCTGATTATGTTTATTATTCCATAAGGCTGCCTTCCTGTCACCTACAGCTTTTGCCACATCCTTAAGGAACCAGCTGGGCCTTTTGGGCATAGCTTTCTTTCTTTTGGTTTTGGCACACTCACTAGCCGCCTTTATCAGTGCCTACTTTATTACTGCCCAATTCTGTTCCACATCCATCTCCCTTCTGATCCTAGCAAGGTGTCCTACTAGAATTTCTACCATCCTATCAAATTCTGCTCTCTTAAAGGTCAAAAGTCTTGTCCTAGTCCTGATCATCTCCCTGCCCATGTCCAGATGAAACTGCACCATGTGGTTGTCACTACTTGCCATGGTGCTTCCATTTTCACATCCTGAACATGCTCACCATTGGAGAGGACCAAGTCCAGTGCAGTCCTCTCAATAGTGGGTTCCATGACACCCAGGGCCAGAAAACCATCCTGAAATGCCTTCAGCAGTACTTGATCCCTAGTGTAGGAGGTACCTGGGATTTTCAAGTCCATCCCAGGTAGATTGAAATCCCCCATTATTACTACCTCCCTCTTACTAACCATTTCTGTGATTTGAGACCCTAATACCCTGTTCCAACTGATCTTCCTGGGAAGGTGGCCTCTAGATCACCCACATCCTAAGTTTCTTTCCCCTAGTATATTGTACCTGTACCCACAATTCTTTAGTCTTAACCACTTTCTCTACCCCTCTGGGACAAGTTATCTCCTCTTTCATGTACATGGTCACGCCTCCCTCTTCCTGTCCTCTTGTCCTTTCCATACAGTTTATACCTGGGAATTGCAAGGTTCCAGTCATGGCTTTGTGTGGCCCACATCTCTGTGAATACAACTATGTTCACCTCTCCCTCAGCTATCAGTGACTACAATTCTGTCTTCGTGTTTCCAAGGCTTCTGATGTTCAGAGACATCACCCTGCACTGTGGCTTGAGACTATCTTTATGTCTGACTTGCCCCCCCACCCTCTTCCTCCCTTAGTTACCCCTCCATACCACCACCCTTCTCATCTAGCTCCTCCCCATGCTGTCCTGATTGGAGTGGAGGCCTATCAGCCTCCTCCTCCGCCAGGTGATAAAGGATGCTGTGCACCTTGCTGCCTCCCCCCTGTCAGTTTAAATTGAGGATTTCCCCATGAATTCCTCCCAACTGTCCTTCAGAACCCTTGTCACCTTCCTAGTCAGATGCAACCTGCCAATGTATACAGGTCTTCTTTATCCCAGGTCCCTCTCCTGCCACCAGCAAGCCTGTATGCCTCCTTTCTGAACCATTCCCTAAATCATCCATTAAATTTCTCTATTCTTACTTTCCTTGCCATACTAGCCCTAGGGACAGGAAGCATCTCCAAGAAGTCTACTGCCCTCCCTGACTCACTGAAATTCCCCCCTTCCTGAAACCTCCCTTGCACCTCCCTCACATCTTGCAAAGTTTCGCATCCTCTTTTGCTCTCCACCCTCGACCTAATAGGCTTTGCCTCAGGACCTGTTTCCTGGTGCACCCGCTATCTCTCCACCCGCTCCCAATGTGTGAAAGGCAACGGTACTCTCTCTGAAACATGCCCCATTCGCTCTGGGGTGCCGCAGGGCTCAATTCTTGGACCCCTACTATTCTCACTCTTTCTTATCTCCCTACCCAGCAGTTGTAATGGTAAGATACTTCTATGCTGATGATGCTGTACTCATGCCTCTCAATGACCCCATGTTGCTACAGAACTCCCTCCAACTAGTCTTTGACTCTGCAGCTACCTGGTTCACTGAGCACCGACTTGTTATCAACCTTAAGAAAACAAAAGCGATACTCTCTCCCACCCCAAAATAAGTACAGCAAGTTTCCCTTAGCTGTCCACTCCACACCAATCTCGTCATTGACCAGGTGCAGTCCTATAAATATCTTGGTATAACCTTTGACCCTGCACTTTCATTCCATGGACATATATCTGCCCTAAATTTGTCGCAACTCACGGCTAGGCATTCTTTACCGGCAGAAGAAATGCCTCCCTCCTGATGCCCTCCGCCTGGCTGTCACCTCCTCTGTCATGTCTCTCATTGACTATGGCCTTCCGGTCTATGGCTCAGCAGATCAGACTGCCCTCAACAAGGTTCGCCTCATAGTTAATAAGGCCTGCAGACTTATCACTGGTGCTCCCAGACTCACTCACACATGTGAGCTGTATACCCTAGCTACCCTACTCAGCCTGGAAGAGCTCATGTATCAGACATGCCAGCTCACCTTTACCGTTCTGTGGCCCATCCCCATAGGCCTATCCAACTCCATTCACGACTGCACCGATCCTGATCACGCAGCTCGTCAAGAGCTACCTCTAGTTATTCCGAGAGCCAGGACCTCTCAAGGTCAGAGGGCATTCCCTACTGTGCCCCACTGGTATAACTCCTCCTGCCAGTGTCTCAAACTCACTAACCTTAGCTTGCTTTTAGCCCAGGCTCAGAAACTTCCTGCTTAGTCTCGCAAATGCAACTGCGCTAGCCTAGTGTAAAAAAAAAATATATATATATACTCTGTTTGACAATGCTCACTGAGCGGCTCCCCCCCTTCCTTTCCCTACTAATTCCTCCTCCCCTATCTCCCTCCCTTCTACTCCCACCAACTCTCCCCCGACCATAAGTTTTGCACCTTTTGTTATCTTTTGCTTCATTGGAGATTGTATTCTATTGAAACAACATTGTAATTGAACAGTAACTTTTTTGTTGTAAGTACTGTGTCCCTTGTACTACTGTTCTGATGCCTTCTTTGTGATGAGTTACCTTTGTAAATGAGCCTCTGGCTCAAAGGTTTCTAAACTGATGTTTAACTAAATAAATAAAGTTATTTGTCCTCAAGTGCACTATAATGTGAGGTTTCACTTACTCCTGACTCACCGGTAAAAGCGGCTGCCTTCAGAACTTTGTTTCCAAAGGAAGTTCTGGTTCTCATGTTAGAGTCCAGTCTGTAATGTCAGCTGAACATCTGCTTATTACTCCATGTTACTGCTGTGCAGATTTCTGCTGCCTTAGTCTGGTTTGTCTCTGCCTAGGAGGTGGCAACTTCCCTGGTGGAGAGCACCTTGATACCTTCTGGTGGATTCTTCCTGCTGATCTTTACATCTCCTGTATTGTCCTTTTTTCCAGGTGATAATGGTAGCTTTTGTTGCTGCCATGCCCTTTCTAGTCCCTGTGTGATGATGAATAGCTAATCTAATTTACAGACATCCTTTGTTCTATCCAAATAGATTTTTAAGGCCCTCTTGATGTCTAGAGTGCCTAGAGACTTCTCCCTCTTGTCTGAGTGGTCAGCATATAATATGGGCAGTTCAATTGTCTGATTCAAGTGAAGAAAAATCTGCATTTATATAAAGCATTTCATGCATAATGTATCCCAAAGTGTTTTGCAAGCAAGACTGGTAGTAAAGTGACTGAACATATAGTGGGAGCCACACGCAGCCTTGGACAATTGCATGAACCATTTTTTTTTTAATGAGAAGGGGAATATTGGCCAGGACACCATGGAAATTCCCCTACTCATTGGTAGGGGGAGCTGTTGCTCTGTTCTGCAGTATGGCAGATGGAGCTGAGCTGTCAGTGGAGGAGGAGGATGTATCGGAATGTCTGCAGACCAAGGACCTATCCCCGACCTCGGTTATGGATTTGCAAGGGGACCTGACTCGTGCTTCCATAATTTGATTAATCAAAACTGCATTAGGAGTATTCACATGCTGTAAATAAAACTGACAATGTGCCTGCCAAATATAATATGTAATATATGCAAAAATAACATTTAATCTACTAGGATGATACCTAGAATAAATATCTAAATAATCCCCCAGTATCGAGCATTAATATGGAATATGCTGTAGGGGAGACAAATGCCAGCTAAAGGCTAAATCAATCCAAAACTGTTTAATATATGGACATAGACTACAAAAACATTTTCCTGTGATTCTTCCATGCCAATACAGGAACATCTCAAGCACAACCTATTAGTTATGGGTTTATGCTTCCAATTACCTCTAACCCCAATTTCCCATAACAACACAGCCACTGAACATCCCAGATATAATCAGGGATCCTACCATCTTTAAGAATGTTCAATGCCAACTGAAGTGTAGTAGGGAGGCATCTTGGAAAATCAACCCGCAAAGCATGCTGTCTATCCATCACAAGACCATAAATAGATTTTCTCTGCATGGAAGTAATCTCAAGTTTATTAAGGTTCCACCCTTTCACTTTCTTTAACATAGGAAGAGCAAAATCAGGAACCCATAGAGACTCACTGAACTGTGGAAAAGTTACCTCCCATTTTTGAAAAAAAAATTGAAACAAACACAAAGTCCACTCTGTCCAATGTGTAGGAAGTCCCACTGTCCTATGAAAGGAAGAAAAAATACAAAAGGATTGAAAAAACACCACAGGATTTAACATACCCAATCCACCCATCGAAACTTTAAGATAAGTAAAATCCCTTTTTACAGGGTTCAACCTACTACCCCATACCATCTGAAAAAAACAGCTAAACAGTCTAGTCTCGAGGTCAGTAGGTAAAGGAGAAATGTGAGCAGTATACGAAAAAAACGGGATGAGAAATTGCTTAATAATACAAACCCGTTTCTTCTTCCTCATCCCCCAGAACTTCCAGTGTGAAACTTTACCTCTTCAACTTGCAGCCTATCTTCCCAATTCACCCGTGCCATATCCAGTTCTCCAAACTTTAGAGCCAGAATCTTAATAAAATGTGGAGAGACCTGAACAGTACTTACTGAGCGTACTGGGTCCCCATCCCCAAGCTGCAGGGCCTTGCTTTTTTGGTGGTTAAAGCCTGCCCCAGTAATCCCTGAAAAGGAACCTAATACCCTTAAGGCATACACTCCAGCCTGAACAGAAGCAATCAACAGACAAATATCATCCATATATGCCATAATTTTTTTGAGGAAAAACCTCAGGACTGGAGGATAATCCAACAATAAAAGGATCATTCAGGATATCTCTAATCATAGGGTCCAAACAAAACATATACAAAAGGGGACTTAGTGGACAACCCTGCCTGACTCCCCTCTTTATGGAAACTGGAGACCCCATCAGACCACCCACCATAGGAATGGCCACTGCCTTTTGATATAAAATGTGAATCCACATAATCATGGAGAAAGGAATACCATAGACCTGTAAAACTTTAAATAAAAAGGAATTAGACACATTATCAAAAGCTTTTTTCTGGTCTAAAGTGATCAGAAACCCCCACAACTTCCTTTGCCTCCCAAACTCACAAACATCCCTCAGTCATTTGAGGTTCTGTTGAATATTTCTTCCAGGAATGGAACATGTTTGAACAGGGTGAATCAAAATGGATGCAGCCTTCTGCAACCTATGGCACAGAATCTGTGA
This sequence comes from Neoceratodus forsteri, assembly GCA_016271365.2. NCBI lineage: Eukaryota > Metazoa > Chordata > Ceratodontiformes > Ceratodontidae > Neoceratodus > Neoceratodus forsteri. The sequence goes on from CM028130.1 coordinate 659,848,788, forward strand.
AAAGATTTCATAATCAGAGTTCAAAAGGCTAATCTACCTCCAGTTCCACAAATCCAGTCTATCACCATTTTTATAACTATAAAGCACCATAGCTGAGAAAAAACAATGTGGAACATCCACAGCTGTCAAAAATGCATTCAAAACTTCCACTAAAAGCTGAGCCACTAATTTCTTAAAAGTTTTAAAGTACTCATTTGTCAGCCCATCTTCACCTGGGGACACCCCTGAGTGTAACTGAGAAATAACCTCCAATACCTCAGACAAAGTAACTGGACCAGCAATATCAGCTGCAATTTCAAGAGATAATACAGGCAATGAGCAATTTATCAATGAATCTCAGGCCATATAAGGGACAAACTCCTGTCCCAGGGAATTCTGAATATATTCCACTATAACATCCAGCATCTCAGCAAAGGACGTACGCAAATGACCAGAGCTATCATAGAGACCAGTCATTTTTTTATTTGCCAATTTTGTTTTACATGCCTCAAATGGATCAGAAAAAGGACTTTAAGTAGTACCAAATTTAAAAGTAGCATATACAAACGCAGCATGCTGATTGTGATAATCCCTAATTTTCTGCTCCACAGTATCCAGCTGTACTTTAATCCTACAATCTGCTATAGTAGGGAGGGATATGAGGTTATAAAATTGATCTCTTAAAACTAGGTACCCCAAATAGTCTTTATTTCCTTCAGCTTTCCCAAAATCAAATGTTTAACATCCATTTTTGTAACCCGCCACCAGGAGTACCAGGAGTCATAAAGGATAGCCACAGAACCCCGAAACTCAAACAATAATTCTAATTTGGTCTCAAATTCAGGATCCTCTAATACAACAGAATTAAGCTTCCACCACCTAGACATCTCTTGGAAAGTGGGAGGTACATGTGAAAATTAAATATCACATTGTAAAATACAATGATCAGAAAATTCACAAAACTTTAAACAAAAACCATGAACCTTTAAACTACTAGAAATAAAAATATAATCAATATGGGTACTATATGCACTATGCCAATATGTAAATCCCCCATCCTCATGCAAAGCCCTATATGCATCCACCAAATCTGCAGTACGAATAATATTATGTAATGCATGGGAATCACAATATACCTTTTGCTGTACACTATCCCGTATTTTCACATCTAAGCTACAGTTCATGTCACCTCCCCAAAATAACATTCTAGAAGAAAATAAAAAAGGTTTAATAAGGGTAAACAATTCTATTCTAGCCTTCTTACTTTGAGGGACATAGATATTAATTATATGTATAGAAAAACCCTCATGAACACAATCTAGCAGCAAAGCTCTTCCTGGCAGAACGTCTACCACCTTCTGAACCAGAATGTGAGGAGATTTAAAAAGAATCCCAAGCCCATCTGCTACATCTTCCCCAAAGGACCTAAAGGAAGACCCCCCGAGGCCAATGTTTTTTAGCTTGGGCAATGTCCTGTAAGAAAGTAAATCTGGTCTCTTGAATAAGTAAAGCATCAAATGGGCAGTGTTGAAAAAACTCCAACAAAGCCATTTGCTTTTGAAAAGACTTAATACTACATACATTCAGGGAAACCAGATGAAAAGAAGGCATGTGTGAGGTTATAAGAAAAATGTAACAAAAAAAAAGTCCTTCAAACCTCCTCCTTATCTTTTTTCTCTTTCTCCCTACTTTTTTCTTAGAAGTTGGAACACTACGAGGAGCCTCTTCATCGCATTCCATTTGTGAAACCACACCAATTAAGGAGGAGATATCAGACTCAAAACCCACTTCTTGATCCTGAAGCACCTGAAAGGGATTTTGTGTGAGAATAGGGCCAACTGAAACCTTGGGTTTCAGGCAGGATCTAGTCACCCTCTTTTGAGGAAGAAAATCAGTTTCCACCTGGGGGGCATCTGCCCCACATCACCCTCTGAGACAATAACTGAAACAGTGGGAATATTATAAACAGGGGAAACAGTGGAGGCAGTAGAAGTAGTGGGGCCTGCTGAAGATGAAGCAGCCTGGGTAGGGCCCAGAGAGGAGGACATAGAGGCCTCATCTGGGACACCAGGTCTAGGTTCTGTTCTGGCAGGCCTATATCTCTTTTGAGCCTCAGAGACCAAATTCTCCTGGTTAAGTCCACCAGTTCGATTTTGGCCTGCCCAAGGACACTGATGATAAGCATGGCCAATCTCATAACAAAGAATACATTTAAATACATTTCTACAAACGGAGCTGGGATGATCATATTCTCCACATAAAGCACAAATGACCCTGTCACAAGTGCTACTAAGATGTCTGAGACTACCACATTTGTAGCAAGCCTTCAATTGTCCTGGGTAAAAAAAAACACCCCCTATCCTTCTCCCAAAAAAACTATTGGGAATGTGCTGCATATCATTTCCAATTAAATGCAATTTGACCTTAAACCTTCAACCACCATTCCAAATACCTTCACTATCAATGATAGCTTCAGGAGGCCCCATAATCTGACATTTCTTTTCCATCCAGTAATAAATATCCCCAACATTCACCCCCTCATTTCAAAACATTACAACCACTGATTTATACAGAGGTTTAGTAAGGGGAATGGCCCAAAAAGGAGACCATAAGGGCAATGTTTTATACAATTCATATTTTTTCCAAAAAGAATCGATCCCTGCAAAGGTCCTAAAACTGATATAAAAGGTGTCTTTCCCCTGATATTAATAAGAGCAAAAATATCAGCGGCTTGAAATCCCATAGAACCTTTTAACAGAGTTTTAACCACATAAATTCTGTTAGGGTGCTTCTGTAGACCCCCTCTGTACTGAAGACGTACAGCATTACGCCTAGGGGCTTGCTCAACTTTGTCATTTTTGAATAAATCTGAATATTTGGGCCCAGTCCTATTGCTCTCCTGATGTGGGAAAGGGGGTGGGCTAGGAGAACATTCCTGGTGCTCTGTAAAGTCAGATCAGTCCGTTACAATAATAGGGGTACACACCACAGAAGGTTCAGCCACCGAATCTCCCAACCCAGCAATAGAGGAAAGTACAGGCTTCTCCCCCTCTCCCTTTCCAAGATGTACAGTACCTTGAACAGGAGTACTCCCTGATGAAAAAGACTCCCAAGCTGAATCAGGCACCAAGGCCACATGTGGGGTTTGAATCCAGCCTGCATTTCTCAAGGATTTGTCTTTCGACCACTCGTCAAAACCACAAACCGCGGCCAGCTCTGCAATGGAGAAAGACTTCCGCATTCTCTCCAACATTGTCATCAATTCCACACAGGCTGCTGAATAACTGAAATTCCCTTGACAGCAGATGTCAAGATGGGCTCCATGGGAAGAGGCACGGACTGCACCGCTGTTTCTCCACTTGCAACAGAAGGCACCTCCATAGTACTCACAGCCATACCAGTCGACACAGTATGCATAGAGAAAACACTCGGACCAGCTGTTTCATGACAAGGTAATTCCTCTGTAGCTCTCAGTGTATGCACAACCTCTGTCTGCATCATAGCAGACATCTCATCTGGACATGGCACCAAAGCTTTCTCGGCACAAGTAACAGCATCCCTTGGCAAAGAAGCAGCCGAGGCCAGGGATAGAGCCTCAGACTGCACCAGATGTCCATCCTCCTCACCCTCCATCCTGCAACTGACCACCACTCTGCAACAGAGCAGCAGTCCCCCTGCACACAGAGTAGTGGAATTTATTGAAAAAATGAATCATTCAAAAGAAATATACAAAAATTCAGAAAAAAACAACTTAGAAAGTACATTCATGTAACAGGAAAATCTGAAGTGGTTACCCAAGGCATGTTACGCTAATATGCTTCTAAAACCTGTTGCAGAAAAATAATAATCCTTTCTGAAAAATAACAGACAGTTCCCTAGTAACATTCTGAATAATTATTTCAATAGGAGTGTCCTTTTGTTGCAATATAAAGCCACATCTAGCAGTCCAGATATACAGTACCATTTTAGTACTAAACAAACAATATTCAAAGTGCCTTTATGAAAACACTCCCAACCAGAGTGGAAAATACCATGCATCAATTCTTCACATGTCATTGTGGAAAAGATAGGTACAGACCAAGTACTTGGTAGAGTTGACCAAAATGTCTTTATAAATGAACAAAGAAAAAATAGGTGTTCAATGGTTTCTTCTGCTGAGACAAAATTAACACTAATACAGCCTCGTTCAGCATGCCGTTTGTGTTTTTGATTGCTTTTCACATTAATCTTACCATGGCAACTAAGCCAATGGAAATCCCACAATTTCATTGGAACTCTTTGTTCATTTAACAAGGACAAATGAGTATTTTGTAGATGCATAGGTGGATGGGGAAAGTTATTAGTTCAGTAAAATGTGTAGTAATTATATGATGGTACAGCTGTTTTCTTGTATTACCAAGTAAAGTATTGCTAGAGACCCCCCATAATTGTAATTTTATAAAGATTTTTCTGTAATAACCAGGAAGTGTAGGATCTTGCTTCAAGTGAGTGACCCTGGACCCTTCCCAAATAGAAAACCATTGTTGAACCGTATCATAAAAATATGAAGTCCAAAGCGTATCCTGATTTATCACTAGGGGCCGGAAATTAATATAAAAAAACACTTATAGGTTTACCATATTCAAACCCCCTGATGAGTATGGTAAATAAATAATATTCCTCTTTATGGGATTTAACCTACTACCCCATACTGCCCGAAAAAACAAACTCAACAAACTAGCTTCCAATTGTTTTGGGGGAGGAAAAACCTTACTGACATACAGAAATTGTGGTAGAAGCTTCATTTTAATTTAAACACATGTTTCTTTTTATCAAGTTTCCAAGTATTCCATTTTGACACTATCGTATTTCCAAGTTCAATCCTTAACTTCCAATTTAATAAATCTAAATTACCTGCACCCCAGAATAATCCTAGAATCTTAATAGGGTGAGAAACAAAGGGAATACCAGCAATCTGAGGGTAAATTTGAGATTGTGTTCCCAAATATATACCTTGGCTCTTAGATGCATTTAAACTAGCCCCTGATACCGAAGAATAAATAGTACAGACTTCTATTGCTAGGGATATTGACTGTACATCTGGTAAAAGAAGACACAGGTCATTAGCATAGGCAATACACTGTGCCGGACTCGGTAAAGACCCTATTTGCAAGGATCTTATTCTAGGATGAGTATTTATACTTTAGGATCAATACAGAAAACATAGAGGAGTGGGCTAAGGGGACATCCTTGCCAAACTCCCTATGTACTGAAATAATCAGTCCAACATGTCCACTCACCATGGGAGTTACAGTAGAAGATGCATATAACAGTTTAATCCATTGTATAAATTGATCCGGAATATTATAGAATCTCAAAACCTCCCACATATAACAATGATTAATACAGTCAAAAGCTTTACTTTGATCTAATGAGCATAAAAACCCTTCCACTTTCTTCTTTGTGCTTCTAGTAGTTATTTCTCGAAGTAAGAGGAGATGTTCCAAAATATTCGAGTGTTTTACCAAACAAGCTTGTGCCGGACTAATCACGTAATTTGCTACTTGTTGTAACTGCATAGTTAAAATTTTTGCCACTAATTTAAAATCTGTATTTAAGAGACTAATTTGTCTGCAGTTTGTTAAAAGATTTTGGTCTCCTGTTTTATAAAGATAAACTAAAGAGCCCGGTGCCATAGTGAAGGGTAAGGCGATCTTTAACACTGAAGAAAAAACCTGTGCCAATTCTTGAGCCAAGATTTCTACAATAAATCTGTAGACCTCAGTAGTCAGACCATCCTTCCCTGGGGACTTATTTTTGGCATAGATTTCATAGCAAGTTGTATTTCAGAAGAATGAATATCCTTCTGTAGTTCCTGTTTTAAAGTAACCGGGAACTCTGGAACCTCAATATTTCCTAAAAATTGCTGAATACCATCCAATTCAATGTTAATATGGGAAAAAGTGATTTAGTATGCATTTACACAATATTCATAATTTCATTATGCATATTATGCATATATCTTAATGACTCTTGTAAGCTATCCATTCTTTTTGACTTCACTCGCAGGTTACAGGTATCATATAGACAAATACTAGAAAGAGGTCCTTGTAAACCAAAATTTTGTTGGTAGGCTAAAACAGCGGCTTTTCTCTGATGAAATTGAAACATGTGTTCTTTTAAAGAAGAAATCTGAGCACTATAATCATGCATAGAGACAAATGATAGAGAAATTAAAGATTGTAGTTTTTGTCTATGTCGCAAATACGCTAAATATTGGATATCTGTATCTTTCTTACTTAAAATTTTTAACAAAACAATCAATTCCTTTTTTAAATCTTCCCACCAATGTATTGGTGAGTCATACAAAAAAAATATTGTTTTTTTCGCAGATAAAAAATACTGTATTTGAGTACAACAGTGTTCCTTACTTAATAATGAGGAATTGCATTTCCATAATCCTCGTCCTACCTGAACCCAAGGTCCTAAGGTAAGAAAGGGCATAGAATGATCAGAATATTCCACTGCCTGCACCCCAGCTGTAGAAATAAAAGAATGTTGGGAGATGAAGAAAAAAATCTGTCCTAGTAGACCCTTTACAAAAAGTTGGCACTACTTTTTTAAGATGAGATAACATGGCATCAACCAAATCTGCTTTGTGTAATATGTCATATAAACAATTAGAGTCACAATAAGATTTCAAAGTTTTAGTCTCTGGCCCCTTATCTCGTTTATCCAATCAACAATTAAAATCTCCTCCCCAAATTACTAATTGTGCCATGTATAAAAATGGCTGAATTATTTTGAACAGAGACACCCTATCGGCCTTAGATTGCATGGCATAGATATTAATAAGGTGAAACAACTTGCCCTGAACACAAATATCTACTAATAAAGCCTACCCAGGAACCAGATCCAGCAATTTAAAACATGTAAATTCAAAGCATTTAAACAATATCCCAACCCCTGAGCATTGATCTGTACCAATTGACCAATAAAAAGGCCCCACATACCAGCTATTAGTAGCATTATGAACATCAAGCAGAGTATGCAGTCTTGTATCCTGCAAAAAATAAATACCTGGTTTTTGATGAATTAAAGCAGAAAAAACAACAGTCTTTTTCCTCATACTCTTAATTCTATTCACATTCACAAAAGTGAGAAAAAGAGTCATGTAGGACAGGTCCTGAAGTCTCTGGTGGTATAGTGACACCCCCCCCCACCCTTTTCACCAGCCCCAATCACATCGGAGTCCATGCTCTATTGGTTCCATATTGTAGAGACCCCAACACCATCCCTAATTGCTCCTGAATACACCTACAGTCCATGTCCATAATGCAGTGGTCCCCAGTCCCCCTCAACAGTGCACAGCCACCCCCTTCTCTGCCTCACCACCCATCCCATAGTGATGACTGGCTCTGTAATAGGATCATGCCACTCTATCAGCGGGTGGTGGAGCACTCACAATAGGATGCTGGAATGTGTTATATGTAGGCATGAGCTCTGTGTGGGTGATAACACCCAGTGGTCATATCTTCATGCTCTGGCATGCAGATCCATCATCCCAGTGCCATTGCACTGCTCAGTGTGTGTGTCTGCTGATGCTGTACCCACTCACACAGGTCTCAAATCAGGCATGTTACAGCTGACCTCCCATTTGTTTTCACAATTGGAGAACTGTGGATGAACTATCTACAGCCTGAAGCATACACTGCAAATGAAATTACAGGATACCACACCCTATGGCACCTGGGATACTTCAGCAGTCCAGATGGTGGCATGTTACACAGGGAAACAGGGAGAGTGTAGACTTGCAGCCATGTGTGACAGCAGGAAGATACAGCGGTGGTGGATGGGAATCCTCTAGACTATGGATTATGACCATGGTTTCCTCTGGTGCAATTAGGTCTGGGGGCCCTACATTATGGAGCTCTTCAAGGATGGAGTTGGCTATATTTGGGGATGGAAAGGGGGTACCTCTAGGCCACCAGGGCTGCCAAGCTGCTGTGCACCTGGGTGCACATTTGCAGCCTGCCTGTGGGTGGGTGTCTGACTGGGTTAGGTCAGCTATTCATGGCCTAACTGTGGCCCGCAGTGCTCTGGACTGTGAGGGGCACATTCCCATTGAATATGCTGCAGCACAGCATATGCATGGGATTTCCCCCTCAACTTGAATGGCATACCATTTGTGTGTGCCCTAGCCCATTCCCTTGCAGTCGGTGCATACCGGCGCATCCCATACTTTTGAATATCATGCTGCTGAGCATTGTTGGAGTTGTGTGGCACATCTCCCTTTTCCACTGGGATGCACTGCATACAGTATCGACTTTGAATATGGGGGCTCTGGACTAGGTAGCCTTAATGAAAACATAAAATGTTATAGGGAGGCAGTGTAGTGCAGTGTTTTAAGGCTCTGAACTACAAATCTAGAAACCTGGGTTTGAATCCCACAGCCTTCACTTGCATATTGTGTGACCCTAAGCAAGTGACTTAACTTCCCTGTGCTCCCAGATTGCACCTGTAAACAAGCTTTCAACTTAGTGTGCCTCACCTGGATAAATAATTGAGAAAAAAATGGTAAAATCATGACCCCACTGAAAACAAGATATTGCATCTAATCTGGGACAGCCTGAGTAAATACAGTGCAATGAACATCCCAGTGACAATGACATTAGCATCTCCCCTGCCATATCCAGGATTCAAAATATAGGATAAGGAAAATTCAGTGCTCCCAGATCCAAATAACCATTACTCTGTAAGAAACCCTAATTTTCCCTGTGTTTTCCCCACAAAGGCAGAATCAACACCCTGTATAAATCCCTGTAGATTTTTCCATATGCCACTGGTTCTTTATTTATGACTTTGTTCTTTATTTGCTATATCAGCAGCCTTTTATTAGGAAAAGAGCTCTAGTTGCTGCTCAGCATTAATATCGTATGTCACAATGGTCTTGGAATGATTTGAATTTATATGCTATGCATAGGCCATAGTGGGGGACTATATGAAATAACAAATATCAAGCTCATTATTTCATGAACTGTACTCAAAATTAATAATCACAAGTCAGACAATCTTTCAGAAGATACTAGTAATGCTTGTAAACAAATATATTGCAAATATATATGTATGTATGTATATCTATATATACATATATATATACTATATATATATATATATATATATATATATATATACAAATGCTATTTTTGCATCTTATAGTTGTTAGTTTTCAGACAAATTCTTAGACTTTATTTCTGTCCACCTGATGGAATCTTGAATGAATTAAGTAAATGTTATTATCAAGGCTCTGATCCAGCAACTCAGTAAATACACACTCAGTATATCATATTATAAAATGTCAAAAACAGTCTTCTGTTTGCAGTTGTTTGATCAGGAATTTTATAAATGGTATATATGTATATTTTTTTGCTGCATCTTTATTTGTCCAATAACAGGTATCAAATCATTTGCTTCTGTATCACCCATGGTTTGTTAGCAGTAAATTCATTAGATGAGGTCTCCCTTGCCAGAGTTTGACTGTTTCTCCACCCCTCCCACAAACACACTCTCCCCCTCTCTCTCCCTTAATATAAGATATCTCAGTAGTTCTTATCTGTTTTGTTTGGGAAGCAGGTCGCAGCCCTTCTGTCAAAAATAAATTTATGTATTTTAGTTTTGGTAGTTCACTGAAGACCTGGCATTTTATCAGATAGGTCTTGAGAGGTTAAAAACAGCATATATCTTTACAAAATTTGCTAGGAAAGGGTAACATTTATGAGGTATGAATCTTTCTTGAAATACATTCATCCCCAACTGAAGTTAGTAGAAAAAATGTTTAAATGCTAATCATTTAAATGTGCAAGCTGTTACATTTCAAAGGGGGGGGTAAAACAATCTCCAATTTAATAGTCAACCAATATTTAATAAGCTCTTTCAGTTTCCTAATGGTCATCAGATAAGCAGCTTGAAGTTATGTCTCCAACATTCTTAACAGAAAAAAGGGATTATTTTATTTTAGTTGTCATAGTGATTTGTCGACATGGGAGGATACATTGAAAGTCCAAAAAATGTGTCACATGAAACTCCATTTTCAAGCTACAGATAGCAAAATGGCTGTTGGCTCCACCCACAGCCATAAAAATGGATTAATGCCCCTCCAAAATTATGCAGTTCTTTGCAGGTTCCTAATTATGCCTTTCCTTCATTGAAAAAACTTAAATTGTGGCAATTGTTCAAACCAGTTATAGAGTCCTATTCTAGGAAAAAACGATATCAGTATATAGAAGAACAATTACATGCATAGACAGTAGACATTGTACTGCTGCTAGACAAAAAATAGCATTGCAAACATTAAATGACCCTAGAATCTTAGCTAATTTATGGGATACGTCATGGTTATGTCTTCATGGAAAACTAGGTTAAAAGGGTAATTTAATACACAAGTCTGTAGCTGAGTGTATTTGCTTTAACCCTCACTGTATAAACATAGAACAAACAGAAGAGCATTTCTTTGTTCACTGCCCTCGGGCTGTTCAGTTATCTGCTTATTTGGCCACTATCTGGCACTGGCTTTTTTTGGGTCAGAATTATCTTGAAACTTTAATACTAGAGGATTACAGTGGGATTTAGGCCCAGTATCACCCTAGTACTTTAAATGTGCTATCTGCCAGTAAGTTATACATATGGCAGGCTAGATTCCAGTATTTATTTCAGCAAATACAGTTTTCCCCTATGTCAGTTGCTATTAGACTTGAAAGTACTTTGAAACATGTCAAACCACAAGACTTAAGAGATAAACCTTCAGGGAAATGTCTTAAATTATGGAAAAATATCAACTGGATATGACTTAAAAAATTGCTTTAGTTAGTTAGATAGCATTTCTTTTCTTTAATTTTGTATGGGGGAGTTATTGTTTTGTTTATGCATTTGGAACTGCATTATGGTTTTCATCTGCGACTCTCAGAAGTTTTTTTTTTCACTGCATTTGTTTCTTTTACTTCTATATTTTTTGTTCTGCATCTTATATGTGATGCATTGCGTTTATTTCAATAAAATTTCCCTACTCGTTGCATAAGGGGCACTGTTGTCCATCTGCAGGATGGCAGATGCTGATGTGGCATGAAGGAGGAGGTTGTTCTGCAAACTGGGATCTGGTCCCTGACCCCTGTTAGTATTTCCTTAGATGATGGAGATTTGACTTATGCAAGGAATATGGAAACCGTTAGGGCTGATAGGGGCTCCTTATTCTACCCTGGTCAGCCCAAGTCTTGTCACCAGTGTGGGTCTAGACTCCACCTGAGTAATGCCTGTGATACACTAAGATGTACACATTGTTTAGAATTAGGGGACATAGCTGCTACATGTGTTCATAACCCGTGCACTAGGTAACTCAAATTGAGTGACTCAATTTGAGCAACTCATTCTGAGTGCCTGGATTAAGAGGTACAGTTACAGAATGATGAGGAGGAAGGAGAGCAAATGGAGAAGAGAGCAAGGTATGGCATAGTGAGGGAAGGTACATGTGAGAATACATAAAAAGGTTGTAGTGGGTTTGTTTGGGAGGGTAAATCGAGCTTGACATCTAGCGTGGTGGGTAGGGCTGCACTCTGTGATGATGGTGGTCCATGGTTTGGTACTGGTGTGGGGTTTATTTATCTGATCATTGTGCTTTTTGTTTTTGTTTTTTGGGGGTGTTTTTACATGCCCTGACAACAGGTTCTCCCCCCACAAGTTGCTCCCCCCCACATTCTCCTCTTGCACATTGCCACCTGACTAAGTAGCCCCCTCTCATGTTTGCCTCTTTTGCTCAGTGTCTGCCCCACTGGAATTGGTTATATAATAATGGGATGTGTGGGTAGCTTGCCCCCCCACAAGGAGTGGTGCAGGGGGCATAAATTTTGCAATTACATATGTGTATTTTTATTTTTGTGATGTGCTGTTGCTTTTGTTTCTGTAGCTGTTGTGCTGATCACTGAAATTTATTTCAATGATTTGTGGTCGATGTTGTGACACTCACTATTTTTATTTTAGCTCTTATCACATGGTACCCATGTGTCAATTTATTCCAATGCAATCTATACAAAGAAAAAAGGTCAATCTTATGTGAGGTGTCCATGGGCCTCACATAACTATGATGAAACAGTTTTGCATGAACATTTGATTACACAGGCCCAGCAGAAAGGTTCAGCCCAGACATCAGAAATCAGACTAGCTGCTTTACAGAAAGAAAAAGAGCTGAGGTAACAACAAGAAAAAGACAGGCAGAAAAACCAAGAGAACCAAGGAGAACATGAACACTACCAGTAATAGAACCCCAACTTGAGCAAACCCCTGTTACAGATGTAGAAATTAATTCTGAACCTGATATTCTCCCAAATGCAAATCCAAATGAACAAGACATTATAACCCCCCCCCCCCACTGCAACCCCAGAATCAGGAGGGAGCTGTCTTCAAGCTAGTGGAAAATAAAAAATACACAGAAATAAAATAGGGAAGGGGAAAGAAGCAAAAGGGGAAGAGAAAATAATGCAAAAGGAAAAACAACAATATTGAGCAAAAATGGATTTAAAATTTTGAGCAAGGGAAGAAATTGGGATGATACAGATGAAGAATATGAGGACACAGACACATCCTCTATAGCTTCCTCTTCCAGAGGAAATTCCTATGGGATGGAAGACACTGGAGGTGGGGACAGGGTCAAAAAGTCATGGGAAACAAGATCAAAGACAGCAGGAAGATGGTTTTCAACCATTATCAAATGCAATACAATAAATGTCCATTAAAGTACTCATTCTGAATGTTAACAGTATCAAAAACTGTAAAGATCGACTAACAATTTTGAGTGAGCTCACAAACTTCAATAGTGACATCATTTTCCTACAAGATACCTGAATAAAAATGCTTTTCCAAGTTTCACAGGCTACAAAATGATGGAGTTGTGGTACCTCCTTCTGGTCCATGGAACAAAACACGTGTGGTGGTCTGGGAATCTTATTTAAGAATAACTTATTAAAAGTTATAAAACTAGTAGATCTTGAACCTGGCAGGGCTCTAATTTTAGACATATCCTATGGCACCAATAGAATCCATTTAATAAACAATTATGCTCCCCAAACAAAAGCACATAGCATAGACTTGTTCCAGAAAATCCAACCCTATTTATACACTTCAAGAATGGTTTTAAGGACAGGTGACTTTAATTGTGGTCTACACAAGACAAACAGGGGGCCTAAAACACAAAAACTGTTTTGTGACACAAATGCACTGAACAATATTATAAAACAGGCAAAACTATATATATATATATATATAGAACAATACACTCCATGGGGAGAAATACAAATATCAGGGCATTTATGCCACCAGAAGTGACTTTCTATTTATCCCACACTATTTACAAGTAAGCAGTTCCCAGACACACAATGTGGCCTTTTTGGACCACAGAGCAGTGTCATTTGAAATCTCTTGGAACTGCAATCCACCCTGCATGAAAGGTCCCTGGTGCTTAAAAGCAGAGCTATTGCAAAAAAAAATGTTCTGCAAGAATGCCAAAAACTATGGGGTGCTAGGAAATCGGTATTATGCATGTATATCTCCCACTCTTAATTGTGGGAAGATACAAAAATAGACTTTAAAAATGTGTTCCAGAAAGTAGCTGGGAAACAGAACACCACACAGTATTTAAAGTAGTTACAGCTTAGGAAAAACCTTCATTTGCTTATTTTTAAATATGAAACTTTAAAAAAAATTATACTTCCCAAATTAGCAAAATAAAACAGGCAATGGTTAAATTACAGTATCACAGGGCAAAATCCTTATTACAAGAGATGAAATTTGGCACACAAAGCAAAAAGCAGACCTTCAACCCATATGAACAATGTAATAATAGAACTAAAAAAAGAATAATAAATAGCTTGAAGGATGATATTGGTACAGAGCACACAGCTAAAGCAGATATTATGAGAACAGTAGATGATAATGCAAAACAAATATTTGATATACCTCCTAAAACAATAAAAAATTAGGAGAATTTGCAAACATATCAATACCCACTCGACAAATACCTAAATAAATAATTTAATATCAGAAATAGCAGAAGCAGACGTTCTAGCAGCCAAGCAGTTCCTTAAAAATAATATTGCACCAGGAACAGATGGGTTGACAGCAGAATACTATAAAGAATTTAAATCAACTATCTCTTCATACTTAGCAGTGGTCTTCAGTGAAATCCTTCGTCTGACAAAAGTACCTCAGTGAATGACAAATGCACACCTAATATTCTTATTCAAAAAAGGAAAAAGAGAAATGTAACCAATTGGAGACCGATCAGTTTGTTAAATATTGATTTCAAAATACTCTGGAAAATCTTGGCTAAAAGATTACCCAAGTTTACTGATCTCTTAATACGTCCCACACAAACTTGCTCTGTACCTGTCAGAGACCTACAAGATAATCTGATTTTGTTAAGGGAAATATTTTACAAACATCAATGCAGTTCAGATACAGGCATTCTACTTAGCCAGGACCAAAAGAAATCATTCAACTGTTGTCTAAATTGTATATTCCATATTATACTGTGTTCTAATCCATTTTATGTAAGATGTGGAGCCTTTGCAAATGAATCTCTGACTCAAAGGGTTATAATTCCTAGACTTTAAATAAATAAAACTCAGTATTCCATGATGATTTACTGTACACTTTAGGAAAATATGTAATTTCAAAGAAATTCATACTCTGGATTAAATGCCTATACTAAGCAGCCACCGTTATGCCTCTAATAAAGGGCTGGACTGGAACAACCATACAGTTACAGAAATGGGTAAGGCAGGGCTGCCCCCTATATCCTCTACTGTACGTATATTGCATAGACCCCTACCTATAAAGCATAGAAAAAGTTTGATTCATGGCATTTTATTATCACAACAAGGACCAGTCATAAAGACACTAGCCTGTGTGGATGATACAGCAATAGTAGTGGAAAGTAATATACAAGAGAACACCATCAGACACCAGTTCACAGCCTTTTCAAATATATCTGGTTCCAAAACAAACACAGTCAAAAGTAAAGGAATATTACTTGGGAGCAGCACTAGCAGACCCATTCAAGCATATGCGGATATATAATTTGTACCTAATACAATTTCAATATTAGAAATTGAATTTGGTCCAGGGAATTTAGCACTACTGAACTGGGATACAGATCCATAAAGCAGAACATTTATTATTACAATGGAAAGGTAGACAGATCTCAAAACTCAAAATGGTATTTTTAATTAAAGGATACCTAAACAACATTTTGACAACAAACTATTCAAAAATCTGACTCCGTAAATGACTAAAGGAAAGGCTGCTGTATTCATTAATGCTAAAACTACATTTGCATAATTTACTTAATTGTGGTTCCAGAGAATTTGAAAATTGTAAAATCAGCCTTCCAATTTCAAAAAAACTGTCTTACCTGCTTCCTAACATGGCCGTCAAATGTGTTATGTGATGACATCTTCAGAGCCAAAGTCAGAGAGATATATGGCACTCTATTGTGCTAACTAGTCCTTTATTCCCTTTGTATAGAATTGGTTCACCCAAATGGTCAAAACCATGTGCATTATGTTGTGTAATGCACATGTTAGGCTATGGTTCTGTTCATTTTGTTTACTTTAACATGCTGAAAATGTGTTTTAATCCAACTAACTTTCTCTGTGGCAAACCACAGTGCAGTACAAATCTTGAATAACCTGGTGGTCTAGTGATTATGGTGGATCCAGGATGCTACAATGGGGATGCTGGGGTGGAGTGCATCCTTAATATGCAATTTTTAACATTTTTATTAAACCTTTATATTTTCTGCCATTATTCTTTTCTAGTACATGTTTGACAGAACCTACAAATGTAATCCATAGTTTGAATGTAAACATTTGTACAATCAATAAATCAGACTTCTTCAACAAAGTGAAATGCAGCAGCAGCAAGCAAGTATGTTACTATGTGGGGGGAGGGTTGCAGCCACACCCTTCACCACCCCCTAGATCCACCACTTATTTGCAGCAAAGTTCTTGTGCAGTCCAATGTTAGAGTTCATACTTTCTCAAAACTCAAATATATGCTTGTCTTGTCTTCTTTTTCCATGGGAAATAATAATAATAAGAAGAATCAGCATTTATATAGTGGTTTTCATACACATTGTATCCCAAAGTGCTTTACAAGCAATACTAGACTGATAGTGAAGTGACTGAACGTGTAGTGGCAGCTGTTCTATACATTAATATCCACACACAGCCTTGGACAATTGCATGAACTGGTTTTACGGGAAGGGGAATGTTGGCCAGGACAAAGGGGTCAGGTAGTGATCAAGGTGCTGGCAGCCCCACATCTTATTTCTCATAGTAATCTTCTCATATTTCTCTCCTTCTGTCTTCCCCTTCCCTGAATATAGCAGTACCTTGCAAGAGTGGCCTTCTCAGTCCCACTCTGGTATTCATTCTTCACTATTCCTCCTCACATCGAAAACTGGTGAGCTCATCACTCTTCTGCATCATGAATGCAAGTAGTACAGTCCCCGTTTTATTTTGACATATCAAATATAAACATATCTTTCCAGTAAATCAGGCTCATAGCAGCAGGGAACAAGGGGAATGATGGGCTTTCCTGTCCTTAAAAGATCTAGGCTACCTTTGATTAGGCACTATTAAATGATGGGTGTGCACATCATTATGCATGTCATTTAATAGTGCCTAATCATAGTTGGCTTAGAGCTTATATTGGTAGGAAAGCCTATTTTTCCACCTGTGCCATGCAGCTCTCAGTCTGGCTAACCAGAAGATCCTGTTTATTATTAATATGTAACTATAATGTGGGAGACTGTACTAACCACATTCATGATGCGGAAGGGTAGTCAACTCACCAGTTTTTGGAGTGTAGCAGGTGAGAAGAAAGAATAACAGAGAGGGACTGAAGAGGCCATTCCAGCAAGGTACAGCTATATTCAGATTAGCTGAAGACATGAAGGAGGACGCTGAGCAGATCACTGTGAGATCTGAAATGTGGGGCTACCAGAATTGTGATCACTACCTGACTGTGTATGAGAGTAGCCAGTGATGACAAATACTCAGGGTGGCAGGGCTGCACCTAAACTGTTACTTGAATTCATTGTAGGGAGATTACCCTCGGGTTTGGGGGGGGTGGTGTTGACATTTGATAGGACAGTATTGAGGGAGTTGTGTATAGCTCATTCAAGATTTGGAAGGGTGGTAGCCAGCCAACTCACATTGTGGAGTAGAGCACAGAAAAGTACTGGAGCAGAATTGCTGGGAACTGTCCTGCGGGGTTCTGCAGATCATAGGTAAAAGAGTAGACTGACACTGGAAGTCAGGTTGATTCACTCAAGGTATTAGTATGCCTCTCCTGCTAATAATATTGTTACCCATTGTAAGTGCAGTCCTTATGAGGGCATGAACAGCAGTTCTTCTGGTGGGTCATGATGCTTATTGCTTGGCCCTCCAGGAAGACCTAGTTGTTGGTTAATGAGGTGAGAAAAAACACAACAGGGAAACTGTACATACTATCATCACTGTGCAGAAGGGTGGTGATCCATTCAATGTTTACTGTGAGCGCAGAAGTCAAACATTGAGAATGTGAACTAGAGAGTGATATGGGAGGCATTTTTTAACAGTGCCAGCTGATGATGTGTATAAGTATAGGTGTGTACAACCCTCTGAGGTACAAGATTACAATCTGAGGTGTGATAATTCTCTTAATGAGGCCACAAGCTCATATGCAGCCCCAGGCAGTACTAAGGACAGGGTATGGATGGTGGGATGTTTAACAGAAGGCAGGCTAGGTGCAGGGGGTTCACATGGAAAAAGAAATCCTTATTTGTGGATTAACAAGACAGCATGAGCTTTGAAACTGAACAAGACTGGTATCTTGCTGTGTGACCCTGAACAAGTCACTAAACTTCCTTGTGCTCCCAGGCTACACCTGTAAACAAGCTTTCAGCTTAGTGTGTCTCTCCTGGCTAACAAAAAACAAAACTCAGTGCATCATATAATCACTAGATCATCAGGTATTCAAAGTGTTGTACTGTAATGCAGTTTGCCAAAGAAAAAGTCAGCTGGACTGCAAAACATTTTCTGCAAGTTAAAGTAAACAAAATGAACAAAATCATAGCCTAATATGTGTACTGCTCAAAATCATCCATGAGGTAATACATGGTGTTGATTATTATGGTACAACAATTCAAAATAGAGGGAAAGAAGAACTAGTTAGCATTATAGAAATATATGTGGATCTCTGGCTCCGATGATGTCATCATGACTTATCGCTTAACACGCTTGGCAGACATTTTAAGGAGAAGTCAAGGCTATTTTTTTAAAGTGAAAGGCTGATGTTTACATTTTTCAAATGCTATGAAACTGCATTCATGTTATTTACATAAATGCAGTTTTAGCATACACGTAAACAGCAGCCTTTATGTTACCTCACAATGAAGCCAGGTTTTAGAGTTTGCAGTTTTTAAAAAACTGCTTGTTTTGGTACCCTTTAAGTCATTACTGCTTCCTATTTTCTTGTTCATTAGCTATGTTTTTCCACCACCACACAAGTTGGAAACAAAAATATACAGTTTGTTTTTTCAAGCTTTGTGGGGAAGCCGACTGAACCCTATTAAAAGGGACACCACATATACAGCTACAGCTGAAGGGAATTTAGGTGGCACGGGGTCATAATGTCGCCAATACAGCACTATTTCTGCCATGTGGCATAAGTCTTTTGGAGCCCCCCGAACACCCCCCCAATAAGTATTCTCAACTCGGGGGGGGGGGAGGTTCAAGTCGAAACTGCAAGAAGCTGAAAAAAATTAAATTCTGAGACCAAGAAGCAGCACTTGGGTTCCTGGCTGCAGTGGCTCAGTCCATTGAGCCATGGCAGCTGCTCGGCAGATCTCCATCCCAGCAGAGGTCTTATCCTCTACCTGGGATTGTGTAAGTGGTGCAATACCGCATACAGCAGTATATGCAGTATTGCAGCATTTCATTCACAGCTACGGTGCTATTCTGGGTTAGCCATAATGTCGTATGCTATTAAGCATATGACATTATGACCCACAGGGGGGCTGGGCATGCCACATATGATAGCATTTTATTATAGTACTTCCACACACTACAATGTACTGTCAATAGGTAATTCTGAAAATAAACTTTGGATAATCTCAGTATCAGAATGGGTGAATATTTGCATAAATGCATGATCACTAAACAAGGCTAGAATACTGACAGCCGCCAACATTGTACCTGATTATGTTAAATCTGCTATAAAATAATTGATACAATGGAAATTCCCATATCAGCCACCATACAATAGCAGACATAGTGTATACAAGACGTTATTGGCGGCAACCAATAATAATAGTTTAGAAACACCTTATTGCCAAGGATATCAAATAACATAATCACTAATGCATTAAAGTTACCTAATAGTAGAATGCAAACATTTGTTTGGGATATTTTATGGTGATCACTTAATGGCAGGCTAAATGTCAGAAACAATAACAAACACAAACAACAGTCAGAAAGATACTGCCTAAGAAAAGAATGCAATATGATATTAGAAACACAAACCCACTTATTTTTCGAATGAGTACATGTATGTACATTCTGGAATCAGATAAATATGTACTAGAAAACCAATAGATTCAAACAAAAAACATATGAAATCCTTGTTCGAGGAATTTATCTTCCTCACTGGAAATGATTCCATAGAGACACATTACAAATAATTTGTGCATTGTTAAAGTATTCATAATGGCAAGCGAGATGCAGATGGGTTTTACAACAGCAGGTTTATCCTGAAGGCACTATCAGATATGTTGCTATGGCAAAACAAAATGTGTATAAAGCAGAGAAGCACAAATATTCCAGCACTCAATTAAATTTATTATGGAAATCTTGTGGTACTATATTATCAATATGATGTGACTGAATAATTTTGTGTACATTCGATATCATAGAACTGACACTTTGTATATATTTATAAATATCCACTGCTCTATGTTGTATTGTTTTGTATTTCACTTCCCCTTCCCCCCAATAAAATTCCCCTACTCTTGTCAGTAGGGGGAACCCTTGGCCATCTGTCCAAGATGACAGATTCTGGTGAAGATGGTGAGGAGAGTGCAGATGAAGTGGTGACTGACAGAACAACCTCTATCTCAGTCACTTCAAGATTAGAGGCATTCGAGCAAAACAAAATTCAAGAAACCAGCAATGAAGGAAAAAGGACACTACTAGTTTGGATCCCAATATTGCTATGTAAGATAGTGACCTGAAAAGGACAGAGCAAGAATTAATGTCAGCTTTGCATACCAAGAAACAGAAACTGCTGGCAGTAGTTGACAGAGAAGAGGACACGTTTGAAAGAGAAAGACAGCATTTGTGCCAGCTGCATAAGTTCAAATGAGCTGCCTATGTGTCAGCTGGAGAACTGACAGATATTACAGTACTAAAAGCAGCTGTACAGGCTGAGTACAGCATGGAATGGAAAATGTTGAGGGTAAGAAAGCCCTCATTCAAAAAAATAGCCCAGACTGAACAGAAAAAAATCTCTTGGTCTGCAGAGCAAGTGCTAAAAGTAGCAGACAGGAAACAATCACAAAGGTGAATGGGTTCCTGATGAAAATGATCCTGCAGTTCAAAGATACAGGACAGAAGCTCAGCAATTAGCTGAGTGTCAAGCTGAAGGAGTTGCAACTGACAGGAACACTGAGCAGTGGTTGCCAGGTGACAGGAATGGAATTCAAAGTAATAACAGTGAACAGTGTTTGAACGTTATTGAAACACCCAGCAAAACTAAACTTCAGTGCTCCAACGCAGAGAATGGTGAGACAAATGAATTAACTTTGTATAATACAACAAATGACAATAGTATTAATATGGATATTGTTAATATCAAACCCATAATAATAAACAAGTCCAACCCAGATGGCATCCACCCAAAGATCCTCCGCCTCTCAGCCCTGGTCATAGCCGTACCCCTCACTCACCTCTTAAACTTCTCCTTCTCCACCTGCACCATACCACAAGCCTGCAAAGTAGTCAAGGTGTTGCCACTTCACAAAGGTGGTGACCCTTCATCTCCTGGCAATTATCAACCTA
Organism: Neoceratodus forsteri; assembly: GCA_016271365.2. NCBI lineage: Eukaryota > Metazoa > Chordata > Ceratodontiformes > Ceratodontidae > Neoceratodus > Neoceratodus forsteri. Next base: position 659,869,892 of record CM028130.1, read on the forward strand.
TCTCCCTTCTCCCCTCTCTCACAAAACTACAAGAATCTCTTGTTTACACAAGGCTCTGAGTTCTTATCCTATTGTGGAGCCCTTTCCCTCGTCCAGTCAGAATTCAGAAAACATTATTCTACCACCTCCTCCTCCCTACCACGAGTCACAGACTCCTTTCTCACAGCTAGGGACCAAGGTCATATTACTGCTGCAATATTCATTGATCTGGCCAAAACCTTTGTTTCAGTCTCACACCCACTCCTGCTAAAAAAATTCCATGTGGTCAATCTGGCCTCTCTCACCACCAAGTGATTTCACTCATACCTCCTCGACAGGCAGCAGTCAGTGCTGGTAGGAAACTCCCTATCCCCCCTTCTGCCAGTCATTGCTAGTGTGCCCCAAGGGTCCATTCTTGGACTTATCCTTTTGTCTGTGTTTTCTGCACAAACTCCCACATTCACATGTATGCGGATGACACCGTAGTCTGTCCCTCGGGACCCTCCTCTGCTGAAATACAAATCTCACTCCAACAAGACTTCAGCCATTTCTTGTCTTGGTTTCTAGCCAATCTATTAAGAGTAAACTACAAGAAAACAGATGCTATGATCTTAGGCTCAAAGCAGAAATTAGCCAGATTCCTGACCCTACCAGTGTTCTTCACCCAAGATGGCTCCCCGTTTAAAATAGTTCCTGCCTTCAAATACTTCAGGGCTGGACAGCCACCTCTATGTCTCCATCCATGTTTCTGCCATATGGTCTAAAATCCATCCTAAACTCAGCATACTCTACCACAATAAAGACTGCTTCTCCCTCCCCAATCATCATGAGCTGGTCACAAAAATGATACTCCCAATCTTCAAATACGCTGATTTCATCTATGGGACTGCCCCCACTGCCTCCCTTGCTAAACTTGACACTCTCATAAACTCATTCTGCTGATTTGCCACCAACACTCCTCCTCGTACTCATCACTGCTCTCTCTTTTCCTCTCTCTCCATTTCTCCCCTATCCCATAGTAGTCTAATCCACTCCTTGTCTTTCATTGCTAAATTCTGGTTTGGGCTTCTTTTATCTTACCTCCTAGCTCATCTATCCCCCAATACCCTATCATCTTACACTTTGTGTTCCTGGGACCCCGGCTCTTTCTTCCTCCCACACCCCCACCCAATAACTGGTCAGTCTCTTTTCTCCAGCCGCCTCCCTCTCCTATGGAATTGGCTCCCCCAAACCTCAGAAACTCTACATCTTACCCTGCCTTCAAGCACCTCATCCAACTATTTCCTGTCACACCCTGCTCATGTCCCTCCTCCTCCTCACCCCCACTCCTTACATAGCCTCCCCTGATCAACCATCACCTAAACTGCAGATGGGTTATTACTACTTGTATTTTTGTTCTGATTATGCTCTCAGTTGCATTCCAATGTGACTGTATTGTTTTTGCTTACTGTATTCTATTCTCTTGGATCCTCAACTGCTAAAGTACTTGCATTTTTTTAATCTTTGTACCATTGTTATGTTTAGTACCCTCTGTCCTCAGGACACACCTGGAAACACTCTCTGGCTCAGTGTGTCTTTCTATGTTAAAAACATTTTAAATAAATAAATAATATATAGGACATTCCTGAGTGTCCCACTGTAGCTGGTCCTTTTAAAGAGATAATTACCACCAGATCATTTTCTTTTGCAATGCGTAGTGTAAGAATGGAGTCCCAAGATCAGCCCACTGATCAAAATTCAAAGCCAAGAGAATGTGTGGATTTATTTTAAAAAAAAGAGAAGCCTGCTCCTTGTAGAAATGCTGTCAGGCTCATTTATAAAGGAGGCCTGGAAACACTATCCAACAGGATCTATATTGCAAGGACACTGTTAAAGGACTTGTTTAAGTTTTTTGCCTCAAAAATGTATGCACTTAATTCACAAAGGAGACTTGAAATATGATATTAGCTTAAAACACATTGCTGATCTGGATAGGTTCTGGACACAACATAACAAACTAAAAAATACACTTTTGTGGACTCCTTTTTTGGCTGTACCTTTGACTCGACCTACACTCTGAACTATTACAGTCTTATTTAAGAACAAAAGAGTGAATATTGGAGACATTTTAGAGTGGTTAAGACAAAGATATGAAGTTTTGGATAAGCCTGAACCCGTAACTGACTCAGAGCAAATATGGACTAGGGGTGGAAAAAAGGGTCAAGCTGCTACAAACCAATACTGGGGCCATGCACTTGCCTAGCAGCTTCTTTTTGGGTCAGGGCAGAGGATCTCTATTTTATTTGGGTCGACCCAAGTCTTGTTTTAAATGTGACTCTAGAATGCTTTTAAGCAATGCTTGTGATAGTTCCTGATGCAGTTATTGCTTAGAGTACGGGCATGTGACAAAATATTGTAAAATGTGTTCTGTTGTGAAAAAAGAGGTGATTCATGCTTAATGTACATAGGCCTCTTACAATTGGGGGTTGTATGCTGTCACAAAAGGGTCTAGCAAGGATCTAGTAATACATGCCCAGTTGAATGGGGCAGCTAATGCCTCTGAAAAAAGGTTGGGGGCCCTGTGCCTGTCTGAAAAAGATAGGACAAGTCCTGAAGATATATCTGTTGATCTTCAAGCTAACTCAGCAGAGTCACAGGGCATAGAAGAACCCATCCTAGGCCCATCCACGGAAGGCCACTCAAGGTCTGGGACAAGGGTGAAAAAACCCTATGTCTGAAACAGAGGTAGCTGAGTGTTTAGGAACAGAAGAAATGGTGAGGAATCCTCACCATCTCCTGTGCAAATGCCTCCCCAGGTGTTTGAAACAGTTACTGCTCAAGAAAAAAAGAAAAGGCCTAGAACTGAAAGTAAACCAAGACAAAAAGAGAACAAAAGTGACTTACCACTGACTGTTCAAAATAAATACAGTATTCTTGCCCAGGAAAAGAGGGGACAAAGATGAAGGGGATGGGGCTTCTGAAGGTTCTTCTATCCCCTCCTCACAAAAGTTATTTTCAGATAAGGGAGACTCTCAGTCAGAGTCCATGGTTTCCAAAAGGAAAAAATGGAAGACAAGATCAAGAGATAACCTGAAATTAAAATTATAAATCTAATTAGTTATTCATGGGCTAAATAGGATAACTGATTGGCTGCCATGTGGTTCTGAAATATCTTAGAAATGCCCAGCATGGCAGCCACACAGCTGATCACATGCTGTATGCTGACAGCAGCAGCAGCGAAACAAAACACGTCTTTTTGGCACTACTATCAGTGTACAGACTCAGTCAGAATTGCACTGCAGTACCGATTCAGACAAAAGTGTTGTTTAGCAAACCACATTTCATCATGTTCTGGGGGCCGGATGTTGAATGATGGTTGAATGATATAGCTGTTCATTTTCCTGACAAGGATACTTCCAATTCTGTCTCTGAAGAGACACCTATGTCAGCTGAGATAAAGTCAGAAACCAGTCTGCAACTACCAGTAAGTAACGCTAAAAGTCAGGAAGAAGCAGACATATGTGATGATCATTTTCTACAAATTCCACTTGAGACTCTCACAGCCATGATGGATAGAGATACAGCAGATGCTGCCAATGAAGAAGTGACAGTCCGAGACATCACCAGTACATCCGACAACACCTCAACAGTGACAGCTGAAAGACAGTTACATACTGCAGAAGCAGATGAAAATACTGATATTCCTTCCACAAGTGAACATATTTTAACCTCCTTGGAACAGGTTTGATCCCATAATAGATCAACTGTTACCTCAGAAATTACTGCCAAGGAAATGCTTAGTTCCACACAGCACCTCCCCTTAGATAGCTTTGACCTAGACAGCTTAGAATATGAACAGAAGGAAAAAACTACCCAGACAGCAACAAAGTGGGTAGTCAGGTTTTTTTAAAAGCTGGCTTAATGACAATGGAAAAAACACAGAATTTGAAACACTGCCAGCAAGAGAACTGAATGCAGCTCTAGAGCAGTTCTATTCCATAGTCCAAAACACAAAAGACCAACCATACTTAATTCAAACTTTTGTTTCAATCATATCTGGAATTAACAGACATTTAAATGGGCCACCACATAGCCACACAACCTAAATATACAGCAACACCCTGAATTTACATCATCAAATAATGTCTCTATTGCAGTCTTAAAAACATTGACAAAGACAGCTCAAGGTAAAACTATGACTCATAGGGCCCATCCAGTCTGCCCATTTCTTTTTCTACCTTATAAATGTGCCATCAGCTTTTGCTCTCACAATGGCCTATCCATTCATACTCATCTGTATTGCTCCCTCATGCTTATCCCATGCCTGTTTGGAGCCCTGCACTGTATTCATATCCACAACTTCCTGAGGTAGGCCATTCCATGCATCCACCACCCTTGCTGTGAAAAAGCACTTCCTCACATTCCCTCTTAATCGGCCTCCCTCTAATCTCATGCTGTGTCCTCTTGATGCTGTTATTTTTCTTATATTGAAACATGTTAGACTCTGTCACCTTGTTAATGCCCTTAAGGTGTTTGAATGTTTCAATCATATCACCTCTCTCCCTCCTTTGCTCTAGGGTATACATATTGAGCTCCATTAATTTGCCCTCATATGTTTTCTGATGCAGTCCCTGCACCATTTTGGTTGGCTTTCTCTGGACTGCCTCAGTTTGGTTAATGTTCTTGTGAAGGTGTGGCCTCCAGTACTGCACTCAGTACTCCAGACGGGGCCTAACCAGTGTGTCTAGTAAAGAGGGATTATTACCTCCTTTTTTAACTTGTGATACCCCTACTAATACACCCTAACATCCCCCTAGCCTTACCTATTGCTTTAGTGGTCTGCTTGGATGATTTCAGGTCATCGGTGATATTGATGCCCAAGTCTCTTTCTTTCCTTGTGACTGCCAGCAACTCCCCTCCCAACCTATAGGTGGCTTCAGCGTTTCTCTTCCCTATGTGCATGATCTTGCATTTCTTTGCGTTAAACCCCAGTTGCCACTCTTCAGACCATTTTGCTAGTTTATCCAGATCTCTTCTCACTCTGCCCACCCCATCTGGGTCATCTACTTTGTTGCAGATCTTGGTGTCATCTGCAAACAGACAAACCTTACCATCCAGTCCATCTGCAATTTCACTGATGAAGATATTGAAGAGGACTGGTCCCAGGACTGATCCCTGAGGAACCCCACTTGTGACTTGCATCTCTTCTGACTATATACCGTTTACCACCACTCTCTGTTTTCTGCCCATCAACCAGTTTGGCACCCAGTTGACCAATGTCTGACCCACCCTGAGCCTACCCAGCTTATTAATCAATCTTCTATGTGGAACAGTATTGAACGCTTTGCTAAAGCCAAAGGAGGCAACTTCAACTGCTCCTCCTTGGTCCACCACTCTGGTTACCAGTCAAAGAAATCTATGAGATTAGTCTGACAGTACCTTCCTTTTGTAAACCCATGCTGTCTTGGATTCTGTGCTTCTATGGATTCCAGGTGTTGCACTATTCTTTCCTTAAGGAGTGCCTCCATAATCTTGTCAACTACTGAGGTAAGACTGACTGGTATGTTATTCCCTGCCTCCTCCCTGCTACCATTCTTGTGGAGCAGGATCACATGAGCCCTTTTTCAGTCTTCTAGGACCTCTCTTGTGCTCAGAGACTCACAAAACAGTTCTGATGATGGCTCTGCTAGCTCCACCCTTAGCTCCTTTAGTACGCTAGGATGTATGCCATCAGGTCCCATTGCCTTGTCCACCCTGAGCTTATTGAGCACTTGTAGGACCCTTTCTTTTGTGAAGGGACTAATGCTCACCTCCCTCCCCCATGTCCATGGTGCTGAGCTGTGGGCCCTGCCCTACCTTCTCTTAAGTAAATACTGAGCAGAAGTATCTATTTAGCATAGATCCTTTTACATGGTCCTTCTCCTCACACGCCACCTTATCTCCTTTGATCTTTGCAATACCCCCTCTGGACTTTCTCCTTTCACTAATGTATCTATTGAAAGTCTTGTCACCTTCTTTTACTGTTTGTGCTAGTGTTTCCTTGGTTTGGGCCTTTGCCTGCCTCACTGCCTTCCCTGCTTCCCTTAGGGAAGTTTGGTATGCCTCCCTCTCTTCATCCCGCTGTGTTCCCTTATATTTCCTGAAGGCAAGCCTTTTGGCTCTGACCTTTTCTGCTACTGTTTTTGAGAACCAAAGTGGTTTCCTTCTTTTTTTACACTTCCTTTTCTCTGTAACACAATGGGATGTTGCTTCAAGTATTGCATCCTTAATACTTGCCCATTTTGCCTGTACCCCCTCACCTGTATTTTTTTTTTTGCCTGGGCTACCTTAACTCTGTTGGCCATCTTATCAAAGTCAGCTCCTCTAAAGTCCCATACTTTTGCCTTGGAATGGGATGATTTAGTTGTACTGGCCAAACTGAACCATACCATGTGATGGTCACTGGCCCCAGGTGACCTTCTACCTGGAGATCTGTGATCCTTTCCCTGTTAGTCAGTGCTAGATCTAGGATAGCCCTTTCTCTTGTTGGTTGTTGTACCAGTTGTTTGAGTCCTTCCCCTGCAGGGAATACACCATGCATCTTGTTCTGTCAGATGTTCCTGCTGGTATTGACCAGTCTGTGTCTGGCATGTTGAAGTCTCCCATTATCAGAAACTCCCCTTTAGCTGTTATGTATACAGTATCTTCTAACAATAACGTGTCTATATTCTCCCTCTGGTCTGGGGGCCTGTAGACAACTCCAGTTCTTATGGCTGTCACATTTCCTGTTTCCAGGGTGACCTACAGTTCTTCTCACTCCTTATATGAATTCTGAATTTCTGTAGCTTTGATATTTTCATTGACCTACAGGGCCACTCCACCCCCTTTTTTTGCACCTCGGTCTCTTCTGAACAGTACATAGCCAGGTACTGAATTCTCCCAAGTGTGGTTACTGGTAAACTACGTCTCATTATTTGCTACTATGTCCAGCTTCGCCTCTGTCATTATTGTCTGCAGGTCTGGGATCTTGTTTCCCAGACTGCGAACATTTGTGTACTTGACTTTCCATTGGCCAGATTTCAGTGTTTTAGTTGTTGGGTGAGGTCTGGCATTTTCTCCGTGCATCGTATGGGGAGTGGGACCTTTTTCCTTACCTTTTGATGCAAATGAACTGCAAACATGCTGAACTCCTGTTTGACCACTAGCTGAGGGAGGAGGGGTGTTCTTCCTATTCGACGTATGGCGTACACCCTCTCCCCATTTGCTCATTTAAATATTCTGCAAAGACATCAAACTTCTGCCCCAATGCACTGACTCCCTCCTTGGTCAGATGCAGTCCATCAAATTTAAAGAACTTTCGTTCCCAGGGCTGTTGCCAGTTCCCTTCACACTTCTTTCCTTTTTCCTGGCACAATCCCTTGAGCCACATGTTTAGCTCCCCTATCTCCCCTTCTCTGACCTTCTGTCCATCTGCCCTCCTCTCCCAGTCTGGCAAGATCTCAGACAAGGAGATGCCGGATGAAATGGATGATAGTTTGTCACCCAGCCTGGTCAGGTGTTCCTTGGTCTCCACAATTGACCGGCTAGCGAGATCATTAGTCCCTATGTATATCAGGATGTCAATGTTTTATCCTGCTTCCTGAACAATTTTAGCAATGCACCCACCCTGCAATTAATGTAGCTGATCTAAAAAAACTAAGATGCTTTCCAGCTATGGGCATAGACGCTCCACAGTAACTATTTAGCAAAGTATGGTTTGACATACAGCTATGCTTTAGCAGAATAGGTAGAGAAGGACAGTGAGAAATGCAACCAGATGCATTTAACATACAAAGAGATAAAAAAAAAACTAAAAACCACTCATACCCATTTGAGATGAACAGACACATATATAGAGGGGCAATGTATGTGATACCTAGAGCTGCACAATTCCCAGTTCTATCACTGAAAAAGCACTTATTCAAACTTCCACCAACACCTAAGAGCTTTTACCTAAAGCCTGTAAATATACAGTGGCACACCTACAAACTGCACCATGCTGGTATGACAATGTCCCTGTTGAGAAAAACATATTGGGCTCCATGATGAAACAGCTGAGTACAAGTACACAACTCTCCTGGATTTATACAAATCATTCCATCAGGGGAACAACAGTAAAAGTTCTATCAAATGCTGGACTGGACAGTTGTGAGATTTTGAGTGTAACAGGGTATAAAAATGAAAAATCATTTAAAACCTACTGGGCACCAACAGTAAGCCAAAAGCACACTCAAAGCACAATCTTGGCACATGGGACCTGTCAATCCATGGAATCTTCTTCTAGTAGCCATCCTCCAAAAGAAGCATTCGTATAAGCATCAAACACTTCTGCAACACTGTGCCCAAATGAACCAGCCAAAATGCAAAAGAAAACTCCACCTAAGGCACAGTACAATTGTCTACATGAAGAAACTGGCAACACGACTTACCAGCAGCAAAAATAAAAAGTACTCCACCATGGACAAAGTCTTTTCTAACTGCCAATGCTATTTTGCTGGCACTGTCTCATTTAACTTTAGAAACCAATAAAAGTGCCTTCTTTCCTGCAGCAATAGAAATATTAAAAATGCTGAAACAGAGTTTCCCAAAAAGGTTAATATGTTTACCTATTTTTTGCAGTTATAAAATTAAAATTCATTAGCTTGTTCTCCCTTTATCAACACGAGAATTAGTTGTTGAAACTTCATGAATTATTAATATGTTTGGTAATGACGTCAATGTAATTTGCGGCATAGTTTACAGTTCATTTACATATTCAAATAAATTCAAACATAGTTCTTGAATAATTCATGATGCTCCTCAGAATGTCACTTGTGATTGGTCAGTTTTGTAACTGCTGGCATTACACATTCATTACAGCGGCAATAGTCTTGCTGCCAAACCAGTTTTCTATCTAAAATGTCCTAAATAAAATGAAAAAAAAAAACAGTTCTGCATTCCTGAGAATTATTACCTAGAAATCCTTTCAGAATAATGAGTTTATATCCCTGCATGATACTATCTCAACTACCAAAAGCACCTCACCTCCCAGCATCAGCTTCTGATATTACTGCAGACAACAAGTGGCAGCACCTGGCAATGAGAGCACAAGCTGCAAATAAGAAAAAAAAAGAATCCAAATAGGAAAACCTGAAAACAAAAACTGGCATTACTGCGATTAGAATTAGAATCACAATAATAACCTCACAGCCATTCATTTCCAGGGGATTAAAGAATGGCCGTGGAGGGTTGGCCCTCAACTATGCCTTGGGCCCCCCCTCATGGCCAGTCATTAATCCCCAGGAAATGACCAGTTGTTTGATCATTATTGCTTAATTATGGAGGGGTTTTCCTTTATCTACCTATTAATACTCATGAAATCTTTGTCTATAGCCACTTTAAATGTTAATAGTATTAAAAGCCATAAAAATCCATTTTCACCTTTGCAGTCTTGCAAGCCTCTAAGGCACAAATATTATGAAGGACTGCAGGGTTGAAAAAAACAATATGAAATTACACAAGCCTCCAGACTTTGGACTAAAGGTCCTGCATTTTGGTCATCAGGGACAAGAGAAGCAGCAAATTTAAAGTCCGCTGGTGAAGTGTCCACGAAGTGGCCACTTCGCATTAGCCTAACGCTACGCGAAGTGGCCATTGAAAGTGCCTACTGCATTGTCATTATGACTTTGTGTTGCCATTCTGCCTTAACATGAAGTAAGGCAAAGTGACAACAATATAGGCAGCCCCCCACACATTACATGGCTTACAGTACTGTAAGTCACATGCTTTAGCCAGGCAGGAAGGAAGTGAGTCATAAAAGCAGTTAGTTTCACTTTCTCCTTTGCAGTGCTAGAAGGAGGAAGCATTTAGTGCATACAGGAGAGTCTGGAGTGGTATATTTGTTCCTATCTTGCGAACTGGCTAAAAACAAACAGCTTTTTTGAAAGCTAAATCTTTAGTTTTTTTTTTGTAGTGTGTTTTTTCAGTTCTTTTGTGTGTGTGTGTGTTTGTGTGTGCGTATGTGTGTGTGTGACTGTGTCTGTGCGTGTGTGTCAGACTGTGAGTGAGTGTAAAGCAGTCTTTTCTTTGCATGAGGTGTCAGTTGGAGAGGGAATTAGTGGCTTGTACGTGATGGACCTGGAAGGAGAGTCTGTGGCCAGTGGGCATGGGCAGAGGGGAGTGTGCACACATGGGGTGGTCAGGTGTCGTTGGACCACTCCTGACTGTTTGGTGTTGACTCTCCCCCTCTGGAAGCAGCAGCACCACCAGTGCCACCAGTGGCGGTAGCACATACATCAAGTCTGCCACAACCACCACCAGTAGAGGCTGCAGTGGCTCCAGCAGCACCTCCTCCACCACCTCCACAGCTGCAGATGGAGCCCCAGGTGCATGACGGTGCTGCCGGCACTACATCTGCCCCTCCTGTGCCTGGTTCACCCCCCCCACAGCTCCCCAGTCTGGTGGTTTTTTAACTGTGTTGGGGGAACAGCACCATTGTAGTTTGTCTTTTATGTGTCATGCAGGTGCACCGTGGCCTCCGGGTGACACATTTGGGGACCGGTGGACAGCGCACACATATGACAAACCACCACAAGGTGGAGTGACAGGCTGCCACCAAACAGGCCAGGCCTCCACCTGCTGGCCCTTCTGTGGCAGTGGCAGAGGGTGCTGAGGTGTTGTGCCTTGCCGCCTCAGCAGGAGGAGGGCAACAGCAGCAGCTGCTCCACCACCACCACCACCACAGCCACCAGCATCACCCTCACAACCCTTACCACTACCTGGCTTCCCCCTGCAGTGGACCTCACCACAGTGCCTCTAATGCAGGCTTACATTGCACTGGTGTGGGTGGCCCTTGAGGGAAAGCAATGAGAGGGTGGTTGCTGTGCAGCAGCAGGTGGAGCAGATCCAGCAACAGCAGCTGCAGATAGTTTCAATGATCCACCTGCAGCTGGAACACCATGGAATCCCCCAATAACTTATTTTTTCTGGACCCCCCCAAGTGCTGTAGTGTTTTGTGATTTTTTTTATGTTTAATAATAGACAGTCATACATTCTCCTTTTGCCCTGTTGTTATAATCCAGTGCCTCAGTAATGTTTACTTTCTGTTGTGGAGTGGTTCTGGAAAAGCTGGCGTGAGCAGTGCAAGTATGGTGTGCTAAATTGCATGTGTGCAGTCAGTGTTGTTTCATGTGTGTATGTGTGTGTGTGTGTGTGTGTGTGTGTGTGTGTGTGTGTGTGTGTGACATCAGATATTGTGCAACTTCTTGCAAACATATATTACTGGTTTGTTGTAGTGTTTATGGTATAAAGAATAGTGAGCAGAATAATATATATGTTATTGTCACCATCATCATCAGCAGACTAAGTGAAACAATACATTTTCAGAGGTGTCTGGCCAGAGTGCACCTTAGTCACATACTGCACACATGACTTTTAGGAGAGCATGTGCCTTTTATGCTATGATCTCTGCTAAGTCATGTGTGCACTGTGAGTGACTGAGGTGCACAGTGACCTGATACCTCTGAAAAAATATCGCATCACTTATTCTGCTGGTGCTGATGTTACAAATAAAACATACATCATGTATTCTTTGTTATCTTTATTCTTGAGATACTGCAACAAGTCACACCATATGTATGATTGCACGAAGCTGGACAATGTATACACACACAAGAAAGAACACTGATGGCACACATGCAGTTTAGCACAACATACTTGCACTGCTCAGACATGCTTTTTGTGAAACACTTCAAATCATGAGTCCCGACACAAAGTAAACACTTTGTGAGGCTCCATAAATATTTAATTTGTGAAATAGACATTAAAGAAATTCACCAAGTTACAGCTTTGCATCCGATATATGGGCACCTTACTTCCATGGGAATCTTTCTTGCTCCACATGTCGTTACATACTTTTCTGGTAAAAACACCCTTAATTTCATTAAAGCGGGTCACAGAGGACTTCCTGTTCTGAATAGCCACCCAAGTTCTGCCTGCCATTCTCTGCAACATTATGATGTGATGCCAGGGAGAGCGTGGGGGAGTGCTCCATTATACTGAATGGCTGGTAGCTTTCCGAATGTTTCTTTATGTTATAATGGTCAATTTGTGGTGAAACGTGGGCACATTTCCATTAACAAGAGCTTTGTTTGTGGAAACATGCAGACGTTTCACCACAAACTGACCATTATAACATAATGAAACATTCAGAAAGCTGTTGGCCATTCAGTATAATGGAGCATGTCACTGCACTCTCCCTGGCATCATGTCATAACATTGCTGAGTGCGGGAGGCAGAACTTGGGTGGCTCTTCAGAATGGGAAGTCTTCCGTGACCCACTTTAATGAAATTACAAGCATTTTTGCCAGAAAAGCATTGCACTAAGGACATGTGGAGCAAGAAAGATTCCCCTTGAGGTAAGGCACCCATATATTGGGTGCAATACCATAATAACTATGTAACTTGGTGAATCTCTTTAAAGCAGCAGTGCAACAATCTGTTGAAAATGTTGACCTATGCTTTTTAATGTTATTTTGCATTGCCACTTTACTTACATCCTCACTTGTATGATACTATAATTTCCAGTATTTGAGTCTGCTTTACTATTTTTTTTCATGTCTGAAATAATAAAAGGAGCACTCCTTTAAATACGGTGCAGACCAAGTTTTTTTCAATATTTTCCGCTGCTTTTCTCCATCAGTTGTCATATATCACTTCTGTTGTAAAATTAACAGTTATGCAGCAGGCAGTGTTTTATGACTTCACAGAACAATATTTATTCAAAACCAGCTGCAAATAGTGATAAAAACCTGGTCAGAACAATATTAAAAGGCCTGTTCCTTTTTTTGTTTATACATGATATAAAGTAGTAAAGCAGACACAAATTGTGAAAAGAAGGGTACGGTGTAATACAAGTCAGGAGGTAACTAGTGGCTGGCAATGTAAAACGGTCATGGCTGCCCAGCTACAAGTTTGGAATACAGTGCATGATATCTTACAGAAATAATTTTTGCTACATACACATGTTGTCTATATTATGAATCCTCCTCTGTTGGATTTGTTGCACTCTTTTAAAAAACAATTGAACAGATTAAATAAAATATATATATACTTACGAGTATGGATTTGGAATGCAGATTTCATAGGTTCCTGTGTATGGTACTGCTGCAGTACCATTGATACCTAAATTCAGCCAAGGAAAGTCATTTTTTGTTAACCTGTAAAAAAAACAAAATAAGTTTACTGAATGTGCTTGACCATTGCAGCTCAGAAAAGCAACAGAAAACAAAACATGCAGCTAAAGGAAGTTGAATAGCATAAAAAACATTAGTGCACATACTTACTTTATAGTTTTAATATTAAGAAGCCTTGTACCTCTGGCTGATGAATGAGGTCTACTGTTTGACTCCCTCTGCCTTGTTTGGTCAATGTAATGGGAAAACTTTGTCACACTGACACTGATGGTGGGTGCTGTTGGTGATAGGTGCAGCACATGATGACACTCCCTGTGACATCTTCTTGCATCTGGTGGTCGTGGCAGTGGCTAACATTGGTCCTGGTGGTGGTGATCCAGGGGGCACACAAACTCATTCTCTGTGGTGGCAGTAGGTAACAGCAGTCCTGGTGGTGGTGGTCCAGGGGGGCACACAAAATCATTCTCTGTGGTGACAGTGGGTAATAGCGGTCCTGAAAGTGTTGGTCCAGTGGGCCACAAAAAGTCATTCTTTGTGGTGGCAGTGGCTAACATCGGTTCTGGTGGCAGTGGTCCGGGGGGGCACACAAAGTCATTCTCTGTGGTGACAGTGCCTAACAGCAGTCCTGGAGGTGGTCTGGGTGGGGCACACAAACTCATGAAAAAGAAAACATGCATCATACAGCAAATATCACCACCTTTTAACAACTTCAGTTAAAACCTGCCAACATTAACCACATCATCATCCTCATAAAGAAAGCTGCCCTCATAGTCATCTATGTCTGAAGTCTGACCATTTGGAAATTCTTTCTCCATTGTGTCATCCTCTACGTCAGTGGTAGGCCATTTCATGCTGCCATTGCCAGTGCCACCAGGATGGTCCATTTCTACATCACCAAAACCACCATGACTAGGCTGGGGTACGAGTACCGAGGTTGCAGTCTGTGCTGATATGTGCCTCTGATTCATTGTTATGAATGTTAGCAAACTAACATTTGCAGGAGAGAGGTTTGTCTGATGATCCCTAACTATTGCACCTCCTGAACTGAATACCCTCTCAACACTTACACTGGAGGGTGGGCATGTGAGGTACTTCAGTGCCACTGCAGTCTGCTCTGGCCATTCACTGACCTTTCTGCTCCAGTACATAAGAAGATTACCATTTATTGACAGATGCCTGTTTTCAGACAAAAATGACTCAACCATTCTCTGTGCCATACTAAGTCCAGTGGATCATGCATCATCCTGTTCTCCGGAATCATTTATTTCTCAAATCCCCACTTGGGACAAAGCCTCCCAAAGTGGGTTAACGACAACCACTTTGGATGACAGACCACCTGGATCTTCAGTCCCCTTCCCCTTACAGGATATGCTTGATACTCTTCCAGGTGACCTTCAGCCTGATTATGCTGCTGAGGTTTACTGACCTTGGCACGTGACTTCTGTGCACCATGAACCAAGCGCACTAGTTGCCCACTGACATTTTTTACCTGTTCAGGCCCTCCCTCCAGTACTGAGGCAATTCCATGTTTGTATTGTAGGTCCAGCATTATTGCTATGACAAAGTTGTTACTACGCTGAATGCTCAGAATGTGACAATTCTGGTCGAATACTGTCAGCATGTGTTTCAGCAACATACTGCTAGCACTGTCTCTGGCAACATCAAGGCCATGCTGTACACTCACCAATGTCTGCCACCCGCAGCAGTGGAATTGATTGGCTAATGAAAGCAGAATCGCTGCTCACTGCCTGTGTGACATGTTCAGAAGGTTGCAAAATTGTCATTACAGAGTCCATGAGGTGCCACTGTTCAGTAGTCATAGACATGGAGGACCCGTAACTATCACAGCTAGTGTGCATCATAAGATATTCTGAGATCACTTTGTATTGTTCATACAACCTCTCTGCCACGTATAAAGTGGAGTTCCACCTGGTGACAGATTCCAGCTTCAAGCGGTGGTGAGGGGGGCTGTTTCACATCTGTAACTGCTGAAGTTGATCACTGCCCTTTGCAGATCATGAAAAGTGAGAACAGATATGGCGTGCAAGTGTCAGCATTTCCTTTACACCAGGGTGCTGCAGAAACTCCTGCACCACAAGATTTAAACAATGGGTCATGCATGGAACATGAAAAAAGCCACCTTTCCTGATGCATTTCACCACATTTGACCCATTGTCACTTGCTATGAACCCAGCTCTCAGGGACAGGGGGTTCAGCCACTTGTCAGTTTCAGTCAGTAGCACGTCCTACATGTTTTCACCAGTGTATGAACAGGTCACATTGTGCATAGCAATCATTGCACCCTGTCGAATTCCTGGAAGATTGCTACCATGACACTCCACCTCACTGCACTGATTATTCATACTGCCAACATCACAAACAACTCCCGGCACATGCGCCCAGTGTTCAAGTTATACACAAATATGAACTCCCCTCTGTTTTGCCACTTGTCCACATATCCATACTTAAATGGATGAATGGAGAGGAGGAATGTTGAAGGGCATGTCTTACTGAGTTGAGCAAAGTACAGTACAACTCAAGGACAGCACGGGTCGAAAAGTATGTCCTGGATGGGACTTTCCATTTTGGACAGGCATGTGCAGCAAACTGCCAGAACCCAGAATTCTCCCCAAAGGAGAAGGGCAAAAGATCAATTGCCAGCATTTCAGTTACAGAAGCATTAAGTTCACGTGACACTGTATGATTGGGTGGGTACTTCAGCTTATATGCAACAACACTCTGTAACTTGGGCTGACAAACGTTTTACATGGGGTGTGATAAATGGTTCTGCTCTGCTAATGGCAGGGGTGGAGTGTGGATGTTTGATGAAGACAGTTGCACGGATGATGATGACAAACCCACAAATGCAATTATTTTGCCACATTTACCAACCGGGGTTGATGTACCACTTGCACTAGACATACTGCATTTATCACCCCCACCACCACTAAAACTGCTACTCTCACCAGCACTGGACAACATTTCAAAATCATTATGCTGCTCCACCTCATCATGCCTGTAGTAATTCTCTGCTATTATTTCATCACTACTGCACACATTTAATTTCCTACTGAATTTAACAGTAATGGAAGGGGATAACATGCTTATTATGGTTGATGACAAAGGTGAACGCCCCACTGTAGTACTAGCAGCCATCTTTTACTGGGTCCACAGTGCCATGTGCCTATTCTTAAGATGCCTATGCTGTCCTCCTGTGCCCAGATGGCTCCCCTTTTTACTTCAACTCACACGCACATGGCAAACCTGGCAGATTGCAACTGACTCATCATTTGCATCTTGCACAAAAAAATCCCAAACAAGGAATTATGACACTCTACTTTTAACATGTCCCTGATGCTGCTTATTGGACTCTGTTCTTTTAAGCCATGAAGTGGGGGTGCTACATGATTTTTGGCAGAACAAACTTGAGCTGCAACTGACCACCACGACTACCTATCATTATTACTGGGTCATCATCATCATCATCATCACCATCAACTGAAACTGATAAATCACAAGTTTTTATGGGGGGGGAGGATTAATGCAAACAGACCCAGACACAGCCACCTTGAATTTCTTTTTCTCCGGTTCCCAACTGGGGTCAATTACATCATCATCATATTCATCAACATCACCCACTTCCACATCGCCTGCTTGGATGCTGGCATGTGGACTGCATGTTCCAACCACAGCAACATCATCATCAACACCACCACCTGATGTTTTTTCACCACACTGTGAATCACTGCATGGAAAATGCATGACCTGAATCATGGTTAAAGAAATGTCACATTGTATGCTATCGTTGACATGATTATCAGAATCTTCATGTTCAGTTACTGGGATGTTACTGGGAAGTATGACATCATATACACTGCCACTCACTCGCACTGCTTCATACTCCACTATATTTTTGGACACAGTACACTGGTCAGAAGTGGAACTTGAAGCAGCAATACTCATACCACCACCAGCAACTGCACTAACACCACCGGCTAGGACAACATCATCTCCTCCAACTATGAGTGAAGCTATTGATTGGGCTGTAAAAAACATTGCTGGAGAAATACCTTTCTCACATCACCAATGCACTTCTGATTCTGCATACTACCACACCCACAGACAATCTTACCACTG
The DNA here is from genome assembly GCA_016271365.2 of Neoceratodus forsteri. Lineage (NCBI taxonomy): Eukaryota > Metazoa > Chordata > Ceratodontiformes > Ceratodontidae > Neoceratodus > Neoceratodus forsteri. The sequence continues at coordinate 659,887,177 of CM028130.1, forward strand.
GCAGCACTGCCATGGTGAGAACCTGCTTTGCTTGCACACATCTTTGCAGGCATTTTGGGGGATCAACAACAATATTCTAAACAAATTTAGATTTTGGAACGTTCACTGTGGGGGGGGGGGCACTGGATGTGAAGCCAGAAACATCAACTGTGGCTTCAGCAACGGATACAGATGCAAATTCACAAGTGAAAACAACACCTTAACTAACCAGTGGTGCTTAAATCACAAACAATCCAATCTGGAAAACAATTCCTTTTGCCAGTGGGGGAGGGGGGAACACGGACTGCAGACTTTTACGGCAGTGCAAGCAGCAAAACAAAGAAATGATAACACAATGGTAGTACAAAATCATGCAGCTACAGTGGATAGCAGGTTCACACTGCTGCACCTGCACAATATAAGGTGCATTATTTGATGTCATGCACCGCACACACACTCACACACACACAATTTGTTTACAAGTAATGCGTAGCAAACTGAAAACTTCAGTAATATACCATGTATTGTAAACAACCTGAAATTATGAACTGCTGCACCAGATCCACACAACACACAATCAGCAAAAAAATGTCAACAATTACTGACAATATTAATGTGTGTACATTAACACAGTCAGTTATATAGCAGAAATATAACCAAAAAATAAAGAACTCCCTATTTCTCCAACTTAAATCTACCTACACCACAGATACGCCCCTCCCCTAAAACACACTTTCACTGTCTCTTACTACACAGACACAATGTTGTACATTAACATTCAAAATCCATACACATACTAAAATGCTCGATGATATGAGCACAGGAGGGTTTCCTACAATTGATGAACTAAAGTTTGAGCAAAACAAAAAAAAGACTCAAAAAGGCTTTTTTAACTGCTTTTAGAATGTTTGAATCACAGACAGCTCTCAGAGCACACTGTCTCCAACAGCTTCCTATACACACTACCCCGAACTAAGGATGTGCAGAACAATATAGAGCCCATGTGACCCGAAATCCCATGAATCACAGCAAAATTCACCTTCAAAGCTTAAAAACAAGGCAAATTGAGGTGAAGTACATTGTTTTCAATGCACTTAGCCTTTAAAATTGGTGGAGTAGTGGTCTGGAAAGGCAGAGTAATGTGAAGACATTGTTTTCAATGGACTTCGCGTTACCCACTATAACATGAATTACTCCGCTTTGCGTTGTGGAGCACTCTGAGAATTCGTCTTTGCTCTGCGAATCACTTTGTGGAGCGAATTGAGCCCACATCGCCCACCACTAATGGTGACAGATCCTTGTCTAGGCTCTGTTGCTGGTACAATAATAAATGAGGTACTGATATTGTCTGAGGGGTTATGTTACATATTAAGTACCATTTGCTGAAGCTGTCCCATTGCCTGCTGTATGTGGCAGTTGTGGATGAGTTTCTGGACTGTAGCATGGTAGCAGTTACCAAGTCATGATATCATGAGTTTAACAGTCTCCCCCTTTCAGGTGCCAGGCTGTAAGTTTGAGGTTGTGTGGGCTGGGGTGAATGATGAGGCCTTGCATCAGTATGTCTTCCCAAACCGAGATGTTCCACTTGTCTGTTGCCATTGTCACCAGTGTGGCAAACAATTTCCTCCTTGGTCAGTACGGAGTGACCATTATTATCAATCTTCTGGATTGTCTTACTTTTCTTAGCACTTGTGGAATGAAGGGAAGGAGGGAAATATTTAGGCCCTGTTGTGTGCATGGGAGTGACAGCATGTCTACCCCCTCTGACTCTGTTTCTTTGTACCTTGAGTAGAAGGGTTTCACTTGAGCATTTCTTGATATTGTCATGAGGTCCACTGGTAGCATTCCCTAACATTTGTTGATGTTGTTGAGCAGTTGTGTGTACAATTGCCAGTTACTCAGGTGGACCTGCTGCCTCCTTAACTAGTCCTCTATAATGCTGAGTTTCCCAGCTAGATGTACTACAGTTATTTATGACAGATAGGCTTGGGCTTATGATATAACTTTGATTGCTTTCTGCACGAGAGTGGGGCTTCAGGTTCACCTTCCTTGGCAATACAGGCTACAGTCGCTCTGCTGACTGACTGAATCAGTATTGATTTTCTTTTGATGAGCACCTCAAAGGAGGTAAGTGCATGAAATACTGCCTTCATTTCCAGTATACTGATTGACAATTTGGATTCTGTGTGAGTCTGTCTCCCTTGGGCCACCTTGGGCCTCATGGAGGCGCCCCAGCCTATTAGATTGGCATCCATGTTGATAACCATGTCTTGCTGTCTTTCTATGGAACTCCTTTTGACAGATTTCAAGTCTTGGTCCACCATTTCAGTGACTTCTTCACTTTTTCTGTTAACCGAACTGTGGTGTGTATGTTGTTCTATGTCACTGCCCCGTATGATATGGCCATGTTCTGCAGTGGACACATGTTCCATCTGGCCCATAGTACTAGGTCAATGCCTGATGTAACTCCCCTAGTACCCATGCCACCTGTAGCAATGTTGTTGATTGCTTTGCAGCTAGTTGTTGAGTTAGTTTCTGTATGTTTTCTATTCTGCTTGCTGACGGGTATACTAGAACTGTCATTGTGTCCATGTCTGCCCTCAAGTGTTCTATTCTCTGCGCAGATCCAGCAAGCTAATTTCTTTGTTTATGATTCACCCATGTGATATGAGTATTTGAATAACTGTGTCTGTGTCCCTTTTGGTCTGTGTCCATGACCTGGTGCATATGAGCAAGTTGTCCAGGTAGGGAATAATGTCTATGTCTCGTTTTCTTAGTCATGCTGCAATTACTATGGCTATCTTTGCAAATACCCTGGGTGCCAATGTTAGGCTGAATGGTAGTGCCTAATATTGGTGATGTTGGACAAACAGGTGGAACCATAAGTATTTGAAGTGAGCCAGCCTTATTGGTATGTGGAGGTAGATATCTCAGAGGTCTATGGAGGTCAGAAAATCCCCTTGTCATATGGACTTCAGGGTTGATCTTATTGTCTCCATCCTGAATGTCTGAGATTGTACCAATCGGTTTAGAAATTTGAGATCCAGAACTGGTCTGGGATCTCCAGTCTTCTTTGGAACTAGGAAGAATATGGAGTAGACTCTCTAGCCCTGTTCTGCCTCTGGAACATGTTGTATTGCTTTTGTTTGTCAGAAGTGTGTTCAGTATGCCCTGTACCAGCTCTGGCCATGCCTTCTTTTTTGATTTTGGGAGCATGATGAGTCTGTCTTCTCTGGGTTTGGTTGAGAATTCTATGGCATACCCTTTTGTTGCTATGTCTAGTACCCACTTCCTGTGGTTGTGCTGTGCCATACTGATAGGAACAATGACAGACATCCTCCAATGGGTGAGTGACTGATGTGTAGCACCATCCATTCTGGTGTCTCTGTTGTGCAGTCATTTTTGAGACTGTTTGTTGGGCCTTCCAGTGGTTCTGTTTGACCTACATCTGCCTGTTGCTCCCCTGTTCTTAGTTTTGAAGCTATAGTTGAAGGTGGAGTAGTCTTTGTGCCTGCAGTTATTGTCATTGCTGTGGGACCCCCTACCTCTGAAACTTTTGGTTCTGCTCCTGCTGCCTTGGCCACAATATGTGTGAAAGTCACTCTGAAAGAATGGTAGGTTCAATAGGTGCATCTGTGATTCTCCCTTACAGTCTCCTTACTATGTTCCTTTTATTTCAGGAATTCTTGTACGCTCATGACAAATAGTTGACCTCCTTTGAATGGCAGTTTCATTAGTCAATTTTTTGATTAATTGTCTGTGTCCCACAGTTTTAACCATAAGAAGTGTCTTGCTGTATTTGCTACTGCCGCTGCCCTGGCATTCAGCTTTAGCATGTCCATGGACATGTCCCCCAGATATTTTGCTGTTTGCAGTGTGCAATTCATGAGGTCTGCCTTGAATGACTTTGGAGTTAGGGTCTTTGCTGCCTCCTCCAACCATATGATTTGTGTCCTTGTGGTGTGTATCACTGTGGTGATAGCTCTGGTGGCCAGTCCCACTATCTTGATTTGTTTCAACATCTCTTCAAGATTCTTGTCTGTATGGTCTCTGAGTGTGGTTGACCCATCAGCTGGAATGATTGTCTTTTTATTCTAGGCTGCTGTCTGAGGTTCTACCATTGGTGCATTGCACCATAACTTAAACTTGTCCTATGGTATGGGGTACATCCGGTCTAGAACCCATCTTTCAGGTATGCGAGCAGGGTCCATGGCTTTTCATTCTTTGGTGAATATTTTTTCAATAGTAGGGCATATGAGGAAGAAGTCTGTTTGCCTTTCTCTTGGTTGAATCATAGGGTCTAACTCGCTTTCAGGATGTGGCAGAGGTAGATCAAACCCCATGGTGGCTTTGATAGATTTCAGGAGGTCAGGAGTGGTTTCAAAGCTTCATAATTTTGAGTTGAGTGATGGTGCTTCTGTCTCTATGAGCTCACATGGTTCATCTGCACTGTGCTCTGACCCTCCTCTGTATCAGGTTCATGGCCATCTGGGTCTATGTGACACTCAGTGCCTGATTGTGCTATGTCCCCTTTGTTTGGAGTCAGAGTGTTTGTGGGTCTCTCTGGTAGAGTTGGGTCTTTAGGGAGGGGCTTTGATAGCCCCTCCAATCTATTCATCATCTTGAGCAAGTAGCTCTGCTGGCATTCCATTATGGCTGTGGTGGCCTGCTTTATCATGAGTGATGAGGGGGTCTAGCTGCCACTCTGAATTTCCAGAGGTTCAGGACTCTGTTGGTGTATTTTCAGAGAGGATTTCTGGTCTGGCTCCTTAATTTCACATGCAGGACAATGTGGGCTATTGTGATGTGGTAGGAGTGCCATTCTGTTTGAGGGACACTTTCAGTGTGTTGCATCTGGGAAGATAAATATTGAGAAGTATATACATATATATATCTTGATAGAACAGTGTACAGCATGGCTGTGGCTTGGTTTATTATTATAATACCTCATTTTTTTTCTGCATCCCTGTTGCTCCTCTGGTAATTAGAGTATATGGGGAATTTTAACCTTATGCTTGCATTGCATGTTGTATGCCTTACACGGATGTATATCTTTAAGGTTTGCCCTCTTTACACGCTTGTATAGCTTTTAGGCATGGCTCCTGTTGTTCCAAGAGGGATGCCTAAAGGCTTTCATCCCTTCACTATGATGGCCATCATCCTAAGTGTGCCACCATCTTGAGTGTCCCCTCTCTTACATTGCATCTGTAGCTTATATGGCAGGACCCCTTTCTAAGATGGCCACCATCTGCAGGGTGAAGCCATCTTGGATGTTGATTTTTTGCATGTCTGTTTAGTGTTAGGGCCATGTATCCATAAGAATTCCTTTTTTTTAATTACCTTATCCCACTTCAGAACTTTAGTGCTCAGCATTTTCCTTTTCGTCAAACTCCACCCTCCATGTGTGTCCATGTTTGGATGTTGCATGCCAGTGTGCATCTCGTGCATGCATTCTCAGGCACTGTTAAGGCCTTTCTTGTAGCTACGGCTGAGTGGCTGAGGGTGCTATGCCAATATGGCACTAGTATTCCCTCCCCCTTCATGCCAGAAATGGAGTTTCTTGGTGACCAGCCATTTTGGATATGTGAGAGAACTCTGAGATTGGGTCTCCGATTGATCCCTCCAGACCAGCGATACATCGTACTTTCGGGACAGAGGTACCAAAGTACTGGGAGTGAGTTAGAGCAGCTTCTCTTTTTGTTGTTGTTGTCATTCAGTTTGGCTGTTGGGGGGAACTCAAACTTAACTCTGGAATGAATGTATTAAAATCAGCAGTATTGTGCTGAAGGGAGTTTCCACTGCCTGGGGACTTGAACTATTATATTTCTTTATGTCCCTCTTACTGATGTAGTTTCTATGCCAGAGAGAACTCTCTGCTTGTAAAGGGAGAGGGCTGCCTGGCTTAGTATCCATGGCCCATTTGCTGCTGTGATCCACTAGTCAGGAGAACACCCAGCTTTGTTTCATATTGTTTTCAAATCCACAGTGTAGAGGGTCCGTGTATGTGCTTCGCTGCAGCCCCTGGGTTAGGGGCGGCATTGGCTAAAATACTAACCATTCCCACTCAGAAGGGGAAGTGCCTCAGTGGGAAATATCTAGCTGACAATTTTGGAGCACTTACCTTAGTAGCAGTATTCAGTGTTCTTATCAAAAATGCTCAGACACTTTGCTTGCAACCTATTCAGAAGCACAAGAAGAACTGATGGGATTGAGAGCTAGCCTGTAGGGGCTCAGGTAGGATCTTGAAATTTGATACAAGGTCACATGTGCATCTTGCAGCCTATCTGGTGAACATGACTCTGCTTGTAAGGACTAGGAGTAATATGGATATACAAACAATATAATGTTGTTTAGGGCCCAACTGAAAAATGTTGCAGATAAATGATGCCAACCTTGCCTTGTTAACAAATTATAAGAGTTATGTGGTAGCCAGAAACTCAGTGAGTGCTAAGTATCTCTCCAAAATTATTGTCTCTGAGATAATTGGGCCCGTTGCACTTTTTCATTTGATGGACAATCAAAACATCAGAACATCCTACTTGTCAGGAAGAATGTCTCTGCAGAATGGTCTCATTTTTTTAACGGGTATATAAGGATATGTTTTTATAATTTTTTTGCCCAATTGTTCCCCTCCTCTGTCTACCACATCACTAATTAATGCCACCAAAGTTGCATAATTTCTTCAGTCAGAAATAGGGGCAAGTAACTGCCTTCACAGCCAATACCATTGCTAATCTGAAGTTGGCCAGTAGGGAGAGTGCAAATTCCACATTTTCAAATGCCCTCCCTTTGTAGGAGCTTGGTGTCTCTTCTTTGCAACATTTGCATCCCTCAGACAGAATCAGCATGGTTATTTTATACCCAAACATGAATCCTGGTCTCCAATGTGTGAATAAAAAGCGCTGTGGCTATTCCATACTGCCAAACAAAAGCCAAGGCTTCTGACATCTGGGATGGCATTTACCTGCCTGGGTATCCCATCTTTGTGGAGAAGGGATCAGGGCATGATTAATGTGAATAGTTTCATATAATGTTGCAAGTATGAGCAGATTGAAACATATATTCTCTAACCACTGCCTGATACATCCTACACCTCTTTTAACTTGACCAATTCTAATTAAAGAACGTTCTTGGGATCTAAGGCTATCTACTGTTGGTGTTCACAAATGTAATAAAGTCTGTTTCAAGCAAGGGTGTTTATTTGCTGTTTTGAGGGAAAAAAACAATGATGGCTCACTAATAAAAAGCTTTCATTAGAACCTCATCCTGTCAGAGTTTAGATTGATGTCTAGTCCATTGGAGCGTGATATCTTGGTAAACATTAGACTAATGTACAGTCTGTCTTTTCTGGGTATAGTGGCTAAAATATGATGGTCAAGCACAGGCTTTTTCTAGAGGATAAAGACATTGTTTAGACATTCCAGTTTGGCTTCTGTAAGTGCCATAACAATATGACACCCCTGGCAAAGAAGGCTCACAATAAGGGGAAGTTATTAGCCTTGATTCTCCTCAGACACTTAGACTTTAAGGGATAAAGAGAACATTCATGGGCCATGCTTGCCTGGCAAAATAATTCAGTCTATTTCTACAATTCAGTGGGTGGGAGCAGCCAGCCACACACCCTGACTGAGCTTTTCAAGTCAGCTCCCTCCTTCCACACTCAGAATCACAGTTTCTTTGCTGCAGCCAGAGACTCTGCCAGGGCTGTGCCCCTCCCACCTTTTTCTCATAGTGTTTGTCTTCCACTTTCCCTTTGAGATTTTAGACTTTCTGCTTCATTTGTGCCTCTTCAGCTTTCTAGGTCAGTATTTTTTGCTTTCTACCTTCTGTCTGCAGTCTATGATTCTCTCGGTCACCCATCCCTGCTACACTCCTGTTCTCATGTATCTTGTGTTTCTTTCAGTTTTGTTCTTTTTGGGCCTTCTACTTTTCCCAGCATCGTGCCTTCATCATTTTCTTTTGACTTGTGACATTCAGGCTCCCATTTTGCTGTTTTTCCATACCTTTATCAATCTCTCAGTTCAACTGTCATTTTTAAATGTTTACTCCTGACTTCTAGCCATGGAGCCACTCCCTTTTGGGTTCTACTGATGCATCCTTCAGTAGTTACTGCTTCCTAGTTTACACTTCCCATATGCTCCTCTTCCCCTTGCAGTTTCATTTGTTGTTTCTACTGCCTCAGCCTACCTGACTTGCAGTGCATCGGCAACTAACACTAACTTATGGAACTGATTGGCATGCTTTCATCATTCAGTCCAAGCTCAGTCATTTAGTCTAATTCAGTGTCCTAATTGTCATTTGATGTCTTGGCCAGCCATTCAGCCTTACCTGTTTCTTTTCTTCTATGTGCTGTTGGCTATCAGGCTTTGCCATTGGCCTCCCACTACTCCTACATTCAGATACATGTCAGCCAAAACTGTAGTATGGCTTCCAGGGCTCTTGCCACCCTTTAAGCCAACATTCTCACTCTGCTTTCTTGAAGTCAGCATCTTGAGGATGGGTTCCATGACTTGAATGAGGTCCTTTCCTTTCTGCCTTTCAGGTGAGAATGTCCTATGCTGTGGGAAAAGCTTTAGCTATGCAAATAACTCTGTGACACCTCTTAATGTAGTATTTAAGACTTCAGCTGCCAGATGGTGGAGCCTTTAAGTCCACAGGGGCTCCTTTAGATGTGCAGACCATGTCAGCAGTACCTTCAAAAGCTATTCCTCTACAGCTGCCTCAGAGTCACCTGGTTTCAACCTCCTTCCTTTCCTCTGCCTCTCAAGGGTGAAGATCATACAACTCCAAGTCCTGGTCACTCAAAGGCTCAACTCCTATGCCTCACCGTTCAAGCCCTTGATTTCCTCTCTAGATCTCTCCTCATGAAGTCAAGGTGAGTGCCTTTCAGTGGTTGTTGCTCTCCTCCTCCTCCTGCCTTTGGGGGGGTGGGCCTCCTTCACAGTGAACCTCCTTTAGCTGCAGGGATCAACTCATGGCATCCCCATTGCTTTCCTGTTAGAGGGATAGAGTAAAAGCCCTTCCTCTAAAAATCATCCCCTGAATTGGGTCTCAAACTTGCAGTAGTTGAGCTGTCACTAATGTATCCCAAGCCAGTAGGGAAGGCGACCAAGGCATTGGATACCCAGAGCTTTCCTCTTCATAGGGGTTCTTTCCTCTCCTCCATGCCAAAGATCATTAAAGTTATGTAGTCTCTGCAAAAGGTGGTCCATAATGTAGTAGATTTATATTAGTGTAACGTTTAGCCAGGTAGGTTTCCACAGTGAGTTGGGATGGATAGTGGCCCTCTTTTCATTGCTGTTTCCTCTCTCCTTATGGAAGTCAAGCCTCTTATGCCATCAGTTCCAACATCGGTCAGTCATTGCTCAATTCAGTCTCTCTCTGTTTCAAGTCATCACTAGTTGCCATCAATCTGTCCTTACTTAGGCTCTGTGGTCACTACTTGCTCATCAGTATTTTTTGGGGATCCTTCCTAAGGTACATTTAGCCTAAAAGAATTATAATCCTGCAGCACCTCTAGAGGTGGGACCCTCCTCAAGAGGGTTCCTTTGCCTTCATGGGACCCCAACAGGGTGGTAGTTTCCATTGGAACAGAGAGTGCAAACGACCAAAGTATTCACCTTTGACAGTCAACAACACATTCATTCAAATGCCTTCAGATTATCAACAAAGTTGCACAAGCATAACTCCTCGCTAAGTTGCATAAGTCCATTGCATTTATTTTAGGAGAAGCTGGTTTTAATGAGAGTTTTTCACCAAGACTCATTGACAGAATAACTAGAAAATTGCAAAACATTTTTACTCAAAAATGTGGAGGCTTGCAGAAACTGCAGGGATTCACAGTATATCCCCAGTGATTAGTTATAAATATTTTCTTGTTTGTTGCAGCATGTATTTATCACATAAATTGTAAGATAAACATTTTGCCACTTTTGTATGCTTTCAATACCAGGAAAGGCTAGTGTTTTTGAAATGAATTGTAGATTAATCATGTAGCATAGCTTCTAAAGTTTAAAGCCATGCACCGGTACCTGGTCAATACTGTGGAAGAAAGTCAGCGCGGTATTAGTCACGCTGTGTATAGTGTGACTGGAATAACAGCAACAGGGGTAGAACATCGATAGGTAATTACCACTACCCCATTGCTGTACAATAAAAATGTGGAAGTATCAGGTTACAGTGTGCTGGGTGCTGGTCCCATGGTGGGGTGGCTAAGGCACCAGCACATGGCGGAAATGGAGACCTGTGACTGTGGTTCTGTTACTTCCAGGTCTCTCTGTGCTGCAACTTTTTGTGGCTTTTATTTTTTTTTTTCAAGAAACTTCCTCTCCCCCCCCAAGTACCTAACATGCACCTCGTGTAGTACTAACTAGATGTTATTTAGTAATTCATAGTCAGTCAATATTGAATACATCCTGAAACAACATATTTTGCCTATTTCTAGATGTAAAATAATAAAGCATGTTTAACATCTACTTACTTTGGTGCAAGAAAAAAAAAGCAGATAATGAGGGTGCCTAATCAAGTTCTAGTAAAATAAAACATATTTTGTTAAAATAATCATGGTTCTTAATCAGCACTGTAAGTACAACATTTGTAAAATCTGATTATAAAAGTAATAAATCATACATACTAACATACGACTGTGCCAGCAGAATTAGACCAGAAGGTCTAGCACATCTGCTCATGCTCAGGTCACAACTGAGATGATGCTGCTGCTGCCCCCCACCCAGTGCCTCCCACCCTCCTAAGGCCTCCTCCCAGAGATCCCCTATTGTCCCCACTCCCCACACCTGTACATTGTCCATGTACCTCTTAAAGCTCCTCACTGAATTCATTGAGATCACCTCCTCTGGCAGCGCATTCCATTGTGCCACCACCCTTTCTGTAATGTAGTGCCTCTTTAGTTCCCTCCTAAATTCCCATCTCCCTGCCAACTTCATGTTGTGCTCCCTTGTGGTTACTTCCCCCTTCAATCTAAACAACCCCTCAGTTTTAACTCTATTAATACCCTTCAGGTACTTGAAGGTCTCAATCATATCCCGCCGGTCCCTTCTGTCCTCCAGGGAGTACAGATTTAGCCCCCTCAGTCTTTCCTCATAAGTCTCATCCTCCACACCGTGAATCAACTTAGTCACCCTCCTCTGGGCCCTCTCCAGTAACATGACATCCCTCTATAAGTATGGGCACCAGAACTTCACATAGTACTCCAGGTAAGGCCTCACCAAGGATTTGTACAATGGTAGGATAACCTCCTCCCTCCTTGAAGTAACCCCCCCTCACAATGCAACCCAGTACTCTGTTCATTTTTGCCACTGCCTCCTACATTGTTCAGAGTGGTCCACTTTACCTGTAATCATCAACCCCAGATCTCTCTCTCTCTTCATCCAAGGTGGATAACTGCTCCCCCCAGGTGATAGCTATAACCTGGATTCCTAGCTCCCAAGTGCAGTACTCTACACTTCCTGGCATTGAACCTCAGCTGCCATGTTTTTGACCACTGCTCCAACTGATTCAGATCTTCCTGGAGTGCCCTTCTTCCCTCTTTACTATCCATTACTGTTCCCAGTTTGGCGTCATCAACAAACAGGCTCATTTTACTTGTGACCAGCTTTTCACTACATCCTGCAATAGTTTATAATTAATGCATTGTTTTACTTGAGTTTCAATGATTTTGTCCATTTGAAGGTAACTGTTGAAATATACTTTACCTGTGTAATCAGTGTGTTTTCAGAAATGATTGGTACTGTATCTGTAGGCTTTGTATGGGAGCACGTAGTTGTGGCAGATTATCAAGCAAGGGATCACTAAGTGATGGCAGCCTGATTCTGTCTCTTCTCTCTTTCATACCAATATCAGCAGTCATCCCATATCCTCACTGCTGCTTTTCTCAACTAAAAGTGGTGTGAATACACAGTAAGTGCTCAATACCAGCTACTATCTGGGATATTAATTTCTGCTGTCAACCAGTATTCCCCGAATGAAATATTGGACTCTGTACTGTGCCGTCAGTTTGGATCAGCCAATCCCTGGCCTGCATACACCATGGTGGTGGCATCAGCAGCAAGTATGGACAAAATTGAGGGGATGTTCTCTCAATTATTGGCTGAACTCTAGGACATTAAGCATAGCCCATCTATCCAAAAGGAGCAGCTTGACCTCTCCAGCAGAACACCAGTAACAGAACAATGGCTCACCCAAATGGAAGACTCCTGCCATAAACTCTGCAATATCCTAAGGAATCAGGAAAAAATGATACAGACCTTACAAGCCAAACTAGATGACCTCAAAAATTGAGGTTGATGAAGCAGCTTAAGATTTATTGGATTCCTTGAACAAGTTGAATTGGGGGGTCACCATTGCCTTCTTGAACCAAGCTCTCTCTCTCTCATTCTAAAACATCCAGGGGAAACCATGTTCAAGATTGAACAAGCTCATCAATCACTGGCCCCGCCACCCAAACGCATTGAAAACCCAATGCCTATTATTACAAAATTTCTATGGTTTCAGGTTAAAGACAGCATCCTGCGGTGAGCCTGTGAACTGGGCACCCTTGAATGGCAGGCCACAGGCAGATGGTCTTTAAACATTATTTGAAGGAATTAACTGCCTGCTGCTATGCTTTCACAGAAGTCCACCAGACCTTACATAGTGCCATGGTCTCCTTCTCCCTCCACTATCCTGCCATACTCCGACTTCTGCACAATGGGGTACCGGTGGTGTTTCATATCCCTGAAGCCATTAAGGACTTTATTCATACACAATGGCCTTAGGAATTATAGTATTCAAATACCTGCACTCACCCATGTGAAGAGGATGATCATGCACCTGCCTTCTTGGACACCACCCTGGCTTCATCTTCAGACCAACCTCCCTGCAGGACCACGCAAACAATGCTGGAGGACCTCCGGATGATGCCTCCCAGATACAACACAATGCAATCAGAATTGTGATGGCACCAGGATCCTTTTTTGCAAAGCCCCAGATAAATCCAGATGTCATAGCCGCAGTGAGCACTCTGATGACACTGATGGGGAGACCTCCCCCTAGTTGCAGAATAACTGATATGCCCCTTTGCTACAAGAAACCTTGATGGACATATCCTATGCTCAGGCTACTGCTCCAACCACCTCACAGGCCCAGGATTCTCCAGGACCCTCCAGAATACCATCTGCCTGTGTGTAACAGGCCTACAGCTCTACCTCAGAGCCAACTACTTCCCAACCCACTCTGGTGGCCCCTGACCTTGCGGTAAATTCAGGAAAACACCAGGAACACTCCCCATCAGCATCCACCTTAATAAAAAGTTAATAAAACACTTAAAAAGAAACCTAGAATTTAAAACAGCCCATACCAAAGATTGTCATAAATCTTTATTTTCATATCTTAATAGAAAAAAGGGAAATTATATGCAAATTGGCCCCCTTATTGTAAATAATTCTACAATTACATCGGAGAAAGTAACTGCCAATACCTTTAATGACTATTTCTGTTTTATCTTTTCCAATAAAGAAACATTTCAACTCATTAACACACTAGCACATACTAAACCAAATATAATCTCAATAGCAGACACCATTCATGTTTTAAAAACTCTAGAAGTAAATTCTAGTCCAGGCCCCAATAATGTTAACTCCAACTTCTTAAAAGAAACCTTTGAAACTTTAGCCATGCCTTTGACAATTATTTTTAATAAATCTCTATCCCAAGGTATGGTCCCACAAGACCGGCAAAAGGCCATATTTATACCCATTTTTAAAAAGGGCTCCCAATCTAATACTGAGAACTATTGCCCAAGCAGTTTGACCCGGTCATCTGCAAATTAATGGAAAAGATAGTAAAATCCCTGTTAGAAAAAGAAATGGAAATCCTTAACATCTTAGATCTGTCCCAACATGGCTTCAAGCAAGGTTGTTTGTGCACCACTAACCTTATAGCATTTTACAATCATATAAGTCACGGTCTCAACCCTCAAATCCCTATAGATGTAATCTTGCTTGAGTACAGTTGCACCTTTCACAGGGTATCACATGGTAAACTTATCACCAAACTTAACTGACTTGTTTTTTCTCCACACATAGTGCACTGGATTAACAGCTGGTTATCGAATAGATCACGAGTAAAAATCTAAGGAATTCAATCAAACAATGGACTTGTGTATAGTGGGGTCCCACAGGGATCCGTCCTCGGCCCCACTCTGTTCAACCTATTTATTAGCGACATGCAGACAGGCCCCTGTAACATTTTATCAAAATTCGCTGATGATACTAAATTAGGGGGGAGAGCTAACTGTATTGAAAACAGGATTACTTTAGCAGAAGACCTACAGGTTATTGAGCAATGGGTCCACACCAACAGTATGTCATTCAATATAGATAAATATACTGTGTTATATTTTGGTAGACATAACCCCAAATTGACCCACACCTTAAACAACATCCCCTTGAATTCCTCAGATAGTGAGAGAGATCTGGGCGTAATTGTTAATAAAAAGCTGTCCTTCACAGAACACTGCACAAAAATTGCCACACTTTCCAATGGAGTACTTAAATGCGTAAACCGCACCATTATCTCTAAAAAGGAGGAATGCATAATAGTCCAGTACAGGTCACATGTTAGAGCATACTCTGACTATGGTTCTCCCTTTTGAATGCCCTACCTTATTAAGGACATCGAGAGGATTGAGTGTATACAGATACGAGCAACCAGGATGGTCCTGTATCTATCAATAAAAAACTATACTGAGAGACTCCATGCTTCTGGCTGCCATTCTCTGCAGCAAAGGAGATGCAGAGGGGATCTTCTGTTCCTTATTAGACTATTAGATTCACTCACTCTGCTGCATCAATGTGGACTAACCTATTTGAAGCAAAACATAGTGTCCAGATTGCACAATAAGCAACTTGAAGTTAGTAAGGCAATAACAAATAAAAGATTAAACTTCTTCACAATTAGAGCACCTCAAGTTGGAACCAGCTACCACTAAAACTGATAGATCTAAAAACCTTCAATGCCTTTAAAAAAAGCTTGGATAGCTGGCTAACTGTTAATTGTATTTGGGAATAATGTCCCACATCATAGTGGGGGACAATCTCGATGGACTTCGGCCTTCTTTTGTCCTATTCTACCAAGTAACCACCTTGCACCGCATCACAACTTGAGAGCCCATTTCAGGCTATATTGTGGTAAGATTGTTTTTTGGTTGGCAGCCTCAGTTCCCAATCTTTTTGCTGTCCCAAGTGAATGGTTTGATACAGAGGAATACATTATTTAACTGGGACTTGGATGTGTTAATCTGTTATGTTACTGTTATCCAGGAACTAGCCTTTTTTTTTTTCCTTAAAACTCAATGGCACTGAACTTTTTCATTGTGGATATGATCAATTGCAGATGGCTAGTGGTAGTTGGGGGGAGATAATGCCTTAACTCTGCTGCACTTAGCTCTACCTTGGAATCTTATTAAGCCATTGGAGATTTTACTCTACAAGCCACGGTATATGTTGGAATTTGCTCTAAGTTACTCATGACTTCTTTGGCAGTTGTCCCCCCCACCCCCTTTCTATACATCCCCTGGCATACTTCTTTTTTCTGGCAGCCCCATGGCTCATAGTATGTGAGCTGCGCTTCCTGCACAAAGGTTCGATCATTGACCTAGGAGAAGAATTGCCCAGATTACTTTTTTTAGGCTCCCTGAGCCTGCAGTCACCTCCAGTGGTCCTGTATTAATAATTTTAAAATCCTCAGATGTATGTCTTTTTACATGGCTTATGTTGGGTGCCTGAGCTGTCTCCTAGTTGCTGATCTAAGGAGGTGGGCTATAGTGGGGATATGGCTGTTCCCAGATATCTACTCCCTTACTTATGGTCAAGTTGCCTGACATTTTTAAATTCCACCCTTGATTTCCCTGCCCTTGGGTGCTTTTTCCTTGTTTGCCCTGTCTGCTCCCACTGTCCATACCCCATCTCCATTTTATCTTCACTACTCCCAAGACCCCTCTACATGCATCTTATTTTATGGCTAGGTGACAGTTACCCTTTTAATGTATTTCCTCTGCACCCTACAACACTTTGTCACACTGCCTTTGCTAGGTATGTCTCCCCTTCCTCTGCATGTGCACCACTGAAAGCTATACACAGGATCTCCTTCCCTGTCCTGTGGCCTATGTTACCACCTTCAGTGTGCTTGCATGCAGCTGTTTAGTCCCTGGCACCCCCCCATCCATCCAGCCATGCAATGCTATCCCAATGTATGGCTATTCCTCCCTTCTCCCTCTGTTAATCTAGATAACTTTTTCCATCCAATGTCTCTCCTACCCCTACCCCTGTTTTTTATATTATTACTCCGGTCAGCTAGTACTTTGATACCAACTGACCCCCTGACTCCATTGGACTATCTGTTATCTGTCCCCTGATCTCACTCCTTGGTAGTGATGACACCCCAGCTCTTCCCTAGCTACCACCTCTGGTTAGGATCTTCTGCAGCTTTTGTGTTGATGTTTTGAGGGAGGTTTGGACTGCATGGCCTCCTTTCCTTTCTGCACAGCAACCTTACCCCATCAGCTGTTTATCATTTTAGACACTTGCAGCCAACATTAGCAGTTAGTCAGCTTCTCTGATTTGGTCTGTTTCCCTCCATGGTGAACCTTGGGTGTGATATATGCCCAGTTCTTATCCTGATTCCCACTAATTAAGCTTCCCAAACATTGCTGTTGATATGCTTCTATTCAGGTTGTTGTTATTGGTTAATCCGTTGCTGTTAGTGTTCTGCTTTGTTTCCTATATTTCAGACGATTATATGCCTTTAATCCTACACTGTACTTTTAGTAATGTTCATGTGATACAACTCAGCCTTGGATTTCATTGAAGTCTAGATATCCTCAATTTCCTGCTTCATTTTGATTTGCTAAAATTTCAGAACTTTCTTGCACACTTTCAGTTATACCTCCCAATGCCTTCTTTTAACTAGTGGTCAGTGAAGTGAGAAAACTTTGCTATGCGGAGTAATCCATGAATTACGCCCATTTTGTAGTGCAAAATGCGAAATTTCGCTTGGCGAAACAGTGAAATTTCACCCGTGGAATGGCAAAATTTTACCTTCCATGGTGAAATTTTGCCCGCAGAAGGTGAAATTTTGCCTTGGCAAAATTCTGACTAACATAAGGAAATTTAGCAGATTACTCCACGCAGGGAATTCGGCCACTTCGCCGGCGGAATTTAAATTTGTTGCATCTCTACTTTTAACAATACTGGGATAATGGTTGACCTCCATTGTTACAGTTGGAATGTTTTGGAACTAAATTCCCCAATTAAATGGAAGCATGTTCTGACTCACCTTCGTAAACTAAAATCGCAGGTGGTCCTTTTACAAGAAACTAAACTAACTGACCAGGAAGTCCAGAAGCTTCAAAGAGGCTGGGTAGGTTTTAAGTCCACAGCAATGCCCATTCAAAAAAAAGAGGTGGCTCCATTCTTATCCATAAAGATCTGCATTGGTCTCTGCTTAAGGCCCATACCGATAATGATGGATGATGGGTTCTGGTTCAGTTTGATACCCCCAGGGTCCCTTGGTAAATCTGAATTTGTACGCTCCCTAATCAGGATTCTTCATTGCTCTTTCATAACTTAGCCTCAGACAGTTCCAGCTTTGCTGACACCCTAGTTCCAATGCTAATTGGTGGTGACTTCAATCTTACCTTGAATTCCACCATAGACCGCAACCATGGTAAGCCTGAACCTCATGCGTAAGCAGTTCAAGCTGTCTTACAATGGTTTCAGGACCAGGTTCTAATGGACGTTTGGAGACAACATAACCCAAGAACTAGGGATGATACGTATCACTTCATGGCCCATGCCACCTTTAGCCACTTAGACCTGTGGCTCACCTCCTCCAGTCTTACCCCCTTTGGTTACAGTGGTGGCTATCAACCCGCTAATCATCTCAGATCACTCTCCCATTCAAATGGATTTGCTCCTTGGCAGCAATCCACAGCATTCCCTCTGCATTTTTTGTTTTTATATTATTAGTCTATGGAGATTGTTTGCTTCATTATGTTAGAAGGACACCTTTTTGTATTTACTTAAGCTATGTATGCACATATAATAGTGGTAATGATAAACTTTCAGAAATATTGTTGTAATGAGAAAGATGTATTAGTGACGTCAGGATGCTAGTGATCTATATAAGGGAACAGTGTGTATTCCGTGGCCACACCCCCTGAGGAAGGCAAGTTGCCGAAGCGCTTTGGCAGTGTGCTGTTTGTCTGCACTTGGAAAAATAAATACATCTTTCAATTTTTAAGTTTATGCTGTGTATCTGGTCTTTTGGAGTGCTGGTCTAATTTTGAACTCACTAAACGGCTAGAAGGCAATTGCCCCAGTTCACCATAGTGGCTCTACATTGAATGTAACTTGTTAAATGCAATGGCTCCTTCAGTATATATTTTTCCTGGGACCAAACCTCCCTTGCCTCTCCCCCTTCTATTGTGGCTTCTTTCCAGTCCTGGAAACATGTGAGTAAGTGGATGGAGCCCAATTTGGCTCACCTAGATCTCACCTCCTTATGGGAGAATCATGAAGTCCATGTTGGTGGGACAACCCTTAACTGAGCTGACTGGAAGCATCAAGGGGATCCACTTCATTATAGCAAGTGCAAAAGGGCAATGACTGAAAATGGCACTGGCAAAACAGTATGACCAGATACAGCCAGCATTCTTTTTATGGGGGGCTTCACCCCGTGCCCCCCCACACACACCCTTACTATAGATACCAACTCCTGAGGGGACACAACTCGAGGAGAGGGGAAAGCCTTCAGTCATCGAAATGGCAAGCACTGTTTTGCCATTACTGTTTTTGCCATGCCCTTTTGTACTCACTGTCTCCAAGGGATACAGCATCAGGGCATCCATACTCTTTCAGACTTCCTCATCCCACACTTGGTCACATTAGACTCCTTTCAAGTGCTTCAGCTGTATTATAATATTTTCAGGACTGACTTCTGGAAGTACCTGCAACTGGGTAGTGCCCAAACGCTCTCCCTTCACAAACTTTGTATCTTTCCCACCTCATTTGTTTTTGAATTGTGGGAAGAACATGGCAGCTGGTCTGAAGTTAGAGAAACAGGACGGGGCTCTTAATCAAATTAGCAATGGTAAAAAAGGTAACCAAGCATTTTCTTTTTTAAAATGTTATGCATTATAGGGATTTGTGATGAGCCTAAATCACAGAATGACCATGGTAGTATTGCATTCATGGGTTCTCCCCTATCAGTGCAACAATCATTTTGTTGGCATCGATATTGGTGTAGGCAATACGCCACCTGGCTCTGCAGCACCAGGCATTGTGGCTCTCTGGAGCCAGAGTGCCAAAGTGCCATCCAGGAAAACACCTCCCCAATGTGAGGAGCACTGCCCACTGCACTCCCTGCGACTATATAAAACAAACTCTGTGCAGGCATGCAGTGAAAGGGAGGAATACTATTAGGGTTCTAAAGATGATGTGAGTGCGGGGAAATCAGAATTCAAGATTACCCCGTCATGCTTGCCCTTGTTGTGGCACCTTAATTGAGGTGCCAAAATTCAGTCACTACATTAACTAGCTACTGCATTCATGAATGTTCAGGTGACTGACTCCCATCAATCAGTATCTGAGGATTTCAGTGCCCATTTTATAAACCAAACCAGGAAAGTGAATTAGATGAAAGCAATGGACTCTTCCCCACCTCACACTGTGTTATTTTGGACAAATCCAAGTCATTATACCAAATTGTTAGCATGTTTGAGTATCTTCTTTGAGAATGTAAATATTTTTATACAATTTTAGTCAAACATTTAAAATATTGCAAGGAATTGTGGATTTTTTTGTGGAGAATGGCGAACATTGAGGATATTGCAGTAAAATTGCTGTTGTAATTTTCCAGTGCCCTGCTCATTGCTTTTCACTATGTGGTTGCCAATGGTTCTGTGTGCTTGCAGTGTACTTGCTGTCCTCATGAGAGTTCATTAAGAAATACCATGCTGGATTTCACTATTATACAGATGACACACAGCAATATCTTTCTTTTGTCCCATACCATTACATATTGTTGCTGAACCAGAAATGGTGTCTACAGAAAGTTAAAGGATGGATTCTTTCTAAATACTTGGTGGTTGGCCACTAAATCTCCTACAAGTGATTCCAAGATGGTGGTCACGCTGGACCAGCCTCTGTGACCTCATGGTTTTGTCTTGAACTTGCCCTGATTTTATTGTGTTTTTTCTTTTTTTGTCGTGTTTTATCCTTGTGTTTTATTGCTACCTGTTGTCTACTACCTCGTACTGCCTGGTGTTTTCTCATGGTAATTTGCCACTTGCTGCCTGTTGTTGTCGTGGAGTGAGTTGTTTCTCCAGGAGCTGTGCACCGACCTGGCATGGTGTTGAGCCAAAGAGTTCGGTGGCTCGCTTCCTGGGTTTGCACCTGGTATCTGGATACCTGGCTTTTGTTGGATCTTTTGGATTTGCTGGTTCCGTTGCCTGGTGCTTGGTTCTTGCATGCTGAACTTCTATAGAGAAGCATTTTACTGGAGAACCTGGCAGTTTGTTTGGAGAAGTGCTCGGAGTTTTGCTGCAAGGGTGCCTCAAGAATGCTGGCCAAAAGAACAGCTGAAAGAACATCCGGTGTTGTTTTGAAGCACTATGAGTGGTGGGACCCGATTTACTGACCAGTGTCTCTCTCTCCATTTGGGATTTTACTTTTGCTCAAACTGTTTTGTTCACCAACTCTGAGTATTCAGTATTGTCTGGGGAAGCAGGGTTATAGCAGTGTGTTGGTTGATGGAGGCTCCTACCCCCCCCCATGCCTGGATGATCTTGGGTCATGCTGCCTGGGACCAAGCAGGAGCAGCTTCATCTTCTCCCTAGGGAGCTAGGGGTTATTAAGGAGCTCCTATGTTACTCTGGGGTCAGCCTTGTTAGTCTGTCCCTAGCCACTGGTTCTATCCCCTCAGTATGGAAGACAGCTCAAGTGTTTCCACTACTTAAGGCAGGTGATCCCATGGACCTCAACAACTATAGGCCCATTTCCATCTTACCAGTACTGTCCAAAATGCTTGAAAAGTTAGTGAACTTTCAGTTAAGTGCCTACATTGATACCAATAATCTCCTTAATCCAGCTCAATCTGGGTTTAGATCTATGCACAGCACCATGTCTGCCTTAGCAAAAGTTACAAATGACTGGCAGACTGCCTTAGACAAAAAGAATAACACCTGTGCTGTGTTCCTGGATCTAAGCAAAGCCTTTGACACTGTGGACCATGAACTACTAATCTCCTCTCTGAACTCCATAGGCCTTGACTCACTCTCTCTTAAATGGTTCAGATGCTATCTCTCCGGAAGAATACAACTGGTAAAAAAATGAAGGTGACCTATCTACCTCTAAACCACTCCTAAGAGGTGTACCACAAGGTTCCATCCTGGGCCCCATCCTCTTTGCCATTTACATCAACAATATTGACTCCAATCTCTCACAATCTAATATTCACCTCTTTGCAGATGATACTGTACTATATGTCAGTAATCCTCACCATCAAAAGCCTGTGAGCTTTTACAGTCTGAGTTCTCCTCCTACAGCACAACTTACTAGAAAAGAAATTACTACTAAATGCCAAGAAAACGAAGCTATGTTCTTTGCCACCAAGAGCTGTTCTTCCACTGTCCCATCATTCACCCCCACAATTATCTACCATCCTTGGTGAAATCTGGAATATGTGGACAAATTCAAATATCTTGGAGTCTGGATTGACAATAAACTTGACTATACTAGCCACATTGAAGAGCTCCTGAAAAAGCTTAGACAAAGACTTCGCCTATTTTATAGGATCAACACTACCTGACCAGAGATTCCAAAAAGGCTAATCCTGGCATCATTCCTATCCCTCATTGCCTACGCTGACATCCTTTATGGTCACTGTTCCTCTCCCATTTAAATAAATTAGACACCTTGTATCATAGAGCTATTAGATTCATTACAGATCTTCCTCCAGCACCCATCATTGCTCTCTCTACAATGCAGTCAGTTGGACATCCATACAACATAGAAGAAACAAAAATGCTGCTGTCTGATCTACAAAGCTCTGACAAACAAACTCCCTTCCTACATCTCAGATTGTTTCAACGGATCACATCCAGGCCTTAACACCTAAGGATCAATAAACTCATCATGCTGAAGATCCTATCACCTGCACCCGGTATGGAAGGGCTGCATTCAGCTACTCCTAACACTTATCTGGAATTCTCCAAAAGACCTTGAAATTGGATACCCTCATTCCTTTAACATCCTTCAAAACTGTACACTAGTCTATTCCCAGAATCATGCAATTGCTTCCATACGGCCTAGTCCTCTCACCCCCTCCTTCCCTACCCTTTTATATACTCTCTATTTCTTTATTGTTCTTCTAGCTTGTTCTCCAACCTACTTGACAAAAATGCCCCCCAAGTCCCATTACCTCAGCTTTATCCCTACAATACTGTTTGTTTCTCTCCTTTAATATGATCTAGGTCCAATGTCATTTTGCCTTGTATATATGTAAATATTTGTACACCTGTCTCATTCTTAAATCTTTGTATTTGTGTTCATTCAGTACCATGCTTTTGTGTAAAATTTGTAGCCTTATATTGTTATGACCACTCAGGTCCATCTTGTAAATGAGCTATGCTCAATGATGTTCGCCTGAATAAATAAAGATTTTTGAGTTTGAGTTTTGAGTTTTGAGTCTGGCCTTGGGATATCTGAAGCTGCGGGTCTTGGGTGGTACAATAGAGTCTGATTAGGCAGTTTGGGGGTGTTTGGGTGGGGAGTCTTCACTCCCTATTGCTGGTCCTGTGTACATTCTTGGCCTTTATCTGGGATCTCCCTGCTTCATCCTCTTTGACTTGCACCAAGACTATATGCCTTTATCTTTTGGATGTATGAACTGGAGTAGTTTGGAGAGTTCTGATTTTGGTTTACTGGTATGCCATTTGACCTTTTGCTGGATCTTTTGTTTCATCCTATGAGGGAAAGTGTGTGCAGTGAGAGGGCCACATTACCCCATGTACTTGGATTCCGTGCAAATCTAATCATCATTGGCAGTGAGAGTGCCTAAATTGAACGAATGGACCATTTATATTTTTGTTTCTGATTATTTTATAGTCCTATTGGTAGTGAGAGGACCATTGGGACTTAAATTATTATTTTTGTTTTATTTATTCTTTTTAATTTTATTATTTTATTTTTTAATTTTTTCTTTGTTTTTGATTAATTTTTTCCCCCTCAGAGCTGTGAGAGGGTCCTGGGGTGGGGAAGTTTCATTTTGATTGTTTTGTTTATTTTATTTTTTGCATGGGGTTTTTAGAGTTGTGTTTTTGAGAAAAGGTGCAACTGTGGGTGGGTTTTAGTTTATTTGTAATTCAGGGTAATTTACTTATGAGGTAATTAGGATTTTTATTGAGGTGTTTGGTCCTTAGTTTGTAACCTGCTTGTGGTATGTGTTGGTTAGCCCCCCGATCATGCATTATTCATCCTCCAATCTCTGTGCCCTCTGCCCTTTTGCGCCCCCTCCCATTTTCCATCTATCAGCGTTGTCGGGCGCTTGGTATTGTACATAGGAGGGATTGGGGTGGGCATGGTGGGGGGGGGCGCGGACATTGGAGGGTGAATGAACGGACCTCTCATATAGGGCTGGTTAGGTTCAGAAGACGTCCTGGAGTGAAATGGAGCCTGGAAAGTGGTGATCCATGTCTAGTCCCCATACCCAAGGGCACCATCCTTTTTGATGGGCAAGAATTCAGGACAGCTCAGGAGCCCTGTCCAACTCGGGCAGTGTTGTGCAATGCCAGATCTGTTAAAAACAAGTCTGCTGTTATTGCTGACTTTGTTGGAACAGCTGATCTGGCTTGCATCACCGAGACCTGGCTGGATGGAAATGCTGGCCCCATTTTGGAGGCAGCAGTTCCAGCTGGGTACTCGGTGATTCACCGCCTGAGATCGGATTGCTGGGGGGGGAGAGTAGCGGTCTGTTTCAAGACTGGGTTGGGGCTCATGGTTGTACCAGTTGAGGAGGCCAAATCCTTTGAGTGTACTGTAGTTGCTGGTGTGGGTTGCAGGATAGCATTCATCTACCATCCACCAGGGGACGAGAAGCAATTCCTGCAGGAAGAGGCAGACTTCATCTCCGATATGTCATTGGAGTCACCCAGATTGATGGTTCTGGGTGACTTCAATGCTTGGGTCAATGACAAACTGTCTTCTTTTGGTCAACACTTCCTCCAGCTGATGATATCGCTGGGCTTTACACCGATCGTTTCTTCAGCTACTCATAACTATTGTCACTCTTTGGATTTGGTTTTCCTCCTGGGGATTTCGGCCTCTAATTTGGTGGTGGAACCTGTCAGTTGGTCTGACCATTACACCTTGGGCTTCAACTTTCATGCTCCCCTTCACAGGTCTGCCCCTGTGGAGATGGTTCATTACCGCCCTTTATGGGATGTGTGTCCTGAAGACCTGATAGAGGTGATGAACCTCTCAGAGTTTGCTGTTGCCAGCATGAGTCCTGAGTCAATGGTTCTGGCTTATAATCATGCCATTTCCTTGGCTCTAGACTTGATAACTCCTGTCCATGTTCATCCCCTTCCTCTCCACCCTCAGGCCCTTTGGTTTGATGGGTCCTTGAGGGAGTTGCAGCATGTGGGACGGTTAGAGCATCATTGGCAGAAGTCTGCTCTAGAGGTCGACTGCCTTAGTTTGGAGGGGCAGTATCAGTTCTACCAATCAGAGATCTCCCACAAGAAGGCAGAGTTCCTGTCCAGGGAGATCGCTGTCACTCAGAATTGACCGGCTCAGCTTTTCAGAACTGTGGACAGGTTGTGCAACCCAGCCTGTCTACAGCTCCGTCAAGCTTTTTCACAAAAGAAGTGTGATGAGATCACTCAATTCTTTGCGAATAAGGTAGCCGACATCAGATCGGTGATTCACCTGACCCACTGTATGGGGGATGCTGTTAGTCTACTACTGGTCACGGTACCCCAGTCTCCTGGAGTACCTTTGACCTGCTGAAGTTCGAGGATGTTATGCGGATTGTCCAGGGGATGTGCCCTATGTGCTGTAGTTTAGATCCGGGGCCAACCTCCCTGATTTTGGGTTGTGTTGAGATCGTGGGCCTGTTTCTGGCTCAAATTATCTGGTGCTCCTTAGAAATGGGTGAGTTCCCAAGCTCCCTGAAGGAGGCGGTGGTGACTCCCCTTCTGAAGAAAGCTTCTTCGGACCCAGTTATTTTTGCTAACTACAGACCTATCTCTAACCTTCCCTTTATTGGGAAGGTTATTGAGAAGGTAGTGGCAAACCAGTCGGAGGACCATTTGACCATCCATAATGTCTACAAACCTCTCCAGTCTGGCTTTCGTAAGAAGCATAGTACTGAGACTGCTCTGGTTCGGGTGCTCAGTGATCTCTTGATGGTGAGAGATCAGAGAAACTGCTCTATTCTGGTTCTCCTTGATCTCTCTTCAGTCTTTGACACAGTAGACCACGGGGTCTTGCTCAAGTGCCTGAGGTCCATCTGTGGACTGTCGGATACAGTACTCAGTTGGTTTACATCTTTCCTGTCTGGGAGAATGCAGAGAGATGTGTCAGTGATTTTTTCCTCTAACCCTTTCTCTCTGCCTTGTGGGGTTCCACAGGGCTCAGTGCTTTCCCCCGTGTTGTTTGCAGTGTATATGCTGCCCTTGGAGACATTGAAAGATGGTATGGTTTGAGGTTTCACTGCTATGCTGATGATACCCATCTGTACCTGTCTTTCACTCCCAACCAGGCTAGTGCTTTCTTGGTATTTAGTAGCTGCCTCGCTGAAATCCATGATTGGATGAATTTGAGCTGGTTGAAGTTGAACACAGGTAAGACCGAGGTTATGGTTGTGGACCCGGGTCACAGGTTAAGGACTGGTCAGCCTTCTGATTTATTTCCTCATCTCAGAATGGGTGCTTAACCTGGAAGTGGTACTTGACGACTGGCTGACCCTTCGTTATCAGGTGTCAGCAGTCATAAAGTCTGCATTTTACCATCTCAGGAACATTGCCAGGGTGAAACACCTTGTTCCGTCTAGCGATATACCTGTGTTGGTCCATGCCTTCATGACCTCTCGCCTTGACTATTGCAACTCCCTGTACCTGGGGTTTCCTGGGGTTTATATCTGCCACTTGCAGCTAGTGCAGAACACTGCTGCTAGTTTGTTGACAGGGGTGTCAAGAAGGACACATATTACCCCTGTATTGTGCAATCTGCACTGGCTGCTGATACAGTGGTGAATCACCTTTAAAGTAGGTCTTTTGACCTACAAAGCCCTGCACAGACTTGGCCCAGAATACTTGAAAGAGCTTCTGATTCCCTACAGCCCTGTATGACAGCTCCGTTCAGCTGACGAGGGGTTGCTGAAGGTTCTGAGGGTTATTTTAAAATCTTCTGGGGCTTGGGCTTTTATGTTTATTGCCCCAACCCTCTGGAATTCTCTGCCCCTTCAGCTTCGGGAATGCACAACAGTAGGGAGTTTTAAGCGGGAACTTAAGACCCATCTGGGGAGACAAGCTTTTATGGGTTGATGTTTATATCATTCTGATTTTTATATATGTATTTATTTCTGTGATTTTATTGTTCAATCTGTACAGCACCTTGGTGCTTGAAAGGTGCTTAATAAATAACGTTTTATTATTATTATTATTAATGCCAGCGAAATGTAGCTACAGCTGGTTGGCTACAATTGCAGTCAAAGATGGCCTCAGACTATTCATTTAGCATGGGATTCAGCTATTGAAGGAGAAAGTAATTTGCATTCTAAAAGTATTTCTTGATGAGTGTTTTTCCGTAAAACCCCAGATGTCTATCATCATCAAGAGCTACTTTTAATATATAAAGAATATTTCCCAGCTGTATACCTTCCTCGAGCCTGGATATGCTTTTGAAGGCATTCATTTCCCTAGGTCTATACTACTGTAATGCACTCTGTAATGGCTTATCTGTTGCTCAGATCAGACACCTGCAAATAGTGCAGAATACAGCAGTAACTCTTCGGACTTCCACAAAGAAGTAAGATCAGCACACTCCAGCATTGTTCAGTCTGTGCTGGCTATAGTTGTGCCAAGTGCTAGGCTTCGTCATGTTTAGTTATGTAAGTCAAAATCTTGTATAAAGTACCATGAAGGATAGTCTACGGTATCTCTTTTCACTTGCCTGCCCTCTTGCAATTTCCCTGCCGACTACTACAGCCTGCAGGATAAAGTGCTTGTGGAGGCACACATATGCAGCAATGTGTCTGTATAATGCAGCCTTTTAACTGTTTAACAACCCTGCAGATAATGATATATATATATAGGGGATACATGATGGGCAGCTGTGGAATATGGATAATATTAGCATGAGTGCAGCGTGCACTGTGATAATGTCAAGAGTGGTGAAGCTACGAGTGGTATTGTTACAGTGCACCCTGCACGAGTGCTAATATTGTCCATATTACACAAGTCACACATTATGTGTGTGATTTATACAATAGGGTATGTGTGGTAATGTTTTTTTAGGTGTAGAGTGTTGTGGTGTGGTGTTATTTAATGTTGCTGTGTCATGCCTCCATTGTTTGGTGTTTCATGAAGTAGTGTGTGGGGGAGATTTGTGTGCTCTGCTTGGGTTCTGTGGTATCGATTTAGTCATTGGTTTACTTTTCTGAATGATGTTTGTCAAACGCTTTGATTGGTTTCTGCTCGTTTTGGTGCATGATTCATTTTGTTCTATTGGTTGTTGTGGTTTGGGGGTGGAGTTGTCATTTGCTGCAGAGTTTCAGCATTTCATGGAGGTTCGTGTGTGATAGGTATCACTTATACTTTTACAGTCTTTACTGCTATATGTTACTCGAGTGTGACATATTTTATTTCTGTAGTGACAGACAGTCATAGCTTGGTAATGTACTGCACAGTTGATGCTGTGGATATTTTGTGTGCTGATATTACTGTATATCTATATGTGTGCCATTTCATTCAGAAGTCTGTTGCGACATGTAACACAGTTTTTATTTGTGAGTTGAACATACCTTTTACAGTGTTTTAATAAAAGAAATTATAGAATAACTTCTATACATGTGTTCTGCTTACTTCAGTAGTATAACTTTATATTGTTTTTTTATTTATTGGTTGGATAGGTTGTGTTCTGCATACTTTTGTACACAAATTTTTTCTTTTATTCAGTTATTTTAACTTTTCTGATACTCAACAGAAATGACAGAAAACTAAACGTTGCTCCATGTAGTTTTTTTTTCATTTGTAGTTGTTTCATTTATTGTAGCTGGTTCGTTCTTCAGTTATGGTGGTTCCGTTTTAGTCTGAGTCGCTATCTGATGAGATCAGAGGTGCTTTGTGCTTCCTTCCATGTTTGTGTTGTGGTCGTGTGGTAAAGAGGGAAAAAGCATGTTAACATCTTTTACTACGTTTAGTGCTAACAGTTATACAGTACCTAAATATGAGTTCAGTACCCTATATGATTACTGAAGGTGATCTTTTCCACATGTATGGTGTGGTAGCTAAAGCATGCTGGCATACTGATTGGGAATGAAAATGGAGTGTTTTCATGTGGCTTTGTTGTACAGCTGTAGTTATGTGAAGAAAAGGTGCTGCTCGTCTGTCACTTTTCATTTATATCAGCACTGGCCTTCTGTTCTGCGGTGGTAGAGAAAATGTTACTTGTTACTGGGTTCTGTTGTATTGTTCAGAAAATGTAGATGGTACAGGTTCCATGGTATTACTGAGTATGTTAGATATATTTTTCTGATTTTCTTCACTTAGCTTTGAATATGTATTGATAGACTGGATTTTTTTAATCCTGAAATTTGAATTATTTCATTTGTAGGAACATTGGAGTCGCTTAACTTTTGTACCAAGCGTTTATGTACAGAATGATTTGTTAGCCATTTTTTGGTGTGGATTCCAGCACTGGCAATCATGGTTTTAACAATTTTGCTGATATAATTAACAGCAAGTGGTTGGTTTTTATACCAGTAAGTTGGATAGTCTGATTTTGTGATGTGAATCATGGCTAAGAAAAACTGTGAATCTTCCTGGTTGCATTTCATAGGTCTTTTGCTTTTATAGATCAAATAATTATTGACTAGGCATTTTTTCTGATTTGGTAAGCTCTTGGTTTTAGTTGCCTCACATCTTTTGGATTAGTTCTCGTTCGAGTTTTGGTTTGTCTTTCCTGTATATACTAAAGGTATAGGGCACTATGTTCATCCTTCCCTATTTTAACATGTCCCTACTGGCGATTACGGGTTTCAGTTGTTCCCCTTAATCCGAAGTGCATTGTAACTACAAGCCACATTGTTCTGAGGAGTGATTGTGGATTTTTAGGGCCGAGAATGTCTTTGTCAAATAGTTGTTCAATATTTGTATCTGTGAGGTTGTCAGCTGCTTGTGGCCGATTGCCTTTGCCTTGTTCTTTTAACAATTTTTGTTTTGAAAGAACAGCTTGTCTTGTTTTAATGAAGTAGTTTGACATTGACAGGTTATGTGGGTACTCCATTTCTTTTAGGTAACATTCTATGCTTTGCAGTTTGTATCTGATGATTAAAGGTTCGTATTCCTTTCTATCTGCTCGATGCATATACATGAAGTATTGGCATAGTAACATATTTAGTTTTTGTCCTGGCATGTAGTGGAATAATTTGGTTATGTTGTGTGTTTGAAGTAAATACTGTTGAAAATGGTTCACATCATGTTCTGTCCTTTTTCTTGTGTTTTCATTCTTTGTGCTTCTGATGAATGAGTTTATAGTGTCTGTGTCTATTTCTTCTTTTTTCTGTGCTCGTGGTTCATTTTTGGCACTTACTTTCATTGTAATTGATTAGTTCTTTAAGTTTGGATCTTTGAGTGGCTCTAGATCAGCTTTGAATGGACTACAGCTGAGTTTGATTTCCTTATACACATTAACTTTGCTCCGCGGTCTTTTTAATGATAGTTTATTTACCCAGTGTTCTTGTTCTTGTTTGTTGTCCATTTTTTTTATCAGCTTTGTTTGTTATTTCACTTGTGGTCATTTTTTTAATTTTGCTTTTTTGTTTCTTTTACAGGTTGTTCGATAACTTCTGCTGTGCTTTCCGATTGTCTGCACTATCTCTGAGAGATCATTTTTTCAATGCAGAATGCAATATTTGCAAAACTACAGGTAGTACAAGTTATTTGTGGGTTCATGTGTTCAGGTGTTTTCTATTTGTTTAATTGTATCTTATTGAGGAAAAAAGTTCCATTCTGTTTCATGTGCACTTAGGTTTTCTGACATAGTGAGTGTGGAATATTTGTGGTGATATTCTATACTGTCTACATCAGCTCAGTGACATTCAATACTAGGCAAAATAACTACATTTATTTAGGCTGTGTTATTTTTCAACCCCTATTGTATAAATATATATATATATATATATATATATATATATATATATGCATAACATTTAAAAACAGTTACATCATGTATTACAATAAGTTGTGACGAAGGATACTGTGACAGTATTAACAGGATACTGTACCTTTAGTTACAGAATCTGACTCTGGGCACCACTGTATCAATTATTTGACAAGATAATGTCAATGTCTCAAGGGCCTACTTGTAATGTTAAATCCCTTTAAGGACAAGGCCCCAAGTACCCTACCTACATAATCTTCTGTCCCTTTTGTCTTCTGGGACAAGGTTGATAGACTTTGTTCAGTGTTGTCCAGCAGCAGCTCTGATTGTTGGCTAATTGACTGTTTTTTGAACTTATTTTGCAGGGCTTTTAACTTGATTTTACAGGAACTTTAACTTGATCTTACAGGGACTTTGACTTGTTTTTACAGAGTACTTTAATACGTTTACATTTATTTCAAGCACATTCAGGGACTGGAGAACACACTGGACAGTGGAGACCAAACAAAGGCACAGTCGTTTTTGGTGCCAAGCTGGAGATAGTTAAACAGCTTTTGTCCCATAGCAGCTCATACCAGCAGCATCAGAGAGACAGGGCTGATAGACTTTGTTTGGTGCTGTCCAGCAGCAGCTCCAATTGTTGGCTAACTGACTGAAATTTGAATTGATTTTGAAGGGAATTTAACTTGATTTTACAGGGATGTTGACTTGATCTTACAATCACTTTGACTTGATTTTACAGGGTACTTTAATACACTTACATTTATTTCAGGTACGTTCTGGGGCTGTAGATCATGCAGGACTGTGGAGACCAAACAAAGGCACATTTGTTTTTGGCCATCCCTCCTACCTGCACAATAGCTATTTAGGCTACTAAACCACCAATTGACTAACATCACATGCGGCGGTTAGGAGGTAGCACTAAATGGGTGTGTGTGAAAAGTGCACCTGGGAGTTGGGGGATTTCAACATTGCATCGGGGTCAAAGGATTGATAACTGGGTTGAGAAATTAAGTTACAAATATCCTTAGGCAGTGAGAAAGAGGGGAGAGAGGGAGAGAGAGAGAGAGAGAGAGAGAGAGAGAGAGAGAAAGAGGGGGAGAGAGAGAGAATATGAATGAGGAAGAAAAAAAGCAACAAAAAAAAAGTAGGTAGCTCCAAAGGAAGTGTGACAAATAGCACTGCTGGGAGTTGTTAGCCTGGAGGTGGGGGCTTGATTATTGTATTGGAGAGTGGTAACTGAGTGGAAAAGCAAACACTGTATCTGGGTAACATTATTATCAGGTTGTGAGAAGGGGAAAGAGAGAGAGAGAGAAGAGCAATTTTAATAAGGAGTAGCAGGTAAGGTCTAGTAATAAGAAGTAGCTAAGATGGGAGTGGTGCAGTGCAGTGGCTTTGGGAAGACAGTCTTCAGGGAGACCTTTTGGAGACTGTGGTGCTGCCCCATCTACAGGCACCTCTCTGAGTTGTGGAAAGAGGCGGCTAGACTCAAGGCTGAGATGGTTTGGATCAGGATGACCTACTCTCCCATTTAGGATCCACCATGTCTGCCTCTGCTGCCTCAAATGGTGCATGTAGGAGAATTAACAGGTCAATGGTGGGCTCAGGGAGGGTTAGGGTTGTGGAGAGTAGGCACATCCCAAATACAATACCATTACTGAACTCCTGTGCTGCACTGGCAGAGTGGAGCTATCCCACAGGGGAACCCAAAGTAGTGGCTGGGACAAGGTGGACACCCCAAGGGGGGTAGCAGAGGACACCAGAGGGGAAGAAAGTGAATCCTGGTGGGGGACATGATATTAAAGGGGGGTACTGGTTGGGACTAGTGGTGGGTGAAATGGCTGAAATTCGCTCCGTGAAGTGATTTGAGGAGTAACGTGGAGTCCGCTAAGTGCTCCACAACGTGAAGTGGAGTACTTTGCTTTATAATGGAGAAGGAGAAGTCCATTGAAAACAATGACTTTGCGTTATTCCGCCTTCCCCAAGCCACTTCTCCACCAATTTTAAGGTGAAGTACATTGAAATCAATGTATTACACCTTACTTCTCTTTACTCCACCTTGTTCTTGAGCTCCAAAGGAGAATTTGGCAGTGCTTTATGGGATTGTAGGTCACATGGACTCTAGATTGTTCTGCACAGCCTCAGTTCTGTGTAGTGTGTGTGTAGTGGAAGATGGAGACAGTTTCTTCTCAGAGCTCTGCAATTCAAATCCTCTAAAAGCTGTTAAAAAAGTCTTTTTGAGCTATTTTGTTTGCTCACAATTTACTACATCGAGTATAGGAAACCCTCCTGTGCTCATATTATCGAGTGTTTATTGTTTGTGTGTGGATTTTGAATGATACTTTAGAACAGTCAGTCTGTGTACTGTGAAGTGTGCTTTGGGGGAGGGGCATATCTGTGGTGTAGGTAGATTAACTGGGAGAAAAAGGCAGTCTTTTCTGTTTTGGTTATATTTTTCTTGTATGTGTTATTGTACACACAGTAATATTTTCAGTAATTCTTGACTTTTTTTCTGATTGTTGTGGTGCAGCAATGTGGAATTTCAGTTTGTTTAAAACATTTGGTTATATTACTAAAGGTTTTCAATTTGCTACGCATTGCTTGTAGTGTGTGTGAGTGTGTGTGCGATGCATGCCATTAAATAAGACACCTGTTATCGTGCCACAGAGTAATTGTAGCAGTGTGAACCTGCTATCCACCGCACCTGCATGAATTTCTTATACTGCTTTGTGGTATCTTTACTGGTAGTGGACTGTCTGTTATTGCTGTGCACTACCTCCTCACCCCCAAACTGGCAAAAGGTATTCTTTTCCAGATTTGGATTTGTGACTTGAGAGCACTGGTTAGGTGTTGTTGTGCCTTTGCATCTACGTCTTGAGTGTGCAGCACAATCTTAATCTGTCTGTGCATTTGTAGTACACCATTAATACTGGGAGACTTTGCATTTCTTCTTACGCTCTCATTTCACTTCTTCAGCACTGGGGAATTTTCTGAACATAAGACAGTAGCATTTTTGGGAAGCTCATTAATTTTGGTGACTGTGTGTGACCACTGCACACATGACAGAGTGCACCATTAATTCTGGGAGACTTTGTATTTCTTGTTATCCTCACATTTCACTTCGTCAGCACTAGGTAATTTTTTGGACACAAGACAGTAGCATTTTGGGGAATGAAATTAATTCTGATGACTGTGTGTGACCACTGCACACGTGACAGAGTGCACCATTAATTCTGAGAGACTTTGCATTTCTTGATATGCTCTCAGTAGCATTTTGGGGATGCACATTCATTTTGGTGACTGTGTGTGACTACTGAATGCATGACGTCTGTGTGAGCTATTGATTTTGGGGGACTTTGAATTTCTTGTGCTCTCATTACACTTCGTCAGTACTGGGGAGTTTTCTGGACACAAGACATGAGCATTTTGGGGATGCACATTAATTTTGGTGACTGTGTGTGTGAAGGGCTGCCAGATATTGGTGTCACTTCACCTTACTTCAAGTTAAGGTGGAATGATAACACAAAGTAATAATTACTAGGCGAAGTGAGCCTTTTGCATTGGCCACAGAGTGAGAATGTGAAATGCCCACTTTGTGGGCATTTTGCTGGCAGAATTTAAATTTGCTGCATCTCTATTTGTGATACAGGTCATTGCCATAGGGGAACTACAGCTGTAGGCATTCGCGTTCTTATACAGCATGTGAGTTACAGTACTGTAAGCCATGTGATGTGTGGGGGCCCGTGGGGCTGCCAATATTGCTGTCACTCTACCTTACTTCAGGTTAAGGCAGAATGACAATGAGAAGTCACAATCACAATAACTAGGGAAATGTGCATTTCATGCTAGCCACTCTGTGTAGCGAAGTGACAACGCAAAGTATCCACTTCACAGGCACTTCACCAGCAGAATTTAAATTTGCTGAATCTCTAAGATGGGAGACTTTGCAAGTCGTGTTACACTCTCATTTCACTTGGTCAGCACTGGGGAATTTTCTGGACACAAGACAGTAGCATGTTTGGTATGAACATTAATTCTGGTGGCTATGTCTGACCACTGCCCAGATGACTGAGTGTGCAATTAATTCTGGGAGACTTTTCATTTCTTGTTGCACTCTCATTTCACTTCATCAGCACTGGGGAATTTTCTGGAGCCAAGATGACAGTAGCATTTTGAGGATGCACATTAATTCTAGTGACTGTGTGTGTGGGGGGTGGCTGACAATATTGTTGCCACTCCACCTTAATTCGCGTTAAGGCACAATGCCAACATGAAGTAATAATAACAAGTTGAAGTGGGCATTTCATGCTGGCCACTCAACAAAGTGGAGTGACAACATGAAGTGCCCACTTCGTGTTCACTTCGCCAGCAAAATTTAAATTCACTGCATCTCTAGTTGGAACAGGTGGGGATGTTGCGAGGGTAGTAAGGTGCCTTTCTGGTGCTATGGCTTGTAGGGATGGAAGGAGGATCCTAAGGATCGCTGGGGAGGCAGGAAGGGAGGGAGAGCTGAATGTCATTGTTCACTTGGGGACAAATGACCTGGCTGGGGAAAGGCTAGAAACAGTTCAGGAGGAGATTGGGAAACTGGGTAGGGGTCTTAGGCAAGAAGCACAACTGGTTAATTTCTCAGAGTTGCTACCTGTTCATTACAAGGTGAGGACAGTAGGCTGCATCTCATGGACTTCAGCATATAGTTGTGGAAATGGTGCAGAGCAGAGGGGTTCAGATGCATTGGGAGTTGGGGTTCCACCTGGCTACATGGAGCAACCAATATACTCTGTTTTGGCAAGGCTGATTTTGTCTGTAAAAGAAGGCATTTGAAGGTTGGGACTGGAAGGAGGAGATTTTTGGGAAGCCGCTAGCAACCATATGGGATATGCTCATTGACAGGTTAAACAGATTTGTTGTGCAGTATATACAGTATTCCCTCGCTGTGATGAAGCTCGTTATAATGCACAATTGGTTATAGCAAACGTTCATCGTGGCTCCCAATAAAGTACTCACTTCATGTCTGCTTCTGCAATTCCAGCTGATTCTGCTGATCTACCTGGTCAGTGTTGTTGAAGTACAGTTCAGATCCTAGCCACAGAGGAAGGAGAGAGCAACCTGGGATCATAGTCCACTTGTTGTAGCAGGTGTCAGTCAAAGGCTTTCAATATAAAAGGGGGCACTTACATTGCTTGACAGATATAGTATCCGTTGATTGAAGGCACCAATCATGGCGTGGTCTGGCTATGCAGTAGAACAGAAGCTTTCCATCCTGGACAAGCTCAAAGGTGAAGAAAGCTTGGCCAATATCCACCGTGAAACCAGCTTTTCCAAAAGCACAATATGCAGCTGGAAAAAGCAAGAAGGTGC
The DNA here is from genome assembly GCA_016271365.2 of Neoceratodus forsteri. Lineage (NCBI taxonomy): Eukaryota > Metazoa > Chordata > Ceratodontiformes > Ceratodontidae > Neoceratodus > Neoceratodus forsteri. The sequence goes on from CM028130.1 coordinate 659,922,957, forward strand.
TTTGAGGGATTTTGTTCTTGAGTGCTCAGAGGGCGATGCCCTCAAATGGAAAAAGCTATGCAGGGATGATGAGGGGGAAACTGACAAAGCCACTCAGCTGTGGTTTGAACAGCAGAGGGCAAGTGGTGTGCTGGTGTCCAGGGCAATTGTGCAGGAAAAGGCAGAACAGTTTGCAAAGACAATCCATAGAGAAAGATCTAAGTTTCAGGTTTCCACCGGATGGTTGTAGAGATTCCAGTGGTGCCATGGGATCAGGAGAGTTTGCATAGTGGGGGAACAGCATAGCTGCGATAACAGTGCAGCTACAGAATTTCTGCCAAAGTTGAAACAAGTGCTGCAGGATGGAGGTTACCTTCCAAAACAAATCTACAACTGTGATGAAACAGGTTTATTCTGGAGGTGCCTCCCAGATGTCACCCTGGTTAGCAGAAATTAAACCAATGCAGGCAAAGGCTTCAAAGTTAACAAAGATCATGTTACCCTGCTCTTAGCTTGCAATGCTACAGGCACTCTTAAAATAAAACCACTGTTGACTGCAAATTCTGCAACCCTCGCTGTTTCTTCATTGCAACATGGGGTCCCTACCAGTGCAGTATGGAAACAGTAAAAATGCATGGATGACTGGTGACATTTTCAAATCCTGGTTCAGTCAAAGTTTCATCTTGGCCATGTGTCCTACCCTTAGGAGCATGAAGCTCCCCCCCAAGGCACTCCTACTGATGGATCAGTGTCCTGCCCAACCCCATGGGATGTGAGATAAGGTCCTGTGATGGAAAAATTTGTGTGCTGTTCCTTCCAAAGAACACCACATCTAGACTACAGCCACTTGATGGCGGAATAATCACCACCTTTAAAAAACTTTATAGAAAACATCTGCACATTGATTTAGTTGCTGCTAACAGTGGTGCTACTGTTAGAAAGTTCCTGAAAAAACTCACTCTGAGAGATGTAGTGCACCTGGTGGGACAGACATGGGATACTGTCTCGGTGAGTACTAGCACCAACTGCAGTTCAGCAATCCTTGGTGCAGCATTTATGGAGCAGCCAGATGCACCAGAAGAAGAAGATGTAGATGATACATGGGGTATGGTGGCACTAACATCCACCCAATAGCTGCCGCTGCTCAGGATTCAAATGTTGAGGAGATTATCAAGGATTGGTTAACACGTGATGACTGTATTCTGACTAGCCAGTGCCTGACAGATGCCAGAATTGTGGGGGCTGTGATGAAAGGTGTCGAGGATGACACATCCAAAACAGAGTCCAGTGATGAGGAAGAGGAGGTAGCAGAGGCACTGCCATCTAACCGAGAAGCAATAAGGGGGCTGGAGGTGGGTCTGTTGTGGCTACAGACACAGGAGGTTGATCCCATCAAGGTTATTCAGTTCTGGCAGCTGATTTCATTTGCAAAGGATTTTGCTGGGAAAGTTGTGGAGAAATGGTCAAGCAAAATGACAGATTTTTTTAATTGACGACACACATGAAACTTAATAAAGTCTTGATTTTAACTGAAAATAAAGTGAAAGTAAAGCACATATTGAAACATAAACACAAAAAACTCTTTCCCCCCCCACCCACTCTGAAAAGGATACATGAAAAGTACACAGGATGTACACAGTAAACATAAAAAATAGTAAACATTACACTGTGAAAACTGTGAGAACACACAAAAGCACAAAACAACAAACAAAATTCCTGTTCCACCATCTCTAATAAGAACTGATAAGTCTGTTGCTGTTTCAATAAAAATTCATATACCTATACTGTACTGTAGCAGTTATCTACCCCCATATTGACCATATTCAGCAAAACAGTCTGACTGCATAAGCAAGAACAGCGTCCCTCACTTTAACAAACAGCTTGCTCTAATGAGCGTAGTGATATTTCTCCCAAGCCATTCATTATAGCTAGGGGCTACTGTACCGGAGAGATGTAAATACAATAGAACAAATGGAATCCCAGTATGGATGAATTAGAGAGTGAAGAACCTGATCAAAAAGAAATATAGAGCATACAAGACAGCCCTGGTAAACAATGATACTGGGGGATGAGCCCACTACAAAAGAGCTCTAAAGTCAGCCAAAAAGGCTATAAAGTTAGCTAAACGAAATTATGAGACTATACTGGTAGTAAAGGCAAAATACAGCTATAATTCTTTTTACAGCTATATAAACAACAAAATGGGGGGGGGTGTATTGCTAAGGTCAGACTCCTGGTAAATTCAAAGGGCAAACTAGTGATGGAACCAAAACAAATACTAGCTGAAGTACAAATCAGTTATTCTTCATCAGTGTTTGATATTAAAATAAATTATAATGGCAGCCCAATAAATGACAAACCTGTCAGACCATTTATCTTGGATAAAGAAGACATTAGAACAAGGCTATTAAATTTAGACCCTAATAAATATCCAGATCTCGATGTAATCCACCCCAGAATTATAAAAGAACTGGCTAATGAATGGGCTAATCCAGTACCAAGAATTTTCCAAAATTCTTTAGATGAAGGGTTTGTGGTGGACTCATGGAGAACAGCAAATGTTATACGTATACACAAGAAGGGAAGTAAGAGGGATCCACAGAATTATAGACCAGTCAGCCTTATGTCTGTCCTATGTAAAGTTATCAAAGGAGTCATAAAAGACTACATAGGTAAATATATGAGCAATAATACCAATGCTGACATAAAACAGCATTTATTTACCCAGGTAAGGTCCTGTCAAACCAACCTTCTAGATTTCTACAGCAAAGTTAGTAAGGAATTGGAATTAGGCAGACCAGTTGATATAATTTTCTTAAACTTCTCAAAGGCTTTTGATAAAGTTCCCCACCATGAGTTGACTTTATTCAGACTGGACTGAAGTAAGAAGTGGGGCCTCCCAAGGGTCGGTTTTGGGGCCGCATCTGTTTAACCTTTATATCACCTCTATAAGTTGCGATGATGACATTTGGCTGACCAAGTCTGCATATGGCTCCAGAAGCGGCACTACTGTGGAGCCCATAAAAGATTCAATTAGGTTACAGAAAGCATTAAATATGATAGAGTCATGGGCCACCAAACACAGACTACAGCTCAATACTGAAAAGTACACGGTCATGCACATGAATAATAAAAACATAAATATAGATTACTGTACATACTAAATGACAGTATTCTGCGAGAAGTAACTGAAGAAAGAGACCTGGAAATAGCCATTTCTAGACATCTACAATTTAATGGTTATGCTCAGGTCTCTTTCTTCAGTTCCTTCTCTCAGAATACTGTCTTTTAGTATGTAATCCATATTTATGTTTTTATTATACATGTGCATGACTGTGTACTTTTCAGTATTGAGCTGTAGTCTGTGTTTGGTGGCCCGTGACTCAATCATATTTAATGCTTTCTGTAACCTAATTGAACCTTCTTTGGAAACCCTTGATCGCAGACTCCCACTGCTCTTTGCAAGGATACAATATGCTTTGGGTGGATTGCTCTAATGCCAAAAGAGGGGGTGGCATGGCACTGTACTTCAAGTCCCACCTTAATGTATCAATCATACAAGGTCCCACTCTGGCAAACTGCAAGGTGCTTCACTCACTTCTTTTACTAGAGGTTTTTAAAAAAATCCACATCTTCTGCATTTACATACCTCTTAGAAACTCTAGACTGGGTCTGGAAGAATTTATTGAAATTGTGCCCTCTGTGTCTGGGAAGAATGAAGTAATCTGCTTGGGAGATTTTAATCAGGACTGGGCCGGGCCCACTTTGTCTCTCCTATCTTCCATTACTAGCAAGGCAAACCTTACTCAGTTGATCCGAGACCCAACCAGAATTTCCTGTCGTGGTTCCTGTACCGCCCTCATAGATTGGATCCTGACTAATAGGAAGGAGAACCTTCCCTCTGTGGGAGTTCTACCTGACTCCATAAGTGATCACTGCCCAGTCTACTTTGTCTGGGACACCACCCCTCCCCCCACCTCTCTAAAGAATTATCTTTCTCTAACATCTCTAAACTCAACCCGTCTGCATTTATGCATGATCTAAACATTGGTTGATTGGTCCCCCCCTCTACATAACCAATGACATAAACATAGCATCTGAATGCTTCAATGATACCCTACTTTCTCTCCAGAACCTTCATATTCCAGTCACCACATGTCAGGTAAAAGGCAAAGTCACTAAATGGCTTAAGAGCCCCCTACTCCAGCTGCTAAAGTGTAGGGAAAAACTCTGGTCAGTATGGAAATTCTCTTCCCTTCAAGCAGACTTTGAGGCCTATAGGTCCTTACGTAGCACCTGTAAAAGGGAGATTAACTCAGCCAAGAGCTTATGCTACTGGAAACTTCTCAATTCTTCTGCTTCTAACCCTAAATGGTACTGGTCTGAAATCAAGGAAATTTTGGGGAGCAACAAGCCTATGACTCCAAATGAAATGCTAATAAATGATACTCACTGCAACAACCCCCTTACCATAGCTAATGTCTTTAACTCCCTGTTTTCCACTCTTCCCATCCCCTCCCCTACATCTACCATCACTTCCCTAGTGTACCCATCCCCACAAGCTACTGCTCCCTCTGCCTTTGAGCTGTCATTGGTCACTTGCCTAGAAGTACTTAAGCTGATAAAATCCATATCTGCTAATGGTAGCACAGGTCCTGATGGTATCCATCCTAGGATTCTAAGGCAGTTTGCCTCTTGCCTTGCTGTACCTGTAACCAGGCTTTTCAACCTCTCCATCAGCTCTGCCTCAGCGCCCTTAGTCTGGAAAGCTGCCAGAAATGTATCTGGCTTTAATAAAGGGGACATCAAGATTATGTCTAACTTCTGGCCCATTTCACTCTTGCCCACTCTCAGCAAGCTGCTTGAGAATCTTGTTCATTGCCAGGTCTTGACGCACCTTCTAAACTTTAACCTACAGTCCTCGGTACAACATGGTTTTAGGGCTGGGCACAGCACAACTACCACTCTTACTCAGTTTACCAGCAATGTTAAAAGTAACATGGACAAGGGATTACTAACTGGGGCTGTGTTCATTGATCTATCCAAAGCATTTGACATGGTACATCACCCATTACTACTGACCAAGCTGCACTCTCTCGGTGCCTCTGACTCTACCCTTTCCTGATTTGGCAGCTACCTAGAAAATCACTCTCAGGCTTTCTCTTTCTGTAAGTCTCTCTCTTCCCCTGCTCCAATCACCTCTGGTATCCCACAGGGTTCAATCCTTGGTCCCCTACTCTTCTTCTCTTTATTAACTCTATCCCTACTCCTTCTTCGCACTGCAAAATTATCATGTATGCAGATGACCTGGTGCTTTACTCGGCTTCGAACTCTATTGACAAAATCAATCTACATCTCTCCCCCACATTTCAGACCCCCCAATCCTGGTTCTCATCCAACTATCAAGTCCTTAACATATCTAAGACCTAGGCTATGCTCTTTGGGTCCTCTAGAAAAGTGCCCACTGAGTCCCCTAAGCTTCTGGTGTGCTGCAGTGATGGGACTGCTGTCTTCAACATTTTATCCTTCAAGTATCTTGGGGTCATGCTGGACCCAGCACTTGACTTTTCTGTGCATGTTAACAAGGTGTGTTGCTCGGTTAACACCAAACTTAGTGCAGCCCACAGAGTGCATCACTCACTCACTCACTCACTCCGGCTACTAGGATCTCAGTAGAAAGAGGTGTTTTACTCCCTCAACTACTTTATGTCCTCCCAGAGCTGTCTCATGCCAACATGGAGGTCTTTCTCAAATGGGACACATCTTACAACAATACATGTAGATTTGTCCTATTGGCTCCTCACCTAACCCATCACTGTCTATTCTGCTTTAAAATGGCTGTTTCCTGATGCCCTTCATTCATACACCCTTGGGTGCTTTGTTGACTCCTTAAGAAGAAGAAGAATCTACATTTATATAGTGATTTTTCATACATCCCAAGTGCTTTACAAGCAATGCTAGACTGGTAGTGAAGTGACTGAATGTGTGGTGGCGGCCGTATTGCACATCATCACCCACACACAGCCTGAATAATTGCATGAACCAGTTTTATGGGAAGGGGAGTGTTGGCCAGGACACCGGGAATGTTCCCTACTCTTTGCGAAGAGTGTCCTGAGTTCTTTTACTTCCACCTGGACACCCACCAGGACAACACCAGGATGGATAGAAGGGACCTCGGTTTAACATCTCATCCGAAGGACGGCACACCCCAGCAGTACAGCACCCCCCAATACTGCACTCGGATGCCAGTGATTTTTAGGTGAAAGTCCAATCCCAGTGTGGGATGAGAACCCGTGACCTTCTGGTCCAGAGGCAGATGTGCTACCAACTGAGCCACACTGACACCAGATATCCTTATCCCTCCTCACTTGAGGACATGTTCACCTCACTCTCACTCCCTTAGGTCCTCCACCTCTCCCTTGCCATCTGTTCAGCCATGCTCCATGAAAATGGGTGAGCAAGCCTTCTCCTATTTTGCCCCTACATTTTGGAATTCTCTCCCTGTCCATGTCAAGAACTCCTTATCTCACCTGACTTTTAAGCATGCTCTATTTTCCCACCTTATTGCTCTTGATAACTGTGACTGCACTTAACTTCTGCTCTGTCTCTCCACTTTCTCTATCAGCTTGTGACCTACCCATTCTTTGGTATTTGCTTTTTGTTCAAAGTGTCTCTGTCTGTTTCTCCCATTCCTCGGCCTAATGACTTGCCTGCCTTACTATTATTTATAATTGATAAGTGTGCCTACCAGCCTGTTTCTTCCATAGCTTGGCCTGCAAACTGGTCAATATTGCTTTTTGTAAAAATTGTATGTTGCAATAACTTCTATACTGTTGCTGTTATCCAAGTGGTGTATAATCTTCTGTGGCTGTCCTCTGCTGTTGTATATTTGTGGATAGTTCTCCTGTAGTATGTTAATAATTGTTTGTCACTGCTGTATTGTAATTTTGTACTCTTGCTGTATTGCTATATTGTACTCTCCTGGGTCATGCCTGAAAATAGGCAATATTGTTTGCCCAGTGCACTTACCCAGTTACCAAAAGCTAATAAATAATTAAAAGCCATTGTCAAAACATTGTAAAAAAGGCAAACGATGTGTTGAACAGTATAATTAGGCATATCAAAAGCAGGGAAAGGGAAGTTATTGTCCCACTCTATGTTTCATTGGGTAGGCTGCATCTAGAGAATTGCGTCCAAGTTTGGGCACCACACAAAAAATCTGACATCCAGGTACTCGAGAGAGTCCAGAAAAGGGCCACAATAATAATTAGGGATCTAAAAGGCCATAATTATGAGACCACCTAGGGATGTTTACCTGGAGTGCAGAAAATTGAGAGGGGACATGTGCCTGTTATTCAGAGCATTGACCAGTAATGACCTGTGGGAAAGATTGGACCTGGAAATAAGGGACCAGATATACTGTAAACATGCTCATACTTTACAGCTAAAATGGGAGTTATGCCACTCAACTAAAAGGCATACGGAGAGTATTATCACTCTTGAACTCACTGTCAGAGGTAGTGGTGGGTAGTAGGACCATGCAATAATTTAAAAGTAAATTGGATGATTATTTACAGGACCAACAATATTAGGGGTTACAGGTACTAAAAAGGTGAGCAATATACTGTAGACAATTGTCTACAAAAGCTCTGTATTATCCTATGTATGTATGGAGGCCTGTAAAGGGGAAATTGCCTGCATCCCTCCAGGAAGGTAACTGAGACCCTCAGTGAACAGTTTAAATGCTACATTAGTAAGTATTTAAACTAGTCAAGGAGGGAGGTGGAATAAGGCAGGAAGACAGAGTCTGTCCACCCCCACACACATTTACAATGTCAGCAGTGGGTGTCCCAAGAGTATGGAGTACCAAAAGGAACAAATGCAAATAGGTAAACTAGAGGAAGATGGCGGTGGCAAGAGGAAAGAAAATAGTGGAGGAAATGGGAGAGGACAAAGGGGCAAGCAGAAGGGAGGTGGAAGTACAATTTGGAGAGTCATGTGTGCAAATGCTCAAAGTCTGGGCAACAAGATGGCAGACCTTGAGGGCACCATGGTTGCAGGAGACCTGGACATAGTAGCAATTACAGAGACCTGGTGCAGTGAAAACCAGGACTGGGATGTAGCCATTCCAGGGTATGATATATTCAGAAGGGACAGGATAGGTAGTAAAAGAGGAGGGGTGGCACTTTACATGAGGGAGAATCAATCAATCAATCAATCAAGTCTTTATTTAACCAGGTGTTCATCGTTGAGCAGAAGCTCATTTGCAAGATGGACCTGGGTGGAGCATGAACAATTGTATATACAGGTCAACACAGGTATTTACAAGGCAATACAGATAATACTCTTTACAGAGAGGAAGAAAAAGAAGTTCATATGTACATAGAATTATACAGATATTGTACAGATTACATGGTATTTACATACATAGAAGTGTCTATAGGAAGGTAAAGCAGGTTATCTAAGGTTGCAGGAGGAAGTAACAGAAGAAAAAAATAAAAATAAAAATATACACCAGGTAGAGGTGAAGGTAGGGGGGAAGGGAGAAAAGCTAGGAGGGCACAGTGCACAGAAAGGAGTTAGTAAAACGGGATGTAGAGAAGGTGGATGGAGAATAGGAGTATGTGTGAGCCCCGGGATTGAATGCTATAAAGTACGGGGCATGGTAGGATGTCACAACCCAGGGTAGTGAGCTTCTATCCGAGGTTGGAAAAGGAAGAATAAGGGGATGGATGGGCCTAGTGTTGATAAGACAGGAGGATAAGAGAGAGAACAATTACAGTGGTGAGGAGCAAGCTGGGGGGGCCAGTACTTAAATTTGTGTCTAGGCATGGCTATATACCAGTGCAGACACCAGTACTGGGTCTGAGTGGGTGAAGCAGTTACATACTTCTCTGATTGTACAAAAATAAAGCATCTTGAAGGTATTTATACCAATTAGAGTGCTTAATTTGAGGGTTTTTTGTAGATCGTTCCATAAGGTAGGTAGCACGGGTTATGGCTGCTCTGTCAAGGGATTTGCTTTGCAATTTTAAGTGTAATAGCTGAGTAACTTCAACGACATTTCCTAATTATAGTCAGGGGAAGACAGCAGGAGATATAGTAAGGCAGCTTATTAGAGATGGATCTATAGGTCCAGAGAGCGGCGTTTCTGTGGCACCTGAACTTTAGTGATGTCCACCCCACTGCCGCATATAGGGTGCAGTGATGCATGTCGAAGGGGAGTCCCATTATAAACCCTCAGTGCTCGATGGTAGAGTGTGTCCAGTTTAGCCATGTAAGAGTTGGGGCATTGGCTGTAGAGGAAGTCAGCGAATCAACCAATGATAGGAAAATGGATTGGACCAATTGTTTCTTGGCACCTCTGGTGAGAAATTGTTAATTCTAAAAACAGTCCAAGCCTTTGCGAAGTCGTTTTAGCAAGTCCTCGATATGTTCAATGAAGGAGAGTCTTTTGGTCTATCCAAACTCCAGATACTTGAATTTTGTAACAAATTCTAGTTTTTCACCTAGAACTGTGGTAATTTGGGGAACTGTCCCACTGGACACAGGGTTAGCTGTACAGATAAAAGGGAGAGGACCATCGCTTTAGTTTTTGGCATTAAGGAGTAGCTTTTTTTGGAGGAGTTGGCTTTGCAAAAGGTTGAATTCTGACTGTAGATCATTGCAGGCAGCTTCAGGTGTTGGGCGACTCACGTAGAGAACTGTATCATCTGCAAACAGTTGGATGTTGGCTTCTTTTATACAGTAGTTGATGTTATTAATGTAGATTGCAAAAAGTAAGGGCCCTAATATAGAACCTTGAGGTACCCCTCTTTGCAGAGTTTTTAAGGGGGACAGGACTCCTTCAGCTTTAACTTGTTGAAGGTGCCCTGTAAGATAGTCAGTAAACCAACGCATAGAGGAGGGGTCCACACCTAAGGTTTGAAGGGAGGAGAGGAGCAGACTATGGTCGATGGTGTCAAAAGCCTTGCTTAGATCAAGGAAAACCAGAAATAAAGTTTTTGCTCTCAAGATTACGTTGACAGTCGTTAGTAACTTTGGTGAAGACTGAGATAGTGCTATGTTTATCTCTGAATCTGGACTGCATAGGATTTAGCAGTTCCCTAGACTCAAGGTGAGTCCTCAGCTGTGCATTTACAATTTTCTCTAGGAGCTTGGACAGGACCGGAAGGAGGGGAAATTGGCCTGTAGTTATTGAGATCGCCAGGGTCATATGATCTGAACAGTGGTATGACATGTGCTGTCTTCCATATAGGTGGTAAGGTGCCCTGAGACAGGGATAAGTTAAAAAGGTGGGTGACAGGTATTGCTAGTACGTGGTAGGCAATTTTTAGGAAGTAAGGGTCAAGGGTGTCGGCCCCAGCACTTTTTCTAGTATCCAGCTAAAGCAAGAGGTCCTCTAACTCTTTCAATGGGGCAGGTTGAAGCGAGAAAGGCAGTGAAGCTATCAGAGTTGGCTGGCAGTCTGGGAGCGAAGTATGTTTGCAGGGGAGTGATCAAATGCCATACCTGCAGTATCAAAGTGGTTATTGAATGCGTCAAGTATATCCATCTTTTCAGTTATAGTCAAGTTGCCAGAGGTAATCTTGGTCGGGAGTGAATTTCCTTGGGAGTGGCCTCGCAGATCATTGACTGTGTTCCAGAGCTTGATTGGGCTCTTTGTGGGAGAGTCGAGTTCAGATTTGAAGAAGGTGGCCTTCGATTCTCTGATTGTTTTGGTACATAAATTTTGTAGTCTCCTGAACTGGTTCCAATCCTCTGCAGTGTTCAGTCTGCGTGCTTTTTTCCAGAGCTTATCTCTTTCTAGAAGCAAGGACTTGATCTGAGGGGTGAACCATTTACTGGTTTTGGTCCTAGTTCGAACTTTAATCAGGGGAGCATACTTATTAAGGGCCCTTGATAGAATGTTGTGGAAGATATTGTAAGCTTGACGAATCGCTTTGGCCATGTAGAAATCTTACACCAGGGGAGTACTTAAGCCTGCTTTAGGTAGGCATGTTCATTGAAGTTGCGCCCGGATCTCTTCATAGAGAACTTGCTGATGGGTGCTGGGCTGTTGGTGGATCTTATTCCCGCAATAAAACAATGGACACTGGCGTCTGAAAAGAAGACATCAGTGTGGGAGAAGAGATGAGGTTTGCTCACCATTAGCACATCTAAAAGTGTACTTTTACTGGGGTTCTTCACATTTGGTCGTGTCGGTTCAGTAATAAGTTGCATCAGCCCATTTTAATCACAGAAGGATGCAAGGGGGGCAGCTGTGTTAGAGAGCCAGTCAAAGTTGAGGTATCCTAAAATAATAGTTTCTGGCAGCCCCTGTCCCAACTTGTCACTTAGATATGACACAAGCTGTAGGCCAATAGACGGTGGTCTGTAGCATCCTATTACACAGAGTGCAGTAGTCTGTGTAATTTCCAGTTTGAGAATTAGGCATTCGAATTCGCTGGTGACAGATGCCGAGGATAAGCAGAAGGCAGAAAATTTGTCTTTAACGTAGATAGCTACCCATCCTCCTCTGGCATGCCTATCAGCTCTGAACAAGGCATAGTTGGGTATGTTTACTTCTCTATCAGTGGTGCTGGGTCTAAGCTAAGTTTTGGAAATCACAAGTATGTCAGGAGAGGTATGATTTACCCAGGTTTATACTGAGGTTATCTTTTTAAGGAGGCTGCATATGTTAATATGCAAGAAGCTTATTCCTTTTAAATTTGCTAGTTCAGCTGGCAAAGCAATAGCTTCTGGGGGGCCAGGGTTGAGTTCTACATTGCCTGACCATAGCAGGAGGATAAGTAGGATTTTTCTAAGAGCACTAATTGTAAGCTTGTAATTCCTGCCTTTCTCCCGTCTAGTAGATCTGATGTTTTTAGGGACTGGAAGGTGGCCACCATAGAAGAGCTGATCTGTTGTAACAAGAGCTAGTACCCCTACCACAATAGGCGGGGAGGAGATAGAAGTCTGCGTGGTGGAAGGTGGGCCTTGTGGTGGGGGAGTGTTATAAGTACTACTGGTATGTGTGGTCCAAGAGCAGGATTCGAGGTATTGGTTCTTGGAATCACGGAGGCAATTAAAGGATAAGTTGCCATGTAGTATACAGCACAAGGTGCCATTGTAGACCAAACAAGATGGTAGTTCAGGTGTCCAATTCTGGGCAGCTGGTATCAGCAGAAGAAGGGGCAGTATAAGGAGCCATATAGGGCCCGACATGATGTTACCTCAAAAAAGGAGCCACTCAATTAGCCCAGGGGCCAGTGGGGTTGCTGAATTAATGTAGCTTATCAGTAGCTTTCTGATCCAGGTCGACCCAGATTTGATAGCATTAAAAATATTTAGTGGTGAAGGCACAGCCAAGGAGAGCCTATGCGTTTTAGTAAGGCGAGGCCCTGAGAGTTGGACCCTGTAGGCTGGACACAGAAGAGGGGGATCACGAGCTAAGTCTCTATTGGTGGGGCACTGCACCAGGGGATGTGGACTAATATTTTGGCAGAAGCTACTGTATTTAATAATCAGTGGAGGTGGGGGGGGCGGTTGAAAAGTTCAAGGCAGTTGTCAGCACCTTGTAGGGCCTTGGGTCCATGTCTGCAACCTGAGTGTCAGCTAGAGGGCGCCAACCGCCCGGTAGCCAGGAATCCCGTGGTTTAGGAGCTGGGAGCCTGGGCGACAGTCCTCGGCTGACGGAGAGAAGGAGAGTGAGGGTTAATAAAGTGGATTCACATAAAGAGTTAGACAGAACAGCGGGGAGTCCAAAATTTGCAGAACAAAAGGACGTGTATTACTTTGGCACCCAAAAGTGTCTAGGGCCAGTGCACATATGCAGGGAAAGGGCTGTAGACACTAGATTTCTTTCCCAAAACACAATTCAAGTCCTTTCAATTACAGACTGGGTTAACACTTTGGCTTTTTAACATTTGTCCCAACATAAACATTTTTAGGGTTTAAAATCAAAGAGCAGAAGCCGGCTTCCACCAGGGACCAATCAGAGTGTGGTCTGAGAGGGTGCTCGCAATCTGGTGGGTTGCAGCAGTTGCCGTACCTTGAAGGACCTTGGATCCATGTCTGCAGTCTCGAGCGTTGGCTAGGGGGGCGCCAACCGCCCAGTAGCCGGGAATCCCATGGCTTAGGAGCTGGAAGCCTCAGTGGCAGTTCCTCGGCTGAGGGAGAGAAGGAAAGTGAGGATTAATAAAGGGCATTCATACAAAGGGTCAGACAGAACAGCGGGGAGTCCAAAATTTGCAGAACAAAAGGATGTGTATGGTACCAGCAATGCCAAAAGAGGTAGTGAGGAGTAGTAGTAGGTGGTTGCACCCCAAAGTAGTTTGTTTGGTGTTGCTGGCCTGCTTAACTGCTAGCTGGTTTATAGCTGAAAGGGTATATAGTCAAATTAGGGTGAGGCCCCTAACAATAGGGCAGGCACAGCAGTAATTGAGAGGAGTTAGATGGAGTGGCTGGTGAAAAGGTTGAGAGGAAATGTGTGATCCTGTGGGTGGGACTGCTCTAAAAAGGGGCAGTGAGAAAGTGGGTCAAGTCAGGTATTGAAGACAGGGAGGACAATAGCATGAGAATGTGCAGCAGTGGAGTAACCAATCTGCTGCTAGGCTGAGGAAGGGTGGAGTAAGGGTCTAATTAATACTGTGAGGAGGAGGGGAGGGGGTGGGTGAAAAAATTCAGTCCAGAACAAAGCACAGAAAGAAATTTCCCTGAGATCAGGAAGCATCAGGCGTTGGAAAATCAGCCAAGGAGTAAAGCTGCCAATCAGTGCCTGGTTCCTCCACTGAGCATCCAGTCAAAACAGTGGCATTCAAAACCATGAGTTTCGGAGGTCTGCTACGTACCTGAATCTGTCCGGGGTCAGTTGGGTGGTCTGTTAGCTGTGGCCTGCTCGGAGAGAGCTAAGGCCACAGGAGCAGCTTGGGAAGCCCACAGATGGGCTGTCTGAATCTGTCAGTGGACAGTTGGGTGATCTGTTAGCTGTGGCCTGCTCAGAGAGAGCCAAGGCCACAGGAGCAGCTTGGGAAGCCCACAGATGGGCTGTCTAAATCTGTCAGGGGGTCAGTCGGGTGGTCTGTTAGCTGTGGCCTGCTCGGAGAGAGCCAAGGCCACAGGAGAAGCTTGGGAAGCCCACAGATGAGAACATTAAGGCCATGGAAATCCAGGGAGGACAGTGAGAAGTGGTGGTTCTGTGCATTACCCTGGAAACTGGGGGGGGGGGTGTCATTTCAACAGGGGTGATCTACAGACCTCCAGCACAGAGGGAGGAGGGAGATAAGTATATGATAGAAAAAATCCAAGGGATGGCTAACACTGGTGAAGTATTGTTAGTGGGGGAATTCAATATACCAGATGATGATTGAAACCTCCATGCTGCAGCAAATAGGTAGGAGCAGTGAAATCCTAGACTTCCTGCAGGGGACATTCCTCAGGCAACTAGTTAGGAACCTCACTCATGAGGGGGTGATAGTGGACCTCGTACTGTCAAATGGGGACAGTGTCACTGACGTCACAGTGGGAAGCCACCTGGGGACCAGTGATCACCAGATGGTGTGGTTCAACATTTAAGACCAAGCCAGAATATAGTCACACTAAAATGAGGGTCCTGGACTTCATGAAGGCAGATTTCAAGAAAATGGAACAGTTCCTCAAGGAAGCCATAGCAGGAATAGGGAAAATGGGTGGGGTAGAGAAAAAGTGGACAAAAATGAGGAGGACCTTTGAGAAGGCAACTAACCTCTATGTCAGGCAGGTCAAAAAAAGCAAGAGAAAAAAAGAGACTGCTATGGTTTACCAAGGAAGTAGTAGACAAAGTAAAGGAAAAGAAGCAGGCATCCAAATGGTACAAGTTAACATAGAAAGAAGAGGACAGAAAGAAACAAAGAGAGGTTGGAAAGGTAGTCAGAAGTGCAAAAGCACAAATGGAGGAAAACATCACCAAATCGGCAAAAAAGGGGTATCAGCCTTTCTTTTTGTACATAATGGGGACAAGGCAATAGGACCAAATGGGGTTCATCCCAGGTTATTGAAGGAACTAAGAAGGGAGCTGGCTGGGCCTTTGACAGCCCTGTTCAATCTATCACTAGAAACGGGGGAAGTTCTGGAAGATTGGAGGAGGGTGGATGTGGGCCCACTACACAAGAGTGGGGATAGGGAAGAGGCAGGAAACTACAGATCAGTCAGCCTGACATCAGTGGTGGGTAAGGTTATTGAAATACTACTTAAAAAAAGGATTGTGGAATACCTTAAAACCAGTGGACTGCAGGATCTAAGTCAGCATGGGTTCACGGGGGAGGATCCTGCCAGACATACCTACGTATGGGACCAGTTCTCTTCAATGTCTTTATTAGTGACATCATAGAGGGGCTGTAGAGGAAAGTATGCCTTATTGCAGATAACACAAAAATCTGCAACATAGTGGGCACACCTGGGAGGGTGAGGAAGATGTGAAAAAGCTAGAAGTCTGGTCAAGAGTTTGGGAACTGTGCTTCAATCCCAAAAAGTGCAAAATTATGCATATAGGGCACAGAAACCCAAGGGCAACATATCATTTTGAAAGGGAAGAGTTAGAAACCACAAAACAGGAAAGGGATCTGGGGGTCATCATATCTGATGAACTGAAGGTAGCAAAGCAGTGTGATAAAGTAGTGGGAAAGGCTAACAAAATGCTGGGGTGCATAGGGAGGGGTATCACCAGCAGGAACAGGGAGGTAGGGATACCCCTGTATAGATCAGTGGAGAGGCTCCTCCTGGAATACTGTGTCCAGCTCTGGAGGCCCCACTTCAGGAAAGACATAGACAGGGTGGATGTAGTACAGAAAAGGGCAACCAAAATGGTGCATGTCCTGCACCAGAAGCCCTATGATGAAAGACTCAAGGAGTTAAATATGTACTCTCTAGAGAAAAGGAGGGAAAGGAGAGACAGGATGGCACTGGTGAGAGGATAGGAAGAGAGTGATAGAGAAGAGTAGAGGAAGGTGGCATTTTACACAGAAGGAGATGGCCAAGGACAAGGGGGCACAATATGAAGTTGAAAGGGGGAAGACTCTGAGGGAATGTGAGTAAATACTTTACAGAAAAGGTGGTGAATGTCTGGAACAGCCTCCCAGCAGTGGTGGTGAGCGCCAAAATGGTAACAGGTATCAAACATGCATGAGATAGACACAATGGGACCTTAGTAACAGAGCTGGGGGGGGGGGTCTGGAGATCAATTAGGCTCTATGGTAGCACAGTATGTAGTGACCTTAGGGCAGATTGGGTGGTTAGGAAGGTACTTTTCTGCCAACAGCTTCTATGTTTCTTTGTTTCTATGATATTTGCATGGCCCTCCATCTCAGCTGCAATCTATCTGAGTCTGTTTGCAGTGGCTTTCCATTTACATGGAACCTTTTCCCTGTTGAGCTTCACACTGTTCCTCCATTAGCTGTTGTGGAGTTGTTATTTGCACAATCATTCTCTGGATAGAGAGTTAATTATTGTCAAGTTCTTATTATTTATAATCATCTATTTGCTGATATGTGTTTGTAGTTCTTTGTAGAGCACTATGAGCACTGGGAGAATAAGTAACAGTCTACCCTATATTATCCTGCCCCACAATCATCTGCTGCTGCATATATTATGAGGTCTAACTTTGGCTAGTTGAAAGCCATGCATACTCATATTGGGCCCTGATGTTTGCAATGCTCTACCGACTCATAGAAACATAAACTTTGATAGCAGATAAGAACTGCTTGGCCCACCCAGTCTGCCCATTTCCCTACCTATTGGATAAGCTGCCTATCCAAATTAAACATCAGCTCAGTCAACATTGAACACTAATCAAATGCCCTCATTTGATCTGTTGCTGAAATGGTTCATTGGTTCATCTACGGTAAGTCAATGGGCAATGATTATCCTAATATGTAATTTTACAATGTCTGTTTATAATTCTCATTGTTTTATTTGTACTTTTTACATTCGCTTGCGCGCATGCGCAAGGAATGTTTTGGGAGAGTAGCACACTTTGGAGGTGTGCCTCTCCCTTGCAATCCACTGCTCAGTTGAGCAGGCATGGCAGTCCTGCACCAATGGGTGTGGGAGCTTTGTATGACAGCGGTGGTCTTCTCTTCAAAGAAAACCACCGCTGTCATACAGAGCACTGCATCACGCCACCCCCCCAAAGCTTTGGTGCCACGCTGGGAGCCCATCCCAGCATGGCAAACGTCCCCGCTGTTGTTTGTCAAGGGGTTCCCAATCTCTGTGAGGCTTCGCCCCTAGTTATCTTCAAGGCGTTGGGAGCCCACCCAGCATGGCAAGCATCCTGCATCGTCAATTGTAAAAACCTGTAAATTAAAAACATCCCACGCAGTCTCCCTGCCCCTTCCCACAACCCGCACCCACCCACTGCACACCCTGCCTCCCCACACCCCCACCCCTATACTTACCTCCGGAGCTCGGCGCGATGATCTTTGGTGGACCAGGAACACGTCTGCACTCTTCAAAGCCGACCGCAAACTGAGGAAATGCCGGTAAGCTGTATAATGGGCTAGATAGGGGGTTTTCAACTTATTGCATATCTCAGGCATTTTTTGGAATTTTTGCACCAAATTTTCAACATGGGGTTTTTGGGACCCCTTCTCATGAATGATGTCACTGTAATGGCGTTATTCGGGTCTGAAGGGTGAATTCACAGTCAGTGCACAGTCACTGCGTGAAATCACCCTTCGGGCAATAATAACACCATGACAGTGACATCATTCATGAGAAGGGGTCCCAAAAACCCCATGTTGAAAATTTGGTGCCAAAATTCCAAAAAATGACTGTTTTATGAGCGTGCGTTGCGCAGTGCCTACTCAGGCTCGTAAGTTCGTGAATTTTCAATATTTTCACTCCAGATTTTCAACATTGCCATTTTATTTTACCACACCTCCTTATGAGCAGTACAGCTGTCATTTTTCACATCTCACCCAAAGCGTGTTTCCGCCCATGTAGCGCACAATGGCACAGTCGGTGTGTGAAATCAATGTATGGGACACATTAAGAAAATCACAGTGGCACTGTTCATGAGCAGAGGTCTTAAAATGGCTGTGTTGAAAATTTGGTGAAAAAATTCCTAAAAATGACTGTTTTATGAGCGTGCATTGCGCAGTTCCTATGCACATTCGTACATTTGCGCGTCTTCATTATTTGCACTCAGATTTTCAACATTGCCATTTTACCACACCTCCTCATGAGCAGTGCAGCTGTCATTTTCACATCCTGCCCAAAACATGTTTCTGCCTATGTTGCGCATACAATGGCACAGTCGGTGTGTGAACTCAATGTATGGGACACATTAAGAAAATCACAGTGTCACTGTTCATGAGCAGAGATCTTAAAATGGCTATGTTGAAAATTTGTGAAAATTCTAAAAATAACTGTTTTACGAGCGTGCATTGTGCAGTTCCTACGCACGCGCGTAAGTTTGTGAATTTTCAATATTTTCACTTCAGATTTTCAACATTGCCATTTTATCACACCTCTTTATGAGCAGTACAACTGTCATTTTTCACATCCTGCCCAAAACGTGTTTCTGCCCATGTAGTGCACAATGGCGCAGTCAGTGTGCAAAATCAAAGTATGGGACACAGTAAGACAATCACAGTGACACTGTTCATTAGCAGAGGTTTTAAAATGCCAATGTTGAAAATTTGGTCAAAAAATTCCTAACAATGACTGTTTTACGAGCGTGCATTGCATAGTTCCCACGCACGCTCGCAGGTTTGCGAATTTTCAATATTTCCACTCCAGATTTTCAACATTGCCATTTTACCACACTTCCTTATGAGCAGTACAGCTGTCATTTTTTACATCCTGGCCAAAACGTGTTTCTGCCTATGTAGCGCACAATGGGGGTAACAAAAAGGTCATGCTGAAAATTTATTGTGCAAATACCAGCAATCGCACAGGGCATTACGGTAAAGCACCATACGTGCCAAACACCACTGCAAATACCTGCAAGCGAACGTTCGGCATTGACAAATGCTTGTTATTGATTATGTAAGTTTGAAGATGCCATTGAAAAGAAACTCTGTCTCAGTGGGCTTGAAGCAATGTCCTTTAATCTCTTAATTAGCACAACCAAGGAAAAATGTATGGGTGCACACTGGTAACAGAGAAGTGAAGTTGTAGCAGTTAGTATAGTATCTTCTGTCTAGAAACTGTAATATTTTTTATTAGGTATCAAACAATGTAGCCATTATCTTAAGTTTGCAAAGATACATTATTACTTTGAGACATATTTTGTTGTAGAGAGGCACAGTCACAAATGTTTCTGAAACAATGCCAAGCAACTGAGTGTCCAATACTTTGGGTATTCAAGTGGAACATTCTAAACCCTTTCATTTTCTATATACTGCTGTGAAAAAAAGGGGGGAAACTGAAACTTAACAAAGAGAATCTGAGGTCTTGCCTTTAATGCTCCTAATTGAACATGTAGCTGTAGCAATATATATGGTCAGATAGTTCCTGATATTTTGCAGTTTGTCTTAAGAAATTCTCTCTGGTGCCTCTCCAGTAATACTGCAAGTAGAAAGGTAATTTCTGTGAAGATGCCATGATGCTGATTAAGGTGGACCTTAAACATGTGCTGTTAATCTGCCCAAAATGAAGTCTTACAATAAGTAGAGGGGCGGAGTTGCGCTGGACATCTCGAGAGACATCATTGCACAACCAAAATCCCGGGGGTTGGGTGGGACAAGGGACATAAAAAACAGAAAAACCCTCCTTTGATGGATTGATGATGGCACCACTGCCTGCACCACACCCCCAGTGCTGGGCACCTCACTCTCCCCATGTCTCACACTCCAGTCGGCACTCAACATTGTAGTTAAAGTGCCCTAGGAGGATAAGGCGGGCCTTCCCCATGGGGGTTTAGACACGGGGGAGTAGCTGGTCAGAGTGAGGGCAGCAGATGCGGTTGTCACAGCAGGAGGTAGTCAGCAGGTTGGGGGGCTGCTGGAGAGAGTTCCTACATTAGGGGTGCAAAAATAGAGTTAAAAAACAAAGGCAGGTACAGTAGTGCAGAGGCTCAGGCTGGTTACAGTGATGCCTGAGGAGATACCTGTATCAATAAATACAATCAAAAGAACAAGAAAAATGTAAAGCTAGAAATACAACTCAAAACAGGTTTCAAACAGACAATAATAAAAATAACATATTAAAAACAAAATGCTTGAGAATAAAGGGTGGGCACAGGGCACAACATAATGACATAATGCAGACATGGAACATGGGAAAGATCTAAAATAATTGACTTGAAACTTCCATTATAAAATCAGGGAAAGGAAGGTGGTTCAGTCAGGTAGATGGCAAGAGCATGGAGGGGAGTAGTAGAGTGACCGTTTTATGAGGTTAAGCGAGGGTAGCAAATGAAGTGAAGTGGAAAAGGAATTCCAGAAATGAGGGAAGAAAAAGATGAAAGCAGCCAGTCTTGAATCTGAGTGAGGGCAGGGGAGAGTGTAAGAACGAGGGTCACGTGAGTGGAGGGAGTAGGCTGTGTGGGGGGAGGGGGACAGGAGGGATGTGAGGTAGGGGAAAAGCAAGTCAAACCAAAATTTGGCAGAGAAAATGGAAATGTAGTGGCACTGGTGAGAGGATAAGGAAGGGAGTGATGGAGAAGAGTAGAGGGAGCAATGATGAGTCCTGTGTGGGGCGTTCAAGAAGAAACAACAGCATGGATTGAAAAGGACATCCAGTCTGGAAAGAGTGGATGCAGAAGCAGACCCATAGACAACATCATCATAACTGACTAGCAGTAGGATAGTTTTGGTAAGGAGTATCCGAAGAACAGGTAGGGAGAGGGCATCTTTGTTTCTATGCAGAGCACCAAGTTTGGGGTGGAGCTTGAAATGCATGTAGGTGACATGAGTTGAGAAATAAAGATAGCTGTATAGCTAGACACCTAGATATTTATAAGAAGGAACAGTATCCAAAGGAGTGCATCAAGGGTTGAAAAAAAAAGGAGTGTAGTGAGCTTGGCTAGTTTTTGGTGGGGGTTGAAAATCATAGAGACTGTTTTAGTAGTATTTACCTTGAACTGGTTTGTTTGGAACCAATTTACTATATGAATGAAGTCAGTTTGCAACTGAGAGGTCAGCAACGGAATGGAGGGACCAGATCTAAATAGGATACTGTAGTCAGCATAAAGTTGAATTTGGGAAGAAGAGCATATAGTAGGGAGATTGTCAAGAAAAATGGAAAATAAAATAGCACCAAGAATGGAGCCTTGAGATATGCCAGCCAAAATAGGTAGGGTGAGAGAGTGCCTCACTAGCTTGAACACATTGGTAGAGACCCGAAAGGTAAGATGAGAACCATCTGAGAGCTAGAGGGGAGAGTCCAGCGAGTTCAAATTTAGTGGGAAGAAGAGAGTGGGAGACAGAATCAAAGACCTTGGCTAGGTCTATGAAAATAGCTGCAGTAAGGTGGCCTTGATCCATGCCTGAAAGAATAACATCAGTAACATGGAGGAGGAAGAGATGAGTAGAGTTTTTTTCAAACCAGCCTGGAAAGGAGACAGGAAATTGAAAGAGGTGAGAAAAAAGGTCAGTCTGGTAAGGACAAGGGACTCTTGAAGCTGTGCAAGAATAGGAAGGAGGGATATTGGGTGATAGTTTCCAGGAGAGGAGCGATCACCACCTTTCTGGAGGGGAATCACTTTTGCTGATTTCCAGGCCTGCGTACTGTACCAAGGGTGAATAAGAGGTTAAGCAGATGGGAAAAGGGAAGAGCAATGGCAGGGGCTGAGATTTGAAGAAGGAGTGGGTCAAGCCCACCAGGGCTGGATTTGTGAGGTTTCAGTGCTTTAAGAGCATGCAACACTTCTTGAGCAGTGACAGGAGAGAACTGAAAAAAAATATGAGTTGGAGGAGTATGAGGAGCAGGAGGGTTACTGGGGTATTAGTTATTTTAGAGGTGTGTAGTGGGAAGGAAGATTGGCAGTGGAAGAAGGGAGTGCGCATGTTGTGAAAAATGTGTTTACAGTGGATGCAACAATGACTTGGTCAGAGATACATTTCTTGTCAATCAGGAGCAAGGGTGAGGAAGAATTTGAAGGTGGTTTGAGGAGTGAAGAGAGTGTTTGCCAAAATATTTAAGGAGAGTTCATGTTTTCTTGTAGTGTATACTTAAACTAATGAGATTTAGCAGACCTAATAGCTTTGGTGCATGTATTTCCCAAAGTATGATGAGTGGATAGATCTTTGGGATAAGATGTAGCTTTGTAGCAACCTGGGCACAGTCGAAGTGTTACCAAGCTTGATGATGTCAGCAGATATCCAAGGATGGTGGAAGTGTCTCCTCCTGCAGTGTCGTGTAAGAGCGTGAGAGTTCCAAATGTTGTTGAAAATGTTGCAGAAAAGGGAGAGAACAGTGTCTACATCCCTAGAGGAGTAGAAAGGGGCCCAATCAGAGGATGCAAGGTCATGAAGGAGATTATAGCTGTTTGGGAAGTGTAAGGAACGAATCCAGTAGTAGGTTGGGAAGGAGCAGGGAAAGTGTAGTTTCCACGTGCAGTAAGTCATTAGATGGTCACTGAATATATCAGGGAGTGTACCAGCAGAAGAGGTCCTATGGGGATGACAGTCCAGGATCCAATCTAAGAGGGTGTGGTTGTGGGAGTGAGGATTTGATCTTGTGGGTTCATTTATAAGCTGATGGAGGTTTAAAGACTCGATGTGTTGCGTAGTGGACTTAAGTGCAGCAGAGGCCCAATCCAGGTTGAAGTTGCCAAGTAGGATGAGATCAACAGATCTTGCAGCACAAGAAATGGAGGAGATTGTGCTAACCACAGCTGCAGGAGCAGTTTTAGGGGAGGAGTGTAATACCCCTTGAAAATGCAGAGAGAGGAGAGGGGTAACAGCTTAAAAAGAAGGAGTTTGTGATCCTTTGGGACTGCTTCCACTAATAGTGGGAGAGACCAGTAAATATTAGTCATAGTAGATAGCTACAACCCCGCCACACTTAAATCAGTCTTGCTGAAGGATGTAGTAGCCTGTAAGAAGAAGTAAGGAGTCAGGTGAAAGCCATGATTCCATGATACAGAGAATGTATGGTGAGTGTTGTGTCACCCAAACTCTTAGCAGATCAATTTTAGGAAGTAAGCTCCTAGCATTTAGGTGATAAATAGAAAGGCCTTTTGGATATGAGAGAGGTGTGGGAGTAGGGCTTGGGTTTAACTGGATATCACCAGCTAGTAAGAGAAGTAGGTAGAGTAGGAGGAGCTTGTTGCCCAATTTACATGTTTTTTGCTGTTGTGAGTACTATTGTGGGTAGATGAGTGGAAGAAGTGGAGCCTGTGGATGAGTTCCATAATTAGGGAGGAAAGTTTAACACTGTTGAGTGTGTATGGGGGGGGGGAAGGAAATAGTGGGATGTGTTGTGTTGGGAGAGAGAGGGCTGGCTGAGGAGGAGTTATGTGAAAGCCTTTTTGGGCATAGAAAGAGAGACAGAATGAGGGAGGTATATTAGACATGGAAGTTGAAGATGAGGAAAAAGGAGGGAGGGGTAATTTGATGGGGAAGGTAGATCAGAGGGGGATGGAGGGTGAGAAGAAACAAACAGATGTGTGTATCTGGCATTTTGTGTCAGAATGTATTAAGCTGATTGGGTAAGTATTAGGGTAAATAGAGAAGAAAAGGAAGATGCAGGATATAATTATGAAAATTAAGTAAATGAAAATATCTCAACTAAATAGAAATTGAGGGGATCCAAGTGGTGAGAAGACAGATAGAACTTAATGTGCCCCTTGTGGCCAAGCGTTATAAAGAACAAATGTGAGAAGAACAGAGAAACTATGAACCAACATGTGATCAAAGGGACACAAATAGGGATAACAGAAATGGGAACGAGAACTCAAGGCTGCTGAATGGCTTAGAGTATAGGGATTTTACCTAGGGAAGGAGAGAATTGTCAGAGGTCCCAGGTTTGAAACCACACAGGGATGGTACTGTGTAAAACATATAAAAGGAATGGATCACTAGAGTTCAAGGACCAGAGGGGAATCTTGTGCAAATTTAGTCTTGTTGAAACAAGGGGGATGGTAAAAATGCTACCATGTGTTAGGAGGAGCAGTTGCACCCCATACTGGTCTAGCTATAAAACTACTAATGAAAACCCCTAAGGGTGATAGGAGAAGCAGTGGTAACGTAGTAAACAGTGCCCCTGACTGGCCAAGCTAAATAACTAATGGAACAAGAAGGGTAATAGATGAAACAGTGGAACACATGGCAGGTGCAGAGTTTCAAGAACCAGTAGCACCTCCTAGGGGCCAAGCAGTATAAATTGCTAAGGGTAATCTAGGGTGATAGTGACATGGTGGTCACATGGCCTAGTCATGTGGGCAGGTATACCTATAAGAGAAATGCTCACCAAAGGTGGAGCAAGCACCACAGCATACTGCTCAGTACTTGCTTGCTGCCCACAGACTATGGATAGTGTCTCTGGCTGGGTGGGTGACAAACAAGCACTACAGTGTTTCAGAGGTGGCCTGTAAGACAAAAAAGAGGGAGATTGGAGCCAGCCTGACAGGTATGATACTGGACTGCAACTGGAGACTCTGTGAGAGGTGTGGTTGGGAAAACCAGGCAAGGAGGGTAGGGAGCTGAGGAGAACAGGGGCTGAAACAGAATGCAGCAGTAAATACCAGAGACTCCCAATCCCCAGAGTAGCAGAGCTACCAAACCTCACAATACCACCAAAGTAGTAAATAGACTTTCACAGCCACAAACTCACCTTCCCGGCTGTTAAAGCTCATGCAGAAAACCATGCTGTAACACCGGCGAGTCCAGTTCAACAACCGATGCACAAAAACAATCACTTGCCATCCTCTGACTGCTTTACTTGACTTTCACAGCACCACAGAGTACTGCTCAGTACCTGCTTGCTGACAGCAGGCTCCAGATAGCGTCTTTGGCTGGGTGGGTGACAAGCAAGCACTATGGTGCTTCCGAGGCAGCCTGCAGGACAAGGAGAGAGGAGATTGAAACCAGCCTGACAGATATGACACTGAACTGCAACTGGAGACTCTGCAAGGTGTATGGGCAGAAAACCAGGTGAGGGGGGTGATAGGGAGCTGAGGAAAACAGGGGCCAAAACAGCAGCAGTAAATACCAGAAACTCCCTATCCCCACAGTACCAAAACCACCAAACCCCACAATACTACCCATGTAGCAAATAGACTTTCACAGCCACAAACTCCCCTTTCCGGCAATTAAGGCTCCTGCAGGAAACCATGCTGTAACCCCAAGAAGTACAGTTCAACAACCAGTGCACAAAAACAATCACTTGTGGTCCTCTGACTGTTTTACTTGACTTTCACAGTGCCCCAACACACTGCTCAATACCTGCTTGCTGACCATAAGCTCAGGAGAACATCTCTCACTGGGTGGGTGACAAACAAGAACTACAGTGCTTCAGAGGTGGCCTGCTTGCTGACTGCAGGATCTGGATAGTGTTGCTGGCTGGGTGGGTGACAAACAAGTACTATGGTACTTCAGAGGCAGCCTGCTTGCTGTCCACAGGCTCCAGATAGTGTCTCTGGCTGGGTGGGTGGCAAAAAAGCATTACAGTGCTTCAGAGGTGGCCTGCTTGCTGATCGCAGGATCTGGATAGTATCTCTGGCTGGCTGGGTGATAAACAAGCACTACAGAGCTTCAGAAGGTACTTCAGAGGGGCCTGCTTGCTGACCGTGACTGCAGGCTCCTGATAGCATCTCTGGCTGGGTGGGTGGCAAACAAGCACTACGGTGCTTCAGAGGTGGCCTGTTTGCTGACTGCAGGCTCCAGATAGCATCTCTGGCTGGATGGGTGATAAACAGAGGCAGTATAGTGCAGTGGTCTAAGGTTCTGAGCTGCAAATCTGGTGACATCCAGCAGACCAGACTTGGGTTTGAATCCCACAGCTTACATTTGCATACTGCATGACCCTGAGCAAGTCACTTAACCTCTTTGTGCTCCCAAGTCACTCCTGTAAAAAAGCTTTCAGCTTAGCGTGCTATAACTTTAAAACTAGAGAACAGAATATCACCAATTTTGTTAGGGTCATTGACCCTATATATAAAGCTTTGAGATCACCCACATAGTCCAGCAGCAGAGTGCCATGCTACCATGCTGATGACCTGGATTCAGAAGTGAGCCCAGCAAGTCATATCTGGAAGCATGCCACAGCAGAGACAGCTGCCACTTGGCACTGCATTTTGGTCAAGAGGGTTCTTGACAGGTTCCACCAACACAGCCACCCCTGTGACTGGGATTAAAATTTTGCAGTTTACATAACTGATGAAATGTAATTTTACAATATCTGAACATTCTGAGGCTTATAACTCAGTCAGCCTTAAAGATAGAGATCTGAAATGTGGTACACTTCTGTATGGACCTTGGTAAAGTCATCATACCAAATTTGGACAAATATGTTTAGTTTACACAATTATGAAATGTAATTTTTAAAGCTTCCAAAAGTTTTGAGACTTATAACTCAGTCGATGTTAAAGATAGAGATCTGGAACTTGGTACACTTCTGAATGGATTTTGGCAATATTAGATAAAATTTAAATTTAAAATTCACAATTTTGGCAACATTTAATGACATTTTTACAGAAATTGGAATTTCACTAGAATTTTTCTGGCAGAAGATAATTTTCATCTAGTTGTAGCAGTGTTTTTTGTAGTGAAAGACATTGAGTTTGGGGCTGGACTTGGAGTGGATGGCATTAAGGTGGCCAGAGAAGTCAAGCTTACTATCTATCCAGACACTGAGATACTCGAAGGAATAAACTACTTCAATAGGTGTCCCATCTGGGGGGAGAAACAGGGATGCCAGGCCAATCTATCACTGGTGCCAGAGGTCATAGACACTGTTTTTGTAGTGTTGACCAAGAGCTTGTTAGGGTGAAACCAGAAATCGGGACCGATTTCCAAAATATCTTGGTGGTAGGACAGAAATTTCCTATGGCATTGTTGAGTTGTAATTTATTTACAAAGTCCAGAAAAACACTGAAACAGTATCCTTTATAGGTTACATTATTTTTCATTCTGGACAGTTTAAGGATGAAATCCCTGTTGGACTCAAATACCATTTAAATAAAAATGGTGACATTGTTTTCTTGATCCCCCTGTTCTCTCATACCTTTTGAGACCACTCCTTTTAGGATCCTGTATGCTTTGACCAGAAAAGGAACATTTTCGGGATTTTTAGCAGTGACTCCACCCAGCCTGAGTCTGTACACACATGCAAGCTGAAAGGAGAATTGCGCTGAACCTGAAAGTAATTTTTCCCAAAAGAAGCTGTTTTTTTTTACATACTGGTTCTAATTCTGATATTGTACCATATACTGTATATAAGTCTATTAGTAAACTCAATGGGTGTTTCTGATTTACCCTGTGGTGCTATGTACCATTTTAAACTGTGATGTAGTTTTTATCCCTCTGGTAGAACATGGATGCACTGGCCAAGTGGTAATGTTCCACAAATGCACTTGAAGTAGTGACCGGGGAGGATGCGGGGGTCCTCCATAGTGGAGATCCCAAGAGGGGAGGCAGAGACCTTAGAGGAGATGGAGGAGGAATTAAATCCTGGTGGGGGACTCCATAGTGAGAGGGATACAGTTGGGGGAAGGTAAGGATGAGGAGAGGGAGGTTAGGTGCCTTCCTGGCACCACGGCTAGCAGGGATGAGAAAAAGGATCCAAAGGATTTCTTGGGCAGCAGTAAGGGAGGAAGACCTGGACATCATTGTCCATCTGTGGACAAATAACCTGGCTAGGGATGAGCCAGCAATAGTTCAGGAGGAGTTAAGGAATTGTGGAGGGGTCTTAGGTAAGTGGCATGATCTTGGCACTGGACACCACACCTCATGCCACACTGGTGACCCAGGTTCAGGAACAGACCTGGGCAGCCAAGGGTTGGCAGGAGAGGAAGAGATTGAGCATCCGGAGGACTGCTTTCCCTTCCCTGGGGTGGGCTAGGGAGATGAACACTCAATGAGTGACCTCTGGCGGAGGCTGGGGGGTAGCCGCAAGAGAGTCGTGGCGTATGCCAAGTGGGTGGAGCTGCAGCCTGTGTTGCTTTGGCAGCTGGGCTCCACAGGGGCAGAAAACCTGGAAAATACCTCCCTCCAATAGGTGAAGGTGCTTCCCACCCTAGGACCACACTCCTGACAGTCAGGCTTGGCTGTCTCCTCAGTTGGCTTCTCCCTGGCCCAGTTTCAACCCTTTGAGAAAGAGTGCCCTGGGCCGAGCGGCCCTTCCCCAGAGGGTAGACTCGGGGGATTCCCAGAGTTGGGGGGAGAGGAGACAAAGTCATGCAAGGAGGTAGAGTCCTGGTCTGGGTGGTCACTGGAGATAGTTCAGTGGGGCTCTAGAAGGGAAGGAAAAAATAGAGTTTGAAAAAAAAAGTGGCATGATCTGTGTCCTTCTCAGAGGTGCTACCTGCCTTTGACATGGTGGAAGACAGGATACTCAGCACAAGGATCTTTAATGCACGGTTGCAGGAGTGGCACATAGCGGATGGTTTCAGCTTCATTGGGGACTGGTGCTCCACCTCACAGATTAGGGCCTCTGCAGTATTAATGGCCTACATCCATCCAGGAGGGGGACCATGTTCCTCAGTGAATGGTTTAAATGCTACATTGGTGAGCATTTAAACTAGCTGAAATGGATGGAGGAAAAAGGCAGGGAGGCATACTCCCTCTCACAGGCTCACAAGTTCAGCAATGGGAATCCAGAGGGAATGAAATCCCAAAATGAATCAAATAAAGGAATCTAAGGGGTAACAGAAAAGAGAGATAGTCAAAAAAAATAGTGGAGGAAATAAGGAAGAGCAAATGGGAAATAAGGAGGGGTGGGGGTAGCAGGATAATCTGGAGAGCCATGTGTGAAAATGCTCAAAGTCTGGTCAATAAAACTGCAGACCTACAGGCCACCATGGCAGACACGGACCTGGACATAGTATCAATTACTGAGTCCTGGTGCAATGAAAACCAGGACTGGGATGTAGCCATACCAGGTTTTATTCTATACAGAAAAGATAGGGTAGCTAAAGAAAAGGGGGTATGAGTGTTTTTTTATGTCAGGGACAACATAAAAGCTACAGAAGTACAGGGAGATCAGGGAGTAGCTTAGGTACTATGGGTCACCCTGGAGACACTGAAGGGGGCCACTATTCACACAGGAGTGATCTATGGACCTCCAGCATGGGGGGGGGAGGTCGATAAAGATATGAGGGAAGCAATCCAAAGGATGGCATGCAAAGTGGAGGTGCTGCTGGTATGGGACTTTAAGGAAGGAGCTGAACTAATGAGAAGCAGGCAGACGGTGAGGGAGTAGTCTGCATCCCACCTAGATGAGTGCTATGAGAGGAGTGAGGAGCCACAAACAGAGGGCTCTGAGGTGGACTACACTGAGACAAGGAAGATGCTGGGAGGGGCACTTGGGGACAGTGGAAGTGGACAGAGAAGGAGAGGGAGCTGCTCTCAGGCAGCTTGTTGGAATGGAGCGGCTCTGGAGTGAGATTTTGTAAACAGGTTTGGAATTCTTTCTCAGATTTAACTGTGGGCTGAATGTCGTTTTGTTGGATTTCTTAAAGAGGTTTTGACTGTGGGCTGGATTATTGAATTTACTGCAGGATTTTATTATTGTTTTTATTTTGCTATCTGGATGTAGTGGTAATATTGGGCTGTATTTCTTTTCAGGTTATAACTGTGGTTGTGTTTTTGCTTTAGTACGTTTCAGACCCTTGTAGATCAATTTCCATCCACAACTTTACTACAGGATTTTATTATTGTTATTAGTCTAATATCTGGATGTAGTGGTAATATTGGGCTGTATTTCTTTGCAAATTTTAATTAGGCGCTGTGTTTTTGTCTTTAGTAAGTTTAGATCCCTTGTAGTTCAATTTTCTGTTAGCTGTGCAGGCATAGCCTCCATACATAACAGCAGAATTGTCCAATCGGGAGAGATGCTGCAGAGACATCATCATTTTTTAAGTTTGAAAAGAAACCTTTAAATCTGGTTCATGGAAAGGAGACAAACTATTGGGAAGCAGGCAGGTGGTGAGGCAGTAGCCTGCATCCCACCTAGATGAGAGGTGTGAGGAGCCATAGACAGAGGGCTCTGAGGTTGATCACATTTAGTTGAGAATGCCTGAGTCAAAACTGCAATTTATATGCTTTGAATCTGTTTAAATACCTCGGATTGTGTTCTCTTCGACCAGCACCAATTTGGCTACAAGACGACACACACTGGACTGGGATACTGTTCAATCTGCTGAAATGAAAGATACCTCAGAAGAGGGATTAATAAGGACAATATTCTTGAAATTGTAGAAAGCTGTACTAAAAGAGGTAAACCCCCAATATTTTATCTCTGAATAAATACTTGGATAAGAACTGGGCTCCAAGAGGACTTAGAGGAATTAAGATGCCGGCATGTGGCTTACATAAAATGCACTTTAAATCAGATTGGGAAAAGAATCTTTCAGATTGTTCAGTAGGCTTGGTGAAAATGCAAATTAAAGAGGATGAATATAATCGAGCAACCATATTAAAAGAAATACAGACTTTTAATGACCAGTTATCTGCAATAAAGAACAAAACATTGATAGAGGAACTGGACAAGAAATCAACATCTAAAGTTAAAAAAACTGGAAAATGAGCTCATAAGAAAGAAAAAGAAACTAATAACGGATGAAGAAGATTATACAAATAATAGAGTATTTAAATGGACTGACCTGGCTAGATCTGTTTCCAGGAATAGAAGGAAATTTAATAACCGGCCAAGGAATAGAAATAGTAATAATACTTCCACATATACAAGTGCCTTCTCAGTATCATCAGTAAGCACATGATTTTCCAGTCAGGAATTGGTTAATGAAGGAGCAAGTACCTCTAATAAGTTAACTCATTTGACCTCAAAAAAAAAAAAGAAACACATCACAAGAAAGGGGAGGAGAGGAAGAAGCAAACAATATGCCAACCAAATGAATGAATTGCCTGCAGGTGAAGAAACAAATCTAACAGTTCTCAATTTATCAAAAAGAACTTTGATGGAATATCAAATAAAGGTTCTCAGCTATGCACTTTCTTTTGTTCCAGTACATTCATTTGATGAATCTGATGTATATAAAGATCTATACAAACTATTTAGAAAAATCAATGAAATGTTTTGCAAATGAATCAATACCTGCAGAACAGGATGTAAGTAATTTAATTGATGAACTTGATGAACACAATAATGATGGTAATGAGGGGTTACTAAGTAATGAAATTATGAGTCTGCCATTAATTAACAAGTTAGATGACAAGTTAGCTACCTTCAAATCAAATCAAATCAATCCTGAGAACCTCTAGCAATCCCTTGCAGGTGGAGCAGAGTGGGCGGAGGGTGCCATAAGGGTAAAGGAGATCTTGCAAGTAATGGGGTCCTTGTTTATGTAAGGCTTTATAGGTCAGAAAACTGACCTTAAAGTGATCCACCATTGTACTGGCAGCCAGTGCAGTTCATGGAGCACAGGCGTAATATGACTGACTCTGGAAGAGCCAGTTAGTAGCCTGGCTGCCACATTCTGCACCAGTTGCAAGTGGCGGATATCAACCCCCAGTAGTACTAGGTAAAGGGCATTGCAATAGTCAAGGTGGGAGATCATGAAGCTGTGGACCATGATTGGAAGAACATCAGGAGGGACCAGGTGCTTTACCTGGGTGATATTTCTCAGATGATAAAATGAGGTCTTGACAACAACCGACATCTGAGATTTAAGTGTCAAGCCATTGTCAAAAATAACACCAAGGTTCCGCACCCAGTCTGAGGTAGTCAGCAAAACACCCCCAAGCTGTAGCCTGGATTGGTGTCCAGCCAACGAACCTGCTACCTGATGATCTGGGTCTACAGCCAACACCTCGGTTTCATCCAGGTTCAACTGCAGCCAGCTGGTACTCATTCAGTCCTGGATCTTGGAGAGACAATTATTAAAGAATGAGAGGATTCCATCCTGTTCAGGCACAAAGGACATATACAGCTGAATAAATCCCAGACACCACTCTCTGAGTCCTACCCTCAAGGAATGATCGAAACCAGCTGAGAACTGTACCAGACAGTCCACAGATAAACTTTTGGCACTCCAACAAGACTCCATGGTCCTCAGTGTTAAATGCTGCTGAGATCAAGAAGGACCAAGATAGAATAAGTCCTCTGATCCCTCACTATTAGGAAATCATTAAGCACCCGAACAAGGGCCATCTCAGTACTATGCCTCTTCCTAAAACTGGACTGTAGAGAATCATGCACATTATGGGTTGACAAATGATCATCCAGTTGCAGCACAACCACCTTCTCAATAACCTTGCCTACAAAGGGCAGATTAGAGACAGGTCTATAATTGTCCAGACAGTCCGGGTCAAGGGGGGACTTTTTAAGGAGTGGTCATACAACTGCCTCCTTTAGGGGATTAGAAAAAAAAAAAACTCTCTAGTGACCTCCAGACTATCTCAGCTAGAACTGGGCTGATTTCATCAACACAATCCACCAGGAGTCATGTTGGGCCTGGGCCCAAACTATAGCAGGATGTCCGCAAAGTCTGGATAATTCTTACAATATCAGTGATTTCTGGCTGGCCAAAGTCAGACCAGGTAAACTGGGCACTCGTAATCTCCTGCCAGCCTCCACAACAAGCAATAGAGGGGCCTGAGCAGATCCTAGACCTGATGGCAGCAAGATTATCTGCGAAAAGTCAAGCAAACTCATCACACTTCTCTTGTAAAAAGGCTCCTCCAGGCTGAAGACAGATTGGATTGCACAGTCTGTCCATGGTCCGGAAGAGCTGAGCTGGCCGATTTTGTGCAGTGGCAATCTCCCTTGACAGGAATTCTGTCTTCTTATAAGTCATTGCCAACTGATAGACTGTATAACGGTCAATCAATCTAAGCCTGTCCACCTCCAGGCCCGATTTCCACCAGTGCCTCTCTAGCCTTTGTCCTGCTCTCCTCAACTCCTTCAAAGTCCCATCAAGCCATGGGGATCTCAAGCGAAGAGTGAGGGGGCAAACAAGAAGAGGAGCTGTGGAATACAGGGCCTCTGTCACCACTTTATTATAGGCTAGTACCAGATACCCTGGTTTCAAGCATTCCTTCAGTATACCTGATAGGTCCAGCACTGCCATTAAGCTATCTGGGGTCACACCCCTTAAAGGGTGGTACTGGACCATCTCCGTAGGGGCAGGCCTGTTGGGGGAAGCCACAAAACTGAACCTTATGGTGTGATGGTCAGATCATCCAAATGGTTCCACCACCAAATCAGAGATCTCCATCCCCAGGAGGAATATTAGGTCCAATGAGTGACCATAAATGTGGGTCTTGGAGGTAGCCACCTGTGTAAGGCCCAAGGAGGTCATCAGTTGGAGGAAGTCTTGTCCAAATTGTGAGAGGTCATCATCAACCCAAGCATTGAAGTGCCCCAGAATTAACCATCTGGGGAACCCCAAAACCACATCAACAAAGAAGTCCGTGACTTCCTGCAGGAACTCTTTCCCATCACCGGGTGGACAGTAGATGAAAAATATCTTGCACCCTTCACCTGCACCCACGATACACTCAAAGGATCTGGTAAATCCCACTGGAACATCCACAAGACCCAGTTCCAGTATAAAACAGATGGCTACACCCCATCCCCTATGATCCACCCTCGGGCAGTGTATCACTGAGTACCCGTCTGGCACTGCTGATGCCAGTACTGGACCATCATTTTCATTCAGCCAGGTCTTGGAGATGCAAGACAAGCCTGATTTTCCATCAAGAACTGCTATAATAGTGGACTTGTTTTTAATAGACCTGGCATTGCATAACACTGCCCGAGTAAGATGACCGAGTAAGATGGCCAACCGAGGAAGACCGTGTCACTTGCTTGCACAATGAAGAGCCCTAGCGTATGAGAACCAGGTGGGTAGGACCCCGGTCCTGGTCCCATTTTGCACCAGGGTGTCTCCTTGTCCCCACTACTCCAATCCACCCACCCCTTCTCTTCAGAGAATCAACAACAAGAAATAGTTTCTTCAGATGAGGAGTTGGGGGCAAATTACTCACTCAGCATGGCAGAAAGCTTTAAAATCTGATCGTAAACAAAAACATTTTTTTTGGCCGCCAACTCCTGGCAGCAATGCTATTAAAATATTTCAGGAAGCCATGCTGTGCGATGTCTCTGTTAGCATACAGCAGTCGAGGTTGAAACACCACTGGGACAACTTGACACCTGATGAGTGAGAAGCCCTGAGTGAATTACAAAAAATGGATGACATTGTCATCGAACCCTCTGATAAAGTAGGAAACATTGTGGTGTTGAATCTCAGTTGCTATGTGCAGGAAGCTCTCAGTCAGCTTGGTGATACAAAAACTTAAACACAGTTGGCTCATGACACAGCAACATTTTATAAGGGTAAATTGGAATCCATTCTGAATCTAGCAGTAGAAGAAAATTGGATTGCTGAGGAAGAAATGCAAGGCTTAAAATGTAATTATCCATGTATTCCCACATTTTCTCAAATTTCCAAGATACACAAAGACAATATATACCCTCCTGGTCACCCGATAATTTTGGACAATGGTTCCTTGTTCGAGTCCCTAGCTGGTTACCTGGATAAGTATTTACAATAGGTAACACAGGTGAAGTCTTATGTCAAAGACACTACATCCATTTTACAGGAATTTTCAAATTTTAAATGGGAAGCCCATTAAAAATGGCTAACTACTGATGTAAGCTTGTTGTATACGAGCCTAGATCACCCACTGGGCATACACACTGTTGAAAGGATATTAGAAAGTTCAGAGTACCAACATCCAGTAGAATTTATCTGACTGGCATTGTATCTTATTTTGAAAAGTAACTACTTTTCGTTCTATGATACCTTTCATTGTCAGAGGACAGGAATGGCCGTGGGGTCTTTGGTCACCCCTTCCTATGCCAGCCTTTTTATGGATTGATTGGACCGATTTCTATGGACCTTAGATCTATTTTCCACAAGCATTTGCACCTTTTGGGGCTGAATATAGAATTAAAGGACTTACAGGATGCGAGACCCCCAGTTACATTTTGGAGGGGGAAAAACTTAAAGGATCTTTTAATCCAAAGTGAATTCAGATCCCCTAGAAAACAAGGCTGCATTGGAAAGCTCCTAAATGGGGGTTTCCCCCGAAAAAAAATGCATCACACGTAAATGTGCAGTGCCTTGTAAATCTTTTTTTGAATCCAGGAGTCAAGGGAGTGAAAGAAGTGAAGACATGGCACTTTATTACATGTGACACCAAGTATGTCATTTATGGTACTTGGTGTGCATGTGGAAAGCTGTACAGTATATCAGACAGACCACATTAAAACTAAAAGAATTTGTACAAGAACACTTTAGAGCAGCAAGAAATCAGCATCTAAGTACTCCAATAGCCAGTCATATTATGGAAATGGAAAATAAAAATGAACGTACTATAAAGTATGCAGCAGTTGATCATGTCACTATGCACAAATGAGGGGGAAATAGAAACTGGGAATTGGATAAAAAAGAAAATATGTACATTTTTAAATTCTGAAGTCTCACCTCTAATGGCCTAAATGAGAAAATGGATTGAAAACCTTTATTGCATGATTATGTTCTGGATAACAGAATTTGGAAAGTAATCCCAATCCAGGTGGGTAAGATTCAAGAGAAGTGAATTTAATACTCAGATGTAAAAACATGTTATAAGAAACACAATAGAATACTGTGATTGTAGGTTAAAACACACTTAAAATGTCATATTCTTTTTTTATAAGTGAAGCATTTTAATCCACTGGGAATCCCTATTTTATGCTGCCATGCTGTTACAAATATATGAACATACAAAACTCACCAGCAGAAACAGGCCTTATGGTCTATCAAGACTGCTCATATGCACAGCTAGCGCCCTTATATTGCAGCTGCCCAACCCCCATTCACCTCCTGGAACTGCTCAATATTCTTTCCCAGACCCCCTTCCGTGCCCTGTCCCACACCCATTTGAAAGATCCCACCATCCTGCATGCCACCACCCCCTCTGGCAGCATGTTCCATTTTGACACAACCCTCTCCATGAAATAATGCCTTCTCATCTCCCTCCTGAACCTGCCTCCCTCCAATCTTAACCTGTGTCCCATCATGTCCATTCCTTTCCCTTGCTATGCTTAAACAGCACCTCAGCACCAGATGTGTTGATCCTTCCCAAGTATTTGAAAGTCTCAATCATGTCCCCCTCATTCCTTCTCTCCTCCAGGGTGAACAAACCCAAGAGACTCATCCTTTCCTCATAGGGTTTACCCTCCTTCCCCTGCACCATTTCTGTTGCTCTGTGCTGCTCCCCCTTGAAAAGCCTGAATTCCTTCCTTAGGTATGGACACCAGTATTGCATGCAGTACTCCAACTGTTGCCTGACCAATGACCTGTAAAGGGGCAGGATCACCTCTTTATGCCTGGATAAGAATCCCTGTGCAATGCAACCCCACATCCTATTGACCCTAGCCACCGCCCTCCTGCATTGATCAGAGTTATTCATGCTCCCTGTTACTATGATCCCCAGGTCTTTCTCCTCCTCAGTGACCCCTAAAAGCACTCCACCCAGCCAATATTCCCTCCTTTCACTCCTCAGCCCGAAGTGCATAATTTTGCACTTCTTTGCATTAAGTCCCAGTTGCCACCTTGCTGACCATGGTACACACCATCAAACGTGACACCCCAACTGCAAAGCACACCTGGTGATCCCGGGATGGCGAACCCTGCCTGGGTGACAGGGTGCTAACAGTGACAGGGCATCAAGGGAGATGGGATGCAGGGCAACTGCAAACCCCCGAACAGGCATATGTAGGGCTGTACCATGCTGTGATGGGCAGGACATAGAGCAGGGGGCCCCAGGCACTGAGGCAGTACCACCCCTCAGTGCCAGCATTGTCAGCATCCAGGAGGCCTAGTACTGCACAGATCCAGCACTGTGCACATGTGCAGACCGAGTGGTACTGCACAGCAACCGGTGGTAGTCCAGGTGGGTGGGCACACACAGCGCCACATCATAAAGCACCGCTGGGGGGGGCCTTCGCATGCATGGCCACAGGAGACGGAAGGAGTAATGCAGCCTGAATACATGTGGAGTGCCCAGGAAAACAATCTCCTGTCATTCTGAGGGTTCCTCTACCAGAGGGAGAGAACACATGGACTGGTGACCTACTGGAAGTGAGTCCAGTACCATACCTGCCAGTGCCTTGGTTGTGCCTGAAATGCCGATGGGGTGGATGATGTTTCGCTCATGGGCTGGCACAACCGTCAGACGGTGCAGAGTGGGTCAAGGCAGCTGTGAGGCAGCGAGCCATAATGTCGATGGAGAGCAGTCAGCAGGTGGTTGTGGCCTGCTGCAATGGGCTACCTGATGCTTTTGGCAGGCAACTACCCTCAGGTGCACACCTGCAGCAGACGATGTAGAGGGCATGGCAATGGGTGCAGGGGGCGCCGGTAGATTCAGCCATGCTTGCAGGTCTCACCATCCCGGCAGGGTATCAACATACTGATGCAGGCGAGCAGTTCCTGCTCCATGACTCTGGGTGCACTACCGGCTGCATCCTGCTATTCAACACACAGCGGAACCTCTAGTACCTGTCCCTCTGTGCTGCATGGTACACCAACAGTATGTTCAGGACCAGCCCAAGGCTGCTCCAATAGATGTACAGCCTGCACAGTGTGGATAGTGAGACCATGCTGCCTGCGGTGTATGCACTGATGGGGAGTAGAACTGTTGCCTGCTCCACTGCCATGCTCTGGAAGCTGAAGGAGCTGTGCCAAGACCTGAGCTCTATGTCAATAATGATCAACTCCGAGCCCGCTGTCTACAGGGTACTGCACACAGTATACCCACAGGCATGGATCCAAGACTGCTTCTTCAATTTCACGCAGTGCCTGTGGAGGAAGCTAATGCAGCATGGGAACCTGGCCCAACTGTACGTGACCAACGACGAGTTCACACTGCACATTCAGAGTCTGGCAGTGCTCGCCTTTGTGCCACAAGGGGACGTTGTTGGCGCCTATGAGGAGCCATGGGCCTGACCTTTCTTTGAGCCATTCAAGGACACCTTGGGCCCCTACCTTGATTACTTTGAGGACACTTGGCTGGGCCGTTCAGTGCACAGTGGTGTGCACTGCCAGGAGACATATCCCCTTGAGTTCTGGAACATGTGCGCCTCTGTCTGTGAGGGCCTGCCCAGGGCCACCAACGTCCTGGAGGGGTGGCACTGGGGCTTCAATTCACTGATGGGCACAGCACATCCTACCATCTAGCGCTTCATTGAGGTACTCTATGGTCAACAGAGCCTGACAGAGCTGTGGCACCAGAGGCCGCTACATGGCAGTGAGGTGACCAGCAGTCACAGGAGGGCCCGGGATGCCACGGACCATATACTGCAGATTGTGGAGCAGTTTGAGACATGGCCACTGTGGGACTACCTCCTGGGCAATGCCGTAAATGTCCATCTCCAGGTCTGAGTGCCTGGGTAGCTGTGGACTGTGCCATGTAGAACTACGAGCATTCAGCTGTTGTGGGGGGGGTTGTACTGGGTTCTGGGCACAGGTGTGGGTGTGTAGCACAGTGTATGGTCTGTTTGTACTATAAACATGTTTGGTGGCATCCCTGGCTGTGCTGTACTATCTCTGGTACCGAACTCCCAAGGGCTCGCCACTGTGTGTTACTGCCCTGTAGCAGAGGGTGTCCCACCAGCACTGCTGTGGGCACCCATGCCTGTAGGGCCACACGCATGGCATGGTCCCCATCCAATGGGTGTGGGCTGTGCATCCTGTCCAGTGGGCATCCGTGGTCTGCTGTCAGGCCTCTACACCACTGCAGTGGAGTCCCATTGGCGCATGTGCCACACTGTGGTCCCCAGTCCCATGCCATGCCCCCTGTGGCCACCACGGCACCCAGCCACCCTGCGTGGGCCTGCCTCATCTGAGTCTGGTGTGGCCATGCATAGGGGGAGGCCGAGGCTGTTCTGAGCTGTGTCTCTTCTGGTCGTGGGGCCCCTCCTCCAGGGCTGTTTGTGTGCCACCGTACATTGTGGGGGGTGGTATCCATGGGCCTGTCCACCCTGTAGTGTGTGTTTCGCCATACAGCTGTGGGTGGGTGGGTGGGTGACACAAACCGGTGTGCTGTGGTCCTTGGCTGCTGCCCAGCAGCTCTGGCTGTTCAGTGATCCCGCTGTCGCTGTTCCTGTTTGCAATGTGTTGTCTTGGCAGCTTTGCTCGCTGCGTATTGCAGATGTTGCTGTGGATGACTTTGCAGTCTGTGTTGCCACCATTCATTTGTGGATCTGCTGACCATTGCTCAAGCCTGGTGAGATCATCCTATAGCCTCTGCCACCCCTGTGTGTTATCCACTACAGTTCCCATCTTGGTGTCATCCAAAAACTGACTGATCCTGCTCTCTACCCCATGTGCTATATCTGATATGAATAGTCCAAACAATACCAGCCCCAGCATGGAGCCCTGCGGCACACCACTGATCACTGGCTTGGGAGAGAAGAGGTCTCCCCCCACCACCACCCATTGCACTCTATCCCCAAGCCAATTTCTGATCCAGCCAGCCATCTTAGCCCCCACCCCTATGTGTTCTAGCTTCTCTCCGAGTCGCCCATGAGGTACCAAATCAAAGGCCTTGCTAAAATCCAAATATAGGACATCCACTGCATGGCCCTTGTCCAGTTCCCTTGTCACTCAGTCATAGTATTCTATCAGGTTGGTCTGGCTTGATCTCCCTGAGACAAATATGTACTGCCACCCATCCTGGAGATTATTGACTTTCAGGAAGGTTACCAGTCTCTCCTTCAATATTGAGTCCATTAGTTAGCTTACCCACTATGGAAGTGAGACTGACAGGTCTGTAGTTTCCCAGCTCATCCTCTAGGCTGCTTTTGTGGATAGGCATCGCATGAGCCAAACTCCAGTCCTGCGGTATGCATCCTCTATCCAGGGAGGTGTTGAACAGGTCAGTCAGTGGCCCGGCCAGCACCTCCACCAACTCCTTCAACACCCTAGGGTGTATGCCATCAGGACCTGGGCCTTATCCACCCTAAGTGCCTTCAGACCTACCAACACCCTGCTTTCTTGAATCACCATGTCAGTCACCTCCTCCCCCCTCATCCCCAACCCTTCCAGTCCACGGAGGCAGTGGACTTCCTACCTCCCTGGTGAATTCAGAGAAGAAGTATTCATTCAGTAACTCTGTCTGTTCCCCCTCCTTCTCCACCCACTCCCCATCCTTCCTAATCTGAACTATCTGGTCCTTACAATTCCTTTTTTCCCTCACGTACTTAAAGAATTCCTTCTCCCCCTCCCTTATGCCCCGGGCCAGCCTCAGTTCCTTGGTGGCTTTGTCCTCCCTTACTAACTTGGTTACTTCCCTGGCCCTCTTTGCATACAACTCCTTGGCCTCCCCCCTCCCAGTTCTTTTCATTCACCTGTACTCTCTCATGGCTTTCACCCCCTCTAACACCCTCCTGGTCATCCAGCAAGGCACCTTGGCCCTAGACTGTTTGCTCAGAGTCCTGATGCACACTACAGTAGCCTCTCTCAGACCAGATTTTATGATCTCCCACATTTGGGGTGCTTCCATCTCTGACCTAGTTCCCTCAAGGCTTCCCCTCAGTATTTCCCTCATCCTTCCAAAGTCCTCCTGTCTGAAGCCCACTATCTTTGTTGCTGACTCCACCATCTCCTTGCTCATGCTTATCCTGAATCATACTGAAAGGTATTCACTGCTGGCTAGTGGATCCTCTGCCTGTAGCTCCCTCACCATCTCCTTATTTGATAGTACCAGATCTAATGTGTTGCCCAGTCTGGTTGGTTCCACAACCATCTGCAAGAGATGGCTGTCCTGGAAAACATTCAGAAGCACCTGTTCCCTGCAGCTAGAGGTGGCCTGGGTTTTCCAGTCCACCTGATGTAGATGTAGGTTCCTAACAATCACCACACTCCCCTTGCTACACACCTATCAAATCTGATCCACCAACTCTCTGTCCATCTCCTTGCACTGTGCTGGTGGCCTATACACCACCCCTAGCCTCAGTTTCCTACCTTTCAAGTCCAGGAAATGCATCCACGTTGTCTCCATCCTCTCCTCCTCGCCCTCATCCCTTGTGCACCTGATACCATCCTTTACATAAATCACCACCCCTCCTCCCTTCCCCACTCCCCTGTCTTTTCTATACACCCTGTACACAGGGATCATCATATCCCAATCCTGGTGTTGGTTGGCCCACGTCTCCATGATGGCCACAACATCCTCGTTCCCTATGCTTAAGACAGTCTGTAGCTCAGCTACTTTATTGCCCAGGCTCCTTGCATTTACAGTAGCATTGTGTCATTTGCCTTAATAATGAGAATCAGGGGTTTGCCGAAATAAGATAGATAGGCAGATGCTGAGAAGTGGAGCTACCTGAGACCATGCCACCATGTAAACATATCCCCAGCTAGTGATGTATCACTATGTCTTTAAAAAGAATCATATTGAATTTAACTAATTGAGTTGATACACCTGTTTCATCACTATATAAAACACTGGGAGAAGGGCTGTAAGCCATGCCCCTGACATAGAGGAGTAAATCCTTGAAGCGCTGGGCTGGTTGGTTTGTGCTGTGAGAGTGCTGCCAATGTTGTATGCTACTGTGGAAAAAAGCAGCTGTTTACTGCTCAAATTCTGGAAAGTTTTCCTGCACTGAGATTTAGTATTACACATTGTCTAAAGTGAGTAACACTATTTTGATTCCACAAGTAAAAAAAGCTTTATACTTCAACAAATGTATGGAGTGCTGGTTGTTATTTACTTTGACCACATTAAGAGATGGAAGATGCTGGGAGGGCACTCGGGGCCAGTAGCAGTGGAACAAGAAGGAGATGGTGCTGATCTCTGGCAGGTTGCTGGAACGGAGCAACACTGGGACAAGATTTCATAAACAGGTTTCAAATACTTTCTTAGGTTTAACTGTGGGCTGAACATCATTTTGTTGGACTTCTTAAACAGGTTTTTACTGTGGGCTGAATTATTGACTTTACTATAGGATTTTGTTATTGTTTTTATTTTGATATCTGAATGTAATGGCAATATTAGGCTGTGTTTCTTTTCAGGTTTTAACTGGGGGCTGTGTTTTTGTCTTTAGTAAGTTTTAGACCTCTAGTAGTTCAATGTTTGTCTGCGCAGTGCTGGCATATCTCCCCCTGATGTAGGAGCAGCATTGTCCAATCAGGGGAGATAGGCTGCAGAAACGTCATCATTTTTGAAAATTTGTTCTCAGAGCTTTAAATCCAGTTCATGGAAAGGAGCCAAACTAGTGGGAAGCAGGCAGGTGGTGGGGGATTAGCCTGCATCCCACCTATATGAATGCTGTGAGAGGAGTGAGGAGCCACAGACAGAGGGCTCCTTGGCTGATTGTTTCTGGACACAGCCTGAGGTGTAATCCCACCCACTCGCCACCCACCCCAACTTGCACCCCCAAGGCTCAACCTCCGTTTATAGGGCAAGTCCCATAGTGCCTTGCAACATCCTAGCAACATCCTAGCAAAAAAAAAACATAGCAGTAAGGAAATAACAAATAGGAGGCATAAGTAAGCAGTAGATTGAGCAGGGAAACAGACATAATGGAAGTGGTGCAGTGCAGTGGTTGAGGAGCAGCAATCTTCAAGGAGATGTTCTGGAGTTTGCAATGCTGCCCTATTTGCAGGCATATCTCTAGTCTGAGGGGAGGAGTTTGCCTGTCTCTGAGCAGAGTTGTCCAGGCTACAGGCTGCATGAACCCCCACCCAGAGACCACCGGGTCCACAGTCTGAACCTCAAAGGATGCCCAAGAAGAAGAGCGATTGGACCACAGTGGGCTCAGCGAGGGTGAGGGGGGTCAGAAGAACTTCCATCAACTTGTCCAGCTTAGTATCTCCTATGTTGCTTTGGAAGTGTGGGAAAGCCCCACACAGGCATCCACAGCTGGATCCAGGAAGGATGGGTGGGTCCTCCAAGATGGAGACCCAGGGAAAGGAATCTGTGGATCCTGGAGGAAGGGGAAGCTTTTCCTAATGGGAGACTCTATTGTCCAGGGGAGTGGAGTTTGGGACACCTAGCCGGCGGGGTGGATGAAGGTCAAGTGCACCTTGGGAAGCATGGCATGGAGGGATGGGAAGTGGATCCATAGGATCACTAGGGCAATATTTAGGAGGGAGAAGCTGGATGTCATTGTCCACCTGGGAACCAATGATCTGGCATGAAGAAATGTGGAGTTAGTCAGAGTCCAGGAGGATTTCAGGAAGCTGGGGGGCGGCAGCCTGAAACAGATAGCATGCTCCATCTCATTCTTGGAGGTGCTACCAATCCAAGGCATGGGGGAGGCTAGGTCACTTCACATCCGAACCTTCAACTCCTGGTTGAAGAATTGGTGTGGAAGGGAGGGTATTGGCTTCATGTGAGACTGGGGCCTGACTTGGGAAGATGCAAGCTTGTATAAGGAGGATTGCCTGCATCTGGCCAAGAAGGGGACCTCAGCCTTTAGTGAGAAGTTTGAATGCTTCAGCAGCAAGCATTTAAACTGGCCAAGGGGGGAGAGTCAGTAGGATCGAGAGCTTAGGAACATCCCCTTCCTGTGAGCACATGCAGGAACAGCAATTGACAACAGGAGTGACAGAAGCAGACAGAGAGGGGCAGGCAGGTGAAGCATGTATATGGGGAGAATACAGTGAGTGCAAGATCACATGAGAAAGAAAACTGGGAAGGAGGGAAGAGGCAAGAGAGGAAGAACAAGAACAGAAGGCAGGTAGGCTGTAAAACATAGAAAGTCATGTTAAAAAATATCCACAGCCTGGGAAATAAGGTTCCAGACCTGAAGGCCTTGTTAGCGGATGCAGATCTTGACATAGCAGCAATAACAGAGACATGGTACACTGCTAATCATGGCTGGGACATCAATGTACCTGGTTACACACTGTTCAGGAGGGATATGGAGGGTAAGAAGAGTTGGGGGGGGGTGGCCCTGTACATCAGAGAGGGTATAAAGGCTAGTGAAGGACC
This sequence comes from Neoceratodus forsteri, assembly GCA_016271365.2. Lineage (NCBI taxonomy): Eukaryota > Metazoa > Chordata > Ceratodontiformes > Ceratodontidae > Neoceratodus > Neoceratodus forsteri. The sequence goes on from CM028130.1 coordinate 659,967,008, forward strand.
ACTGATGATGTCATCTCCTGAACTCACACTCTAATCCTCCCTGTCAGCAACCTTATAGGACCTGTTTCTCCAAAGTTTAAGCAAGTGTAGCTATAGTAATCCTTTAAAAAATTGACATAGGGTTGACTGCAATGCTTGTGTTTCCAGAATGCTCAGATGCATGGCACTGTACTTTAGAACATGCCAGAAGGTGGTTTTGAAATGCAACACTGAACCAAGATGCAGAATGTTAAGGCGGTGCACAATTTTAAAATGTTGGGGTACATGCAATCTCAGAATGTGGCAGGGATGTGCCATCTGAAAATGTGGTGGGACAATCAATCTCGGAATGTCACAAGGACACACATCGAGGAATTTGGTGGGGACTGGCAATTTTGGAATATAGTGGGGCTGCATGCTGTTGGAATGTGACAGGACACACCATTTATTCTGAAATTGCTTGTGTCTGCCACATTCCAGAATTGTATGTACCCACAATATTTCAAAATTGTGCATCACCTCTCCACCACATTCCAACATTATGTGTCCCAGTCAAATTCTAAAATTATACATCCCTGCTACATTCTTAAATTGCTCATCCCTTCCCCATTCCCAAATTGCGTATCCCTGCCACATTCTGAAATGGCATATCCCCACCAAATTCCATAATTGAGCATCCCTGCCAAATTGTGTTTCAATGCTACATTCCAAAATTGTCACTGCCACGGTCGCAAATTGTGCATCACGCCACATTCCAAAACTGTGCGTCAGTGCTGCAGTCTGAACCCGTACATCATTGCCACATTCTGAAAATATGTGTCACCACAACATTCCAAAATTAAGCATCACCACTTCATTCTGGAATTGAGCATCACCACCACATTCTAAACCTATGCGTCACTGCCGCATTCCAAAACTGTGCATTACTGCCACATTCCGAAATTGTACATCACCGCCACATTCCAAATATGTGCATTACTGCTGCATTCTGAACCTGTGCATCACCGCTGCATTCTGAAATTATGCATCACCACCACATTTCAAAACTGTATGTCACTGTTGCATTCTGAAGCTGTGTGTCACCGCCATATTCTGAAATTTTGCATCACTGCCAAATTCTGGAATTGTGCATCAATGCTACATTCTAAAATTGTGCATCGCCACTGCATTCCAAGCCTGTACATCACTGCCTTATTCTGAACATGTACATCACTGCTACATTCCAAACCTATGCATCACAGCCACATTCCAAAATTGTGCATCACTACTGCATTCCAAAATTCCTTGTTACCATTGCATTCTGAAATTGTGTGTCACCGCCACATTCTGAAATTGTGCATCACTGCCACATTCCAAAATTTTGCATCACTTGACACATTTCAAAATTGTGCATCACTGCCACATTCTGAAATTATGTGTTCCAACTACTTTCTTAGACTGTGCCATTGCTGCATTCCACAATTGCAACCTGGTGACATTTCGAAATCTCATACCTGCAGTATTTTAAAAATTGCACACAATTTTGTCATTCTAAAGCCATGTTTGCCACTGCAAGCCATCTTTCCCATCACATTCTGAAGTACTGTACTTTCCATCTGCACATTATGGAAGTGCATGTGCTGACTCCCCAGTGTCAGTTTTCGATTTTCAGATGTTTACTACACCTGCAGTTTTAAGTAACGTAGGGGAAATAAGCCATTTTAGGTAGCTTGCAGGGAGGGCTAGGTTGTGAGTTCAGGAGATGACATCATCAGTAGCTCTTCACTGAAACTGGCTTTTTTGAACAGGCAGTGAATTAAAGGTTACAAAATGACTTGTAACTTTTAAATGAAGTAATTTACAGATCTGATTTTTGGCATGAAACTGATTGAGGAGATGCTGATCCAAATTCTGAATTTATTGATGTCAACAATTTTGGCCTCAGTACCTCTTTAATTATTAATTCTCAGGCCCTGCTTAATTTATGCTACAATCTCTGGCTCTTGCTACCCTACATCTACAATTCCCTTATCTCTATCCCAGGTGTTGTTTAATCCACTTACTGTTTTTGCCCCACCATCTCCACTGGAAGGCTAATCCAGGCATCCACCACCCTTTCTGTGAAAATCTACTTCCTCATGTACCTCTGGAATTCCCCCCTCCCTCCAGTTTATCATGCTCTCTTGTTATAGAACACCTTTTTTTCTGAAATATACTCTCCTTATGTACTTTAGCACCCCTACAGAATTTAAATGTCTCTATCATATCCTCACTCTGCCTCCCCTCTTCTAGAGTGTACATATTTAGCTCATTTAGTCTTTCCTTATAGGGCTTTTATTGCAGAACCTGCTCTATTTTGGTAGCCCTCCTCTGGACTGCCTCCACTCTGTCTCTATCCTTTCTTGGTGTGGTCTCAAAAACTGTACACAACACTCATTTATTTTATTTTATTTATTTATTTATTCATTTGTTAACCTGGTTAGTGCAGTAATCTGAAGACATTTTTCGGGCATGGCCTGGGACTGGAACTGGCACATAAATGATAAAATACAGTCAGTACAAATAGAGGAATCATACAAGGCTCAATGACAGGATCAATAACGGGAAATCAAGTTTAAATCAGGTAAATAATACAGTTGCGGTGAGAATAAAATATAGAGATGGTGAAAATAAATACAGGTAAGCGGTACCATATTGTTCTAACAAGGTGAGCATAATAAGATTAAATAACATACATGGAACAGTGCAATGAAGGTAAATCAACTAACAATCAGTAAGGATAGTATTCAGGAAGATACTCAGTCACTGTTCAGGAGGAAAACAGTGAGAAGTAAGTCAGTAATCAGGGTGGGGAGGAGAGCACTGGTAGGAGGAGGAGGAGGCGAGAAGGGGCAGCATAGGAGGAACAGCAGGGCTAGTAGCCTGTGGACAGTTGCAGGCAGAGGAGGACAGGAAATGGGTTCTTAGCAGGGTGTTTAGGTTCAGAGGGGAATCAGGGGAACATAGGGAGGAGGGGAGGTTGTTCCATACTGAGAATCAAGCTATAGAGAAGGCTCTTTGGCCCATCCTGGTGGTTATTTTAGGATGATCAAGTTGGAGGTGGGATGACTGATGCAGATTACAGCTAAAGGTTCTGGGCCTAATCAGGAGAGATAGTGGAGAGTAGAGGGGATTGTGTAAGGTATCACTGACTGTCCAAGCCAGCATATTGGAGCACTGTGCTTGGGGGGGAGCCAGATTAAGGACTGGTAGAGCAAGCAGTGGTGGGTAGAGAGAGAGAAATGGAAGGCAAAGCAGCATATTCTAGTATAGATAGTGTTCAGCCAGCTCAGTTTGGCAGATGAGGTAATGGAGTACACCGGGCACCCATAATCAAGGAGAGGGAGAAGGTTGCCATGGGCAAAAGATAGACAGGCTTCTGGTGTAAGGTGATCGATTAGGCAATAACAATACCCTATCTTCTGATTAATGTGCCTGATCAGAGAGGCTATGTGGTTAGAGTATCTAAGGGATGAGTTTAAGATTACCGCCAGATACCTGAAGGTGCGAACAGTGTCAATGGGGGAACCATCTGGGGAAAGAACAGTGAGAGGGCAGCCAGAGTGGGCAACAGTGGAGAGTTTTGGCCTAGAGCCAAATAGCATTGTCTTCATTTTGGAAGCATTGACCAATAGCTTGTTGGTAGAGAACCAATGATGGGTCATGCAGAACTCGGCAGTAAGTGTTTTGGACAATGTTGCAGGAGATGGGTTGCTTTGGAATAGTATTAGGTCATCTGCATAAAGGCATGATTTACAAGAGAGGAGGGAGTTAACAAAGAGGGAAAAGAGAAGGGGGCCAAGTACAGAGCCCTGGGGACACCCACTGTGACAGGCAAAAGGGGGGAGGTGGTATCACCAAGGCAGACCATTTGGGACCTACCAGAGAGATAGCTAGTGATTCAGGTGGCGGAGGCAGGGGAGAAACCAAGGGTGTCAAGTTTCACTATCAGCATGTTGTGGTTGACAAGGTAAAATGCCTTGGAGAAATTGACAAACACTGCACCACTGTGCTTGCCATTATTCATGTTCCTTAAAATGTGATCAGTGAAGAGAGCAAGAGCAGTAGTAGTGCTGTGCCCCTTCCTAAAGCCATGTTGCTGAGCAAAGGAAGTTATGTTGAGATGTACTCATTGATTTAGCATGTACTGCCTTCTCAAGGAGCTTTTCAATATGGGGAAGAATGGGATGGTAGTTCTACATGAGACTAGGGTCAGCTGACTTATGAATGGGGACAGTTTTGGCCTGCTTCCAGACAGAGGGACTGTGGCCATAGTAAATGAGAAGTTAAAAATGCAGGTGAGTGGATAGGTAATGTCTTGGGCCACAAGTTTTAAGAAACAGGGGGTTAGTCCATCACTACCAGTGCTCCCTCTAGTTGGTAGGCTAAGGAGGAGCTTAAGTGTCCCAGGAGGGGGAAATGGTCTTAAAATAAAAAGGGGGGCTACTGGAAGTGGTGGGTGGAGTGTGACAAGGGGGTGTAGGGGGAGTTTAGCCAAGTAGCTGCTAAGGTTACAGAAATGAGCACTAAGTGCATTCGCAATTTCAGCAGGGTCAGTCAGAGGGCCTTGTTGGGTATTTAGAGGGGAAGGGAACTGTTTAAAAAAGAGGCAAGCAAAGCATTAATGGAGCACCAGAAGCACTTGGGTTACTAAGGTGTTTGATTGCAGCAATTTGAAGTAGGCCACCTTCTTAGATTTAATGCTGTGCTTGCAGAGATTTCACAGATGTTCATAGTCATTCCAAAGGGTAGGAGATGGGGCTGCTTTATAGGCTGCCCACTTAGAGTCACAGTCCTTCTTCAGCTTGAGGAGATCCAATGAGAGCCACCGAGTGTCACCCCCTCACACTCTATGAGTTGTGAGTGAGAAATACTTGTCTTGGATGTGAGAGAGGGCTGAGACAAAGTCAATGGTTATGAGATTGTCCTGTAGCCTGAGCGAGTCATATCTAGAGAAATCAAGGAAATTCAGATAGGTGTGTGAGAGGTTGAGGTATTTGATATGTCAGACACAATAGATAAGGGGAGTGGTCACTAATGGCATCAGACAGGGTGCCAGAGTGTGCCACTTTGTCAGCTTGAGTCATCAAGATCCAGTGGGTTGTGTGATTGTTGGTCTGATTGTTGAGGCATATAGGGGAGATAATTAGTTGAGTGAGGTTATGTTGCTGTGAAATGGAGAAGCAGTCAGAGAGGGGGTTGGAGTCTCAGATGATGTTAATGTCACCTACTAGAATGCTGTCACTGGAGATGGAGAAAGGGGCAAGGATGTTCAGGAGTGCAGCAAGCCCTGGGACACTAGTCATTGGTGGGTTACAGCAGCACCCAATGAGCAGCTTCATGTTGGTGGCAACTGTAATCTCAGCTGCAAGCCACTCAGTAGGGAGGTCACTGTTGGACTGGTCAAGAAGTGAGGCAGTATAGGAGTTTTGATAATACACAGAAACACCACCGCCACAGTGTGAGGTGGCACAGTCATGGTGGAGGAAAGAGTAATCAGGTAGGAGGCAGCTGTGGTGAGGGGTGGGGCTTTTTAGCCAGATCTCAGAGATGCCCAGCATATCAGGCTAGTACAGGTAGACCCAGGCTTCTTATTCAGCCATTTTACAAAGAAGACTCCTTGCATTTAAATGGACAATTTTTGTGCCATGCTTAATATCCCATGCAGGATGACAGTGGGATAGCGGGTGTTTAAGAGGAGAGTAGCAGCAGAGCCAGGGCTATTTTCAATGTCCCCAGAGAGTAGGAGTGGGGTGGAGTGCAAATTGGATGGTAGGAGGACTAAGGGAGAATGGACCTGTAGAAAGAGTGAAGAGAGATGAAGGAAGAGACAGTACCTGTCATGGAAGCTGAGAAGGGAGAGGGCAGCAGACAGGCAGGAGAAGAGCAATCCATATTCAGGACTAGGCAGTATATGAGGTGACAAGGGGTTGGATGGGCATGTTTCAGACTGATCTATTCCAAGACTAGGGATGATGCACCAAAATCAAAAGTTAGACAGAGTCTGAGAAGAATGCAGAAAGAAAAATGGAGAACAGAAGGTGTGGACATCATTGGGGGGTGGGGTGGAGGTGAGGAGTGAGCACAATTAAGGTTGAGAGAGTTTTTTGGAGAAAGGAAATAGAGTATATAATAGAGAAGGTGCCAGTGAAGGGTGTGAAGCACTACCTGGTGAGTAAACCAAACCAGGAACAGGGGAGAGACCAGATTAGGTGCCAGTAATGGGTGTGAAGAGCCACCTGGTGAGTAAACCAAACCAGGTGGTTTGGGGAGAGATAGTAGATCAGAGCAGTGGGAGGAGATCAAGAGCAGTGGGGGAGGGAGGACAGTAGCAAACAGCTAGTAGATCATGGAGTCGGATCCAATTATTACTAGTGAGATGGCCTAGTGGTAAGAGCTGCTGTCTCCAGATGATCCAGGCAGTAGTGGCCAGGGGTTCAAATCCCGAGGTGAGGGAAATGATGAATTGGGGTAAGGGGAAAAATGGGGGGAAGCAGGTCCCAGGCAAAGTGGGGAGGGGTAGGAAGAAAGGATGAATGCAATAAAACACACAGTAATTATATTAGGCATTGGGAAGGTTATGTAGGAGAACAGTAGTTGTCTAACAATATAACCAGCTAATGGAATATAGGGGAGTTAGTAAATCAAACAGTCGGTCAAATGACAGTCACATGATAAAGGGTACCCTACGAAGGAAATTATAACCCAGGGTGGGGGGTGAGGCCACCATTGAGGTAGTGGTGGTGGGCACCGAAGTTCCTCCAACGTGCAGAACAGAAGCCCGTACCTTCGGAGGGGTCAGAGGATCCATAGAGCTGGCAGCTAGCATGGGGGGGCACCCATCCTAATCTTGGCTCTGGGTGACTGCTGTACTCAGGGTGGGTTCTTACCAGTGATTTATATATGGGAAGAATCAATTCTGTCTTCCTGCTGGAGATACCCCTACCTATGCACCCCAGCATCCTTATAGCATTTCTGATTGCCTTATCACACTGCCTGGCTACTTTTAAGCCAACTGATATGATTATCCCTAGGTCTCTTTCCTGTTTGGTCTTTGTCAGTTTCACTCCACCAATCTTATACTCCACTCCTGGGTTCTGATGGCCTAGATGCATTATTTTACACTTTTTTGCATTAAATCCAGCTGCCATACCCTTGACCATTCTTCCAGTCTCTTTAGATCCCTACACATGCTATCTACTCCCCCAGGTGTGTCCACTCTGTTACTGATCTTAAGAGTCATTTACAATAAGGCAGACTTTCCCTTCCAGTTCTTCCACTATGTTGCTTTTAAAGATATTGTAGAGAACTGGTTCCAATCAACACTGATTCCTGAAGAATCCTGATGCTGACCTTCCCTTCCTAGGACTACACTCCATTCACCACTACCCTCTGTGTCCTTCCCACTATCTAGTCCTTTATTCAGGTTACCACCTTATCTACTGCTAAGCTACACAACTTGCTTACTAATCTCCTGTGCTGAACAGTTTTGAAAACTTTACTGAAATCCATGTAAGCCACATCCACTGCTCCTCCCTAATCTAGCTCCTTGGTCACCCAGTCAAAAATGTCTATCAAATTTGTTTGGCATGACCATTGGTCTGTGAAACCATGCTGCCTAGGGTCCTGTAATTCATTAGATACAAGATAATCCACATTCCTTTCCTTCAATAGTGTTTCCATCAACTTATCCCTCAACTATGCCAGGCTAACAGGCCTATAGTTGCTCACATCTTCCCTGCTGCTACTTTTGTGAAGTGGGACTACATCTAGAACCACACCAGACTCTAGTGAACTGTTAAAAATGTGTGTCAGACTTGCGACCAGTACCTTTCTAAGATCCTTAAGTACCCTCGGATGAACCCCATCAGGCACCATATCCTTTTCAACCCTCAGGTTGTCAAGTGCTTTCCAGACCCTCTCCAACAAAAACAGACAACTGTCAATTTTCTTCCCCTCAAAGCTTCTGGTGTCTTTTTGTGGTTCCTCCCATTTCACTTCTACCATGAAAACTGAGCAGAAGTATTAGATAGATGCTTTATTTATAAAGCGCTCTTCTCTGGAGAGTCAGAGTATTGGTATAAGATGTTTACTTTTCCAAGATCCTCTTCTGTACAGTCCCCCTTCCCTCTTTAACTGTACAGTCTCTCCCTTTGTCTTCCTTTTTTGGCTAACATACAGAGGTGTTCCCCAGGATGAAATCCACTTTTAAAGCATTCTGCAGTGTGCTGCAGCAGACCTACTGAAATAAGCAATGTAATTACAATGGCAATTAGTCCCTTTTGTCATGCAGGGGACTGAGACATTCACTTCATCCTGGCTGTGCCACATTTTCTTGAATGACAAAGGGGACTGATTGTCATTAAAATTACATTTCTTTGTTCAGTAGGTCTGCTGCAGCATTCTGCAGAGTGATGCAAAATGCTGCAGAATTGGATTTCATCCTGGGGGACACCACTGTACCTAAAAAAATGACATATATCTACTCTATCTGTGCATAAAGCCATTTTGGATCTATTACACACTGTCTGTTAGGTGCCTCAAGTGCTATGTATGACACATAGCTACTCTGTGTCTGCATAAAGCCATTTTGACAGTATTACACTCTGTCTCTTAGGTGCCCTGAGCCCTTTGTGTGACATATTGCTACTCTGTGTCTGCATAAAGCCATTTCAGCTGTGTTACACACTGTCTGTTAGGTGCCCCAAGCTCTGTGTGTGAATTATAGCTACTCTGTGTCTCTGCATAAGGTAATTTTGGCTCTATTACATGCTGTCTGTTAGGTGCCCTGAGTGCTGTGTGTGACACATAGCTATTTTGTGTCTGCATAAACCATTTCAGCTGTATTACGCACTGTCTGTTAGGTTCCCCTGAGCCTTGTGTGTGTCATATAACCTCTCTGTGTCTGCATAAAGCTTTTGAGGCTGTATTCACACTGTCTGTTAGGTGCCTTGAGCCCTATGTGTGACATATAACTACTCTATGTCTCTGTATAATGCCACTGTGGCTGTCTTACACATAGTCTGTTAGATGCCTTGAGCCTGTGTGTGACAGCTACTCTGTGTCTTTGCATAAAGCCATTTTGGCTGTATTACACACTGTCTGTTAGGTGCCCTGAGCCCTGTGGGTGACATACAGTATAGGCACTCTATGTCTCTGCATAAAACCATTTCAGCTGTATTATACACTATTACATTCCCCAAGCCCTGTGTGTGACACTTAGCTACTCTGTGTCTCTGCATATAGCCATTTTGGATGTATTACATACTGTCTGTTAGGTGCACCAATCCTTGTGTGTGACATACAGCTACTCTATGTTTGCATAAAGCCATTTTGGCTGTATTACACACTGTTTGTTAGGTGCCCTGAGTCTTGTGTGTGACATACAGCTACTCTGTGTCTGCATAAAGCCATTGTGGCTGTATACACATTCTCTGTTATGTGTCCCAAGCTCTGTGTGTGACATATATCTACTCGATCACTGCATAAAACGATTTTGGCTATATATACACTGTTTGTTAGGTGCCTTGAGCCCTGTATGTGACATATAACTACTCTGTGGCTCTGCATAAAGCCATTTCAACTGTATTACACACTGTCTGTTAGGTGCCACAAGGCCTGTTTGTGAGGTTCTATGTGATAACGGTGCAAACAAAATGGAATTAACAAAAAACATTGACTAAAAAACAGCCCCATGCAAAACAGCATAGACCACTACAGTGTGCTCCACTTGCTTTTTTTGCAGGGGTCTTCACCCCCCACATTCCCTGCCTTCACCCCACCCCCATAGTTATAATAACCATCAACTGGGGGATGACAATGGGGAAGAGGGGAAAAGCTCAGGAGGACAGCTACTCCAAGTGGGTCACAGGTTGAAAAGGGGAGAATGTTGGGATGGCAACCTGGGGTGGAGGAGAACAAAGTTAGAAGGGCCGGTGGATGGAATGGGAGGTAAACAACCCCTGCAGAAAATTAAACAACAACAAAAAAAATCCCTACAGTCAGTCCTGAACCGAGGTCCACCAGTCATATAGGTGGTGACTGTAACCACTAATCCAGACTGCCAACTCGGGACTGGCCTGATGAACAACTCCCTATATTCTGCAAAAAATACCTACTCCATTCTGACTCCCTACCAAAATGAAAACACTGAACTTACAATGTGCTTTTAATAGCACATAGCCAATTTCACACTCGCTATTTTTACTTTGCCCAAATTGACTTGCTGTAATTGAGTCACTCTATTCACAGGATACCATGTGTGACATCTAGCTACTCGGTGTCTCTGCATAAAGTTATTTCTGCTGTATTACACAGTATCTGTTAGGTGCCCAGTGTGGTACATATAGCTACTCCATGTCTGAAAACATCCATTTTGACTGTATTACACACTGTCTGTTAGGTGCCCTGAAACTTGTGTGTGACAGATAGCTACTCTGTGCCTGCATAAAGCCATTTCAGCTGAATACACACTATTTAGTAGGTGCCCTGAGCACTGTGAGTGATATATAGCTACTTTGTACCTCTGCATCAAGCCATTTCAGCTATATAAACACTGTCTGTCTGATGCCTCAAGCCCTGAGTGTGACACATTGTCATTGTCTCTGCATAAAGCCATTGTGGCTGTATTACACACAGTCTGTTAGGTGCACCAGGCCCTGTGTGTGAAGTTCTATGTGATAATAGTGCTGACAAAATGGAGCAGACAAATAACAGCGCCAAAAAATCTGCCCCATGCAAAACAGTGCAGAGCAGTATAGCATGCTCCAATATCAGCACTGCTACACTTGCTTTTTTGGGGGGGGCTTCACCCCCTCCCCACACCCCTTTTGTGGGGGGCTTCACCCCACCCCCATAATTATAATAACCATCACGAGGGGGAGGAGATGACAATGAGGAAAAGGGAAAAGCTCAGCAGGAGAGCTACTTCAAGGGGGGGTTTACAGGTCAGAAGGGGGAGAATGTTGGAGTGGCAACCTGGGGGTTGAGGGGAACTAAGTCAGGAGGGCATGTGGGCAAATGGGATCCCAGGTCTACCAACCACACAAGCAGTGACTGTAACCACTAAACCAGACTGCCAGCTGGAACTGGCCTGATGAACAGCTCCCTATATTTTGCAAACAATTCCTGCTCCCTACTGACTCCCTACAACAAAGAAAGCATTGAACTTACAATGTGCTTTTAATAGCACATAACCCATTTCATACCTGTTATTTTCACATCACCAAAACTGATTCACTGTAATTGAGTCACTCTATTCACAAGATACCAGGTGTGACATCTAGCTATTCTGTGTCTCTGTGTAAAAAAACATTTTGGTTGTATTACACACTATTTGTTAGGTGCCCTGTGTGGGACATCTAGCTACTCTGTGTCTGCATACTGCCATTTTGGCTGTACTGCACACTGCCTGTTAGGTGCCCCACACCTTTTGTGTGATACATAGCTACTCTATGTATGCATAAAGCCATTAGGGCTGTATACACACTGTCTATCAGGTGACCCAAGCCCTATGTGTGACATATAGCTACTCTGTCCCTCTGCATAATGCCATTCTGGCTTTATACACACTGTCTGTTTGGTGACTCGTGCCTTGTGTGTGACATATATCTACTCTATGTCCCGGCATAAAGCCACTGTGGCTGTATTATACACTGTCAGTTAGGTGTCCCGAGCCCCGTGTGTGAGGTTCTATGTGATAACAGTGCAGACAAAATGGAGCCGACAAAAAACAGTGACAAAAAAAATGCCCTAAGCAAAACAGTGCAGAGCACTACAGTATGCTCCAAAATCAGCACTGCTCTTTTCATAGAAGGTTTCACCCCTCCACCCCCCATAATTTATAATAATCATTACCGAGGGGGATGACAATGAGGAAGAGGGAAAAACTTGGGAGTGGAACTACTCCAAGGTGGATTCACAGGTTGGAAGTGGGAGAACATTGGGGTGGTAATCTGGAGGTGGAGGGAAACAATGTCAGGAGCAGGGGCGGGCAGAATGGGAGGTAAAGAACCCCTCAAAATAAGTTAAACAAGAGTAACCATAAAAAAAAAATTCCCAAAGCAAATCCAGAACCCAGTGCTGCTAGCCTCATAGGTGGTGACCATAACCACTAAACCAGACTGCCAGCTGGAACTGGCCTGAAGAAATACTCCCTATATTCTGCAAACAATACCTACTCCCTACTGACTCTCTACCACAATGAAAACGCTGAGCTTACATTGTGCTTTTAATAGCACTTAGCCCATTTCACACTCGCTATTTTCATGTCACCCAAATTGACTCACTGTAATTGACTCGTTCTAGTCACATGATACTGTGTGTGACACCTAGCTACTCTGTGTCTCTGCATAAAGCCATTTCAGCTGTATTACACACTGTCTGTTAGGTGCCCCAAGCCCTGTCTGTGACATAGCTACTCTGGGTCTGTCTGCAGTATTGCAAAATCTATTTTGGTTGTATTACACTGTCTGTTAGCTTGTTAAGTGCCCTGAGCCCTGTCATAGCTACACAGTGTGTGATGTCTCTCTGTGTCATAGAGAAAGCCACGGCTGTGTCTACTGTGATTCATATTTCTCAGACCATGTCTACTTAAAGGAAGCACAGTGCTGGTGCAAATGCAATTGAAAATGATGTGGACAACATGAATCCTAGCACTAATGAAGAACATAGCAACAATATTAACAATAACATCACCAGGACTGGCACTACATGTCCTCCTGAACCAAAAAAGCATGTTACCAGAGTTTTGGTAAGAACTGACAGAAGTTATTTGTAGAGGTACTAAATGTTTTGCCACATGTGTCATGAGACTTCCTTCTGCTGAAGCAGCATGCAAGGAGGGGCAGACATCCTCCTCAAATATGACCTCAGATACTGAGGCAGCGAATGCTGATAAAGATGGTGGTGATACTAGGAACTGGGAATGGGCTAGCCCAGGCTATGTCACACCTGATGATGATGGTACTTCTAGTTCTTCTGAATCTTGTGGCAATGAGGTCAGTACTAGTTTAGCTGAGAGAGTGGAGGATGCCACTGCACGGCATGATAGACAAGTGCAGAAAAATAATCATATGTTAAACATAAGAATACGCAGATGACCATGACTTGAAAAAATTCATGTGAACAAGGAAATGGCATTATAGGATTTCCTCCAGGTCCCTTGACTGTACAAGAAATGGTACCAGGCACCATAGTACAAAGCACAAAGGGTAAATCTTTAGTGTGGAATTTATTTTATATTCACCCTGCAGACAACTCTCGAGCTGTATGTAATCTGTGCAAAAAGAGTGCTAGCTGTGGTGGCAAAGTGGGACATTGTGGAACTTCAGTAATGATACGACATGCAAAGGCAAAACACCTAATTTACTGTGGCAGGACAAGGGACAGTGTGGTTGGTGTGGGCAGTAGTGGAGGTGGTGGTGATGGTGACCATAGTGACAATGAACTGGAAGCAGAAACTGACATTGAATCACTTGATGTGTCCTTGCAGTCTTCACAGACAAACATAGATTGTTTTCTTCTGACATTGTCAAGTACTGCAAAATCCCACAGTAGTACTCCAAGTAAAAAAGTGTGAAAAGTACAAGCCACCCAAAATTAAAAATATCTCATCACTTTTGTCAACTAACATTAAAAGAAAGTGTTGCGAGGACATCAAAATTTATCCACAAGCATCCAACATGCCAGCTGTTAAATAGAGCCACTCCAGAGCTGTTGGTTGACTGTAGGCTCCCTTTTGTTTTTGTTAGTCAGAAAGGTTTCCTCATGCTCATGAACCAGATTGAACCATGGTACACCATTCCCTGTTGAACATATTTCTCAAAAAAAGGCTGTTCCACAATTGTATGACTTGGTGTGTAGTGTGGTTACTATAGTATGCCCTGTGAAGCTTTGACAGAACATGTAAAAGCATTAGAGTGGTGTTCTGAAGCAAACAGTAAGGGTTTGTTTTGAAAGAAGCCCTTGAATGGTAAAAAGGCTAAATCGGGAAAATGAAACAGAAAACATAAAAGGAAGTCTTTATTAAAATAGCAACCAGGATTGATCTATCCCCATTAAGAAGAAATTTCTATGGTACAAAGGGAAGCCAAGCTATTGAAACAAACAGGTATGCCACCATTGCCTAACTAGAAGGAATTTTTACTAACCTTTTCAGACCAACTTTGGTGTTCCCAAGGAAAAGAGGAGAGAAAAAACTGGACAGTGTGCTGTGTATTGGACCCGCCAGGTGGAGAATCAGTGGTAGAAAGACAGGCCTCAGGACAGCCTCTGGTGGACTGAGGAGTTGTAGCAATGGACTAAGCTGAGTGCACTGAGGAAAGTTTCAGTAAAACCTGCTGGGGTCTATTGGCCTGTCTTTAGCAGGGTTTGCAGGATGTGTGTGTGTGTGTGTGTGTGTGTGTGTGTGTGTGTGTGTGTGTGTGTGAGATGTAGAGGATTGTTTGTCCTTTAATGTAAATAGTCCCCACACATTATCACTGTATCCTGAAAATAAAATTCTAATTTGGTGCTATATGCATCCCTGCTGAATTTGCTGAGTTTGCTCAGGCAGTGGGAGATATAACCTGGAGCACAGTCAGGAGGATATGCATAGCATATGCTTTTTCATAAAGATTTAGTATAGTATTTATTTAGTGTCTTTCTGATGATAAACTGTTTTTGAGGGTTTTATATTTTTTTCTTAACACTCAGGAACGAGGAGCTAGTCACAGCCACGTGTAGTCAATCATAGCTCCCTCCATTTTTATCCACTTCTCCCCCTGACACACATTGGAAATGGTTATAGGAGTTGCTATTTAATGAATAAAGGGTAGTTTGAGAATAATTAAAATGCAGGTTTAAAAGGTTTCATCTGTTTTTCCTTTCCAAAAACCAGGAAGCAATTCCAGGATTCTAATTGGGCTGGACTAGCAGATGACCTGTCCATAGTTAGTGTGCAGGCTTCACCAGAAAAACACAACCTTCAAGCACACACTAGCAAGAGCACCTAAGCAGGACAAGTATGTGTAAGACTGTGTTTTGCCAAAGTTCTCCACGGCAGTTTTTTCATTGCTTTGCCTCACTTTTGTGTTTGTGCTTGTAGTTAAAAGCATTGCAATATGGACCTTTTAATTTATTTTTAGTTCAGCTTTGTATAAAGTGGCAGCACTTTTTAACGCTCATCAACTTTACTTGCGCACCAAGACTTATATTTTGTAAATAAATTTGGTTCAAATTTGAGGAACAAGGTGGAACGTTTTGGTGTTACTTCAGCAGCAGGGAACAAAATTTACAGTGCTGGTGTTTTATTTTAAACTTTCAGTAACATGCCCTGTCAGTTTCTGAGTGCTGTATTGCATAGCACTATACAATTTTACACAGCACAACAGATTATTTTGCATAAAAGTAAATTTCTCTGTGAAATGTACTAGAAATACATTGCTTAGAATCTTTGTGTTTTAGTACTAAAGCATTAAATGCTAAAGTTTAGGGTTTTAATTAATTGATAAGTGCTTTTATAATAGTGTGTGTGGTTTTATTAGTTAATTTTTTAACTGTTAATTGATATTGGATTGTGGTATTATTTCTATTATTTCTATGTTTTTGGTTTTTCTTGTTTATATCTTGTGCCATTGGTGCCATTATTTAGGAGCCAATACAAACCCAATAGAGGAAATATTAACCTTCTGGAGGACAATTGAATTAAGCCCCAACAGGTTTGAGAGGTGGCCTTCAAGATTTATAAATTACATTCACAGAAGGATTAAAAGATCTAATCCATGGGGCATAGCTTTTACTAATTCTGAGATCCAGATACATAAGAAGTGAAGAGATGAGTAGGTGAAGAGTTGAAGACAAATTTGAAAGGACTAATCGTACTCTAGAGCCTGAAAGAGGTTTAAGAACTGACTTGAACTGATCTGATGTATTAAACTAAATTGTGCTAAGAAGTCGAACTCTAAAGGTGAACAGAAGATAAAAGAGAATCTACAAAGAAGACAGAGTAACGTATACTTTATTTCTAAGTGTTGCTGGACTTTGCTGGACTGGGCTTTAAAGCACAAATTAGTCATTTAATGTATTTTTTTCTGAATTAACTATATAGGTACAGTGAGAACCAGCCATTAGCAGGTAGCGATAACCCAACTGAACACCTAGCTTTATGTCACTCGTGCACTAATACTAGTGCTGCTATTGGTGTTAGTATAGGTACTATACATATAAGGTATAAACAGGCACATATTTGTTTACCTGCATCATTTTTTTTAATCAAATATGCCTTTAATGACTAGGGGAAAGATTAATAACAGAATCACAATGGATCCACTTAGAAAATTTGGCAAAGGAAATACGAAACAGCTTTTAAGAAACAAAGGACAATCAGGACAATTAGAATACTTGAGACATTCAAGAGCAGATGTAATGATTGAAACATCAGATAGGGATCCTCAGAGCATTGGAGGAATGAGGTCTTAGATAAAAGGGAACTGGACAAGGAAAGTAATAGTCCTAGTGATATGGTTAACAAAGGACTATCTAAAGTTCCCCTAAAGGGTAGGGAAATTGATGTGGTCAAGCTGGATAAAAAACAGATGGCCCAGCCATCTGTTTGGGAACTATGGAAAGATAAGGAGCAAAAGACATTACAAGGAAAACAAAAAATAAGTAAGGATGTGACTTTAACATTATTTAAACAGAATAATATAGAAAAGCTAGAACATGTGGGTTCCAAGGTGTCCTTTACCCAAGTTCCTGGGTTAATTGAACAAGCAAATAATGAAGTGAGTAACATGGTGGACAATATAAAATAAACTATTCAATCTAATAACAGGATGGAAGAAAAAATTTAAGAATTTAATAGATTAAAAATGAGACTCATGGATAACTGTAGCTCTCCACTTTTGATGGCTCAAAATAAAAAGGAGGGACTTGGAGACAATCTTTGGAAATAGCCAGCAATAAGAGCTGAAGCCTCATGGTCCAGAAATGAAATGACTGATTTTATGGGCCCTATTGAAGAAGATACACCTCCACTGGAATGTTTGACCAAGGAATGTGTAAGGGCACTAAGGGACCCATTACTAACTAAAGCCATGATATGATCAATTGATTAAAGTCCTCCAGAATCTCTCATTCATAAAAGGGGTTTGTTTGGAGAATAAAAAATAAAATTGATTGAATGTTTGAGAGAATCAGGGTTTTATTTAACTCTAAAAAATGATTAGTGTTTTGCTCATAAAAGTTTTAAAACATTGTGAAAATACATAGCACTTGCCTCACTGTGTTTAACAAACATAAAACTTCTAGAAAACCTATATAAATGCTTTCTGTACAGTTAGCATTGTCCCAAGAAAAAAACTGCTAATCAATTATTTAAAACACTGAGAATGGTTTATGGGAAGAGGGACAAAGAAAGCACTAGAATGAATAGAACAGATTTGTGTAGTGTGGAGGTGGGTAAAGGAACAAAAGATCTTAAACAAATAGATTCAGCCTTAGAGATGGAGGATGTAATGAGCCCCACACAGTTTCAGAAGTTATGGAGAATAGAACAAATATAGGTATAGAGAGTGAATTAGTAATGTTGCCTGCAAAATGATAGTGTCATAGAAGAATTAAGATCAAGGAACCCTGAGATATGTAAAAAGGGTATTAAACAAGAGAAAAAGACTTTGAGAATTCATGACAAAAAAAAACAGAAATGAAGACAAAGATCAGGAACATATCATACATTGAAATAAGACAGGCAATTTACACGGTACTAATGAGGTGACTCAAGGGAATCAAAGGGAAATATATGAGGTATACAAAGCTGGGGATAGTTTGATTTGTATAGGGAGGACACTGAAGGAGACTAGACGAGATAAAGAGAGTGAGGTACAAAGTCCCCTAGTAAGGAAATTAAAACCTAATAGGAACAATCTAACTGAAGTCAGAAAGGAAACTGAAGAAAATTAATTAGAAAGAAAAGAAGGGAAAAAAAGAAGAAGAAAAAAGTGTTAATAAAAAGAGGGGTAACAGCACGGAAAGACAAAAAGAGAAAGTAACATCAGTACAAAAACAGTAAACACTAATAGAGAAAGAGAGGACAGCATAGAAGCATGTAGTGATGAACTGGAAGATAAGAAAAAAGCAGAAAAAACAAGATGGATGGAAAGAGAGAAAGAATTGAAAATTCAAAATAATTTAAGAGGTATCTTGTATAGAACTCTGGAGACTGACTTTGTCCTACCATTATATAAAGTCCCAATCATGCCGGAAGAAACTGAAATGAAACTGAATGAAAACTTAGAGCAATTTATAGGATCAGTTTTGCAAAGTAAAATATGTAGCAACAAAATTATGTCCAAATTCAGTATTATAAGACCTTTAATTGATACAGAGATGATTTTATTGCTCTCTGATGAGGTTAGGGTACTCCGCACCATGGGATTCAATGACTGATTGAAAAACTGGTGCAGAGCTTAGGGATTTGGCTTCATTGGGGACTGGGGCTCCACCTGGAGGGATGCAGGCCTATACTGGCACGATGGTCTGCCTCTGTCCAGGAGGGGAACCAGGATCCTACATGATAGGTTTAAATGCTTCATTGACAAGCATTTAAACTAGCCAAGGGGGTAGGCACTGAAAAGGAGAAGGGAAATCCTAGCCCCAACCAAAAATCAGAGTAGTTAGTGAGGTGACACCATGATAGAGCAGTTGATTGGGTGAAGGGTAGGGGTAAATGGAGAAAAAGACAAAGGCAGTAAGGACAGGAATGGGGCAAAAAGAAATAAGGCCATAAGAAAATGGAAGGTAATTAGCACCAATGACCGTAGTCTAGTTAAAAAGCTCCTCAAAATGGTGGCCTTGATGGAAGAGGGATGCATGGATATCGTGACAGTCACAGAAACATGGTACACAGAGAACCATGACTGGGATGTCAATATACCAGGGTACACAATCTACAGGAGAGACAGGGAGGGTAGAAGAGGAGGGGGACTATCTTTCTATGTAAGAGAAGGGATAAAAGCAACAGAAGTAAAGGGTATACAGGGAGGACAGGAGGCACTGTGGGAGACCTTGGAGACTGGAAATGGCATCACAATCCACACAGGGGTTGTAGACAGATCCCCATCTCAGGGGGAGGAAATGGACAAGAAAATGATAGAAGGCATCCTTTGGATGGAAAAGAAAGGAGAGATATTGCTGATCAGGGACCTGAATATGCCAGATGTTAACTGGAGCACTTTTGCTGCAGCCACATCCAAGAACAGGGCCATTCTTGATGCCCTACAGGGGCATGCCTCAGACAGCTAGTTTTGAAACCCATTCGGGAGGGAGAAATCTTAGACCTGGTACTCTCAAATGGGGACAGAGGGAGGATCTCAGATCTAGAAGTGGGTAGCCATCTTGGAACAAGCAACCACCAGCGTGGTTCACGAAAAACTTAGCTGTAGAGTCAAGCCATACAAAAGTGAAGTACTGGACTTCAAGAGGGCTGATTTTGTCAAAATAGGTGAGTGTCTCAGAAAAGCACTAGCAAACAGGCAAGAAGGTAGGGTGGAGCAATAATGGTGAAACATCAAAACTGACATTACAGAGGCAACAAGCCTTTGTGTAAAGCAAATAAACAAATCAAAATGAAAGAAAAAAACACTTTGGTTCTCAAAAGAAGTGGCAGGGAAGGTTAGGGAGAAACATATATCACTCAGGAAGTACAAGGAAACACAGAAGAAGCAAGACAGAGACCTGTACCAGTTAAAGCAGAAGGAAATGGGGAAGGCAGTCAGAATAGCAAAAGCCGAAATTGAGGAAAGGATAGCCAACTCGGTTAAGAAGGGGGATAAAACATTTTATAGGTACATTAGGGAGCCAAAAAAGACCAAGGTCGGGATACTGAGGCTGAATAAAGAGGAAGGTGGTTGAGCAGAGAGCTATAGTGAAAAAGCAGGGATACTGAACAAATACTTCTGCTTAGTATTCACAAAGGAAGAGCGGGGGGAGTTACCTAATCCAGTCAATAGAAGCACTCTGGATAGGAGGGTTGATATTATTAGTCCTTTCACAGAAGAAAGGGTTCTGAAAGAACTAAAACTGAAGGTGGATAAAGCAATGGGGCCTGATGGGATTCACCCCAGAATTCTAAAAGAACTAAGGGCAGAACTAGTAACACCATTGACTACCCTTTTTAATAAATCATGGGAGGATGGTGTGGTACCTGAGGACTGGAGCAGGGTAGATGTGATTCCCCTTTACAAAAGTGGGAGCAAGACAGAGACAGAAAACTACAGACCTTTTAGTTTGACCTCAGTGGTAGGGAAAATAATGGAATCACTTCTGAAGGAAAGAATTGTTGAGTACCTAGAGGCCAGTGGGGCACAGGACCCAAGGCACATGGATTCACAGCAGGAAGGTCATGTCAGGCAAATCTAATTGATTTCTTTGACAGGGTCACCAAAGAAGTAGACCAGGAAGGGGTTGTGGACATGGCCTACCTAGACTTTAGCTAGGCATTTGACACAGTTCCACACAAAAGATTAATAAACAAATTAGCCAGACTGGGAGTGGATCCCAGGGTGGTAGCCTGGGTAAAACACTGGCTGAACAACAGGAAACAGAGGGTAATATTAAATGGAGTCCACAGTGAAGAAAGGGGGATTAGTAGTGGTGTACTGCAGGGTTCAGAACTGGGGCTAGTCCTTTTTAATGTTTTTATAAGTGACATTGCATAAGGAATGGAAGGAAAAGTATGTCTCTTTGCAGAAGACACAAAGATCGGCAACAGGGTTGATACGCAAGCTGGGGTGGAAAGGATGAAAAGGGACTTGGCAATGTTGGAGTAATGGTCAAATGTATGGCAGCTTAGATTCAATGCAAAGAAGTGCAAAGCAATGCACCTGGGAAACAAAAATCCAGGGGAAGAGTACACAATGTGGGGTGAGATACTGACAACAACAAAATTGGAAAGGGACCTGGGGATAGTCATATCAGATGACCTAGAGGTTGGCCAGCAATGTGAGAAGGCAATAAGGAGGGCTGGGGGGATACTGGAGTGCATAGGGAGAGGCATCACCAGTAGAAAACAGGAAGTTGTTGTCCCTCTGTACAGACAGTTGGTAAGACCACATCTGGATTACTGTGTACAGTTTTGGAGTCCGCATCTCTGCAAAGACATAGACAGGGTGGAGGCTGTCCAGAGGAGGGCAACCAAAATGGTGCAGTGTCAGCACCGGAAGACATATGAAGAAAGACTAAAGGAGCTTAAGATATATAGCCTCAAGGAATGGAAGGAGAGAGAGGAGGAACATGATAGAAACTTTCAAATACCTCAAGGGAATCAACAAAGTCCAAGAGGGTAGCATCATCCAGATAAAGAGATGTGCAAGAACAAGGCGGCACAATTTGAAGATGGAGGGGGATGGCTCAAAAGTAATATGATGAAGCATTTCTTCACAGAGATGGTTATAGATGCATGGAACAGCTTTCTGGAGGAGGTCATAGAGTCAAAAACAGTAGAGGAATTCATGAATGCATGGGACAAACATAAGGCAATTATAGGCGGATAGGAGGAGTAGGCTGTTGGTTAACTAAGATCTGCAGCTCTCCATTAGATAGGGAAATGGGCAGACTAGGTGGGCCAGCGGTCCTTATCGGCCATCAGATTCTATGTTTTGATGTTTCTATGATCAATATTATGTGTTAAAGGCTATTGAAAATCAGAGAATATGATTGAGGGAGTTGGGAATGGAATTAGGTAAAGTGACGGGAATTAAGTCATTTTTTCCAGAGTTCTATGAGAACAATAGAGTTAAATCTCTTCCAAGGAAGGATTTGGTGATCTCAGTTTTTGGTCTGAACAGTTTCTTACAGTATCTGAAACCAAACATAATCTTTGAGCTAAAGTAATAGATCTGTTACAGAATTTAACAAAGGACAACAGGTTGAACAGCATGGTTAAACATGCGAGAAGACAAGAGAACGGAGGACAAATCTCAATATGAGTAAAGAATGAAAAAGATTACAGATCTATTCTGTCCAAAATGGAATTATTGGACAAAGTTGAAATACATTTACATGGTGAATATGAAGTATCAGAAGGATTAGGTGAATTATTGTTAATGAACATAGCTTAAATATGATAAAGACAACAATCCGATACCAAATACTACAGGACATGGACAATTGACACTTATTAGACAAAAATCTCAGCTTAAGAAAGAAAGAGAGTTCAAACAGATATAATATGTTATCTTGGGATATAACAGGTATAAAGGACAGATTAGCAGATCTGTCTTTCACAGATTAATTGACACAGTTTAACAGTATATGTATTCACAAAACCTGGACCCGAAAATATTTAAAATTAAAAGTCTATAAAGGTTTTTTTAAAAGGGCCAGAAGCATCAAAAAATATGGTAGACTGTCAGGAGGATTAAACACATGGTGTAAAATAACAGATAATGTGGAATATACTGAAATTAATATAGACTCAGAACACATCCTGCCTGTTAAAATGGTAACCAACAAACTGCAATATATAATTATTAACGTATATTTTCTGCAAAAATCATCCAATTATGTAGAACAAGGAGATATAGATAAGTTAGCTACATTAATAGAAAGTTGTCATGTAAATGACCCAGGATGTATGTTCATAATACTGGGTGATGTTAATGCCAGGGTGAGACATAGCCAGAAATTATCTGAGGAACTAGCTTGGGCATGCTCATCTTTGGATCCCAATTCCCTTAGATTAGAAATGAAATGCAGGGATTTAAGGCATTGTGAAAGGGGACTGAGACTTGTAAAAGGTTTGGAAAATAAGGCATTGATAATGATTAATGGGAGGACTAGGGAAGATGATGAAGGAGCATTTTCTTATATCGGAAACAGGGGGTCTTCGACAATAGACTTATGTTGGATATCTCTTGAATTAAATCATATCATTGGATGTCTTTAGGACTAGATTAAGACAGAAAGTGAACATTGCCCTTTAGAAATTAAAATAAATCTCTGGCCATAGTCTAATCACCATGCAGTAAGGGATGAAAGTATAATTATGGTAAGGAAACAGACTAGATGGGATCTACTAACAGAATTTAAATCCACTCAATTGTTAACACATTATGGAATCAGAGAAGAACTAATTAGATTAGAACAACTCAAAATTGCAGAAGAATATGTTACCAAGTTTAGTGAAATTATGAATGCTATATTATACATAATAATAAAGATAGTAATTAGTAAGGTAAAGAAAGAGAGTATATGGTATGATATAGACTGTAGGAATTGTAAAAAAGAGGTGAACAGGTTTCCTAGAAAAACACTTGAACATCCAACTAAAACTAATAAATCCAGTTTGAATAAAAAAAGGAAAGATTACAAAAGATTATTGGAAAAAAATACAGGAGCAAAATATGGGATCCATTTGAAAGAATGACTAAAGAGAATGACAACAAGAAATTCTGGCAATTAGTTGTAAAGGGATGGGATGAGATACCAGAGTGGACAGAGATCTATGTTGATCCCATGTCTTGGGAAGAATATTTTAAAGAACTATTTTTCATACAGGATTTAGAGCAGCATAAGGAAATGAATGAATGGCTTCCATCTATCTTTAAAATTTCTGCAGATGAAAAAAATATAGCAATTTCTGAAGTGAAGAGACATGAGGCCCCAGGCCTGGATGGGATACCAATGGATATCATTTTGATGATCAACTTTGTGGACCTCAGTATTGTGAGGCTTATTTAATAACATAATCCAAACAAGTATAATCCCCCATACTTGGAGGGAGAACATAATTATTTCTATTTTTAAGAAAGGAGATCATAGAGACCCTAGTAATTATAGGCCAATCAGATTGTTAGACAATTCCCAAAAATTATTCACAAAGAGTTTGCTTAACAGAATGATGGAATGGATAATCGGAGAAGAAATACTGGATGAGGCTCTGGCTGGCTTTATGCCGGGCCACTCCACCATGGACCACTGTTTTGTCCTGACACACTTATTACACAAATATACAAAAATCAAAAAACAAAAACTGTTTTGTGTCTTTGTGGATTTAATGGCAGCTTTTGATAGAGTAGTTAGGAAAAAGTTATGGGAGGTATTACATAGCTATGGTTTAGATAGAACAACATTAAAGCTAATAAAAAACCTCTACCAAGACAATTACACCTCAGTACATTATAATTCAGAGGGTGATTGTACCAATACATTTCCATCTAATACTAGTCACCGACAGGGCTGTGTTCTATCACCCATTTTGTTTAATCTATTTCTTAATAAAGTTCTGGTAGGGATGAGGGATCCGGAGTTGCACATGCCTAGGCCGGGTCCAGGGGATGCCCATACCTGGCATATGCTGATGATGTGGTATTGATCTCCACAAGTTATTTGGGGATAAAAAGTAGTTTGAATCGATTTCATAATGAGTGTACTAAACTTGATCAGGAGATCAATTTCAACAAAACAAAGTACATGGTATTTAACAATAATCCCATTGGAAAAAAAGCTGGATGTACTCATTAAATTGTAATAATAATGAAATTGAGTGTATGAGAAAATGTTGTTATCTTGGTATAATATTCACATATAATCTCAATTGGAGAGAACATAGTAATTCAATAACTGAAAGGATAGATAAAATAGTGCCTTCATTTGAGAGGTCTAATTATAAATATGGAGGCCAATCAGTTGTTAAATGCTAAAGTACACTCACAGGTATTATATTGGGGAGAAATATGGGATGGAAAAAAACAGAACTATTAGACATAATAGTGAATACATTTTACAAATGTCTTTTAGTGCTACCTGAAGGTTCTGCATCATGTCTAGTCAGGCAAGAGATAGGTCAACTCCCAATCAAATGTAGAGTAGAGGTAAGACTTGTTAATTACTGGTTTAAAGCGTATAATATGCAAGACAATCTTCTTCTGATAATGTGTAGAGAAGAAATGTTAGTATATGAATTATCTGACTTCACCTTCCCGAGCACTATTATTTTGGAAAATTTGATTACGCCTTATGGCTTATTGGAAATGTTAATGGAAAGCTTCAGAATTCCCCATACAGAAATAAAGGAAATTGTTTAGACCAGAATAAAAGATATCCATTTCCAAAGGGAAAGTAGCTATGGCCAGACATTTTATATATATTAAATGGTTGGCCACCAATGTGAAGCAGCACTTCAGTATGTATCAATATTTATATTTAATAAAAAATCCTAGTAATAGAAAAGCTTATACCAAGTTTAGATTTGGATATATAGAAAGTAATAGTTTGAACAAAACATATGGGCCCAGATATTCAAACTACGCCCAAAAAGTGCGCAACAGCAGGAGCAAGCGCAAGTCCACTGCGCCCATGTGCAAGAAGTGTGATATTCAAAAACTGCACTGGTCAAGATGTGCCTGCAGCACACAACTGAATATCACACCACCTGCACCATAGCACAACCAGGGATGTGCAGTTGTGCAGTTCAGATGTGAAATAGAGCAACCAGCAGTGCTCAGTGGAGCAGTCCAGATGCATCACAGCACAAGCAGGGATGCCCCATGGAGCAGGCAGCAGTGCAACAGCACAACCAGGGATACGCAGGGACAGGATGCAGGGGCCCACCACCCGTGCCACAGATGGGCAGAGGAGAACACAGCAGAACAGACATCGCCCCCCACTCCCCGTGTACTGCACAACTGGTGGAGAACTGGAATAACCACTGGCCCATGGGTACCAGCAACCAACCCACAGCCGGGGCATGGTGCCCCAGCACATCCCCTGGGAAGCTGTGACTGGCACACAAAGAGGGCCGACCATCCCATGCCACACCATCCCACCAATGCAGAGCACACCCTGCATCATGATCCCCGTACACCCTACCCAGGAGTAGCGCCCAACAGTGCAGGACACCCCATGCGTGCCAGCACTCCCCCTGTGACAATGCAGCCCTATGCACCATGGAGCCATGCAAGGCAGCCCCACCATGTGCACCATGCAGTGGGCAGCAGCAGACAGCGATGCAACAACTACATACACAGTGCCACCCTGCATGTCCCCCGAGGTACAGCTGAGAGACTGACCATGTATAGGCACACAAGGTACCCCACATGCGACAGGACATGCTCCAGACCCCACCACCAGTGGTACAGCACCCTGCACACCCTCTCAAAGACACATCCCATCCCAGCACTGGCCACAACAGCCAGCACAGACACACACAGTGTTGCATGGAAGCATGCACCACACAGGATGCAACTCAGTGCATGGACAAACACCCACCCATACCCAAGGGCACACCAACACAGGGACAAAGTAGTGGGTCAACCAAGCCACTGGTGTGTGGTCACGGCAGCCGTGTACACATGGCCAGCACCCCTACATGGCATAGGTGTGCCAGCCACCATGTGCAGGCACCATGAAGCTGTATGCCACCAGCATG
Source organism: Neoceratodus forsteri (assembly GCA_016271365.2). Taxonomy (NCBI): domain Eukaryota; kingdom Metazoa; phylum Chordata; order Ceratodontiformes; family Ceratodontidae; genus Neoceratodus; species Neoceratodus forsteri. Next base: position 659,993,412 of record CM028130.1, read on the forward strand.
TGGCTGGAGCACAAGTGACAAACAGTGGAGTACATCCCCTGCAACAGACACAAGTGACAGCATGGAGGTGATACAACAACAGCGGAGGCCACAGTGCCACCTGAGGCAGACGGGCACCACACCAGTGACAGGAGGCAACCAGGCATTGTGCTGGGTACAGTGGTTGTCCAGCATGGACAGCCACAACTGACATGCCAGCAGATGGTGCATATCACAGACATGCAATGGTGTCAGCTGCACAGCCCATGGACAATCTGACAGGGGTGCCATGGACACAGAGCATGCTCTGTGGACCACTGCACAGGCAACCAGTACACAGAGAACAACATACAAACCACAGATAGTGATTGATTCCCCCCACCCACACCAATAGGCAGGTCTCTGTCGGAGAAACACACATGCCCATACCTGCACCACCCCCGACGCCATGTACACCACTGCAGCCAAGCACCTGTAGCCCACTGCAAATCAGAGACAACCACAGATGTCATAACAAAATGTATGTATTAAAAAATATAAACAAACATATTTACAAATATATACAAGGGTGGGGGGAAAGGACCACAAACCAGGTGGAGACGGGCATTGGGCAAGGATGTACAAATGGGAGAGGGAAGAAGGGGTGTGAGGGTACCAAGTTAGTGAGTCAGGGGGGTCATGGAGGCCTATTGTCTGCCTCAGTCTCTACCCTGTGGCACCCCTGGGTACTTCTCCTCCGGACCCCGTGCCGCTCCAACCTTTCCAGAAGTGCCAGGGATGCCTGCACCAGCTGCAGCAGCTCCTGCATGCCACGTTCTAGGGCCATCCAGCATTGTACACCTAGGACAAGGGAGCAGAGTCAATACGTGTGACTGTCCAGCCCTCTGCATTCCACCCATTGTGCACGGAATACAGCCATGTGCCACGCCCCTGTGATGGTGTGCAACCACCCACAGTTACCGCATCCACAAGACCTGCCTACCCAGGTACCCACAGCCATGCAGACCACTGCACGCACCCACCGCCCATGTCCCACACAGCACCACCGTAGCTGTACAGTGACATGGTTATGCGGTGAGAAGGCAGTGACACAGCCATGTACCCAGTGCATGCATGGACCACCGTTGATGCACTCCCAGACATGCAGTGCCACTGGACAGTGCTGACTGTAACAAGTTGCATTCATGGCAGTGGTGTCAATGGATGGTGGCCATGCCCCACTGCCCGCACTGTTACACAGCATGCAATAGTAATCATGGATGTAAGGCACTCACCATCATCAGACTGGTCCCTGCGCCTGTGTGGTCTGGCATCCCTCCAGGCCTGATGGTCCTCTTGGCACCGCCTCCTCTCCCTGACCCGCCGGAGCTCCTCTGGGACTAAGGTGCAAACATGGAGAGAGGAACATCAGTACACTCCAGTTGCAAAGTTCCCCCCCACCCATGTGTGTGCAATCCCACACAGCCATACCCATCCACCCTCCACTCCGATACCACCACCATGGCCAGCACTGGATGGCACCCCCCCCATGTGCCAGACACATGCAACCGTGATACCTGTATGGACATTAACAGTGTATGGATGGGGCACCTACCTGGTTGTGGCACTGTGCCCCTCTGGGCACATGTCCGCAAGTGGGCAAGCCTGTCCAGGTCCCTGCGCTGGAGGTCCCCGTATCGGTGGTGACACTGTTCAGCCGTGCACCCGATTCCTGTAGCCTCCTCCAGTGCCACCACCACCTCTTCCCATAATGCACTCCTGGCCCTGCCCAGGGGTGCATCTCCAAAAAGTACCCCAGCATGAGGCTCTACTATGGCCTCCAAATTAGTCAGCTCCACCTAGCTCCAAACAGCAGCCCTCCTTCTTGCCATCTCTAAAGCTGGTTGGAGTCAAAATGGCACTCGGTAGCACGGTCCACCATGTGCAGATGCTGTGTGGTACAGTGCTGCCATTTCCTATTGTGCTGTCACCGAACAGCATGATAGTGGTGCACCCATGTGGATGCATGGCTCCTAGGGGTAAAAGTTCGGGCACAGGGTCAAGGGTCTCTCATGCACGGACTGTCACAGCGTGATTGGTACTCACTGCGTGTAGTGCAATTGGCTGCCAGTGTGCCACCTCCTGTAGCGGCCTATCTCACTGTAGCCCCAGTGTGCCCCAGTGCCAGAGTGCCATATATGTGAACAGCACAGTAGCGCCACTGGCACAATGGTGGCCACGCCCTGCATTGCCTCCCAAGCACAGCACATCAGCAGTGCAGCAGACATCTGCATCATCACCCCGGGCATGCACCGTTCGGTGTGTACTGCGCATGTCACAGAAATGTGCCCTTGCCTGAGCATGTTCACCACAATTGCGCAACAGCGCGACATTCAGCCGGCATATGCAGATCAGCTAATCAGCCATTCAGTGGCACAAATACTGCATTTGCATCCACTTATAATTGCGCCTTGCCTCATTTGCATGCATTGTGCTATAAAAATGCAACATTGGGCTGCACTGGCCATAGTCTGTTATTGCAGTCTATTGTGGTGAGTTGCATGCTGTTTGGGAGTGTGGACTGTGGTGTGTGGGACATGCATGGGACTACACAGTCACAGGTAACACCTGTCATTCTCACAGGATGAATAATGAGTGATTGTGAGGTGGAGAAAGAGGAACAGAGACATGGGAGGAAGAGGAGGCCTAACTTCACAAAGGCAGAAACAGATGCCCTGTTTGAGGCCTACCTGAACCAGGAGCAGCTGCTCTGCGGATGGCGGGGAACACCACAAGCTCATGCTACTGCATGGCAAGAGATGGCACATGCCGTCAACCTGCATGGCAGCCACCAGTGGTCCATGCAGGAGTACAAAAAGAAGATGGACATGGACAGGCCGAGGAATAAGGACAAGGTGGCTGCCAACAGGGCAGCATGGTCTGCAACTGGTGGGGGGCAGCCACCAATGCAATGCCTGACTCCACAAGAAGAGCGGGTTCTGGCAGCAAGTGGCGTTGTGCATCGAGGGTGTTCCAGGTGGTGGATTCCAGATGGGTGGTAGCCTATCACTGCATGGTAGGTCCTGGTCTGTCAATGGGGGGGACAGGGAAGGGCAGATGCATTAATGTACTATGTTCTCTTACAGCTTCTGAGCATCTACATGGTTCAGCGGTGGTGGGCTTGTCCACTGAGGGTGATACCATGAACACAGAGGAGGGCCCGTTCACCTCCACAGGCATATGAGGGTCAGGGTGGCAGTGGGCCTGCCTGGCCATCTGGACTGATTTTGGTGGAGCAGGTGCAGAGGAGGCCCTGCCCGTGTCCCAGCGTACCAGCGTCCATGGATGCCAGCATGCTGAGACTTGGGCTGGTGCTGGATCCGTCATTGATAATGATGGAGCTCACTTCATGGACAGTGATATGTGTGGGCCGCAGGATGGCCACACAACAGGTGACATCACTGGGATGGCCATGGGTGGTGCTGCCGTGGAGGCCTGCGTGACATCACAGTCCCAGCCTGTGCCTGTCTGCACCAGTGGGGCAGCACTGGTGTGTGTCCAGGACAGTGGGGCTGTTGCAGCCACTGCAGTGGCACCATTGAGCCCTGTAGAGTGGCAGCCGGAGGGGCAGTGTCTGCAGTCAGCCAATGGCCATGGGGGTACAGTGTCAGGGAGTGGCATAAGTGCGCCGCCTGTGGACATGCCCACCCCTCAAGGGGTGCTGCTCATCAGGGCCACTAACACCGTAAGGGACAGCATGCTGATCAGGCAGATGACCTCTTAGAAGAGCACATCTGCATACTCCAAGAATCAGTCGATCAGCAGTTGCGGCTTGTGACGGCGGTGGATGCACTCAGCGCACCTCTGCACCAGGCAGAGCAGCGGCACAGCAGAGACACCGCTCTGCTCCTGGCAGGGATGGACCAGATGCGGGAGGATGTGACCGCTGCCATTGACAGGCAAACACAGGCAATCACAGCTGTCATGGCCACAATGAGCACACAGTTATTTCCCCATGCATTGCAGACACCATACAGTGCAATGTCCACCCCCTGTTCCTGGCATTGTGCGACACCCTCCTTGTCGACACTGGGTTCAGCTGTGGGAATCCCGAGCATGCCTGGTGCAGGCATGTTTGGTGTGCTGCAGACCCCTGTGCAAGCACGGTCACTTTCACACAGTGGAACCCCTGCAGGACCGTCGGTGCCACCCCATGAGGCCATTGGTCAGCCTGTCACTGCTGGCAGGTCTCAGCAGGGCCAACCATGCATCTGAGGTGGCTGTGGCACTGTGGCGTGTGACTGACCTGTCTTCCACCATGGCTGCTGTCTGATGCTGCCTGTGTGCATTGTGTTGTTCAATGTGCAATGCGCGGGTGGGGTACCTGGCCTTGCACGCACACACACGTTCCATCTGCACATCCTCCCGGCTGCTGTCTGCTGTGGCATGTGCATGATGATGCCTGCGTTGTGCTGTCTGCCACTGTGCAATGGTTCCCAGCGTCTGACACATGCACAATGACAGGCACTGGGTATGGTGGTCTGAGGACGTGTGTGTAGCTAGAGGTGGCGGTTGGGGTCGGCGCGTGACTCCTACCCTTCGTGCATGTCTTGTGAGGTGTGTGTGTGTGTGTGTGTGTGTGTGTGTGTGACTGTGTGCCGTGTTAGACCATGCCCATTCCTGAAGGCCTGTGCAGTTCCATGCTCTGCCAATTCCCTTAACAACATGCACCCCTGGGGTTTGTCCATGAGTGTTTGTGGGTTGTGCCCTTGCCACTGGTGGTTGCACATGGCCCCATGACTTACCTGGGTTGGTTGAAGTGCTCCTCTGTGATGGTGTCCCGGTGCAGCTGTGCCATCTGGATCATTCGGGGGTTCCTTCAACCAAGGGGGGGCCACCCATCACCATCTTCACCAGCATCCTCATCATCCCCATCGCTGTCCCCCCTCCATGTGCAACCCACCGATGTGCCCAGGTGTGATATTCAATGGGGCAGGTTGTGCTGCACAACTCCCAATGTGCCGGGGTACAACAGTAATGAATGCAGCACAAGTGCAGGGGATGTGCCCATGCATACGTGGCATATCCCGATATTCAGCCTGGGATGTGTGGTGCATATGCTGGCATATACCCACCTTGTGCCGCTCAGGGGGGTGCAAGTTGTTGCCTAGGTGAAACAGGAACAAATCCTGGCCACCCACAGGCAATCTGCCATATTGCAAGGTACAACACTGCAGCTGCCTGCTGTGGGTGGCCACCCAAACTCCCAGGACATAGTCCACATGCCCCCTGCCCAAGGGGTGCCGTGCCCCCCCTTGCCCAATCATGGGCATAAGACAATAATTACCTTGATCATCCAGTGGACCGATCCCCCCCTCACCTGATTATGGGCATGTGTAAATTAAGCCCTGGTGGTCCAGTGGACCGATCCCCATCACCAGATCATGGGCATAGGTTAAAAATCCCTGGTGATCCAGTGAAACCACCCCCCAGAGACAATCATGGGTGGAATGATCAAAGGATACCCAGGTGGTCCAGTGGCACCCTCTTCCCACCCACCACTGGGCACCCACCCTGCACCCCAGTCAGTGGCGGGTGGCAGCACCCCACCCTCAAGCCACCCGGCCACCCGCTGACTGACAGCATACAGTAGGGTCTTTACACCTATTGGTCCACTGTGTGGGCCAATGGACATGCAGACCATACTGTACTAGACAGGCCTGAAATGTGAATTGTTCATGATCAGGTGATGGGCATCGGTCCACTGGACCACCAGGGATTAGATTTATACATGCCCATGATTGGGCAAAGGATAGCAGTTCACTGGACCACCAGGGATTAACTTTACACAAGCCCATGATCAGGCAAACAGGAGCAGATCCCACCGAGGGGCAGTAGGGCGTCGGTCCCTGACGGCTGCAGCCTCGCAGGGCACCAGGTGCAAGTCATTGGAGATCGGTGCACTGCATGCAAATGGACCCATTTGCACCTTGTATGCATAATGGCCTCATTTGTATGCCTACAGCTGAATATTGCAGTTGCTGTGCCTAGCTCAACCGCACCTGCGCTGGCGCAGCCCCCTGCTCCCATTCTGCCACTTGCACTGGCGCACTGCCACTGCGCCGTGCACAGTTCTTGCACCCTCAGTGCCATATTCAATGGTGCTTAGCTATGGCATCATTGAATTTCGCATGGTTCCTGCCCTGGAGCAGCCTAGTTGTGCTGTGCCCAAGCTTGCGCCCCTGCCTGGTGCAGCCTGAATATCTGGCTAACCATGTTTTGCACATTATTCAGATCTTCTCATCTATGGTTTCTTAAATGGAAACATAAATCTTGAAAACCTGTTACATCTTGCTAGGAAAATATATAGTCATTTCAGCCACTCTGTGAAAGCTCAAAAATCCTGAAGGGGCTGCAGAGGTCAAGCAACTTACCCTTGCATACATTAAAGCAGGAAGTTCCAACCCACTAGAATTCAACATTTTACGTGTTGGAAAGGCTTCTTGAATAGAAAAAAAGTTGGGCATGACTACACCATGTTTAATCAAATAGGTAAAGTGGACATTATGTTCAGTTCCACCATCTGGACTCTATTGGAATCTTTGGCCACCTTATTGGAACCATTTGAGGCTGCCAAAAGTGATATTAATGCAAACAGTGCAACCCTGAGTCAAATTCTTCCTCAAATCAGACTGGTTCACATTTTCCTTGAAAGACTTTCAGTCAAAAGATGACACCACTGCTGTTATGTTGGCAGATGACTTGAGTCAAAGTCTGTTAAATGCTCAGAGAATAAAGGTCATGTTTGAGAATGACAGCTTTGTGTTGGCTACATTGCTAGATCTCCACTTCAAGTGGGACACTGAAGCTATCCTTCCTGCAGAGGAAGACAATGAGTAATGGAGTGATACCGTGGTTCATACTGCAGCTGGTATGGGAACAAAAGGCATAGTTGCCCATAATGGTCCCCATCAAAGTTCCCTTGCTGATCCATTGGCAGGATCCACCTGTCTAATCCTTGATTAAACTGAAACTTGGTTCCACTAATGAAAATCTCCAGAGGGAGATTATTCCAGGTCTTCACTACTCTCTGGGTAAACAAAAATGCTCTATTATTAGTGTAGTACCTAAATTTGTTAAATTGCAATGGGAGTCCTCTAATCTCTTTTTTATCTTGCTTGTAGGCAATCCCATATCAAGAAATAGTAGTGGATCATTGATTACATCCCAGAGGAGTAGTAAGTACCCCCTATCCTCCTTGCCTCAAAGGACATAAGACTGAGCTTCCAGATGTTTTCTGTATTTGAGATTTTGTATACCCTTTATTTGTTTTGTGTACCTCCTTTGGATTCTTTCTAACTTCCTTGTGTTACCCCTTTTATAGAGTGACCAGAGTTGTGAGCAGTAGTCCATATGTGGATGTACATAAATGTAGTACAATGAAAGGAGAGCCCTCTTGACCCTGGAGCTTATATTCTTCTGTTAACCAAATGTGATGTTGCCCTACACACACCATTAACTGATGTACAGCTGTCAAACCCTGCTGAAGCATCACAGTGTACATCTGGCACAGAAAATAGCACATAGTGTCATCAGCAAGGGAAAAGACATCTGCAGCTACTTCTCGGGCATCATATGTTCAGGGTCAGAAATGCCAATTACTTCTGAGTTGCCTGCAACAACATGGACTGGTATCCTGTAAAGAAAATGCAGCAGGTTCATCTGCCAGATTGGCAACTGTCTCACACAGCACAATTATTGAGTCCCACTACTTAAAATTAGGATTTTATGTCTTGCCTTCTCCCATCACTCACCTTTTGTTTGTGTGCTATCTATTTTCTCCTCTCCAGGCTCCAGATACATCACTCCTTCGGGCATCCTTTGTCCCCTGTACCCCTCCAACCTCCCCGGGCACCCTTCCACCTCATATCTTCAGCCTACCTTGAGGTAGCTCAGCATTACCTTTTTCACCAAGTGGGTCCCTCTCCTCTGAGGTGGAAGGCACCAGTGAGGGATAGCCCAGCACACTATTCTGTCTTTCAACCTCAGGTGCTGCTGAGATGGGGATGACCCTGCAGAAAGTCTTCTGCCATGCACTGGACCAGATGCAGTCATCCGGCCAATCTGGAGTGTTTTTTTGAATTTTTCCTTGTTGTCCCTCTTGTGCCACTACCTGTAGTGCACCTGGTCTCCATCAGGGGCCACTACTGAGCGATGCTTCCCACCCAGCCCACCCCAGGAGGTAGAGCAGTCCTCCAGACTCTCAATCCTCTCCTTCCCTCTCCAGTCCCTGGGCATCCTGAGTTCATTCTTGAACCCAGGTTGCCAGCATGGTTCGAGATGTGGTGTCCAGTACCTCAACCCGCTGCACCACTGGGCCGGCTACTCACCTTTTTAATGTGTCTCTTGCTCAGGGCATTCTTCCTTCAATCTGGAAGATGGCACAAGTAATTCCTCTGTTTAAGTCTGGAGATCCGTGTGATCGTAGTAATTACTGACCAATATCTCTGCTTCCTATCTTATTCAAATTACTTGAAAAGGTAGTCAACTCACAACTTAGGCAGTATCTGGAAACCCATAAGTTGCTCTGCCCAACACAGTCAGGTTTTAGATCGTGTTATAGTACAGTATCGGTGCTTGCTAAGGTCTCAGATGACTGGCAACATTCACAGAATGGTAAAAATCTTGTGTGTGCATTGTTCCTTGACCTAAGCAAAGCTTTTGACACAGTGGAACATGATCTGCTTTTAGTTGTCCTAAATAACATTGTGTTTGGTCACTCCGCCATGAAATGGTTTACTGATTGCCTCACGGTCACAAGCAGCGGGTCAAGGCTGATGGGAATCTCTCCTCACTAAAATCCCTCCTATGAGGTGTGCCTCAAGTGTCTATTCAAGGCCCTTACTATTTGCCATCTGCAGTGAAGCCCACCTGGATGAAGCACAGCATTGCAGAATTCTGCACTAGAGTTACTGCAGTAAACAAAGCAATTTCAATGGGAGTTAATGCCTTTTGTCAAGTAGTAAACCTGTGACACTGCATTTCATCCTGTTTGGCTTCACTGTACATTAACAACATTGGGTGGTAAATTTCACGGGGGTGGACTTTGGGAGGATGCAGAAAGTACTGAAAGAGAAACTGGAGGGCATAAGGCAGGAGATGGATGTGGAACAGAAATGGGATATTATTAAATGGGGGGCTACATAGGCAACAGAAGCCTGTACCAAGGCACAGAGTAAGAGGAGCAGAGCAAGGAAACCATGCTGGCTGAGCAGCAAGATTGTGGAGGTGGTGAGGGCAAAATGAGTGGCAAGCCAGAGGTTTAGGAGGATGGGGAAGGAAGTGGACAGGGAGGAATATGCAAGATGGCCCATGGAGGTGACCAGAAATGTGAGAGAAGCCAAGGCTCAGAGGGAGCTGAGATTAGCACAGGGAATTGATGGGGGGGGGGACTTTTCAGAAACATCAGGGAGAAAAGAAAGTGCAAGGAGACAATAGTGAGGATAAAAAGGGGTTGGGAGTGGACGGAAAAGGGGGAGGAGCAGGCAGAAGCACTGAATGAATACTTTTGCTCAGTATTCATGGAAGAAAGGGGGGGACTGCTACCAGCATGGGCTGGGAGGGTGAGGACAGGGGGAGAGGAGGGGACAGATGGAAGAATTAAGGTAAGTGGAGTCCTAGAGGGACTGTGGGCACTGAAGGTAGACAAGGCACCAGGGCTGGATGGTATCCCCCAGGGTGCTGATGGAGATGGCAGAGGTGTTGGTGGAGCTGCTGAAGGATCTGTACAGCACCTAAATGGAGTCAGGATGTGTGCCACTGGACTGGAGGATGGCACATGTAGTACCATTACACAAGAGTGGGCAAAGGGATGAACCGGGTAATTATCGCCCGGTACGTCTCACCTCCGAAGTGTGTAATCTCAAGGAAACAATACTAAACGAAAGACTGGTGTCATACCTGGAGGACAATGGGCTCCAGGATGTGAGATAGGATGGGTTTGTTTCAGGGAAGTCTTGTCAAACCAACCTCATCCAATATTATGACAGGGTGACAGGTGAGCTGGATATGGGTCCTGCAGTGGATGTTCTTTACTTGGACTTCAGCAAGGCCTTCGATTCAGGGCCTCATGGGTGGCTTGGGGAGAAGCTAATTGGTGTAGGGGTAGGGGCCAATATGATGAACTGGATTACAAGCTGGCTGAGTGGCAGGCTGCAATGGGTGGTGGTGAGAGGGGACCTCTCAACTCCTAGGCCAGTGATGAGTGGGGTGCCACAGGGCTCTGTGTTGTAGTCAGTATTTTTTGGGCTCTTCATATCAGACATTGCACATGGGGTGATGAGCAAGGTAAGTCTGTTCGTTGATGACGCCAAAATCAGAGCAGTGGTGGATGTAGAGGAGGGATGGAAGCAGCTGCAGGGGGACCTATGCAAGCTAGAGAAGTGGTCAGAGAGGTGGCATCTGGGGTTCATTGCAAAGAAGTGTAAGGTTATGCACTTTGGGGTGAAGAACCCATGGAGAGAATACTGACTGGGGGGGGTTAGCTGGGGATCACTGAGGAGGAGAATGACCTGGGGTAATGATAACAGAGACCATGAACAACACTGCCCAGTGCAGGAGAGTGGCTGCAAAAGTGAACAAAATGCTGGGGTGCATAGCAAGAGGGTTTTCATCCAGGTGAAGAGAGGTGATCTTGCCCCTCTATAGGTCGCTGATAAGGCCGCACTTAGAGTATTGTGCGCAGTTTTGGAGACCACACCTAAAGCATGATATTAGGCTACTGAAGGATGTGCAGAGGAGGGCAACAAAGATGATATGTGGAATGGAGAGGAGAGACTATGACAGCAGGCTGGGAGACCTGAATATGTACACTCTGGAGGATAGAAAGGACAAGGGGGACATGATAGAGACATTCAAGTTTCTGAGGGGAATCAATAAGGATGGAGCAGATGGAGTCTTTAAGTTAAGGAGGGGGAGGATCACCAGCGGGCACAGGATAAGAATAGAGGGAGAAAGATTTAGGAAGGAAATGAGGAGACACTATTTCACAGAGAGGGTGATAGCAAAATGGAATGCCCTACCAGAATGGGTGGTATCATGTAAATCTGTGAACTGCTTCAAAAGGGCATGGGAAAGGGAACAGGGAGAGTGAGTATGGGGAGGTGGGGTGGCAGTGGGATGACAAAGGGGAGGGGGTGGGGCAGCTGCAAACTTAGTAGTGTTGGCTGCACACTCGAGCAGACTTAGATAGACCGGGTGGTCTGTTTCTGCTGGCACATTCGTATGTTCGTATGTTCATAACACAGGACAGAAGTCAGCACACATTCATCTGCTCAGTGATGACACTGTTCTTTATATAGACATGTCAACCTCGGAACTGGCCTGCAGGGATCTCCAAACTGAATTTAACCTTCTACAAGATCATCTTTTTACCTAAAACTCTTGCAAAATGCAAAAAAAAACAAAACAAAAAAAAAACATGCTCTTCTCATTGTCAGCCATAGTACCTAAACCTTGCACTTCTGGTATGGTTCCTCAAATAACCACCCTACTGAGAGTCCTTGGAATTTGTAATGAAATTTAAATACCTAGGGTTTTGAATTGACCGAAAGCTTTCATTGGTTGAACACATAGAGGAACTGTCAAAAAAATTTAAGCAGAGGCTTGGTCTCTTTTTTTGGATTAAGCACTTACTTACACAGGATGCAAAAATCAAGTTGATACAAACTACGTTCATGCAATTACTGAACTACATCGACTTCTTGTAATGGCAAGGACAGAAATCAGTATTGTTCCAACTTGACACCCTCTGCCACTGAGCACTTAGACTTATTGCAGGAGAGACGTATTCCACCCATCACTGCATGGTCTATGCCAAAGTAGGCTGGAGTTCCCCCTTCCCTTCTCTCCTCCAGCTTTGACATGTTAAAAGCTTCCATCTGCTCTTTGTACATACTTTCCTGATGTCATTGGAACATCTCTGTTGCCCTTCTCTGCACTGCCTCAGCTCTGTCCTTGTCCTTCTTTGGATGCAGTCTCCAAAACTACACACAGCACTACAGGTGAGGATGAACCAGTGTTCTATACAGTGTAGGCAGTACCTCCCTTTTCTTGCTGCAGATTACTCTCCCTATGCACCCCAACATCATATTTGCCCTATCTCCCATCCAATTTTAAGTGTGCAGTTGTCTGAAATTATTACAACCAAGTCTTTTTCCTTGGTAGTGATCTACTAGTGATCAGCTATTGTAGCTGATCTTGTTGAGTCAGCTGATCTGACTTGCATTACCGAGACTTGGCTGGATGAAAATGCTGGCCTTATATTGACTTCAGCAACTCCAGACGGGTTCTCGGTAATACACCGCCTGCTGCAGTATCAGAGGGCGGGAGTTGGTGGCCATTATGTTTAAATCTGAACTGGGCCTTGTGATCTTCCATTGGGGAACACCAGATCTTTGAATATATCCTGGGTGAGGTGCAGGTTGTGGGATTCTCCTCGTCTACCGTCCACCAGGTGACGGTGGCAAATTCCTACAAAGATTGCAGACTTCATTGTCGACCTTGTGTTGAGGTTTCCAGATTAATTCTTCTGAAGCGACTTCAGCATGGAGTCGACGATAGATCTCTCATTTTGGTCAAAGTCTCCTCCAGTTGATGATTACACTGGGCCTGACACAGGTTGTTACCTCCTCTACCCATATTGAGGTCATTCACTAGATCTGGTCTTTCTCTTGGGTATGGAGATCACTGATTTGGGGGTGGAACCAGTCAGTTGGTCGGACCATTACACCATAAGGTTCAGTTTCAGGGCCCCTCTAATAGGTCTGCCTCACGAGATGGTCCAACACCGCCTTTAAGGGTGTTGGGCCCCAGTGACCTTATGGGCGGTACTGGACCATCGAGTTTGTCGGGTGAATGCATGAGTCCAGAGGATCTTGTATTGCCTATAATAAGGCTGTGGAGATGCACTGGACAAATTATTCCCTGTTCGTAGTCGGCCTCACCATCCGTCCCAGGAGTCCATGGTTTGATGGCTCTTTGAAGGAATTAAGGTGAGTAGGCGAAGGCTGAGAAAGCCTGGTGGAAATCGGGCCTTGATGTCGACAGGCTTAGATTGCTAGCCCATTATGATGGCTACCAATCAGAAATCACTGTAGAGAAGGCAGAATTCCTGTCCAGAGATTTCTGCTGCAAAGAACCGACCGCTCAGCTTTTTCCGGACTGTGGACAGGCTGTGCAATCCAGTCTGTCTTCAGCCTAGAAGCTTTCTCAACTTAGATGTGAGGTTTGCTCGCTTCATTGCATATAAGGTTGCCGACATCAGGTCCGGCATCGGTCCGACCCTCCTTTGGGGGTCACGGTGGGCAACCGGTTGTACTTAATCCCCGGCCTGCTTGGATGGAGTTTCACCACCGAATTCGCAGACATTGTGAAGATCATCCAATCAATGCATCCAACTAGTTGTAGTTTGGATCCGGGTCCTACACCTCTGTTAGTAGGATGTGTTGAAGTCATCTACCCAATCCTTGCTGACATCGTCTGGAAGTCCTTGGAGAGGGGGTTTTCCTAATCCCCTTAAGGAGGCAGTTGTTCATCCACTCCTTAAAAATCCTCCTTGGATCCAGACTGTCTAGCTAACTACCGCCGATCTCTAACCTGCCATTTGTTGGTAAGGTTATTGAAAAGGCAGTTGCACTGCAATTGGATGAATATCTCACCTCTCATAATGTCTATGATACTCTCCAATCTGGCTTCAGAAAAAGGCATAGTACTGAGACTGCCCTTGTTTGGGTCTTGAGTGACCTCCTAATGGCCAGAGATCAAAAGGCTTATACCATTCTGGTCCTTCTTGATCTTTCTGCTGCATTTGACACTGTAGACCATGAGGTGCTATTGGAGCGGCTGAGGGTTTTTTGTGGACTGTCTGGTACAGTCCACGAATGGTTCCGTTCTTACCTCACTGGTAGGTTTCAGAGAGTTGTCACTGGAATTTATTCCTCTGACACCTTCTCCCTTCCATGTGGGGTACCGCAGGGTTCCATTTTAGCTCCCATGTTGTTTGCAGTGTACATGCTGCCATTAGGAGAAATCATCAGGAGATACAGTTTGAGTTTTCACTGCTATGCGGATGATACTCAACTGTATTTATCCTTTCTCCCCGATCAGAGTGATGCACTCTCTGTACTTAACAACTGTCTGGATGAAATCAGAATTTGGATGAGTTTGAGTTGGTTGAAGCTTAATCTGGATAAGACCGAGGTATTGGTTGTGGGCCCAGATCATTCTGGGAGGGGCTTGGGTGCGGCACATCCATCAGGCTTATCACTTGGTGGGGTGCCGCTCTCTAGCTCTAGACAGGTGCAAAATCTGTGCGTTATCTTTGACGATGGTCTGACCCTGAACTCTCAGGTCTCAGCTGTTGTCAAAACCTCTTTTTATCATCTGAGGAATATCGCCCGGGTGAAACACCTGATTCCCCAGGAGGATCTTCCGACTTTGGTTCACGCCTTTGTTATAACCCGTTTGGACTACTGTAATTCCCTATACCTAGGGCTTCCAGGGATTGATATCCGCCACCTGCAGCTAGTGCAGAACGCTGCAGCCAGGCTTTTGACTGGGACCTCAAGAACCAGTCATATTACACCTGTGCTTCGCGAACCGCATTGGCTGCCTGTGCGGTGGCGTATCATCTTTAAGGTTGGTTTACTAACCTTTAAAGCCCTACACGATCAGGGACCCGGTTACCTGAAAGATCTTCTGATTCCCTATCGCCCCCTCTGCCCCCTCCACTCCACCAATGAGGGATTGCCAGAGATTCCCAGGGTTCGTTTGAAGTTATCAGGATCTCGTGCTTTTGCTTACTCAGCTCCTACCCTGTGGAATTCTCTACCTCATTGGTTGAGAGAATGCCCGACCGTCGATAGTTTTAAAACTGCTTTAAAAACTTATCTTTTTAACTTGGCTTTTTCTTTATAGTTCATTTGTTTTTGTTGATCTTGATTTTATTGTCTTGATTTTATTGTCATGTACAGCGCCTTGATTCTGAAAGGCTCTTTATAAATAAACACGAATTGAAAATTGAATTGCATATAGTCAGTTTTGAGATTTTTCCCCTTTGTACATCACCTTGAACTTTTTGCCATTGTATTTTAACCAGTGTAAAATTCTGCTCAGCCTTCAGTTCTGAAATAGTATAAAAACTCAAATCAGGGAGTAGTTTCCTCTAGTGCAGGTTGACCGATAACATCCAAACAGGCACCTGCGGAGTTTTCTGTATCCAGTAGGTTTGATATAAAGTATTTTATGAATCGTCCCATTCATTAGACATTTAAGGTGTCCTATATAAAGGTATAACAGTATTGAAATAAAAAATTAAACAGATGCAGTTCATTTTGCAGATTCTATTGGCTCTTTTGCACCATAGAAATTCATTAGTAAAATTCTGTAATGTGTGTGTGTGTGTATATATATATATATATATATATATATATACATATATATATATATACACACACACACATATATATATGTACACAAACACACACACACACACACACACACACACACACACATATATATATATATAGATATATATATATATATATATATATATAGGCATGAATACAGTATTCGAGAGACTCATACCTACTGCACATTGACACCGTGTAACTTTTTGCTGAATTGTTAAAAGGTTAACATGACACACCTAATTTGTAGTCCCACATTAGGAGAGATATTAAACATAATGCTCTTTCAGTTTTATCACAAACATCGATTTACCCCTTCAAATAGGGTTCCATTTTGTGACATTGCTTCCATTCCCAATTTAAGTATTTAAATACAGCCCTTTATTGTGCCTTAGACACCCAACTGTTGTTAATGTGTTATCTAATTACTTCATTTAAGCCTCCCCCAAGAACTCCCAGTACAGAATAAAAGTTTTTGCCTTTTATTTAATCATTTTATATAGCTGTAACGTTCATTACATGTAGTGTCCATCTAGTACCTCATCCTAAGCAGACTGTGCCTTTAATTTGCATGCACTGTGGTCCAAAAGCATTATTGTGTCTGGTGACCTTCTTTTTGTTACTGACATGCTGCCAAAACCTTGCAGTTTGTTATAACTCATTTATTTAGAAAATTCCCTTTTTCCATGGCGTGTTATTTTCATGTCCTCTTGCTACCCACATTACTATTGGTTCCTCCACTGGCCCAGAATGTTCAGAACCAGAAATGCATGCTGACACCTTCAGTCATCACCCCATGGCTCTTTAAAGCTGTGGACCTGGTGGGTCTGTATTCTTTGTACTCCACCACATTCTGGACAAGACATGTTGTCCTCCTGATGTTTGAAGTTATGCACGTCATGGGCACTACAGTGGCTATTCTCTGCATCTCAGCTGCTCTTTTGTTCCCCGGTGTGTCAGATGTCTGCAGATTGTAAAGGTACACATTTGCTTTTTGGCAAACACAGAGACATGTAGTCGGACCTTGCCTCATGGTCCCAAGATGCTGAGCTCGGGGTATGAAGGGTGGGGTAGGGGCAGAGAGAGAGAGTTGATTATAAAGCATTTTAAAGTTCAACAACTGCAGGTTTCCTAGATGAAATGGTTATATATATTTACCTATTCTATAGACCAAGTCTCTTCATGGGGATCATTCTGTGTGGCCTGGTCCCTGTGGGGGGGGAGCATTTTGTGTGATCCTATTCTCTGTCAGGTGCACCTTTAATGTTACTACTGCTAAATAGTTTGTTCTGTACTGGTTAAAAAAAAACACAGTTTGGGGGAGTATATCAATTGGACCTGGTTAGTGCTGGGGCTCATTTTGTATTAGGCATCAGAACACCATATCTACAGTTTGGAGAGTTCTGTAATGAGAAGTAAAATGCATGTTGTATTGGGGAGTAAATGAATAGGACCTGGTCTCTGCAGGTGCTCAGTTTGTGTAGACCTGATCTCTTTAGGGGCTTATATTGTGTGGGAGGCATCAGAACACCAGAACTACTTTTAAACTACCTGCTTATCTGCTAAACTTAAAAAGAAATCCTGCTTAATATCATATTTATTTTTGTAAAAACACTTCTCTAGAACAGAAATACGGTCAGCACTCCAAACGTACTCACAGTACTTATTTATTTTATGTGCAAGTGCATCGAAGCCATTTAGCAGCAGAAAAGCAAATAACAGCAAAAGTAAACAAAGCGTTGGGTAATCCACAAATTTCTCAGATCCACAAGAGTCTATAAGATGGCAACTTTTTTAAAAAACATATTTCACCCACCGACTCAACACTGAGCACCCAAATGCCAGCACAGAACCATTTACATTTTAGCAATATGTTTTGTGATCATTAGGTGTGCCATGTGCTGCATGTTAGGCCAAGAGTCTAGTATGGCACATTAAACAAGTACTGAGATTCACTGCAACAGCAAAATGAGCCTAAAAGGGCACAAACACCAAAAATGGATATAAAATGACTGTAATTGATGGTAACCGAGTTGCAGTCACCAAAAACATCAACCCTGTTCATTGTTTTTGTGCAGTTTTAGGCTCATTTGGCTGCTATTGCAGTATATCTCAGTAACTGGGCTATGTGCTACATGGTATGCCTTAAATGGCTTCCATGGCAGTACAAGTGAAGAAAAATACTGTTTTTTCCTTACTGGGATGATTGCTGTCAGTGACTGTTAAAGTGTTACCCTTTGTTCTGTATTTTTTTTTTCATTCCAGTTTTTTTGTGCACTTTTAGGCTTACTTTGCTGTTGCAGTGAATCACAGTAATTGTTTGGTGTGCCATGTGCTGCATGATAGGCTGAGGGCCTAGCAGGGCATATCAAACAATTACTGACATTAACTACAATAGCTGAAGAAACCTAAAAGTGTACCCTCTCTCAAAATGCACTGGTTGCCATATTCACCTGCAGGACCATACTGTGGACACAGTGAGTGACGGTACCATGAAGGGATCCATTTGACAACAGGAAGGGGCTGTGTCTTCAGTTGTGGCTGTGATCTCCAGGATGGCATGATTAGTAACAGGGATAATTGTGTATATCTGCACCACAAAAGGGGACCACGCAAAATTACCTTGCACTCTGTGATTACAGGACTTCACCAGATTTCAGGTCCATGACTTTCCATTTGTATTGTGTCAACCTTAGAAAATCTCCTGGACACAAACCTTGTTTGCCCATAACAGGGCTTTGGAATATGGACATCTGTGCAAATCTGGGTTTGTGCAGAAAAACTAGGCTTTGCACATGGGCAAGCTTTTGAAGATCTGGCCCCTGAAGTCAGTTTTTAGTTTCATTTTCATTTCTTAAAACACATTTTAAGATTGAAGCAACCCACAGAAGGGCATAGTTCTATTAATAGGAAGTAACCCTCTGCAGGGTGTGCAGTTATCAGGGATTAATCAATACCCCAAGTGCATTGTGAAGTACGAGGCTGCTGGCTGAGTGTCCTCACAAAACCCACTGTGTTGCTTAATCCCCAATAACCGCACACCCTGGAATGGGCTATTACACTTATAACAGAGGGTGCACTACAAAACAAGGAGAAAGCAATATACATGTTTTTTCTCCTTTTATAAAAGATAAGCAAATTACTGTATTCTGCTGCCTAAAAAAATAGTCCCCAACAAAATGGCTGTCATGCACATACAGATGTCAGAAGGAAAGTGTTGCTATGCTTTCTCTGACATTTGTTGTGCATGATATGCCTTCTGAGACAGCACAGTAGCTCTGAAGTGCAAAATATGGAGTTGCCTCTTGTGGTACAGACATGGTGTCTGTACCTCCACTGGCTTAGCTGCTCTGTCTCTCTGTCTGTGGTTACATTAATGCATGGCAAGCAAGTAAACATTTTCCCCAGCAGTGCAGTCACAGTCTACCAGACTGTATTCTACCAATTAAGAAATGGCAACTAATGGGACTCAGAGCTTGCTGGTCTTTCTGGAACTCTGTTTCTCTGTCCACCAGCATAAAGCTCACTTTCAGATCATGACATCATGGGGGGGGGTCTCCCTCTTGTCATACTGTTCCATCTGACTTTATGCCACAACTATGGGATTTACCTGTCTGGCTGTGCAACAGAAAAATGACCATGGGGACCACACACTTCACTCTGGGAACAAGCTTGGGTAAGAAGCAAGACTACAAACTTTAAACACTACAGCTACTGTTGCTGCACTGCCTGGGACTACATGGCAGGCCTCGGCTCTCATTCACTAAGCAGGGATAGTAATGGCTGCTCCACAGACTGTAATTTTGCACTATAACAAGATCAGAACAGAAACACAGGCTGATCTCTCAGAGACATGGTTCACCACTAGCTGTCATATATTGTAGAGTAAGCAATGGTCATCTGATTGTTGTTTACCACTCACCTGCCTTTATCTACCCCATGTTATAAGTCATTAATACGCTTTCAGTGTTTTGCCTTCAGCCTTGAATATCACAAGCAGCAAGGGTCATGCATTAATCCCAAACATCCCCATTTATCTCATAAATATATAGTTGGTTTCCCTCTCTCTTATTGTAGGCTTGGGACCAGCTGGTATATGTAATAGACAGACCAGGTGAGATTGAATCCACACTACACTGTAACATAAAACATTTGTGAATATCTTAAGTTAATATAATGTTGTGACTACAGTACAATCTTCAAAAAATGTTATACCAAATATCCATAGTATGACAATCATTTTTTTGGTTGAACATTAGCAATAACTTTTGGTACTTAGTGAGACACTTGGTATGATACTGATACTACTGTTCTGGTGCCCATTTTACTCATGTGACTTCTTGTGTTGCGTCTGTGTTACTCGCGTGACGTTCTGTGTAGTCTGAGTTACTCACGTGACATCCTGTGGAAAAAACCCTTGTAAATAAAGTATAATTCACTTTCTGAAAATTAAGTGATTTCTGTCTTTTCCTATGAGGGTAATATAGTTGTGCAAAAAAACAATGAGCTAGAAAACCAAGGACATGAATGTGGTGGCCAAACTTAAACATGTTCAGATTTGGGCATACTGTGATAGGTAAACATATTGTGGCATAATTACCAACAAGTTAAGTTCATGATAAAAAACTGAAAAGTTAGATATTATGCTACCAAAATAGATACCATAGACATAGTAATATCAAAAATATATGTTTGATAATATGACAAATTTGCTGTCAACGACACGATGTTACTCACATTACGTTGCCCTTGTTGGAACTTTTAATCCCATTTTTTAGCACCTCTGAACTATAAACTATCTTTATGTTGGGGACTGAAATACTACCACATGCACCCAATGTATATATGATATGGTTATGACAATTGGCCCAAATAAATTTTGGAACCTGATTGTCACACTTTGTCTCTCGAGTAGCATATTGGTACATATATATATATATATTTGTTGGCACCCTTTGCAAACTGTGTGAGAGGCCTTTTTAACACCATGCATTTCTGCTTAAAGTTGAACCAGCATAATATTCTGTGGTGATTTGCATATGCAGCCCATGATGATTTGTATTGTGGGGCCATGTGTGATTTTGCATTTCTTTGAAACCTGGCTTCCTGGCCAAATGCCCTTTGGGGTAACCATTGTCTCAGTGCTTGCGCACAGAGGTTATTTGTCTCCATATATATATATATATATATATATATATATATATATATATATATATATATATATATATGATCTGTGTCTATGCTCAACTAACTATTCCTTAGTACTTAATAACATGTCTGCAACTTTATACAGTTTTTATAATATATGATTTTTTTTGACAGTGGCTTAATTTTTAATTTCCACATTTATGTCATTCTCATTATTATTACACTTATTATTGGAGACTCCTGGCCTTTATTTCATGTTGTAGATGTTCTACTTATGTTATAAGAAGTACACATAGAAATTATTTAAACTGGCATGGAAGTCACCATATTTCAGCAGCCTAGGTGAGATAAGGAAGATTCTTCCCCTGTGAAGTAGTTCTACTGCACATATCTGTCATATCACTCTGTGAGTGAATCAAATTTTAGCTGCCATTTTTGTGGCCACTTCTCTAATCTATCCAGATACTCCTTCATAGCTAATTCCCTCATCACTATTCACTGGGCCTCCAGTCTTAGTTTCATCTGTGAATAGGCGTATCTGGTCCTGTATCCCTTCTCTTATGTCACAAGTAAAGGAGGTCTAGTCCTAAGACTGATCACGGTGGTACAGTTTAGGTAATTAACAAAAATAATGAACAGAAGGGTTTCTAATACTGACAAACAGGAAAGCCCATCATTGGCTACTTTCTAGTCTGATGCCTCATGTAATACTATTCATAGAAACATACTAGGGCTATATCAAAAGAAAATCCAAAGTCAGGAGTTGCAGGGCACTTCACAAACCATCATGAGGTTAAAATAAGAGTTGGTGTTTTATGGTTATGAAACACATTTAACATCAAGACAGAGTGAAAGATCAGATCAAGAACCTTCTATAGAAATAAGCTGATTGGATCTATACATTGAATAAAAAAAGTGTTAATGGGTTTAAATAAAAGTCTGGATCAGTAAATGTGTGTGGATTAGAACAATGACTGTAATTTAGTAAAATCTTTTTATTATAATTTTGGTGAGTAGGGCAGGAACTGTAATTCAATAATGACTATTACAAAGACAAGTTCATGAAACACACCATGTTACTCATCCTGTATTGATGGGTGCACAGTACCAGGGCAAAGGTTTAGGCAGGTGATGCTATATAGTAAGTGGTAGGTGAAGAGGTTGAAATTCGCTCTGCGAAGTGATTCATGGAGTAACGCGGAATCCGCAAAGTGTTCCGTAATGCGAAGCGGAGTACTCCGTGTTATAATGGGGAAGGTGAAGTCCATTGAAGACAATGACTTCACATTATTCCGCCTTCCCCAAGCCACTTCTCCACCAATTTTAAGGCAAAGTACATTGAAATCAATGTACTAAGCCTTACTTCTCCTTACCTCGCCTTGTTCTTGAGCTCCAAAGGAGAATTTGGCAGTGCTTCATGGGATTGTAGGTCACATGAACTATTGATTGTTCTGCACAGCCTCAGTTCTGTGTAGTGTGTGTGTAGTGGAAGATGGAGACAGTTTCTTCTCAGAGCTCTGCAATTCAAATCCTCTAAAAGCTGTTAAAAAAGTACTTTTGAGCTATTTTTTTGCTCACAATTTACTACATCAAGTACAGAAAACTCTTCTGTGCTCATATTATCGAGTGTTTATTGTTTGTGTGTGGATTTTGAATGTTAATTTAGAACAGTTAGTCTGTGTACTGTGAAGTGTGCTTTGGGGGAGGGGCATATCTGTGGTGTAGGTAAATTAACTGGGAGAAAAAGGCTGTCTTTCTTGTATAACTGTGATAATGTATGCACAGTGATATTTTCAGTAATTCTTTACATTTTTTACTGATTGTTGTGATGCAGCAGTGTATAATTTCAGTTTGTTTAAAACATTTGGTTATATTACTAAAGGTTTTCAATTTGCTATGCATTACTTGTAGTGTGTGTGAGTGTGTGTGTGATGCGTGCCATTAAATAAGACACCTGTTATTGTGCCACAGAGTAACTGCAGCAGTGTAAACCTGCTATCCACAGCAGCTGCATGAATTTTTTATACTGCTTTGTGGTATCTTTACTGGTAGTGTACTGTCTGTTACTGTTGTGCACTACCCCCCCAAAACTGACAAAAGGTATTCTTTTCCAGATTTGGATTTGTGACTTATGAGCACTGGTTAGGTGTTGTTGTGCCTTTGCGTCTGCGTCTTGAGTGCGCAGTGCAATCTTAATCTGTCTGTGCATTTGCAGAACACCATTACTTCTGGGAGACTTTGCATTTCTTCTTGCACTCTCATTTCACTTTATCAGCACTGGGGAATTTTCTGGACATACGACAGTAAGATTTTTGGGATGCTCATTAATTCTGGTGACTGTGTGTGACCACTGCACTCATGACAAAGTGCACCATTAATTCTGGGAGACTTTGCATTTTTTGTTACCCTCTCATTTCGCTTCATCAGCACTAGGTAATTTTCCGGACACAAGACAGTAACATTTTGGGGAATGAAATTTATTCTGCTGACTGTGTGTAACACTGCACACATGACAGAGTGCACCATTAATTCTGAGAGACTTTGCATTTCTTGTTACACTGTCAGTAGCATTTTGGGGATGCACATTATTTTTGGTGACTGTGTGTGACTACTGAATGCATGACGTCTGTGTGAGCTATTGATTTTGGGAGACTTTGCATTTCTTGTGCTCTCATTACACTTCATCAGTACTGGGGAGTTTTCTGGACACAAGACATGAGCATTTTGGGGATGCACATTAATTTTGGTGACTGTGTGTGTGTGTGTGAAGTGCTTCCAAATATTGGTGTCACTTCGCCTTACTTCGAGTTAAGGCAGAATGATAACACAAAGTAATAATTACTAGGTGAAGTGAGCCTTTTGCATTGGCCACAGAGTGACAACATGAAGTGCCCACTTTGGGGGCACTTTGCTGGTGGAATTTAAATTTGCTGCATCTCTATTTGTGATACAGGTCATTGCCATTGGGGAACTACAGCTGTAGGCATTCGCGTTCTTATACAGCATGTGAGTTACAGTACTGTAAGCCATGTGATGTGTGGGAGCCCAGGGGGCTGCCAATATTGCTGTCACTCTACCTTACTTCAGGTTAAGGCAAAATGACAATGAGAAGTCACAATCACAATAATGAGGGAAATGGGCATTTCATGCTAGCCACTCTGTGTAGCGAAGTGACAATTCAAAGTACCCACCTCGTGGGCACTTCACCGGCGGAATTTAAATATGCTGCATCTCTAAAATGGGAGACTTAGCAAGTCTTGTTACATTCTCATTTCACTTGGTCAGCATTGGGGAATTTTCTGGACACAAGACAGTAGCATTTTGGGGATGAACATTAATTCTGGTGACTATGTCTGACAACTGCCCAGATGACTGAGTGTGCCATTAATTCAGGGACACTTTGTATTTCTTGTTATGCTCTCATTTCATTTCATCAGCACTGGGGAATTTTCTGGAGACAAGATGACAGTAGCATTTTGGGGATGCACATTAATTTTGGTGATTGTGTGTGTGGGGGTTGCCAATAATGTTGTCACTCCACCTTACTTTGCATTATGGTGGAATGATAATACAAAGTAATAATAACAAGGCGAAGTGGGCATTTCATGCTGGCCACTCCATGAAGTGGAGTGACAATGCAAAGTGCCCACTTCACATTCACTTCGTCAGCGAAATTTAAATACACTGCATCTCTATATACAGTACATTAACATAAAGACATACTTGATAGACATCTTGACTCCTGTGCACAAAAATGGTGACAGGGCATCACTGTCAATCTACCAGCCCATCTCAGTTTTGCCACCACTCTCCAATGCACTAGAATGCACAGTGGCTGACCAGCTGGTCAAATACCTTGTAAAATACTCAATTCAATGCCCAGAGCAGCATGGCTTCCATGAAGGTCATAGTACCTCCAAGGCACTACTGGAACTCACTGGTTTTATGCACTGGTCTCTGGGCCAAGGAACCCTAGCAGGGGCAGTATTCATTGATATCTCAAAGGCCTTCGATATGGTCCACCACTCCCTCCTCCTAAACCAATTAACCTCCATTACCCTCTCTGCAAAATCAACTCTCTGGTTCAAAAGCTACCTAGGACAAGGTACACAAAGAGTGAAAATCAACAATGTCCTTTCCAACCATCTGCCTGTAAAATCTGGTGTCCCCCAAGGCTCCATATTGGGACTGCTCCTTTTCAGCATATTTGTCAACAATCTACCATGCCACTGCCTACAGCCGATGCTACTCTATGCAGATGATGCAGTAATCTTCTCAAACTGCTCAGACCCAGAAAAACATGAGGGCAATCTGCAACATAGCTTCAGGATGGTTGAGGAAAGGTTACAAAACCATAAACTTAACCTAAACAGCTAAAAAACAAAACCATGATGTTCTGCAGCACTCACAACAAGTACAAGTCCCATGCTGTCAACATCAGAACCCAATGTGGAGCACTGCTCAGACATACACAGAACTTTAAATATCTCGAGGTCACACTTGACTGCAGTCTGACCTATGAGCAGCACATCGGCAATGTGTCTAGACTGTCAACTACAAAATCAGTCTCCTCCACAGGCACAAGCACTGTCTCACTTCAGACACCCTTAGACTAGCCATCAACAGCTCCATCCTTTGTATCATAGACTATGGCTTGGTTATCTATGGTGCTGCTAGCCACACTGCCTTCTGCAAAATATCAGTTGCACTGAACAAAGCCTGCAGGCTGCTCACAGGAGCTGAACGTCTCACCCATACCTGTGACCTCTATGC
Organism: Neoceratodus forsteri; assembly: GCA_016271365.2. Lineage (NCBI taxonomy): Eukaryota > Metazoa > Chordata > Ceratodontiformes > Ceratodontidae > Neoceratodus > Neoceratodus forsteri. Next base: position 660,018,758 of record CM028130.1, read on the forward strand.
TCAAATGGGCTGGTTCCAACTCAGTTGGAGGCTACACTACCAAACCTGCGTGCTGGCCAAAAAGGCTCTACTTGGTATTCTTCCCCATGGCACAGCAAACCTACTTCAGCCACACAGCAGCAACTCACAACGGACAAGAAGTGCCAGCACACTCACCTCTTCCATGCTCCTCATCTTCGAATGACACAGGGTGAATGCTCCTTTTTCCTACAGATCACCCCTCTGGTTTAATGATCTCAGCCAGGACATCTCCATTCAACCTACTCTGGGCCCCTTCAAGAGACTGTTACACCAACATCTTTCCACATCCAGCACCTGTGACTGCTTCCACTAGTCCCCCTGCCTGTTGACTCTGTCCTGCCTCTTAGCGGCTCCCTGCATTGGCTTGATGACTCGCCACCTCTACCCTCCCCCTACACTCCCTCCTCCCTACTACCCCTGCCAACAGTGTCTTGCTGCTCTGGCCTGACCACTGCCACCTTCAATCACCCCTACTCCCCACACCCTCTCCCTTGACAATGTCCATGACTGCTGCAACTTCTTTCACCTCCCCCACCCACTACCAATGTAATACCTCTCTAACTTCCTTTTCCCTTCCTCCAACTATTCTCTCTGCTAACTATTCTCTTCACTAACTTTCTCCCTACCTTCAACTATTCTCGCCACTAATTTATTTTATATGCAATCTGAGGGTATCTTACCCTCTATTGTTTTGTCTTGTATGTACAAATCTGCTTATATAAACCACTGTAATTATTGTGCATATCTTATCTTCTCTGTTGTTTAATACTTTGTAATAAAGTCTTCCCTCCCACTGACGTGGAACCTTTGTAAATGAGATCCCAGCTCAAAGGTGTTTAATTCTAGTTCTTAATAAACAAATAAAAAATACTTACAGAAGTTGCCAGCCAGGGATACTGCAACATAAAGAATCAATGTACTTATATATTGTAGGGGATGGTGAATTGTTGAGCAGCCTAGGGCTGTGATTTAACACCAGGGATATAAATTTAAGGTGCCACAATAAACAAATTATGATGGAATTAAAAAACAAATTACAGGAAGGGATACTTTACATACAGAACAGTGAAACTATGGAACAATTTGTCAAATGAAGTAGTATCTGCTGACTCTACAGACATTTTTAAAATCAAAATGTATAAATTCTTTTTAAATAATAATGAAAACAAAGAGGCGGTGGGAAACAGGCACAATGGGCTCACACCTTCTTCTGTCGGCTAACAAGGTATAGAACCAAGTCCATCTTGATGTAATCTAATTGCTTGGTGCTATTCCTATACAAACAACTTATTCTTACAGTATGTTCAAAAATGGCAGTCATTCCAACATTTCATCTGGCTGGTTAATTACCTCCTTTTTTAGGAGCGTTAGTTTTCCTTTTTCACACTAGAGTTTTTTACCAGATTTTCCTCATGCTATATCCTTATCCATGAAACTCTTAGTGGCTTGAGTTTTTAATGCTGCAGTAGCCCTGGCTAGAAAATTTGTTGGTGCACCAGAAAATTGATGCATTGCATTGCCTGTCTAAACAATAGTAAATACAATTCAATCCAATATGAGCAAAAGTAATATTTGCATTTAGATAAATAAAAAGGTGATGGTATAGATCACCTTTTCTAATAAACAGTGAAAACAATTGAAATTTTTTTGAAGTAATAATTTTATATTTTTTTCATTGTTATTGTTCTTTTCATATGGGGACAGACAAATATTTTTCAACTTGACCATTTCAGAAAATATAGAATTTTAGAAAAACAGTATAGAGACAGACACTGTTGGTGACAATGATGTTTGGTGCCATTTTTATAAAAACAATCATTGAGTACCTTGTTGATCTGGCTATTTGTATATAAACAAGCATTTTTTTTTTGGCTGAGATATTAAGTTTACTCACAAATAGTACTAGTCTCTGCTAACACTGTAGATGGCTGACAGTGTTCCCCATCTTTTTTTGGAGCATCCTTTTGGTATTGATTCAATACTGTTTTATGTTTGATGCCAAATATCCCACCCCCATTTCTGGTAATTATAGGTAAGGATAGTTTTCACCTAATTAAAATTATGTAAAATTGCCCTACTGTGTTCAGGTTAGGCCTAAGAGCATACCTTATTATCTATGTATTTGGTGTAATGTTATTGGTATCCTATTGTTCAGTCCATGTTGATGCCATGTATATACTGACTTGTGTTTGATTTCAAACTATTGGCTGCTGTTCTCTAAGGGAAACGTTCTCATCTGAGGTATTTGTAGTAGTAGGACTTTTTGACAAAACCAGTACCATCCACTCCTCCTTTCTCTGTCATACACCCTACACTCCACATTCTCCATTCTCCTTTCTATTTCAAACTCCTGTACACCCTTTACCCCTTCTCCACTCTGGCATCCTGTATTGTATTTCATAACATTTTCCATTTCAGAATACTGTAGATATAAAGAAATTCAGGAATCAGATTACATGGCAATGCTTTCCTAATGTGCAATGACTTGTATTAAAGTATTTTCTTTTTAAAAAGTATATCCCATTGTTTAAAATGTTGATGTAGGTCTTTATCTCTTTTGAAAAGGTGTATTATGCATGTCAGGTCACACACCCCGAACAAACTCTCAGAATGAGGTGAATCACCAGGGTCTGGTGTCTCTGGAAGCTACATCAGTTGTATTCACAAATGTTGTCCAATAAACATGGATTTAGGGAATGGATTGATGTTTTACCCTTTTGTGAGAACACTTGTTTGCTAAATAGTTTTTAACACTTTTCACTGAGCACTGTTTTTTAAACAGCTGTTTGTCATTTGTGTTACATTATTTGCAGCTCCATATTTCCTCAACTTTAGAAAAAAACTTCTTTGAGAAACCACGTTGAGTTACTGAAGTTTTAGTTTATTGCATCAATTGCCTTTCCCCAGTCATGTTTCTTTATAACTTCCAAAACAAAATTAGTTTATACTAGCATGGTTTCCTCTAACTGAAACCTTGCCTACTGTCTTTTAACAGCTACAACTTGTCCAGTTGCACCTTAATCTGATCCATGATTATTGTCTCTAGTATTTTTCAAATAATAATAATAATAGTAACAGCATAGAATTAGGCTGACAGAAAAGATTAAAGTTTATGTCTTGTGTAATATGCACTACATAGCAATGATTATGTCCAGTTTGAGTATAGTCACACATCAAACGGCCAGAATCATACTCCTAGTTATCCTGGCTACCTCTTAATGCTATTCACCATTATTAATTTCTGTAGTGTTGCTTTGAAAGCCTGAACAGGACTACCACAGCTTCCACAATCTCACCAAGTAGGGTGTTTTACATGTTAACATTCCTCTGATTGCATGAATTACACACATGAAGTATAGTTTGTGCATTTGTTTTGTTTCATGATTAAATACATGGAATTACTATAGATCAAGAATGGTAACTGCTAACCAGTTAGCCTCATCTCAAGTGCTGCAAGTTATGTGAAACAGTAGTGGCCCAACGTGGAGTGCAATGATGTAAAAAACTCTTGAATGGAAATCATATCATTCAGTGCTAATTCCATGTTTTGAGAAAATCATCCATAACATTGATAGGGTGATTCCAATAGATATCCACTTAGTTCGATTTCAGTAAGACACTTGGGCCATGATTCACAAAGGGAGTGCAAAGTGACAGCAAATGTTGTGGTGCACTCCCCAGCTGCACTGGTGGGCAATGGAGCTATTCATAGTTGAATAGCCCAGTGGGCTATCCAACTGTGAATAGGGGCCAGCGGGGGACAGCGCTAACCCAGAAAAATCAGTAGAATACCTGGTAGCGCTGCCTCCACAGACAGCCAGGAAAATGGCCTCCCCAGCCAATAGCACTAGGGTGTTAAAGTGTTATCCATAAACAGAGGCATGCAAATGAGCTCATTGGGAATGCAAGGTGCTAGTGACCATTAGCATGTCCGTTATGGGCTCATTTGATTTGCATGCCATTAGTGTGTGGTGTCCCCCCCCACCAGCCCAAACCCCATGCAGCCACATCCCCCATAGTGTTGTGGTGCCCTCCCCCATGTCAATCACTGTCCCAACAGGAAAAATATGAATTTCCATAGTATAGGGTTTTCCCCAGTCCCCAGTTACCTGTTCTGCCACCCGTCAGTAAAATAAAATAATTGCCCTAGAGTATGGACCCTCCCCAGTCCCAGATCACCAGAGTATACATCCATTAGTAAAATAAAATAATTGCCCAGAGTAGGGACACTCCCTGGTCCCCAATCACCAGAGTACACATCTGTTAGTAAAATAAAATAATTGCCCAGAGTAGGGACCCTCCCTGGTCCCCAATCACCTGAGTACACACCTGATAATACAGTAATCAAATATCAACAGTGTAGTGGTCCCACCCTGTTGCCAGATCACCCACCCAATCTTAAATAGATTTAGCTTCCATAGTGTAGTGGTCTCCCCCCACCCACGCTGTGAAGCACATACCCCACTCCCCTGCCCCAGTACTGGCACTGGTCGGTGAGCACCAAAACACCTACATGACTGCCCACCAACTGAACTGTCAATGACAGCTTACAGTATACACTACAGTCCCATAGGTTGGATGTCAACCATTGGAACTGTAGTGTATACCATAAGCTGTCATTGACAGTTCAGTCAGTGGGCAGCCATGGAGGTGTGAGGAGGGCTGTGCTGCTCACCACCTGGCGGCTGTACTGAGGCTGGGGAGTGGGGTAGTATGGGCTTCACAGAGTGGGTGAGGGGGTTGGAGGACCACTACTTTATGGAAACATTATCTGTTTTAGATTGGCTGGGTGATCGTGCAACAGGGTGGGACCACTGCACTGTGGATATGTGATAACTGTATGATCCCTACTCTGGGCAATCATTTTATTTTAATAACAGATGTGTACTGTGATGATCAGGGACCAGGGAGGGTCCCTACTCTAGGGAAATTATTTTATTTTACTAACGGATGTGTACTCCAGTAACTAGGGACAGAGGAGGGTCCCTACTCTGGGCAATTATTTAATTTTAATAACAAGGAGTAAAAAGGGTGATTGGGAATCAGGAAGGGATGCTGCACTATGGAAATTTCTTCTTCACTATTACAGGTGGGGGATCTGGAGATTGGGGATTGGGGAAGGGCAGTTCCTCCAACAACCACTAGGGTTGCATGGATTACCGACAGGTTTTTTTTTCAGCGGTAATTTGCTCCATGTAAGGACCTTCACAAAGGTCCTTGCATGGAGCACATCCTTTGTGAATGGGATTGCGAGAATATGCAGGTCCCCTCTCCCTCATTTGCATTGTGGCACCCCTCACTAATTTGCCCTTGCACAAACCTAGTTTTTGGGGGCAAACTGGGCTTTGTGAATACCAGCTATTCACAAAGCCCAGTTTACCCCAGGCAAATAGGATTTATGCCTAGGCAAAGCTTTGTGAATCCTACCCTTTATGCATTGTCTCACTGGAGATTAGCTCACAAGGTTGTAATTAAGGAAATAGGAAGTGAACTAAAGTACGAGATATGGAACACATTTGCAGAAGATGGAAATAGTGGAAATCAATGGCATATATTCTGGAATGGACCAGTGATTAGTGGGACACCACCTGATTCAATATTTTCAGTGGCAGTTTTGAGCAGGACATAAGTAACTGTTGTCAAAAGTATTGGATGACACGAAGATTGGAAGAGAGGTCTTCATTATTGTGAGCAGAGTCTAGACTATTTATATTTACTGATGTGTCTGTCTTTCATACTTGTAAAGTACCTTGAATGGATTCACCCATGCCACAGTGACAACAAAGTTGATGGTGTAAATGACAGCATCAGCAATTCACCGACACCTGCCACCGTGCTCCGACAATCTGCTGTGTGGTAGTATGAGCCACCCTCATAGGTTCACACACACACTCATCAGATATTTTATTACAAACTCAGTGGACAGTAGGGGGAACAGCAGAATGGCAAAATCAAAGTCACAGCAGAAGCAGGTGACATGATTCCGTTAGCAACATCCTGTCAGCAATAATCAGTCAGCAACTTAATGGGATACCGCTTGAATGTGAGGAAAACACCTATATAAACAATTAATTAATACATGCATTCATTTCATTCATTCAGAATTGGGATTCAAGAAGATTTGGTTGAACCTTGACCAAGGGCTGAAATATGGCAAATGAGTTTCATTACACAGTAGATGAATGTAATGCAATGCATCTGCAGTATACATTTCAGAGGGTTAAATAAAGCAGGGAGAAGCAGGATGCAACACAGTACCTTGCAGTATTACTGGAAATGCTGTAGTATGCTGCAGAGAAAAGTGTCATTCAATGGATTTTAAGTCCTTTTATCATGATGGAATCACTTCTGAAGGAAAGAATTGTTGCGTATCTAGAGGCCAGAGGGGCACATGACCCAAGGCAGCATGGATTCACAGTGGGAAGGTCATGCCAGACAAATCTGATAGATTTCTTTGACTGGGTGACCAAAGTAGTAGATCAGGGAGGGGCTGTGGACATGGCCTACCTAGACTTTAGCAAGGCATTTGACACAGTCCACACAAAAGATTAACACAAGTTAGCCAGCCTGGGAGTGGGTCCCAAGATGACAGCCTGGGTAAAGAATTGGCTGGAGAATAGGACACAGAGAGTAATAGTAAATGGAGTCCACTCTGAAAAAAGGGGGTAGCAGTGGGTACCACAGGGTTCAGTATTAGGACCGGTCCTCTTCAATGTCTTTATAAGCAACATTGCAGAAGGACTAGAAGGAAAAGTATGTCTCTTTGCAGATGACACAAAGATCTGCAACAGAGTTGATGCACAAGGTGGGTGGAAAGGATGAGAAGGGACTTGTGAGTTAGAGGAATGGTCAAATGTATGGCAGCTTAGATTCAATGCTAAGAAGTGCAAGGTAATGCACCTGGGAAACAAAACCCAGGGAAGAGTACACAATGGGGGTGAGATACTAACAACAAAATGGAAAGGGACCTGGGGTAGTCATATCAGATGACCTAAAGGTGGGCAAGCAATGTGAGAGGGCAGTAAGGGCTGGGGGATACTGGGATGCACAGGAGAGGCATCACCAGCAGAAAAAGAAGTTATTATCCCTCTGTACAGACAGCTGGTGAGACCACATCTGGAGTACTGTGTACAGTTCTGGAGACCCAATCTCCGCAAAGACATAGACAGGATGGAAGCTGTCCAGAGGAGGGCAACTAAAATGGTGCAGGGTCTGCACTGGAAGACATATAAAGTGAGACTTAAGGAGCTTAATATGTATAGCCTCGAGGAAAGGAGGGAGAGGAGGGACATGATAGAAACTTGCAAGTACCTCAAGGGAATCAACAAAGTCCAAGAGGGTAGCATCTTTCAAAAAAAGAGGTGTGCAAGAACAAGGGTGCACAATTTGAAGATAGAAGGGGGGTGGGTCAGAGGTAATTTAAGGAAGTATTTTTTCACAGAGAGGGTTGTGGATGCATGGAACAGCCTTCCAGAGGAGGTTGTGGAGTCAAAAACAGTGGTGGAATTCAAGCATGCATGGGACAGTCATAAGACAATTCTAGGGGGTGGGGGTAGGAAGAAGTAGGCTGCTGGTTAACTAGGATCTGCAGCTTATCCATCAGGTAGGGAAATGGGCAGACTGGGTGGGCCAAGCGGTCCTTATCTGCTGTCAAATTCTATGTTTCTATTCAGTATTGTGTGACATGACATTTACTCCAAGGTACTGCATTGCATCCTGGTTGTCTGCTCTCCACTGTGCATGTTAAAGTTAAAGGCATTGACCACTTTAGGACAAGAATATGATGTGAATGTGATGCTGAGGGATGATCTTAAATCTAGCCAGAAGTTTAGGATGGCGTTTGACAATGCTAATAGGCTACATCAGTGCAATAAATAAATAAATAAATAAATAAATAAATAAAGGAGGTGACAAGGGCAGTAAGGGAGCCACAGCATCTATGGAACTCAGGCGGGCACAAGGCATTAAGAAGGGGGAGAAGGACTTCTTTAAGTACATCAGGGAGAAAAGGAGCTGTAAGGACCACATAGTAAGGATTAGGAAGGAGGAGGTTTGGGTGGAAGCAGGATGCAATAAGGCGGAAGCACTAAATGAGTACTTCTGCTCAGTATTTACTAAAGAGAAGAGGGGGGTGACACCCAAGGTGGGAGAAATGGCAGAAGCAGGGGGGAAAGTGGTGACAGATGGGGAAATCATGAAGAGCAGAGTTCGAGAGGGTTTGAAGGCACTGAGGGTGGAGAAGGCGCCAGGCCCAGATGGCATCCACCCCAGGGTACTGAAGGAGCTGGCAGAGGTCCTTGCAGGACCTTTGGCAGACCTATTTAATGCCTCACTACATTCGGGGTGTGTACCTCAGGACTGGAGGATGGCTCATGTGGTGCCCCTCCACAAGTGTGGCCTCAAGGATGAACCGGGAAACTACAGACCAGTGAGCCTCACATCCATCATGGGTAAGCTAATGGAGACTATCCTGAAGGAGAGGCTGGTGGCCCTCCTAGAGGCCAAAGGACTACAGGACAGCAGACAGCATGGCTTCATACATGGCAGATCCTGCCAAACCAACCTGGTTGAGTTCTATGACTGGGTAACTAGGTAACTGGACAGGGGCCATGCAGTGGATGTCCTGCATCTGGACTTCAGTAAGGCATTCGACTCAGTGCCACATGGAAGGCTGGGAAGGAAGTTATTAGGCACAGGGGCTGGTGCAAAGTTGGTGAGATGGGTAGGAAACTGGCTGCAGGGAAGGCAACAGAGGGTGGTGGTGGGTGGGGAGCTCTCACACCCAAGGGCAGTGACGAGTGGTGTTCCACAGGGCTCAGTGTTGGGACCAGTATTATTTGGGATATTCATTGCAGACATATCATGGGACATCAAGAGCAAGATCAGTCTGTTTGCTGATGATACCAAGGTAGGCGGTGGTGGATGACCTAGGGGGATGGCAGAGGTTGCAGGATGATCTGGGAAAGCTTGAAACCTGGTCAGACACCTGGCAACTGGGCTTTAATGCCAAAAAGTACACGGTGCTGCATTTTGGGATGAAGAACCCAAGGAGGAGTTATCAACTAGGGGGAGTGCAGCTAGCCCAGACAGAGGAGGAGAAGGATCTGGGTGTGCTCATTACAGGGTCAATGAACAACTTGGCACAATGTAGGAAGGCAGCTGCAAAGGCCAACAAAATGCTGGGTTGTATTGCAAGGGGTATATCCTCGAGGAGGGGGTGATTCTGCCACTGTATAGGTCATTAGTTAGACCACACCTGGAGTACTGCATGCAGTACTGGCGTCCGTATCTGAAGAGGGACATTAAGTTACTGGAGGGGGTTCAGCGCAGAGCAACAAAGATGATCAAGGGGCTGGGGGACTTATCATATGAGAGGAGGTTGAAGGAGTTGAACATGTACTCACTGGAGGAGAGGAGAAACAGGGGTGACATGATTGAAACCTTTAAATACTTGAAAGGAATAAACAAGATGGGTACAGATGGGCTGTTTAAAGTAAGGGAGGGGAGGGCCACCAGGTGCCATGATATGAGACTGGAGCGAGGAAGGTTCAGGAGGGAGATGAGGAGACACATTTTTACAGAGAGGGTGGTGGCTGGGTGGAATGCATTACCTGCTGAAGTGGTATGCAGTAGAACAGTGGACTGCTTCAAATGAGGATGGGACAGGACAAGGGGGAGGGTTAATGAAGGGGAAGGGTGGAAGGGAGGGGCAGCTGCAGAATAAGGGGTGCTAGCTGCACATTCGAGCAGACTAGATAGACCTCTAGGCCTTTATCTGCTGGCAAATTTCATATGTTCGTATGTTCGTAATAAGGAAAATTCAGCTAATAGGAATCAGGAAATAATTCTACCATCATGTAAGTTGTTACACAGGCATCCTCTGGAGTATAGCATTTAGTTCTTGCATCTGTACAATGTCAAAGATATACAGTTGCTCAAAAAGAACTGAGAAAGGCTGCTTAGCTGATCAGTGGTACAGTGGAAATAATCAATAAGGGTATAATATATGAGCTAAACATACTCTTACTCACAAAAAATCAGACATCTAAAATGAAATATAACTATAGTTTATAAACAATGAATGATGAGATCAATATAAATAGGAATGATTTGTTTAAATGCCATCAGAATAATTTTAGGGGCACTATCAAAAACTGAGAAACAGAAAATTTAAATAGGACATGAGAAAATATTTCTTTTCTGAAAGTGTGATCAGGCTTTGGAATGTATCTCCATATTCTGAGGTCCACATTGTTTTGGTGATGCAACTTACACCCAGCCTGGAAAGCACATGATCACATTGTGATGACTAGGGCACACCTGTTGGTACAGTGGTGCCTAGAATTGGGCTTTTTTTGTAGCAATCAATAATTTGAGTGAGATATAGTCAAGGTTAGCCAAGTCAATCACTTTGCACTTGTTTGTGTTCTTGCTATTTGCCAGCTAACTACTGGAGCTTAGAGACTAAAGTAGTTGTAGAGTCACACATGCACCACACAGTTTCTGAACAATGCCACCAGCTAACTCTTTACAAACTCAGCAGATGATGAATATTATTATTTATAGCAGTTAAAAACAGAGACTCAAAGCACTACAACTATGGAATGTGTGATTGATAACAATCTGGCAGTAGTAACCAGATATGTTTAATCGTGATGGAACCTGATGTTTGGCACCATTGTAGGTTAATAGAGGGATGAACTTGATGAGCTCCATTAACCTCATTCATTGCAGGTCATTATATGGTAATATTTATGTCCATATCTTAAAAGAGAGATTTTACACTTCATGTAAACATGTTTCTAATATGTATAGTCTTGTTATGCAATAGGTAAGATAAATAATGTGATCACATGACCATGCATTGCTACAGCACAACAGTGTGGGACAAAATTACTTCATGTTTTCATTTCATTATTAATTTTCAAAAGAAAAACAATCCAATAACCCATTTTATACTTGTAATAAGGTGCTCTAGGATGTGTGTAACTGAGGCATACCAGTAAATGAATGCATGAGGCAAATCTTGTAATAACCCATACCCTTTTCAGCCTTAATGCTTAACTGCACATCATTGAGAAACTACTTCTTTAATACAGAAGGTCTCAAGCTCATAATATCATTATTAATTCATTGAATCATTGATTGATTGGTTGATTAATTCATTCAATCATTCATTCATTCACTCACTCCTTTATTTCATTTTAAAGCATTCTGATGTACTGTAGCTCTAGTTTAACTAGTAGCGAACAAAAGTACTGTCCCTTTGCAACAATTTTCAAAGTTACCAGAAATGAACTTACAGTAAGGATGCATTTCATGCATAGCATACAAAAACAACTGGTATGCAAGCAGACTCTTGAGATTGTTTCCAAATCACAATGTCCCACGGCTATTAAAGAACAAATCTCTATTATAATAAAAAGCTTAATAACACTAGGGCCCAGATATTCAAACTGCGCCAGTTTGTGGCGCAAGCCTGTGTGCCGCTCAAAATAGATGCGCAGGGGTGTGGCCAGGGTGATATTCAATGGAGTTGTGCTATGGCGCAACTGCTTTGAATATTGCCCTCTGGCCACCCCCACTGTGCATGGCACAGTGGATCTGCACCAGCGCAAGTGGTCAGAGTGGAGCATTGAGATGCGGTGGCGTAAGTTCCATTGTGCCATGCACAGCACCTGCAATATTCAAAGGGTGACATGCAAATGGGGCCGTAATTTATGCAAGGTGCAAGGGGGGCCATTTGCATCTGATTACGGCCCCATTTGCATGCCATTAGCATGCAGGTGTGCTGATCCCCAATGACTTGCACCTGGTGCCCTGCCAGGCAGCAGCTGTTGGGGAACTACGCCCCCTGCAGCCCAATCGCGGGATGTCCCATAAGGGATAATGAGTGTCTCCAATCCCTGGTGGTCCAGTGGACTGCAATTAGCCCGATCGCGGGCATAACTGTAACTCCCCCCCAGCAGCCCGATCACGGGCATAACTGTACTCCCCAGTAGCCCGATCGTGGGCATAACTGTACTCCCCAGTAGCCTGATGGCGGGCATAACTGTACTCCCCAATGGCCGATCATGGGCATAACTGTATTCCCCCTGAGTAGCCCAATCGCAGGCATAACTGTAACTCTCCCCCATTAGCCCAATCGTGGGCATCATTATCCCCCAAAGTCCAATATCCCTGGTGGTCCAGTGGACCGAATGGAGCCTGATCGCGGTGGCATTCCTAACCCCCCCAAGTCTGAAATCCCTGGTGATCTAGTGGACCCCCCACCTAAAACGCCCATGGAGCCCCACCACCCCACTCCCCCACCATCAGCCAGTGGGCGGTAGCACCCTACCCGCCTGTTGCCCCACTGCCTGCCGACTGACAGCTCAGTATGGCTGCATGCCCATTGGTTCAGAGCATGAGCCAATGGTGGCCCATCAAAGAGTTAGTCAGTCCAGATATGTTAACTGAATTCATTCACATATCTGGACTGACTAGTACGGTATGGGCTGCATGCCCATTGGCTCATGCTCTGAACTAATGGACATGCAGCCATACCGAGCTGTCCGTCAGCTTGAGCAGTGGGGTGGCCGGCGGTGGGTGTGCTGCCTCGCCGCTGACAGGGGGAGGGGGTGGTGGGGATCCTGGGCGGTGGGGGGTGGGGTCCACTAGATCACCAGGGATTTGGACTTGGGGTGAGGAATTCCACCGCGATTGCTTCTGCTTGTCCACCGGACCACCAGGATATTGGACTTTGGGGATACTGATGCCTGAGATTGGCTAATGGGGAGTTACAGTTATACCTGTGATCAGGCTACTGGGGAATACAGTTATGCCTCGCAATTGGGCTACTGGGGGAATACTGTTATGCCTGCAATCGGCTACCATGGTCCACCGGACCACCAGGGATATTGGACTGGGGGAATACTGATGCCCATGATTGGGGCATGGGGGCACTAGTAGTGTAGAGAAAGTCGAGGCCACCCACAGTGGCAGCTGCTGTGTTACACCCTGCAATGTGGCAGCTCACCTTATGGGTGGCCCTCGACTTGTTCCTTTTTTCGGCATAACTTTGTGCAGGTGCAGGTAGGGGTTGTACCTGCATATCTGCACAGCCCAGGCTGAATATCGGCTGTGCAGTTTATGCATGGCACGCGCCCCTACCTGTGCCTGCAGATTACTGATGCGCCAGAGATCGTGATTTGTGTGGCGACTTTCCCTTTTAAATATCACACATCAAGAATCAGTGGGTTTTGCATGGTGCAACACTGTTGTGCCATGCGCAACCCTTTTGAATATCTGGGCCTAGATCTGCACCAGTTATGTTGCAACATTTTTGTTTTCCAGTTATTTATTTTTTTAACTTTCCCCAACCGTTTGTCTACTAAATATACTAGATACTGCAATCCTTATTCCACTGAGTCTTTCAAAAAGTATATCACTCTCCCTTGCTTACGTCACATTTACTATTTGTAACATCAGTCTGTTATCATGATGAGCACCATGATGCCATAAACAATGCCACTGTGAGGTTAACAGGGGAGAGGCAAATGTTTTCAAGTGTTTTCAATACAGACATCTTTGATGGACTACAAAGAAGGGCTGTAAATCTTGGAAAGGAACATTAAAAATGGAAAAAAATGTATTCTCTAGTAATTTGTAGCAGATGAAACATCTTATTTATAAAAGTGCATGCTGAAGTGCAGAGTTGCTCTCTAAGTGCAAATTTCTAAGGCTTTGCAAATACCTTTTCCAGAATATTTGGCTGAATATTCAGTATTTGGGTCCCAGGTATTCGTTATTCAGTATTTGATCAGAAAAGGTGTTTTATTTTAAGGATAGCTTAAAAAAAGCACTTCAACAACACCATTAATCACCTATTGAACCTGGTGTACCATATACACCTCAATGACACTTCAACCACTAACACAGAGCTCTCAGTAATGCAACACAAGCTACATGTGGCACACTCTATCCACCACACCACACACATAGCACTCTGAAAATGATATCAAGCATCTCATTGGGTCAGCACTGGAAGGTGTTCATGGTCACAGTCACGGGGTAGAAGGTGCTTTGGCCATGGGCATAGGAATAGTGGTAACACTGGTTGCCGTAGTGGTGACAGCTGAAAGGGTGGAAGCTGCAAGAATGGTACCAATGGTGGTGGGAAGCACACTGGCAGTGAATGCAGCAGCCATAGTGGTAGCAGTGGGAACACTGGTGGCAGTGTCTGCTGTTTCCTGCACAAAGCATGTATGCTCTAATGCCCCCCTACTACTGCACAAAAGGATGTGACAGTGAACATACAGATGGAATAGGTGGTGGTGACACTAGTAGTAGTAGTACTACTACTGGTGGTATTAGTAGTAGTAATACTATTCCCAATGCTACAAGAACTAAAAGGCTTGCTTGGGGAGAAAACTATATTAGCCTGCCGAATACAGAGAGATACCCATCTGTCATTGTCTATGTAGTCTATCTCACCACCTTCTCTGGAATTGTATTATGTATCAGTAATATACACTGGAGCAAGACAAGATGCAATTCAATACTTTGCAGTAAATGACGTCACAAAATATTGGTGGAAAAGAGGGCTTAATTGCCATTGAATTACATTGCTCTTTGCAGTATATTGTTGCATTTTGCAGTAATTTTCCAAGATATTGCATTGCATAATGTCTGGCACCACTGTATGGACAATGTTTTATAATGTTGATGCAGTGCTTCATCCTTGAGCATGTTAGTTTTGGATTGTTTTGTTACAAGGGCATCTCAGTTTCATTTATTATAACTTCACTTATTTATGGTGTGTGTTTCTTTAAGGGTTGTATATGCATAGTGTGTTTGTATGTTGCCGACATGCCCCCTGGCAAAGACCAGGTTCTCGTCAAAGCACCAGGGCTTTATTGACATCCTCCAGCCTTAACACAAATAAATATATTGGCAACTTTATGCACCATTGCTCTTAACTGTATTTTGTTATTGCCCCCCCCATGCTTCCATTGTTCTGCATAGATTGTTTGGGGATTTGGTGGCCCAGGGATGACACAAGCAGTAATCACCTGGACATACTGTACATTTGTGGGTCTATCATCCTGTCCATCACCACTTGGGCCCAGTGGTGCAGATGCTTTGCTAGGGCTGGACCAAGCATATTTGCAAGTTTGCTAAAGACATGATGGATCTGCTCACTAGTAGTTACTATATACCACACAAACAATTACTAGGTAGTGCCTGTGTGTGTGACTCTTTACTTAGGGCTTGTAGAACTACAGTAATATGCACGCCAGCCTTAGCAGTTATACTGTACCACAAAAAAGAAGCAACAAATAAAAACCACTGCTGCTAAGAAGGGGAAAGAAGAGGGCAACCTTTTAGTCAAAAATGAAACTGAGCAAGGAACTGACAGATGACGTACAGTTAACTCAGTGAGACAAGTCTACCCCACTAAGTGCAATGATTTAATTAACAAAATAAGAAAAACAACAATAAAATGCATGTGCACAGCTTTGCATACACAAGGCACAGACTGGGGAGGGGGATAATGCACAGGTTAATTGTGTGTGGTGGGCTGTCAATGTGAGAGGGGGGAGTCAGCCAGGGATCCATGCCCAGAACCAGAGGACTAACAATAATAATTCAGTGAGTCAAGCCTGACTGACTTAGAACTGAAGAAGTTTATTCCAAAAACTGTGTACACACAGCTGTGCACACGTGGGGCCCAGCCTCATGAACAAAATATATTAAGCATGCACATGCAGGGCAAAGCCTCACAAAATCAAATATTAGGCACATATAAACAAATCGCTATGCATAGAGGCTTGATGGCAGCCACGTTGGGATAGCCACACCACAGCAGTAGTATACTTAGTTTATTTTATTTGTTTTTATGTTCATTTTGCTGTTTTATTTTGTTTTTTCTTGGTTATTCATTATGTGAAATATCTGCCGGTAGTCATTGGCAGAGATAGCAATTGTGCGTTGTTGTTACCCCTCGAGTTTGTAAAGTCATCCAGGAATTAGATTTAGAACTCTTTCTTTTGGATTACTCTGATGTAAGGGTGTGATTCTCATTATCATTTATGATCCAGAGCTGGGAGTCTGCTGACCGGGACTGTGAGTCAACCACTGGATTTGTGCTGCCTTCAGACCATGCTATGGATTTAGTGGAGTGCCTGGAAGATACAGCAGGAGTAGTGGTATCTGGACTCTTGAGGCCGAGTCTTGTGAGACTTAAGCGGTTTCTATCTTCTGGCCCTACAGATGCAGCATCTCCAGTGTTGTCTTCCGGAGTGTTAACCTTACGGTGAGCTGGCTGAATCTGGTCTGAACCCAGGGTGGTTTACTGGGGCTGTTGACTGCGAGGGGAGTTTGGGGCTGGTGCTGTTGGAGGACAGACCCTAGTGTGCCTGTGGTTCCTGGGTTTTTGGCTGGTGGGCTGAAGAACCTGCTTGCTTGGACCTAGTTGAGGGTTGACTTTCCTGATAACCTCTCAAGAGATGACAATTTTCTTCAGCTGAGAAGCTCCTGTTTAAGTGGAAATTTGAATCAATTTGAGGATTTGAAGTGATTTTAAGGCTGCAGTGGAGGTCTGATTATGTTTATTTATTTTTTATTTAGCTTTTGTTGACCGGGTAAGTGCACTAGACAAATCCTGCCTATTTTCAGGCACGACCCGGGGGAAGGGGATACAGATGAATGCCAACTGATCTTGAACCAGATTAAGCTGTTATTTATGTTACCGTGCAGCTACTTGAGAACAATCCAAGTCAGACTGTTCCCTTTCCTGTCCTATGTACTTTGGTGAAGCAGTGAGACTGCTTTGTTTTTTCCACCAAGAACAACTTGTGTGACTGTTTAATTATTACCCTGCCTATGTGAGAGATAGGCTTGGGAACTAATTCCACAGGGGTGAGAGCCCTGAGGGGTGTCTACTATTCTAAGCTTTCAGTGGTATATAGGTGGAAAAGTGACTGGGGCTCTGTGCCTAGATCATTTGAACTTCTCTTGAGGATCCAAAATCTGCTTAAAGGGGAATGGACAATTGTTTTATTTTGTTTTTTTGTTACGTGCTCTCCCTTGTTATGTGATAGGTGGGAGGGGGGTTGGCTTAATTTAGTTTTAAAACAGTGTTATTATTGTTTTCTTGCTTGATATTTGTTATATAAGTTCATTTAAATAAGCTAGTGGCTGATTAAAAGTAGTTTTTACATTTTTGGCAGCATGTGTTGGGACCAAGCTTCTGTGGGCAAGCACTACTCCCCCTCTAGGCTGAGGGACCTGCACCCCTTAGACAGCCTCCTGTTGCAACCGGAAGTATATAGGCATTGTCGTGCCTTGGGGATTGCAAAGAGGAGGCGGGGGGGTTCTTCAGCTGGGGGGGAGCGTAGTGTGCAGATAAGGGTGGTGAGGTCAGGGAGATGCCCTGGGGAAAAATGGGGCCAGGATAGGGGTTTGCGATGCCTGGTTCCCATACTCAAGGGCTCCACTGATAGTAGGCAAGTGGCCTGCTCCTCCAAGGCCTCTCATCCAACCCGGGCAGTGTTATGTAACACCAGGTCTATAAGGAACAAGACAGCAATTAGTGCTGATCTTGTTGAGTCATCTGACCTGGCTTGCATCACTGAGACCTGGCTGGATGAGAATGCTGGTCCCATATTGGAGTCAGCCATTCCAGCTGGGTACTTGGTGATACATCGACCAAGATTGGATCGAAGGGGTGGGTCACTATTTGTTTTAAATCAAAATTTAGCCTTGTAGAGGCTACAGTGGTGACCCCTAGATCCTTTGAGTATATCATGGGAGCAGGTGTGGGCAGCAGAATCCTACTCATCTACCATCCACCCAGTGACAAGAAAGTTTTTCTGCAGGAAGTTGCAGACTTCATTGTCGACCTGGTGTTGGAGCCCTCCAGGTGGTTGGTCCTGGGGGACTTCAATGCCTGGGTCGATGATGAACTCTCACATTTTGGCCAAAACTTCCTCCAATTGATGACTTCATTGGGCTTTACACAGGTTGTTACCGCTGCTACCCATGTTCAGGGTCACTCTCTGGATCTGGTGTTCACCCTGGGGATGGAGATCACAGAACTGGTGGTGGAACCAGTTGGGTGGTCTGACCATCACTCTATAAGGTTCAATTTCACAGCCCCCCCATAAGACTAACCCCTTTGGAGATGGTCCAGTACCGCCCTTTGAGGGGAGTTACCCCTGAGGGTCTGATGGTGGTGCTTGACCTATCAAGTTGGCCTATGGAGTGCATGGAACCAGATGTCTTAGCAGTGCACTATAATAACATGGTGCTGAAGTCTCTGGATTCCAAAGCTCCTGTCTGTGTTCACCCCCTCTCCCTCTGCCCTTGGCCCCCTTGGTTTGATGGGACATTGAGGGAGCTGAGGAGAGTGGGGTGAAGATTGGAATGCAGCTGGCAGAAATCTGACCTGGAAGGGACAGACTTAGATTGATGGCCCATTATATGGACTATCAATCAGAAATCCCCCATATAAAGGCAGAGTTCCTGTCCAGGAAGATAGCTGCCTCAAGAAATTGACCAGCTCGGCTCTTCCGGGCTGTGGACAGACTATGCAATCCAGCCTGTCTGGGGGGTTGGAGAGCTTTTTCACAAATAAAGTGTGACGAGTTTGCTCAGTTTTTGATGATAAGGTGTCATCGATCAGGTCAGAGATCTGCAATATGCATTCAAATGAGCATGGCAGTGATCGATCTGAGGTTACAGGCCCTCGGTCTGTCTGGACAGATTTTGACCAGCCAGTGATCACAGATATCATGACGGTTGTCCAGAGCTTGCAACCAACTTGCTGTAGTTTGGATCCTGGCCCTATGGCCTCCTTGTGGGGTGCACGGATATGATCGGACCAGTCCTTGCTGAGACAGTTTGGTGCTGTTTGGACCAAGGGGTGTTTCTGGAGTCTCTAAAAGAGGCTATCGTGACACCCATTTTGAAGAAATCTTCCCTTGACCCAGACTGTCTCTCTAACTACAGACTGATCTCTAACCTGCCCTTTTTGGGCAAGGTTATTGAGAAAGTAGTCGCGTTGCAGATCGAGGACTTTCTTACCACCCATGAAGTCTATGATCCTCTCCAGTCCAGTTTCAGGAAGAAGCATAAGATCGAGACTGCGTTGGTTTGGGTACTAAATAATCACCTAATGGCGAGAGATCGGAGGAGCCATTTGATCTTGGTTCTCCTTGATCCATCTGCAGCATTTGACACCGTGGACCATGGGATGTTGCTAGAGCACCTGCGACTGCTCTGTGGACTGTCGGGGACAGTTCTCAGATGGTTCCATTCTTTTCTCATGGGCAGAACCCAGAAGGTAGTCTCAGGAATTTTTTCCTCTGCTCCCTTTGCTCTGCCCCGTGGGGTGCCACAGGGTTCTGTGCTTTCCCCCATGTTGTTCACGGTGTACATGCTGCCATTGGGAGACATTATAAGGTGTTATCGGCAGAGTTTTCACTGCTTATGCAGATGACACTGAGCTCTATATGTCCTTTGTACCCAAACAGAATGATGCATTATCAGTCTTTAACAATTGCCTCGCTGAGATAGAAACATAGAAACACAGACTTTGATTGCAGATAAGGAACGCTTGGCCCACCTAGTCTGCCCATTTCCCTACCTACAGGAAAGGCCACAGATCCTAGTTAACAAACAGCCTATTTCTTTCTACCCCCCACAAGAATTGCCTTATGTCTGTCCCATGCATTCTTGAATTCTCCCACAGTTTTAGATCCCACAACCTCCTCAGGAAGGCTGTTCCCTGCATCCACTACCCTCTCTGTGAAAAAATACTTCCTCACATTGCCCTGGAACTGCCCCCCCATCTTTAAATTGTGTCCCCTTGTTCTTGCACATCTCTTTTTCTGAAAGATGCTACCCTCTTGGACTTTGTTGATTCCATGAGGTACACTGAGATTCAGGACTTAATGAGTGCTAACTGGTTAAGACTGAATCCGGACCAGACTGAGGTGCTGGTGGTGAACCCGGGTCACCATTCAGAGAAGTTGACTCCTGGGTTTCCCTCTGACCTTGTGTCAGGGGGTAACCAGTTGAGACCTTCAGAACATGTGCAGAATCTGGGCGTAATTCTTTATAGTGAGCTGGCGTTGAAGACACAGGTGTCAGCTGTTGTTAAGTCTTCCTTTTACCATCTGAGTAATATAGCCCAGATAAAACACCATGTTCCACATGTTGACCTTCCTGTATTGGTTCACGCCTTTATTTCTTCATGTCTTGATTACTGTAATGCTCTATATCTAGGGTTGCCGGTGGGTGGATCTCCATCGCCTGCAGCTGGTGCAGAATGCTGCAGCCTGGTTGTTGACTGGGTTACCAAAAACTTGCCATATCACTCCTGTGCTGTGCAAACTGCATTAATGCCGGTGTGATGGAGAATCACCTTCAAGGTCGTGTTGCTGACCTATAAGACCCTACATGGTCAGGGACCAGGCTACCTGCAAGATCTCCTTTGTCCCTACTGCCCTCTCTGCTCCACCGATGAGGGATTGCTAGAGATTCGCAGGGTTCGTCTTCAGTCATCTGGGGCCAGAGCTTTTTCTTTTATTGCCCCAACCCTGTGGAATTCTCTACCTCATTGGATTAGAGAGTGCCTGTCCACAGAGTCATTCAAGGCATCTCTGAAGATCTATTTATTTGAATTAGACTATGAATAAGTCATCCTGTTGCCTTTTAATTGTTTTTACATTGATACTTATTGTGATGAGTGCTAATTTGTTATGTATCTACGCTTTGATATGTTGAAAAGCATATCACAAATAAATTTTGATTTGATCTGATTTTGATTTGAAATCATGAGCAGTGACCTGCAAGAGGGGGAGTTAGCAGACACACTTATCAGTCATGTGGGGAACAAAGCCTGGAACCAGACAACAGCAAAGAAACAAAACACAAAAATAAAATGTGCTTCACCCAAAAAAATCACACTGGAGCCATGTCAGAGAGCAGCAGAGAAGGGGTGTTAGCAGGCAGACCTCCTAGTCCCTGTGACTGAGTAGAGCAATAAGGACAAAATACCTGTCAGAAAGCTAAACATAGCTTTTCTGACACTGTTCAAACAAATTATACAGACCCAAAAATGCCTGTGGAACAAACAACTAATTATTTTTTGGCAAGTTTAAGGTCTCAGAAGTACTGCAGAGCTAGTTCTCGAAACCACTTTCTTGTCTTCTAACAGCTCAGAGTGAGGAAGTCACATAGTGTGCTTTCCTTTGAGCTCCAGAAAATGCTTTTGAATGGCCAACAAAGCTCTGTGAGACTTGTAAATCTCATCAAATAGTAGTCCCCGAATCGTGGCCGAATAGTGAACTTTTCGGGAAATGCATCTGAATATTCAGGAAGCCTACTATTCATGGCATTCAGGAAATACTATTCAGCCCATGCACAGCCCAACAACTTTCATGTGTACCTAATTAGGAGCCATAACTGAGAGTCAGTCTATGGAAACCTGGTATTGATAACATGAAATCATTTGATGACATGAAATAATTTGTGCATCTTTCTAAGACTAACCAAGATCATGAGTGCATCTAAAATGGAAATAACAATATCATCCTTTGTTACTTGCTAACAAGGGGATTGTTGATTTAACTCAACTGGAAGAGCCCTCAGTTATGATACAGAAGGTACTGTAAGTTTTTATTCCAGCAACTCCACTTTCTTAAGAAATGCAGAAAGGTCACAAAACAGTCACACTATTGTTGCAGAAGTAAAACGTATTGATTTTTTGCATGCTTAAACAACTGAAATGAGGTCTGTAGTTGGAACAAACACAGACTTGCTGAAGGCTAATGGAATAATTGCAGAATCCCAGTTTGTGAGCTTATAATGACTACATCCGTAGTTGGACTCCCTAGCTCATATTTATGTTTAAGTAGGTTAAAAAGCCAATGAGATCTCCATTTTTTTGCTTGAATCAGAAAACCTGTGTTTTAAACTCACAGTAAAGGGTGGATGTCATTATGGCCTTACATTTTCAGCATACTCTTTCTGCAAAGTTTAATTGTATTCTAATATTTTAAAGCCTGCTTTTACCATCAATGATATGATACATTAATTTACACATCTACAGATGCAACTGACTTTTCTTCCACCAGTGTATATTTAATAACTGTTACTGGTATGTTGTATGGTGTCTGTTTCTATTCTACAGTACTGTATGTACCTTTTTCCCAAGGACATAAATAAAAATGAGTTGAATGTAGCACAACAAGAACTTTCCTTGTTAAAAAGTTCCATTAAATTACTGTAATAGTATACAGTACAGTTTACCTATTGTTACCTGTACAAAATTATACAGAAATAAATGCAATTTGCTTAAACAAAGTTAAAATGTTAATTATATACAGTATAGCTTTTCATATATTATAAAAAAATAGGTAGATAACCAGGAAAACCTGTGCTAATGTAATAACATTTGAACATAGAAACATTGAATTTGTCAGTAGAAAATAGCTACTAGGCCCACCTAGTAGCCTTTTGCAATGATAATTAGGTTGGCAAGTGTTAATTCCAGATCTGGCCCGAGGTCAGTTGCCAACTAAGGCAGATAAGCATCCACAGAATGGAATATTAAGATCCCAAAACTGCCTCTTAAGGGACATGTGTGGGGGGGGGGAAGGTGGAGTGAAAGAAGGGTGTTCTAGAGTGAGATGAGTCCCTAGCAGGCTGTTGCTTGTCCATCTGACAGGTAATGTCTGGGAGTAAGGAAGGTATGTGGTTGGGAATGACAAGGCACAAACAGAAGTAGTGGAATACCAGCCCAGTGGTGCTGAGGGTTGAGGTGCTGGATGCCACACATTGCACCATGCCAGCGACCCAGATTCGGGAGTGAGCCCAAGATGTCAGGGGTTGGCAGGGGAGGGAGAGTATTGAGCATCCAGAGGACAGCTCTCCTCTCCTGGGAGGGAAGGGGATCCATACTTGGTGCCCGACTGGCTCCTGGTGGAAGCCGGGGGCACGGCAGGCACAGAGTTGATATTGGGGATGGGGAGGGGCAATGCCAGCAGCAATGTCTTTGCATAGTGGTGTGCCACTCCTCCCTAGGAAATTGTGAAAAAAACACCTGTGGATGCTGGGAAGATGGAATGCCCGGAGTGTGTCCCCCATATGCTCTCGCCTGCCCGAATACCCCGATCAGACGCCACTTGAAGTATCAGGGTGCATGCAACCCCACCTCAGCCCTGCTCAGGGGAGGAAGCCACAGCTCCATGGGGATCAGGAGGTAAGTATCAGGCAGAGCGAGTGAGGTAGGGGGATGACTCCTTGGCACTCCCGAAGGGTTGGGATCCTCAGGACATAGGAAAGTTAAAATAGAAATTAAAAAAAAAAGAAGTACTGTAGATGAATACATAGGAAAGAAGGAAGGTAATGTCGCCGGATGCAAGGCCAGAACCTTCTCAACCCACACTCCTCTGTTTGGCAATCTACCTTCTCCTATCATCTCCCCTCCCTCTGGAACCTGGACTCCTCCTCCTCCCTTCATCTCTCCCCCTCACATCCACCCTTAGACACCAGCTAAAACTTATTCCTGATTCCTCCTGTTCCTGCTAATGTTCTACCATTTCTGACCTCCCCACATGCTATTGCCCTCCATGCTATGACTGTGGCTCTTACCAGTGAACTGTAGTTGCCTGTTTTTGACTGATCTACATTGCTCAAACACCATCACCTTTTTACAACTGTGGACGTAGCCCAGCAGGTGTTTTGCATTCAGAAAGGGGTTGATGTAATTTTTGCTACAAAACAACATGATAAAGTGTTAAAGATAGATTCCTCCACTGAAGCCTCATTACTACACTGTCTGAGTATGTATAGGAAGCTGTAGAGCACTATTTTTCCCCCTGGCTTGAAGAGTTAATTGATCCCACAGAAAGTTACCTCATTATTTTCTGGCAGTTATTCTGTGTCAGATTACCAATGGATAGTACAGACATCATAGAAAGCTATTGGAAGTAGAATGGGTTAAACACTTCCTGGAGATTTCTGCATAGCAAAGAAGCTCTGCTGTTCCCCTAAGCCCCATATGAACACCTCATTAAGCCATTTGATGCCACCATCCTAAGAGCAATCATTCTAGAACTTTGCAGGACATTCCATAGCAAGAGTCCCAGTGTTGCCTGTTTCCAAATAATACACCAACTTCATTTTCTCATGCAGGCAGTTCTGGGCTACTGTTTATATTCTACTGAATATTCTTAACCTGCAATCTGTGACTATAAGTGTTTACAACTGAATGATAGTAACCACATTTGCTTCACTTGCAAATAGGTAGGCATGTGTGTTTGTCTAATTTTTGTTTGACTTTGGTTACACATATAATCTGATCAGTTTATAACATGCTGTATTGTGATTAATTAATGAACTGATAAATGGGGGCTTTGGTTTCTTTTACAAATTCATTTTTCCTAACCATGGACATAATAAAACAAAAATTTCTCAATAAAATGTTTAAAAATAAGGAGTGTTGCAGTAATTTAGTTGATATGGTGTAAAGAGCTGCTCCCTGGAAAATTACTTGGTTTTGGGGGGGCTGCCACAAGCAGAATAGGACTTCATGGATGGGGAGCTCATGGCAGCAGAAGATGCATGAGGGCATTAAAAGCTTAATGGTATGGATGTAGAGGCACCAATATTTAAGCATGACTTTGGTAGAGGACTAAGCTTGACTTGGGGGTGGGGAAGTGAGTCTTGGTATTTTTAGCATAATGGTTTTCTGAAACTTCAGCCTTCAATCAGTTAGATTGTGCATCCATCTGTACAGTGTGTCACTAAGCCATATGCAGTGGGATATGGGTTAAAACCAGATCACCAGACCTGGACCAGAGCTGTAAAATCTGGACTGGGCACAGCTTGTGCAAATATTGCTGATCCACTCACTCCAGATGATCTGATCTGGCTTTTACCTGTCTGGCCCGGTCCTGATGGTTCCATTTTCAATCATGTCAAAGAAGAGTTGAAAAACAGACTTCCAGGAGTGGACCAGATATGTAAAAGTCAGACTGAACAGTGCAACCATAGTGACCGTACCAGCAGTATTTGTGCAAGTTGCACCCAGTATGGCCAGTTTGGATTTTTACAGAACTGCTGTGGTTCAGGTTTGTCAATCCAGTTTTTAATTAATCAATCTTTATTTTATCCTGAAAGATATGTGAGCAAAATTGCCCATTTACACAAATGTCCAGTTTAGCATAAAAAGAGAACAGAACACCAGGTCAAAAAATGACATAGTAAAACACAGTATAAACAGGTCTAATACAATGTTCTTGAGGGATCTACAGAAGAAAGTGAAAGCAAATAATTAACAGTGACAAATTTGCAGTATGGGATATAGTTGGAGGTAAAATTCAGGAACGTGAACAGTTGGGTGATGTGTCAAAAAGAAGTGCAAGTCCTTCGGCACCCAGATCCTGCATGCTGACTAGCATTCCCACTCTGTGATCTGTCTAGGCCCCAAACACCAGTTCAAGGATTGTGCATCCTGCCAATCCTTCAACCAGGCCACATGGATTAGGAACCATAAAAAGCTCAAAACCCACTTGCTGGAGAAGTGCCTAGCTTTGATGGAAAATGAGGTGCAGAATCTGTGAGAAAAATCTTCTTCTCCAATGCCAGAACCCAAAAAGAAGAAAAAGGACAAGGAGAGGCACATATACTGAATAGGTCTCCATCCACTTGGTGGGGAACATTGGGCACCACTGACACTGGAGGAGCCTCCACTTTGCAAAGTACCACTACTGCCAGGTCTCCTACCACTCAGGTGGATCAGACCATGGCCTTCCTGCCTGCTTTACTCATGGTGCAGTAGGGGCTTTTCTTGGACAACAGAACCCCTTATTTTGCTCCTTAGGCCCATATCTTCTTCAGGATCCATCACCAGCAGCCAGGTCAATAAGTCACTCCCCAGCCCCACTAAGGAGTGCACAGTCACAACCAGTAAACTAGACTCCAACTCCACTGTTGTCTACTCCCACCCCAACCCCAAGTGACCATTCACCATGTGATCCTTCATGGGGTGAGGGTATAACTGGCACTTTGGTCATTCCTCAAATGCTGGACAGCCTTCCATCAGCCCCCCAGGCACAAAATCTTCTGGTGCCAGGCATTCCTGTGCCTGATCCAGTGCCATCCCCTTCGAATGTCCTTATGGGGCTAACACCTGGTCCTTCTGGACCTCCTGCTGGGCCTTCAGCTCTGCCTTCAGCTGGACCTATGTACAATGTTCCAGGCTTTCCGCCCCCACAATACACATTGTACCCTTCGGCGGGGTATCCAACGCCTGGTCATCAATCCCATTATGTACTGGGGTACAAGACACCAGGCTATGTCTAATCAAGGGTATGCTCCTTCTGGCTTTTCCTCCTCCTATCAGGCTCATGGACACCCTCAATATCAGATGCCGGGCTATCCATTATACCAGCCTCCTCCTTCACCACTTCCTCCTCAGCCTCAGCCTCTGTCTCCCAGCTTTAGGCTGATATCCAGACAGTGTTTCAGACCCTGATTCAGGAAGACAGGACTCAACTAGCCTCAGATCCTGCCTGTTGGAAACCAGTGGTGTCCTCTTCTACCCCTCCTTTCTGACCCCTAGCTAAGCCTCTCTTGTGGATTCCCATCTTTCCAGAGAAGGCTCCTCTAGACACCAGGTCAGGATAAAACCCAGGACACTCCTCTAAAAAGGTTTCTGACCCCCAGCAGGCACTCTTTGTACTCTGACTCTGACTTGTCCTCCAGTTCTGGTATGCATACACATAGAACCTCAGCCTAAGGAGTCCCCAAAGTCCACTCTGGAGGATCCTTCCTTTGCAGAACTCCTCATAACTATACACAATGCCTGTAGTTGGGTTATCCTGGAACAGGATCCAAAGTGGAAAAGGCTTGCAGAGTATCTAGACATGACTGACACAGCTCCTCTGCCCATATTGCCATGGACTGGGCCCCATGAAGACCTGAAGTCCACTATCTGGCAACAGCCTTCCTCCATTCTGGTTGTTTCAAATAAGGAAGACAGGGTGTACCACCCCCCCAGATGGGGTCACACACCTTACTGGCCATCCTAATGCAGACTCAGCTGTTATCATGGCTGCCCATGACCGGTCCTGTAATCCTAACATTTGAGCATGTCTCCTCCTGATAAGGAGTCTAAGCAGCAGGACAGTTTCAGACACAAGATCCATTCCTTTTCTACTTGCACCCTCAGGTCCCTTAATTATGTGACTCATATGGTTTCCAATCAGAAATCTTCCCTGGCCTCACTCGAGTCACGGGCCACTTATGACACAGTAGACTCAGTTGCTTGCACCACAGCCAGTGCTGTCTGCGTTAGGTGATATTTGTGGCTCAGGAGTGCTAGCCTGGCACAAGATATCCAGACCTCCATCCTGGATGCCCCTTTCAGGGGATCTGTGTTATTCAGAGGAGACGCTAAGGAAGGATATTATCACTGAATTGCAGGACCGAGGTAAATCTGTATGTGACATCCACTTCTTGTACCGAAGGGGTTACAAAGGCAAACAGCCTTTTCTTCAGCAACAGAGATGCCAGACCAAATAGGGCCCTGCCAAACGACAGGCCAAATGCTGATATCCAGCTTCAGGAACCTCTACTCCCCCGTCAAGTACCAGAGCCCCCTGGAGGAGCTGCCAACTCCCTCCTCTCAGCCTCCTGACTTGTGGGGAAACCCCCATGCCTCCTCCAGATCCTCTAGGGGAACCAGTGGGGGGAAGATTTGTCCTTTATCTTCTGGGGTCACAGGACATAACCATGGACTCTTGGGTCCTTCAGTTAATAGCAAGAGGTCACACCATAGAGTTCCTAGACATGTCTCCAGACAACCCCCCAGGCCTCTCCCATTATCCTCCAAGGAACCTGTCTACGATAGGGGATGAGATCCAGGCTCTTCTGCAAAAGTCAGCCATAGAGTCAGTGGCTCCAGCACAGATAGGAAGATGGTACTACTTCCATTTCTTCCTAGTTCCCAAAAAGATGGGTGATCTAAGACCCATCTTGAACCTCAGCATTCTCAACCTGTATGTTGAGTACAAGAGGTTCTGCATGCTCATTATTCGGGGACTTCTACCCCTTCTCCATAAGCGCCATTGGCTTTGTGCACTGGACATGCAGGATGCTTACCTGCACATCCCTGTCTTCTAGGCCCACCACCACTTTCTTCAGTTTGCCTTCCAAGAGGAACATTGCCAGTTCAAGGCTCTCTCTTTTGGCCTATCCTCAGCACCTCAGGTTCATACCAAGTCTCTATCAGTGATGGTGTGACCCTATGCCATAGAGGAATCTAACTGGGCCTGTATCTGGATGTTTGGCTTCTATCAGCTCCATCACAGAGTAATCTGAGGGAGTCACTGTCTGTCACCCTGGATCTCTTTTCCAGACTTGGAATAACAGTCAACTATCCCAAGTCCCACCTCTTCCCTCCCAGCACCTACAATTTATTTGGGGCAGTACTGGATACAGTCCAGGGTGGGCTTTCCTCTCATTGAACAGAGCGGAGACCCTGCAGGAACAGACCAGATTAGTGGCCAGCTTACGCTGGACCACTGTCCGGTCAATCTTCCTTCTTCTCAGGCAGATGGCAGTTACAATTCCTACAGCTCCTCTAGCCAGACTGCATATGAGGGTGACCCAATGGACTTTTCATATCCAATGGGATCAGTGGCTGGACAACCTGGATCACAAGGTCCTAGTGTCTGGGTGCATGAAAAAGAATCTTTTTTGGTGGCAGGAGTTGTCCAATCTCTCCACGTGGTTCCCCTTTCAACCCCCTGCACCTACCATGATCCTTGCAATGGATGCTTCATGTCAAGGCTGGGGAGTCCACCTAGGAGACCATCAGACCTAGGGAACATGGTCTCAGCTGGAAGCCTCTCTACACATCAGTGTGTTAGAAATGAGGGAAGTACTGTATGCCCTCCAGGCCTTCCAGCCTCTTCTATGTCCAGGGACACTCCTGATTCAGACTGACAATATGTCTGTGGTCTGGTACCTGAACAAACAGGGAGGCACGTACTCGTACCCTCTATGCTGGGAGGTGATGTGAGTGTGGTAGTGGGCAGTCCAGCATGACCTCTGCCTGACTGCTATCCATGTGCTGGGCACCAGCAATATCCATTTTTTTTTAAATAACTAACTAACCAAATAAATAAATACGTACACACATACATAAATAAATAAATATGTAAATACAATTTGAAAATTAAGAGGGTACAATTAATGTGCTACTGCCCATCAAAGTAAGGACTACTACAGACACAGAAACAATTTCCTTCTAGAGATTAAGATGCTGCTTGTACAGCACTTCATTGCTAGTATTATTGATTATGGGATTGTGGTTTATGGCTCTGCAAGTGACAGTGTATTGCTAAAAAGTAGGGATCTCCCCAATAGGGCATGCCAGTTTGCACTTGGCCTAAAAAAACAACACACACACACACACACACACACACACACACACACACACGTGTGCTATACAGCAGCCTGGAATGGCTAAACTTGATGTGAGACTGATCTACCTCACCATTATCACTAGCAAAAAAGCATTACAAGGCTTACTGTCTCCTGGCCTACAGTCAATGTTCAATTCAATGAATACTAAATACTTTACCACGGGTTTGGAGTGACACACCTTGCTGCTTCCCTGAAGAAGAAACACCCTTGGTCAATCCTGATTATCATACTGTTTTGCTAAGCAATGGAATGGCCTGCCTGACTCTCTAAAAACTGATTGCTCTGTCAAACTGTTTAAATCTCAACTGTTCACCTCACTTACCCCACCTGGATCTTGCAATTGTACCATTGACCATCTGTATTACCCATAACATATATATGTATATTGCACTTTCTCAAGATGTAAAGTCAACATCATACCCATGTATTGTTAGTTACCGTACTTGCACCAGTTGTGCAACATTGTCTTACCTGTATCTAAAGGCATATACAATAATTGTAGTTTTACTGTGTTGTACACTTAGAGCCTACTCTGTAATTGTACTCTTTTGTTGTACCTGACTCAAAACCCTTTGAAAAGTGGCTCTGCCTAAAGGAATGTTTGTGAAATAAAAACGAAACTAAATTAAAGGAAGACTGCTTCAGCCTACTGTAATTTTCACAGTAGTGAGTGTGGAATGGACAGTTTGCAGCAAAATGGCATAAAGAATGGAAGAATGGATCTAATCTGATTTGAAAGGATATCAGAGTACACCATAGAGAATCTCACCATAATCAGAAACTCTAAGAATCATTTTTAATTTTTTACTCCTTTTCCCCCCTTTCCAGAATGCCTCCATCTGTCAGACACCCCAGGCCCAACTCCCCAACATCCACCAGTACTTACCTTGCCAGGCTTACTCCCTCCACTGGGGTTGACAGAGTACCCCAAATTCTATCAGGAACAGGATCTGGTTCTTGTCTAGTGGGCCCAGCTGGTCAGGAGTGGGGCATGCAGGTGTCCAGCACCATCGTCCTACTGGTAGTTTCTGTTTACCTGTTCCCCAGTAGATGTGGCATACAATGATGACATGATGTACATTGTGTGCTCCTGTACACTGCATGTCAGTGTCTGCCACAGCATCACCACTTGCCCTTCTTGGCAATCCCCAGGTACCTTTCTCCCAGATTCTGCTAGGTGCCAAGCAATCACTGGGCTCTGCAAACTCCCTGGAGGAGGAGAGCAGTCCTTTGGATGCTTGATCCTCCTCCCCACTCCTGGTCCACTGATGCTCTGAGTTAATTTCTGAACCCAGATCATCTGTACCACAAGCAGTAGCACTACCACTGTGCCAGTGGGCCAGCTGAGAGAACCAGTTATACAATAATCTCTTGTCTAACTGAAGCAGGGAGACTGGAGGTGCTACAGTAGAGGGCTCCTAGCTTGAGGAATAGTTTTGTGGATATGAGTTGATGTGGTTGGTGAAGTCAGGGGACTGGTCCAGCCAAACCCAAAGGAACTTGAAAGATGAAATATCAAGAGCTAAACTGCAACTGGTATGAAAAGTGTGAATGGAGGTGTGTCCAAATTGTGTGCATTATTTAATATGCTTTTGGGATCAGCTGATTTTAATTAAGACTACATATAAATGCATCAAGGGCTATACTGTAGTAAGGTGTTAAGTGTGAATGGAGGTGTGTCCAAATTGTGTGCATTATTTAATATGCTTTTGGGATCAGCTGATTTTAATTAAGGCTACATATAAATGCATCAAGGGCTATACTGTAGTAAGGTGTTAAGTGAATCATTTTCATGGTCATTGGCATCTAGCTTTTTATCATCTGCATACATTTGAATATTGGAGGAAGTACAAGTTGTGGGTAGGTCATTTGGAAAAAAATGTAAGTTTCTCTTTTAAACTATCTCACCAAATATTTGGATTTGCGTGTATCACTTAGTTGCATATCCAACATAAACCCTTGCAAAAACTATTGCATAAGAGTTGCAGCTCAGTTTTACATTGCATTTTTACAGAATTATAGATGCATCCCAGTTGAGTTGCCAAAACATTTTATAAGAGTTGCTGTTGAGATACTTAAGCACTAAAAACAACCAAATGTGAGCTGCCATTACATTTTGAAATTCAAAAAATGCAAAACAAACTCATTTGGGTGGCAGCTAAATGCAAATCATACTGAGGACTAGGACCAAATACTGACTTCAGAACAAAATCTTGGGGTGATCAAAAAAAAGCAATTGTTGTAGAAGTTCTTTTTGACTG
Organism: Neoceratodus forsteri; assembly: GCA_016271365.2. Lineage (NCBI taxonomy): Eukaryota > Metazoa > Chordata > Ceratodontiformes > Ceratodontidae > Neoceratodus > Neoceratodus forsteri. The sequence goes on from CM028130.1 coordinate 660,050,527, forward strand.
AAGGGGGGTCCTTTTGGGATTTGATACATTCTCACAAGAAAATCTGCAAATGTTCCACTTCATAAATATAGCACTTATAAATGTAGAAACAAAATAGTCTTAAGACACTGGAAGGAAATCACCCCCTAAGTTTCAAGGAATGGATAATTTAAATTACAGAGTCAGTAAAAATAGAACAAATCTAATGTAGACTGGAGGGAATATTGAGGAATTCTGTAACATCTGGGGCCCATTTGAGAGCAATTTAAAAAATAATAAATACTTTATAAACTGAGAGACTACATCAAGGGGTGAAAGAGTACCAAACTACAATTGCACAGGATCATGGGAGATGATGTAAGGCACTGTGTGATAGGAAGCTGTGGCCTTCACTTGATGTAGAAATCCAGATTCCACAATACATAGTGTCAAGACACAACAGAGATTCTTCATTCTGAAAACTAAACAAGCATTTGTCAATGCCGAACGTTCGCTTGCAGGTATTTGCAGTGGTATTTGGCACTTGGACATGGCTTAAAAAAATCAGTGACAAAGAAGTACAAGCATTTGTCAATGCCAAATGTTGCTTGCTTCTACGTACTGTTTAGGTATTTGGAACTCATTGGAGTGGAAATATTGAAAATTCACGAACTTACAAGCGTGCATAGGAACTGCACAATGCACGCTCGTAAAACAGTCATTTTTAGGAATTTTTTCACCACATTTTCAACATAGCCGTTTTAAGATCTCTGCTCATGAACTGTGACACTGTAATTTTGTTAGTGTGTCCCATACATTGAGTTCACACACCGACTGTGCCATTGTGCGCTACATGGGCCGAAACACATTTTGGGCAAGATGTGAAAAATGACAGCTTCACTACTCATAAGGAGGTGTGGTAAAATAGCAATTTTGAAAATCTGGAGTGAAAATATTGAAAATTCACAAACTTATGAGTGTGCATAGGAACTGCGCAACGCACACTCGTAAAACAGTCATTTTTAGGAATTTTTTCACCAAATTTTCAACACAGCCATTTTAAGACCTCTGCTCATGAACGGTGTCACTGTGATTTTCTTAATGTGTCACATACATTGAGTTAACACGCCGACTGCACCATTGTGCGCTACATGGGTGGAAACACGTTTTGGGCAGAATGTAAACAATGACAGCTGTACTGCTCATGAGGAGGTGTGGTAAAATGGCACTGTTGAAAATCTGGAGTGAAAATATTGAAAATTCACAAACGTATGAGCATGCATAGGAACTGTAACGCACACTCATAAAACAGTCATTTTTAGGAATTTTTTCACCAAATTTTCAAGATAGCCATTTTAAGACCTCTGCTCATGAACAGTGTCACTGTGATTTTCTTAATTTGTCCCATACATTGATTTCGCACACCGACTGCACCATTGTGCGCTACATGGGCGGAAACACATTTTGGGTGAGATGTGAAAAATGACAGCTGTACTACTCATAAGAAGGTGTGGTAAAATGGCAATGTTGAAATTATGGAGTGGAAATATTGAACATTCGCAAACCTATGAGCGTGAGTAGGAACTGCACAATGCACGCTCGTAAAACAGTCATTTTTAGGAATATTTTCACCAAATTTTCAACTTAGCCATTTTCATATCTCTGCTCATGAACAGTGACACTGTGATTTTGTTAATGTGTCCCATACATTGAGTTCGTACACCGACTGTGCCATTGTGCGCTACATGGGCAGAAACACGTTTTTGGCAAGATGTGAACAATGACAGCTGCACTGCTCATAAGGAGGTGTGGTAAAATGGCAATGTTGAAAATCTGGAGTGAAAATATTGAAAATTTGCAAACTTATGAGCGTGCATAGGAATTGCGCAACGCACAATCGTAAAACAGTCATTTTTAGGAATTTTTTCACCTAATTTTTAACACAGCTATTTTAAGACCTCTGCTCATGAACAGTGTCACTGTGATTTTCTTAATGTGTCCCATACATTGATTTCACACACTGACTGCACCATTGTGCGCTACATGGGCGGAAACACATTTTGGGTGAGATGTGAAAAATGACAGCTGTACTACTCATAAGAAGGTGTGGTAAAATGGCAGTGTTGAAATTATGGAGTGGAAATATTGAACATTCGCAAACCTATGAGCGTGAGTAGGAACTGCACAATGCACGCTCGTAAAACAGTCATTTTTAGGAATATTTTCACCAAATTTTCAACATAGCCATTTTAATATCTCTGCTCATGAACAGTGACACTGTGATTTTCTTAATGTGTCCCATACATTGAGTTCGCACACCGACTGTGCCATTGTGTGCTACATGGGCAGAAACACGTTTTTGGCAAGATGTGGACAATGACAGCTGCACTGCTCATAAGGAGGTGTGGTAAAATGGCAATGTTGAAAATCTGGAGTGAAAATATTGAAAATTTGCAAACTTATGAGCGTGCATAGGAACTGCACAATGCACATTCGTAAAACAGTCATTTTAAGGAATTTTTTCACCTAATTTTTAACACAGCTATTTTAAGACCTCTGCTTATGAACAGTGTCACTGTGATTTTCTTAATGCGTCCCATACATTGATTTCGCACACCAACTGCGCCATTGTGTGCTACATGGGCAGAAACATGTTTTGGGTGAGATGTGAAAAATGACAGCTGTACTACTCATATGAAGGTGTGGTAGAATGGCAATTTTGAAAATCTGGAGTGAAAATATTGAAAATTCGCGAACTTACGAGCCTGCGTAGGAACTGCGCAACGCATGCTCGTAAAACCGTCATTTTTAGGAATTTTTCCACCAAATATTCAAAATAGGCTGTTTGAGAGCCCACCTTATGAACGCTGGCACTGTCATTTCATTAATCAGGCCCAAAAGGTGATTTCACGCAGTGACTTCGAAATCACCCTTCGGGCCCGAATAACACCATGACAGTGACAGAATTCATAAGAAGGGGTTCCAAAAACCCCATGTTGAAAATTTGGTGCAAAAATTCCAAAAAATGCCTGAGATATGTAACAAAGTTGAAAAAACCCATCTAGCCCATTATAAAGCTTACCGGCATTTCCTCAGTTCACGGTCGGCTTTGAAGAGTGCAGACGTGTTCCCGGTCCAGCGATGATCATCGCACCAAGCTCCAGAGGTAAGTATGGGGTGAGGGGTGTGGGGAGGCAGGATGCGTGGGTGGAGTGCGGGTTGTGGGAGGGGTGAGAGACTGCGTGGAACCGTTTTAACACAGTTTTTGTACTTTGATGATGCGGGACATTTGCCACGCTGGGGTGGGCTCCAGCATGGCAGAAGGATGGCTGGGGGCTGTGGGCTGATGGGGATTGGACACCCCGTCGGCAGATGTGTGAGGACTTTGTCATGCTGGGGTGGGCTCTGGCGTGGCAGCAAGATTTGAGGTGTGGCGGTTGCAAGCACGCAGCCCGGTGGTTTTCTTTGAAGAGAAGACCACCGCTGTCATATACAGCACCGGTGTGGATTGCTGCAGGGCTGCCACACCTGCTCAAGGGAGCAGGGGATTGCTCAGGAGAGGAACACCTCCAAAGTGTCCCATTCTCCCAAGACATTCCTTGCGCATGCGTGCAAGTGAACGTAAAAAGAAACAATCAAAAACGAACCTTTATCTGAAACTTTTAAAAACCTCAATATTTGTTGAAAGTAGAGATGTGGAAGCCCCATCTACATGAATAGATTAAGCACAAATAGACAAGTAGGAACTGAATTAGGTGGTAGACTACTTGGAGAAAACCTGTATAGAGTTGCTTCCAGGAATAATTAGTATTATACTGTATATAAATATCATAGAAATGAATGAAAATTTCACATTGATACATGTAGATATACTGCATCATTTCACTGGTTGTCACTGTAGATCAGCTTGCTCATTAGGAAATTGTGAGAAATAATGTCTAAAGCTTTTGAGAGATCAATGAGCACAGCTGATGTAGCAAGACAGTAATCTATCACAGTTAGTTGTTTTATCTCTGTCACTCAGTCACATTGTAAGTGTTGCCTACTGGATCCAAACACAGGCATTGATGCCTAACAGCAGAACATGAACAATATATATTATTCTTTAAGGTATCAAAACAGTATGGCACACACACATATATATATATATATATATATATATATATATATATATATATATATATATATAGAGGCAAAAACTCTGTTTAATGCATCAGCTAGGGTTGCTTCACAGCAACAAAGTGAGAAATTCAGTGTTAGGGTTGAAAGCCCCCTTGGACCCCCAGCCCACCCCAAACCGGCATTGGGGTGCGTGTGAGGTCATTGGCCCCTAACTCTCACCTAAACACATGTGTAAAGAAGCTGAGGTATAGGAGAATGGTGTGATAGTTAGGATCGATGACCCCAGTGCGCACCCAGATGCCGGTTAGGGGGGTGGGTTGGGGGGTCCAAGGGGGGCCTTCAACACTAACACCGAATGTCCTCACTTTTGTCGCTGTGGAACAACACTAGCTGATATATTAAACAGAGTTTTTTGCCTCTAATTTCCCTTCTTTTCGAGAACGAGGATGATAAATAGTGACTGTAATGTGGTGGCGGGAGTGTGTGGCCCTTTGGGCCCTGCGCTCTCACCACATGATATCTTGTCACATAGTAAGAGGAACAGCAACACAAACACAAGTGGCAACAGTTACACACATGGTAATGTAAATGTAAATGGCAAAGCAAACATTAATAGAAACGCAAGCGCAAAGTGATGTCGAAGTGAACAGTGACGCAAAGGGACACGAAAGCGCGTACAACAAAACACAACTGGTAATGTGCACAGTGATGGCGCTGGTATTTTAAATGCAAATGTTAAGTGTTACAGCAAAAAGAACACCAAAGGGAACAGAAACAGAAACACGAAAGCAACCATGCACGTAAACGCAAACTGTTACATGCATGGTCATGGTACTGCAATTGGAAATGTAAATGGTAACAGTAACAGCAACACTAATGTCAAAGGAAACAGAAATGGAAATGCAAACGCAAGTGCATATGGAAACGCAAACCGTAACGTGCACGGTCATGGTAATGCGATTGGAAATGCCAATGGTAACAGTAACAGTGAAGATGACGCAAAATGAAAGACACACGCAAACGGAAGGTCGACTGCAAACGCAAAAGGCAATGCACAGGCTGATACAAAAAGAAACATTAACAGTAATGGAAACACAAATGGTAACAGTAAGGCAAACAGAAGCGCAAACAAAAATACAAACCATTATGCATACGGTGGCGTACACGGCAACGGGGATACGAATGGTAATGGACACACAACTGGAAATGCTAACTGGCACAGTTACGAAATGGCACACCCTTCTTTTCCCCAAAAACTGCATTGAAAAAGACAGTGACTACAAAGAATGTATGCATAATAATGGGCATTGGAGCAGAAAAAAAGGACTTGGAATACTAAATTGCTTATATCTCAGGAACCGTACCACATAGAAAAAAATGAAAATTTCATATGAATTATGACATTCCTGACTAGTTTTGTACTTAGCTCCCTCTTTGGGGCTAAGCATTTTTCTGATGAAAAGTAAGTATCTTGCACCGTTTCCGAGATACAGGCCCCAAAAGGCACAACAAATGCCGTAATGTTATCCTATGGGAAAAAGCATCAACTTTGGAGTGCCGTAACTTTGCAGCCTTCCAATATTTTTTCTCCAAAGGGCACATCTGTGGCATGATGGCTGTCTTCCCTTCAAATTTCAGCCCAATAGACCAAACCATTCTTTTTCAGCACGGTGGCAAAGAATTCCTCTTATTTTGGGCATAGTGTGGCAAAATAGTGTCGCAAATCACGACACTTTCGCAAATGAAATCACGAAAGTGTCATAAGTGTGATACTACTTTGCGACACTACTTTTTCCAGAAATTTGAAAAACATATTTCTGAGGTGTTTAACCCCAAAATAAAGACATGGCTAGCATCCTGAGGATCCGACTAGGTGAACACAAAAATAATTGTTTTCCTAGAGGGTCCCAATTTTAAATGGCAAGCATTTTTCTGATCACCAATTGAAAACAAAATGGCGGTTTTGTAACACTACTAGGGCCATTTGTGACATTAAAAAGTGCATTTGCGACACTGTTGAACCTTTTGTTAACTTTTCTCGTTGACTTATAATGGGAATTAGTTTTTTGAATAACTTTTGAACCATTTAATATTTGTTCATGAAATCTTCAAAAAGCACATTGGGGACCCTGGCTTCTGATTCGCTGATGTTTTTGGACTGGTCACCCAAACCATGCAACCTGTAGGCGCAAGCAAAAATTCTCCAAAAACCATAAACCCGTGTGCTGATCTCACTTAATAACTCTGCAGCCGTATATCTGACCACTACAAAAGTTGGTAGATCCCAAGATATATGGCTCTTGATTTTGCATTCCAAATTTCAGGCAAATCTGTTGAATGGTGGCAAAGTTATTAAGTTGCAGAATTTGACTCATTAACCTTAAAAGGGCTATGCAACCCTAACTATGGTAGCACTACCGTGCTACCACTATCTATATAAAAGTATATATATATATATATATATATATATATATATATATATATTATGGTAGCACTGTAGTGCTACAATAGTTAGGGTTGAGTATCCCTTTTAAGGTAAAATGGTGAAATTGTGTACTTTAATAACTTTACCACCGTCAAATGGATTTGTCTGAAATTTGGGATGCACAGGGCATATCCACAGATCTTGGGATCTGCCTATTTTTGTACTGGTCGGATATATGGCTGTGGAGTTATTAAGTGACATTCCAGAGCACATTTACAGTTTTTTGCACATTCTTTGCTCGCACCTACAGGTTGCATGGTTTGTGTGACCGGTCCAAAATCTTCAGAGAAAGTGTGGTTGGGGTCCCCAATGTGCCTTTTGAAGGTTTCTTGAAAAAATATTGAATGGTCCAAAGGTTATTCAAAAAACAAATGTCCCATTATAGTCAAAGGGAAAAGTTAACAAAAAATTTGACAGTGTCACAAATGCAGTTTTTAGTGTCACAAATGACCCCGTAGTGCCATGAGTCAGCCATTTTTTTTCAGTTACTGATCACAAAAATGCATGGCATTTAAAATTGGGACCATCTAGGGACACAATTCTTTTTGTATTTACCTAGACAAGCCCTGATGATGCTAGGCATGTCTTTATTTTGGGGTTAAACACCCCAGAAATATGTTTTAGAAATTTTTGGGAAAAGTAGTATTGCAAGGTAGTGTCGCACCTGTGACACTTTAGTGATTTTTTTTGCGCAAGTGTCGCAAATCACGACACTAATTTGCAACACTATAGTCAAAATGACAGGAATTGTTTGCCACCCTGCAGCAAAACAACAGTTTTGTCTTTTGGGTTGAAATTTGGAGGGAAGAAAGCCAACATCTCATGGATGTGCCTTTTTGTGGTTTGGTGAAAAAGTATTGCAGGGATGCAAAGTTAGAGTACTCCAAAGTTGACGCGTTTCCCCATAGACAGGCATTGTGGTGCCGACGCACGTTTCAGGGCCTGTATCTCGGAAACGGTGTGTGATATGGACTTTTCATCAGAAAAATGCTTTGCCCCTTGGGGGCTAAGCATGCAGTGCAAACATAGCCGGGAAGTCATGAATCATAGGAAATTTTTATTTTTTCTCTATGTCGTATGGTTCCTGAGATATGAGCAATTTAATATTCCAAGAGCTCATATTCTGGGCCGAGGCCCATTATTATGCATACATTCTTTTTAGTCACTGTGTTTCTCTATGCAGCTGTTGGCGAATGCCCAGGTGTGCACTCCAGTTACTGTCACATGTAGCGTTTCCAGTTGTGTTTCCGTACCTGTTTGCTTTAGCGTTCCCGTGTACGCCACCGTGTCATTAACCTTTGCGTTTCCATTTGCACTTGCTTTTGCATTACTGTTACCATTTGTATCTCCACTACTGTTTGAGTTTGTGTTTCGCTTTGCATCACCGTGCGCATTACCATTTCTGTTTACAGACACACTTCCTTTTCCATTTGCATTTGCATTTGTCTTTCGTTTTGGATCATCGTTGTAGTTAAAATTGACATTTGCATTTCCAATTGTGTTCCCCTGCCCGTGCACTTTATGGTTTGTGTTTCCATATGCGCTTGCTTTTGCATTTCCAATTCTGTTTCCTTTGGTGTTTTTTTTTGCTGTTACCATTACCATTTGTGTTTGTAATTGCAGTGCCATGACTGTGCGCATTATGCTTTGCGTTTCCATATGTGCTATCATTTGCATTTCTGTTTCTGTTTTTTTTTTGGCATTATTGTTTCTGTTACAGTTACCATTTGCATTTACAATAGTGGTACTGTGACCGTGTACGTTATGAGTTGTATTTCCATATGCGCTTGCATCTCCGTTTGCATCACTGTTTGCTTTGGCATCACTTTGCACTTGTGTTTCTATTAACATTTGCTTTACCATTTACATTTGCGTCACCATGCGCATAACCATTAGAGCTTGTATTTCCGTTGCAGTTACCATTATTATGACACAAAAAAAATCACGTGGTGGGAGCATGGGGCCTGAAGGGCCTGCGCTCTCACTACTACATTCCATTCACTATTTGTAATCCTCATTCTCAAAAAGAAAGGAAATTCATGGCAAAAAAAAACTCAGTTTAATGCATCAGTTAGGGTTGTTCCACAGCGACAAAAGAGAGGAAATTCAGTGTTATGGTTGAAAGCCCCCCTTACACCCCCAGCCCACCCCCCAACCAGCATTGGGGTGTGCATTGGGGTCATCGGTCCTAACTCTTATCCCATTCTCCTATACCTCAGCTCATTTACACATGTGATGGGGTGAGAGTTAGGGCTGAGGACCCCAATGCACACCCGATGCTGGTTGAGGGTGAGTAGTAAGGGAGCTTTAAAGCCCAGCACTGAATTTCCTGTTTTGTCACTGTTGAACAACCCTAACTGATGTACTAAATTGATTTTTTTGCCATGAATATATATATATATATATACATACACACTTGTAATGAATACAATGTTTCAAGCTAAAAAGGTAGCTTTTCTTCCGGCATGTGGTATAACACAATGCAGCGGGTTCAAATAGAGAAACTTAGAAAAAAAATGAAAGAGGGAGGGAGAGAGTGGATGAAGGAGAAAAAAATGTTATTTAAAACTGAAGTCTTAAATGTGGTTCCCCTAAAGTATGCAGATTGACAATTAGGTGTGATGAATGAGATGGCAATTATATAATGGTGCAGTAAATATAAGAGAATAAATACAACTAGAGGTATGATGGGAAAACACCAGTTATCAAAGAAAACATGGACTGTGGGACAAAGCAAGTGATTTACCTTATTAAGTATAAGCAATGTGGATTGTAATATGGAAGCGAAAGAATTTTTTTAAGGAAAGGTGTTAGCAGTCCAAAATATTCCATCAGAAGACTGGCACTGCTTTCTGTAAGCATTTCAGTCAGTTAGGGTATTGCCATCTTGTTGTCATTTGCATAAATAACATTCAGAAAGTTAGAAATCAGAAAGATCTTTTTTTTTTCAACAATGTGAAACATTTTTGGATTGCCTAGCTCAAGGTCTTAGACCCATTTGATATGAACACATTGGACAGAAAAAAAAATGCTTGGAATAGTTCTGTATTCCCTTTTTCCTTAATGCAATGGTGTTTTCCCAACAAAGTAATGTTATCATTTCTGTTATATTTATTTTCTCTTGCCATATGGTTTTGATACTTTAATGAATAAACTCTACCATACAAAAAATGATAAGTTAGTGAGCCAAAACAAGGAGGTAAAAGTAGAGTGATTAGGACAGAAACTAAATAGGAAATGCTGATGAAAGAGGAGCCAGGAACTGTAAGAATGAAGTGAACTGGGAGTGAATGAAATAGAAATATAGACAGTGTCAGCAGAAAAAGACCTATAGCTCCATTCAGTCTGAAAGTGCCTGATTATTGAAAGGAGAAGTAAGAAGGGATACGGGCCTGTAGTTACCTGGGACTGAGGAAATGCCACTGTTATGCCAAGTGAGGGCATGTGCCATCTTCCAAGCCTAGGGTACTCTGGAAAGAGGAAAGAGAAGTTCAAGAAATGGGAGAAAGGCTGTGCAATACCAGGGGTTCCCAGGAATAAGAGTGTCGGATAAAGGCCACCTGCTATCTCAACAAATTAATAAAAAACAATATTAAAGAACTAAATAGTCAATTCATATTGTAGGCCAACATACGATTTATAAGAAAATGTATGTAAACCAAAACATAGACTTTGTCAGCAGAAAAGGATTATTTGGACCACCCAGTCTGACCAGATGTTCCTTAAATAATCTGCATACACAGGCTGTATATGGTCTGCGATGACACTCTCACCTCCCTGCCTCTATTTTAATATACCCCTATGTTTACTCCACACATGTATGAAGCCCTCCACTGCTTTAGCCACCACACTGCTACTTATAGTCTGTTTCATGTGTCTACCACCCTTTCAGTAACCTCACATCTCTCTTGAGATCTCCACATCCCCCCTTCCAACTTCTTTGCATGTGCATCACCCCCCCAGCTTCATTGCATGCCCTCTGGTCTTGGTGCTGTTTCTCATGTGAAAGGGATTCCCCCCACTACACTCTGTTTAGCCCTGTGAGGTACTTGAACATCTATATCATGTTGCCTCTCTCTCTCCTCTCTTCCAGTCTGTACATGTTGAGATTCCTCAGCCTCTCATTCTAGGGCTTGTTATGCAAACCTGCAGGATTATAGTTGCCCTCTTCCTCTGTACCACTTCCAATCTGTTGATCCAGACAGAAATATAGGCAACAGTAAAGATATAGAATTTAATATAAAATGTCATGGAAGTTTTCTGACTTCTGATTGGTTAGAGACCATTCTAAACAGTAAAGTTGTCACAATACAAAATCATACTTTATAAAATTCCCTGGCTATCAGCCTTTTCACTATCATAAAATCAGTGAGCCTTGTCAGCAACAGTTTTCCAACATGTATGTGGCTGCCACCTTTACTCACTGAAAACCTTTAAGTAGAACCTGAAATAAAATAACATCAAATAAAAAAAATAGTATTATGCTCAGTTCAAGTTTATTGATGGACCATAATTTGAAGCTCATTACAAAGAAAAAAAAAAAGAAAAATGCACAAAAGTCAATTTCAATGCATAACACTTAACTTATTTTCCATTATAATTAAAAGAGTTGTACATAATAACACAATTCAAGTGCATTTCTGAAAATTCCAATAAATATTGCATCAGCTCAAATATCAAAAACAAAATGCACAGCACCATATTGCAGTGTGGAAAATATAGGATAAAGTATGGGGAGAAGTGTGTTACAAGAATTTAACACACACCCAAGTTGTTGGATGACATAAACCCCAGGCGGCGAAGCCGAGTGTTTATGAATGCCATCAAACGAAGTGTGTTAAATTCGAGATTCATTACACTTTTCCCATATTTTATTTTACATAATTGAAGGGCTCCCATTTGAAAAGTCCGAGGTCACTTTTTGTTTTTGAATTGTGTTGTGGTTTTCCTGCTCTTGTCTTTCGGTTTCGTTCGGTGTTTGGAATCGGGTTTTTTTTTTTTTTTTTTAACATCTAGGCTATGCGAGGTTGCTGGAGGCTATTTGGTATAGAGGCAACCCCCGAGAAGTGTGTATTTCAGTCAGTGCCACTTGAGGTGACAGGGACAATTTGAACGTCGCGCTATGTTTAGTCTCGAGCGCTTTGTTGTTCAAAGGGAGCGCGTGAATGCCATAACACCTACTCAGGTGTTACGGCATTTAACACACAGTTTTGGCAATGGGAGAAAATGGAGACCATTAATTATAAAGGTTTAATAACCACAATAAATACCTGGCTGAGCTGTGCAGGACATAAGGTGCAAGAAATAAATCCAGCTGGTCTGAACCCGACCTTGTTTCATCTGAAAGGCTTTCTCAAGGGTCAGGGGTACAATGCATACAGGTATGCTTAAACAGTCATCATTGATAGGTCACATGGTGCAAGTAGGCAAACTGTGTTAAAAGTACAGTGCATCAACATAGTAAAGTGCTCCCAGTGCAAAAGAGATAACATATTTAAAAAGTATACTAGTCAAAGAACTTGCTGCTGTCATTCAAATCTAATTGTAGTTCAAATGGGTATAAATAAATAGTCAAATGCATTGAATAAATAGGATTATACAATTGCAAGGAAGAATCGTAGGCTATGATTGGTCAGTTTGGGGCTGGACCCATGCGTTATTCCAGCACGACGCCACAGGTCTAGTCTCAGCACTGTGAACCCATGTAGATGCCCATTTGGAGCTAGATATCTTTTTTTGCATCTCCTGTTAAGAAACAAAGCTATTTTTCCACACTAATAAAAACATTCTTTAAAAATATTTTGTTATTAATAATATAATTGTATAATAGGAATAATGCATTTCAGGGTGTGCGGCCTCGTGCCCAACCCCCCAGGCGTGGCGTTATCCCAGCACGACACACACCCTGTCATGCATTATTCTTTTATTATAGTAAATACCCAGACTAAAGGTCTATCAAAAGTCTAAATACCCTAGCATGTCTAATACCTACTATGAAAAAACAGTAGGTACACCACATCTTATTATCAGTAAGAGGCAAAATGTAAAAAGCAGGACCATAATATAGAACTATAAGTGTTACTAATGTTACTTAAGAGTAAAGAAGTTACTACCCCCTTCTGTCAAGCCACTTTCTTCCACTCTTTGGAACCTGACATTCCTGGAACATTATACATATATATGTGTGTATAGATATATAGGTGCCAATATGCTACTCGAGAGACAAAGTGTGACAATCAGGTTCCAAAATAGTTTTGGGCCAATTGTCATAACCATATCATATTTACATTGGGTGCATGTGGTAGTATTTCAGTCCCCAACATAAAGATAGTTTGTAGTTCAGAGGTGCTAAAAAATGGGATTAAAAGTTCCTACAAGGGCAAAAATGTGAGTAACATCGTGTCCTTGACAGCAAATTTGTCATATTATCAAACATATATTTTTTGATATTACTATGTCTATGGTATCTATTTAGGTAGCATAATATCTAACTTTTCAGTTTTTTATCATAAACTTAACTTGTTGGTAATTATGCCACAATATGTTTACTGATCACAGTATGCCCAAATCTGGACATGTTTAAGTTTGGCTACCACATTCATGTCCTTGATTTTCTAGCCCATTGTTTTTTTGCACAATTACTGTATATTGCCCTCATAGGAAAAGACAGAAATCACTTAATTTTTAGAAAGTGAATTATACTTTATTTACAAGGATTTTTTTCCACAGGATGTCACGTGAGTAACTCAGACTACACAGGACGTCATGCGAGTAACACAGACACAACACAAGACGTCACTTGAGTAACATGGACACCAGAACAGTAGTATCAGTATCATACCAAGTGTCTCACTAAGTCATACCAAAAGTTATTGCTAATGTTCAACCAAAAAAAATGATTGTTATACTACGGATATTTGGTATAACATTTTTGAACATTTTGAAGATTGTACTGTAGTCACAACATTATATTAACTTAAGATATTCACAAATGTTTTATGTTACAGTGTAGTATGGATTGAATCTCACCTGGTCTGTCCATTACATACACCAGCTGGTCCCAAGCCTACAATAAGAGAAAGGAAAACCAACTATATCTTTATGAAATGAATGGGGATGTTTGGGATTAATGCATGCTCTTGCTGCTTGTGATATTCAAGGCTGAAGACAAAATATTGAAAGTGTATTAGTGACTTATAACATGGGGTCGATAAAGGCAGGTGAGTGGTAAACAACCATCAGGTGACCATTGCTTACTCCACAATATATGACAGCTAGTGGTGAACCATCCCTCTGAGAGATCAGCCTATGTTTCTGTTCTGATCTTGTTATCGTGCAAAATTGCAGTCTGTGGAATAGCCATTACTATCCCTGCTTATTGAGTGAGAGCCGAGGCCTGCCATGTAGTCCCAGGCAGTATAGCAACAGTAGCTGTAGTGTTCAAAGTTTGTAGTCTTGCTTCTTACCCAAGCTTGTTCCCAGAGTGAAGTGTGTGGTCCCCATGGTCATTTTTCTGTTGCACAGCCAGATTGACAGGTAAATCCCATAGTTGTGACATAAAGTCAGATGGAACAGTCTGAAGAGATGGAGACACCCCCATGATGTCATGATCTGAAAGTGAGCTGTATGCTGGTGGACAGAGAAACAGAGTTCCAGAAAGACCAGCAAGCTCTGAATCCCATTAGTTGCCATTTCTTAATTGGTAGAATACAGTCTGGTAGACTGTGTGACTGCACTGCTGGGGAAAGTGTTTACTTGCTTGCCATGCATTAATGTAACCACAGACACAGACACAGAGACAGAGCATCTAACCCAGTGGAGGTATAGACACTGTGTCTGTACCACAAGAGGCAACTCCATATTTTGCACTTCAGAGCTACTGTGCTGTCTCAGAAGGCATATCATGCACAACAAATGTCAGAGAAAGCATAGCAACACTTTCCTTTTGACATCTGTATGAGCATGACAGCCATTTTTGTTGGGGACTATTATTTTAGGCAGCAGACTACAGTAATTTGCTTGTTTTTCATAAAAGGAGAAAAAACATGAATATTTCTTTCTCCTAGTTTTGTAGTGTACTCTCTGTTATAAGTGTAATAGCCCACTCCAGGGTATGCAGTTATTGGGGATTAAGCAACACACTGGGTGTTGTGAGGACACTCCGCCAGCAGCCTCGTGCTTCACAATGCACTTGGGGTAATAATTAATCCCTAATAACTGCACAGCCTGGAGTGGGTTACTTCCTACTAATAGAACTATGCCCTTGAGTGGGTTGCTTCAATCTTAAAATGTGTTTTAAGAAATGAAAATGAAATTAAAAAACTGACTTCAGGGGCCAGATCTTCAAAAGCTTGCCCATGTGCAAAGCCTAGTTTTTCTGCACAAACCCAGATTTGCGCAGATGTCCATATTCCAAAGCCCTGTTATGGGCAAACAAGGTTTGTGTCCAGGAGATTTTCTGAGGTTGGCACAATACAAATGGAATGTCATGGACCTGAAATCTGGTGAAGTCCTGTAATCACAGAGTGCAAGGTAATTTTGTATGGTCCCCTTGTATGGAGCAGATATACACAGTTATCCCTATTTGCATTTTCATTTGCGTTTCTATTTGCATTACTGTTCCCCGACGACTTGCACCTGGTGCCCTACCAGGCAGCAGCCATCGGGGACCGACGCCCCCTGCAGCCTGATCATGGGACGTCCCATAAGGGACAATGAATTTCTCCAATCCCTGGTGGTCCAGTGGACCTCGATTAGCCCGATCACAGGCATAACTGTAACTTCACCCCCAGTGGCCTGATCGCGGGCATAACTGTACCCCTTCCAGTAGCCTGATCATGGGCATAACTGTACTCCCCCCAGTAGCCTGATTGCGGGCATACCTGTATCCCCCCCCCGAGTAGCCCAATCGCTGGCATAACTGTAACTTCCCCCCAGTAGCCTGATCACGGGCATAACTGCACTCCCCCCAGTAGCCCGATCGCGGGCATACCTGTATCCCTCTTCCCATGTAGCCTGATTGTGGGCATAACTGTAACTTCCCACCCATTAGCCTGATCGTGGGCATCAGTACCCCTCCAAAGTCCAATATCCCTGGTGGTCCAGTGGACCGAATGGAGCCCAATCGCGGGAGGCATTCCTCACCCCCAAGTTCAAAATCCCTGGTGATCTAGTGGACCCCAACCCACCCACCCATGGGCCCCACCACCGCTCATCCCTGTCAGCCAGCGGTGGCAGCACCCACCATCCTGCCCGCCACCCACTAGCTGACAGCTCGGTATGGCTGCATGCCCATTGGTTCAGAGCATGAGCCAATGGGCATGCAGCCCATACTGTACTAGTCAGTCCAGACTGGACCACCAGGGATATTGAACTTTTGGTGGGGTACTGATGCCCGCGATCGGGTTAATGGGGGGGGAAGTTACAGTTATGCCCGTGATCAGGCTACTTGGGGGGTAAATACAGTTATGCCCACGATCGGGCTACTCAGGGGGGAATACAGTTATGCCCCTGATCGGGCTACTGGGGGGTGTTACAGTTATGCCCACGATCGGGCTACTTGGGTGGGTGTTACAGTTATTCCCATGATTGTGCTAATCATGTACCTCTGGACCACCAGGGATATTGTACTTGGGGGGGATACTGATGCCCACAATCGGGGCATGAGGGGGTGCCGCCAGGTGTGGTGGGATCAGCTGATGGCCACCCACAGGTGGCAGCTGCTGTGTTGTGCCCTGCAATGCAGCAGCTCACCTGTGGGTGGCCCTCAACTTGTTACTTTTTTTTCAGCTCAGCTTTGTGCAGGCATAGGTTGGGGTTGTGCCTGCATAACTCTGCATGGCCCAGGCTGAATATCGGGCTGTGCAGTTTATGCATGGGCACTCTCTCCCTACCTGTGGTTGCATACATTACTGATGCACCCCGGTCGGCGCATCGAGATTTGTGCTGAGCACTTTTACCTTTTAAATATCGCACCAGGGTGTAACCCTTTTGAATATCTGGGCCAATGAATACAAAGAATGTAAGCATAATAGTGGGCCTCAGAGCATAAAAGGAAGACTTGGAATACTAAATTGCTTATCTCTCAGGAACCGTACGACGTAGAAAAAAATTAAAATTTCATAAGAATTATGACATTCCTGGCTAGTTTTGTACTTAGCCCCCTATTGGGGGCTAAGCATTTTTCTGATGAAAAGTCCGTATCTCACGCCGTTTCCGAGATACAGGCCCCGAAAGGCGCAACAGATGCTGTAATGTTATTCTATGGGAAAAAGCATCAACTTTGGAGTGGCGTAACTTTGCAGCCTTGCAATATTTTTTCACCAAAGGCACATCTGTGGCATGTTGGCTGTCTTCCCTTCAAATTTCAGCCCAAGAGACCAAACCATTCTTTTGCAGCAGGGTGGCAAAAAATTCCTATTATTTTGGGCATAGTGTGGCAAAACAGTGTCACAAATCACGACACTTTTGCAAATAAAATCACAAAAGTGTCATGAGTGTGACACTACTTTGTGACACTACTTTTTCCAGAAATTTCAAAAACATATTTCTGAGGTGTATAGGCCCAAAATAAAGACATGGCTAGCATCCTGAGGGACCGACTAGGTGAACACAAAAAGAATTGTGTTCCTAGAGGGTTCCAATTTTAAATGCTAAGCATTTTTCTGGTCACCAATTGAAAAAAAAAGGCCGGGTTTGTGACACTACTAGGGCCATTTGCGACACTAAAAAGTGCATTTGCGACACGTGGAACTTTTTGTTAACTTTTCCCATTGACTTAAAATGGGAACTTGTTTTTTGAATAACTTTTGAACCGTTTAATATTTTTTCATGAAATCTTCAAAAGGCACACTGGGAACCTGGCCACATGTTCCCTGAAGTTTTCAGACCAGTTGCACAAACCACACGACCTGTAGGCATGAGCAAAATTCACCAAAAACCGTAAATGCATGTGCAGATCTCACTTAATAACGCCGCAGCTGTATACCTGACCACTACGAAAGTTGGCAGATCCCAAGAGGTATGGTTCTAAATTGAGCATGCCAAGTTTCAGGCAAATCCATTGAACAGTGGCAAAGTTATTAAGGTGCAAAGTTTCACCCTTTAACCTTAAAAGGGCTACTCAACCCTAACTATGGTAGCACTACCGTGCTACCATAATATATATATATATATATATATATACATATATGTATATACATACACATATGTATATATATATATATATTATCTTTTCAAAAAACTATGTTAATGCATCAGTTAGGGTGGGGTAATGAGATGTTAGGGTTGAGCCCCTAACCCCACCCCCCCACACATCCCCATCTTCTACAGACCGACAGATGCCTGGGTTTGCCATGGGGTCATCAGGTCTAACTCTCACCCTATTCTCCATGGCACAAGCCAGCATCTGTCGGTCTGTGGAGGATTGGGTGTGAGGGGTTAGGGGGGTTAGGGACTCAACCCTAACATCTAATTTCTCAAGTTTTGTCACTTTAACCCTTACTGATGCATTAACAAAGTTTTATGCAATGACTATATATATATATATATATATATATTTATAACATAGGTAAGGACTAATAATCAGCAACATTGGAAAAGGACCATCAGGTGACCGTGTATATATCAGAGCGCAACTGCAAACATGCACTTTTATGGAAATACAAAACAATTTTAACATTTTATAAGATAGATAAACCACTCTGAGGTGTGCAGCTGCGCTCAGATATATGCACACCTTTGGTGGTTGATGCACTCGGCCTATGGTCTTGTGCGTACAATGCACACCAAGGTGTGCATATATCAAAGCGTGACTGCACACCTCAGAGTGGTTTATCTATTACATATATATGTGTATATATATATATATATATATACACACACACACACACACACACACACACTGGTCATTAATAGGGGGTCATATTAATGAGCAGGTCATCAGTATTAATGAACAGTAAATTGATATTCCTAAGTAGCTCATTAATATTCTTGAGCAGCTTATTTTGATGAATATATTCAGTCCCAGAGCAGTCTTTGGTATTCTTTAAATAAACTGTTTTGCGGCATCAGCTCCTCTGCTCATATCTCATCTTAGTGATTTGGGGGCCCAGGGAAACTGGGATAGCTCCAGAGGCACACTTAGCATGTAAAGTAAATGGATGTATACCAACACACATGCGCAATCCATCATCTTGCACATTCTTGGTTTGGCTGCAAGCGGTTTTGAGCTTCACCCCTGGCCTGCTTTACAAAGTGAAATGTTAAGTGTCTCACCAAATTTTCAACATTGGCTTTTTGGGACCCCACCTCATGAACAATATCACTGTCATCTCGATACTCGGTCCTAAAAGGTGATTTTGCGGTGACTGTGTGGAATCACTTTTTTGGGATGCAAAATCACTTTTTGGGACTGATTAATGAAATGACAGTCCCAGTGTTCATGAGTGGTGGTCCCAGAAATCCCATGTTGAAAATTTGGTGTGCAAAATCTCAAAAATGGCTGTGTTACAAGTGTACATTGCACACTTTCTACACATGCTCATAACTTCGCCAGTTTTTAATATTTTCACCCCAGATTTTTAACATTGCTATTTTTTTACACCTCCTCATGAACATGGCTGTCATTTCTCACTTCATGCCTAAAACATGATTTTGCACTGTGGTGCAGAATGGCGCATTCGCTGTGCGAACTCAACTTTCTGGACAGAATAACGAAAATGATAGTGACATTGTTTATGTGGTGGGGTCCCCAAAATACCATGTTGAAAACTGGGAGAAAAAAATCCTAACAATGCCCGAGTTACCACACATATCTTGAAAATGATGTGAGATTCAAATTTTCAACATAGGCATTTTGGGACCCCACCTCATGAACAATATCACTGTCATCTCGTTACTGGGTCCTAAAAAGTGATTTCCTGGTAACTGCAAGTAATCACCATTTTGGGATGCAAAATCTTCTTTTGATACAGATTAACAAAATGACAGTCCCAGTGTTCAAGAGGGGTCATCCCAAATACCCATGTTGAAAATTTGGTGCAAACAATCCTGAAAATGGTCATGTTACAAGTGTTCATTATGCAGTTTCTACGCACGCTCGTAGCTTCACCAATTTTTAATATTTTCACCCCAGATTTTTTTACATTGCTATTTTCTCATACCTCCTGATGAACAGTATAGCTGTCATTTCTCACATCATGCCTCAAATGCATTTTCGTTCTCTGCCACAGAATGGCGTGTCGATGTGCGAAATCAACTTTCAGGATGAATTAACAAAATCACACAGCCAGTGTTCATGAGAGGATTTCCCTAAAAGCTTGTTGAAAATCTGGTTAAACAATTCCCAAAAAATGGGCACGTTACGAGCATGTATTGTGCAGTTTCTAAGCACGCTCGTAACTTTTCCAATTTTTCATATCCCCCCCGGTTAGAAACATAAAAACATAGAATTTGATGGCAGATAAGGACATTTGGCCCTCCTAGTCTGCCCATTTCCCTACCTAATGAATAAGCTGCAGGTCCTAGTTAACCAACAGCCTACTTCCTCCTACCCCCCACTAGAATTGCCTTATGTCTGTCCCATGCATTCTTGAATTCCCCACTGTTTTTGACTCTATGGCCTCCTCGGGAAGGCTGTTCTAGGCATCTACAACCCTCTCTGTGAAGAAATGCTTCCTCACATTACCTCTGAGTTTTCCCCTCCTCTATCTTCAAATGGTGTCCCCTTGTTCTTTCACATCTCTTTTTCTGAAAGTTGCTACCCTCTTAGACTGTGTTCATTCCCTTGAGGTATTTTAAAGTTTCTATCATGCCCCCCTCCTTTTCTGGAGGCTATACATATTAAGCTCCTTTAGTCTTTCTTCATATGTCTTCTGGTGCAGACCCTGCACCTTTTTGGTTGCCCTCCTCTGGACAGCGTCCACCCTGTTTAAGTCTTTGCGGAGATGGGGTCTCCAGAACTGTACACAGTACTCCAGATGTGGTCTTACCAACTGTCTCTACAGAGGGCCAACAGCTTCCTGTTTTCTACTGGTGATGCCTCTCCCTATGCATCCCAGTATCCCCCCGGCCCTCCTTACTGCCTTCTCTCATTGCTGGTCCACCTTTAGGGCATCTGATATGACTACCCCAGGTCCCTTTCCATTTTTGTTAGTGTCAGTATCTTTGTGTACTCTTCCCTTGGGTTTTTGTTTCCCAGGTGCATTACTTTGCATTTCTTTGCATTGAATCTAAGCTGCCATACATTTGACCATTCTCCAACCTTGTCAAGCCATTGTCATCCTTTCCACCCCACCTTGCGTATTAACCCTGTTGCTGACCTTTGTGTCATGTGGAAAGAGACATACTTTCCCTTCCAGTCTCCCTGCAATGTCACTTATAAAGACATTAAAAAGTACGGGCCCCAGTACTAAACGCTGAGATATCCCTCTAGTAACATTACCCTTTTCCACACTTCCTCATTAAAAGTATACTGCTGTAATTTTTCACATCTTGCCCAAAACATGATTTTGCACATGTAGTGCAGAATGGCACATTCACTGTACAAACTCAACTTTCTGGACCGATTAACAAAATGACAGTGACATTGTTCATGATGTGGGGTCCCCAAAATACCATTTTGAAAATTGGGTGAAAAAAATCGTATCAATGCCCGAGTTACCACCCATATTTCGAAAATGATGTGAGATACAGGTCTCGTCAGCTTATCTCATGTGGACATCTCACTGTCGTGATTACAGACACACTTGAATTGCTTACCTAGCTGTTACGGTTCCCGAGATAGCAGCAAATTAGTGTTACACAGGTTATTTACCCTATTGGGCTGCTGTATGGATCTGTAGCTCTTTATAAATTGGGAGAGTACGGTCCTGAGGGGCCACACACCAACAGATGCATATCGTTATACACAAATGGGCAGCTTGCTGGTGGGCCCCGCACTCTCACCAACACATGTGATTTACTAGTTATATTACACTTTTTCAAAAAGTAAGGATATTCATTGTAAACAACTTCATTAAAGCATCAGTTAGGGTTAAAGTGACAAAACTGGGAGAATAAGATGTTAGGGTTGAGCCCCTAAACCCAACCAGCCACCCCCATCCTGTACAGACTGACAGACTCCAGGGTGTACCATGGGGTCACCAGGCCTAACTCTCATCCAATTCTCCTTTACTGTAGCATGTCAACCTGTTAACATATGGAATGGCATGAGAGTTGGGCTTGATGACCCCATGGCACACCCCAGCTTCAGTCGGCTGTGGAGGATTGGTCATGAGGGGTTGGGGTTTAGGGACTTAATCCTAACATCTCATTTCTCCAGTGTTGTCACTTTCACCCTTACTGATGCATTAACAAAGTTTTTGCAATGACTATATATATATATATATATATATATATATATATATATATATATTATGGTTGCACGGTAGTGCTACCATAGTTAGGGTTGAGGAGCCATTTCTATGTTAAACCCCAAAACATTGCACCTTAATAACTTTGCAACCGTTTCATGGATTTAGCTGAAATTTGGAATACATGATCAAGAATCATATGCCTTGGGATATGCCAAGTTTTGTACCAGTCAGATATACAGCTGCGGAGTTACTAAGTGTGATCTGTGCGCGCATTTATGCTTTTCTGGAATTCTCACGGTCGTGCCTACGTAAATGCGGTTTCTTGCGACAGGCCCAAAATCTTCAGGAGCGTGTGGCTGGGGTCCCGATGTGCCTTTGAAGATTTCGTGAAAAAATATAAACGGTTCAAAAGTTATTCAAAAACAGTTTCCCATTATAAGTCAATGGGAAAAGTTAACAAAAGTTTGACAGTGTCATAAATGCATTTTACTTTACGCAAATGGGCCTGTTACTTTCGCCATCGGCCATTTGTTTTCAGTTGGTGATCAGAAAAATGGTTGGCATTTAAATTTGGGACCCTCTAGCAACCTAATTCTTTTGTATTCACCTATTCGGACCCTGAGGATGCTTGCCATGTCTTTATTTTGTGGTAAAACACCCCAGAAATATGTTTTCAAATTTCTGGAAAAAGTACTAACAAATTACTTTCGTGCTCATGAAAGTGTCAAACTTTTGCTAAAGCTTTATAAGTGTGACAGTAGTTTTCCATCTGTGGGAAATGACAGCGATTCTTTGGCACTGCGCTGCAAAAGAGCGGTTGGGAGTTTTGGGATGAAATTTGGGGAACAGACTGACATCTCACAGATGTGCCTTTCAGTGTTGTATTGAAAACTATTACACAGCAGCAAAGTTACGGCTCTCCAAAGTTGACGGGTTTTCCCATAGGATAACATTACTGCGCCTGACGCATTACAGAAATCCTTTAGATTCCTGCTGCAAAATAACGGTTTGGTCTTTTTCCTGAAATTTGGAGGAAGACAGCCAACAGCCCACAGATGTGCCTTTCAGTGGTTTGGTGAAAAACATTACAGGGAGGCAAAGTTATGGCGCTGCGAACTTTCTTTTTCCCATAGGATAACATTACGGCGTCACGCGCTTTCAGGTTCGTGACCGAAACGGTGCGAGATACGGACTTTTCGTTGAAAAAATTCTTAGCCCCCTAGCCAAGACAGTTGTAAATAATATGATTTTTAAATTTTTTTTCTACGTTGTATGGTTCCTGAGATATAACGTATTTAGCATTCCAAGTTCTCATTTTCTGCGCCGATACTCATTATTATGCATACATTATTTGTACTCACTGTCTTTCTCTATGCAGGTTTTGGGGAAAACCAGCCTGTGCACTTACATTACTGTTACTGTTGCCCTTTGTGCTTGCGGTTCCGTACCCGTTTCACTTACCGTTGATGTCTGCGCCACCATGTGCACTATCCTTTGTGTTTTCATTTGAGCTTGTGTTTCTGTTATTTTTTGCCATTTCTGTCTACAGTACTGTTTATCTTTCTGTTTCACTTTACGCCACCATGCCCATTGACATTTCTGTTTGCAGGCATCATGTTACTATGTGACAACACATCACGTGGCAGACCTTTCCCGCCTACGCCACCATGTGTATTACCCTTTCTGTTCTCATTTGCACTTGTGTTACCATGTGCACCACTGTTAGGATTTCTGTTTGCATTGCTGTCCCTGTTAGTATGCCACAAGACATCATGTGGCGGGAGCACACACACACAATAGGGGTGAGTAATAAATGAGTCAGATAAAACAGTGTATCATCCACTGTAGTGTGATACTTTTACCCTCTGCTCTACTGTGATGATATCAGCCATTTACACACACAGGTCACACAAAGGTCACTGATATCATCAAGCTAGGCAGCTTTCCCCTCAGCATACTAGAGAAACCTGTGCAGTTACCATAGACACAAATGCAGAACTACATGACAGGTCTCACTGATGCCTGCAGCTAACTCAGTTGGCATTAAAAAACACCCTTACCTATTCCCTACACTCTCACTTCCAGCTGATTGCTGTGATATTCTCAGCTTGACTGCAGCCATAATTCTGAAGAGCACAGCTTCACAGAACAGTCTGTTCCTCACTGCTGCCTGCAGCTAACTCAATTACCACTGAAAAACACTCTCAGCTGTTCCTCACACTCTGACTTTTGGTCCATTACCATTACTGTGATACTCTCAGCTTGGCTGCAGCCAGACTTCTAAAAATTACAGGTTCACAAAATAGTCTGTTTCTCACTCCTACCTAAAACTAACTTATTTAGCATTGCAAAACACACTTATCTGTTTCCCAGAGTTTGTAACACTGCCAGCCCATTCAGAAAAACCTACACACAGAATGAACAAACACATAAACAGGAACAGAACACAAGACAACATAACAATACTTCTAAAACTCCTAGCCCTATTGTATAAATCAAATACATGATGTGCAGATCATGTGCTTTGGCAAATATTGTCACTCTATACCATGAGATATTCGGAGCTCACTCTGCAGGAGTGACAATATTTGCCATATCACACTCATGCCCATCATGTATCATCTCTCTCTCTCTCTCTATAGATATATATATATATATATATATATATATATATATATATATATATATATATATATATATATATATATATATTCTGTATATTTTATTAGGGTGCATTTGCTCCCCTATAGTTAGGGTTGTGAAGCCACTTTAATGTTAAACTTGAAATTTTGCACAGTAATAACTTTGGACCTGTTCAACGGATTGGCATGAAATTTGGTAAGTGAAGTGGGGCATTAGATATCTCTTGATCTACCAAATTGTGTTTCAGTTGAACTTATGGGTTTTGTGCAGTTAATCACTAAAAAAAATGCACTTTTTGCCAGTTTTGAGGGCATTTTTTTTTATTTTGTCTGTGGCGCTACTCATCCACCATCTGGTGTGCTGGTCTGAAACTTGGCACATAGAAAGAGCTTGGGTGGAGGAACATACCAGTTTTTTTATTTGGTGAAAAAATATTAATCCATTCAAAAGTTATTAAACTTTTTAGCTCCCATTATAAGACTATGGAAAATTTTATGTAGTTGTTTTGTGAACGAATGATGGGGTTTTGGCCATCTGCTCACTCCTCATGATCAAAGAATGTGCAGGCTCATGATCAAAGATTCTTTGATTGCAAGAAATTTATCGATCGCAATGGCCGCCATCTTGTTTTCAGTGTGGGGTTGAAAAAAAACAAATATCTCAGCCCAGGGGGTGACTTTTGAAGTAAAACTTGGATGGGTTTTGCTCAGGAAACTTCTCTCTATTGAGCCATGCCTGTGGTTTAATGTAGTTGTGTCAAAAAATGGAGGTTTAGACTTTTAAATTCTTTGATTGTGGCTCGTTAACAATCTTTGACCACGAGCCTGCAAATTCTTTGATTGCGAGATTCTTTGATTGCGATCTTCATTCGTGAGGGAGGGACGAGATGCCCAGATTTTTGGGTTGGAAAAAAAAAATATTTCAGTCCAGGGGTGACTTGTGAAGTAAAACTAGAATGGGTTTTACTCAGAGGGTTTCCCTCTATCGAGCCATGCCTGAGATTTAATGTAGTTGTGTCACAAA
This sequence comes from Neoceratodus forsteri, assembly GCA_016271365.2. NCBI lineage: Eukaryota > Metazoa > Chordata > Ceratodontiformes > Ceratodontidae > Neoceratodus > Neoceratodus forsteri. Next base: position 660,076,114 of record CM028130.1, read on the forward strand.
ATGGAGTTTTAATGTTTTTAAATTCTTTGATTGTGAGCCTGCAAATTCTTTGGTCGTGAGATTTCTTTGATCGCGAGGTTTGTTCATGAGGGTAGGGTGAGATGGGCAGATTTTCCTGGACCAGATGTCTCTGGGAAGGACCAGATAGCCCAATTTTCATGACCAGATGTTCCCTTATGATCAAAGATGATCTTTCATCATGAGGTCACAGCCGATTCTCATGATCAAAGAATTTTTAAAGGTGCAAATCCTTTAAAATTAAATATCTTAGAAATGGTTTGATCTTTTAACTTGAAGTGGAGGTTGTTGAGGGGATGTCCTGTAGATGTGAATTATGGTGTTTAGGTGTCAGAAAATTAATATGCTGCTCAGATAATGCATGACACACTTTACTTTTTGTGGATAGTGTTTTGCATTGTGGTAGTGGCTTGAAATTTATAGGGTAGCTAGCATTACTGCCACAGAAGTACTTTTCAGTGGTAAGGTGTGTAAAATCTAAATAGGTGTGGAATTATGCCACTCCAATGAATGAAAATCTAAAACTTTAAAATTAAATATCTCAGAAATGGTTTGGTCTTCTAACATGAAATTTGGAGGGTGTTGAGAGGATGTCTTGTAGATGTGAATTATGGTGCTTAGGTGTCAGAAACTTAATTTGCTGTGGAGACATTATGTGATGCAGTTTACATTCTGAAGATAGCGATCTGCATTGTCGTAGTGGCTTGACATTTATGGGGTTGCTAGCCTTACTTCCACGGAGGTAATGTTCAGTGGTTAGGTATGTAACATGTAAACAGGTGCAGAATTATGCCACTCCTACGAATGAAAATTTGGTTTGTTTCAAGTTGGTGGGAGTGTGGGACCCGAAGGGCCCTGCACTCCGACCAATACACAGTCCCACCAATACATATGATATTTAGTACTTGTACTGTTATGTTAGGAAGAAATTTGCAAGTTGATGGGAGCGCAGGGTCAAACAACTTGTGCGACACTGTACTTTACTATGCTTTCTCAAAAAGTAAGGAAATTCTTTGCAAAAAACTGAGTTAATGCAACAGTTAGGGTTGTTTCAGAGACAAAAGTGAGGAAATTTGCCATTAGGTTTACCACCCCTTGCACACCATGACTACCCTGCCCACACCAACAGGCATCGAGGTGTGTGTTGGGGTCATCAGTCCTAACTCTTGCCCCATTATCCTGTACTGCACCACCTCAGCTTATTTACACATGGAATGGGGTGAAAGTTAGGGTCAAGGACCCCAACGTACACCCCAATTCCTTTGGTGGGGGTGGGGTGGTCATGGGGTGCAAAGGGAGGTAACTCTAATGGCAAATTTACTCACTTTTGTCGCTGTAAAAAAACCTAACTGTTGCATTAATGCACATGTTAGGGTTGAGTACCTAACCTGCCAACTCTTCACTCCCAATCCTCCACAGACTGATAGATGCCAGGGTGTGCCATGGAGTTGTCAGGTCCAACTCTCACCCCATTCTATGTGTAAAAAGGTTGACATGCTAGAGTAAAGGAGAATGGAGTAAGAGTTAGGCTTGATGACCCCATGGCACACCCCAGCCTCTGTTCGTCTTTAGAAGATCAGGGATATGGGTTGGTGGATTTAGGGACTCAACACTAACATCTCAAATTGTTCCCCTTTTGTCACTTTAACACAAACTGATGCATTAACAAAGTTTTTTTGCAATGAATATCCTCACATTTTGAAAAAGTGTAATGTAACTAGTAAATTGGATGTGTTGGTGGGAACGTTGAGCCTGCCAACAAGCTGCCCATTTGTGCATAATGATATTCATCTGTTGATGTGTGGGCCCTCTGGACCCTGCTCTCCCACTTACACAGAGCTACAGAGCCATACAGCAGACCAATAGGGCAAGGAACCCTGTAATACTAATTTGCCAATATCTTGGAAACTGTAGCAGCTAGGAATAAAATTCAAGTGTGTCTGTGTAATCATGACAGTGAGATGTTACAAGAGATGAGCTGACAAAACCTGTATCTCACATCATTTTTGATATACAGGTGGTAACTCGGACATTGTTAAGATTTTGTTTTGCACAGTGAATGTGCCATTCTGCACTACAGGTGCAAAAATCATGTTTTGGGCAGGATGCAAAAAATGACAGCTGTGTAATGTTCAGGAGGAGGTGTGGAAAAGGGTAATGTTGAAAACCAGGGGGGAAAATATGAAACCTTGGCAAAGTAATGAGAGCGTGTAGAAACTGCACAACACACACTCACAATGTGTCCATTTTTGGGAATTGTTCAATCACATTTTCAACACAAGCTTTTAGGAAATCCTCTCCTAAACACTGGCACTGTGATTTTGTTAATCCATCCTGAAAGTTGATTTTGCACAGCGATGCGCCATTCTGCAGCTGAAAGGTGAAAACTCAGTTGAGGCATGATGTGAGAAATGACAGCTAAACTATTCATGAGTAAGTGTGAAAAAATTACAATGCTAAAAATCTGGAGTGAAAATATTAAAAATGGCGAAGTTACAAGCGTGAGAAGAAACTGAGCAACGCATTCTTGTAACACGGCCATTTTCAGGATTCAGTGCACCAAATTTTAAACATGGGCTTTTTGGGACCACCCCTCATGAACACTGGGACTGTTATTTTGTGACTCAGTCTCAAAAGGTGATTTTGCATCCCCAAAAGGTGATTCCTTGCAGTCACCATGAAATCACTTTTTGGGACCAAGTAACGAGATGACAGTGATATTGTTTATGAGGCGGGGTCCCAAAATGCCTATGTTGAAAATTTGGCGAGACACATACCATTTCTTTTTGTAAAGAGGGGCTGGAGGAGAGATGCAGAACCCCTTGTAGCCGAACCAAGAATGTGCAAGATGACAGACTGCGCATGTGCGTTGGTGCGCATCCATTTACTTGCCATGATAGGTGTGCCTCTGGAGCTACCTAGTTTTCCTGGGACCCAAAATCACTTAGATGAGATTTGAGCAGTGGAGCTGATGCCACAAAACTATTTGTTTAAAGAATACCAAAGACTTCTCTGGGACTGAATATTACATCAAAATAAGTTACTCAAGAATATTAATGAGCTACTTATGAATATCAATGGACTAGTCATTAATACTGATGACCTGCTTATTACTATGAATGACCACCTATTAATGAGCAGCATATATATATATATATATATATATATATATATATATATATATATATATATATATACACACACTGCTTGCACACTGAGGTTCTTTGTCTTTTAACTTGTTTTTTGTTTTAATTATGTTCACAACAACATAGCCCAGAAAGACCATCTTAGTGTAGCTGGTTCATTCCACTGGGGTGTCAAATAGATGTACCACACTGATGAGTCCTGGTAGGAAGTAACATGTGTCTGTGTCTTCCATTGGCACTCTTTGCAAACTGTGTGAAAGGCCTTTTGGAACCATGCATTTCTGCTTAAAGTTGAACCAGCATAATATTCTTTGGAGATTTGCATATGCAATCTGTAATGCTTTGTATTATGGGGGCATGTGTAATTTTCTATTTCATATATATATATATATATATATATATATATATATATAAATAGCCATTGCAAAAATCTTTGTTAATGCATCAGTAAGGGTTAAAGTGACAAAACTGAAGAAATTAGATGTTAGGTTTGAGCCGCTAACCCCAACCCCCCACACCCCCATCCTACACAGACCGACAGATGCAATGGTGTGCCATGGGATCATCAGGACCAACTTTTATCCTATTCCATGTGTAAACAATTGACAAACTACAGTAAAGGAAAATGGAGTGAGAGTTAGGCCTGACAAACCCATGGCATGGTCATGCCCTGATATACACATGGTAACCTGATGGTCCTTGTCTAAAGTTACTGATTGTTTGTCCTTACTCATTTTATATATATATTTATATATATATATATATATATACATATACATATATATAATATATATATATATATATATATATATATATATATATATATATATATATATATAATTTAGGGCAAAAAAAACTCAGTTTAATGCATTAATTAGGGTTGTTCCACAGTGACAAAAGTGAGGAAATTTGGTGTTAGGGTTGAAAGCTCCCCTTGGACCCCCTGCCCACAACCCCAACCAGCATCGGGGTGCACACTGGGGTTGCCAGCCCTAAATCTCATCCCATCAGATGTGTGAAGAAGCAGAGGTATAGGAGAATGGGGTGAGAGTTAGGACCAACAATCCCAACGTGCAACCCGATGCTGGTTGGGGGTATGGGCGGGGGGGTCCAAGGAAGGCTTTCAACCCTAACACCAAATTTCCTCATTTTTGTCACTGTGGAACAACCCTAACTAATGCATTAAATGGATTTTTTTGCCTCTAATTTCCCTTCTTTTTGAGAATGATAACGAGAAATAGTGAATGTAATTCAGCAGTTCGGGCACCGCGCTCCTGCCATGTAACATAACACATAGTAACATTGTGTCCATAAACGCAAATGGTAATGCACATGTTGACACAAAACGAAACAGAAACAGTATTGTAGACAGAAATGTTAAAAACAATGCAAAAGCAAGAGCAAATGAAAATGCAAAGGGAAATGCAGAAGGTGGCGTAGACGTGAACGGTAAGTGAAATGGGAATGGAACTGCAAGCAGAAATGGTAACAGTAACAGTAATGTAAGTGCACAGGCTGGTTTGCCCCAAAAGCTGCATAGAGAAAGACAGTGAGTACAAAGAATGTATGCATAATAATGGTTCTTGGAGCAGAAAATGAGGAGTTGTAATACTAAATTGCTTATATCTCAGGAACCGTACGACGTAGAAAAAAAATTTAAAAGTCATATGATTTAAGACTGCCCTGGCTAGTTTTGCACTTAGCATCCAATAGGGGACTAAGAATTTTTCTGACTAAAAGTCTGTATATCGCACTGTTTCCGAGATACGGGCCCTGAAAGACGCGGCGAACGCCTTAATGTTATCCTATGGGGAAAAAATAGAAGTTCGGAGTGCCGTAACTTTGGCTCCCTGTAATATTTTTCACCAAACCAAAAAAAAGCACATCTGTGAGATGTTGGCTGTCTTCCCTCCAAATTTCGGCCCAAAAGACCAAACTGTTATTTTGCAGCAGGGCCAAAGGTTCCTGTAACGCGTCAGATGCCGTAATATTATCCTATGGGAAAAAGCGTAAACTTATATATATATATATATATATATCTAGGGGATACATGATGGGCAGGAGTGGAATATGGAAAATATTCTCACTCTTGCAGAGTGAAATATACAGTGCTCATGATGCAGGAGTGATAATATTTTCCATATTCCACAATCTGACCATCATGTGTTCTATTTATACCATGGAGGTGAGACCAATTTCAGTCAGAGAGTTATGTTTGATGTTATGAGGTTCATGTCACTTTAAATGATGCTGGTACTGTGGTAGTGTGTGTGTGTGTGAAGTTTTATGAATCGGTTGTTGTAGTGAGCTGGTGTTGGTGTGTGTGTGTGTGGGGGGGTTTGATTGGGTGTGCTGTGTTTTGGTAATTGGTTGCCTGAGGGAGGTTCTGTTCTGTGACAGGCTGGATGTTTGCAATATACTGGTTATTTGTTGTTCGTTTTGTACGTTAATATGTGACAATGCAGGATTCAGTAATCTACTAAACTCTGGTTTTGAAATGCAGCACAAGAGATTTAGAGATTGTTACATTTAGAAGGAGTGCTGCAGCTGATTGTCATTATCTATCTTAATTGTGTTAATTTCAGTGAAGTTCCTGTTTTAGAACTCAGCAAATTACAAGGGGGTTTCTTAGTGTTTTCAGATGCAGGTGAGTGATGTCAGCAGAGTAGGTATAAATGGTGTTTATTTTAACTCTGCTGATGTTGTCAGGATTTATTTCACTCCAGTGAAAATAACATGGTTTATTTCACTGGAATTGTTCTCACCCCATGGTATAAATAAATAAATATGTATATATATATATATATATATATATATATACATATTAGAGACAAAAACTCCATTTAATGTATTAGTTAGGGTTGTTCCACAGCGACAAAAGTGAGAATTCGCTGTTAGGGTTGAAAACCTAACTCCAATCACCCCAGCACCACACACACACACACACACACACACACACATATGCAAGTATGGGGAGGACCAAGTCAACACAACCAATGACAGACATCCAGCAGCAGGTGGCAGAAATAACAAACAATTGTCTAAATGTACTACGAGACATTCCCACCCACCTGACCAGGTACTGCATGCTCAGTGGAGATCAACAGCAAAACTGAGGCCATGTACACCAAACATACACATCCCTGATTGCAGCTGCACGCATGTACCACACTTAGTAGTTGCATGGCCTTACCACCGATGCCCCACCAGACCACACCACATGGGGTGGGCCACCTGAGCAACGGAGTTCAGCAAAACCAAGGAGTTGTACAGGTATAATATCTCTGATTATAACAAGGGTTTGAGAAATGCAGCTTTCTTATTGACTGTAAACATTGTAACAGCCTTATGTTTAGTTTTTATTAACATACATGTAGAGCCTAACCATATGATGAACATGGTTTAATGTTGTTTAAAAAACAGTTTTATTATGATAGCAATAAGCCACTCCCAGGTATTATGTTAATGGTCAGTTTATCACTGTCTAGCGACATGTGGCACTTCGGCTATGCCTCATTCAACATTAAACCCCTACAGGGTGATTAACAGACCATTTAACATAACTGCTGGTCATGCCTTATTAGCAATTGTCTTATGGTAGATACTCTCCTCTGCTAGGCACTGCAGCAGCTTTGCAACACAGTGTCCCACCCAGTTACACCATACACTGTCTAGTTACTGGAGAATGGCTGTGAATATGAACTCATGAAGATGAACAGTGTAACTTGATCATTACAGTCATCGAAACCTTAGTGTGATTATAACTGACAGAGTCAGTGATACAGAATAACCCCTGCTGTCCTAGTACACGTACCCCATTGTGAGTTAAATCAATACTAAAAGACATTCCGTTTATATCTACACCATACCTACTTGATTCCTGTTGTACCACAATTAACATAGTTATCACTTTGATAGCAACAGTGACGGAAGTGTGGCAAACCCAAACACTAGGCATACAGCCTGAGTATGAAACAACTGTTAAAAAAAATTACACTGTGTCCATAAGTGGCATAGATCACTCATTGCAACAATAGTAAATGTATTACTATTTGAATAAGTTAGTCATCACAGATGCAATGAGATTGTCTTTATCAGGTACAACATACTCAGTAAGTGCCTACAGGAAAATCTATCTTATATACATCTCCGATACAGGTACGTCATTGTTGGCTCAGTAGTGCTATGATATTTAGAAGTTGCTTGGCCTGATCCATGCAATGACACTGTTTCTTACAAAGAATACTTACTGCATCTTTAGTATTGAAACCCACTGAAGATCTATGTATGTACATCAGCAGTACACCATCATCAATAAGAATGCATGTGATACTGGCAGTACAAATTTCACAGCGTTGAACAGGCAATGCTTTTCCATACGTTTACATCAGCCTCTCTATCTTGAGTAAACCATTGCAGTAAATGTACAACTCTGTAAATCACCTACTAAATGTAACACTACTTTTATCTTGAGCATGCTAGTGTCTTGTAGTTAATTTATGTACTTCTCTTAATTAATGTATACTCACTAGTGTTAAAACCTTTCTACAACTGTCATCATGCACCTTCAGCATTTATATTGACTAATGGCGCAGTACCAGTTGTGGTGTGGTGTGGGCATCAGTAGGTAAGGCCATGCAACTACTAAGTGTGGTATGTTGTGTGCAGCTGCAATCAGGGATGTGTACGTTTGGTGTACATGGCCTCAGTTTTGCTATTGATCTCCACTGAGCATGCAGTACCTGGTCAGGTGGGTGGGGATGTCTCGTAGTACATTTAGACAATTGTTTGTTATTTCTGTCACCTGATGCTGGATGTCTGTCATTGGTTGTGTTGACTTGGTCCTCCCCCATACTTGCATGTGTATATGTGTGTGTGTGGTGCTGGGGGGGTGAATTCGGAGTTAGGTTTTCAACCCTAACAGCGAATTCTCACTTTGTTGCTGTGAAACAACCCTAACTAATGCATTAAACAGAGGTTTTGCCTCTAATTTCCCTTCTTTTTGAGAATGAGAATGAGAAATAGTGAATGTAATGCAGCGGAGGGCCCCGTGCTCCCGCCACATGATGTCTTGTGGCATAGTAACAGGAAAAGCAATGCAAACAGAAGCGCTAACAGTGGCGCACATGGTAATGCAAGTGCAAATGACAACAGAAAGGGCAATGCACATGGTGGCATAGACGGGAATAGTCTGCCACGTGATGTGTTGTCACATAGTAACATGGTGCCTGCAAACGGAAATGTCAATGGGCATGGTGACGCAAAGTGAAACAGAAAGAGAAACAGTACTATGAGCACAAATAGCAAAAATAACAGAAACGCAAGCACAAATGAAAGCGCAAATGATAACGCACATAGTGCCCCGTGCTCCCGGCACGTAATGCAGCAGTGGGGCCTTGAGGTCCAAGGCCGCACTCCCACCACATGATGTCTTGTGGCATAGTAACAGGAACAGCAACACAAACAGAAGTGCTAACAGTGGTGCACAAGGCAAACAAGGCAAATGAGAACAGAGAAGGTGATCGAACACGGTGGCGTAGATGGGAACGTGTGCCATGTGATGTCTTGTCCCATAGTAACATGGTGCCTGCAAATGGAAATGTCAATGGGCATGGAGCGCAAAGTAAAACAGAAAGAGAAACATGACAGTGAACACAAATGGCAAAAAATAACAGAAGCATAAGCACAAAAAGCAAAAGGATGAAGCAGCAGTGGTGGCGTGAGCGCCAACGGTAAGTGAAACGGGCATGGAACCGCAAGTGGAAAGGGCAATGGTAACAGTAATGTAAGTGCACAGGCTGGTTTTCCCCAAAAGCTGAATACAGAAAGACAGTAAGTACAAAGAATGAATGCATAATAATGGGTATCAGAGCAGAAAATGAGGACTTGGAATACTAAATAAGTTATATCTCAGGAACCGTACGACGTAGAAAAAAAATTTAAATGTTGTATGATTTATGACTCTCCTGGCTAGTTTTGTATTTAGCCCCTACTAGGGGGCTAAGAATATTTCTGACGAAAAGTCTGTATCTCGCACCGTTTCCGAGATACGGGCCCTGAAAGGCGCGGCGAACGCCGTAATGTTATCCTATGGGAAAAAAAGAGAAGTTCGGAGTGCCATAACTTTGCCTCCCTGTAATATTTTTTCACCAAACCACTGAAAGGCACATCTGTGGGCTGTTGGTTGTCATCCCTCCAAATTTCAGGAAAAAAGACCAAACCGTTATTTTGCAGCAGGGATCAAAGGATTTCTGTAATGCGTCAGGCTGTAATGTTATCCTATGGGAAAAAATGTCAAATTTGGAGTGCCGTAACTTTGCCGCTGTGTAATATTTTTCAATACAACACTGAAAGGCACATCTGTGAGATGTCGACTCCTTTCCTCAAATTTCAGCCCAAAACTCCCAACACGTTCTTTTGCAGCGCAGTGCCAAAGAATCGCTGTCACTTTCCACAGATGGAAAACTACTGCCTAATTTGCGAAAGCTTTTAGTAAAAAGTTCAAACTTTCATGAGCACGAAAAGTAATTTGCGAAAGTGCTTTTTTCCAGAAATTTGAAAACATATTTGGGTGTTTTACCACAAAATAAAGACATGGCAAGCATCCTCAGGGTCCAACTAGGTGAATACAAAAAGAATTAGGTTGGTAGAGGGTCCCAAATTTAAATGCCAACCATTTTTATGATCACCAACTGAAAACAAAATGGTCGATTTGCGAAAGTAACAGGCCCATTTGCGAAAGTAAAAATGCATTTGCAACACTGTCGAACTTTTTGTTAACTTTTCCCATTGACTTATAATGGGGAACTGTTTTTTGAATAACTTTTGAACCGTTTAATATTTTTTCATGAAATCTTCAAAAGGCACATCGGGGACCCCAGCCACATGTTCCCTGAAGATTTTGGGCCTGTCGTGCAAACCATATGACCTGTAGACGCGACCGTAGAATTCCAGAAAAAGCGGAAACGTGAACACAGATCATGCTTAATAACTCCACAGCTGTATATCTGACCAGTACGAAACTTGGCATATCCCAAGGCCTATGGTTCTTCATCGTGTATTCCAAATTTCAGCCAAATCTGTGAAACAGTTGCAAAGTTATTAAGGTGCAAAGTTTTGGGGTTTGACATAGAAATGGCTCCTCAACCCTAACTATGGTAGCACTACCGTGATACCATAATATACACATATATATATATATATATATATATATATATATATATACACACACATACATATATATATATATATATATATTATAGGGACGCGGTCGCACCCCTATATTAAGGATTATGAGGCACATCTATGTTAAACTTAGAATTTTGTGCTTTGATAACTTTAGACCTGTTCAACGGATTTGCATGAAATTTGGTGTGCAAAGTTGGGGCATGATAGATCTCTTGAATTACCAAATTTTGTTTCAATTGGACTTATGGTTTTTGCGCACCAAAACACTGAATAATGCACTTTTTGCCAGTTATGTGGGCAGTTTTTCAGATTTTGTCCATGGCACTGCATGACCATTATGTGGTGTGCTACTCTGTGACTTGGCTTGTCTGAAAGAGTTTGGGTGAAGGAACATGCCAATTTTCATTTGGTGATAAAATATTAATCAATTGAAAAGTTATTAAATGTTTAAGTTCCCATTATACGTCTATGGGAAAATTTATATGGTTATTTTGTGAAAGAAGAATATGGTTTTGGTCATCACGATCAAATAATTTGCAGGCTCATGATCAAAGAATCTTTGATCACAAGAAATGTATTGATTGTGATGGCCACCATCTTGTTTTCATTTTGGGGTTGGAAAAAAAGTAAACATTTCACTCCACGGGTGACTTGTAAAATAATTGAGGCTTGGGTTTAGATCAGGTGACTTCTCCCTATCGACCCATGCCTCTGGTTTATTTTAGTTTTGTCCAAAAATAGCCTTTTACATTTTTACAATCTTCAGCCATAGCTCACTAAGGATCATCGGCCGTGAGCCTGCAAATTCTTAGACAGTGGTCATGGCATATTATTTAGCAGCCTCACCTTCAAAAATTGTTAGTAAGCTGTGGCCATGACAGCAGGTGACCTCCAACAAGTGCCAGCTTTGTCAGAGGGAGTGTTCATGGTAAACTGGCTCACATTTGTTGTTTTGCAGTGAAATCCAGAGACTTCTTACTGGAGTGGTTATCCACATCTGCTGGTGTTATCAGTAGCACTGGGATTTAGCTACTACCATTTCTGTACATCACTGTTAAATTTAGGGACAGACATGTAACAGCCATAAAAATACCTTCCTCAGAAAACTGAGTGAGCTGCTGCCATGTAGGCAGAGCAGACATCTCAACTCCGCTAGGTAACACCAACCGAGGAAGAAAGGAAGGAAGACACGTATACAAACAGCTGTTAGTTTGTATGGAAAGGTTTTAATAGAGCACCAGTACAGGTCCCTGAGATGTGAGGCTGAACTTGTTCATAGATGGCTACTAGATAACTCCTATGTCAAGCCATGCATTTCACGAGGTTTACTGCAGTGTCTCTGTGCACAAGGATGCCTGCCAGCCCGATGCTTGCTTGCCCAGTGCACACCACCCAGTCGGATGCTGTTAGTATTCTGTTGTAATTTTGTAGAGGACATAACATTTTAACATAATAATTTCCTTCTGGACAGTCTTTTTCATCTTGCTTACTAGGGTTGCCTTCGCCGGATATATTTCAGAATATATTATCTGATAGATTGCATTGCTATTTGCTGAATTCTCATATTTAACCTTTTCAAGGATCAAAATAAAAAGTAAAAGGCCATCTGCCAGTCTTGTACAGCAAGTCTTCCCCATTCTTTCATCTGAATCTCTCTCTTTCTCTCTCTCTCTCTCTCTCTCTCTCTCTCTCTCTCTCCATATATAGATATATAATCTGAATGCTCCCCAATAAATATAGTAGGCAGTTATTTCCCCGAATACTCTTTCCCTGTAGATGCAATTGCCATCAAAACCGTAGGCATCCAACTGTACTATATCAAATAAAAGATTAATTCCACAATACTCGGATATAGGGGAAAGGGGACATTGTTTATCCAGGAGTAGCACACTAAGTCAAGCTTGTTTCTAGGTGCAACCTGGGAGCAAAATGAAGTTAAGTGACTTGCCCAGGGATCACACAGTATGCAAGTAGGGACTGTGGGATTCAAACCCAGGTCTCCAGGTTTGCAGCTCAGAGCCTTAAACCACTGCACTATACTGCTTCCTTATATGAATCAATCAAGGGGGCTAGCCAGATAATAAATCATCTCGCCCTTTGAGCTTGTGTCTTTATGATCTGGTTAACTTCTTCTAAGGGTTTAGAACTATTGGTGTGTCTACAAAATCTTCAATTCTGAAAATCTGAAAAAGTAATGCCAAAAACTGAGTTTGTTTAAAAAGGTTAATTAATGCTAATTTTCAAGTGACTTGCTTGTTGGGTAACAATTTCCTGGTGAAACAGTGAGTGGCACTCGTGTGCTTCTCACCCTCTCCTTGAAGACTCCATTTGCAGAGCAGAAGGAAAGGAGATCTGAGATTGTCCACTTGCAGAGCATTTCAATCCACTGGAGTGGAAAATAGACTTTAAACCCTCATTGTGGCAGAGGTTAAGGAATTCCCCCAGCCCTTGTCCCTCCAAAAAGTAAAAACCAAATCCTCATTCAACCTATGTGGACACCGGACTGTTTGACTGATAATGCTCAAAATGTGGACTGAACTCCAAAATGTGGAAAAAGGAATGAGATCTGCAGGGGCCAGACTGGTGCCTAATAGGTGAACAACATGAGTTTACTTTTAAAGCATCAGTAGTAGTTTGTATCTAAATTGGTTACTTTCTGTGCCAGACTGCAGCGATACTTGTCTTTTTGCCATTATTAACAAACATTTGCTCCTGTGTTGCATCTGGAAATGAGCTTTCGGCTCAGTGTGCATTTATCCGGCCAAAAATTCTAAATAAATAAGTATTTAATCTATGCCAGTGATTAATACCTGTAACTACTATTCCGCTGCCTGTTTTGCTATATGTGATCGCATTACTAAAATACATGAATCCATTCAGACGTTTTAGGAGAGAACCACAGATTATGGCATAAACCTTGATTTTTCCCCTGAACTGGTAGCATTCATCAGGATTTTGTTTTTACTATTATTTGACATTTATATTTACCACACTGTTTAGAATGACTGTCTCCCAAACCTTGTTATTATTGCTCTCCTTGCTGTTACTGTCTCAGAGCAGCTACTGGAAACTAGATGCTTCATGTCAAGGACAGCAAATATTATAAAAATTAATACAACAAATATAAGCAAGTATATATGCAACAAGTAACTAGTAACAAAGCACAAGATGGGTAAATTTGTAAATAATATAGCAGGGAAAATATATTGCACATGCAGTACTACCTAAGAAAAAATATATAGGTACATATAGAGTATATACATTTATAAGAGTCAGTTTGTCAAGCAAAAGAATACACACAATCCCGCAGAAACATTCCATTTACTGTGCCAATTTCCTCTTGCAGTCTGTCCTTTATGGTGTATTTTGTACAGTGCACAGTTGCACTATTATTAATTGATAACGATAAAACAAAAGAGACATGCTGGGCTACTATTAACATTATTTACAGCATGGCAGTATTTTGTCAATATTCCTTTTTAAAAAGTTCATTGGAAATTCATAACAAATAACCAACCTGCCCTTACCTGCATGCTGTAAAAATTTTAGACATCTGCAGATTACTTTACCTAAATCCGGGAAGGGAGGTGAAACAATTTGTATAAATACTCTAATGTCTGAAGTCCAACACTGTGTAAAAGATTATGTTCAGTATTTGTCATTACACAGTAAGTGGGGGCTGTTTCATGCATGTTCTTATAGCTATAAAGGAAGGTGAAACTGCAGATTTCATTAAGTAATGATCACAGTTATATGACAGTAGTTTGATACTACCTTACATTCCAACAATTCTCTTTGGGTAGATACAGGTTAATTAAGAAACTGGATCATGTTATTAGGCAGTTATGTATCTATTCACTTAGCAGAGGTAGTTTGGACTAGTGGTATGGAATCAGGAGTTTGCAGATTCAAAGCCCACTAGAGCCAAATGTTATAGGTGTAACCGTGGGCAAGTCACTTAATCTCACACCGTTACAGTTCACCCAGCTGCAGAATTGGGTAGAAGTGGGACCCAAATGGAAACAAGATTTTTCATTTCAGTTGGCTCTCCTGGGTAAATGAAATTATTTTAACAAAAAAAAAAAAGATTTGACTGACCTTTAACTAGGAGCGCCTCTAAGGGACTCAGTATCCCATTTTCAAGTGGGTCCTTCATGCCAGACAACAATAGATGAAAAACATCAGCCACATATTGTACAACCATTCTTAAAATAATTCATAACAATTTACACTTTCACACAAATGTTATAAGTGGAATAACCCACACCAGGTTTGTGTAGTGTTATCTTAATAACTACATTTCCAAGGTGGTTGAAGGCCCTTGGCTGTATCTTGACTGAGTCACATCCCACTCCGGCTTGCAGTTATCCATCACCACAGACCAAAATGTGGCTTGCTCCTTACCAATTTAAAATCAGTGCTATTAATTAATGGTTTAACTTAAAATCCATGTTCTGTTCTGTACTTTTGGTGTATCAGAACACACACATATTCACACACACAATAAAATGGCATGATAACAAGTGATATATTTTTGTTGGTGGCAACACCGACAGCTACTGGCTTCTTGTTAAAGAGGACGGAAAATTAAATAAATATCTGAAACCATTGCTTTGTGTTATGTATTTATTTATAATGAAGACTAGCTCCTTCTCTTGTAAATGTAAATGAAAGTCTGTGTTTTATTTTTTTATTTTAGCATCTCACAGTAAATATGAACATGGCCGTTACCGATGCCACCCATTTCTCATTTCTTGTTTTAGCACATGTACTGAGCACGCGACTGCTTAATGGTGACCTTGCCATTCATGTATTCTATGTCAACCGCATGACATGCGCACTGTAGGACTATCGCATGCAGCTGTCAAAAACCGGCCACATCCAGGAAGTACAGAACATCCTAATTATGTTTGTACTATCATGCTTATTAGTGTTTTAATTGTTGAGAGCACAATCCTTACAGCTGTACCAACGTTTTGTTTTAGCCAAAAAATATTGATGATAGCTTGATTAATACACAGGCAAGCAAAATCATGTGGTGTTCTTGTTTTGTTTTGAAATTCCTCATTGCCTTTAGAACAGTGTTGAATGAGATTAATTTAAAAAGGAGAGTGCAATCTGGGAGGGTGAATACTACACTGTGAGAGATAGGGAATTGTTATTGATGCTGCCTGTGCATCGAACGGACCATTGCAAAGTGTATTTAGTACCCTCGTTGGCTTTTCAGAGCCCTACCCACTGCCAAAAGAATTAATGACTTTGCCTGCTTCGACCCACAGCCAGTGCAGTAGAGTGGTGCCTTGATTGTATCTGCCTATCAGGCTAACCACTGACTACCAGAAATGCACAATCTCATGATCAGCCCCTCCTGTAAGATCGAGCAAACTACCTTCACTGAAACTCAAAATGTATTTTATGCCATATCATGCTATGTCAGTCAGTTTGAAACAACCACAACAAAAATCTGTCCACTACAAAAGTTCCAGGTCATTCAGAGGGCAGATAGCAGAAGAAAGAGTACTCTCACCAATGTGAGATTATCTGAGCTGCTGCAGGCTTGCCAGACATAAACACTGCAATAGATCACAAAAGCAACTGCATTCCTGAATCCCTATCATGATTTTCAAGGCCCCCCAAAAATGTTTGACTCCAGCAGGCTTTACAAAAAGTATGACACTGAGTCATCATGATGTAGCTCTATCAGAGCAAAACACTGTTTCTTCGGGTCATATTTTTTAGTTTTTGTGATCTCTACTATATCTAGGAGATAGAAAATGTTCTGCTTTTGATGAATAAATTTCACCATTTTTATGCATTGCTTGTTGTTGTCAACCATTCAGACAAGACACAGTCAGGTATTACCTTAAGAATATTATCATATACAATACTCACATAAGAACAAAAAGAAGACACTTGAGGCTACAGAGCGATCTGTGGTACCAAAACCATATTCGAGCTAAATGCAACTGCAAACTTAATGGCCACTAACAATGAAGGAACAAATACTCTCCCAACCATCAGAAACGTTAAAAACAATAATTTTTATTTGTAAAAATAGGTGGTGGCAGCCCCAAGCATCTGCATCAATATTTCAAGTTTTCAAACTCGTTTTCAAGGAAAATGCAGATCACCTTCGAGAACTACTGTGATACGGAGATTGTGGGCCAGTATCACCTGAACCGGGCAATTCTGAGGCAGCTCTGTGAGCTGTGCAGTGATGAGATGCAGGCACCCACTAAATGGAGCTACGCCCTGTCAGTGGAGATGAAGGTGACAGCTGTCATGTGCCTGCTCACCACGGGCACCTTCCAGAGACCAACAGGGACACCACAGGCATAACCCAGTGAGCCACATCATGCCTCCTCACATAGTTCCTCAATGCCCTGCTGCCACATGCTGCAGAATACATCCAGTTCCCCCAGCACACAGTACATCAACCATACAGGCCTTCCACAGGGTAGCATGTATGCCTGGCATGCTTGGGGCCATTGACTGCATCCATGTGGACATCTGCATGCCACTTGGCCCTGAGGGTGTAGCATACATCAACAGGAAGGGCTACCCCAGTGTCAACTGCCAGCTGGTGTACGATGCCAGGGGGCACATAACCAATGTCTGTGCCACACACACTGGGAGTGCACATGATACATTCATCTGGCACAGTTCTGCACTGTGCCACAGGTTCCGAGTATGGTGACATCCCCACAGGCCACCTAGTGGGTGAGTATGGGACTGCCATGGGGAGCTGGGAACAGCAGGGCATGGCATGGGGCAGGCAGGGTGGGTACACTGGTGAAGGTGCCAGTGATGGGCAATGGGCACAGTGACATAGGACACTAGGCTAACCATGTATCTGTCCACACAGGTGACAGTGGCTACCCACTCAGGCCCTGGTTGCTCACCCCCTACTAGTGCCCATCATCTCCAGCAGAGGACCATTGCAATGAGGCACATGCCAGCACATGGAACATCACTGAGCATGTATTTGGGATGCTGAAGGCATGATTCTGTTGCCTTGACAGGTCTGGTGGTGTCCTACAGTATAGCCCTTTGAAAGCCTGTGACCTATTTCAACCTGCTGTATACTGCACAACATGGCCATTGGCCATGGGATAGCTGTGGAGGCTGAAGAGGGAGACAGCAGTGGGAACAATGAGGGCAACGGGCCAGGGGTGGTGGGCAGCCCCCCCCCGGGTGGAGAGATACCCAGCTCCAAAGGATGGCACACCAGCACCGGGACACAATTGCACAGGAGCACTATGGTGCAAGCAAGTAGATGGAGCAACACCTACAAAGTGGCCAGACACAATGGTACAGCACACGGGCATGGGCAGGCATGGCAATGGGCATGCACACACACAGAGTCATGGTGATGGGGTGGGGGTGGCAGTGCCTCACAGCCACACACAACAGCATGCAGCACTGTACAGCAACACACACACACACACACACACACAAACATGTGCCCAGGTGCCAGCTCGTGGATCAGATGCAGGGCACCAGTGCACATGTGCAACCAGTGCAGTTCTGCTCTCTTCACACACATGCCACATTGGCCAGCAGCTGGGCAGGCATGCACACAAGCAGCATGCAGCATGACACACAGTTGTCATGACTGTGGCATGCACCCAAACACATCACCCATGTGTGCACAGGGCAGTGGCAGCAGATTGCAGACAGGTTGGCATGCACATCAGGTCTGCTGTGCTGAACTCTGGCTGCCTCAGACACGGGGCCACCATGCTGGGGATGATCGGCAGCCACTGGCTGCTCAATGACCACAGGGGATGTATGCGACTGCCCCCCAGGGTTTGAACTGTGGGAATGCAACTGAGTTTGCGCAGGGGTGTGTAGGCACCCAAAAAGGCCCGCCTGGGATGCCAAACTGCAGAGCCCAGCATTTACGGGGAGGATGTCACTCAACACTGGGTACATGGGGTGGACATTGCACTCTGTGGTATATGTGGCTGGTGGCCACACCCTGTGCAGCCAACAGTGCAAGGCCAACTGAGATCGCATTGGCAATGTGATCCAGGGATGCGGTTGTGTACTCCTGCAGGTGCTGTATAGCCTCCAGGACCTGCACAGTGCCCCTTTCACACAGCTCAGCCTCCTGGCACACCTCTGTGTGAAGTGTATGCACCCCACCTATAAGCAGCACCTGTTGCTCCATGGATGCCTGGATCAATTGGGTGTACTCTGACAATGGGTATGCACCCTGGGGAGCCTGGGTATGCCACCATCCCACCGGTGATGTATGACCATGCTGCACTGCTCTCCACTCAGGTGGATGCTGCACAGCAGTTTCCCCATGGGGTAGGTCACTGTCTGCTGCTCTGGCAGTGGACACTGCATCTGGCCGCCCAACATCCCCAGCTATCTGCTGCTGCTGCCCCTCCAGCCCCTGTATGCTGGCCAGCACCTGAGCAGATGCACCACCACATGACACTGGTGGGCACATGGCAGCACCAGTGGTGGTGGGCAGCTGTTCCACCACCGACAGGCCACTGGCCGTGCTTCCAGTGATGGTAGTAGGTATGGCTGTCTCCCCACAACACCACCCATGCTGTCTAGGATGATGGTCATGTCATCATCAGTGTCAGACCCCAACCCAATCTGTGTCTCCAAGCAGAGTACACCATGGCTGGTGTCCTGCTGGAACACAGCCAGGGCCTTGTTCGACACCAAGCCCAGGACATCCGGCTGGACGGTAGTGATGTGCTGCAGCCAATCAAGCCTGTGGATGCTCATGGAGGAGTATGGCTGGTCCTCTGGCTGGGCTTGCTCCCATGGCTGCTGCTGGCACCCCTTCCACTGCATGCTGGTGTGCTGGTGCTGTTAGAGAAAACAGATGTGTTAGTGCTGTAATTCTGGCAGGCCCCCCCTGGGCATGGCATATGTACCATGCAGTGATGGGCTCCCTCCTGTTTGGAAGCCACCAACCAGCATACTCTCAATGGTGCTGCAACACATGGTGGCTGCCACCAGCTCCTCCTGCACCATGAGCTGTGGCACATCAGCATGGCCCCTGCCAGTGGCTGTCCTGGCTGCCCATATGGATCTGTGGGCATGCCTTTATCCATTGGGTGGAAAAATGGGTGGCCAGGAGACAAGGGGGCAAACAGCTGTACTTGGACAGCAATGCAGTCAGGTTGACATGGAAAGGCCATCATGGGATGAAGTGGTCCCAGCTGTTGCCAGAACTCAGAGAGGTTGGTAAGGATCATGGGTGGCTGGATCTCCTGATGGTACACCTAGGAGGCAATGATCTGAGGACAAGACTGTGGTTGGACATATTTTATCAAATAAAACAGGATATCCAAATCATAAAGAAATGGTGGCCATGGGTCACATTGGCATGGTCCAAGATCATGCCATGAAGGGTGTGGCACCATGAAGGGAGCCACAAAGGTATAGACAGGGCATAGAGGTGCATGAATGCACATGTGGACAGGTTGTTCGAGGCTGAAGGGGGAATGGTTATTTGCCATAACATTCAGGAGATGGTTGATGAGAATTTTCAGGGAGATGGGGTACACCTCTCAGATTTGGGTCTGGCTTTGTTCAATCAGGAAATGGCAAATGTCATCAAGGAATGGGTGAGGCAGCCATGATTGCAACCAGACTTGAATTTTTTCCTAGCTGCTATGGTTCCTGAGATATTGCCAATTTTGTGTTACATGGTTCCTTGCCCTATTGGGCTACTGTATGGCTCTGTAGCTCTTTGTAAGTGGGAGCACAGGGCCCACAGGGCCCATGCAACAACAGATGCATATTGTTATGCACAAAAGGGCAGCTTGGTGGTGGGACCTGCGCTCCCACCAAAACATGCTATTTACTAGTTATATTACACATATTCAAAAAGTAAGGTTATTCATTGCAAAAAAACATTGTTAATGCATCAGTTAGGGTTAAAGCACCAAAAGTGGGAGAATGAGACATTAGGGTTCAGCCCCTAACCCCACTCCCACCATCCTCTACAGGCCAACAGATGCTGGGGCGTGCCATGGGGTTGTCAGACCTAACTCTCACTCCATTCTCCTTTACTGTAGCATGTCAACCTGTTTACACATGGAATGGGGTGAGATTTGGGCCTGATGATTCCAAGTCACACAAAGGCATCTGTCAGTCAGTGGAGGATGGGGGAATGTGGGGTTAGGGGTTGAATGCTAACATGTCATTCTCCCACTATTGTTGCTTTAACCCTAACTGATGCATTAACAAAGTTTTTTGCAATAATTCTCTCTCTCTCTCTCTCTCTCTCTTTCTCTCTCTCTCTCTCTCTCTCTGTCTAAATCTATCTATCTGTTTGTCTGTCTGTCTGTCTGTCTGTCTGTCTGTCTATCTATCTATCTATCTATCTATCTATCTATCTATCTATCTATCTATATATGCTGCTCATTAATAGGGGGGCATTCATATTAATGAACAGGTCACCAGTATTAATGAGCAGTATATTGATATTCACAAGTAGCTCACTTATATTCTTGAGCAGCTTATTTTGGTGTGTATATTCAGTCCAAAGAGCTGTCTTTGGTATTCTTTAAAAAAATAGTTTTGTGGCATCAGCTCCACTGCTCATGTATCATCTAAGTGATTTGGGGGCCCAGGAGAACTGGAATAGCTCCAGAGGCACACCTATCATGTCACATAAATGGATGCGCACCAACAAATGTGCGCAATCCGTCATCTTGCACATTCTTGGTTTGGCTGACAGTGGTTCTGCATCTCTCCTCCGGACTTTCTTTACAAAGAGAAATGGTATGTGTCTCACCAAATTTTCAATATTGGCATTTTGGGATCCCACCTCATAAACAATATCACTGTCATCTCATTACTGGGTTCCAAAAAGTGATTTTGCAGTCACTGCAAGTAATCACCTCTTTGGGATGCAAAATCACCTTTTGGAACTGATTAATGAAATGACAGTTCCAGTGTTCATGAGAGTTGGTCCCAAAAAGCCCATATTGAAAATGCAGTGCATAAAATCCTTAAAATAGCCATGTTACAAGCATGCATTGTTTGGTTTCTATGCATGCTCATCACTTCATCAATTTTTAATATTTTCACCCCAGATTTTAAACATTGCTCTTTTTTCACACCTCCTTATGAACAGTATAGCTGTCATATCTCACATCATTCCTCAAATGTGTTTTCACTCCTCTTCCACAGAGTGGTGCATCGCTGTACAAAATCAGCTTTCAGGATGCATTAACAAAATCACAATGCCAGTGTTCATGAGAGAATTTCCCTTAAAGCTTGTGTTGAAAATGTGGTTAACAAATTCCCAAAAATGGCCATGTTATGAGCGTGCAGTGTGCGGTTTCTACGCAAGCTTGCAACTTTGCCCAATTTTCCATATTCCCCCCTGGTTTTCAACATTACCCTTTTCCACATCTCCTCACAAACAGTATATAGCTGTCATTTTTCACATCCTGCCCAAAACATGATTTTGCACCTGTGGCACAGAATGGTGCATTTGCAGTGCAAACTCAACTTTCTGGAAAGATTAATGAAATGACAGTAACATTGTTCATGAGGTGAGGTCCCCAAACTATCATGTTGAAAACTGGGTGAAAAAAATCTTAAGAATGCCCAAGTTACTGCTTGTATCTCAAAAATGATGTGAGATATAGGTCTCATCAGCTCATCTCGTGTGGACTTCTCACTGTCACGATTACAGCTACACTTGAATTTTTTTCCTAGCTGCTACGGTTCCCGAGATATTGGCAAATTAGTGATTTAGTACAAGTGTTCTTTGCCCTATTGGGCTGCTGTATGGCTCTGTAGCTCTGTATAAGTGGGAGCACCGGGCCCAGAGATGCATATCATTCTGCACAAATGGGCAGCATGGTGGCAGGACCTGTGCTCCTACCAACACAAGCTATTTACTAGTTATATTACACTTTTTTAAAAAGTAAGGATATTCATTGCAAAAAAAACTTTGCTAATGCTTCAGTTAGGATTTAAGCAACAAAAGTGGGAGAATGAGATGTTAGGTTTGAGCCCCTAACCCCACTACCCCCACACCCCATCCTCTACAGACCGACAGGTGCTGGGATGTGCCATGGGGTCATTAGGCCTAATTCCTAAGTGTGGTACATTGTATGTGCCTGCAATCAGGGCTGTGTACATTTGGTGTACATGGCCTCAGTTTTGCTGTGGATCTCCATTGAGCATGCAGTACCTGGTCGGGTGGGTGGGTGGGTATGTCTTGTAGTATAGTTATACAGTTGTATTTTATTTCTGTCACCTGCTGCTGGTTGTCTGTGATTGGTCGTGTTGCTTTGGACCGCCCAGCTACTTGCATCTGTGTGTGTGTGTGAGTGTGTATATGTGTGTGTGTGTGTGGTGCTTGGGGGGGTGGGGTAGTGAATGTGGAGTTAGGGTTTTCAACCCTAACATTGAATTTCCTCACTTTCGTCTCTGTGGAACAACCCTAACTGATGCATTAAATGGATTTTTTTGCCATGAATTTCCCTTCTTTTTGAGAATGAGGAGTATAACTAGTAAATGGAAATGTGGTGGTGGGGCCGAGCGGTCCCACCACATCATTTGCTGTATGAATGCAATGGTGGTGCAACAGCCCCTTTGGCTGCCATGCTCTCATCACATTATTTAGTGTATGGATACTGTGGTGGGAGTGTGTGTCCTCCAGACCATGCAGTGTCACCATGTGATTTGGCATATGGATGCAGTGCTAGGGAGATGGGCCCTTCAAGATCCACACTCTTACCACATGATTACCTGTATGGATGCAGTGCTGCTACTGCATGCTCTTCTGACCTCGCACTCTCACCACATGATTTGGTGTATGAATGCAGTGGTCATAGAGAGCGTACTTTAGGCACCACACTACCAGCAAATAATTACCAGTATGCATACAGTGGTGGGAGCACGGACCTTTGGCGTGCTGTGAACCCACCACATGATTTCATGTATGAGATATCAATGGTAAGTGCAATAAAAATTCCAGAACTAACATTTACACCCACAGTGATAAAATGTGACACACATTGATACTTGGGTTGTCCTACGAGCACATAATATTTTTGTGTTGGGTATCTATCAAGTTATGCATTACTATTACTGCTTTCACTTGTGTAACAGGTAAGATTTATTGACACAGAATGAATAATATCATGGCACTGTGGTTTTAATGGTGTATTACTGACAGCAGGTGATATATACCTCAAGGCATTCAACCAAGTCCACGAGGGTAGCATCTTTCAAAAAAGAGATGTTAAAGAACAAGGGGGTATAATCTGAAGATAGAGGAGGGAAGGCTCCAACCTAACGTAAGTATTTGTCTACAGGGAGTCTTGTACATGCATGCAACAGCCTTCCTGAGGAGGTCATAGAGTGAAAAAGAGTGGGGGAATTCAATAATGCATGTGACAGCCATAAGAAAATTCTTGTGGGGGGTACAAGGAAGTAGGCTGTTGCTTAAGTAGCATCTGGAACATATCTATTAGCTAGGTAAATGGGCAGAGTAGGTGACCCAAGCAGTCCTTATCTGCCATCAAATTGATATGTGTACTGACACTGTACCAATGTGTCCATAGCTGTGTGTCCTTTCTATTACATCACAACTACTATTGTATGTTAACAACAGAAAATGATGTAATACTACAACATGTGTAGAAAACTAACACTTCCAAAATTTCAGTCATCTGTATTTCACAGTGTATGGAAATGTACACACCTCTTACCACAGTTGTTTGTGTTACACCTACCATTGGTATATCATATAGCTAATCATATGGTGCTGCCAGAAGTGTGGAACAGTTGTACTGATTCCATCTGATTCATGTCAATTTATTATTCTACCCACCTGAGCATAACTGGTACTGCTTTTCATTTCTATGTACTTAGCATTGGAATACCACACACAAAATAATATTTTGCTGGTGTTTCGCATTCTTTGATTTTGCAGTAACTAGTACTATTGTGATAGAACACAGCATGTGGCACCATGTTTGTCTCAAACACAGTTACAGATCTCCATATTTTTTGTGTTGTACCTGTCTACCTTAACTTTAAAGACAGTGTTCAAAGAACTGTATACATGTTAATATACCTTTTTGAAAAGCAGTGATAAGAAATACTATGTATTTCACAGTCTAAGTTTGGTGAACTGTGATGTGTCTCTTATCTTGTACTGCATGACTAATGCCATTCTTTCCTAATTAGACAATAACAATTGGTCAACAATTATGTTCACAGTCTGGTTATGACCTTTTAGCATTGTATTATGGCAAAACGTGTGCCCAAGTGTGAAATCTCCTTACATAATTATTAACTCACCATCAACATAATCTGTCATACTCCCTTATTGTTATAATAATAAAAACATGTTTTAAAACAATGCAAAATATTGAACAGCATATTGCTAAACTCTACAACTATCTGAAATAAGAGATTAGCATAAGGCTGTTGCAATGTTTTCACTCAATTATAGAATATCATGTGTAACACCCTTGTTATCATATCAGTGAAAGCAATAGTTTGTAATGATACATTTTTACTAGATGCTCCCCATAAAGCAAAAATGAAACACAAGCAATGTTTTTGGTAAGAAAATAGTGTATAATAATTTTTTAAAAGAAATCATATAAAATATTAAAAGTTATAAAAAATATAAAATCTTTCTTTCATACAAAAATAGATAATACAAAACTAAAATATGAAATACAAACATTTTAAGATAATTACAACTCTGTCTAAAAAATGGAATGAAAAGAATAATTGTTGTGAAAGGTTTGAAATAAAACTGAATTATTATTAAGAAATAATAAAACTACAAACAGTACAGATACTGTCCATTACAAAAAGGGGTGTACTGCTGCTCAAGGCAGTCCAGTCCGAAAGTTGGACGGTATGTGGAAGCGCAACAAAAGTGGAAGCTGTTGAGGCATGGGGGAGGGGGAGATACCAGTGAAGCTGTGGAGGCTGGTTATTCTGTGCCAGGAAGGCTTTATGTTGGTGGTGCAGATGAAGTTGTGCTAGTTGGTACACTGCCACCTGCTGCTGTGTCCACAGGCTTGAGCATAATATTAATAGTCGCCTGCTACGCTGTGAAGAGGGACAGTAATTTCTCTTGCCCCTCCCGCAGTGCAGCAGTTTCTTCCTTTATGTCATCAATCTTTTGTTCGAGCCTGCACACACAGGAGCAATGAACACTGCAGGTCTCCTCATGATCTTGTTCTGTAAAGAGACAAAAAATGATCCATTAATATGTAATTGGAAATATTCAGCTTTCTTTCTTGTGTTTCATCTAATAATGTTGTGTTTTTTTTCTGTATATATTTTAAGTAGACATAGATCTGTTTTGTTAGGAACATACAATAAAGTGGTAATTCTGAGACATTGACTCTTGTTACTCTGTATATCATCTCTCTCACATGTGATGTATTGTAAGTAAATTACTTCTGTGACTTTTCAGAAATTGTGCATGTGCTACATTTATATTGTATATAACCTTCTGTATCACATTCATGATTCATGCAATGGTTGGTAACTGTGTATAACACAGTAAGGTATACAACAAATGAAATTGCTTCATCCTGTAAGGTCTGTGTAACTACCACATGTACACATACTGTTTTTGTGCACATGTTCTTAATAGTACATGTCTGTTGTATACCCTTACACTGTAATGTCAGTCAATACATATTAGTTAATGTTCTTTACAATAATTTCTGTAACATAGCAACAAGTCAGAATTCCTTTTGTGCTGTACCTGTTTACAACAAAGATTTAAGAAGCATCTTCTACTGATCTTAAACATGGTATCTTACAGGTAATGTTAAGCATTTCAAAATCAGACTTCTAAGTGCTATCACCAACTCTTTTAATAAGACATGACCTCTATACTTATTGTTTAGTGACACAATATCCAAACAATAAATACAATAAAATACATTATTTTGTTTTTCTTCAGAACATAACATAGTAGAATGTAAAGCAACAGTAAATGTTACAAGTACTAGTTAGAATTATATACAGACTCTGTATCTCCCAATGTTTGACTCTTGTTTTACTATGAACAATCCATCAGGCACAGTTTGAACAGTGACAGTTTTAATATGCAGTTACCAGTTTGTGCTGTGCATCACAGACTAGATACTGGCCTCTAACCCTTAAATAATACTGTCCATGAACAATATACAAAAAGTTATGATGATTCTGCATTCAATTACCATATAGTAGGATATAAGTTCCTCCAACAATGTAGTTATCATGACATGCCAGCTGTATGCTTCTGATGTAATACTTACGTTCTGCAGTAGCACTCTCCTCCTCCTGCTTCACCTGCACCATTGGGATATCCGCAGGCTCCTTGACCACTATAAAAAATATCAGAATGTTATTTAATTATAATGATTGAAATATTTCAATATCTAACAAAACTTTCACTGTATTACATACAGATCATATTCTGTAATACTGGCATCCAACTATATGTTACAATTCTATATGTCACAGTGTAGAACATCTTTAAAGTAGTACTATACAAACTGCATTATACAGAAGGCCCGGAATATTTGCAGTGCATCAGATAGTGGTACAAGCCTTGCTGCAGCAGTACTGGGATGTGCCAAAAAGTTGACACAGCAATATTCAACAGTGCTGCGACATAGCTCAGTACCATTGAATTTGGCACTTTCGCCACCTGCATCATGCATGGCACAGTGGCACTGTGCCAGTGGAAGTCGACAGACAATAGTAGAAGAATGACACAGCACAAGTGCTGTTCTACTATACACATCAACCACAGTATTCAGTGGTGGACATACAAATGTTGCCATAATGCATGGATAGTTGAAATGGGCCCATTTCTATGTTATTGTGGCCCCATTTGTATGCAAGCAAGCCAATTTCTAGTGACTTGTGGCTGGTACGCTGCCACGCAGTAGCCATTGGAAACTGATGCCCCATGCCCTTCAGCACCAATACACCCCTAGCCCAATCATGGCCTTCCAACATTAAAAGTATCCCTGGTAGTACAGTGGAGCCAACACCCTCACCTGATCAGAGGCTTAGTATATGACAATATTCTTGTTGGTCAAGTACAACCAACCACTCAACCAATCACAGACTTGCTGTATACAAATATCCATAGTGGTGCAGTGAACCATAACCTATCACCTGTTCATGGACTTTCCATGATACAAATAACTGTGATGTTCCAGTGGATCCCAGCCCATGCCTGACCGCAGATTTACCATGATATACTTAACCCTGGAGGTACAGTGGACCCTTCTCACAGCCTAATTGTGACCTTAATGGATAAATCATTATGCCTGTTGGCCCAGTGGCTGCATCCAGGTGGATTGCAGGCAATACAATGAAACAGTATACTGGTCAATAGTGATACCCCCCTACCAACCCTCCCACTGTGTCATGCCACTCTCTTACCTCCCTCAGTCAGCAGCAGAGACCAGCTCCCCACCTGCAAAGCAGCTCCACACTCACTGACTGATAGCATAGAGTATGGCTGTGCTACCACTGCTCCACAACATGGTCCAATGATTGTGCACACTGTGCTGTACTACACAGTCCTAATATGTGAATCAATAGTTTCATTAACACATTGGGACTGTCTACTACAGTACATTCAACACGCCTATTGGCCCACACTCTGAACCAATGCATGTACAGTCATACTGTATGGTGTCAGTGAGTGGTCAACCAGGTGGCTTGCAGGTAGGTAACTGCTGACCAACACTCAGGGAGGTGGAGTGGGGTGGCAGCAGTGACTGTCTGGGTGGGTAGACAGGTACCACTGCTCACCACAGTACTGTTTCAGCATATTACCCACAATTGGACTGGATGCGACTAGTACACCACTAGGGGTGCTGATTAATCCATGAAGCACATGATTTACTTCAGGCAAGGCTGCACTGTATGACCTGTGATATATATATATATTATTGAAAGACCAGATTTGTGCAAGATGGAGTGTGCACTAGTCCACCAGGGATATATTTAGATCAGTAGTAAAATTGGCTTGGGACAGGTTGATTGGGCCACCAGGGATTATAAACTGATGCATAGCCTGCTATTTGGCATGTGGGGGGTATGATGGCAGCACACAATAGCGCCAGAGGTCAGATTGCATTCACAGCTAGCAGCTCCTGTCTTGCACTGTGCAATACAGCACCTCACCAGTGTTTAGGCAGCCATTGTTCCTTTTTTCATTTCACTCGTGTGTGTGTGACGCAAGTAGAGGTTGTACCTGAATATGCTTACCACATGCCGGTCTGAATATCGAGATGTGCAGAGTATGTATGGGCACAATCACCTTTACTTCCATCACATACATTAATGATGTGCCATGGCTTATCAGAATTTGTGGAGCGCATAATCCCTTTTTGAATATTGCACTGGGACACATCAGTGGGTTGCGCATGTTGCAACTGTATTGCACCATACACAGCCCTTTTGAATATCCCATTCCAAGTTAAATCTGCAACTTGTTTTTCTCATTTTATTCTAAAATTCCACTGTAACAGTCAGTATACTGGAGCATTTATCACAGTCCTGTGATATCTTGTAATCAACAAGGTAACAGACTTTTCATACCGTACTCTATAACAAACAAATGCTCTTTATTACCGATACTTACCATTTGTACTTCATAAGGCAGTCAATGTTACTAAAAAGCAAGTCATACTGTTACCTGCAAACCACTATTCTGTGCACATTAACACCCCCTAGCATACATATGCACCACTCTGGGGTCATACAGGATATTGTGTGTAGACTGTATGGCTTGCCATATTCTGTAGAAAACAGGTGTGGCCACAAACCTACTACACATCACACAGTTCATATGCCTTACTATTTCTTATACTGTAACAGCACTGCACCTTTCTGATATTATATACTCTCTTGCCACAGCTGTACAATTGTCACAGCACACAAAGTCGTACATGTATATGTCACTTTGACCATGCCATTCCAGAGGTGCACCAGATGTGGGTCACACAACAACATAACAGTAATGTGCACTGTCTGTAAACACCTGCGTGATGAGCCTGTCACTGTGTATATTGCAGTCATCATAAGTGTCCTACTCACCATACTCAGTGCTGTTCTGACACACCACTACCACCCTGGTACTGTACTGCCTGTTGTGTAGTGTACCATATGCAACAGTATAACAGTTGCATACAGCACCACCACCATCTGTGTGTATGCTGTGTTGTAATAGTACAGCAGCAAGCAGCAACACTTGTGAAACTACAGTGTTCAAAACTGTACAATATAACCCCTAACTGTTTGTGTAGCGCCAAGATGTTTCTGCACGTTTAGTGCAATGCTACACCATTATCCCAGTGCAAACAGCATGATAGTGAAGGCACAATGAGATGCTAATTTCGACATTTGCACAAACTCTGCCTAAGTAAGCTCATTTTCATGTTACTTTTGAATATGACAAACTTTAATGTTAAGGAAATGTGTTTGCACCGGTTAATGGTATACCTCCACGGTAAACCCACACCAAAATGTTAGTGCTACATAAACAGTTTGGGAAACATGTACGAGTTTGAAATAATGTAGTTTCACATAGACTGCTGCCTGCACCAGTACTAGGCTACACATTTCCTGGCAAACACATTGTTCACATAGTTAGCCTGTGCCTAGCTTGTCATCTGTATGCAGTGTGTTACATGTAGTGGGTTGAACTTCCTAGCTGCAATATTCAGAGCTGTCTTATTCCAGGTCTAAGTTTCTTCTACACTCCAAGTGCAGATAATGCTGTCTCATTCCCATGCTATATTGAGAAGTTGTTTCCCCTGACCTATTCATTTTCAATATACCATGGTTTGTGCTGTAGCCTAACTTTGTCAGTTGGACAGTGCTCATTATAGCCCCAGGGAAAACTTTTCACTCTCTGTTCCTCACTGTTTAAAGAGGTTTACTAATGTCATACACAACAAGTACTGATAGCAGGCAGTCAACATTATCAATACAAGTATATTCTTACCATCTGACTCCACAAAGATGACACTCTCTGAGTCAGAGTCCACAACCTCCACAGCCTCTGTCTGTGCTAGGACTACCTCTGCAACTGGTGGGGAGCACCTCTGATGATCTGTGAAATTAACATAAAAAGGAGATTTAGTAACTGTGTCATTTGAATGGTCAGTTATTTAGGACCACTTTGTGTAAATTATTGGCATACATCTGTAACCTAACATGTTCCTTGATCAAGTATTGTGCAGTTATGGTACAGCCATGTTATGTGCCAAATGTATTATTATGAATATTACAACTAAACAAGTAATTAATATTATTTAAATTGTTATCACTTCAACAGTGCTACTTATATGATAACCATTGTTCTTGAATTGAATAGCCACTGTATACTCAGTACACACTTGCATATGACAACAGTTGAAGATATATAGGATGATGCTGATGTACAGGTGATAACCATGGTATAATCACCTCTAGTGGTTTGCTGCTGCACTGTGAAATCTCGACAGCAGCTCAAGAGGTTTACAGTTACCCTAGCAATCACGAGAAATGATTACACTATGGTTATCACCTGTACTTCAGGCATTGTCTATTTTATAGTGTATGGGACTCGACATGAGAAGTTACTCCCCTCAACACAAGTAATTTAAAACTTACCTTATTAATAAATCTGCACTAGAGCCACATGATTGTGTAGGAAAACTATTTGTTAGGATACACAGACTGAATCACATCGGGCCAAATCAGCACCAGAGTTAAAATCTCTATCAGACATAGAGATTGCTATCCTCAGTAACAGTAAACTGAGAGAACGGGAATGTTATTTGAACAACAACAGAAGGGACAAGGCTTCAAAGGATCAGGGCAAAGAGTGATAATAATAGACACAGTTTAAGAATTATGGACTCAGAATGCTGATACAATAAGGAGATTTTTGTTAAGAAGCAGTTTCAGAAACAGCAGCAGCCTGTAACAGTCAATTATGAGATGAATGTTTGAGAATAATCTGCACTGTTCTGTCACTGTAACACATATTCTGTAATGGACACAGGAACATTTGGAGGCTAAATCAGGGACCACCCTGAATAGTAGTGACAGTCAGGAGGTATGACTGCATACAACCCACCCACCCATATGTGTGCTAGATATAGACAAGTCACCCTGATAGTGTAGTGTACCCACCACTCCAAAGCATGACTCCTGCCCCCATTCTACCATATAACATTCTTTTTTCCCTGGTAGTGTAGTACCTCCACTCCCCCACTCCCAAGTGCAATCCCCGATCCTTATACCCACATTACTGTAATAATTTCCCCAGTCTTGTAGTGATCCCCCACCCCCAATCATGCGATCCCCAACCCATGTAGCCAATTAATGACTGAATATCCCTGTTGCCGGTTGGTCTTCCCACCCCCAAGCGTGGATCCTCACCTCGTTGCCACGTTAATGTCAGAATATCCCTGGTGTTCTTGTGGTTCCCCCATTCCCCAAGTGTGATTCCGAACCCCGTAACCAAGGAAATTAAATTATTTCCCTGGTGTTACGGTACTCCCCCCAGGCCCCCAAGCACAATCTGTGACTCACAGTTGCCCCAAAATGACAGCAATACCTGGTGTTGTACTGGTCCCCCCCCACCTTGAAGTGTGCTGTTAATCCTCCAATACACAGAATAGGTATGGCGCTGGCAGCAGGTCAGCCCTCATCTCACCACCATGGCTGGCCAGAGACTGTGGTGGTAGTGTTCATGCATACCACAGTCACTGGGCCAGCTGTGGTAGAGAAAAGGGCTGAGCTGGCTGCTGGTACCTAGATTCTATATGGGAAGATAGGCGCCAGGATCTGCAACAGGGGCACCACTTTACAACACCAGATATTCCTGTTAACATTGTGCTACCACTTAGAGTTTGGGATCATGCTTGTGTGGGACCACCAAAACACCAAGAAAATAATTTAACTAAGTGGTTAAGGGGTCGACATTGCACTTGGTGTTGGAACCACTACAACACTCCACAGAGACATGTTCTTATTAACACAACTACCCTCGGCTGGGGATCATGTTTGGGGGGGTTGGGGGATCACTACAACACCATGGAAGTAATTCAATTAATGAGGGTAAAGGGTTTAGGAATCATGCTTTGGGGGTGTGGGAACCACTAGAACAGCTGGTACATGCTGTCATTAACATGGCTACAGTCGTTGGGGACCATGCATGGGGATGGGTGGAGTACTACTACACCAGCAAAATTATAACATTAACATAGCTACAGTGATCATTGATCATGCTTGGGGGGTGGGTAGACCAGTAGAACACCAGGGACATGCTGTCATTAACTGAGGTACGAGGGTTGAGGATTGTGCTTGGGGGGGTGGAGGAACCACTAGAACACGAGGAACATTATTAAAGTAACTTGGCTATGGAGGTCAGGGATCATGCTGGCGTGGGGGAACCAGTACCATACCAGGGATGACAGTGCTTATTGGGCTACTGGAGGTCCAGGATCATGCTGGGAGGGGGGGCAGTGCTACATCACTGCCATTTTTTTGGTGGTGGTATTTAGCACCGCAGTACATATCATGCTAATGCCTTTACTATGGTGCTATACATTTGAATATGCTAAGCAGCCAGCAGTCATGGCCACTCTCCTAACTGCCGTCCCCTGCCTGATACTACAATGAACTTTAAGCCTAGCTAATTCTCCTATTTGTAATTGTACATTCATATCTGCTGGTACACTGTAGCATCCTATGACCCTGCCACATGCAGTGTAAACATAGCATTATCACTGCTAGTTGAGCACCCCCATGCAACACGATCATGCCCAATGTCAAAAATAATGTACCGTGGTAGTGTACCATTCCACCATTGGTACACCCCATACACTGACTGCTACCACAGAACTACTAACTGCCTACTCAGCACCACTGTAGAGCTCACCCCCTGCAAGCCATGCAGCTGTGTCACAGGCCGTTATTGGACTGGGAGACTGATTACACTGCACCACCAGATATGGATATTCCTTAAGAAACCCCAATCTGTCTGCAGGCTATGACTCACTGCATACAAGGGATTCATAGCATTCAAGAAAGCTGCCATTGGACAGTAGTGGGGGAGACATCAAATAGTGCACCATGACAACATCCTATTTTAGACTGTACACAATGTGGTGTCCAGGCACCTTGATACCAAAGAACAGTGGCCATAAATGCCTAACATCCACAGTGTGACAGACCACCAGCTGCAGCTCACTGGGAATTGTCACAACAAAATTCAAATTGTGCCATAAAGGTATGGTAATCACCCATTTGTACCATGCATACATAATGCCTCCATTTGCATACACAGTACTGAATATCAAACTTGTATTATTAGGAAAATATTGTTACTTTACTTACGGAGTGTGAGGTGCTCCCCAGCATTTGTCTTTCCAGCTGCCTCCCAAAGCTCGTAGCCAAGGTAGTACCACCACGTATCATTTTCAGGTATCTCCTCCTTCTGTTTAAGTTGATAGAAATGTTGTCATGAACAGCTTCAATTTCACTTGCACTGAAGTGGAGTTCTATTTTTTTGACTTTAATATCATGTGCAAGTATGAATTCTATGCACTCCACATACTGTCCAATCTCTGTCATGCCCGCATTAAAATACATTCACTCCCCTGCACCTGGACTGCCTATTGCAGCAAGCACACCTCTTGTAAGCTCCAGATTCTCATGTTCCTGCATAAAGTACACAAAAAATAGTACATTACTGCCATGTTCTGTAACATGACTGACTTTCTGTTCTGTTAAGTTTCACAGAAAAAATGCAAACAGCTGTATCTTGTTAATTCTGTAGTTATTATTACAAATATTAAGATGCATGTACAGAAATACTCCCATTATATAACATATCCAATGAACAGTAACTACTGTTGTACCATGTAACATTTCAGCAATAATTTTTCACAGGGGTTGTATTGTGGTACAGTAACACTCATATGCATGCTTGACACATCCTGATTTTGATCCCGTGATACAGTGAGCATCTGCAACCACAAACCATACTTGAGCTGCACACTGTTGAGGCCCCCCCAAAAATAAAATAAAAATAACTGACAACCACAGTGGAGCTTCAGTATTGCACAGTACAACGTGGCAGCCACCAGCTGCAGGTGGCCACCCAAGCTCCAGGGCTACCGTGTGTTGGCATCAGCCCTCCCTCACCAACTGTGATTTTACTATAAAAATATATCCATGGTGGTCCACTGCACCCCACCCTCTCACCCAATTTTGGGTTTTCTGTATAAAAGTAACCCAGGTGCTGTAGTGCAGCTTCCACCCCAGCCTAATCAGGCAAGGAAGTAGAGTGAACAGGGCCACGAGGGAAACATTTTCTACAGTTAACCCATGATAAGGTGAAGGGGTAGGGTCCACTGTAGTACCAGCAGTATTTTTTTTATAGAAAAGCCAAGATCAAGTGTTGAGATGATTTACCACGAAGCACCCGGGGGGGGGGGGCTTCGGTAGCCAATGGTACTGCCTCACAGAATACCAGGGACAAGTTACTGATAATCAGCACACCTGCATGCAAATGAGGCCATAATGATATCCAAATAGGTACATTAACACCTTGCATGCATTATGGCTCCGTTTGCATATACAGCACTAAATATTGTGATAGTTGCACCTACCACCAAGGCACTTCAGTGCTGTAGCCCCCTACTCCTCTCTGGCCACTTCCACTGGTGCAGTCCCAGTGTAACATGTGTAATGCAGGTTGCCAGGCTGAAATATTTAACACTGCTGATCATGCCACAGCACTGTAAAATATCACCCTGACAACACCCTGCTGCATTGCAGTTGTACTCTGCCCAGGTGTGTTCCCCAGCCTGGCACAGTCTGAATATTCCTGACCCATGTGTTACACCTGTGTGAGTGATGTATGTAACTGGTCTATTTTTTGACCAACATTTTTTGGTTCTGAAAAGAACCTTTGTTTGCACTTTGCTATTTGTTGAAACAGTCTGATAGTCTTAGAGGACTTTGAAAATTCCATCTTGAAAGTCTCCCAGAAAAAGGCAATTACCAGCATGTGAGAAGTGCACACCGTCTGGTAGGTATAGCCGATCATAACAATACTTTATTTCAGGGTGACGTTATGGTATGCATTCCAGACATGCGTAAATATGCAGATATTTGCATGTTGAGCTTTCTTCAAGCTCTGTAAATCAGGTACATATGGTGTTCTGCATGCCAGACCCTATGCTCTGTAATATCTGAAAAAATGATTTGACAGGCAGGCAACCTACTCATGATAGAAGCTAGGTCCAATTTTGCTTCTGACACTAAATCAACCCAATGTTTGGTGTCCAAATCATTGCCTCCAAGATGTATCAGCAGTACATCTGGGTGAGCTTGAGCACTGTAGAAGTTCAGGCATTGCTGGCATGAGGTGCCCCACCTCATTCCACCCTGCCATACCACTCACACAGCACTAGAGCTGCAGGTTTTTCCTGAAATCACTGTTCTGAGCATACTCAGACACTTGCCTCACTATACTACTGCCACCAATCCACAAAGTCCTTTTGCTGTTTTCTGCCATTCTCATCTTTTTAACTTAGAAGTGGTCAGAGAGCAACCACTAAAGTCAGTGTTCACCCTGCAGTACCTAAGCAGCAGTGAAAGAAAAACTGCAATTTCTCTCCCAAGTTCAACATTGCTTCAGTGGGCTGATCCATGACAGGCAAATAAAATAAATTATTGGATAACTCTACCTTCCTTAACCAATGTAGTGTGTGCACTGACTATTACTGCAGTTCTACTCCAGCTAAAATGTAGAAACATTTCAAGGTGGCAAAAACGCATCCTTTTGATAGGCAGTTTCAAACAATTACAAGTGCAAAGACATGTCTGATTGGCTCCCTCTTCTGTTATGATACACATGCACCTTGCGTCCTCCCTCTATTTGCAGCTGTATCTGTGCTAGTAAGTACCAATTAACAGTCTGACTTTAAACAGTTGTAACTAAATAATGGAAAATCATTGATCATTTTTACCAATATAGTCAGATAGAGCAGTAAAACATATTTTGATTAATACTATTTACTTGTTTCTAACACTTTTTATCATAGTACAAAAATTGATAATAAAATGTGATGTACTTACACAGAGCTAAGTGCTGTCTCTCAGATGAATCTAAGATGGCTGCTGTGTCTTTCCTCACTGTTCAGCGTCTCTGATTGGTTTAATTTACATGGCCTGATAAATCTAGCACACAATTGATAGAAGTACTTGTCACTCTAATAGCTATCAAGATATGATTGGATAATGAATACAGTTGTTACTCCCAAACTCAAATTTGCAACATTTTCAAATGCGTGACACTACTTTTGCAACACTTTCGAAGGCATGACACTATTTTAGCGATACTTTCACATGCTCGACACTACTTATGCAAAACTGTCGCAGTCCAACATTATTTTTTTCAACACTTTTGCATGCACGACAATGGTTTTTTTACACTACTTTTGGTGCTTTTGAATGCACACCATATTTTGCAACACTTTCAAACATACAACATTATTTGATGATTTTTTCCCAAAAATGATGATTACCGAAGGAAAAAGTTTCCTGCTTCTTACCTAATGTACAAATACTGTACATAACTTCACACAATTTCACATACTTATTCTGAAATTGTAACTCAACTTGCACAACTATTTCATTTCTGAAGCTACATTTTCTCATTTCATTGTTTTCTGTCACTGCATGAGTGACCTGGATAATCATTCCTAATCAGTAATTGTGATTATTTGTCTGCCATAACACATGAACAGAGCTGGCTTAACAATGTTGCTAATTTAGGGGTGTGTAATGTGGCACAAGGTAGAGCCATAGTCATATTGCCCAAAGATGTCATAAGTAAATGTTAATGACACCTGTGAATGCCTTTATTGCTATCATGAAAATTAATATTCAAAAGTTAATGTTTAAAGTATATTTTACTAATGTGTTCCTCATTTAGAGAAAGATTTTAAATAAAGTAGTTCTTTCACCAACAGTTTAACAATACTAGGTCAAAATCACTACACATAATTGCAGTAATTCTGCATTGCTCAATGATGAAATAGTAAGAAAAAGAATCCATGTGCCACGGTGATAACGCTATACAGGACAGTGTAACATGAATTAAAATAAGACTGTCAAACTTCGAGCAACCAATCTAATTACAGCATTTCTGAGACCTATTTTTTGTAATATTTTATACATAAATCATCTATGTCAATATACACTGTTAGAAGTGATCAACACAAATGTATACTAATATTTCTTTTTTCTGTGTCTTTTATGCAGGTGTCTGATACTTCTGTAACATTGCTGACTGCTACTGTGAAGTAACACATTGAAAGATGCCTAGTAAACACAGAAGTGCATGTATAGAAAGATGAAACAGGTATCATAGTGCTTCACTGTTGCTTAAGAATGATAAAAAAAATAGTGATGTCAGTTCAAGACTTAGAACAATACAGAGTTCTACTGGAATAGTGAGCTCTACAGTAACCCACTCCACAACAAAACTACATACTTGCACAACAGCAAGGAAAAAATGTTTACCTGAGTGACAGTTGTGTAGATCTCTCAGATGAAACACAACTATTACTACAGCAAGCATAACCAGACATTCTAAACAGCATTGTAAGCTCACAGCTGGTGATTTTCATCTGAGAAAGCAAAAGTATTTCCGATCACTAGCAAGTAAAGCTAAGATCAACAGGCTTATTGCTG
The DNA here is from genome assembly GCA_016271365.2 of Neoceratodus forsteri. Classification (NCBI taxonomy): domain Eukaryota; kingdom Metazoa; phylum Chordata; order Ceratodontiformes; family Ceratodontidae; genus Neoceratodus; species Neoceratodus forsteri. The sequence continues at coordinate 660,114,219 of CM028130.1, forward strand.
CTGTGATGAGACATGAGCACAAAAAGACAAAGAGTCATCTGACTTTGCTGAAATTGCATCTCAAAGTACACACATTTGTTAATAGAGCAATATTTGTTCTTCAACGTTTATGGCGTAAGATGCCTCATGTGCTTGAACTATTCAGAAAAGTTGTGTACAACATCAAGAAAAGGCTACAACACTATCCTGCTTTGACTGTGCACAATTTCTGTAATGTATTCACAGGTTGCTGGATGTACACACAGCACTCAGAGGAATATTTCTGGGAAGAATCTTATTATTCACAGAAAAAAGAGAGCAAGTTCACCACTGATGAGTCCAGTAAGCTGGTTAATGTGCTCAGTGTCTGTGATGACTAAGCAATGGAGGCAAATGATGACTGTGAAGCAACCACTGTGTCCCATAAATGACAATGTCTCTCATGGCCATGTGATGCAACCTGCAACCATAGGCAATCGTCATTTGAAAAAGTTGAACAGTTTGTCAACCTATTTATGATAACAGATTGCAAAGAAAGATATAAACTGTTTAACAAGAATGACCTTTGTGAAATCCGTCCACATACTGGACTTATGGGTCACTCACTAGCATGCCTCAATAGTAGGGTTTGTGACAGTGTCTTTTACAACATGCAGATGATGGGAGTGCATCAAACAGGCATGTGGAACTTTGTATACAGGCTATATGAAGTCCGACGAGTTGTCAATCAGTACACTTGTATAAATGACTTATTGCAGTCTGCGATGCAGAGGCTATCATATTTTCAAACAGCTGCAACGTGTGACTTCTATACCAGACACAAGTATTTATCAGTCAGCAAGTTCTGGTGAAACATCTGTTTCTGTGTAGAAAGTGACATACTGAAACAATACGGCAAAGAAATTGCAAAATTTGAGCTGGCAAAGGCTCAGAAGTTTGACTCTGTATGTGTGTCATGGGACCATCTGTGCTACAGCAAACAGTCACAGTGAACCTTGAAACCTTGCCACCATACAATGACATGTGGTTCCGTCTCTCAGCATTTTTGCTGATGAAATCTGACTTTCAGTTACAGACCACCATTGTGCTGTGCAAACACTGTTTCTCCAAACTAAAGTCCAACATTCTGCCACCAAGATCACTGTTGAATAATATGGAGGCACATGTTACACCAAGTGAGACTGCAACATTCAATATGTTTGAGCACATTCTAATTCAGACAATGAAACCATTTCCAACCATTCTACATCTGAACACAGAGGCACAGAACATTCCACAGAAAGAACTTATTAGATCTCTAAAGGGTACCGTGATGTATCTCCCACTTCCTGTACAGGAAAATGTGGAGGCAATCTCTATGGAAAATAGTTTGGTGATTCTTGTAAATAGTGTTCCAACTAAGTCCAAGGTCATCTGGCAAGATGTTGTCAATGTACAGAAGGTAAAGCTTGGTTTTATTATTTAAAGAGCAACAATCCTTTTATGTAGACCTTGACATTGATCACATGAGTAGCCTCTGTTAAACATGATGTCTTAGAAACAACTAAGCCAATGATTGAGAAGCTCAGTGGACAGACATGTGACAATGTGTATGAACAGTACACAATTCACCCACTACATGGCAGAGATCCAGTAGGGGACAACATTGACTCTCATCAAATGAAACAGGTGGAAGGTGAGCCTGTCAGCATTTAGAGGCAGCACTAGAAGCATCGCTGTTTCTGTAGACTTATTCCCCAAAGGGTCAGGGTGGATGGCTAGGGATGAAAGGAAGTGTGTGTACAGGGTGCTGAGTACCGCGACCAGCCGTGGTGCTCAGTAAAGATGCAGCATTCAGACATAACATACAGTACCTGTTTCATTTCCTCTGGGAGAGTGAACTTAGCATTCTGTCTGCATCTATTGCACATACTATTCATCTCACAAGTCCACTAGATGGAATAACAGCTGCTCAATTTCTAGAGAAATTAAAGTAGAAAGATGAAAATGTGCAAGTGAATCTGTCTTCCATTCTGCCAAATCTACGTGGCACCAAAGAATATTGGTATCGCAGACACTCCAAGGTGATGACAATGCTGAGAGAGTATGGTGCAGCCACATGGTTTGTCATACTTAGTTGTGCTGAATATGCCTGGGACGAGCTCATTGAACTGTTGAAGTGGGCAAATTCTGATGCTGATGGCATTTCATCAATGACTGTCAAAGAAATGTGTTCACTTGATCCTGTGTCTGTCACAAGACATTTTCACAAGTGGTTCCACGACATTCTGACTTTCATTTTGTCATAGGACAATCCACATTTTTGGTACTGTGGATCATTACTTTTGGAGGATGGAATATCAAGCATGGGGTGTCTCTGATAGTCATATGTTATTGTGGATCAAGGATGCACCATGCATAGGTGAACATGAAGCAGCACAAGTGCTAGCATTCATCAAGCAATATATCACTCGTTACATTCCGGACAAGTATGACAGTCTTACACTATGGAAGTTGGTAAAAAAGTTCCAGCGACATATTTGTGCAAACTACTGCCAGTGAGTAGTAAATAATAAATCTGATTGGTACACACAATGTCACTTTGGATTCTCTAGATGAGTTTGTCAGGATGGTTCCATGAATAAACTTTTTTCAGCAATGCAACACCATTTGAAGGCAAAATCAACAAAGAGGGTATACGAGTTACCAAGAGATGAGAAAGAGGTGTATATTAATGACTACACCCCAACTCTTCTTCTAATGTGGCAAGCAAACATAGATGTTCAGTTTCTGGCTGACAACTCATTGGCCCTGGTGCGACACGTGACTTCATATATAACCAAGCATGAGCAGACTAGCTTGCAAGATCTTTGGGAAGATATCGCCAATTCAAGCAAGAGTCTGATATCTCAGCTGTGGTCATTGGGCTTGAAGACCCTTTCACACAGAGAAGGTGGTGTCTATGAAACCAGTGACCATTTAATGGGCACACATCTGTATGGGAAGTCTGTTGCTATCTGGTTTCTCAGTGTGAACTACAAAGAGAAACACAAACGTGCACTAATTCCACATGCTGAGATTGAGGAAGTCACTGCCAACAGACCTTCTTCAAAACATATCTTGAAGAATTACCTGATAGACACATACTAACCCAGTAGACATGATGCATTGGATATGTGTATCTTTCAGGTGGCTAAGGGATATGACTACAAGGCAAATATATCACCTGACTCAACACGGCACATTTACATGGTGAATGGAGTGGATGGCTGTCCCATAAAGAGACACAAGCCATGGCTCATAGACCACTGTAAATTACATCTAGGCACATCAGAGAGCAGAGAGCATTACTACTTTGGTTTTCTATTCTTATTTAGACCCTGAGGAATGAGTCTGAATTAAAAGGTGATTGTGATATCTGAGGAAGAATTCAATCTCAGTTACGAGTCTTTCAAAACTGAATACTCAGAGACGTACATACAGAGACTGGAGGCTGAGAAAGAACAGCTTGAGAAGGCAGAGAAACAGATTCAGGAAGACACTCCTGTTAGCTCACAAGACAATCTTGATCCAGAAGGGCAAGCTGTTCTAGGTGAACCTCTGCCTTTAAATGCCCCACAAGTGTTAATCTCAAAAACTGAGACTGCCATGCAACTGTTAACCCAGCTGACTTGAGAGAAAGACTGAATCAGCAGCAGCATGTAGTTCATTCTCAAGTCATTGATGCTGTTCGACATGGCCTACTCCATGAAGCAAAAAAAATGTGACTGTCTTGACTATAAACCACTACTGATCTTGTTAGTGGTTTAGCTGATACAGGAAAGAGTTTTCTATTGAAGCCATCACTGCTGGAAATACAGAGCATGACAGGTTCATCAATGTCTGTTGCTGTTGCTGCTCTCACAGGACTAGGCCATACACAACATTGGTGGAGTTATACAGTTACACAGAGTTCTTTATGTTGCCAGGAACATGGCAAACAGGAGAGTATTAGAAACTGTCATTTGAGGTTGTATCCAGCTCTGCTCCATGTTCACAAAGATGAAGTCATCATCACTGATGAAATCAGCATGGTCTCCACTGTAACGCTACCTGTATACACCCACGCTTCCACAGGAGATTTTAGGTACTGACTATGGAGTACCATTTGGAGGCAAAATTATTGCATTGAAGACCTTTACAGCTTGCACCAAGTTAATGTGGAACATGTGTTTGCAACTCTGACTGCCAAGCAAGCTAAGAACACACAAGGGTGCATTGCAGGTTTTAACATTTGGGAGTTATTCACCCATGTTGAGTTAGTAGAGAACATGCGCCAAAGTGGTGAGCTGGCTTTACAAATCACTTTTAGATGAAGCTCGACAGGTTTCTCTATCACCAGAACATGTTAAGCAGTGTTAAATGATCAGAGAATCAGAATAGATACTACATCCATAGAAACAGCATGTAATGTTTTCAGTGATGTGTACTCTACAAGCACAAAGATAGTGTGTCTAATGCCACGACTAAAGAAATGCACTTAGCTCAACAATGTTATGCTGCAGAGAGAAAACCAAGAACTTCTAACTCTGCATGCTGTTGACACAGTTGATGGTGTCATTATCAGTTGCAACCTGGTAGCAAAGATGACTGAATGACTCACTGAACTGAAGTCAGATGTTTCATGCACAGCTGGCCTAGAAGCTGTTCTTACACTTGGTAGGAATGCACGTGTCATGCTGCGTATGTAAATCTCGATGTTGATTGGAGGCATGGTAAACGTGCCATGGGTAACATCACTGACTTTGTCTACAATGTCCAGAGGACATACATTGAGACACTTGTAGTTCACTTTGACAACATGGAACAGCCTGTACAGATAGAACGTACCTGTGTGAAATTTCAGGTATTTAAGGATATCTATGTAAACAGGAAACAGTTCTCACTGTGTGTTGTATATGCTGTTTCTATTCTCAAATCTCAGGCTTGAGTTTGATTCAACAATGGGGACATAGGTACAGGCATTTTCAAGGATGGCATGAGCTATGTGGCACTTTCATGTATCCGTAGTATTTCTGGGTTGCACATTATAACTCTTGCACCTCAGAAGATACGAGATGACAAGCCATGTATTGTTGAGTACTACAGGTTATGTACTCTCTATCAGCCACAAATGTCTTTAATACCACTGTCTACATATCTGGCTGTCTCACATCATACAGTGATAGCTACACCTGTCAGCAAACAGGCACAAGCTTCCACAAGTGATTCAACTCCAAAGAGTTCTACAAAGGTCACAATATCAACTACACATTCAGAGCCAGCTGTTCATCAGAAATCAGTTGGTGTAGCTGCTGTGCCAGTCTTTGACAACAGCACTAGAGTGAACTGCTATGCTAACTCAGCTATGCAAGTTTTTCTCCACATGCTACACTTTGTGCAGGCAATATCTGCTTCACAAGACACTCTATCAAAGGCATTGAAGCAGATTGTCAACATGGCTTTGATCGTCTAACAGTTCAGTCACTAACACTTCACGGCAGGTGTTAGGTACATATGATGGATACAGTACATTTGCTGCAGACATACAGCAAAAGCTAATGAGTTTACGATGGTAATCATAAACAGCTTGGATGAAGATGGCATTCCAATGTGCCAGTACTTCACTGTGTCATATGTAACCAAATATGTATCTGTATTATGTGGTCATTCAGAGCGTGAAACCACTGAAGACATGTTGTGGATTACTCTGTTTGTCCCTCAAGCCACAAGTGTCAAATTTTGACAGCTATTTACCAATACTCAATGTGGTCACTCCTGTGAAAGGTGTGGAGGCAGATGTATCCAGTCCATACATCTCAGGACTTCATCTGAATATCTGTTGCTTATATTGCACAGATTTGACTCCAACGGGCTCAGAGTTGACACTCCCATCATAGATTACACAGCTGGTAGAATAGTTTTTAACCAATCAGTGTTTGACACTCACAGTGTGGTCTATCACCATGGTCAATCTATGCAATCTGGCCATTACACCTGTTTGCTAAGGTACGAAAGTGGATGGGTAGAGTGTGATGACTCTACAAGCAGTTTTAAACAGACTGCCATGACACTTAAAAACTGCATATCTTCTAATATTGAAGAATTATGATGACCTTCATATCTCAGAAGAATAGCACACAACATGTGACATTTTTTACTGAATGCTTTGTGACAGAGTCAGGCATAGGGCAGTACGATTGTTTCCAATCTACGACTGTCAATAAATCATAGCATATCAACAAAATGATATACTGCCAGAGACACTTCATGCACTATGACATATAAGATCTTGTGTGGATCAGTGACAATGTGGAAATTGTTGTAGTGGCTTCAATCAGTGCCAACAGTCTTCACAGTCACTAGAGAAACCATGCTTACATGTCTATCGAAGATTGTACATGTCAAAACAGAGTCCTTTCTGGATCCCCTGTTCTGTACATATCTTTTCTTATAGGTGTATCATACCCATACATAACAAGAAGTTGATGCCAGTTGCTGTTTGCCTCTGCAGAGACACAAAAGTTGTCCCTTATCATTTTAAATAAGTGTGTAACACATGTCTCATTCACCAAAGAAAACAATATGTCGCAAGTTTTCTACCACTAGCTTTTTTTTGTCTATTATCTGTTGACATCTTGACAACATCATCATTCTTTCACCATGCAATAGTGTTGAACTATGCCCGATGTATTTGCTACACTAAAACTGTAGATATGTAAATATAAAACTCTTTAGTCATAATGAAGCAAGTGAAATGAAGCAAGTGTGAATACTGAAATATTGCAACTTATTATCAAATGACTCTTGCATACCTATGTAATGACATAAACATAATATTTACATTCTTATTTTGTCTGACCATTGTTGTCAACTAGTTTAATTGTTCTAGTAAAAGTATTACTGAAAGAGTCATGTAAGAATTTCTCCTTGTCCCGGATGCCCCCCTTTTTCCCTCACACAAAAACACTGACACTGTTGTTTGTTGTTGTGCTCAGATTGGCAATTAATTTATTTATATTCATAATCCATATTCCATTTCTCATTTCTTTTGTATCATATTTCCATAATTTACTTATTTCCATCCATATCTCACTCTGATTATCCGCCCCCAGGCGAAACCTGCTTCTTTCTCCTTTCTGTGAGGTAACGTGAAAACCGAGACCGCTCTCCTTCGTCCTCTTCCTATACTTGTGTTATTCTTTTCTTCCCTCCTATCCCCCTTTTCCCCTTGCTGTGGTACCTTGGTAATCCATGACCATGTTGATGTCTGCCATCCACCTTGGCAGTCCATAACCATATCATCCCCTACCATCCACCTTTGGCAGTCTGTAACCATATCAGCCCTGCCATCCACCTTTGGCGTCCAGACCTATATTATCTCCTGCCATCCACCTTGCAGTCCGCACTCCATATTTTCTCCTGCCATCCACCTTGGCAGTCCAATTGCTTTCCTACCAGACGTGTCCACCCTCCACCTTGACGGACCCACCATACAGTCCTCATTGACTGACTTTCTCCTGTCTCCATTTAGTAGGGGTGGTGGAGAATCAAAATTCCAGCAAAAAGTGGCTGAGCCACCCTTGTGCTGTCCTTTAAGTACCTCCCTTCTCCCCTCCCCTTCCTGTTACCTGTCCCATTGTCCTGGATCTGGCCCCTCCCCTTCCCTCTCCCCTTCCCTCTGAGCACAACCATTATCAAAAGGAGGGAAGGGGTACACCAGAACAACATGGTCTGCCCCTTAAAGGGCAAACTCCATTGTCCCAGATTCCTTTTTCTCCTCACACAAAACACAGAGACTGTTTTGTTGTTGTGCTCAGATTGGCAATTTAATTTATTTATATTCATAATCCATATTCCATTTCTCATTTCTTTATATCATATTTCCATACTTCCATTTATTTCCATCCATATCTCACTCCTCTGATTATCCGTCCCCAGGCGAAAACCTGGGTGCCTTCTTTCTTCTCCTTTTCTGTGAGGTAACGGTGAAAACTGAGACCGCTTCTGTCCTTTGTCCTCTTCCTCCACTTGTGTTATTCCTTTTCTTCCCTCTCCCATCGCTCCCCTTTTTTTCTACTCAGCCAGTCTCCAGCTTGTCGCTTGGATGACTGGCTTCCCCAACTTAGGGTATCATCCTCCTTACCTCAGGGATGTGCTACTCTTCTTTCTCCTCCTCTATTTTTTTTTATTCCTCGGCTTCATTCTGCTTTCCATTCTTCTATGAAGCCTATTGTTCAGTTAAACATGTCATTGCTACAAGTCTGGACAAATGCACCCCCATCTGCCCTATAGAACTCATCCACCCATTCCTCTAGTCCCTGAAGTATCACCTGCCATCCCATCTGCCTTATCAATGTCCCTACTCGCCTATTCATCTTCCTCCTAGCCCTCTACTGCTCTGTGGCTATGTTCCTGTCTCCACACCCTTCATGGAATCATATCTGGACTAGCTAGGTATACCTGAGGCCACCACTGTCTTATTGTCACTAGGTCCCTCTTATCTGTAGGCATGTGTGTACCCATGGTCTGCCTGCCAGGTCGTTGCCCCTGTGGGTATGTATGATGAGGTCTGACTGGGCCATTGTCCACTGAGTTCTTTCAAAGCGGGCAGAAGCTGTGCCCATCTCATCCCTCATAGGCCGTGCCACACCAACCTTCACTGTCTTGCATCTTGGTACAACTGCTTTCCCCCAGCTTTCTTCTCTGCTCTCTTACCAGCCCAGTAAATATAGGAATGGCTGCAGATCCAGACTTCTGTGCTCCTCCCTCTACCTATGGGGTGCAAAGAAAACTCGTTAATTTTCATCCACATTCAGTGCTATCATTGAATTATTTTCTTCCCCCCCCTTTCCTATTGGCATCTCTTTTTTTTTTTCTTTAATTCAGGGCTCTGATGTACCTTTTGTAACTGGCTGACTGCCAGGGCCCTTTCTCCAAAATACCTGTCATGGGTTCACCCTCAGCTGCCCACTGTGAGGCTGCCCCAATCCATAGGGAATGGGATGAGTAATTAGCTGGGTCTTCCCCCAGAAAACCCATGCCCTTTTTCAGTACTGCCGTAATTTGATAGCTGGTGACCTTTTTCCCATCACCATGTACAAATAGCTTCCCTGACCTGGTCACCTGCTCTGCGGCGAAAACCCACAGGGCCTGTACTGGGCATATCCCAATCTCTGACCATCTTCTCAGCTTTATCATGCACTCTTGCCCATTTTGGTCAGTCTTTGACCTTTTTATCTTGATCCGTATCTCCCTTGTCCCCCAGCTCACATCCTCCCATTCCACCCCTCCATCCCTGTCATCTTTCCCATGGCCTACCACCTCACTCACTCTCATAGCCCCCGTGAACATTATCACATAAATTGTGTGAAATAGCTGGGCTTCCTCCTTTGTTTTGCATACTGCAGGGAGTGCCTCTTTTAGCTTCAAGAGCCACTGCTTCCCTATCGGCCTCCTATTATCACCTGGCCCTTTCCTCAACCTACCCCAGCCCTGCATCATCCTTCTGATAAGCATTGATTTTGTTGGGTCACACCATCCTTTCAGGCTGCAGATCACACTGATCCCTGCTAAATAAACCCCCATTGTGGCTTGTGCAGTCCCTTTCTGCCATTGTTCCACCGAGAACATACCTAGATGTTCCTCTGAGGGTGGCCCACTTACCTCCATCTGGTGTTCTGCCCTGAATGTTTGAAAAACCCTCTAGGCCCCATCGTAGGACCTCAGAGTCCGAGGCACCCATGAGCTGTGAAACAGCAGTTCTGCTCCTTCTTGCCAACGTCCCATATGTTCGTTGGTATGGGCGTCTTTTGTTCTTCCACTGCTGATGCCAGCTCCTGGAAACGGTCCAGCTGCGATAGATGGGAACGGCTGTCAGCCAGGGTACTGTGCACCCCTTCTATGTGTTTTGCTCTGAAAAACATGTTCAGCTGCAAAGCCCTCAAAACTAACTGTCGTACTACCTGCATGACTGTCTCCGACTTTGCCCCCTTATTGTTCAGCGCGTGAACCACCACCCTGTTGTCGCACCAAAATGTCACCTTCCTATCCCTCAACACTTCCCCCCAGACCAAGGTACATGCCCATATGGGCATGATCTCTAGCAATATTATATCTCTCACTCTCCCATCCTTTACCCACCTGACCCGCCATGGTTCTACAAACCACCTGCCCTTAGGTATCCTCCCATGCCTATTCCTCCTGCTGCATTCTGTAGAGGCAAGGTCTGTGTTGTACAACCACTCCCCCTGCCAGAATGAACAACCATTATACCTCTAGGAATTGTTCCCATATCTTAAAATCCTCTCTGACCTCGTGTCAGGTCCACCCAGTGATGTGGTCTGGTAACCCCTGCTGTGGCCCTGGCTAACCTCGTGAATGCCCTCCCTGGCCCTATGGCCCTACATGCAAAGTTCAGGTGCCCCAGCACCTGCTGTACCAGTTTCATTTGTACCCGTCTCTTGCTGGTATGTACCCGTATTAGGTCCTTCAACTTCCTCACTTTTTTGCCCGGCAGCCTAAACACCTCACTTCCGGCATCTATCTCTATTCCGAGGAATTCCATGTCCTTGCTGGACCCCTCTGTTTTCTCTGGTGCCAATGGGACTACCAGCTCTTTACACAAATCCTGGAACTTACCCAGCATTCTCCGTGTCTCCCATTCTCCTTTCCCAATGAGGAGAAAATCATCCAGGTAATGGACGACTGACTTGTAACCTGTCTTTTCTTGAAATATCCACTGTAAACATGTGCTGAATGCCTCAAACGTGGCACATGCCATGGAACACCCCATTGGCATTGCTTTGTCAAAATAATACTGACCTCCACACTTAAACCCCAACAGGTCCCAGTCTTCCCTCCTAACTGGAAGCAGTCTGAATGCAGATTCTATGTCTGTCTTTGCCATCCATGCATCACCTGTGGCATGGATTATCCGGACCGCATCCTCCAGAGTCGCGTAGGTCACCTTCATGTGCTCCTCCTGGATGAAGTCATTCACTGACTCCCCTTCAGGGTAGGACAGGTGATGGATCACCCTGAATTGCCCTTCTTGTTTTTTGGGTATCAAACCCAAAGGCGATATTCGCATGCATCCCAATGGGGGAGTGCTAAATGGGCCTTCTATCCTGCCTGCTACTTTCTGTTTCTCAATCTTTAGTCTGAGTATTTCCTCTTTCCCTTTCACAGACCCCAGGTTGTTTGCTTCTCTTGCTTGCCTGGGCCCCTCTGACTGCAATGAAAAACCTGCACTAAAACCCTCTAAAATCATGTCCCGTATGCTTCTGTCAGGATATCTGGCCAGGTGAACTGTCCATGCTGACAGGTTGATGAGGGATCTGGCCAAGTGAAATTGCTCCCTGTTGCACCCATTGCCCCCTTTCCCTGGCTCCTCCCTTCCTCCCTGTCTAACCTTCTTTGGTTCACTGGGTCTGACCCCCTCTGCCCCCATAGCCCCTGCCCCTTGTTCCATGTTTGCCCTTTAAACCCTTGTTCCTCCCAAAAAAGCTACTGGCCTGACCCTTGCCTCCCCAGGCCTTGTTTACCATGTGCCCCTGCTGTTCTGCACTTACTTGCAGGGTGTACCCCTCCACATTTTGAGCAGGCATGTCAGAAATGACACTGAGGCCATGAGCATGAGGCCCTGTTATAGGCCCAGCAGCACCTCTGTGGTGTAACAACCTTTTTGCTCCACCCGTCCTTGGGTGTGGACTGATCTGTCATGTAATCCTTCCATAAATCCATCTGCTTGGTGTCCCATCTTACATCCCCGAATGTCGCCATTCTTTGTCGAAAACCTTCATCATAGTATATCCATCCCACCCCCCCTCACTTTTGCTTTTCGTATTATTAAAGAATAAGTAATGAGTGGGATGCCTAGCTCCGGCCTCTTTTCCAGTACTATGGCTGAAAAAATGGCAAAACCTAGAAACCATCTATCCCAAGTCTTTCCTTTTGTGAATTTATCTTCCTCTTTTTTACCTAATAACAGTATGGCCACTGCCATCTCATTCTTACTTATGCTCTCCGCCTCTTCATATCTGGCCGCCGCTTGCCGGCTCACCAAAGCAAATATATCTACATATTCTCCTTTCCATATTTTCTCCTTCAAGGCCAGTGGCACGTGCTTGCCTAATCTCATCCCCAGTGTGCCTACCTCTCTTGTGCCTTGCCCCTCTCTCTTCAAACCATTTATAGTCTCTCCTGACCTAATCTCCACTATAGCGGATTCCATCTGCCCTAGTCCACCCGTTCTCAGTGCCGCAATGATTTGTCCTATATACTCCTTTATACTATCCCCTACTGCGCTGGGAGTGTTACCTGTAACCATCTCCTGGCCATGCTGCCTGGAGTCCTCACAAGGTCCCCCTGGTTCTTCTTGTGACTGAAATGGGGGTGGAGGGTGAAATACTGGGATCTGGGGGCTGGACCCCTTGTTCTGAGCTTCATGTCCAGGTCCCACCGTGGAGGTGCCCCTCTGATCTGGACTGGGCACTGGCATCACCGGGTCCACCGGCCATGCAGGTACTGAGTGACCGCCTTGCCAGCCACCGCCCCTGGAGGCGCTACCTTAGTGGGGCTGTGTGGCCCTTTGGCTGGATTCTTCCCTTTCCTGCCCTTCCCGGTGCCCACTTTTCTCTTCTCCGCGGTCCTCCCCGGATCCTCCCCCTCCACCAGCTGCCACATTCTGTTTGCTTTTTCTGCTAGGTCAATAATAGCCTTGTAGGCGTCCTCTTTTGATGGCTTGCTCTTCCTGGGCGCCATGTCTGTCCTGACTGCTCTGTGAAAACAACTATAGAAAAGAAACAGCATTATTTGTATGTCTGTACCTCAATTGCACCTTCTCTTGTCCGTTATGCTGACCAACATACCATAAATCCCTTTACCAGCAGGCAGGATGCTAATTTTTCTCCCCCTACCCCCGGGTCTCCCCTCCTTGTGACCCCCTCTTATATATGGGTTTAGTGCCCTGCAATGCCAACTACGGTGTCCCTTCGACTCCTGCTGTCCACTGTAGACCCATACCCAGTAACAAACCTCATGTGCCCAGAGGGGCATACCCTTAAATATTGGCTACCCAGGGGAAATAAAGGTCCCCCCTAGTCATTGGCAACCCACCAAAAAACGGTAGTGTGCCCTCACGCCCCCTTCGACCCCCAGGCCTCGCCGCCCAACCAGCGTGACCTGCATGTAGCAGTACCCGTCCCCCCTCCAGCAACCCGCTTACAACCCGCATCCACCATGTCCCTGCAATGCCTCCCCATGCCAGTAAGCCACCGTCTGACCAGAAAAAACCCCCTTCTAATTAGCCCCCAAACAGTGTAATGCCTCGTTTTGGGCCTCCTCCCTCTCTTCGAAGTCCCCTCTATAATGCCAAAGCAGGGGTCTTGCCCCTCTCCCTTCCAGTCTGAGCACCGCGTGGCATGTTACGTCACACCACGTGGCCTTGAAAAAGCAACAATGTGGTTTACTCCATTAGCCGTTCAAACCTTGTACCTCCTACAGTATGCTGCCTCGGAGAACAATGTCATTGCCCTGCCTTCTACCTTGCCTCCCCCCCTCCAGGCCAATCAGGCAGGGGGGCCAAACTTCCACCAGTTTCTTCCGGTGGCCCACGGCTTCCACGTGGTCCTACCAAGGCCTTCACTCCAATTCCCCTCTCCCCCAATGCTCTTTCTGGAGTCACCCGGTAAGCTCATGGGAGCTATAGGAGTCAGCCCCCATTCTGAGCCTGCATACTGTCCTGCTGCACATGCCAGTGTCTTAACCTGTGCCTTCAAGGCCTTGAGGAATTAACTAGATGCGGCGTGTGGCGATCATGCCGCATGGCCTCCTAACACACTCCCACTCATCTTCCCCCTCTGAAGCCTCTTCCAGGCCTGCCACTTACATCCCTTACCCCGCGCAGGCTTCTTCAGCCCACAAGATGCCAAAGCTGGGCCGACCTTCATCATGAGGACCACACGGCCTGTGACGTCATGCCGTGTGGCCTCCCACGCACTTCCAGCTTGTCTCTCCTCTCCTAAGCCTCTTCCAGGCCTGCAACTTCTTCTCCTACCCAGTGCAGGCTTCCTCAGCCTGAAAAGCACCAAAGCTGGGCCACCTTCCTCATGAGGACCACGCGGCGTGTGACATCACGCCATGTGGCCTCAAGCGCAACCATGCTCTTTTCAAAAAGCCCCAAAGCCCTAGGCTTACCCCCAGATGAGATTCCAACTCCCATCCTTGCTGTAGGGTGCTAGAGCCTCACTTTGCACACCACCTGGACCTCTCCTCTCATTACCTACTGGGGCAGACCGTCATCTCCATTCGCTCCTTCTGACCGACCCATGCACATGACTACCACCTGAGAAACTCCAGCTGTTTTTTCCTTTTTTAAAATGATTCACCAGCAATTCTTACTTCATAAACACTAAACTACGTTTCCATGGCTGTTTCAAAGACTGTCTCTCAACAATTGCTGTCTCGCCCTGCCCTCTAGCATATTCCAAACCTCAATTAAATGCTGTGATGTTATTATTCCTACACAAAACACTTCGCTTTTGTCTTTTAAACCTTATCAACCTTACCTTATGTGAAACCCAAAAATTGTATTGCCAATCCGACATGCTGCAGATGATGTTAAATCAAAATTCCAGCAAAAAGTGGCTGAGCCACCCTTGTGCTGTCCTTTAAGTACCTCCTTTCTCCCCTTCCCTTCCTGTTACCTGTTCCATTGTCCTGGACCTGGCCCCTCACCTTCCCTCTCCCCTTCCCTCTGAGCACAACCATTATTGAAAGGAAGGAAGGGGGACATCAGGACAACATGGTCTGCTCCTTAAAGAGCAAACTCCATTAACATATAATAGAATACTATAGTGATTAAGTTCAATGACCTATATGTTTGATAAAAACAACATGCTGCACACATTTGTTATTTGCTAGTTCAGAACTGATATAGTAACTAATCTAACCATTGAAATAAATGTATATTGTACCTGTAATAATATGAAATGTGTTGTACTTGTCATACAAGTAAATGTAATCTATGTTAATAATACTTAAAATTGTAAATCAGACACTTTTACTGGTAACAACGCACTTCATACCTGTTCCTGACAATGTTTATGATCGCCTCTATTGAGGGGTCAAGTGGGAATTTTCCATATGCACCTAGTTAGTGATATATCTTAAAATATTTAACTGAACTTATCAGTTATCTAATGTCACTGAAATCATTAAATTTTTATGTTCTATTACATGAATACTCTGCATCTGGTTTTTCGCCCACCCCAGGAACATACACATTATCAGTCACACAATAACAGCAAATCATCACTGTTTCATGTGTGTAATCACTGCTTAGAAGCTCCTGACATACCTTCATTAATGTAGGACAGGAGAGATGGATGGGACATGATTGGAACATTCAAGTACTTAAAATGGATAAATAATGTTGATAACCAAAGTCTCTTCAAGCTGAGTGGCAACCATATCATGAGGGGGCACAGTCTTAAGCTGGAGGGTGGGAGGTTTAGGAGGGATGTCAGAAAGCACTTCTTCCCACAAAGAGTGGTGAACACTTGGAATGCACTTCTATAAGAGGTCATCTCATTAAAGACAGTGAGCAGCTATAAAAAAGCCTGTTATAGGCATTGGTGGAAGATAAAAATCATGCCTAGGGAAGATGGGAGGATTGCGGAGGGATAGCAGAGACATTAGTTCAAGATGCGGACCCTGCAATATGAACAGACTTGATAGATCAAATGGCCTTCTTCTGCTGGCTTCTTTGTATGCTCGTATTTTCGTATGTGTGTAGTTATTCCAATTCATATCAGCTACTTACTATGCATGACACACATTTAGATGTATTCCAAGCAATGATTACACACATGCAAGGATTGTATTGTGGGACTGATTTTGTAAAAAAATGTTAATCTTAATTGGCCCTTTCTCAGTTTCACCAATTGGCAATAAATCTTTTTTAAACTTAACCACCTGTGTCGAGTCTTTACTGAACCATAACATTATAACATTAGAGTGTAACTGTTGTTCCTTTTAAGCATGCAAATCAACTGGAAGAAGTAGTACCACACATATATGTCCATGGGCTTATTTTTGCTATGGCTCTCCACTCAGTATGCACCACGTAGGCTACGGTGTGGTGCATTGCCTGACACAGGTCCTGTATTTCCTAAATGTGTGAAGCAGTCTGTACCACCCTTAGTTTTCCTGTGCCTCTCCAGTCAGCGGGCAGTAGCTGCTGTGGCGAGGTGTGGGACATCACTATCTAATGCTATGCAGATGTGGTTATACACTCAGGATGCAGTAACTGCTACTTGTGCTGCAATTGCCTGGCTGAGCCCATGCAACTCCTAACTGTGCTAACTTCACTGTACCTACAGTTACAGAGGTGTGCCATTGATCTCCATTGCCTCATTGTTGCTGTGGATCAGCACTCATGATACAGTACGAATTTTTGGGGGGGCAGCATTACCTGTCTGAGGCCATGCAATCCTAACTGTGCTAACTTCAGTATCCCTGCAATCAGTGATGTCTACCATTGACGTCCATGCCCTCACCTGTGTTGTGTATCTGCACTGAGGATGCAGTACCTGCTGTCATGTTTGAAGACACATTGCCTGCCTGAATCCATTCAAGTGATAACTGTGCTAACTGGACTGTACCTGCAATCAGGGAGCTGTACAATTGCTGTGCATTGCCTATCTTTTCCTGCGGCTGTTCACTCAGGATTCAGCAAGTGGTCTGGAAGTGCTGTCCCCACACGACACTGTACAACTCCTAAGTGTGCAAACTTCAGTACAGCTACAATGTGAGAACTACACTGTTCATCTCCATGGGCTTTTTTGTTCTGTAGCTCTCCACTCAGTATGCAGTATGTGGGCTAGGGGTTCAGACATTACCTGACAGATGTCCTGTAATTCCTAACTAAGTTAACTAGTATGTACCGCCCTTACTTTTCCTGTGAGCCTCCAGTCAGGGTGCAGTTGCTAGTGTAGAGGGATGTGCGACATTGCTACCTAAGGCCATGCAGCTGTGGCTGTACAGTCAGGATCAGTAACTGGTATGCATGGAGAAATTGCCTGGGTGAGCCCATGCAAATCCTAACTGTGCTAACTTGTGTCTATCTACAATTACAGAGGCGTACCATTGATGTCCATTGCCTCACTCTTGCTGTGCATCAGTACTCATGATGCAGTACTCATCTTGGGGGGGGCATTAACTGTCTGAGCCCATGCAAATGCTAACTATGCTAACTTGAGTGTCCCTGCAATCACTGATGTCTACCATTGATGTCCATACCCTCAGCTGTGCTGTGGGTCCCTACAGAGGATCCAGTACCTGGTGTCGCAGTTTGGAAAGGCATTGCCTGGCTGAGACCATTCAAGTGATAACTGTGCTAACTACACTGTACCTGTAATCAGGGAGGTGCACAACTGATCTGCATCACCCTTCTTTGCCTGTGGCTCTTCACTTAGCATGCAGCAAGTGGTCTGGAGGTGTAGTCCCCCACCCCATGAGACTGTGCAACTCCTAAGTGTGCTAACTTCTGTACACCTGCAATGACAGAGCTACACTGTTCATGTCCATGGGCTTATTTTTGCTGTGGCTCTCCACTCAGTATAGATATGTGGGCTAGGGGCTAGTTCATTAACTGACAGAGGTCATCTAATTCCTAACTGTGTTAACTACTATGTATCACCCTTACTTTTCCTGTGGCTCTGCAGTCAGGGTGCAGTAGCTGCCATGCTGAACTGTGCAACATCACTACCTAAGACAATACAGCTGTGGTTGTACAATCAGGATGCAGTAACTGCTATATGTGGTGGAATTGCCTGGCTAAGTCCATGCAACTGATAACTGTGCTAACTGGAGTGTGCCTACAAATATGCAGGTGTACCGTTGATGTCCATCGCCTCACTTTTGCTGTGGCTCAGCACTCAGGATGCAGTATGTATTCAGACAGGGGGTGGGGGCATTGCCTGTATCATAGCATGCAAATCCCAACTGGGCTAACTTGACTGTGCCTACAATCATACATCCTTAGCTATGCTGTGGGTCTCTGGAGGTGCAGTCTCCCACCCATGAGACCGTGCAACTCCTAAGTGTGCTAACTTCTCTACAGCTGCAAAGATGGAGCTACATTATTCATGTCCATAGGTGTATTTTTGCTGTGGCTCTCCACTTAGTATGCAGTATGTGGGCTGGGGGTGGGGCATTACCTGACAGAGGTCCTGTAATTCTTAACTGTGTTAACTAGTGTACCACTGTTAGTTTTCCTGTGGCTCTCCAATCAGGGTGCAGTAGCTGTTGTAGCAGGTGTGGGACATCGCTACCCTAAGGCCACCACAACTCTAACTGTGGTAACTTGTGCGCAATTTTGAATCGGAAGCGTGTACCGCTGCTGTACATGGCCTCAATTTTGCTGAGGACGTATGCTGAACATGCAGTACATACTCTCAAGGACTGGGGATATCTTGTAGTACATTTAGACAGTTGTATTTTATTTCTGACACCTTCTGCTGGTTGTCTGTGATTGGTTGTGTTGCCTTGGTTCTCACCCCTACTTCCGTGTGTGTGTATGTCTCTGTGTGTCTGTGGTGCTGGGGGGGGGGGTGAATGCAAAGTTATGCTTTTGAACCCTAACACAGAATTTTCTCACTTCTGTCACTGTGGAACAACCCTAACTGATGCAGTAAACAGAGTTGTTTGCCTCTAATTTCCCTTCTTTTTGAGGATTAGTCTGAGAAATAGTGAATATAATATGGCGGTGGGAGTGCGGGTCCTTTGGGCCCCGCGCTCCCACCACATCATGTCTTGTCACATAGTAACATGGTGCCCACAAATGCAAATGGTAGTGCACATGGTGATGCAAAGTGAAACAGAAAAAGAAACAGTACTGTAGACACAAATGGTAAAAATAACGCAAATGCAAGCGCAAATGAAAATGCAAAGGGTAACGCACATGGTAGAAAAAAAAATTAAAAGTCATAATGGCTAGTTTTGTACTTAAATTTTTCTGACAGAAGTCCATATCTCACACCATTTCTGAGATACGGGCCCTGAAATGCGCGATGAATGCCATAATGTTATCCTATGGGGAAAAAAGAGAAGTTCAGAGTGCTATAACTTTGCAACACTGTCATATTTTTTTCACCAAACCACCAAAAGGCACATCTGTGGCATGTTGGCTTTCTTCCCACCAAATTTCAGTCTAAAAGACAAAACCGTTATTTTGCAGCAGGATGACAAAGAATTCCTGTCATGCAGCGGACGCCTCAATGTTAGTCTATGGGAAAAAGTGTCAACTTCGGAGTACCGATGCCAGTTGGGGGTGTGGGTGAGGGGGTCCAAGGGGGGCTTTCAACCCTAACGCTGAATTTCCTCGCTTTTGTCGCTGTGGAACAACCCTAACTAATGCATTAAATGGATTTTTTTGCCATATATATATATACAGTACATATATACATGTGTGTGTGTATATATATATATATATATATATATAAATATATATATATAGATATAGATATAGATATATATATATGTATCTATATCTATCTATATATATATATATATATATATATATATATATTTATATATATATATATGCTAAGTGTCAGCCCTAGGAAAGTGACACAAGAAATATACCATTAGAAAACCAATATTATAAGAGTAACAACACATGTTACAAAAAAACAGTAATAACAATCTGTATTTTGTAAATAGGAGGCTTTTTATCCCTAGGCACTATCTTGGCTTATTTCTTCTTCTCCTACTTACAATAGGCATCACCTCCAATCTTTTGTTTAGGCTAGGAGTCATATGTCCACCCCAGTTGAAAAATCCACAGTGCTTGGGAGGTCACGTGATGCGTCGAGAGGGCTAGACGCGTTTTCTTGGGTCTCCACCTCACCGAACAAAATTCGCAGTTTTAGACCCCCTTCTAAGCGAAATCGGCAGTGCAAGGAGAACAAAAGGTGCCGTGACTGCAAACTGATCCTAATTTTGGTCTGTGTGCTACGAGGAGATATGGAAAATTCCGAACAAGAGTCGGACGTAAAGCGGCCCCGTCGGATCTCCTCACCGATGATGCCACAGGAAGAAATCCAACCGGGTAAAATCTACGACGATTTAGCTACAATTAAGGAAGTGCTATTTAAACTAGTGGAAGATGTAGCTGAATTTAAGCCTGCCTTGACACAGCTAGCAAGGAGAGTGACAGATGCAGAAGCCAGGGTTCTTCGCTCGAGAGGAAACAGGAGAAACTAGGCCTGGCAACCACGGAAAGCAAGAGAGCCATATCCAAGCTAGAGGATCGTTTAGACGATCTGGAAGGAAGGAGCAGGCGTAATAATCTTGTGTTATTGGGGCTCCCTGAGGGCGAGGAAGGCTCCAACACAATTCTCTTTATGCAGAAATTACTAAGGAAATCAGTGGGTCCTTCGCCTAATGGCCCTGAATACGTGATAGAAAGGGCCCATCGTGCCTTAAGAGCTAAACCCCTTGCATCCCAGCCACCAAGGCCAGTAATCTTCAAGTTGTTAAATTATCTGGATCGTGAATTCATTCTAAGAGAATCACGGAAACTATCTGCATTTCAATGGGAAGGCAAGAGACTCTCTCTCGTTCCTGACCTGACATGGAAAGTGCGTCAAGCCCGAGCAAGTTTTAGACCTGTTACTTCGAAGCTGTGGGCTGCAGGTATTCATCATTGTATGTTATATCCTGCCAAATTGGAAATTTCTTTGAAAGAGGGGACTAAACGCTTAGAATCAGTAGATGAAGCACTGCAGTTCCTAACAACCTCTTTACCGGATCTATTCAAGAAGGGATGAAAACTCGGAACCCTCCAGTCTACTAGGCATAGAGTCTGTTAAGAAAAATGTCGTGGACTATAATATGTTCAAGATATGTGGTATGGAGTGGACACTGAATGTGTTTAACCCACAGGACTCGCTATTTCTTTCATGTTAATTTTTACAGTCTTGTAACTTAGACTGTCAGGGGGTGATTCACTGTTTATCTGGAGAGTTAATTAATGAATATCTTGAGTTGGAAGGGAGACACTAGGTTAAACGATCACTTGGAAATAAGGGTTATGGGAACCGAACATTATTGTAAGATAGATTTTACTTTCCCTTATAGAAGTTGGTTCAGAGGGCTGATGCGGGTGGGCTGCTTTAACCTGTACTGGGCCTCTATAGGCACCGGCTTTTTTTATGAGGCTACTCTCAGGTAATAAAGCCATTGAGGCCTAGCAATTGGTCAACAGTGGTTTTAACCTCTTGATTCTAGTCCTCAGTTCATTTACTGAGCTAGTGCAGCCCTTAAGGCTGAGATTATTTTGCAGTTGGGCCTGGTTTTTTAAGCCCTAATCTTTTTTTCTAGTCAACTCCCCCCTGAGTGGTAACTGTTCTTTTTAGATAAGTTGACATTCATTGTAGAGGTCCCAACGAGGGGATTGAGAACTGTAAATATACATTCTAAAGTTCATATTTGTGGTATTCGGGAGGGGATACCCAACCTCTATGGCGCGCCATGGACCCTAGACTGTGGAGTTGGCTTAGGGCCAGAGGGCCTGCCCTGGTGGCAGACCATGAGGTAGGGTTTTTTTTGGTTGGGGTGAGGAGGGAGAGGGGAGGGTCGGTATATTTTGGTTATTGGAGGGGGGGAGGGATGACGGCTATCCGCACCCTTTTACAATTAAGGAAGGACTCCCAGCTGGCTAGTCAATTAAACATTATCTCATGGAATGTGAAAGGGGGTGGGGATGCCTGGAAAAGGAACATTTTACTTTGTCACCTGGCTAATTTAGATCCGTCCATAGTTTTCCTTCAAGAAACCCATGTTCCTTCTGACCGGCTCCACTGTTTTAAAAAAAGTGGGTTAGTCAGGTTTTTGGTGCAGGGTTTTCCACAAGCAGTCGGGGAGTAGTGGTATTAGAAGCAAAAGGGGTTCCCTTTATATCTTCTGAGATTTTTTCTGACCCGAAAGGTAGGTTTGTTGTGGTTTCAGGTAAATTAGGAGGGATGAACTTAGTTTTGGGATCAGTATATGGCCCCAACACCGAGTCTCCTTCCTTTTTTGTACAATTAACCACAATTTTAGCACCCTTTAAAGACACTCTTATTATCCTAGGGGGAGATTGGAATTTAGTTCAATCCAACAGCTTAGACCGTTCTTGGTGTAGGACTTTGACATTTTCTCCTGCCCAGCGGGCCTTGATGGAGTTTAAAACATCCATTGGGTTAACTGACCCCTGGAGATTATTTAATCCAGCTGTTAAGGATTTTACTTTTTTTTCCTCTGTGCATAGATCTTATTCTAGAATTGATTACTTTTTAGTCAGTCAACACCATTTAGCCGAAGTAGATGAGATAATATTTTCAACTCGGGTTATCTCAGACCATTCCCTAATTAAACTCAGATTCTCCCTCTATCCATTCCACCTAGATCTTATTCATGGTCATTAAACAACAGTTTGCTGAGAGATCCTCACATATTACCTCGTCTTCGAACATTTGTGGCTAATACCATAACAGAGAATTGGGGGTCACTCAGTGCAGTAGACGTGGTTTGGGCTGCCTTAAAAGTGACATGGAGAGGGGAACTTCTTAGAATTGCAACAGTGCGTAAGGCAAAAACCATACACTTACTCAATAATTGTCTAAAAAAAATCTCAATGTTAGAAGCTATTGATGAGACCTCTAGAACCAAAGATCAGGATCAAGAGCTAATTAGCTTACAGAGCTGGTATATAAATACCCTAAATGAGAAGATAGAGAATTCCACCTCTAAATTAAAACGGCATACATAGGATGGGGTAGTAAATCTGGCAACGTTCTGGCTTGGCAGTTAAAGAGAAGATCAGAGGAAAAGTGGGTAGCGGCTCTGAAGCATCCTATTACCAGTAACTTGATTGCCGACCCCAAGGGCATCTTGGATATCTTTTATAATTATTACAAAGTGTTATGCTCTAGTCAACCGCTCTCTGCTCAAAGTGAGATCAAAATGAAAGAGTTTTTGGATAAGATATCCTTCCCGCAGATACCCATGGAATCCATACAACTTCTAGTAGCCCCCTTTTCGAAGGATGAAATTGCAAGTGCCATTGACTCACTAAAACTAGATAAAGCCCCTGGTCCGGACGGCTTCACCCCTTTATTTTATAAGACCTTTAAGAGTAAGTTGATTCCCCTCCTTCACCAACTCTATGCTTACTGGCATAGCAATGGAGTGAAGGAGAGATCCCTTTTTGAAGCTAGGATAATTTTGCTACCCAAGCCAGGCAAATCTCTAGACTCAGCAAGTAACTATAGACCTATCTCTCTATTGAATGTTGATATAAAGATATATGCTAAGATTCTAGCTAACAGATTGAAATCAACGTGGTGTGGATTGTTGAGTCTGGAGCAAGCTGGTTTTGTTGCAGGCCGTTCCTCGGCAGATCATTTCAGAAAACTGTTCTATTTGATTTCTGTGTCTGAGGATCCGGATAATGAGGCCTCCTTTGTTTCGTTAGATGCAGAGAAGGCCTTCGACAGGGTGGAGTGGGGTTTTATGTTTGCAACATTGGCTAAATTTGGTATTCCAAAGGAATTTATCCACTATATTCAAATTTTGTATGACAGTCCATCTGCAAGAGTTCAGTGTAATTATTTGATTTCGGGTACTCTCCCCCTCCTGAGAGGCACTCGTCAGGGCTGTCCCCTGTCACCATACTTATTTAATTTATATCTTGAGCCCCTGATAAGAGCCATTCAGATGGACCCATTAATACAAGGAATTTGTTTAGGTAACTGGGAATTTAAGATATCAGCATTCGCAGATGATTTGTTGCTGCATATCAGGAATAGCACTGTTTCACTCCCTCCTCTGCTTTCGCTAATCTCGTGTTTCAGCGAGTTTTCCAGTTACAAGCTTAACAGAAGTAAAACATTAGTTTATTCATTATCCTCACACCTTTACAAAACCTGGTGCTCTTTTTTAGGTCTGCAATGGCAGTCAAACTCATTTTCTTATCTGGGCATCCAGATCTCAAAGGACCTAGAGAAATTGGTCAGCTTAAACTTTAAACCCCTAATTAAAGAAATTGGGGAAGACCTGGAGAGGTGGATGAAACTCCCTTTGACTTTTTCCGGTAGGGTTAGCACATTAAAGATGATGGTTTTACCTAGGATTTTCTATCCTCTTCGTAATCTGAATATCTACCTCCCCAGGTCCTTCTTCAATCCACTCTATAAGTACTGCTCAGACTTTTTATGGAAGGGCAAACCTCCTCGCAGGGCTTATGCCAAGTTAACTTCCCATCGGAAGGTTGGTGGCCTTCAGGTCCCAGATTTTTATTCCTACTACTTAGCTATTCATATGGCCAGTTTTGCTTTGTGGTCACGAGAAGAAGACTCTTCTTCACTTGGCCTTGCTTTAGACCAGAGGGTCTCCAAACTTGCGAACCTAGATCTGGAATCCTGTCTATACTTATCGTGGTCCAAAGTCCCTAGCCACCTTAGGAATACCCCTTTGGGCTGGGACGTAAGGGCCTTACACCAGTTGTATTCAAAGCTACATATTTCTTATGCTAATGACCTATCTCAACCCCTTTTAAGAAATCCCAACTTTCTTGTGGGAAACAAGCCTATAACAAGGTTTATACGGGACTACCCCGTAAAACCCTGCATGTCGATTTTTTTCTCTGGTAAAATTCTTTCCCCTTTGCCTAGGTTGGTTGATAAGTTTAAGGTTCAATCAATGGACCTTTTGCGATTTTCCCAGATTCACAAAAGTATTTTCTCTCATGTATGTAAGAGCAAGGTTTCAGGGGAAGCTGCCCAATTAATTAGGACATTGAGTGAAATGGCTGTATCGGGTAAAGCAGTTTCCAAAATATACAGGCACATCATCTATAATCCAGACTCAAAAAGATCATCGATTCCTCTTTATTGGGAAACTAATCTGGCCCTGGGATGGTCTGAGGAAACCTGGGAGGAAATATGGGGGAATATATATTCTTGTATTAAACAAGACAGATTGAGGGAGGTTCAGTTTAGTTGCTGCATAACTTATATTTCTCGCCGCTAAATTATACAGGTTGAAAAACAAGTGTCTCCAGCCTGTACTGATTGTGGTGATCAGCTGGCTACTACTTTTCACAAATTCTGGGCTTGTCCCAAAATTGTTAAGTTTGGCAAGATGTCAGAGGCTGGATACAACTGTATTATGACTTATCATCCTTCTTCAATGTTGAGATTTGTCTGTTTGGGAAATATCCCCATTCTTTATCTGGAACCCAGAAATGCCAAATTACTCTGGTAGCCTTGGTGACAAAGTTGCTAATCCTACATCATTGGCAAGGAAATTGGATCCCTTCTTTCAAAGAGTGGTGGAGGAATTCCTAAATGCATTGAATGCTGAAAGGTCAGTCTCTAATTTTAACAATGCTTCAGCCAGATTTTTTAAATGCTGGGGTAACCTGTTTCATTCTTTGAAAGGAAAATATGGTTATTAGCTTCTTAGAATCCTAAGAGTTCTTTTTCAAGCTTAACTTTGTTACCCAGGCTTTTTGAGACTTCATAGTCCTCCCTTCCTCTTTTAATCCAGTTCTACTGTAAATTGTTTCTTCCCGACAGAACACGCTCATTCATTTACTGGCCAATGAGTAATTTTCGCTGTAAGATCTTATCTTTCCTCAACCAATTTCATTGAAGATGTGGATAGCTGTCAGGAATGGGGAGGGGGAGGGGAGGGGGGAGGTTGGGAATTGGGGTGATGGGAAGGAGGTTGAGGGTGGGGTATTTTCCTTATTTCTGTAAGATTTGTTTGTATTGAATGTGTTTAGTATATGTTATAAATGTTTACAAAATAAAGTGATTTGCCAAAAAAAAAAAAAGAAAAAGAAAGATCCACAGTGCTTTCCTCTCCAAAGTAAAAGTTTTCAGATCCCCAGCTCTTTTACATAGGGTCACCTTTTCAACCCCACAGAATTTGAAGCTATGTTCACATTGATTACTGGCTTGTAGCACGTGTGTTGCTAAGGCACTTCTCGTGTCTCCCTTTTCAGTGGCATGCATATGCTCACCAGCTCTTGCTTTTAGAAGTCTAGTCATTTTTTCCTGCATAAAAAGCTGAACAGCTACACTTAGCCAAATACACATTAACTGTGTCACAATTAATGAACTTATGAATAGCAAAATCCCCGGAGGCATTAATCATATTAAAATGGCTGTTTTTTCTATAATCTCACAATCCTTACAACATCCACATTTGAATGTCCCTTGGGGCAGAGCTGGTATCCATGTCCTAGATCTCAAATCCACATTGACTTGATAGCTATGAGTTAGGTGTCCCCTAGTGTTTGGGCTTTTCTGCATCTAAATCTAGGCAGAGAGGGGTAGTGGTTCATAAGAACTGGGTTTGATTGACTAATACCCCAATTCTTTGTAATTATCTGCCTTATACTAGCTGAACATATGGTATATGTAGAGACAAAATGAAGTCTTTGCTTAGCTGTATCTATATTCTCTTTCTGTATCCATAAGTCAACCCTGACCATGGTTTGGACCTCTCTCTCTCTCTGCCTGGTCCAGAATTCTTGAACTATAGCCCCTGAGCCAGAATCTCAAATGCATTTCACCCTTTCTTTTCTGACAGTCATCTTCAAAAACAGTTTCTTTTCAATCACATGTACAGTACTGGGATTTTGGAATATTTTTTATCAGGTGTTGGGGCATGGCAACTCCTAGCAAGGAGTATCATATTTCTATCACTTTCCTTTCAACAGAGGTCAGCTCTGATGGAGCCATTCTCCTGTTTTATTATTGTTAGGTCAAGAATTTGCACCTTGTGAGCACTGACATATGCTGTGAAACTCAAGTTCTGATTTGAATTTTCCATCCAACGAGTGAAGACCTCCAGTTTGGCAAGATCCCCTTTCCACACCAAAAGAATGTCATCTATATAATGCCTCCATAGATCCATCCTGTAGAAAAAAGGATTAGTCTTGGGGCTACAGACTTTTGTTCTCTTCCAGTACCCCAAGTACAGATTAGCACAACTGGGGGAAAAAGTATCCCTCATAGCTACACCTTTCACCTGCAGGTAGTGTGCATCCTGAAACAGAAATAGGTTGCATTCAGTGATCAGCTTGGCACCATCACACAGGAAATCAACTAGACCCTGGTCATAGTCAGTGTAGGATTCAAACCAGAAATGCATGTCATGAATGCCTTCATGATGGGGTATATTGGTATATAGTGCTTCAGTGTTAATGGACACTAAATACCAATCTTTTTCTAGCTGGATTTTTTCCAATATACACATTACCTGGGCGGTATCCTTCAGATATGAAGGCAATTTAGAAGCAAGATCCTTAATATGGGCATCAATATACTAAGAAAGAGGTCCTAACAAGCTACCTATTCCTGACAATACTGGTCTCCCCTGGGGTGCATCAAGGCTTTTGTGTACCTTAGGGAGAGTGTAGAAACAATCCTTCATCATGATTGATACTGTCAAGAAATTAAAGATATCCTGATTAATAATCCCACCTTCATAATATCATAGTATCATAGTAAAAGCCTGCAGAATTGGCCCCATGGTCTATCGTGCCTGCTTGAAAGCTAGCCCCCTAATGGGAGCTTGCTCCTCAACTTCTCCAGCCCCAGAGGTGGCCTTCCCTGGCCTCAGCTTCCCTCTGTACCTGTCCCAACCCTTCTTGAATACTTCCACTATGGTCTCTTCCACCAGACTTCTAGGAAGTGTATTCCATGGGTCCACCACCCTCTCTATGAAGAAGTGTCTCCTTCTCTCCACCCATACTTTCCCCCTTCCAGCTTCCACTCATGCCCTCGGTATTTCACCCCTTCTTAAGCCTGAACACTTCCCTGGCTCTGTCCTTATTTATCCCCTTTACATACTTGAAAGTCTCTGTCATGTCCCCTCTGTCCCTCCTCTCCTCCAATGCATACAGATTGAGTTCATCCAGTCTCTCCTCATAGGTCCTACCCTCCATGCCCTGAATCATCTTGGTCGCCCTCTTCTGGATCCTTTCCAGCAGCGCTATGTCCATCTTAAGATGGGGTCTCCCGAACTGCACACAGTACTCAAGTTGTGGCCTAACCAGGGCATTATACAGTGGGAGGATCACCTCCCTCCTCCTCCTCAAGGTAATCCCCCTGGTTATGTAGCCCAGTATTCTGTTTGCCTTGCTGCAGCTCTTTGACAGTTCTCTGTGTTATTCATTTTGCTGTCCACCACTATCCCTAAGTCCCTCTCACCTGATGTGATTTGCAGTGTGGTTCCCCCCAGGGTGTATGCATGTCCCGGGTTTCTGACCCCCATATGCAGCACCATACATTTCCCTGCATTGAACTTCAACCCCCACTTCCTTGCCCACCCCCCAGGGTATCCAGTTCCCCCTGCAGGGCCTCTCTTGCCTTCAGCCAGTCTGCTAGTACTCCCAGTTTTGAGTCATCTGCAAAGAGATTCAACCTACTATTAACACCCCACCCAATGTCCGAGACATAGGAATTGAACAGGAGTGGCCCCAGAACCGAACCCTGGGGGACCCCACTGATGATTCTCCTGGGGGAGGAGACTATCCCTCCAAATCAAGCGCCTTATTGAAATCCAGATAGAGGACATCCACTGGCTTATGTCAGTCCAGGGCACCCATCACCCAGTTCACGGTTCCCTTCTAAATTGTTTGTTCCCATTTCCTTGCCATTGAGTATAGCTGGAATTTGGTCTTATGTACTGATAGGCCTGGGATACATTTAACCTTGTCTGGGCTGCCTTTTCCCTCCCCAATCCCCTCCCACTGGATACCTCTAATCATGGAGTCACCCAGCAGAAGCACCTTCACCCCTCCCCCCAAGTTATAGCCTGTACTCCTTCTTCTGTCTATGTCCCCCGGCTTGCTCCTTGTACCCCCCACAGCCTGGGTGTCTATATTTTGTGTGTGCCCTTCCAGGCTTTCTCTTCTGCCTATGTCCCCCAGTTTTCTCCTCTCACCCCCTGCAACTTGGGGGGTCTCAGGAATGTAATGTGCCCTTCCAGACTCTTTCTCCTGACTATGGCCCCTGCTTGCTCCTTGCCACTTCCACAGCCTGGGCATTACTAGTTTAATTGTGCTCTTCCAGGCTCCCTCTTCTGTCTCCCTCTCCTAGCTTGCTCCTCACACCCCTCACAGCCTGAATATCACTAGTCGCCCCCTTAACTCTTCCCTGGTTGGTCTGTTGCCATTGACTTCTTCACCCAGGCCTCCTATTCCTGCTTTCCTTTTCTCCTCCCTCACCCCAAGGTTCTGCAGTAATGGACCATTGTGCCCTAGTGTTCTCTACACCCCCCTCTTCTGGAAATTCCAGTCTCAGAGCTGGCCTACCCAGAGTGCTCCCCTCCTCAACCCACTCCTTGTCCACTTTACCCTTCCTCAACTCTGCCCTGTCCTGGCTTCATCCACCCTGACTCTGTTCTGTGCATCCCCCTCTGCCTTGCCTCCCTCAGACCTGGGCTCTTGCCCCCTTCCCACCCCTCTGGAGCCCTGGTCTCATGTTCTCCATGCCATCCCCTCCTTTGGATCAGGCTCACCCTCCTGTCCCCTGCCCCCCCTCTGACATCTGACCAATCCCTTCCTGTCTCCCTACACCTCCTGCCCACTAGCCTCTTCCACCTCATCATCTGGGTACAGCAGGGTGAAGTGATATGTAAGTGTGATGCCTGCCCCAAGCTTACCCACTCCTGTCCTCCTCCCTCCCTCCCCCTTCCTTGGCTGTCTCTGGCTCACCACCTCCTTTCATAGTGAAGACCATACACTGGTATTTTCATGTCTCTCTCCCCTGGAATGACCATATGGTCCTAGTCCACTCACTCCCACCCCATACCCTGAGGAATGCCATTTTGTCCTCACCTATCATCATATAGTTCCTTTTCCTACTTCCCTCTCCAACTCATCTCTTCCCTCCCTCCAACTGCTTCCTGATCCCCTCAACCTCCCACCTGAGGCCTGCCAACTGGTATTACACTGGATAAAAGCACTAATCAGAAAGCCAAATGGAACAACAATAGAAAATCAAGAAATCAAAGGGTTAGACAAACAGGACAGCCAAAATCTATCTTAAAGAGACAGGGTGCCTCCCCTTCCACTAATACATCCACCAGGGGTTCTGAAAGCGACCATTCTGATTATTTTTTAGAACAATAGGAGGAGGAGGAGGAGGACTAGCTCATGAAACCTCAGAGGAGCCCCAGAACTGTGATCTTCAAACAGTTACCACCCATAAGAAAACCAGAAGAGGAGGCAAGAGGTAGCAAAAGTACAATTACCTGAACAGGGAAGGTGCAGCTGAACAAGACCTTGAAGCAGCAGTAAACATTATTAATTTATGGAATAGACCCCTTGAAGAAAATGATCTAAAATTGCTGTAAAAAGGTTTATCTTTAATAGCTAGGTGTGATTCCAATAATTTTGAACTTTACATAGATCTGATGAGATTTTCAAGAAACCTTAATTTGAAGGCCTTCTGGAATAAATATAGGAATGAGGAAACATCTTCTGGAAAAATGGGGTATGAACAGGACCTGACTGCAACATCTATTGTGGAAGAAAATTGGGATTTATCAGCTTACTCATTTGAAGCAATGACTCAAGATGCAGGACCAGGAGAAACATCCATTTTGGAAGAAATGGGGAATTTGTCTACCTACATTTTTTAAACTCCAATACAGGGCACTGGAACAGAAGAAACACAGGAACTATTGGTACACCACCAGGATGTGAGAAAGACTATATTCAAACCACAGTCCACTTTCAAACCTTCATACAATAGCAATGTGGAAAACTTTGAGAGAGTCTTTGAGTATGAGATAATCAGCTCTTTTAACATAAAAGTGGTTTCTTTAGTAACATTACTGATGATGAATGGACTACCTTAAAAAAACTTGCAACAAGACACTTCCATTGCCATCAAGAAGGAAGATAAAGGGGGTGCAGTTGTACTCCAAGACACTGATAAATATATACAAGAAAGCATGAGACAATTGGGTAATCAGGATCATTATGTGTTGTTAAAATCTGATCCCGCATCTGATTTTAAATGGAAAGTGGATGGTCTGTTGGATAGTGCACTAGAAGGTGGGGTAATTAATCAGGATACCTTTAATATTCTGACAGTATCAAACCCAATTAAGGCTTGTTTCTACACTTTCCCTAAGATGCGCAAAAACCTTGATGCACCCTTGGAGAGAACAATAGTGTTGGGAATAAGTAGCTTGCTAGAACCTCTTTCACAGTGTATTGATGCCCATATTAAGGATCTTGTCTCTAAATTACATTCATATCTGAGGATACCACCCAGGTACTGTGTATACTAGAAGAACATCAGCTAGAAAAAGATTGGTATTTAGTGGCCCTTGACACTGAGGCACTACTGTATATACCAATATACCCCATCATGAAGGCATTCATGCCATGTATTTCTGGTTGGAATCTTACACTGGCTTCAACCAGGTCTAGTTGATTTCCTGTGTGATGGTGCCAGGCTTGTCCTTGAATGAAACATCTTTCTATTTCAGGATGCACACTACCTACAGGTCAAATGTACAGCTATGGGGGCTTCTTTTGCCCTCAATAATGCTAATCTGTGCTTGGGGTACTGGGAGAGAACCAAAGTCTGTAGCCCTGAGACTAATGCTTTTTTCTATAGGATAGATCTATGGATGTGTTATTTAGATGACATTCTTTTGATGTGGAAAGGGGATCTGGTGAGGTAGCAAGGGGGAGAGGCATAGTCGCATTTGGGTGGAGGCCATGCCAGGAATGACAGCGGAAAGGGTGGGACAATCTGTTCTGAAATATGCTAGAAGGGGTAGGGACAAGCCTCATTTAATTATACATCTTGGGACAAATGACCTGGCTGACAAGACAGTAGATATAGTCCAGAGGAGGTCTGAGGAACTAGCACAATTATGTGAGGGGGCAGGAAGATCAGTAACTTTTTCAGAGATACTTCCAGTGCCAAAGGCAAGCACAACAAGAAAGCTGAGAATAGAGGAATTTAATGGATGGCTAAGAACCTGGTGTTGTGCTAAAGGGTATGGGCTCTTGGGGGAGTGGGGAGGGACCTGGGAGGACAGTAGTCTCTATGCCAAGGACAGACTACACTTGAGTGAGGAGGGAAAGAAAGTGTTGAAACAGAGGATGGAGGAGTACATAGAGGAAGTTGGGAATTTAAACTAGGAGTGGGGGGTAGCAGTTGGGGAAGAGATATGCAGAGACCACAGGTTGGGAAACCATATAAGCTTACCCCCCATAACAGTGACAAAGGACAAATGGCAAGTACTATTGGTGATGCTAGGAAAGGAGGGCAGGATGGGAGGAGGGGAAAAGGGTGGAAGGTGGTTACCCTTAATGCTAGGAGCCTTGGGAGGAAAACTGCAGAGTTACAGGTTCTCATGGCAGAGGGAGAGGTGGACATTGCAGCCATCACAGAAACATGGGCCACCCAGTACAATGACTGGAACCTGTCTGTACCAGGGTACAGGTTATTTTGTAGGGACAGGGTGATTGGGAAAGGAGGGGGTTGGCACTATATGTGAAGGAAGGACTGAAGTGTGTAAGGGAGGAAGGGGAGGAGGGTAGTACAGAGTCACTTTGGGTGCAAATCCAGGATTCCAAGAATAGGATTCTTAGAATGAGAGTGGTGTACTGGCCACCATCTCAGACGGAGGAGTTAGACAGGGAACTAGTGGGACAGATCAGGATGACCTGCGAGAAGGGTAATGTGGTGATTGTGGGGGACTTCAACATGCCAGGAGTGGACTGGAGCACAACAACAACCAGGAACAGAAGGGAGCAGGTACTGCTGGATGCCTTCAGGACAGCTTCCACTGCTGCAAATGGATGAACCAACCAGGTTAGGGATCCTTGACCTTGTTACTGTAAATGGGGACTTTGTGAGAGAACTTACAGTGGAGGAACCGCTGTCAGGGAGTGATCACCACTCAGTATGGCTCACATTGGATATGGGCAAGGAAGGAGTGGAATCTGGCACAAGAGTGCTGGACTTCAGGAGGGCTGACTTTGGGAGGATGGGGGAAATGGTAAAAGGGTACCTGGCCAGAATTCAGTCTAGTATGGACACTAACCAGAGGTGGGAGCTCATAAAGCTGGGGTTAGTGGAGGCAACCAAAACCTGTTGCAAAGCCCAGAGCAAGAAGGCTAGGGCTAAGAAACCAAGCTGGTTGAGCAAGGAGGTCATGGAAAAGGTAAGGAGGAAAAGAGCTGCCTTTAGGAAGTACAAGAAAACAGGGAGGGGGGAGGACAGGAGGAGTACTTGACAGAATCGAAGGCGGTGACAAGGGCAGTAAGGGGAGCCAAAGCATCTACAGAACTCAGGCTGGCACAAGGCATTAAGAAGGGGGAGAAGGACTTCATTAAGTACATCAGGGAGAAAAGGAGCTGTAAGGACCACATAGTAAGGATAAGGAAGGAGGGGGGTGGGGTGGAAGCAGGGTGCGATAAGGCAGAAGCACTAAATGAGTACTTCTGCTCAGTATTTACTAAAGAGAAGAGGGTGACACCAAGGTGGGAGAAATGGCAGAAGCAGGGGGAGTGGTGACAGATGGGAAATCATGGAGGGCAGAGTTCGAGAGGGTTTGAAGGCACTGAGGGTGGCAAGGCACCAGGCCCAGATGGCATCCACCCCAGGGTACTGAAGGAGCTGGCAGAGGTCCTGCAGGACCTTGCAGACCTATTTAATGCCTCACTACATTCAGGGTGTGTACCTCAGGACTGGAGGATGGCTCATGTGGTGCCTCCACAAGAGTGGCCCCCAAGGATGAACCGGAAACTCACAGACCAGTGAGCCTCACATCCATCATGGGTAAGCTAATGGAGACTATTCTGAAGGAGAGCTGATGGCCCTCCTAGAGGCCAAGGACTACAGAACAGCAGACAGCATGGCTTCATACATGGCAGATCCTGCCAAACCAACCTGGTCGAGTTCTATGACTGGGTAACTAGGCAACTGGACAGGGGCCATGCAGTGGATGTCCTGTATCTGGACTTCAGTAAGGCATTTGACTCAGTGCCACATGGAAGGCTGGGAAGGAAGTTAGTAGGCACAGGGGCGGGTGCAAAGCTGGTGAGCTGGGTAGGGAACTGGCTTCAGGGAAGACAACAGAGGGTGACGGTGGGTGGGGAGCTCTCACACCCAAGGGCAGTGATGAGTGGTGTTCCACAGGGCTCAGTGTTGGGACCAGTGTTGTTTGGGATATTCATTGCAGACATATCATGGGACATCAAGAGCAAGATCAGTCTGTTTGCTGATGATACCAAGGTAGGCGCAGTGGTGGATGACCTAGGGGGATGGCAGGGGTTGCAGGATGATCTGGAAAAGCTTGAAACCTGGTCAGACACCTGGCAACTGGGGTTTAATGCCAAAAGTGCAAGGTGCTGCATTTAGGATGAAGAACCCAAGGAGGAGTTACCAGCTAGGGGAGTGCAGCTAGCCCAGACAGAGGAGAGAAGGATCTGGGTGTGGCACTCATTACAGGGTCAATGAACAACTCAGCACAATGTAGGAATGGCTGCAAGGCCAGCAAAATTCTGGGTTGTATTGCAAGGGGTATTTCCTCAAGGAGGGAGGAGGTGATTCTGCCACTGTATAGGTCATTAGTTAGACCACACCTGGAGTACTGCGTGCAGTACTGGCGCCCGTATCTGAAGAGGGACATTAAGTTACTTGAGGGGGTACAGCGCAGGGTGACAAAGATGATCAAGGGGCTGGGGGACTTATCATATGAGAGGAGGTTGAAGGAGTTGAACATGTACTCATTCGAGGAGAGGAGGGACAGGGGTGACATGATTGAAACCTTTAAATACATGAAAGGAATAAACAAGACAGGTACAGAGGGGCTGTTCAAAGTAAGGGAGGGGAGGGGAGGGCCACCAGGGGCCATGATATGAGACTGGAGGGAGGAAGGTTCAGGAGGAGATGAGGAGACACTTTTACAGAGAGGGTGGTGGCTGGGTGGATTGCGTTACCTGCAGAAGTGGTATGCAGTAGAACAGTGGACTGCTTCAAAAGGGGATGGGACAGGACAAGGGGAGGGTTAATGAAGGGGAAGGGTAGAAGGGAGGGGCAGCGCAGCATAAGCGGTGCTAGCTGTACATTCGAGCAGACTTGATAGACCTCTAGGCCTTTATCTGCTGGCAAATTTTGTATGCTCATATGTTTGTAATCTGAAGGTATTCACTGGTTGAATGGAAAATACAACCCAGAACTTGAGGTTCACATCACATGCCAGTGCTCATGAGGTTCATTTCCTTGACCTAGCAATAATAAAGCAGGAGGATGGCATCATGAAAGCTGACCTCTATTGAAAGGTAAGTGATAGAAATATGATACTCCATGCTAAGATTTGCCAAACCCAACACCTGATAAAAAATATTACAATGTCCCAGTACATGCGAATAAAAAGAAAATGTAGTTTGGAAGATGACAGCCTGAAAAGAAAGGGCACAATGCATTTGAGGTTCTGGCTCAGGGGCTATAGTCCAGGGATCCTGGACCAGGCAGAGACTGTGGTCCAAACCATGGCCAGGGGTGACTTACTGATACAGAAGAAGAATATGGATACATCTTAGCAAAGTCTTAATTTTGTCTCTACCTATACCATGTGTTCAGCTAGTATAAGGCAAATAATTACAAAGAATTGGTGTATTATTTGTTCAGACCCAATCCTTAGGAAACACTTCCCCTCTCCACCTAAATTTAGTTCTAGAAAAGTCAAAACACTAGAAGACCACCTAACTCATAGCTGTCAAGCCAATATGGATTTGAGATCTAGGACTTGGTTACCAGCTGTGCCCCAAGGGATGTTCACATGTGGACATTGTAAGTATTGAGAGGTTATAGAAAAAAAACACACATTTTAATGCGATTAATACCTCCAGGGACTTTGCTATTAGTAACTTCATTAATTGTGACACAGTTAATGTTGTGTATTTGATTGAATGTAGTTGTTCAGCTTGTTATGTAGGAAAACTGACTAGATCCCTAAAACATGACTTGGTTAGCATATGCGTGCCATTGAAAATGGAGACACAAGAAATGCCTTAGCAACACATGTGCTACAAGCCAGTTATCAAGTTGAACATGGCTTCAAATTCTGTGGGGTTGAAAAGTTCACCCTAAGTTAAAAAGAAGGTGATTTGAAAACTTTTAATTTTTGGAGAGGGAAGAACTGTGGATTTTTCAACTGGGGTGACATATAACTTCTGGCCTAAACATAAGATTGGAGGTGATGCCTATTACAAATACAGTAGGAGAAGAAGAAACAAGTCAAGATAGTGCCTAGGGATAAAAATTCCCCATTTACAAAAGACAGATTGATATTACTGTTTTTTTGTAACATGTATTGTTACTCTTACCTAAATTTGGTTTTCTAATGGTATGTTTCTTGTGTTACTTTCCTAGGTCTGAAACTTAGCAATATATATATATATATATATATATATATATATATATATATATATATACACACACACACACACACACAAAGTGATTGCTACTGATAAGTTGGGCAGTACTGCAGGGTGCCGACTGGTATGGCACTCTACCACTCGGTATGCTGCTTGGTACTGCAGTTCATTTAATTCTGTGGTGCCATATAGTTAGCATTATAGTGTAATTCAGTGTTAATCCACCAGATGGTGACTGACATTCATCTGCAGCCCTGAAGTGCCATAATCTACCTTTGTCCACTGCTTGTACAAATTCACCAGCAGAAGCCATTTTTTACTTGTTTCAGACTGTATGTGCATATCTTATTTTCACTGCTGATCTTGATTAGTACTTTTTTTTTTGCTGCACATAAAACCAGCCACACTGCTGTGTGAACCTATGTACTGTAAATGAGTATAGCACCTCTATAAGTGCTGGCAAAAGATTGGAAAGCTATTGCTTATTCTAAAATTGCATTTTATAAATTGATCATGGGCATACTCAGCACTCCTTCATCACTATTTTAATATAGATGGTACTGCCCAATAACAAGTTTAAGACCATTCATAATAATGTAGCTAACCTGCAAAATGAATTTTTCAGCCTAGACGATTAATGAAATAGAGAGTGATTAAATGTAAAAGTCAATTTCACATAAATAAAAACAGAAAAAAATGATTTGGTCTCCCATTTTTTTATTATTGTTTTTGTTTTGTTTTTGAACATGTGCTGTTTCTTTATTTGTCATATACTGTGTTGTGGCTGGTAGGTAGGGGATTCTTTGCAGTACCTGGTTAGACAGATTTGACTAGCTGCTACTGTACATCAGTGTAGGACAGAACTCCTGGTAATAAAACAAAGATTTGTTGTGGGGAAAAATCATCTGTCATGACTTACTCACCATCAGGTACAAATGGTTCACAAGCCACAGATGCAGCTTCAAAAGTTTTCCCCAAACAGCAAAGACTCACTCTTCCTCCCAGGCTAAAGATACAGATGGACAATGAGAGGCTGAGGTAAACAAACAAATCAACTTCTTAAGGTGACACTCTTTCTACCCAACATAGTACATTTTATTCAGAAGATGATTGGGACAGGCATCCAAGACCCCGCAGTACAGGGGAGTGGCAGGGTGAATCAGATTCCAAGCTAGAATTCTAATTATTTTTCCATTGGTTTACAATGCCATCCAGCAAGCCTGCTATCCACAAAAAATATAAAACAAGATCTGTCATGGTATTAGATAAGGTAAAAAAAGGGATACATTAAATTAAGAAAAAAGGAATTTTATCAATCTGGGCATACTGTACATAAAGGAACTGTTAGAACACAACAGCAGTCTTTTAATTTACAGGAGGAAGGGTGGGTAGAAAGGGAATAGGTGACTTTGGCCAGAAGGTATAAGAAGACAGTGTGTGTGTGTGTGTTTGTGTGTCTGTTGGGGTGCATCTAGTACTGCTGATAAAAAAGCTCCATTCTCCCTTTCAGGTTGATCGTGCACTGATCCCTGCAGCAAGGACAAGCATGAGGGGAGCTTGTCCTGTCTACTCCACAGATCAGACATCCCATGAATTCAGACAGAGCAGTTACTCACCTCAGCAAGATTCCCACCTGTCTCCAAGCATGGTGTGAACATTAATATAGGAAGAGGGGATGTTGTCAACAAATTATGATTAGTGAAGTTTACAACAGCAGAAATAAATAGGTTTGGGGACCCTTGATTCTTACCATTTTGTGTGGTTCTGAAATATTTAAAAAAGGAGATTCAATCTACAGTTCACATGAAGTCACAGCACTCTCACTTCAAAATGAAATGACCAGGAGTCTAAATCTGAATGTAAGCAAAAAGGTCCTCTTTCATTAAAAGGCAGGTTCACAGACGCAAGGAGCAGGTGTGCACTGATGTTTCAGCTTTACAGTCTGGATTCTAATCATTTCATTTTGAGGTGACAGTGCCATGACTTCATATGGACTGTGTATTATCACTATGCAAATGATTTCTATGAGCATCTATCTTTGAACTATACAGGCGTAATACATGTATGTCTATAGACACATTGGTATACTACTGAACTTGTAAGTTACAGTCTTTCACATCAGTACTGGGAATTTGCACACAGGATAGTTAATCTGAGCCCTCACCATATGGTTACAAACTGAATGGACTCTTTTTCCTACCCCTAGCCATTTGGTGCATGTTAGGAAAAGGAACCAAGGCAACATGTAGCATCTGCTAATTCTTTTACTATGATGTACTATACTGCTTCAAAACTAGTTATTAATAATTGTGTTACTTATTTTTTGTTCATGACAGGGGCAGCTTAGTGGTAATTGTCATGCCATTCACCACTCATTCTGTTGATCTCCTCACAATGGTACCGTTTTACACTGTCAGTGAGTTACAGATAGTTGGGTATTAAGAAATCGGACTCATCCTGTAAATTGGTGATAAACAGTATTCCAAGTAAATTTACAAGTGAAATCTCCTTTGTGGTCCTATTGTGTGTTGGGACTGGCATCTCACACTGTATTCACCTGGATCAGTGTGAGAGCACATGACTAAACCATTAAATAATATAACCAAAATATATCCAAAAAACATCAGTTACTGTGTCAGGGTGAGTGAGGTCTGTCCCACCTCCCCATTTGACAACTGATAGTACATCTGATTTTTATCTTAATAAATCACAGAGTTACAGAAAATAAGCCTGGGATATTTAAAAAAAAACTAGCAATAACTGACTGGTAACCACTGTGTAAAACATTAGAAACAAGAGAATATCAAATTAATGAATAGTGAAGGACACTGCAGTTACCACTCAGTGCATCTTGTCAGGAACTACAGTACAAATTAAACATTATACAGGAAAGTAATGGGAGGTAGAGAGGAGGAAAAGAAGTAAGACCAATGAATATACTGTAGCTGTATTTTAACAATGTAACTAACAGAAAATCTGCAAGCCAAATAACATACTGGACATTTCCAACCAGGCAATCTAAGCATACGAGTGTGAAGTGGTGCTAGGGGAGGGCTTATTTAGCAGACAATCTCACACATTTACTTAAATGAAGGGATTATTATAAAGTTAATACAGTGTGACCCACTACTTGAAAAATGTGCTAATGGAGTTTGCCCTTTAAGGGGCAGACCAGGTTGTCCTGGTGCACCCCTTCCCTTCATTTAGGGAATGTTTGTGCTCAGAGGGGGAGGGAAAAGGAAGGGGAGGAGCCAGGGATGGGAACAATAGGCAGGCAGCAGGAAGGGGAGGGAGGTAGGGAGGTATATAAGGACCAGCACAAGGGGGGCTCAGCCACTTTTGCTGGAGTTTTTGATTACTGTAAAACTGCAGCACATCAGATTGGCATAGATTGGAAACAAAGGTTGTGGGAAATATTCAGGTAAGAAACAAACAACTGTGACAAGGTAAAGGACAGGATGTATATGGTGAAAACATAATGATAATAACTTGGAATGTTATGCCTTAAAATTGTATCAGAGAAGCTGGAGCAGAATTAGTAAAAGCAAGGATAGAATCCTTGCTAGTGAGGGAAGACACCAAGGTATAGTGGCTTTGTGTACAATGCTATGTTTTGGAAGCAGTATGGCATGTGGTAGCCAGTTAGGATGATAGTCAGGACAAAGAATAGTGGTCGGGAGAAAAGGAGAGCACCATGTGGTGGTAGCGCAGTCGATCGGTGAAAATGCATGGCCTAGGAGGGGAAGGGAAGTGGTAATCCAGCTTCCGTGGTGGCATTAGGGAGATAGAGGGTGATTGCATGGGAGAGAGGCGCGCAAGTGTGGGAAGCGGGTTACACGTAGCGGATGCCGCACGCCGCTGCAGCGGTGCGAAAGGGGATGGCGGCTCACTACCTGGACAGAGGAAAGTTGTCAGGATGTTGCCGCTAGAGGTCCTGGCCTGTTGGCAGACACCTACAGGAGCTGGATCTGGAAGGGCGATGCACTGCGCCTACTGCTAGTAGCGTGCCAAGTTCTGGAAGCGACTGCCCCCTGTGTCCGCTTTAGCGGTGTGTTGGGAGGGAGGCTCGTGGCGATGGGCGAGACACGCGGCACACGCCGTGGGGGAAGGACAGAGCAGCGCCTATGGAGCTGGCTGTTTGGCATAGTGGCTAGAGCCACTGTCTGCAGAGCCAGTAGACCTGGGTTCAGGTCCAACTATGGAAAATAAAATGTTCCTTTGCTAGAGGCACTCCAAGTTCTGGGAGAGACTGCCCCCTGGGTCCAGTTGGTGGTTCATTGGGAGGAGTTTTGTGGTGCTAGGCCACATGCTCCTGTGGCATTTCATCCCTTCCTGACCGCTAGCCACTGGACGTCTCCAGGGGAAGAGGGAGGCAGTATAGTACAGGTTATAAGGCTTTTAATTGCAGATCTGGCGATCCGGGTTTTCAACCACCAGGGTAACTCGGCAGAGAATTTATTGTCAGACATCAAATGAGTGGAGTGAGCAAAAAAGGGAACCAGAGCACAGTCATCCCAAAACTGCTGCTATGGTACATAATGGTGTTGGCCCTCGGCACACGTTGTGGGGTGAAGGACAGAACAGCAGTTGTCATGGGAGGCTGCCCCTGTTTACAGCTGGTGACTCGACAGGGGGGCCTTGTGTTGATGGGGGCGCAAGAGTGGGGAGAGCATAACCACACAGCATGGCGTCGCACGCCACGTGGTGGAGCGAGCGGGCGGCACCCAGTCCTGAAGGCTGTAGAAGAAGGCCTCACAGGCAGAGGGGTGGGGGCCAGAGAAGGGGGTTTTTGGAGCCTGGCAAGGATGATAAAAGGGTGGTACACAGTTTTTTTGGGCCGTAGCCATGCGGCGTGACATCACACGCTGCATGGCACATTGTGTAAGCTGGCACCCACTGGTCCTGGGGTATGGCGTTTTCTCACCTCATGGATACTGCAGGGTCCTGCAGGGGTGAGTGGGGCCGGAGAGGCCATATGGGGTGAAGGGTAGGTCCAGCGGAGGACAGTCAATGCAAGTCCGGGTCTGTCGGCAGGCTGGCAAGGGGTTATGGGGGGAGAATATAAGGGATGTGGGGCGACAGGCACATGGCGTAAGGTCGCACACCAAGGGGTGGCATAAGCATGACTTGGGTGCAACTCAGGGGCGGGAGGGGGGTTTCACAGCAAGGGTGGTTTCTTGTCATCATTCTGTACTTACGGATGGTGAAATAATGGTGTTGTGTTCCTATAGTTGTTTTCACAGGTGAACATGGTGCCCAGGAAAAGCAGGCCATCCAAGGAGGACACTTACAAGGCGATAATCAACCTGGCTGAGAAAGCAAACAGAATGTGGGAATTGGTGGAGGGGGAGGAGCCAGGGAGGTCCGGTGAGAAAAGAAAAACAAGGGCTGGACAAAGCAGAAAAGGGAAAAGGTCAGCAAAGCGGGTACATGGGCTGACAAAAGTGGCACCAGAGGCATGGGGGCATGACAAGCTGAG
Organism: Neoceratodus forsteri; assembly: GCA_016271365.2. NCBI lineage: Eukaryota > Metazoa > Chordata > Ceratodontiformes > Ceratodontidae > Neoceratodus > Neoceratodus forsteri. The sequence continues at coordinate 660,156,155 of CM028130.1, forward strand.
TGACCCAGTACCCATGACCCCCGCTGACCTGGTGACGTTTGTACCCACCCCAGCAGAAAGGAGAGCCTCCCCAGTGGATCAGGTGCATGCCTCCAAGAATAAGTCTGGCCTTCCAGCCCCAGTATCTCACCCTCCATCTCCACCTCAATCGGACAAAGAAGTGAGGGGACCTCGCAAGGACTCCAGGCAGCTCAGCCAGGACAAGGTAGCAGGTAATGCACTGAGTGCAGTGGGTGATAGCATAAAAGAATATGTAGGACAGATTGTGACAGCACTGGGGACAGGAGGGCTGGGGCAGATGGAAGCGGTTTTGGCAGAGATTAGGGCAGGAAAAGGGGCACCAGGAACAAGGAAAAATGAGCCGGGGGGGCGGGATCAAGAGAGGTGGGCATGCCTGGGATGAGGATTGGCCAGCATGTACCGCTAGCAACGAAGGAAAGGACATGGAGGGGAGAATATGTGGATGTATTTGCGCTGGCAAGCCGGGAGAAGGTGGCAAGGTATGAGGAAGCTGAGAATATAGCAAAAAGTGAGATGGCAGCTGCCATAGTCCTCTTAGAAAGAAAAGAGGATGACAAGCTGACAAAAGGGAAGACTTGGGATGGGTGGTTTTAGGTTTTTAATTTTTTCGCCATCGTGCTGGAGAAGAAAAACCGAGTTGGGCATCCCGCTCATTACCTACTCCTTGATAATAAGGAAGGCAAAAACAAAGGGCGGGGTAGGTTGGATATATTATGACGAATATTTCCGTCAAAGGATGGCATCATTTGGGGATGTAAGGTGGGACACCAAGCAGATAGACCTATGGACGGATTACATGACAGATCAGTCCACAGCAGAGGGCGGCTGGAGCAGAAGGGCTTTGACACCACAGAGGAGCTGCTGGGCTTTTAACAGGGCCATCTGCTCATGGCCCAAGTGTTGTTTTCGACATACCTGCTCAAGATGTGGAGGGGGGCACCCTGCTAGCAAATGCAGAACAGCAGGGGGGCTTGGAGCACAGGGACAAGGGGGACTAGGAGCAGGGCAGCAGTTTTTTCATGAGGACCCAGTTTTTAAGGGACAAACATGGAATAGGAGAGGAAGGGGCTGGGGAAATGGTGATAGAGGGGGGCAAGGGTGATAAAAATAGGGAGATGAATTGGACGGGGGGAGAGGGTGAAAAACCGGAACAGGTGGCACACCAAGGAACAATTTAGCATGGCTAGGAGCCCCATCAACCTAGCGGCATGGACAGTCTGCCTGGAAAAATATCTGGACGAGGACATGCGAAAAAGGATTTTAAAGGGTTTTAGCACAGGTTTCTCCCTGCAGTTTAGGGGGCCCAGACAAGCAAGGGAAGCAAGCAACCTGGGATCTGTAAGAGGGAAGGAGGAGACATTGAGGAGGAAGATTGAGAAAGAAAAGGCAGCAGGCAGGATCGAGGGTTCCTTCGAGACCCCCCTACTGGAGAACCTGCAGATATCTCCTTTGGGTTTGGTACCCAAGAAACAGGAAGGTGAATTCAGAATGGTTCACCACCTGTCTTATCCCGAAGGGGAGTCAGTGAATGACTTTATCAGTGAGGAACATAGCAGGGTGACATACGCAACCTTAGAGGATGCGGTGCAGTTAATCCAAGCAACAAGGGATGCTTGGATGGCAAAAACAGACGTTGAATCCGCTTTCAGGCTGCTGCCAGTCAGAAGGGAAGATTGGGACTTATTGGGTTTTAAAAATGAAGGGCAGTATTATTTCGACAAAGCTATGCCAATGGGATGCTCCGCTGCATGTGCAACGTTTGAGGCATTCAGCACATGTCTGCAGTGGATTTTCCAAGAAAAAATTGGATATAGGTTGGTCATCCATTATTTGGATGATTTTCTCTTCATTGGGGAAGGGAGAGAGGAGACGCAAAGGATGCTAGAAAAATTTCAGGAATTATGCCAGGAGTTGGGAGTCCCATTGGTACCAGATAAAACAGAGGGGCCCGCCAAGGTCATGGAATTCCTGGGGATAGAGATAGATGCAGAAATGGAAGTTTTTAGGTTACCCGACGGGAAAGTAAGGAAGCTGAGGGAGCTAGTTTGTGTACATGCCAGCAGGAAGTGGGTACAGCTAAGACAGGTCCAGCAGGTACTAGGACACCTGAACTTTGCATGCAGGGCCATAGGACCGGGTAGGGCATTCACAAGGAGGCTGGCCAGAGCAACAGCAGGGATCACCAGGCCGCATCACTGGGTAGATCTGAATCAAGGTGTGAGAGAGGATTTTGGTATATGGGAGGATTTTTTAAAGGACTACAATGGGTGTTCATTTTGGCAGGAGGAGTGGCTGTACAACACAGATCTTGACCTCTACACTGATGCAGTGGGTGGGTCAGGCATGGGAGGTTATTTAAGGGGCAGGTGGTTCGCTGAACCATGGCCAGTCAGTTGGGTAAAGGATGGAAAAGTGAAGGATATAACATTACTGGAGATCATGCCTATATGGGCATGTACCTTGGTGTGGGGGGAAGAATTGAGGGATCAGAAGGTGAAATTTTGGTGTGACAATAGGGCGGTGGTACATGAACTAAATAACAGGGGAGCCAAGTCTGAGACTGTCACACAAGTAGTACGAAAGTTAGTTTTAAGGGCCCTGCAGCTGAACATGCCTTTCAGAGCAAAACACATAGAAGGGGTGTGTAATATCCTGGCTGACAGCCTTTCCCATCTGCAGCTGGACCATTTCCAGAAGCTGGCACCAGCAGCAGAAAAGCGCAAAACACCCATCCCAATGAACATCTGGGACATTGGCAGCAAGGAGCAGAAATTTTGTTCCACAGCTCATGGGCCCCCCAGACTCTGAGGGCATACGATGGGGCCTGGAGGGTTTTTCAGATGTTCAGGGCAGAACACCAGATGGACGTAAGTGGGCCACTCTCAGAGGAGCAGTTAGGTATGTTCACAGTGGAACAATGGAATAAAGGGACGGCTCACACCACGATGGGGGTGTATCTGGCAGGGATCAGCATCATATGCAGCCTAAAAGGCTGGAATGACCATACTAAATCAATGCTTATCAGGAGAATGATGCAGGGATGGGGTAGGCTGAAGCGAGGACTGGGTGATAATAGAAGGCCAATAGGAGAGCAGTGGCTCATAAAGTTAAAGGAGGTGTTGCTGGCAGTATGCAGATCAGGGGAGGAGGCACAGCTCTTTCATGCAATTTATGTAGTCATGTTGGCAGGGGCAATGAGAGTAAGTGAAGTGGTAGGGCATGGAAGGGAGGACATGGAAGGTGGGGTGGACTGGGACGATGTGATCTGGGGGACAAGTGAGATGAAAATCAGGCTAAAGAAGTCAAAGACGGATCAAAAAGGGCAAGGGTGCATTATAACTCTAAGAGGGTGGTCAGAGACAGCTTTATGACCAGTGCAGGCCCTGTGGGTTTTCGCCACAGGGCAGAGAGTCAGGTCAGGGAAGTTATTTGTACATGGGGATGGAAAACGAGTCACCAGCTATCAAATTACAGCGGTGCTTAAAAAGGGCATTTTTTGGGGGGAGAAAACCTAGAGAACTATTCTTCACATTCTTTTTGGATGGGGCGGCCTCCCAGTGGGCGGCAACAGGAGTGCCGGTGAAGGGCATTTTGGAAAAAGGGTGCTGGCGATCAGCCAGTTATAAAAGATACATTAGAGATCTAAGTTAAAAAAAAAAGAGAGAAGGGGAAGGGAGGAAGGGGACGGGAATGGGAGGAGGGCACTGAGATGGTACGTAATTTAATGAATGTTCTTTGCACCCCATAGGGAGAGGAAAGAGCACAGAAGTCTGGATCTGCAGCCATTCTTATATTTACTGGGCTGGTAAGAGAGCAGAGACAAAAGCTGGGGGAAAAAAATTATACCAGGATGCAAGGCAGTGTAGAGTGGTATGGCACAGCCTGCGAGGGATGAGATGGACCCAGCTTCTGCCCGTCTTGAAGGAGCTCAAGAGACGACGGCCCAGTCCAGACTTAATTATTTTACACCTGGGGGGCAACAACCTGGCAGACAGACCTTGGGTGCACACATACTTGCAGATAAAGAAGGATCTAATGGTAATAAAGCAGTGGTGGCCTCAAGTAAGCCTGGCTTGGTCAGATATGATACCACAAAGGGTATGGAGGCGGGAACACAGCCACAGGGCAGTGGAGAGAGCAAGGAGGAAAATGAATAGACGGGTGAGGACATTGATAAGGCAGATGGGGGGACAGGTGATACTGCGGGGGGTAGAAGAATGGGTGGATGAATTCTACAGGGCAGATGGGGTACATCTGTCAGACTTAGCAACTGACATGTTCAATGCAGAAACGATGAGTTTCATAGAAGAATGGAGGAAACAGACAGAAGCGGTTAGATACAAAAAAAAGGGTATAAACGGAAGGAAAGGAGAGAAGGGGGAGGATGATATTTGTGCACATAGGAATAAGGAGAGGGGATCCCCTTAGTTGGGGGGAAGCCAGTCATCTAGCAGAAGCTGGAGACTGACTAGTGGGGAAAAAGGGGATGGGAGGGGGAAGAAAAAAGGAATAACACAAGAGGAGGAAGAAGAGGAAGGAGAAAGTGGTCTCGGTTTTCACCTTTACCTAACAGCAAAGGAGAAGAAGGCACCCAGGTTTTCGGATGGGGGTGCATGATCAGAGAGAGATATATGGATTGGTATAAATGGACACTATGGCAATATGATAATAAAGATATGGAAAATGGAATATGGATTTGTGAATATGAATAAATTAATTGCCAGTCTGAGCACAACAACAAACAATGGTCTCTGTGTTTTTGTGAGAGAAAAGGGGGGAATCCGGGACAATGGAGTTTGCCCTTTAAGGGGCAGACCAGGTTGTCCTGGTGCACCCCTTCCCTTCCTTTAGGGAATGGTTGTGCTCAGAGGGGGAGGGAAAAGGAAGGGGAGGAGCCAGGGATGGGAACAATAGGCAGGCAGCAGGAAGGGGAGGGAGGTAGGGAGGTACATAAGGACCAGCACAAGGGGGGCTCAGCCACTTTTGCTGGAGTTTTTGATTCCTCCCACCCACCCTAACTAGATGGCTTGCAAGGGGGTGACGGTCAAATTGGGAGGCTGTACTGAGGGTCTGTCATGGTGGAAAACAGACATGTCCAGTAGGACGTCGGACTGCCAAAGGTGGATGGCAGGTAATAAACAGGATATGGACTGCCAAAAATGGAGGGCAGATGACAGTAGGGTAAGGCCTGCCAAAGGTGGATGGCAGAAGAGGATTGATCAGGACTGCCAAGATGGAGGGCAGGGCTAAGAAGACATGGACTGCCAAAGTGGATGAGGAAGGGAAAAAGGGGGAGGGGGGATGGGAGGGGGGAAGAAAAAAGGAATAACACAAGAGGAGGAAGAAGAGGAAGGAGAAAGCAGTCTTGGTTTTCACCGTTACCTAACAGCAAAGGAGAAGAAGGCACCCAGGTTTTCACCTGGGGGTGGATGATCAGAGAGAGATATATGGATTGGTATAAATGGACACTATGGCAATATGATAATAAAGATATGGAAAATGGAATATGGATTTATGAATATGAATAAATTAATTGCCAATCTGAGCACAACAACAAACAATGGTCTCTGCATTTTTGTGAGGGAAAAGGGGGAATCAGGGACAATACAGTAAATTTTGTCATTTTATTTTGACCAATATCAGATCTTTTAACTAATATTTTTCAAATATTGCATTCGAATGTTTTACTAGAATTAAAAAAAAAATAAAGATAATTTGTCATGGCATATTTGTGGTGCCATATTATTATTATTAAAAAAAAGATTCCTCCATTTCCACCCTCAGCCATAAACCCCAACCCCGGTTGCAGCCCCCAGCACAGTTTTGCTAGTGTCGTATTTGGTGCCATGTAATTAATAAAAAAAAAAAGACCTCTCCACCCTCTGCCACGATCAACCCCCCCAACCCAATGCAATGTTATGAGTGACTGGACTCAGCCTACAGTTAATTATTTAGTTATTTTATGATTGCTTGATTTTTGAGCTGTTCAGGCAGACACACTGATATAAACAGTTTCTTTCTGAGTGGCTGTGTGTGTGTGTGTGTGTGTGTGTGTATAAAGATATACACTAAAACAAAGGTTTTCAACCACGATTCTGTGGCCCTCAGGGGGACCCCAAACAACTCCTGGGGGTCCACATAGGGGGGAACAAAAATGCAGCCTCGGTAAAAATTGTTCAACAACCTGAAAAAGAACACAGTCCAGGAAACAATCTGTGCGAGTGGATGACTGACATATTTAAGAGATATTATTAATTAAAAATAAATCCCTTCCTCTCTACCCTCTGCCGCAGATCCAACCCCCAACCCAGCTTTGACTGGTGCCCTATGTGGTGCCATATTATTGAACAGACCATTCACCCTCAGGAATAAGACACATACTGTAGATACAAAGTTGCATTTATGTATCTGTGCAGCCATTTTTTTTAATGTACTTACCACCTTGAAAAAAGCATATGATTTTTTTTTCTTTTGACAATGAGATGCTACACAGCTAGCATTGATGGAACCACTTTTTAAAAAGTATTACAAATTATGGTGTTGTCCCTACAATTCCAGACAGGCATGTTTCTGTATCAAAATTTGTTGTAATCAAACTAAACTGCTCTTACCTGAATATCTTGCTAGCCGTGTCCCTGCCTTTAGGTTTTGCAGTGCAGACTTCTGACAGCTTTCACAGTGTACACACCCAATTTCAGGATTTACTTAGGTTTAAAAATAAAGATAGAAAGCATGTTGAACAATGTTATTGAAGTCTTTCACTTTTCAAAAAAATTGCATGGCTCATCGAGTGAAAGTGGCAATTAGCATTTTGCATGTTTTCTATAACAAATAAAATTAAATAACACACTTGTAAGAATAGTTTCATTTCATTATAAACAGAAGATTAGTTGCATTTCATTGAATGCATAATATAGGAAGGCGAGCAGCTCCATGGCAATTGACAGATTTTCTGGCTTCAGTGCTGAAGTAGTTTTAGTTGTTATGTACTCAGCGGCAGGCCATATGGGCATTCAGCATTCAAAATTGGTGCTATCTGATTATTCAGAAGCAAATCCAAATGTAATGCTGCTGTCCACTTTCTATCAAGCCCTGTTACAGAGGATGGCTGCATTGCATGATAGCTGCAATCAAATACAGTGGCCTAATTGTAGGAGTGCTGTGAAACTGAAATTTAAAGTCAAATTATCAGATCAGGTAATGACGATGTTGCAACTACCAGAGCAATTCTCAGTGAAATGAAAAGAAGCCAACAGTGACGGGGGTAATGGACAGGTACTGTACTTCTGCTAACAACCAAGTTCCTTCTATACCATTATCCTGCAACTGCCATCAACTACTCACAGACTACTGATCTCCAAACATTAGCTCCTGCAAACCCAACAAATCAAAACATCCAACAAAAAAGCATGGGTGGGTGGGAGGAATTATCCAACACCAATTGGAGATGCAGCCTGCAGATGGTAAATGCAATGATACATGTTTTTGTTTATGTGCTGCATTATTGTGCTAAACATGTTGGGTACAACTAACCCTTGATGTGCCAGGGACTGATATACTTTATCACTACGTAATTATGATGAGTTCTATATCTAAAGGCAGCAAAGGTGCTTAATAAATTGAACACATTTTATCTCATTATAAATGTAGCTTGTTGAAAGTTATTTAGGACTAATCCATTGTGGTATTATCACTCTGGGGAGGTTAGGCAACTAATGTAACATGTGCAATCTAAATGGTTTAAGCCCAGCCAAGCAGCATGCTTCAGATTCAGTGATGAGCACTTGTAGTCTCTGATTAGCATATTACGAGCTAAACTGAAATATACACTTACAACAATGAAGTAAAAGGAGACACACAATGTCCCCATTTCAGATTTCACAGTAAGGTCCAGTGGTCTCTAAATCCTGTGAAGTCTATGCAGTCAGTTGACTAGTTCATCTGATAATTTCAGGGGGGTGCAAATTTCTGCTTTCTGTATTTGTTATCTTTGCACCAAGGACATAGGGCTGTGGCAAGTAGGAAGAAATAGAGGACCACATAAGTACATTACTTTTATCTGTGAATGGTGAATCAGAACTTGAGTCAACAAGGCAAAATTGAGCACAACACATTCTGCAAGCTTGTAAAGAAGATGGTCATGGAACTCACACCCATGCATACACAAGAATGCTGTTTGCACAGAATTTTTTTAGAAATTAGCAGTTTATTGTGTAAAACAATGCCAAGGCAGGTGGAACAAAGTGACTAACATTTCACCTAGTAATTAGACTTTGACAAAGCCTAATTACTAGGTGAAATGTTAGTCTGTTTTGTCCCCCCTGACGGGCTGCCTTAACATTGTCTTGCACAATAAACTGCTAATTTCTAAAGAAATTCTGTACAGACAGCAATCTTGTGTATACATGGGTGTGAGTTCTGCAAGTGTCTGCTTTACAAGAATGGTGTTTGTCACAGAAAACCTGACCCCTCTTTTTCAGTTTTGAACCAGGAAGAAACAATCTGCAAGCTGTTACTATTTTCTTCTTTTGTATTTCATGTCTTGCAGTCAGAACTTTGTGCTATAAAATCTGGAGTTGAAGGAAGAAAACAAACAAGCAAAAAAAAAACTCAATTCATTTTCCCTAAGGCACCTGGCTTTTGATTTAATTGGGATACTAAAGGCATTGTTTTGTGGTATGGCAGAGATCATTTCGAAGATATCATGCATGACAGTATGAATGACTGCACACCCATCATCACCAGACTGGAGCAGTGCACAACATGTGACAAAGTTCCCTGATAGAAATGCAGCTATTTCTACAAAGGAAAGCAAATATTTATTTTTCACACACATGGAATTAATCAACAGACCATTCCTAGGTGAAAAGATCATGGGGCTTAAACCTCGGTAATGCTTACACATCAGGGTAAGTCTTTACCTGAAATTAGCCTTTGGAAACTGAGGCTTGTCTACCACCTTCTCTTTATATGCTACTAGAATACACATTTTTGCCACATTGAAATACAGCCAAAAATGAAAACCAACTTACATAAATTACCAAAATTAGCATGCTGCTCTGAAATGGTAGCAAACATCAACATCAAGTAGAATATTACTGAAACAAATAATATATGAAGATGACTATGAGTACTCATTTCAAAATAGTTTTGTTCAATTTACTGCACTGAAAAATCACTACTAGTATGGAAAGCTGCCAGATTGACTTCTGAGGTAACAGTGAGTCTGAATGAATTGTATACGAACTGGAATAATTTCTGGTAGACCTAAGCAGAACTGAAGTGTGTTGTGGTCACATTGACATCGGGACAGAAAATACTGGTCAAGCTAAAAAGTCAGTAAACACTATGTGTGATAATCAGATGTGACAGAAATTGAACAGCACACCACATTCTATGTGTGGACAGTGGTAGCCAAGCAGACAAAAAACGTTTCAGTTTGCCTGCACTGCCTGTGTAGATATGAATGGGAAAAAAAAAACAAAAACATGATTTCTTCATTACTCCTAATTGTAGAAAAATAACAAAACTCTGTAGGCAGGTACAGAATATAAGAAAGGACTACTGTGTGGTCTACTTTTTTAAGGGGAATGGGCTGAGAACAGCTGTGAATGTAAAAAAATCAAAATGGAATTATTTCTAGATTACAGTTATTTGATACTAGATATAAAATCATATATATGTGTATGTGTGTGTATATATATATATATATATATATATATATATATATACACACACATATATATATAGATATATTAATACATACACAAAGTGCATGAAATGGTAGTATATAAAACATCAAGAACTAGAAGCAGCTATCAATAGCACCAACAGTTTGCAATGTGTAGTTATGACTGTTTGTTACAGCAAGCATACAAGGCCATCTTGACCCCAACACACACCTGCCCTGCTGTTAAATTCCTAACACAAACAGAATACCATTCTTGAGCTGCCTGCCTCTAATGATCTAATTATCACCTGAGCTGGTATGCATAGTTCTTTTATGTGATGTCACAGGAATGCTGAGCCACACAAACACTTCAAATTATCTTGAACACAAAGAGTGTTGTGCTTCAAATGGAAGTGAATGGTATGCTCTTGAGAGGTGGCTGGCTAGCCAACAGAAGGCAGGCAAATTGTTTTCTATGTTGGTGGGTGTCCCTCATTCTGAGTGTCTCTGTCCCTCTCCTTAATTTTGAATTTAGCAATGTCTGCTAACATCTCAAAATCTTTAGAATAAAAATAAGTAATGCTGAAATTGTGAGCAAACATTTTTTTTAATACTACCAATGTGTAATCCATTAAAAATGCAACTGACATTTTTTTATGATGTCTTCATCACCTGTCCAGTTTTTCTTGTTTTTTTTTTCTTGTTTGGATTCTTTAAAGTCAAGTGTACAGTATGTGACTGGGGATTTTTATTTTCCATTTGAAAATATAGTGAATAAAGCAAATGTTTTTAATTGCTTAATTAATTAAACACACTATTTAAATGGTTTGTAAGCACTTGCACTTTAGTCTGAAGAAGCCAGGATTGTTCCTGGTGAACCGTACAATACAGTACCTTTTCTGTGTGATGTTGTTCTGTGTGTGAACTTGATGTACTCCATTTTCATACATGAATAAAACAAAGATTTTTTTTTAATTTACATTTCAGTGCTATGTTTTGTGATGGGTGCAACTCTTTTTCTGTATTTAACACTTGGTGGGCTGCAATGATTAATTGTGTGTTAAAGAGCCCGAGGACTATCGCTCCTATACCTGGTGCTTTATCAAAGTCTAACTACTATAAAAATGCAATACCTTAAATACATGTAACAAACAGGTCTTTTGATCACTGCTGTTTTTATACACCCTCCACCACATAAGAATGATATAGAAGGAATCTTTAGAAAACACAACCATCAATTTAAATACAAGACTGCATAGATCTTAATACTGCCCAGTCATGTTCTCAATTACACTGGAGCCCAGAAATTCTACAGTATTATGCACTGAACCATCTAATCTTGCTCTCATCTATAGTAGAGGCCCGGTATTTAATTGTGCACCTACAGACACTGAAGGAAAACTTTATCTACATAAAAAATCATAATTCCTCATAGACAAATCACATTTTCTGCATTACTATACAGACTATCTTCAATGGTAAAAGGGGAATCAAGTGACTGAGATCTTGATTAGATAATTCAATGTGTAATATCATGCAATGATTCCAGTGTAATTGAGATTGTGATCCTGCTGCATTAATTAACAACTCCACCTTTTTGTTGATCTATGCAAGCATGTATTTAATTTAATGAATGTGATTCCGCACTTTAGTTCATGTTCTCCCTACTGTGCTTTTTTAGTTATTATTATTACTGATTGATTCTACTTACCCTCAGTAAATGAGGGGCACATGGATATTTTAAGTTTTTGAAAGACAATGAACCCAGCTTTCAAGATTTCTTATACCCCCTTGCAAGGTGCAGCCCTCTTTGTTTTTACAGATGTCTGCAGCAATTACTAGGGAAGATTAAAGCTTCAAGCTTGGCTCACAAATAAAGGCAGTATCAAATACCAGAATAACTCACCTATGCAGAAAATGACTTTTTGAATGTTCTTTAAGACATACTGTATAAAGGGATACAAATACCCTATTTCTGTACATTAGTTCTTACATCACTACAATCTGTTCTACTACAGTATGTTATCTCCTTTGTTGTAGGTCCTAATCACAACACCTGCCAATTTACATGGTATGATCAGTGAATAGGACCCCCCCAAGGGGACCCAGAAGGATAGAGATCTTTATACTTGTTTTACTATCTGTATTAAAATGCTTAGCTGGTTTTGTGACTGTGCTAATGATCAAAGTCTGCTGCAGTGTTCCAGTTTTAATAAGTTTTAACATTATTCAATTTCTATTCACTAACCTCACTCAGTAAGTGAAAACAATCTAAGGGGGACAATATACTAAGTTAGCTAGTTAGTTAGTTGTCATACAGGTGTCGCTAAGGACCAGTAAGTGCACAAAGTGATTGAAAAGGGTTTTGGACTTAAGAGCCCTTACTCATCCAATCGTTGTATTTATGCCAGTCCCTTTCTGCACTTACTGAGCATTAGACTCATGCTGTGATTGTTTTTGTGCACATCAGATAACAGCTTTTCCTCACTAGTAAAGAAGTCTGTATAAAAGCAGTAATGGCTGTCCTATACTGCACACACATTCCGTGATGATGATTAACTTAATTGATGTCCCTTTTATTATTTTTAAAATAAGACGTCCCACCATTTAAAGTGTTCAGAATCATACTTGTCAGGAGAGATAATTGGCCAGATATTCAAAACTTTGCTCCGGGGCTAAATTAGCACTGCCTGGGGGGCAAAGTTAGCCTGGCGCACATAGCAAGGTATATTCAAAAGGAATAGCCCAGGGCAAACAACCTCTGAACATAGCATGAGAATGAGGCTGGGCAAACTGGGCTGGTAGTGCATGGCAAATGTAGCCCTGTAAAATGACAGCTCTGAATATAGCAACCAGGAAGTGCTGACCACAACAGCAACACAGTGCACAGCAATGTGAAGGTAGGTAGAGGTGACCTATGTGGCCAACATGTTCCTGCAAATGTGTGGACCCAGTACAGCTGCATGGAGCAGCCTATGGGACAGTACAGTGTGCAAAACAGTATAATATTCCCTGAACCATTTGCGTGGAGCTAATGTGTTTGCACCAGCTTAGCATGGAGCTAAACTGTTTGCCCAGTGCAAACACAGTTGCTCGGCACTATCACTTGCCATATTCAAAAGTGACATGCAAATGAGCCTACTAAGGTAGTATCTGGGCAAACAGCCACATTAGCATCTCATTATGCCCTGTTTGCTGCAGTTTGCCCCGTGTTACTGCAGGGTCCCACAGCTCCACCTACAGGTCAGTCTGGAAGTACAGGGTCTGGCCAGGTCTGATCACAGCTCTACTTGTAGGTCAACTGGGCAGTGCATGATGATAGCTGCAGGCTGCATGTAAACATTACAACATAGCATAGCGTATCATACCCCAGGGAACAACACAGCATAGGCACAGATGGTGGTGCTGCTGCATTCAACCATCACACTGTAGGTCATACTACAGTGCACAGCAGACACTGCTGTAGCAAGGGGCCAATAGTGTAAGGGACACTGCAATGCATATGGTATGTAGGGCAGTGATAACCACTGCACTGTACACACTGACAGGCCCAGCTTGCAGGTGATTACTGACCACGGACTGTACTGTTATGCTGTTGTGTGATCCACAGATGCTGCACCTGTGGCATGGGATGCTCACAATGACGTATACATGGCTGGCTGTGTGTGCTGTGGCATCTGTACAGTTGTGTGGTATGTGGCTGGGTCCAAGATGTAAAGAGGTAAGATCCAACAGGCACACAGGCACTGAGGTTTTCCCACTACTGGGCCATGTGCACTGCATGATGTGTCCCACCCTTGTGGTCACACCTGGGCTGTGGTGAGGTTTGGCCACTGGTACACCCTCCCCTCAATGGCCACCATGCCCACAGTGCTGCATGTGTGTGCTGGCATCTGTTGGTCACCACAGATGTATGGTCTGCAGGTGTGCACTGTATGGCCACACTACCATGATGTCCCCTGTGGGCCAGATCACCCCTTACTGCCTGGCATGGCTGGGACCAGTGGCAGGTGTTGGCATCATGATGGTGCCATCAGTGAGTAGCATGTGTCCTCCATATCTTGCATTTTCTAAGTGTCATACTCATATGTCAGGGTCATGCAAGCCATGCAAATCCCACACAAACACCGTGCAAAGGACCAATGTCATGCAAAGCTGTTTGTCCAGGGTTAAGACCAGCTTTTCCTGGGCAGTAATTTGTACCACACTAAGGGTCATGCTACATCATGCTAAACTAGCTGAATATCCCATAGTGCTTGTATTCATGTTCAGTGTGCCTCTTGTATATAATTATGGTTTGCCCAGTGCTAATGCACTTTGCATGCACTATTTCACCTTTCAAATATAGCAGACCCACGCTAAACCCACGCAAATGGTTTTCACACCGTGCAAAGCTTTAAATATCTGGGCCAATGAGTCAAATTAGGCATTTTCACCTCTGAAATCCATAAAAATCCTGTAAATGAAAGTGACAGGTAAAGTTACACACACAGTAACATGAAAGAAAATAAACACAGTCTCTGTAAGTGTCAATCCATGGTTACAGGTTAAGTTTTAATGGATCTGCTGATAGTCAATGAGGCATGCAGCTGAGTAAATGCAAGCATGTTATGAAGTGAAATGTTCTTAAAAGGCTACACAAACAAAATATAAAAGACAAAGGAAAACAAACTGGGGAATAATATTTTTTTTAAAAAATCAGCAAGGTCCTGATGTGGAATGTGGACTTTGGGGGCACCTACAGGAAAGTTCATACCGTTAAAATAAATAAAATTATGAACTTCGCCATCTGGCACTTTCATGTTGCAGTTGACCGGGGATTGATCTAAATTAACAAATTAGGCACTCATCCACCACTTACCTCATACTGAGTGGTAATTAGGTGTTTCTAGGTGCCTTTTAGTACAATGAGTGGCATACCACACCCATTGCGGTATTAGTCGGCACTGATCCACTTTTGTATAGAAATCACTGTGTGTGTGTGTGTATATATATATATATATATATACACACACACACACACACACACACACACAGTGGTACTTATCAAAACTTTCCTACCTCAATGTACCAATGAGGTACCACTGAGGTACTTTACATTGACTGTAATGTGATCCTGCCTCATTCTGCCTCAGTATACCTAGGTATACCTCAGTACTGCAAAACTTTTCTATGACCACCACTGTATGTGTATATATATATATATATATATTTTTTTTTTTTTTCATGGCACAAAACTCTGTTTACTGCATCAGTTATGGTTGTTCCACAGTGACAAAAGCAAGGAAATTCGGTGTTAGGGTTACCACACATTTCCACCCATGCCCACCCTGTCCCCACCAACAGGCATCAGGGTGTGCATTGGGGTCATTGAGCCTAACTCTCGCCCCATTCTCCTATATTACACCACCTCAGTTTCCTTACACATGGAATGGGGTGGGAGTTAGGGCCAAAAACCCCAACACACACCCCGATGCCTGTTGGTGGGGGCAAGGTGCACATGGGGGGCAAGGGGCGGTAACCCTAATACTGAATTTCTTTGCTTTTGTTGCTGTGGAACAACCCTAATTGATGCCTCAAACAGAGTTTTGTGCCATGAATATATCTGTCTATCTATCTATCTATCTATCTATCTATCTATCTATCTATCTATCTATCTATATACACACACATATATTATGGTAGAGGAGCCATTTCTATGTTAAACCCCAAAACTTTGCACCTTAATAACTTTGCAACCGTTTGATGGATTTGCCTGAAATTTGGAATTTATGATCAAGAACCATAGATAGGCCTTGGGCTCTGCCAAGTTTTGTACTGGTCAGATATACAGCTGCGGAGTTATTAAGTGTGATCTGTGTGCGCGTTTACGCTTTTCTGGAATTCTGTGGTCGCACCTACAGGTCGTACGGTTTGCGTGACCGGCCCGAAATCTCCAGGGAACATGGAGTCAGGGTTCCCGATGTGCCTTTCGAAGATTTCATGAAAAAATATTAAATGGTTCAAAAGTTATTCAAAAAACAGTTTCCCATTATAAGTCAATGGGAAAAGTTAACAAAAAGTTCAACACTTTCGCAAATGCATTTTTACTTTCGCAAATGGGCCTGTTACTTTCGCAAATTGGCCATTTTGTTTTCAGTTGGTGATCAGAAAAATGGTTGGCATTTAAATTTGGGACCCTCTAGCAACCTATTTTTTTTTGTATTCACCTAGTCGGGCCCTGAGGATGCTTGCCATGTCTTTATTTTGTGGTACAACACCCCAGAAATATGTTTTTCAAATTTCTGGAAAAAGTACTTTCGCAAATTACTTGTGTCAACAAAGTGTCGCAAATTCTTTAGGAAAGCGTCAAATTCATGCAGTAATTTTGAGTCTGTGGGGAAATGACAGCAATTCTTGGCACTGCACTGCAAAATAACCGTTGGGAGTTTTGGGCTGAAATTTGGAGGGAACGCAGCCGACATCTCACAGATGTGCCTTTCAGTGCTGTATTGAAAAAATATTTCATGGCGGCAAAGTTATGGCACTCCAAAGTTGACAGTTTTTCCCATAGGATAACATTAAGGCGCCCGAAGCATTACAGGAATCCTTTGGCACCCTGCTGCAAAATAACGTTTTAGTCTTTTTTCCTGAAATTTGGAGGGAAGACAGCCAACAGCCCACAGATGTGCCTTTCAGTAGTTTGGTGAAAAAACATTACAGGGAGGCAAAGTTATGGCACTCCAAACTTTTCTTTTTTTCCTATAGGATAACATTACGGCATCTGCCGCACCTTTCAGGGCCCGTATCTCGGAAACGGTGCGAGATACGGACTTTTCGTCGGAAAATTTCTTAGTCCCCCAATGGGGCTAAGATTCAAATTTGCCAGGACAGTTGTAAATAATATGACTTTTAAATTTTTTTTCTACATCATACGGTTCCTGAGATATAATGTATTTAGTATTCCAAGATCTCATTTTCTGCGTCGATACTCATTATTTTGCATACATTATTTGTACTCACTGTCTTTCTCAATGCAGGTTTTGGGGAAAACCAGCTCGCTAATTACATTACTGTTACTGTTGCCCTTTCCGCTTGATCCGTACTCCATTTCACTTACCATTGATGTCTACGCCACCATGTGTGTTATCTTTTGCGCTTTCTATTTGGCGCTTGCATTTCTGTTATTTTTGCCATTTCTGTCTACAGTACTGTTTATCTTACTGTTTCACTTACATCACCATGCCCATTGACATTTCTGTTTGCAGGCACCATGTTACTATGTGACAACACATCACGTGGCAGACCATTCCCGTCTACGCCACCATGCGTGTTACCCTTTCTGTTCTCATTCATGCTTGTGTTACCATGTGTGCCACTGTTAGCATTTCTGTTTGCATTGCTGTCCCTGTTAGTATGCCACAACACATCATGTGGCGGGAGCGTGGGGCCTAACGGGCCCCGTGCTCCCGCCGCTGCATTACATTCACTATTTCTCGTTATCATTCTCAAAAAGAAGAGAAATTAGAGGCAAAATGCATTAGTTAGGGTTGTTCAGCTTGATAAAGAAACGGCTGGTTGAAAACTCCCTTGACCCCACCCCCTCAACCAGCATTGGGGTGCGATTGGTAGCTCAGGTCCTAACTCCCACCCCATTCTCCTATACTTCTGCTGCTTTACACATGTCATGGGGTGAGAGTTAGGCTGACGATCTCAATGCACACCCCAATGCCAGTTGGGGTGGTGGGCGGGGGTCCAAGGGGGGTTTTCAACCCTAACAGCGAATTTCCTCACTTTTGTCGCTGTGGAAGAACCCTAACTAATGCATTAAACAGAGTTTTTGCCTCTAATATATATATATATATATATATATATATATATATATATTATGGTAGCACGGTAGTGCTACCATAGTTAGGGTTGAGGAGCCATTTACATGTTAAACCCAAAATGTTGTACCTTAATAAATTTGCAACCATTTGACAGATTTGCCTGAAATTTGGAATGCATGATCAAGACCCATACTCCTTGGGATCTGCCAAGTTTTGTACTGGTCGGATACACAGCTGTGGAGTTATTAAGCATGATTTGCGCATGCATTTATGCTTTTTCTGGAATTCTATGGTCGCGCCTACAGGTCGCATGGTTTCGGCAACTGGCCCAAAATCTTCATGGAACGTGAGGCCGGGGTCCCCAATGTGCCTTTTGAAGATTTTGTGAAAAAATATTAAACTGTTCAAAAGTTATGGTCATTCAAACATCTGTTTTTTTTCCCATAGGTTATTATGTAAGTGTTCGGCTGCCTTTTGAGGGGTCTGGGATTCTAAAACGGTGCATGATACAGAGTTTTTGTTGAAAATTTACATGTATAAAACTAGCCAGGAAAGTGATAATACATATGACTTTGAAATTTTTTTTCTATGTGGTACGGTTACTGAGATATAAGCAATTTACTATTACAACTACTGATTTTTGTGTTCCGAGAGTTATTATTTTGAATACATTCTTTCTACTCACTGTCTTTCTCTATACAGCTTTTGGGGAAAACCAGCCTGTGCGCTTATATTACTCTTACCATTACTGTTTCTGCTTGCGGTTCTGTACCCGTTTCACTTTCCGTTCACGTTTATGTCACCATCTGCGTTACCTTTACGTTTTCATTTGTGGTTGCATTTCCATTGTTTTAACATTTCTGTCTACAGTCCTGTTCCTCTTTCTGTTTCGCTTTGCATCACTATGCGCATTATGATTTGCGTTCGCGGGCACAATGTTACAATGTGACAAGACATCACCCCTGCGCTCCCACCGCTGCATTACATTCACTATTTCTCATTATCATTCTCAAAAAGAAGGGAAATTAGATGCAAAAACTCCACTTAATGCATCAGTTAGGGTTGTTCCACAGTGACAAAAGCAAGGAAATTCGATGTTAGGGTTGAAACCCCCTTTGCAACCCTCCAGCCCACCCCCCCAACTGGAATCAGGGTGTGCATTGGGGTTTTGGTCCTAACTGTCACCCCATTCTCCTATTCCTCAGCTTCTTTCTACATGTGATGGGGTGACACTTGGGGCCGATGACCCCAATGCGCGCGATTCCAGTTGGGGGTGGGCTGAGGGGTGTAAAGGGGTTTCAACCCTAATATTGATTCTCACTTTGTCACTGGAATATTTTAACTGATGATTAAATGGAGTTTTTTGCCTCTAAAACATATATATATATATATATATATATATATATATATATATATATATATATATATATACATATATAGATATATTCTATGCAAAAACTTCATTAATGCATCAGTTAGGGTTCTACAGAGAAAAAGTGGAAATTAGATTTTAGGGTTCCCACCCTTGACCCCACCACCCGCCTCCACCAAGCGGCATCAGGGTGTGCATTGGGGTCATCGACCTAACTCTCACCCCATCCCATGTGTAAACAAGCTTAGTTGGTGCATTGTAGGAGAATGGGGTGAGAGTTAGGACTGATGACCCCAATGCACACCCCGATGCCTGTTTGTGGGGTGGAGTAGGGGTGGCAAGTCCGGGGATGCATCTCCAGGTTGGGCTGTGAGTGGAGCTGCATGACATATGCATGGACACATCCCCTTCACAGAAACTCAAGATGTGCTGCATATCATTATGGGCAGTACGTGATGCATCTGCAATGTGTTGGTGCATCAGGGTTGTGCTAGCGATCACCCCATCTGAAACTGCACTATGGCACAAGTTGGGGATGTGCTGGCACATCTTGGATACACTAGGCACATCCTTTTTGTGAATCCTTTCCATAATGTTCCCGGAATTTCAAGTTCCAAGGAGTGGAAGGAAGTGGCTTTCCAGAAGGGGAAAGCAACTTCTTTGCTCTTAAGTAACATTACTAACATTTATAGTTGCATATTATGGTCCTGCTACTTACATTTTTACATTTTTATCTTATTGGTAATAAGATGTTGTTGTGTACCTTCTCTTTTGCAATAGTAGTTATTAGACATGATAGGGTATTTAGACTTTTGATGGACTTTTAGTCTGGGTATTTACTATAATAGCCCTACTTACTTCATGCATTAATAATGTTTTGACTATTTATTTATACCCACTTGAACTAGAGTAGACTTGAATGACAGCAGTAAGTTCTTTGGCTAGAATTTTTTTTTAAATAAGTTCTCTCTTGTGCACTGGGAGCACTTTACTATATTGATGCACTTTACCTTTAAC
The DNA here is from genome assembly GCA_016271365.2 of Neoceratodus forsteri. Lineage (NCBI taxonomy): Eukaryota > Metazoa > Chordata > Ceratodontiformes > Ceratodontidae > Neoceratodus > Neoceratodus forsteri. The sequence continues at coordinate 660,176,046 of CM028130.1, forward strand.
ACTGTTTATCTACTTGCACCATGTAACCTATTAGTGATGACTATTTAAGCATACCTGTATGCATTGTACCCCATCCCTTGAGAAAGCCTTTTAGGTGAAACCAGGTTGGGTTCACATCAGCCAGATTTATTGCTTGCACTTGAAGTCATGCACAGCTCAGCCAGGTATTTATTGAGGTTATTAAACCTTTCTTCTATATTGCAGTCTGGTGCTGTGCATTTTGTTTTTGACTTCACTTAATATGTATGGCACAGCTGTAATAGCTGAGTGTCTTTCTTCTGTTATTTATCAGCTCAAATATACAGAATAAATTCCTCCAAAAACTTGGCTATTACATTATTAAGTAGATTTCATTTTTTGAAATAATTTTCTTTCCTTCTTTACCAAAAGTTAACAAGAAATTAGCCACTCTACTCATAGTCCACATATCTTCTGTCATTAAATGAATGGTAGTAATTGCAGCCCTTTCTGTATCTTTCCAAGGATCTATATGCGGTCCCCAGCTGGTATTTCCTTACTTTATTATAGCACAGTCAATACTACATTACATAGATTAGGTCCTCCTTACCCTTATGTGAGCAACAACAATATGTGTCAATAATATCAGCTTTGCTGTACCTAGTAGAACTGACATTGCCATCAAATAGCTCACATATATAAATTATGAAGACCCTCTTAATTGGGGATCAGTAAGGATATCCAGATAATGTTTATTACCAAAGTGGGTATTATAAACTGCAAACCACTTAGAGTGTCTGGATCTGGTAATACTTTCCAGATCTAATTTTGCCCAAAAGTTGTTGATCCTTATCTTGATATAGTTTTATATTCCAGGCTAAGGGTGACATTCTTTTCCAGGTACTCACTAAGCATAATCAAATCAAATTTATTCAGTTTAGAGTTAAGGTCTCTAAGTCAAACAGATCCTTTACATTTTAACTTATGCCAGCTCTTTTTTTACTCAAGAGACAGACTGTGTTAGTTATAGAAACAGTTCCCAGTACCATGATGTACCGATCGGTGCAGCTCTGTGCCACTCGGTAGTGTGGATGTGGCCCAGTATGCAGTGCAGTATGTTGTGGGTATACTTGGCCTCATTATACACTTTCTCTTGAAGCCACAGGGTGGTGACTGGGAATCATTTAGCAGACTGTGGCTCTAAAGTGTCTTCAGGTTTCTTTGACCACTATTTTTACCTGTTCACCAGCAGATGATGTGGATTACTGTAGTTTTAGCAGCCCTTTAAAAAATCAACTGCAAAGCTAATAATTATACGGTAGCTTTCTCTAGTGCATGGGTATTGTCTCTATTTTGCTCATGCATGTGGTAGCTGACAATGACTTCATGCAGCTGACAGCAGTGTCAGAAGTCTGTATTCTCAGTAATTCATAAAATGTTTACGTGTTTTTAATATCAGGAAAATTAAGTATTAAAAAAATGCTTGATGTGAGCTAATGCAAGCAACAACACTTGTCTTTGACTCTTAGTGGTTGTGAGGAAATTTCAAACAGCTGAGCTGGCAAAAAGTGCGACGGCTGACAGTGTCATTAAATGGACTGCCATTATCCTTTTGAATTTGTTTTAATCTGTTTTCGTAGCTAGACTCAGGTGATTAAGAATGTTTATGTTCTAGTAACTGTGCTGTAGGAAGATGTTCAGTGTTTAATAAAAATGTTCCATGCTCAAATAAATGCCTTATCCGGAGTAGCCTGTGTGCTGATGTATGATCCCCAGTTTGTCATGAAAAGTTCATTATTGCCCTTACAATGTTATTCCTTAGCTGACAGTTATTAAAGTTTGTATTCATGGTTTTCTTTGTTGTCACTTTGCAATTCAGTGTTTTACCATTCTCAGAGTTCCCATTCAGCTGAAAGGGCAGTTGTCATGGGCTCCCACTATTGTCTGTTTTATATCTCATAGATGTGTAGGTCTGAATTTCATTCACACTTCATGTTAACCTGGGCTACTTGTCTTGAATAGGAGCCACCCATGTGCATGAGTGGAATAGTCTTGTTCCTGATCCAGCATGTTATTTTATATAACTTTTAATCATTTATTGCGGATCGATTTGGAGGCAATGTAGTGTGGTAGTGAGATACTCTACAGTTTAATATGATCTTCACCCTTTACCGATCCTAAATGTCCTTGTAAAATATTTAAATATTGCCAGAATCCCAAAAACTAAATAATATGCATTAAAAAGAAAAAAAAAACTGTTCACCAATGCTCTCACTGCATACATGCCAATTCCCCTTCCCTAATTCCTCCCACCAATACCTTTCATCAAGAGAACAAGCATAGCAATACAAATTGACACTCCTACAAAAAGTAAATTCTTATTTTTAGAATTTTAGACTAATGTGCAAGATAAAAGTGTAACTGCAGTCAGAAGCCAATTTAAGTACTTTGAACCACTGTTACATTATTTTTTTATGAAGCAGCACCATTTTATTTAACTAAGAAAATTCTTCTATTGGAAAGTGGTTCTTAACAGTCATACAAGAGAAAGCAATGGAAGATATAGTGGGGAAGGGGGTATACAGGGGTCGAGGGTTGATGGATGCACAGTGTTGTAAATGGGTAGTAAAATTATCTTTCTCAGGTTCTTCTTGGAACTGCACTCAAGTAAAGAAATGACAGACCAGTGGTGTCCAGCACGTAAAGTGATTTATTTCTGGTATATAAAGCATGCTAACAACCAAATCACAGTGATACACACTGGGGAGAACATCTCCAATCTTTCTTACCTATAGGCAGCAACAAGTCTCTTCTTCTGAGAGAAAAAGGTGCAATGCAAAGGGTCTTATACCCCTGATAATAACCATAACAACTACTAAAAAGATATATAAAAGTCTCATCATTGGATAATGGCAAATAACCTGACTTGTTATTAGCCTGAGAAAGCATGCTGAACTTGCAGAAAGACAAAATAACTTAACAAAGGATCTGTATTTGTGAAGGCCACTTGAGGTTACAAACATAATTGCATAGGTAATTGCTGTTCTGAACTACAACTGAAGATAGCAGTATTGTCTAACTAATGATTATACAATAGTAGAAACAGAGATGTCTCCCAAGTGGTACAATTAGAATGATGGTGAATGCATTATAATTCTCAGAAGAAATACAGTAGAACTCAAATCCTGACACTTGTGCTTATATTATAAGTGGCTGTGCCCTAGGTATTACTGTCTGTGAGGTAGGGGGCCAATCAGGGGTGCTGGTCCAGGGATGACATCCCCCCTCTAGTTGCTTCAGAAGGGGCAACAATCCCAAGTAAGCTGGTAGGGTTGGAGCTAAAAAGTTGTTTACAGGCCCAACGTACGAGCCCTGTAAAGGAATTTGCATTGTTCTCGATGTTATTTTAGGGTATGTCGCGGGCAGCATAGAGTGAATATGAGGAAAACAATCAAGAATGTTTGAATAATAACAAAACGTTTGAAGCTAAATTCTACCCAATAATTGCCAATGGCAAGACTTAAATCATCATCATGAATCAAATCATTAAGTATATTATTAGCTTTAGATATATTATTGCTAATATAAATCAAATGAGCAGCTTTTCTAGCTAAAGAGATCATAAGGAGAGAGTCAAATGATCAATGTGGATATTAAAAATAGGCAATTAATGAGACAGGGCAAGCAAGTATTGGGGGTCAGTATCGATAATGTCTGGTTCCGGGAGAGGGACAGACATGATCACAGTGTAACCAATGACAGATTTCTGCTGTGAAGTAAAACAAAAATTAGGTTTATAAATATTACAAGGACGAGTCCTGTAGGCAAAAGACAGATAGTGACTATACAGAACTGATCCTCAGAGGTATAGGTAACTATGAGTGTTGGTACACACCAGGGATGTAAATGTACAGGGCAGGTGAAGGTCTGATTTGTCAGTCAAGTGGTGAAGCACTGTATCTCTTCAAGATAGCTTTCTGGATGATGCTGTTTCATCATTGAATGCTAAAGACACAGCAGGAGAGACGTCATCTGGATCAACATCAGTAAGGTTGGTCAGCAAGTCTTCACCCAATGCCAAAGCCCGGTCAAGATGTTCTGGTGACTAGCCGCAAACTGGTTTCACAAAGTCAAAGATGTCACAGTGGCACAAGAAGTAGAATCCTTTCTTGGCACAACAGTTAGTGTGAGCAGCCACCCAAGCTTGCAGAACTGGGTGGTAAACCAACATAGCAGTAATTTCAGTTCATTCATGGAAAATGTCATTTACAAGATGTCCAACGGAGTGTATATTTGTCAACTTGTCAAAGATAGATGTAGCCAGATCAAAGTGTGGTAAGGAGACTGTGACAGTGATGAACATGTGTCTAATGGAGCAAGATTTGGTTAGGTAACATGATGCTTTGCTAGGAAATCTGGAAACATAACTAATATTACACATAGAGATGCAGTGAATATAAATTCTGCCTGTGAAATGAACGCGAAGTGGCCACGTCACGTTATCATTATGTTATGCGAAGTGGTCTTTGGAAAGCACTCACTTCACTTTGTTATTATGACTCTGCATTGTTATTCTGCCTTAATGCAAATTAAGGTGGAATGACAACAATATAGGCACTTTAGGCAGACCCCCACACCACATGACTTACAGTACTTTAAGTCACATGCTTTAGCCAGGCAGGAAGGAAGTGAGTCATACAAGCAGATACTTTCACTTTCTCCTTGGAGAGGTAGGGAGAGGAAGCATTTTGTGTAGGAGAGGAGAGGAGAGTTCATGTCAACAAGTTTCTTTCATGAGCTAATTTCAAAAACCCAGAAACATTTTTAAAAGCCAATTCTTTAGTTTTTTTGTACTGTTTTGTCAGTTCTTTGTGGTGACCAATGTCTTGTTTTATAAGTTTTGTTGCGTGTGAGTGTGTGTGACTGAGTGTGTGTGTGCCTGTGTTGTATCTGTGTGAAGTCACTGATTGCATTGGCTAGGGAAGGAGTATTTTTTTGTGTGATGGACCAGGGACCATATGTGGCCCATGGCCAGAGGAGAGTATGCATGCATGGGGGTCATAGCTGAGTGGCGTTAGATCACTCCAGACTCTTTGGTCCTGCCTTCCCCCCTCTGGAAGCATCAACAGCACCAGTGGTACCGCCACATCCACCAAGTCCATCACCATCTCAGTAGCAGCTGTAGGAACTCAAGCAGCACCACCTCCACAGCAGCAGGTGGAACCCCAGGTGCGTGACCATGCTACCGGCACTGCATCTGCCCCTCCTATGCCTGCCCCTCCCACAGATCCCCAGTTTATTAGTTTTTCAACTGTGTCAGGGGGGACAGCTGTGGTGTGTCTGCTTTGTGGTGAGCAGGTGTGCCGTGGCCCCCAGGGAGAGATCTGGGGACTGGGGCCAGTGCCCACGTATGCTGAATCATCACAAGGTGGAGTGGCAGGCTGCCACTGATCAGGCCAGGCCTCTACCTGCTGGCCCTTCTGTGGCAATGGCAGAGGATTCTGCTGTTGTACATCTTTGCTGCAGGAGGAGGGCCACAGCAGCAGCAGCTCCACTACCACTCCCACCACTGTCACCTGCACCACCCTCACCACTACCACTACCTGATTTCCCCCCCTGCACCAGTGGACCCCACAAAGCCTGCAACTCAGGCAGGCATAACACTTTTGTGGGCTGCTGTGGAGGAAAATAATGAGAGGGTGGGTGCTGTCCAGCAGCAGGTGGAGCAGATCAAGCAATACCTGCTACAGAGTGTGTTGATGCTCCATCTGCTGCTGAAACATCAGGGTATCCCCATCAACTTTTTCTTTCAGCACAGCCCCCCCCACTGCTGTAGCATTTTGTCTTTTGTTTATGTTTAATAACAGACAGAGGGAAGGCCACAGTATTAGTTTAAAGGGAAAAAGTCAACAACAGGAGGTCCTGCCGACTGCAAGGCTTACCCACCAGCTAAACCTTTTAAGTTGTTACAGTGTTTTCTTGTATACTTAATGTACTTTATTTTAATAAAGAAAATCCAGTGACCGGAAGTATAGTGGATGCTATAGGGTCTCCATTATGTGTAAAGGTGCAACAGCAATGCACCATCTGCTTCAATACAAAAGTATTGAAGCGCATGGTGCATCGCTGCCACACCTTTCCTTTACACATAATGTAGCCCCCATAGCATCCACCATACTTCTGGGTCACTGACTTTTCTTTATTAAAATAAAGTATGTTGTGGTGCAAGAAAAATGCTGCAACATACTTAAAAGGCTTAACCATAGGGTAAGTCTTGCAGGGGGCAGGAGCTCCTGTTGCTGACTGCTTCCCTTTAAATATACACATACACATACACATACACATACAGACATACATGCTCCTTACTGTCCTGTTATTATAATCCAGTGCCTCAGTAATGTTGTGGAGTGGTTGTGGAAAAGCTGGTGTGAGCAGTGCAAGTATGATTTGCTAAACTGCATGTGTAAAGTCAGTGTTCTTTCCTTTGTGTGTGTGTGTGTGTGTGTGATGTCAGACATTGTCCAGCTTCTTGCAAACATATATATGCTGACTTGTTGCAGTGTTTATGGTTTAAAGAACAGAGATCAGAATAATGTATATTTGATTGTCACCATCATCATCAGCGGACTAAGAGATATGATATTTTTTTCAGAGGTGTCTGGCCAAAGTGCACCTTAGTCACATACTGCACACATGACTTTCAGAAGAGCATGTATTTTTTGTGTTATGATCACTGCAAAGTCAAGGGTGCACTGTGAGTGACTGGTGCACAGTAACCCTATACCTCTGAAAAAAAATATATTACTTACTCCACTGGTGCTGATGGTGCAAATAAAATATATGTCTTATATTCTTTCTTATCTTTATTCTTTACATACTGCAACAAGTTACACCATATATATGTTTGGACAAAGCTGGGCAATGTATGCACACACAGGAAAGAACACTGACAGCACACATGCAGTTTAGCACAACATATTTGCTCTGTTCAGTCTTGCTTTTTGCGAAACACTTCACAAGTCCCAACACAAAGTAAACATTACAGAGGCTCCAGAAATATTCTTATTTGAAATAGACATTGAAGCATCAGTGCAACAATATGGTGACAATTTTGACCTATACTTTTTTTATGTTATTTTACATTGCCACTTTACTTACCTCCTGACTTGTATGATACCATTCTTTCCAATATTTGAGTCTGCTTTAGTACTTTTTTCATGTCTGAAATAACAAAAGGAGCACTCCTAATACGGCATGGACCAGGTCTTCATCAGTATTTTTCGCTGTTTTTCTCCATCAGTTGTTTATATATTACTTCTGTTGTAAAATTAATAATTATGCAGCAGGCAGTGTTTTATGACCTCACAGAACAATATTTGTTTCTAAAACAGTTGCAAATAGAGTTGAAAACCTGGTCAGAGCCATATTAAAAAGCATGCTCCTTTTATTTTGTCAGACATGAGAAAAAGTAGTAATGCAGACACAAATTGTGAAAAGAAGGGTATCACACAAGTCATGAGGTAACTAGTGTTGAAAGCCTAAATAGTATAATAGCATAGGTCATTTTCACCACATTGTTGCACTGCTGCTTTAATTTATAATTTAAGTATGACATTATGTGCTCACAATCACAACACACAAAATGCAACTGTCTTGTGTCCAGAAAATTCCCCAAGTGCTGATGAAGTGAAATGGGAGTGTTACACCACATGCAAAGTCCCCCAGAATGTATTGTGCAATCACTCATGAATGCAGTGGTCACACACAGTCCCCAGAATTTTTCTGCATCCCCAAAATTCAACTGTCTTGGGTCAGGAAAATTCCCAAGTGCTGATGAAGTGAAATGGGAGTGGTACACCACATGCAAAGTCCCCCAGAATGTATTGCTCAGTCACTCATGCGTACAGTGGTCACACAGAGTACCCCAAATTTTTCTGCATCCCAAAATGCAACTGTCTTGTGTACAGAAAATTTCCAAGTGCTGACAAAGTAAAATGGGAGAGTTACACCACATGCAAAGTCCTCCAGAATGTACTGTGCAGTCACTACTGTGCAGAGGTCACACAGAGTCCCCAGAACCTTTCTGCATCCACAAAATACAACTGTCTTGTGTCCAGAAAATTTACATACTTTGTGATGATGATGATGATGTCATGATGCACAGTATCTTGCCAAACCATGTGAAGGAGGGATAATATGACATGAATCCATTCAGTCTTCAGTCAGAAATGATGACCATTAGAGAACTGTTGCTGATCCAATGTGAGCTGCAATTCCCACAAATGCAATGAAATCCCCTCAACCAGATGGAAGGGTGCCCTTTGTGTCTACTCTAATAGTAGCCTTGGTGAGTTGATGTATGTATATATAATGATATATATATATATATAGATATATATATATCTATATATATATATATATATAAAAATATATATTTTATATATCTGTATATGTATTTTCTAGGTGATATATACATGTACTCATTGTCAACCAGGTAATTCTGAGTGAACCTCAGCCCTTCTGCAACAAGCAGCCCACTGGCCTGACGTCCGCCGGTGGTTTTGACTGCACTGCGCTGCTAAACCCGGCCCACCTGCAGCCTTGCACTAGACTCTCTCTCCTGCGTGTGCGGCAGCCTTGGCGCCAATTTTAAATGAGTTGGTGCGCCCACAATGTGTCGGAGCTCTGATTGACTGTTTTTCCTCTGCCATACTCACTGTATCCTATTATTGGTGTTTTAGTGCATTGTAGAGAGTTTTGCCTGCTTAGCCAAAGTATTATTTGTTTCTTCCTGTAACTCTCCTATTCTGGCTCTGGCTTGTTTGACCTGTACCTGAAACAGCATGAGTGGCTCCTTCTGTTACCACTCCCCTGTGCATCTAATCGTGCGATCAGACTTCCCCACCCCTTACCTTATTTAACTCTCTGTTGCTCTTTGTCTCAACAGACGCCCCCCAGAGTCTCAGCGGCCGTGAGGGCTCCCGGACAGACCCTCCCCAGCAGCCTGAAGAACGCTCGAGTCAGCTAGGTAATTTGGAGTGAACCTCAGCCCTCCTGCAACAAGCAGCCCACTGGCCTGACGTCTGTCATGGTTTGAACTGCACTGCACTGTTAAACCCGGCCGCCTGCTGCCTGCACTGGACTCTCTCTGCGTGCGGCAGTCTTGGCACCACTTTCAAATGGCCAGTGCACCTCCACAGCCGTGTTGGAGCCCAGGCCCCGCCTGAACGCTTATGCTCGCTCCCCCACCACCAATTCTTGGTCAGCTCTCGTTAAATAGGCTGTTGTAGAGTCACGTGGTGCTGAAAATAACCTATCAGCCCTGTTTTCCATTTGCAGGTTGATTTTTTCCACCACATGTGGCCCCCATCAGCCTAGAACACTGGCAACTCACTTAACTCTGGACTCTACCTCCCTCTCTCTTTTTTCCTTACTGTTGAATCCCTTTCATGACCACAACCCCTCACTCCCCATCCTCTCCTCACTTCTCTCTCCCCTCGCTGCTCCTTTAAAGGGTCCCACTTCTGTCCCCTCAGTTCCCCTGCCACCAGCAGGGCTCACCAGAGGATATGGCCCTCCTCCCTATCCGGCTACCCACCCTTCCGACTCCCAACCCACCCCTCTGGCTCTCCTCCAAAGGGGCTCAAAATCACCCACATGAATGTGCGTAGCCTTCACGTAACCTGGCTGAGCTCTGCAGCTTGGGTCACCTTCACCAGCCAGATATCCTGGGCCTCTCTGAAACCTGGCTCAAACCTTCACATCCCTGATGCTCAGTGCACCCCAGGTTAGTAACCACCTCCGCCGTTGTAGACCAGGTAAGAAGAAGGCGGTAGGGTGATCCTTCATCACAAGGCTCATCTAAACCTGTCCCCCTGACCACTCACCCACCGACCTACCTGCCTGTGAGTTTCTGCACACCCTCCTTCTGCAGGGGAACTCTAAGAAGATTCACCTGGTAAGCATCTATATCACACCCAAGTCTGCACTACCTGGCCTCCTCCTGCTGTGACTGCGTTGCCAAAAAGTGGGTCCCTAGCGAACTCTCATGTTGTGACTTCAACCTCAACTGGTTGGGAACCAATTGCCACTATGAGAGCACTGCCTCGGCCTTCTCACTAAACTAAACCACACTGGCCCCACCCAGGCTCACTGCTGGGGAACTCGCTGGCCCTCATTGACTGGTTCCCTCCAACAGGCTCTGCCAACATCTTATCCTCTGGCACTCTCTCTCTAGGTCATCTTCCGACCACCTCCTATCTACTGTGTCTGGGGCATCTCCCAGCCTAAAATACCTAGCAAAGTGATCGAGCTGAGGGACATTCCAAACTTAATCCCATGACTTCTGTCCGACCTCCTAGCTGTAGACTGGTCTGAGGTCATGGCCTCTACTGACCCCCTCACAAGCCTTTGGATCTATTCCTAGCTGTTGATCCCTTCAGAACAAATATGCCCCCCTCACTAGGAGAAGGGTGAGGGGCACATCACCAAATGGTTAAATGGCAGCCTACTCTCCCTAATGAAGGCCAGGGACAAATGCTGGGCATCCTATAAGGTATCCCAGAACAACAAGGATCTTATGGCCTATAGGCACCTCAGAAACTCTTGCAAGAGTGCCATCTGTGCAGCTAAAAGTGAGTTCTGCAAAGCTGCCCTACTCTCCTCTGGCACCAACCCAAGGAGTTTCTGGCAGAATATTAAAAATGCCATTGGGGGGTCAGCTAAACCTCAGGTCACTGACCTGCTTGTTGATGGTGTCAGCTGCAACAACCCCCAACCATTGCAAACTCCTTTAACTCCCTGTTTGAGGCTCCCCTCCCCAACCCCCAGCACCTGCCCTCTTGACACCCCTCTCTCCGGCCTCCACCCCTGGCCTGTTCCTCTGAGACAAGTGTCACACATATGGAGACCCAGAAGCTGCTCTCAGGTGCCTCCCCACAGTGGGCCGGAGTGACTGCTTGAGCCAAAACTGTTTCAGACTGGGGCACCTCCCTCGCCAGGCCAGTCACACATCTCGTCCCCTCCATCCGCACTGGGATTATCCCAGACCTCTGGAAAGTGGCTAAGGTTGTCCCTGTCCTAAAACAAGGAGCCTCAAAGATCCTTGGTACTCACCGCCCCATCACCATATATTGTCCGCCACCAGTAAACTGCTTTGAGAAAGCCACCTCAGCTCTCCCTACACATCCAGGACTACAACATCCTCTCCTCTGTCCAGCACAGCTTGGGGAAAGGGCACAGCACGTCCACCACCCTTGGTGTTGTCACCTCACAGATCAGGGTACGTGGCGACCAAGGAAATCTCACTGAGCCATTGTGGACCTCTCTAAAGCCTTTGATAGGGTTGACCACTCTCTCCTTGGCTCCATACGCTCCAACCTTGTGGTTCTCCTCCTCCCATGCCTGGTTCCTAAACTACCTCTACAACCACAGCAATACACCAACTTTAACCGACCTTCTCCAAACTCTCCAGTCCCCTGTGGGGTTCCCCAAGGGTCCGCCCTTGCCCAACTCTATTCTCGCTGTTCATCAACTCCTCCCATCTGTCACTACCCACCCCACACCACTGTAGCGGATGACCTCGTCCTCCTGACCAGCTCTCACGACATCTCCATAATTAACTCCCCAACTGAACGCCTGACTTTTAAACGCAGATCCAATCCCAATGGTGACCATAGGTCACCTCAACCTCAAAAACCCAAGCTTTGCCGTTTGGGTCCCCAACAAAATCAAACTCTGCCCACCCCTGTTGATCATCAGCCAAATGGTCACCCCCCAGTTAGTTTCCCTCCACCAAATACCCACGCCAATTTTGACCCACAGCTGGACCTCACCTTACATATCCACAACATCTGCAAGGCCCACTAACTGTAAACTTGGCCTTGCCTATCGAGCTAATAACTGTCTTACCCCTTACGTCCCGCTTGGCCCTCGCGCAGGAGTCCTCCTCCCTCACTTTGCTATGGTCTCGTAACTTTTGCTCCAGTCCCCAAATCCAGCCTTTTCAAATGGGATATGGCTTATAATAATGTTTGCTGCTCAGGCTTTCTGCCCTCCCTCACTCAATTGCTAGACCTTTACAACCGCCTGGATTAGCTCCTCCAGAGAAGCACTTTGCTTCGTTTCTAGGTAATTTCATGGACAATGTTCTTTGTTCCAACACCCCCCTGCCCTAGCCCTTCCCCTCAAACTCGGTCCACCATCCTACCACCTAAGATCTGGGACATCCCAGGAATGCGTGGTTCCAAGGACCAGAACCACTGCAGGAGATCTGTCCTTCCATGTCTATTCTCCCAAACTTTGGAACTCACTCCCTGAGCAAGTTAGGGCCTCCTCCTCTCATCCCAGCTTCAAAGCTTCCCTCTGGTGCTCTCCTGAAACCCTTCTGCCTGTCCCTGCCCCTGTAGTCCTCTCCATGCCTCCCCCAGTCTGTTTCGGGGAGGACCTTGCCTCTGCCCCACCTGCACTTCTTCCCTCCCACCCAGAAATCCTGCCCTGACCCCTGTAATGGGGCCCCTCCCTGGCCCCTCCCTTCACTAGCACTTACTACTCCCTCTGTCTTGCTTCACTCGCTCCTCCGTCCAAAAGCCAGGGCGAAATGCCTCACTAGTTAGGAGTTTTGGTCACCTTCCTCCTCAACTGTTTATGAGTGAACTCCTCCCAACCATGCACTGCCACTAGAATTGCCCTACCCTGTTTACACCCCATGTGCATCCCTCTATAACCCCAAATTGCTCGCTGCATGTAACATTTGGACCACTTTCATGCCTGTCTCTCCTATGTATTTTTGAATCCTCAACTGCCCATGTACAAAGTTCCTACCTAACTCTCCTGGTACTATGCCTGCCCTGAACTGCCTATCTCTTCTTTAATTTTTGTGCCCTCTACTGCTCACATATGAAGTTCTCACCTGCAATCTCTCCCGGGGAATGCTTGCCCTGAAATGCCTATCCCTGCTATGTATTTTGTATCCTCTACTGTTTATGTATGAAGTTCTTACCTGTAACTCTCCTGGGTCGCACCTGAAAATAGGCACCTGGTGTCTAGTGTGCTTACCCGGTTAACAAAAGCAAATAAATAAATAAAAATAAATAAATTGTTTTGTATCACAGGTCACATACTGTTGGTATGGACATTACAATGCTTGATGAGAAATTTTGGAGTTGAAATTGGAAATGAAATACTCTCAAGCCAATGAAGGTAAGTATTTTTTTTGGGAGGGGGCATATTTGCAAGTAGGTGTCATTAATGGTTTATTATTTGGTTACCTCTTCACAGATTTCGTCTGCATCCTTCTCCAGTCTGGTAAATATGGTCATGGATGGTCATCGATTGAAACAACTTCTGCTTGTTGCATGTGTGCCCCAGACTTGGGGGAGCGGCATGATGCTGAAGAAGTTCTTTGGATAAGACAGCTATGACACAACAAAGCATCTGGAAGTTTCCTATAAAAATAAATGAATGACTTATTACAATTTGATTGCAGCACTAAGACATTATGTTTAAGCCATGGCTGTTCCACCATGGGTATCTGGATTAACACAGATAGCAAGCTGTCCCACTGCAATTATCAAATCACAATTTAATTTCATACCAGACTGTGTAACAAATACACTGTGTCAGTGTCCCTGCGTCTCAACTCAAGATACATTTTAAAACCACATCTTGCCAAGTCACACAACCTGGGTCCAACTTTTTCAACACTAGCATGGCTGCACAGCTGCAAATTTGGAATGCAGTGCATGATATGTTGCAGAAATATTTTTTGTGATGTACATGTCACTTAGTTTATGAATTATCAGTCAGATCTGGTGCACTCTTTTGGAAAAAAAAGGAACAGATGAAATAAAATTGATATACTTACCAGTATAAATTGGAAATGGAGATCCCATAAGTTCCTCTAGACAGTACTGCTGCTGTACCACTGATACATACCTTCAGCAAAGGACAGTCATTTGTTGTTATCCTGCAAAACAACAAAATTAATTGACTGTATGTGTTTGACCATTGCAGCTCAGAAAAGCAACAGAAAACAAAACACGCAGCTAAAGGAAGTTGAATAGCATGAAAAACATTAGTACACATACTCACTTTATTATTTTAATAGTAAGAAGCCTTATGTCTGTGGCTGATGGATGTGCTCTGCCGTTTGACTCCCTCTGCCTTGGCATGGTCAATTTAATGGAAAAACATTGGCACAATGGCACTAGTGGTGGGTGGTGGTGGTGATCATAGCTGTGGCACATGATAACATTCCCTATCATGTCTTCTTGCATCTGGTGGTGGTGGCAGTGGCAAACAGTGGTCTTATGGTGGTGGTACTCCAGGGGGACACATGATCACATTCCCTATGGTGGCAGTGGTGAACAATGGTCTTATGGTGGTGGTTATCCTGGAGCCAGGACATACTGTGCTCTGTGTTACAAATGTGGTGACATGACATGTGGAATTTGAGTTACTATGAGTGGGACAGTGATTTAATTTTATGAAAAAGAGAACATGCATCATACATGACATGTGACAGCCTTTTAACCACTTAAGTTAAAATCTGCCAACATTAACCTGATCATCATTCATCATCATCCTCAGAAAGAAAGCTTTCCTCGCAGTCTTCTATATCTGAATTCTGACCACGGGGAAATTCTTTCTCCATTGTGTTATCATCTACCTCAGAGGTAGGCCACTTCATGCTGTCAGTGCGCCAGGGTGGTCCCTTTCTTCAGCATCAGCAAAACCATTTGTATGCTGGAGTACAAATAATGAAGTTGCATTCTGAGCTGGTATGTGCCTCTCATTCATTTTTATGAATGTCAGCAAACTAACATTTGCAGGAGAGAAGTTTGTATGACAATCCCGAGCTGTTGCACCTGCTGAGCTGAATACCCTCTCGACTTTCACACTGGAGGGTGGGCATGTCAGGTACTTCAGTGCCACAGCAGTCAGCTCTGGCCATTCACTGACCTTTCCACTCCAGTATAAAAGGGGATCATCAGTGATTGATAGATGCCTGTTTTCAGACACATATGACTCAATAATTTTCTGTGCATTCTAAGTCCACTGGTTGATGCATCATCCACTTCTCTGGAATCATTTATGCCACAAATTTCCACTTGGGACAAAGCCTTCCAAAGTGGATTAACACCAGATGCTTTTGATGACAGAGGATCTGGAACTGCAGTCCCCTTCCCCTTACAGGATATGCTTGATACTACTCCCCAGGTTTACCTTCAGCCTGATTATGCTGCTAAGGTTTCCTGGTCTTGGCACATGACTTCTGTGCCCCACGAACCAAGTGCACCAGTTGCCCACTGACATTTTGTATCTGTTCAGGCCCACCCTCCAGTACTGAGGCAATTCCATGTTTGTATCGTGGATCCAGCATTGTTGCTATTACAAAGTTGTCACTATGCTGAATGCTCAAGATGTGACGATTCTGGTTGAATACTGTCAGCATGTGTTTCAGCAACACACTGCTAGTACTGTCTCTGGCAACATCAAGGCCATGCTGTACATTCACCAATGTCTGCCTCAGCACCCGCAGCAGTGGAATTGATTGGCTAATGGAGGCAGACTTGCTGCTCACTGCCTGTGTGGCATATTCAAAAGGCCTAAAGATTCTTATTAGAGAGTCCATGAGGCACCACTGTTCAGTTGTCAGACATGGAGGCCCTGGAACTGTCATGGCTAGTGTATGACAAGATATTCTGAGATGACATTGTACTATTCATACAACCTCTCTGCCATGTACAAAGTGGAGTTCCACTGGGTGACAACTTCTAGCTTGAAGTGGTGCTGCAGGAGGCTGTTTCGGGTCTGCAACTGCTGAAGCTGGTCACGGGCCTTTGCAGAGTGTGAAAAGTGAGAACAGATACAGTGTGAAACTGTCAGCATTTCCTTTATATCAGGGTGCTGCAGAAACTCCTGAACACAAGATCAAAACAGTGGGCGATGCATGGAACCCAAAAAAAAGACACCATTCGTGATGCATTTCACCACATTTGATCCATTGTCACTTGCTATGAAACCTGTTCTCGGGGACAGGGGGTTCAGTTGTCTGTCAATTTCAGTCAGTACCACGTCCAACATATTTTCACCAGTGTATGGACAGGTCACATTGCACATAGCAATCATTGCATGTTGTTGAATTCCTGTAAGATTGCTACTGTGACACTCCACATTACTACACTGATTATTCACACTACCAACAGCACAAACAATCCCCAGCACCTGCACCCAGTGTGCAGTTATACACAAATATGAACTCCCCGCTGTTTTGCCACTTGTCCACATATCCATACTTAAATGGATGAATGGAGAGGAGGAATGTTGAAGGGCATGTCTTACTGAGTCGGACACAGTACAGTACAACTTGATGACAGCATGGTTGAAAAGTATGTCCTGGATGGGACTTTCCATTTTGGACAGGCATGTGTGGCAAACCACAGGAACCCAGAATTCTCCACAAAGGAGAAGGGCAAAAGATCAATTGCCAGCATTTCAGCTACAGCAGCATTAAGTTCATGAGACACTGTATGATTGGGTGGGTACTTCAGTTTATGCACAAAAACACTCTGTAATGTGGGCTGACTTAAATATTTTACACAGGTTGTGATGACAAATGGTTCTGCTCTGTGAATGGCAGGGGGTGGAGTATGAATGTTTAATGAAGATGGTTGCACAGGTGATGAAAAACTCAGAAATGTAGTTATTTTCCCAGATTTAGCAACAGGGGTTGATGGACGACTTGCACTAGACGTACTGCATTGACCACCACTACCACCAAAACTGCTATTCTCACCACCACTGGACAAGACTTCAAAATCATTCTGCTTTTCCACCTCATCATGCTTGTAGTAATTAATCCTCTGCTGTTATTTCATCACCACTGCACACATTTAATTTTGTACTTGATGCTACAGGCATGAAAGGTGATAACATGCTCGTTATGGTTGATGACAAGGGTGAACACCCTACTGTGGTACAGGTATAAGCTGCCATCTTGTGCTGAGTCTACAGTGCCATGTGCCTATTCATAAGATGTGTATGCTCTTCCCCTGTGCACAGATGGCTCATCTTTTTATCTCGATACACACACACACCTGGCAAACCTGGCAGATTGCAACTTACTCATCATTTGCATCTTCCACAAAAAAATCCCAAACAAGGGATTTTGATGCTCTAATTTTAACATGCCGCCCCCTTCGATGCTGCTTATTGGACTGCATTTTTTAAGCCATGAAGTGGGGGGAAGGTGCTACATGATTTTTCAGGCAGGACACACTAAGACTGCAACTGACCACCATGACTACCTATCATTATTACTGGGTCATCACTATCAACTGAAACTGGTAAATCACAACTTTTTCTTTGGGGGGGAGAATGCAAATAGACCCAGACACTGCCACTTTAAGTTTATTTTTCTCATAGGGATAGGGACTTCCCATTTACTGGCAAATGAGTGTGTGGATTGTCTGTATTGGAGAAGCATTACTTAGTCTCCAACTTGCCAGTTGACTTCTTTGACTTGCTTGTCAAAATTATCTTTAGCTTGTTGTTGAGCCTTGTCCATCTGCTTAGCAGCAAACAGGTGTGTCTTCATGATGTTGTCATGATTTTGTTTCCAAATACTTGTCTGCAGTTACTCTATCTGTAGTAGGGGTGTGGAGATCAATCAGCAGGTGTTCAGGTAGTCTCATAGCTCTACCATCAATACCATCATAGGGTGTGAAGTGGGTAGCAGCTGCAGAGGTGACCCTAATTGCCATTAGTAACAGTGGCAAGATGGAATCCCAATCTTTGGGATTATCATCAATGAATTTGCATATATTTTTTATGCATCTGTTAGCTCTTTCTACCTGACCTGATGATTTAGGATGGTAAGGAATGTGGAATTTCTGATCAACTCCAAGAAGTTGAAGTGTCTGTTGTATCAGTAAAGCTGTAAAGATGGTTCCCTGGTCTGAGTCTACCTTTAAAGGTAGGCCCACCTGGAGAACAATTAATCCACCAGGATCTTAGCAGTTGTCTTTGCCATGTTGTTCTTTGTGGGAAATTCCTCTACCCACTTGGAGAACAAATCTGTGACAACAAGTGCATACTTCTTGCTCTTACTGAAGTTAGTAAAAGGGCAAATGAAATTGATCTGTATCATATTCCTTGGTCCAGACTGCCTTTGGAGCAGTAACTTGGCATTTTTCTTCACTGAAATGGGGTTGTTCTGAGCACCCTCTATGCAGTTGTCCACACAGTGTTCCACATCTTTGGCCATGCCAGGCCACCAGATTACTATCTTGAGTCTCTGGAGAGTGTTTTATGTCCCCTGGTGTCCACCAGTAGAGGTGTCATGAACCATATGAATAAATTTGGTTCATAGTGAATATGGCACCACCCACAATTTGTCACCTGTATCCTGTTTGTGATACCAGATGAGTTTCTGATCACTGGACAGATGTAAATTGTCTGAGTGTCTTTTGTAGGAACTGCCAACAGGCAGGAGTTGTTCAGTTCCTTTATCTAGGAATTTGAACACATCTCTGATCTCTGGGTCTGCTTTCTGTGCAGTGGAAATATCTATTGGGGGTTCTGGTACTGGTTTCTTGGTGGCAGCAATTATAGATGCTGCTATGCACTGTGGGTGAGTCATTTCCCATGTTTCCCCCTCTTGAGCTCCTGCTCTTGCAAGCGAGTCCACTCATTCATTGAATTCATGGTAAGGGTCAGATTTGCAGTGAGCCTTTACCTTGTATATGTACAGCTTATGTGTGAACATTTGTGTCAGAGTGTGCATATACACAAATAGTTCCCTATATTTGACTGTGGTACCATCAGATGAGGTAAAGTTGTTCTTTTGCCAGAATGGAAAGAACTCAATTAGGGATGTGCATACCCAATTGGAGTCTGCAAAGATGATGGTGTCTTTGTAGGCATGGAGCATAATCTCAAATGCAAAGGTCACAGCAGCCAGTTTGGTGTACTGTGAAGAGATAACAGTGCATTTTCTAGCAATGCCCCTGAAATCACCCTCATGATCCAACATGAGCTCTCCAAGGCTCGCTACCTGTTCTCCATCCATATAGGATGCAGAGCCATCTGTAAAGATGTGCAACATTGTTTTGTCTTCCAGGACCTCAGGTGTGGCTGGCAGGAAGGGTTCTGGGTCGGGTAGGTCAAGTGGTTGGAAGGTACAGTCATGGGGCTTACCTGTGTATATTAGGCCATGGACCAGGATTGATGGCATTTTGGCAGGCAGTACTTTGTTGTCTCTATCCTGCAAAAGCAAAGTCCAATGGGTCAGCCTGTTGTTAGAGACTGATCCATCCTTTACTTTGTCTGAAAGCAAAATGTTAGTTGGAGTGTGACAGGTATGGAGAATAATATGAGCATATCCAATGATGTAGAGGAAGTGTTTCACAGCCCAGAAGGTTGCCAATAGTGTTCTTTTGTAGAGACTATATTTTCTTTCTACTGAGGATAGCATCTGTGATGCATAGGCAATGGGCCTGTAGTACCCATTGCACTTCTATACCAGCACTCTAGGCATGGCCACATCAGTGGTGGCAATTTCCAATTGTAAAGGTAATTTTGGGTTTGAGTTGATCAGTGCTGGGGCTGAGGCCAAGACCTGTTTGAGCTGGGCCACAGCTTCAATGTGTGTAGGGCCCCATGTCCATGGGACATCCTTTTTAAGAAGTTCATACAGGGGAGCAGCCTTCAAGGCAAAATCAGGAATAAAATCCCTGGAGTAGTTTACTATTCTCAAATAATGTCTAAGTGTTGCCAAGCTAGTGGGACGTGGCAGGTCTTGCAAGCCCTGGATCTTTTTGACAGCTGGGCTCCTCCCTTGGCCAGTGATGCATATGCCAAGGAAGATAACCTCCTTCTCACACAATTGTGCTTTAGAGGGGTTGCAATTGAAGCCTGTTCTCCTGAGGAGAATCAGTAGTTCATCCAGCAGGGTCAGATGTTCTTCCCTGGTGGTTTTTGCTAAGAGCAAGTCATCCATGTACTGCAGGAGACACTGAGGAGTAGAAAACCCTTACAGAGCATCCATCATGTGGAGATGGAAGAGGGAAGGGCTGTTGTGGAAACCCTGGGCAGACATGGCCAGGTGTACTGGTGCCCATCAAATGTAAACGCAAATTTGTACTGACTTTCTTGTGCCAATGGAAGTGACCAAAACTCATTACAGATGTTAGGAACTGAGAACCACTTTTTGTCAGGTGTCAGCAACTTGAGCACATCAGATGCTGATGCCACAGTTGCGGCACAGCTGGGGGTAACTTGGTTGAGCTTTCTGCAGTCAATTGTAAGTCTCCAAGCTCCATTTGGCTTTTTCACAGGCCAAATGGGCAAGTTGACCATAGAAACACAAGCCCTAATCACTCCTTGCTGTAGCAGTGATTAGATGGTTTCCCTCAATGAGGGTAAGGCTTCAACAGGAAATGGATACTGCTTCTGCCTTACAGGATTAGGCCCTGGAATTTCAATGGTAGGGTGCATCCTAACACAACCATGCTTGTTGGTAACAAACACATCAATATATACCTGTAGCAATGGTTGTAGTTCTGGAAACAAGTCATGCCTTTCAAACAGAGCCATGATATCATACTCTTTGTTGTTATGGGAGATGGCTGCCACTGCATAGGAGTCTGGTATGGTGACAGCATGCCATTGTCCCTTGATCTGTAGCAATAACCCGTTAGCTAGGTCCACCATACAACCATGCTGTGCAAGAAAATCAATTCCCAGTATGCTGGGGGTGATGACATAATACCATGAGGTCAAAGACAAAATGAGTCTTAAGGTGGGCTACCTGCATAGGGAGAGACACAGATCGGTAAGTTTGTAGTTAGGTACCATCTACCCCTTGTGCACTGGTCTTCCAGCTGGAAGACCAGGCAGACATGGCTGGGTTCTCATAATGGAGAACAGACATGGCTGCTCCTGTATCCAGAAGCATGTCTAGTTGGTGGTCCCCAACCATGGTCCTTACACAGGGCCATTCATTTGTGTCAACAAGCAGGTCACTCACGATCTGGACTGGGGCTTGTATTTGTCAATCAGTACTGCTCCCAGCTTCTTCTTCATCCTCTTGTTCTGCAACCTGAGGTCTAGGGTTGCTGACTGGGTCTCCCTATTGTTGTTTACAGGACACGAGTACTGTACCTCTGACATCAGGGCTGAATTCTTGAACTATTCAATTAGTGGTTCCCGAATTACCACATCATCCTGGCCATTGCCCAATTCCATGAAAGACTTTTCCCTCGGCTGCTTGATTGTTCGGTAGCCGAAGACCAAAAATTGTTGTTGTTATTACTAGCCCGTGCCAAGACCACCATGGAATGTGTGGATGAGGCCTCTTTTGAAGCATGAGCCTCCTCCAGCTGTATATGGAGGGTCTCATTTTCATCCTTCAGGTCCCGATTTCTGGGCCCATTATGGTACTTGCCATCGGAGTCTGATTTCCCATTCCTGCTGTAGTTGTTATTATCCTGGTTATTCTTGTAGTTCTGGTTCCCCTTCCCATATGACTGTCGGTCATCAGAAGAGGCTTCCTGTTTATCATTGTTGCCCTCCACTATATAGTGGGTTGGGGCAGGGCCTACCGCGGTAACTTGATATTGGGTGGCCTGGGCTTTTGGACTTTGGATGGTAGCAGCCTTGTTGGTATTTTTACTGGAAGCTATGTTACAGAGGTAGACCTGGAAGGCATACTCCATCTTGGTGAGAACGTCGGTAAAGGTATCGGTCTGTGGGTAGATGTTAAGTTCGGCCTTTTCCCGGAGAGCCAGAGTTATGTTCTGGATGTACAAATCCTTATACACAATTTTTTTTGTCAGCGTTCTCACCCGCCAGGCCTTTACCGGCCTCGTAGGTGAGCCACAACCATTGATGGTAAGCCGCTGGGCTTTCCTTCACATTATGCTTGATCTTATAGGCCAAACAGGCTCCAGTGATACCTGGGGAGTTGGCAGCAAGAAATGCCTGTGTGATATCATTGTAGACGAGCATCTTACAATTGTTGACCGCCTCTGTGAGTTTGGCCCAGGGGATAGGCTTGATGATTTGTTTCAGGACTTGGACTTGGTACTTGGATTGGAGAGAAAGCTTCTCGAAGAGGGAGTGCACCTTCTCCAAATGACAGCTCAGGTTATCAGTTTTGCCCATCTGTCTGATGCCTTGGGCAATTTGCTGAACAGAATGAGTGACCTGTAGGGGATTTGAAGTTGACAAGCAGAGAGCGGTGTTTAGTTCCCCATGACCCAAAGCACCGTGAAAGGCAGCTTCCACCACCCCTTCGGTGAATGCCTTGAATGCATTCTTTTGGGTTACACCATTTTTGAACATGCATCAGATCTGCTCCTGCATGGAGGAGCTTCCCTCATGGGTCTATAGTCTAGACAAGACATCCTGTACAATGCCTCGTAATGCTGCACTGTCTTCCTGGGAAAGGGGAGCCAGTGGAAAAGGGCTCTTATTTGGAGGAGGTCTGCCTCCTGTATTATAGGGACTGCCATGTTTGTGTTGAAGTGGAAGCATAGAAAGTGTGCCAATATGACATGGGGCAAGCTATAATGGCCAGCATCTTGGGAGTGGCTGGTAAAGGCCACTGCCTTGTGGGGTGGGGTCTATGATATGATGAGGCATCCTATGTCCTTGTTATCAGAGTTGTCATCACCAGATGAGGTAATGTCAATGGGTGTGTACTGAAAATCATTCATGACTTTTACATGGCCAGGTAGGATATCTCACTGATGGAGCATTCTCATCATCTTGTCTCTACATTTCTTGTGACAAACTTTAGCAGTGCCCTGCTCAATACCTTTCTCAACCGCACACTGCAATATTCTGTATGCGGTGCCCAATTCAACATTTTCCCTAAGCTCTTTGTCTAGCTCATGCATCAACCTCACATTCTCTTCCTTCAATTCAACATTATCCTCTCTCAAACTTTCATCATATCACTCAAAATGCCATTCAAATAAGATAGCTGTTTCTTATCACATTTTAACCTTTCATTGTCATCCCTTAACATACACAATTCACGTTCAGACTCTTGAGCAGTGCAGCGCAACAGTTTGTTATTGTGATCACAGAGTGACTTTGTCTCCTTCACGAGTTTCTGTTCCCTTTTCAGTATCTCTGATGCCTGAAGGCCCATCTCTTTTTTTTAGATAAGCATTTTGCAGCTCAAGGGAGGCACATTGTGCTAATAAACTTTCAGCAGTTGCATGTAAAGCCATGATCAAGAGACCTCTGGTGTGGTATTTCTTGGCTTTTTACTTCGACTCTAGATATTGATCAGAGATCATAAGCAGAGGGTCATTCAACAACTTTGCATCCAAAGCAAAATCAGTCCAACCTCCATTGGAATAAGGTAGTTTGAAGCATTGAGTCTCAGTTATGTGCACAGTTCAGGCATAACAAACAAAGGGGTAAACAGACAAAGAAAGCAATCGAAAGACTGGAATAAAATCCTTGGCACTGTCACCCAACGGCTTTCCGGTCCTCCGTGGACAAATGGTGGTACAAAGGCAGTGCGCTGCTACTCACAAAGGGAGTGTACCAGTAGTTCGGTGTGGGTCTGCCATGCCCAAAACCAAGACAGAACAAATCCATAAAGCAACAACCACAGTAAGTTCGCGAAGGTCCAAGTGGGCAAAAATGCACCACACTACTCAACATTCAGTTCAAAGAACTCAAATGGAATCCTCACTTTGTACATACCAACATGCACACAATTGCCAAATGTAACTAGGTAATAAAATTACCTTTCTCAGGTTCTTGTTGTAACTGCACAAAAGTGCAGAAATGATAGACAAGTGGTGTCCAGCACATAAAGTGATTTATTTCAGGTATATAAAACAGGGTAGCAACCAAATCACAGTGATAAACACCAAGGAGAACACCTCTAATTTTTCTTACTTATAGGCAACAACAAGTCTCTTCTTCTCATAGAAAAATGTGCAATACAAAGGGTCTTATACCACTAATAACCATAGCAACTATTAAAAAAAGATAAATGAAAGTCTTATCATTGGACAATGGCAAATAACCTGACTTCTTACTAGCCTGTGAAAGCATGCTGAGCTTGCAGAAAGACAAGATAACTAAACAAAGGATCTGTATTCAGGAAGGCTACTTGTGGTTACATACATAATTGCATAGGTAATTGCTGTTCTGCACTAGAACAGAAGATGGCAGTATTGTCTAACTAATGATTATACATTAGTATAAACAGAGGTGTCTCCCAAGTGGTACAATTAGAATGATGGCAAATGCATTATAATTCTCAGTACAAATACAGTGGAACTCAGATCCTGACACTTATGCTTTTATGATAAGTGGCTGTGCCCTAGGTATTACTTTCTGTGATGTAGGGGGCCAATCAGGGGTGCTGGTCCATGGATAACAGTGTGAGATTGGGTTTGGTTAAGTTACAATCACAAGTGGACAGTTTTCTTTTGCACATCCAGAGCCCATTCTTTACTTTTCTCCAAGTCACAATGGGCATTGTTAGGATGGTGAGGTGCCACAAAACAATGATTACCCCCATAAATGTATGCACTCCCAAGTTTGATGGTTATGGGGTGACATTAGTCAACAGGGATAATTTATTTAAAACAAATGAGGTAGTGGCTAGGAAAATATGGGGTCCTAATAGACACCAGTGAAAACCAAGGATGAGAAGACTATTTTGAATGATAGGGGGTGCCACTTGGCACCAAATGCAAAAAAAAGAAAAAAAATCTTACATGACAGTCGGAAGGAGGAAGGTGTCACTAGACACCAATGCTTATTACATTACATCAAATGGGAACAGGGATTAATTTGAGGGTTGGGAGGTGGCACTGTGAAGCTCAACTCTCTGATTGAAATCACATCCTAATACCGGAACCAGCATTCACTGTATGAAAAGGAAAGTAAATGCGGGAAGAATCCTTGTGAAACACATTGTGACACAAATTCCTTACTTTTCATATATAAGTAGCTATTGACAGGATCAAGATGTGTCATTGGTAGGCGAGCAACTCTTCACAGTGGTGCCAGTAAAGAGAGTGCAGATATGTGAGAAATTGGGGACTGGGTGTGTGTGGGGGCTGTGGGGGTGCACAACAGATGATCAGGTGGAATTAAGGGTGCTATTGGCGTTGGATGGTTGATTTTTTTTAAAGGACAGAAAAAAATGCAGACAATGAGGAGCCTTTTTCTGAATTGCAGATTAGGTTGGACATTGGGATGGTTGAGGATGGTTGGTGTTCATTGTACTGATAACAAATGAAAGAACTATAAACTATAAAAATTAACAGTAAAGAGGCTGGTAGGTTAAACTACAACACTAATATAAGGCTAAGATCTACAGACAAGGTGGACAATATTCACGAGCTAAGTCACACATGTAAACAGATTGATGAAATTCATCAGGGCATTAGAGAGATTACAAAAAGACTATAGGTCAAAACAGACAAACGTATTAATCATTCCATGATCACAAAACAATAGTACCTAAAAACATCTCCAAATGACTTTGTTGAGTCAACAGCAACATGGGTTTGATTTCTGCAAACTCTACATGCAGATTTTGTCAGAATCTGATCATAAACCAAGATGCCTCTTGTGCTCCCATGTATTCACTTACAGCATGCCACTTATTGCTAGGTGGACTTTATGCAGAAAGCAAGATATTTAAAAAAATAGAATATGAAAACTCTTGGAAGCCCCCCCCCCACACACACATACTCACACATACACTGCATACATGATTTCAAAAAAAAGTTGGAATGTTTATTTTTTTCTACAATACACCTATTAAACTGCAGGTTACAGCCATAGGGAAATTACCTGAAGGACAGACAGAAATCCTTATTCTACTTATTTATTCTGATCATTCATAGTGTGACATTTCAGAAATCCATTTACAAACATCATGAATTTATAAAGCCTCAAACTAGAACAGTGCTGTTTCATCAGTATATCACATTAAGAGTTACTAGGGTTCAGTCTAGGCCGCAATTCAAGTTCAGCAAGCATCTGCATGGAATGCACAAAACCCCTACACTTTTATAAGGAGATGCATAATGAATGTAAAACTTTAATTAGAAACAGTAAGCTGACTTCTATTTGGATATTTTAAAATGTTAACAAAAATCATGGAATATGACAAGTGGCTTATTAAAAAGACAATGATCTGGTTGTTAGGTTCTTGGAAACAACACATAGAATGGTAGAAAATCCCAAAGTTTGTTCTGATTTATTCAATGACTTTTCCTGTGATGTTTCATGCTGGTTACAGTACCATGATGTGCCTTACACTGGCACATCCAACAGGCCAATGTTTGATTCCCGCAACCTCCGATAGAATACTGTGTGAATCTGAGAAGGTCACTTAATAGCCCATATAGCAGACCTCAACTGTGGACTGTGGGGACACCCGACGGAACATTACAACTTCATCAGCTAAATGTAAGTGCAAACAGAACCACCTGGCAAATTTAAGCAGATGAATATAAGGATTCAATTAATTAAGCCCTTGAACAGTACTACAGTACCACATTAATGACCCCTAGCAAGGTATTCTTTGGCACCGCTTGGTGTACCGCACCTACCAAGATATACCTAATTAATGAGAAACCTTTTTCTAAGTACCACTGTATGTGGAATTCTGGGTTTCAGAATTCTACTTATCTGATGCCAATATTTTTTTTTTAGTATCCATAATTACATTACTGTAACCATGCCACACTCTGATCTAACGCAGGAGACTGAAGTGGAATGCCTAGCACCCATTGCCAATCTGAGTAATTTAAATGCTGGAATAACTAATTTTCCCCTATCACTAATATCTCAAATTTCTACCCCATGCAGTAATTGTGTTGAATATTTGATTCTTATAACATCAAAAAAGGGTTTTAAGGCATATCCACCATAACAGTAATTAATTTTTTTTAGGCCTAAGACTGTTTTTTTGGCCTTGTCCAGCACCATTTCAGTATGATCAGTACAAGAGCCATTTGAAAAGAAAGGCAAATCCAAGTAAACATAACTTCAGGCTACTTCTAAACTGTGATCCTCAAAAGTCCAGTTCCCTTCAGCTAATTTTTGAACCAAAAATTACTACTTGCATTTTAGTGTGATTAACCTTAAGTTTCAGTTCACCTGCCTTTATATTTAAGAGGTCCAATTTTCTCTGTAGTCCACCCCTTTGTTAGTGAAAACAGTATACAATCATCTGCATAGGCCATAGCTAGACAATGTAGAGCACTGATTTTAGGGGAATCTGACTCCAGATTTATGGAATCTCAGAGTGAACCATCAGTGTATAGACAGAAAAAGGTGTTTTGGATGTTTTGGACTGTTTGTCTTGTTGAAAGATTTTCAATAAAGCATATTATCTTGAAAAAAATTAATATGTTTAATATTATTTTATTTTTTGTCCATTTTTTTACTAGTGGCTCCTCTCTTCTAAATAAATGTTGGACCCATTTTCAATTTTTTTTGGTATCTTTATATTCCCCAGCACTCAGCTGTCCACTCCTTCGGGCCACCTAGGCCCCCGACCATCCAGGTTGTCCCCTACTGCCATCCTGCTGCTGAATCCTGACTCCTATGCACCATGCGTGCCTGATGAATCCCTTCATCAGGGCTGCCATCCCCTCACCCAGGCCCCTAGGAGAGGAGACTGTGATTCAACCTTGATCCAGTCACAGGGGCTATTGGGGCAGCCACAGAAGGAATTCTGCTGGGGCTTGGTGGCAGAGAGCACCTGGTGACCATCATCCAGTTAACTGAGTGGCCATTTTGCTGGTTTTCCCATCCCTCCAACCACAAGCTGGCTGCACGCACCTGCATCTTGACTTGACACACTACAGCATGTGTTTGCCCACACAGCAAAGTGCACCAGCACTATGGGCCACCAGGATCAGCTCACAAGCAATGCAGGATAATTCCCATGCCCAATGGAGGAGAGCATCTGACAGATGATCCAAACCCTCCTCACTGGACTCTGCTTGTGCCACCATGGGCTCAGGCATGAACCCAGGTCACCAACATACCAAGTGATCCCCCATTGTTCAGTGCCACAGACCCTGTACAATAGTGGGTTCATTCATTGACAGCTCAGTGGGTGGGCCCACCAGGGTGGAGAGAGGTGGGCTGTGCCAGTCCACCTGCTGCTGCTGGGGTTTATGATTGGGGTGGAAGCGGGGTGGTGTGATACCTGCTGGGGAGGGGCTTGGGGGCACTAGACCACCAGAGATTTGGGAGTCAGACTCGGGACTGGAGATCAGCGATGGGGAGGGTTTACAGTTTAAAAAAAATACAAAACACACTATACCACCAGGGATTTTTTTAAATGATGCAGAATACAGAGATAGGGATGGGAGGGTTATTGTTCTCTTCAGGGCTGTGGGTGACTGGGTGCAGGGGAGGGACCATTGGCTAACAGGGATTTTTTTTACATGTGGGGTGGGTGAGGGGAGGGACCACTTGCCTCCAAGGGCTTTGTGGTGGTAAGGGCAACTGGGTTGGGCAATTGTGGCCATGGGTAGAATTTCCATGGAAGTTCAGAAATCAATTTCCAAAGTTAGAGTTTCGCTTGACTTCCACTGGCGGCATTTTAATTTTGCACATCCCTATTCCCTCAATTCTCTGATTGCTTCTTAAGTGATTTAGGAAGGGTTCCAAGCAGAATATAAAAAGGACTGGTGACAATGGCTACTCCTGTCAAACTCCATTTAGCATATCAAAGGAATCAGCCAGATACAAGTTTATAGCAAATCTAACAGTGGTTTTCTCATATAGATGTTCAGTTAATGCAAGAAAGTTAGTAGAGAAACCCCAGCCCTCCAAACATTTGAACAAGAATCCCCTGTCAAGCAAATCAAATGCCTTGGTGACATCACTGGCTACTGCATGACTTACTTGTTTGTTTGTTTTCACCCAGTAAATAAGGGTTTGTACTTTTCTAGTTGCTTGGAACAGGGTTCTCCCTTTTTATGAAACCAAACTGATCTGGATGTATAACCTCCTGCAACTTCACTTTTAGTCATTTACTATTAAGTTGACTATGATTTTGTACTCTACGTTTAGCAATGCTATGGGTGTACAGCTGTCTATTTTATTGGGATTTTCCCATCTTTAAGAATCTGTACAGTTTTTCTCTACCATAGATTTAGGGAATTGCCCCCTTCCTCTACTAGCTCTATCAACATTAGGTGTAACCAAAGGCAGAGTGATTCATCAAATGGATTATAAAACTCTGCTATAAATCCATGAAGACCAGTACTTTTATTTTTTAACAGATTTTTTACTTCTTCCTTTATTTCTAATACTGTAAATCAAGCATCATTAGAATCTAATTTATGTAGATTTGCATTGCTCTTATGGAAACATAGAAGTTGATGGCAGATAAGGTCTGCAAGGCCCATCCAGTCTGCCACTTTTTTTACCTTATGAATGTGCCATAGGCCTCTACTCTGCCAATGGCCTATCTAGTCATACTCATCTGCATTGCTCCTGTATGCCTATCCCATGCCTGTTTGAAGCCCTGCACTGTAATCATATCCACCACTTCCTGAGGTAGGCAGTTCCATGCATCCACCACCCTTTCTTTGAAAAATAACTTCCTCACATTCCCCCTTAATTGACCTCCCTCTAATCTCATGCTGTGTCCTATTGTCCTGCTATTTTTCTTATATTGAAACATGTTAGACTCTTTCACCTTGTTAATGCTCTTAAGATGTTTGAATGCTTAGATCATATCATCTCTCTTCCTCCTTTGTTCTAGGGTATACATATTGAGCTTCATTAAATCTGTCCTAATATGTTTTCTGATGCAGTCCCTGCACCATTTTGTTTGCCCTTCTGTGGACTGCCCCCATTTTGTTAATGTCCTTGTGCAGGTGTGGCTTCCAGTACTGCACACAATACTCCAGATGAGCCTAAAAAATATCTTGTAAAGAGGGATTATTACCTCCCTCTTAAGACTTGCGATACCCCAACTAATACACCCCAACATCCCAATATACTCATTAGAGACTTAGTATTTATTGAAATTTTCCTTTCAAAGATTTTTTCTAAGTCTCCAACACTACATTACCCATCTCATTGTCTTTTTAAATAGGATTGCCATTCTTATCTACAGAAATGCAATTATGTTTTGTTCTTTCTGTTTTTTTTTTTTTTAATAGGGAAGCAAGCATTTTGCCAGTTTTATCCCCCTGGATGTATTTAGCTTTCTTTAATTTCCTGATGTTATTAAGAACTTCCCTGTTTTTAAATTCATTTTTTTTTAAGTTTAAGATGATACCGTTCTTTACTATATTTTGAATAATTGGTTACAACTAACTAATTTGATTTGTGGAGTCTATTTTTTTATTCTTTCTTCCACCATCCTTTTCTGTGCATTTACATGGGCCTAGTATGCTATTTTTTATAGCCCTGACCACTGCCTTGATTGCATCCCATAGTCTCCAGACTGGAGTACCCCATCAAAGTTAAAAAAAAAATAATACTTCCTAATTCCTTCCCCTATTTTTGTTTTAAAGTTTTGGTCATTAAATCATTATTAAATCTCCATACCCTGGAGTAAATTCTGTTAGAATCTCCCACTTTAATATCTGTTTGGATTAGGGCATAATCTGAGAGAATAATAGAGTTAATTGTATCATCTCAAATATCAATTACAAGAGATTTAGAGACAAAAATGTAATAATTTCTAGAAAAACTCTTTTTTTTATCATGTTAGGTGTACTGTTTTGCACTGGAGTATATTACCCTCCAAGAGTCAACTAAATGATGGAATTGCAAGAAGTTTAACATTAATTTGAAAATATATTTATTGGTGGATGGGGTGCTCAAGGTTTTATCCTGGTCCATATTTAGAACAACATTAAAGTCTCTTAAATTGGCTCCATGTCACTGGTTGATACGGGGTTTCCTGTTATGCTGGCAACCTGGTTTCTTGAGTGAGCCCAGGATAATAGGAGCATAATCTGGAAGGGTAGGACTCAGAGCATCCCTTGGACACTTCCCTCTTGGGGGTAGGGCAGTGCTGGACCACTTCACTGGCAGCACTTGGTGGTGGCAAGTGGTAGTGTCCTAGGAGTTGTGAAGCACTACCCACTCCACCAGATGTCCCTTCCCCAGGTTGCTGCATGTAACCACCTGTTTGTGAGAAGTGGGGGAGGTGGGAGGGGCAGAAAAGAGGAAAAATCACCCACCTGGCCACTGGATGATGGCCACCTCATTCCCTGCTGCAACACAGTCATCCTGCCAGCCATCACTCTTCAGATCCCCCAGCTTCCCCATGGTCAAGGTAATGGAATTATCTACCTCCCTGGCATCCCCTTGGGGAGGAGGCCCCCCAAAAGGGTTACTCTGGGTCTACCATGGGTGAGTGCCATTGTGGGGGATCGACAGATGGTGGCAGGGAATGGTATGGTGGGATGTCCAGGATCAGTGCTGAAAGTGGCCTGAAGGACAGGGGACTGGACTGGCCACCAGGTCAGATGCAAAAAATAGTCTCCTAAAGGAATTATATTCTGTGCTTGAAGTTTAGTTAGGCCCTCCATAATTGTTAAAAAATATGTGTAGTCTACAAATGGAGCATATATAGAATCAACTGTGAGTTCAAGATTAAGAAACTTTATCATTAGCAGGAGAAGTCTTCCTTTAAGGTCATTAAATGAATCAGTTAAAAAGAAATATGGGGATTTCCTTAAAAGAAAGGTTACCCCTGCAATCCTCCTTGTACCTTCTGAAAAAGCTACATGAGAAATCCAATATGAAAAAGAGATGTGCAAGAACAAGGGGACACAATTTAAAGATGGGGGTGGTTCAGGGGCAATGTGAGGAAGTATTTATTTACAGAGAGGGCAGTGGATGCATGGAACAGCCTTCCTGATGAAGTTGTTGGGTCTAAAGCTGTGGGAGAATTCAAGAATGCATGGGACAGACATAAGGCAATTCTTGTGGGGGGTAGGAAGAAATAGGCTGTTGGTTAACTAGGATCTGCAGCCTATCCTGTAGTTAGGAAAATGGGAAGACTAGATGGGCCAAGCGGTTCTTATCTGCCATCAAAGTCTATGTTTCTATGTAACATATTTTGTGCATCGTAATTTCTGATTTGTCAATGTAAGTTTCCTGTAAGGCTACACAGTAGGACCTTGTTTTATTAACATAGTTTAACAACTTAGATCTCTTTATTGTTGAGCTGATCATGTTCACATTAAGAGACAGACATCTAAACATTTTTGTCTCACCCATTATTACTTGTGCAAACAAATACAGATAAGTACACCAACCTTCTTACTTCATTAGATTTCAATACCATACCCCCCCCCCGTCTCCATGGTAGGCCCTCCCTCCTTCCCATCCCCTTCCAAACCTTCCATTTCTCAACCTCCATCCTTGCCTCTTTTCCCCAAAATGACACCATGGGGTAATTACACCATGGGATAAAATACAGATTAGTACATAACCTTCTTACTTCATTAGATTTAATTATAAAATGGTAAGGGAAAATTCTGAAATCTGATTGGCTGTTGTTCATGTAGCAATTAAGTTCCATGCATTGAAAATAAAAAGTGCTGCCAAGTGCACACTTATCACCACTGGAATCATTAAAATAATAGAATGTTAAGAATTCAGCTGGCAGCCATTGTTTTTTGTCTTGTAACTGCAAGTATCACATTTACTTGTACTGGGCCCTAAAAATAAAACTACCTTAAATACAAATTAAAACAGAGTAATTAAATGTTGTTTCCCTGATCATCACATTCTCCTTACACACATAAACAAATCAGAAACATTAAGTATTGTTTATAGTTTTCATTACAACTATTTCTTTGCTGACAATGACCCCCCCCCCATCTTTACCTATTCATCAGGGAAATCTCTTCTCCTTGTCCTGACAGTGAGATAATTGAGTTTCTGGCTGTAACAGAGGTCTTTATAGTGTATGGTAGAATGCTGTTATGTATGGAATTCCATGCCCAGAATATGCCTGTTCTGCTGCAGTAGTGACATCATTATGTTGTTCAGCTGCAATAGCGATGTCACTACTGCAGTAGAACAACTTGGAATACTGCCACATAGTTGCTTTCCTCTATCCAGTTAAGCTGGACTTTTTTTTAACTTGAACTTGCAGAAACATCTGCAGCACACTGTGTCAGTTTTAAAAAAAAAGAAAATATTAAAATTTCTATTCTCCTTTGTCTTCACTAGCTGGTTTTTGTGTGATTTTGTATGCTGTGACTGCCCATACACTATAAAAGATTGTGTATGAGCAGTCAAACACAAACAAAGATATTCTTGTTTCTCAAGGTTTCCTTGGTAACAGACCACCTCCTGAGCTGTGCTTTCGAGGTTATCTGTTACCAAGGAAACCTCTCACTAGAGGAATATCCTTGTTGTGTATGACTGCTCATACACAATCCTCTATGTTGTATGTGTGTGTGTATAGAATGTTAGGAGAGTAACATTCTACCTGTGGAACTGAGCAGAATTTTGAATCCTTGTATTCCATGGTAAAAATTCAATGACAAAAATTCTATATGTATTGAAAGTGGGAAAAAAACAGTGGAAAAAAAACAGAGAAAAAAAACAGGAAGAAGAAAGTAGACAACAATACAATGACATCATTTGTAGTGAGCGGAAGGACTATTTTATCATAAATGCATCCAAATCTATTATTTCTACATATAAACATACTTTTCCCAGCTGTAAAAAGTTTTTAAAAAAAGGTCCAGTTTAGAAGCACAATAAAGAAACTCTGAGATGTGAGTGAAACACATTTTACCACATGGTCAGTGGCTAAAGTCACACTGCCTTTGGCTTTGTGCCTTATTATGCCCCTGGCTGTGTGGTAATATGTGTTCTATGCACACACCATCATGCCTTATTGCTTACATACCATACCCCCCTATCTCCATGGTAGGCCCTCCCTCCTTCTCACCCTTTCCCAACCTTCCATCTTTCACCCTCCCTCCTTGCCTCTTTTCCCAAGAAAGAAACCATGGGGTAATTTACACCAAAAGAGGTACAGCCCAAAAGGACTGATCCAACCCCCATTTAATGTTCTCTGTGGTCCCTCCCCCCTTCTGGTCACTCACCATACGTATAAATTTAACAGAGTGAGAATAAAAAACATTAATGTCCTGAAGATTGAGGCAGGGAAATAAGATAGTGAGCAGATCCCCTCATGCATGATATGCTCCCATAGAAACACAAATGTATAATAACAGGTAAAAGATCCTTAATTAGCATGAAGTGACTATTAGTATACAATACCCTTCTGGAACATTCATGACCCCAAGGTAGGATATGAGCTGCCACCTAAAGGAGTAGTATCTATCATAAAGAAGCATCCAGGCCTGGACAAAATATAAACATACACAGCTGCAACCCTGCCATTGCAGGCTGTATAAGCCTGCAAAGGAAATTAAATCAGAGTTTGAGGGTCCTGGTGTTAACACAGGAATGTTGTATTACAGACCCAAGTTCAGGGTTGAATGGCCTGATGAACACACAGCCAGTTCCCTAAAGAGGGTACAGTCTATAATAGAAACTTTGTTATTTGCTTCCCCAAACTTACCCCGAGTAGAACAGTTATACCCTCACCATAACAGGTACATAGTCAAAAAAACTGTATATATTACTACTTTAATTAGCTACCAGAAAATCAGCCTCTGTGAGAAATTATCTAACATTCTTCAAGTTACATCATAACTATTACAACAAGGTCAAATGTATTAAACCTTTAGTAATTTATTTTATTTATTTAAAGTTTTGTGACTGGGAGAGGTACACTGAGCCAAGGTTTGTTTCCAGGTGTGACCCAGGAGAGGGGGATAGGGAGGCAAGGTTACATATTACAATGACAGGTTACAATTAGCCTGGTTAAGAGTAAAGTACAAGTCCAATATACAAGTTGCACATACAATACAAGAGATAATATAAATTGAGGTTTGCTTGGTTAGCATAGGTGTTACAATGCAATATGTACAACAAGAGCACTTAATTGGGCAAAAGACTAGCTACATTTGAAATAACATGCATTTAGCAGCCTGATAGGCAGCAGTGGACTTAGCTCAGTTGATAGCAAGTGCAGGAGGGAGGTAAAGAGTGGAAGATGGTATGTTAAAAAAGATTTGGAGAGGATAGCTTGTAGAGTGATGTTGAAAGGGAGTTCCAGTTATTAGGGAAGTGGTATGATAAGGTGGCCTTGCCAGAGTTAGAGTGGGGATGGGGAAGGGCAAGACTGTGAAGGTCTCTTAAGTGGAGATAGTAGGATAGGTGAGAAGTGGGGGAAAGAAGGGAGGTGAGGTAAGGGTTGAGGGAGACAAACCAGTATTTGGCTGTGACAATGGGGGTGTTTTGGTGGCAGCAGGAGGATGGAAGGGATGATAGAGAAGAGTAGAGGGTGCAGTGGTGTGGCCTAGTGGGAACATTTAAGGCAAAATGGCAAAAGGCATTGAATAAAGAGCCTAGCCTGGAGAGAGTGGTGGCGGGGTCAGTTCTGTAGATGATGTCAGCACAGTCAAAGAGGGGAAGGATTGTTTTTGTCAGTCATAAATGGTGGGCAGGGGTGGAGAGTGCTTCCCTATTTCTGAAAAGGGAACTAAGCTTTGGGCAGAGCTTAGAATGGATGTAGTTGATGTAAGTTGTGTAGTTTAGGTGTCTGTCCGGCCAGATGACTAAGTACTTGAAGGCAGAGACTGTGTCCAGTGTGATGTCATCAAGGGTAGAGAAAGAGGGTGTGCAGAAAGTTTGGAGAGCTTTTGGGGGTGCCAAAAGTCATGGATACCATTTTCTTGTCATTGACATTTAGCTGGTTGCTTTGGAACCATTGTAGAATGCAGGTAAAGTCATTTTGCAGCTGTGTCATCACCATAGTGACAGAGGGGCCAGAAGTGTAGCGAATGGTGCCATCTATGTAAAGATGTATTTTGGAAGAAAAGCGTATGGGGGAGATTGTTTAGAAAGATAAAGAAGAGGATAAGACCTAGAATAGATCCTTTGGGTACACCAGCTACAGCCTCAAATGCCAAGCAAAATGAGGTTGTAATCTTGGGGGATTTTAACCTAAACTGGCTGGGACCAACTCACAGTGCACTGCTGATGCTAATGCAGAGCTATAACCTGCACCAGACCCTAACTGAACCCACTAGAACCAACCCTTCTCTAACTAGCTCCACCCTCATAGACTGGGTGCTAGTGAATCACCTTGACCATGTGCAAACTGCAGGCATCCTGGCACATGCTATCAGAGACCACTCCCCCACTTTTTGTGTATGGAGTCCAGTGACTGCTCCCCCATCCCCTCCATGCTACATCACAATTACCAAATTTGCCAATCTGGACTTGGAAGCTTTCTTCTATGATGTATCCTGTATCAACTGGTCTGATAGCTATCGTTCCCATGATGTTCAAAATGTCCTTGATATCTTCATTATTAATTTTACAGCACTCCAGGATAAACATACCCCAAAGGTCACCAGAAGGGTTAGGGGTAAACAAACAAGATGGTTACACAAGGACCTGCTGGCTTACCTGCGCATACCGGACAAACTCTGGAAGAAGTATAAAGTGTCCAGACTACCAGTTGATTACAATATGTACAGAGCCTCTCAGAGAACCTGTAAAAAACAAATCAGAACTGCAAGGAGCATCTATTGAAAGGAACTGCTCACAAACTCTGCTGGTGACCGTAGAAAATTCTGGACGCACATCAAGACCTTCCTTGGGGGTGCCCAGTCACCGAACCCAAGGGATATGATCCTAAATGGTGTGCATTGCAATGACTCGATCACCATAGCGAATGCCTTTAACAGATTATTCACGGACCTGTCTCAGTACACCTCATCCTTTGCCTCACTTCCCACAGCATCTAAGCCTTACTGTACACCCCAGAGATTTGCATCAGGTGGTGACCACTGCCAGATAACTACTACCCCCCCTTCTACTTCAAAGCTATATCTAGGTCTGAGGTCCAAAGGCTATTGCAAAACACATCTGACAACACTAGCCCCAGCTCAGATTCACTCAAGCCATGAATTCTGAAGCTAGTGGCACCATTGATTGCCTCACATTTGGCCAGGATTTTCACTCAGTGTCTCTCTCTTGGCATTGTCCTAGATTTCTGGAAGATTGCCCGAGTTACACCTATCCTTAAAAAAGGAGACCCAAAGGATATTAACAACTACAGGCCCATAGCCATACTCTCTGTGCTAAGCAAACTACTGGAGAAACTTGTTGCAACCCAAACCATTGCCTAGCTCACAAAGAACAACCTTCTCTCAGACACTCAGCATTGTTTTAGGAAAGGGCACAGCACTTCAACTGCTCTTCTCAAATTCTCTAACGATGTACTCTGCAACATGGACAAAGACCTACTCGCTGGAGCAGTATTTATTGATCTTACCAAGGCTTTCAATCTTGTTGATCATCCCCTGCTTCTCTCAACCCTGCATAGACTTAACATCTCTTTCTCAGTAGTTGACTGGTTTAGCAACTACTTATCATACAGATTACAACTTGTTAAATTCAACTCCACTCTCTCGGATGTGACCAGTACTGACATCGGAGTACCCCAGGGCTCCATCCTGGGACCCCTTCTTTTCTCACTATACATCAACAACATAGATTCTGCCAAACTCTATTGCTCAGCTATCCTTTATGCTGATGATCTTGTCCTCTACTCCAGTGCTGACAAAGTCAACATCATTAACAAAAACCTCTCCTTGGACTTCAGGAATGTGCAAACATGGCTAAATGCAAATAAGCTCAACCTTAACACTACAAAGACCCAAGCCATGCTATTTGGCACTACCCCCAAACTCAGGGCCTGTAAGGAACCCCTCCTAGTCCATGACTCTGAGGGGTCTCTCATCGACTGTGTCACATCCTTTAAATACCTGGGAGTCCTTCTTGATAAATCCCTTGACTTTAGTCTACACATCCAGTAAACCTGTAAAGCTACAAATGCCAAACTTGGAATCACTTACAAGACTAGTCACCTGCTAACACCATCCACTAAATTGGCTATTGCAAAGGGTATTCTGCTTTCAGCACTAACATATGGTGTCTCCACTTTCTCTAAGGCCCATAAGACTGCTCTCCATAAATTGGATGTCGCATATAACAACATATGTCGGTATGCCTCCTCTTCACATCACCTCAAGCACCACTGCACACTCTATAGTGACCTAGGCTGGCTCTCCCTTAGTGCCTCAACTCCATAGGGACCCTCACAGACTCTGTAATCCATAACCAAACCACTTCCTGTCTTGCAGCCCTACTGGTTCCACAAACACCTGCCCATAGACTACGCTCTGCAAATAAATTTCTACTTACCGTACCAAGGTGTCTCACTTCAAAAGACTCTGGAGAATTTCATTGCACCAGTCTGGCCACCTGGAACTCCCTCCTTTCTGCCCTGAGGCAGGCAAACTCCCACCCAATCTTCAAAAAAGAACTATATCGCCACCTATCCTGGGACCCTTGCACATGCTTTAATCCCACTTAATGACTCACAGCTGGTCACCCTATTGCACCCAGAACACTGCTGCATAGCCATAAAATGTCTTTATAGCTGCCACTTAGCCCAGTCTTAGTTGTTATTTGCATGTACTAATGTCACTATGTGCCTAAGCTGTATGTATTATCTAAAGTACTGTCTGACTTGTATTCTTACTTACATGTACTATATACTATGTATTGTATAATCTCATTTCATTTTATGTATGTATTTATTCTCCCGGGTCATGCCTGAAAATAGTCAACTTTGGATAGCGCACCTAACCTGGTAAACAAAAACTAAATGAATAAATAAATAATTGGGGGTGGTCTCCTGCCTGAATACAATGGGAGTGACCAGAAAGGTATGATCTGAACCATTCATTAGTGAGAAGGGAAAGGCCAGAAAATTCAAGTTTGGTGAGGAGGAGATGATGGGAGATAGAATCAAAGGCCTTGGCTAGGTCTATAAAAATGGTAGAGGTAAGCTGTCCTTGGTCCATGTCTGTAAGAATGGCATCTGTGACCTGGAAAAGGGAGGAGACTGTAAAATTATTTTTTTGAAATCTGGACTGATGGTGGAGAGGAAGTTAGTGGTAGAGAGGAAGTGGGTGAGCAGGGTTAAGACTAGGGACTCCTGGAGCTTGGCTAATATAGGGAGGAGAGAGATGGTGCAGTACTTTTCTGGTGTGTAGAGATTGCCTCTTTTGTGAAGGGGGATCATTTTAGCAGATTTCCTGGTATGGGGGACTGTGCTTAGG
Organism: Neoceratodus forsteri; assembly: GCA_016271365.2. Taxonomy (NCBI): domain Eukaryota; kingdom Metazoa; phylum Chordata; order Ceratodontiformes; family Ceratodontidae; genus Neoceratodus; species Neoceratodus forsteri. Next base: position 660,215,282 of record CM028130.1, read on the forward strand.
GAGAATGAGAGGTTTAGTAGATGGGACAGGGGGTGGGCAATGGCTGGGGCTAAGATTAGAAGGAAGAAAGGATCAAGCCCATCAGGGCTAGATTTGTGAGGATTCAGTGACTGAAGGGCATGAAGAGCCTCGTGGGCTGTGATGGGGAGAAACTAAAGCTATTTGGGAATGTGGGAGTGCATGGACAAGGTGGGGGTTAGAAGGGGTAGAGGGAAGGCAACTGGTTGTGAAGAAATTGTTTAGTGTGGAGGCAAAAGTGAGGGTGTCAGAGACTAGGTTGCCATCAATAAGGAGGGAGGATTGGAGGATTTTAAGGGGGGATGAAAAGGAAAGAGAGGGTTTGCTAGAAATCATGATGAGAGTTGATGTTTTCTTGTAAGGTATTCCTGAAGTGGTGGGCTTTAGCTTGTCTAATTGCTTTGGTGCATGAGTGTCTTGGTGTGTGGTACATTGAAAGGTCAGTGTGAGAGAGTGAAGCCTTATAGTGTGTCCACATGCAGTTATAAGAAGTTCAGAGCTTGATGATATCAAGTGATATCCAAGGGTGGTGGAAGTTTCTTACTCTGCGGTATTGTGATGGGGAGTGGGTTTTCCATTCTTTGTTTAGTGTGTAGCAGAAGAGAAAGAGTGCAGTGTTGACATCAGTAGAAGAGTAGAACAGGGACCTGTCAGAGGAAGCAAGATCTTGTAGGAGAAGTAGTAGAATATGTCCTCCAGCTTATTTTTGAGATCTTTTTCGGCCTCAGCAGGAGAGTCATAAATGAGTATTACACCATTTAACACTACCTTCATTTTGACAAGGTAGATCATCGTAGCTTTCAGTCCTTTGGCCCATAGTCTGTTTCTCAGTTGATCAAATTTCCTCCACTGCTGCAACAAATCTAGCAGCAAATCATTAACAGTTCATATGGTTGCCCCCATAAGAGTGAGTCTCTTTTTTTTTTTTTTTTGTACACGGCTGTCATAAGTTGCTTTTTATCTTCTGAACAGAACAATTTGGTGACTATAGGCCTGGGTTAGCCTTTTGGGTTTATATCAGGTCTGACAACCCTGTGGATCCTGTCAAATTTCATCTGGATATTGGCCATATCTGTACCTAAATACACTGCCATTATTTGTTTAGCTGATTCCAACAAAGGTGTTTCCTTGTCCCACACCTCAGGGACGCCCAATATCCTAATAAGTTTCCATCTTGCTTGGGTTTCAATGTCTTATAGCTTGGTTTTAGAGTCCTGCATAGATTATTCCAAATCATTAAATTGTCTTTTATTCGGAATGACCTCATCCTTCAAAGCAGAGATTCTTTGCTGTGCTGACACTAGGTCAATTCTCAATTTCTGATTTTCAGGAAATAAATTATTAATCATAGCTTGAAAAAAGTCTAGCTTGGCCTCCATAACTTGCAACATGTTTATTTTCTCCAACAGATTTGCCAAATGAGGAATTATTTGCTTTGACCTGGGTGGGGGGGGGGCTTCTTCACTGTCCCCCATATCATAGAAGTCTGAAGAAACAGAATTATCAGAATCCTCAACAGAAATAAAAAAAGTGGAGTCCCCTTTTTGTTTATTAATGGGATAACTTTTTTTGACAGTGTGACTCGCTGTGTTTAAAGTTCACAGAACAAAATGTACTTTTATTGCTTCAAAGATAAGTTGTTGCTCCAGAAAAACATAATCAGTCAGTTCAACTTCTCCAGCCTGGTCAGGTTACGTAAATGTTAGCACAAAACAGTTCTGTCAGGCTGACCTGACAAAGGAATCTTTGAACCACCTATGTGGGCCAGCAGTTTGTTCAATATATAGTTTCAAACAAAACAAACTGTTTGTGGGCCAGCAGCTTTGAATGCACAGTCTCAAGTAAAACAGAGACAGTTTTCTCTTTAGCCTTATCTACAGGCTGCAATTAGTAGTACATGCCACTCACTGTTTTTGGTACAGCTGGCTAAGGGCTCTTTTTCAGCAGTAGGTTTAACTTCTACCTCCAAAGGCATTCACCAGAAATTAACCTTTCTCCTTGGTTTTCTACTGTGGTTCCCAATTTACATTCCACCCTCCATCTTGCAGGGTTCTCTGCTTAGGAGTCTCTGCTCCCTGCAGCAGTTTCCAGCCTCTAACTAAGTCCTTGCTGGATTCTCACTGCCTTTCAGCAGTCTCTAATTAGTGGTACCTTGGGAGGCACCCCCTCTTGCTTCCCAGTGTAGTGTTTACACTGTCACAGACAGTTTTGGCTGTTTTATTTGCCTCTGATGGTTTAATAGTAATGCAAATAGTTGAATTAGTTCTCGTTTGCTGTAAATTTATTCAGCACTATCTCCATGAGGCAAAGGATCCAAAGTATTGTTATTATTTGTCTCTACAGTTCAAATGTTTGCTTCTTTTATAGTTCCTATGCCCCCACCCCATTAGCTTTATTCTCTCCAGACAGGTTTATTACAGGTGTAGAATAAACTATTGCTTGTTTCTCTACTGCTTTAGTAGGTTGGAACATGGGTTGAATATTTTTACCAAAGGCTTTCTTAGCACATATCTTCTTCTGCTGGTCCTTGCTCTGTGGCTGTTGCTGGTTTAGAATAGGGTCCTTTTCTGCAGTCTGAAAATCCTTGGAATGTGTGTGGGGGTATCTCTTCATGTTCTGGCTCACCTCTAATCTAGCAGTCCGTAGTAGAGTTGTCATGGACTGAGCTGGAGGTTTCTTGCCGGTATGTATAGCTAAAGAAGAATCAATGAGAAATTGCTGAGACACTTCAGCTCAAAATGATTAAGCTTTATACTCACTTGCTGCTTGGGGCGCCATATATTTTTTTTTTAAAAATGAGAGCAGGTAACAAACTTTTCTGGGTGTGGAAGTCTAGTACCAGGAGTCTGCTGCAGCTGGAGTTCATCAGGATTCAGGGGTGGTGTTGTATAGGTATCAGCACTCTGTAAATCTTTCTCAGTACTCTGATGCTTTGTTTTTTTTTTATTTCATTATCACAAAAATATTTAGAAAAAAGTAAATACAGGGACTAGATATGGTACACATAAATCTTAACTTAAGATGGCTAATGGTACAAACAAAATTAGAGTCAAAAAGGCAAGCCATCTATAAGAACAAACAATGAATTTAATTACCTCATATTCTTAGTTTGAGACTACAAATGGAAGGAGGGGCCTCACTGTCATACTTTGCTGGTGTGTATTGGATTCCAGAAACCTCATGAATGGAGACCAAATTGGCTAAATTTTGAATTACTTGTCCTTATAGAAGTAAATGAGCCTTTCTAATTTATAAAGATCCATTATAAAGTTCAGCCAGATATTGACTGAGGGAAGGGTTTGGCTTTCCACATTAGCAAAATACACTTTTTAGCAATGATGATACCCATTGAGAGCAGCTTACATTGTTCTTCTAAACAAATAGAAATTCTGAGATTCCCTTCTAGTAAGATTGGTAGCGGGTCTAAAGGCAATCGGTAGGATGTAGCCATTTCTAAGATATCTGGAATTTGTCCCCAAAATTTGTATAGTTTCTTACATGTTAAAACATATGCACTAGGAAGCCAGGGTTTTTGAGGCATCTGGGACATTTTTAACTTAGATTTGAATTAAATTAATGTAATCTAGAAGATGTTAAAAATGTATGATGAAGTATATTATACTGCATCTGTTAAAGCTTTGAGGCAAAAAACTCTTGTGAGGAGCAGCTTAAGATGTCCATCCATTTTTCTTCTATGAATTTTACATTCAGTTGTTGCTCCCAGTGACTCTTGAGAGGATTAAGGGTTGCAGAGCTATATTATAATAGTAAATGATAGACTTCTGATATAGATTTTGAGTTTGAACCCGGGTTTTTTAAAATTTCTGTAATGTGGGATGGTCCATGTGTGACTTTGGATCCTGTGATATAATTTCTTATCTATGAAAATCTAAAAAAGTGTTGCTTGGGAATATGGTATCTTATTGATAATTGCTGAAATGACATTATTGTTTCTCCTATGAATAAATCTGCAATATTTTAGATTTATTTAGCTTGTCAAATCCTAAATCCTTTATCTATAACTGATTGCTTGAATCCCAAATTGTCACAAATGGGAATGAATTTAGAGTAGGAGTCTGGCCAACTAATGATATTATAAATAGTTTTCCAACATTGACACGTGGTTGCTGTAGTTAACAACTTTAATAGTTTTACTTCTTTTGATGTATAATATTTAGATTCCATAATATTCTTAGGATCTAAATATTAATGTAGATTGGTTTCAGTTTCCTAACTATCTGTAGGTTCTCCCTGAAACCAGTCTTGAATTTGAAATGTGTTGTCAGCCAAGTAATAAAGTTTGAAATTTGGTACGGCAAGTCCACCCTTTTGAGTGGGGAGTCTTATTTTTTTCTAAACTAAGCCTAACTTTTTTCCCTTTCCACAGGACATTTGCAATAGCTCTGTTAAGGTCTTTAAAGAATGCAGGTGGAATTGATATTGGGAGGGACTGAAATAAAAATAAAAGCCATGTTAGGATATTCATCTTTACAATGTTGCCGCTACCAATTAGTGTAAGAGGGTGGTTTTGCCATTTTCTTAAGTCTTCATGCATAGACTTAAAATGGCTAGGTATTTTTTTTCATATAGAAGAGTTATATTTTTGGTTATATTGACACCTAGGTATTTTATCTGTTGTAGAACAGACAATTGTATTTCTAGAGGGAGAATATATTGGCTGAAGGGTTTAGATGCAGGACCTCTGTCTTTGCCAGATTAAAAGTATACCATGAGGCCTCTCCTCATTTTTGAGTGGTTTGCATACATGCTTCATAGGACACAGATGGATTTGTCAAGTAAATTAGGGCATCATCGGCATAAAGGCTAATCTTATATTCATTAGCCACTATCTTTATGATCTTAATGTTCTTAGAGTTCTGAATGGCAGCTGCTAAAGGTTCAATTACAAAGGCAAATAGAAAGGGTGATAGGGGGCATCCTTGGTGGGTGTCTCAAGTGAAAAGGAATTGTGGAGACATATTTCATTTGGTTTGTACTACAGCTTTTTTTTTCATTATATAAATTCTGAAACCAGTTAAAAAGGTTTTTGTCCAAAACCAACATTTTTAAATACCGTACATGTATGACAAAGTCCCATTTGACCCTATCGTAGGACTTTTCAGCAACTAGTATGAGAATGAGTCTCTTGCTGTTTATAGGTGTTAAAATGTTAATCAATTTTCTAATATTTGCTCCCAGTTTTCTGCCTTTAATAAAACCATTTTGATCAGGTCAAATGTGACTTGGAGTAACCTTTTCAAGGTGGGCTGCAAGAAGTTTAGCTATAATTTTCATGTCACTATTTAAAAGTGATATTTATCTTATTTGGCATAGACCGCTATTCTTGCATTATAAAATGAAGGTGGTAAAATCCTCTTCTGGAGGGCTTCATTCAGTACCTCCAGGAGGGGTTGAGCTATAAGTGTAGAGTATTGTTTATAAAAGTCTACAGGACAGCCATGGTGCTTTGCTTGGTGTCATCATTTTGATAGTCTGTAATGTTTCTTTTTATATAAAAGGAGCATCTAGTGCAGTTTTTTGATCATTTGACATTTGAGGAAGACTGATGTCAGACAAAAAGGTGTTAATTACTTCTGGACTTTTACCTCTGTCTGATGAATATAGGTTTTGGTAGTAACTATGGAAATATTATTGATTTCTTTGTGGTCTGTTATAGTTTGATTCTCATCTGTAATAGAGAATATTCCTTTATGTTGTTTTTCTTATTGTAATTGTAACGCCATCACATTATCAGGCTTATCTCCAGATGCATAATGCTTTGCTTTAGTGAGCAAAATTGATTTTTCTGCTTCCTGTGCTGTTAGTTGATGTAACTGATATTTTACTATAACATCTGGTTATAGACAGTTGAGTCTTGGCTGGACATATGGAGAGATTGAAAATGATACAGGTCCTTTCTATATTTTCTATTTGTTGCTTACTTAGTCTTTTCTTACTTGATGTATATTTTATGACTGATCCACAAATGGCGGTCTTAAAGGCTTCCCATCTAGTTGCAAAAGAGGTTTCATCTGCTGGATTAAACTGAAAATATTCTATTACAGAATTTTGTACAGTGTCTATGAAGCCTTTTTCTTTAAATAATGTGGGATCCATGGCCCATACTCTATCAACCTTTAACCCTGATGAGTTAATTACTCATTCAACAGGTGCATGGTCTGAAATAATAGTATTGTGTAATTTAATATAATGAATAAAGTATTGAATCCTATGGGACATTAGAAAGCAATCTATTCGTGTATAGCATTGGTGGGGGGCTAAGAAAAATGAGGTTTGTGGTTCTAGATTAATTTCCCTCCACATGTCCACCAAGGCAAGATCTGCCATATATTATTTCAATAACTTCCTAGTTGGAGTCATGTGGTCCAAAAAGGTAGAAGATGTATCCAATCTGCAGTTTAGAGCAACATTAAAGTCTCTGCCTGTAATATATGAATCATAAAAGTGGGTAATTCTAAAAAGAAATCAGTGAAAAAATAGGGATCACTAAGGTTTGAACTGTAAATGTTGGCTAAAATAAAATGTCCTACTGTTTTAACCTGTGCTATTATGAATCTTTCTTTTGGATCAGAGACATAGCCACCAAATTCCATTGAGTTTTTTTTTAATTTTTTTATGAAAACTGCTACCTCTCTTACTGAACTAGAATAGTTAGCCGCCACTCCTGGGCCCCATGTTTTAGAATAGAATTCCATGTTCCTACTTGAAAAATGGGTTACTTGGCATAGCAAAATATTCATCTGCTTATGATCAATATATTTAAAATTTCTAGTGGCTTTATGCCTTTTTCTGAGGCCCTTTGCATTCCAGGTAATCATTTTAATAGAAATTTCATACAGAAGAAAATAAATATTGGCTTGTCAAACAATGTAACAATTGTTTCCTGAACTGTGTCCATACCTATCTGTTGTACAATTGATACCAAGATATTACAGTGTAAACCACTCTGTGTCCCACTACTTTTAATAAGTTCAATCTCATATTTAAAGCAGGATCTTTGATCCCTGTTCCCCCCAAACCCCTCCCCAAACCTCCCTAATTCTCCCATCCTGTCCCTCCTCCTCCCTCCCTGGCAATTGCCCTCCACTAACCCCTATTACATCAACTGAAAACAGCCTTTGTTTTCCTCTTTTCTAGTGAGATAGGAGTGCTATGCCAGGCCCTGACTCTAGCCCTTAAAGAAAAACAAAACAAAAGAAATCCAAATAGCCAAAGCAGTATACTGGAAGGTATAAAGTGTCTAATTAACTAACATTTTTCCTTCTGTTTTTTTCCCCTTTCTCTTTTTACTTCCCCTTTTTGTTCCCTGTCCTTTCCCCTATTTCTCCCTTCCATTGAGTCATTTATATTCATTAAATAAAAGAAAAATAAGACACTGGCCCTTTAAGGGGCAAAACAAAACAAAGGAAATGGAGGGTTTTCTTTTTTCTCCTTTTGCCCCCTTTTCTTCTCTTCTCTTCTTCTCCCCTTTTCCCCTTTCTTTTTTTCCTTTCACTCCTTTTTCTCTAGAAACATAAATAATCAAGTTATCAGGGAAGCCATATCAGTTATCAAGTTCCAGGATCTCTAGATCAGATAGAATTTACTAGACAGTTTTTAAGGGGGCCAAACTGATTTCTTAGTTTCAATTGGGATACAGATTGAAGAGTTCCCATGGGGGGGGGCTTCATTGGGCTGGGTGAATAGGGGAAATTAGAAGCAGAGGTCTTTGAGAATGCTTTTCTTATTGCCAACTCAACATCTTTAGGGTCCATAAAGTAGTGCATCTGCCTTTTAAGGAAAAACCTCAGTTTGCTCAGTGACAGCAGAGTATATTTTATTCATTTGTCCCTTAACAGTGCAATGTCATGATTAAAAACTGTGTCATCATTCATCCTTTCTGAGCTGAAGCCTGGGTACACTGAGGATTTAATACCTTTTGCACTGAGACCTTTTTCTGTCCTGACTTTTATAAGTAGTAATTTTTCTACTGGAAATAGTGGGACTTTATGTACACAAATTGGGGAAAATATGATCTTTTTGGGCCCCCACCCATGTGAGCCCAATCCAGTTGTATTTTTTGCTCAGGATAGTTCCTGCTCAGTGCCAGCTTCACTAGTTCCTCAAAAAAGGGCACAAGGTCCCCTGTCCCTTTTGCCCCTTCTGGAATAAAACCTAGTTTCTGATTTCCTCTATGGGATCTATCCTTCTTATCTTGGACCTTCTTAGTTAAAGCTTTTAACTGTGCAGAGTGAAGAAGGATAGATTTTTTAATTGGACCCATAGAATCTTTCAAGGTGCTGACTTGAGTTTCCACTTGGTCAGTTTTAAGTGTTAGAGCTTCCAATTTGAAATTAATTCCAGCAATAGCCTTGGTAAGTGACATTAGAGTTTTTTTTTTATAGCAGTAATACCACTAAGAATTTCTTTTTGAAATTCATCTGAATTAGAAGTGGAGGAATTATTTTGAAATGTGGAGGATCTATCATTCCTTGAAAATGGCATATTGTTTACAAGTGCTTTCAACTCTGATAGTTGCACCTTTTTTTTTTGTTTGCTGAAATAGAGTTATTATTAGCTTTAGTATGCAGTAAACTGTTTAGGCCACTATAAACCTGCCAACTCGAGTTATCTGTGTTAACAAAGTTGTGGCCTACCTGATCCATTTGTTGTTCTGGGATATGTTGAAATGGGGTCCCCAAAGTTCCTTGAGTGGCAGTGGCACTAACAGTGAAATTCATTTCAGAAGTCATCTTTTCAGTTTCTTGCTCTGGTACCGAGAGAAAGTAACTCTAATATTTCCAAAAACATACCCTCCAATATTAAGTCCTGAATTAATGCAGTAGACAGAGTCATTTTCAGCATAGACTGATCTGCAGAGGCTGTGGAGACAGTAGGCACCCGAGTTACATCTCTCCCTGTGATTATGGAAATGTCTGCCTACCATGCTGGTTCAGGAGCTTGTGCCAATTGAAGTAAACCCTCCATGATAGATTCTGAGCCCTCCATTGCTGGGTCCAAGATATTTTGCCAAGAGACCTGTAGCAAGAGAAACTCCTTACTGGGGCTTCCTGGTTGGACTTCACTTCTCTCTCGGGTCTCCAACTCTTTGGGTTCAGTGCTCTGTTCTGTCTGTGAAGTGAGGAGGGATCACCAAGTCATTCATATGCATCAATGTTACTATTGTAGCTGGTGAGCCCCCCGGTCAGTGATGCTGTCAACAAATTTCCACTTTGAGGCTTCACTCTATTTGCCATGGGCAAAGCAAACTCCTCCTCTTCCTCTTAAGTGCTGTCCAGTCTGTCCAAATCCTGCAGATTACCTTCTGAATTTTGTTTAGCCTCAGTCACATCCAGTTGTCCACCCATCTGGACTAGGTTTTTATCAATTGACATCTCTGTAGATCCATCTATTTGAATTTGTGCTTTTTATCTATGAAGTTCAGGAATTGTGGTTTACCTCCATACTGCTGGAGTACGAGGGAGTGGTAACAGTGGTCAAGGGAGACACTCCATGTTGTTACTGAACATAAATTGTAGCAGTGGGACTGCCTGACCCAGAAGCAGATGTCCTGGTGAAGGATAGCCCCTCTGTGGCTACCCCAGGCAAAGGAAGTCTCCCTGCTCAAGGTTGGTGGAATTGATTTGTGCTGCTTTTCTAGTTCAACTTTTTTTTGGTGGAGAGTCAATATCTTCCTATAATTTTCCTTTCCTGGTCCATCTTTGCATAATATGGCCATGCCCATGAAGGTGGACAGGGTAGGTAACAAACCAGACTGAAATGTTCCCATACAATGTAGTAGTTTATTCAAGTATAGCACTTTCATATCCACAAAGTCTCTGCTATCAAAATAATAATTTTCTTCATTTTATGTGGTTATAACCTCCCAGTAATTTCAAAAATCAAAGTTAAAAGCAGTGGTGCAGAGCCCGCTAATCTTCATTCTCACTCCCTCCTAGGTAGCCATCTTTGATTTCCCAAAATTGTGCTTTATTTTCATGTTGGCAGAAGCCCACAGCCTAGTTTGGATCTCCAGTTGCTTAATGGATTTAGCTATTAACTTGTTAAGTTTGACATTTTTGGGTGGTTTGTCGTATTTCTTTGGTGTCATGACAATGCTGAATTTTAGCAGTGCTTTTCTATTTTTTAAGGGGTGCAAGATCATTGGTTTCCTAGATGATTATAGTGCAGCAAACTCCATATACAGGTGGTACTCAGAGACGGGCAGCCAAGATATGCATCTGCCTATCAGGAAGGAGCATACGGAGCCATTACAGCAGAGCTCTGTCATCTGCCACCATTCCGTCTGATGTAGACCAGTACTACATTACCATTCATATGTACAGTACAGCCCTTTCTGTGAAAAAGTGCTTCCGGGAGTTTTTATTGAATCTTCCCTCAGTCAGCTTTAATGAATTTCCTCTCATCTAAGTGTTTGAACTCTAGGAGAATAGTTCCTTAGCATTCACTCTGTTTACTGCATACATTTACTTGTATGTCTCAGTCATGTCACCCTTTCTTTTGTTTTCTCTAGAGAGTACATGTTTAAGTCCTGCAGTCTTTCCTTGTATGTAAAATCCCCAAGGCCATGCACCGTCTTAGTTGCACTGCACTGTAACTGCCTTCACCTTGTTGCAGGCATTCCTCAAGTGTGGGCTCTAGTACCTTACACAATATTCTAGGTGTGGCCTCAACAGCAATTTATACAGAGGAAGGATCACTTTAACCTTCTACTGCTTATCCCTCCATGCATCCAAACATTCTGTTTACTTTTCTCACTGCTCTGCTGCAGTGTGCAGGCATTTTTAGTGTCTCCAATATCATTGCCCCTAAATACTTTTCTTCTAGAATGCTTTCCAGCACCATCATTCCCATTTAGAATTGCACTCCTGGGTTTCTTTTCCCAGTGTGCATTATTTTATATTTTTTAGCATTAAAATTCAGGTGCCAAATACTGGACCAGCTATCCAACCTTCCCAGATTCTCCCTTAATTCTCTTCTCTCTTTCTCCATGTTTATTCTTGCACAGATCATTTAGTCATCTGGAATGAGGCAAATCCTACCTTTGATATTTTCATCTATGTTGCAGATGTGAATACTGAAAAGGTCCAGTTCTAGTGCTGACCCCTTAGGTACCCCACCAGTAACTTCCTTCACTTCTAAAAACTTCCCATTGAATATCACCCTCTCAGTTCTACCCCTCAACCAGATCTCTACCCAGTTCACCATCTTTTCCTCTACCCCAAGTTTCCTAATCTTTTTGATCAGTGTCCTATGGGGGAACTTAGTCAAAGGACTTGCTGAAGCCAACATTCAAAAAATCATTTGCCTGCCCCTTTTTCACTGCTGTAATAACTAATGATGGGAGAAGTTTCTAGTATCCTTGGAAAATTGCACAGATTTTCTGATTTTGCTTTGGTGAAATTTTCATGAAAATCTGGCATAAATTCGCAAGACACATTTTGTAAAAATGCACCATTTTGCATTGAGAATGATCTTTTTTAATGAGCATTTGTTTTTAAAACAAAAATGGCACACTTACAATGTATTTTTGAAAATTTGCTATTTTTTCTTGAAAATGCATGATGCCATGAAGAAAACACATTTAGTGTCAGCCTGAAGAGTGAGGATGTGTATTTAGTGATGGAGACAAGAGGTGTACAGCAGTTTTATAGATAGTAAAATAGATAGATAGATAGATAGATAGATAGATAGATAGATAGATAGATAGATAGATAGATAGATAGATTTTATATATATTTATTTTTTGTATCATGTTTTAAAATTATTCTTTTTTCTATTTAATTTAAAAAACAAAAGTTGGAAAACAAGCCCAGAATTAAGCACTAAAGAAATTATAGTGTTCTTGGAATTTTTGCCACGGTACCATAAGAAACTGTTTGGGATCAGTAGCGTCCTGTTTTATGACCAGGAGGAAATCTAGGCTAAGATGCAAAGAAAATGAAACATGCCAGGATAGTCAGTCCCAGTCGAGGGATGGAGAAGCTGCTGCCGCTGAACCACTTGATAAGGGCTAAATTTTAATATTATTTATTATCTGTCTACAATATTTTAGTATCAGGTTCAACATTTATTGTAAAATTTCTGTAAATATGCTTGATAACTAGCTCTAATTGCCCTCCACAATTCCACATACCCTTTCCAATGGTAAACATAAGCATGTCACAATAGGGCATAATGTTAGAGACAGGTACGCACAGCTCCTTGGCTTTACCACTACAATTCATCATGTCCTTGTTGTGTTGCACTCTCTTTAAATATCCTGTAAAACTGTGTTACTGTTCATATCTTAAAATGAAAGTTTTTTATTTTGTGTATGGTGATTACTGATTAGTGAGTATAAATATGAGCATAGAACTTTAATTAAACCTCTGCTCATTACCCCCCACCCCAGAAAGCCACCATCTGAATGGAAGGTTGCTTTCTCACTAGGCATGGACAGGTAGTAAAATACCCTACCCCAAACACTACCAGTAGGTACCTCTAAACTATTCTAAATTACCCTAAAAATACCCTAATGCAAAATGAGTAGTTGGTTAGTGTAGGGTAGGGTAGGGTAGTTACTAACCTAATCTTTCTACTACCCTATTACCCTACCCTGACGATAAAAAATTATGAAAGATTTTGTTTTTGACTGCCCTAAGCAAGGAAAACTACATTACTCAAAAAGATCTGTCTTAAGTCAAGTAAGATAGGCATAGCTGCTTTGAGCAAGCCTGCTACTATTTCCAGAATACAGTCTTTAGTATTATGGCTGTATAAGGCATTCTTCTATAGGGTCACTGAGATATGCCCTTACATTTCTTTATTAATGTGACACTGCCAGCCAGATTGTCTACAGTAGTTAGTGAAACAGAAAGGCATTTAATGGTTAAATAAGTGTTTTTTCTATTGGGCCATTGGGTGAGAAAGGCAATTACAAGATGTGCAGCTGTTCTGAGTGAACCTGCTGCTGTTTCTGAAAATTAAACCCTGAGAAGAGTTGAGCTGGCTAAGCCAATATTTTTTGTTTGTTTCATCTTTTTTATATTTCTCCCTGCCCTTCTGACAAGCCATTTCTTAAGACCATGAAAGTGTTACCCCCCCTTCTCCAAGCAGGAATTCCCCATTGACATCCATACTGTACTCACTTTGGTCTGCATCTTTGGTAGACCCAGGGTAGCCTTCCAGGGTCCCCCTTCCTAAGGGGCACATAGGAGGGGAGATAAAGTAGTTCCTGATACCTTGACCAATGAGTGGGGGCTAGGAGAATCAGAGGAGGCTGTGAATGGCTATGCAACTTGGGGGAATGAGGTAGTCATCATACAGCAGCTGGGTGGATAAGTCCCTCTTTTCTGGTCCCCCCACCTCCCAAATTTGTGTGGCCACAGCAGCATTCTGGGGGCTGGGATATTCAACATCATGTGGGGTCCACACCACCTGGAAGCCTCCATTAGCCACCTCCAAGAGCCACTAGAAAAGCTGTCCAGCACTGCCTCACCCCCCAGGTGGGAAGTATCAATAGGATGCTCTGACCCCTCCCTGCCAGTCTCCACTCCTGATGTTCAGGCTCAGGGCATGAATCATGGTCAGCAGTGTGCCAAGCAAACCCCCATCACTCAGCGCTGTGGAGCCAGACTCCAAATTTTTTAATGTTGGTATAAACAGTGGCCCTATGACAGATGCCTTATTCAGCCATAAAGGACTATCTGGGGACAGGGTCTCACAGTGGAGCATTGTCTGGGTTCATCAAAGGACTCTGAACATACAGGTACTGGAAAAATGTAGGGGCCCATGTGAGCAACCCTACCACTGTGCCACTGTGTCTGCCACAATGTTGGGTGTCAGCAAGACCTAATCATACCTGCCCATGGTCACATCTACCACCACTGTGCTCCCTCACAACACCCACCCACACAAACTAACCATACTACTGTTGCTAATAATGTTTACCCTGCTCATCAACAAACCCCCCAGTTGCCTCTGGCATGTACACACCTTTGCTGCTGGGGGAGCACCTCATCCCTCATAGCCTCTCCATCACCCTGTCTCTCCCCATAGCCCCCATACACCTCCCCTCTACCCCTCCCCCATCTCTCTGTGTATTGAGCCCTCCATGTCTGTTCCTCCACCTCACCATCACAGCACTCATGCAGCTGCCCATTCCCTGCTCATCACCTTCTAAGCTTGCCAGGCACTGCTACCTGGCAAAATGCCACCAATTCATGGCCCTTGTCAGGATCTTCCACTTGCTTCTTTTACTATCTGGCAATGTTCACCCAAATAATTGTCTAGCAGTGCCCCTCCCCAACTGTGATCACCCATGGGGTTTCGAATAGCCTCTATGAATATCTGCAGGCTGCCTAAACAATGGCATCACTGCAATGCAGGATGGCACAGGACCAACCAGACATTCTGGCTTTAACAGAACCTGGCTGTCAGCCAAGACCCCAGACTCATTTGTCTCTATTCCTGGATACTCTCGCATTAGGCTTGATCATAACTGCAAGACAGGTGGTGGCTGTGACTTCAATGTAAATGACTCAATGCATTACAAAGCCCTGCCTGCACCCTCCCTAGACCTTGGTGCCCAAGCCCTCTCAATAAAACTCTCCCCTGACCCAAACTATGCTCCTCTTACTCTCCCTGTCATCCTACATCCCCCCTGCAGTCAATCCCCTGCCCGTAAAGTGCTCTACAACTACCTAGCCAGCCACCCCCACAAAATGGAACAAATCCTAGTTGGAGATCTCATTATAAACTGGCTGGTGAGCTCATCAACACACACCAAAGATACCTTTGCTGGGTTAGATATGACCCAATTGGTATCCCAGCCTACCAGGGCCAACTCCACTAATGGATCTCACATCCTACTAGATATCCTGCTCACTAATCATCCCCACCATATTACTGACCTGGGTGTCCTACCCAATGCCTTAAGCAACCACTCCCCAATCATCTTCAGTTGGTCTTGTCAGCTACCTAAACCACCACCAAATATCACCTTTCATTGTCGACCATGCCCAGGAGGCATAGCCAAACACAAAAAATGTCTAATTAACTGGTCCTCTATTTTACAAGCCCAACACATAGATGATGCACTGCACTACTTCACCACCACCTTTAATACCACCTGTGATGCTTTTGCACCAACCATCAAAGTGACCACTAATAAATGTAGTGCCCCCTGGATCACCCCAGAACTCCTACAATGGTTCAAAATGTGTGACAAACTCCAGCATCATGCCACTGCTTCCAGTTTGCTAAGTGATAGGCAGACCTATAATGCTGCCTGCAATAAGTGTACCTGGGCAATCTGCATGGCCAAGGAGGAGCACTACAGAACCACCCTATCCACCTCCTGGGGTACACAAGAAAATTCTGGAAAACAAGAAGTGTGTAGCCATCTGGGAACAAGTGACCACCAAACAGTGTGGTTTATGATAAACTCAGCTACAGAGTCAAGCCATACAAAAGTGAGGGTACTGGGCTTCAGGAAGGCTGACTTTGGCAAGATGGGAGAGTGCCTTAAAAAGCACTAGCAAACAGGCTAGAAGGAGGGGTCGAGCAACAATGGAGAAACATCAAAACTGCCATCAAAGAGGCAACACGCCTGTCTGTGAAGCAAATAAATCAAAACAAAAGAAAAAGCCACTATGGTTTTCAAAAGAGGTGGCAGGAAAAGTTAGGGAGAAAAAGATGGCATTTAGGAAGTTTAAGGAAACACAGAAGGAGCAGGACAGAGAACTGTACCAGTTAAGGCAGAAGGAAGCAGGGAAGGAAGTCAGAATAGCAAGGGCCCAAACTAAGGAAAAGATAGCCAACTCGGTTAAGAAGGGGGATAAAACCTTTTATAGGTACATCAGGGAGTGTAGAAAGATAAAGGGAGGGATAATGAGGCTGAAAAGAATGGACGGTGGGTGGGCAGAGAAGGACAGTGAAAAAGCAGGGATACTGAACAAATACTTTTGCTCAGTATTCACAAAAGAGGAGGAGGGGAAGTGCTTAATCCAATTAACATAAGCACGCTGGATAGGGGGTTGATCCCAGTCCTTTCTCTGAAGAAAGGGTTCTGAAAGAACTCCTAAAACTGAAGGTGGACAAAGCAATGGGGCCTGACAGAATTCAACCCAGAATTCTAAAAGAATTAAGGGGAGAACTAGTGACACCACTGACTACCTTTTTTAACAAATCATGGGAGGATGGTGTGGTACCTGAGGACTGGAGGAAGTCGGACGTGATTCTACTTCACAAAAGTGGGAGCAAGACAGAGGCAGGAAACTACAGACCTGTCAGTTTGACCTCGGTGGTAGGGAAGCGATGAAATCACTTCTGAAGGAAAGAATTATTGAGTACCTAGAGGCCAGTGGGGCACAGGACTCAAGGCAGCATGGGTTCACAGTGGGAAGGTCATGTCAGACAAATCCAATTGATTTCTTTGACTGGGTGACCAAAGTAGTAGACCAGGGAGGGGCTGTGGACATGGCCTACCTAGACTTTAGCAAGGCATTTGACACAGTCCCACATAAAAGATTAATAATCAAATTAACCAGCCTGGGTGTAGGTCCCAGGGTGGTAGCCTGGGTATAACATTGGCTGGACAACTAGACACAGAAGGTAATTGTAAGTGGTGTTCACTCTAAAGAAAGAGGTGTTACTAGTGGGGTACAGCAAGGTTCAGTACTGGGTTCAGTGCTTCTTAATGTCGTTATAAGTGACATTGCAGAAGGACTGGAAGGGAAAGTATGCCTCTTTGCAGATGACACAAAGATCTGCAACAGGGTTCATAGGTGATTTCAAGCTAAATTAGACTTTCATCCATAGTGCTTGCCAACATTTTTTGTCTATTTATATATTCAAAAGAAAATTATCCAATTTAATTTTAAAAGAGTCCATGCTTGTGCAAGATACTACATCTATCAGTAGTGAATTCCATCCAGCTACAATTTTATTGCTAAACCAATGTTTGCATTGTAAAGTTTGTCATTTTTTAACTTCAAACTGAAGGGGATGTCCCCTAGGGTTGATACACAAAGAGGCATGGAAAGGATGAGAAGGGACTTGGCAAAGTTGGAGGAATGGTCAGAAGTATGGCAGCTTGGATTCAATGCAAAGAAGTGAAAAATAATGCACCTGGGAAACAAAAACCCAGGGAAAGATTACACAAACGGGGGGGTAGTAACAACAACAAAAATGGAAAGGGACCTGGAGTAATCATGTCAGATGACTTTAAGGTTAGCAAGCAATGTAAGAAGGCAGTAGGAGGGCTGGGGGGTACTGGGATGTATAGGGAGAGGCATCACCAGCAGAAAACAGGAAGTTGTTATCCTCTGTACAGACAGTTGGTGAGACCCCATCTGGAGTATTGTGTCCAGTTTTGGAGACTCCATCTCCATAAGGACATAGACAGGATGGAGGCAATCCAGAGGAGGGCAACTAAAATGGCGCAGGGTCTGCAACAGAAGCCATATGAGGAGAGACTAAAGGAGCTTAATATGTATACCCTTGAGGAAAGGGGGGGCATGATAGAAACATTTATGTACCTCAGTGGAATCAACAAAGTTCAAGAGGGAAGCATCTTTCAGAATAAGAGAAGTGCAAGAACAAGGGGACACAATTTGAAGATAGAGGGGGGATGGCTCAGGGGCAATGTGAGGAAGTATTTTTTTACAGAGAGGGTGATGGAGCCATGGAACAGCCTTCCTGAGGAGGTAACTTAGTGTTAACGGTACTACCACCACAGACACAGTTCACATAGCTAACTGCCTCAACTCCACCTTCTCAGACCCCTCAGCTCAGTTCTCTCTAGCAACTTTCATGATCCAATTCAGTCTACCCCACCACCTGAGCTCCTCCACCCCCCTTCAAACTCAGAGTCATTACCCCTACATAAGCGAAAGCCTACCTGTCCAAAGCCCTCCAGAGCTCCAATTATTGCAAAGACACCTTCGATATGCATATCCTATACCTTGCGCTAGACTCAGTGATCTCCCCATTCACGGACCTTCTAAATCTGTCTCAGTGCCAGGGCCAGTTCCCAATCTCATGGTAAAATGACAGTGATAACACCAGTATTGAAATGTGGTGATAGCTCCCTCCCAAACAACTACCAGCCCATCTCAATTGTTCCCCCATTCTCTAAAGCCCTTTAAAAGATCATGGCCAATCAGCTCAGTGACTGCCTCCTCTCACACAACTTCTTATGCGGGGAGCAGCATGGTTTCAGAGCTCGTTATAGCACTATGTCCGCCCTCACAGAATTCGCTAACTCTGCATGCCGCACTTAACAAGGGGCACCTCGCAGAGGCTGTGTTTACAGACCTCTCAAAGGCCTTCAACAGGTTTATCACCCCCTCCTTCTTAACACATTACAACAAATTGGGGTTTCTCATTGTCCACTCTCATGGTTCTCCAGCTATCTTTCATCTAGAACCCAATGTGTTAAAATTAATAATTCCACAATATTATGCTGCTTGCATGCTCAGGAGTTCCCCAGGTATCTAGCCTGGGCCCCCTGCTATAGAAACATAGAATCTGACAGCAGATAAGGACCGCTTGACCCACCTAGTCTGCTCATTTCCCTATATGATGGATATGCTGCAGATTCTAGTTAATCAATAGCTTACTTCCTCCTACCCCCCACTAGAATCGCCTTATGCCTGTCCCATGCATTTTTGAATTCTTCTACTGTCCCTGACTCCACAACCTCCTCAGCAAGGCTGTTCCATGCATCCACAACCCTCTCTGTGAAAAAAATACTTTTTAACATTACCTCTGAGCCATCCTCCCTCTATCTTCAAATTGTGCCCCACTGTTCTTGCACATGTCTTCTGAAAGATGCTACCCTCTTGTACTTTGTTAATTTCCTTGAGACACTTGAAAGTTTCTATCATGCCCCCCTTGCCCTCCTTTCCTTAAGGGTATACATATTAAACTGCTTTAGTCTCTCCTCGTATGTCTTCTGGTACAGACCCTGCACCATTTTGGTTGTACTCCTCTGAACAGCCTCCACTCTATTTATGTCTTTGTGGAGATGGAGTCTCCAGAATAGCACGCAGTACTTCAGATGGGGTCTCACCAACTGTTTGTACAGAGGGATAACAACTTCCTGTTTTCTACTGTAATGCATCTTCCTATGCACCCCAGTATCCCCCAGCCCTCCTTAATGCCTTCTCACATTACTTGCCCACTTTTAGGTCATCTGATATAATTAATCCTAGGTCTCTTTCGATGTTGTTATTAACTCACCCCCCCATTGTGTACTCTTCCCCTGTGTTTTTGTTTCCCAGATGCATTACCTTGCACTTCTTTGCATTGAATCTGAGCTGCCACATATTTGACCTTTCCTCCAACCTTGCCAAGTCCCTTTTCATCCTTTCCACTCCACCTTGTGTATCAAATCTGTTGCAGATCTTTGTGTCATCTACAAAGAGACATATCTTTCCTTCCAGGTGCTCTCCAATGTCACGTATAAAGACAATAAAGAAGACCAGTCCCAGTACCGAACCCTGCAGTACCCCGCTAGTTACCCTCTTTTCTTCATTGTGGACTCTGTTTACTATTATCCTTTGATTCCTGCTGTCCAGCCAGTTTTTTATCCAGGCTACCACCCTGGGACCCACTCCAAGGCTGGCTAACTTGTATATTAATCTTTTGTTTGAGATTGTGTCAAATGCCTTGCTAAAATCTAGGTAGGCCATATCCACAGCCCCTCTCTGGTCTACTACTTTGGTCACCCAGTCAAAGAAATCTATTAGATTCAACTGACATGACCTTCCTGCTGTGAAACCATGCTGCCTTGGGTCCTGTGCCCCACTGGCCTCTAGGTACTCAACAATTCTATCCTTCAGAAGTGATTCCATCATTTTCCCTACCACTGAGGTCAATCTAACTGGTCTGTAGTTTTCTGCCTCTGCCCTGCTCCCACTTTTGTGAAGTGGAATCACATTTGCCCTCCTCCAGTTCTCAGGTACCACCACATCCTCCCATTATTTGTTAAAGAGAGAGTCATCAGCATCAGCATCTATCTCAATGCCCTGCCTAAATCCTGCCCTGGTAACCTTCTCCTCTACTCAGACGATGCTGTTTTTTATGCCGCACATCCTGATCCTCTCTCTCTCCAGTGTACCTTACCAAACTTCTTCTCTCAGATTGAACACTGGTTTGCTGAAAAAAGATTGGTGGTGGTCAACATTAAAAAACTAAGATGATGCTCTATGCCAACTGCCAAAACAGATCAAAGGATTTCCCCTGGAAATACTCTCTGCCTCTCTCATCCCACTGGAACAGATCCAAAAGTATAAGTATCTAGGTATTACATTTGTCTCTTCCCTCTCATTCCACAAACATATACAAATCCTCACCTCCATCACCAACACCCGCATTGATCTCCTTTACAGACATAAAGACTGCTTGCCACCTGAAGCACTTCACCTAGACATTACCTCTTCAGCCTTATCACTGGTGGACTATAGCCTCACAATTTATTCTGCCACTGACTTTATGGCACTTCATCAAATACAAGTAGTCATCAATAAGGCCTGCTGGCTCCTCTCTGGTGCCAACAGAAATACACATACCTGCACCCTACATGCGCTCACCAATATCCTCGCCCTTGAGGAAAGACTATTATACCAGACCTGTCTCTTCACCAAAATAATCCACTTGGGTTTAACCCCAATAGGTGTCATGGCTTCTCTTCAGGCAGCCACTATCTCAGCATCCACATGGGCCACCCCAAAAACTATCTGGAAGGTGCCTATGGTCAGGACAACCCCGGTCCAGCGATTATTCCCCCTTAGAGCTCCATCTGGGTACAATGCCCTCCCACTGGCTATCACATCAATCACCATTCTAGGTCCTTTTAAAGCTGCCTTAAGGGCCCATATCCTCTCCTCATGTCAATGCCAGTGTAACTGGTAACCAGTGGATCCTGCACCACACCACTAGTCCACACACCCACCCTTCGTCTGGCAGAGGAGATCCCTTACTATTTCTATCCTACAGGCTCCTCACCTCCCTCAGTTACCATATAGTTGCACTGGACTATGAATGCATTGAATTATGTATAAGACAAGGCCTCACTGAGGCGGATTACTACCAACTCATATCATGCATTGCTATAGCTACCAATTGTATAGGTCTTAACCACTCAGTAGGTAAATATGTTGATAGCTCTGCCCTGTTTTAGCTACCAAATGTATAGGCATTACCCAGTGCTCATTGTACATATACTCTGTATGATTGCTCACCCACATTTATTCTATGCATGTACTGTATGAATGTTTATGTTTTATTCTGAAGTGGAGTCTTTGGAAATAAGTCTATGACTCAAAGGGTTGTAATTCCAATTTCCTAAATAAATAAATATAGTTCTATTAATCAACCAAAACTGACCACTGATGATGCTGCTGTAGTCTTGTAGTACATTACTAATACCCCTCCAGACTGAATGCAAAAAGACACTGTAAATATGAGGTGCACATGATGTATATATTTATATTTACTGGTTAGGGTCAATAAACCACCACAGTCAGACCTTTGAAAACTTCATAATTCATACTTGTGAATTATGGAGTTCTATAAATGACAGTTCTATGTCAGGCAAAGTCATGTAAACTCACTTTGTGCAGTGCTAACTACAAGTAAATATAAAAAATAAAACATGGAGAAGTGTGCTGAGAACTTGGATTTTATGCACACCCTTGGTGTGTGATGTCCAGAGAAACCCCTTGGGTGTTTATGGGGCATCACACACCTGGGGTGTGCATAAAATCTTCATTAACCACACTTCCCCGTGCATTATTCTATATGCTGTAGACGTATTGTTGTATGTTAAAAAATGTAATAAAATCTAAATTTAAAAATAGAGATTAATAGTGTTCCTCATGCGTGATCCAGCTGGTAAAGTGTTAATAGTTTTCATTAAGACTGAAAAATAAATGTTGCAATGGTTGGTGTTTACTGTTTGCAGGGAGCTCAATGTTTCAAGAACATTTGCAAGTTTCAGAACACCATGTTCCTTGCAACTTACAATGAGCTCCCTGAAAATAGTAAACACCAAACATTGTGGTATTTAAGTTTGTCTCTCTTTTATGAATAAAATATGTTTACTCTTCACCAGCCGAAGGAAAGATGTGGAACACTAGTAATTACCCATTACCCTTTTCAAACTACCTGACCAGAGCATTACACTGTTATATTGAGTAGGTTAGTACATTACATGAACTACCCTTCCTGGTCAAAAATAAGTGATACTTGCACTACCTGACCAAGCTACCTGTTGGGTAGGCCATGCTTATGTCACACACTTGCAATATAGGACAAACTAATGTGTGTTGTCCAATGGGGCATTGCTGTCTTTAGCACACTCTGGGGTCTGTGACTCTGTGGCAGTAAGTGAGTGGGTGCTGGGGCTAACGCTATCCACCAGTGCACAGTGAGTTTAATTGTATTACTCTTTTTACTTGACTCTGGTGAACATAACAAATAGAAAAGAAACAGAGAGTTGCTAATTCTATTCACCAGAAATTGAATTTCATAATCTTTTTTTTTGGGGGGGGGGGCTGACTCAAATAGTAAAACACTGAAAATATGTTATGTATTCAAATGTGATCATAAATCATTCTTAAATATACTATATTTATTAATGTACTTTTTATATTTCTATTATTTTGGATAACAGAACATCATCTGACTTCTCAGGAGGCAGGCACAGAGCCAGAGGTGACAGGGACCAGTCAAGTTCCTGAAATTGGTAAGTTTCCTTTTCTCTTATGCTATTCACTGCATCCTATGTTGTACTGATGTTGCAGATGTGTCTCTGTGTCTTACTGAACCAATGACCCAGGTTACGTATTGATTCTGGGTCACTGAAGGGCTGGCTGAGGGACCATGGTGGAGCATCCCAGTAGATGCTTGCATAATCAGGGATGTGAGTGTGCCTCATCTCATCTTAAGTTACCTCACCTGGGTGAGCACTGCTTGCAGTGCCAACCAGCATATCAAGTGTGGGGTGGGGAGACCTACCAGAATGATAATCTAACTCCTGGGAGTATTTTATTGTTATTATAAACATGATTTCAAGAGAGAAATATACCTTTACAATGCTTTCCTCAGTGAGATAGAGTCCTAATAAAATAGTTCATCCACAAACTGTTTGCTGGAGTACTGTGCCATGTTCTGGAGTATTCACATCTGGAAAGATAAGGGTAGGCTAGAGGGGCTACAGCAAAGGATGACCAGGATGATACAGGAACAGCAGGGCAGATCTTATGAAGATCGACTCAAGGCAGTAAACATGTACTCGCTGGAGACCAGATGGGAAAGGAATGATATCAGACCTTCAAATTCCTGAAAGGTATAATTAAGGTGAACTAGAGAGGAGTTATTTAGCAGATGCACCAGTTCAAGGTCATGGGGCATGAGTGGAAACTAGCAGGTGGAAGGTTCAAGAAGGATATGAGGAAGTATTATTTGATGAAAAGGGCGGCAGAACCCTGGAATAGTCTACCAGCATAGTAAAGATGCAGCAAAGGTTTACTTTGCCATCGAATTATCTGCAAATTCGACAAATGTGCCTCCACGGATCAATTCAAGAAGTTGTCATCTGAGGCCATAATTTGCAATTTGTAACTTTGCTTTGCTTTTGTTTTGTTTTTTTCTAAGTGTAAATTGTACTTACCCCCATCACAATCCTCAAATGACTGGTGTCCAGTTCCTCCCCCGCCCCTGCCGATCGCGGGCCACAATGTTTTGTATTTTTTATAATTGAATTAATGCTCCACATGGCAGTACACATCCCCAGGCCCTGATCCCCAAAATGCTGCTATTGGCATGCATGCCATGCCATGCAAGCCCTGGTAATCCTGTGGCCTCCCACCCCCATCCAGCTGTGCCAGTTCACCCCCACCCCACATGTGCCAGTCCACACCACTCTCCCATACCCATTACCAATCAGTGACTGGCACAACACACTACTCACCTCCATGGCCAGCCTCCAACTGACCTCAATCCAAGCACATACCACTGTACACAGTAAGTGCTCAATAACTGATGGTGTTTCTACTGTCTACAGTAGTACGCAGTCTGGGGGAGTGTCGTCAGCAGCTGGCCATGAAAGTGAGAGGTGGGTATGCCAGCCAACGACCGGGTGTGAGGGGGTTGGGGTGGACTGGCACTACTGGGTGGGGGGCATGAATAGCCCTGCAAGTCATTGCCATGGTATTGGGGAGTGGGGCTTTGGGGTGGGCCTTGCCAGTCATGACTTGCACCCTGTTGGGGGGCATTACTGTGGCATGCAGCACCCAGTTCAGATGCACCCTTCATTTGGCGCAATGCTGGAGATGCTGCAAGTCACAGGACATAGTCACCGGGGACTCTGCCTGTTCTGGAATCTGGCACAGGGTCCTCGGCATAGCTGCATATGTCGCATCTTGCAAGCACCATCAAGTTGTGACATTCATCTTGGAATCTGGCCACCAGTGTCTAGTGGTCCCTCCACCCCCTGCCAATCGCCGGCCCCAGTATAAAAATATGTATATGTATGTTACATTCAATCCCCCACAGATCTCTGGCCCCAATTTAAATATATATTTTTAAAATCTCATTCCCAAATCAGGTCACCCCTGAAAAAGGGACCTTCGGGGCTCAGTGGGCCTACCAGGGCACCAAAATTTAATAAATAAATCCCTGGTGTCTAGTGGCCCACACCATCTCATCCCCCCACTGATCACTGGCCACAATGCTTTTTTCAAACTGAATTAAATCCCTGGTGTCTAGTGGTCTCCACCCTCATCCTCCAAGGATCATTGGCCAGTCTGCCACAATGTCAAAATATTTGAAATTAAATCCCTAGTGTCTAGTGGACACCCACCCCATCAGGGAGTGCCCAGACAGTGCCACCACCCTGCTCCTCCCCAACCCCAACCCGAGTGGGCCAACAGTTCAGCCCTCTACTCACCTGCATGTCCAGCAGCCAGACTGAGCTCTCTCAATAAATGAGCATATGCATACAGCCTATGCTCATTCATTGAGGCAGCTCACTCGGGTTGCCAGCCATGGAGGTGAGTTGGGGGTTGTGCCAGTGGCCCGCTCAGGTTGGGGTTGGGGGAGTGAGGTGGTGGCACTGCTAGGGCACTTCCTGATGAGGTGGGGTCCACTAGACACCAGGGATTGAATTTAGATATAAAAAAACAATATGGCCAGTGATTGGTGGGAGGGGGGCCACTAGACACCAGGGATTCAGGAAAGAGATTTAAAATATATATTTAAATTGGGGCCAGAAATCAGTGAGAGATTTAATTTACCATATATGTATATATTTTTACATTGGGGCAGGTGATCGGGGGGGGCACTAAACACCAGTGATTTACATATATATATATATATATATATATATATTTTTGTTTGTTTATTGTGGATGGTGGGGGTGTCCACTAATACACCAGGCACAGGCAAGGAAGTTTTTGTGCGATGTGTGGAATTTTGCCCATGAAATTCCACACTACGCATTTCATCTGGTACTCTGCGAATTGACAAATTTCACAAACTATGCTGTATGAGTTGAGTGCAATTCACAAACATTTTCACAGAGTGAATATTTCAGACTTCACACATAACTACAGCTTTGGTGGTAGGCACCAGAACCATAAATGGTTTCAAGCATGGGTAGGACAGAGTGAAGCATATAGTGGCTACTCAGGTCAATAGTAGCATGGAGGGAAATCGGGGTTGATAGTGAGAGATAGTACTCTGGATGATAATTACATCCTGGGGATTAATAGGGAACCATGGGCAGACTGGATGGACCATCAGTCTTTTCTGCTGGTATTGTCTAAGTTTCTATTTTTCTAATAATGCTTGTTCAGAATCAGAATGCATCTTTCCAGTCATTCAGCAGTGCTACAGAAAATAATGCTGACAGGAAGAATTCATGTGCTATGGTACTCAGGTTATACATGTGTAATAGAGATTAAAGTGTTTTAACAAGTTTCATTACAGTATGTTCCTCAATGAGGAATGTTAAAGATCTAGTGGAGCGAAAACAGGCAGACAACAAAATAGTACAAATTTAATGAAATAGTTGTAATTTTTTATTTCTGAAGTATTTTTATTTTTCCTTTTGCTCATTATAATGCTTTTTTTATGTAATAATATTGTGCTGGATGTGTGAAATATCTCTCAGACTGGCAGCTGACATAGCTATCTCTGTCCCCCCACATACATTATCAGTATTGTGATCTCATTGACAGTGACATCACAGCTGACTGACCTGGCAGCTACTGAGTGGCTGTTCCTATGCAGCAGAGATCTCACAGGAAGTGAGATCATAATGCTGATGATGTAGTTGGGAGGAAAGACAGAGACAGATATGGCAGCTGCCAAGCAGAGTGCTGTCCTACACATCACACCTAATAACATCAACTAAACAATCTTCTAATTAACTAAAGAGAGAAAAAAACATACCTGGGATATAATATTTTACGACTGACTTCTTTTAAAACTAATATTAGTTTATGGCTGTACACTAGCTCTTTAAAATGGCAAAAATGTACCTAACAGTCCTTGACAAATTTATTCTGCATCCTATTCCTGTGGGAAGGAATACTATTTTAGGCCTAATGTACTGCACAGCTGATTCTTTCCCTTCATGGTGCATGCACTGGCCCCACACTGGAATATGTTGTGGTGGGATCTACAATGCCAGTTAGACAAAACCTTTGTCAACTGACATTACAGTGATGGCTTTATGTTGAGCACAAATTGTGGTTGGCATGAAGCTGTTCAGTGAACTGTTTTCTTTTTTCAGGAGGCTTTGCCCCCAAACACTCCATACAGGGTGCTCTGCCCCTTGCATCCCCGAAACTTAATATAATCAACTCCTAGTTGGAGTTGATTCAGGGAAGGGGGTGCAAGACCTGGAGAAGCAGTTCTGGACTCCTGCAGATACATTACAGTGCCAACATCAAACTGGTGCTATAATGTACTACACTTTTGAAATGTCGCTGTAGTGAGAACATACAGTTATGATGTATGTAAAAGTAAAAACCTCTGCTTAGAACTGCAGACAGCAAAAAACAGCTGCAAACTGGTTGTATAATCAGAAAAACATATTTATTTAGTAAAAAAGGAATAGCAGCACACCTCCAATACTCAAACATCAAACTCAAAAGAACCCAATGCAGCAGGCTCAGGGGCAGAATGAACAATTGGAGGGACAAGCAATACTAGCACAAAAGGAACAATACAGGGGCTTAATGATTAACATATTATCCTATATACTTACAGAGGCTGAATGCAATTTACTTAATAAAGGGCTGTCATTTATTCTGATGGCAACCATTAACTACTTTGAGACAGCTGCGGACCTAAATGCATTTGCTCACAAATTGAATCTAAAGATTTTCTTTGCTAAAAATAATGCTGGTTTGCCCAATAATGATATCAACCCAAGAGAAAATGAAAATGTGGCTGCACATTGTGAGGGAATGAACACCACTCAGGATGAATCTGACCGTAATGGAAATAAATGCTACAAGAAATAAAACCTTATCCCACTCATGAACAACACAGTTGGGACTTTTTTGCATGCCTGTGAAAGAGACATCAGGAACTTGATGAAGAATCCACCAAAGCTAAATTTTTGGAATTGCAAGTTGAAGGAAAAAGAGGCAATTAAAAAGCTACAAAATAATTTGAACACCACTATAAAGCCCCCAGACAAGGGCAGTGCTGTGGTACTGATGGATAAAGATAAGTATTTGTCAGCAATGGCCTCTCAATTGAAGAATGTGGATTTTTATAAGAAATTGTCTTGTGACCCCACATTAAAGTTTAAACAAGATATTGATATGTATCTGTAAGAAAGTGTTAACATGGGTTTGATTTCATAGGAAACATGTGACTTCATTACTATAGATTCTTCTGTAAGACCTGTTATTTATGGATTGCCAAAAATCCATAAGGATTTATTAAACCCTCCAATGAGACCTATTGTCTCTAGCAATAGCTCCATTACTGAACCCATAGCACAGTATATTGATACTTTTATTAAGAATGTGGCACAGGAATCTAGATCTTACTTGTGAGACACCATGCAATTTTTGGAACTCATTCAGGAAATGTCAGTTGAACCAGAGTGAATGTTGGTTACATTGGACATTCAGTCCATGTATACAAATAACCCTCATGAGGAGGGTTTGTGTGCTTTGAGGGAAGCACTTTATGAGAATACTACCTACACCACTGGGTTCATTGAGTTTCTGGTTAATTTAACTGAAGTGGTACTGACCAAAAATGTGTTTCTGTCCGATCATGATCAAGGCCACTGATTTACGGTGATTCAAACAATTAAATTCCGTTTTCAAGACTTAAGATTCCGGAATTTCACCGGTGATTGTTACTCTAATTTTCGGATTTTACCGGAATTCTTTTATCATTTTTTAGTATGTGCATAAATAATCAGAATTAAAGAAGGCTTAATATACAGAGCATTAAATGAAGCAAACTGAAAATAGTACAGGAAGGAATTAAAAGAAAAACACACTTTTTTATAGATTTACTGATCTGATAGAAAATGACAGATTCCATGAAATCTTTGTTTTTACCGGTTTTCTGGCAGCCCTAATTCCGGAATTTTACCGGATTTTCCGGTTAAAACCGAAAAACAGTGGCCTTGATCATGATGTATACCATCAAATTAAGGGGACAGTCATGGGGCCACAATGGCCCTCAATTATGCCACAATATATCTGGTGCAGTGAGAAAAATGTGTAATATATAATGTTGGGAGTAATCAGTTTTATGACATACTTATATTTTACAGAGGGTACCTGGATGATATTTTTATCATTTGGCAGAGCACTTTAGAGGAACTTACCCAATCTATTAAATATTTGGAAGTTACAAATGAAAATGTATGGTTCTCTATTACTGCCAGTACCAACTAGGCTTCATTTCTGGATATATTTTTTATTTTTATTTTTTATTTTATTGAAATCTAGGATTACAACTACCTTTGAGCAGGAACTGCTCATTTACAAAGGTTCCACGTCGAAGGAATGGGGGGTATACATACATACAAAGGTTGACATAATAATACATAGTTACACAATAAAAAGGAGCAAGAGACTGAGGCTTAGGAAATTCCAATAATTCAAAATGTGCCAAATGTTAGGTAGCATGACATACCAGCCAAGGGCAATCTTAGAAATAAACACTGCAGGTGAGAGGAAAGGGGGTATGCAGGCAGGAAGGCCATTGTCAGAGGGTAGAGGGTGAGGATAAGAGCTCTAGAAGGGAGGTATAAAAGTCATAAAATGCCCGGGGGGAAGAAAGGGAGAGGGGACAAGGGGGTAGGCAGGTAGAAGGGGGCAAGGTAGCTGTCAAGACTGAAGTGGAGGGCAGTGAGCAGTGGGCCCCTGATTAGGCGAGGCAGTCACAATGACTGGTTGAAATGAGCTGAAGTCGGAGTTGTCTCTTAAAAGGGCCAAGAGCAGCAGCAGTAAGAGTTTCTTTGTTGAGAGTATTGTACCACTGTGGTGCTCTGTGGGCAAAGGCCCTCGGGCCCATGGTAGTCCGGCATCTGGGGACAAGGAAGGTTAGTTGTTTGTGAACTTCTAGTTTGCTGGGTGCTGTGGTGGTCAATGAGGAACTTTTCAATGCCTGGGGGCATGACACTGAGGAGGACTTTTTTGGCTAAGAGGCAGGTTTGATACTGTATCTGGCTGATGAGAGGAAGCCATCCTGCCTGAGTGTACTGGTCACAAGTGTGTGTAAGTCGGTCAGCCCCAGTTAGCAGCCTGCATGCTTTGTTGAGTGCAACTGTAATTCTGCGGAAGGCAGAGGCTATATAATTGTCAGTAAGAATGATGTGTGTGTGGGGTGGGGGGTTGACCACTGATTTATTTAGGAAATGCACTGATAGGAATGGAGTTCCCCATTTCTTGAGCTGTCACCCAAAACATGTCTTTAGAAACATCCCTGTTGGGCAGTTTATAAGGGTAAAATGAAATTGCAGCTCAGATGATGGATTTCAAAGAAATAGTGCCATATTAGCTGAAAGATTTACTGAAAGGGTTACAGTAAGAAATGAGTGGAACAGGCTAGAGTAAGGATAGTTTCAATATCTAGAGAAAACCTTTTGGTGCCTAAAAATAAGAATGAAAGAAAACAATTTGATCACACAAATTGTAACTTTATTATTGTTTTTAACACACAGGCAAAGGAAATAGAGAACATTGTACAAAATACATAGCATGTTTTAGCATTGGAACCATGTTTGGAGAACATTGTTGAAAATGGGCCACAATTCTCTTACAAAAAAGCAAAGAACTTGAAGGACATGCTGGTCGAGAGTTGGAGTGGAATAACATCTATGAAAATGAGTTACATCTTCCTACAGGAACATTTAAGTGTGGTAACTGTACTGCAGGTAACCACATTAAGGTTGGGAAAATATTACTGTAACTCACTCTGAAAAGACTGCTTGGCCAAATACTTTTATTTCATGTGGAACTGAAGTTATTGTTTATCTGTCCCTATGTAATTGTAATCATTTATATGTTGGGAAAATAGTACAGAAATTTAAAATAGGATATTGGAACATCTGAGGCACATCAGGGTAGGTTCTCTAGAAAATGCCCTAGCCAGTCACGTGAAATTAAATGGTAGTCAACATGTAATTTCATTTTTCAGTTTGGAAAAGTTAACTGTTGGTGGGGGGGGCGGATTTGGATAATATATTGATGTGCCGGGAGACATACTGGTAATTTACATTAAAAGCTGGTAGATTCCCTGGACTTACTGGGCACTTCCAGTTGGC
Source organism: Neoceratodus forsteri (assembly GCA_016271365.2). NCBI lineage: Eukaryota > Metazoa > Chordata > Ceratodontiformes > Ceratodontidae > Neoceratodus > Neoceratodus forsteri. The sequence goes on from CM028130.1 coordinate 660,246,123, forward strand.
CCCATATTTAAAAAGAAAAAAGTGACTCAGTACTAATGATTTTGTATCTATTATCTGCAGTGTTATTAGTATGAATGTATCATTGACATTTGTTTTATTTTGTGGCATGGGTGTAGAGATATCAATACATTTATGCCATGATTTGGTAATCATAAATGTTGAGAACATAGATTTGACCTATATCTCTGGATTTACCGTAAATAGGTGTTGATATTAGACACTGGTAGTATTCAAGGTGTTTTCTAAAAAGTGATTTCACTTTCCTTAGCATATTCCCTCTTCTCTCCCCTTCCCTTTCTTCAGTCTAACATGTATGACAATGTATATATATATTTTCATATGTCATAGGGATCTTATTTATTAATGATTACATTGTATAAACATATTTGATTATTATTTTTGATAGGGGTGTATGGGGTTCTGAGCCAAGATTTTTACTTTTACTTGGCTCCTGTTTACTTGTATTATGGCTCTCCCACTCAACCCTGAGCTATGCTCCTTCTGTCTTGCTTTGGTTATGATGTATGCATAGTGAGGTGTGGAACTGTATGCTCCATTAATGTCAATAATGACAGTTTTCAATGAAGAGTTTCTTGTATTAATTATTTGTTAAAATACAAATAAATCAGCATCTAAAACTCACAAAATTAGTAATTTAATAGACACAGTCCTGTGCATCACTGTCACAGCTCATGCCAGCATGGGGCCAGTGAAAGCACCAAGAAGGGAAGGGATCAGCTGGACAGTCAACTGGGGCAAAAATAGTATCCATTCCCAGATGAGCAGGGTGCAGAAAAAAAAGTCAAGCACTGCTTGGTACATTTTTGCCTCTGTAAGTCTCCCCGCAGATGAGACATTTACTATAGATCTAAAAACTTTTAAATTGCTTTACTGTCAGGGTTTCAGAATGGTGACAGCCAATCAGAATGTTGCCATTCTGAGGCCATTTTTAACAATCATGATAACATTTTTTTATAATCTGTTAACAGGAGTGAGTGAGAGAGAGAGAGGTAATACATTTTTAAAGTAATTAATGAAATCTAAATCCTAAATAAAATGGCAGATATCATCAGCATATGACATCATTTTGAGTGGTTGAGGATTAAATCTGAACTGTAGACTGGTGAAACCATAAACCTGTATTTTCCATAATAAAAGATCCAGAGGGTCCAGATAAATCCCATGGAGTAAGGGGCTTAGTGAAGACTCTTGTCTTACTCCTCTACAGACTGAGTGGACTGCTCCCATCCAGCCATTCAAGACAGGTATAGATGTTGCATCCTAATATAACAGTCTAATCCACCATAAAAATTTGAACGGACTACCAAAGTGTTTTAACACACCAAACAAGAAAGTGTAAGATACTTTATCAAACCTTTTCTCTTGGTCTAGAGAAAGGCTCTATCCATCTAGTTTATTTATTTATTTGAAGACTTTCACCAGGAAAGGCATAGTGAGCTGAAATAGCTCACTTCCAGATGCAACCTGGGGGGAGGCAGATGCGACCGGAAGGGGGGTAGAGGAGGGAGTACAGTAAGTATAAAACACAGAATAAAGCAAATATAAAACAACAATGTTACAAGTCATATACAGGTAATTATACATATATAAGCTATACTGGTAAACAGGTAAGCCCAAAAGGTACAGAGAAGCAACAAAGAGCCAATGGAATTGTGGAGCAGCTGAAGGCACAGAGTGGAGAATATAACAGAGTTGAGAAGTCATAAAGACAGGTGTGACAGCATGGTAGGGGAGACAGAGCTTGTTAGATAAGAAGTAGTGAGCAGAAGGGAAGGGAGAGGGAGGAGGGTGGTAGAACAGTATAGGAGTAAGAGGATAGGAGGAGGAGGGAGGGGGTGGAAAAAGAGTGGTAGGTGTTGTGGTAGATATGGTGAGGTGGACCTTCATCCCTCTTGGGTGAAACCCCCACAAGGGCTAGACACAGTGCAATGCAAATCCAGTATGCATCAAGATAAACATGACAAAAAGGGGGAGTGGAGTAGAGTATAGAGTGAATGTGGGGAAATACAGAGGAGATAAATGGGGGGGTCAGAAGCATTTACAAGAGAGTGAGGTGAGTTCAGATAGGAGGGAGGGAAGGAGGCAAGAGAGAAGAAGGAGGAGGAGGCAAAATGGATGTGTTATGGGAGTGAGTTACAGAGTTTGTGGAAGCAGTGAGAGAAGGCAGCTTGGCCTGCCAATAATGACCTGGGTGGGAAAGCAAGGGATCAGAAGGTGGAGCTCTGAAAGACATAGTAGGTGGATGAGGGATGGGAGAAGATAGAGGAAAGGGAGAGAGGGAGAGATCCCAGCCAGTATTTGGCTATGATACAGGTGCAATGGACCAGGTGTCTGTCTTCAAGTGAAGGGAAAGAGAGGGAGGTATAGAAAGTGCAGTGGTGAGTACGAGTCCACAGAAAAATGGCAGAAGGAGTTGAAGAGTGAGTCCAGTCTGGACTGATTTGGATGGATTTGGGAGCAGCACTGTAGACTATGTCACCATAGTCGAATAAAGGCAGGATCATTTTCTGAACAGCAGCTCTGCGGGCCAGCAGAGGGATACAGCAGTGGGCGCAGTACAGTGCTTCAAGTTAGGGATGAAGTTTTCTGTGAATGGAATCCACATATTCAGAAAAGTCAAGGTGACTGTCTAACCAGACTCTGAGGTATTTGAAAAATGGGATAAGTTTGATGGTGGACCCATCCAGGGAACAGAAAGACGGGGAAGCAGTAATCCTAACTAGCTTTTGCCTTGAACCAAAAGTCATGGAGATAATTTTCTTGTCATTTAGAGCCAGCTGATTTGTGTGGAACCAGCTCTGAATGTTATCAAAGTCCAGCTGTAGTCTGAGCATCAAATCAGAAAGGGAGGAGCCAGAGACAAACAGGACTGTGTTGTCAGCCTACATGTGAATGGATGCTGAGGTGCAGGCAGCAGGTAGGTTGTTTAAGAAAATTGAAGAGTACTGGACTGAGGACGAAGCCTTGGGGACATAAGTAATGACTGGGGAGGGAGTGGAATTTCCAGTTCTAACTGATTGTGTCCTGCCTTCAAGATAGGGGTATAACCAGTCAGTGGCAGGTATGTAGAGTCCTGCTACAGCAAGCTTGGTGGTGGGTGGTGGGCAACAGTGTTGAAGGCTTTGGCCAAGTTAACAAAGATGGCTGAGGTTTTATGGCCCTGATCCATACCCAAAAGAATGTCAGTAAACCGGAGAAGGGAGCCAGAGGAGGAGTGGAATTTATGTAACCCAGACTGGTAAGGGATGAAGAATGATGTGGAGTCCAGGAAAGGGGAGAGTTGAGCTAAAACCAGATGATCCTGGAGTTTGTCCAAGGTGGGGAGGAAGGATATAGGGTGATAGTTGTCTGGGTTAGAGGAGTCGCCACTTTTAGGTAGATGTATAATGAGGGCATGTTTCCAGGCTGCAGGGACGGAGCTGAGGGAGAAGGAGAGGGTAAGGAGGGAGAAGATAGCAACAGCAATTGTGAGGGCAGATAGATGGAGGTGTTTAGGATCAAGGCCATCAGGGCTTTTACCCTTATGGGGATTGAGGGATAGGAGATCCTTAAAGGTGACAGTTGGTGAGATAGGAGAGAAGGGGAAAGGAGGGTTTTTTGAAGGTGGGGTTAGTTGAAGGAGACAGTGGAGATGCTGAGGGTAGGAGGTGAGATAAGTGGAGGCTCAGGAGGTAAACAAGGTATTGAAATCATTAGCCGCAATTTCCGATATTATTATCAAATTATCTTGCAGTCTTCTACCTGATGCAGAACAGAATTGTGAAAGAGAAACAGGATGCCTGCCACCATTGATGACCTGGTCCACCAGACTTTGGATAATATTTTCTGGTCACAATTTAATAGGATGATATGCCACCAGTTTTTAATGTCAACCTTGTCTCCTTTCTTAAAGAAAACCGAAGTATCTGCTGCATTGATTGAGATGTGTTAGACATGGTACAGCTATGACTATATATCCATATGAAATCCAACCCCAGCATTTCTTAAAATGCTTTATAACATTTATATTGAAAACAGAAAACAGATTTAGAATCAACATTTTAACCATAGGTCTTCCTTAGGAATTACCTAAAATAGAATAAAAGCATAGTTAGTGGAAAGATAAAAGAAATTAGGTTTATTGGGGTTGGATTTAAGAGAAAAAGTGATAATAGGCAAGAAAAGACTGGAAGCTGTAAAACAAAAATGTGATGATGGGGATGAGGAGGTATAGTAGGAGTAAATGAGCCGAGGAGTCCTCACACGGTGACTAATTAACAGGGCATAGTAAGAAGGCCAAAAGGTGACAAATGTGGGGGAAGGATACAACATTAAAAGGCAAAAAAAATAGATATGCGCACATACAGTAGCTGAAATGTCCATTTGAGTATGACCCCCAACACAAATTGGATGGGATTGTGTGCAAGCATACCTACACATGCAAATATACCATGCATGCATGAAAGCAAAGATATGAAGGGGATGAGTAAAAAGGACATACTACATTGGTAAACCATAAACCATAAAGTGACTGCAAAATGTTAGTGTAAAATAAGTTTGTCACTTAAACAAGAGGACTAAAAATGATCTGATACATCACACGTATAAGCAGATGCTCCATAGATTGAGAGGATGCTAGATATATATAAAAAATCAGTTTGTGGGGAAACAATACCACAATGATAGGTGGTCCATCCATGTTTATAGATCATCCTGTAGGCATCTCTCAGCCCAGCAGTAGTAACCATTTTAAGATAAAGTTTGTGTAACTAAATAACCTATCTGTTTGTTCTCTTATTTAGTGAAGCCACAATTAAAATACACTCCCAGCAGAAACCAACAAGAAATATTCAAATCTGGTTGAACTTTTAAGTATATTCCACCTGAGAGGCATGGATTGTAATAAAATAGTATGTTTTCTATCCCAACACGGGGCTCTATTCTCAAAGGAGATTGTATGGTGCATGATGCGTGCGCCCAACCCAATGGCACAAGGTGCAGCATGTGCCACGGATGGATCTGAATGGGATTCTCAATCCCCAAACCCTCCCATGTGCCACATGTGGTGAGTAAGACAAGATTTTGCTGGTCTAACTTCACTGAATGTTTTACGGGGTATGCACCAAGTATTTGGTGCAAGCCACCATAAAAAGGGTGTAGTGTCACAAAGGCATGCAACCTACCAGAATCAGGTGCACCATGCACCACAGTGTTTGAGGCACCTGCATGACTGGCCTCAGGGCTTGTGAAAGCCCAGCACCAATGTTTGAGACTACAGTCCATGGTCTCTATTAACATGGCATGCTCTAGTTGGATATCTACCAGGTGGATAACCAAGAAATTTAGTCCAGCAAAGAGAAGTTGCACCTCCATCACAAAGGTCCTCACCAAAGGACCAAAAGGCGCATTGAGCATTCCATGGCTGACATTATTATGCTTGTTTAATGCCATAGATTCACAGAGTCATAGATATGTGTCAGCAGAAAAGGACCTTCTTGGCCTATCGAGTCTGCCTATTCCTGCCCCTCTTTACTTGCCCCCCCTTTCCCATAGATTCCACCCTCCATTCCCCAATCAACCCCTTGTGTTTGTCCCATGCCCTCTTGCATGGTCTCAAATATGCTATCCTGCAAGAATACAATATCATGCCCAGAGGACAACAGAGAGGCAAAAAGGGCTAGTGTGCCATTTTTGAGATTTAATACTGCTAACAATAAAACTTTTTGGTAGCAATGTATTTTGAGAGGGAATCTTCAGCCTCTGATGTCACTTCTCTCAGTGACGAAGCTCATGAGGAGGAAACACTGTTCCCTTCTTCCCCTTCTGCATCTCCCCATAGTGTCCTTCTTTGCAGAAGTTCAAACTTGTTCACTGAAGCCAGACTATCTTTTTTAAACTTTGGGATTGGATTGATGGAACCTCATCTTCTGTCTAGTCATCATTGTCATGCCCGGAATGGAGGATCGTATAGGAGCATGTCATTCCCACAGCATCCTGTAGCCCCCACAAGCAGTTTCTGGTGGGTCAAAAACTCTGATGGTTCTGTAATCATGGTTACTTCAGTAGAAACAGATTCCATTTTTTTGTTGTGTCCACCACAGGGAGAGGGTAGTCTGAATTAAACTGTAGGCTTTGCTAGGGGTACTTCTGCTGATTCTGATTGAGAACTGTGTTCAGAGTGAATTATGCTTGATTGAGTTTTTACAGAGGTTGTGGCTTCTTCAAGGGCTCTGAAACATTGTGATGGAACTACCATGTTGTCCTGGTCTAGACTGTGTTTTCTGTTCTCCCAGGGCATTGCCAAATCTGATATTAGTGGCCTTGTTCATCACAAGGGTTACATTTCAAGGTGTTAGCACTATGTACTGTATACGGATGTCTGAAAAACTTGAATCACTGGCAACATCTGAGTTTAGCACAGGGCGCTACTGAGATGGGTATGGGATCTGCATTTGTAATAGATTTTGGTTGCCTGTTGTAAAGCAGACATTTCTATCTTGACTCAAGAAAAGAACTCTTAGGAAGATGTTGTATTCCATTAGCAGTATGTTTCAATTTGAGTTTTGACTTACAATACCCTGTCCAAATTTGTTCAGCATCAATGATTGGCTCTGGCCTGTCCAGTACCTCACATTGCATATGTAACCAGTATAAAATGTCTAAAATATTAACTCTTCTATTTTGAAACAAGATGGTAACTATTTTAATCATAGGTTTTGTGAGACGGACAGTAACAAAAGGTTCATAACAGAGAGTCCTCAAGAATATCTGTACCTGAAGCAGTCCAAAGATACTACAATTTTAAAAACTAAAGTCAAAGTTAAAGTCACTGGAGACATGTACCAAGGCATATAGCACTGCTGATGAGTAAAACCACATAGAATTATTCATAAGGGTTCAGGCAACATACAGAATATGTGGTCAAGAGGGGTCTACAGACCACTTTCATACTGAAATCTGACAGCATTCCTTCTTTCTCTATAAACATCTGTCTTTTTTAACTTATTGCAATTAGAAAGTATCAGTCTATGTAAAGGAGATTAATCTTCTATAAGTATAGTTCTACATTGACTGGCTGCCTTCATAATTATCACTTTTAACTCCAAGTCTTTGTCCAGTCACTAGTTTGGCAGCCTGTGGAACACTCATATTCCCCCACTCCCCTATATGTCTGTTATCTGGAGCAGTAGTGCCTCAACATCCCCCCCTCCTGTGACAGATATGCCCTCTGAGATCTTTACGTCCTCCTTCACATACACTGCCCCCCCGTGCTCACCTTGTCCTCCTAACCAGACTATAACAAGGGACATTAAGGGCCCAGCTATTTCTTGACCCTCCCACTGGTCTTGCCAGTCAGTGCCCACCTGACAGAATGACAGGGACTATCACAAACCCATTCTGAATTGTTTAGTTGACATCACACAAGTATTGTATCACAATACAGAGTTGAATAGTGGCACTGGTATTTGCATGAGGGCAGATGACTTTGTTGTTATTTATTTACTTGCTCTTTCATTTGCTCAATATACTATTTTCAGTATGAGTAGTTCAGTTCTCACTAAGTAGTTCAAGGAAATCAAGGCATCCAGACGAGTTATTAGTTCTTTACTTGAAAAAAGGAAAAAACACGTTCCCTCAAGATGATCATTTTCTGTTTGAGAGTAGAGGTCTTCATTCCATGCCCATGCCAAATTCACAAGATCTCACCTCCTCTTTACACATTACATATAAAATAATGTTGCTGTATTTATTTGGACTGTGTGGGACTCACTGATACAGTTTTGCACTGGTTCGTGTCCTACACCACAGGGTGATTTCAGCAGGTGGCCTTGGGTAATTTCATTTCTGAACCTTGGGAGGTCCCTGTGGGGTTCCTCAAGGCTTGACTGTAGCACCCATGTTATTTGCCTTGTACACGTTGCCCTTGGGTGAGATCTTAAGGTGGCATGGGTTTGAGTTTCACTGCTATGCAGATGATACTCAGCTCTATCTGTCTTGCACCCGTGATCAGGTAAATACTGTGTTGGCGCTTGGACATTGTCTTCAAGAAATCAATGGCTGGGTGGCCTCCAGCTGGCTACATCTCAACCCAGGGAAAACGGAGGTGATGGTCACTGAACCAGGGCAGTTTTGGTTAGCAGTGACAAGTGGTGACCTTTCTTTTCCATTACTAAACAGTCACAATCTTTGAGCAGTGGATACAGTGAAGGATTTGAGCATAATTTTTGACCACAGGCTGACATTTGAAAAACAGGTGTTGGTGGTAGTCAGGAATGGTTTTTACCGTCTTCATAACATTGTTTGAATTAAACCGTATTTGGTACCAGTTGACCTTGAGAGAGCTGTCCATGCCTTTGTCACCTCCCAGTTGAATTACTACAATGCTCTGTACCTAGGGCTGTCTGGAAATTTGGTACGCTGACTGCAGTTGGTCCAGAACACCGTGGCCCGATTGGTGGTGAGAACTCCTTGAAGTGACCATGCTGGTGCTGTAGGATCTGCATTGGTGTCCCGTTTGCTGGTGCACCATCTTCAAGATTTGCTTAATAGCATTCAAGGCCCTACTTGGACTGAGCCCAAGCTACTTGAACAATCTTCCAATGCCTTACTCTCCCTTTCGCCCCCTGAGGTCCACAGATGAGGGTTTAATTGTGATTCCCTGTGCCCATTTAAAACAGTTTGGGGACAGGGCCTTTGGAGCTGCAGCCCCTTTATTTATCTCCCAGAATCAGCATGTTCTGCCCCCACTGTGGGTACCTCTCAACACGGTATCCCATGAGGTAGGCGCATGGGGAAGGGTGCCGTCTGTAGTGGTGAGTCATGCCCCATGAAATCCCTCACAGTGATAGAAGAGTAGGGTGACTGAATGCAGGAATGGGCAAAATGGGAGGCAGGATGTCGCTATATGTATGCACATGGGAGGAGTGAGTATGGCAAGTGTGGGCTGGGAGGGGGCAGAGGAGCTGTAGGGGGTGGTGCTGTGGTGGGTTGCCGAGCTGCATTGTGGCCAGGGGTTGGGTTGGGTGAGGTACTGAGTTCAGATCTGGGCATTGGTGTGATTTTATTGCACCTGGCTTGAACCTTTAATTTTACATGTTTTCACCCCCTCGACATGCGCTCCCCTAGAATTGAGAATGCTTTAGTAGGGGGGTGAATCCCCCATGTGTGGGGTGTGGGGGACACAGCCCCCCCACAGAAAGCATTTAAATTTATATCCTCATTGTTGTTGTCCTGTGCGCTAGGGGTGTCAGAGTGCTGAAAATGTTTTCGGCACTCTGACTGCACGATAACGGTTATCGCCTTTAGGCTTTCACTGTTATCATGTAGAACCTTTAAATACAGATTAAAAAAATATTTATTTACACTAGTATATCCAGATTATTAATTAATTGTTGATTATTTTATTTGTTACTGTACCATTCATATTTTAATGCATTTATTTGGCTGTTTTCTTTGTCTCTTTGAAGTGAAACCTGTGTTTTTTATTGCTTGTGAGGCAGTCTGAACCATTGGAAAGGGCACCATATAAACAACATTTGCCTTGCCTTGCCTTATTATATATGTGGCACACCCAGGTAACACTTATTGGTGGTTGTCTGTTGAGATGTCAATACTCCACCCTTCTTCAGTAAAGGATTTGTACATTTTTTCTTCATATGCCAACCAGTTAATTTATTGCACTGTTAGAAGAGAAGAGGCCTTGTGAATTTGGTATGAACGTGGTTTCAACACACATTAATTTTATTTCTCTTATCAAGTTAATGCATTAGCAGCTGTAGTGGCTCTGACTAGAACCGGTTATTAAGTTTATAACCTTTAAGCACAGCTCATTTACAATTGGGACACAAGAGAGCATAACCAAACAGTTACCAGAAATAATTACACATAGAAATTAACAAATAATCTAACATATATCTACATACAATTCCACTTAAAAGAAAGGTACATTGCAGCGGTAACCCCCATGTTCAGTTACTGAATCTAGAAACCAGTGTTTCAGAGCATTTGCTGATAGAGAAATTTGGCCCACATTACAAAATTTGCCAGGAAGTTGGTTCCAGATGGTGGGAACATACTTACTGTAAAGTATATAGACCTATGAATTATATGGATCTTGGGACCACCATTTTTTGAAGATTAGAATTTCTCAATGAGGGATTAACTTTCTTGACAAACAACTATTTACTCAGGCACTTGTCCTAGCATGCTCTTGTAGACTAATATTAGTTTAAGTAGTCTTCTGTTAGGAAGGGAGTTCCACTCTATCCTTTTATAAAGGTCAAAGTGGTGTGTGTCCTGAGGGCACGTAAGAATTAGTCTGGTGAGGCAGTTGTACAGGACCTCAAGTTTGTGTAGTCTATCACTTGAAACATAGATGTACAGAATATCAGCACAACTGAATAGTGAAAAGACAGGCACCCAAACTATTTTTTTGATTATTTCGGGGTTCAGACAGCATTAGTTCCTGTACAACAGCCCCCACCCTCTCACTCACTTGCCCAACTAGTTTATCCACATGTTTGCTTCCAGAACCTAGAGAATCAAGTCAAAATCCCAAACATTTGTAGGAATCAACCAGTTCCAATGGGATAGCGTCCTTATCTTTTACTAAGAGAGTACAATCCTTAATTTCTGGAGATGCTCCAAAAAGCATAAGTTTAATTCTGGAGGAGTTTAGCTTCAGTTTTGTGGATCTGATGAAGGCCTGGAGACCATCAAACTGCTTTCAAGTCTATTGTGGACCTCACAGATTGAGAAACTTAAAAAAGATGATAAAGCAAGTTACCCACACTAACTACCAGCAAACTGAATGACAACTCACATTGTTTAATTAAACACATGTATTGGTGCATAGAAATTGCACTCTTAAATATAATATAGCCATGCATGAAAATTGCACATTTTGTGAAACGTGAAAAGTGAACAAAAGAAATTTGCTCATTTCACCCACCACTAGTGGTAACCTAGCTGAAATACTCAACCAGATTCATCTACCAAGATGTTCCTTTTCTGTTCCCTTCTAGGATTTCTACCAGGTCCTCTCTCAGTAGAGACTCCGTGATCTTTACCTCTATAGGTGTTAAAGTTTGATTCAATTTGTTCATTTAAAATATGATAAAACCATGAGCAAAATCTGACCATTGTCATGGGTGACCAGATAAAAAAAAAAAACAATAAAGTAAAAAAAATTCAGTCAAATCATACAAAGAAACATAACTAAATACATAGACAATCTAAACATAATAATACAGTATATAAATTAAATCAACCATATTTACAACAGTCCAAAGCAAGTAAAATTTGTTTTTTAAGATTAGATTTACAAACAGTTATACTTAGCATACCAACAGTAAGACTTTGGGGTAATGAATAATAACATTTAGGTAGCTAATACAACAAAGGTCTATGCCCTAAGCTAGTTTTAACATTGGGAACAGCAACATATGAAGACAAATGAGCTCTTACATTTATCAGTGAGATCTTTGGTTGGAAAAACTGTAACAAAGTTTCTGGTGACTGAACTATGGTTCTCTTGCTCATTCCTCTTCTGTCTCTTCTGTAGTGGAACCACATATGCTGTCCCCCAGTCCATAGGGACCACCCCCATGGCTAGTGATCTATTTAAAATATTTGCTGGTGGTCCTTTCTATAACCACTGCTACCTCCCATAGCATCATCAGGTGTAAGCCACCAAGTCCCATTGATTTAGTCAACCCTACTAACTTTTCCACCTCCTTTTTCTTCGTTATCTGGACTCTTGTCCCAGCATTTTTGCTCCCCCTTTCCTAATCCCACAATCTTTCAGTGGCCCATCCTTATTCTTAGTAAACACTGAGCAAAAGTAACTGTTCAGTATCTCTGTCTTACCATTATCTCCCTCCACCCACCCCTCATTGCACTTAAGTCTCACTATATCTCCGGAGACCTTGCATTTCTCCTGGTTTTACTGGATGAGTACCATATCCCTTTTCTTCACTTCCATTGCCAACTGGAGCACAGTCTGTGCTTTGGCTTCCCACAGTACTTTTTTTACTACTGTGGGCAAAGCCTGAAGGAGTATTATATGTACAAAAGGAGTGATGTCATGTTTTCTGTCCATGGAACTGACTGAAGGTGTAAATAGACTCCTCTTCCTTACCCTCCTCCAAGCAATGTTTTCCACCCTCAAATAAATATGCTTTCATGTTAGTCAATGGTTGCAGGGTACTATTTTCTTTCTTAAATGGGTGGTACAAGAACTGGAACCTGAGTAGTGGGAGGCAGCATTAGTTTTTTTTTAGAGTTAGATCCACCTCTGCCTCCACTCCAAACTTTTTTCTGATTCATGTGGGAGGGGCATAAGATAGCTCTAGTTGCTGTAGCAATATACATTAGTTTGGGACACAGACATGCCTTGTGCAGTGGAGAACAGTATAGAACAGAACAGAAGATATTTAATGCCTTCAAATTGACTTAAAAATCTTTTGGAACAAATGATTATCAGAGCCACCTGGGGCTTCAGACAGAGACCTAGACACACATTCTAAGTTACAGTAAGAGCCACATGTTTTCTTAAACATCTAGCAACAGATAAAGATTTTTAGTTTTAGTTTTCAGTACTGTTACAAGAGAATTTATTTACTTGAATAAAGGTCAAGGTTAAGATAAAAATTATACCTTTAGTTAGATTTGGTCTAATTCAATCAAATGTGATTTTAAAACCTATTCTGATCAGAGTTGACATGAAAACAATCTTAAATATTTTTTCTTTTCTCATGGACAATAGAAATAGGATGTCAGCTTTCACTCCTTAAACCTGTTTTTCTGTTTTTGTATAGCATCTTGCTAAGGCAACCTTCTTGGAATGCAATCTGTCACGGGGGGTTGAAATTGTTTTAATCATGAAGCATTGGTATTAGCAATGCATTTAGAAATATAAATTTTAATTGTCTTTGCAGTTAAACATGCAGTTTCATGTCAGGGCATATTTTTTGGGGGGGTTCAAATTGTTTTAAACATGGGCACAGTACTTGGTAAATACATCCTTTGATGATAAAGTACATGTTTTCTTTCAAGTTTGAGAAGTATGTATTATATATAAGTGTAACTGTGTTGTAAATGGTTAAATATCTTCTGTTCTGTTCTATACTGTTCTCCACTGCACAGGCATGTCTGTGAGCTAGCTAACTGAGGTTTCTGTAAGACAACAGCTACAAAATAGCCATGTTGTAAATGGTTAAGTAGGCAGTGGTTTAAGGCTCTAAGCTACAAACCTGGAGACATGGGTTTGACTCCCACAGCCCCCACTTGCATACTGTGTGACCCTGCTCAAATCACTTAACTTCCTTGTGCTCCCAGGTCACACCTGTGAACAAGCTTTCAGCTTGGTGTGTCTCTTCTTAAAAAAAAACAAGCATTTGTCAATGCCAGATGTCCATCCAGGTCCATCTTGCAAATGAGCTTCTGCTCAATGATGAACGCCTGGTTAAATAAAGACTTAATTGATTAATTGATTGATTGAAATGTTTGCTTGCTGGCATTGGCATTGGTGGAGTGTGCCTTTGGGTCATCAGGCATAATGGTCATGCCATTTCACCACACCCTACCCTGCAGACACCGACAAGTGTTACAGTGTGCCTTGGGATCTTTGGCCCTTATGCACACCCCATTCCATTACAAAATATGGTGAGATGGGTGCAGTATAGGAGAATGGGGTAAATTTTGGGGTCGAAGAGTCCAAAGCACACCTTGATGCCTTCTCACTGGCTGAAGGGTGTGGAGGGGGTGGAATGGTATGAGCATTACAGGTGACAATCCCAAGTCACACCCATGATGCCTGTCAGTCTGTACAGGGTGGGGTGTTATGGTCGGAAACACTAACGTCTCAGGCGTTCGTTGGTATTTTCACTCCAAATTTTCAGCATGGGTTTTTTGTGACCCTTACCTTATGAACAGTGGTAATATCAGTTTGATAGCCAAAAGCTGATTTTGCACAGTGACTACGGCATTTGGCACCACAGGTGCGAAAACACATTTCAAACAGGATGTGAAAAATGACAGCTGTACTGTTCATGTGGAGGTGTAAAAAATGGCAATATTAAAAATCTGCAGTGAAAATATTAAAAAAACTGGTGAAGTCACAAGTGTGCATCGAAACTGAGCAATGCACCACCTTAATGTAATTACTTTGAGGATTTTTTACAGCAGATTGTCAACACAGGCATTTTGGGATCTCCGCTCATGAACAGTGTCACTGCCATTTTCTTAATCTGTTCTAAACACTGATTTCCCACAGTGACCATGCATTTCTGTGTAGAAAGTGTGAAAACACATTTCGGCCATGTTGTGAAAAATTACAGCTGTACTGTTCATAAGGAAGTGTGAAAACATTCCAGTGGTGAAAATCTGGACTGAAAATATTACAAATTCATGAACTTAAGAAGGTGCGAGGTAACAGCGCAATGGTCGCTCGTAACACAGTCATTTTATGGACTTTTGTCACCAAATTTTCAACATAGTCATTTTGAGACTTCTGCTCATGAACAGTGCCACTGTGATTTTATTAATCTGTCCCAAACATTAATTTCACACATCAACTGTGCCACTGTGCTCTACATGTGCAGAAACACATTTTGGCGAGATGTGAAAAATGACAGCTGTTCTGCTCATAAGGAGGTGTGGTAAAATGGCAATATTGAAAAACTGGAGTGCAAATATTAAAAATTTGCAAACTTGCAAGCTTGAATTTGAACTGCAAAATGCATGCTCATAAAACAGTCATTTGGGTGATTTTTTTCCCAAAATTTTCAACATTGGATTTTTGGGGGAGTACCTCATGAACTGTGACACTGTCATTTTGTACATCAATCCCAAAAGGTGGTTTTGTGCAGTGACAGCAAAATCACCTTTTGGAAGTAAATAACAAAATGGCAGTGCAAGAATTCATGAGGTGGGGTCCCAAAAACCCCATGTTGAAAATTTGGTGAAAAAATTCCTCAAAATGCCTGAGATATGCATCAAAGTTGAAAAAAACCTTTTTAACCCATTATACAGCTTACCGGCATTTTCTCAGTTTGCGGTCGGCTTTGAAGAGTGCAGACATGTTCCCGGTCCACCGAAGATCATCACGTCAGACTCCGGATGTAAGTATGGGGTGAGGGGGGGTGTGGGGAGGCAGGATGCACATGGGTGGGGGTCAGACTCAAGACAGTAAGCAAAGGACTGTTTTTTCTTTCTAGGTCTTTTTCTTTTAGGAAGACAATGCAGGATGTTTGCCATGCTGGGGTGGGCTCCCAGCATGGCAGCTGGAAGATTTTTTAGGGGTCAGCAGAGCCGGTGGGAGATTGGGCACCACTGGATGCCATAGAGATTTTTTTCCATGCTGGGGTGGGCTCCCAGCGTGGCACCTGGGGGGCAGCAGATGGATATTTGCCATGCTGGGGGTGGGCTGCCAGCATGGCACTTCAAAGGCTTTTTGGGGGGCCAGTGGAGCTGACAGGGGATTGGGCATGGACACCCCCATAGGCCTTACAGATTGTTGCCATGCTGGGGTGGGCTCCCAGTGTGGCACCTAAAACTCTGAGGGGGGAGTGCAGCACAGCCAATGGGCACTCCTGTCAGCCATACTGTGGAGGAGGCATGTGAGCACATTGGAGTCAGCTCCCAGCATGTTACTTGTTTGTGGGGAGGGAGAGGTGCTGTCTATGACAGCTCTTGCACTGCAGTGCCGATGTGTAGGCACTTTACATACTGCCAACATCAGTATTCAAATTGCCTACACACTGCAGTGCCTTTCTTTCAACTGTATGCTGCTGCATTTGCTAACACTGTCATAGACAGCTCTTGCATTCATTGGCATGGTGGGGCTGTTCCTGAAAAAGGTAGCAGGGCATTGTAAGTAGGGGAGGCACACCTATGAATTCTCATATGGTGGCACTATGTTTCTTGCACATGCATACAAGCAAACATGAAAAGTGCATAGAATTATTTTTTAATATAGTTGAGTTTATATGTGGTAAGTAGGTAGGGTATAATGTTTTGAATGTGGCAGTAGGATTTAGCATATGCACTGCTTTAAAATCATTTCACAGTATTTTATACTTTCTTAAAACGATACTCCACATTTCTGTGGGGGCTATGGGATTCAAACCAAGATCTCCAGATTTGCAGAGAAGAGTCTTAAACCACTGTGCTATACTGCCTCCCCTAGTTATGGCTCTGTTTTATGGTTCATGGTGTTGGTGTAGTAAGCATACTAACATACAAAAATGCCAGCAGAATAGGCCTAGTGGGCTTTCATGTCTGCTTCTTTGTTCAGTCCCCACCCTGGGAGCTGACCTTGCTGCCCCCCACTCTCTCAGGCTTCTTCCTTTCCAGTCCAGGGAAGAGCTAGCTAACTGGGGTTTCTGTAATACAACAGCTACTAAATAACCGTGTTGTAAATGGTTAAGTAGGCAGTGGTTTAAGGCTCTGAGCTGCAAACCTGGAGACATGGGTTTGACTCCCACAGCCCCCACTTGCATACTGTGTGACCCTACGCAAATTACTTAACTTTCTTTTGCTCCCAGGTCACACCTGTAAACAAGTTTTCAGCTTAGTGTGCCTCTCCTGGTTAAAAAAAAAAGTACCTAGAATAATTTTTTTTAATATTTATTTATTTAAGTGTTTTACCAGGAAGGCATGCTGAGCAGTCTACTGCTCAATTCCAGATGTGTCCTGAGGGAGGGGGAATATAGGTAGACAGTTGAAGACAGTATAAACAAGCGAATACATAGTGGGAGAACACTAACATTTGGGCCTGATTACTAGACTGTAGTGAGTCGAGACAATTAGTAGGTAGCCACAGTTATTACAGCATGAGTACAATAAATACATAGTGCAGGCCACTAGCAAAATTGGACCTTGTGAGGAACAATAATTAGGCACTGATTAATTGCAATTACTAAGTGTGGCTATACACAGATATTCTACTTAGAGACTGGGAAACACCTAAAAGCAAGTGCAGGTAGGGGCCAAATGAGCTTGGATCATGGAGTTAAGTAAGGTGTGAGAGGGAGAAGAAGTGATGAACATTAGCTGGGAGGGAGTACCACAATGTGGGAATGCGGTAGCTAAATGCTGACTGACCAATTGTAGTAGACTGGTATGGGACAGCTAGGGTCCAAGAGCCTGAGTTTCTGAGAGAGTATGCATGGGTGCTGGGGTTGCTTAGGGCATCAGTGATGTAGGAGGGGGGACGCTGTGACCAAAACTTGGCTGGGATCTTGGCGCAGTGGGTCAGTCTGCGATTGTCTAGAGAGGTGAGGGTCATTGATTGATATAGGGCACAGTGGTGTGTGGAGTAGGGACAGTTCAGGGCGAAATGACAGAAAGAGTGGAAAAGAGGGTCCAGCCTGGCTAATGTGGTCTTGGGCCAGTGTTGTGGACTATGTCCCCGTAGTCGAGGACAGGGAGGATCATTTTCTGCACAATGGCTATCCTGGCTGGTAGGGGGATGCTGTCACTATTCTGATAAAGTGCACCAAGTCTGGGGTGCAGCTTCTTGATTGTGGCATCAATATGTGAAGAAAAGTTGAGATGCTGGTCAAGCCAGACACTGAGGTATCTGAAGGAGGTGCAGGATTCCAGGAGGGACCCTTACAGGGTGTGGAATATGATTGGGGAAGGGAGCCTAGAAATTGTCTGCCTCGTGCCAAAGGTTATTAAGACAGTTTTATTGGCATTGAGGAGGAGGTGATTTGAGTGGATCCAGTGCTGGACTGAGATAAAGTCTTGCTGCAGTCTGGTCATAACCTCAGAGGACAAGGTTGAGTTTATATAGTTGAGTTTATATGTGGTAAGTAGGTAGAATATGATGTATGTAGAATCTGAACAATTAATAACATGCTGTATTGTGATTCAATGAACTGATAAATGGGGGTTTTGGTTTATTTTGCAAATTCATTTTTCCTGAACATGGATATACTAAAACAAAAATTTCTCAACAAAATGTTTTTAAATAAAGAGTTTAACTCACAGCAGCAGAAGAAGCATGTTGGCATTAAAAGCTTAGTGGCATGGATGTAGAGGCACCAGTATTTAAGCATGACTTTGGTAGAGGATTAATTTTGACTGGGGGGTGAGGGAAGGAGTGGGTCTTGATATTTGTAGTATAATGGTTTTCTGAAATGTCAGCCTTCAAGGGGTTAGACCCTGCAGCCATCTGTATAGTATATCACTAAGCCATATGCAGTGTGGCATGGGTAAAACCCAGATCAGCAGACCAGGACCAGTGCTGTAAAATCTGCACTGGGCACAGCTTGTGCAAATATTGCTGATCCATTGGATAAAATAAATATGTGCAAATAAATAAATACTCGGCTTCACCTCATGATTCAACCCACCCCAGGAGTGACGTTATATATAGAATAAAGTATGGGGTGGTGTGTGTAATGAGAAGTTTACACACCCACGAGGTGATAGATGCTATATAAACCCCGAGAGCGAAGCTCAAGGGGTTTATTACAGCCATTGGTGCTGGAGTGGGCTGAAAAGTGGTAGGGCCAAGGAAGTAAGGGGTCAATTTTCCTATGGTAATAATGCAAAACATGATAGGGCCACTTATAAAAGTGGTAGGGCCATGGCCCCTTGGTCCCCCCTGTTCCGGCACCTATGATTACAGCATCTAACACCTCGTGGGTGTGTAAACTTTGAGTTTCCACACACCACCCAATTTTTTATTTTATATAATTGCTGGGTTTCCCTTTTTCACCACAGCAATTATATAAAATACCAGCCCTTCCGGTGCACTCATTCTCCGGTTCTGTTTCCGCCACTGTACACATCCGTCCCATCTGAATTTAAAAAAAATTCAGTTGAAGAAGCTCTTTCTTTTCCCCCAGTGAGTTTAAAATAAAAAAAAAACATACCTCCAAGCTCTGCTTGTCTGGTGGTTTCATTTGGAGTGAGAAGGCGAGCCAAGGTGAGCGGTTACAGAGCGAGGAACTGCAGGATGGACATGCGCAGAATGAGGGAAATCATGCACGTGTTTGCCATAATAAACACTCCTTAATTACGGCAAATTACACCACAGTTTCCCTATGGGAAAAAGAGAAGCCCAGTAATTATTACATGATAACACACACCCTGTCATGCCTTATTACTTAAATATGCCCTTTCTCAAGGTACTATACTTTGATTCAGTTAGTGTATGCAACTGTCTTCATGTGAACACTCTGGGCTTCTCTTTGACTCCTGATGTCTATTTGCTTTAGCTATTGTATATTGTTTGAACTGCATTGATCTTCTTGATGTGGTGCCTTTGTGCCTAAACTATGTAATCTGTTTATCTACTGCACCCGTGTATCTCCAGTGAATGATTTGTTATAACTGTCTTCTCTCTGAACCATTGTTTTTGGACTTGTTAACTGTACTGTCTTTGCATTAGTTTCAATGAGGTGCCTTTGTAAATGTGCCTCTGACCCAAAGGTTTGTAAATCTGATATTTTTTAAATAAATAAATAAATATGTATGTGTAAGCCCATGCAACACCCTTATCTAGTTAATGTATTCACAGTTGTAGTGGCTCTGCCAGAGCTTGTTGATTTATGCTGCCACAGATGGCAGCATGCTGGCAGCCACATCACCACATCACTGTCAGTGCTGATGACTTGGTACTACTCCTTTGTGTGCCTCTTGTGATCTCTAAAATCTCCCCTGTGGAAAACAGCGAGTTCTCTGAAACAGCTTAAAATGAATTTATTAAGGATTTTTTTTTTTGTCTTTGGGGCATTTGTTTAGATGGAGGAGCAGGGAGCTGCAATACCAGCAGGAACATGAAGCACAATGGAGGACAGCAAATAGCTTTTTAAAAGTGACTGGCATGCAATTGGGCAGAGGTGTAGGAAGCTGTGATATCACTGCAAGACAGAGCACAATGAAGGATAGCATTTTAAAAGTCAGGGGTTAAGGGAACCTGGAGCTCAAGAAAACTTAAGTTTAATTTCTCAAATCAACTAACAATGAGTATTTTTTTAAGTTATTGCTGAGTGCTGATAAAAGTGTGGCTGACTGTAAGCAAGAGAGGTGGGGGAAGGAGCACAGAACATAGTCATCAGAACCATAAAAGGAAATAGGAATGGTTGAAATGTGCTTTTTTAAGCAAAACAAAGCATGTTATTTTTTTTTCTTACTTCTTCATACTGTATTGATGGCAAGAGAGGTGAAGGAGCAAGACTGTATCCTTATAAGACAAAAATAGTGGTTGTATTTTGTTTTTCAATTCTAAACATTTTTGTTTATTTGCCTGCATACTGGTTGGTATAACTTGGTTTTAGCCATGCATTAGACACATCTAATACATGGCTAACAACCAGTCAAGATGCAAGAGTATCTCTTCCCATTTTATTACATCTTTTCTATACCACCCAGGCACCTGTAGTATTGAAAGCATTCATACTTTAAGAGTACAATCAAAAATTCACTAAGTGGTTATACTGAAGCCTGTCTAAAAAAATGGATGCTACTGTCCAGCTTCCTGGGGTCCTTGACTGTCACATGCAGCTGCCTGGACTACACCTTCATGGTCTGGGTGAGAACAGAGGTAGTCGGCATCATGCTTATTCAGCTGATAAATAATCCACAGCACACTCCTAAATGTGTGCATAGGCAAAGCAACTTGTGTTATCCCTTCTTTCTGACCCAGACACGATGGGGTTAAGACTTTCAGGAGGTCTGAAGCATTCCAAATTCAATCATTTGCATATTTCACACACAATCAGTCAGGCTGAATGCCATCAAGTGTAATGTGGATTTAAAATATGCAAGGTTTTCAAAAATACCCCCCCCCATTTCAGTAGCAGCCATCCCCCCCATCTCAGTAGCAGCCCTAGCAATACTGTATATTAAAGGTGTGTTGTGAACCAGTTTAAGTCTCTAATAGACACAAAACCCTTTATCAACCAACTTCTGCAGCTGATCATGTACTGTATATTCAGGTTTGCTAGATTCAAGGGGCAGACCCTGTTGTTCCCAGGACCCTCGCCAATGGGGGTCTGGCCCAGTGACAGCAACTACAGGACAGGGGGAGGGGGAGGAGGAAGAATAAGGAAAAAGAAGATGTAAAGTGAGTGATGTCATAAATATGAGGTCACCAAAAGGGGTGGGAACACAGGGAGCAATAGAGAAGATGACTGGATGGGGGAGTTGGGGAGGGGAAGGGAAGGGAATGCAAGAGTGGTTGTTAAACAGCTCCCCTGGGTACACACCTCACAATTTTTGTTGCTAATAGATTTGATCTAGAAGCACATCCAGATTGGCAAACTTTAGAGCAAAAAAAAAGCCTCAAACAATTGGCTTTAAAGGGTTAGCTTGTTTTCATTTTTCACATTTTATACAACAGTAGAGAAAAAAAATAAATTTAATTACTCATCATTTTTTTGCTGAGTGGTTTGCAGTATTGGTGAACATTTCAGGCATTAAAGAAGAATGAGGGTAAGGTATTTTATTTTATTATTGCAGGAAACTGGGAGAAAGTAGCGGCCATGAGTCTTGGAGTTGAGCACTAAGTTGTTTTGCTTTTTTGTCTTTTGGCTGAGCTGTGAAAAGAAAAGCATTTGTCTAGTGGTTTACCTTGTGGGAGGCTGAGCCTGTTGCAAACTGGAGCAGCAATAAGAGTCCATGTGTCCTCAGTGAGAGAGTTTCATCTGAATTGGTAGCGGTGTTTTCATTAAAGTTGCAGTGTGCTGCAAGAGGCAGGGAGGGGGCCGGCAGTAGGTGTTCCTTGGTAAGGAAGGCTACTTTGTTCAGGGAGCAAGTGGCACTGTGAAAAAAAATAAAAAATA
The DNA here is from genome assembly GCA_016271365.2 of Neoceratodus forsteri. Lineage (NCBI taxonomy): Eukaryota > Metazoa > Chordata > Ceratodontiformes > Ceratodontidae > Neoceratodus > Neoceratodus forsteri. Next base: position 660,267,923 of record CM028130.1, read on the forward strand.
AAAATACAACAGTCGGCTAATCCTCACCTCAACAAATGGTTGGGGGACCCCTGTCCCCCAGAGTGAGGTCCAAAAAGAGGATGGGTTGCAGGATCCAGGCCAAAACACCTCAAGGTGAGGGGATGGAGCCACATGGCATCTTCAGATGTGTGTCCATGGTTTTTTTTTATATTATGGGGCTGGAATGTAGATGGGTCAGAGATTCTGGCCTGGATGCCACATGGTAGGGGAATGGAGCTGCATGGCATTCTCAGACAAGCAGCTGCTGTTTACAATTGCAGGCAGAATTTAAAATCAAAAAAGACTAGAAATGTTTTTAAAATATATATACATATATATGTGTGTGTGTATATACATGTATATACATGTATATCTATCTATATATATATATATATATATATATATATATATAAAATGGAGCAAGTTTTCTTTATTTATACATGCGGTGGGGGGAGGTTACACGGATGGACTCAGTATGACCTGATAACAAGATGATGGACAAACTATAGGACAGGAGCCAGGCAGAGCACAGGTGGTGTGTAGTGCTCCAGTCAGGAATTAAGGCCGTACATTTGGTGGCTGCCTTCTCAGTAACAAAGTACAGGCAGCCATTTTGAGCCAGGCAGAAGTGGAAAGGGCGGCTGCCATTTTGAGACATGACTGGTGGCTGCCATTTTAAACCCAAGCAGAGAAAGGAACAAAAGCACAAAGGGAGAGGTTTTAGGCCCCTCATAGAAATTTTAGGACAGCAGCAAAGCTTAAAAGGGGCCAAGAAAGGATAAATAGAAAAAATGCATTAATAAACAATGGCTATACATAACATGAATACTACAAGCACCAGTGAAGTAGCACAAACTGAGGGTCAGATAAAATAAAGAATAAGAAGGGAAAAAAACAATGCCTTGAGTGGGGGTCATGACCACTTAGGCTTAGGAGCGGGGTACGGGTGATTAAAATTAGCAGCCAGCAGTGTAAAACTTGATTAAAAACTGGTGACTGTGCAGCAGCTCATATCTCTGAACGGAGAGAGCCCGAGGGGGCAGACAGGGATCAGTGGGGCCAGTTCATTAAGGACTTCTAATGATGAAAGTTAATGCAATATGATAACTTGTGGAATTTAATTTGTGTTACAGCCCTGGCACAGCAAGAGGAGGAAGATGGCTCAGAAGAAAAATAAGATGACTACGGCTGACACATACAAGGCCATTGTAGACCAAGCGGACATGGCTAACAAGATATGAGAGTTGACTAAGGGTATGGAGACTGGGCTAGGGGAGAAGTGGGAGGCCAAAAAGGGGAAGAGGGACAAGGGCAACAAAAGGTCTCTTGCAAGACGGGCCCACCCGGCACCCAGGGACCCACAGGTGCCTTTGTCTCTTCCCCCAGAAACTATGCTCATGCCTCTGCCCATCCCAGAGTCTAATCCCATGCCTTTGCCTTCCCCGTCACCCCACAGCCAGCAAATATGATAGAGCTGGATTTGCCACCAAGTCCACCTGTGCCCCTGACATCCGAAAACAATAATCTACCAGCAGGACCTTCAACCCAGAGACTGGTCCCAGTACCAGGGCCATCTCCATGACCAGGTAATAAGGGCCTTAATATAGGCAGCAGTATTAAAGAGTATGTAGAACAAATGATAGGGGCGATAGGTGATGATGGTGTGGGTCAGTTTGAAAAAGCACTAGCCAAAATTAAGAAGAGAAAGGGGGAAGACATTAAGACAGACACAGGTACAGACATAGGCGAACACCTGGAATGAGGCTGGGGAGCATGTGCCTCTAGCTACAAAAGGAGGCAATAATGAAATATGATGAGAAGGAGAGCATTGGGAAGAAGGGCATGGCAGCAGCAGTAGTCCTGCTAGTTGAAGGAGAGGATAAAAAAGCCACAAAAGGGAAGAAATGGGATGCCTGGTCAGTGGGCTTCATGATTTATTTGGCAATAGTGATAGAAAATAAACCAGAGTTGGCTATGCAGCTGCTCACTTATTCTTTGATAATAAGAAATGCCAAGATGCAGGGAGGTAACAACTGGTTGCAACATAAAGAGCAGTTTTGCCAAAGAATGGCGACATTTGGAAACTTTAGATGGGATACCCGGCAACTGGACCTGTGGCTGGACTACCTGTCAAGAACAGGGAACAACAAAGGAGAGGGGGAGAAGAAGCTGAGCTTGGTGCAAGAATGCTGCTGGGGTTATAACAGAGCTTTTTGTGTATGCCTCAGTTCCAAATAAGGCATGCGTGTTCAAAATGCAGGGGAAGCCACCCAGCATCCAAGTGCAGGACCAGATGGTTCAGTAATGGTAATGAAGAGGCTAACAACAATCAGAATAACCAGCCCTTTCAAGGGAGTCAGATGGGTTACCGGGGGCAGCAATGAGGCAGGGGACACGGGGGAGTGGGTATGGGGTAGGGCAGGGATACAGCCAATAGATCACATTAAGACAAGAGTGAACAGAAAAGATTAGAAAATATCAGAAGGAGACAACCCCCATTAAATTACATGTTTTGGAACAATTGCTAAGGGACTACTCAGATAGGGATGAAGCACAAAAATTGGCCAGTGGTTTCCGGGAGGGTTTTAAATTACAGTTCAAGAGTCCTCAGATAAGCTATAGAGCTAGGAATTTGGGATCCGTTTAAGGGAAAGAGGATTTGATGCAGTACAAAATACAGAAGGAGGTAAAAGCAGGCAGGGTTGAAGGCCCTTTCAGGGAAACACCTTTACAGAACCTTGGGGTGTCTCAATAGGGCCTGGTCCCAAAGAAACAGCCAGGGGAATTCCAGGGAATTCACCATTTGTCCTTTCCCAAAGGCAAGCTGGTAAATGACTACATTAGGGAGGATGACAGCAAGGTGACATACACCAACTTGGAGGAGGCAGTACAACTTATTAGGGCCACCCAAGGGGCATGGTTGGCAGAAAATGATATCAAGGCTGCCGTTAGGCTCCTGCTGGTTCACCCTGATGACTGGGACATACTAGGATTTCAGGTAGGGTAATACAATTACTTTGACAAAGCCATGCCCATGAGATGCTCCATTGCCTTCGCAACATTCAAACTGTTTAGCAGTTGGCTGCAATGGGTTTTTAAACACAGATACGGGTATACATCATTAATATGCTACCTAGATGATTTCTTATTGACAGGAAAGGGAAAGGCAGACACTAAATGCATGTTGACATGTTTCCAGGGACTCTGTCAGGTGCTGGGTGTCCCACTGGCCTCTGACAAGACAGAAGGCCTCAGCCAGAAAATAGAATTCCTGGTCATAGAAATAGATGCAGAAGTGGAGCTATTTTGCTTCCCAAACAAGAAGGTAGAGAGGCTTAAGCAGCAGCTGAAAGCCACCAAGAGGAGGAGACAGGTACAACTGCGGCAAGTACAAAATCCGATGGGGCTTCTTTACCTTGCCAGCAGGGTGACTGGATCTTAGACAGGCATTCACATGATGCCTGGTCAGGGCGACACAGGGGACTACAAAACCACATCACTGGATAGATATATCAAGGGGCACTAGGGTGGATTTGAAGATATGGAAGGGTTTTCTTAAACAGATTCAATGGGATGACATTCTGGCAGCAAGACTGGGTGTATAACATGGATTTGATTTGTACATGGATGCAGCAGGGGGCTAGGGATGGGGGCATACTTAAGGGGGAAGTGGTGCTCAGAGGCATGGCTGGAGGAATGGAAAGAAGCAGGTTTAACAAAAGACATCTCCATGTTGGAGATTTTACTGATATGGGTCAGCACTTTGCTATGGGGGAGAGGAAGTTAAATAACCAGAAAGTCACTTTCTGGTGTAACAACAAAGCAGTAGTGGATGTTCTGAATGATAGGGGAGCCATGTCTGAGGCCATAATGAGAGGTTACGGCAGATAGTACTGCAAGGCCTTAGAGTCAACATGTTATTTATGGCTAAGTATATTGAAGGGATACAGAATGATATAGCTGACAGCCTCTCCCATATGCAGCTGGACAGGTTCCTGGCCATTGCTCCGGGGGCAGAGGTACAAGCATTCATTTGGGAGACTGGCTGGAAGGAACTGAGTTACTGTTCTATAACTCCTGGTTGACTAGGACCCTAAAGGCATATGTAAGGTCTTGGAAAGTTTTTCAGGCCTTCAGAGAGGGACAAAAGATGGAGGTATGTGGGGCAGTTACCAAAGACCAAGTGGGAAAATTTGTGGTGCAGGGGTGACAGGGAGGGAAAGCACACACACCTATGGGGGTACATCTGTCCACCATCAGCCTAATCTGTAGCATGAAAGGATGGGATACCCCACAAAAAGCATGTTGGTGAGGCAGATGATGCAAGGCTGGTTACATATAAAGGGAAAGACAGAGGATACGAGACGGATGATATCCATGGTTTTGCTAGAAGGATTGGTGGAAGCAATGCTGTGGGTTTGCAAATCAAAGGATGAAACAATATTATTTGCCATAATTTACACAGTGATGCGACAAGGAGCTTTCAGGGTGAGCTAGGTTGTGGGGTATGACAGGCGAGATAGTTTAAGAGAACTAAAATGGGAGGATGTAACCTGGGGAAAGAGAGAGATTGTTCTACACCTTAGATGATCAAAGATAGATCAGACAGGTCAGGAGCCCAGGGTGGTGCTGAGGCAGAGGCAGAACATAAACATATGCCCAGTTCAGGCACTGTGGGTGTATGCCCCAGTGTGCAGAAACAGGACAGGGTTGTTGTTTAAACATGGGGATAGAAAAGCAGTTACTGGTGCACAGGTGGTTGCATGCTGAAAAAGGGTGTTGAGTTCTTGGATGAGGACCCAAAAAGATTCTCGTCACACTCTTTTCAGATTGGGGCAGCCTCTGAAGCCACGAAAAAAGAGGGGTCCAAGGAGGAGCTGATGGTACTAGGACGCTGGACTTCAATTTGTTACAAAAGATATGTGAGACCTCTAAATAACTGATACATTAATGATGTTTTTTGTTTCTTCTACAGGTGCAAGTATAAAAAAAGGGAGGGGGGAGGGCAACAACAGGATTTATGCTTACAATTGTTTTGTCATCAACGGGGTGAGAAGGAGTTTAGAGATTTAGATTTGTGGGCACTCTTTTATATTCTGGGCAGAAAGGAGAGCAGCATAGTGACTGGGGTATTGGCAGCTGTACCAGGAGCCAAGGCAGAGTAAATTAACATGGAAAGGAGTAAGAGGGATGAAATGGGCCCAGCTGCTACCAACACTATGGGAGATGAGCTAGACACAACTGGAGCCAGATATGATAATCATCCATTTGGGTGGAAATGACATTGGGTCCAGGCTCTGGCTTGACATTTATTATCAAACTAAAGGTGACATCACACAAATTAAAAAATGGTGGCAGAGGACCACTTTGGTGGGGTCAGACATGGTTCCCAGAAGGGTATGGAGGTATGCCCACAGCCATAGGGCTACCAATAATGCCAGGAAGAAAATGAATCAGAGGGTGGGAGCATTATTTTTAGCAATGGGTGGGAGGTGATTAGGAGAGGGATTGAGGAACATGATGATGAATTTTACAGGGAAGATGGAGTGCACTTATCTGGGATGGGTAATGACATATTCAGTTTAGGCATAGCAGATTGTATTGAGGGGTAGAGAAAGGGGAGAGCCCCATAAAGAAGGGAGAAGCCTACCATCCTTTGCAAGCTGGAGGCAGGCAAATGAAAGGCAAGAATAAATGGGGGGAATTGGTGGGGAAAGGGGGAAGGGTGACAGGCAGACACAAAAGGCCACAAATACAACAAATAAAGAAGGGCACTGGTGTACACTAGTGCCTGGAGAAGAAAAGAAAAGGAGGAGAGTGGCACCCAGGTGTACACCTTGGGAGAGAAAAGGAATAAATCATAAAAGATTAAATGAAAAGGATAAAAATGTGATGATGAATTGGAAAAAAGGGGACTGTAAATAATGTACAGGAAAAGGTAAGCAAAGGAAGCAATGATAAGGATGTAATGGATGCATAACTATGGAACAAAGTCTGTTTGCCAGTCTGGGCACCCACAGACAGGTTTCTGTGATTTTACTGGCTGAGACCTCTTGGGGTAATGTATATTTAGTTGCATAAAGTGGACTCCTGAAGATTCTAAAACATGTTTGGTGAAATGTTAGGGCAAGTGCTATTAAAGGAATAATGCATGACAGGGTGTGTGTCGTGCTGGGATAATGTCACGCCTGGGGGGGTTGGGCACGAGGCCTCAGGCCAAGTGCATCCAATGCCCCAGGTGTGGCATTATCCTAAATGACACACACCCTGGAATGCATTATTCCTATTACACAATGGCTCATTGTTATATATAAAATAAAAAAATAATTTTAAAGAATGTTTTTATTAGTGTGGAAAAATATTTTTGTTTCTTAAAAGGGGAGGCACAAAAAAAAGCTCTAGCTCCAAACAATCATCTGCAGGTTCACAGTGCTGAGACTAGACCTGTGGCGTCATACTGGGATAACGCCATGGGTCCAGCCCCAAACTGACTAATCACAGTCCAAGATTCTTTCTTGCCATTGTATAATATACAGTATATCAAACTAAAACCTTTGCAGCAAGATGATGAAAGAGATTGGTTTATTGCGCCTGCTTCCAAGTGACATCAGGGGGTAGACTGCTGGGCAGAGGTATGGCACACATCCAGCGTGCTTCATATGTGAGCATGTGCAGCATGGCCATTGATGTCATTGCATGAAGTTCCTCTGCACTGTGAGTAAAGGAAGAAAAAGAGAAAATCACCCTGATTGGCAGGTTGATTCTCTGATTTCTTGCAGCCCCCAAACTGGCAACCTAGGCATGGCTCCAACCAGATCCTGCCTGAGGGGTTGTGCACGGCTCTCCACCACCTCAGCAGAGGAGTAATTCATGGTTGAAGCTAGTACCAATAACTCCAAGAAATGTCGGGAGACAGAGCTGGAGGGAGTGTGAGAGAAGGAAAGCCAGCCAGAGAGAGAGGGAGACAAATAAATAATGACAAAGGAACATACAGTGAGATTAAAACTGAAACTGTGAACTGACTATCCCATCCCCAACAGGTTCAGCTCAGACGCACTAAGAATAAGCACAGTAAACTCTATTAAAATATCTGCTAAAACATGTTTTCTATCTACATAAAACCTTTTCAGATTCCATCTACAAAGCCTCAACACTTATGATGAGCACATATTTTGCAGTAATTATGATTTTTTTTAAACTAATGAGACTGATTTAGTTCAGCATTCAGAAACAAAACCTATTTCTTCTGTTCTCACTCTCCAGCACAAGGATGGGGCCCTGCCAAAAAGGAATATCCTTCTGCAATATATTTATATATTTTGGTCTGTTTGTTTACCTTTTGGACAGGATATCATTCATGTGACCTTTTCTACAGCACACACTTTGCAAAGTATAATGTAATTCACCAGTTAAGCTTCCCCATCCGAAGACTAAGCCATGTACCAACCCATCTACTTCGCAGAGAAGACTACATGACAACAAGCACAGATTTTTACTTCATCACAAAGATTACCTGAAGCATGCTACAGTAGATAGAGTGCACCCATCCCCAGATTACATAAAGAAAAATACAGAGGGTAGTGTCCATAATGAAAAGCTAATAAACACCTGAGGTATTGGATGCTACATAAACCCTCAGAGAGAAGCTTGAGGGGTTTATAAAACCATCCAACACTGAGGGTGTAAATAAAATTTGAGTTTTACACACGACCCCATGTCTTGTTTTATACAGCTCCTCAGTAGTGTTTTCTCACCTTGAAAACACTACCCATTAATTATGGGAAACAATGGCTCCAGCAAAGGGGTTGAGCTGGAGTGCAGTTTCAATAACTGTTTAATTTGTTTCTTTCCTTTTTGTCCAACTGTCCAGAAACCAGAGATTTAGGAACTGAACAGCAACTATATTGTTCATGAAGCTTGTGAAAACACTCACTCAGAGACAAGTCCATTTACTGTGCACTGATTGTAGTGGTGTGCGAGAGGGAGGTGTGCATGCATAGAATGACAGAAACCCTCCACATGTTTGCCATTCTAGCCAGCTGGTTACAATGGCAAATTATAACAGGGTTTACCTGTGGGAGAAAATCCTCTGCAGTTTTTATAAAAACAAATAAATATTATGGGTGTTAGCAACATGTAGTTGTTTGGCATTTCTTGAAAGTTTATATTAACTTCTTGTTTGCATGCTCATGCCTCACACTTATTCTCCTCTAGCTAGTTCATCTGATCTTCTGATCCAGAAGCAAATGATTTGATACTTTTTAATGGACCAACATAGAAGTAACAAGAAAAACAAAGTGCTCTAGCTTTCGGACCAACCAGTCCTTCTTCAGAAGCCTAATGGCAGTTGTTTAGAAAAAACAATACTTTTAACAGCTAGGGCATGCAGAAAAAACAGAATAAATCCCCACTGGTTTAAAATACTCATTTAAGAAATACAGATGCTTATGTCAGAGAAGTTTAACAGTACCATATTACCTTCAGCCAGGAGGGTCCCAGGGTCAAAGGTGCTTGGTGCAAAAGACATACAAAGAATCCCACTGCATATAAATTTAATTAACATAAGATAACACTGCTGGAGCAGATGACTCTTAAATCAAGCTATGAGTGTCAGTGTGTTTATAAGGATGTGATTATTGAAAAGCAACCCCCACCCAGATTAAAGACATGCTAAGATTCTCTTAGGACTCCAAGAAGTTTCAATGTATGCATTATAGACAAGAAAGTACAGCAGTTGGACCACAGTGGGCTCAGGGAGGATAAGGGTGGTGAAACAAAAGCACATCCAGTCAGTTGTTCCACTCCACAATCCATACACCATTCTGGGGGAGCATAGTTCCCCTATGGATGCACCCGCAGAGGAGACTAAGGAGGTTGCAGACAACTGTCACATGGAAGACCCTTAGGAAAGAGGCAGAGGGTACCACAGGGAAAGGAAGAAACTTCTGGTGGGGGACTCAATTATTAGGGGGATAGAACTGGGGGAGCAGGGAAAACTGAAGTAAGGTGCCTGCCTGGTGCCATGGCTAGGAGGGACAGGAAGTGCATCCTTAGGATCATGAGAATAGTTGCACAGAAGTCTGAGCTGGACGTCATTGTCTACCTAAGGACAAATGACTTGGCTCATCATGAGATTAGAGCAGTGCAGAAGGACTTTGTAGAGTTGGGGAGGGGCCTAAGACAAGTAGTACACACAGTATCCTTCTCAGAGGAGCTGCCTGTTAGTGGCATGTGTGAGGCAAGGGTACTTTGCACCATGCAGTTTAACGAATGGTTGAAAAAATGGTGTGGAGCACAGGGGTTTGGCTTCATTGGGGACTGGGGTTCCACCTGGAAGGACACCAGCCTATACTGGCAGGATGGTCTGCATCTGTCCGGGAAGGGAACAAGTCTTTTGGGCAATCGGTTTAAATGCTTCATTGGCAAGCTTTTAAACTAGTCAAGGGGGGAGGCACTGATATGCAGCAGGAAAATCGCAGCCTCCACCTACAAAACAGGGTACTAAATGAAAAAAAGACCAAGAAAGAAAGGTCAGTGGGGGATGCTGCTACAGAAGGAAAAGCCATCAAAAATTGGAGAACAATGAGTACCAATGCCCGTAGTCTGGGTAACAAGCTTCCTGAATTTAGTGGCCTTGATGGAGGAGGAACATCTGGATATCATAGCAGTCACAGAAACATGGTACACACAGAACCATAACTGGGATGTAAACATACCAGGATACACTATCTACAGGAGGAACAGGAAGGGTAAAAGAGGAGGAGGAGTAGCTCTCTACATAAGGGAAGGAATCAAAGCAACAGAACAAAAGGGTAACCATGGAGGAGAAGAAGCACTGTGGGCAAATTTGGAGGCAGGCAATGGCACCACAATCCGCACAGGGGTTGTATACAGACCCCTCTCTCAGGGGAGGAAATGGACAAGGAAATGATAGAAAGTATACTCTAGAATGGCAGATAAAGGAGATACTGCTGATGGGTGATCTGAATATGCCAGATGTTAACTGGAGTGCAGTCGTGCAGCCACTTCAAAGAGTGGGGTTATTCTAGATGCCCACAGGGGCATGCCTTAGACAACTAGTATTGGAACCCACTCGAGAGGAGCAATCTTAGACCTGGTTCTCTCAAATGGAGATGGAGAGAGGATCACAGATGTAGAAGTGGGTAGCCATCTGGGAACTAGTGACCATCGAACAGTATAGTTCACAATAAACACAAGCAATACAGTCAAGCCATACAAAAGCAAAAAGTACTGGACTTCAGGAGGGATGACTTTGCCAAAATGGGTGAGTGCCTAAGGAATGCACTAGCAAATGGGCAGTAAGGAGGGGTGGAAGAACAATGGGGATTAATAAAAACTGCCATCACAGAGGTAACAAGCCTGTGTGTGAAGCAAATAAACAAAACAAAATGATGTAAGAAACCACTATGGTTCTCAAAGGAGGTAGCAGTGAAGGTTCAAGAGAAAAAGAAAGCATTCAGACAGTACAATAAATCACAGAAGGAGCAAGACAGAGAATTGTATCAGTTAAAACAAAAGGAAGCTGGGAAGGCAGTCAGAACAGCAAAGGCCCGAACTGAGGAAAAGATAGCCAACTCAGGTAAGAAGGGGGATAAAACCTTTTTTAGGTACATCAGGGAGTGAAGGAAGACTAAGGGAGGGATAGTAAGGCTTAATAAAGGCGAAGGGGTGGGCAGATGTTGATGGTGAAAAGGCAGAGATGCTAAACAAATATTTTTGCTCAGTATTTACAAATGAAGAGGGAAGGTACCTAAAACAAACAATAGAAACACTCTGGATACAGAAGTTGATACCAGCCCATTTACAGAAGAAAGGGTTCTGAAATAACTCTTAAAACTGAAGGTGGACAAAGCAATGAGGCCTGATGGGATTCATCCCAGAATTCTAAAAGAACTAAGGGTAGAACTAGTGACACCACTGACTATCATCTTTAACAAATCATGGGAGGATGGGGTGGTACCTCAGGACTGGAGGAGGGTAGATGTGATTCCCCCTTCACAAAAGTGGGAGCAGGGCAGAAGCAGGAAACTACAGACCTGTTAGTTTAACCTCAGTGATAGGGAAAATGATGGAATCACTTCTGAAGGAAAGAATTGTCAAGTACCTACAGGACAGAGGGGCACAGGACCCAAAGCAACATGGATTCACAGCAGGAAGGTCATGCCAGACGAATCTAATAGATTTCTTTGACTGGGTGACCAAAGTAGTAGATCAGGGAGGGGATGTGGACATGGCCTACCTAGACTTTAGCAAGGCATTTGACACAGTCCCACACAAAAGATTAATATACAAGTCAGCCAGCCTGGGAGTGGGTCCAAAGATGATAGCCTGGATAAAGAATTGGCTGGAGAATAGGACACAGAGGGTAATAGTAAATGGAGTCCACTCTGAAGAAAGGGAGGTTACTAGTGGGGTATTGCAGGGTTCAGTATTAGGGCCGGTCCTCTTCAATGTCTTTATAAGTGACATTGCAGAGGGACTGGAAGGGAAAAGTATGTCTCTTTGCAGATGACACAAAGATCTGCAACAGAGTTGATGCACAAGGTGGGGTGGAAAGGATGAGAAGGGACTTGGCAAGGTTAGAGAAATGGTCAAATGTATGGCAGCGTAGCTTCAATGCTAAGAAGTGCAAGTAATGCACCTGGGAAACAAAAACCCAGGGGAAGAGTACATAATGGGGGGCGAGATACTAACAACAGCAAAAATGGAAAGGGACCTGGGGGTAGTCATATCAGATGACCTAAAGGTGGGCAAACAATGTGAGAGGGCAGTAGGGAGGGCTGGGGGGATACTGGGATGCATAGGGAGAGGCATCACCAGTTGAAAACAGGAAGTTGTTATCCCTCTGTACAGACAGTTGTTCTGTACAGAGTTCTGTTCTGCAGTTCTGGAGACCCAGTCTCCGCAAGGACATAGACAAGATGGAAGCTGTCCAGAGGAGGGCAACTAAAATGGTGCAGGGATTGCACCAGAAGACATATGGAGAGAGACTAAAGGACCTTAATATGTATTGCCTCTTGGAAAGGAGGGAGAGGGGGCACATGATAGAAACTTTCAAGTACCTCAAGGAAATCAACAAAGTCCAAGAGGGTAGCATCTTTCAAAAAAAGAGGTGTGCAAGAACAAGGGGCACAATTTGAAGATGGGGGGTGGCTCAGAGGTAAATAAGGAAGTATTTTTCACAGAAAGGGTTGTGGATGCATGGAATGGCCTTCTGAGGAGGTTGTGGAGTCAAAAACAGTGGTTGAATTCAAGCATGCATGGGACAGTCTTAAGGCAATTCTAGGGGGTTGGGGTAGAAAGAAGAAGGCTGCTGGTTAACTAGGATCTGCAGCTTATCCATTAGGTAGGGAAATGAGCAGAATGGGTGGGCCAAGCGGTCCTTATCTGCTGTCAAATTCTATGTTTCTATGTAAATCACCAGTAAATCGGTCTTAAAAACATCAGTGCACACTGTATGATGTGTAAAACTTAGCTGGACCGATCTCCCAGCTGTACTCTCCAGCTAGATATCATGCCCCATAAACTTCAGAAACCTCTAGTGTAGTGACAGGGCTTTATAAATGATAATTTAAATATAAATTGACAGTATTAATGTCAAACAAAAAAATAATGTCGAGGACCACCACGGAATTAAGACCATGTAAGCTGATATGTACTGATGTCAGTATACATTGAGAATTTAACAACTTGATGTACCAGAAGTTTCTAAGGAATCTGAAAAAGAGATAACATTTTAATTTCTTTCCTCCTCCTCACACAAACAATACACCCTACCCCACCCCACATCCCCATAATGTGTGTGTGTGGGGGAATAACTAGCTTTAAAGAGATACTCACACACACACACACACACACACACACACACACACACACACACTCTGTCCTAATGAACCTTTATTCATATCAGTCACTGCAATTGTTCCCTAAAGGAATTCAGCCTGTCAGGAAATCCCAAGTAAAAGGGTTCATGTATCCTAATACCTGCAGAGCAAAAATGTGACACTATTTAACCATAATCCTATCTGCGTAATAACATTTCCAAGGTTTCTGGATAGAATTACAATGAAATAAAACTGCCACCCTCACCAGGATAAGGTAACTAGAAGTAAATATCAAGTATATGTGTAAGACCAGAGGTCTAACATACCTACATTTCCACAAATCACTACAACATTAGCCTAATGTAAAAAGATCTGTACAGGACCCCCACGCAAATGAGATCCCGCACTCCAATATGTACAGAGTTAAAAAAAAAATATGTGACAGTCTATGATGACACTCTTGTTTGTACAGTAACAGGCTAGGTAATCTGAATATGGTGCAATGGAATCAACCCCTCTCCCGGGCGAAGATAAAAAGTAAGGAGGAATTAATATTCATTATGTGTGTGAAGTAACAGTAGCAACACACTGCAACTCCATGTATCTTAATAGAGGCCTACCTCAATGTAACAGCAAGCCCTACAACTGTTATATAATGAACCCCACAACACATACCCACAAACATACATACACACATGCACCCACATCCCACACATGCTGAAGTCCTATAATATGCCAGTCTGAAGAAGAAGAGGTCTGTGGATGTCAGTTTCTGTAATGTCCTATGAAACCCAGATCAATGTTTATCCCATCTGCTACCATATTGAGATGTAAAATAAGTTTAATCTCAAAAGCTCATCTCTGTTGTGTGTTTTTGAGATTTCCTTTTAAGACCATTAATGACATATCCAAAATTGAGTGGTCAGGCTGGGAGAAGTGGTGCCCTACTGGTTTTTCAGTTTGCTTTGTTTTAATAGCATGTCTGTGCGAGTTCATCCTAGTGCAGAGCTGTTGGCGTGTCTCTCCAACATAACCTGTTTGTGGACATCTCTTGCACTGAATGAAATAAACAACATGTTGTGATGTGCATGTATAACTCCCATGCACCTTGAATTGTCTGTTTTGTGATGTAACCACACAGTCCGAGGTGGAAATGAGCTCTCAAGTCTTACAGGTACATTAATTGCAGGGTTGTGTGCCATTGTGTGATGTGGTATTCTGTTCCTGTGAAAGCTTGCTCCTAATAATTGGGTTGGCTAAATTTGGTGGTTGTTTAAAAGATAGTAGTGGGAGTTCCTTAAAAATACAATTACGGGTTTCATCCTCACTAATTATTGGGTGGAGGTCTTTAATAATCTTATGCAGAAGTTCAAGGTCTGGATGATATGAGACTACTAAGGGTATTCTGTGTGTAGTTATCTTTTCTTTATACTGAAGTAGTTGTCTTGGTACTTGTGTTGCATGTTCTGTTATACTGTCAATTTCTCTGGAAGAATGTCCCTGCTCAATAAAGGTGTTTTTCAACATAGCCAAATGTGTATCTATGTCATCCTCATTTGAATAAATACAGTGACATTGGAGTGCTTGACTGTACACGACAGATTTTTTGTAAGGTTTGGGTGATTACTTTTCTTGTGCAGGTATCTGTGTGTTGGCTTCCTGTAAATACATGTATGTAAGGTTCCATCTTTAATGGTGACTGTTGTGTCCAGAAAATTAACATTGGTGGTAGAATACTCCAGGATAAGCTTTATGGCAGGGTGGAGGTTATTGAGTTTGTGATTAAAATCTTTAAGTGCCATCTGTGTTCTCCGTCCAGATAATACACAAATCATCAATGTAATGGAAATAAGCTAGTTGCTTATGGAGACAGTGCCTTAAAAAATCCTCCTCCAGGTCTGCCATAAAGATGTTAGCATACTGTGGAGTCATTTTGGTGCCCATTGCTGTTCCCATAGTTTGAACATAATGTTTACCATTGAAGGTGAAGTTGTTATGTGTCAAAATGAATTCCATAAGTTCCCCCACCACTTCAGGGTTGATGTTTGTATTTATAATAGTTATTTATTTATTTATTTTTTGTTGACCCGGTAAGTGCACTAGACAAATCCTGCCTATTTTCAGGCATGACCCGGGGGAGGGAGATACAGATGAATGCCAACTGACCTTCAACCAGATTAAGCTGTTGGTGGTATTTTTAGTAAATGAAGGAAATTTGTCCAGGACACCATGGACATTCCCCTACTCTGCTGGTGCTCTGTGGCCAGTAGAGGGCTGTGCTGTGTTTGCAGGATGGCAGACGAAGTGCAGTCTCATATGGAGCAGGACATTTGTTTGGAGGCTCCTGTTGTTTGTGATGCAGCTTTAACGCTAGAAGGATTGATCGTTGTCCCTATGAGTGGGATGTCTGACTACGCTATTTCAAGTTTCGATGGGGAAGATACTGGCATGACACCAGCTCGGGAGATTGCGAATGAAAGTGCCGATTCTGCCGCTTGCCCTGTTCTCCCTGTATCTGCAATTTACAACCTGAGCGCTACTTCTGGTTTGGGTCTGGTTGTCAGCATGGACCAGTTTTCATTGGCGGAACTTCTGGATGTAGAGTATGGTCCTGTTGAGGGGCCAGTCAGAATTTCAGCAGCAAATACAGCTCCTTCTACCTCCCAAGTCATTTGGCGACAATTTGGATTACATTCAGCTTCTACTGACTTTTTGGGGGACAGGTCGGCTGATGCCTCACTTTCTAGATCTGGATGGCTTCATACAGCTTCAGGGACTTGGATTCCTGACCCTGACTGGATAGATAGCAGGTCTACACCATCTGCTCCTATGCATGCCAACAAACTGAGCTCAGGTACACATTCTGGACATACTTCTTTTTCTGTTAATGATAAAAATGGTGCGCACCTTATTCATGAGGATTCTGAGGCCATTTCTGTCCCTAGCACATCCTCGAGGGGGCTCTGCTCAAAAATCTACAAAAGCAGGACCTACAGACAGCAACAAACATATTCCTATTGGCTGATTTATTTAAAAATAAATTAGAACAAGCTCCTAGGAGAAATGCTGTGAGATTGCGTTACAAGGGTGGGCTCTCTACTGATCCTGACAGATATTGTATTGCTAATCGTTTGCTTAGAGGTTCTATGCATTTTTTTCCCTCTGATCTATATGCTTTAATTCATGTATCAGGGGAGGATTCTTTTAATGTCAGTTTTCAACTTAATAGTAGCTTGGAAAAGTTTTGGGAAAAATATTCTACCCTTAAGAGTACCCCCTTATGGACCCCCTTTTTGCTATTCCCTTCACTAGACCACAAATTTGGTATACAACTGTCATGTTCCGTAATGAAGGGGTGAATGTCAGTGATATTTATCACTGGTTACAAAACCGATGTGACATTCTCGGCCCTCCTGAGGCTCTTTTGGATTTAGAAGGTATCTGGACTGGGGGTTGGAGATTTAAAATAAAGTTGTCTCAGGTTAACTCTGATATTATTCATTTACCCAATAGTTTCTTTTTAGATAAAGACAGAGGTGCTTGTTTTTTACAGTGGGCAACCCAGAGCCTGCTATAAATGTGGCTCATGGATGCATATCAGCAGTTCTTGTGACATGTTAAAATGCTCTCTGCGTGGGGGCTATGGCTACTCTGTGGATTTATGCGAGAACATTTTTCAGTGTAACATGTGCGATGAAAAGGGGCATGCTTTTCATCAGTGCCCTTGGGCCAAACGAAATAGGTCTGAAGGTTGGGATCATGACGATTTAGTTTATAAGGCTCAAGAAAAATGCCAGGATTTTCCTCCTTCTGATTCCCACTCTGAGTCTACCCCTTCTAGAGGCCCTCCTTTGGTGTCCCCTTCTGATTCTCTCTCCCCTAGAGCTCGGCCTTCTCTGCCAACTGAGCAAGGCCCTGCTTCTACTTTGAACCTAGGCCCTGATCCTGCTGTCAATGTGCCTGCTTTACCTATTGAGACTGCCATGACCCTCCTTATTCGAAACTGTTAAGGGATGTAGATTTACTAGGTCCTCTCTTAAAAATTCCTCTCCTTCCCCTATCTCTATGACAAATATTTTCCTCCCTTCAGGATGACCTGGGGGATTCTGATTTGGAGTCAGACACCTCGCTCAGGTCTGAGCTGGCTACTGAAGATGAAGAAAGCAGATCTACTGAACTTTCTAAAGAAAAAAAGGGAAAAAAAGAAAAGCTAGTAGCAGTCTAAAGGGAGGGCCTTAAAATTACTGTGTAATAGATGGCTACTTTGTTGCTGGTGTCTTTCAATGTCTGTAGCTTAAAGACCTAGAAAAAACAGATATCCTTGTTTTCTTTTTTTGACTCCCTTGATGTTGGTGTTTTTTTTTGTTCAAGAAACACACCTCTCCTCTCTCACTGAGGTAGAACAAATAAGAAGACGATGGCATTGGGGTCCTTCCTTTTGGACTTTTGGTTTAGAAGCTGCAGATGGGATTGGCATTCTCTTTAAATCCATTAAATTTCATGTTACCAGGCTTATTAATGTTAAGCCAGGGAGGGCTTTGGTGCTTTACTGCCCCCTTGGGGACTTCTCATTTCATTTTATTAATCTTTATGCCCCTCAGCTTAAAACAGCTAGAATTGAGCTATTTGATGAAATTAAGCTCTTTTTATATACAAGAAAACATATTATTTGGGGAGGACACTTTAATTGTACCTTGGACACTAAGCTTACAGAGGTCACACAGAAGAAGATGTACTGTGATTCCAATGCCCTACTACATATTATTTCTGGAGCCAGTATATGGGATGCTTTCCGAAGTTTACATACCACAGGCACTGGAGCTACTTACCATAGGCACATATATGCTACCTGTATTGATATGTTTTTTGTTTCTAAGTATTTGATTCCTATTAGGTGTATATCGCAACCCTCAGAATTTTCAGATCATAATATTTTATTTTGTACTTTAAGTTTATCTACTATTCCTCCAAAGGTTTTTTCCCCACATAATTGATGGCGGTTTAATATGTCCCTTTTGGACTCCCCTTCCCTTTTCTCTCGTATTGAGGTTTTCTTTGCAAGTCGGGATTTTATTATGTGCTCCTATGATTCTTTGTTGAATTGGTGGCTGGATACCAAAATGGAGCTTAAACAACATATGCTCTCCTTTAGTAGACACCAGGCTAACTCTAATTATTTAAACTATCTTCTTTTAAGAAATCAATTATATAAGTTAATGTCTTTTCCCTCACATGATAAGAAAGGATTTGTTTCTCAAATTTTTGAAATTAAGAAACAGATGAAGAACTATCAATATGATAGGGCTAAATCTTTGGAGATGGAATTTAGATTTAGCACACAGAAAACACCTGCATCAGATCCATATGTGGCATGCAAACAGCGGTTAGACAATACTTTGATGACTCATCTTACCACAACAAATGGTAATGTGGTAACCACAGATTTAGAAATGCTAGCAGTAGTGCAACAGTTTGTTAGTACCACGTTTCATCCCATTCCTGTTACTTCTTCTCCCTTACTGTCTGGATTTACTACACCATTGCCTCAGGTTCCTATAGCCATGGTACAATCTCTAGTACAACCTATACTACCGCAAGAGGTCGATGCTGCTATATCTCAATTAAGTATGGGTACCTCACCCGGATTGGATGGTATCCCCTATGACTTTTATAAAAGGTTTTTGTCCCATATGACCCATTTTTCACCCTTGGTTTTCAACTTTATGTTGACTTCCTCTTCTTCTTATTTTGGTTTCAATACCTGTTATATTTTTTGTATAAATCGGGGGATAAGACCCTGTTGACTAATTGGAGGCCTTTAAGTATACTAAATAGTGATTATAAGATCCTAGCTAAAATTCTTAATAATAGATTATTGATGGTTGCTGAGCTCCTTATTCACCCGGCTCAGACTTGTGCTATCCCCAACAGATGTATACACACAATTTATATTCTTTACGGGATTTATTTGAAGCCAGTCATAGACATCAACTCTCTGGGTTTGTGGTGGCCTTAGACCAGGCTAAAGCCTTTGATAAAGTACAACATGATTATCTTTTTTCCTTTTTGGTTAAGTATGCTATTCCTAAACCCTTTGTGTTTTGAATATCTTTGCTCTATACTGGGGCAACTATTATCCCTATGGTTAATGGACTTTTTGGCATTGATATTCCTCTCACTATTGGGGTGAGACAATGTTGCCCTTAAGCCCTCTTTTATACTCTTTGTTTTGGATCCTGTGATCCGGCAGAAAGTTTGGGATACTAACATTATAGGTGTGGCTCCCTCCCCTTTTTGCCGCATGAAAAATGACTGCCTATGCAGATGATATTACTTTATTAATCCAGGATGTTTCTTCTTTAATGAAGGCTTTGTAGATTTTTACCCATTTTGGCTCTCTATCTGGAGCTATGCTCAATATGGAAAAGAGTTTTATTTTTTCTTTGAATTATATATGCCCAGCATCTTTAGACACCTTAGGGATTCCAGTGGTTTCTTCCCCTCACAAGATTTTGGGTATTTGGTTTGGTCCAGGTGATTTGGCTATTTACAATTGGGAAAAGCAGTTACATATAGGAGAGAATAAGATTCATAGAGGAAAGGTTGGAAATTTGGGAAAAAGAAATGAGTTATGATTATTAAACAGTTTTTACTCCCTGTATTTTTATGTTTATGCTATGTTTACCCCCCCCCCATTGCATCTGGAAACTAGAATTCTTAGCCTCTTCTTTCAGATGCTTTGGGGCAATAGAATAAATCCTGTGAAAAGGGATATTACCTATTTGCCTATTAATAAAGGAGGTTTAGCTATGATCAACCCTATTGTTTTTTATCATTCCCTGTTTTTTTTGGTTCATTTACTTACTTATGGACTTCTGCTACCCTTTCTTGGCAGTTGTGGTCACAATTTCTTTGGTCACGGTATTTTGGTAAATGGACGTTATTACCCCCTAAAATTCTATCCTCGGATTTTTTACCAGCTTATGGTTTGTCCACTCTCAAAAAAATGCAACAATGGAAAGTTTCTTTTCCTACTTTACTAACTTTACATAGAAAATAATGTTATACCTTTATTGTGTATGATGTACAGAAAATTGTTTTATTATTTCCTGAATGTGTACCCACTAAAATGATGTTTTCTTTACACAAATTGACAGATTTTTGGATACCTTTTCATATTTGGGATATTGTGTGGATCTCTATTCAGGGGAGACTGGGAGTTTGGGGTAATTTAAATTATAACCCCCTGACTGAGAGATTCTGTCTGAGACCTACATGTATTAATAGTGAGGAAACTATGTTTCATTTTTTTATTAATTGCCCCCATAGTCAGGTTTTTTGGCTAGACACTGCTACACATTGGCATTTACCTTTTCTAAACCATATTTCTTATCACACCATTGTTTTAGGGGATTATACGGGATCTGGAAGTCTTATCATAAGAGTACTCTGAACGTTTTTTTTTTCCTTTGTTCAATATTTTTTTTATGGCAGGCTCATGGTCACTTTGCATTACAGCAACACTTAGTTTTAAACAGTACCATTTTTTCACAGATTGAAGATGGTTTACTATCTGTTAAAGACAATGATGTTCGTAGATTATACTTTATGGAAACATTTTTTCTTTTGAAATATGTTATATTGATTGTTTTTGTTCCTTATGGATTTTTTCTTTTGTACACCTGAATAATTCTGATGTTTTATTGTTTCTTTTGTGATGTTATGATTTCTTTTCAATAAACTTCCCCTTCTCTTTTCGATAAGTGCCATGGGATCTTTAATATCCACCTGAACTATCACCAATCCAGGCAGATGGCACCTCGGTTTTACGTCTCATCTGAAAGATGGCACCTCAGAAGTGCAGCACCCCTCTCATGCTGCACTACAGTGTCAGTACTGGGATATTAACCCAAGTGCCAAAAGTGTTCAGGTCCTTTCTCCTGTATGTATTTAAGGCATGATGTAATGCCATCTGTGTGTGGAATATTAGTGTAGAGGGATGTTACATTCAATGTCACTAAAATGGTATCAGGTGGTAAATCTTTATAAGCAGAAAGTACATGCAAAAAGTGTGTAGTGTCCTAGATATAACTGTCTCTTTCCATAACCAGCAGTTTCAAAATGGTCTCTACAAACCCTGAGATCCCCTCAGTCAAGGTACCATTATCAGAGACTATGGGTCTTCCCAGATTGCCAGGTTTATGTATTTTAGGCAACATGTAGAATGTCCCTGGCCTGGGTTCAGCAGGGATGAGGTCAGTTAGATGCTTTCGGAAATGGTCTGGAAAAGTTCTAATTAAGTCACATAGTTCATTTTTATACCTTGTAGCGGGGTCAGTCTCCAGTTCTCTCTGGTATGTAAGATCTGTTAGCTGTCTGTTAGCTTCATTAATATACTCATCTCTGTTTAAAATCACCACTACAGAGCCTTTATTAGCTTTTTTGATGACAATGTTGTGGTTTTATTTCAGTGTCCTTATAGCTCTCGGTTCCAGGGGAGAAAGGTTATAATGGGCTTGTTTTTGCCTAGTAAGGATTTGACCACTGACTTGTTGATGGAAACAATGAATGTAGTTGTCCAGTTTTTTGTTACGCCCAATTGAGGGGGTAAATTCAGTTTTCTTTTTCTTATCTATTAAATTATTACTAATTGCAATGTCTTCGCTACCAGTGATTTCTTCCTTACCATGAAATAATTCTTTAAGTCTCAGTCTACGGAAGTATTCCTCCAGTTCACCACAAAACAGTATTTTATCTAGTGATTTTGTTGGGCAGAAAGTGAGGCCCTTTGAAAGTACATTTAGTTCTCCAGTAGTCAGTGTGTGGTTGGACAAATTAATAATTGAAAGGTGCCCATCTGTATTGGTTGTTGTTCAGTGACTCCATTATGTTCTTCATGGTTGTTAGGAAGTATGGTATGTTGAAAGGCATCCAATTTCTTGTTTTTCATAAGCATGGCTT
Source organism: Neoceratodus forsteri (assembly GCA_016271365.2). Classification (NCBI taxonomy): domain Eukaryota; kingdom Metazoa; phylum Chordata; order Ceratodontiformes; family Ceratodontidae; genus Neoceratodus; species Neoceratodus forsteri. Next base: position 660,289,729 of record CM028130.1, read on the forward strand.
TTCTTAAGATCCTTTGGTAGTTAATGTGTATCTCTCGCAAGATGTCATGAATAGGTTCCCCCCACATCCTTTCCACAGTGGTAACAATTTCAGCAAACTCTTTGTTCAGAACAACTTTTTTGGCATATGACATGTGAATCCTGTGATTTCTCAATTTATCAGAGGTCCTACAACAGAGCTGGTCTTCATATATAGAATTTTATGTATTTTTTAATGGATTCAAAAGAGTAAGACCTTTAGGAGCATCGGCATACCGAGTAAACTCACCCGAAAGACACAGTCCCAAATCACTGAAATGCCCAATGTAAAATTATGGGCATTTCAGTAAAATAAAGTGTAAAATGCCCCCACACTTCCCATAACTAAAATATCCAACTCTGAGGGGGAGCAGACCTCAGGGTAAAATTTTAACAGTTACGGGGGGTGCATTATGTAAAATGACATAACCCGGACCAGAACCCGGGTCATGCACAGTATGCCAGCTGAGCAACCAGTGGTATTCCTCTCCACACCACCAGGGCAGCTTGGCCAGTAACCCCATCCAGCAGTCCTTTCCTGCAGATCACATGGGGTAAGAGAGCATACTATCACATCTGCTACCTTACCCCATCGAAAGAAATAGCATCAGGTTAACTCTTCTATTGGGCAAAGCTGACTGGGGTAATGTGTCTCAGGATCAGCAGTTTCTAGATATTGTAAGTATACCTTTGAAGCTGTGTCCCTCATTATGTAGGTCAATGTCCTAGAGTGCCCTTTAGTCAGCACATCTGCGTCCCTCAGTGCATTGCTGCATGGGTGAATGGACTGCAGTGAATGGGCCAGCGGTCATACATTTCCTGCAGTATCCAGCCTGTACATCCATTCTGACCAACAGGGGGTTGCTATAAGCATACCTTGGCCTGCAGCTTCCTGCCTGTACTTCCATTCCAACAAAAAGCTGGAGCTGTGTGCTTCATGCAATAACACCAAGTAAACTACATGGAAGTGTATGCTAAGCAGCCCATAATGAGATACAAATGTGACTGTTTGCCCATAGATTACCTAAGTAGGCTCATTTGCATAGGATCTTTGAATACAGCAGACATTTGCCCCAGGCTAACCTGTTTGCACAGGGCTAATGCGTTAGCACTGTGCAATCAAGTTAGCCCCGGGCAAACCTCTCATCAGCATAGCACAGGTCTGCAGTGGCCTGCATTGTTGTTTGCAGTTGTTGTGCAACACTTCATTGCTATCACACACATTGTCCATCAACTTTGACTCTGCCCTACTCCACCTCTGTGTCCACTGAGCTGCTGTTGCTTTTTGCACTTCCCTGTTCCTATATTCAGAGTTGTCCTATTTCCCGGGTTATTTAAGCACTACACTCCCAGCCCTGTTTGCATTGCTTCCTTTGCATGCTTTATTCAGCAGGTTTAGGCCCAGGTCTATTCCTTTGAATATAACTTGCTACTGGTTCAGGGCTAATTTAGCATTCCAGGCAGTACTAATTTTGCCCCAGGGCTAGGTTTTGAATATCTAGCCCCTGGTGTGCCTCTTTGTTTCAGAATGTGGAAAAGGACATTGCTGACAGCAGCATAGCTAAAAAAATTTGTATTTTTTGTTGTATCGGCATCTATCATTTGACTTCTTCTGTGCTGACTATTCAAGCATGGTACATTAAAGATGCAATAAATTACTCCATCTGCCATCTTACATTCAAAGTGAAAAAAATATGACTTAAATAGCAGTTTGTTGCTGCCATATTCTAACCATGGGACATGCATTTTTAGAATGTTGTTAATAATTGCAAGAATCTTAGAAATCAGATAATGTAAAAGCCTACTTTAGCATCATAAGGTGATTTAATGTGTCTCAGTCTGCTTCTAAAACCAAGCATTGATTTTCTGCCTTAAGAATTATTGAGACTGAACTAATCCCACAACTAATTCACATAAAGAGTCTTTCATGAGGAAAGGGTAATTTTCTCAGAGCAGATCATGGTTTCTTGTAACAAGAACTAGAATTGCTTTTTCTTTTCTTTTTGTGTTTGATTACTACAGTAACATATTCTTATGACCTGGAAGCCCTAAATATAAAATCGGTGAAATAAGTCAGGCATACATTTGCATGCAGTCAATTGAAGCAACCATTCTAAAAATAAGGATTTTCTGTATTTGTTAAATGGCAGTTCACTTTCTTTCGGATGCATGTTTTTTTAACTTATTTTTTGTGCAATTAAAAAACCACAAAGTAAGCAAAACATTAAATACATATTACCGGGGATATGAAACTTCCAGGAATACTTCATAATGATTAAAACAAATTCTTTCCAATAATTTTAGTTCACAAGATGGTTGAAAAATCAAGATTTCAATAAGGCAAAATGCTATTGCTCTAATTTGCAGAGACCCCAAATAATAATTCCAAGATACCACTTATAATAGGATACTCAGAACAGAATACCATTCCTGTTTTTCAGTTCAGAGGTATTTTGATTTTTTTCCCCAGGGAATCTAAGAAACACACACACACTCACGCATTCCTTCTTGAGATGGTCAGGACTAGTCCCTCCTCTCCACCTCAGTCATTTTCTTCCTTTTAACCATTCCCCATTCTCAAATCCATGGGGAGGGAGTTATAGGACATGAAACCACTGGAGAAGAGAGAAGTGGCAAAAGGACTAGCACTAGCCACAAAAATAGGGATAGAGGAATATTTTGCATGCTCCCCTAGTATGAAATAATGACTAGCAACATATATGTGGTGTTGAGTATAAATACAGAGTAACTGAAAAACATTACTCCCTCACATCTATGTAGCTGTATGTTTAATTCATATTTTAATAGTTTTCAATTTTAAAGGCATGCTATATTGTACAGCATCAGAGTTTAGCCATTACAATAAAGACCAGGTAAAAGCATCAGTATCAGTGATCTGTTCATGCCAAACATGCTTTGACTTGAATTAATTTGCCTGCTTTTTTTTGCCCGTTTGGTTACACTCTAACAGGTAGTATAGCACAGTGGTTTAAGGCTCTGAGCTACAAAATTGGTGACATCCAGCGGACCATACCTGGGCTTGAATCCCACAGCTTCCACTTGCATACTGTGTGACCCTGAGCAAGTTACTTAACTTCCCTGTGCTCCCAGGTTGCTCCTGTAGAAAAGCCTTCAGCTTAGTGTGCTACTCCTAGTTAAACAACTAAAAAAAAAAATTGCTTGGGAATGTTTCTAAGGAAAACATTCTTGAAAAGAATCTCAACAAGTTTGCTTGTGGGTTGGTGATTATGCATGATGTTTTCCGATCTGAAAAGATGACACCTTAATAATTTAACCTAGTATATAACCTAGATCTTCTGTTTCAATCTGTCCATTCCCATGTTGATTTACTGCCAAGCAGGCATGTTTCAAGGGACAAGGCAGCATCTTTTCACAATGATTCACAATAACCTCTCCATACATGAGTAACTCTAGTCAGTCTCAAAGAAGAGCACTTGCTCCAAATCAGCAATGCAAGCTCTAATTTATTACCATCACAACCATGCAAGGGAGTCAGATTTGAGCTACTGTATATTCTGTGCTGTTGAAATAAAAAATGTCAGTTGCATACACTACATTAGATGTCATCATTGCTTTCTGTCTATATGGTACTGTATATTATAATTGATTTTGCATCCCTCCAGTCACTCATGTCCTGTCCATGCATTTTGGGTTGCTTTTCAATCCACTATACTCTTAAATCATTAACAGTATACATACTTGTTTGAGGCTACTCTTCTCCTGCTCACTGTGCCATGAACCTTTAACAAGTGTTGGGCTCAGCAGCTGAGTCAAATCATATTTCATCAGGAGAAGCCCTCAGCTAAAGAAAAATAAATAGGAATTTCCAACTATACATGTGGTCCTTTGTAGTCACACAATTCTCAAGACAGTTACCATATATCTGCCTTGCTCTGCATGGATGTTTGCTCATGTATGCATACCAATGTGATGAACAGCCCAGTAGAACAACCAAACTAATTCTTGTTCTCAGGAATTTATGTTATAAACAAAGGTTTGGAATGCTAAGGATGCAGTTGACCCAGATTTTGTTTTTCTCTATTAAAATGTTTAAATACTAGCAGAAAAGGGAAATTAATAAAATAATATTACTTTATATAGCTCCTTGTATACATTGTATCCCAAAGCATTTTACAAACCATAAAGAGTGTGAACAGTGATCTGGCATGCAGAAAGAGGAAGACAGATGGGGTGTGGTTTAACAAATGCTAAGAGTGAAAATTACAGGGTTAAATGATTTGCTCAAGGTCTTGAAGTGATTAACAGGCAGTTGTGGGATTCAAATCTGAGTCACCTCCTCTGTTGTCTGTACAACTTATTCATTCATAAACATTGATGAGTTCCAGTGTTGTCAGGTAAGACAGTCTCCCTTGCATCACTGGCTGATGTTAGGCAAACTTCACAGCCATCTTTATCCCCAATAGGCTGAGACTGCTAGCTTAGATATACTGAAAGGGGTGTTGCCACAACCCCTCATGTCATCCCCTGCATAATGTATCAGGGAGAGCGGTGATGATTATACAATTACAGCTGAGAGAGAGACCTATTACAAAGATGGCACTGCGTGGGGGAAGGGTTCCTACAATTTTAAATACATAAAGAACCATGGAGTGTGTAGCCATTAAAAACCATTGAGGACCCCTCCTTAGGGAATGGTAAAGGACTGATTAAATCCATTCAAAAAACTTCTTATTTGAAGTTGTTTCTTTTACCTAGCTGGTTCTTCTAGTCTTCAGGTTGGACTTTGGCAACCTCTCATCCTTGTCAGCTGCTATTCTCTTTCCAGACAGGATGGTTCACATGTTATTTGGCCTGAGAATACCAGCAACTGTCTTTTAGATGGTGAGGTGATTTTATCCTCTTATGCCCCCAGATCACATATGACCATTACTCTTCCTTGGGGCAACAGGCACATCTGTAAGGGTTCACATGCACAACATGCCTGGCCTTTCATCGGGGGTCATTCAGTAGTGGAACATTCTGCCAAGCTCCTCAGCTTGGATTGCACTGGCTTGGGCAGGACTCCTTCCTACTCATTGCCTGATTACCAGCATCTTGACATAAATCCAGGTCACTTGCATGTCAGCTCACTGGGCCATTAGGCATACTCAGTATTTTTTTTTTTTATCTATTTTTGCCAAAGAATAAATACAACTAAGTAATGATTATAAGCTATTAGTACCAAAAATAAAAATATTGGATCAAACATTTGGCAGAAGGTCTTCACACTTATATAGGAAACCAGTTACTGAGTATTGTCCACTATTCAGGCATATTCTGGAACTTACATAAAGTTTTTAAAAACTAAGGGAATCTTCTGCATTTCACCATCCCCAGGTGGCCTGGGCTAGTTTTTTGGCCACCCTCATTTATACTTTATCTTCTGTATGTTATTATGGTGGCAGAGACCATTCTTACCCTTGTAAGAGTAGTGCAACATGCATTCTTAAGGTACGAGAATGGCAAACCGAAGATGGGAGTTCTAATATCTTAAGAATGTAAGTGAGATCACTTTTACAACTGTAAGAGTGGTCTCAGCAGCCACATCAATATATTATTGATTGAGCAAAATGAATAATATATTAAATTAACATTCACCCAAATATACCTGTTTCAAGGACATCTGCATATGAGATACTCTTTACAGAATAAGAGTGTCTCATGCAGAGGAAAGGAGCACTCTGACTGGTCAGGAGTGCTCTTTGATCTGTAACGCCCTTTCTTCATTTTTTTCTCCCATGGAACAGTACAGTGCAACCCATCAGAAGTGCATGAACTTATCACTATTTCTGCCAGGTATATCTTGCAGAATACTGCAGGAAAAAATGCAATTCAATGACAGTTAATTCATTTTATCTCATAAAAGACTGTGACATCTATAATATGCATTCCAGTGCACATTCTACTAACCTAATAATTTTCCTTGTTTTTATAAGGTTATGCCTATATGGCATAGCCTATTGGCAAATGACAATGTTACAAAACAAATCATCAGTTAGATGCCATCTGGAATACTGTGTACAGTACTAGCCACTATACCAAAGGGCCATTATTGCCCTGGAGAGCATGTAGTGCAAGATACTAAGATGATAGATATAATCATGGGTCTGACTTGTGAGCAAGGGAAAAGTAAAAAAAAAAAAGTCAAAATATCCCTGAAGAAAAGAATACTTGTGAACAATTTACTCATACAGTCAACATATTCAGAAATATGAAGGGGATTAGCTAGGTTGTCTATACAAACTTCAAATTGTTTATTATAATAAACATTTTGTAATAACTCGTCTATGTTTTTTTCTCATACGGGAAACCCAGTTATAATTTGCCATTATACCCAGTGGGTTATAATAGCGAACACACGATGGGTTTCCCTCATTCTAGGCATACACATAATGGTCTCATGCCCATATCTCTACAGGTGAGAAAACGCAACCCAACCTCACACTAGAAGTTGCACTGCTGCTGGTTAAAATACAAAATGAAACAGATCCCAGCAATTAAGTAAAACAAAACCTGGGGGAGTGTTTAAAACTTGAATTGTACACACACCCTTGCTGTGGGATAATATTATAAACCCCTTGAGTTTTGCTCTTGGGGTTTATGTAGCAACCAACATCTCAGGTATGTATGAAATTCTTATAATAACTGGGGAGCATTTTCTCCCATAGGGAAACCCGGTTATAATTTGCCATTATAACCCACAGGTTATAATGGTGAACAAGCACTGGGTTTATCTCATTCTGCACATCCACACACTGCTTCTCGTCCACTCACATTACTTTAATTCAGCATTTTCACCACACTTCCTTCAACATTTGAATTTACAGGGCAGATTAACTCCCAACACCAGAGACTCCACTTAAAAAAGGCATAGCAACATTGGGATTGCAATCTCAGAGAAAAGAAAAAGTGAAATTAAAAATGGCACAAAAGCCAACCTCATCTGACCTAGGGCTACCACTACGTGTACCAGTCATTCTAAGATGGGGCCAGGGGAAAGATAGACAAAATGACATAGGGAGGCATGAAACACAAAGAACAATCTCTCAAACGTGTTGGGGGGGTGCTTAATTAAACACCTATGCTGCTTTCATGCTTTAAACTGCAGGTCCATCTACTGGCCAAACTGTTACTTATTTTTTCTACTAGAATGATGCAGGTGATAAAACACTCCCCAGCAATTATATAAAATAACGCATGGGTAGGTATGCAAAAAACTTGAATTTTATACACACCCACAGTGAGTGATACTAGTATAAACTCCTTGAGCTTCACTTTTGGGGTTAATGAAGCATCACACACCTTGGGTGTGTATAAAATTCTCTTCGCTGTCAGGGTTTACGTAGCATCTAACCCCTCGGGTGTGTGTAAACTTCTCATTACACACACCACCCCATACTTTATTCTCTATGATATACACAGTCCCCCAGGCATTATTCTATATTTATACCTATGGAACACCATCTAAAAATTCAGAAACCAGGATTTACAAATCACACAGTTCCCCAGGCATTATTCTATATGTAATTATGAAACACTATTTAAAAATTTAAAAAGCAGGAGTTAAAAATCTGAGCAATATTTGTTTGTTTATTGATATAGCACTATGCTCTTATCATGGCCACATATAACATATGGCATGCATTTCACAATACATTAAAACAGCACATCAGCATGTTGGATCATTTTCCATAAATGCAGAATAATGTGTTCTATAAAGCATAAAAAACTTCCAATAAAAACTTTCTGTAATGCTCAGTCAGACCGTCTGGTATCACTGTTTTTGTTCCAACCAAGAAAACAGGGATAGACATCTTGACACACTGAAAAAAAGTCCTTCAAACAGAACGTATAGAAATCCAGCAGAATTGACAGGAATATCCAGTCCACACTCCGTATGACCAGAGAAGAATTATTAAAAACACATACTAAAAAGAACATCTAAATTTATACCTCTTGTAGTAACATACAGTCCAGAACCAGAAAACTTATAATAAACTTAAAAACTTAAAAATAATAAAAATTTAAAGCTGCTACTACCTAAAGATGAGACTCTAAAAAATATATTTCCCATATAATCAGTACTTGCCTTCTGTCAGCCACCAAATATGAAACTGATTCTGGTGTGAAGCAAACTTCTTACAGAGCTCTAGCAAAATGAGAAAGGTACAAAACCATGAAAACACATCACTGAAAACTATGCACACACATCACTTCTGGGACATCTGTTAATCACACTGGGAGAATATTTGAAATTTAAACCACATATTCCTGTTCTTCCAGTAAAGCTGCATATATGATTAAATATACAGAATGTAAAGATGGCTGCTATACTGGTGAAACTGGACAAAAGCTCAAAACAAGAATGAACCACCACAGATTCACAGTCGCCCACAAAGATGAGAATACACCGATAATGCAACATCCTTTCTTTAGACCATGGGCCAGATTTTCAAAGACCACCCCCCTTTCAGTTCACGTACAGAAAAATGAATGCACAGTACTTTCCATCCTGGGACTGTCTGTGACCAGCTCTGTGACTTAACTCAGCTTATGGCCATTTTTGGTGCATCTGCCAAAAATGCTATGCCTAGTATGTACCAGGCATAGCATCCCATGCAAGACAGGAATGAGTTCCATGGGTTCTGCCAAACCCTCCCCCCAGCTCATCTCCTGATACCAAAGAAAACCTGTCAAGTACAGGTATACCCACATTGCATTTCAAATTATGTCAAAAGAGGTTGTCTGGTGATCTCTTTGGCTGACTCAGGCTTGTCAGGTCCCCTGCAGCTGTGCAGTCACTCATGCAGAAAATAAGCAATGCCACTCATGTGTAGATTTTTTTCCCACACCGGCAGCTGTGGAGTGGGATTTAGTCCCAAAAGCTTTTGAAAATCTGATGCCAGGTCACTCCATCAGTGAATTTACTGAGTAGTAAAAGGTACTGTTAAGAGTTAATAGATCAGCCTGACCTAATGTCCCATATGAGGACCAACGTTGCTACTATAAGTTACAGGCAAGGGATAATACTATAATACTGTATACTAATGGTATTACTAGTGCACTGACTGATTTATTATATTAGGACCTATTCAGAAATCTTCAGTTTAGCTAGACACCTAGGCCCGGATATTCAAACTGCGTCCAAAATGTGCGCAACAGCAGGAGCAAGCACAAATCAATTGTGCATGTGCGCAACAGATGTGATATTCAAACATGGAGCAGAACAAAGTGCGCAAGCAGCCAACATCTGAATATCGCACAAACTGCGCCATAGCGCAACCAGGAAGGGGAAGCTGAGCAGAAAGGTTGCACTATAGCGCAACCAGGGCAGCCCAGCTGAGCAGTCCAGAGGTGCCATAGCGCAAGCAGAGCCCCCCCCCCGCAGAGCAATGGAACTGCACATCCAGGGAGGCAGGCTGGGGCCCACTGCAGCCATGCCACACATGGGCACAGGAACACACTGCAGAACCAACAAGACACCTGCACACCCCAAGCACAGCATCACTGGGGGTGGGACGGATGATCCACTGGCCCCTGGGGACAAGCCAACAAAGCACAGCAGGGCCATGATGCCTAGCACAACCACTGGCAGGCTGAGACTGCCACACACAGGGGATGACAACCACAGTGCACATCAGCCCCCTGTACGCACAGCACACCCTGCACCATGACCCCAAGACACCAGCCATGTGCAGTGACTGGCACTGCAGGAAACACCATGCATCCCGCCCGGCACATGTCAACCCCTGTAGCAGAAAAGCACAAAGCCAGACCCACCCTATGCACCCAGCAGTGGGGCGGCAGCAGATGGCAAGACCAACAGAAAGACACTGCCACACTGGAGACACCTCCCATGCACACACACGCACACACACACACACACACACACACACACCAGGACCAACCCCAGATGGCATGCACACCACTGCAGCTGAGCAACCATAGCCAGCTGCAAATCAGAGACCACCACAGTATTCATAACAAAATATATATATTCGTAGAAACAATAAAATACAACAACAAGAACAAGAACAACTATATACAGTCATGTACAAGACAAGGGGGTGGGGTACAAGGTAGGGTGGGTAAGGGTAGGGGTGAACAACTGGGAGAGGGAAGACAGGGTGTGAGGGATTTTTGAAGTGGGAAGGGGAAGCACAATCATGGCCTGGCAGGCTGGTCTGCCACTGCCTGCCACCGTCGCTGTCCCCTCCGCCGTCTCCAGATCCCATGGTGGTAAATGTCGTTCAGGATCCCATGTGTTGCAATTGACACACGTGTAATCCACTGAAGGGCACGCTCCATCCTTCTTAGGATGCTGAGACCTAGGAAAAGGGAACACAGTCAATGGCTGTGACTGTCCAAAACCCTGAACACCACCCATCCTGCAAGGCATAAAGCCTAGTGCCCCGCACCTGTGATAGTATGCACCCACCCACAGTGGCCATGCACATGACACGCCCAACCAGGCAGCACCAGCTATGTGCACCACTGCACACACACACTGGCCATGTACATCACAGCACAAACAAGGCTGTCAAGTGACGTGGCAACGTGGTGCAATGCCAGTCCCACAGCCATGTGCCCAGTGCATTCATGGACCACCAGTGACGCATACACAGACGTGCTGTGACACTGGACAGTGATGAATGTCGCCTGTGTCGTGCATGGTTGTGTTGTGCATGGCTGGTGGTCATGCCCCCCCCAGCATGCAATAGCATCCATGAAGTAATGATACTCACACTCCTCAAGCAGCTGTGTCTGCCACTGCTGCTGCTGCTGCTGCTGCTGCTGGGGCGCACCACCCACAGCACCACCGCCCGGCATCGGGGCCCTGGCATGGCCCTCCTCACCCCATGCCTGCATCCTCTCCGCCTGTCCTGTGGGAGACAAATGTTGAGAAAAACATCAGTGTGACTCCAAAGCAGACTGCCCCCTGCCCCAGTGAGAGTGCCTGCCCACACAGCCAGACCCATGCATCTCACACCTGCACACACTGCCACAGCCAACCATGGCAGAGCCATCACCTATGCACAGCCACCAAAACACACTCACACCCCTACAGAGAATACAGGTGCATAGATGGTACACCCACCTGGCCTAGGCACCATGCCCCTCCTGGCACGTGACTGTAGCCACTCCAGAAGCTCAGGATCCCTCCTGCAGAGGTCACTGTACCGGTGCCGGCACTGCTCAGCTGACTAGCACTGCCCAGTGACCCCCACCAGGTCACTGGTCACTTGCTGCCAGACCTGGGTCCTAGCTATGGTGAGGGGCACCTCACCATACAGTGCCCCATAGTGGGGCTCCACCAGGGCCACCAAGTTGGCCACTTCCACGGGGCTCCATTGCACTGCCTTCCTGTGTGCCATGCTACCAACTTTACAGCAGGCAATATGGCGCCCCGTTGCACCGTAACCCCACGTGGAGATGTTGTGCAATAGACCACCATAGGTTCCAATTGCGCTCTTTGAACAGCACCGTCAGTTCACATAGCGCTGTCACCAGACAGCGCAATAGGGCCGTACACATGGCAGCCGAACAGTGCCAGGGGGCAAAGGTCAGACACCAGGTCATGGGCAATGACGCAAGGCCACGCACAGTGCCATCTGACGTATACGCATCCTGCGCGACCAACCACCTGCGTACTAGTGCCACAGTGGACTATTGGGCAGTAGTGCCACAGCGCCATATAGTGCCCAGTGCTGTAGCGCCACTGGCACAATGGTGGCCATGGCCCGAATTGCCGATCGTGCACAGCACGTCAGCAACGTGGCAGACGCCTGCGTAAGCTATCTGGGCATGCACAATGCAGTGTACCACACAGTCACAGATCTGCGCCATTGGCTCAGCTGGGTCGACCGTATTGCGCAAAGCGCAACTGCGCGATATTCAGCCAACACATGCAAATCATCTGATCAGCCATTCAAAGGCGCAGTGGCGCAATTTGCATCTCATTATAGTTGCTCCACTCCTAATTTGCATGCATTGCACTATAAATGTGCGACATTGGGCTGCGCTGGCCAGATTCGGGTACTGCAGGTGAGAGGTGAGTTGCATGCTGTGTGATGTTCTGGACAATGGTCATGGGAAAATGCTGTAGACTGCACAGTGAAAGGTGTCCACTTCCCCCCATACAGATCACCATGACCGAGCAGAGACAAGGTGAGGGTGAGGATGGTGGGCGTAGGAGGAGGCCCAACTTTACCCCAGCAGAGACAGAGGTCCTCTTCCAGGCATACCTGGATGAGGAACCACTACTGAGTGGACGGCAGGGCACCCCTCAGTCCCATGCGGCTGCATGGGAGGGGGTTGCTCGGGCCGTGAACCTGCACGGAAGCCACCAGCGCTCCGTGCAGGAATGCAAGACGAAGATGGGGATAGACCACAGGAGGGTGAAGGAGAAGGTGGCAGCCTTCAGGGCGGCACGTGCTGGCACTGGCGGGGGCCAGCCAGCGGTGTTGGAGCTGACCCCGGCTGAGGACAGACTGGCTGCATCAATGCAGTGGAGGCGCTATTGACGTGCCAGGAGGTGGATTCCAGACAGGTGGAAGCCCATCACTGCACGGTATGACATGGTGGTGGTGTTGGGGAGGTTGTTCACATGCACTCACATGTACTCTCTTTCTGTTACAGATCCTGTTCATCTTCAGGAGACGGTGGTGGTGGGTCCAGGCAGTGATGATGACCTGCTGGACATGGAGGAGGGTCCATCCACCTCTGTCACCAGCCAGCATGCACTGCAGCAGCATGCACGCTGGGCCGCCAACTCTGGTGTCGGTGATTCGGGTGTGGGGGGTGCACAGCCTGTGTCTCAGCAGTCTGGCATGCAAGCATGCCAGCACGCTGTGACTGTGGCTGTAGCGTACCTGCACCATTGATGATGCAAGGACTGCAATGGGCAGTGATATGTGTGTGCCCATGATGGACACACAGCAGGCCAACGTGTGCCCCTGGGCCTTTCTGGTTCCAACTTGTGTACTAGCATGTTGGCACAGTCCCAGGCTGTGCCTGTCAGCACCGGTGGGGCAGCACCGGTGGCTGTGCAGGTGTCTGGCACTGTTGCGGCCACAGCGGTGGAACAAGTGGACCCTGGGGCATAGCGGTTGGAGGGGCAGCAGCAGCAGTCACCCACCAGGTCTGGGGGTACAGTGTCAAGCGGTGGCACATGTCCGCCGCCCTTTGATCCGCCCATTCCTGGTCCTGGCGAACAGCACCCACCCTCAAGGGGTGTTGTGCATCAGGACCTTCCACACCCTGGGGGACAGGATGCCGTTTGGGCACAGTACCCATTGGACGAGCACACCCGCCTGCTGCAGGAATCAGTACAGCAGCAGAGGCGGGTTGCAATGTCCGTGGAGGCACTGTCTGTGGCTGTGGAGTGGCACAGCAGGGAGTGTGCTCTGGACCGTGCAGAGTTGGTTCGTATGCGGTCGGATGTGACCGCTGCCATTGACAGGCTGACCCAGGCAGTGGTCTCTGTCGTGGATGCATTGGGCACACAGTCAGGTGCCCCTGTACCACACACCCCACACAGTTCACTCTCCACTCCCCATTCCCGGCATCGTGCAACACCAGGCCTGTCAACACCGGGTTCTGCTGTGGGCATCCCGAGCACCCCTGGTGCAGGTTTGTTCAGCATGCTGCAGACCCCTGTGCGGGCAAGGTCGCGTTCGCGCAGTGGGACCCCTGGTGGTCCAATAGTGCCACCCCATGTGGCCCCTGCTCAGCCTGCCAGGGCTGTTGGGTCACGGCGGGGCCGCCCACGCATCTGCGGTGGCCGTGGGACAGTGCTACATGACTGACCAGCCTCCCAGTGCGGGCCCTGTCTGGTGCTGCCCTGTGTGCAATGTGTGTCATGGTGGGCAGTGCACTGCTGGGTGCTCTGCTCAACACGCCGACATACAGACAACCTGCACACCCTCCCAACTGCTGTCCACACGTGCGTGTGCATGATGATGCATGCATTGTACTGTACACCAAGGGTGCCCAGCATCTGACACACGTACTTGGACAGTACAGGTGGTGGGGGTGGTCAGTGGTTCTGTGTGTTAGCAATGTCGGTTCTGCTGTGCTGTGCATCTGCCCATGTACGCTCTGTGCCTGGTGTGTGTGTGTCCATATGAGTGTTCACCCCTCCCTGATGGTATGTTTGTATGCCTGGACCCTTCCACTCCCCTGGCGTCATGCCCCTGGTGTGTTATCCTGTGTGCCTGTGGTTTCGCATGGACAGTGTTGGTTGCACATGTCCCTTGACTTACCTGTGTGTGCATAGTGCTCCTCTGTGATGGTGTCCCGGTGCAGCTGGGCCTGCCAGATCAGTCGGGGGTCCCGCCGTCCTGGGGGGCTGCTCATCACCATCAACACCGGCGCCACTGGCGTCCCCATCACTGTCCCCCTCTTCAACCTGTAGGGCTATCCCACAGTCATTGGCCATGTTGTGCAGGATGCAACAGGCCAGGAATATCCCACAGGCTTTTTGGGGGCTGTACTGTAGGGCACCGCTGGAGGTGTCTAGGCATCGGAAGTATGCCTTGAGCATCCCAAACACCCACTCTATGATGTTGCATGTGGAAGCATGTGCCTCATTATAGCGTTGCTGAGATTTGGTCATGGGGCACCGGTATGGTGTGAGCAGCCAGGGACGGAGTGGGTATCCGCTGTCACCTGTGTGGAGATAGTGGAGATCAGCATCATGTTCAGGTCCATATTGCCCATATCCCTGTGTGCCACTACCATGGCACCTGTGGCATTCCCACCCTTGCCCCGAGTTTGCATTCCATACATGCGTACTCACCCACTAGATGGCCTGTGGGGATGTCCCCACTCTCGAATTGATGGCACAGTGCGGACTGATACCATATGAAGGCATCATGTGCTCCACCAGGGTGTGTGGCACAGACTTTGATTATGCGCCCAGTGGCATCACACACCACCTGGCAGTTGACACTGCAGAAGCCCTTTCTGTTCCTATATGCAGCCCCATTGGGGCCAGGTGGCATGCGAATGGCCACATGGGTGCAGTCTATGGCCCCTAGTACGCCAGGCATATGTGCTACCCTGTGGAACTCCTGCATGTTTGCTGTACACCCTGCCGCGGTGCTGGGGAAATGGATGTGCTCCGCAGCATGTGGCAGCAGTGAGCTGAGGAATTGGGTAAGGATGCGTGACGTGGCCGACTGTGTGATGCCTGTGGTGTCCCCTGTTGGCCTCTGGAAGGTGCCCGTGGCGAGCAGGCACATGCAGTCTGTCACCTTGGTCTCCACTGACAGAGCGTGACTCCGTCGTGAGGGTGCCTGCATCACATCACTGCACAGCTCACAGAGCTGCCTCAGTATTGCCCTGTTCAGGTGGTACCGGCCCACGATCTCTACATCTGTGTACAGCTCATAGCTGATGCGGGCACTGTACTGCCTGTTGGGGGCGTACCACCGACGGGCCCTTCCACGGCCTTGTCCCCCTGCAGCTTGCATTCTCACCCCCCTCATTACAGCTTCCATGTGAAGCGTGGTAGCTATCCATCTCCCTGGCTTCCTGACCCCCGGCTGGTGTTGCTGTGTTACCCCGCTGTCCTGCCTGCTACTTCCACTGCACGGGCACCCCTGCTGGCCTCTGCAGCCTATGCACGCTTGCCTTGCCTGCCCTAGCCTGTCACTGTCTGTCTGTCTGTCTGTCTCTCTCTCTACCCCAGTTGGCATCCTTGTAGCGTTCTTGCGCCGCTTCCTTGAGCCTTTTTATTTTGGCTCATTTCCGCTAGTGCGCAATTTCCGGCAGTTCCGCTATTGCGCAAGTCTGTCAATTTCGCATTGCGCTCTTTATGCATGGCTCCACCCATGTCGGTTGTGCATGCCTTCCTTTGCATTGCGCTGTTGCTCAGCATGTTTTCGGTGGCGCAACTGCCTCCTGCTGAATATCGCAAAATGGCACACTTTTGGACTTGCACATGCGCAACCCTATTGCGCATGGCGCAACCCTTTTGAATATCTGGGCCCTAATGTAGTAGACAGAACTATGTTTTATTTTTTTGCAGTTAATCATTTTATTACATGATTTCAGAGTTTTACAGATACTGAACCATTAATCCAAATGGCTGAACTAGTGGTTTACAACCTTACCACCTTCATACAAAAAGTCAAACCTTATGGCATACTACACAAATTATTCACTTCAACATGTATAATCGTCTGATTAGCAGAGAATAAAAAAAAAAACAAGCAATAGTTATTAGGAATGTCTAAATACCTGCTTGTCCATGCTGTGTCTCTATTTAAGAGAATTCTAAAAAGTACTTATAAGGGATGAAATGGGTTCAGGCGTAGCAAAGCTTCTTCACATATAGTGTAGAAACTGGGACTGGGGGAGAAACCTTGTAATCATCCGAGGGGGAGCACTCAAGATAGCTATGGAAAGAAAGATCATAACATTCTTTAGTAATTAGTCAACCATTTCTACTTCAAGTGTCAAGGGGGTCAAAGTTTGTCCTTTGTATTCCTGGAGGATAATGAATAGTTATCTGGGTCAATTTAGACAAAGTAAGGGGCCCACACCTCATCAAACTTGTTTAGACACCTGTTCTTATAGCAAGACATCCTGGTAAGTGTAATCATTATTTCTAGGGCTTTGAGCCAATCTGCAGCCTGTGGGACCTCTAAGGTTTTCCATCTTTATATGATAAGTCTTTTAAATTCCACAGAGGTCTGTATAAGTCACAGGGTCTGAGCTTTGGAAAGGATCAGAGATTGAGGCATGAGGCCCAATATCCACAGACCAAGGGTCCACCGGGATGCGTGAGTTCAGTATTTGGTAGCAGAGATTTATTACTGCAGCCCATAAGGGCTTCAAAGGAGTACAGGACCACAGGATATGAAGCAATTCTGCCTCAGAGGCATCACATCTCCAACAGCTGTCTGTAGAGAGAAGACTCATCTTTTTTAGTTGGACAGGGATACGGTACCAGAGGTGCATTATTTTGTTCGGTAGGAGGAGGCTTTGGGGGACAAAGCAAGCCTGGTGAGTTCTCAACCAGCACTGTTGCCATTGTGGGTCTGTAATGGATACACCTAATGTTGTTGCCCATTTGGCCTGAGCCAGAGGTGAGGGGTTAGGAGTACTGTCTCTCATGAACCTCTGTATGAGACCAGCCCTGCCATTGGGGGTGCATAATCCAAGCCATAATCGGATGAGGGGAAGGTCTGACAGACTTGCACCTTTTGCTCATTACACAGGTACAGTGATTTTTTACCCAAGAGTAGTAAAGGCTTCTCATCTGAAGGTGTTTCCAAAAGACACTGTGAGGCAGGCCATACTAGGATTGTAAACCATGGAATGAATCCATGACAGTGTCTCCAGGTATGCTTAAATCCCCAGTATACTTTATTCCTTTAGAAATCCAAACCGTCCATCTCAAAGGTGTTTTATTGATGCAGAGACTGGGGTTGTGCCAAAAAGGGGTATATATCCCCATGTTAAGACACTGGGAGATTTTAAGCCCTAGCTTTTGCCAAGCCAAATGAGATTGTTGGATGGAGTGCTGGCCCTTAAGAGATTGTGGTAAGGGATGGGTCTGTAGTGCTGATAAAGAGGGTCCCTTCATTAGATCTCCTTCTATGTAAATCAAGGCTGGGGAGTGGGGGTGGGGGAGTGACCTTCCTCTTTTAAAGACTTTGCCACCTTAAAAACATAGAAACAGAGAAGTTGACAGCAGATAAGGACCACAAGGCCCATCCAGTCTGCCCATTTCTTTTTCTACCTCATAAATGTGCCATCTGCCTTTGCTCTGTCAATGGCCTATCTATTCATATTCATCTGTATTGCTCCCTTATGCCTATCCCATGCCTGTTTGAAGCCCTGCACTGTATTCACATCCACTACTTCCTGAGGTAGGCCATTCCATGCATCCACCATCCTTTCTGTGAAAAAAACTTCCTCGCATTACCCCTTAATCAGCCTCCCTCTAATCTCATGCTGTGTCCTCTTGTTCTGCTACTTTTCTTATATTGAAACATGTTAGACCCTTTCACCTTCTTAATGCTCTTAAGGTGTTTGAATGTTTCGATCATATCACCTCTCTCCCTCCTTTGCTCTAGGGTATACATATTAAGCTCTGTTAACCTGTCCTCATGTGTTTACTGATGCAGTTCCTGCACCATTTTGGTTGCCCTTCTCTGGACTGCCTCAATTTGGTTAATGTCCTTGTGAAGGTGTGGCCTCCAGTACTGCACACAGTACTTCAGATGGGGCCTAACCTGAGTCATGTAAAGAGGGATTATTACCTCCCTGTTATGACTTGTGATACCCCTACTAATACACCCTAACATCCCCCTAGCCTTACCTACTGCTTTAGTGGTCTGCTTGGATGATTTCAGGTCATTGGTGATGACGATGCCCAGGTCTCTTTCTTCCCTTGTGACTGCCAGCAACTCCCCTCCCAGCCTAGGTGGCTTTAGGGTTTCTCTTCCCTATGTGCATGATCTTGCACTTCTTTGCATTAAACCCCAGTTGCCACTCTTCTGACCATTTTGCTATTTTATCCAGATCTCTTCTCATTCTGCCCACCCCATCTGGATCATCTACTCTGTTGCAAATCTTGGTGTCATCTGCAAACAGACAAACCTTACCCTCCAGTCCATCTGCAATGTCACTGATGAAGATATTGAAGAGGGCTGGCCCCAGGACTGATCCCCGAGGTACCCCATTTGTGACTTGCATCTCTTCTGTCTGTATACCATTTACCACCACTCTCTGTTTTCTGCACATCAACCAGTTTGCCACCCAGTTGGCCAACTTCTTACCCAACCCAAGCCTACCCAGCTTATTAATCAATCTTCTATGTGGAACAGTATCGAAAGCTTTGCTGAAGTCAAGGTAGGCAACATCAACTGTTCCCCTTAGGTCCACCACTTTGGTTACCCAGTCAAAGAAATCTATAAGATTAGTTTGACAGAACCTTCCTTTTGTAAACCCATGCTGTCTTGGATCCTGTGCTCCTATGGATTCCAGGTATTGCACTATCCTTTCCTTAAAGAGTGTCTCCATAATCTTGCCCACTACTGAGGTAAGACTGACCGGTCTGTAGTTCCCATCCTCCTCCCTGCTACCACTCTTGTGGAGCAGAATCACATGAGCCCTTCTCCAGTCTTCTGGGACATCTTCTGTGCTCAGAGACTCACTAAACAGTTCTGATAATGGTTCTGCTAATTCCACCCTTAGCTCCTTTAGTACCCTGGGATGTATGCCATCAGGTCCCATTGCTTTGTCCACCCTGTTCTTATCAAGCTCTTGTAGGACACTTTCTTTTGTGAAGGGACTAGTGCTCACCTCCCTCTCTCCTGTGTCCATGGTGCTGAGCTGTGGGCCCTGCCCTACCTTCTCTTCAGTAAATACTGAGCAGAAGTATCTATTTAGGATAGATGCTTTCACATGGTCCTCCTCTTCACACGCTCCCTTATCTCCTTTGATTTTAGCAATACCTCATCCTTTCACTAATGTATCTATAGAAAGTCTTGTCACCTTCTTTTACTGTTTGTGCTAGTGTTTCCTTAGTTTGAGCCTTTGCCTGCCTTACTGCCTTCCCTGCTTCCCTTAGGGAAGTTTGCTATGACTCCCTATCTTCATCCTGCTGTGTTCCCTTATATTTCCTGAAGGCCAGCCTTTTGGCTCTGACCTTTTGTGCTACTGTTTTTGAGAACCTAAGTGGTTTCCTTCTTCTCTTGCACTTCATTTTCTCTCTAACACAGTGGGATGTTGCTTCAAGTGTTGCATCCTTAATGCTTGCCCACTTTGCCTGTACCCCCTCACCTTATTTCTTTTTGCCAGGGCTAGCTTAACTCTGTTGGCCATCTTATCAAAGTCAACTCCTCTGAAGTCTCATATGTTTGCCTTGGAATGGGATGATTTAGTTGTAGTGGCCACGTTGAACCATACCATGTGATGGTCACTGGCTCCCAGCTGACCTTCTACCTGAAGATCTGTGATCATTTCCCTGTTAGTCAGTACTAGATCTAGGATAGCCCTGTCTCTTGTGGGTTGTTGTACCAGTTGTTTGAGGCCTTCCCCCTGCAGGGAATCCACCATGTGTCTAGTTCTGGCAGATGTTCCTGCTGGTATTGACCAATCTGGATCTGGCATGTTGAAGTCTCCCATTATCAGAACCTCCCTTTTAGCTGTTATGTTTTGTATATCTTCTAACAGTAATGTGTCTATGTCCTCCCCCTGGTGTGGGGGCCTGTAGACAACCCCAGTTCTTATGGGTGTCCCATTTTCTGTTTCCAGGGTGACCCACAGTTCTTCTGGCTCAGTATGTGTATTCTGAATTTCTGTAGCTTTGATATTTTCATTGACATACAGTGCCACTCCACTCCCCTTTTTTGCACCTAGGTCTCTTCTGAACAATACATAGCCAGGTACTGAAGTCTCCCAAGTGTGGTTACTGGTAAACCACATCTCGCTAACTGCCACTATGTCCAGTTTAGCCTCTGTCATCAGTGCCTACAGGTCTGGGATCTTGTTTCCCAGACTGTGAGCATTTGTGTACATGATTTTCCATTGGCCAGATTTCAGTGTGTTAGTTATTGGGTGAGGTCTGGTGTTTCCTCCTGTGTGTTGTATGTGGAGCTGGACCTTGTTCCTTACCTGATGATGTAAATGAACTGCAAACATGCTGAACTCCTGTTTGACCACTAGCTGAGGGGGGAAGGGTGTTCTTCCTATTCGACATATGGGATGCTGCACCTCTCTCCCCATTTGCTAGTTTAAATATTCTGCAAAGACATCAAACTTCTGCCCCAATGCACTGACTCCCTCCTTAGTCAGATGCAGTCCATCAAATTTAAAGAAATTTTGCTCCCAAATCTGTTGCCAGTTCTCTACAAATTTGTGTCCTTTTTCCTGGCACCAGTCCTTGAGCCGCATGTTTAGCTCCCCTATCTCCTCTTCTCTGACCTTCCGTCCATCTGACCCCCCCTCTCTCAGACTGGCAGGATCTCAGAGAAGGAGATGCCGGACGAAATGGATGATAGTTAGTCACCCAGCCTGGTCAGATGTTCCTTGATCTCCACAACTGACCAGCTGGCAAGATCATTGGTCCCTATGTGTATCAGGACATCAATGTTTTCTTCTGCTTCCTGAATAATTTTAGCAATGCGGTCAGTGTCTCTCCACACTGATGTACCTGGGAGACAACTGACCATTACCCCTGGATGGAGATAGGTATCAACTCCCCGAATCATGGAGTCTCATAAGATAAGAAGTTTTTTAGATTTCCTTTTTGCTTTTTTTGTTTTTGTTCCTGTTTTGGGTGAGTTTTGTTGTGCTAGCTCCTGTGCTGCAGTGTCCTGCTCTGCAGTGTTCTCTGCCCCTTTGTTTGATTTCAGAGATAGAGGCAAATACCTGTTTGTAGTTTTCATATGGTTTGTGGAGGTAATATGTTAGAGAGCACCGAGTGATGGGGCACCTGATTTGCCCCTCCTAACCACCTGCCAACCTCCTGTACCAACTACCATCTGTGGTCGAGGTACTTCTGTTGGATGTTGAGGAAATGGCAGGTGGTTCTTATAATAAATTTCCTTTTGAATATGAAATTTGAGGCACGCAATCTCTGCCCATGAATGAAATGAAATATTAATAAAAGTTAGGTAAGTTCCAACCGCCTCTCAACTTTTGAGCCCTCAGATTTGCTCTAATGTATCTAGGCCTAGATGAATCCCATTTAAAGGAGTTGAGCAAGGTGTTCATCTTCTGGTTCCAGACTTCGGGTAAGAGAAAGGGAATATCGGATAATAGGTGAAATACCCTGGGGGAAGCATCATTTTCACTGCGGACAGCTTGCCCGCCATGGAACGGTGCAAATGCATCCATCTATGAGCCTTTATGGAGTTTTGATAGTAGGGGTCTGAAGTTTATATCCACTAGAGTTCTAATTTTGGGAGTAAGTCTAATTCCCAGGTATTTTATTTCAGAGTGTGACCATGTTAGGCCCAAAGTCCCTAAGCCAACTGGCGAGGTTAGGGCATTCAGAGAAAGGATTTCTGACTTTGCCACCTTGAGTTCCAGGCCTAAAAGTTTCCTGAATGTTTGTAGTGTTGAAACAATGTGTGAAACACTAAGGGGTAGGTCTTGGGTCAGGATCAGGCAGTCGTCAGCTGATAACTTAGTAGTGTAACACTTGTCCTCTACCTGTATCCCACAGATTTGTGGGTAGTTTCGAAGGGAGCCACAAGGGGTTCTATAGCCAGTACAAAAAGTAAAGGGGATAGTGGGCATCCTTGTCTGGTCCCTTTCTGCAAGTGAAAAGGGTATGGAAGGGTGTTGATGGTGAGAACCCTGGCCGTAGGGCTTGCATAAATGGTTTTAATCCAGATGGCAAAATATGGGCCAATGTTAAAGCTGTTCAGGACCTCATGTAAGTATTCCCACTCCACTGAATTAAATGCTTTCTCAAAATCAATTGTAATCGCTGCTACTGGGGTGGGAAGTAATGCTGCTTTAAAGGTGCCAGAGCCTGCATGTGGTCTGAGCTTATCCTACCTTTAACAAACCCCACCTGGGAGAAGTGAATAATCCTTGGCAAATATTTCTCCCATCTGGAAGCCAATACCTTGGCCAGTATATTGGCATCAGCATTGATTAATGAAATGGGCCTGTGGCTGGTAGGAAGGGAGTGATCTTTACCCTTTTTTGGCAGAACAGTAATTATGGCTTCAGATAAGGTAGTGGGAGTTGCCCGCATGCATGGGCCTCATTCAGCATGTTTGCCAGGGGGGCTGTAATCAGGAGTTGGACCAGTTTGTAAAAAATCTACTGGAAAACCCTCCCCACCAAGAGCTTTGTGAGGGACCATCTTGTTTATTGCTTGGCAAATTTCTTCTTCTGTGATGGGGTGGTCCAGAGTCTCCTTGTGGTGGTTAGACAGTTTTGGATGGGACAAGGTCTCAGTGAATTGGCTATAAGATTTTTTTATCTCAGCACACTTGGGAGGAATATAGTGTTTTATAGAAATCTGTCATGATATTATTAAGTGGAGGGGTTCTGTGAGAGCTTCCCTAACCCATCTTTTAGGCTAAGGATAGATCTTTCAGCTTGCCACTGTTTCAGCCTATAGGCCAACAGCCTACTGGCTTTTTCTCCCTCTGCTTGCTAGCAGTGTTGGACTCTGTGTAAGTAGAGCTCGGCCTGCCTAGTTACTAGTGTGTTGATTTTTATTCTAGAGGCAGACAGGGCGGCTATTACTGAAAGCGTCTGAAAGAATGAGGGCTTTATTTTATATTTGGCCTCTAGGTTTTTAAAGTGTTCTCTAACTGTCTTAGGTCCTGGTCTCTTTGCTTCCTTCTGTAAACAGCAAAGCTGATGATTCCTCCTCCTCTGATGGTGGCCTTAAAGGCCTCCCAGGTGTTTGCAGCAGAAACAGAAAAAGGGAGATTATCTTGGAAAAAGTCTTTTGTTGCCTTCCGGAGCCACTGTACAAAGTCCTTATCAGAAAGTAGGCGGGGGTCCAACTTCCACAGCAGTGATTTGGGGGTTTGCAGGGCTAGTAGAAAGGTGAGGGAGACTGGGACATGGTCGCAAGTGTAGATCTGGGAGACATTTACCCGTGAGGTAGTAGCAGATATTCTAGGGGAAGTAAACTAGAGATCCAATCTGCTAGCCACAGTGTGTGGCACAGAAAAGAAGGTAAAATCTTTTACTAAAGGATTTAATACCCGCCACACATCAGCTAGCTGGAGCAAAGAAATTAGGTCTTGCAGGGTGTGAAGGGACCTACAGTGAGGCTCAGACCTGGAACTGAACCTGTCCAGTAGGCTGTCCAGTATGAAGTTAAAACCGCCTCCCATCAAAATATCTGGGTTGTCATATGATACATCCATCATTTTTTTAGATATATTGTAAAAAAAACTCTGGAGAGTCTTCATTTGGGCCATATACATTTGCCAGGATCAAGGGGCCAAAGGGAGTAGATATCTTCATGATGATCCACCTGCCATCTCCCACTGTGTGCACCTCTTTGGGTTGCCATTGCAATGTTTTGAGTAACAGAATGGAAACACCCAGCTTGGCTAAACCTGCCATGCAACAAGCTTATTTGCCCACCCATTCCCTCACTAGCATGGTGGCATCTTTTGAGCTCAATTTAGTCACTTGTAAAACAGCAACTTGGGTGCCCATTTTCTTTAATTGGGAAAGTACTGCTTTTCTCTTTATAGGAGAGTTCAATCCCCTAACATTCCAAGTAGTGGTTGTTATATCTGCAAAATTAGCCATATTCAGGATGTTTTCTTTCTGCATGCCAACATACAAGAACTATCTTTAAAGCCAACACGAGTGCAGATGGCATTCTTTCATGCATAATCTGATAATGATATGTGTTTCTCCATCCTAGACGAATCAGTGCAGCAGCCCTAGGATAAGCCGAGGAGTGCCAAACGCAGGCCCAAGTGGAATCTGAGATCACTTTTCTTACTTTCAGTTGAACCAATGGGACATTGGAAGGGTTGAAATACAAGTGTACAACCCTGGTGTGACAAAGATGTGTGTATATTGCAATTACATCCAAAGCTGTTTGTTCTGCTAGGGAAGAGGGCAATGTCTCTACTGAAAGGAGGGACACAGCATTAGTGCTGTAGCAGAGACTATGAGCTTGAATAAATGCCTTAATTGTGGTTATATTGGGTGTGTAGGCTCTTACTGACCAGGGAGGAAGGTAAAGTTCTTTCACCTCCCAATGGTCAGAGACTGCTCCCAGGGTGGGGGAGTACAAGGTAAAGGTGGGAACCGTGTCCCTCACGGTGGTCAACAAAATATGCACTTTGCTTGCCATATAGATGTGCAGGGGTACCAGCCATCCATAGCAATCAGACATCTGCACCATTATTCTCCCTAGGAGAGCTTATGCCATTAGTTATGGGGGGACAATGTCTCAAGTGCTCTTAATCTGCTAATGCAAAAAGCAAATTAGTAGATAACAGAATTAAATTTATAACAGAATAATGATTAAAACCTGTATAAACCAACACATTTTCTTATCCACCACTTAGGAGCAATCTCCTATTTACTTATACACCTTATGTGTACAAGGCTGCAGACAGTTTCAAAAGGTGTGGCAACGGTGTGTTCTATCTCAATAATACCAAAGGGTATTGTACCAGTGTGCTCTGAGATAGACCAGAATTGTCTTTTTCCTTTTGATAAACTATGAGTCTCCTACCATTTGTCAGGGAAAAACGGCCATCAAAATGAAGTAACCCCTATGTAGAAGCACTGGGGCTCGAGAACTGGGGACAGATCAAACACAGCCAAGAAGGGCATCATTTTGCAGTGATGAACTAAGCTCACACTTTACACTGTGAATGTGATATCAACAGTTTGCACTCTACTAAGAATGTAAAAACATTAACCCCTATCAACGAAATAATGATTAAAACCTATATAAACCAGCACATTTTCTTATCCACCACTTACGGGCTATCTCCTATTTACCTAAGCACCTTATGTATACAAGGCTGCAGGCAGTTTCAAAAGGTGTGGCAACAGTGTGTTTTATCTCAATAATACCAAAGGGTATTGCACCAGCATACCCTGAGTTAAATCAGAATTTTCCTTTTCCCTTTTGTGACCCTATGAATCTCATGCCCGGCATGATGGAAAAATGGCCATCAAAATGTAGTAACCCCTATGTAGAGGCACTGGGGCTCAAGAACTGGGGACAGATCAAACACAATCTGAAAGGGCATCATTGTGCATCAACAAATTATGCTAACACTTTCCACCATGAATGTAGTATCAACAGTTTACACTCTATTAAGGGTGTAAAGCACATTAAACCCCATCAATGAACAAAAAATAGCCAAGAATTCAAACAACCATACACGCTCTGTGAGGACAAGCCCAGAGCATCCAAAAGGGAAAGTGAGCAAGGTGTCTAAGGGAGATTAGGGAAATAGGGCCTAACCACCATGGGGTGTGTTTTAGGAGATATTCTGGCTGTCACCCACTGAATTGGCCTCAGGGCCTCGGGACAAGTAAAGGCGCACACAGCACCATATTAACTGAGGAGCCCCATGACTGTTAGCCGCATCACTTACCTTACTAAGCATACATTAATATTGGGGCCCAAGGATATTCATCCTTCCTGGATCTGCTCCATTGGATTTGTGGCTCTCTGTTCATCTCGGGGGCTCAGATGTTCAGCTACCCAGTCTTTATCGATCAATGCCCAGTCTGCCATCAGGTCTTCATTCGTCAGACAGGGATCTATTTCAGGACTGTCACTTTTTTCCGGTATGTCCAAGGCCTCTGGCACAAGATCCTTAAGTGGCTTATAGCAATTGGAGGTTTTTACCGGGGTAGAGTAGCCAGATGTACTACTGCTGCCTGAGAGCTGTCGTGTTCATTGGCGACTCCTCGAACAATTTCTTTACAGCCTGTCTGAGGGCAAAAGAATGTTTTTTTCCAGTTTTAGGAGAGGTTTTCTTTCTCTGTCTCCCATGATGTTGCAGTTGCCAGCCATTTCCTGTTTTTGGCACTGAGGAGGGAGAAACAACGTAGCTTGGGGAGTTTCCTCTGTGGATCTGAAGTGTCCATTGGCAGTGAGGCCTCTCCACGAGGCATAGAAGATGAATTTTGTTGAGGCCTCAGTTCCCCAGCCATGTCTTCCAGGAAAAGCTCCACTTCTGCAGGAAAATCTAAGGTGAGCTGTTCCCCTTTGTATTGTACATGAAATTGCGAGGGATAATGCAGAGATGTAGGCAGGTTCAACTTGTACAGGGCCTGTTTCACTGGGCCATATGCCCTGTGTCTCTGAGAGAGAGAGACTGTAGGAGTAATTCTAAAATATTTGAAAAGGAGCCCCATCACATTGGAGGGTTTTTAAGTCCTGAGCTGCCTATAGAAATGATTCTTTGATGGGGTATCTGGAGAATTTACAAAGTATCAGGCATGGCTGATCTCCAGGTTTCGGTTTCAGGGCTAATGACCTGAGCATCCACTCCAGCTCCAGTGGAGGATGGTTGTTTAATTTTAGCATTACTGGGAGAGAGCGTTGCAGGAAAGAAACCATATCTGGGCCTTCAGCACCCTCAGGCAGTCCCACAATCTGGATGTTTTTTCTCCTCCTCCGATTCTCTAGGTCATCAACCTTGGCCAGTAAATATTGTATTTGGCTCTGGTGATCTCTTGACTGAAGGAACTGATCATGTAGTATCTCCCCTTGTCATTTTACTTCATGTTCTGTGTATGTCACTCTGTTAGTTAATTTCTCCATGTCCTCTTCAGTGCTAGAAGTGGTGGAAATAAGTGCAGCTGTATCAATTAGCACTTTATTTAACATGGATGTAATGTTGTCCAGCTGTTGTTCTACCGACTGGGTGGTGGGAACCTGAGGTTCATTTGGGTGGGCATCTCCAAGAGTTGGTGCTGCAAGACAACTGGAGCCTGGTGGTCTGTCAATGTCACACAGACCTATAGAAGCAATGAGGGGGACTCTTGAAAATCAAATAAAATTGCCATCTCTAGTCCAATCAGCACAATTTAAGTAAATTTGGCTTCAGCATGGTACGTAGAATGTAAATCCATGAAAATATCCTAGGGAAACAGATGCTGAGATTTCAGATGCATCAGGATACATGAAGCCAGAACTGCAGCAAATTAGTTACACAGCTTCCATCTTGGCTGGCTAGCTCCGCCCCCAAAAATATGTATTTGTGGTCTACAATGACATCTACTGACAAATGTGATATGAGAAGCCTAACATGATATAATGCTATAATAATAATAATATATTTCATGGTCTGCAGGACCACCTATGTTCTGAAGTCATGATGTTTTAGTCAGCAAATAATATGAGAAGAAGCCTATTGTTCTAATAAGTAGTCAGCACACTGCTGAAGATGCAACAATATGTATCTGCTTGGATGCAAGTTGCCCATGTATTGTACAATGGAACCCTGAATACATAAAAAGCACTGACGTCTATGAGCCCATTACTCTGGTAATGGGATGCTCTTATCTCCAATATATAATGTTAGTATATGTCCAAACCCCTTGCGATCCCCAGGAGCACCCAGCTTACACACCTGGTATATAACTGTTTCTGTGTTTCAGTTGGTAAGATTTATCTTTTGTTTCAGTTCTTTGTACTATTATTAGGGAGAAATAAACAGATTTTATTCACATCTGTGTATGTGGTGTTTTACCGTCAGGTTTTCTCCTGAGCAATCTTACAAATAGTGACCACAGCAGGACCTGATTGTGATAAAACAATGACCACTTGGATAATTTGAAGGTGTGTATGAATTTTGGGAATGGAAGAAAGTAGGGACTTTCAGGGTCATAGACATTTTCTCGACCAAAGGCGTGTTCACAGCAGAGACTGGCAGTTGCTTGCTTCTGCCTTTCATGCTGAGCCTTTGGTGAATAAATGTTTAAACCCTTGTGCCCTCCTGTACATTTATTTGCATGGAACAATCCAAAAGCTTTGTCCTAGGGGCTCTATGACTCCAAGCCTGTAACTGTCTAGCAGAGAACGTGCAGGGTGTTCCAGACCACTCTTTAGCTTCTCGGCTTGTACAGAAAATGGGGCAGGAGAGTAAAAATGTTAATCAGTGCTGAGTTGAAACTAGACATTGCAAACTTTTTAGCCTCCCATGGAGGTCAGGGTGATTTTGTATGAAGTGTAGCAGCTGAAGATCACCCAGTACAGTATGTGTGTTCTCTGTAGTCAGAGACAAATCTAACGGTTAAAAAGTATAACTGTTACGATGCAATGGTTACCGCATTGTACGCTGCCCTACAGGCAGTTGAAGCAAGTGTGTCAGCTTTGGAAACAGAGCTGAAATCCACACTACAAGAGAA
This sequence comes from Neoceratodus forsteri, assembly GCA_016271365.2. Classification (NCBI taxonomy): domain Eukaryota; kingdom Metazoa; phylum Chordata; order Ceratodontiformes; family Ceratodontidae; genus Neoceratodus; species Neoceratodus forsteri. The sequence continues at coordinate 660,318,612 of CM028130.1, forward strand.
AGGCAAGCAACAGAAGGTTTGGGGGAAGGAGATGGAAAGTCACAGGCATGTGACACAGACAGAATTGTGTAACACTCTGCTAGAGAAAGACAGAGAGATTGCTACAGTAGGTTGAAAGAGGATTGTGAGAAAATGTGCCAGGATAAGAAGCAGGCTTTGCAGTTTAACAGTATTCTGATAGATGCAAGTGATGTCTTGAAAGATGCAGATGAAAAACTGTTAAAAGAAATGGGTGTCATCAAGATTTGGATACGGAAATCAGTGAAAATTGGAAAGTTACCACCATATACAGGATTTAACAAAAACATCTTAGTACAGGACAAAATGTAAGTGCAAAAGTAAAACATGTTAGATGCAGGCAGAGATATTCACAGTTACATCAGCAATTTGATACCCTGAACGGTCATGTAAAGGTGTTGCCTTACACCCCACCCATCTACCTGATTTCACAGTCTGAAGACAAAGAGGAGGACAATGAGGAAACCCAAGATGACATTCCTTAAGACTCCAGAGGGTAGCAGTCTAGTCCACTTCTGATAGCCATCTTGTGGAAAAGCAACTGGGAAAAGGTCTTGGACATAGCTGATCAAGTGATTGAAAGATCTGGCATCCCAGTGGTCCGGCAGGCTATGGCAGATCTGACTCTAGATGAAGTAGGTCAAAACAGTCTCATCCGGGGTGTAGCTTCTGCCACAGCTGAGGTGGTGGTGAGAACCATGCAGGTTCAGTTAAAGCAGACCCCCAGATCCTCCAGTCTACCCAAGCCATCTCTAACATTGCAACCACATTAGGCCAAATGGGACCAAATGACAATTTAAGCTATCATTTAGAGAGAGTAAGAAACAGTGCAAAATACTTAGCCTGCCTGTTGAGCAAACAGTACAGGCTTTGAAACAGAAATGGACTCTACATTCTGGACCAAATTGCCAGATGCAATACGTAATGATGCCAGAGCAGGGCTCAATGAAATCATAGCTGGCCTGATAGCCACACCCAATCCCAACATAGTGGTCATGTCCATGACCTACCAAGTCAAGCAGTTTGCCACGGAAGCCCCCAACCAGTATGACAGCCATCTCTGGATGGCATACCAAACTGGAAAGAATATGGCAAATGAACCACAAACAGAAACTCAGTAGAGTACAGAAATTTGTTTTTGAAAAACATGTTGCCAGTTGTCTGTGAAAAGATAGAGGCTTCTATTTTTCAAGAGTGGGCCTTTTTGTTAAGATTACACAAAACACTAAATGCGCATACCATCTGTATGTGGGAGATGAGGGTTCCAAACAGAAACCAAGGTGGCCACAGTGCAGCCTAATGCTGAGCCGACTACGCAGCATGTGGTGAAAGGTAAACAAAAGGCACAGGCCTACTACCCCAATAAACTGAGTAACCCGAAATGAAATGGGAAACAGAACCAGAACCAGAACTCTTACTAGCAGGACCAGTATAGCGCAGTGGTCTAAGGCTCTGAGCTGCAAATCTGGTGACATCCAGCAGACCAGACCTGGGTTTGAATCTCACAGCTCCCACTTGCAAACTGTGTGACCCTGAGCAAGTCACTTAACCTCCTTGTGCTCCCAGGTCACTCCTGTAAAAAAGCTTTCAGCTTAGTGTGCTATACCTGGTTAAACAACTAAATAATAAAAAAATAAATAAAAAATGACCGGGCCCTAGTTTCAAGGAGTTGGAGGAGAAATGTAATTTGCTCTGACAGTTTGAAGCCTGGGTGAAATCCAAGACCAATACTCTCCCTCAAAAGCCGATTGCAGCCCTAGGCCCTGGAGCCACTCTGTAAACACCTCCGTACCAGGAGGAGCCACAGGTAGATGAGGCCCAGGTGTCTAATTACTGAGGATGTACCCAAATGCTCCACAAAACACAGGCCAAGTCCACCCCAAAGAAGCATGAATGATGGTATCAGGCCCTGGTATGCATCATCACCACCCTGGTGATAGATGAAACAGACCGACCATGTATAAAAGCATTAGTGTGGAGTCACCAGGAGGAACTGCTTCTAGACAGAGAGCCACTGTCCTAGTGTTACATCAGGACAACTGAAAACAATCTTGATGGTCCACAGGAAGAACTACTTCCACCCAGATCTTCGAGGGGATCATGGTCACCACCTACCAGTCCAAACCCATACCCGTCACCTTTGGTACCTTTGTACAGACAGTTGGTGAGACCCAATCTGAAGTACTGTGTGCAGTTCTGGAGACCCCATCTCCACAAGGACATAGATAGGATGGAGGCAGTCCAGAAGAAGGCAACTAAAATGGTGCAGGGTCTGCACCAGAAACCAAATGAAGAGAGGCTAAAGGAACTCAATATGTATACCCTCAAGGAAAGGGGGGGGCATGATAGAAACTTTTAAGTATCTCAAGGGAATCAACAAATCCAGGAGGGTAGCATCTTTCAGAAAAAGAGATGTGCAACAACAAGGGGGCACAATTTGAAGATGGGGGGGCAGCTCAAGGGCAACGTAAGGAAGTACTTTTTCATGGAGAAGGTGGTGGACGCATGGAATGGACTTCCTGAGGAGGTCATAGCATCAAAAACAGTGGGTAAATTCAAGAATGCATGGGATAGACACAAGGCAATTCTAGTGGGGAGTAGGAAGAAGTAGGTTGTTGGTTTAACTAGGATCTGTAGTTTATCCAATAGGCAGGGAAATGGGCAGAAGAGTGGGCCAATGGTCCTTATTAGGGATGTGGCGAATTTAAATTCCTCCAGTGAAGTGGCCAAATTCGCCTGGCAAAGCAATTCGTGAAATGTTTCCACATTAGGCGGAATTTTGCCTTGGTGAAATTTCACCTTCTGCGGGCAAAATTTCACCATAGAAGTCGGAATTTTGGTGCAGAAGGTAAAATTTTGCCATTCCACCTGGTGAAATTTTGCCACTCTGCCAGGTGAAATTTCACATTTTGCTCCTTGAAATGGGCAGACTTTCATGGATTCCTCCATGAAGCAAATTTCACTCACTTTGCCCACCACTAGTCCTTATCTGCTGTCAATGTCTATGTTTCTATGCCAAACGAAGTATGAACACTGGCAATAATTCTTTCCCTAGATGTGAAGAAGGCATCTGACAGAGTAGAATGTAAGGTTCTCTTCTACAACCTGAGACAGTTTGGCTTTGACCCTTGTGTACAGGGGTGGATATTCACATTGAACAAATAAGTATCTGCCTCGGTTTATACCAATGGTATCCCATCCCCTTCTTTCTCACTGGACAGGGCAGGTCAGGGTTCCCCCCCTCTCCACAGTTGTTTTCATATTCTTCCTAGAGCAACCCTGCAGGTATCATATCAAAACAGAGAGTATATAATGGCTAAACAATATGAGTGATTCAATAACAGTGATGAACAATATAGTGACCAGCATTTAATAGTCACCAGCACACAAGAGCAGGTACACATATGCACGAGTACACATATGAGCGATTGGGGTCTGCTGATACACTCACCATCAAGGAGCGATGTGGAGCAGTGATCTAAAAGATAGGGGGTAGGGGGTGCTGGGATGAAGCAATTTACAACATCTGTTATTCATTTGGAGCAGGCTGTGTTGTGAAAGGTGCAGAAGTGTTCTGCCATGCACACTTGCTACATAGCTGATACTGAATTTGCCTTACATGTAAGAATGCTGTTGCCGATCGCATTTGTTCCTGTAGAGGATGTTGTTGCCACTTTTGAAGAATTGTCAGAGTACACATTCTTTGTTACTAATGATGATGTCCCACAACCTCTCATAGATTAATATGAGGAGACTTGGATTGGATGACCTCTGAGCCATTCAGGTCGCCACTGCCCAAAGTTCGCATACCATTACTGGAACTGTTATGAGAGTGCCAGGAATGGTGAAGCATGAACAAACAATGTTGTTGAGGGGTGGCATAGGGGTTTTAGAACTCATCTGGGTGCATGCCACCCCTCAATCTGGTGTTTCTTTGAATGCATGCAGGAGGAGCAATGCTTGGCTGAAGTACGGATGGAGCAGCTTTTGTCTGCCTCTGAGACCCTCAGTATCCGCAGCAGGTACTGTGATTTAACGGAGCGCTTACAGCATATTGTGCCCGAATATGATATTTGTAGTCAATACAATTATTTACGTGGACTTCCATACAGCTTTCAAATGCAAGTTTGAGCTATGGGTTAGCTGTTTTGTGCTGTGCTGTAATTGGGAGTCACTTAAATTGCATTCGCTATATTAACTTTGCTATTTTGACGTTCACAATTATTGATGCGCTGTAATGACATGGAACCCCTGATGCATGCTATTAGAAATCAACCCCAGATACATGGACTGCAGCTGGGGGAGGGGGCCAAAACTCATGGCCTTGTAGGTGACATCATGCTGATGCTTACCAATCCCCAGATCTCTATCAGCAACCTACTGCCCTTGATTAACCCCCATGGCAGCCTGGATGGGTACACAATTAGTGTCTCAAAATCAATGCTGTTACACTCAAAACCCACAAATCTCCAGGAAAGGGATTTTCTTGGACAATAGCAGCTGCCCTGGGATGGATCAGGATTTTTGACATAAATTATGAACTGAACCTAACAACAAATATGGAAATAAAACCTGGAAGCCTTCTGTACAGCCCTTGAAAAGTATATAGCTAGGTGGAACTACCTGACTATCACACTGGGGAATGGCCCATGCATAAAAGATGATGGTCGCACCAAAGGTGCAGTACTCCCTGGATAACATCACAACCCCAGTAGAACAGAAGGTAATTAACAGGATGCATAAAGACATGTTAACCTCCTTTTAGGAGAAGGGCACATGCAGATTTATCCTCAGGAAACTGGGCCGGTAATTAGCAAGAGGTCGCCTGTACCTCCTTGATTTTCATCTCAAAATAGTAGCACAAGCAATTCACCAAACAGCCTTTGTAGCTGCACACAAGGAAGCGAGCAACCCCCCCCCCCATGAGTGGCCTAGAAAAATGCCCTTCTAGGATGCCTTCTAATAGATGTGGTATGCTTTACTCTAATAGATGTGGTACTCTTTGTGGAGCCCCCAAGAGGACTGAGGACTCCCACAGAAGTACTCCACTCCTACTAATCTTGGCAGCACACCACCAGAATCACAGGTTGGACCCTCACAAAGTCCTTCTACCAACCTCTAAGGTCTAATGAACATATTTGCATTGGGGTACCTGGTCAAAAGGAAAAACTGGCAAGACGATGGAATTGGAATTCTCCAGCACCTAGTCAACTACAAAAGCAGAGTGCTCATTTCCTTCCACCAACTATGGAACAATTTTGCATACCCAAGCAGCACCATTGGAGGTACCTTCAAATCAGGCACGCCCTACTCCCACTTGCGGGCTCTAGCTACAAGGCCATGGATCCGATCGTACTAGACTCCCTACTGCATCCATCCTCCCCCTTCCTGTCCACAGCAAATATACTGTATACTGTAAACACCTCCTCAATCTCTCCTCTGACCCATCTGCACCAGTCCACTCCCAATGGAGCAGGCTACTCATAGAAACATACTGTAGAAACAAAGAAATTGTCAGCAGATAAGGACTGATAGGCCCATCCCGTCTGCCCATAGACCCTATACATTCATTCTAAGGGACAATGAAGTTTGCCCAGGTTTTCCCTTCCATTTATTTACCAAATGCAAAATGTGTATAAATATATAAAGGCTACTTGCTCTGTATGTACTGAAATGCATTATGAATACCTCTAGAGTTGTATCTCCATGGAGTAGGTCTATGGTGCAAAATCTCCTCATCATACTGGGACAGGTGCTGGGGAAGTCAGGCATGAGTGTTCAAGGGCGCAATGAACTGTGTCTTGTAGATCAAGATATTATATGGATGGCACAGCATTCCAGCAAAATTGCATAAATGCGGTATCTCACCCATTGACCAATGCTGGAGGTGCAACAAGCATCCTGGAATGATCATATATATCACATGGGCCTGTCCAGAACTTCAGAAATTTCTGGGGCACTACCCAATCAGTGCGTAGATCAATCACAAGCACCACAATTACTCTATCACCCACTGCAGTTATGTTAGGATACAACCTGTCCTCATATCCAGAAGATGGGCCAGTTCTCCAGGGGCCTCAAGACTGGTGGCTTATGGGGACCCTCATTACAGCTAAGATGATCATTCTGCACCACTGCAGGAACAGATTGCACTAGTCTAGACAAGTGGCTGGTTAAACTAGGGAAAACAGCATGTTATGAACAAATACAGCAGAGCACAGGAGGGAACACGGACACTTTTGTGGCTACATGGGGAAGATATTTGCACTCAGACTTCTGTAAAATCTCATTGGATAATTTCTTCCCTAGCTACCTTAGTGGAAACAGGGCTTCCACAGTATAGGAGGAATAGGATACTAGCACAAGAACCCCTCCCATGGCCCAACAGTCCTTTGGAGCCTCAGCTTACTCCCTTACTAGTCCCCCCTGTTCACACACATCTGCACCACCCTTACTTACCATTTATTTGCCAAATGCAAAATGTGTATAAATATATAAAAGCTCCTTGCTCTGTATGTATTGAAATGCATTATTAATACCTCTAGAGTTGTATCTCCATGGAGTGGGTCTCCCCTAGACAGGAACATAAGGAACTCCTAACTAGTGTCCAAGAATGGCTTTCTTCCAGAGTGATATCTTATTTGTACCTGTACGCTACTACATTCTGCTATGTATTTTCTTGTGAAAAGTCAAGCTTAATAAAAACTTTCATTACAAAAAGTGAAGTGCAGGCAAGCATGGTTACCAGCATTAAGATACTTTCCAATAGTCATGACCTATGCTACTTCTCATTTTAGCCTGCTATAGTGAGCTATAATGAGCTTTATTTTTATTTATTTGTTTATTCGCTAACTGGGTGGGTACACTGATATCAGGGAAAGTTTTCTGGCATGACCTAGGCCACAAGGATGGCACAAACAAGGTACAAAATAAAGTACAAAAGATACAAGGTACAGGGTACAGTTATTACAATACTCTGAGTGAATACAAACAACTGGTGCAGGTATGAAAGCATTGAGTAATACTGACATTAGAGCAGGCAGATATTAAGACACACAGAAGTTGTTGTGGCAGCGCATTGCCTATCATATGTTGTTAGAGTTGCACTCTGCATTTTTAATGCCAAAAAACTAAGCTAGATTTGGTCTTAAATTTATACACACTGACCAATCAGTTGCCACTACTAGCACATCATCACCAGTTCATTGACTGTAAATGAATACACAGAAACATTGAACTTGTAGGCACAAACGTACTGCTTGGCCCACCCACTCTGCTAAGGTTTACCCTTTCAATTCTGTCCCAGCAGACTCTAACTGGTCTTCAGCAACCCACCCCTGACCCTTTTATTCATTAGTATTCCCCTATCTATCCCATACATGATTGAATCCTCCACAGTTTTTGCCCCTACTGCCTCTTGTGGCAGACTGTTCCAGGTGTCTACCACTCTTTCAGTGAAGTAGTATTTCCTCGAATCCATTTTAAATATATAAATGTCTTAGATTCATTTCTGACAGCTAGTGGAACCACCTTCCCTAGCCTTATTCCCCCTGCATGACTTGAATTGGATTCAGGTCCCACAAAGATACTTATCCCCCATTTGGTTCTCTGTTATTGAATTGCTATTTAGCTAAAGCTGTAAGTGTTCAGGCAGGCAGTAGTCACAAACTGTCAGACAGGGCTTGCAAGAAGCATGGGCCTGTGGGCCATTTGTAAGGTGACCTCGACACTATTCCTCACATAAGTACAATAAAATTAGTGACCTTACAAGGAAGACTTGTGACCTCTTTTATGTTTTGCACAACTGGGATCAACATCTTGGATTATCACTAAGCGGTTACTGCAGCCACTTAGAAAACAAATCATAGTTATTGTGTTTGGACCGTAGGTCTCTCTCCTACTCAAGTGTTTTCTTTGCATTTCCTGTGCTACTGCAGTAGCAAGCAGAGGTCATGCCATCAATGTCATATAGTCTGATGGATGCCCAGGTAACAGCTACATAGACCACTTCTAACAGAATTTGGAGGAAATAGGTAGTATTTCTGAAACTCTGCAGAGCTCCAGGACAAACAGAATTTGAAATGTCCACACAGCTCTACTTGGAGTACACATACTGTACTTCTTACAGCACCAATAGTTCAAAGGGTCATAGAAACAAAGAAACATAGACTTTGATGGCAGATAAAGACCACTTGGCCCACCTAGTCTGCCCTTTTCCCTACCTACAGGATAAGACACAGATCCTAGTCAACCAACAGCCTATTTCTTCCTACCCCCCCCCCAGGAATTGCCTTATGTCTGTCCCACGTATTCTTGAATTCTCCCACAGTTTAGACCCCACAACCTCCTCAGGAAGGCTGTTCCATGCATCCACTACCCTCTCTGTGAAAGATGCTTCCTCACATTGCCCCTGACCCACCCCATCTGTAAATTGAGTCCCTTGTTCTTGAATGTCTCTTTTCTGAAAGATGCTACCCTCTTGGACTTTGTTGATTCTACTGAGGTACTTAAACATTTCTATCATCCCCTCTCCTCCTTTCCTCAGGGTATACATATTAAACTCTTTTAGTTTTCTCCTCGTATAGCTCTTTTGCAGACCCTGCACCATTCTAGTTGCCCTCCTCTGGACTGACTCTATCCTGTCTATGTCCTTGGGAGATGGGGTCTCAGAACTGGATGCAATACTCCAGATGAGGTCTGACCAACTGTCTGTACAGAGGAATAACAACTTCCTGTTTTCTGCTGGTGATGCCTCTCTATGCATCCCAGTATACCTAACTCCTCCCTACTGCCTTCTCACATTGCTTGCCAACCTTAAGGTCATCTGATATGATTACCCCAGGTCCCTTTCCTTTTTGTTTTTGTTACTACTTCCCCCATTGTGAAATCTTCCCTGGGTTTTTGTTTCCAAGGTGCATTATTTTACACTTCTTTGCACTGAATCCTAGTTGCCATACTTCCGACCATTCCTCCAACCTTGCCAAGTCCCTTCTCATCCTATCCACGCCTTCTTGTGTATCAACCCTGCTACAGATCTTTGTGTCATCTGCAAAGAGGCATACTTTTCCTTTCAGTCCCTCTGCAATGTCACTTTTAAAGACATTAAAAAGGACTGGACCCAGTACTGAACCCTGCGGTACTCCACTAGTAACACCTCTTTCTTCAGAGTGGACTCCATTTACAATTACCTTCTGTTGTCCAACCAATGTTTTACCCAGGCTAACCACCCTGGGACCCACTCCCAGGCTGGTTAATTTGACTATTAATCTTTTGTGTGGGACTGTGTCAAATGCCTTGCTAAAGTCTAGGTAGGTCATGTCCACAGGCCCTCCCTGGTCTACTACTTTGGTCACCCAGTCAAAGAAATCAATTAGATTCATCTGACATGACCTTCCCGGTGTGAACCCATACTGCATTGAGTTCCATGCCCCACTGGCCTCTAGGTACTTAACAGCTCTTTCCTTCAGAAGTGATTCCATCACTTTCCCTACCACAGAGGTCAAACTGACAGGTCTATAGCTTCCTGTCTCTGTCTTGGTCCCACTTTTGTGAAGGGGAATCACATCTGCCTTCCTCCAGTCCTCAGGTACTACACCATCCTCCCATGATTTGTTAAAAAGGGTAGTGGGTGCATTCCATCAGGCCCCATTGCTTTATCCACCTTCAGTTTTAGGAGTTCTTTCAGAACCCTTTCTTCTGTGAAAGGACTGGGATCGACCCCCCTATCCAGAGTGCTTCTTTTAATTGTATTAGGCACCTCCCCCTCCTCTTTTATGAATACTGAGCAGAAATATTCATTCAGTATCCCTGCTTTTTCACTATCCCACTCTGCCCACCCACCATTCATTCTATTCAGCCTCACTATCCCTTTGTTTTTCTACACTCCCTGATGTACCTATACAAGGTTTTATCCCCCTTCTTAACCGAGTTGGATATCCTTTCCTCAGTTTGGGCCTTTGTTATTCTGACTTCCTTTCCTGCTTCCTTCTGCCTTAACTGGTACAGCACTCTGTCCTGCTTCTTCTGTGTTTCCTTATACATCCTGAATGCTATCTTTTTCTCCCTGACGTTCCCCACCACCTCTTTTGAGAACCATAGTGGCTTTTTCTTTCATTTTGATTTGTTTATTTGCTTCACACAAAGGCTTGTTGCCTCTGTGATGGCAGTTTTGATGATTCCCCATTGTTGCTCCACCTCTCCTTCTAGCCTGTTTGCTAGTGCTTTTCTGAGGCCCTCTCCCATCTTGCCAAAGTCAGCCCTCCTTATTAATTCATTTGAAAAGACAAATTCTTCAGTTGGTAGCTGGCTTGTTGGTGTTGTGGCAGCACTACCGCTCACAACCCTAGGGACTTGGGTTCCAATAATGAGCTTGGGTCACTGCAGATTGGCTGGGCGGGAGGAGAATTAAATGTTCCAGCAGAAAGTCTCCTCCTTTTTGGTGGGTAGCTAGCTCCACTGTGCTACCACCAACATTTGAGTATTTTATAAATGTTTTAATTTAGTTTTTCCTCAAGAAAAAAAAAGGCTGCCACATTTTGCATAGAAATACCACTGAAGACCTGAAAAGGATTAGGATCGAGGAAGGAAAAAAAAAACACCCTCATGGTGCACAGCATAGGAGGTACCAATAAAAGCAGATTTGACAAGTATGCTAATATTTTTCTTAACTGTAGCTGAAACAAGCTTTTTGGAAAAACATTGTTCATTGCACTACTGCTTTAAAGCATCTAACTCAAGTGGACCACTATATTCCCAGAGGTTAGATGTGATGGATTTTGGACATTATTGTTATCACCTGTGATAGAAGCTGTCTTATTCTGCTCAGAAGACATCATGCATACAACAAGTACAAACCACACTAGCACAGAACTAATGGTCACCAAAAATGATAGTAGAAATATAAGTTTAGCAAAGTATCTGAGAATGAAGTTGGCAAATATGTTGTAATATTGACCAAGTGTGGAGTTAGGCAAAGGAAGGAGGTACAGTGGTACAGAAAAACATTTTAAGTTGATCAATCAGACCTTCAGATTTAAAATGTTTTTGTTTCCATATACACTTTTTCTGCTTCTCCTCAGAGTGGGCAGGTAGCTCTGGCCCCTCCCTCAGAGGGAACTCATCTCTATGGCCAGGTTTTCCCACACTCAACCCACCCAGTCATCCCCCCACAGGTTACCCACCCATGACAGGGCCAGTGGTGAGGGTCACCGGCCTTCCCCCACCCTCAGAAACCAACATCCAGATTGCCAGGGATCGGTGTGGGTGGTCGGCCATCATGGAGCCTGCCAGCTCCCTCTTTTCAGCCAGTTTTATGCCCCAGGGCACACGAACATGTAACAGGTGAGGTGACTATCTGTCTAATACCCTGGACGTGGTCCCTCCCCATTCTAGGCAGCACACCTGTGCTGATACCCAGCCACTGCTGGGTGTTAGTCTACTGCATGCTGCACTGTTCCACCTCCCCAAGGAAGGAGAGCTGACAGCAGATGCTCAATTCTTCCTCACCCTGGCTGACCCCTAGGTTGCTGGCATGGCACAAGGTGTGGCATCCAGTGCCTCAACCCTCAGTGCCACTGGACTGGCTTAAAATGCTTTTTTTTGCTGTTTAAAACTTTATTTAACTGGTTACCAGTAGAGTCCTACTGCACAACTAAAATAAGCACAGTGAATTCTGATTCTGAATCTGTGCTGCCAGTTTCAGCACCCAGAGAAACTGACCAATCCACCACAATTGATAATGGTCTGGGATCACCACATACACACACATGCACACACACACACACACACACACACACACACACACACACACACACACCTTAGAAGACAATGAAAGTACTAATCACCAAAAATAGGGAATGCAGAAGATGAGTCAGTAAACTGCAGCAAAAGCACTAGAAAGCAACAGATTTTACTGATTGAGCTTTTATTTTGTTGTTTAACCAGGTATAGCACACTAAGCTGAAAGCTTTTTTACAGGAGCGACCTGGGAGCACAAGGAGGTTAAGTGACTTGCTCAGGGTCACACAGTATGCAAGTGGAAGCTGTGGGATTCAAACTCAGGTCTGGTCTGCTGGATGTCACCAAATTTGCAGGTCAGAGCCTTAGACCACTGCGCTATACTGCCTCCTGAGCTTGCACTCAGCAAATGAATGATGAGATTTACTACAGAAGCATCAAATAAAAGTACATTCAGGGACTCTCCTCACTTACCACGCAAGACTATAAGGAAAGTGAAAAGCATACAGAAAGTGATTTTGGGACTACTTCCTGTGCCTACCAGTGCTGCCTTGCACAATCAAGGTAGAAATGGCTTTTGGAAAGTAGGTAAGATGGCAACTATCTAATCCAAACAATGATCCAAAATTGATGTTGGAGCAAATTTCATTTTTAAAAATAATTCAAGGTAAGATAGCACAGAGCTACCAGAGGTATAAAAAAAATGTAAGACACTATCTGAGCACTACTACTTAAGATAATGAATAGAAGTATTTCTATACTGCTTAAACCACTTTCTGTCTGATCAACAAACCCACGATAAATTTAAAAGGCTCAACATTTTTTAAAGCCTTCTTATCATCTAGAAAACCTGGCACCGAAGTCTCCAACTAGACTTTGCAAGGGCTGCCATGCCTGAAAATACTACCTTGAAGATAAATATCATCACATTTTCTTGGAGAAGATCTAAACAGTTCTGCATCTTGAATGAATCTTCATTATCCACTATTACTTAACACATAGGGGTTCAGAAAACCCTTTTAATTTGTACAAAAGATGGCTGTCAAAATATAAGATTAATATAGTAAACTAACCATGTGTGTTGTCTGTGTATTCACAGTATTTGCTTTTATCTGAAACAAAAAGAGAAGAAAGTAGTTGATAATGCCAGTCTTGGGAATACAGACCTGTGCATCCTGCTCTCTCAGCTGCCCTCTCTGCAACAGAAGCTAATGAAATGTATACATTTAGGATTCTGCACCACTGTTTCAGCTGTCAGTGCAATGAAAATTTTAGCATCTTGGTTACCATAGGGGGTAATACATTGTGATATAATGAAATACACAGGATTTTTACTGTCAGTGATCCAGTTGCAAAAAGAAATACCAAAGGGAACTCCATAAAGACATCAAAGAAGACTTAGATACCACATAATGAACAAACTCTGGCCAGAGTCCAAAGGGCTGCATGTGTTGGGGGTTGGGGGGTACAGAGGGATGGTTGGGTGGGGAAGATATATTTAATTGGGAATGGTGGGATGTACTTTCATGCAGTATTAGTATACAGTATTCTTCTCACTTTTCCAACTGTGATAGTGCTGTATTTACTAAAGGACTTTATATTTTGGTACAGTGTTCCCTTGGTTATGTCACAAAGGCACGATAGTGAAACCATTAACACTACCACTTGTTTACTTCAATAAATCCTGCCCACCTACCTCTGTCTAGCCCAGTTCTGAATGTGAGTCACTGAGGGGGCAGCAGTCCCCAACCAGCCCCAACACAGGGGAGCAATACATGGGGGAAGACATTGGATTTGGGGAGTCTGGAGGAGGTGAGTTCCAGATGGAAAAAGGTGGTAATAGGGTTCAGAGCCCACTTGCGTTGACCACCAAGACAAAAGGTTTTAAGGAAAAAAAAAATCAGTATATGTAGCCTTAATTCATACACACACACACACACACACACACACACACACACACACACACACATGCTGTAATAGGTGCAGATGAACCATTACAGTAAACCAAGCAAGTGTAGGTAATATGTGCGGGTTTCTTACCTGGGTAATAGGGAACATGAAAGGAAGACATCTGTAGGACCTGTAAAATAAAATATAGGAAAGGGGTCACAAAATATCCATAGTTCTTAGGGAGTAAGTGGGAAGGGTATGTCAAGTTAGGCATAGAGTAATACTTAACTAATGGGGAAGAAGTCAGCAGCATGGTATACCCGTTAAAAGGAAAAATAGGTTAATATCAACAAAATGCAGTAGTGAGAGCAGAGAAATATGAAAGGGGTACAGGACAACACAAGAGTTAAAAAAGGGAGTCTTAGATAAAATGTTATAGCTAAGGCAAAATGGGAAAACAGCAATATAGAAAATAAAATAACATGAGTAAACAGGTAGCAAAAGAAAAGTTAAGAGTTGTTTGGAGAGAGGCTCAGAAAAAACACCTAGATTGCCTAGTTGACAGTAAGGAAGATTAAGACAGGGATACTGAGGCTGAATAAAGAGGAATAAAGAGGAGGATGGTAGGGCAGAGTGGGACAGTGAAAAAGCATGGATACTGAATAAATACTTCTGCTCAGTATTCACAAAAGGAAGTGCAGGGGTAGATACCTACGTTGAGTAGAACATGAACATAAAGCAATTCCCACATGGATCTCACTGATGAGGATAGAGCCTCACAGATCAGAGGCCTAGGGTGGGTGTGGCTTTGCTCACGGTGGGGAGAGCATGGGGGGGCTCAAGGGTCAGTGCAGGGGTCAGGTACAGAAATGGGAGTAAACATTCAGCCTGCTAAATTTAGGAGAACAACAGAGAAAATAATCAGTACAAAGAAGGAAGCACTATTATAAAGGAGGAATGGCAGCTTTAAATTTATTTATTTATTTATTTACGAGTTTAACCAGGAAGGCATACTGATCAGGGTTGCTCAATTCCTGATGCGACCTGGGGGACAAGTCCCAAGAAAAATAGTACAATCACCGGGTACAGTAATTAAACATCACAGTGAGGAATGGACAGAGGCAGGTTTAAATCAGTTAAAAAACAAAAATCTGACATAGGAGATTACTTTTATTTTTTGCTAGGGAGAGCTTATCTATACAAAGAGGCAGGGATCACTAAAAACAGAAATTCGATATTTCAGGGTGTTTACCCCCCCCCCCCCGAAGCCAGCTCCTATGAGTCCTGGAATTCACTGCAGCACATGCATTTGAATAAGGTATGGGTTAGCCTATTCAGGAGAGCACTGCCCCCCACCCCACAGTTTTGTCCATGTTTCCATTATAAATACCTTTATTACTTTGAAATACAAATTAAGTAACTAAAGTGTCTTAAGAACTAAATGCTACACAAGTTTTTAATTGCCTTTTTTTGTTTTACTAACCTCACATTCTAGTTATCAGAATATGGATTACTAATTGTCTACACTTAAAATGGAAGCACATTTTGATTAAATGACTTTATTTTGTTCTTAAAAGGATTGCTTCTTATTTTCAGTCATCTTAAGATACACATAGTCTAAACCACTTGGCCACTTTCTAAGGGCAATAAGACACTTCAATGTGTGCAGTTATGCTGAGATAATCACACTTCTCAGGTGCCTGTAGCAGCACATGGCTGTGCACTGTAGTAACAATGCACCTGAAGCATGCTTCATCACTATAAAAACACTCTGTCAAGATTGTTGCTTACATATTCAGAGTCCTTCTCTCTGACATTCTCCCCTCTATCTCTCTCTCTCTCTCTCTCTCTGTCTCTCTCTCTCTCTCTCTCTCATCTGTACACACACACGTAGGTGTTTTCAAGCATTACCAAGGCTGTATTTTTACCTACTCATAGTAAGCATACATAACCAAATAAGTAAAATGTATCAGTACACCAAGGTGTAAATGCATCTTTCCATTCTCTCAACCCCCACCCCATGTCGGGATTGCCTTGTTGTGCATAGACAATGGAATTAACAATATAAAGAAGAATTTGGCTTGCATTACTATACAGGAAAACAACATAGTTCAGGGTCCATATGTAAATTACAGAGAAGTACAGGAAAATCACCCTGAATTTAGGGAAACATATAACATTTCTTTCCGTCTGCCTGCATCGCCCCCATGACAGAATGTTTAGGTGGTTTATGAAGGATGAACTGTCACTCCCACATCACTGTGCTTTGTTTGTAGCACACAGATAATTTGACGTTTGTTCAGTCTTCGCTTTCTTCATCTTCAGGGACGATAGTTTAACTTCTGGTCTGGCTACTTTGAAATTAGACGAGAACCCTTGTTCTGTATGTAACTTGTTGGGAAACTCATAAATACTGAACACAGCAATGCAATGATTTGTGGATTGTACATGGTAAATTTGCATACCTTAGTTACAGTGCGGTGATTACTTTTTCTCTTTTCTAACAGCAAGTTTACATTAGGAAACACTTTCAGGTGATTGTGCAGCACACCAGGACATAAGTAACTCAACCGGAACTGGGTGCCATACTAAAAGCTGGCACTATGGAAATTTATTCTGTACCATAGGGAAAAAGCAATGGAGACACTAGATAGGTAGGAAAGTAAGGGACCCTACTATAGTTACATTTGAGGACACATTACAGCACACTATAAAATCTATGAACTCATGGGATCGGAAGTGCAGCTGATCGTGCAGGGGACAGTCTGCCAGCAAACACGGTATTTCTTTTATGACACAAGATGATATGGTTTGGGCTTTGTCATATTTTTCCTTTTCTGCAAAATATCTGTATTTCTTTTGTAGTAAGGGGGCAGGAACAGAGGTTTGGGGTGGTATAGTGCACAGTGGGTGGTAGCGGAAGGGTTTCGAAAGCTTGGTGGGGAAGAGCTACTGCAGCTGATAAGCTGATATGGGACACCAGAGAGGGATAGACTGGTGATTGTCAGAGAAAGGGTGGGGAGGAGCTGTTTGGATAGCAGTAGAAGCATGGGCACCAGAGAGGGGGTGGGGTTGTGATGGGCGAGAGAATCTGTTTTATTTAACTAAGGAAAAAATGCAGAGTCCTCACTCTCTGATCATTAAAGGATTGAACGCTCTGCCCATGCAGCCCTAAAAATGAAAGACTGTTTTAGCTGTTTAACAAGGGAGTTCATGCTTCTTATCACAAAGAACTCAGATTTCTCTCTTCTCCTAAGCTTGGTCTCTGCCCACTAAAAGCTTACTCATGTTGCTTTCAAATCAAATGAACTACTAGAAACTATTAAATAAGAAGAACTATATGCTTGCTTAAACTAATGTAAATGAAAACACTGACATAAAAATGGTGGTTATGATTATACATCATAGATCATTGTGTAATAAATGTATGTGGTTGTAGTCCCAGTTATAAATGATGCATTAACTTGTCAATTTGAACACTTAGTGCTGCAGCACACATTGTGGCCCACAATGCTGATCTGTTCTGTGGGGATAACATTCCCTTCCTGAGCAGCTAGTAATAGCTTTGCAACTGCTGAAGGAAGAGGCATGGACACAATGGCTCACAGGGTCATGGACTAGGCATTACAGCTCTTGCATAGCCAGGTTACAGCCTTCTGTTACTCTTACAGATTTCTGCATGGTAAAACTGGGTGGTAACCAAGTGAGGGAGGTTGTGTTTGATGCAGTAGGCAGAAGGGCAAGTGAAGACTGGGGATGAACCTGTCAGATGGTATGTGCAAGATGGAATTAAGGATGGAGGGGACACTGAGCTGACAGGGACCAATGATGGCTGCAGGAGTGGGAGCATGGTCCACTGCACTACCTATGGACTTACCACTGGGCCATAGAGGGGGACCACTGGACCATCTTGGCCAAACTACAAAGGAGCTTAAGGAAATAGGGATGGGGAAACATCTGGGCAGGATGCCATGTGGTGCCTATTGCAACCAAGTCACAGCATAGTGTGGTGGCATGTGCCTAGTGCATTGCCATACTGCAACCTGGTTGCAAGTACAATCCAGCATGGAAGCAGGTTCATTTCATACAGCTCAGTTGGTATTGTGTCTCTTATGCTGGGGGAAGGGTGGGCTCCTCCACAAAGTAGCATATTCCAAGCTACAAGTATAGCATTATTGAAACCCCCCACACACATTTTGCACTACTCTAGTGCCTACTGAGATCTGGGCCAGTTCTGTTTTATCACATAGTATTTTGGGGGCACTGTGGGGTACCCATGTGGATTAGACACATCAATTTGCAGCTACATGATTGTTTATAAAGATTTAATATATAAATTCTAGTAGTAGAACATCTAGCTTTTAAGAAATCTTGTTTTTAAAAGGATGCAAATTTTTTCCCACCCCACACAGGGGCCATATGGTGAAAACCAAAGTGAAGCATTTATTCATCATCTCAGTCAACTCCTCTTGCATTCTTTGGTTCCTCCCCTGATTTCCCTGTTTTCAGTAGCCCAGCCCTCCACTTTCACATTCCTCCTTCCATTTTTGTACAGGTAGAAGGCTTTAGTGTTGTCCTTAATTCGGACAACTATTCTGATTTATATCCCCTCAGTGACTTTTTAAATTCTAGTCTTGCTGTCTCACAGTACTGCTCTGTACCCCTGTCTAGCTGTGAGCTAACATGCCTCTTTCCAGTAGTCATGGACCATATTTTGCCTTAGGTCACTGTTGAATTGGGGGGGCAGGTCTTGGCAATTTTTCATTTACTACTTATAGGGTTTCAGACCTCTACAGCTACTTTAAGAACATTCTTTAATGAACTCCACATGTGCAACTCATGCAGACACTTCCCCCTTTGGACCACAAGGGTTGGATTTTCAAAAGTGAAAAAATTGTGCTCTACAGGAAAAAAAGTTGCAGAAGGAAGGTTATCCTGCACAACTACAATGTTTTTTCTACTTGAACAAAATGTTCAAAATAGTTTACTTTTCCACATTTTATGGTAGCTTACCCAAATTGTTTTGTGCAGATGCACGTTGTATACCTAATGTTAGCGGGGCATTATTTTATGTGCAGCTGAACATGAAATGGGAAAAAAACACCTGTGCCCCAAAGATGCTGAAAATAGCATTTTCACCAGTGGAAGGATTTTTCACCTTACCAGCAAGTTGTGCAAAAGTATTTTGTGCCTGCACCATGCTAGGCCCTTTAAAATTGGACACTAGGTCCATTGTTTGGGGAAAATCCACCTCTCTGAACTTGCAGGTCCAAGTGGCTGAGGCCAGGCTAGCATTCTGCACCAGGAAGAAATGTACGCAGCTGGAGTCAAAGTCTCACATTGTGTTCTTGACAATCACACTGAAGGCAATGCCAAATCCACTGTTGAAAATAAAGTTAAGAAAAAAAAAACTAAGTCTGCTGTTGGAAATGCAGTTCAAGGAAGCAGTCCTTAATAGTGGACATGAACACTGTCTTAGTCCAGGAATTAGCCCTCTCAAGGTGCCAGTTCAATCCTGGGAGATTGGAAGTGCCCCATGATCACCACTGAATCTCATTTAGCTTCAGTCATAATTTCCTAGAACATCCTGGAATTATACTCTGATAAGCTTTTTAGAGACCTGTAATGCACCCACAGGGTGACCCTTCTCCCTTTTTCTCTAACTTGACACAAGTGAACTCTGGCACTGTAAGATCCCATTATGGCCTCTTGTATTCTACAGTGATTCCCTCCCTTAGATAGCAAGCCATCTCATTCCCTTTTCACACAGGTATCCCAGTAAATTCCATCCCCCACCAGGTCTCAATGAGTACCAACTAGTCCTGGTCTTCAAATTGCATCAGATCTTCAAACAAGGTTGCAGATGCATGGAACAGCCTTTTAGAGGCAGTGGTAGAGTCAAAAACAGTGGGGGAATTCAAAAATGCATGGGACAGATGTAAGGTAATTCTAGTGGGGGGTGGGAGGAAGTAGGCTATTGGTTAATTAGGATCTGCAGCTTATCAGTTAGGTAGGGAAATGGGCAGACTAGGTGGGCCACGTGGTCCTTATCTGCTGTCAAATTCTATGTTTCTGTGTTTCTCCCCTATGTTCTTGATGTGCTGCTCATATTGGCCTGCATGCAAGACAGGATATTTGAGGGGCTATTATGTTTAAATATCTGCAGCTCTAGACTGGCGAGTCTTAGAGGCAATTTCTGGGGTAAAGTGGGAAGTATTTAGTGAGAGATGGCAATTCAGAGTAAAACAGTACTGAACCACTGTGTGAATATACAATACTCAGAAACAGAAGCTTGGCTTCTAGTACTTCAAGTGACGATTTGTAGAAAAAATTTGGATCACATTAATATTAGCAAACTCTTTTACTTACAAGAGAATGCTAAGTAATGAGCTACTACCCCATACAATGGCTGGGCAGCTTGTTTTTTCTCATTCTTTCATAAGTAAAAAGGTTTTCTAATATCAGTGTGGCACAGATTGGTTTAATGCAGGCAGCTGAGCTTATGTTTCAAACTATGAACTAGTTTTCTGTGGAATCAGTGGAGCAGAGGAGCTTGGAGAAGTTATTCTGCCGGTTTATAGTAAGAATGTTAAGATACTTTCATTTAAAATGCTTTTTAGTGTTGGCTTTTTACTTTTTTTATGCAATGCTGTATAACTACAGCTAGTAAACTAATTGATGTCTGCCTGGGGATTGTCTGCCGGTACTCTCTGCACAGCCTTCTTCATTATGGATAGTGCTTTAATCTACTGTTCTCAATTAGTGGATGATCATTGTTATCTGTGGCTAGGAAGGGTGCCTAAGTTATGTGGTAGGACAACTGTTTCTACTGACTGTGTTGGTTTGTCTAAATGATAACGTGCATGACTGAAAATCAATCAATCACTCAACCAACCAAACAATCAATATCTTTATTTAGCCAGGCAGAACACCATTGAGCAGGGCTCATTTACAAGATGGACCTGGTAGTTTAAACAACAACAACATGTCACAATACAGTTCACTCCTCTTATTTCGCCCACTGTTATAGCGAGCAATCGCTTATTTCAGGCAAAATCAGTGTTCCAAATGTCCCTTCCAATGTCACTAGTGTTATGAGCATTGCTTACAGTGTCTGTTGTACATCATCTATTTCAGGTGCATTGATCATTTAGTAAGCAGCATTATGTGCGTGTGATGCAGCAACAAGTTTTGGCTGAGATTGACCAAACATCAAGTGACCCTGAAGCCCATATTACAGCTGCACAGTGTATAAAAAAATTAACCTGCTTGATGTAGTCAGGCTGCTCAAAACTGCATAGGATGCTGTTACATCTCAGACCATCCAACATCACTTTAGAAAAGCTGGATTTACACATCCAGTGAACCATGGAGACCCAGAGACTGGTTCTGTGACTGCCACTGTAGATGGAAATTCAGAGGAGGAATTGATTCAAGTGCCAGAGGGAAGAATGACCACAGAGGAATTTGACCAGGTGTGTCATCTCAGAGACAGTAAAGAGGAGCCTACAGTGGATGACATCATGCAGGTTGTCAAATCAATGCGTGTTGTTGACACGCATGACCAGGGAGATGAAGATGACGAGGAGATGTCAGAAGAGAAGGTCTCGGTGAGTGACATCAAATCAACATGGCTGACTCTGTGAAGAGCTATGGAGCAGCACCCAGATTTACAGCTAAACTGTAATGCTCTAAGTTTAGCAGAAAAAGTCTGGGCCCCTTACCACCAAAAGTGGGTGCTACAGAAGAAGATACCTGATGTTTTTCAAATAGACAAATAATAGAGGACTATATCTGAAAAGGCTGTGATCACTGGTGGCGGTGTGGTGGTAATGTACTGTGCTTTGAAAGTTCACGTCACTGGTAGATATGTGTTTTCTCAAACTATAGTACAGCAATAAATGTTGTTACTTTTTTTTTTTTTTACTGGTTCACGGTTAAATTGACCACTCAATATAGCGGGCAATTTATAAAAGCACTGAGGCGCCCCATTATAAGCAAAGCAGACTGTGCAACAATTTGAGTAGGTGTAGCAACATTAGCAGCCTATGTACAGTCATTACAAATGAGAAAGGCATGGCTTGGCACAATGGTGTACAATAATTTACAAATAGCAGTGTAAGACTTGACACTGAGAACAGAACAAGGCAGCATAATTTACAGGTGAGGTACCAAAGGCAGTCAGCATATCGCTATGTCCGAGTTCTGTGCAAGGCAGGTTTCTGACAGACAGTAGAGTACAATATTATATTGGATGAGGTCTAGACCAGCAAAGCATTACATGGCCTAGGAGAGACTATAAAGCAAGGGTATAGAATGTACCAGGGATAGTGGAGGGAGGAGAGGTTAGGAGGGGTGGGAGGGGGCAATTGTAATACCTTTAGGATTGTCATAGCTGCATTAGGCAGCACTGTAGGTCTAAGGGCAAGTGGAAGGGTATGGGGTTGAAAAGGTGCCATTAGTAGAGGGAGATGGCAGTCAGGTAGGAGGGAGAGTCAGAGATTCAGTACCGGAAGCAGTTGCAGGACTCCATAAATGATTGTTGGATAAGATTTTTGATGGCAGAAAATAGTACAGGTGCAATGAGCTCCAGTAAATTTTGAGCAGTATTCCAGAGGACTGGTAAGGCGTGACTAATTGCCTCCCAACTGCATCCTAACTCTGGGTATGTAAAGGGTGATATAAATCTGGCTTCTCAGCAGATAGCTACCAGGAATGCAAAAAGGTAGGCAATCCTTAATATATTGAGGCAGCTTGTTAGTGATGGCCCTATAGATCCAGAGCATGGTGTTCTTTTGTCATCTAAGACTAAGAGAGCCCCAGCCTACAATGTTGTAGATGGTACAGTGCTGTGTAGATTAGGGGGCACCGGTAATAAACCTGAGCACCCAGTGGTACAGAGTGTCTAGTTTGGCAAGGGCCACACTAGAGCAGTGCCCATACAGAAGGTCTGCATAGTCGATAAGAGGCAAGAACGTTGTCTGAACCAACCTGGTTCTCCCCTCCTGCATTAATAGATGCCTGATTCTGAAGAAAATCCCAAGCCTCTGTTTAAGCTTTTTGGAGAGTTCCTCAATATGGACTTTGAAGGAAAGAGTGGAGTCAATCCATACCCGCAGATATTTGAAAGAATCTACATAGTTCAGCAATTCACCGAGAAAGGTGTGGATTTGAGGATCAGTCCCCACCATGCAGGAGTAGGGGGAGTTTACTACAGGGGTGAAGATCATGGCCTTTGTTTTCTTATTATTTAACAGAAGTTTAGAGTAAAGGAGATTGTTCTGTAAGTGCTTAAATTCTATTTGGAGGTCATTACATGCGAGTTCCAGAGTAGGTCTGGCTACATACAACACAGTGTCATCTACAAGGAGGTGTATGTCAGCTGACTTGACTCCAGCATCTAGTTCATTTATGTAAATGGCAAACAAGAGTGGACCCAAGACGAACCCTTGTGGTACTCCTCTAGAGAGTGCTTTTAGGGGAGAGACCCCCCCCAGCCTTGATCTGTTGGTGTTGATCAGAGAGGTAGTTAGAAAACCACTCTAGGGCCAAGTCACTGATACCAATATTCCATACAGTAACCAGGAGCAATGAGTGGTCTACTGTGTCAAAGCCTTTGCTAAGGTTGAGAAACAGAGTGCACACATAACTTCTGGCATCCAAGGCTCTCAGCCAGTCATTTGTGACCTTAGCAAACTCTGAGGTGACACTATGGTGGGGTCAGAAACCAGATTGAGCAAGGATTAGAAAGCCCAAGTCATTGATGTGCTGTCTAAGTTGAGTATTAACTACTTTTTCCAGAAGCTTAGAGAGGGTAGGGAGTAAGGAGATGGGGCAGTAGTTGTTAAGATTGCTAATGCTGCCAGATTTAAATAGTAGAATAACATGGGTAGTTTTCCAGATGGTTGGGAGTGAGCCCTGGGTAAGGGACATGTTGAAGAGATGGTGATTGCGGATGAAAGAATGAGGTAGCCAAGTTTGAGGAAGAAGGGCTTTATTAGGTCTACCCCAGCACTTTTCCTACAATCCAGATGGAGTAGAAGGTCCTCAACTTCCTTTACTGTGACAGGGGAGAAGGAGAATGTCATGTGAGAAGGGGGCAGGTTGGGGCAGGGCTTGCGCAAGTTGAGCTAGGAGTAAATAGTTATGCACATAGGCTAGAAGTGGGAGAGTCATCAAATGCTAGGCCCGTGGTGGCAAAGTGATTATTAAAGAGTTCAAGGATTTCTTGCTTGTTAGTAACAATCAAGTTGCCTGAAGAGATTTTTGGTGGGAATGGACTAGCAGAACTGTGGCCGTGGATTTCCTTTAATGTTTTCCAGAATTTAGTTGTACTTTTAGAGGAAGAGTTAAGTTTGGACTGGTAGTAACTGAATTTTGCATCCCTAACCATTCTCGGCAGGGGTTTCTGACAGCTCTGAAAGCTGACCAATCGTTTGGTTGTTTGGTCTTCCTGGCCTTCTTCCAAAGTGAGTCTCTGTGGAGCAGCTCTTCTTTCAAGCTCGATGAGAACCAATGGCATGTTTTCTTATTAGTTCGGATTTTTACAAGAGGTGCATATTTATTGATGGAACCAAGAACAATGTTTTGGAAGACTGCAAAGGCTTCTTCAACTAAAGGGGCCAGGTAGAAGTCCTGCCAGTATGCGTATTGCAGGTCAAAGAGGTAGGCTTTAGGGTCAAAATGTAATTTTGATCTTTTAAGGGCATAGCTAGAGGAGGAAATAAATCTAGGGTAGGTCTTCACGCAGGCTATAACACAACGATCACTGAGATCATTAAAGAAAATGCCAGAGTGGGAGTATAGGTGAGGTTTGTTAACTAGAATAACATCAAGTAGGGTACTATCTTTAGGATGTTTTCTGTTAGAACGGGTGGCCTCCATTATGAGCTGTGACAGCCTGAAGTTGTCGAATCGGGATGGTGCCAAGAGTTTGCAGATTTTACTGCTGCTCTTGGTATATGACAATATTCAGATTAATGTGATCTTCTCCAATTAAAGTTTATGGTCATTCTGTAAATGCAAAGAAGGCAGCTTGCCTGATGAAGAGACAAACACTATTGTCAACAGACCCTCTTATCAACCGGTGCTCAGGAGGGTGAGGGTGGGGGTTGGGGGAGTCTGGCCTGCAAATAGAAGGGACAGTGATTAAGGGAAGAATATAGGAGGAGACCTGAAGGGTGCAGGGCTAGATGAGGTGACAGAGGGAGAAAGGGGGTGGGTGAAGGGCTTGATAATATCACAACAAGGAATGATTTTGATTGGAGTAAGAAAAAAGAGAGAGGGTCGAGCCAGGGGGTTTAAAAAGGTGGTCAAGAAGAGAGGAGCCCACAAAATTTTGCTGTCTTATTTTGATTAATTAATTAGCAAGACAGCACATCAGTTGGCAACTAGTATTGATCTTTACAACTGTAGAATTGCATTTTTTTCATTGTTCAGTTATTATCTAATCTTAATTATTAACCAGGATAAAGTATTTAATTAATTAGTATTAGTTCAAGTATTATTTTGGTAAATTGCTAAGCAACAGTGTTAGCAGATTGCTGGAGCTGAGGATACCATTGGCTAATCGACTTACGGATTTCTCAGGTAAGAGATTATTCAGAAAAGAGATCGATAGTAGCTTTGCATTTCCCGGGTGTGTCCTGGTTCAAAAATGTTATGTGTCTAGCTGCAGGAGGGTGGAGGTGCTCCTGTCAATGGTGGACAGTGCCTTGGCACCAAAACAAGCCTTGTTGGTCTGGGGAGCAAGTGGTGACCCAGTTCAGAGGCAAAGAGCAGCGTTAAGTTTTGTATTCTCCCCCGGTGAAAACAGTTTAAAAGGTCGGGAGAAGAAGCGCAGATGAACAAAAGAGCACTGAATTCTGAGCCTCTCCAGTCTTCTCCTTGACTTGAACAGGTGGTGAAATTCCATGGCGCATAAGAGGGTGAAGGGAGCAGGGGGTGTGATAGATAATTGCATCAGGCATCTCCAATTGAAAAAAACAAACAAACCCAAAATAGAACCGGGAGGTGCTAGGTGGTTTTATCAGTTGGGCACAGTAAGCAATCCTCCCAGTGAGCGAGACCCAATGGTAGATGCTGTATTGGGCAAGTGGCGTCCAACTAGCCGAGCACTTGGTGGAAGCCAGCTGTGATTAGGCTTGAGGCATGCATTAGGGGATGGGGAAAAGTAAAAGGCGGAGACACAAGCATCAAGGTGGTGAGGCATGTGTGCCCAAGTTAGTGATGCCATTAAGCAAAAATCAAGAAAATCAGCAGGAATAAAGACAAGCTGTGGTCAGTGCCGATATGGCTGTGGAGAGCTTTTTGGAGTGGAAAGAGCGTGGAAAAGCATAAGTGATGCTTTTGCTGCACCGGAGTCAGCTGTAAGTAATACTGCAGCAATACTGCAGCAATTACAGTACTGCACATGTGTGGTACTCACACATGTTAAGTTTGCTCTGTAATCAGTCCTGTACAACATGGTGATGCTGATATAACTATGTATGCATGATAGGCATGCATGTGCAGTTTAAGTCAACATCACCATGTTGCACACGGTAGCCATCAGTACTGCAATTGCAGAACACAAAAGTAGTACACCGGGAAATGGGTATGTTTATGCGGCCTGTAGAGGGGAAGGGCTGCATAAACAGAATCACTGGAAACTATGTCGAAGCACTGTGGCAGCACATCAGACAGTGGTTCAGTTATGTGCTTCTACAGTGCTGTCATACAACTCTGATGATGGCAAAACATCCGTGGAACCTGGCCTATACAGCCGTACAAATCAGACTCAGGAGGAGCCTATTTGTAAACTAGAGATCTGGTCTGGGACTTGCTCATCATCACAATCACTTTCTCATTCTTTTCTAAGAAGGAATTTCTGGCAAATGTGCCTTAACCATATTGATCTCAGTGCTGGTAGAGTACTTCTGGTTTTCCTCAGATAGTATTAGGTGGGGGTAGCAGCAGTCTTGAAGAGGTAGCTGCCGGTGGTGGCATGCTCTGGAATGAGTTCATTTAAGATTTCATAATTTGACCCTTTGCAGTTTTAATCACCTCCCAATCCTGGAGTCTTCAATATGTCATAGAAACATAGACTTTGACAGCAGATAAGGACCGCTTGGCCCAACTAGTCTGCCCATTTCCCTACCTACAGGATAAGCTGCAGATCCTATTTAACCAAAAGCCTATTTCTTCCTACCCCCCACAACAATTGCCTTATGTCTGTCCATGCATTCTTGAATTCTCCCACAGTTTTAGACCCCACAACCTCCTAAGGAAGGCTGTTCCATGCGTCCACCACCCTCTCTGTAAAAAATACTTCCTCACATTGCCCTGAGCCGTCCCCCTCTATCTTCAAATTGTGCCCCTTGTTCTTGCATGTCTCTTTTTCTGAAAGATGCTACCCTCTTGGACTTTGTTGATTCCACTGAGGTACTTAAATGTTTCTATCATGTCCCCCCTCTCCCTCCTTTCCTCAAGGGTATATGTATTAAGCTCCTTTAGTCTCTCCTCGTATGGCTCCTTTTGCAGACCCTGCACCATTTTAGTTGCCCTTCTCTGAACTGCCTCCATCCTGTCTGTGTCCTTGTGGAGATGAGGTCTCCAGAACTGGATGCAGTACTCCAGATGGGGTCTCACCAGCTGTCTGTACAGGGGGATAACAACTTCCTGTTTTCTGCTGGTGATGCGTCTCCCTATACATCCCAGTATCCCCCCAGCCCTCCCTACTGCCTTCTCACATTGCTTGACAACCTTAAGGTCATCTGATATGATTACCCCCAGGTCCCTTTCCATTTTTGTTGTTGTTACTACCTCCCCCCATTACATAATCTTCCCCTGGGTTTTTGTTTCCAAGGTGCATTACTTTGCTCTTCTTTGCATTGAATCCAAGCTGCCATACTTCTGACCATTCCTCCAACCTTGCCAAGTCCCTTCTCATCCTTTCCATGCCTCCTTGTGTATCAAGCCTGTTGCAGATCTTTGTGTCATCTGCAAAGAGGCATACTTTTCCTTCCAGTCCCTCTGCAATATCACTTTATAAAGACATTAAAAAGGACTGGACCCAGTACTGAACCCTGCAGTACCCCACTAGTAACCCCCTATTTCTTCAGAGTGGACTCCATTTACGTCAATAGTCCAATTAGATTTAGACTAAAATTACTTTATAATAAAAACTGTATAAACTTTGGGTTTTATTTTGCACAAATATTAACTTGTCTCCAAGTTGAAAATGCATAGGAGATTAGTTGTATGCACTTTTGTATTTCTTCACACTTTTACTTTGGAAATTTGTAAAAAAAAAAGAAAAAAAAAAGCACTCAACAGTCCAATACGATTTAGAATAAAATAACTTTAGAACAAAACTGCATAAATTTTGGGTTTGATTTTGCATAAATATTAACTTCTTTCTGAGTTGAAAATACATAGGAGATTAGTTGTACATACTTTTCTATTTTCCACACTTTTATTGTGGAAATTTGTAAAAAAGTAATGAAAATAAAACACTTGACTTTTTGCACAGGTCTTGATCTCCCATAAAGGGAATGGCTTGAAACTCAATTAGAAGTCATCCAAGAGTTATCCCAAGGTCAAGATTTAGTAAATTATACATAATAATTGAAAAAAAAATCAGTATTGCAGCATACTGTAGATGCTTAAAAGTTTTATAGACAGCCATTGTTTTTCTTCTGTCTTCCTTCTTCCTCCTATCTGATCAGTGTCAGCTTCACATATAGATCTCATAGGATATTGCCGACTAGTAATTACTAAAATGAATCTATTGCTTTTGTTCTGAAAAGATGTAACATGATCCCATCCTGAAAATATCTAATGTGACCCAATAAGCAGATCATTTTGTTTCAAGCTGGTAAGCACTAAGGAATTCCATTGAAGTATTAGTAAGTCATGATGATCTACTGTTAAATTAGGCATGACAAGATGGTCTGGTTTCATTGCAATTAAAGGGACATAGTACTTTACAGAAATTAGGCTGTTATAAGTTTAATAGGAGTTATGGCAAACAAATGTAAATATCTCTAAAAGTATACTCAGAAACCATCAGTATGAAAGTTTTTCAGGACAAAATGACCTTTCAAATGAGCTTATTCATTAAGCTGCACTAATTATATATATTTCTTAAACTATGGCCATCTGATTACCTGAATTTTCATTTTTCTTCACAGTTTTCACCTTTCTGATGGCTCTATTTTTAAAAAAATCTAATGAATTCAGATTAGTGACTACCCTCATTTGAAAGGTAATTTTGTCCTGAACAACTTTCATGTTGTTTGTATGTTGGTAACTTGTATACTTTCTAATATATTTACATTTGTTTGCCATGACTCCTGCTGTGTTCACTCAGAGAGAAAAAAATGAGGTTGTTTGGAAGACCATATTTTACAAAATATAAAGAATTTAGATTAGTGACTACCCTCATGTGAAAGGTCTTTTTACCCTGAACAACTTTCACACTGGTTGTTTTTGCGTAACTTGAATAGTTTTAAAGATATTTAGATTTGTTTGTAAAGTGTACACATTTGCTCTCAAAGAAAAGCAGCTTTGAGTTCTGTGTCCATCATTCTAAACAGAAAGAAGGAAGTATTTTTTAACTGCCATAGGGATTTTCAGTGTTATGGAAGGATACACTGAAAACTACTAAAAAAAAGTATTCCACAGAAATCCATTTTCAAGCTAAAGTGATATGGCTGTAGACTCTGCCCACAGCCATAACAAAGGAAGGCAGCTGCCATTTTAAGATTACAGGCTGCCGCCATTTAGAACATAATGTTTGTGAGCCAATGGGTAGGGAACATTGTTGGCTGGCCATGCGGCTCAGGGGATCAACACACAGGGTTTTGTTTAAGAGCACAGATAGTATATTGAAATAATAATAAAACAACAAAATGAAGAACTGGGTACTGGGAGTGGCCGCCATTTTTGGCTGCATGAGTAGCTACCATTTTAAAACACACATGGCGGCCACCATCTGAGAGCAGGAGTGCATTGCTCAAATAGACACTGCAGCAGCTGGTTTATGGTAGGGCAGGCAAACTAATACATGGAGCCTGCAAACCAGAGGGGTAGATAATAAGAATAACAATAATAATAATAAATAGTACAAAAGTAAAAATAGGGTTATTTAAAGCTTGGCCAAAACACATGATGGACAGCAGGCCACAAGTATTACATGCTCCTGTTTTAAAAAAAAAGAATAGGAGTGGCATGTGATGGCTGCCTTTTCTCCTGTTCTTGCTCCACTCCTTAGCAGCTGTTTTTTGGGACACTTTTGAACACTTTTAAATCAAATCTGGCAAACCCCATCTTCAAGAACCCACCTAGAACATTGTGGAATCAAAAAAGCATAAAGGTACTGAGACCAAAATACAAGATAGCTTACCTCGCCACACTCCATCAAGCACCCCAACTCGGGACAAGACAGCAAAGTGCTCAAAGGCATCTACTGCTGGGGCATCTGCTGACGCTAGCTCCCAGGCTGCACTAACCAAAAAACATTCTTAGAAGGCATCTCCCCTCTAAAAGTAACTTTAGAGCTTTAGCCACCTCTATTCAAAATATCACAGCTTTACTGGCATTACTGACTCAGCGTACATCTGTCAACAAAACTGGAGAGCAAGGACGGACTCCAAACTATCTCACCTCCAACACCGTATCAAGGCCATGGAAACAAAAATGGAAGGCCTTGAAGGGAGGTCAAGAAGGAATAACCTACTAATTTTAGGTCTTCCTGAAGGGGAAGAAGGGGGTGTCACTAATTCTGCTTATTCAAAAACTATGCAGTAAACTAGCTAGTCCTTCCCCTAATGGTCCTGACTACATAATTGAATGGGCCCACAGATCTCTAAAGCCTGCACCACAATCTGGAGCTCCTCTGTGGTCTATAATTTTCTGCCTCCTAAACTTCAGGGACAAGCAACACATCTCGAGCAAAACCTGAGACATAAGTGAGCTGATGTGGGTGGGCCAGAAGATTCAAATAACTCAGGACTTGCCGAAGACAGTGTGGTAGAGCAGAACTGAATTTCACCCAACAGTAGCAAAGTTAATTGTGGCAGTGATCCACTTTAAAATGAAATATCCCACAATGCTCCAGGTCTCACATTGTGACAAATGTCATAGTTTTGACTCTGCTGACAAAGCTATTGTGAGCCTGAAAGATCTGTACCCTGATCTATTTAAGGGAATGTACTGGAGGGAGATATGTTGGACAGTAACTTTCTATCTACAAGTATTAAAATGGGGTAAACACAGCATGCAATGCACTGAACTAACTTTCCAATGTAAAATGTGGCAAGCAGCGGTGCCTGTGCTCTGAACCCCTCTTGGAATAATTGCTACCTGGATACATATTCTTCAGCTACCGTGCACCTAATAAACATCAAGTTACTTTTCTGAATTAACTTGTTTACCATCTCAGGTCTTGAGTGTGCCATAGACTTACACTGGATTCTATCAGTGAATGCATGGGACTATCAAGCTCTGTGGGGATTCATACAGAACTTGAACTTACTTTACACAGCTCCCTAGTAGTTTCCAAAGGAACTATAAACATCAGTCTCGTAGATGAAATACTTTGGGAGGAATGCATAGCTCTGCATCTTGGTTTCTCGGTTATATTTATATTACTCCAGGTTCTTGGGGTGACATTTAAGAAGTACTAAACTCAAATTCATCAGGAAGACTTACTTTATTCGGAAATGCTTATTACTTGGTTTATCCTATATTGTTAACTATATTAATTACAATGTTGAGGGTTTCAATAGCACGCAATATTATAGTCATTATTTCTTTTACAGGAACTTTATTCTCCCTCTTAAAGCCCTTGCCATGAACAGAATACCTTGCATAATTATAAAGTCCTGTGTAGTTTCTTAAGGTTTTTCACTTATTCTTTCATCCTGAGGACCTCAAGAGAGGTCCCCTTATTTCTAATTGATTTATGCTTACTGAAGTAACCCCCTTTCCTCTTGAAGACTCCTTACAGTTACCTACTCAAGGCTGGCATTTAATAAGCCTTGTTTTTGGGGGAGGGGTACATAGAAAGCAAATATGCATTATATAATTTAACAGGATCTGTTATATATTTCTTGGACACTGAAACCATTGCTATTAGAATTTTAATATGTTACTAAACTTTGGTAGTTCACTGTTTGGTTGAGGGTGGGTGGGGTGGGGTTTAACTGCTGTTCAGGAGGGTAGGATACTATTGCGGCCCAATAGTGCATAGCATTCTGGTTGTACAAGCCAAGTAGGCAAGTGTGAAATTTTGCTTTTTCTTTAGTAGGGAAGGGCATTTATTATGAGTGATAATTTTATGGGGGTGGGATTGGGAGGAGGGTGGGAGGGGTCAGATACCATACCAAGAGATTGCACGGATTTATCTTCGTGCACGACACTTGGGGACTATCTATAAAAAATGGACACAACATGAAGTACGTATCATGGAATGTTATGGGGCACAGACAAGCAATGCGAGACACCAGATATTAAGACACTTACAGCTTTTACAATGTCAAATTGCCTTTCTCCAAGAAACCACCTCTTGGCCTCAGTGAACCTTTTTCTCTAATGTCAATGGGTGTGGCAAAGCTATACAGCAGGGAATTCTACTAATCAACAAGGAGTAGCCATTATCCTCTCCAGAGTCATACATTGCCATTCATGTACTGTTATTGAAGACCCTGAAGGAAGGTATCTCATGCTACATGGTACCCTGGATCACACTTAATTACTTATGGGATGTATATATGGTCCAAATACTCCATCACCTGAATTTTTTGTGGGTTTAATAAATATAATTTCCCCATTCATACACCTCCCCCAATCATAGCCGGAGACAAGAATGTTACCATCACATCCAATCTGGAAAGGTCAAATGAACGAGTCACTAGACTCTTCCCTACACAACAGGCCTTACAGAAGCTCCTAACTATGGGAGGTCTCTGTGACCTCCTGAGAATTTTTCATTCATCTAGTCATAAATATACTTTTTATTCCACAGTTCATAAATCTTCCTCCTGGATTGATTACTTCTTAGTTAGCATTGAAACCCTACTGCACATCTCGGATACCGGAATAGCCCCTAAAGTATTGTCAGACCATTACCCAGTATGGCTGACATTTAGCCCCCATACAAATGTCAGACATAATAAAATTTGGAAGTTAAATGCACAGCTGCTTAAACACCCCTGGGTTTTAGATAAACTACAGTTACTCTTTAATAACTTTTGGCAGTCTAATGCAGGTTCTATTACCCAGGTAGATAAAATCTGGGGATCTCTAAAATGTGTACTTCCGGGGGAATGTATCTGGATTGCCTCTACCCAGAAAAAGAATAGAGAGGCCTCCCTTTGCACTTTTTGACACAGATCGCTGTGTAAGAGAATAGTCTAACTTCAGAAACCTCAGATTGAGAACAGACAGAGCTTACCAAATTAAGGCATCAATATGCAGAACTACTATGGGAAAAGGCTGAATACGCATTATTAAAAATACATTCTACCTATATAGATTGTGGGGACAAAGCAGGACATTTGTTAGCTTTATGACTCAGAGAGCAGGAGGCCTCCCTTTTGGTGAACATCATCTCCTCCCAGTTAGGCAGCATCCCCAAAACCTCCCCAGTAGAGATTGCTGAGGAGTTTCATAGCTTTTACTCACAATTGTATATCCCTTCTTTTAAATACCACCTCGAAACCAGACACTCTAGACTACTTGAAGACCATTCCACTCCCACAACTATCCCTTGAACAACAAAATCTCTTAACTCTCCCAATATCTCAGCAAGAAATTTTAGCTGCCATCCAATCCCTTGCTTCAGATAAATCCCCAGGGCCAGATGGCTTTCCCACCAATCTTTATAAATCCCTGGCTGAGGTATTGGTTCCCATCCTGGTCCAAGTTTTTTCCTACCTGTGTGAAACAGACATATCTGATCCTTCCCTATTGATGGCTCTTATAATTGTTCTACCTTAACCCAATAAACCCACTGATAAAGTAGTCAACTATCACCCTATATACCTTATCAACTGTGATATGAAAATCCTTGCCAAGATATTATCCAACAGTATAATGTAAGTTTGGGAAGGGCTTATAGGACCTGAACAGGTAGGGTTTATGAGAGGAAGATCCTCTACAGACCATCTACACAAATTAAATAATGTTTTCTCCATTTCCAGAGACTCCTCTGACCTAATGATTTTGGTGACTCTGGACACGGATAAAGCTTTTGACTGGTTGCATTGGAATTCCTATTGCTGGTATTGGAGAGATTTGGCTTCCCTGCAAGTTTCATCAAGTGGATCTGAATCCTTTATACTGATCCAAATGCTAAAGTATATTGTAATGGAGTTCTTTCCAAAGGCTTCTCCCTCCATTCAGGCACCTGACAGGGATGCCCTCTTTCCCCTCTTTTGTTCAATATTTATTTAGAACCTTTAATCAGACTTCTGAACTCTTCCCCTCACATTCAAGGCTTTCCATTAGGCCCACTTGAGGTCAAAATCTCAGCATATATAGATGATATCCTGCTACACTTACCACACCCCATCACCTCATTACCAGCAGCTTTCCATATCATTTCCCATTTTGGTACGTACTCTAACTACAAACTAAACTTGGATAAGACTACCCTTATGCCTTTAAATCAATATGTACTTCCCACAAAACATGTACCATTGGGTGTAGGATGTACATCTAAACTCACATGTCTTGGAGTTACTCTTAAACAAAGTCAGTCTTTAAGAAGGAAACTCAATTTGGATAGCATAGTAGCAATCATCTCACAAGATTTAGATAGATAGTCTATACTCCCTTTGTCTTTAAAAGCCTGAATCAGTGTGATTAAAATGAATGTCCTTCCCCACATCTTTTATCCCCTACATATGCTTAATTTATATATCCCATCCACATGGTTTAAAAAACTCCATGCTCTTATATCTCGCTGTCTCTGGAAAAAAAAAACACCCATGTAGATCATAAGTTAAACTTCAAGCCCAAAACATTTGGAAGGGCTCAAATTACTCAATTTGTACTTATATTATGTAGCTAGTCACATTTCAAAGTAAACCTGATGGACTTCAAGCCCTGCGCTATTGAACCCTTTGATATATGTGCCCATTTGGTACAGGTTGAAATGAATCTGATTGCATCATCTGGAATTTCCCCAGAATCTATTTACTTAAATTCCCCAAATAGAATACCTCTCCATTTGAAAAACACAGTTATAGGCACAGCTGTTAAAGTATATTCTCAGCTCTGTAGATCTATTAATTATAGAAATACACAAGCTATATCTCAACCAATATATGGAAACCTAAATTTTAAACTTCAGGGCATCACTATTCGTCTGCCAGAGTTAATGGGGAAACATATTTCTGATTTTCTATTGGAGGGAAGGTTGCCTGAAAGCCCTATATTACTACGGTATTTTGGGTTCCCACAATCTCAGATCTTCAAGGTGTACCAGATCCGACACATGTTAATAAAGTAGTTTGGAACAGCAGATTGGGGCATTAATCAAGGAGATTTTCTCTCCTTTGTCCAATCCATTGTGTGGACTCCCCACTCGGTTTCACAATTAGTGGCTTTTCTCTTCCCCTATATCTATTCTAACATAACTGGAGAATCCTACTATAGGGACAGAGCACTGCCCACTTTGTCTAAAGAATGGGGCCGTAGCTGGCTTGACCTTCACCAATACCTTACTAATGTTAGGTTACATCTTATGCAATTCTACATATTTCACAATATCTATTTTACCTCAGTGCACTTACATAAAATGAAGGAACTCCCCACAGCAACATGTACAAGATGTGCATCAGCTGAGGGTTTGTTGCTTCATATTTTGTGGGAATGTAGCAAGGTAGCCCAGCTATGGGAAAAAATAAAGAATGCAATCGACCCCTTACAGGGACTAACAGAATACTTTTCTCCTGAAATTTGTATTGTGGGAACTCTTTCACTAATCCCCTATCAAGCAAAAAACATTTCATATTTCTTTAATTTCCTCAATGGTTAAGTGACTGGTTTTTCACCACTGAGTTGACCAAGATGAAATCTCATATTTGGAATGGTTAAATGAAATATTACACAGTCTGTGAATTGAGAAATCTATAGCTAGCCTTATAAATCACCCTCAAACATACAACAAGAAATGGAGTAAATTGAAGACTTTGTTATTGACAAAAATAACCTCTAATGGTGGATGAATAACATGCCCCATCCACATTGTGCTAACTTTCTAACCATTGTAGACCAAGTCCTCTACAAGTTTAATATGAATATTGTAAACCAAGGATAAACTTACTTTTACTCTTGGTATCTGAGGAGGGGGAAGAGGGTTGGGGGAGGGTGGACTAAGAGGGGGGAGACAGTAGTGTTTACCTGTTTACCTGTATTATGTGTACAGTCATTCATTGAATATGTATTGTGATCTCTTGTAATGCAGTATCTGTTTTGACTCTTTAAGCCAAAACTAATAAAGAAGACTAAATTTAAAAAAAAAGAATAAATACAAAGAGAGCAAGGGGTGGTTTATAAATAATAAAAATAAGGCAGACAATTTCTCAAGGGTGTATGAGTCAGGTGCAGTAACAAAGGAACTCTGACTATGAGGTCATAAGGGTTTGGTAGCAGGATTGACAAAAAAATAAAGATTATTTATATAAATTCCTGATAAACATACATCTGGATGATAGAATAAATGGTTTGCTGGCTGTGTGACACCAAGGGAATAGCACACAGTGGGCCTGCCAGCAGGCAATACAGGTGCCTATTAGAATCTGAGATATTTATTGCTTAGATATTAACATGTACTCTGTGATTTTCTCACAGCGTTGTGCAAAGTTTTATAGCAGGCTACAACATCATGGCACCCAGAAAGAATGTGACCACGAGCAAATAGAACTGTTATAAAGCAGTCATGGAGTTGGTGAAGAAAGCAAACAGGCTGTTAGAGGATGCAGGGGTGGACCAGAGGTGTGAGGGGGAGAAGCAGAAGGTGGAAAATGGCCAGGGAACAATAAGGGCAACAAAAAAGTCCCTGCA
Source organism: Neoceratodus forsteri (assembly GCA_016271365.2). Lineage (NCBI taxonomy): Eukaryota > Metazoa > Chordata > Ceratodontiformes > Ceratodontidae > Neoceratodus > Neoceratodus forsteri. The sequence goes on from CM028130.1 coordinate 660,355,311, forward strand.
GCTCCTCCTGCCCTGGAACCGAGGGTGTGCGTCCACTGGCACCAGAACCTGTTGGACCTGTTCCTACCCCAACTCCCAAGCCCAGACCAGAGCCGGTTCCCCTACCCATGCCCCAGTTTGCCTCACCTGCCCCGTCGGCAACCATTGGCATGCTGGGGCCTCTAACACCTGTGGATGAACCAACTCCTATGGACAACACATCAGCCAGGCCTTCGATGACAGCACAGAATCCTGAACCAGAACCCCTAAAAACAAGTAATCTGGATCTCTCAGTAGAGAGCAGTGTAACGGAGCATGTTGAACAGATGTTAAAGTTTATGGGGGACTTGGGGATGGGTGAATTAGAAAAGGTTCTAGGAGAGATTAAAAAAGGGAAGCTGGGAGAAGGAAGCTGGGCAACACCCAGGGTGGACAGTAAGAAGGCTGAGTCACCAGAAATAGGGGCTCCAGGTTTCTGACTCGGGGATCATGTTCCTTAAACAATAAAGGAGGAAATCTGAAAGGAGGATTATGTTGACATATTTGCCCTAGCCAATACATACAACTTAGATAAATACAGAGAAAAGGCAAATTTTTGAAAAGAAGGATATGGCAGCAGCCGTAGTCCTACTGGGTAAATGGAAAGAGGATAAGACCCTACAAGGGAAAACTTGGAATAACAGGTCCATGGGTTTCATATTATACTGCCATAGTTTTTGAAAAGAATCCTGAGTTGGCTACCCCTCTATTTGCATATTCCCTGATAATAAAGAATGTCTACAGGGCAAAAGGTGGGTATAGCTGGATGAAATATGATGAGAAGTTTAGAAAGCGAAAGGCTCATTTTGAGGACATATGTTGGGACACCAGACAGGTGGATTTGTGGTTGGATATATGCATGGGAACGAACGGAGGTGAGGATTGGGGAAGGAAGGTTGGGCCCCTTCAAAAATGTTGCTGGGACTACAATAGAGCTTTCTGCTCCTGGCCTCTTTGTCATTTCAGGTACACCTGCTCTAAGTGTGGTGGCACTCACCCGGTCTCAAAGTGCAGAACAGGATGGGATAAGGGTAATAAAATTTATAGCAACAATTATAATACAACCAGCCCTTTCAGGCCAGCTATTCCAGGTATAGTGGGCAGACATGGAGGGGGGGCGGGACAGAGGGTGCAGTGGAGGGTGGGGATACACACAATATGGGGGAACAACAGGATAGCTGAGGTTCTAGGAGCTAGAGCATTTAAGCTGGCTGACACACCCAGTGCAGCCATGGCCCTACACTCTTCCCAGGTAAGAGGCCCCATAGGACCAGAGAGACCTGGGAAAGATGCAGGTATTAATGGAATGGATTAAACAATACACTGACAGGGAAGCAGGCAAACTATTTAGGGAGGGTTTTGAACAGGGTTTAGTTTACAATTTAAAGGAGAAAGGAAAGGGACCAAATCAAAGAATTTAAAGTAGGTAAAAGGGAAAGAGGATTTGCTAGAACAAAAAATAAGAAAAGAGGTAGATGCAAGCAGAGTGAAAGGCCCCTTCAAGGCCCCTCCACTGCAGAACTTGAGAGTTTCCCCTTCTGGTTTGGTCCCAAAGAAACAGGATGGGGAATTTAGGGTGATACATCACCTGTCCTACGCAGAGGGAGACTTGGTTAACAACCACATAGATAAGACAGACAGCAAGGTCACATATGCCACAGTAGAACAGGCAGTACAGTTAATAAGGGCAACCCCAGGGGCATGGTTAGCAAAAACTGATATTGAATCTGCATTTAGACTGTTACCAGATAGGCCAGAAGACTGGGATCTTTTAGGTTTCCAGGTAGAAAGGCAATACTTTGATAAAACCATGCCCATGAGTTGCTCGATTGCATGCGCCACATTTGAAACATTCATTGTGATTGGTTGACCATCCATGGCACTCCAGACATTACCTCATGGGTTTTAGCCCACCTGATAGGCTAGGTGATGCACATGATTCTAGGATCAAATTTCTTGTATATCCAGGTCCCAGAAACCCCTGTTCTTCAGTTCAAATCATGCATCTGATCAGGCTACAAACACACCAGTATCCCTGCTGTCCTATTTTACAAAGGTAGGCCTCTTTATAGTTAACTGTTTTGCTCAACTTGATTCAAGGAGATACAGCCTACCATATATGCAGTTGTTTAAAAATGATATTATTCCCCAAATGGGAGTACAGTTTCTCAGCAAGGAATTTGTTTGATATAGTTCCTTTTACTATATTTAGTTAGCCCTGAGATCAGGGAAAACATTTAGCTCTCTTGGGCAAGGAAAACATACACTACTGTGTCCCTTTCCTAACTAAGACTCAAGATTACTGTGTTTTGCTGTAATTGTGTCTTGTTCCTAACATTAAAATGCTTGTTATTTACTCAAATGAGTGGAAAATACAACGCTAGTTTTATTTCAAAAAAAGATGAGTTTTTCTGTTGTACTGTGGCTTAAGGTTAAGGTCCCTCTGCAAAACAGCTTGGTCAGAAGGTCTATAACCATGCTTGTTCAGTTTTTTTACATGTTTCTCTGAGGCTTAGTCTGCCTCATGTTAAATGCAATAGGCAGCACGCCGCTGTCTTCCTGGAAGCCTACTGGGAAATTGTGCGTGGTTTGCTGCGCTGTGTTTTTGGGAGCTTTCCGCTTGTTTTCCTTCCCCACTGCATGACTGGTTATCCCCATGGCCTTTCTGCACCTACTTCTTGTGGTGCAGTGCACACTGGACGCGACAGGCCTATGGCCTCTCTTCTCCCTCCATCGCTCATTTTTTCACGAGCATCTGGGCAGCTCCCACCACAATATGTGGTAGCATCACAAGCAAAAAGACAGGAGGCAAACCAAAGAAAATGGAGTTCAGGCCTCCAATGTTGCCACCGCATGGGAGACATTCTCGCGACCTCAGGCCTCCTCCTCAGGACAGCGTGGCTCTCCACCCCTTCCCCCAACCACATGGCCTCGGCGTTTGTCCCCTTAGAGGTCGTCTTCTCCCTCCAGTCGAGCGCGACTGCACCCAGGCCAGCAAATCCACCCCACGCTCAGAGGTGCATTCCTCCACAGCCTCTGGCATGCTTCTCACATCCCCCTCAGTCTGGTATGGCATGGCCCTCGAGGGCCGCTCCACAGCCAGCCTAGGCCCAAGACCTAGTGTTGCATGACTGGAGGGGGGGTTGGGTTCTGCTAGCCACACGCATGCCCTGCATTGCGATACTGTAGGCACAGTCATAGTCCTACAGAGCTAGGAATCACATGCCCCTGGGACACGGTAAAGACACTTTTTTTTTCCCTCGTCGATTCCATGCCTAGACCCTGCAAAAGATGAGGGAGTTGTATCATCAGCAGGTCCCCAGCAGATAAGGGATACAATCCTATATTTAAAACTCTGCATAATTACCAGGAAGCTTGCATGCAGCTTACAAAGGAGGCCACAAAAACAATCTGCAGCCATGCTTCTTACCTCCATATGGGGTCCCTCCCCCCAGTGACCTTATACTCTGAGGTACTCCCCCCTGGTCCATATGGGTTCCTCTCTATAGCAACCCATATGTTCAAGAACTTATATTATGATGTACTGGTGGTCCCACTCCATAGCGACCTCCACTCTGCTTGTCTCCATGTGGGTCCCTCTCTACGGCGACCCCCATGCAGAACATAGCCTGCATCACTCCACTCACCAGTCCTAAACCTATCAGCAGCACTAAACGGATATGGGGCACCCACAGATTTGGAGGCCCATTGTTACGCAAGCCTAATGAATATGCATCCCTTTTTGTCTTCTTTCTCACCAGATGATCAAGGCTAAGAAATTCACTGCTTGCAGCGCTAACCTCCTGCCCAATGCCCCGGGCCCCCTATGCGCCGCCTGCCTCCATGATGATGACAATCTATCGCTGGAACAAACCGCTGGCATGGGCTCCAATAATCCTGAGCCCAGTGGTTCCACACGGATGGATCTAGGTGCTTTCCTACTTCAGAACCAACAGGCTGCTGTAGCGATGATGGAGAGTCAACAGAATTTCATGCTGAAGGTGATGGAGAGGTTAGAGTCCCTTCCTTAGCACAGGACATTGACTGCACCACCTCCAGAGCCAGATATTGTGGGGTACCAATGAGGACCACCTGGATCATGTAGAGCCAGTACCAGATAGCTACAAGCTGGACTCTGGAGAGGACAAGGACATGCCAGACGAGAAGGACGAGGTGGACAGCGATGACGAGGGCATGGAGCCGCAATCTGTTCCATCCCTCACATCCAAGCTATGCTCCTTCGACATGGTTCCAGGCCTCATGAAAATAGTAAAGGCCACTATGGGGTTCGACGTTGAAGACAGCAAACCGGAGTTGAAATTGGACCCCATGATTCAGCAGAAGGCAACCATTACGGAGACATTCCCGGTATGTCCAGCAATTGAGGATATCATCAACAAGGAGTGGCAATCCGCAGAGCCTAGCAGGATGTCAAACAAGAGGAACTTGGACCGCAGGTACCCGGTTCAAGAGGACAAAGCCAGCAACCGGTGCACAGCCCCGACCATTGATCCTCAGGTGGCGGAACTCATTAGAAAACCATCTTGCCATGTGGGACTATGTCTTTGAAGGACCCCACAGACAAGAAAGTGGAGGACATGTTAAAGAAGGCCTTCGAGACAGAGGGAATGGCCGCACGGGCATCCACTATGGCCATTTATACGGCACGGGCCCAGACATGCTGGCTAGAAGAGCTTCTTGAGCAGGCCAACCCCAAATCTAGAAAGGCAGAACTGTTGGAATGCACTCTCAATGCAGCAAAATACCTGGCTGATATGGCAGTGGACTCGCTCAGATTGACTGCAAGGGCCACAGCCATCACTAACCGTGCCAGAAAGGCATTGTGGCTCAAACTATGGGAGGCCGACAATGAATCCAAGACATTACTAAAAAATTTGCCCATGAAGGGGAAACATGTATTTGGGGATGGCCTGCAGGAATTCCTAAAGCAGAAAGAGGAGGGAAAAGAACTCCTCAAAAACAAAAGTAGGCACTCCTACCTACCTTCCACTAGGTGGAGGTTTCGGGGGCAAAACAAGTCTTACCACACACATAGAGATACCTGATACCCAACAAGTACATTTTGAGGCAGAGGTACCCACACCACACACCGTACCCCATTCAGCCACTCCTACCAGTCCTCCTCCTTCAGATCCCATGGGTCAAGGTTCGGAGGAAGAGGTAGAGGACAGAGGGGAAAACAACAATGACTGCTCGAACAGACCTCCATGCAGGTGGGAATGGTGTCCCCCCATGAGACAAAGACTGTCACTCTTCAGCCACCAGTGGTTCTACACAACTTCAGACAAGTGGGTTCAAGAGGTGGTGTCAAGAGGATACTCCATAGAGGTATCAGAATCCCCCATCACACACAGGTTCATCACCTCTTTCATTGCCAAAAAGAAGGCTATGGCCCATCAGGTCCAACAGATCCTATGGGACCTGATCCAGAACAGAGCTATACAGCCTGTCCCTCCACATGAACAGAAGCTAGGAGTATACTCCATCTTCTTCCTCATGCCAAAGAAATCAGGTGAACTACGCCCCATCCTGGACGTGAAGCACCTCAACCAGCATGTAGTTCCCCAGAGATTCAAAATGGACAAACTAAAGTCGACCATACGCAGTATCCATGTAGGAGATTTTCTGACGTCCATAGATCTAAAGGACGCATACCTTCATATCCCCATCAGACTGAAACACAGACAGTACCTCAGATTCCAAATCCTAGGCCAGCACTTCCAATATCAGGCCCTACACTTCGGGCTTACCTCAGCACCAAGAGTGTTCACCAAGGTGTCAGTAGTGCTAGTGGCCAGGCTCTGAGAACAAGGTCTCGACATCAACCCCTACCTGGACGACTGGCTGATTTGGGCACGCTCCGGAGAGTACTCCCTCCAACACACCGGGCTCACCCTGAGGGCTCTCAAGGAGCATGGATGGGTGGTGAACCAAGCCAAGAGTCGTCTGGTGCCCACACAACAGATAGAACACCTAGGGGCAAACATCAGCACATTGCAGGGCTGGGCAAAACCATCCCAGACAAGAGTGCACAACCTAATCAGATTGTCACGCCAACTGCGGGACTGCCATCAGTCAACCATGGGATGACTAGCCCAGCTACTAGGTTACATGACATCTTGTATTGACCTGGTCCCTTGGGCTAGGTGGCACATGAGACCCCATATAGACTTACGTCCTCACATGGGGGTCACTGAACGAATACAACTTGCATGTCACAGTCCCATTACCACCATCAGCGAGACAGTCTCTAACATGGTGGTCAGTGCACACCAATCTCACCCGAGGGGTGCCACTGGAGGCCTCTTACCACGCCTCCATAGAGATGGATGTGAGCCTTCTGGGATGGGGTGCTTGCTTAGGTGACAGGACGGCACCGGGCCAATGGATAACATCAGAGGCCCAGTTGTCCATCAACATCCTAGAAATGTGGGCAGTTTACCACACTCTCAGAGCTTTCAAAGCCTCCATTTCTGGTCAGTCAGTCCTCATACACTCCTAAAACCAAGTCACTGTGGCGTACATCGCCAAGCAAGGGGGCACCAGAAGCAGAGCTACGCTGAGAGAGGTGGTGATGGTCCTCAACTGGGCACAGAACCATCTCTCCCATCTCGGCGCAGTTCATCTCACCAGCAAGATCAACATTCACACAGATTGACTCAGTTGACAACAAGTCCACCCAGGGGAGTGGTGTCTCCACCCCAGCCTCTTCAATTTCATCCAGGAGACCTGGGGACCGATATCCATGGACCTCATGGCCACAGCAGAAAATGTGCAGGTCAAGCGATATTACTCAAGATACAGGGAAACTCAGTCCCAGGGGACCAACGCCCTGTCACAACCCTGGTCCAAGGACCAGGCATACGTCTTCTCACCCATACCCATGCTCCCCCACATACTAGCCAAGATCCAATCTTCATGATGGACCATAATTCTAGTGGCTCCTTACTGGCCACAGAGAGCATGGTTTGCCACAGTGTTGGCAATGACAATGTCCAGTCTCAGGTTACCATAAAAACCCAACATACTGACCCAGGGACCAGTACTACACCCGGCCTCATGGACGATAAAGCTCACAGCCTGGCTCCTGAGAGGAAGAGACTGATGAACACAGCGTATCACAACTCATTCATTTCCACAATACTGCAATCCAGATGATCCTCGACCACTTCTACCTATGGTAGACAATAGTCGGTGTTTGGGAGGTGGTGTCAAGATCAGGGCAAGGATCCTGAGCTAGCAGACCTGTCCACTATCCTCTTATTCCTTCAACAAGGAGTAGAGAAAGGATTGGCTCACTCATCCCTTAAAGTACAGCTCTCAGCCATCGAAGCAGCCATTGGTCCCATAGGGGGACACAGCCCAGGGGCTCACCTGTACACATTGTGTTTTCTGAAAGCAATCGAGATATTGCGACCCAGCGTCAGTCCATCCATCGCTCCCTGGGACCTCCTGCTGGTGCTAGACTCCCTCAGTACAACCCCCTTCGAGCCGCTACAGGAGGTAGACCTGTTCTGGGTTGGTCTGAAGACCTGCTTCCTCGTCGCGATATGTTCAGCCCAAAGGATGAGGGAATTAGGGGTGCTGTCCTGCAAAGAACCCTACACGGTGTTCACCCCTCAGGGGTCTGCCTACTCACAGTACCAGCCTTCCAACCAAAGGTCTCCTCCACCCTTCACTGGAAACACTCAACCTGGAGACAAACCCATCCCACACCACCTAGACATAGGGATCACTCTGTCCATATACATATCTAGAACTCTACCACTACACAAGACTGAGAGATTATTCATTGTCACAAGGAGACAAAGACAAGGCAAGGCAGCCTCCAAGGCTACCATTGCTGGCTGGCTCAAGAGAACCATTCAGGAGGCTTACAAAACAAAACAGATGATGCCCCCGAGGGTATCAAGGCCCATTCCACCAGGGCAGTAGTTACTTTTTGGGCAGAAAGGGCCAACATGTTGGCAGAAGACATCTGCAAGGTGGCAACTTGGACTTCCATCCATACGTTTGCCAGGGATTATAGACTACAGCACCTGTACAGGCTATAGCCAACCTTTGCAACACAGGTCCTCTCAGCCACCAGCTCTTCCTCTCACTCCTAGACCACTCTGTCTCCCTCACGTGGGTACAGTACTGCTTCTTATCTACCCATGAGGTAATGTCTGGAGTGCCATGCATAGTCAACCAATCACAATGGGTGTTTACTCACCTGGTAAAGGTGATTGTGTTGGTTGACACCCATGGCACTCCACGACCCACCCGACAGAGTGCTCAGAAGTGATCAGGTTTAGAGAATAGAAATTATCTAGAAATAACTGATTCCACATTTCTAAGGGACATCCAGGACGTCGAACGTCAACCCCTTATAGGTCGAGTTTAGATTGTACTAATAGGAAAATAAAATAAGGGCAGATGGCCCACTTGTACAAGTCGCCTCACTCTGCATTATTTATACAGGATGGTTACTGGTTTTTTTGCTAGTATTGGCTGTGTTACTAACCTTACATTCAGCTTTAGAAGATTTGAACTGGAGAGCAGGGGTTTCTGGGACCTGGATATACAAAAAATTTGATCCTAGAGTCATGTGCATCACCTAGCCTATCAGGTGGGCTAAAACCCATGAGGTAATGTCTGGAGTGCCATGGATGTCAACCAACACAATCACCTTTACCAGGTGAGTAAATACCCAGTACTTGGCTCCAGTGGGTTTTCCAGGACAGTATGGACACATATCTGTTATTGATTATTTGGATGATTTCTTATTAATCGGGGAAGGGGAAGTAAGGACAGGGCTATGTGTAATGAACTGGGCTTACCACTGGCAGCGGATAAAATGGAAGGCCTCAGCCAGCATCTAGAATTCTCGGGAATAGAAATAAATACAGAAGGGGACTACCTGACAAAAAAACTGGACAAGTTAAAATTATTGATGAGGGAAATTAAGCAGCTTAAGAGGATTCAGCTGTATCAAGTCCAACAACTACTGGGGCACTTGAAGTTCACTTGTAGGGCAGTAGCGCTGGGATACACATTTACACATCATCTGGCAAGGCCAACCAGAGGAGTGACTAGGACACATCATTGGGTAAGTATAACAAGAGAGACATGGCAGGGTTTAGATATCTGGAAGTTATTCTTACAGGAATAGAATGGGAAAAACTCTTGGCAAGATGATTGGGTTTTTAACAGTGATGTATTACAGTATACACTGATATAGCTGGAGGTATTGGGATGGGGGCTTATTTTAGAGGCAGGTGGATAGCACAGCCATGGCAGGCTGAATCAGTATCTAGGGCACAGGAGAGGTCCCAGAGGACTGGAGAAGGGCTCAAGTGATCCAGCTCCACAAGAGTGGTAGCAGGTAGGAGGCAGGGAACTACAGACCAGTCAGTCTTACCTCAGTAGTGGGCAAGATTATGGAGGCACTCCTTAGGGAAAGTATAGTGCAACACCTGGAATCCATAGGAGCACAGGATCCAATACAGCATGGGTTTACAAAAGGAAAGTCCTGACAAACTAATCTCATATATTTCTTTGACTGGGTAACCAGAGTGGTGGACCAAGGGGGAGCAGTTTGATGTCATGACTTCCATGACTTCAGCAAAGCTTTCGATAGTGTTCCACATAGAAGATTGATTAATAAGCTGGGTAGGCTTGGGGTGGGTCAGAAGTTGGTCAACTGGGTGGAAAACTGGTTGATGGCCAGAAAACAGACAGTGGTGGTAAACGGTATACAGTCAGAAGAGATGTAAGTCATGAGTGGGGTACCTCAGGGATCAGTCCTGGGGCCATTCCTCTTCAATATCTTCATCAGTGACATTACAGATGGACTGGAGGGTAAGGTTTGTCTGTTTGCAGATGACACCAAGATCTGCAACAGAGTAGATGATCCAGATGGGGTGGGCAGAATGAGAAGAGATCCGGATAAACTAGCAAAAATGGTCAGAAGAGTGGCAACTGGGGTTTAATGCAAAGAAGTGCAAGATCATGCACATAGGGAAGAGAAACCCTGAAGCCACCTATAGGCTGGGATGGGAGTTGCTGGCAGTCACAAGGGAAGAAAAAGACTTGGGCATCGTCATTAACGATGAATTGAAATCATCCAAGTAGACCACTAAAGCAGAAGGTAAGGCTAGGGGGATGTTGGGGTGTATTAGTAGGGGTATCACAAGTCGGAAGAGGGAGTTAATAATCCCTCTTTACAAGACACTGGTTAGGCCCCATCTGGAGAACTGCATGCAGTGCTGGAGGCCACACCTTCACAAGGACATTAACCAAACTGAGGCAGTCCAGAGAAGGGCAACCAAAATGGTGCAGGCACTGCATCAGAAAACATATAAGGACAGATTAATGGAGCTCAATATGTATACCCTACAGCAAAGGAGGGAGAGAGGTGATATGATCAAAACATTCAAACACCTTAAGGGCATTAACAAGGTGAAAGAGTCTAACATGTTTCAATATAAGAAAAATAACAGGACAAGAGGATACAGCATGAGATTAGAGGGAGGTCGTTTAAGGGGTAATGTGAAGAAGTTCTTTTTCACAGAAAGGGTGGTGGATGCATAGAACAGTCTACCTCAGGAGGTGGTGGATATGAAACAGTGCATGGCTTCAAACAGGCATGGGATTGGCATAAGGGAGCAATACAGATGAGTATGACTAGATAGACCATTGACAGAGCACATTTATAAGGTAGAAAAAGAAATGGGCAGACTGGATGGGCCATGCAGTCCTTATCTGCCATCAGCTTCTATGTTTCTCTGTAGGGGGATTACAAGGGACATCACTTTTCTTGAGGAGTTTCCCCATTTGGGTGGCCACATTAGGATGGTGGGAGGATCTCAGGAACCAGCACGTCACATTCTGGTGTGGCAATCAGTCAGTGGTACAGCTACTGTACAAGAAGGGGGTCATGTCCAAGATGGTGATGAGAGTAATGAGACAGTTGGCACAGCAGGGCCTACGGTTGAATATGTCTTTTAGGGTCAGACACAGGAAAAGGGGTAAATAACATCATAGTTGACTGCCTCTCCCATCTGTAGCTGAACAGGTCCTGGGACGTGGCTCAGGAAACAGAGGACGTACAGATGCCAATACCAACATACATATGGGAGATTGGCTGGAAGGAGCTGAATTGTTTTTCTGCAACTCTTGGGTCCCTAGAACACTGAAGGCATACGAAGGTTCATGGCGGGTCTTTCAGGCATTCAGAGAGAGTCTCGGCCACAAGGTAGGTGGGATGGTGACAGAAGACCAGGTGGCAAAGGTTGTAGTTCAGGACTAAAGAAAGCAAATGGCACATACCACAGTGGTAGAGCATTTAGCAGCCATTGGCTTAGTCTGCAACTTGAAAGGGTGGAGGGACACGACGAAGGGTCACAAGAATTGCACGGAAGAATTGCACTGTTTATTAAAAAACTTTGGTATAAGACAATTGTGGCAAAAGGAAAAATGGGGGATTTAAAAGGGGTGCAGGGGGTTTAAAAAAAAGAGGAGGGCACAAGTCATCCTGGACAGTGGAGATTAAGGGTTAAGAGTGCACATCACTCACTTTTTCTTATATTTTAACAGTGCACAGGCGGAGATTGGAGGTGTGGATCTGTGGACAATCCTTCATATTTTGGATCAAAAAATGGGCATCCAGAAGGCTTGGGGGCACACAACTCTATCAGGACTCATCCAAAATTAAATTGACCTAGAAAGGAGTATGGGGATGCAATGGGTCCAGCTGCTGCCATTGTGTGGGAAATGAAGGCTGAACATGTGAGGCCCGACATGGTCATCATACACCTGGGAGGAAACAATTTGGGAACGCAGCCATGGCTGGACATTTTCTTTCAAATAAAGAGCAATATTTTCAGGATTAAAGAGTGGTAGCTGGATGTAACATTAGTTTGGTCAGAGATAGTACCCAGGAGAGTGTGGTGTAATGCTCACAGTCATAAGGCTATTGAAAAAGCAAGAAGACAGATGAACACTAGGGTAGCAGCTTTATTCATGGTGACTGCGGAGGCTTGTATCAGGATCGGGATAGAGGAAGGCATTGACAAATACTATAGGGGAGACGGAGCTCACCTCTCCGGGATTGGTTTGGCCTTTTTTAACTTGGAAATGGCTGATGCTATTGATTTATGGAAAAGAGAGGCAGATTTAAAACAAAAAAAACAAAACAAAAATAACACAAAGATTGAGGATCAGGTGGTGGGGGGGGGCTAAGGAATCAGGTTGAAGTCCACCATCCTTTGCAAGCGGGAGACGGGCTAGTGGAAGAAAAGTGGAGGGGGCATTAGTGGACATATAGGGCCTTTAGAAACACTAAACAGAAGAAGGGTACAACTGTACACTCGTACCCTTACATAAAAAAAAATGAGGAGAATGGTCGGGGGGAGAAGAGATGACATTAATAATGTGTATTGTAATTGGAATATAATAATGATGTGGTGAATTGGATTCATGTAAATATGCTGTAAATATATCAATGGATGATTTAAAACTTGGAGTAAAATAATTTTGCCAACTGAGCACCCACACAATGGTTTTCTGTGTCTTATTTGAAAAAGGGGATCCGGGGACAAGGCGGCTTGCCAGATTAAGAGACAAGCATCATTTTCAACAGGCCCTCCTATCAACCAGTGCTCAGGAGGGTGGGGGTGGGGGGAGTCTGGCCTGCAGATAAAAGAGACAGTGATAAAGGAAAGAATAAAGCAGGAGACTTGAAGGGTGGCTGGGCTAGATGAGGTCACAGAGGGAGAGAGGCGATTGGAGGAAGCAGCTTGATGACATCACAACAAGGAATGATTTTGATTGGAATAAGAAAAGAGAGAGAAGGTCGAGCGGGGAAGGTTTAAAAAGGTGGGTAAGAGAAGAGGAACCCATAAAGGTTGCTGTCTTATTTTGATTCCACCCACCCGACCCTAAAAAGAAGGGTAAAGCAAGGGAGCATGAAGAAAACGATGGTGTCTACTGATGGTGTACAGCAGATTACAGGGTCCTGCCAAAGGTGGATGGCATGGAAAAGGAACAACTAGTCAAAAGGGCAAAGTAAGAAAAATATAGGGGCTTTAGGACCCCTGAACAGAAGAAGGGTACGACTGTACACTCGTAACCTGACATAAAAGAAATGAGGAGAACAGCCCCCGGATATACATTTGGGGGAGAAGAGACAACATTAATAATATGTATTGTGATTGAAATATAATAATGATATGGAGGACTGGATTCATGTAAATATGTTGTAAATATCAATGGATGATTTAAAATTTGGAGTAAAATATTTTTTTCCAACTGAGCACCCACACAAAAGTTGTCTGTGTTTTATTTGAAAGAGAGGATCTGGGGACAAGGAATCTTTAACAAATGTCCATATTAACGTCAGGAGTGTTTCAGCAAGACTTGATAAATTTAAAGCTTGGGTACATAAGCATCAGTTTTATATTATGACAGTGTAAGAAACCTAGCCGACAAGTAAAGCCACCGATGATGAGATTATATTGTCTAATTATGTTACATTTAATACTGGTGGGAAGGGTTAAAGGGTGTGGATTCAAATGTAGGTTAGATCTACTGAAAGTGTTATGCTGTATTTATTTATTTATTTATTTGATAACCAGGTAGGTGCATTGGTCTAAGAACCAATTTCAGGCATGGCTCATGCCACTGGGAATGGCACAGGAGAACAGCAAGAACAAAGTGCATGGAACAAGGCATATGAAAACATCAAGAAAATTACAAGTCAGTTACAAGCCAAGACATAAAAATCGTGGCTTAATGAACATACAATAAGGACACGGTGAGTAGCAGGCAAATTGTAGGACAAGAGAGGCATGGCACGGAATGAATCAAAAAAAGAGTACATAAGGTTGAATAAGTATTGACCAGGTGGGGTGAGGTGGGGTAAGGAGTATTAACTCAGCTATGGGAGCAGGAATATGGAGTAGAGGTCAGAAGATGAGACCTGAGGAAAGAGTGGAAAAGCCCCTGTGAGTCTGAGGCTCTAATCAGGGGAGCGGGCAGACTATTCCAGAGGGTGGGGGCCACAGATGAGAAAGTCTGTTTTCCCATGCAAGTGGAGACTTAGAGACAATCTAGAATAGGGCCAGAAATGAGGCGGAGTTCCTGGGGGAACACTTTAGGCCAAAGGAGGTGGGAGAGAGGAAGTAGCTTGATTTCAAATGGCCTCTTTGCCTGTGCTGGCCAGGTGATGGTTACATCTAGCAGTAGGGGGGAAGCCAGCTGAGGGCTTTATGGAGTGGAAGTGGTGGGTGTTATATGGGGCAAGTAGGGCAAACCAGCAGATGTTGTTATAGGTGATGTTTAGAACATCCAGGTTAGTGGAGGAGGTGAGGGTGTAGAATGAGGTGCGATAATCAAGTATAGGGAGAGATTACATGGCATGGGGTTATAATGTCATGGAGAAAACTGCACATGCAAACAATGGCACAGAAACAAAGGCTTGCACTCTAACAGTGTCAGGACAAACTCTTGACCAAAACAACAAGCATGTACGTCACTGGGAATACAGCAACTGTCTTACTTTTGTGCAGGGGGCTTCACCCCCCACACTCCCTGGACTTTTAATAATCAACTCCTGGGTGTTATGGACTTTGGGGAAAGAAGAAACCTCAGAGTGGGGAAAAATGTTTTTTACCAAGAAAAGAAAGCCACATTATAGTGGGACCTAGGGAGAACCAAACTATAGACCCAGGTCCCGGACACCACCGGAGGCAGGTGCTCTAGCCACTCTTCCATGGTAGCGGCTTGGCCAAACATTGCGCTGACAGCATCCTTCACAATGCTTCATGACAACCTACAGCAACAGGGATAGTGATTCTAACCACATGCTGAAACAACCCCTCATAGTAGAGCAATTCATGCTTCCTACAGCATGTTATTGCATGCACGTTTTTGTCCATGCTATATTCACCTAGTACTAGGTTGCATTGGACAATTGCAAGCCATGCTTTAGTAGTAAGATATTTTATAAGGCAGTAGCTGACCCCCAGTTTCTAGTTAACTCAGCATGTGAAGGTCTCAATACACGTGAAGAAAGTAAGAGCAGATTCAAGAGTGACACCCAGGTATTTAAAGGGGTGGACTGTCTGGAGGGGTAAGTCATTGGAAGATTGGATTGTGAGAGTGTTTTGACCTAGTGCATGTTTGGCTAGCCTTGGTTTAGAACTAAAGAACAGTAATTTAGTCTTATTGGTTTTGACAAGCAGTGTGTTGCTTGTGAACCATTTGTGGGCTTGGAGGTAGTTGGTGTAAGAGATGTTGAAAGGTTGGACAGGGATTTATCACTCACATGAAGGATATGATTATCTGCATATAGAAGGGAGTGTCAGGAGAGACAGTCTTGGGGTAGAGAGTTAAGGAAAAGGGAGAAAAGAAGAGGCCCCAGAATGGAGCCCTGAGGCACACCAGTGGAGATAGGAAGGACTGAGGAGGTGGTTCCACCAATACAGACCAGTTGGTTGCAATCTGAGAGGCAGCTGTAGAACCAGTCCATGATGCCAGGGGACAGTCCAAGACACCTAAGTTTGTTTAGGAGGAGGTTGCAGTTTACCAAGTCTAATGGATTGGAGAGATCCATGAAGACTGCTCAAGTAAGCATGTCATCATCCATTTTGAGGAGGACATGATCATAGAAACTGACTTGTGCTGTGGTGGTGCTATAGGCTGTTCTGAATCCATGTTGCTGGGGACAGAGCAGGTTATTATTTAGTTACATTCTTAGTAACCTGGAGGTAGACAGCCTTTTTGAGTAGTTTGCTGAGGGAGGAGAGTATGGATATAGGGCAAAAGTTTTCCATGTTACTGGAGTCACTGGATTTTAAAACAGGGACTACCTATGCCTGTTTCCATAACTAGGAGATTATGCCAGTGGAGAGGGAAAGATTGAAAATCTTTGTGAGGGGTTTGGCTATTTCTAGGGCCATTATTTTGAGGAAGCCTGCCTGTCCTAGTGCTGATGACTACCATTTTAAACAGAATCATCTGGGTTGAGAAGTAGGACTGAGGGGGGGAATGGACGTAGGAAGGGTTCTATTTTGAGCTAATTCTGCAACCTTCCCAGTAGATCTGCTGAGATAATGATGTCTAGCTGTTGTGTTCTGGTCTCTTATTTGCTCTGGGATCCTCCTGTAATCTTCCCAGCAGATCTGCTGGGATAATGGCTGTCCTGGTCTCTTATTTGCTCTGGGGTCCTCTTGTAACCTGTCCTCGGTGGACCAGTAACCAAATGTTTCCACATTTACTATTAAATAGATGACTGATAACTAGACTTCTCAAGCATATTTTTTACCACTAAAATGCAGGAAAAGCCACCATTTGAAGGTAAAATTTCAAAATGTTATGGAGGGCATGCCCCTGGACCCCTTAGCTTTGTTAGGATTTGGATTAAGGGGCATTAGCCCCCCCCCTCCATTTTTGTACCCCAGGTGACTCCCCTGGATTTTTCATTAGAGACCATTTAGATCTGATCATCTGTCTGGAATATTATGATATGCATAGTGTCCGATTAAGAACATAGGGCAGTGAATGAGTGAAATTTCAAATTTCACTCATTCACTACCCTGTGTTCTCAATTGGACACTATGCATATCATAATATTCCACACAGATGATCAGATCTAAACAGACCTTAATGAAAACTACATTAAATGTAGCACATTAACTAACTTGTTTCTTACATTTTTTTCAAGGTTTTGATGCTGGGGAATGGGGCCGAGAGAGCAGAGGAGAGAGACTACTACTATGAGAGAATAGGATGGAGGATTGGTTAGAGATGAAGAGTCAGACTCGGGACTCAGAGAGCGCTCACACTCAGCTCAGCTCAATGTGAGCTGAGTGCTCTTAGTCTCCGAGGCAAGCTGCGTGTTTCTCAGAAACTTTTTTAGTTAGGGCTCAGTTCACGCTGCTGCCTTGCGACTGTGTGTGTGTCACTCGCTCTGCTCGCTCGCTACTCTCTCGAGTCAGACAGGAGTGGAATTCAGTTAGATATTTTTTCCTTAGACTTCAGTACAAGTTGCAAGTTGCAAGAAACTCAGAGACACAAAAAAAAATCATAAAAAAGTATATGGCTGCCATTTATTTTATTTATATTTACTGAAAATGATTGGGAGGCTTTAACTTAGATGGGGGGGAGGTGGGCTGTAGCCTTGCCAAAATTAATGTGGTGATGCCACTGGTTTTTAGTTGTATGGCATTATGTCTAAATAAAAAATCTGAGACAAACATTAGTAAATCAATCACTAGTGCTGTGCGGAATTTTTATATTCTGACAGAATGGAATTCCATGGAATTTCTTGAATTTCTGCCTATTTCCGGCAGACTTTTGCAAGCAGTGGAATGGCAAAATTTGGTGTATCTTTGCAGTGGAATTTTTGTGAAAACCATTTCCATGGATTAATTTTCCATGGATGATTATTTTTCTGCAGAAAAATCCCACCATGAATTCAAGCTTCCTGCTGTCAATGACGTTGCCTAATATGAAAATAAAACACATACATTTCAATCTGTTATGCCTGAAGATGAGCAACGTGAGTACCAGATTTCACCATTGTGTGATAAAGTAACTTTTTATGCTATTTCTGAATTCACTACTGAAGCACATGTAATTCTACGGAACATAGTTTCACGGTACATACATCCTCGGAATAATATTTCACATGTAGATGTACTGGTACCAATAAGCTTCCTCTGAGTCATGTGACAGCAGTGAATGTAGTAATGTGACTCCCTTCACTCCACACAGATTAAGTGTCTGAGGGAGAAGGATCTACTCTGCTGAGTTATCTGTTGTTAAACAGAAAACTGCTTCCAGAAAACCTCTAAAAATTATTTGTAGCCAATTAGTTTTACTTAATATGGGTAGTAAATGTTCTGGTATTGTGTGTTGTGTGTTTGGAAGTGTGTTTCCCTATATTTTCTTAAATTGTCTTAGTTTTTGTTTATGGTGGTGTGTTGAAGATCAGGAGTCTTGTGCATTCATTTAGCAAGTGGGGATGAGGTAGTTGCAGAGAAAGTGAGACACATAGATAAAGTCAGGCAGAAGAGAAAGATTTGATATTTCTTTTTTGTCAGAGAATAATCTGACTGAAATGTTGTTGTTTTTGTATACTTCTATCCAGTAGTGTTATTAATCTCACTCAGTCCCAAACTAAGAGGGAGAGTCAGAGAGAAAGGCATGCAGAAGAGAAAGATGTGATAATTCTTTTTTGTCGGAGAATAATCTGGCTACACTTCTGTTCTGTTTTTTGGTATATTTACATCCAGTATTGCATTAATCTAGCTCAGTCCCAAACTAAGAGGGAGAGTTAGAGAAAAAGTCTGGCCGCAGAGAAAGATTTGATAATTCATTTTTTGTCAGAGAATAATCTGACCAAATTATTGTTTTAGTATACTGTCCATACTAGTATAGTATTACTCACACTTAGTCCCAAAGTAAGATGTATTTTTGTGTGCACCCCAAAAAATCTTACAGATGAAACAAAACCTGCATTTATTAAAAAAAAAAATATTTGTTTTTGTGGCTAAGTCAAGATGAAGAGGAGCAGCAGTTCAGGGTGTGTTAGCGGGAGAAGTGAGAATGCAAATTCTTTTAATGTTAAAGACAAGGGAAGAGTTGCAGGTGGGTGAGGCCATAAAAGCGCAGTAGTAGCATCTGGCAAGCATGCTTTGCAGCCATTTGTTGCAGCTATGATGGCCACTTCTTCAAGAAAGCAGAGTTCTGATGTTGCATCTGCTGAAAATGTATATAGTGGCGGTGCTGGTGTACATGTGACTGATCAGCCTAAACGCAGCAGCAAACAGTCAGCTAGTGAGGTAGCAGCACTGATGATCCTGTTGCAACCTAATTTAATTAAGGGAGAGTAAGGCCACCTTTGATTCTAACAGTTTTTCAGAGCAAATGTTACATATTGATAACTCTCAGCAAAGATGTTTGAAGAAAATGCTGATGTATCACTGGATGCAGTTGTGGCTGTAGCTGATCCAGTCAGTGTCCCCAAAGAACATGATATGCATGATACAGAATTAGAAGTAGACTCCCATGATACAGCTCTTGCCAGCAGTGATTTTTGTTCTGATCTGTATGATCTTGTCCTTGATGTGGACTGGATGCCATTAATTGATGCCCCCAAAATTGGTATTAAGAAACCAAAGAGGAAGTGGGAACTTGAGGAGGTGGAGGAGGGTAAGCATCATAAGGATCAGAATGCAGGGTTTGTGAAATCAGGCAGCTCAAAAACTCCAAAATCAACAGCTTGTGTTGTATCTGATAAGCCACAGGGAGACAGTGTTGGGTTAGGTAGCAGTGCAAGAGTGGTTGCGGGTGGTAAGTTAATAGGTGGGGAGTATCAGTCAGTACAATGCATACTATTGAACATCCACATATTGCACAGTGGAAGGCACAGGCATATACCCAAAGCAGCAGCAGCACCTCTTTAGAATGGGATTTATTTGTCACAGATCCCAAAGATTCTAGCTGTGCAATTTGCCAGACATACAAAGCTAGAGTTAGTTGTGGCAAACCTGGCAGAAGGCTTGGGACAACAGGTCAGCGTAGCCACATGAAAAAGAAACATTTAATTATGTGGCAAAAGCATGAGCAGGAAGCAGAGATGGGTTTCAGGAGACCAATTTCATTTTTGGGGCAAGGGGGAAGAGATCAGGATGAAAATGAGTATGATGACTCCATGCTTTTGAGGCAGAAAGACATCAGCATAAGTACCACTAGTAGTAGTAATATCACTAGCAGCAGCAGCAGCAGCAGCACACTTAAACCACTAACTACCAGCACCCCTCCCAGTAAAATCAGTAAGCTGGCTACTGGTATTTGTGGGTACTTTACAAAGGAGAAATGGATGACACCATGTGCAAGTAGTATCGGTACTACATTACCTCGTTCAACCGTAACACCAAGCAAACCAGTTGCATCTACTCCACTTGTGCAACCGAAGATTTCAGATGCACTTTTTAAGAAAACTGAATTCCACCATAACCACCTAGTCCCCATGAACTGAATGCCTGTTGAGCACAACTGTTGGCAGTAGATATTTTGCCATATTCATTTGTGGAAATCCTGCTTTCTGTCACCTGATGAGCAGAGCAGTTCCGAAGTGGAACATTCCCTCCCATATGTATTTTTCTATGAAGGCTTTCCCAGAACTTTTTAATGACCATAAGAGTGTTGTGTCCCATGGCATTAGTCATTCTGCAGTGGAATGTGTGCATCTAACTAGAGATATGTGGAGCAGTAGGCCAGGTGCTGCCTCCTCATGTAAGTGTATAACGTGCCACTAGGTTAATTTCTGTAACTCTCCCTTAAATTATTGTAATTCTCCTTCCTGCCTAAACTATTTCCCACTTGGTAGTATACATCAACAGGCCACACTCAGCATGTCTTGTATGGATACTGTGCAACACACTTCCATGAACATACTGAGTGAGCTTCAGGCACAATTGATTATTGATTGATGTCACTGGGCATGAAGGTTGAGTTTATTGATAGCAATAATGGCCGTAGTGTGATTAAGGCAATTGAGGATGGGTCATATAATCATGCTCCTTATTTTGCACACTGCCCTAATTTGGTTGTGCAAGATTGTATCAAGAGTAATAAGGACATTGATGATATGATCACAGCTGCACATCACCTGTGTGGCTATTTTAGCCATTCCAACAAAGCCAGGAATGAACTGAAACAGCATCAGGTAAAAAATGGAATTCTACAGCATTGCCTAAAGCAGGAGGTGGCCATGCGGTGGAATTCCACTTTGTGTATGCATTAATGCCTGTTTGAGCAATACAAGGAGTTAATGGACTTCACCATACTGCACAAAGATTGTAAGATATCCTCCCTCTCCACCACTATGGCTCAGTGGCACCTAATGGACAGTGTGATTCAAATCCTACAGCCATTTGAGCATGCTACCCATGTGGTAAGTGTTGAAAATGCCTGTATCAGCTAGGCAATACCAGTGGTCCATGTTTTTCTACATGTTTTGCACATGACTGTCGTAAATACTTGTCTATAACAACTGCTGTATTGAATGTCACCTCTGTAACTACTGTACATTGTATATACTTCCTGTGCCACTGTACTGCTTTATTTCTGATTGTTGTAAATATCCAGTACCACATTTACCTGCATGTACTGTACTCTGTATCAATTGTAAGGTGTGATATTTCTCGCACCTTTGTTTGTACTGTAATGTCTGACACTGTACACTCTTGTATTGTATTCTATGATGTGGAGCCCTTGTAAAGGAGTCTCTGACTCAAAGGTATTAATTCTGATATGTTTCAATAAATAAATTAATAAAATACTGAAAGACGTCAGATGGGGTGGAAGGGGAGATAGGCACAGTGGTATCTAAGTCAAGGACATTCTGGAGTTGACCGTGGGTAGGGCGGGCAGCCACTTCTGAAGTGTACATGGAGGGGGAGGGAGAAACCTCACACAGTGATACACATGGGTACAAATGACTTAGCAGGGGAGAGGGTAGAGGTGGTAAAGGGGAGGTTCAAAGAGTTGGGTAGGCAGTCTGAGGAGGTGGGGGAGTTGGTGGCATTCTCTGAGGTAATCCCGGTATCATGTGCAAGTACAGTGAGGAAAAAAAGGATAGAGGAGCTCAATGAGTGGCTAAGGGATTGGTGCCATACCAGGGAGTGTGAATTAGCATCAGACTGGGGCAGGAACTGGGACACTAGTGACCTATAAGCAGGGGGCAGGATATATTTGAGCAGAGAGGGGAAGGGGGTACTGAAACTGGGAACAGAGAGGTATGTATCAACAAAGGTGGATTTAAACTAGGAGGGATGGTGAGGGACGCTGATAGGAAAAGGGTCAGAAAGGGGATCTAGTGAGCTCACCCTCCCAGTTATAGGTAAAGGCAGCGGGAAGTGCACAAGGAGGGATAAAGGGAAGGAAGAATATGGGTAGGGAAGGGGAAGGGAGGAGACTGGCTGGAGGGTGGTCTCACTGAATGCAAGAAGCCTAAGAAATAGAATAATGGAGTTACAGGCTCTCTTGGCATTGGAGGTGATGGACATTGTGGTCATCATGGAAATGTGGGCCACCCAGTACCAGGACTGGGATATGATGATCCTGGGGTTCAGGTTATTCAGAAGAGACAGGGTAACGGGAAGGGAAATGGGGTGTATGGCAATCTATGTAAGGGAGGAGATAAAGTGTCTAAGGGAGGAAGGGGAAGAGGGGAGAACAGAAGCACTATGGATGCAGTTCTAAGATGCAAAGAATAGGACACTGAGGATGGGTGTGGTGTACAGACCACCGGCTCAAGGGATTGACCTGGACAGGGAATTAGCTGAACAAATTAGGAGGGTCTGCAGGAAGGGGAGCACAGTAATGGTGGGGGACTTCAACCTACTGGGCGTGGAATGGGCACCCCATTCACCATGAATGCAAGCGAGTGGGTCATGCTAGAAGCATTTCAAGACAGCTTTCTGACACAGCTGGTCCAGGGTCCAACTCAGCTAGAAAGCACTCTGGACCTTGTACTGGATAATGGGGAAGCTGTAAGGAATCTAGAAGTGAAGAAACCACTGGCTGGTTGTTACCACTATTTGGTGTAATTCATGCCCAACATGGGGAGGGAAACAGGGGGCACAGGTACAAGGGTGATTGAGTTTAAGGGGGCATACTTTAAGAAGATGGGGGAAATTTTGGGCAGGCACCTCGCAGGAATGCAACCACACGTGGATGCGGACTAGAAATTGGACATCATAATGGAAGGGCTGGCAGAGCCAACGGAGTATTGCACTAGGAAGAAAAGCAAGAAATGGGCAAAGAAACCCAGTTGGTTGACACAGGAGGTTATGGAAGGGGGTGAGGGCCAAGAGGGCAACATTTCAAAAGTACAGGGGATCAGGGAGAGGTGAAGATAAGGATATGTATATGGGGAAGTCCAGGGAGGTTACCAGACTGGTTAGGGCAGCCAAGGCATCCAGGGAGCTGAGACTGGTGCAGGGAATCAGAAGTGGAGAAAAAGAGTTCTTCTGCTACATCAGAGAGAGAAGAAAGAGCAATGATCAGCTGGTGAGGATTAAGAAGGATGGGGGTGGGTGGAAAAAGGGGCAGAGCAGGCAGAGGCACTTAATGAATACTTCTGCTCTGTATTCTTGCAAGAGAAGGGGGCAGATACCCCAGGTGAGGGGGGTGGGGGAAGGGGATGACAGATGTAGGGATTACAAAGAGCAGGGTACTAGACGGGTTGAAGGCATTAAGGGTGGACAAAGTACCTGAACCTGATGGCATTCACCCTAGGGTATTAAGGGAGTTGGCAGCTGTCCTGGCGGAGCAACTGTCCAACCTGTTCATTACCTCCCCTGGACATGGGATGTATACCACAGGACTGGAGAATGGCCCATGTGGTGCCCATCCACAAAAGAGGCCCAAAGGATGAACCAGGAAACTATAGACCAGTGAGCCTCACATCAATCATGGGAAAGCTCATGGAGACCATACTAAAAGAGAAGCTAATGAGCTTCTTGGAGGAAAACGGTCTCCAGGATAGTCAACAGCACAGATTTATAGTGGGCAGATCCTGCCTGACAAACCTTGTAGTGTACTACAACTGGGTGACGTGGGAAATGGATAAGGGCCATGCAGTGGATGTCTTGTATTTGGACTTCAGCAAGGCCTCTGATTCAGTGCCACATGGGAGGTTAGGGGGGAAACTGGAATATGTGGGGACGGGACCAAAAACAGTGAAATGGATCACAAACTGGCTAAAGGGAAGGCAGCAAAGGGTGGTGGTGGGGGACCTCTCATCACTGAGAGTGGTGACGAGCGGAGTACCACAGGAATCGGTACTGGGACCAGAGCTGTTTGGGATTTTTATTGCAGATATCTCACATGGGATCTGGAGTAAGACCAGTCTGTTCGCAGACGATACCAAGATGGAAGATGTGGTTGATGATGTGGAGGGGTAGAAGGGGTTGCAGGAGGACCTGACTAAGCTGCAGGAGTGGGCAGAAACATGGCAGTTAGGGTTCAACACCAACAAGTGCAAGGTTCTGCACTTCAGAGCCAGGAACCAGGGGAAGGAGTATCACATGAGTGGGGAACAGTTGGGGAGCTGCACAGAGGAGAAGGACCTAAGAATGATCATTACAGGGAGCATGAACATCTCTCTTCAGTGCAGGAAGGTGGCAGCAAAAGCCAAAAAAATGCTGGGGTTTATTGAGAGAGGGATCTCCTTCAGAAGGAGGGAGGTTATCCTGCCCTAGTATAGATCATTAGTCAGGCCCCACCTGGAGTACTGCATGAAGTGCAAGGAACCACAGTGCGCTATTGTTTGCTGGTACAAAAAAATTTAGTAGAGTTTCAAAGTGCACAGTTGATAACAACAACGCAGGAGTTCAGTGTAGCTTCCCCTAGTGCTTCAACTACATGAGTCTTCAAGGGGGTAGTGCTACTAGAACAAACCAATCCTTAAATATCCAACAAATTTCCACGTCATAATGACCATGTTGTGGCAATACATTTAAAGTGACAGTACATTACATACCTTCTGATAATGACTAAAAAATTATTATTAGAATAACCATAATCAGTTTTTGTAAACAAATTCCTTACAGGTAATGATCATACCATATCATAGCAATAAATGTATGGTAACAGTACATTTCATACATTCTTATAATAACTAATAAATTATTATAAAGCAACCTGAATCAGTTACCTGAATCATCACTGAATACAATCACTTGTCAGGCCAAATTGGTAACATAACATATAGAAATTGGCCTATTTTGCTAAGTTATGATGCGGTGGTATGGCTGTAGGATCCAAACCAAGGGTTACATTCTGCAGGGGCCAGAATTTAAAAGACAAGTTGACACATTCAAGAACCAAAAAGGGACAACAAAAAAATTGTGAAATACTATACAAACTTGGCTTCCACAAAGGACAAAAGGATTTTATAAATGTAGGAGGTGTAATGTTTGCAAATATGCCGTAGAAAGTGTGCTTACACACACCCTGAGAAAGCAGAGCTTACATTTAGAATTAATGACCTCATTACATGTGATACTATACATCTAGTATATGTACTTTTGTGTGAATGCAACTTATTATATGTTGGGAAAACTGTGAGACCATTAAAGCATTGCATTCAAGAGCATGTGAGGTCAATAATTAATGCTAGAAATGATACCCCTGTAGGTACACATTTCGCATCCCACCACAACTCCAAACCAGATGGCTTGAAATTTCTGGGTATTGATTGGATAGCAGCAGACTTGTGGGGTGGAGATAGGGCTAACAGACTACTAAAAAAAGAAAGTATGTGGATATTTAAATTGGATACTGTAATACCAAAGGGATTAAATAATAATAGGGACAATAAGCCATTTTTGCACAACAAAAAATATTGATTCATTTTGGATATTGTTGAATCACTCCAGCTTTCATTAAGAATTTTAGTTTGACATAGTTTTCCAGTTTATTGTGTGGATGTTAAATGTAATAATGTAGTGATTTGCACTAATAATTTGCTCTTTTATTTCTCTCTCTTTAGGTGCTTTTTACCCAACCTATCTGGGCTCCTACCTACAGGGTTGGCAATTGCCACAGTGGAGTATGGCAGCCTTACTGCTTGTTTGTCCCAGGATACAGACACCATTAGGATGTGGTAGCTCTTTAGTTTCACTTTTTTCTTTGTTTACTGGTGTTTTTTACCTGTAAAGAAATTATTTACAATAACTGATTCAGGTTGCTTTATAATAATTTATTCGTTATTATATGAATCTATGAAATGTACTGTTACTATACATTTATTGCTATGATATGATCATTACATGTAAGGAATTTGTTTACAAAAACTGATTAAGGTTATTCTAATAATAATTTATTTGTCATTATCAGAATGTATGTAATGCACTGTTACTTTAAATGTATTGCCACAACATGGTCATTATGACGCGGAGATTTGTTGGATATTTAAGGATTGGTTTGTTCTAGTAGCACTATCCCCTTGAAGACTCGTGTAGTCGAGGTGCTAGGGGCAGCTACACTGAACTCCTGCATTGTTGTTATCACCTGTGCACTTTGAAACTCTAGTAAATATGTTTTGTACCAGAAAACAATAGCGCACTGTAGTTCCTTGAGCATTACTATCCTTTGGATATGATCATTACAGAGGTTTGCCGCCTCAGTTTTGTATTGCAGCAACAACTGGTATGCATTAGTGCAGGAAGCTTTTCTTTTTGTTAAAGTACTGCATGAAGTACTGGAGCCTGTTCCTGACGAAGGACATCAGATTGTTGGGGGCAGTGAAAAGCCACAAAGATGATCCAAGGATTGGAGAGCAAGCCCTTTGAGGACAGGCTGGGATAGCTGAATATCTATTCACTGAAGGAGATGAGGGTTTGGGGGGAATATGATTGAGACCTTTAAGTATCTGAAGGGGATAAACAAGACCAACACAGAAGGGATTTTTCAGACAAGAAGGGTGAGGGACATGGGAGGACACAGAGTGAGATTGGAAGGGGAAAGAATCAAGCGGGAGATGAGGAGACATTTTTTCCCAGAAAGAGTGGTGGACAAATGGAACACCTTACCAGACGAGATAGTGTCCTTTAAGATGGTGGGCAGTTTCAAGAGGGGTTGGGACAGGGGAAGGGGAAGGAATACTGGGAAGGGGGAGTGAGAGGGGCTGCTGCGAGATGAGGGGCTAGCTGCACACTCGAGCAGACTTGATAGACCATGAGGCCTGTTTCTGCTGTCAATTTCATATGTTTGCCTGCTCGTACATACACCAAAGTCTTGTTTTAGTATTAACTTCAAAGTTAATGTATTGTTATTAAGTAATACAATCTGTAAAAATCACATTTTGACCAACACACAGGCCACATGGTAGAGGCTAGGATGCCGCACCCTGTACTCTGTCTCTCTCTCTCTGCTGTGATACACTGTCAAAGACAAGTGAACTACTGATATCTGCCCCGCTACTTCTGATGCTGCCAGTGGACTGCTCTCCTCATATACCTCATGCTCCCTCCCATTCATGTGTTATCCTGCTGTGACAATGAACCAAATTTACAGTGAAATATAAAATGGACGATGAAATCCCTGTGTCCTGATGGACTGTTATTCTTTGTTTCTAAAACTAGCCATGGCGGTAATAGAGTACCGCCAATAAAAGCAAGTCCTTGCCAACAAGGGCAATTCATAAAATTCATCAGCCACTTACTTCCTAATTTCCGTCACAAACATGGCTGCACTGCAACCTTTAGTTATATAGAAAAAAAACTCAACTAGGACCTAACAATAACATCCATTAAATGAAATAAAGTAAGTAACCCAATCTGATTTAATATTATTTCCATTCATAAATTGCTCTTATTACACTTAAACAAATTTTAAATAGTAAGTACTACTCAAAGTTTCTTTTAATGGTTTTTCTTTGATGATCGTGAAAAATCCCCCTTCCGTCCCAAACAGTTTGCCAGACAGCTTTGAGTGCCTGCTTCTTATTTGTCAACAAATAAAATTGAGGATCTGGTACACCTGGAGGCCTGTGTGTGTGTGTTGTTTTGTGTATGCCAGCGTATCTCTGATGTATTTAGAAATCTTGTATTCCATTTGTTAGTTACCATTCTGTGTGTGTGTGTGTGTGTGGGTGTGTGTGTGTGTGTGTGTTTGGGTGAGTGGGGGGGGGGATTGAACCAGTGGAATAACGAAGAGCTTAAAATTCTTCCATTCCATTCTACACAATCACACAATGTATTCAGTTTGAACAAAGACAGATGACTGAAAGGGAAAACCATCCCCATAGTGACTATTTTAGGTAATTTAGCAACCTTTAATATATTTCTTATGGCTTTGAAAACTTGTAGAATGTTCTTTTTCAAAAAGTTGATTATGTGCCCATTGTAGTTAAGCAAAGAGACATTGCTGTGTGATGGTAGTACAGAGATACCCACAGCCACACACCTAGAGGCTGAAGGCACTCTGCTTGTGTCGTCGATCCTCAGTATGCCTGTGGGTGTGTGGCTATTTCTGACAGTAGTACTACCAACACAAAGCCATGTCTTACTGCTTACTTAAAATGGGCCCATAGTCAGCTTTTTAAAAAAAGAACATTCTAAAAGTGGTAAAACCCACTATAAATATACTAAAAGACTTATAAATATTCTAAAGTGGTCCGTCCACAGATGTTTTCACCTGTCAGTCATCTTTATTCACACTAAATACATTGTGTGATTGTGTGCCATGGAATGGAACAATTTAAAGCTCTACATTATTCCACTACTACAATCACCCCACCCCTACACACAAATAATGATATCACGGAATACTCAGTTTCAAAATTTGTGAGAGTTTCACTGGCATACACACAAAGAGATACACACAGGCCTCCAGTTGAGCCAGAGCCTCATTTTTATCTGTTGCCAGGTAAGGATCAGGGAGATCTCTGGCAAAGTGGTGCACATAGGAGGGAGGCGTTTCATGCTCATCAAAGAAACACCTGCAATGGAATCTAAGAATGGTACTTGATTGTTAATGTTTGTGTACATGTATGTGTATAGGAGGGCTTATGAGTGTTAATAACATCAAATTTCTTACTTTATTTCTTGGGATGGACTTTTGTCTTTTACTTTTAGGGCCTACTTTATCATTTTTTATATATGCATAAAGGCAGCTGCCATGTTTGTGATGTAAATTAGGAATTAGGTGGCTTATGAAGTCTGTGTCTTGCCCTTGTTAGCAGTAACTTTTTTTGCACCATTGGTGGTACTTTCTTACTGCCATGGCTTGAAACAAGTGTCATACAATCAGGACATAGGGATTTCCTTGCCTGTTTTATACTGCTGCGCTAAAAATCTAAGCCGAGGGAACTGATATCTCCCTTGCTACTGCCAGTGGACTGTCCCTCCACATGTACCTTATGCTGTGTCCCATCCATGTGGGATTCTGCTGTGACAAAGAACAATATTTATAGTAAAGTACTAGCAGTGCTCTTCATCAAATCATTAAGGCATGGGGAGGTGCTGGAGGATTAGAAGAGTGCAACAGTAGTACCACTCCACAGGAGTGGAAGCAGGGAACAGCCAGGTAACTACCATCTGGTTAGTCTAATGTCAGTTGTGCAAAAACTGATGGACTCCCTACTGAAGGAAAGAAACATTGCTTTTTTGGTGCAAACTGGTCAGCTTGACAACAGTCAACAGTTTCACAGCAGGGAGGTCCTGCCAGACAAACCTGGTTGATTTTTTCAATTTGGTCACCAAAAAAGTGGATCCGAATGGGCAGTGGATGTGGTTTACCTGGACTTCAGCAAAGCTTTTGACAATGTTCCACACAGAAGACTAGTAAAAAACTGGAGAACATGGGAATTGGGCCTGAGATTAAAAACTGGGTCAGAAACTGGCTACATGGGATAACTCAGAGAGTATTAATAAATGGCACTCTGTCTGTGGAGGGGAGGGTGACTAGTGGGGTCCTGTAGGGCTCAGTTCTGGAGCCGATCCTCTTTAACATATCCATCAGTAACACTGAGGATGAACTGGAGGGAAAGGTGTGCCTGTTTGTAGATGACACCAAAATCAGAAACAGGGTAGACACAACAGAAGGACAGCAAAGCATGGAAGCTGATCTCTGAAAATTGGAGCTGTGGTCCAAGACCTGGCAATTGAAATGCAATGCCAAAAATGCAAGGTCATGCACCTGGCAAAGTGTAACCCAGGGAAACTGTACTCAATGGGAGGGGAGCAGTTGGTGGCTACCAGGCAGGAGCAAGACATAGGGGTGATCATATCAGATGACCTCAAGGTCAGTAGACAATGTGAAAAGACAGCACTAAAGGCTAGTGGTATCCTGGGATGCATAGAAAGGGGCATCACGAGCAGAAGGCATGAAGTAATCATGCCCCAGTATCAATCCCTGATCATTCCTCACCTGGAGTACTGTGTCCAATTCTGGAGGCCACACCTCAAAAGGGACATAGATTGGCTGGAGACGGTACAGAGAAGAGCAACAAAGATGGTGCAGGGCATGCATCAGAAACAATGCGAGGCAAGACTCGATGACCTCAAATTATATTCTATAGAACAACGCAGGAATTATAGGGACATGATAGAAACTTTCAAATACCTTAAGGGCAACAACAGGGTGCATGTGTAGAACCTCTTTCCAGTAAAGGACTACAGCAGGACTAGAGGCACTTAAGGGAAGAAAGTTCAGAAGCAATATGAGGAAATTCTTCTTCACAGAGCGTGTTGTGGAACAATGGAATAGCCTGCTGAAGGGGGTAGTGGGAGCCAAGACAGTGGGGGAATTTAAGTGGGCATGGGACAGACACTGTGGGATACTCAAGCAGGCAGCTATGTAAGGGGGTAGGAAGCCAACGGTGGACTTCATGGATCGTACAGTCCCCATCTGCCGACAACTTCTATGTTTCTAAGTAATAGCTGCCCTGGTGGTACTACTGTACTGATGCCTGTGACCTGTACTCCTGTGCCTGCTCTTACACCATGAATATGTGTGATGATGCTGCAATAAGTAACCAAAGTCAAGTGACCAGACAGCTGCCCTGCAGGTGCTGCTGATGCCTGTGGCCTGTGCTCCTGTGTCTGCTCCTACACCACAAACATGTGTGATGGTGCTGCAATACAGAACCAAAGCCAAATGACCTGACACCCCTGCTGGTGCTGCTGATGTCTGTGGCCTGTCCTCCTGTACCTTCTTTACACCATGAAAATGTGTGATGATACTGTGATAAAGAACCAAAGCCAAATGACCTGACACCTGCCCTGTTAGTGCTGCTGATACCTGTAGCCTGTGCCGCCTGTGCATCCTCCTCCACCATCACCCTGTTTTCTGATGTTATGATATGCATCAGTGTAAGTAATTACAGTATTTTTATTTGAATTTTCATTTTTTTTAGCTGTTACTGAAAGCCACATTACAGTGTAGCATGCCCATGATGCCGTATCGCAAACTTAGTCATTTCTTATTCTTTTCTTCACAGGACTGTGTCTCTCTCTGTCATTCACCGCAACCATAATGAGGGAATCCAATGATGGTGGTACTGGGTCTGCACAGCGTTGTTGAAGAAGGTAAGTATGTTTACTTTTTTCTATATTTTACTTTTTTTCAGGTTAATGCTTTGATTTCTTGGTTCGACTTGGTTTTAAGTATTGAATTATTTCAAAGTATACTTTTTGAATGTTTTTCACATCTACTGTATGATTTTTAGTAAAGTAATTATCCCAGCAGCAGTTTCAGAATGGTGCTACACTATCAGAATACATCATTACATTAATTGATACAACATCAGCATTGTTAGGGGATGGAATGCTGACAGGAATAATCCACGTTCCACAGTGATCAAGCTATAAATGACAGTTCAACATGGATTAATATAAGGCGATTTGAATCATAACAGGCAATCAGATTACAGCATGACTGAAATAATTTGTATATCTCACTTTCTAAAATCTGATTTTGGTAAAATAAGTTTTAGGGTAGGAAGAAGTAGGCTGCTGGTTAACTAGGATCTGCAGCTTATCCATTAGGTAGAGAAATGGGCAGACTTGGTGGGCCAAGCAGTCCTTATCTGCCGTCAAAATCTATGTTTCTATGTTTCTATGTTTCTATGTTAACTGTCAGTGGTGTGATATAGAGGATAACGTATGGGCAGCAATGTGTAACAACGCTATGTTTGCCTTCGAGTGGTTCTTTTGGCAACTATGTTAAACTTTGAGAGCAAAGCTCGAGAGGTTTACAGGGTTGCCAAGGGAACCACGAGAAGGCAAACAGTGTTGTTGCACAACACTGACCATACGTTGTCTTTTATAGTGTATGGTCAGCGGAGAAACAAAAAAATAATGCCAGTGTTGGAACCAATAATCTACTACTACCACCTCCACCTCTACTTCCGGTGCAGCTTCAGACCACATGGTAATGTTCTGACAGAGCTCCGCGACTCTCTTGCCAGTTACCTGATAAACTTTTTAAACATAGGCATGTTTGGCTGTTATGCGGGCTATGGCAACAGCATCGCATGGTGGTTCGAATCTGTTACACTATCAATGTGACACATCGTCGATAGTGTAACAAGAGCGTGACGTCACATAGATAGTGTAAAAACGCTGTAAAAAGATGATTTTTGGGCCATAACAGCGTTCTACCATACATTATGCTATTGTTTTGATTTTCATGTACTTCAAAGGAAGTGCAATCTTGAATTTAACCAGATGCCACTGTCATATAATCAAAATAAAAGTGCTCCACCATGTTTTCTCTGGTGAAGGACCTAACACTTAATGTCATCCCATTCTTTTCTTCACAGGTCTGTGTCTCACTGGTATTGTATTTACCTCATCCAACTTGGTACATCCCATTCTGGAGCTGGACTATGCCTCCACAGTCTGCTGTATTAAGGTATTTATTTTTAAGCATTGTGTTTGATTATGATTATTACCCACTTGCATGATGCATCATATAAATGTTTTGTCTGAAAAAGTTTCAAATCATCAATTTAAGGGAAGCCTTCGGAAGGCATTCACCTGTTTGTATGGTGGTACTACTACACACAGTAAACCATCAAATGCTGTGTAAATTCTCATATATTATCAATTCTATTGAAGAAGTATTACAATTCAAATAGAGCTTGCATGATAGATCTGTATCATATCTCAACTACTATTATATAATCCAACTATATATATATATATATATATATATATATATATATATATATATATATATATATACTGTATATATATATATATATATATATACAAGTTTCAAAATAAATATTGTAATTTAACAGGCAAAGCAATTCGTTAGTAGAGAGTCATGATTTCAGGCAATTAACATCACATTTCATGACTTTGTATTTACAGCCATACAGTTCTGTTAATGTCTTCTAATGGCTTCCCTTAAATTGATGCTTTCCTTGTTTTCAAGGAATAAGCACATTAAGCTACAAGAATGTACGATCCAAGTGCTTTACCTCACAAAGACACACCACCAATCATGAGATAACAATACTGGCATCTACGTAAAAAGGAGAGATGAACTAAAATAAGTCATCCTTTAAAATACAAAACAGATTTAATTTAACAGACAAATGAACAACAACAACAGGAACACAATCAGAATGTAATAACAACAGTAATAATATAATTTGACAATACAAAACAGGTTAAACTATTTACAAGTACTCATGGCATGTTGCTGAGAAACAGCAGCACTTAATGGGCCTCTTCTCCCTCTGTCACTGGTGGCAGTGGGGGATCTGGTGCCATACCTGCAGGCATAACCATGACTGGCAGTTTTAGCAGGGTATCAAGATTTGTGCTCTTCTCTTGCTGTGTTTCCCTCATTTCCAATTTGGTTTTCTTTAAATCCATAACCTCCTTCTCCACATGTTGCATTCTTTTATCAATCAACTTTATCCAGCTCTCAAGTGTGTCACCTGCATTCTGCCTGCTCTATTTAGTTACTTTGGTGGGCCTAACACCACCTACTTCATGTTGCTGCTGGGCCTCCACCTCTGCCCATACTTTAAAGGCAGCCTCAATTTCTCTCAGGTGCTTGGCTGCCCTCCAACTTATGGGATCTCTTTTTCTATGTGCACTGTAAGTTAATAATTAATAAAATACCATTATACTGATGTCCACTATTGAGTTGGAATATCATTATCACAGAGTCATCACTGCTTTTTGGATCTCTTGGTTTGAGTTCCCCATCAAGTAACCTTGACTGTAGTGTATACTAAGTATACTCCAGGCTATGGTTATACTAGGCATTACAGCATGACCCATTGTGCAATGTGATGCATGAGGTGCAATCCTGAGTGGCATCACAGCACCTGGGAGTATTGCACCTGGGTTATGCCCCCTATTATCTTACATACACCTTATATTGTATTCCTGGTCTGTTATACTGTGATACTGCTATTTTGCACTAATATATTGATTTAGGCATCCATCATATAAGCATGCGTGCCAGGAACGTGATTTGCTGCTAATATTTGCTAATGTTTATATATTTTATAGGATTAGATCATGCATGATTATTATACCTCACTATAATGCATTATGTTTGTCTTTTACATATATTCCATATATAATCTACCTAATTACTGATTAGATGACTCTAACAGATCATCAGTGATTACTTTATACACTATGTGTACAGCATATATATATATATATATATATATATATATATATATATATATATATATATATATCTGAATCACAAAATTTTCCAGCACACACCAACCTAAAACTGGGACGCCAAAAAATGTTATGGAAGGATAAAAGCTTTAATCCATACTTTTATTCATTTCACAAAGCTTCCAATCTCCCAACCAGTCTGACATGTTTTGGATCTCACATCCTTTTTCAAAGACTTTAAAAAAGGATGTGAGATCTAAAACAAGTCAGACTGGTTGAGAGATTGGAAGCTTTGTGAAATGAATAAAAGTATGGATTAAAGCCTTTATCTTGCCATAGCATTTTTTGGCATCCCATTTTTAGGTTGGTATGTGCTGGAAACTTTTGTGGATTAATTTCTAGTAGTTTCTACAGCACCACTTCCCAGTGCACACTCATTTTGAAAAAAAAAAAATGTATATATATGTTCTCATATAATCATATGTAGTAGTGGTCAGTCAGCACTTATCTTTGTCTAAGCAAGCTAGCTGACACAGAGAGAGAGAGAGAAAACCTTTGTTATGTCTTATACTGTATGTAGGTAGGAAATGCCATGTGTAGTTTGAACCCATCATCATTTCTTTTGTCCAAGCTATAATGCTAACCGAAGCACATTCTGTGTCTCATATTATTCTCATTAGTAATTCTGTCTCCTAAGTCATTATCCAATACATAATGGGCCAGATTTTCAAAGCCCCAGGTATTATGCAAGGGATGTGTGCCAAACAATAGTGGCACAAGGGAGTCTAGCGTCAAACATTGTGCCAGAACTGATTTTCAACGAAGCACTGCATCAATGGCAGTCCACCCTGCATCAAAGGTGGCTACATCAGCCTTGCACCATACAAATGGCAGTGCCATGACACAAGCCATCTTGTGTCACAGAAATGGTGCAATACCGAACAGGTGGGAATTTCAAAGCTGCACCACTGACACCAAACATGTCAAAGTACCATCAGCTGCTAGACCAGCCAGAGCTGGTCTAAGGGACACTAGAGCATATAAAGAGACCCAAAGCAGGTGGTCAGACCTGACTATGCTAATATTAAGGGTCGGTATTCTCCTGCAGGACTAGTTTAGAACATTTTGGGGGCTTAGTTTTGGCCATTTCATCTGCCGTTTTGTTTACTTAGCTTGCGTCATTCTCGTCCTTTGTGTTATTTCTTTTGGTTACTCAGATTGCACCATTTCTACTAAGGCTGCACCATATTTGTACTCAGTTTGCATCATTTTTCTGACTTAATATGCACCATTTATGACTCAACTTGCACCATTGTTGTTGGTGCAGCTTGCATCATTCCCATCCCTTACACCATTGTGTTGATGCAGTGGGCCTCTTGCATCAGTTTAGGGGACTTTGTCACACAGACCACTTTTCTTGCAAAATATGGTGCACAGTATTTGGAACAGCAAGATCTGATTCAAGCTGGTTGTTTGATGCAGCTTGCCTGGATCTAACGGCCCTTTGAAAATCCGGCCCAATGTTTCTCATATCCGTAACTATGATGTAATCTCTGTTGCTATACTGTTATCTGCAGTATATAGCCTTCTGCAACCTAGCCCCACAGGGAGAGAGAACAAGATCTTGGTGAACCTAAGATGCTAGAAATACTGGAGATTATATACATTCTTCAGGATAGTGGTGAGAAACCCAACACCCTTGTGATATTCTCTGTCACATGCTTGGCATAAGTAGTATAATAAACCATTATTAGTACCCATGCTTGTTTATGAATGTTTCTTGGCAGACTCCGAAGATATAAGAATCTGTATTATTAGTATTATCATTATTTACTCTACAAACTAAGAGTGTTTAGGGAACAGGAGGTGTAGTACTTAATTAATAAGGCATGACAAGGCATTAACAGTCTGTTACTTACCACAGGAAGGGATGGCATCCAAGACGGTATGCAAGTTAAAACCCATATGGGACAGACATTGTGGACACATCAGGGTGCAGTCCAGATAGGAAGGGTGGCAGAAACATTGGCAGACTAGATGGATCCTGATGTCCCCATCTGCTGCTAAAGTTCTTATGTCGTTATGTTCTGAATTAATGCCTTTGTTGCATGAGGCATGGCCGAGTGACATATTGCCCATTAGGTGTGATAATGATTAACTTACTGTGTTAATCTAAGTCCTGGAAGTGCCTTATAGGTATTATAAAAAAATTGGACCTGATCAAGATGAGAAAAAGTATACTGTGAAACAAGTAATGTTTAAGGGGAAAAAAATCTCGCTGTGTTCGCGCTCCAGTTGCAAGCACGGACATTCTTTTGCTGCATAAAACACTGAACACATATATTACTGAACACTGACTTATATTTATACACAAGCAAGAAACAACAAAATAATAAAAACTCTGTATGAGGAAGTTGCTTTGCTTTCTTTCTTCTCATGTGCAGTAGTCGTTCTTCACATACAGTACTCGGAGCCAGTGAATGAAAGAGAAAAACACAACTAGGTAACTGCAACTGGCATGAAATACAGTGTTTACAGCAAGTGAGTAACGGTATCTTACTTGTACAGCTAGTACAACTTCGAATGGCTTCCTGCTAAGTCCCTCACCATGCTTTGAGTAATTATCAGGGGAAGCAGAACACAGTAAGCAACTGAATTTCTTCAAATTAATAAAGTTTTTCTTTCATCTACTATGTTGAGAAGAACCAAGTGAAGTACAATCAGTGGAATGCTTTTCCAAGAAAGCCACTTTTTTCTGTGGAAAATAATTCTGCGGTCATTACATGCAATTTTCTTGGAATGGAAGAAGTGATTTACAATACTAATCATTATACATGCTTGCAAGCAGCAGTATCATGACCACACGAAGATGTGTTAGGAGGTCCAGAATTAATTTATCTTTTTTATATGAAAGCGTTTCCACATACCATTCCATGGAATAATATTCTGCCAATTTTAAGTTCTGCAGAATAATAATCCAATGCACACTTTTGATGATGTTTCAAAAAACTGCCAGGATCTTATTCCGCAGATGTTCATTACACTTGCATGTAGCAACAGAATTGTCATTGTTTCCACATAGTTATATTCCATGGATCAACACACGGATTTCATTTTGATTCTGGCTTTGCTGTTTGCTGTAGTAAACTGCCACTATACTTTATCAATATGGACACTGCAGCTAGTGCTGAGAAGGCATACAGCAGCACAACACCTCAGGAAAGTGGAACAAAACCCACCAGATCATTTTCTGTACCATTCTCAGGTGAGGAGATATCTATTCTGTTCATTGAAGTCTCCAAAAAGGCCACATAACTATTTGGGCCCAAGAGAGTTGCCCTTGCCAAAAGGGAGGCTATTTGGGAAGCCATTTCCGCCATGGTCAGTGGGGATGGAGAACACCCAGCTTGCACTATTAAACAATTAAAGCATCACTGGGACAAGCTGAAGAGAAGGGACCAGCACATTGTTGAAAATCTCGGTGGTATGGTGACC
The DNA here is from genome assembly GCA_016271365.2 of Neoceratodus forsteri. NCBI lineage: Eukaryota > Metazoa > Chordata > Ceratodontiformes > Ceratodontidae > Neoceratodus > Neoceratodus forsteri. Next base: position 660,393,011 of record CM028130.1, read on the forward strand.
CTAAAGGAAGTGGCCAAGAAAAAGAGACAGCACAAAATTAATGTGAAGGGTGAATGTTACCTAAATGATAACTTGTATTCTTGCTGGTTTATATTTCTCTGCTTACAATGCTGGTGTGTGCAGCCTATCCATAATTAAGCAATAAGGTATGATCATTTACCAAGGGTTATATTAATAGTCTGTTAATCCTCAGCAGCCAGGGGTTTAATGTGGTACTAGGTGCAGCCTAGTGGCATATTGCCCATATGGAGTGATTAACTGATTTTTAATGCAAGTCCTGGTAGTGTATTACTGCTAGTTTACTAAAATATTCCTTCCCAAAAAAGTGTTAAAAGTATAATTTGGGAATTTATCACTGATTTCTAGGGAGACTTCAAATAAAATAGTTCCGTGACCAACAGGTTAAGAATGCTTGCTGATTCAAAAGCAGAATGCATCTTTCCAGTCATTCAACAGTGGTTGGGGATGGAATGTTGACAGGAAGAATCCATGTGAAACTGATCAGACTGTACATAGACAGTGTAACAGGAATGAATGTAAGGCTGTTGGAATCCTAACAGCCAGTCAGATTACAGTATTTCAGAGATCATCTTAGAAATATTTTTCTAAATCCATAACAACAGTACTTTGTTGTATATTGCATGTATATTACTTGTTCCTTTGTCCTTTGTAGATATATATCACATCTTACTAAGATTGACCTGTGAAACAAAAATGTGATTGGAACCTGTACTGTGCTTACTGCTTATAATACACCACCTCTACAACATCAGCATGGTGACCTTATGGAGTGTGTGGTATAACAGCTAAATAAAAACTAAGTAACATCCACCAGCTGCCAATGGACAATGTTATGTGTCAGTCAGTGAACTCACAGTACTGATATTGTAATGAGGGTGATAAAAGTTGATCTATACGTTGGACAGCTACCAATCAAGCACACTGCCATTCCACACATCCAGATAATAATGTTACATATCACACTTTATAAGCGGCTATTGGAATATGGATTCTCACTACTTATCAAGTGTTTATTTTTCAAAATTGTGTAAAATTTCCCTGGATGCTAGGTTTGATTTTCTCGATGTATCAAACAGATCATGCACGTCCATCTCCCTGTGTTGTCAGTGCAGATTTAAATTTTATTTGATAATATACTGAATCTCTAAGTCCTTATCTTTGACTGATCAAAGCATTCTGTTTTGTTTGTCAACAGCAGAGGCTGAAGAACAGACAGGAACCCCAACTCCAGAAAAGAGTGGAACTGGAGATGCCAGGAAGGAGTCATCTGGAGGTGGGGCCGAGCAGCAGTCATCATCATCATCTGTTCAGGAGGGACAACCTGGTATGAAATTATTCTTATATGATATACTACTACCTGACTGGTTGTCATTTCTGCATGCAGAAGCATTAGGAATGTATCAGCATAAGCTGACCTGCCAGTGCAATGGTAGTGCTACTTAGAGTAGGATCAAGTATCACAGGGACTGCTATCCTCCTGTGTGTGTGTTGGGGGGTAGGGCTACCGCAACCATCTGTGTGCTCCTGTGATACAGGCCCACACTTTGTAATACCATACCTTTCTTTAACTGTATGGGCAGGCTTATTCACAAGGCTACTCCAAGAACAACTAAAGGCATCCCACTGGTATTCTAGTGACACCATTGATCAGGCACTTATTAGGCGAGTGGGGAAGGTGGAACAAAAGTAAAATATTTATTTATTTAAAACAAGTCAGGACAGAGGTAGTTTCCAATGTATGGTGTGTCTCCTATCTGTGTGTCCCTAAGAACATCAAACAATTCACGCAGTGAGACTGTCTGCCTATATAAAATTGAGGCTTGTACTGTATTGCTTTACTTCTGAGCAAGGTGGTAACAAAATGGGTGGTCCCCCAAGAGGGCACTGTAATGGACAGATGGCAACAATTTTCAGAGCAAACACTTTACTTTATGTCAGTACTGAGATTCAAACATGAGCAGAACAGTTTTCCCAAAAACATTTTCCATCCCTGTACAAATAGATCTCTGGATTTTTAACTAGCTCATATTTTGTTGTGGTTGACACGCACTTAGACTGAACACACCTAACAACTGACATGTGTTTATTTATTTATTTATTTATTTGTTTACTTACTTAATTAATTAATTATTTACCTTTTGGTGACTGTGTAGGACCACTGAGACCATAACAGTCCCTTTTTCAAGGGCTACCTTGGATTAATTACATGAATCTAGAGAACAACAACAATACTGTGTCATATCAATGTAGCACAGTACAATCATTACATACACATGGCATAAGTTAAGGGTACAGGGTGCAGGTTAAATACAGTTCTCAAGGGACATGGATTCTTCCTGTCAGACTGCCATACTGTAGTATCACAGCTGGAGGATTGGAATGATGCATTCTGATTGTGAAACAACACTGTAAAACTTTTTGTGGAAGCAGTAGTTTATGAAAACTGTCCATCTACCTGAGAAAAACATTGAAGAAGTACTGTAAAACCGGTAACTGAAATGCAAAGCAAATTTTGCTGCCAAAGCTGTGAGAACTTATTAACAGAAATCACAGTTTGTGCTCTACACACTGAGCGAACCTCAGTAACCCAGCTACAGTCACTTGCTAATCAGCAGTCACTTGCAATTACAATCAGACTGCTATGTTTCATTTTGTCAGTTGTCACAGGTACCAGATTACCAGTTGAATCAAACTGCATTCCTTTTAAAACCCAGTGCCAGTTCAGAGGTAGTGGTGCTGGTGCCGTTCTGAGGATTACAATACCTTTCTGTGGTCTAGCTTGCTTTACCTTGCTTTACAGTATCTTGCTTTGTTGGTTTAAACAATGCCGTGTATTCAGTGGCTACAGTGAAGCATACTCCAGAAGCATGACTGTTCAGCATTGGAAGAATTAATTACTCAAGAAGATAAAGTGTGGTCTGGGGATTTTGCAGTAGGCATGGGGGAATTGACAGACAGGATGGCCCAGCATTGTTGTTCTGCCTGCCATCAATTTATATCTTTCTCTGTTGCTGCGATGCTGCTTATTTATTAATATGCAGCATGGCAGCAACAGAGAAATATATAAATTGACGGCAGGCAGCACAACAATGCTGAGCTCATCTTATCTGTCCATTCCCCCTGCCTACTGAGAAATCATTGGAGCACACTTGATCATCTTGATTTCTTTTAACTAAAATAACCATACACACATATATTTATTTATTTTTGGACAGTGCACCCTGCCTCTGCCTACGGATGTTCAATTTAATGTCTTCTCTTCTCATGCATATCTACACAGGTCTGTGTCTCTCCTGGATTTGATCACCCCATGCTGGCTGCATGCATACCTATCTTAGTTTTTTTTTTACTGCCAGTGTTCCTTCACACAGTCTGATGCTGTAAGGTAAGTATTTTGTTCATATATTTTGCTTTCTGTAAGGTTAAATAATTTCAATCCCTTTTTCAAATGGGTCAAATTACTGAAAATACATGTAATTTCTTGCAATTGCCACGTGCATTTAAATTTATTTTTTTACATGCTTTTCTTTACAGGTCAGTGCCTCCCCAGTATTTCATCAACCCTGATATGTTCACTGTAATCTGATGATGCTGCTGCTGCATATTGTCTGTCCTCTACAGCCTTCTCCTCCATCTCTTCCTATTGTGCCTGCTGCAATAAAGAATCATCTCATATCTCTGGTGCCACTGATAAGCTAAAGAATCTCAGCTCAGTGAACTGATAGGAGCCCTGTTGTGGCTGCTGCTGACATAGGCCAGTCCTCCTGTGCCTTCTTCACTCCTGCCATCTCATGTGTCTGGTGCTGCTATGCCATAAAACCTCAGCTGACTGCAGTTCGTGGCCCTGATGCGACTGCTGATTTAGACCCGTCTGCTGTGCCTCCCCCAATCCTACCATCTCATGTGTCTCTGGTGCTACTGTGCTGAAGAACCTCAGCTGACTGAACTGATAGTTGACCTGATATGGCTGCTGTTGCTTTAGGCCAGTTCTCCTGTGCCTCCCTCACTCTTGCCGTCTCATGAATCAGGTGCTGCCATGCTAAAGATCCACAGCTGAATGAACTGATGGGACCCTTTTGTGCCTGCTGCTGCCTTAGGCCCATCCACTCCTGGCATATCATGTGTCTGGTGCTGCTGTGCTAAAGAACCTCAGCTGAATTAACTGATAGTTGCCATGATGTAGCAGCTCCTTCTTTAGGCCAGGGCTGGCCCTAGCTATTCTGGGGCCCTGTGAAAACCTCCTTGCTATTACCCCAAATCACAAGTCGCAAAGTCTCCAAGGAACATCCTCATCCCTATCAATGCCTCCCTGTAGCTTCATTTTTAGTTATTTTTGTACCATTTTTGCACTTTACTTAAATTAGTACATTCAGGGCCAGGAAGAAGTAGGCCAACTGGACACTTGAGTTTTTTTTGGGGGGCCCACTCTGCTCTTGGGGCCCTGTGCGAATGCACAGTTTGCAACCCCCTAAGGCTGGCATTGCGTTAGGCCCATCCTCCTGTGCTTCCTCCACTCTTGCCATCTCATTTCTCTGGTGCTGCCGAGCTAAAGAACCTCAGCTGAGTGAACTGATAGGGGCTCGGTTGTGCATGCTGCTGCCTTAGGCCCATCCACTCATGCTATCTCATGTGTCTGGCACTGCCATGCTAAGGAACCTCAACTGAGAGAACTGATAAGGGCCCTGCTGTGCCTGCTGCTGCCTTTGGCCCATTCTCCTGTGCCTCCTACACTCCTGCCATCTCATGTGTTTGGCCCCTGCCATGCTAAAGAATCTCAGCTGATTGAAGTGACAGGGGCCCTGTTGTGCCTGCTGCTGCCTTAGGCTCGTCCTCCTGTGCCTCCCCCAATCTTGCCATCTCATGTGTCTCTGGTGCTGCCATGCTACAGAACCTTGGATGATTTAATGGATAGGAGCCCTGTTGCAGCTGCTGCTGTCTTAGGCCTGTCCTACTGTGACTCCTCAACTCCTGCCATATCATTGTGACTGGTGCTGCCCTGCTAAAGAACCTCAGCTGACTGAAGTGATAGTGGCTCTGATGTGAATGCTGATGCTTTAGGCCCATTGTTCTGTGCCTTCCCCAATCCCACCATCTCATATGTCTCTGGTGCTGCCGTTCTAAAATACCTTAGCTGATTTAACTAATAGGAGTCTTTTTGTGGCTGGTGCTGCCTTTGGCCCGTCTTCCTGTGCCCCCCTTTCCTGCCATCTCATGTGTCTGGTACTGCTGTGCTAAAGAACCTCAGCTAACTGAAGTGAAAGTGGCCCTGATGCTACTGCTGCTGCTGCTTTAGGCCCATCCTCCTGTGCCTCCCCCAATCCTGCCATCTCATGAGTCTCTGCTAAATAACCTCAACTGACTGAACTGATAGTTGACCTCATGTGGCTGCTGCTGCTTTAGGTCTTTTCTACTGTGCCTCCTCCATTCCTGCCATCTCATGTGTCTCATGTTGCCATGCTAAAGAACCTCAGCTGAGTGAACCAATAGGGACCCTATTGTACCTTATGCTGCTTTAGTCATGTCATCCTGAGCCTCCCCCGCTCCTGCCATCTCATACGTCTGGTGCTGCCATGCAAAGAACCTTAACTGATTTAACTGTTATGGACACTGTTGTGCCTCCTGATGCTTATGGACTGTCCTCCTGTGCCTCACCCAACCCTGCCATCTCATGTGTCTGGTGCTGTCATGCTAAGGAATCTCAGCAGAGTGATCTGATAGGGGCATTGGTGTGGTGTTTGAGTTGTATTAAGGAATGCTCCAGGTGCTTGACATCATCTCTATCTTTAACGCCAATCTAGGACAAAATCTTCTCTTGTGTGGGGTACTATACCCCATTATAACATTACAATAGTTACACTTTTTTGGTTAACGCTGAAATGAGGATACTTGTTCACTTGGGTGAAATGAGGCAGCAACTGACTTTGAACTGGTGGTGGCACTACAGGTAGTGGCAGCGCTCGTGGGACTGGTGGCACTGTTCTCAACCTCACTTGCAGTGTGAATAATGTTGTCATTGTTAATACTATTACTATCTCTATCACACAAACAAAACTTTATCTCCCTCTGTGCTCTCTGTATCTGTCTCTAACTCAAAGTCACTCTGAATTTCCTGATTTTTGTGGATTTATTCTGATCTGCGGTATATAATTATGTAGATACAGACAATATTCAGTCACCTGCGTTAAAAATTCTATGATCTGTGGAATAATAATCTGCCACAGTCAAAACTGAATGAAAAAATATGCCACAGAAAATGATTCCACTTTTGTTATTAACTGTGGGATAGTATTCCACAGTTTCTGCAATTTGAATATAGGCAGAATTCTGTCGAAATTCTGCCGGCAGAATGGTCATTCTACTGAAATTCTGCAGGCAGAATTTTTCATTCTGCACAGCCCCATCAATTACTACTTCCAATTTTGGATTATGGATGTTTTTTATATATGTGTGTGTGTGTGTGTATATATATATATATATATATATATATATATATATATATATATATATATATATATATATATATATATATATATATATATATATATATATACACACACACACACACACACACACATACACATATACATGCAAATGAGGCAAATCTAAAAAGTGGAAGTCACTTAACAACCTGCAAGGTTTATAATAGGCTGTGTCTATAGGACTCAACACTGTACAATGTATGAAAAATTGAGTTGTTTAACACTGGAAAACAGGAGGAAACTGCTTTGAGCAGGTCTGATAAATACCATGCTGAATCAAAATAAACCAATAACATTGGTAAATAAATTGCAAAAAGTTCAACACAAATACAATTTAAAGCACAATAAAACTAGGGAATATACAAAATACATCCCAAAAATTAGATATGGGGTAATGACATTTATACAAATGGTGGCAGATCTTTGGAATAATAATAATCCAGAAATCAAGAAATTTGCCTCTAAACCATGGACTTTCTTTATAGCAATGACACAGAAATTGATATATGGTGCGCTTGTATAATATGAAACATTAAAACTCTTTAAACACTTAATTATATCATACTGTGTTTATATTGTTGCAATGTCTGTGTTATATGTTATGTCGTATTATTTGTATAAATATGAAACTTTGATCAAACAGGACCACCTTGTAAATAGGGCTTTGTTTGCCCTAATGGTGTTTGTATAAAAATAAAAACTTACTGCTACTATTATTGGCACATGATGCTGGAAAGGTACTGCATGCAGAAGAGTGGGACTAGCTCATTACCTACTTGTGGAGCGGATGGGAGTGCTGATTACATTTTTGAATTGAAAACAATCCTGTAGACAAATGGATGCTCCTTCCATCAAAAAACATGAATATTTGTACTAGAAACATAATCACTGATATGCAGAATTTTATGGTTTTGTTTCTATAAATCTAATCAGTAACTTCCCCTTCAGCCCAACTCTGCAGTGAACCAGCTCTGCTGCTTTGTTAATACTCTGATATAAGCCCTTGTCAGAAATATGTTTGGCAGTTGTATCAGAAGCCTTTCTTATATCCCATCCCCAGAGGTGAGTATTTTTTTTTATTCTAACTCTATAAGAGCAGACTTTCAAGAAGTACAGTATTACAGTTTATCAAAGACAGTGCACATGAGAATCCTGTAAGTAGCCTTTATTGAGAGTCCCCCTCACTTTATAATGAGCTGTACATTAAAATCACTGCTGTTTGCCAGCAACCATATCAGTTTCCTCAGTCACTTTACAATGGCATGAACTTGACATTTGACCTTGCATGGCACAGCACTGTTAATTGCTAGCTGTCACAGGGGAAGCAATTTCATCTGTGTCTCGAGCTTCAAAGAATAAGGCTGTAAGTGTAATACAAATCGTGAACTGAAGCTGTTTGAAAACCCCTAAAACATTATAAAATATCCCTTAGATCACAGTTGTTCCTTTATAGTTAATCTTTTTATTGAGCTTTACAGTGTTACATTAATTTTGTATTCATAATCAACACATGGTACAGCACAGTTAAACAGAGATTGCTATACATGTACATCAATTAGGTTACTGTCTTCAGTTACACAGATACACTTTGAGAGACATTAGAGAATAGAGATCTTATTGATAACATGTGGACACTACCTTTTGGGTAGTACGTTAGAGGTTCCCTTGTGGGAAGATTCGAAGTTTCAGATGTGACTTCAATAACCATAACACAGGACACAAAAGGTAATTGTAAATGGAGTCCACTCTGAAGAAAAAGGGGTTACTAGTGGGGTACCGCAGGGTTCAGGACTGGGTCCAGTCCTTTTTAATGCCTTTATAGGTGACATTGCAGAGGGACTGGAAGGAAAAGTGTGCCTCTTTGCAGATGACACAAAGATCTGCAACAGGGTTGATGCACAAGGAAGCATGCAAAGGATAAGAAGAGACTTGGCAAGGTTGGAGGAATGGTCAAAAGTATGGCAGATTGGATTCTATGCAAAGAAGTGCAAAATAATGCAGCTAGGAAGGAAAAACCCAGGGGGAGATTATACAATGGTGGGGGGGGGAGGTAGTAAGAACAACAAAAATGGAAAGGGACCTGGGGTAATCATATCAGATGACCTTAAGGTTAGCAAGCAATGTGAGAAGGCAGTAGGGAGGGCTGTGGGTATACTGGGATGAATAGGGAGAGGCATCACCAGCAGAAAACAGGAAGTTGTTATCCATTTGTACAAGCAGGTGGTGAGACCCCATCTGGAGTACTGTGTCCAGTTCTCGAGACCTTATCTCCGCAAGGACATAGACAGAATAGAGGCAGCCCAGAGGAAGGCAACTAAAATGGTGCAGGGTCTGTAAGAGAAGCCATAAGAGGAGAGACTAAAGGAGCTTAATATGTATGCCCTTGAGGAAAGGAGGGAGAGGGGGACATGATAGAAACTTTTAAGTACCTCAGTGGAATCAACAAAGTACAAGAGGGTAGCATCTTTCAGAAAAAGAAATATGCAAGAACAAGGGGAAACAACTTAAAGATAATGGAAAGGGGTGGTTCAGGGGCAATGTGAGGATGTATTTTTTCACAGAGAGGGTGGTGGACACATGGAACTGCCTTCCTGAGGAGGTGGTGGGGTCTAAAACTGTGGGAGAATTCAAGAATACATAGGACAAACATAAAGCAATTCTTATGGGGGGTAAGAAGAAACAGGCGGTTGGTTGACTAGGATCTGCAGCTTATCCTGTACATAGGGAAATGGGCAGACTAGGTGGGCCAAGTGGTCCTTGTCTGCTATCAAAGTCTACAGTATGTTTCTATGTTTCACAGCTAATGCTTGAGACAAATAAATCACAGTATTAGACCTCCCCAAATTGGGGGAGGAGTTCATGGTGGCTTTAGTAAATCCTTCTTTTGTATGCCTAGTGCGGGTTGGACTCTCATGTATATAGCTGGCATAGGGGGACCAAGCTAAGTGGAACCTCTGACTGGAGCCAGAAGCATAGTGAGACATGTGTGAGAGGGTAGCTAGCTATTCCTTAGCCTGTAACCATTCTGCAGTTGATGAAAGCCCTGTGGTCCTCCATTTCTGGAGGATTTGTCTTTTCGCCTCAATTGATGCTTGCATCAGCCAAATCCTATGGTTGAGTGTTAGGGAGATGTCTGTTTGTGCCATTCACAGTTGTAGTAAGGTCAGGAACACAGGCATGGGGCATTTCAATGTTGCCCTGCACTTTTTAATGATAGTGGCCCATATTGGCTGTAGTAAGGTGCAGCTCCACAGTACATGCAAAAGGTCTGTTCCCTCACTCCCACATCTCCAGCAGTTAGATAACTGGAGGAGGCCCATAGTTTTTAGCTGCACTGGCTTTCTGTACCATAAATGTTGTATTTTATTTTGCATCAGTAAACTGTGGTGGTCTGTACAGGCCCTGTGAGCCAGTGTCCAGCTCTGTTGCCACCCCCGCTAAGAGATGGTGATGTTTAACATTCTCTGCCAATTATTCCGTGTGGGCAATGAGGGATTACAGCAGCATCCCTCATCATCTTTAAGATTCCCCTGGCTAGGCCTTTGGTGAGGCTTAGCCACCTTTTTATCAGCAGTTTGGGTAGTCCGGCCCCCCCTTCCCCGCCAAAGTTGAGACATGTGCTACAAGTGTGCTTTTCTCTCTACTTCGCTTGGTATGTGCTGTGCAGCTGGAGATATTTACAGAAGTCCCTTTTTAGGATGGCATACCTTGTTTGAAGTGTGGCAAAGGAATCTCAATAAGCCACCTCAGGGGACAGGACATCTGCTATATTAGTTATTTTATTAGTATGCCAGTTCTTCCAGTAAAAGGCCTGCCTATCTATATGCCAGCTAGGGTTGTTCCAGAAAAGGGTATATTCCCCCAGATCCAGGCATGACTTTGTAATTTACCCTATCTCTTGCCATGCTGTATGTGCTGCCTTTACTGTTAACCAGTTCTGGTATTGTCTAGGAAGCAGAACCCCCAAGTATGCTGAGGGGTGGGATCCCAGTAAAATCTCAGACTCTGTTTACCCATGCTAGAGAGTTAGGTCCCTTCTACACTAATATTTTGCAGGTATTAGCTGCTCTGAATGCAGAAGCATACCATTGAATGTTTGGGAGGCCCCACCCCCCTTTTGCTTTGGGGCTGTCAGTTTTGCCCGGCTGTATCTTGGAGGAGCACCTTCTCACAGTAAGTTTTTCATCAGAGTGTTTAGTTTTTGGAACCACTTTTCTGGGATGTCCACTGGAAGGTGTGTCAGTACATAGAACACTTTAGGGGAAAATAGCATTTTAATCGCTGCTATTTTCCCCACCATAAGGTGCAGGTGTTTTCACCTGTCTACCTCTTTTTGTAATTCACTTACTAAAGGGGTGAAGTTAGACATCACCAGGTTATGTATGTCTGGGGGGATTTATATGCCCAAGTATTTAATTCCCTTGCTGCTCATGCCAAGCCTGTGTTTGTTACATGTTTGGATATATCGGAGGTATTCACGAGTAATATCTCAGATTTGTTGACATTAATCCAGAGCCCTGATATATCTGTAAATGATGAGAGCAGCATCATAACATGGAGTATAATAGTCAGCATGTCACTGGTAAGTATTAGGTAGTCATTCTCATATAGCTTGACCTTAAGGGAAGCTGCACCTATCTGTATTCCCAGTATGTGAGGATGTGCTCTGAGTGCAGCTGCCAGAGGCCCAATGGCTAGAATGAAAGATAGAGGAGAGAGCAGGCAGCCCTGTCTTGTGCCTCTAAAACAGTAAAGGGGTCTGATAGTGTATTATTAGTAAGGAGCCTAGCCTTTGGGCTATTATGTATGGTTTTGATCCAGTTACAGAATATTATGCCAAAATTCCCTCTGTGCAGGACCGCATGCAAGTACCCCCACTCCACTGAATCAAAGGCCTTTTCAAAATCCACTGTAACAGCAGAAGCTGGGGTGAGGTACCTGCAGCTGTCTGCATCAGAGTAACCAGGGCCCTCACATAGTCTGCGCTCACCCTACCTTTAACAAATCCCACTTGGGAAGGGTGTATCAGTGAGGGGAGAATTAGCTCCAATCAAGAAGAAAGAACCTTTGCTAGTATTTTTGCATAGGCATTTATGAGGGAGATGGGTCTGTTGCTGTTTGGAAGGATGGGGTCTTTCCCTCTTTGGGAAGAACTGCAATGACAGCCTCCTTTAGGGCATCTGGTAGTTTGTTTTTTTTACAGCGCCTCCTGCAACATCTGTAGCATAGGGGCTGTAACCAACTCTGCAACCAACTTACAAAAATCACCAGGGACACTACCACTTCCTGGACCTTTATGTGGGGCCATTTTCCTGATAGCTACTTAGGGTTTACTTCCTCCTGAGTGAGACGGCTATCTAGAGCTCTCTTCTGGGTCTCCAATAACTGGGGCAGTTGCAGGTTGTCTAAGAAGGCAGAGTATTTCCCTTCATTTCCTTGTACATAAAACCTATATAAATCCTTATAGAATTACACCATGGTGCAGTTCATAGTCTACGGGGATGTGCACATCTGCCCCTTGGGATTCTTTAATTGGGGAATGTAACGTTCAGCTTGCTGCTTTTTTAATTTATAGGCAAATAGTTTGCCTGCTTTCTCTCCATATGCCCAGTATTTGTGTTGAGTCCTTCTTATTTGTAGCTCAGCCTTTCTAGTGGTCAAATGGTTAAGCTGGATTCTAAGTGATGTCATCTCATACACCAGGTTCCTATTTCTGGGGTCCGTGGGTTTCTCTTTATATCTGGTTTTGGCCTGCCTTAGTTTTTCTTCTAAGTTGGCTAGTTTTCTTTCCATTTGTTTATGCCTATGGGCCACATAGCTAATTATTTTGCCCCTGTCTATGGCCTTGAAGGCCTCCCAAATCATTGCTGGTACTGCTGAGCCAGGGGGTGGGGGTTGGGAGTTATCCAAGAAGAAATTGTGAGCTTCTTCACCTACCCATTCTTTAAACTGCACATCCTGTAGTAGCAGAGGGTTGAGTCTCCACATGGTTGATCTCGGGAGGGGGTGCTTCTACCACTATAGATATCACAACTAGGGCATGATCTGGTATATATGTAGGGGTTTAATTGTAACATCTACTACCATGCTAGTAAGCCTGGGTGATGTTAGCCAATAATCTAACTGACTTGACATTGTCCTGGCTAGCAAAAAGTATGTATAATCCCTTTCCATCAGATTGAGGATCCTCCATGTATCGACTAGCTGGCGTAAGTTCACTATTTGCTTTAGGGTGTGCAGTGCCTTCCCATGGAGTTCAGAGTTAGCATTGGACCTATCCAATAGATGGCCCATTGCTTGACTGAAGTCTGCCCCATGAATATTTATGGGTTTTTGAAAGCCAAGTCCATCAGTGCTTATGGGATGGCATTGAAAAATTCAGGGACATCCTCATTTGGGGCTCACACATTCACTAAGATGACTGGCCCAACAGGTGTGGATACTTTAACCATTATCCACTGACCTTCAGTGTCCCATTTTTGATCAATCGGTTTCAATTTCAGGTTCTTGTGACATAATATTGACACCCCTCTTTTAGCTGTCCCGGAGGTGCTGTGGACCTCCCAGCCCACCCACTCCCTTTTAAGCTTTTGTGCTTCCACAGCCTTAAGCTTGGTCTCTTGCAAAATGGCAAGCTGTGTCCTACGCTGTTTCAGCCTGGAAAGGACTTTTTTCTTTTGATCGGTGAATTCATGCCACTCACATTCCAGGAGGTGGCCACCATTATATCTTTACTAACCATTATCCATTTTAAGAGTTCTAGGTCTTTTTTCCATGTTGTCCTTTCCAAATTGAGACTTCCTACTCCATGAATGCATCTTTCCTTTAAGAAAAGGGGTAATTTCTAACCTGTCTCAACTGCGCTCTTAATGTACCATAGCCTCTGGAGGGAAGCTTGCCCCTTGTTACCCTTTGCCTGTACCTGTACAAATTGTAAGCTGTTTTCTGAGTGAATCCATATAACAACATGAAGAAATCCTTAAACATGGGGTTCTCTCAACATTGTCTAAACAGTTTGTCTACATAACATCATACTATATTAGGGCTCCTCCGTCTAAGCGGTATAAACACATATTCATTATAGACTGTAATTAACCAAACCGCAGTAAAAAAAATGGACTGAGCCCATACCTTCTGATCTAGTTTTGTGGAAAGACCTTCCTTAGTTGCCCTGGCTTCCATGTGTATGGGTGCCCATGAGCTAGAGAGTCTTCCCAGGGGTGGGGTGAGATATCCCTGGAACTAGTCTTTCACCCTCCTCTCACACCTGATGCTCAGGAGCATGTGGTAGGAAACTATGCACATAAGTTATCAAGATTTGTATTGAAAAATGGGAGGGGGGCCATTTCCTCAGTAATACACCTGGAGAGGTGTTTTCTTCTACTGTTTAATAAAACATTTCCCTTTTTTCCAGTAGGGAACTAGTGACTCTATGAGGGTTCCATATCACTGCTCTGGTTGTTGTTTTTAAAGAAAGTAGCCACAGGATTTGCCTCCTAACGCCTGGCACAGATTTGTACTACCCCAGGGCGCAACTCTCAAAGGGAGGGGGGGTCCCAATATAGTTCTCTATTTGTCTTAGCTCTGGTGGTTTTCCTCCACAACCTGGTCCAACCCCTTAGATGTACCCCCCTCCTCCACCAGAACATTTTACATTTAGCAGGGCAATTGGGATCCATGTGGTGCTCCATTATCTCCACATGCTTTTCTGGATCCTTTTGCCAATGTACTCTTTTGAATCTATGCCTTGATTGCTGATGTCAGCCTGGGTATCTGCCCACCTGAGGCAGTCTGCCTCTGGTACTATCTTGTGCTGACATCTTACTCTAAGGACATACCAATTGGAGTTTACAGAGGAGATGGGGATACCATTGCACTCTCCCCCTTGTCCCATCCATTCCCTTACTAGGAATGATCTGTGGTCATGGGGCGGGGGGGGGTATAGGGAGGATACCAGGTGTGTATGGGCCACACCACCTTATGTTGCCTGATCCTTAGTGATGAACTCTCCATGAGCGGCAGGCAAGGGACCATAATTGAAAAAACTCTTATGAGCTCTTCAGGAGTAGAAAACATACTGTAACCACATGACTTTAAGTGCACCCCATAACAAATTATTTTCTATCCACCTCCCCGACACCCCTCCCATTTTCCTCCAAGTAACCGACTGCTGAGCAGCTTTGTGGTTTTCCAAATGCTTCTCTATTCCTCAGATCACTCAGTTCTTAGGTAGCCCCTCAAACAGCATCCAGGGCTCAAATGTTCAGCATGCTTTGAGTGCTATCCAGACCCATCTGGGGCATTTAATGGGCACTATAGCTGGTCACAAGTATGTCGGTATCATCCATGGATTATATGACTCATCTGTCTAGCATTATATTCAGCTCCTTGGTGACTGTGCATTATATCCATCCCTCACTTGCCCCTTATTCACTCCAAGTGGCCATCAGTTGCTGTATTGAGAGGAGATGGCAGTGAAAGAAGATATTCAGCTTTAACAGTTTGGTTATTACTCTTTCACCCAACCCTTCCTTTTTTGTTCTGTTCTAAATAACAGCCTCCCTTGAACCCCCAGGGTTCTGTGAACTATTCAAGCACATGCACCTTTCAGTTCAGCTTACTAGCCCAGAGACAGCATCACCAAGCCTTTGGTTGTGCATTAGCAGCAAAGCTCAGTTTGCCTTACAGGCCAGCACGTAGCACTTACAAATATATAAACTGCTTATTCCAGACATTATTCTTTTGGCTCCCTTTTTAATCATGTGAACAAGTGCTTTTGTCTGTCTTCCTTTCTCTTTATTCCCTTTTACCTTCATTCAGAAGGGAGTTCATGCTGCTGATTCAGCCTCTCCTCCTCTGTGTTGGT
The DNA here is from genome assembly GCA_016271365.2 of Neoceratodus forsteri. Classification (NCBI taxonomy): domain Eukaryota; kingdom Metazoa; phylum Chordata; order Ceratodontiformes; family Ceratodontidae; genus Neoceratodus; species Neoceratodus forsteri. The sequence goes on from CM028130.1 coordinate 660,408,377, forward strand.
CTCCGGTAGACATTCATCCCATTTCTGGCAAATGGACTCCCAGTCCGGGAGGATGTCCGCTGCAGCCCTAGGGTCCTGGTCCAAATCTACCTCGGGCTGCTGCAGCTCCAGAGCAGGGGGGGGTCAGATACTGGAGTGCATTATATCTGTTTCGCACTTTCACTGGCATGCCCCTCAATGATATGCTGCTGGTATCTCACTGCTGCTGTAGTCGCTTGCAGCTTCTCAATCTTGGCCTTGGCGATGAGGGGTACCTGGCTTGTTGAGATTTATTTCACCTCTTTTATTGCCCCCTTGCCTTTGGCTGCCATGCTCCCTCCTGCTGGTTGTCCAAGAGCCTATTTGATGCTTGTTGCTGTTTTGGTCTCATTATTTTCATGTGCAGCCACAGTCTCCATTGCTTGAGGGACATCTGCACATTGTGGACATGATTGCCATGCGGTTCTATTGTCTTTAGCAGCGCCCATTAAAAACTCTTCTGCTTCTGCTGGATAGTTAAATGTTATATACTCCCCTCTATGTGTTTTTCTCAGCATCACAGGGTACCTTAAGGACAAGGGAATATTTATCTTTGCAAATTGTCTTTTAACATCTGCATATGCCTCCATTGCAGGGACAGCTTGCATGAATAATCCTGGTACACCTGTATGGAAAGGCCTTCCCAGCTAAGATTTTGCTTATCACTTGCCCATCTGAGATACTGTTCTTTTACTGTGTATCTTAGGAATTTGCACAGAATAGTGTGAGCGAGCTCGCATGGTTTGGGTCTTGAGGCTAGTGATCAATGAGCCCGCTCTATCTTCGGGGTGCTTCATTGTTTCCATTTTACATTTTAAATTGTACCCCTTTCCAAAAGCCTGTCATGTCTCTTCCCTCAGCCCCTTCTGGAATGCCAACTATTCTTACATTCTTCTGATGGGCTCTGTTCTCCATGTCGTCCTCCTTCATTAGCAGGTACTGTAATTGGGAGTGGTGTTCATGCAACTGACCTTGGTGATTCCTTAAAGCCACCTCATGGGTTTTTACAGCTACTGTACCTCCATGCCCGCTACCCTGTCCGTCAGCAATTGTAAGCCCTCATTGGTTTGGTTTGTAGTTATTTTAAGCTCTGTAGAGACCTTCAGTACCTGTGCCAACATAGTTGCAATTTTTTCTAGGCCACTATTCTTTCTTAGTTCCAGTCTTGATGCCATTCTCCTACCTGAGCTCTCCCTCTGTGTCACTACCAGGTGTCAAAAAGTCAGCCCCATTAAACTGGCACAGCAGGAATTCGGCCCTGTACTTTCAGTTGCAACATGGCATGGGTGAGTGAAATCTGACAAACTGCTGTCCAGTGACCGTAATAAGTCCAAATCTCTTGGTTCAAGTGTCTTTTGATAGCTGCTTGAAAATAGAATTTAATCCTTATTGAGATGCTCTCCAGGTGTTATATAGTCGTCCGGATCCGATTTTTTTCCTCCTGATCTTCCCTTGTCAATTTAGGCTCACTCCATGTTGCTGGCTAGCTCCGCCCCCCCAATCACAGTTGATTTAAATGGAAACTTCTAAAAACAAATAGCAGCATTCACAAAGAAGTAGGCATCTAATAAAAACCTATATACTTTATTCATTTCAACTTTAAGGATTCACTATAGTTTAGTGGGACTTCTCATGTTACACTTTCAACTTCAATATCAATACTGAAATATTTTTTTTAAAGAACAGTTTTGACGTAGAGTTCATTTCTAGATAAAGCCATCCCAAACTGGAAGTTGTTACTTTCTGACATTTATTGGTCTAGGACTTACTAATCATTCAAAAACCAAATTCATCAGTATTGCATAGATAACCCAATTTATATTTTTTTTAAATTTATCACTGTGTTGAGATCATGTTTGTATTTTTTTTATATACTTGTTATGTCTTCTGGATCCTCCATAAAAATTGATATTTGATGCCTTTGGGGTTTACTGGGTTAACAAATTTAAAATAATTAAAAATAAGTATCCCTCTATGTTTCCTTTCTGCCTTGTAATTCTCTTCTCCAGGTTCTCATCTGCTCTGTCATCCCTCTCTCAGTGATTCTTTATTTCAGCCTCCTGCCTTTGGTGAACCCCTGCACCAGCATTCTTCCTCTGTTCTTCACCTGACTTCCAGTAATCGTTGTTTGTACTATGTATGGCACCACAGTGACATGGTAACAATAATTCAATAAGCCTTTAATAATATTTGCAGATGTGCATACAGTTGCATCAGAAGGACACATAATTTCCTATCACAGATACTTTGGTCATCTCTCCTGGGATAAGAAACATAACCTTAAATGGTTCTCCCTTATCTATGAATATGGGCATGGACTAATTGATGTTACCCTGCTTACCTTACTCTCAAAACTGGAGCAAGCATACCAGTGATCAAGCAAATAAAACCTACTTTGTGTACCAAAATCTCAGAAAACCTTTGCTGAAAAGGTATTTGCTGTAGTAGTGCCAATCAGCTGGAACTTATTCAATGACTCCCTAAAGGATTCCAGCAGTACCCATTCCTTCAGGAGAAAAATGTTCAACCACTTTCTTAGTCCATGTACTCTATGTCCCAGTCTGCATATACAAACACTATGCTAGTCAGGGGAATTAGCCATATTCCTACTTTGTCTACCACCACATCAGTGGTGCTCAATGATATATTCTATTACAGCTGAAACTATTCTGATACTATTATCATGATCCCCTCATAATTAGTTATCATACTAGGAATCTGTTTGTATAAAATGCATTAAAATTGATTAGATTAAACATTGGTCATGGGAGTTACTGTGAGTTATTGATTGTTGTAGTGTAATATGACTCAACCTATCACTGAGCACCACTATTTCACATCTCACTTTCACTCTCTTTCTCTAAACTAAATTTATATGGTAATGTAACAAAAATCACAGAGGTACTGATCTAAGCTTTGACTTCTGTATATTTTATTGATTTACTTCTGTACCTTGCATTACTTCAGTTTATTTTATGTATGTATATAAAAATGTTGTCACATACAAAAATCAATAAAAACAGACAATATACAATAGTACATCATAGTTTCCTCATCATATACATTATAAAATGTAATTAGACATTCCAATTAAGTTTCATGGCAATCTTTTGTGCAAAACTTGCTAATGCAACAATTTGTTTTGTGCTTTTACAATTTAAGATCAACATTACTTTCTCCTAATTATCCATCTCTTCCAGATTCTCAAACTGTTGATTAATGTACAACTCTCTTTCTTCTGCAAAAACTGTGCAAAGAGTAGATGTTTACTAGACACCATTGCCTTCTTACAGCCCTCACAGACCACTGGGTTCACATTATTTTTCTTTTTGTACCTACTAGAAAATATACTAAATCTTAATCTGGTCAGTGCTTTTCTTTGTTTTGTATTATCACACGTTAATAGGTATTTTTCCATTTCAAATTTTACCTCTCTATATTTTAATGGATCATTCTCCCAAGACTCTCTCATTTTATTAAAGTCCGTATTTGTCACATTATCTTCTAATCTCAGTAAGGCTTCAGTGGTAAATCTAACAGGGTTTACCAACTCTAAAAACATAGTTATATTCTAATCCATTTTTGTTCAGCTCTTGATTTAATATTCCCAACCAGGACCACTCTCTTTTTCCTTGCCAGGTCTTCGCTTCCTCCCAGCATTGTTTAATTAGACTTCCTTCTAATGAGGTAGTCATTTTCTGCCAAAACAGCAGAGCTTTTTTCAAAGTTCTAATATAGAATGATAATGTTTCGGTTTCTAATCTTATACCTGCTACCGAGGCATAACCAGCTAGGCCCAATAGATTCCTTAAGTAATTATTTTGAATCACTTCAAGTTCTTTTAACGTATAATTATGAATTATACCCCACACTTCCACCCCATATAACATTTGAGCTTCAACCTTCATCCTTAAGCACCTATATTGTGCAATAAAGGAATTACCTGCTATGGAGTTAGCAAAATGTGTAACACCATTTAATGCCTTCATTGCCTTACTACATACCAATTCTCTATGATCTTTCCATTTTAAATGATAGCTAAAGATAACTCCTAAGTAACAAAAATTATTTACTTCCTCAATTAATTAGTTACCAACTTTCCAATTACTTAATCTCCTTGTTTTTTTACCAAAAATCAGTTTTAGTTTCCCCTTGGTTTATTGCCATGTCCAGTTTTTCAAATGTTTCCATTGAAGCACCAATATCCCTCTTCAATCCAGTTTTAGTCTGTGACAACAATATTGCATCATCCACATACAATAAAAGTTGAACACCCTCCCCATTAATTCTTCGTGGAAATGTATCTATTCATTTTAACTCTTCCATCAATACCACAATATAGAGGTTAAACATGGTTGGCAACAAATATGCTCCTGTTTTACCCCATGTTTGCCTATATTGGTTTTGTAATACTTTCTTCCTTATTGTATTTTGCTAAGATTACATTATCTTTACGTAATAATCTTATAACCTCAAGAAGTTTACCATTCATGCTTTTAGCTTTCAAGATGACCCACAATGTTCTATGGTTAACTGAATCAAAGGCAGCTTTAATGTCAACAAAGGCTGCTTATATCCTTGTTTCTTTTATAGTTACATATTTTTCAATTGTATGTCTCAAGACAAAAATCTGATCCACGGTTGACTGTCCTATATGGAAGCCTGATTGAACTTCTGGCATTTTTTTTTTTTATGTTGCATCCGGTAAATGATTCTCTTCAGTATCAGATGGGAAAATATTTTTTGATTAATATTGAACAGTGTAATCGCTCTATAGTTCTCTATTTTCCCTGTTGAGCCCTTTTTGAATATAGGTGCTACTATTCTCTCAGACCAGTCTTTTGGTAATGTCATATATTTTACTATTATTCTATACAGGCAGATTAATAACTTGCCCACCAGTCAGGATTAATGTGATATAATTCTGCGCCTATGTTATCTGTACCTGGCGCTTTATTTTTTTTGGGGGGATTTTATTGCATTTACGATTTCCTATTTCGTAAATTCTAACCATCCATTTTCTTCATCCTTAGTTATATTTTCTATTTCTTCTAAGGGTTGAAGCCTTTCCCTAATTAAAGATGTTCATAATATTTGTTCTATTCTTTTGGTGGAATAACTGCCAGAATATTATTTTGGTATTTTTAGTACCATGGGCCACTATTATCCAGAAAGTCTCTCCATCTTTCTCCTTGATGGAACATTGTGGTACATACCAGAATTCCTCTTGGTATTATTTTTTCTTTCCCACTATCATGTCTTTATATTTGGCTTTTAAATTTTTCAAAGCCTTTCGAGTTTCTATGTTATTGTTTTTAACTATACTCTTACCTACCTTTTGAATTAACCTCCTTTTCTGATAACATTCATTATCAAACCATTCCACTACAAATACATGTTTTTCTTTTGTTTTCCACTCTATTGTTTCCCTAACTCTTTCACAATCCTTTGTTCAATTAGTTGGCATGCGGTAAACATCTTATTAATCTCCCTCCCCGAAGGATTTTCTTCCATGTATACCTTTAACTTTATCAGACATTGTTGTTTCATAACCTCCATTCCTTTGTCTTTATAAAGTTTCCTGAATGTTCTTGATTTACTTTTTGTCACTTTATTCATTTACTATTTCTAATTTCCATGATCCCATCTAACCATAGACTATTAGTCTTACTTTCTCTTTGTGTCATATTACTTTCTATCCATATTTGTATTGGTCTATGATAACTCTTCCAGTTATCCATCACTTCCAACTTACATATCCTACTATAGGAATACATGTCCACTATTCCATAATCTAACACACTCAAACTCTGTTTGTAAACAAAAGTACCCATTCCCTATTTATCACCATGGTATCACCCTTTTAAAATACTCATGTTTAATTTATTTAATGTTTGTAATAATCTGTCCCCTTGCTTATTTTTCTTTTTGTCCATTGAGTTCCTTAATGGAATTAAGAAAAAGTTATCCAAATTCCAATTAGTGGCCCTTTCTTCTAATTCTATCCCCACCCTTGTGTTGCAGTCACCTGCAATCAGAAACATTTTGCCTATATATTTATTCTGATGTTCTTCCAATATATTAGACAATGTATCAAAGCAGGATTTTATGGCAGATGCCTTGGTGTTGGGGAGGAAATACACATTTATCAAGAGACATTCTACTTTTTGTTTTATCAAAATCTCAAAAACTCATATAAAGTATCTCAAGTCACTCCAAATAAAGTTAAAGGACAGTTAATCACTTGTCTTTACAAAAGTGCTAATTCCCCCAGCTTGTCTACAAAAATTGGTCTTCCTCCAAGCTTTACTATACCAAACTTGATACCCTTCAAATAAACAGTCATCTAACTTATCTATCCAGGTTTCTTACAACATATAATATGTGCTTGTTGAAAAAACTTAACTAAACCACTATCTCTAAATTTACATATTGTTCCTGCTATATTCCAACTAAGTACTTTTAAGTGATTTTATATTTCCATGGATTTTACTTTTGGGAGTCAAAATGACCCCTCTAACTCTTCTGTTACCAAATCACTTTCTTCCACCTTTCCAGAATCTTCCCCTTTTCCCTCAGGAAACACAGAGTCCAGTTCTATTATGTCCAGGCTCTGTGTTTCTTCTTCTAGTATAACACTATTATTTATCCTTAGACCTCTTTGCTGTCATCCTCTAATCATTTTCCCAAATGTCTCTTCCTGTGGTAAGACATGTTCTATTTCAACTGGTCTTATATAATTAGATATCTGCTGTATTTTGTTCCTTCCTGCTGTTGATGAATTTGCTTTTTGTTTTGGGGGATCTCTCTGTTCAACAGCACAATGGTCATCCTTCAATAAGGGGATGGTTACATCTGCATTAATACCCCATTCCTATAGTTCTTCTTTAGCTTCTACATTTTTTTCTCATATTTTTCTTATTTCATCACTAGACAAATCCATCCTTTTTCTCTTCCCCCATGGTATTGATATGTTGAACTTAAATCATTCAATGTAATTTTGTTTCCCAGGATACCCTTACACACATTATAAACTGCTAATTTTAGTGTCATGTAGTTTTCATTGTTCGCCTTAGGGATACCTCTATAAAAAATTGTTGGTAATATCTCCCTATTCTCTATTTGCTTCTCTTCCTTTTGCCCTGCATTACAACTTTTGTCTTCTATTATTTCTTGTCCATTCATCTCATTAATTCTTTCCTTCTGCTGGTCTATAGTTTCTTCTATCACTCTATTTCCTGATCTGTCCCTCTTCAATCGTTTGAATTACCATAACTAATTCTCAATCAACTTTTTCTTTATTTGTCACTACCTGATTACTTTTATAGTGACTTCTTTCTTTTTGGGGCAACGTTTCCCCTTAATCTCTAATTTTCCATCTGTTACTGATTGTTTTTTCCCCATATTCTCTGTCTTCCTATTCTGCTGAATATTCAGTACCAATGCTTGGGTTTCTTTTAATTTTTTTCCTTCCTATTTTTTTTGAGTTGTTTTCCTAATTCTTTCACTGTTACATTTAGCAGATCCCATTTCTTTATCTTTACCAATACTTTCTTTAGCGTGAATTTTAATCTCTACCTGGACTTTCTCTTTTTACTTATTTATTTGTGCTCAACAGAGTAGTAAAGTTAATTAAGAGTTCATTATTCAGCATTATCCCATATTTAATTTCACCTAATAGTTCAAAAGTCTTCTCATATGACTCCAGCTGTAAACTTCCCTCTATCCATTGTAACACTAAACTTTATTCCTGGACTATGTGGGGAATATCCAGTGGGAAATCAGATGAGGGATTTAACTTAGGTCTTAAACTATAGGGAGTTAGAAAGGCTTCAAAATATCCTGGAAAAGATCTACTTGGGCGTTGATGGGAGTCATTTTTCCTAGATTTTACTTCCTTATTTAGTTGCACATTGCCCCCCCCCCAACACACACACCAAGTTGTTCTGTCCATATAGTTTTGTTTTGTTCCTCTTGGCTCTTTCTATTGTTTATATTGCATTCCCCCCACAGTGTCAGCTATCTCAACAATCAATTCATTTGGACTCCTTGTCCCGTCTTCATGCTTATTAACTTTTTCTAAGCTTCTAATCATTTTCATGAGTGGATGTTCTGTTTTTATAAACTTTTTCCCTGGAGTTCCTTTTATAGGAGAAGAACTGAGGGGAGTAAAGGGGGCACTTTCAATTCTAAGTACCTCCGTTGTCCCTACCAAATTCAAATGACTCCCTGGAGCCAAGATGGAATTAGTAATTGTCCTTTCCATTTTATTCATCACACCCTCTGTATTTCCCTTTACCATAGTATATTTCCTTTTATAACTGATGGGGTTTGTGGCCCTTTTCTGTTTTGCTGCTCTTGTATCCCTTTTTTTCTACCAATTTAGTTAGATAATTCACAAAAATTGTCTCAAAGTATATAATAATATCTCCTAATATAAGATTTCAGAATAGAAGTCTAGCACTTTTATAATGTAACCCACTCAAGTCTCAAATATTTAATCAAGGATAGATAAAGAGGTGGTTAATCAGAAAAGGTTTATCTGGTCCAAATCAATCTCCGTCTTTATTCTTCTTGCACCTTCTCAGTACATTCATATATTCATTCCTCTTTAGTATATGCCTCATGACAACCCTGCACAAAACCCAGGTAAGGGAAAATCTTCTGAGTCTAAGTCAAAATCACACACAGAAAGCAAGACAATAATTCTGAAGTCCAGAGATAGGCTACCAGTGTCTGGGGGGTTACCTTCCTTGTATCCCATCTTTCCAAATTAAATCAGACTTTTTAATGCAAATAGTCCCAGTGCCCTTTTTATTTTCGATTGTACTCTCTGATCCCTTTAATCTTTCCAGAAGGCCTCAGATATACCCTAAAAATATAAAATAAAATTATATAATGTCTTCTTTATAATCCCTATTGCACAGTTTATATAATTATGAGATAATTAAATCTATAATCAACCAGTAATCTGTAAGACAGTACATATTAATACAACATACTTAATTTTAAGTTAAAATCCCTAAGAGTCTATTTAACTAAGCAGCGGTTCTCAGAACTGCCAAGGCTAATATAACAAGTCCCAACTAAAAACTAAAATTAATTTAAATACAAGAAGTAACCTACATAAACAAATGCATTTTAAAATGTAGAATTCTGTTCTGCAAAGAGATATGTTAGTAAAAGCTTCTCTTCTTACTTAATGTTAGCCCACAGAGCTCATAACAAAACTGCTTAGGATCTTTCCTCAAAAGACACACTAAATATACATGCAACTTCCAAGCTCCAAGAGAGCTGACAATCTGACTAGCACCACAGCAGACATGCAGAGATAAAGCACTGCTCATGTGAGGGAGGGGAACCAATCATCAGAGCAACCTCTTGCAGTGGGTGAAAAATAAAACACAATACCCCAAATCAAAATAAACTTTAAATTTTCACCAAAACAACTAAAAACTATTAACTAAATACAGTGCCACACTATTTAGCACCTCAGCATCTCCAAAAGCACATAACAGCATTTAAGCTAGAATCCTAACTAAAATATACCAGTAGTGAAGGAGGACACTATTTACGAGTATGGCTTTTGTTAAACAGAGAATTTGATGTAAAATAGCACATAACTTCAATTAGAAAAGACAAAAGTACTTTTATCAGACAGTTCCCCAAAGTAAAATAAACCAGCACTAAAATAAATCTTTCCTGCTATGCCCTTATTAGTTCCCATTTATTGTTTGAATGCTTCCTTGCTGGTACTTGGCATTCAGCTGAATAGTTCCAGATAGCTCCATTTAGACATCTCTCTCTCCTGGTCTTTAGACTAAACCCCTTCTAGGGGCTTATACAGGGCCTAGTCAAGGCTTTTTTGGCAACTCACAAGACCCCGCTTGCTGCAGAAGCATTCAGGCAAAACATGTAACCCTGTCATTCTGCTGGGTTGTTCCAAGATCTTAGGCAGTCATGCTTCCTGAATCAGGCCTTTCTGAAGGGTCCCCTTACCATTCTATGGTCCAGTCTTTACTAGCATGATCTTCATCCTGTTGGGACAAAGCACATCAGGGAGCACATACGCCAGACAAGGGAGTACAAGAAAATCTGGTAATTATTTATTTGTACTTTTCTATGTAGTAATCTGTAATATCTACTTAGCTTGTAAATATTTATGCTATGTAACTGCCCTGCCCTGGGCTCCTTATAGCTACACTTAACTGTATCCTCATGCAGAATTTCTAAATAAAATGGTGTGTGTGTGTGTGTATATATATATATATATATATATGAAGAAAAAGGAAAAGAAAGAGAGAAAGAGAGAAAGAAAGAAAGAAAGAAAGAAAGAAAGAAAGAAAGAAAGAAAGAAAGAAAGAAAGATGGATATCTAGAGCACCTTTCCAAATGTTCATGCTGCCATTTGGCAGAGGAGTTGGGGAAGCAGAAAACAACAGGATCCTGATTTTTTGTGCAGGCACTAACAGGTGTTTTCCCAGGCAAAGTGGGGGTTGCACTGGACGCCCATATTCAAAAGGGGCCTTTGCTTGGGCAAAGAGGATTAACATCTGCATAAAATATAATGTATGTGGGTGAGCAAGAGGAGGGGTGTGGCCATGAATAGCTGTACTACCCCATATTCAGTGACTTCACGCTGAGCAAAAGGGGTTTCCCCAGTGTTTTTGCACAACACAAATACTGCCAAATAAAACCCCAACTAATTCCAAGCAACTCTAGTTGCTGCTGGAGGTAATGAAGCCAACTAGCCTGTTGGCTGCTGGTGGAGCACACTCACCCTCTGTGGTCCATGGCACCTGTCCCTCTGATCACCAGCCTATTGTAAGAATAAAACCATCCCTGGTTCTAGTTGTCCCCCTCCCTTCAATCACAGCTGGTTGTAAGAATAAAACCCTCCCTGGAGCTAGTAATCCCCCTGTTCTCTGATTTCCAACCCATTGTAAGAATAAAACCCTCCCTGGTGTTAGTAGTCCCCCACTTTGATTGACAGCCAGTTGTAAGAAACAAATCCTCCCTGGTGCTAGTGGTCCTTCCTCCCTGTAATTGTCAGCCAGCTGTAAGAGTAAAACCGTCCCTGGTGTTAGTGGTCCCACTCACTCCAATCGCCAGTCCATTATAAGAAAAAAAACCCTCCCTACTGCTAGTGATTCTCCCCTCCTACCAATTGCCATCCTATTATAAACATTTTATCCCTACCTAGCATCCAGTGGTTTCCTCCCCAACATTGATCCATGGTACCACCCCACACAATTCCATAGATCCTAGTGTCTAGCCATGGGTTTGCATACAGTGACTGGTACAGCCTTTCTCACTCTTCCTCTGCTGCCCACCTTACACCCATGCAAGAAGCACACATCTTATTTATAGGACACAGTGAAATGCCCTGTCCTATATATAAGACATGCACTCCCTGTCTGGATGTACAATGGCCAGTGATGGAGGTGTGAGAAAGGCTGCATCAGTCACTGTATCTGCACCACAACACTGAGGATACTGCTAAGTAGACTGAGAGGGTGATTGTTCAGTGCCACAGTGGGGGGCCACTAAATATCAGAGATTATGGAATTGCATTGGGTGGTACCATGGATCAATGCAATGGGGGACCACTGGATGCCAGGGAGGTTTGTAATATTTACAATGGACTGGCAGTCAGAAGGAGAAACTTACAATGTCACTAGCACCAGGGAAGGTTTCATTCTTACAAACGGCTGGTGATGGTGATCAGAGGGGGGCACGAGTAGCACTTGGGAGGGTTTTAATCTTACAATAGGCCTGCATTCAGAGGAAGGAAGGACCATTAGCACCAAGGAGGGTCATATTATTAGAACCAGCTGGTGATCATTGGGGGGGCACTAATAGCAGGGAGGATTTTATTCTTACAATGGGTTGGGGATCAGAGTGGAGAACCACAAGCAACAGGGAAGGTTTTAGTCTTACAATCAGCTGTTGATCAGAGGTAGGGGGCCCACTAGCACCAGGGATAGCTACACATGTGTGGAACTGGGCAACTTGGGAGCACTGTGCTAACCTGCTTTGTGGCCCATACAAATGAGCCCATAATGGGCATGAAAATGGCCCCTTAGTGCCTTGCATGTCCAATGTGCTCATTTACAAGCTCCCTTTCAATGTTACCAGTGCTATCCAGTCTGGTGGTGCACTTTGGAATCCATGGCACAGCAGTGCTACTTGACTTAACACTGCACCAACATTGCCCTATATTCATTGGAATAATGCCAGTGCATCATTCAATTGAATATAGCTTCTTTGAGCTCCTGTGCAATCCCAAGTACAACGCCAAGTTTTGTGCTCCATTTTGTGCTATTTTGAATATTGAGCCCTAGATGTGGAGGAAAGGGTGACTGTTTCTGGAGTTGGATATGACAGTGGTTGGAGGGGGGACATATTGATTTCAGTGGGGGTGGAATGAACCTGATTTGTTAATTGTGAATCGGGGTAAAACATATTTCATTAAATATGGGCTCTGGATGTGGGAGATAATGTGCTGCATGGGTATGATGAAGGAGGATGATTTCGTGTTTTGGGGAGTTAATTTATGATTATTCAGGAAAAAGAAATTAATGTAGGGGTAGTATAGCAACTACATCACCAGAAGGACCAGCAATTTCCTATACTTTGCCACTTAAGCAATTTAGATCTAAGTTGTAAATTTAAAACACACACACATGCCTGTGCGCATACACACACACACACACACACAACACACACACACACACACACACTTAAAACAAATATGCACTAAACCACCCAGAGATGTCTGTTCTCCACCTCAGAGTGGAAAATGGACACTAATACGAATACTTATCTCTGGATACTTTCGAGTAATTAATAGCTACATTTGAACAAATCAATGTGAATGTAAATTTTTCAGTTGGTGGAAAAGATCCTTCTGTGCTTATATGCCATGGCCAGTACTCAGTTTTTCTATGTTTAGTATTACTGAGGATACCACCTGCCATAACCTCTAATAATTAGAGAGGAAACATTTTCACATTTTGAATTCTGCTTCACGCAGATGTGAAATACATGTACTTGTTATGAAGTTTTGGACTTTGGGCAAGGTTTCTAATTGGCAAAGTGTGTAGATTCATTGTACAAATATGCAATTTCACACATGTACATTTCGTATTATAGAATGTGTTAAATATGCACACTTTCCCATATTTTGCCAGTTGAAAGTTTCAAACTGCACATTTTATTAAAGCAGGGTGTAAAACAATGAGCAGATTGGACAAATAAATTGGGTATATTAATTTACAGTAATTTGCACCTTCAGACCATTTGAGCAAACATAAGTGCTTATGTACAGTGGCGTCCCCCAGGATGAAACCCAATTCTACAGCATTTTGCAGCACTCTGTAGAATGTTGCAGCAGACCTACTGAATAAAGCATTGTAATTTCAATGGCAATTAGTCCCTTTTGTCATTCAGGAAAAGGTTACACTGCCAGGATGAAGTGAATACCACAGTTTCCTCCATGACAAAAGGGACTAATTGCCATTGAAATTGCATTGCTTTATTCAACAGGTCTGCTGCATTATAGTGCAGAGTGCTTTAAACAAGCAATAATACCCGACATGGTGTGGTATTGGGCCATACCGGACCACCCAGTGGCGTAATGAGGCCCGATGCCACAGGCCATATTGCCCACCCTGAAGGGTATTATTGCACTTAGAAAATGGGCTTCTGTGTAAATTTTAATTAATTGATAAAATAAGTGAGGAAATGAGTTTAAACAAATATAAATATTAAAAAAAAAAAGATTAAATAGTCCCTACATTTGAAAGCTGTTCCATCTCCTGTTGCTGCCCCCCCAAAGAGCCATTCTCTTCTGGTTACCCCCTCTCCCCAAAAGTTAAGAGTCACAAGTACAGTGTGGCACAACAGCACTAAGTTATTTTTTTTTAAGTCTGAAGAGCAGCTGCTGTTTGAGGCAATTACTGCATATGAGAAGAGGCAGCCAGGTTTGAGAGGCTCAGCTGTGGAGAATATGGGAGCGTGGCATGGACAGCTCCGTTAAATAGGCAAGCGCCAAGAGACCTGAGAAGTCGGCAGAAAAAAAAAGGTGGTATTTAAAAATTTAAAATGCTGATGTGATGTGGGGAGGAGTATTCTATCTGTTATGGATAGTGAGGGATGAGGATTGCGGAGTAGGAGGGTTTTCAGTTGTCTGCCACATTCCTGGAGAGTACTGGAAGTGCAGGGCTGTAGGAACTGCCACTTCTCTTGAGGCAATTTCTTTTATGGACTGAAGGAATGGGGTGCATTTTCTGGATTGGGTTATTTATTTTTTTTAAAAGAAAGTCACGCTGGAGCTGTTGATGGTGAGTCTGTGTATGTGTGGGGGTACCTTGATAAACTGCTGGCGGAGAAAAAAATGGCAGGTTTGATTTTTTAAATTCAGGGTGCCCAAGGATAAAGTTGGTAATAGGGCACCCTGAATTGGCACTTGCTTTAAGCGGGCGTCTATTGAAACTTAATGTACCCCCCTGTACTGCCTGTCAGCCAATCAGCGACTTTGAATAATCTTGCCTATTTTCTAAAAGTGGGTTTCATCCTGGGGGATGCCACTGAATATTTGCAAAACACTTCATTACTGCACCATTTAGGATAACTTAATGCCACAGACATAGGGAAATGTGGTGTTAGGGGTTCCCAAGCAGCAAAAGGAAAGAACATTAGGTTGCTGTGTCTCTGGAGTCCATAAAGCACAAGGTACAGCTCCAAGTCAGTGCCTCATAGTGGTACACTCTTCAAAGGTAAAAAAGTATGTCTCACAACATGTCAGTGCAATTTGTTGTAGCTTTCTTCACACAGGGCCCAAAGAAATTATATTATGTGTGATGTTGTTTGCTCAGGGAAGAGGATGGTCATTAGGACTGATAATCCCAATGAAGACCTTCCATCCCTCCTTCCTACTGATTTTTCCAGACTTTGGAGACCCAGTCACTGTTGTTTCATTAAATGGGCCCGGTAGGTGATTTTGCAGTTGCTGCAAAAAATCACCCTTTGGGACTGATTAATGAATTGACAGTGCCAGTGTTTATGTGGTGAGGTCCCAAGAAGTTCATGTTGAAAATTTGGTGAAAAAAATCCTAAAAATGGCTGAGTTACAAGCGTGTGTTTACATTTTTCTATTTTGGCGCATAACTTTGGTAATTTACAATACTTTGATTCCATATTTTCACCATGCCCATTTTTTCACACCACTTCATGAACAGGACAGCTGTCATTTTTCACATCCTGTAAAAAATGTGTTTTCACACTTGTGGCGTGGAATGGCGTTTCAATACAGAGTTGAACATTTTCATCTACAGGGTATATGAGGTAGGATTATAAGAAGACTATGTAGAAAGTTTGGGGTCAAAATGTTTAAAAACACAGACTTTATTAAGTAACATTGCTTGTGGGGATACCTGTTGCACCCCTGGGGAACATGCTGCCTTACTGTGAGCTGAGTGCAGGTGTGAACTCAATGAGCTGGTTTACTGGGACTAGGCTGATGGGGAAGGTACTGCAGCATGCAGCACCAGTCATGGCCTGGGTTGGGACGGAGCAGTGTTTTGTGACAGACACCACACCCTGTGGTGGGTCTGAGAACCCCACCCACAAGGTATTGTCATGTGTGCTGGGGACTACTGGGCCCATGCACTGTGTCAGGACTGTCTCCAGTATTGTATTTATCTCATTTTGATGAGGATACTTTTCCACTGTCACAATAAGAAGGGAAATTCTTTGCAGAAAAACTATGTTAATGCAGACATTAGGGTTGCAAAACATAAAGCATACAAAGACGGGAAATGATAAAACATTAGGAATTTGGGTCTCCAGAGTATTGGCGAATCAGTGGTGTGGTCCTACTTGGGGCTGTCAACCCTAATGCCCACTCCTACCCTGGATCAGACAAGGTCAAATGTGATGTCTTCAAGCAGGGCCCGTA
Organism: Neoceratodus forsteri; assembly: GCA_016271365.2. Taxonomy (NCBI): domain Eukaryota; kingdom Metazoa; phylum Chordata; order Ceratodontiformes; family Ceratodontidae; genus Neoceratodus; species Neoceratodus forsteri. Next base: position 660,424,356 of record CM028130.1, read on the forward strand.
AAGCACTGATAGATTATGTTATATAGAAACATAGAAGATGATGGCAGATAAGGACCACAAGGCACATCCAGTCTGCCCATTTCTTTTTCTACGTTATGAATGTGCCATTGGCCTTTGTTCTGTCAATGGCTTATCTCTCATACTCATCTGTATGGCTCCCTTATGCCTATCCCATGCCTGTTTGAAACCCTGCACTGCATTCATATCCACCACTTCCTAAGGTAGGCTGTTCCATGCATCTATCACCCTTTCTGTGAAAAATAACTTCCTCACATCTCCCCTTAATTGGCTTCCCTCTAATCTCATGCTGTGTCCTCTTGTCCTGCTATGTTTCTTATACTGAAACATGTTAGACTCTTTTACCCTGTTAATGCCCTTAAGGTGTTTAAATGTTTCGATCATATCACCTCTCTCCCTCCTTTTAGTAGGGGTATCACAAGTCGTAAGAGGGAGGTAATAATCCCTCTGTACAAGACATTGGTTAGGCCCCATCTGGAGTACTGCGTGCAGTATTGGAGGCCACACCTTCACAAGGACATTAACCAAATTGAGGCAGTCCAGAGAAGGGCAACCAAAATGGTGCAGGGACTGCATCAGAAGACATATGAGGACAGATTAACGGAGCTCAATATGTATACCCTTGAGCAAAGGAGGGAGAGAGGTGATATGATCGAGACATTTAAACACCTTAAGGGCATAAACAAGGTGAAAGAGTCTAACATGTTTAAATATAAGAAAAATAGCAGGACAAGAGGACACAGCATGAGATTAGAGGGAGGCCAATTAAGGGGGGAATGTGAGGAAATTCTTTTTCACAGAAAGGGTGGTAGATGCATGGAATGGCTTACCACAAGAAGTGGTGGCTATGAATACAGTGCAGGGCTTCAAACAGGCATGGGATAGGCATAAGGGAGCAATACAAATGACTATGAATAGATAGGTCACTGACAGAGCAAAGGCCGATGGCACATTTATAAGGTAGAAAAAGAAATGGGCAGACTGGATGGGCCTTGCGGTCCTTATCTGCCGTCAACTTCTATGTTCTATGTTCTAGGGTATGTATACTGAGCTCTGTTAATCTGTCCTCATATGTTTTCTGATGCAGTCCCTGCACCATTTTGGTTGCCCTTCTCTGGTTTGCCTCAGTTAGGTTAATGTCCTTGTGAAGGTGTGGCCTCCAGTACTGTACACAGTACTCCCAGATGGGGCCAAACCAGTGTCTTGTAAAGAGGGATTATTACCTCCCACTTCCGACTTGTGATACCCCTACTAATACACCCAACATCCCCCTAGCCTTACCTACTGCTTTAGTGGTCTGCTTGGATGATTTCAGATCATTGGTGATGAGGATGCCCAAGTCTCTTTCTTCCCTTGTTGCTGCCAGCAACTCCCCTCCTAGCCTATAGGTGACTTCAGGGCTTCTCTTCCCTATGTGCATGATCTTGCACTTCTTTGCATTAAATCCAATTGCCACTCTTCCGACCATTTTACTAGTTTATCCAGATCTCTTCTCATTCTGCCCAACCAATCTGGATCATCTACTCTGTTGCAGATCTTGTTGTCATCTGCAAACAGATAAACTTTACCCTCCAGTCCATCTGCAATGTCACTGATGAAGATATTGAAGAGGACTGGCACGAGGACTGATCCCTGAGGTACCCCACTTGTGACTTGCATCTCTTCTGAATGTATACCATTTACTACCACTCTCTATTTTTTGCCCGTCAACCAGTTTGCCACCCAGTTGTCCAACTTCTGTCCCATTCTGAGCCTACCCAGCTTATTAATCAATCTTCTATGTGGAACAGTATTGAAAGCTTTGCTGAAGTCAAGGCTGGCAACATCAACTGCTCCCCCTTGGTCCACCACTCTGGTTATCCAGTTAGAAATCTATGAGAATAGTTTGACAGGACCTTCCTTTTGTAAACCCATGTTGTCTTGGATCCTGTGCTCCTATGGATTCCAGGTGTTACACTATCCTTTCCTTAAGGAGTGCCTCCATAATCTTCTCCACTACTGAGATAAGTCTGACTGGTCTGTACTTTCCTGCCTCCTCCCAGCTACCATGCTTGTGGAGCAGGATCACTGAGCCCTTGTCCAGTCTTCTGGGACCTCTCCTGTGCTCAGAGACTCACTAAACATTTCTGATAATGGCTCTGCTAGTTCCACCCTTAGCTCCTTTAGTACCCTGGGATGTATGCTATCGGGTCCCATTGCCTTGTCCATGCTGAGCTTATTGAGCTCTTGTATGACCCTTTCTTTTGTGAAGGGACTAGTGCACACCTCTCTCCCTCTGTGTCCATGGTGCTGAGCTGTGGGCCCTGCCCTACCTTCTCTTTATTAAATACTGAGCAGAAGTATCTATTTAGGATAGATGCTTTTACATGGTCCTCCTCCTTACATGCCCCCTTATCCCTTTTGATCTTAGCAATAACCCCTCTGGAAATTCTCCTTTCACTAATGTATGTTTAGAAAGTCTTCTCACCTTCTTTTACTGTTTGTGCTAGTGTTTCCTCTGTTTGGGCCTTTGCCTGCCTCACTGCCTTCCCTGCTTCCCTTGGGGAAGTATGGTATGCCTCCCTATCTTCATCCTGCTGTGTTCCCTTATATTTCCTGAAGGCCAGCCTGTTGGCTCTGACCTTTTCTGCTACTGTTTTTGAGAACCAAAGTGGTTTCCTTCTTCTTTTGCACTTCCTTTTCTCTCTAACATAATGGGATGTTGCTTCAAGTATTGCATCTTTAATATTTGCCCACTTTCCCTGTATTCCCTCATCTGTATTTCTTTTTGCTAGGGCTAGCTAAACTCTGTTGGCTATCTTATCAAAGTCAGCTTCTCTGAAGTCCCATATTTTTGCCTTGGAATGGGATGATTTAGTTCTAGTGGCCAAATTGAGGCAGTATAAAGAAGTGGTTAAAGGCTCTGAGCTGCAAATCTGGTGACATCCAGCAGACCAGACCTGGGTTTGAATCCCACTGCTTCCACTTGCATACTGTGTGACCCTGAGCAAGTCACTTAACTTCCCTGTGCTCCCAGGTCGCTCCTATAAAAAAGCTTTCAGCTTAGTGTGCTACTCCTGGTTAAACAACTAAAAAAAAAAATTGAATCATACCATGTGATGGTCACTGGCCCCCAGGTGACCTTCAACCTGGAGATCTGTGATCCTCTCCCTGTTAGTCAGTACAAGATCGAGGATAGCCCTGTCTTGTGTTGGTTGTTGTACCAGTTATTTGAGGCCCTCTCCCTGCAGGGAATCCACAATGCATCTAGTTCTGGCAGTTGTTCCTAGTGGTATTGACTAATCTGTATCTGGCATGTTGAAGTCTACCATTTTCAGAACCTCCCCTTTAGCTGACATGTTGTGTATATCTTCTAAGAGTAATGTGTCTATGTCCTCACCCTGGTCTGGAGGCCTGTAGACAACCCCAGTTCATATGGCTGTCCCATTACCTGTTTCCAGGGTGATCCACAGTTCTTCTGGCTCCTTATGTGTATTCTGAATTTTGTAGCTGTAGCTTTGATATTTTCTTTGACATAAAGGGCCACTCCACCCTCCCCCCCCTTTTGCACCTCGGTGTCTTCTGAATAGTACATAGCCAGGTACTGAAGGCTCTCAAGTGTGGTTACTGGTAAACTATGTCTTGTTAATGGCTACTATGTCCAGTTTAGCATCTGTTATTATTGCCTGCATATCTGGGATCTTGTTTCCCAGACTGTGAGCATTTGTCTACATGATTTTCCATTGGCCAGATTACAGTGTGTTAGTTGTTGAGCAAGGTCTGGCATTTCCCCTGTGCATCATATGGGGAACCGGAACTTTTTCCTTACCTGGTGATGCAAATGAACTACAAACATGCTAAACTCCTATTTGACCACTATCTTAGGGGGGTAGGGTGTACTTCCCTTTCAACGTATGGGGTGCTGCACCCCTCTCCCCATTTGCTAGTTTAAATATTCTGCAAAGATGTCAGACATCTTCCCCAATGCACCGACTCCCTCCTTAGTCAGATGCAGTCCATCACATTTAAAGAACTTTCACTCCCAGAACTGTTGCCAGTCCCCTAAAAATTTGTGTCCTTTTTCCTGGCACCAGCCCTTGAGTCACATATTTAGCTCCCCTATCTCCCCTTCTCTGACCTTCCATCCATCTGCCACCCCTCTTCCAGACTGGCAGGATCTCAGAGAAAAAGATGCTGAACAAAATGGATTATAGTTTGTCACCCAGCCTGCTCAGGTTTTCCTTGATGTCCACAACTGACTGGCTGGTGAGATTGTTAGTCCCTATGTGTACCAGTACATCAATGTTTTCTCCTGCTTTCCAAACAATTTTAGCAATGTGGTCAGTGGATCTCCATGCTGATGTACCTGGGGGACATCTGACCATTACCCCTGGCTGGAGATAAGTATCAACTCCCCGAATCATGAAGTCTCCTAAGATCAGAAGTTTTTTTTGGATTTCCTTTTTGCCTTATTTGTTTTGGTTCCTGTTTTGGGCAGCTTTTGTTCTGCTAGCTCCTGTGCTACAGTGTCCTGCTCCGCAGTGTCCTCTGCTCCTTTGTTTGATTTCAGAGATAGAGGCAGATACCTGTTTGTAGTTTTTATATGGTTTGTGGAGGTAATATGTTGGAAAGCACCAAGTGATGGGGCACCCAATTTGCCCCTCCTAACCACTTGCCAACCTCCTGGACCAACTACCCTCTGCGGTTGAGGTGCTTCTGTTGGATGTTGGGGAAATGGCAGACAGTTCTTATAATATATTTCCTCTTGAATATACAATTTGAGGTGCACAATCTCTGCCCATGCTGCCTGGAGCTGAGCCCTTATATATCCTATAGCTCAGCACGTAGGACCGTTTCCTAAATCCTGTAAAACTGGCCTTCTGAAAAGTGTTCCGCAGTACCTGCAGTTAATGATATCCATTCCAGATAAGCTGCTGGGTTTATAACCTGGTCAGAGTAATTAAAAGGAATCAAATGAAAGCAAAAGTCTGATTTTGTGTTTTGTTTATTTGTTTTTGTATTACTTGTTATAACAACTTAAATTGGTAGTGCTCCTGTGAATGAGATCACTGTGTGGATACATTTTTGATTCTCCCCTTCCTTCTTTGCTACAGAAAATGTCATGACCGTGCTACCCTGTAAAAGGGGTGTAATGTGGGGTGGTTGGGGATGGGGGAGAGTGGATGGGCCTTCCCCTGCCAAAAAAGAAGGACCACAGATGAAAGAAACAGGGAGGTAAGAGCAGAAACAATCAGACAGCAACCAATGCAGTAGCCCTGAAAGCTTATCTTTATAATGTTAGATAAAAATGTAAAACCTGTAAAGCACCACCTGTAATAATTTCACAGAAGATATACGCTGTAAGAAACACTTTCCTACAGAGAAAAATAAAGCAGTAACAGAAGATATACCTTGCAAAAGGCAGTTTGAATCAGAAGATTACAGCAGTAATCTGTATGAACACACCTGTAGGTACAACCTGTAATACTGCAGCAGAAGGTATACCAGCAACAACAATTTGAATCAGGGAGAAATAAAGTAATAAAATGTTAGCAACAAACAGTAACATTCCCTGTGAGTACAAAATAAAAATAACAACACACAGTAAATCTGCCTTGCTAAAACAAACCTTAATCCTTTTTCTTGCTCTGGTAAGGTTTTTTGCTCGGTCCTTTCAAGCAACCTAGAAGAAAAGAGCTCAGGTGAAACTAGGTATCTTGGCCAGCAAACCTAGTCTTGGTCATATTATATCAGTCATATTGAATCATTGAGTCAGACTGACTTTGATTTGTCTATTGGAAGCTGAGAACCTTGCTACACTGCAAAGAACAAACTGTAACTCCATTTAGGACCTGGAAACCTGGTAAGCCATAATACTGGTGGAACTTGTTAAGAAGGGGAGCTACGTTTTCTACAAAAAGTTTCATTTTTTTTCCTTATTGGCATTAAGCAGAGAATTGCAGGATTCCATTAAAAGTACAGTAATTTTATAACCAGAAGGAGTGAGATACAACTGAATTTGCTTGATTGTTGGGGTTGAGACCTAGGATTTGGAAGGATATTTTTGCAACATTTTAAAAGTGTCCTGCTGGCTGAGGAGTGAGTTTATTTTTATCCCTGGACTCAGTAGAGTGATTTGTGCAGGAGCCGTGGTCTAGTAAATTGTGGTGTTAGTTGAATTACTATAAAGGGCAATACTCACCAGGGTGGTGGAGCAGTTGTGTATTTCATTGTTTCTAACAGTCACCAGTGGCTGTGGACTACCAACCCACCCTACCCTACACCCCACCCACCAGGTGTGGCATTTCCTTTTTAGCCACAGTTCTGACATCACTTCCTCAACAGGTCTTGGGGCAGAACTGTCATATCCTTAATAACCCAGCACAGTGCAAAAAGGGTAGGTACACACCACAAATAATAATAAAAAATATATATATATATATATATATATATATATATATATATATATATATATATATTACATATTATATATTATAATGGAGAGGATATGTGGAGTGGTGCAACGCGCTGGCTGTGGGGCAGCAGTTTTCTGGGAGACATTCTGGAAACTGTGTTGCTGTCCTATTTGCAGGCAACTGTCAGTTCTGAGGGAGAAGATTGCCCACCTCCAGGCTGATCTAGCAAGGACTAAGGAGGCCTCCAACTTCCAAAGAGCACCACTGCCACAGCCACTGCCTCACAGGTTGCCAAGTATGAAGAGCAGTTGGACCACAGTGGGTTCTGGGAGGGTGTGTGTGGTGGACCAGAGGCAACACCCCCTAGTTGTACCTCAACACAAATCATATGCCATTCTGGCAGAGCAAGGTTCCTCTATGATTGCACCCTCGGTGGAGACCCAGAAGAATGCTGAGGATGTCCTCAAGGGAGACCCACAAAAGGGTGGCAAGGGACACCATAGGGGAAGGAAAGAGCTTCTGATAGGGGACTTTATTGTTAGGGGGTAAAACTGTGAAAGGGAGAGGAGAAGGAAGTAAAGTGACTGCCTGGTGCCATGGCTTGGAGGGACAGGAAGTGAATCCTCAGGTTTTCAGAAGCAGCATCACAGGAGAGGGAACTAGATATCATAGTCCACCTTGGGACAAATCACCTAGCTAGGCATGGGATCAATACAGTACAGAATGAATTTGTGGTGTTGGATAGGGGCCACAGATGGGTAGCAAGCATGGTAACCTTCTCAGAGGTGCTACCAGTCCATGGCAGGAGTGAGGCTAGGGTACTGCACACCATGCAGTTTAATGAATGGTTGAAAAACTGGTAAAGAGCACAGGGCTTTGGCTTCATTGGGGACTGGGGGCCACCTGGAGAGATAAAGGTCTATACTGGCATGATGGTCTGCATCTGTCCACGAAGGGAACCAAGCTCCTAGGTGATAGGTTTAAATGCTTCCTTGGCAAGCTTTTCAATTAGCCAAGGGGGGAGGCGCTGATAAAAGGCAGGAAATTTCAAGCCTCCCCCACATAAAACATGGCAGGTAGTAAGGTAAACACTGAGATACAGAGCTCAACACAGGGCAGGACAGGGGTAAATGGAAAAATAGACAAGGACAATAAGAGCAGGGATGGGGGAAAAAAGGATAAAGCCAACATTAAATGGAGGGCAATGAGTACCAATGCCCGTAGTCTGGGACAAAAGCATCCTGAGCTAGTAGCCTTGATGGAAGAGGAACACTCGGATATTGTGGCAGTCACAGAAACATGGTACACTGAGAACCATGACTGGGATGTCAACATACCAGGGTACACAATCTAGAGAAGGGACAGGGAAGGTAAAAGAGGAGGTGGAGTAGCTCTATACATAAGGGAAGGGATCAAAGCTACAGAACTAAAAAGTAAAGGGGGAGGACAAGAGGCACTCTGGGTCACCTTGGAGACAGGGAATGGCATCACAATCCACACAGGGGTTGTATACAGACCCCATCTCAAGGGGAGGAAATGGACAAGAAAATGATAGAGGACATTCTCAAAATGGCTGAAAAAGGGGAGATACTGTTGATGGGGGACCTGAATTTGCCAGATGTTAACTGGATAACATGTACTGCAGCCACATCCAAGAGCAGGGTCATTCTCAATGCCCTGCAGGGGGCAGGCCTTAGACAGCTAGTGTTGGAACCCACTGGGGAGGGAGCAATACTAGAACTGGTACTCTCAAATGGAGAGAGGATCACAAATTTAGAAGTCAGTAGACATCTGGGAACAAGTGACCACTGCACAGTGTGTTTCACAATGAGCACAACCATGGAGATAAGCCATACAAAAACAAGGATACTGGACTTTGGAAGGGCTAACTTTGGCAAAATGGGAGAATACCTGAAAAATGCACTAACAAATGACCAAAAAGGAGGGGTGGAAGAACAATGGAGAAAAATCAAAACTGCCATCATAGAGGCAACAAGCCTTTGTGTGAAATAAATAAAGAAAACAAAGCGGAGTAAAAAACTACTATGGTTTTCAAAAGAGGTGGCAGGGAAGGTTAAGGAGAAAAAGGCTGCATTCAAAAAGTATAAGGAATCACAGAAGAAGCACGACAGGGAACTGTATCAATTAAAGCAAAAATAAGTGTGGAAGGCAGTCAGACTAGCAAAGGCCCAACCGGAGGAAAACATAGCCAACTCAGTTAAGAAGGGAGATAAAACCTTTTATAGGTACATTAGGGAGCATAGAAAGGTTAAGGGAAGGATAGTGAAGATTAATAAAGGGGAGGGGAGGTGGACAGAGGGAGACAGTGAAAAGGCAGAGATACTAAATGAATACTTTTGCTCAGTATTCACAAAAGAAGATGAGGAGGAGTTATCTAAACCAAACAATAGAAGCACTCTCGGTAGGGGGGTTGACACCAGTCCATTCACAGAAGAAAAAGTCCTGAAAGAACTCTTAAAACTCAAGGTGGACAAAGCAATGCGGCCTGACGGGATTCACCCCATAATCCTAAAATAACTAAGGGAGGACCTAGTGACACCATCACTGATCACACTTTTTAACAAATCATGGCAGGATGGGGCGGTACCTGAGGGCTGGAGGAGGGCAGATGTGATTCCCCTTCACAAAAGTGGGAGCGAGGCAGAAGCAGGAAACTACAGACCTGTAAGTTTGACCTCAGTGGTAGGGAAAATGATGGAATCACTTCTGAAAGAAAAAATTGTTGAGTACCTAGAGGCCAGCGGGGCACAGGAACCAAAGCAGCATGGATTTACAGCAAGAAAGTCATGTCAGATGAATCTAATAGATTTTTTCACTGGGTGACCAAAGTAATAGACCAGGGAGGGGCTGTGGATATGGTCTACCTAGACTTTAGCAAGGTATTTGACACAGTCCTGCACAAAAGATTAACAATAAAGTTAGACAGCCTTGGAGTGGGTCCCAGGATGGTAGCCTGTGTAGAAAACTGGCTTCACAAGAGGACACAGAAGGTAATAGTGAATGGAACACATTCCGAAGAAAGGGGGGTTACTAGTGGAGTACCTCAGAGCTCAGTACTGGGTCCAGTCCTCTTTAACATCTTTATAGGTGACATTGCAGAGGGTCTGGAGGGAAAGGTATGCCTCTTTGCAGATGACACAAAGTTCTGTAACAGAGTTGATACACAAGAGGGGGTAGAAAAGATGAGAAGGGACTTGGCAAGGTTGGAGGAATGGTCAGATATATGGCAACTTAGATTCAGTGCAAAGAAGTGCAAAGTAATACACCTGGAAAGCAAAAACCCAGGAGAAGAGTACACAATAGCAGGGAGGTACTAACAACAACAAAATGGAAAGGGATCTGGGAGAAGTTATATCAAATGACCTAAAGGTGGGTAAGCAATGTGAAAAGTCGGTAAGGAGAGCCGGGGGATACTGGGATGCATAGGAAGGGGCATCACAAGTAGAAAAAGGGAAGTGGTTATTCCCCTATACAGACAGTTGGTGAGACCCCGTCTGGAGTACTGTGAGCAGTTTTGGAGACCTCATCTACGCAAGGGCATAGACAGGATGGAAGCAGTCCAGAGGAGGGCAACTAAAATGGTGCAGGGTCTGCAGCAGAAACCATATGAAGAGAGACTGAGAGAGCTTAATATGTGTACTCTTAATGAAAGGAGGGACAGTGGGGACATGATAGAAACTTTCAAGTACCTCAAGGGAATCGACAAAGTCCAGGAGGGTAGCATCTTCCAGAAAAAGAGATGTGTAAGAACAAGGGGGCACAATTTAAAGATAGAGGGGGGACGGCTCAGGGGTAATGTGAGGACATTTTTTTTCATGGCCTAGAGTGGTGGATACATGGAACAGCCTTTCTGAGGAGGTCATTGGGTCTAAAACAGTGGGGGAATTCAAACATGCATGGGACAGACACAAGGCAATTATAGTGGGGGGTTGCAGGAAGTAGGCTGTTGGTTAACTAGAATCTGCAGCTTATCCAGTAGGTAGGGAAATGGGCAGACTGGGTGGGCCAAGTGGTCCTTATCTGCCATCAAAGTCTATGTTTCTATCACAATGAAGCACTAGGTTGGAGCTGTATCTTGTGCTTTGGGCAGAAGGCTATGGGCTGGTGGGTGGGCATTAGGTTTGACAACCCCAAGTAAGACCCCGTCACTGATTTGCCAATACTCCAGAGACCCAAATCCCTAATGTTTTTTTCATTTCCCATCTTTCCGTCTTTGTGCGCTTTGTGTTTACAACCCTAATGTCTGAAATAATTTTTTTTTGCGAAGAATATATATATATATATATATATATATATATATATATATATATATATGTATATGCAGTGAAGCTCTCCAGGGTGAAACCCACTTCTATGGCATTCTGCAGTATGCTACAACAGAGTTACTTCACTAAATAATGCAATATCAATGGAAATTAATCTCTTTTGTCATGCAGGAAAATGTGAAACTGCCAGAATGAAGTGAATGTCACAGTTTCCTGCATAACAAAAGGGACTCATTGAAACTGAAATTATATTGTTCTTCACAGATCCAGCAACAAATGATTTGATACCTTTTATTGGACCAACATTGATGTTACACAAAAAAAGAACAGTGCTCTAGCTTTAGGACCAACCACATCCTTCTTCAGAAGCTTTATGGCAGTTATTTTGAAAATCCCATACTATTAACACCATATAATGTTGAAAAAACAGAAATAATTCTCAATGGTTTAACATATACATTTAAAGCATAACAGAAGATTACGTCAGAGATGCTAATTAACACCAGTATGCCTCTTGCTGAGAAGCCTCAGAAGGGCAAAGGTTATTAAGAATTATCAACAACCAGAGAGTTCTTCTCACATAAAGTTTAAATTGTCTCAGTATGCTTCAAGAAAGCATTCTAATGATAAAAAACCTTGGGATAGCATTCTCTCTAATATATGTAAGATGAGCTTACAACTTACATTGCAAGTGTCCTTGTGTTTTAAAGAACAGACAATGGGAGTCAAAATCCTGAAATTTATGCTAATCTTTTTATGGCAAATTTGGAGGAGGATTTTTTAAGGCACTGTACACATAAACTACTCACTTATTTCCGTTACATTGATGATTTGTTTATAATTTGGACCGAGGGCACTGACACACTTAAAGATTTTCATCAGGAACTTAATAACCTCCACTCAACTATAAAGCTTTCCCTGGAATATTCTGCCACCAGTATGAATTGTCTGCATACCACTGTCACTATCAAGGATGGAACCCTACATACCTGTATTTACAGGAAACCAACAGACAGACAGAAATACTTACACAAGAAAAGTAATCAATAGAGCCACACAAAGAAATCTGTCATACATAGCCAAGCACTTTGGTATCAATGCCTCTGTTCAAATGAGGAAGACAGAGACACACATCTGGCAATGTTGAAAAACACCTTTATTGAGCAGGGACACTTATCCAGAGAAATTGACAGAGCAGCAGAATGTGCAACACAGGTCTGAAGAGAACAACTACTGCAATATAAGGAATGGACCACTACCAACAGAATACCCTTAGTAGTCACAAACTATCCTTACCTTCAACTTCTATGTAAGATTATTATGGACCTCCATCCAATAATTAGAGAGGATTAAACCCTTCATTGTATTTTTCAAGAACTACCACTACTATCTTTTAAATAACCATCTAATTTAGCCAACCTGAGTCAACTTGAACTGGAACAGAATACCATGACATCATATGGTACACAACCCTGTCATCAACACAGATGTAAGACGTGTAACCTCATTTCCACTTTAGATTATTTGGTTACATCATAAAACAGACAATTCAGGATACAGGGGAATAATACATGTACATCAAGTAATGTGGTCTATTTTATCCAATGCAAAAAATGTTATTGCATAGGCTATGTGGGGAAGACAAGGCAACAACTCTGCACTAGAATGAATTCACACAGACATTCTATTAATATTAAGATGACTGACAAACCAGTAGTGCAACACTTCTCCCAGGATAGCCACTGAATCTCAGATATGTCTGTGAGGGTCTGAAAAGGACATTTCAACAGTACACAACAGAGACAGGCTTCTGAAATTAGACTTATTTTACTTCTCAATATGGTGGCAGATGGAATGAGCATTGATGTAGGTTATATGACACATAATTCCACTTAAACTTACACAGACCTTTACTTTAAAAGATGGACATAAATACTTTAGTTCTTCAGCGAACCTTTGATTTTGTAGGTTTATGGTTATCTACATGTTGACTTCTCCCCTTAACACTGTGGTGAGTGTGTGTGTGTGTGTGTTTTGAGTGTATTGTTGTATGTGTGTACATGTGTGTTTTGTATGTGTTGTGTTTCTGTGTGTTGTGGGGGTTGTGGGTGTGTTGTGTGGTTTGTGTTGTGTGTGTGTGTGCGCTTTGTGGTGTGGGGTGTGTGTGTGTTGTGTTTGTTATATTTGATGTGTGTTGCGGTTGTGTGGGGCGTGGTGGTGTGTGTGTGTGTGGTGTGGTGCGTGTACACACGTTTGTGTGGGAGGAATGTGGCATGGGGCAATTGTTATGTGGCTAGGACACTTAGTTCTCATATATAGTGTACATTTAGTTCCTTCTGCCAGTTGTCAGTGGTTGGATTACACACTGTCACATTTTTAAATCTGCTCATATTAAGATGCATATCTCATTTACTTGGGGGTTCATAAAAGGTTTAATTCCTTTGGGTAAATATTAAGATTGGTGTGAATGATGATGTATTATGACTCTTGTACAGACAGTATATCTCATTCCTACTAGTTATCTTTCTCGAGGAGAAAAAAACAAAAGAAGGGGGACTGGGGGATTTTATCTTTAGAAGTTTTCATTTAGATTCCTTAGACTGATTCTGTGCATTTTTGTTAAACCCTGACTCTGTGTTGAAATCTGCACTTATCAGGCTCATTGTCTCATTTTCCTGGGGGTCCTTGACAAGTATTTTTTATCTGGCACTTATACTTACTGATACTATCATGCATCATGTATATGGGTCCATGTTTAATTTGGGGCTTGTTTTCAACTTGCATTTAGACCTAATTTCAGGATTTTGTCTGTTCTTTAAAACACAAGGACACTTGCAATGTAAGTTGTAAGCTCATCTTACATGTATTAGAGAGAATGCTATCCCAAGTTTTTTTTATCACTAGAATGCTTTCTTGAAGCATACTGAGACATTTTAAACTTTATGTGAGAAGAACTCCCTGGTTGTTGATAATTCTTGATAACCTTTGCCCTTCTGAGGCTTCTTAGCTAAAAGCATACTGGTGTTAATTAGCTTATCTGACATAATCTTCTGTTATGCTTTAAATGTATATGTTAAACCAATGATAATTATTTCTGTTTTTTCAACATTATCTGGTGTTAACCATATGGGATTTTCAAAATAACTGACATAAAGCTTCTGAAGAAGGACCTGGTTGATTTGAAAGCTAGAGCACTTTGTTCTTTTTTTGTGTAACATCTATACTGGTCCTATAAAAGGTCTCAAATCTTTGTCTCTTGATCTGTTCTTAAAAGGACCAATACGGCACTTACACCATTTTTTTGCAACACTGTTTTTCACAGTAATTCGGCTTCAGCATTCTGCAGATTGCTGCAAAATGCTGCAGAATTGGGTTTCACCCTGATGAGTTTCACTGTATATATCATGCCAGTATAGCTAGGGTTCAATGGTCACTTCTATGTTAAACTCAAAATTGTGCACTTTAATAACTTTGCAACCATACGACCAACGTGCTCTGTTTCATGGGCTGTCTGGTATAGATCTTTGGATCTGGCAAGTTTTGTTGCATTCAGTGGTGTATTTGCAGAGATGTGGAGTGTTAAAACATGTGAAATTTTCCATTTAGGTACAAATTCTTTTCTCAGCTGTATCTCTAAAAGGACTTGGGGGTCTGGTCTGAAATTGCCTGTGTGTATGGGATCTGGGCTGCAGATGTGCCTTTTGAAGGTTTGGTGAACAAATTTTAATCCATTCAAAAGTTATAGATGTTTTAAATTTCCCATTGTACTCTATGGGGGAAAAATATGTTCTGTGTGAAAGGTTCATACTAAGGGTTAAGGAGGAAAGAAGGCCAGTGCAAGCCCATGACCGGTCCTGTCCATTTACCCATAGTAGGTCAGTACATGTCCTTCCAGGATGTACAAATCTAATTGTTTTTTAAACTGGGACTTATTGTTAGAGAAAATAATTTAATCTGGTAGCTCATTCCATGGGGCCACCACTATCTGTCTGAAAACGCCTTCCTCTTATTAGTATTGAATTTAATGTGGCGTAGCTGAAGCGGGTGTCCCCTGGTGCCCATCTTATTATTTCTGAATTGAAGGTTTAGCTTATTTAGTATGTAATCATCCTGCATTACATAATAATAAGTCTCCTCTAGCTCTTCTTGTCTGCAGTGACATTAACTGCAATTTCTCCAGACGTTGTTCATATGGTACATTTTTTAAGTTATGTATCAGTGTAGTGGCTTGTCTCTGTACCTGTTCAATCTTTGTCACTCCCCCCTTGGTAATGGGTTCCCATACTGGAGCCCCCATAGTCCAGTATCAGTCTTACATACTGTATGCCCTATACAGTGGCATAAACACCCCCCGACTCCAACTCCGACTCCTAAAATTTCTTTTTATGTTCCACAGTACTTGTTTTGCTTTTGTAATTTGCTTATTACAGTGAGACTAGTAAATGAGTTTGTGATCTATTAGAATACCCAGCTGTTTTTCCTCCTCAGATTTGCATAAAGGAGATCCATTTATATAGTAGTTTGTTTCACAGTTTTGCCTGCCCAGGTGGATTATATAACATTTATCTATATCAAAACTCATACCCCTAGTAATTGCCCAGTTATAGATGCTGTCTAGGTCTGCTTGCACCATGTGAGCCCCAGCATCAGTTACCAAGCCTGTCAGTTTAGTGTCATCCACATATTTACTTATCCGATTTTCTGCCCCTTTACTCATCCTGGATATAAAAACCCTGAAGTGTACAGTACCCAGGACTGACCCCTGGGGCAGACCACTAGTCATTGGTTTTGTGGTACAGTAGTAACCATTTATGCATACCCTCTGCAATATATTCACCAACCAGCTGCCTATCCAGTGGGCCATTCTATAATCCAAATTATTTTCTTTTAGGCTGTGCATCATTTCCAAATGAAGGACTTTGTCAAAAGCTTTTGCAAAATAAAGATAAATGCAATCCACTGCCTCCCCCATCCAATGCCACTGAAATATTTTCATAAAAACATAACATATTAGTCACATATGACCTTCCCATCTCAAACCTGTGCTGCTCACAGTCCCCCTGGCTGGTTTCCTCTAGGTGGATGTTTATTGCATATTTTAATGTAGATTCCATTAATTTCCTTGGAACTGAGGTCAGATTAATGGATCTGTAATTAGTGTGGTCAACCCTATTACCCTTCTTATGAATGGGCACCACATTAGCTGCCAACCAATCTTCTGGCACTTTGCTTTCTACTAGTGATTTTTGGAATATCAGTGTTAGTGGGATAGTAATATTAGGGAAAATAGCTTAAGTATACTATTAGAGTTATTATCCGGTCCCGCTGAGTGCTTACTTTTTAGAGATTTTATTTTATTAAACATGACATCCACTGTTATCTCTATATTACTTTCCTTGTTGGGACTGATATCTACTTGTCCTTGAAGTTCTTTTGAGATGACTGTACCAAAGTATGAGTTAAAGATGTTTGCTACTTTTACTGGTTCAGTGACCACCACACTCCCTACTTTAATGGAGCATAGGTTCTTGTTTGTTTTCTTATGGGAGTTCACATAACTTTAAAATTGCTGCATGTTATCCTTCTTAGCTGAAGCTGCAAGTTTTACTTCTAATCTTTGTTTATTCTTCCTTATCTTATGCTTGCATTTCCTTAAATTTGGCCCAAGTTTTTGAGTCGCCGGTGTTTCTATTTATGTGAAAAAACTGTTTCTTTTTCAATAGTTTACTTAGAGTTTTAGTCAGCCTTCTTGGCTTCTTTTCTTATTGCTATACACACTTTTTTAATATGCTTATATACAGTAAAAATAGTATTTTTGGAAATGTTCCATATTTCCGTTACTGTTTTATGTTTCAAAATTTTGTTCCGGTCTACCAATATTTTCATTTTGTCAGCAGTATTTATATTATAGATTTCTCTGCATCACTTGTTAATTGGAACATGCTATTTAAATGAGAAGGTTACCCCATTATGATTGCTGTTTCCTCAGGGGGCAAAAGTTTGACAAGTTGTAATATTTATCTTTTTAGTTGTCATAATTATATCCAGTACCTTATTTCCCTTAGTTGGAGTATTTATGCTTTGGGTTAAGTCCGGTTCATTTATAAGCTCCAGGAATGCTATACTTTGTGGTTTGGTCCCCTCTTGATCTACCCAGCTTATGTTACTGTACTTTAAGTCACCCACAAATAATACCTTCCCAAGTTTGCATGCTTTGCTGGTTTCTAGATATATTTGTTTAGATAGTTCTAAGGTGGTCCCAGGTGGTCTGTAACATATACCAACTATTATGTGTTCATTTCATTCCATATCTATTCTAATCCATCTGGATTCAGGGCCCATTGTGCCTTGTTCAACCCTGTCACTTATGTTTGTGGATCTTAGGGAGATATATATATATATATATATATATAAGACAAAGAACCTCTGTGCGTAAACACTGAGGCAAGGGTTACCCCAAAGGGCATTTGGCTGGGAAGCCAAGTTTCAAGAAAATACAAAATCACACATGCCCCCACAATGCAAAGCATCATGGGCTGCATATGCAAATCACCACAGAATGTTATGCTGGTCCAACTTTAAGCAGAATTGCATGGTGCCGAAAGGCTCTCACACAGTTTGGTAAAGGATGCTAACAGAAGACATAGACACGTGCATCTGGCCCTACCAGGACTCATCAGTATGCCTCATCTGTTTGACACCCCAGTGGAATGGACTAGCTACCCCAAGGCAGTGTGCCTGGGATATATTGTGGTGAACCCATTAAAATAAAAACTATTTAAAGACAAAGAGCTCTGCAATCGTAAACACTGAGAGCAAGGGTTACCCCAAAGGGCATTTGGCTGGGAAGCCAAGTTTCAAGAAAATACAAAATCACACATGCCCCCACAATGCAAAGCATCATGGGCTGCATATGCAAATCACCACAGAATGTTATGCTGGTCCAACTTTAAGCAGAATTGCATGGTGCCGAAAGGCCTCTCACACAGTTTGCAAAGGATGCTAACAGAAGACATAGACACGTGTTTCGTCCTACCAGGACTCATCAGTATGCCTCATCTGTTTGACACCCCAGTGGAATGGACCAGCTACCCCTAAGGCAGTGTGCCTGGGATATATTGTGGTGAACCCATTAAAATAAAAAACTATTTAAAAGACAAAGAACCTCTGTGCGTAAACACTGAGGCAAGGGTTACCCCTAAGGGCAATTGGCTGGGAAGCCAAGTTTCAAGAAAATACAAAATCACACATGCCCCCACAATGCAAAGCATCATGGGCTGCATATGCAAATCACCACAGAATGTTATGCTGGTCCAACTTTAAGCAGAATTGCATGGTGCCGAAAGGCCTCTCACACAGTTTGCAAAGGATGCTAACAGAAGACATAGACACGTGTTTCGTCCTACCAGGACTCATCAGTATGCCTCATCTGTTTGACACCCCAGTGGAATGGACCAGCTACCCCTAAGGCAGTGTGCCTGGGATATATTGTGGTGAACCCATTAAAATAAAAAACTATTTAAAAGACAAAGAACCTCTGTGCGTAAACACTGAGGCAAGGGTTACCCCAAAGGGCATTTGGCTGGGAAGCCAAGTTTCAAGAAAATACAAAATCACACATGCCCCCACAATGCAAAGCATCATGGGCTGCATATGCAAATCACCACAGAATGTTATGCTGGTCCAACTTTAAGCAGAATTGCATGGTGCCGAAAGGCCTCTCACACAGTTTGCAAAGGATGCTAACAGAAGACATAGACACGTGTTTCGTCCTACCAGGACTCATCAGTATGCCTCATCTGTTTGACACCCCAGTGGAATGGACCAGCTACCCTAAGGCAGTGTGCCTGGGATATATTGTGGTGAACCCATTAAAATAAAAACTATTTAAAGACAAAGAACCTCTGTGCGTAAACACTGAGGCAAGGGTTACCCTAAAGGGCATTTGGCTGGAAGCCAAGTTTCAAGAAAATACAAAATCACACATGCCCCACAATGCAAAGCATCATGGGCTGCATATGCAAATCACCACAGAATGTTATGCTGGTCCAACTTTAAGCAGAATTGCATGGTGCCGAAGGCCTCTCACACAGTTTGCAAAGGATGCTAACAGAAGACATAGACACGTGTTTGTCCCTACCAGGACTCATCAATATGCCTCATCTGTTTGACACCCCAGTGGAATGGACCAGCTACCCTAAGGCAGTGTGCCTGGGATATATTGTGTGAACCCATTAAAATAAAAACTATTTAAAAGACAAAGAACCTCTGTGCGTAAACACTGAGGCAAGGGTTACCCAAAGGGCATTTGGCTGGGAAGCCAAGTTTCAAGAAAATACAAAATCACACATGCCCCACAATGCAAAGCATCATGGGCTGCATATGCAAATCACATACAGAATGTTATGCTGGTCCAACTTTAAGCAGAATTGCATGGTGCCGAAAGGCCTCTCACACAGTTTGCAAAGGATGCTAACAGAAGACATAGACACGTGTTTCGTCCTACCAGGACTCATCAGTATGCCTCATCTGTTTGACACCCCAGTGGAATGGACCAGCTACCCCTAAGGCAGTGTGCCTGGGATATATTGTGGTGAACCCATTAAAATAAAAAACTATTTAAAAGACAAAGAACCTCTGTGCGTAAACACTGAGGCAAGGGTTACCCCAAAGGGCATTTGGCTGGGAAGCCAAGTTTCAAGAAAATACAAAATCACACATGCCCCCACAATGCAAAGCATCATGGGCTGCATATGCAAATCACCACAGAATGTTATGCTGGTCCAACTTTAAGCAGAATTGCATGGTGCCGAAAGGCCTCTCACACAGTTTGCAAAGGATGCTAACAGAAGACATAGACACGTGTTTCGTCCTACCAGGACTCATCAGTATGCCTC
The DNA here is from genome assembly GCA_016271365.2 of Neoceratodus forsteri. Lineage (NCBI taxonomy): Eukaryota > Metazoa > Chordata > Ceratodontiformes > Ceratodontidae > Neoceratodus > Neoceratodus forsteri. The sequence continues at coordinate 660,443,952 of CM028130.1, forward strand.
ATCTGTTTGACACCCCAGTGGAATGGACCAGCTACCCTAAGGCAGTGTGCCTGGGATATATTGTGGTGAACCCATTAAAATAAAAAACTATTTAAAAGACAAAGAACCTCTGTGCGTAAACACTGAGGCAAGGGTTACCCCAAAGAGCATTTGGCTGGGAAGCCAAGTTTCAAGAAAATACAAAATCACACATGCCCCCACAATGCAAAGCATCATGGGCTGCATATGCAAATCACCACAGAATGTTATGCTGGTCCAACTTTAAGCAGAATTGCATGGTGCCGAAGGCCTCTCACACAGTTTGCAAAGGATGCTAACAGAAGACATAGACGCGTTTCAGTCCTACCAGGACTCATCAGTATGCCTCATCTGTTTGACACCCCAGTGGAATGGACCAGCTACCCCTAAGGCAGAGTGCCTTGAATATGTTGTGGTGAACCTATTAAAATTAAAAAAAAACTATTTAAAAGACAAAGAACCTCTGTGCACAAACACTGAGGCAAGGGTTACCCCAAAGGGCATTTGGCTGGGAAGCCAAGTTTCAAGAAAATACAAAATCACACATGCCCCCACAATGCAAAGCATCATGAGCTGCATATGCAAATCACCACAGAATGTTATGCTGGTCCAACTTTACACAGAATTGCATGGCGCCGAAAGGCCTTTCACACAGTTTGCAAAGGATGCTAACAGAAGACATAGACACGTGTTTCGTCCTACCAGGACTCATCAGTATTCCTCATCTGTTTGACACCCCAGTGGAATGGACCAGCTACCCCTAAGGCAGTGTGCCTGGGATATATTGTGGTGAACCCATTAAAATAAAAAACTATTTAAAAGACAAAGAACCTCTGTGCGTAAACACTGAGGCAAGGGTTACCCCAAAGGGCATTTGGCTGGGAAGCCAAGTTTCAAGAAAATACAAAATCACACATGCCCCCACAATGCAAAGCATCATGGGCTGCATATGCAAATCACCACAGAATGTTATGCTGGTCCAACTTTAAGCAGAATTGCATGGTGCCGAAAGGCCTCTCACAGTTTGCAAAGGATGCTAACAGAAGACATAGACACGTGTTTCGTCCTACCAGGACTCATCAGTATGCCTCATCTGTTTGACACCCCAGTGGAATGGACCAGCTACCCCTAAGGCAGTGTGCCTGGGATATATTGTGGTGAACCCATTAAAATAAAAAACTATTTAAAAGACAAAGAGCCTCTGTGCGTAAACACTGAGGCAAGGGTTACCCCCAAAGGGCATTTGGCTGGGAAGCCAAGTTTCAAGAAAATACAAAATCACACATGCCCCCACAATGCAAAGCATCATGGGCTGCTACATGCAAATCACCACAGAATGTTATGCTGGTCCAACTCTAAGCAGAAATTGCATGGTGCCGGAAGGCCTCTCACACAGTTTGCAAAGGGTGCTAACAGAAGACATAGACACGTGTTTCGTCCTACCAGGACTCATCAGTATGCCTCATCTGTTTGACACCCCAGTGGAATGGACCAGCTACCCCTAAGGCAGTGTGCCTGGGATATATTGTGGTGAACCCATTAAAATAAAAAACTATTTAAAAGACAAAGAACCTCTGTGCGTAAACACTGAGGCAAGGGTTACCCCAAAGGGCATTTGGCTGGGAAGCCAAGTTTCAAGAAAATACAAAATCACACATGCCCCCACAATACAAAGCATCATGGGCTGCATATGCAAATCACCACAGAATGTTATGCTGGTCCAACTTTAAGCAGAATTGCATGGTGCCGAAAGGCCTCTCACACAGTTTGCAAAGGGTGCTAACAGAAGACATAGACACGTGTTTCGTCCCACCAGGACTCATCAGTATGCCTCATCTGTTTGACACCCCAGTGGAATGGACCAGCTACCCCTAAAGCAGTGTGCCTGGGATATATTGTGGTGAACCCATTAAAATAAAAAACTATTTAAAAGACAAAGAACCTCTGTGCGTAAACACTGAGGAAAGGGTTACCCCAAAGGGCATTTGGCTGGGAAGCCAAGTTTCAAGAAAATACAAAATCACACATGCCCCCACAATGCAAAGCATCATGGGCTGCATATGCAAATCACCACAGAATGTTATGCTGGTCCAACTTTAAGCAGAATTGCATGGTGCCGAAAGGCCTCTCACACAGTTTGCAAAGGGTGCTAACAGAAGACATAGACACGTGTCACCTCTACCAGGACTCATCAGTATGCCTCATCTGCTTGACACCCCAGTGGAATGGACCAGCTACCCCTAAGGCAGTGTGCCTGGGATATATTGTGGTGAACCCATTAAAATAAAAAACTATTTAAAGACAAAGAACACTCTGTGCGTGAAACACTGAGGCAAGGGTTACCCAAAGGGCATTTGGCTGGAAGCCAAGTTTCAAGAAAATACAAAATCACACATGCCCCCACAATGCAAAGCATCATGGGCTGCATATGCAAATCACCACAGAATGTTATGCTGGTCCAACTTAAGCAGAATTGCATGGTGCCGAAAGGCCTCTCACACAGTTTGCAAAGGATGCTAACAGAAGACATAGACACGTGTTTAGTCCTACAGGACTCATCGTATGCCTCATCTGTTTGACACCCCAGTGGAATGGACCAGCTACCCTAAGGCAGTGTGCCTGGGATATATTGTCGGTGAACCCATTAAATAAAAAAACTATTTAAAGACAAAGAACCTCTCTGTGCCAGAACACTGGAGGCAAGGTTACCCCAAGGGTATTGGCTGAGCCAAGTTTCAAGAAAATACAAATCACACATGCCTCAACAATGCAAAGCATCATGGGCTGTATATGCAAATCACCACAGAATGTTATGCTGGTCCAACCTTAAGCAGAATTGCATGGTCGAAAGGCCTCTCACACAGTTTGCAAGGATGCTAACAGAAGACATAGACACGTGTTCGTCCCTACCAGGACTCATCAGTATGCCTCCATCTGTTTGACACACCCAGTGGAATGGGACCAGCTACCCCTAAGGCAGTGCCTGGGATATATTGTAGTGAACCCATTAAGCTGTATATGCAAATCACCACAGAATGTTATGCTGGTCCAACTTTAACAGAATTGCATGGGGCATGTGTGATTTTGTATTTTCTTGAAACTTGGCTTCCCAGCCAAATGCCCTTTGGGGTAACCCTTGCCTCAGTGTTTACGCACAGAGGTTCTTTGTCTTTTAAATAGTTTTTTATTTTAATGGGTTCACCACAATATATCCCAGGCACACTGCCTTTGGGGTAGCTGGTCCATTCCACTGGGGTGTCAAACAGATGAGGCATACTGATGAGTCCTGGTAGGACGAAACACGTGTCTATGTCTTCTGTTAGCACCCTTTGCAAACTGTGTGAGAGGCCTTCGCACCATGCAATTCTGCTAAAGTTGGACCAGCATAACATTCTGTGGTGATTTGCATATGCAGCCCATGATGCTTTGCATGTGGGGGCATGTGTGATTTTGTATTTTCTGAAACTTGGCTTCCCAGCCAAATGCCCTTTTGGGTAACTCCTTGCCTCAGTGTTTACATTAAGAGGTTCTTTGTCTTTTAAATAGTTTTTATTTTAATGGGTTCACCAATATGTCCCAGGCACACTGCCTTAGGGGTAGCTGGTCCATTCCACTGGGGTGTCAAACAGATGAGGCATACTGATGAGTCCTGGTAGGACTAAACACGTGTTCATGTCTTCTGTTAGCATCCTTTGCAAACTGTGTGAGAGGCCTTTCGGCACCATGCAATTCTGCTTAAAGTTGGACCAGCATAACATTCTGTGGTGATTTGCATATGCAGCCCATGATGCTTTGCATTGTGGGGGCATGTGTGATTTTGTATTTTCTTATATATATATATATACATATATATGTATATATATATATATATATACACATATATATACTGCAACCACCTCCTTTACCATCCCTATCTAGATGATACAGTTCAAAGCCTAGTATGTCCTTTCCTCACTCATTACATTCGGACCACCAGGTCTTAGTGACGAAGGCCATAGTGATGTTTGCCTTTATTATTAAGGCTTCTAGCATTCATTAGAATACAGTTTACTTAATTCCTATAAGAACGGTCAGATTTAATATTTCTCTTATAGTTGTTATCTTTGGCCCCCCCCATGCCTAGTTTAAATGTTTGGCTAGTGCCTCTCTTATCATTGTTGCCAAAGTTTGAGTGCCAGTGGCACTCAGGTGAAGTCCATCTTTCCTGTACATTTTGCTACTATTCAGAAAAGTGACCCAAGTATCAATGTAGGTAATGTCACTAGTACACCTGTTAAGTATTCTGCCGCTCACATGTTGTACAGTGTGATTTTTTTTCTGGGTTGCCTCTGAAGTTTGCCAATATCCCTGATATCATTGGTGCTTGCCTTCCCCCAAAATTATTTGGTCAGCACAGTCAAGTATTTTGTCCACTATATCCTTTTTATGATCCCAACCAATGTTGTTGCTGCACACATGCATGACCACTACCTGGGATTTTGGTGTTTTGACTAGAAGTTTAGGTAAGTAGGCTTTACTATCTCTCACTCTAGCCCCCTGGAAGGCAGATTACAATTGTGTTATGTTTACTTCCCTCAGTTAGTATACTACCTGTTTTCCTTATTACAGAATCCCCTATAACCAGTATCTTGGTATCAGGGTTTTCAGTGATAGGTGGAGTGTCTGTGCTAGTTTCAGGGGCAGTGCTTAGGTGTGTGTATTTATTAAACATGGCCACCTCTGTAGCACTGAGCACTCTTCTACTCTTTTTATAGTGACCTTTTGACATAGTAGCTCTACTGTTTGGGTCAGAGTCCTTGCTAGAGGTTGTGGTAGTGTGGTCCCCTTCATCCCTTAGCATGTGTTTTACAATGCCCATATTTGTAGACTGTGAGGGGTCTGCCTAATTCTCCAAGCACTCACTACTGTTACTTTTTAGCATTCTGAGCACTTCCACCGATTGTTCTTTATTCTTACAATAAGTACAAACACAATTTACTATTGATTTGTCCTGGATGGCTTTAGTAAACATACTGCATAGGTCACACTTCATTAGAGTCCCTTCCTGACACAGGGTTAATAGAAGGTGGTCTATGTTTTGCATATCCATGGCCATTACCTGGCAGTGTGATTTTATATAGCAAACTTTATGATGATAGTAAGGTACTGTGAAGGTTACCTTACCTTTGTTTTAGGAAATCATTGTACAGTTGTTAGTATCCTGCTCTTGTACCCCTCAGTACCTGCAGGGCAGGCAAGACATGTGCTGATGCACTTGCCTGTGTGCATCTCTGTGCACTCACTTGCTTGATCTCATGCCACTCACTCTGGGTACTTGCTTTTAATCTCAGTGGATCAGAAGTGATATCACTCCAGGTCCACTGAGAGAGTTATCCAACAACCCCTTTTTCCAAGTAAATAGGGTTAAAACCCTATATGTGAGTGCTAATAAACCCTATAAAACCCCCCAAACAGTGTTTTGTTAGTGTCAATGAGGGTCTGTAGTCCTACAGTCATTTGGGACTACAGGCAGCCTAGTGCCTCCTTCTTCCTTCTTCCTTCTTCCTATGGGGGCTATCCCCCTCAATCCACACTTTAGTCTGTTTCATAGAACACTGAGTCTGCTTGCTGTGCTGAATGGGCTCATACGCCCTATTTTAAGTGTTTGCAAGCTGTTAGTGATGGCCATTCTAACAAAATGCCTCACTGCCACATAAGCACTTTTTGCTGCCTCAAATGGAAAAGCTAGTGCTATACTGCTGCCATCTTGTTTTCAGTTAGTGACTAGGAAAAATGCTGTAATTCAAAAGAAACTGCCTCTTGGTAAACACCAGCAGTTGTGTTTACCTAATAGGGGCCTGAGAAACACAATTATAGCTTTATTTTTTAAAACTAGCAGCTGGAAATATGTTTTTTTTTTACTGAGCCCATAGTAGTGTTGCAAATTTGCTGCATTATTTTTTTGCAGCAGTTTTCATGCAAGTAACAGTACTGTTGCATGTAGAGTGCCTCAAATTTGCATCACTTTTCCTGAAAACTATTGCAAATTGGTGGCACTACTTGAAGTAAAAAAAATGTATTTCCGCTGTGAACACTCTTAATCTCCTTGGCCATATTTTGCCTCAAATAAGGCCAGAATCAGAATACTTGGCTCCTATTTAGGCAGTGGTGCAAGAGGTAGACAAGAAGTACAGGAACTCAAGCACTGGCAAATATGAAATGCAGAATGATGATCCTCAATCGAAAGGATAGCTGTGTCAAGAAACATCTATCTGTTTAGTCACTAGTAGATTCAGTTAGAGATATTGGAGTATTTCTAGGAAAATACCATTATTGTACAAGTAAAATGTTGTTATGGAAACCCTAATTTCAGGTCACAGGCCCAGAAACAGTCATTATGTTGCTCCTTTAAGAATTTCAGTTCCAATGCCAGTGGGAAGAAGTACAGGAACTCTGTTCCTGCTGTAGAAAAGGTACAGGAACTGAGTTCCTGTGCGTTCCTGTTCACTTTCATCACTGCATTTACCTAATAAAAGGATATTTCATCCTTTTACTGTCTCTAAGGGGGTCGAGGCATGCTTTAATAAGGAAAAACGTTTCTGCTGACACCGGGGTGCCAAATCCCAGTGTCGGCGGTGGTAAAGGTCCCCCTGTCTGCTAGTGTGGAACACTGGGGAGCCCATACCCAGTGTTCTGAAATATTTTTTTTTCTTTGCCAACATCAGGGTTCCCAATCCCCATGTCGGAAAAATAACTCCTTGCCATTGTGAGACACAGGGGAGCCCACTCCCAGTGTCCTCAGTTACATCTTACCCCCCCACCACCAGTACTTGATTTTTTTTTTGCTGACATCAGGGTGATCAATCCACATTTTGGCACTAGAATCCCCTCAAGGTGGAACACTGGGGAACCCACTGCCAGTGTCCCCAGTTTTGCCTGTCCACACACACACACACACACAACCCCCCCAGTACAGTTGGACAATGGGGATCCCACCCTCAGTGTCCTGAAATGTTAATTTTAATACTTCCTTGTAAAAAAAAGAGAATGGTCCCTCTTCCTCACCCCGTCCCCCTCCCCATCCCTATCATCCCACTGAACAACCCACCACCCCACCCCAGCCCAATAGTTACCAAAGGAGGTTGGTGTCAGTCATCTTCTGTGACCGGGACATGTCTGCACCCTTTAAAGCCAAACCGTGAACTGAAGAATCAAGGTAAGTGCTGTATAATAGCTGTCAATGACGTTTTCAAATTAGGTTGGCATCTTGGCAATTGTTTGATATTTTTGCACCAAATTTTCAACATGTGCTTTTTGGGACCCCACCTCATGAACACAGTCACTGTCATTTCATTACTCACACCTGCAAGGTGATTTCACAGACATTGCATGAAATCACCTTTCAGGACAGAGTAATGAAATAACAGTGGCAGTGTTCATGAGACAGGGTCCCAAAAGGCCCATGTTGAAAGTTTGGTGCAAAAATACAAAAAAAAAAAGACCCTAGTTACATGGGGTCTTTGAAGTTTTTCTGCGCACGTGCTTAACTGTGTCAATTTTGTAATATTTTCTCTCCAAATTTTATACATAGACATTTTTTCACACCATCTCATGAACAGTACAGCTGACATTTCTCACATCCTGCCCAAAACATGTTTCCGTACCTCTGGTGTGAATTGGTGTTTTCCACATTTTACACAATTTTCACCTATGGGGTTTATGAGGTGGAATGATAAGAAGACGATGTTGAAAATTTGGGGTCAAAATGTGAAACAATTACAAAGTAATGACCATTCATTGCAGTTTCACTATGCTAGCTCATTACTATGGACATTTTCAATATTTTGAATCCAGATTTACAATATAGCCTTCATATTACCCCACCTCATGTATGTCACTGCTGAATATGTTTTCACACCAGGGGCACAGAATGGTGTTGTTGTTGCTCATAATTATGTTTTGACTTGTATTTCACAATTTCTCTGAACATGAGGTAGGGTAATAAGATGGCTATGCTTACGATTTGGTCACTGTTTTTCTACATATGGAGAACCCTGCACTTCCACACTTACATACATATGCGTATCTATGGTGGGATTTCAGACCCTGAGCTCCCACAATTAAATGCAGATACCTATACTATTATGCTATCTCAAAAGGAAATTCATTGCAAAAAACTTTGCTAATGCATCAGTTAGGGTTCATTTTAGAATGACAAAAGTATGTAAATGTGGTGTTAGGGTTCCCAACCCTAACACCCTGCCTCACCCAACTCCCACACAACCCTACCACCCTATCCCACCCCCACCTTCCACATAGCAACAGGTGTTGTGGTGTTCCTTGGGGTCATCGTCCCTAATGTTCACCCCATTCTTCTATAATGTACCATCTTGTCTTCCTTACAAATGGACTGGGGTGAGTATTAGGGCCAATGACCTGAAGGCACACCCTGAAACCTGTTGGTGTGTGGACAATGGGGATGGGGTGGTAGTGTTGTGTGTGGGGTGGGCATCATGTGGTGTTACAGCTGGAAACCCCAACACCACATTTCAATACTTTTGTCACTTTAATATGAACCATAACTGGTGCATTAACTACATTTTTTGCAATGAATATACATTATTTGCAACAAACTCCATAAATGCATCAGTTAGGGTTGCAGCAACAAAAGAAGGGAAATTTGGTATTTGGATTTCTAACCCTAACACACAACCCACACCCTGTACCCACTGGCAGGCATTGGAGGTGTCCGTTGGGGTCATCAGCCCAAATGCTCACCTCATTCTGTAATTAAATAAGCTAAGATGGGTACAGTATAGGACAATGTAGTGAGTATTATGGCTGATGATGCTAAGGAACACCCCCAATGCCTGTCAGTGTGTGCAGGGTGGGAGTGTGGTGTTAGGGTTGAAAACACTAATGCCACATTTCCCTATTTTTGTTGCTACAACCCTAACTGATGCATTAACTGAGTTTTTTTAAATTAATTTCCTTACTTTTTCAAATAGTATAATTGTATCCTTATTTTCCAATGGAAGTGCAGGGCCCATCCCTCCATTGATGTGTATGTATGTAGCTGTGGAAGCAAAGGGCACACATTTTGGCCAGGATTTGAAAAAAGGCAACTGTGACATACATCAGGTAGGGTAATGAGGCTATGTTAAAAAATCTGGAGTCAAAATATTTAAAATTGTCCTCGGCCTGGTGGGGCTGAGGGTTGAAGCGCTGGATGCCACACCTTGAGCCGTGCCGGTGACCCAGATTCAGGAACAGACTCAGGTTGCCAGGGATTGGTGGGGAAATGGATGATTGACCATCTGAATGGATGCTTTCCTCTGCCTGGGGTGGGTTACCGGGGGTGCCTTAAGCAACCAACGCTTCTGGGGCTGGTGGAAGAATGGGCTTTTAGAGGCACTAGCAGCTCCTTCAAGGAGACAGAGAGTGGAGGATGCTGTGGGTGTTTGCAACAGCATGCGTCAGTACATCATTTGCTAGGATATATGTCATTCCCGTCTGCAGCCTCAGGGGGTCTAAGGGGGGGGGAGAAAAACAGGAAAAAAATGTATACACACCTGCTCCCCTTGCACAGATGAAACCATGGTGCGGTTGCCTAGAGGATGCCCTGGCAGATGGAGTAGGAGGGGGGGTATGAGGCCTCCTCTGAAAGCCATGGGAGCCAGGCAAGTATAATATATATATATTTAAAATTTCCAAAGTTACAGCGTGAGCGGGCATAGCGAAATTGCAACAAATGGTCATAACATTGCAATTTTTTCATATTTTGACCTCAAATTTTCAACATACTTTTATGGTCCCATCTCAAAAACCCCATGGGTGAATATGATCAAATCCATGCCAAAATTCCATTCTGCACCACAGGTACAAAAACACATGTTGTGAAGGATGTGAAAAATGGCAGCTGTACCCTTTATGAGATGGTGTGAAAAAATGACTATGCTGGAAATTTGGGCTGAAAATATTGAAATTTAATAGTTATGCATGTGTTTATAAAAATTTAAATGAACGTTCATAACGCGGACATTTTTAGGAATTTTTTCAGCAAATTTTCAACATGGCCTTGTTGGGACCCCACCTCATGAACCTTAGTAGTTAATTTTCATTATTCATACTCAAAAGGTGAGTTCACACAGCAACCATGAAATCACCTTCTGGGCCTGAAAAGCAAAATGACAGTGCCAGTGTTCATGTGGTGGGGTCGTGAAATGGCCATGTTGAAAATATGGTGCAAAGATTCCTAAAAATGGCAAAGTTATGAACATAAGTTGAAAACATCATTGAAATACATTATACAACACTTACCTTGATTCCTCATTACATGGTTTGGCTTTTGAAGAGTGCAGACTAGTCTCATCCCACAGAAGATGATAGCCTACAACCTCTGGTGGTACGTATACAGTAAGGGATGTGTGTTGGGTGTTGGGTGCTCAGTGGCAGGGTTGGGATTGGGAGGGGATGGCAGGCACAATGAGGAACCAATTTCTTTTTTTCAGATCAAAAAAAGATGTTGGAGATTTTTTTTTAGGAACAGAACAAAATAATGAACTAGTTTGGACACTGGGGATGGGCTACCAAGTGTCTTATATAGCTGTTGGAATCTTGTAAATGCTGACACAGGGGTTGGGCTTCCTGATGTCGGCAACTGTTATTAACATAATGGGCTGGGGGGGCATCTAAAATATGGGGTGGGTATTCTGGTGCCAGAGTATTCAAATAAATAAATAAATAAAAAAAGAGCTATGAGTATCAGAGGGTGGAGGTGCCACTAGACACCAGAGAAAGATATGGGAGGGTGGGGGGCTACCAGTAGACACCAGAAAAATGGAAGCTCACAGCTGAAACTACAGCTGGCAGCTTGGGTTCCAGATGTGGCTGCAGAAGTCAAGAAAATCTCACTGTTCTCATACAGAGAATGCAGAGGAAGCGCTCCTCTTGCTAAGCTGGCCAAATGGAATTTTGGGCACCGAAAAAAGGTTTTTGCTGCCAAAATTCCAAAAACAAGCATCAGAGTCAGCTGACCTGGTGGCGCTGAGGGTTGAGGCACTTGACACCACACCCCATGCCATGCCGGCGACCCGGGTTCGGGAATGAGCCTGGGCTGTCGGGGTCAGCAGGGGAGGACTGGGATTGAGCATCCATAGACTGCTCTCCCAGTCCTCGGGTGGGTTGTTGGGGAATCTCACTGCACAATAGCAGCTTTTGGGGACACTCAGGAGCACTACTAGTGCTGGCGATCTGGAGAGGGAACATGGCGGATGTTGGTACACTGTGCCTGGACATCATTGCAAGTCTGTGTTTCAGGGGACCAATCAGGAGGAAAATGGCTGGGGACAACCTTGCAGCCTGATGGCTGTGCTCCGAGCCACCTGGAGGACTTTGGCGGAGTCCTGTCGGGGATGGTCTGGGGCTATCCTGGCTGGCTGAGGCAAAGGGGGAGCCTTCCAGTGGGATGGCAAGAAGGCCGCCCCGGATCCTCCTGGGTGCAGTTTGAGCTATCCAGTTCTCTGGGCAGGTGGAGCCGGTGGCTGGATGCCCCAAGCTGGTAGTGTGCCGCAGCAGGTAGAAGAAAGCATTGCATAAAAAAAAAAAAAAAAAAGCTTCATAGTCTAGCTAAATGGGTCCTTTTTAGCTAGGTTCTGATGTTTGCTTTTTGAAATCCATTCAGTTTTATGTGTTTTCTTTGTTTTGTTTCTCTTACTAACTGAAAAAAGAAAATGGCGGAGACACGGAAAAGCATTTCCACCTGCCACACAGGATGACCCATCTGCACAAAGGGATTACTCTCCTACAGCACAGGATGATCCATCTGTGAAAAATGATTAGGCTCCTGCAACAGAGAATGACCCTGTCTGTGAAAAGGGATTGGATCTTGTGATTTTCATGCTGAACATCTATTTTTTCCCATAGGCAGTAATGGGAAACAGTGAAATGTAATAACTTTGGAACAGATTAACATTTTTTTATCCAACCTTCAAAAGGTACATTCAACAGGCAAAGGCCTTCTACCTTGAACATTTCAGACCACAACTTAAAACAGTTTTTGAGATACAGCTGGACAAAGAAACAGCAAAAAACTCCAACATTTCTTAATTTTCAACACTCTTTTTCTCAGAAATCACACTGGTGATTCAAGTGAAATTTACTACATCAGCAGACCTACCCCATGAGATTATGCATGCCAAATTTCAAGCATATCTGTTGAATCATTGCAGTGTTATTAACCTGAAATAACTGGGCTTTAACATTAAAGTGGGGAATCAACCCTTACTATAGTGGAGCTACTGCGCCTATATATATATATATATTTTTTTTTTTTACATCAAATTTTCAAGATACTGGCCCTGTGGTGTAGAGGGCTGAGACCCAGGTTCAGGAATGGACTCTTGTCACTCAGAAGATGCCAGGGCGATGAAGGATATAGCCTCCATTGGACTGCTCTCATTCCTCGGGGGGGGGTTATGTGACTCACTGCTTGTCTCCTTCCTGGAGGTGTCATGGTGGTAGCACAGTATGGGCACACCAGCAAACAGCCAGTCATTGGCGTCTCCGGATATCTCTGAGTAGGTGAAGCTTACCCATTATGCTATTGCACATGTGCAACTTAGTGGAGAAAACCAAGGAGGTAAACCCATCTGGCCCAGGATGATGCCCAGGCCTTCAGAGGCCCTGCATCGGTGACCAAGCACCTTGCTACAAGTAATGCAAATATTGGACACCAGGTGTGAAGGTAAGTCCCTGGGAAGTCAGGTGATAGGGCTGGGGGGATCGGAAAAATGTAGGCAGGCTAGAGATAACTAAGGGGATAAAATATGGATGGCAACAACATTTTAAGATACTTGTTTTATGATTTGCCTTATAAACATGGCATGTGCCATTTATAGTATACTGGCTAAAATGTCATTCTACATCAGAAGTATTAAAACACATCATGTCCAGGATTTAAAAAATGACACGTCATGTTTGTGAGGTGGTATGGAAACATATCTATGTTGAAAGTATGGAGTCAAAATATTGAAAATAAGTGAAGTTATGAGTGAATGCTGAAATACTGTAACATTCGCTCAAACTGTGTATTTTACCGTATTTGTACACCACATTTTCACCATAGCCTTCTTATTATCCCTGAGGAAGACACAGCATGAGTCAAAGTGCTAGAGCAAGTGGCAGCAGCTCGGGCATTCTATGGTGAGTGCTAGCTTAATATTCTAACCTTTGTTCGAGTGACTCATGACAGCATGGTCATTTATCATTTTCTCGAGTGCCATTGGTCCTTGTTTGGAGTCTCTTCTTAATATCGCACTTCATGAACCCAGTAGATGAAAATTTTCAAATCCCCATTAAAAAATCATGCAGCAGTTGGATTTCCGCTTGTGACGCCAGCGACCCGGGTTCAGGAACGAGCCCCGGTCACTGGAGGGCCGGCCAGGGGGAGAAGGATTGAGCATCCTACGACAGCTCTCCTTCTCTGGGGGGATGGAGGGCGATAGCTCCAGTGCCTGCTGACTCCTAGCGGAGGCTGGGAGTATCACAGGCAGCACAGCCCAAAGTTAACTAGGGGAGGAGCGGACGTCGGCATATGCCATGATGTCACCATGCTGCCCCCACAGAAAAATGGAAAAAAACTGCTCGCTGGCCACCAAGATGACAGCTCCCCTTTCCCTGAGCACCTCCAGTACCTGCCAGGGCCTCCTGTTCCTCAGCAGCATCTCCGGGGCCTAATGTAGTGTGTGCTAGGGTCTGCCCCTGTTGCCCCGGTGCTCTTCCCCCTCGGAGGAGGGGGACCCATCCATCGATAGGGATACTCCAGGATATTCTGGGGGTCGGCTGCAATTTGAGGACCAGAGGAGAGGTGGCTAAGGTCAGTGGGGCTGGGGGGGAACTTGTGGAGCCTGAAGGAGTGGGGGCCCGGGAAGCATGGGAGGTTTTATAAACTCATAATGCAAAAAAAAAATCATTCTGCACCACAAAAATGTCATTCCACGCCATAGGTGTGAAAGCACATTTTGAAATTGTACTTTATCTTCTCCCACTACCTGTTGGCCCTGACTCTTCAGGGCATCCAAGGGGTCATCCTTCTGCCACCCTGCCCACTGATACTTACTGCTGGATCCCCATGTAGCTTAGGCTTACCCCGAGCAGGAACGAGGTGGGGCGAACCCCCGTAAATCAACTTTTCGTCGGGTCTGGAGGTAGTCGGTGAGCAGGGGGCACATTGAAGGCATGCCCAGGAAGCCCATCTTCCCGGAGTCGACAGGCATTTTTCCACTTTTCTTCCTTCCTTCCTCCTCCATGCAGTTTCCAACCCCCCAACGTCATGGTGCTAGTCACCGATATCTACTGCATTTTGGGCTGCCCGTCTCCCTTCTAATGAGAGCTTGCAGTACCCTAAGCCTCCGTCCGGAGTCATGCAAGTGTGATGGGCAACAGCCCTCCCATCCGACCCTCCCCTGGTGATGACAAGCCGTCATGGGACGCTCAAGCCAAACTCCTTCCAGCCGACCCACCAGTGACCCGAATCCGCTCCGGAACCCGGGTCGCCAGCATGGAGTGAGGTGTGGCATCCAGTGCTTCAACCCTCAGCACCACCAGGCCAGCGTGAAAGCACATTTTGCCCAGGATTTGAAAAATGACATCTGTCACATTTGAGAGGTGGTGTGAAATATGGCTATGTTGAAAATTTGGGGTAAAAATATTTAAAATTACCAAAGTTACAAATTAGTGTAGAAAAATTTCAGTGTACATGCATAACTTTGGATTTTTACATATTTTGACCCCAAATTTCCAACATAGCCTTCTTATGACCATACCTCATGAACAAGAGCAGTGGCAATGTTCAAATCCTGCCCAAAAGGTGATTTCACCAAACAACTGCAACATCACCTTTCAGTCCTGACTGGCATACTTCCACCACCATTGGTCATGAGGAGGGGTCCCAAAAAGGACATATTGAAAATTTGGGGTCAAAATATGGAAAAATTACAAAGTTATATATCAGAGTTCAACATACCATTGAAATACATTGAACTGCACTTACCCTAGTTTCTCATATTGCATTTGGCATTTACAGCCGCAAGATGTGTCCTTGATCAGAGAGTGGATCTATGCTGTGTTTGTTTGTTTGTTTTAATTTTTTAAGCTGAAAGGCATGTGAGTAGATTGTTCATTTTCACAAGCAGCCAGTACATCCAAAACAAATTAAATACACAGAACATGTAAAAACAAATGCATGCTATTCAAACAACAACACACAATCAATTGCAAACTCATTTAAAACACTTACAAACTGATCAGTAAGTCAGTGATCTTTGAAAAGCAGAAATCCTAAAACAGTCAACAAAGGTTTGGGCAAGTTATTATATAGATTGATAGCACTATAGGGTAGCAAATTTTGAGCCAGAGCCGAATGGAAAAAAAGGACCTGAGAGGAGAATCTACTTTGTGGTCTGGTTGAAAAAAACATTGGTAAATTTTGGGAAAAGTGTAACAATACATTCAGGCAATAGTCCAAGATTTACCTTATGTAAGAACAGAACTGCAGGACCTGGCAAGGGCACACTACTTGATTGGATCCTTACCAATCATCCTTCTAGAATCAGACAAGTTATGGTGTTCCCAGATTGCCTCAGCAACCATTCCCCTGTCATGCGCAAATTGGTGAATAAGGAAGAAAAGGCCCCTTCTAACACTATCTGTAGCCATGTTCTCAAGCGGAGTCTCACACATTCCTTTAAAGCAGCCTTAGCACAGGTGGATTGGTCCCCTCTGGACAGACTCCTGGACATTGACCTGGCACTGAAATATTTTGTTGATAAATTCAACAAGATCTGTGAAACTTATACCCCTTTAAGGAAAAGAAAGATTAGGAGATCGTCCAAGGGATGGACCACCTGCAACCTACTGGATCAGCTCAAGGCATGGGATAGCCTCTGGAATATGGCCAGGAACTTTGGTAACCCACTTGACCACAAGAGATACCGGGCAGCTAGGAACAAGTGCACATACCTCTCATGGCTGACAAAAGCAAAATACTGTAAAGAACAGCTAGACAGTACTTGGGGGAATGGTACATATTTTTGGCAAAATGTCAAGGAACTGCTGGGTAAAGAGGATAGGAAGCACCCCTCACTGCTTAATGTTAATGGCACCCCCATCATGAACCCTAGTATAATTGCTGAAACCTTTAATTCAGCATTCACTGATCTAAGTGGGGTCCTCCCTCCTAGTTACCTTTCCCCCTGTGATCCATCCTTTTTGACCCATAGACAGGATACATAACCTCCCAACCTTTACTTCAGAAGTGTTTTGATTAGGGAGGTCAGAACCTATGTCAAGAAGGTACTTTGGAAAAACCAGACTGGGAAGTGACAATTTTTATTTTAGTTATTAATTTTGATTAATACTTTGAGCCAGAGGCTCTTTTTATAGGTTCCATGTCAAAGACATCGTGGGGGTTAGGTACAGTACAGAAAGATTGGTAATGTACAAACATACAGGTATCAAAATCATACAGTCATAACAAGTGAAAGTTGTATATACAACAGCATGAGGGTTTTTTTTTTGCACATTAGTTGCCCAAGATTGTAAAAATGGCACAGCCAGAGGCATTGTCAAGCAGTAAGCTGTATCTGAGTACCAGAGCCTAAATGCACTGGTTCATAGCAGTGTCAGGAGTGGAGAACAGGAGAGAGGACACCTCCATCGAGTTGATATTGAGCTGGGAGGGGTGGACAGGATAGCCTGAGAGGGTAGATGCAGGTAAGAGATAGCGTAGGGAAGGTAGAAGTGAGTAATGATAGAGGTGACTGTGAGGGAGGGATCAGAGGAGGACAGAGGAGGGTGAGGGAATGGGAGGTGACAAGAATGGGGAGGGAAGGGAGCTGGTGGGACAGTAGGAAAATGGAATGAACAGGAGAGCAGGGGTGGCAGGTGAGGACTGAGATAGGGATGGGGAGAAGGATAGTTGGGGGGTGGGAGAAAGGAGGCATAATGGGAAGGAGTGGAGCACAGGGAGGAATAGGGAGAAGGAGGAGAATGACCAATGGTTAGGCAACAGGCACAGGTAGCTTGGAAGCCACAGTATGTGAGAGCAGGGAAGTGGGAGATGGTAGTGAAACGGGAAGAACCTAGGACTAAGTGAAACAGTCACAGGAGGGTTTGGTAACAAGGTACTCCTTGAGCTTGCATTTAAATGGGCCAAGATTAGCCGTGTCAGTAATATTCTTAGGCAGGGAGTTAAAACATTTTGGGGCTATGAAGGCAAATGACCACTTCCCTTGTGAAGTATGACTCCTGGGGACTTGAAAGGAGGAGTTGTCTGAGCTTCTGGTGTGCTGTAGCTTATGTGAGGTGATAAGGAGATTCTGCACTCTGGGGGCAGTAGTCCAATGGAGGCTTTCTTTACTGTGAGATTGGAATGGTAGAAGATATGGCCATCTAGCTGCAGCCAATCTGCCTGTTCATAGAGGTCATAGGTATCCGTCCGAGGTGCGGCCCCTACAAGGAGTCTGCAGGCCTTATTTAAGGCCATGGATAGTCTATGTAATGAAGTGATAGTAGCTGCACCATAGATCACCAGCCCATAGTCAATTAATGAAACTATGGAGGTTTGGATGGCTATTCTGAGGGCTTGCTCAGTGAGGCAGTGTTTATGCCTGTAGAGGAGACCAATCCGGGTATTTACTGATTTGGCAACAAGGTCAATGTGGTGATTGAAAGCCACAATGTTGATATGAAGCTTGTGTCAGTTCCATTAGAAGAGCTGCTCACCCCACTGCCAAAATCACTTGCCATGGCAACATTCCTCACCGCCTGGAAGTTAGCGCTAGTGACCCCGGTGGTTAAAAATGGGAATCTCTCCTGCACAGCCAATTACCAACCCATCTTATTTTTCTCCCCATTATTGAAAGCCCTTGAAAGAATCTCAGCAGATCAGACCAATGAGTATCTTCAGAAGCATAATATCCAGTGTCCGGAGCAGCATGGCTTTTGTTAGGGATGCAATACTGCCTCTGCACTTGTCAAATTCTTTGACTATGTGCATAAGGCCCTGCCCAACAACAAAGTTGTGGGATCCTTATTTATAGATCTTATGAAGGCCTTCAATACCGTAAATCATAACTTACTCCTCCAGCAAGTACATCTTATAGGTTTCTCATCTGAAGTTGCCCTTTGGTTCAAAGACTACCTTTCATACCAAAACCAAAGTGTCAAAATTGGGTCTGTGATTTCCTTGGCCAGGGAAATTAGTCTTGGAGTCCCTCAGGGATCTATTCTGGGTCCTTCCTCTTCAGTTTGTTCTTAAATAGACTACCTAAAGCTAGTAAGAGGAAAATTATTCTGTATGCCAATGATGAGGTCATCCTGAGCAGCAGCCCTCAGCTTGATCAGCTGCAGAATGAGCTGCAGTCCTCTTTCTGGTCCCTGGAAGACTGGTTATGCTCACAGAAACTGCTCCTCAATTACAAAAAAACTAAAATGATGCTGATTTCCAGTGCACAACACAAGAAATCAAACCTGGACCTGACAATAGCCAATAACAAGGCTTAGAACAGGTGCACACTTTTAAGTACCTTGGGATCCACATCGATGACACCGTTTTACTCAACATATTGACCATGATGTCAAAACAGTCAATGTCAAACTGGGTGTTTTACATTGGCACAAGCAATACCTCATGCCCTCTGCCCTCCATCTTTCAGTATCCATATCCTTCCTGTTAATAATCAACAATGGCCTGGTAATCTATGGGTCGGCCATGGACACAGTACTGAAGCGTATTGCTATAGCCCTCAATAAGGCCTGCAGACTAATATTGGGAGCTGGCAACAGGATGCACACCTGTTCACTCTATGAATAAACTAACTGGCTGAACCCCAACAACAGAGTAAAGTATCAGATGTGCCTTCTTGGCAAGAAAATCCTAGTTAGGAATGCTCCCCCCCATCTAAAACTCCTATGTCAGGCTATCCACTCTTAATACCATACCAGGGGCACTACCAGAAACTCCTTAGCCATCCCTTTCAGGAAAACTCACTTGCTCAATGGTCCTTTGAATACAGAGCACCCCTCTGGCTAAATGAGATCCCAAAACACAGAAATAACAACACCAGCCTCACTGCATTTAAACTATTACTGATGTAGCACCTTTCTGAAGCTGGCATCTGTGCCTGTAGGTAATCCAGGCTGACCACTCTACCTAGTATAATGTGGCTGGGGATGTTGTGTCCCCTCCACCCGCTATCCATATTAGCACCTTATCCATCATATTCTCCACCTCTCTGAACTCTGCTGCTTGACCTGTCTGTGGGGTCCCAGGTCTCTCTATGGGTAACTAATCTGGTGCTGTCACCCACATTCTCCTCTGGACTCCTACCCCCTATGCTTATCAAATCCTTGCCCCCATCCTCCCATTACCTGACAAATGTCTGTCTCTAGCTGCTATTATTTTCTTTTTATTTTTTCCTATTTCTCCTTTGCTGTCTAGTAAGTTCTCTGAATGTCTTCTGAGCCACAAGGAAGATCACCAATCATATTGTCTTTCACTAGTTTGTATTCCTCCTGCCATCTTTATTTCCAACCAACTTGTTTAATCTAGCGCTTGAATTTTTTAACCACATGTATAGCTGAATTTTGCCTAGTTGCAAAGCAGATGATATTATGACAAGTTTACCTGAGCTTTTAGTTTTAGTTTAGTTTATTAGTCTAGGAATTAATACCTTTGAGCCAGGGCTCTTTTACAAAGGTTCCACGTCACAAAGAACATTTAACAAAGCACGATACACATTACAGGTAAAACCAGACAGGAAAGTTACATCATAAATTTGCTATTAACAGTTTAAGGCAGTAACGTTTTAAGTTTCATAGAAAAACAAGCTATAACAGGTTCAAGCGAGACAATTTCGAGGTTAAGGAAACTTCCAGGAGAGGGTGATCATTAGGCCAGAAGGAGGCTAGAGAGGAGGGAAAGGTGGTGAGCGGGAGAGTAAGTGAGAGGGACAGAAAAAGGGGGGGGAGTGGAGAGTTTGGAGACAGGAAGTAGTAGAGGTACCAGATGGTTCATTAGTCAGGGAGGAAGAGGCCTCAGATGTGAGGATGGACATGAGGAGTAGTAGTCTTTATCTAGCGCAATCACAGTTGCTAGTGGTGGTGAGGTGGGCATAGAGCATGGATTTGAAAGCTTCAAGCGAGGTTGAGGATAGAGTAGGTGGACTAAGCGCATTGAACCATGTCGGGCCCCTGTATGCGAAAAGATCTTTGTCCCTGTGCAGTCCGCATCTCGAACCAGGAAAGGTTGGCGCTCAGATCTGGTGGAGGGTCGTGACAGATTCAGTCGGAGTAGGTTTTGAATACATAATGGAGTCAGTCCCAAGATAGATTTTTGCCATTGTGCAGGTGAGATAAATAAGACGATTTGATAGGTTCAACCAGCCTGATTCATAGTACAGATCACACGTGTGAGTCAGTCTTTGAGCCCCGTGAGGAGCCGGCAGGCCTTATTTAGAGTGATTGAGATACGCCTTAGAGCAGTGGAGGTAGCTGAGCCATAAATAATAAGGCCATAGTCAATGATTGAGATTATGGAACTCTGTATAGCTATTCTCAATGCCGCTTGATTTAGATATTGGACGGTTACGGGAATAGTATTCCAATGCTTGGTTCACTGTTTTCGCAGTGTTGTCAATGTGGGTTGCAGAAGGTGAGCCCTTGGTCAAAAGTGTGATGCCAAGGTATTTGAAAGTATTTACTTGGTCCAGTGTAATTCCCTCAGAGGTTTGTATGGTGAGTAGAGTATGCCTATTTTTGTTTTGGTGATTGGAGAAGAGCATGGCTTTTGTTTTATTGTGGTTTAGCACAAGTTTACTATCCAGGAACCACCTTTCAACACTACAGAAAGCAAGTTGCAGGCTTTTTTGTAGGGAGTTTGGATCCTTGTGGGAAGAGAGAATTACAGCATCATCAGCGTATAAGATTATTTTCTCCTGGCAGATATCTGGGAGGGAGTTAAGGAACAGGCTAAAGAGGAGAGGTCCAAGAATTGATCCCTGTGGTACACCTAAGAGAACTGGTTTGAAGTCGGAGAGTTCATTAGAGAATTTTACAGCCTGTGACCGATTGGACAGGTAATCTTTACCAAGCACAAGGACCTCGCCAGGCCTAGGCTAGAAAGTAGGAGGTAAGTAGGCCATGATGGACTGTGTCAAAAGCTTTTGTAAGATTGATAAAGACTGCACCTGTTTGGCACCCTTGTCCAGGGCTGAGTGGACTTCGCAGAGAAATCAAGTAAGGCTGTTGTTGTACTATGTCCTTTCCTAAAGCCGTGCTGTTGATTACAGAGTAGATTGTATTTGTCCAGGTAATCAGAGAGTTGGTCTGCCACTATTCATTCAAGTGCTTTGGAGAGGGGAGGGAGTATTGATATTGGTCGATAGTTTCCTGTTGAGGTTTTGTCCCCCCCTTTGTGCACTGGTGTAACTATGGCAGATTTCCATTTGTTGGGAAATTGACTTTGGCAAAGTGACAGATTAAGAATTTTTGCAAGGGGGTGAATTACTTCATCCAGGGTGAGAGACAGGATTTTTAGATCTAGCGTGTCACTACTTGTTCTGGATTTGGAGCAGGCCTTTCTATTGTACTTGTGTGCTTCGTGCACTTTGATTTTCTTGAAGTAAAATTGTGGTTTGTCACGAGGGGTGTTTTGTGACACTAGGCTAGGCACAGGTAAGTCCAAGAAGAAATCTGGGGGGAGGACCCCACTAAGGTCTGTGAATGTCTTATTAAGCGCATCTGCAATAGACTTTGGGTCAAGATTGGTGGATCCATCAACTTTCATAATGGTAGGTGATGATTTTGATTGTTTACCCATTATGTTTCGGATGTTGTCCCAAAAAGCTCTTCCATCTCCCCAGGTGGATTCAAGGGCATTTTTGAAATAGGCGCTCTTCATTTGCCTAATTTGTGAGGTACATCTATTTCGTGCCTGCTTGTATTTTAGGGTATCATGAGGTGTGCCTGTGTCTCTGGCAACTGCCCAGAGGTGGTCCCGAACCTTGAGCTCTGCAAGTAGTTTGGCAGTAATCCATGGATTTGATAGCGCTTTGATTTTACGTTTTTTTACTGGGGCGTATAAGTCGCATGCAGAGTTGAAAGATTTAATGAAGTATTCTAGTGCGGTATTAATATCAGTTGATTCAAGGATTGGTGTCCAGTCCTGTTGTAGGAGATGGGTTTTCAACTTGATAAGATTCCCATAAGGCAATACTCTGCTTGTTATTAGACCAGGTACAGGACACTGGGGAGTGGTCACTGAGGGAGACAGGGAGGACTTTAATGTTTTTTATCCGGTCAGGGTGATTTGTGAGAACCCAGTCAATAAGGGTGCTTGTACCAGTTTTGTAATTTTTCCGGTTGGGGGAGGTTACCATCTGAGTCAGGTTTGCTGCTAGGATGTCAGAGGCGAGCCAGTTTATGTTGAAATCCCCGAGGAGGAGGAGCTCATTTTCAGAGGGCTGCAGACTAACAAAATCAAGTACAGACTTAATACTGCCACGGTGGTCTTTTGGAGGGATATAGACTGCGGCCACTGTGAGAACTTTGTTTTGTGCACCAAGAAGCAGTTTGATAGGGAGGAGCTGCATCTCCGTATTTGTGGGGGTGAAGCTGCCGCGTTAACAGGAGAGGTTGTCCTTTATGTAGATAGCAGTCCCCACCTTCTTGCTTCTGCCCGGTCGAGTCTGAAAAGATTGTAGCCTTCAAGTGAGACCGCATGATCCGGGTGCTGGGAGATAGCCAGGTTTCCACAATGGCTAGTATATCAGGGTTTTTTTGTCCAGCGAGAGTTTGAAGAGATGCCAATTTGGGAAGGAGGCTGCAGATATTTAGAGTGATAATGGAGAGACCACTACCAACTTTCCCTGTTTTTGTCGGCTTCAGTGCAACAGGACCAGGGTAAACCAGCTTAATGAGCATCTTTTAAGATATTAATAAATAAACTAGGGAACCATAATCATTGAGTGGAAAAAGAATGCTATTGGTTAACATTTTCCAAGTCTTGGTGGTCAGAAATTAATTGTCTATAACATCCCAATCCTCGTATGTAATTTTCCAATAAGACCAGTAATATGTGGTTCAAATGACATGTGGCTATCCATAATTACACCTAAATAGTAGAACTCACTAAGATTGTGTATGCTGTTTCCTTCATTATCTTTAAGCACTAAGTCACAGTCTCAGGCTCTTCTAGGATCCCAAAAAACATTGATTTTGTTTTTGGGGAATTTAGCACTAACTTGTAGGATTGAAACCATGAGTGCAGCCTACTGAAATCATGCTGTAAAAATATATTCTGCATAGTAAAAATATTCTTTCTGTCAGTACAAAAGAAAACTGCATCCTCAGCATATAAGATGAATTCAGTTCTACTACAAATGTCTGAAAGACAGTTACTAAATAGTGAAAATAAAAGATGGCTAAGAATGGATCCCTGGGGAACTCCATATTTGTTATGACACTTATCCTTCGATTACTGTATGGTCCTTTGTGACCTATTATGCAGGTAGTCCTCAAACATTTGATAACCTCCGAGGAAAAATTAACGTTTAGTAACATCTTTGAGAAAACACTGTGGTCCAAAAGATCAAACGCCTTGTGAGGTCAAAGAATACTGAGGCTACCAGTTTTTTCCTCATCCAATAATTTATAAATTTTACTTGTGAACCTTATCAAGGCAGTTTTGGTATTGTTATTTGCTGTAAAGCCATGTTGTGATTCTGACTATACCTTGTGCTCATCCATATACTCTGTAGTCTGCTCAGAGAGTATTGTTTCTAAAACCTTAGATAATGGGGATAACAAAGATATAGGCTGATAATTATTAACATTTGTCCTAGATCCAGACTTGTGTCTAGGCTTGACAATTGCACACTTCCATTTGGATGGAAAAGCACCAAAACAAACAGATTACATAGTTTTGTCAGGTGAAGTGCTATTGAGGTACAGGCACATTTTAATAACCTAGAAGCAATACTTTCAAGCCCCAGATGAGGTCTGGGATTAGTATACTTAATATAATAACACACTTCACTTGGGGAAAGATAGTGAAAGTAAAACTTGGGTCCCACATTTATTAATGAAATTACAAAGGGCTGGGACATAGCTCTGTCCAAACCTCAACAATGTTCAGGTGAGTGAGGGTGTGTGTGGGGTGTAAGGTGGTGTCTGGTGGTGGGTATTGAGTGGGAGGTTGGGTTGGGTGGTCAGATTGGTGAGGAACCATTTTCTTTATTGCAGGAATAAAACAACAATGGATAGTTTTCTTCTTTATGGGGGACCTAACATGGACATTCTGACACTGGGGATTGGACACCCCAGTCTTGGGCTGCTGTTTAGTGACACCAGGGGTGGGCACTCTGGTGCCAAAACTGACAATATGGGAAGGAGGTGTGAGACCTGGAGTGGATGGTGGTTGAGACAAGCAGTACCATTGGTGGGAACCCTGGCATAGTTATAAAAAAAAATTAAAAATGAGAAAACACTGGAAAAGTTGGGTCTGCGACCTGGAGGGGAAGGGGGAGAAAGAAGCAGTACCACAGGTGGGCACCCCAGTCTGCTTAACAAATAGTTATAATAGATAGATAGATAGATAGATAGATAGATAGATAGATAGATAGACAGACAGACAGTCACATAGATAGATAGAGATACATATATAGACAAACAGACAAAGAGAAACAGAAAGGGAGAACAGGGGATCAGTGGCTCACAGCTATCACTGCAACTGCAGCAGGACTCCAACTATGGCTGCAGAACTTAAGAAGGTCCCACTGTTCTCATACAGAGAACACAGGTGAATAGCACCTCTCACAAAGCTAGACACCCTGTATTTTGGTGTACCCAGAAAAGGTGTTTCTGGCAAGTTTAACAAACCACAATAAAAACAAAACAGAAGAATCTAGCTAAGCAGTCCCATTTTGCTAGGTTCAGGTGTTCATTTTTAGAAAGATATCAATTTTATATACTTTCAAAGTTTGTCAGTTTAAAAGGAGAAAAAAAATGTTGGCCATTACAACTGGTATTGTTTTAGCACACAAGGTAAATCATGAAAGTAAGAACTCGCAATATTTTTTTTTAACCAGTCGCATTTGATGACTAGCTCAAAAATCTCATAACTCTAAAATGGTGTAATATTTTCTTGGCACAGGCTCCATCAAACCTGAAAATGTCATTAAAAATTCCATACCATTTAGGCTGCAGGTGAAAGCAAAAAATATGCAATGATGTTTTTTTTCTTTTTTATCACCCATATCTTGAAAACTGTACAAAACACCATCACAAAAATGTTCATATCTTGAGACTCTCATAGCCTGACTGCATGTGCCAAAGTTAGAGGCAGTGCAGTGTAGTGGTTTAAGGTTCTGAGCTGCAAACCTCAAGACCTGGGTTTGAATCCCACATCCCCAACTTGCATACTGTGTGACTCTGAGCAAGTCACCTAACTTCCTTGTGCTCCTAGGTCACACCTGTAAACAAGCTTTCAGCTTAGTGTCTCTCCTGGTAAACAAACACAGAGGATGCTAAAGTTATTAAGGGGCAAATATTGAGAATTAACATTGAACAGCCTACTTAAATTTAACTATAGGTGTTTTATATATATATATATATATATATATATATATATATATATATATATATAGATGTATATATAGGCACAGTCATGCCCCTGTACTCAACGTTGAGTAGACAGTTTAATGTTAAACGTCAAATTTTTACACTTTAATAATTTTGCAAATGTTCAATGGATTTGCACAAAATTTGGTATGTGCTGTGCCATGGGGAAGTTCCCTAGACATGTTAAGTTTTGTTTCAATTGGATTGGATGATTTTGCACTGTGCATAGTGAAAAATTATATAATTTACCTTATTTGGCAGTTTTGTCCTCATTGAGCTGCAGCCAAACCATTTTGAATTTTGTGCTGAAATTTCCTGGGTTGAAAGAGCTTTCCCCAAAGAATAATCCAGTCTTGATTTGGTTAAAAAAAATATTAATCCATTCTAAAGCTAGTAAATTTTAAAATTTAAGGTTCTGAGCATGCTCAGTTCAGTCTTTTGGATAGCCGCATGGTATGAAAAAGGATTTTGGTCCAACAAAAAAGGATTTTGACACTTCACATAAAAGGATCATTAGAATCCATTTTTGTCAGCAAAAATTCCTTTTTCATCAGCTGCCATCTTTTTTTTAGTTCAAACAAACTGTCAGAACTCTGCAGAGAAATGTCTTCTGAAGACATTCAAGTGTGTATATTGTTCATCTGCACATCCTTTACTGTGCTGTGTTTTTACCTGAATTCTATGTGGCCAAAAAATGGTTTCTTTTAATTTTAAAAATCTTTTTTCTTGATTCGCTTTTGTTCCTTTTTCATGATGTGAAAAAGGATTTTGACAGCTCACGAAAAATGAATTTATCTGAAAGAAAAGGATTAGAGACTTCTCCAACCAGATGGCCCTGCCGGTATTCCTTTCTTGTCAGACAAATTATTTTTTCATGAGATGTCATAATCCTGTTTCACATCATGAAACAGGATTATGACATCTCATGAAAAAGGATTTCCAGCAGTGCCATCTGGTTGGAGAAGTCCAAATCCTTTTTTTGCATGATGAAAAAGGATTATTACACCTCACAAAAAAGGAATTGGCTGGCCTAAAAGGATTAGGACATTTCACAAAAAAGGATTAAAATAAGTTATCCTTTTCCGTGAGATGTCACAATCTTTTCCATCAGTTGATTCCTTTTTCGTGAGGTGTCATAATAATTTTTCATCATGCGAAAAAGGATTAGGATTTCTCTGACCATATGTCCTGCCATTAATCCTTTTTTATCAGACAAATTTCTTTTTCATGAGACGTCAAAATCCTTTTTCGTATCATAAAAAAGGATTATGCCAACTCACGAGAAAGGAAAACTGGCAGGGCATTCTAGTTGGACAAGTCCTAATTCTTTTTTGCATTATGTAAACAGAATTCTGCCACCTCATGGAAAAGGAATCAGGTGACAAAAAGGATTAGGATTAGTCATGAAAAGGAGTTGTTAAACTGCATCTTGTCTTTTCTACCCCTCTTGTGGCATTCTGCCACTTTGCACTTTATCCCTGGTTTCTAGTGGCACCCCTACCCTCAATCCCTATATATATATATTTTATAGATACAGGATAAAATTGTTGTTTATTTTTTCTTTTATTATGATTACACCCTCCATGGTGGCATACTGCCAGTTTGCTGTTTATCCCTGCTGTCTAGTGTTACCCCCCAACACCAGCACACTCTGTTTTTGTTGCAGTGTGCTCATTGGTGGTTAGTGTCACATCTCCCAACACTACTGTGATAACCTGCAAAAGTAGAAAATGGTCCCTTGTTGTCTTCAATTTTTGTATTAGCCTGTGGAAAAAATGGTCCATTGCCAATCACGATCACACCCCCACCTGACCACCCACTGTGGACCTTCTTCCCCACATACCCCCACATCCCCACTTCCCCTCACTCACCTCTGCACATCCCAGGATCAAGACTAGAGAAGTGCAAAGCCTGCCACATTTGCTCTGTGATGAATTTGTGAATTTTGTGGCATCTGTGGAGCAATTTTTGTGCACTTTGCACAATTTGCAGCCCTCAAATTGTTCAAATTTGTGGGAAAATCACACAATTTCGTCTTCAGACTTTGTGGTTCAATTGCAAATTGTGTGCTTTGCACTAAAATACCTATGAGATATGGTGCAAACGTCATGCAAATCATGCTAAGTAAATTTTGGGTGGTCAGCCAGAACTCCTTGAATTTCACAAAGTGTGAATTTTTGGTGCTTCACGAGAAATTTGCAGATGAAGGTTAACTTTGCAACACCTCTAATCGAGACCCACTCCACCGATCGAAGACACATCTTGCTGCTGGAACCAGTGATTGCAAACTGAACTAAGGTAAATGCACATCAATGAATTTCAACTTTAATGCATAGCTCAGCCATTTTTCAATATAGTGACCCCACATTTTCAAATCAGCATTCATTGCAATCTCACTAAGCACACTTGTAACTTTTGACATTTACAGTATTTTCACCCCATATTTTCAACATAACCTTCTTGTTACCCCATCTCATATATGTGATAACTGTCATTTTACAAATCCTGGTAAAAATGTAATTTTACACTTCTGGCACAGAAGGGTGTTGTAGTTTTGCAGATCTGCATTTTGCTAGTGATTTGAAAATTTTCTGTGCTGGGTATATGTAGTGAGGTCATAAGGAGGCTATGTTGAAAATTTGGAGTGGAAATTTTTACAAAGGCATAGTTGTAAGTATTTGTCATGATTTTCTTAGGCCTGCTTGTATTAGTAGCTCAATGGATGGATGAGAGCACAGGGTCTGAAGGGTGTGGTCAGAAATTGTTAATGTATATGGGGTCTGATTCACTGATGTATCTTTTGAAGGTTTGATGAAAAAATATTAATCTATTCAAAAGTTATTAAAGTTTAAATTTTGCCATTATAGCCAATGGGAAAAATTAGATATCTAGTGTGAAAGCACTTTTTACCTTCTCAAAAGCACTTTTGACTTTCCCAGATTGGTTCTGTAGTGTCACAAATCTGCCATCTTGTTTTCAGTTAGTAACAGAAAAAACACTGAAATTCAAATAAATACTGCCCCTTGGTAAACATCAACAGTTTTGTTTACCTAAGTGGGGCCTGAGGTACAAGATCCTGACATTAGTTTTTTTAAATTAATGCTCTGAAATATGTTTTTTCAATTTTTCTGTTGTAAGTGTCACAAATTTGCGAAAGTACATTTGTGAAACTTTCACAAATTTATGAAAGTTTTGCAAATTTGTGAAAGTATTTTAAAAAAAGTGCTGTTTCATTACCACTTCACTGCAAATAAATGGCTAGGACTTTGGGGCTGAAATTTTCATGGCTGATAGGACTTGCTCCACAGATGTGTTATTTGCTGGTTTGGTGACAACATTTACATTGGTTCCTTAGCTATAACATTCCAAAATTTAGACATTTTCCATAGGATAACATTGTGGCAGCTGCAGTACCTTTGGTACCTATATCTCAAAAATGGGTGTATTAAGCATGCAAGCAGGTTGCCAGGCCATGATTACATCTGCAGTGGAATTTTTTCCAGTTTTCCTATGGTTACTGAGATATTGTGCCATTTGCAACACAAGAGTTACTTAGAATGTCTCTAGACCTGCTCTGTACCTCTATGTGTACCTCTATGTGTATGGGTAGATGGTCCCACAAATGGATACCATTATGGAGCAATTCCCACAGGGAGATGAGGGTTAATTACAATGTCTTTGCAGTTATGGTTAAATTGGAGCACAGGGCCCAGATGACCCTGCTTTCCCACATGAAAATCATACAGTTACAATATGCATGCATGAAGCACAGAGCCTGGAGTGCCCTGTGCTCCCACAACACACTACAGACTGGTGGGAGTGCAGGGCCCACTGGGCCCTGTGCTACCACAACCACACACAGGTAAGAGTACACTTTCTCAGAAAGAAGGGGTCCATATTCTTTGCAAAAACTATACAAATGCATGAGTTAGGGTTTCTATTACAGTGACAAAAGTTTAGAAATTTTGTGTAAGGGTTTCCAACCTGACCACCTAACCCCCATCCTCCACACACTAACAGGCATCAGGGTGTGCCTTTGGTTCATCAGACCTAACTCTCACCCCATTCTCATATACTGTACCATCTTAGCTTCCTTACACATGGAATGGGGTGAGACATGGGCCAGATGATCCCAAGGCACACCCCAATGCCTGTTGGTGTGGAGGATGGGGGGTGGGGTGGTAGGGTTGATAACCCTAGCACCAAATTTCCAAACTTTTGTCACTGTAACAGAAACCCTAACTGATGCATTAATGGAGCATAACTTGGCAGAATAAGACAAAGTTGGCACAGGCCAATTAAATTGTCTTCCACTCATAGTGGGCATATATTCATGAATTATGATATAAAGCAGCAGTACTACGAAATCAAGAAGTGCGCTATCAAAATTCTGTTTTTTGGCTGTAAGCATGTGGCCAAAGTTCCAGTTTCCATACCAGTAAATGTTTTTTTCCAGTCATCTTTAGTTTTTTAGATATTTGCAATTTATTTGAAGCGTTGTAGTGCTACAACAAATATGGCAGCTGACTAGTTTTCAGCTGCGCTTTTTCTACAGGTCACATCACATCTTTTGACAACAGCAGAGGGACCTTCTGCTGACCATTCTCAATGTCCCTGCAAGTCATTCACATGTGCATTTGGCAGCAGAGGGGGTTCCAGTGCAACATGCTTAGTCGCAGAAATGTAAACAAAAGCAGAGAATAACTGAGCAAATTACTCAGCCATGGTACAATGCCAGTGAGAAAGATCACCAGGTATATGATTAGCAGGGCACAGGGAATAAACTGTCAGAAAAACAGCATTTATTTTTTGTAGTACTGCTGCTTTAATTAAAAAATTGTCTAGAAGTTTTTAAATATCTTAAATGTGGAAGCATTGACTATAGCATTTGGCAATTTATTCCATAATGTTGCCACCCATATATTATAGTAATTGAAACATTTAACAGTATGTACCTTGGGTATCAACATTTGCTTATTATGGGACCTTAATGTTTTGCTTCTTTGCATCAATTGAAAATCAAACTGATTTTGAAGTGAACCATTATGCCTAAGTTTATACAGAAACAGTAGGTCTCCCTTTACTCTTCTGGTCTTAAGAGGAAAAAGTTTCAATTTCCTTAATCTCTCACTGTACTCAATATTACTAAATCCTTTGACAGATTTAGTTATTCTTCTCTGAATATTTTCAATTAAATTAATACCTTGTTTATGGTACAGACTCCATAAAGGTGTACCGTAATCAAAGTGGGGGATAATATATGTTTTATAAAGATTCAAGATACATCCACTATCCCTAGTTAAAAACACTTTCTTGATTGCCCATGAGAGTCGAGCAGCTGTTAGGGCAATAATATGACAGTGGGTTGAGGCTGACAATTTGGAGTTCACCCATATTCCTAGATCTTTTACACTTGTTATTGCTCTAAGTGTTTTGCCATTGTTGATATTTGTAATGTAAGTTTTTATTTCCAAAATTTAGAACCCCACATTTGTTTTAGTTGAATACCATTGTGTTTGAGAGTCCCCATTGTTCTATTTTATTAAGCTCACTAGGCAAAATTTGATGTTTTGAATCAGAGGAAATCTTTCCACCAATCTTGGTGTTATCAGCAAACTTGGAGACCAAGCTACCAAATCCCATACCCATATCACTAATATACAATCCAAACGATATAGGTCTCAGCACTGAACCCTGCAACACACCACTAGTCTTGTTTATATATATCTTACACCTGCACAGTAGTGCAGGTATAGTTAAGGTTGCACAGCAACTTTACTGTTAAACCCCAAAGTCTGCACTTTCATGACTTTGCAATTGTTTGTCTGATTTCCCTGATGTTTTGCATGCCTAGCATCCAACCATATATCTCTGGATCTGGAAAGTTTCATTATGATCAGATGTATGGTTGTGGAACTGTAGAGCATCAAGAAAGTGAAAATTACCCAACTTTTGTGCATTTTTTGGTCGGGCTTGAAGGACTGAAGAATGCATCTGAGTAGATTCAAATTTGCTTGTCTATGTGTGGTCTGGGTTAAACTGGTGCCTTTTGAAGATTTTGTGAAAAAATCTAAATCCATCCAAAAGATATGCAAGTTTTTCATGTCCCATTTTAGCTTATGGAAAAATTAATATGTGCATTGTGAAACTTTTGTCCCCATTTTTGTTGTCGTGCTCTGGCATTTTGTTTTTGTGCTGCTGCCATTTTGTTTTCAGTTAGTAAGAGACAAAAAACATTGTAAATCAAAAAATACTGCCTCTTACAAAACACCAACACATGTGTTTATCTAATCAGGTCCTGAGAAACATGCCCCTGGCATCAGTTTTTGTGCAGGTTGACCGGAAATATATTTTTCAAAATTCTTTCACCATGATGCTGTTTTGTTGCCATGAAAACAATTTTTGTGTGCACAATAATGAGCTCTCACACAAAAAAAGGTGGCTGGAAAGCATTTTTTTGCACTTGAAAACATTCCCCTTATAGAGATAGGAGTGCCAAAACACATTAAAGTTATCGCGAAAACCCTGCTTGAAAACATTTTTCCATGTGTTGTTCTCTTTGTTACTTCATTGTGCCAAGATGGATTGTGCTTTTGGGCTGAAACTTGAAGGGCGGCAAGCCCTTGTCCTACAGATGTGTCTTTTGATGGTTTAGTACCAACACATTCAACAGACCCATAGTTACTGCATTCCAAATTTGAGATATTTCCTATAATATAACATTGCAGAGCCCGCAGCACCTTTCGGTGCCAGTATCTCGAAAATGATTTGAGATACGGATTTTTCGCTACCAGCAGCTTAGTCCAGTTCTAGGTGGGCTAAGCATGTGTGGAGGTTTCAAACTCATGATTAAAACTGCAGTGGAATTTTTTCCATAGTTGCTACGGTTACTGAGATATTGCAAAATAAGTGTTACAAGGGTTCATTTTCAGTAATGTAGATCTGCTGTATGGCTCCATATGCTTGTGTAAGTAGGGGTGAAGTGCCTGTAGGCCCTGTGCTCCCACTTCTGCATACCATTGCACAAAAAAAATGGGAACATGAAGGAAGCGCTGGGCCAGGAGGGCCCACACTCCCACAAACTCATACCACTAACCACTTACATAACACTTTCTCAAATAGAAGGGGAACTGATTGCAACAAAATTCATTAATGCATCAGTTAGGGTTGATAGCACAGCAACAGAAGTTTGGAAATTCAGTGTTACGGTAACCCAGCCCACCCACCACCACCAACAGCCCTTCCCACACTCCATGCACCAAGAGGCATTGGACTGTTCTATGGGGTTGTGAAATGTAACTCTCACCACATTATCCCATACTGTAGCATGTCAGTTTGTTTACACATGGAATGGGGTAAAAGTTGTGCAGTATATATGATTTTTGAACTTGAGGGGATTGCAGGATCTGGAGAGCCCATGTTCCCATTAAACACTTAAACTGTACATAGTAATATATACAAGTGGGAAAGCAGGGCCCCTAGGGCCCACATCCCACTTGTACATATCACTAAGTATTGTTTTGGTGGTTGATGGGAGCGTAGGGTGTGGATGGCCTACGCTCCCCTCAGACATCAAAATTGTATGCACTAATATGCACAAGTGGTAATGCGGGCCTTCTGGGAAAACATGTGCTTCCACTTGTGCATATTAATACATATGGGTGTGGTGGTTGAGGAGAGTGCAGGACCCGCAGGGATCGCACTCCTTTCAACCACCTAAATTGTACATAGTAATATACAGAAGCTGGAGCACAGGATCTGGAGATCCTTCACTCCTACTTGTGTGTATTACTATGAATAGTTTTGATGTTTGATGGGAACACAGGGCCTGGATGGCCTGTGCTCCCCTGAATCACTGAAACTGTATGTACTAATATGCAGAAGTGGTAGCACGGGCTGGCCCATGCTCCCTTTAAGCACCTAAACTGTACATGCTGTACTAATATGTACACGTGGTATCAGAGGGCCTGGAGGTCCCATGCTCCCACTTGTGTATATTATTATTTGTAGCTTAGGTGGTTTATGGGATCATTAGGGCCTGGATGACTTGTAGCCCCCTAAAACACTGTAATTGTATGTACTGATATACTCTACTTTGTACGGTATGTGGAATTAAGATAGGATGTATACACA
Organism: Neoceratodus forsteri; assembly: GCA_016271365.2. NCBI lineage: Eukaryota > Metazoa > Chordata > Ceratodontiformes > Ceratodontidae > Neoceratodus > Neoceratodus forsteri. Next base: position 660,477,762 of record CM028130.1, read on the forward strand.
TGTGACATTACAAATGAGTCAACAGACACTGTGTGTATGGTTCTGATTGCTTTATCATTCTTTCATGGGGTTGAAAATTCTTAAACATTTTTTTAATATACAAAAACCCAAAATAGATATTTCTTATAAAAAATTATCTTAATATCAGCTTAGAAAGTATAGTACCTAAAATAAATATACTGTATATATTCCTACTTGTTTTACATATAAAATTTTAAAATACATAATTCATTAAACATAAATAAAGATTGTAACAAAAAAGACATACTTTCTTTTAAATGTTAAAATAAATATTACCCCCACCTCTGGTGTCGTTAACTTAAAAATACTGGTTTCTTCACCTAAAATATTAATATAAAATCAAAAACAAAATAATAGGTCTTAAAAATAATTATTTACAGTGTAGGAAGAGGGGATCAGCAGAGCTGCTGGGGGCTGTGACAAGGTGACACCTGAAAGGTGGTGGCCAGGTAGGAGGGTGCAGGAGGAGGTGGAAGCTGGTCTTTGATTGGGGGAAGTGCCATAGAGGGGCAGAGGAGGGGACAGATGTTGTGCTCATCCAGACCAGGACCTTGCTGTGGTGCTGCAGGTTCTTCTGGAGCCCTAGCTGGTACAATTACATTTTTCATGGTTTTTGTGAGTGCCTGGACTGTTTGATAATGGTATTTTATTTGGTTTGTGTTATATTGGATTACTTTCTCAATTTGGGAAAATTTGTTCATTATGTTTTCTTGATTTTTGTTTTGTATTTCTAATAGTTTTACTATGATTTGAATGCCTTCATTTGTTTCATTCTGTGCCTGAATCAAACTGTCCAGGTGCTCACAAACCACTTGGTGGCATGTCCTTGGTGTTTCTGTAAAAGAAAGAAAACAAAAAACACTTCATAAGTATTGGTATATTTGTGGTGATTTATACTTCTCACAACTGTAATCTTTTGTTACCAGTTTTCATGGCACTTACATATGTTTATATTTGAACTGTACTTACTGCAATTAATAGAAAAAAAATACTGACTGAGCAATTCAGGATATATGCTAACATACTAAAAAGCCAGCAGAAAAGGCCTAATGGTCTTTCACATCAGCTTGTTTGGTCAGCCCACACCCTGGGAGCTGACCTTGCTGCCCCCTCACCTTCTCTGTCTTCTCCCTTCCCAGTTCTGGATATTCTCGCTGCATCAGATTTTGCTTCCAGAACCCTTCCTCTGTACCTGTCCCACCCCCTCTTGAACCCCTCCACTGTCTCTGCCTCCACCAGCCCCCTGGGCGGCGCATTCCATGGCTCTACCACCCTCTCAGTGAAGTAGCACCTCCTCCTTTCTCCCCTGAATCTTCCCCCCTCCAGCTTCCACCCATGCCCCCCTAGTTGCCCCTCCTCCTTCCTTTGAAGCACCCTGACTGCTCCTCCCTATTTACCCCCTTCATGTACCTGAAGACCTCTATCATGTCCCCCAGTCCCTTCTCTCTTCCAATGTGTACATATTTAGGTCTTCAAGCCTCTCCCCATAGGTCCTGTCCCCCAGGCCCCAAATCATTTTGGTTACCCTCCTCTGGACCCTCTCCAGGAGTTTAATGTCCCTCTTTAAGTGTGGCCTCCAAAACTGCACGCAGTACTCAATGTGCGGCCTCACCAAGCAGTTATACAGAGGGAGTATTACTTCCCTCCTTCTGGAGGTGATCCCCCTAACGATGCATCCCAGCATCCTGTTGGCCTTGGATGCTGCACTCCTGCAAGTCTCCGAGTTGTTCATCTTGACATCCACCACCACCCTCAGGTACATCTCAGCCATCGAGACTTGTAGCATTCCCTCCTCCAGGGTGTACACTTGGCCCAGGTTTCTGGCCCCAGGTGCAGTACCTTGCATTTCCCTGCATTGAACCTCAGCTTCCACTTTCTAGACCATCTTTCCAGAGCCTCCAGGTGCCCCTGTAGGGTCACCCTCCCTTCCTCCCCATATGCTAGTTGTATAGCTCTGAAATACAATACTAACATTTTTCTGTAACAGTCTGAATTTGTATATTATCAGTTGCTGATTACTGTGTTACTCTAGGTTAGCTGAAGCAGTCTGCCAATATGAGTCTTCTCCCCCCTCTTTTTGCTTGTAGACTGGTACATTGTATGATAACCATGCCATCATTTTGACAGAATACAGTTTGAACAAATGAACAACATGGAAAAACTACAGTGTGATTGAGGAAGACTTGAGAAAACAAGTTTTGTACCATTGTTGAAAAATAAAATGCTGTAATTATTTGGAGAAAAAATAGGTCATACTGTGTGTGACATTTTATTAACTTTAGGAAGAGGTAAATCTTTAATAGAATTAGCAGAGGTTAGCTTCAGTATTCATAGGGTGAGATGTTTCAGGCTCCGGCTCTTCCTGCTTGATATCAGGTAAGGCCCTGGTCTCCAGTGGTTCTGGAATAGAAAAAAAAGGGGTGATTTTATACAATGACAAGAAAGAATCATGGCTTCTAATTGGTTTCTTGACTATCATAATAAGGATGTTACATTCTTGCTTATTTTTGGACACCCCTTGGGAACAAGTACCAGTCAGCAGTCAGCTGCATCAGGAAATAATAGTCCCTGAAATCACTCTGAGTGTACTTGAACAAATAGAAAGCACGTTGAATCAGTACCACCAGAAAACAGTGTCTCTAACAATTTCCCCTACTAATAGTTGCCATGATGTCTTGAGAAGAGGGAAAACCCACATAAGAGGCAATACATTATTACTGTGAACAGGAAAAGTAAACTGGTTGCCAGCACTGGCTACTCACAGCTGCATTGTGATGTGATTCAAGTCGCAAATCTGCTCTGGTGGTTCAGAAACAAAGCTAGTCCACTGTGAAGTTCCAAGTGCTTAATTTTATTTCCAAAAGTGCAGAAGTGGGGCCTCCAAACTCAGTAATCCCCTCCTCACATCAGGGCACATCCTAGCTGGAGGCTGTGCCCTGATGTGAGGAGGAGGTTACTGAGTTACTGAGTTTGGAAGCTCAGCTTGTGCACTTTTGGAAATAAAATTAAGCACCTGGAACTTTACAGTGGACTAACTTTATTTCTGAACCAATGGAGAACATTTGCAACTTGATTCACATCACAATGCAGTGGTGAGTAGCCAGTGTTGGCACCAGTTTGCTTTTCCTGTTTACTTGTACTACCAGCTAGGCACAGCGTCCCAGGTGCAGGCCCACAAACTCTCTCACTACAGTATTACTGTGGCACTGCGCTAATCTTGCAAACATTTTACTCTGCTTTTTCACTGTCTAAACTGTTTGATATCTGTAGGTCACTACATCTGTACCATAAAATGAAGCTGGTATCGCTGTAACAAATCTGATACATGTCTCACCATAACAATTGAAGTGTACACATATTTTAAAACTAATGAGTTTTCTGGTGGAGAAAGTAACTTGAAATAAAAAAGAAATGATGCCTACAACTGTTACAAATCACTGGTGAAAACTTCATCTGTTGCACTGAACACATGGTTATGCATATGTACAGTACATCCATTAATATGTATATACATGAGTGTGGGACTAATGTCATGGCTGTTCTTTTAACCATGATTTCTAAAATCTTTATCCACTTTTTTAACTTTTTTTTATTGCCTCAAGAAACTCAGGGTGGACAAGGCAATAGGACCTGATGGCATACATCCCAGGGTTCTAAAGGAGCTAAGGGTGGAACTAGCAGAGCCATTATCAGAACTGTTCATTGAGTCTCTGAGCACAAGAGAGGTCTCAGAAGACTGGAGAAGGGCTCATGTGATCCCACTCTACAAGAGTGGTAGCAAGGAGGAGGCAGGGAAGTACAGACCAGTCAGTCTTATCTCAGTAATGGGCATGATTATGGAGGCACTCCTTAAGGAAAGGATAATGCAACACCTGAAATTTATAGGAGCACAGGATCCAAGACAGCATGGGTTTACAACAGGAAGGTCCTGTCAAACTAATCTCATAGATTTCTTTAACTGGGTAACCAGAGTAGTGGATCAAGGGGGTGCAGTTGATGTCACCTACCTTGAAATAAGCAAAGCTTTTGATACTGTTCCACATTGAAGATTGATTAATAAGCTGGGTAGGCTCAGGGTGGCTCAGACATTGGTCAACTGGGTGGCAAACTGGTTGTCGGGCAGAAAACAGAGAGTGGTGATAAACGGTATACAGTCAGAAGAGATGCAAGTCAGAAGTGGGATCCCTCAGGGATCAGTCCTGGCCCAGTCCTCTTCAATACCTTCATCAGTAACATTGCAGATGGACTGGAGGGTAAGATTTGTCTGTTTGCAGAAGACACCAAGATCTGCAACAAAGCAGATGATCCAGATGGGGTGGGCAGAATGGGAAGAGATCTAGATAAACTGGCAAAATGGTCTGAAGAGTGGCAACTGGGGTTTAATCAAAGAAGTGCAAGATCATGCACATAGAGAAGAGAAGAGAAACCCTGAAACCACCTATAGGCTGAGGGGGGAGTTGCCGGCAATCACAAGGGAAGAAAGAGATGTGGGCAACATCATCATCACAGATGACCTGAAATCATCCAGGCAAATCACTAAAGCAGCAGGTAAGGATAGAGAGACTTTGGGGTATATTAGTAGGGGTATCACAAGTCATAAGAGGGAGGTAATAATTCCTCCATACAAGACATTGGTTAGGCCCCATCTGGAGTATTGAGTGCAGTTCAGGAGGCCACACCTGCACAAGGACATTAACAAAATGAAGGCAGTCCAGAAAAGGGCAACCAAAATGATGCAGAGACTGCATCAGAAAACATATGAGGACAGATTAATGGAGCTCAATATGTATACCCTAGAGTAAAGGAGGGAGAGAGGTGATAGGATCGAAACATTCAAACATGCTAAGGGCATTAACAAGGTGAAAGAATCTAACATGTATCAATGTAAAACAATAGCAGGACAAAAGGACACAGCATGAGCTTAGATGGAGGCCAATTAAGGGGTAATGTGAGGAAGTTCTTTTTCACAGAAAGGGTAGTGGATGCATGGCATGGCCTACCTCAGGAAGAGGTGGATATGAATACAGTTCAGGGCTTCAAACAGGCATGAGACAGGCATAAGGGAGCAATACAGATGAGTATGAATAGATGGGCCATTGACAGAGTCAAGTCCTATGGCAAATTCATAAGGTAGAAATAATGGGCATACTGGATGGGCCTTGTGGTCCTTATCTGTTGTCAACTTCTATGTTTCTATGTAAACAAGGACCACACCATAAGGACAATGTACCTGGTAATATGTATATATTGTGCTATATGTGAGTATTTGGTAGCACTTACTTTCTGTTGTGATGATGATGATCTCATCATCGTCATCTGCTTCTGTCCCCTCCTCTGCAGGTACTGTGCATGTGCAGATGGTGTTTCCTCAGCTGTGGCTCCAGCTGCTGTTGTAAAAGAAAAATGGATATGAAGTTAAATGTTAATTTTGTTCTGTGACATGATGTTTTGTTAAAACTATATGAGAGTTGGTTTTTTAAAAAGCACTATAATTAGTTAAGATTCTTATGATATCATTTTTTAAAACTAACAACAGTGATATCATATGTTTAATTTGTATTCTATTATGTGGCTATATATTGCGCTGACTGTATGATACAACTATTGTTGATACTGTTTGTGGACTGGCATACACATTATACGTAGTTAAGGATATTGATTACAGTTATTATCACAATAATAACCCCAGACCCAGTCATTTCTTAAAGATTGAGAACTGGCTGGGTGGGGGTGTCCCTTGGTTGCACCTTCGAAGTACCCTGCCCCTCCCCCATCAGTTGTTAATTGTCAAAAGCAGGATTCCCTTCCTGGAGTCACAGCTGGTACGTCTGGTCATACCAGACCCAGTCCCTCTCTGACACTTTACCTAAATCCTTAAGCTTATAAAATTTCTGGCAGACCAGCCTCCACTTCCCCTTGCACTTCCTCCACCTCTTGTCCTGCAACCCCTTTTCATTCCTGAGGTAGATGGCCACCCCATTCCAGGTCTCCTCAAGTGGCATGTTCATGCCACACATGACGATCTTGGGGTGAGCAATTTTAGTCACAGCCTCCAGCAGCAGAGGCAAGTGTTCAGTGGTCCAATACTTGCTCATGTTCTGAAACCAAAAAAAGGCATAAGAAAAGAACATTTAATATGCAAAAATATGTCTAACTTGATGAGTATGGTATAGACATTAAGGATGATATATGTTGTTGTATAACAATATGATATATATGTTTAAGTAATCCCTGCAGTACATGTTGTGATTCCAGTTGCATTATACACAATTCTAACATACGTGGTAACAGTGAGGAGGTGAATACAGTAAAAGTGGTGCAATAAGTAACTGGTAGTAAGAAGAAATATGTTGCAACACTGGTGTTGTGCATAGTATCAGTATATGCCCCCCCCCACAATGAACTAAGAACAACAGTAACTACTGGATGATGAACTACTATGAATTATTCATGTAAGTCTGTTCCGATTATCAGTGTATTTTCATGGCTGGGAGCTCTAATGCGTTACTATGTGGTTAACTTCTAGGACTTGACAGAAAAAAAATATCTTGTACCCTTTCCCTCTGCAAAAAAAAAAACTGAACACCCCACCCCCCCAAAAAAAAATTGCCAAAACCTGAGGTGGTGGTTCCAGTTGGGTATTGCTAAGGTATGCAAACAATGCATAGTGTGTAATTGTATGCCGCTGCATGGTTACTGTTAGGTAAGACCCCTCTCACCCACCTGGTGCAGTTGCTACTCAAATATTTTTTTGTAGTATTGAAAGTGTGTGTCTGTGTTTTGCCAATAATAAGTCTGATAAGTGTATTATGTGCATAATCATGTTTGTTATAGAATGTTTTTCTTTGCTGTGTGTATTTTTCTAATTTTTTACCAGAACAGCTTGGCTCTTAAAAGAACCTTTTTTTCTGAACACCTTGCCAAGACACACTGTTCTTCAGATCACAGAGAGGATGCCATGTCAGAGGTCCCACAAGAAGAGGCATTTGCCAGCATCTGAGATGTGCACACCATCTCCTAGGTAGAACCAATCTTTAAAATACTTAATTTGAGGGTGGCAAATTGTGTGCATACTCAGATTGCGTAAAAATGCAGAGATGTGTATATTTATTTTTTTCCTTGCTCTGTCAAGCAGATGCATGTGTTGATCTACACGCCAGACTACATACTCTGTAATGTCTGAATAGACAATCTTACAGATGGGTAGCACCTTTGAAAGTGAAGCTAGGACCGATTTTGCTTCTTCAGCTACTAAATCTATCCATCTTTTGTTACCTAAACCATTCCCTCCAAGATGGATCAGCAGTATGTCTGGTGCAAAGTGGTTGTTCAAGAGGTGTAGCATGGTTGGCATGAGCTGCTCCTATCTCATCTCTCCCTTGCCAAACCAGTGAACCTTGCAATTGGGAAGGTGCAAGTCACTACCAAATTGACTTCTATAAGCATATTCACCACCTCGATGAATTAAACTGTTCCCTTCCCTCCACACTGTGATTCTGGAGTTTTCTGCCATGCTGAGTTTTCTTTAGAAAACAGAGTGACAGACAGTTCAAAAAGTCAGTCTGTGTCTCTTGGTGGCTAGTGAGATCTAATGGACAAACTGAGCAATATTCTTTATGTTAGTGGATTTTTTTTACAGCCAGGTAGCTACAGTGGGTTTAAAACATGTTTACTGGCTGATACCAGTGGGAATGTGCCAATGAAAAAAAATCATGCTTCTGAGATGCCAGTAAATAGGATTTGATTGGGTTCACCATAGACAAAACATAGTGGGCTGGATATTCAAACTGCACCATTCTGTGGCACAAGCCCTTGTGCTGCTCAAAAAAGATGCGCTGGGGTGTGGCCAGGGTGATATTCAATGGAGTTGTGCTATTGAGCAACTCCTTTGAATATCGCCCCCCCCCTGGCCACAGCCACTGTGCATGGCGCAGTGGAACTTGCGCCACCGCAAGTGGTCAGAGTGGAACATTCAGATGTGGTGGCCAAGTTCCACTGCACTAAGTACAAATTGAAATTCAAAAGGTGACATGCAAATAGGGCCAAAATTTATGCAAGGTGCATGGGGGGCCATTTGCATCTAATTATGGCCCTATTTGCATGCCATTAGCATGCAGGTGCCCCGATCCCTGACGACTTGTGCCTGGCGCCCTGCCAGGCAGCAGCCATCGGGGACCGACGCACCCTGCAGCCCGATCGCAGGCATGATGTAAATCCCCCTCCCAAATGGCCCGATCACAGGCATAGTGTATAAGAACCCCCTGACAGGCCCGATCGTGGGCATAATGTATAAGAATCCCCCCCGACAGACCCGATCGCGGGCATTAGAGTCAAACCCACCACCCCCAAAGACCAATATCCCTGGTGGTCCAGTGGACCACAAAGCCCGATCGCGGGCATTAGACAACCCACCCCAAAGTCCAATCTCCCTGTGACCCAGTGGCCCCACCCCACCCACCCACGTAGCCCCACCACCCAGCTCCCCATCAGCTAGCGGGTGGCAGCACCCACCCGCCTGCTGCCCCACCACCGCCGACTGACAGCTCAGTAGGGCTGCACGCCCATTGGTTCAGAGCAAGAGCCAATAGGCATGCAGCCAATACCGCACAAGGCAGTCTAGATATGTGAATGAATGAATTCAATGTGCAGAAAGTTAAAAGTGCTCTACACTACCTGAAGAGCAATAATCCTTTCTATGCTGACCTTAACACTGATGAACTCTCTGATATGAGTGCTCAGTTTGGAGTGCTGGACACTAGGAAGCAATGATTGAGAAGGTCGATGTTGCAACCCAAGAAGATGTGTATGAGCAGTACACAATTCACCCTACATGGCAGGGATCGAATTGGTGATAATATTAACCAGTACCAGATGAAACAGGTTGAAGGTAGTCCTGTTAACATATGGCAGGAAACACTGGAAGCACATTGCTTCTCAGATTTATTCCCTCAAGGTACAGGAAGTCATTTGGATGCACGTGAGGTGCATGTTCAAGGTGCTGCATATTGTGCATTGAGAGTCTTAAACAAGGATGGCAAATTCCATAGGAACATACAATATTTGTTCCACCTGCTGTGGGAGAGTGAGCTTTGAATCCTCTCTATAACCATTGCACATATGCTGAGGTTGACTACTCCACTAGATGGAATCACAGCAGTTGAGTTTCTTCAAAAACTGAAAGAGAAGGATGAAACACTACAAGTGAATTTGACATCTATACTCTCCAGTTTGTGTGGCACAAAAAATACTGGTATCATAGACACTCAGAGGTCATGGCTATGTGCGTGAGTATGGTGCAGCAACTTGGTTCATTAATCTGAGCTGTACAGAGTACAGCTGGGATGAGTTAGTTGAACTGTTAAGTTAGGCTAATACTGATGTTGATGGTATTTCATGAATGACACTTTTTGAGATGTTCTCACTGGATTCATTTTCTGTGTCCTGACATTTTCCACAATCGCTTCCATGAGATATTGACATTCATATTGTCAAAGGACAATCTGCTTCTTGGACTAGTCAAGTACTACTTTTGGAGGATGGAATACCAGGCATGAGGTGCACCACACATCCATATGTTGTTGTGGATTAAAGATGTTCCTCATATTGGTGAGAATGAAGCAGCTGAATTGTTTAACTTCATTTAGCATTATGTCACTAGTAACATCCCTGACAAGCATGGCAGTCCAACACTGTGGAAGCTGATGCAGACGTTTCAGTGGCATCTTTATGGGAAGTACTGCCGCTGTCTAGTCAAGAGTCATAATGAGTGGTACACCAGGTGTTGATTTGGTTTCCCTAGGCGTGTCTGCCAGCAAGGACATATGAATGACTTGTCTTCAGTCATGTATCACCTTCTCAAGGCAAAAGGCCACTAAAAGGGTCTATGAGTTACCCAAACAGGAGAATGAGGTGTTCATCAATGACTACAACCCTACTCTTCTTCTGATGTGGCAGGTAAACATTGATGTGCAGTTTGTCACTGATAACTCTCTCTCTCGTTCAGTACATCACGTCATGCATTATGAAACATGAGCAGACCAGTTTGCTTGAGCTTTGGGATGATATTGCAACTTTCAGCCGATCATTGAACTCACAGCTCTGGTCATTGGGATTGAAGACACTGTCTCAAAGGGTGCATATGAGGCCAGTGATTGTTTGATTGGAACACACTTGTATTGGAAGTTTGATGATGTACAATTTCTCAGTGTTAATTACCAAGAAAAACAAAGGCATGTTTTGAAGTCTCATGATGAGATTGAAGAACTGGCTTTGCACTGCCCGTCATCCAAGAACATTTTGAAGAACAACCTGATTGACACATACTACCCACACTGGGACAGTATGATGCATGATATGTGGCTCTACCATGTTACCAAGCGGTACAACTACAAGGCTGATGTAGCCCCCGACCAAACACAAGAAATTTACAAGGTCAGAGACTTTGATGGGTGTCTTGCTAAAAGGAACAAACTCTGGGTTACGGACCACTGTAAATTGAGTCTCTCTACAACTGACAGTACAGAACATTACTAATTTACTGTAGTGTTCCTCTTTAAGCCGTGGAGGGATGAGAGTACATTTAAAGGAGACAGTGAAACATATGAAGAACAGTTCTACCTTTCATATAAGCCCTTCAAGAGTGAATAGTCTGAAACATACATTCGAAGACTGGAATTAGAAAAGGAGCAGATGGATCAAGCTAACAGACAGCTGGAGGAAGATACCACAAGTAATTCTCAGGAAAACATAGATCCTGAGAGGACAGGGCACTCTTGGGGCTCTCTCCAAGTGAATGATCCTGTGGTTCTGATGAGTGAAGTCAAGAGTGCCATGGAACATGCTTCTCATGTGACAAAGGATTCTAGTTTATTGATAAACCAACTGAATAGACAGCAGCTTGCCACTTATTATGGTGTCACAAAAGCAGTGGGATATGGCATCCTTCATGACAGGAAACAATGCACATGCAGAAACTACAGACCATTGCTAATGTTTGTTAGTGGTTCCACTGGTACTGGCAAGAGTTTTCTTATCAAAGCCATCACAGCGGAGATAAGGAAACATACGGAGAAGTGATGTCTGTAGCTGTAACTGTTTCTACAGGCTTGGCTGCATACATCATTGGTGGTGTGGCTCTACACCGGCTCCCTGTAGAACATGGCAAAATAGTAGAGTATTGAAAACTGTCCCATGAGGTGGAACCTGAGCTGTGCTCAATGTTTGCCGAGATGAAACTTCTGATCATTGATCATTGATGAGATCAGCATGGTTTCAAATGTCATGCTTGCATGCATCCATCTATGTCTCCAGGAGATTCTTGGAACTGACCGTGGTGAGCCATTTGGGGGGACTGTTTTGGGGATCTTCTGCAACTTACAGCAGTCAATGGAATGCATGTCTTTGCAGCACTGACTGTAAAACAAGCTGCGAGTATTATAGGGTGCATTGGAGGAATCAATCTTTGGGAATTGTTCCTTTACATTGAGCTGGATGAAAACATGTGGCAGAATCATGATCTTGCCTACAAGGTATGTTGGATCAGGCTCGCATTGGTTCTTTGTCACAACACAATGATTTTCTGTTGAACACACACCGTATCAGTAATGAATGTACATCTCTGACGTATGTGATGTATTCAGTAATGTGTACTCAGACACTACTCGAATTGTGTCTCATACCTTGACTGAAACAGTGTACTGAATTTAATAGCATTATATTGCAGAGGCAAGGTCAGGAAATCATTACTCTGCATGAAGTTGACACCGTTGATGGTGTGATCTTGAGGTAGAATCTGGTAGCAAAGTTCACTGAATGACTTTCTGAGCTAGTCTGATGTGTCTTATACAGCTGGATTAGAAGTGGTTCTAACTGTGTGTATGAATGCATGCATCATGCTAAACTGCAATCTTGATGTGGAGTATGATATGGTGAATGGTGCGATGGGACACATAATTGACTTCCACTACAATGTACAGAAGACATTCACAGAGGCACTCGCTGTCAAGTTTGACAACATTGAACAGTCATTGCCTATTACCAAGATGACTGTTAAATTCCAGATTGTGAAAGACATACGTGTGACTATAAATTAAAAGAGTAAATAAAAATAAAAAAAATAAAAATGGATGTGTTAGAAATGCTTAAGGCTCCTAATTCAGCAATATGGCTAAAAAGGGGTACCTTTCAGAATCCCTAGCAATCCAGCAAACTTGTTACCAGGCGCATGCAACCGTCTGCCAGACAGTTCTCTGGTAGTCAGTTGTCAACAATGGTCAGCATAGGCACTGGCAACTTTAAAGATGGCATGAGCTATGTTCCACTTTCATGTGTACTGACTCTGTCTGGCTTGTATATCATCTGCATAGCACCACATAAAATCCATGCTACCAGATGACGTACTGCAGAGTACAACAGACTGAGTGCTTTATACCAGCTGACATTGCATCTTACAGTATACTGCTACCCACGCATGCATGTAGCACAATGCAATGCTATAGTCACAGATTCTGGCATGAAAAAAAGGCACTGGACTGATAAAGCAGCATTGAATTCAGACAGCAGTAAGAAGGAATCCACAACACAGAAACAGACAACCCCTCCTCCAGGGAAGAAGGTGCTTGATACGAGTGTTGCCCCAGCATTTGACAACAGCACTGGAGTAAACTGCTATGCAAACTCAGCAATGCAAGCATTTCTCCATATGCCTCACTTTATTGCCACTATCAAATCTTCATATGACACAGCACTGTCCAAGTTATTGAAGAAGGTTGTGAATGATAATAACAAGCATGACAACAGCATTCAGACTCTGATATCCTTACAACTTGTGTTAGGTGGATATGATGGACATCAAACATTCACTAATAACATCCAGCAGGATGTGACTGAGTTTATGGTGGCCATAATTAACAGCTTGGAATCAGATCAAATTTCCATGCAACAGTACTTTACTGTCACCTATGTGACAAAGTACACTTGCCTGTCTTGTCAACATTCACACAAAGAAGTAACAGAAAACATGCTGTGGATTTCATTATATGTTCCACAGGTACATTCTGTGAAGTTTGGCTTGAAGTGTAACCGGTGTGGAGGATAGTGTCTTCAGTCCATACAGCTTAGGACCTCTTCTCAGTATCTTCTTCTAGTCTTGCAGAGATTTGATGTAAATGGACTCAGAGTTGACACACTAATCAGCGATTTTGTAGCTGGAAGAGTATAATTCATATGACAATGCTTTGATACTCAGGCTGTGATATTCCACCATGGCACGTCTGTGCATTCAGGACATTATGTGACATGGCTGAAATACAGCAATGGGTGGATGAAATGCAATGACTACATGAGCACTTTTAAACAGAGACTACCTCAAAATCTAAAAGATGTTTATGTCGTGGTTCTCAAAAATTACAATGAGCTTCACTAGGCAGAAGAGTAGTTGATGTAAATGCGATGTCACTGTGTTTGACACACTCTAGTAGTCATATCAGTGTGCTGTGCAACCTTTTTTTTACATGTACTGCTCTTTTCATATTAGTTTATTAACAGTAGCAAAAATAGATTAAGCATGTACAGATAGTTATTATGGCAACAGTTAATGTAGTTGTTGCTGTGATTTTTGTTAAAATACAGCCTAACTGGGCCTAAATCGGTGCGGGCTATGTGCATAATCAAGTGATATACAACACCTACTTTAGCTGCGGAATAATCATATAAACTGTATATTAACATCTCATGTCGATGCAGTTCTGTTTTACTAGTCTGTAGATTTCTGTGCTGCTGCGTTATTTTATATAGAATATGTTGTGACTGCTGTCAACACTATAGTGTGTCAATGTACTGTACATTAAGTATGCTGAGAAACATAACAATATTTGTTGGTTTACAATGTTTCTCGTACATTGTGTATGTTATGTACATGTTTCACATCTGTCTGGTGATGCAGGAGGACAGATTGTGATAGAATGCTGCAACTGCAGCTTTAGATCAGTTTGAACACATATTGTTATGCAATACTTTTCCATCTAGAGTAAGGACATACCTGGTGTTTTAAATATACAGGTAGTGTCTCACTAACACCTGTCTAGTGCTCACTTGAAGTGGCATATTTACTGCCAACTTTACTTTGTGTTGGGAACAGCACATTACTATGAAGGACTATTACACTGAAGCTTTGTAATAAATAGTTACTGGTTGCTATTGTATATGTGTACAAATGTTATTACATTTTCTGAGATTATATACACCTCTGTAAACTCTTTATACTGTTAAGTGTAAACACATTTATGTTAAACATAATTTAGTTGTGAGACTTACATACTGTTTGTATAACAGTGTGGTTTTTGTTCTGTATCTAGTTGTACCATTAGAACGTGTTACTTTTCATGCCTGCAGTGATTAAAGGCTATGTTTTTTGATGCATTATAGAAAGATGCATATGTGGTTTGTTTGGCAATCATTAAGTAGGTTTTAAAAACAATTTTAAATGTTACTATTAATTTGTATTTAGACTGTTAGGGCCACATATTCAAAACTTTGCTCTGGGCGCACACCTTTTTCACAGGTTTAGCATGGGATTAGCCTGGGTATGCTATATTCAAAAAGCCAAATAGCACATGCAAACTGCATTAGCGGCAGGCAAAATCATAATGTAAGCAAGGAGCAAAGTGAGGGGCGTGTCAGTACAATGCTATATTCAGTGACTAGAGCCACACAAAGTGGTTTTGTGTGACTTAGTGCGACACTTAGCATGGTGCAAATTACTGCCCAGGAAAAGGTAGTCTTAACCCTGGGCAATCAGCTTTATATAACATATTGGCTTTGCGTGGCATTTGCACAGCTCATACTTGGCTTTGCACCACCCTAACAACACAATATGACACAAAGACAAAGCCAGACAAAGAGAAAACATGCTGCTCACAGATGGCATCACAATGAAGCCATCATCTTCCACACGTTATAGCGATGCCAGGCAGTAAGTGGTGACCCAGCCACCGGTGGACACCATAGCAGTATGGCCATACAGGACACACCTACAGACCACTTTTCTGTGGACACCAAAAGATGCCAGCACACACATGCAGCACTGTGGGCATGGAGGATGTTGAGGGGAGGGTGCACAGGTGGCCAGGCTGCACCAGAGACCAGGTGTGGCCACAATGCTGGGACAGGATTGTAATTCTGAATATCTTAAATAAATAAACAAACACAGCACACAGTACACATGGGCAAGTATTGGAAATACCCCAACACCAGTGTGCCTTTCTGATCATATGTGCCCCCCAGCCACATACTGCACAGCTGTACAACTGCCACAGCACACACAGCCAGCCATGTATATGTCACTATAAGCATCCCATGCCAGAGGTACAACACCTGTGGGTCACACAACAAAGTAACAGTAATGTCCACTGTCAGTAAACACCTACAAGTTGGGCCTGTTACTGTGTTCAGTGTAGTCATCATCACTGCCTTACTCACCATAGGCAGTGCTGTGTTCCTCACACTACTGGCCCCCTTGCCATTGTAGTGTCTGCTGTGCACTGTAGCATGACCTACAGTGTGACAGTTGCATGCAGCACCACCACCACCTGTGCCTATGCTGTATCGTCCCCTGAGGTACAATATGCTGTGCTATGATATGCTGAACTGTTAACATGTAGCCTACAGCTATCATCATGCACTGTCAGACTGAACTACAAGTGGAGCTGCGGTCAGACCTGGCCAGCCCCTGTACTTCTAGACTGACCTACAGGTGGAGCTGTGGGACTCTGCAGTAATGCTGGGCAAACCGCATGCAAATCAGGGCATAATGAGATGCTAATCTGGATGTTTACCCAGAAACTACCTAAGTAGGCTTATTTGCATGTCACTTTTGAATATGGCAAAGTTTAGCACCGGGCAAATGGTTTAGCTCCATGCTAAACCCGTGCAAATGTGTTAGTGCTGTGCAGATGTGCAGATGGCTTGGGGAATATTATACAGTTTGGAACACTGTACTTTCACATGCTCTGCTGCCTGCAGCTGTACTGGGTCCACATATTTGCTGGCACACACATTGACCACATAGTTCACATCTACCTACCTTCACGTCGCTGAGCACTATGCTGCTGTTGTGCTTTGCACTTCCTGGTTGCTATATTCAGAGCTCATTTCCATGGCTACATTTGCCCTGCACTCCCATACCAGTTTGCCCGTCTTCATTCCCATGATATATTCAGAAGCTGTTTGCCCTGGGCTATTCCTTTTGAATGCAGCTTGCTTTTTGCTTCTGGCTAAGTTTGCCCACCGGGCAGTGCTAATTTAGTCCTGGGGTAAAGTTTTGAATATCTGGCACTTAGACTATATCATTTCTGTTAATAATTGATATTTTCTTATGAATAATTCTTAAAGAACATTTAAAAAAATCATATTGCAACTAACAAATATTTAGCTGAATTATTATATTTTGTCATTCAATTAATTTATTTACAAGGTTTGTTATATTCAATGAGATATGAATTATCCATTATTTAGGAAAGAGCATTGTTTCAAGTTCAAGTTTTCAAGTTTATTGCAGGAAAGACTCTGTTGAGCAAGCTCATTCACAAGGAGGTCCTGAGGCATATACACATACAGTTCACAATTACATAGACAGAAGATACACAATGTAGAACAACAAAGAAAAAAAATATATAATACAAGAGGTATACACAATAGAAGTTCTTATGCTATATATGCAGTACATTCCAGCTTTAACCTTGCCCTAAATTATGCAACACATTTCAGCTTAATAAGTAGAGGGCCAGTTGGTACCTAGGAAGTTGACTTGGCGTTGGGGGCCTAGTAGCACCTACATATGTCTTTTAATTTCGAGATAGCTAGTGTTTTGTAGGAGTTAATTGATACAATGCTCATTAGCTTCAGCATGGCTTGTAGTTGGTTCCAAATGTTTGGAAGGGTGTATGAGACAGCTCTTTGGCCAGCTGTGGTACGTGGCCTGGGAACATCTAGTAGGATAAGGTCAGATTTCCTTAGGGAGTAGGTGCTATGTGAGATGTCTATGAGAGACGTTAAATAGACAGGCAGTTTGTGGAGTAGTAATTTGAGGGTCCAAATGCCAGCATGCAGGAGATGTCTGGTGGCAATAAAGGTCCACCCAACTGGTACATAAAGATCACAGTGGTGGGTCCTGTATGCAGAGTTAGTAATGAAATGAAGAGCACAGTGATAGAGTATGTCCAGTTTAGATAGACTCAAGGTTGGGGAGGAGATAAAGATAATGTCACCGTAGTCAAGCAAGGGAAGGAATGTTGCTTGGACAAGTCTTTTGCGGGTTGCGAGAGAAAAGAGGGTCCTATTTCTAAAGAAGAAACCCAAGCATGCTTTAAGTCTCTTTGGTAGATCCTCAGTGTGGTTGTTGAAGGAAAGCTTGTTGTCTATCCACATACCTAGATATTTAAATTTAGGTGTGACTTCCAAGGGTTCACCTAGGGAGGTAACTATGATGTTTTTAGATGGGATAGGTACGGCACCAGACAAGGCAAGTCTCGAGAAAATCATTGTCTTGTTTTTTTTGGCATTTAAGAGAAGCTTGGCATTGGTAAGGTTGCTTTCTAACTGGATAAAGTCAGCTTGGAGTGGTTCCCTGACTTCAGTTAAGGATGAGCCTGATGAGTACAAAACTGTATCATCCGCAAAGAAATGTATGCTAGAGTTCTATATGCGTGAGTCAAAGTTGTTGATGTACAGGAAAAAAGGATTAGTTCTAGGATGGAGCCTTGAGGGACTCCTCTGGCAATTGGAAGGGGGGCAGATAGTAGGCCATCAGCTTTGACTTTTTGTATCCTTCCTGTGAGATAACTGTTAAACCACTGTAAGGTAAGTGGAGTGGCACCTATGTAGGCAAGACAGGTGATTAGGAGGTGATGGTCTACAGTATCGAAGGTCTTACTGAGGTCTAGAAAGACTGCACCAGTAACCTTCTTGGTGTCCATAGCATGGATCCAGTCATTAGAGACTTTAGCCAAGGCTGAGAAGGTACTGTGCTTCGGCCTGAAGACAGATTGGGCTGGGTTTAGGAGTGAGTGTGCTTTGAGGTGATTTTTTAGTTGGTTGTATATAAGTTTTTCCAGCACTTTGGAGAGAACGGGCAAGATAGAGATAGGACGTTTTTTGTTTAAATCACAAGGATCTCCTGATTTTAAAAGAGGAAGAATATGGGAAGATTTCCAGCAGGATGGAACAGTGACTGTGGTAATAGAGAGGTTGAAGATGTGAAGGATGGGGGCTGTGAGCTGGGCATAGCCTAACCACAAGAAAAATGATTCAAGGCCATCGTCCACTGCACTTTTCTTGGTGTCAAGGCTAAGAATTATGTATTCAAATTCTTTGTAGCTAAACAGGCACAGCTGGAAGGGATGAGGTAGAGTAGCATGTGTAGTATCTGGGCTAGTGTTGCCATTCACTTGGCTAGTGTATGGGGAGGAGTTGAATGCCAGCCTTGCAGTGGCAAAGTGAAGGTTAAGTTATTTGAGGATTTGCAGTTTATTTTCAACCATCCTGTCCTTGGCCAGAATCTTGGTGGGAAGGGAGGAAGCAGCAGGATGGCCTTCAATGGATCTCAGTGTCTTCCAGATTTTTTGGGAGTTTCCTTTGGCCTAATCCAGAGTGGAGATGTAGAAGTCTGCTTTAGTAGCACGTACACTTTTAACACAGGCATTTCTGGCAGTTCTAAATGCCTGCCAGCCTGCTGGGTCCTTTGTGTGCCTGGACCTAGCCCATAGCTTGTCTCTATAGGTAAGTGCAGATTTGAGCTCTTGGGTGAACCATGGATGTGAGATTTTCTGCACCATCATTTTAATAAGAGGAGCATGCTTGTTAATTAGGGTGGTGAGGTTGTCATTTAGGACAGAGACGGCAGCATCAGCAGATTTGGAAAGATATACGTCTTGCCACCTGATCGTAGCTAGATCGGTGAGGAAGTTTACTGAGTTGAATTTAAGGAACATGCATTTGATTCTGAATTTAGGGTGCTGCTGTTTTAGATTGGAATCTTGTACATACAATAATACTGTGGTCACTCATGTCATTATGGGAAACTGCAGAATGTGAGATTTTATGGAGATGCAAAGTTAAGATGACATCTAAGAGTGAGCTGTTGGCAGAGTAAGAAGCATTGATTCTTGTGGGTTCAATTACTATCTGTGTAAGACCCAGCTCATCACAGATGGCTTTTAGGGAGTGGGATTTAGCAGTGAGCCAATCCATATTGAAGTCCCTTAAGATTATTGTTTCCGTGTTAGCAGCCAAAGTTATGGATTTCAACATGTTAAGAGTTTCTGTGCCTCCTGACGGGGGTCTATAGCCACCAATGATTGTGATGCACTCTGAGGATGGAAGGTGAAGTTTAAGTGAGGCAATCTCGTATTCTTTGGGCTTAGTTTTACAGGAAATGCTGCTAACATCAAATTTTGATTTGTTGTATATAACCACTCCCCCCCCTTCAAATCTCTATCAGCCCTAAAGAGCTTGAAGCCTGGTATAATAATTTGTGGATTAGTGTTAGTCTTTTTTAGCCATGACTTGGTAATTATAATCAGATCTGGGTCAGTGTGGGCTGCCCAAAACTTGAAGATGATCAAGTTTTTTGAGCAGGCTTAGAATATTGACCATCATCAGTTTCATCTCAGGAGCAGCTGCAAACTCCAACGGAGAGGTGATTTGATTTGGGGGACATGGATTTAGTTCGACATTACCTGAACAGAAAAGGAGAATTAGAAACATTTTCTTGAGGGCATTTATCAGGTAGAAGTGGGCTCTTTTCGTATGGGTTCATGTGTGGTGTTCAATCATTGAGGTACATCTAGCCAGGGCATAGGAGATGCTGAAATGGCCATTCAAGGCTAGCAGGGAAAGTGTAAGGAAAGACATTGGTGAAGGGAGAAGAGCCAGAGGAGAGGGATGAGAATTCAGATGAAAACCTAACAGATTAAGAGTAGGGAAGCAATATGAAGATGCTTCAGGAACTATGACTGTGGGTTCCCAGGCTGGGATGACTTCTGATTTGGCATGGATCAGTGCTTTATGAGTCATAATTTTTGCCAGGATTAGAAGTAGAATGATAATGCAGGCCATATTGCCCATGACTGAGTACAGTGATTCATGTAGAAAGATCAAAAATCCCTCTAGTGGCAGGTTTGTATATCCTGCTAATGGAAAGCTAGCAAAAAAAACCCCTTCCATTACACAGTTGAAATGTGCTTAGTTCTATCAAAAATCTATTTGTAAAAAGTGCCAGGTGGCTGAAGCAGGGGAAAAGTCTTGGTCGGTCAGAGAGGGTTTGCTGGAAGCACCTGTGTTCCGATTGGCTGTGCTGTCCCATACCTTCCAAGGATCTGCAGGAGGAGCGTCCTGGTCTCAGTCGGTGGCTGGCTGGGTGCCGGCCGACCATGGGGGAGCTGAAGCCCCGTTCAAGGGCAGGCAGCTTCCAAGGAGCTGCAGGCGGGTGTCCTGGTCTCGGTCGGTGGCTGGCACGGTGCCGGATGACCATGGGGGAGCTGAAGCTGCCCTGTTCAAGGGCAGACAGCTTCCAAGGAGCTGCAGGTGGGCGTCCTGGTCTTGGTCGGTGGCTGGCTGGGTGCCGGCCTACCGTGTGGGAGCTGAAGCTGTAAATCACACACTCTGCTCAATCTCAGTTCATGGTATGTTCCTGATTTTCTTGGATCACCTTTATTAAGGTTCATTTAAAATAAAAAAGAGAAAAGAAAAACAGGTTTTACAATGTGCACGTTTTTTTGATACAAATGTGCACTTTTTTGTGTTTTGCACATTAAAGTTTCCAAGTAAGCATTTTTAAAAGCTGTGTCAAAACAATGTGTAGTAAGACCAAAATATGGTATAACATTTGCATATTTTTTTTTTGCAGTTCTGTGAAACCTGTGCAAATGAAAGACTGGCTATTTCATGCAATTTTACAACTGTAATTATAATTTTGTTCAGCATTTCTAATACTGGTTTCCCTAGCAAATGTCAAAAAGGTTGCTCAGTTAGACTGGAACCCTGGCAAACTGCAAATCTCAAAATAAAACAACTTATTCCAGGTCGTGCCTGATAATACAGGTCTATTGCTTAGTGTACTTACCCGGTCATCAAAAGCTAATAAATACATAAATAAATATATTTTATGAAAAAATATTGGCCCTTTAATTTGTGAAAAAATACAGTAAAGTAGCAACTTATGGTCCTTAAAGTCTCCAAGATCAAGGAATTTAAAAGCACAGAAAGAAATCATGAAAATATTTCAAGTCTGCACACCAAACGATCACTGAAATTTTAATGTAATCTACCAATCAAACTCCATGTGTGTTTTAATTATAATATTTGCAGTGTCAGTGGCTCAGGAGGTTGCACACTCACCTCTGAGGTCAGGGGATCAGAAGGCTGTGGGTGCTATCCTCACATCAGGCACTTGGGTTAAATCCCAATACTGATACTGTAGTGCAGCATAAGGGGGTGCTGCACTCCTGAGCTGCCGTCTTTAGGATGATACATTAAACCAAGGTCCCATCTGCCTGTTCTGATGGTAGTTCAGGTGGATGTTAAAGATCCCATGGCACTTCCTGAAAGGAGTA
The DNA here is from genome assembly GCA_016271365.2 of Neoceratodus forsteri. Classification (NCBI taxonomy): domain Eukaryota; kingdom Metazoa; phylum Chordata; order Ceratodontiformes; family Ceratodontidae; genus Neoceratodus; species Neoceratodus forsteri. Next base: position 660,499,391 of record CM028130.1, read on the forward strand.
AGGGAAGTTTCCCCAGTGACCTGGCTAAATTTCCACCATTCACTAAAAATACCACCAACAGCTTAATCTGGTTCAAGGTCAGCTGGCATTCATCTGTATTCCTTCCCCGGGTCATGCCTGAAAATAGGCAGAATTTATTTAGAGCAAATATCCGGTCAACAAAAACTAAAATTAAAAATATTTAGAACTAATTTGCAGTATTTGTATGGGTACATTTCAAGTATTTTTTCATATCCCGTAAATGTTTGCTATGTTATTAAGTAAGCAATAACCCACAGAAAGGCATGGGACTGCAGTGAATTAATGCTTGCCCTGTGTGTGTGTTGTGAATCATAAAGCTGAAGGCCAAGTGTCCTCCAGCACCCAGAAAGTCCCTTAATAGACCATAATCCCATGTTCTGGAGTGGATTATTGCATTTATATAATGGGTATGATGTTAAATCCCCCAAAAATAGAAAAAAGTTATTTTTTAAGTGGAAGGCTTAAGAAATGTGTTGTGTATTGATCCACCAGGTAAAACAGTGTGTTTAAATTGACAGTTAAAACATGTGATGTGAACATGAAAGCACTGTAATATTTAAAAAGTGTTACTTCAAAATATGTGCTTTGAACATGAAAACAGTGCAAAAGTTCATAAAAGATTAAATGGCTAAGAAATGTGCAGTGCTATTGTTTTTGTTCTGTGACTTCTACACAAAGAGAGCAAGGAGTTCAATTGACTAACTGTGGATAAATGGCAGATTTAATCAATAGCCAGGTGATGCTATCTGATGAATTAGATTTATATTTTTTGTTACATTTACAATAATAACTTCTTTATTTTGCCACTGTGCCTCTCCATGAGTATGTATTTCTGGCTCATGTACCTAGTGCAAATACACAAAGCCATCCAGATACCATGGTATACATTATTTCTGGTAACAGCTCATTTCCGGATGTGTTCTGAGGTGGAGGGGAGCATAACATTAGAACAATGAGGCACAATAAGGACAAAAATATGAATAATTTGCAAATAAGCATAAAAAATAACTGTGCAATGGCAATGTTCTGTGTAAGTAAATGCACTATAATGCAATAAAGTGCTATAGGAGAAAACTTTGCAGTGTACAAAAGACAATACAGAGTTCAGTGTGAATCCACAAACATTTATTACATAATGTGTTTGCGGCTTGCAGACTATACTGTACAACACAGGACCAGATAGATATTTGAATGAATGTTCATTCACATATCTGGCCCTATGTAGTGCAGTATGGTCCGCAAGCCCATTGGTCCACACTGCGGACCAATAGGTGTACAGATCATACTGTACATTGTCATTCGGCAGGCAGATGGGCAGTATGCAGGTGGGGTGCAGCTGTCCGCCGCTGATGGGGGGGTGCTGAGTGGCTGGGGGTCCTCTGTTGTTGGGTGGGTAGGGGTTACTACTAGACCACCAGGTAAATCATTCATATTACAACAGCCCATGATTGGGTATACAGGGAGGGGACCGCTAGACCAAGTAAATCCTATACAATTACAGATGCCCACAATTGGGCATACAGGAAGGGGACCACTAGACCACCAGGTACTTATATTACTTTTACAGATGCTCACAATCAAGCATATGAAGAGGGGCCACTAGAATACAAGGCACTTCTTATACAAGTACAGATGCCCATGATCGGACATATGGGAAGGGAGGGGGTTACAAACACCCACCAGGGACCCACCTCCAATGACAGCAGCTAGATAGGGCACCAGGTGCATTTCATGGAGCCACCCTGCACAATGCATGCACATGGGGCCATAATTACATGCAAATGACCCCATTTGTGCCTTGCATATATTATGGCCTCATTTGCATTCCCCTGGCTGAATATCACGAGTGATGCACCTAGGGCAACTGCACTTGTGCTGGTGCATCCCTGTGCTCCCTGTCTGTGGCTTGCACTGGCACAGTGCCACTACACCATGTGCAGTATGTGCACTGACCATGGCATATTCAACGGTGCTGAACCATGGCACATCACCATTGAATATCACCTGGTCCTGGCCCCAGTGTAGCCCAGTTGCATTGTGCCCAGGCTTGTACCACTGCCCAGCATAATCTGAATATCTGGACCATGGTTACTCAATTTAGGTTTAAAGTCTTCCCAAGCAATAAAACTGAAGCTAGATACAATAAAGACAGAAGAATCACTCAGAGTTGTTACTGTCATTTACAAGAATTAGAAAATCTTAATCATGTGGTACTAAGAAGTCCTTGGTATGAGCAAGTATGAACTAAAAGGTAAGGAAAGTTAATTGGGTCTCTTGATATGCCTTTGAAGTATATTCTGGAACTCCTTTTTAACCCAGAGAATTCAGAGAGTCTTAATGAACTAGCAATATTCCTAACTGAAGCTAAAAAAAATAGGGAAAAGCACATTCAAGGCTTTGTAGTGCAACAGAAACTGTGCAATATATGCAGTCAGTAGCTGTTGGATATAGGAAGTAGATAATGAGGAGTTATATTTAGGTTTGTTTATTTTTTGTGCAATGTGTCAGTAATTTATTTTTAGGATGTTTGTATTGTATGTGAAAGTTTTCTATGAAATCAACTGTTTTTAATAGTATTGTTTTACAATGGCATAATTGCCGAACAAATAAACTTTAACAGAGCTCATGATGCAGGAATGAGAATATTTTCCATAGCACAGAATCTGTCCATCATGTGTGCTATTTATACTATAGGGATGAAACTTCAGAAATATAGTTAGATTTTCCTGCTTGCTGTTTTATTTTAGTGTTTTGGTAACTTTTTAGTAGTGATTTGGGAGCACTGGGCAGTACAGTGAGTTGTTCAAAGTTAAACAGTGTGGAAGTGGAAGTTGTGAGAGTCAAACCCAGGTCTAGTGTGCTGGATGTATCAAGGTATTTCAAAGCTCATTACTCTAACCTCTAGGCAATCCTGAGAGCACTGTTTGTGGTTGATCTCAGTGTGTGTAAATGTTTCTGAATGGGCTGAGATTGTTAGACACACTATGAGAAACAGGTGAATGTGTCTAGCAATGCTAATTGAGTTAGTTGCAGAAACTGTGTGTTGTAGCACTGTGATTTAGAATGCAGTCTTCCTTGAATTTGTGAGTAGCATAGTAATGGTCTGTGAGTTGCTGAAACACTATGGGAAGCAGGTGAGTGTCCTTTGCAGTGTTAATAGTTACTTGCAAGATGCAGTGAGAAACAAATTTGTGAAAGAGTTCAGTTTAGAATGCAGGCTGTGGTTATTGAGTAAGTGATGACATCAGTACAGTATGTATAAATGGCATTTATCATCACCCTAATGATGTCATCAGCATTTATCACACTCTTGTGGAAATAGCTGCATTTATTATACTCATTTATCACTCACACCTAGTGTGTGTGTGTGTGTGTGTGTGTGTGTGTGTGTGTATCTATATATATCTATGTATCTATCTATCTATAGTATATATATATATATATATATATATATATATATATATATAGCAAGGCATTAGGTACTGCTTTCCCCCAATTCCACAACGATGCATTATGATACCAAATATGGCTAAGACTTATTTGCCTCAAAGTGGGTATCTGACTGAATACAAAATAAAATAAAGAAAGAAAATAAAATACAGAGAGAGAGAGTTAAAAGCAAGGATTTATTGTGTCCTTTCCTCTTCTGCCACTTGTGTGTCTCTTGCCTGTCTGATTGCACAATCAAATGTTTCTTGTGGCACCTAGGAACTGGCCACACTGATGGTCCCACAGTTTCCCCTTTTATCTTCCTTTAATCACTTGCTGTTCCTATTATTTCTTTCTCCCCTTGCTTCTCTGTGTTTAAAAATATATATGCATATCTTTATGTGAAACTGAGATCCCTTGGTTTACGACTGTTTATAATTATATAGTTGAAATGATTGCAGAAAGCTATTTTGGTTTACGTGAAAAGATATCAATCTGGAACACATGGGGGTTTGCCTGTGAGATGCAGCTTGACCTCCACAAGCATGTTTACAGAATTAGCAACAGAAAACCAGCTCTGTGATAAAACGCATGTATTATTTTGTTGCACTTGTTAAGACTAGATGTGCTCTCCAGTCTGGTGTCAGGAAGAAAACTGACAAAGTTTTGATACATTTTGTGAAAATAGGAGATGTAACTTACAACAGCATGAGACAGCATTTGAACTGTCATGCAAATACATATAAACTGAGCAATGCGTTTCAAGGGGAGACTCAGATGTAGGATTTTTTTTTGCACTACCTTTATAAGGAAAAGCCATCCTGTACAATTTTATTGTTTCTATTTTATTGTTATTGATAATAAAACACTACTTGACAATTTTATAACTTCTCCTGGACTGCTGTGCTTCCTGACCTATGCAACTATGATACCACCCACAATATTGTTACTTCGTTGACAGGCTGTAGGATGCAACTATTGCAAAACTAGTTATTATGGCTGTAAAAATATTTTGCTATTTTCATGCAATGTGTGAACTGCAGTAAAATTAAAATGACACTGATTGTTTAAATTTGTACATCTCAGATAGTAATGAATTAGATATTTGTTGCAAAGCATGACATGACATTTTCATAAATTTGACCAAATACCACCATCTAAAAAAGATGCTTTGTGCAAAAATAGTTTCACAGTATATTGGGGACATTTCAACATTATAAAGTTGACTTATTACAATCACATGTATAATACCTTTGAAAGTAAAATGATGCTGCAGTTTCATTTTTCATTCTTATTATTTCTAAAATGATGATGTTGAAAATTGTTTTATTTATTGTTCTTATTTTTATCTTATTTTAATATTTACTAAACCAGGTAAGACCCCAATGTTCACCCATGCTAGTGCAAGAGGTATGTTGCCAATGCCAATTACTGTGCTGGCAGCATGCTGCCTGGCATTACAGTACCAAGCATTACACCTCCCAGGAGTTACAGTGCCAAAGCATTATCACAGGAAACAGTCAGCCAACACACTGTGAGTGCAGGTTGAGTTAATTCAAGATCACCACTGTCACCCATGCCCTTGTTGTGGTACCCACACTATGGTGAGATAATGAAGTTACTGTTCAAATGGGATGCAAGACCCCAAGACCATGACTGCCCTCTATCAAAGAGGACCAGGTACCCATACAAATACAGAAACTACAAAATATAGGGAACATCAGTTATAGCATCTATCAGCAGATGAGGACACTAAATGAGGTATGTACATAGTTTCAAAACAATCACATTTTAGCATTCCACAAAATAGAAGGCAGGGTATGAATATTATGAAATTATGCTGAATAATCACACTACTAAAGTATTCTTTACTGTTCTAGTATGTCGTTTGAAGGTCTTTTACATAATTTATTTTATCAATTGGTTAGAAAGATAGAAACATAAACAATGACAGCAGAAAAAAGCCAAGGGTCCATTTAGTCTGCCTGTAGTGCCCTATCAGCCCTAGAACCTGTTTTCCATACAGATTTATGTCCCTCCTTGTCCACTCACCTGCCTCCCCTACTGTTAATGACTTGAGCACCCACCAAACCCTTTTCTCTGCCCCAGGCATGCTTGGTCTTGGTGCATACTACTTCTGCTGGCAGACTGTTCCATTGCTCCACTAGCCTTTCTGTAACATAGAAACATATAGAAGTACAGAAAGTGGTGGCAGAAAAGGACCAGTAGGCCCATTTATTATGCTCTATTTCTCCTGTATATTACTGCACTTGTGCCCTATTTGGTCACATGTGTCCCTTCCTTGTCTGTGCTTTTTATGCCCATTTACCAGTCCCAAGTATGCTTGAGGTTCCCCACATTCTTTTCCACCACCACCTCTTCTGGCAGGCTGTTCCAGGTGTCCATCACCCTTTCTCTGAAGATGTATTTGCTCACATCCCTCTTAAACTCCCCCCAAGCATCTTGGCATGCCCCCATTTTCTGATGATCCTCTTCCTGTGTAAGAGACTACCCTTCTGCACCTTGTTCACACCTGTGAGGTACTTACAGGTCTCAGTCATGTCCCCTTTTGTGCTTCTTTCCTCCAAGGAATACATGCTGAGTGCCTACAGCCTCTCCTCATATGGTTTCTTGTGCAACCTCCACACCATTTTGGTAGCCTTCCTCTGGACTGCCTCCACTCTGCCAATGTCCTTGTGGAGGTGCAGCCTACAGAACTGGACACCTACTCCAGGTGGGGTATCACCAGTAAGCAACACAGTGGCAGCACCACCTCCCTTCTCCTGATAGAAATCCCACTCCCTATGCACTGTAGCATTTGGCTAGCCTTGCCTACTGCCCTTTCACCTTGAGGTCATCAGATAAGATTACCCCACTGTCCCATGGCTTGGTGCCTGTAAGTACCTCCGCTCCATCTTATACACAGCATCCAGGTTTCCCTACTCCAGGTACATGACTTTGCACATTTTGGCACTGAAACCTTGCTGCCACACCTTAGACCACTCTTCTAGTTTCCCAAGATCCCTCTGCATGCTCTCCACGTGCTCCTCTATGTTTACTCTGTTGCAGATTTTTGTGTCATCAACTAAGAGACACACATTCCTCTTCAGATCCTCTTCAGTGTCACTTACAAAGAAACTGAAGTGAATAGAAAACAGCACCAGTCCCTGTGGCATTCCACTAATTACTTTTCCATCCTCCCTGTGACTGCTGTTATCACCACCATCTGCCTTCAGTCCCTCAACCAGTTTCTAACCTGGGCTACCACTTTCTCCCCAATCCCCAGATTATTAAGCTTCTTACTCAGCCTCCATGTGGTACAATGTTAAAGACCTTACTGAAGGGGCAAGAAAATTTCAAAGAAGTTGCAGGGTTCTGTGAGTAAAAATGAGTTGGCTGTTACAGCATTATAGGAACTGAGAATAAATCAGGTCAATCCACATAACATGGATAGTGCATATGTAACCTTAGCTGATGGTCAAATAGGGGTAAAATGTGACACATATAATAAGTTTAGTATAACAGTCACTGAAGACTCAGATTATAAAGTGTGTACACAATGCGTGGAACTCAAAGAACTATGAATAAAAATATTAGTCTTAGAACTAGAGATACAGTGTTTGAAAAATACTACAAATGACACACCAGAATCTAGTAGGCAAAACTGTGGGAAAAGAATAGGGGAGCACAGTAATGAAACATGGGGAAAGAGAACCATGGAGCATGAAAGTGAGGATATAACACAGGTAGCAAATGTTAGTAGATGTACAAAAAAGGTAGGAGAGCCATGGAGTTTGCAATTCTTATGGAAAATCAGTTCTCTCCTTTGATTCAGTTAATAGATAATGTGGCTAATGACATACTAGCACTAGTAAATGATGGCCAGTCAGAATTTCATGAACATCAGGGTGAAAATATACATGTAAATGAGAACAGTCACACAGATCAAAATAATGCAGCAAATTCTGATTGTATATTGGAAGATATGGACATACAGCATATAGAAAGTACAAACAGAAATAAGAAAATTTATATATTGGGATATTCAATTATCAGATCCACTGATAATATTACAACAAAAAATAATAAAGAAAATATAATTAGTAGTTGTTTTCCTGGGGCAGAAATTAGGGATAAGCTGAATGTTGTGTCAGATTTAATTAGTAAAATAACAAAATATTCATTAAGACTGAAATACACAGAGGCAAATTATATTAGTGGTAATACTGTGGAGAGCATATTCAATGCCATAAAAGTCATACATGACATGGTGGCCAAAACAAAGTGTGAATTAATCATCTCAGAAGTACTACCAATATCTAGAATGAACTGGGGTGTAAATTGAAAACTACATAAACTAAATAACTGGATTAGGAAATGGAGCATACTGCACAATATTAGAATAATTAAAACATGGGAGCTGTTTGAGGGTCATATTTCCCTTTCTAGTCATGATAAATTGAATCTTAGCAGAAAGGGAAGTGACATGTTGGCTTTACAGTATACATACACCATTAAGCAGGCTTTAAACTAAGTAATCAGGGAAACAAGGGATTTCCTAGGGACAATGAAACAAAAAAGTTTGAAATACATAATAATATTGAAGCTAGAAAAAAACTGAAAATATTAAAAAACAGGAGTCAAATATTGCATTTCATCGAATAGAAGCCACGACTTCTATTTGAATTTCTTATTTTGACCTGTGGCTTGTATTTGGGGAGGGCTTGTATTTGAGAATGGTTTGTACTGCAAAATCCTATTTTAAGTGTGAAAAAGAAAATATTACATGTCCTGAATATGATCAAATATATTGTTACTGCTCTACTTTATTGCAAAATAAGAACAAACATGAACTAAAGTCAAAACTTTAAAAAGGAAATATCATAACAATCATATTTACGAATTATAAAGAATCCCACCTACAGAGTTTTATCTGACATGACTTCAACCCTGATTAGAAGCCACAGCTTCTATTTGAGGGCAGCTTGTATTAAAAGTATTCATTATGACCTGTGGCTTGTATTTGAGGGTGGCTTCTCTTTGGTGAAATACCGTACACTCAAAATCCAATTAACAAATGCCAGAAGCATAAGAAATAAAAAGACTGAGTTGGAGCACAGGTTAAACAATAATACTATATCAATTTGTGCAATTTCTGAGACTTGGTTTAAAGAAGAGGATTGGGGTACTGATATAATTGGATAAAATACATGTAGAAAAGATTGTATAGGGAAACGTGGACGAGGAATAGTGGTATATATTAAAAATGAATTAAAGGCCTATGAATTCAACCCTAGGGGAAATATTTCACATAATACCAAACTATTATGGGTTAGATACAACTGCCCACACAACAATTAGCCCTATGCTTAGGTTACTGAGCACCTAGTCTAAAAATAGAGGACAGTATTAATTTTATTAACACTTTGGAGCAAGCAAATATTGACAGAGATTACATACTAATGGGGGACTTTAATTTCCCGAATATTAATTGGACTAAGTTGAAAGGGGCCACAGGTATAGAAAACAAATTTGTAGAGATGGCTATTCAAAACAATTTTGAACAACTGGTTAAAGAAAATACTAGTGCAGATAACATCCTAGATTTAGTCATGTGTAATTTTAAGGAAAAATTAAAAAATATATAATTGAAGGCCCTTACGGCAATAGTGATCGTTACAAGATCATAGTTGAAATAAATATGGAACACAAAATAAAATGATGTAACAACTTTTAGATACTATAACAAAGCAGACTATAAGCAAATAAAAAATACTTATATGAACATATGAAATTTGCCAGCAGATAAAAGCCTAGAGGTCTATCAAGTCTGATCGAATGTGCAGCTAGCACCCCTTATTCTGCAGCTGCCCTTCCCTTCCACCCTTCCCCTTCATTGAACCTCCCCATTGTTCTGTCCAATCCTCTTTTGAAGCAGTCCACTGTTCTACTGGATACCACTTCTGCAGGTAACGCATTTCACCCAGCCACCACCCTCTCTGTAAAAAAGTGTCTCCTCAGCTCCCTCCAGAACCTTCCTCCCTCCAGTCTCATATCATGGCCCCTGGTGTCCCTCCCCTCCCTTACTTTGAACAGCCCCTCTGCACCAGTCTTGTTTATTCCTTTCATGTACTTAAAGGTTTCAATCATGCCCCCTCATCCCTCCTCTCCTCCAGCAAGTACATGTTCAACTCCCTCAGCCTCCTCTCACATGATAAGTCCCCCAGCTCCTTGATCATCTTTGTCGCCCTGTGCTGCACCCCCTCCAGTAACTTAATGTCCCTCTTCAGATACGGGCACAAATACTGCACGCAGTACTCCAGGTGCAGTCTAACTAATGACCTATACATTGGCAGAATCACCTCCTCCCTCCTCGAGGATATACCCCTTGCAATACAACCCAGCATTTTGTTGGCCTTTGCAGCTGCCTTCCTACATTGTGCTGAGTTGTTCATTGACCCTGTAATGAGCACCCCTAGATCCTTCTCCTCCTCTGTCTGGGCTAGCTGCACACCCCCCAGCTGGTAACTCCTCCTTGGGTTCTTCATCCCAAAATGTAGCACCTTGCAATTTTTGGCATTAAACCCCAGTTGCCAGGTGTCTGACCAGGTTTCAGCTTTGCAAGATCATCGTGCAACCCCTGTCATCCCCCTAAGTCATCCACCACTGCTCCTACCTTGGTATCATCAGCAAACAGACTGATCTTGTTCTTGATGTCCAATGATATATCTGCAATGAATATCCCAAACAACACTGGTCCCAACACTGAGCCCTGTGGAACACCGCTCATCACTACCCTTGGGTGTGAGAGCACCCCACCCACCACCACCCTCTGTTGCCTTCCCTGAAGCCAGTTCCCTACCCATCTCACCAGCTTTGCACCTGCCCCTGTGCCTACTAACTTACTTCCCAGCCTTCCATGTGGTACCAAGTTGAATGCCTTACTGAAGTCCAGATACAGGACATCCACTGCATGGCCCCTGTCCAGTTGCCTAGTTACCCAGTCATAGTACTCCACCAGTTTGGTTTGGCAGGATCTGCCATGTATGAAGCCATGCTGTCTGCTGTCATGTAGTCCTTTGGCCTCTAGGAGGGCCACCAGCCTTTCCTTCCGGATAGTCTCCATTAGCTTACCCACAATGGATGTGAGGCTCACTGGTCTATAGTTTCCCGGTTCATCCTTGGGGCCACTCTTGTGAAGGGACACTACATGAGCCATCCTCCAGTCCTGAGGTACACACCCCAAATGTAGTGAGGCATTAAATAGGTCTGCCAAAGGTCCTGCAAGGACCTCTGCCAGCTTCTTCAGTACCCTGGGGTGGATGCCATTTGAGCCTGGCACCTTATCCACCCTTAGTGCCTTCAAACCTTCCTGAATTCTACCCTCCATGATTTTTCCATCTGTCAACCCTTCCCCCCCATTTCTGCCATTTCTCCCGCATTGGGTGTCACCCCCCTCTTCTCTTTAGTAAATACTGAGCAGAAGTACTCATTTATTGCTTCTGCCTTATCACACCTTGCTTCCACCCAACCCCTCCTCCTTCCTTATCCTTACTATGTGGTCCTTACAACTCCTTTCCTCCCTTATGTGTGTAAAGAAGTCCTTCTCCCCCCTTCTTAATGCTTTGTGCCAGCCTGAGTTCCGTAGATGCCTTGGCTCCCCTTACTGCCCTTGTCACCTCCTTCGATTCCATCAAGCACTCCTCCCTGTCCTCCCCTCTCCCTGTTTTCTTGTACTTTCTCAAGGCAGCTCTTTTCCTCCCTATCTTTTCCATGACCTCCTTGCTCAACCAGCTCGGTTTCTTAGCCCTAGCCTTCTTGCTCTGGGCCTTGCAGCAGGTTTTGGTTGCCTCCACTAACCCCAGCTTTATGAGCTTGTTGAATTTTTTTGAATGGGTGATTAGGGGGGTAGATTGGGGAGGACAGAGGACATGGCCAATCTGGACTTCAGCAATGCCTTTGACACTGTGCCACATAGAAGACTATTACACAAACTGGGGAATATGGGTGTGGGCATGACAGTAGTGTGGTGGGTAGGTAACTGGCTGGGCAGCAGGACACAGAGGGTGGTGGTAAATGGCTGTCACTAAACAGAGGGAAGAGTGACCAGTGGGGTACCACAGTGATCAGTGCTGGGACCGGTCCTATTCAACATCTTCAACAGTGACAGGCAGAATTTCATTGTTCATTGATGACACAAAGGTCTGTAACAGAGTAGACACGCCAGAGGGTGTGGAAAGAATGAGAAGGGACCTGCAGAAACCTGAAGAATGGTCAGGGGTTTGGCAGTTGAAATTCAATGCAAAGAAGTGCAAGATAATGCATATGGGACACAAAAACCCTGGCACAATATATCAGTTGGGGGGTGAGGATATAGCATGCACCAAGCAGGAAAGGGATCTTGAGGTTATCGTCTCTGATGACCTCAAGGTAGGGAAACAGTGTGACAAGGCAGCAGGTAAAGCAAATAGGATGCTGGAATGCATAGGCAGGGGCATCACCAGCAGTAAAAGGGAGGTCATAATTCCACTATACAAGACACTAGTGAGGCCCCACCTGGAGTACAGTGTACAGTTCTGGAGACCTTACCTATGTAAGGACATAGACAGGATAGAGAAGGTTCAGAGGAGGGAAACAAAGATGGTACATGGATTGCATCACAAGTCCTATGATGACAGGTTGAAGGAACTGAATATGTACTCTCTGGAGGGAGGGAGAGAGGGAGAGAGGGGATATGTTAGAGACATACAAGTATTTTGCAGGGAGGAACAGGGTGCAGGAATACACTATTTTAATAAAAAAAGATGTTCCAGGACTATAGGGCATGGGATGAAGTTGGAGGGAGGACGATTCAGAGGAAACGTGAGGAAGAATTTCTTCACAGAACTGGTGGTGGACAAGTGGAACACCCTGCCAGAGGAAGTGGTGGGGGCTGAAACAATCGTGGGATTTAAGAATGCATGGGATAGACATAAAGGAATTCTTGAGGTTAGAGGTAAGGGGCAACAGACTTCTAGGAAAACATAAACTGAACTTACAAGCTCAAATGGGCAGACTGGGTGGGCCATAGGCCCTTATCTGCCGACACTGTCTATGTATCTATGTATCTATGAGCTCCCACCTCTGGTTAGTGTCCATACTAGATTGAATCCTGGCCAAGTACCCTTTTACCACTTCCACCATCCTCCCAAAATCAGCCCCCCTGAAGTCCAGCACTCTTGTACCAGATTCCACTCCTTCCTTGCCCATATACAATGTCTCAATGGAAATGGCAAAAAGAGCTAAAGGGTTTAACAATGAATGCAATATGGATAACATTAAAACAACAAATGGACTACTGTGTTTGTACTTGGGTGCCAGAAATATCAAAACATAACAAAAAAGGAAGAATCCCAGCATGGTGGGAAACTGTTAAAAAGGTATAAAATGAAAAGAGAAATTATGCAATAGATACAAACATAATCCAACAGAAATGAACTGGGAAAAGTACAAAAAGGCATTAAACAAATGTAAGAGCACAATCAGGAAATCAAAAATTAGAGCTAAAACAAAATGGCAACATCCATTAGGGACACCAAAATAAGTTTTTACAGTTATTTGGGATAACTAAAGGGTAATCAGAGAGAAATAGGACAGCTGAAAGTGGGAGATGAAATAATTTATAAGGAACAAGATAAGGTCAATGAACTTAATAGGTATTTTCTGACAACATTTCAATCCGAAGAAATGCCCATGGATAGCTGTACAGGCAATACCAATAATAAAACATTTATAACATTCTCAAAAAAATATGTTTTGAATAAGCATAAAAACATAAAACCAAATAAATCTGTAGGTCTGGATGGACTAATTTTAAGATTACTAAGGGAACTCTCAGAAGAACTTGTGTGACTAATTACACTACTTTTTAATGCTTCTATTTAAAAAGGGAAGATTTTGAGTGAGTGAAAAGAAGCCAATGTCATGCCAATTTACAAGAAGGAAGATAGAAAGGAAGTCAGTAACTATAGACTGATAAGTTTAACCTCGGTTCTAGGTAAATTAATGGAAGGATTAATGTACAATCTTGTTATGGAACATACAAAAACCAAGGGACTTTCTGATATAATACAGCACGGCTTTACCGCAGGAAGATCTTGTCTTTCAAATCTGTTACACTTTTTTGAGCCAGTTAGTGCTGCCTTGGATGCTGAACTTCCTGTAGATATAATATTATTGGATTATTTTAAAGCCTTTGACTCGGTTTTGCACAAAGTGTTAATAGAGCAGCTAGAAAAAAATCCAATTACATCCAAATATAATTAAATGGGTAACTAGCTAGTTGGATAATAATTGGTCTCCTTTACACATAAAGACTCCCTGCCACCTGAAGCACTTCACCTAGCCATTACCTCCTTAGTCTTATCACTGGTGGACTATGGAATTACAATCTATGCTGCTGCCAGATCCTCTCTGGTGCTGATGGAAATACAGATACCTGCACCCTATACACACTCACCAATATCCTCTCCCTTGAGGAAAGACTATTATACCAGACCTGTCTCTTCACCAAAATAATGCATCTGGGTTTAACCCCAATAGGTGTCATGGCTTCTCTTCAGGCAGCCACCATCTCAGGATCCACACAAGCTGCCCAAAAACTATTTGGAAGGTGCCTAGGGTCAGGACCACCCTGGCCCAGCACTCCTTCCCTCTTAGAGCTCCATCCTGGTGCATCCTGGTGATGGAATTCATCCCAGAATTCTAAAAGAATTAAGGGGGGAACTAGTGAAACCACTGACTACTCTTATTAATAAATCATGGGAGGATGGTGTTGTACCCAAGAACTGGAGGAAGGCAGATGTGATTCCCCTTCACAAAAGTGGGACCAAGACAGAGGCAAGAAACTACAGACCTGTCAATTTGACCTCTGTGGTGCAGAAAGTGATGGAGTCACTTCTGAAGGAAAGAACTGTTGAGTACCTAGAGGCCAGTGGGGCACAGGACCCAAGGCAGCATGGGTTCACAGTGGGAAGGTCATGTCAGATGAATCTAATAGATTTCTTTGACTGGGTGATCAAAGTAGTAGACCAGGGAGGGGCTGTGGACATGGCCCACCTAGACTTTAGCAAGGCATTTGACACAGTTCCACACAAAAGATTAACAGTCAAATTAACCAGCCTGGGAATGGGTCCCAGGGTGGTAGCCTGGGTAAAACATTGGCTGGACAACAGGACACAGAAGGTAATTGTAAATGGAGTCCACTCTGAAGAAAGAGGGGTTACTAGTGGGATACCACAGGGTTCAGTACTGGGTCCAGTCCTTTTTAATGCCTTTATAAGTGACATTGCAGAGGGACTGGAAGGAAAAGTATGCATCTTTGCAGATTACACAAAGATCTGCAACAGGGTTGATACACAAGGAGGCATGGAAAGGATGAGAAGGGACTTGGCAAGGTTGGAGGAATGGTCAGAAGTATGACAGCTAGGATTCAATGTAAAGAAGTGCAAAATAATGTCCCTGGGAAACAAAAACCCAGGGGAAGATTACACAGTGAGGGGGGAGGTAGTAACAACAACAAAAAAGGAAAGGTACCTGAGGGTAATCATATCAGATGACCTTAAGGTTAGCAAGCAATGTGAGAAGGCAGTAGGGAGGGCTGGGGGTATACTGGGATGCATAGGGAGAGGGATCCGCAGCAGAAAATAGGAAGTTGTTATCCCTCTGTACAGACAGTTGGTGAGACCCCATCTGGAGTACTGCGTACAGTTCTGGAGACCCCATCTCTGCAAGGACATAGACAGGATAGAGGCAGTCCAGAGGAAGGCAACTAAAATGGTGCAGGGTCTGCAAGAGAAGCTGTACAAGGAGAGACTAAAGGAGCTTAATATATATACCTCGGTTCTATATACCCTTGAGGAAAGAAGGTAGTGGGGGGACATGATAGAAACTGTTAAGTACCTCAGTGGAATCAACAAAGTTCAAGAGGGTAGCATCTTTCAGAAAAAGAGACATGCAAGAACAAGGAGACACAATTTAAAGATTGAGGGGGCAGTTCCAGGGCAATGTTAGGAAGTATTTTTTCACAGAGAGGGTAGGGGATGCATGGAACAGCCTTCCTGAGCATGTTGTGGGGTCTAAAACTGTGGGAGAATTAAAGAATGCATGGGACAGCCACAAGGCAATTCTTGTGGGGGGGGGGTAGGAAGAAATAGGCTGTTGGTTAAGTAGGATCTGCGGCCTATCCTGTAGGTAGAGAAATAGGCAGACTAGGTGGACCAAGCGGTCTTTATCTGCCATCAAAGTCTATGTTTCTATGCCCTCCCTTCTGTCACATCAATCACCAATCTAGGTCCTTTTAAAGCTGCCTTAAGGGGCCATATCCTCTCCTCACATCTATGCCAATGTAACTGGTAAACTGTAGACCCTGCACCATGCCACTAGACCACACACCTTTCCTTGGCCAGGCAGTGGAGACCCCTCACTACTTCTAGCCTACAGGCTCCTCACCTCCCTTGGTTATCATATAGTTGCGCTGGACTATGAATGCATTGTACTATGTATAAGACAAGGCCTCCCTGAGGTTGCTTACTACGAACTCATATCATGCATTGCTTTAGCTACCAATTGTATAGGTCTTAACTGCTCATTAGGTGGATATGTCGACAGTTCTGCCCTGTTTTAGCTACCAAATGTATAGGCATTAACCCATGCTCATTGTACTTATATTCTGAATGATTGCTCACCCACATCTATTCTATGTATGCACTGTATGAATATCTATGTTTTATTCTGGAAAGAGTCTATGACTCAAGGGGCTGTATTTCCAATTTCCTAAATAAATACAAAAAAATTAAAAAATAATAGGCTTCAAAGAGTGGGGCTTAGGGGTTGCTATTCAGAATGGGGAGAGGTGTCAAGTGGGGTGCCCCAAGGCTCCATTTTGAGCCTGACACTTTTTAATATATGAGTCTCAGGAATGCAAACATCAAAATGTGTCTGGCTTTGTAAGTATGTTGATGACAGCAAGGTGGGAGCAATAGCCAACAATGAATCAGCAGCAATATCATTACAGGAAGAAATAACTAACCTAGAACAGTGGACCAGTCAAAACAAGCTATCTTTTAATGAAGAAAAGTGCAGAGTGATGCACTTGGGGCATAAACACAAACACTTTACTTATACCTTGAATAATACCTCCTTACAGGTGACAGATTGTGAGAAAGATCTAGGAGTAATGGTTTCAAACACTTTCTCTTTTGATATACATTAGGCAGACAGTTAAGAAGTGTCATAGAATTATAGGATGCATCTTTAAACAAGTAGGGAACCCTCCCCATTTATCCCACTTTACTCATCATTGGTTAAATCTCATTTAGAGCATTGTTCTCCCTTTTGTGCTCCACAGAGTATAGTCTGTCAAAAACCTGTGGTGAGAGTACAGGAACGGACAACCAAGAGGATAAGGAATATGGGACATATGAGTTACTTGAGTAGATTAAACCTTCTGGGTCTGTACTCTTTAGAGTACAGAATATTACATGGGTACCTGTTTATTTATTTATGTATTTATTTATTTATTTACTTATTTAAATCTAGGATTACAATACCTTTGAGCCGAGGCTCTTTTACAAAGGTTCCACATCAGCATGTGCAATAGTCATCATTTTTGGTTACAAACATATAGTAATTGACTTACAGACATGTAATAACCAGTACAAAGACTTGAGCTATGAGCAAGACAAGGGAAGGGGGTGGGTGGGTGGTGGGAGAAGTGAGGGTAGGAGATTGAGGGGGAAAGGAGGTGCAGGGGGTAAGGGCGAGTACAAGAGGTGGTTGCGGCAGGGGCAGGAGTGGAGATACAGGGGAGGTAAGCAAGGGTGGCAGATGATGCAGTCAGGGGGCCTTGTCAAAGGAATATGACAGGTAAGGTTCTAGGCGTGCAAAGACTGATTGTAAGTGCTGGGTGCTAGGGCATTTGCAGCTGGAATGCTGGAAATGTTATGATGGGAAATTGCAGGATAGAAGCAGTGAGAGGCACAGCTTGGATTTAAAGAGGCCAAGTGTTGGAGTGGTCGCTATGTTGCTGCCAAGACAGTTGAGCCAGTTGGATGCCCGATAGGTGAATGATCTTTGTCCTTGGGTCATGTGACATGGTGGGATATGTAGTAGATGGGAATCTTCAGTGCAACCAAGAGGATGGAAACATGGGAAACCATAAGATTGGTTAAATATCACAGTACAAGGAACACAAGATCCCATAATTTTACATTATCAGAAGCAGGTAACAGAACAACCAGGAGAAACAAATGGTTTTGTCAGAGAGTTATTAGTGCATGAAATTCCCTGCCTGAAGCTATTGTCAATAGCAAAACCATGGATATGTTCAAGATTTTACTAGATAGATATGTGAGTGTAGAAAAATGTTGATCCTTCCACTAAAAAGTGGCAAGCTATTCATAGGTCTTTCTGACCTCCAGTGCTCATATTTTGCTTATGAACATATGAAGTCCAGATAGGCCACATCCACTGCCCTCCCTGATCCACCTCCCTGATCACCCAGTCAAATAAATCCATGAGATTTGTTTGACATGATTTCCCCCCAGTGAAACTGTGCTACCAATTTGCCTCAAGGCACTCCATCAGTTTCTCCTTCAGTAGCATTTCCATTAATTTCCCCTCCACTGATGCAAGACTGATTGGTCTGTAATTATTAGCTTTTTCTATGCTGCCACCCTTGTACAGAGGGGCCACATGAACCCTCCTCCAGTCTTATGGAACTACTCCCATCTCTAATGAAGTGCTGAATAGTGTTGCTAGAGGGGCGGCTAGCACTATGCTCAGATCTTTTAATTCATTTGGGTGGATCCTGTCCAACCTCATTGCCACATATCTATAACACTGAACTTTCTCACTTCCCTCTTAAACCTTCTCTCAACCAGTTTTCAAACATGACTTCTGGTTCTTGAAACTTTACTCCTGCTAGATAGTTCTCCACAGTTCACCTTATTTATTCCCTTCAGGTACCTAATGGTCTCTGTCATATTCCCCCCTGTCTCATCTGGTTGCCAGCAATTGCATGTTTAGTGTCTTGAAACGATCCTCATAATATCTGCACTGTTTGCCCTGAATCATTGTGGTCACTCCGTGTTGCACCGTCTCCAGCCTGTCCCTATCCTTCTTTAGGTGAGGACTCCAGAAAGGAGCACAGCATTCCAGATGTAGCCTCACCAGTGACCTACAAAGAGGTAGTAATACCTCTTTTCTCCTGCTGTCAATACCTCTTGCAATACACCCCAGACTCTTATTAGACTTACTGTAGGCCTTGTAACACTGGCTTTATTGTTTGAAGGAATCACTAATGACGATTCCCAGGTCCTTTTCTTCCTCCATAGTGCTCAGTTTTACCTTTACTATCCAGCAGTCTGTCTTGTGGTTTTGTTTCCTTGCATTATTTGGCTCTGAATATCTTTCTTTTTTCCATTTATATTTTATTACATTTTGAAAAACATAATGCAGGCAAAATTACAAGAAATTGTCAGCACACCATACACTTAATACAGTATGTTACATGACATGTTTCTTTGTGTTATCACAGGAGGGATAGCAATGAACTATTATACCAAACAGGCTTAGCAAATACATGAGTCATAGATACAGCCAGTGCTCAATGGTTTGACTCAGTAAAGTTACAAGGACACAAAAATCAATCCAGCCTTTCAGCATATTGTATATAAAAAATCTATTTCACTTATTAACAAATCACTAAGATGTGATGTATTTCACTTCCCCTGGCAAAATAAAGTAGATGCTTGAATGCCAGACAAACAATTTGTGGGTCAGCTATACAACTGCTGTTCCAACAACGTGGCTAGTTAATCTAACAAGCTAAAATAGAACTTTGAACTTGCAAGGCAATTCCACTATACTTTTAAATGATAGTAAGAGAAACTGGGGGATATGCCACAAGGTTGTGAGCTACCCAGCACACAGTGAACTCACTTTGCTACCATAGGCACAGATGGTTGTCTGAGTGCTCTTCTGGCTGGCCCAGTTCCCTGAGTCCTCAGACAGATGACCCAGCTACCATCTTAGCACTGAACATCAAGTGTGATCTACTGCATTCACTTTGTGATATGTAAAACCGATGAAGAAGACCTTGTGGATCACACATAAACTATACAAAAACATGAACAACAGCTGGCCTGGTGGCACTGAGAGCAAAGGCACTGGATGCCTTACCTTATGTCACACCAATGACCCAGGTTCAGGAATGAGCACAGGCCATCAGAGGTCAGTGATGGGGGGAACGGGATGGAGGTCAGAAATGCATCTCTCATCTCCAGGGAGGGAAGGTGACATCCCTCAGCTATTGTCTGCTTCCTGGTGGAGACCCAGAGACAGTACAGGCTAGAGGGTACATAGGCGCTAGGCTGATGGGTGGGCAGAAGGGGTCATTACTGGGGCTGTAGTACTCATGCGTGCCTCCATGCGCATGTGACTACTCCTGAGGCCCGGGGGTAAAACCAGAGAGGGAAACATTCCGGGGGCAGGATGAAACCTGACCCTCTGCAGGCACTGCTCTCGGGCCGTGCATAAGGTAAGCCTCAGTGATTGCGGGTGTAGGAGCTGGGGGAGAGGTCAAGTTCAAGTTTATTGCTCGGTAACATTGCCATTACAAATAAGTAAATAAATAAAAGAAAAACAGAAAATGAAAGTATTCTGTATACAGAATGACATAAAAACATATTACACATTAAAATGCTATCAGCTTATTTCATAAAAGCGATTATATTCTTATAGTAATGTGAATAATAAAATCATTTAAAACTTATAGAATCCACAGCAAAGAGTTTCACCTTTACAGTAGTGGCCCCAAGGTTGATAGGCACCTGGTTATTCAGGGGAGACAGTATATACAGACAGGTAATGTTCATTAAATTACACCAGATGGTACATTTACTGGAGTTCATTGATTAGTCAGGAGTGCTCATCATGTAGTTTTGATTAGGACTTGATGGGATTACATCTATGATTATTCTTTATGCTCTGCCCTTTTAATAGTCAGTTCAGATTTATCCAGTCAAATGAAGCCTTCTCTGATCAATTATTTTAAGGAGAGTGATCATGGAGCTCAGAATTACAGGATCAGTGTTTGTAAATAAATATGTCAGTAATTGCATTGGCTGGTAGGATTGTGATTTGAGTATATTGCCCAACCAGATGGGCCAATGTTTCTCACAGACAAGGCATAAAATCACTAAATGCATTAGGTTATCTTCTCCCAAGCCACACTTACACTTATATTTCTTGTTCTTTTCCCCTAGATATAAACCATTTTTTTGTTACTCTCAAATACCTCAAAGCGGAACCTAGTAAAAAGGGTCCTCCTCTGGGGGGAGTGTAGATATGGAGGTATCTTTCAAACTTGTGTTCTCTTTTGTTATTTGATAACCATGGACATGCTTTAGATGGTCAGCAGGACTCTCTTTATGGACAAAATTGTCTTAAATGTTATTATTTATTATTGTTTTGATGTTCTCAATAGAAGCCTTAGACAATCAGTAACTATATGTAGAAGCCCATATGGTTTAATGAGTTCTTCCAAAACCACTATAGTAGGGAAAGTATTGTTAAAATGAGGGTAAAGGATGGCCTCTTCCAAACACATTCATTGGAATCTGTCAGATGGCATTCTGAATATCTTAATCCATTAATTTATTTGTCTGCACACAAGCACACTCTAAGGGAAACTCTCCAATCTCAGTCCTAACCAAGGCAGAAGGGGCACTGTTTGGTAGACCCAGTATCTTTTTGTAAAATTTGTTTAATCCAAAATCCTTGGGCCCTTTTAGTTCATGTCCCCATAATTCAGCCCCATATAATAGCTGGCTTTTAATTTTGGCTCTTGCCACCCTTAGTATTCCATCTACTGAACGCTCCCCATATTTGTATGAGAATGCTGATACGATTGGAAAAAATCCTTCCAACTTACTTTTAATACTTTTTAGATAGAGGTTCCAGGAACCAGTTTTGCTTACCATGAGCCCAAGGTAGCAGAAGTTTTTTACCCACTGAATCTTGGAGGAGTTGATGTAACAGTTGTAACCTCTCTTGTTACCACCAAATGCTAGAACCTTAGTTTTGTCGTAGTTATTTGATAGATCAGTATTTTTACATTCGAGTTGGAATTTTCCTATGCTTCTGCACATGCCCAGATGACTAAGTGATAGGAGTACAATGTCATCTGCATAAGCCAGATAAGATACCATTCTTTTCCCTATTTTTGGTAAATGGAAGTCTGGATTATACAGATCTTTTAAAACAGTGCCCGAAATAAAGATTAAACAGTAATGGGGCCAGTGTGCAGCCTTGTTTGACCCCGGTTTTGTTTGTGAACAACGTGCTTAATTCCCCTGAGGTACCGAACCCGATACTGGTGTAGTTGTCTTGGTGGATGAGTCTGATCATTTCCAATAGGGATGGGTCAAGCCCAAGTTCACCAAGTCTGACCCAGAGTAAGGGGTCTGTTAACCCTATCAAAGGCAGATTTAAGATCTATAAAGGTACAATATATGTTTTTTGTTTTTTAATAATCTTGTATTTGTGGATCAAGTGGGTTAAAACATAAACTTGATCTATTGTGGAATAGTTTCTGTGGAATCCTGCCTGGGCTTCATCTATAACGCTATTTGATACTGCCGATATCATCAGTCTGTTATTTAAAATTTTAGTGAATACCTTTCTTAGGGAGTCTAATAGGCTAATGGGTCTATAGCAGCTCCAGTCCTTTTTGTCGCCTTTCTTGAAGACTGGGACAACAATATTTAGTTTCCAGCTTTTGGGGATATCCCCTGATCTCCAGATGTAATTAAAGAGTTTGAGTAAAAAAGGGATCCAATATAGTTTGGTTCTACTTATTGCATCTAGTGACACCCCATCTGGCTCAGGTGCTTTTCTTCTGTTGAATGAATTTAAAGCCTCCTCAAGTTCCGATAGTGTAATTTCAACATCTGTGCTTTGTTTCCTGTCTTCATATTTGGATTCTGTTAAACCCATTAAATAGCCTGGGTCTTCCCTGCAGAAAAGATGCTTATAGTGCTTAATCCATGTCTCTGGTTCAATATGTGCATTAATACAAAAGTGATTACCCATTCCAGAGCATACTATATCCCAGAATGTTTTATTGACCCTCTTGAGAACCGCAGAGTGGAGTTCCTCCCATAGTTGTTTAGTGTATTCCTCCTTCTTTCTGTTAAGAGTCTCCCTATATTCTTTCCTGGCTTTGTTCATTAATTTATTATTGTTCTTACTTGGAAACTGTTTTATGGCTCTAAATCTTTTGTTCAATAGTTTCCTTGCAGCTTGACAGTCTTTATTGTACCATTTTTCACCCTTTGGTTATTTTATAGTTGCTTCTTTTGTTATTATGTTGGCTGTCATATTTATAATATAATTAAATTCATGGATCAGTAAAGGGTCCATAGGTTGGTCAGCCAGTGATACTAATCTTGACAGAATCCGTCTGTTTTCTAAGTGATCCATAACATTTTCACTCATTATAAGATTCCATTCAATACCCCTTCTTTTTGGTATCACACCAGGGGCCTTATTTCCTGTGCCAGAAAATAATTCCCCTTGCCCAATTTCTAGTTCTAAGGCTCTATGTTCACTTTCTGTTCTGGAGATTAGTTTTAAATGCATGCTTCCAGTGAACAAATTAAAGTTAGCTGAATATAATCAATCAGAGATGAGCCCTTTGTTCCTGTAAATTAATATTCTCCTTCATGGTCAGTATTGGACCTGCCATTTAAAAGGAGCCTATTATTTCTGCACATTATTCTGTGCAGCATAACTCCTCCTTTGTTTGTAGTTGAGTTTCTGGATTTTCTTTTTAAATTCAGAAATGGGTGCTGGAGGGATGCCAGTGCCTCTGACAAGTCTTCCGAGCAGCCTTGTAATTTGCCCATCCTTGCATTAAAATCACCAAAAATCACTATATTTGCTGTTGGGTGATCTGTTTGTATGCTAAGAGTTATTTTTTTCTAACGAGTCTAAAAATTGGTATTTCCATAAGAGCTTCTTGAAGGGTGAGGATAGACATTTATCATAAACCATGTTTGTTTTGAGAAATTCCATATTAGTTTTATCGCTTGGATACTAGGACTTTGGATTGTGATTTCTTCTGTTGTAATATTGCTATAAAGTTTGATAAATATGACCAGTCCTCCAATTCCCCTCCCATAGTATTTATTTTTGGTAACTAGCTTGCAGTATGCCTTGTAGCCACTTAGAAGATTTCCTATTGCCCCCGTTTCCTGTATACCAATAAGGTGAAACTGGTTCTGGTAATTACATATATCTGGATCGCCTAATTTTGTGCTCAGTCATGAAGAATTCCAAGATAATATTTTAAATGGATTCTTGTCCATAAATGTTGCTTTGGCTGAGCTGTTTTCAATAGTATCGTCTCCAGTGGTGATCCTAATTCTAGATTGGATCCGAGGTCTCCCCCCCCCAAACTGCCTAACTTGGGTTATCTAAAGATCTTTCATCAGGGATTGCTAACAGCTCAAATTTATTTGATGTCTCTAGTAAGTATTCCCAATTCTTGGAAGCTGTATAGGCATTGCTGGGATTTGTCAGAGCATATGCATCCTCATTCTCTATAACAAAGTGTATTCCAAGTTTATCCAGTGTGCTCTACTTCTTAACTAGTTCCTTAATTATGAAGGGTACATTGACATGGAATATTACTTGTCCATCAGGCTCCAGCCTTATTGCTTTCCCTTTGTTATGAGTGCTAATATTGATTTCCAAACAGATATTGAGAAAGTCAGTCAATTTGCCTCTTAAACTGGTTTGGAGTCTTTTGTTGATAATTTTAGTCAAAAACCAGAAATTACTATGTCCTGTTTGCTGTCTTTTAAACAAGTTTGATTAATGTAATATTCTGGCAAAAGGTCCATCAGAGTGGTGACATCACCCACCCTGATCCCCATGCCCTCTAGATTTGCTGTTGCTTTGAGTGCACTTGCTTTTAGTATGTAGAACTGGTCGGTTACAACCAAGACCAGTTCATTTTCTAGTATCAGTCTTATAATACTGAGTTTTTCAAAATGCAACATCCCTTTATTATGGCAGTCGGTAGTACAGTTACAGAATCTGCTAGTTTACTTTGTGATTCATTGGACATGCAAGATACCCCAAAAAGGGGTAGTGCAAAGTCAGAGCCCATAGTTTTTAGTAGAAAGAGATCATAATTGGCACTATGGTCAGAATTAGACTTACTAGTTTCTGGGCTGTCATTTATTTTTTCAGGGCTTATCATCACCTTGGAGTTAATGCCGGTACTTCTCTTTTTTGATTAATTACCTCAGATCATTCCTGGATTTCAGATTTTTTTGTCAGAATCTCTATGTTTGTTGTACTTGGGTCTTCCTTTGATTTTTGTTTGTCAGTACAGTTTAAGTTTTTTGTCTTGTTTTGTTTTTTTTACCTTGGTGATATTTTTCCTTGTTTTTTTCTGATTTGTTGTTCTGTATATTGATTTCCCTTTGGGTTGTGTGTAAATAAGGTTATTGCTCTTATCAGGTGATACTTCATTAAATAGTTTGTTTGTGGGTTTTTTAGATCTGTCCTTTTTTAATCAGAGGGTAGGGAGCATCCCGTACTGCCTCCTTTCTGCTGTCTGTTTTCTCTATTTTTTTTGGAGATGCTAGTCTCCCTAAGGGTCTCATCCTTTCTATCAGATACTTCCTGTAGTTCTCTTCTGCACCACAGGTGTGAGTGGTTGAGGCCAAGTGCCCTACAGATACTGCTGTCTCTGAGTTCAGCTGCTGGAAGCATGATGTACTCAGAGTTACTGCTATTAGTGTTGCAATAGTCTATTCCAAAAGGGTTCTCTGGGGGTTTTTCTTCATATTCTGAAGAGTTTGTTGAGCAGTTTGATTTGCTCAGCTCGAGGTTGGTTTGTAAAGTGCAGGGGTTATTTATATGATTTCCCTTATTTTCTGAATGACTATATTGGGAGTCTGGTTCTTTGTTCGTGGTGTCAGTTCTATACTCTTTTTGTGATAGCTTATTTTCAATTAGTCCTAATTTTAGCCTATTTTCCAGACACATTCCTTTAATGAATGAAACATCTTGTTTGCCTTCTACTAGTTTTTTAAACAGCAGGGTATTGGCTTTAACAGGGAGGGTCCCATAATGCTGTTAAGACTTCCCTTGTTATTCCCTCAATATCTCTACAGAATGCATCTTCCAGACCCTCAGGACTCATTTTCCATGAATCTGAGCTGAAATTTATAGGTGGAGTTCCCTAGGCAGCATTCAGGGGTATCTGGATATTAGGCATTATAGAGCTCTCTCTTGGGGGACTAAGTTGATTGCATGGGTTGCTGTTGTTGTCTGGATTTAAATTTATATTTTGCTGGTTTTTTTTAGGATGCAGCTTAAGTTATGTTCCTGAGACTTGGGTCTTAACAAAATGTTGGCTTTTTGAGGAGGCAGTAGAGCATCAGTTCCATGATTTTCTCTGATGGCCTCCTCTATTATTAATGATTCTCTTAGGGACTGGACCTCTATATCCAGCACTGACAGGTTATGGAATATATGGGATAAGTCTATCTTTGTATACCTACTGTCCTCTACAATGAGTGCTTTAAATCCTGGTTGGTAGAAATTGCTGTTATTATTAGTTGAGTTTTCCATTTGGGCTGATGGGGAGGCCGAGTCTTGTCTCGATATACCCTGCCTAAGTAGGGTAGGGCTGAAACATTTTCCAATATCCCGGCATGAGGAGGTGAGATTAGGTGTGGATACTAGCTGGAAAGCTTCATTGCCAGTTACCATTTTGTCTGTTAGGGGTTTATCAATCTTTTTCAAACATTGACCCTTTTTGTTCAGTGTGATTTTGTTTTTACCCAATTGTTTTATGGCCATGGTTTTTAATGAGAAGGGCCCTTTGTGCTTTCCTCTTCCTTCTGTTCTGGGTTTTAGTTTATTTGGGTCCATGTCATGTGCACATAAAGTGCCTGAGTTCATGCTACAGGTTGTAGCTGGCATTTCTAATAGATGTGTAACACAGTGCGAACACAATAGAAGTAGCAGTTCTGAGAGAGAGAAAAAACACAGATACACAGAAGGCTAATGCTAGCAGACAGTACAACAATCTGATAATCTATCAAACCAACAATCTACTCATTTGATTTTTCTTGGGTTACCTATTAACTGTATTATCTTGAGAAATGGTGAACAATATTCATATATAAATGTATATGGGCCTACATGCAACAACATGCAGCTGCTCATAACATACAGGCAGAACAAGAAGACTAGCCTAAGCCAATAAGTGCATCAATTCCCAGTCTAACAGTAAAATGCAATACAATGCAATATGCATTACAATATGCAAAGGATGTAAGATATGTTAACAGCAAATCTTTTTAAATAACAGTTTGATACTCTTTGTGTCTATACCTTTGAGATTGATTAACACTTATCTAGAGATAGATGCTAAGTATCCAAGAGATCCAGTCACTGTTTAGGGAAGAAAAAAAAAAACACTGAAAGTGTAATTATTTACCAATTTTGGTGCAATATATATATTAGCTAGAGGGTAAACCTGAAATAGTCCAGGACATTCAGTTAAAATAAGCCCAACTAGATTGAAAGGGGCTGCTGGCACAATATTAACACAATTATGACACAGCTATCATTTCATGCGTATCATTTCACGAGTATTGCGTTTTGTGTTTTTCTGACAAAAACAATCAAAAGGTAGGGCAAAAACATATAGATAAGTGTATAGATAGGCACAAGTGTAGAGATAAGAGAACCAAGCTATCAGTAATTAAACAAACAATCAAATGAGCAATCAAACTAGGGATAAAAAACATAGCTGAGTAGATAGTCAAAGCAGACCGAGCAGGTTAATGGATACTGGCAACTGGCTGTTCGCTGATCTTCCTGTCTAGACCCCTTGGTCTTGGAGTAGGAAGCTGAAGTTGAAGATATTATAAAATATAATAAAATACAAAAGTGCAGAGGCCCAAGTTTAGAGCTTAGAGCTTTTTAAAAGTCTCAAAAGAGTCCTGTGAGGCTCTGTGGACAGAGTGGGTGTGCAGTTTGCACTAAAATCAGGATAAAAGCCTTTTAAAAGCCTTTAGCAAGTAGCGAAGCAGGAAACAGCAGAAGTCGGTGAAAACCCACAGTTCGAGAGTCCAGAGTCCAGAGTACAAAATCACAGCCACAGAGGCAAATTGGCAGATAATTGAGTAGATAAGATGTACTTTCCTGAAAAGAAGACTCGCACTGTAATAGATGCTGCCATGTGTCAGCTCAAGCTGCTCTAAGACCGCAAAAGAGGTGCTCAGTCTGGTACTTGCGATAACCACCTCACACAACTTGTTAGAGATAGAAGGGAACTTTCTCCTTGGTGTTTTCCTCAGCTACTCAACCCTCTGCAGGGCGGCTTGCCGGCCGCAGTACCGAGGCTCCCTGCCTACCACTGGGACTCCTCACCAGATCACTGCAATGGGGAAAAGCAAAAGCAGGGAAAAAACACTGGATCCAGATAGCACAAGACGTACTGGAAAGAGCAGAGAGTTTAAAACAAATGAGACAATGGTGACATACCTTAACTAAAAAATTAAAAATGCTTCTCTCTGCTCCTGCTTTGTGAGGCTCCTCCACAGCCTCCTAGCATGCAACTATCTTGGATCTTCAGTAGCTCCCTCTATCGTTTGGGGGGGTCAGTCAGGTTAAAGAAAGCAAGCAGCAAAAGAGGTGCAAAAATAGTGTGGTGATAAAAAAACAAAAAAAAAACATGAACAGCTCTTACATATATTGTACCAGGATTGCTCACCCAGAGATTTTGAAGTCTGAAATAGGGATCACCAATGTGTAACCTATGTGTTTGAGTCTGCTGCACAGCATTGCGTTGTTGACCACATAGCTCATTCAGACATTCACTTGAAAAGACAAATAGCATTATGCAATAAGATGCTGTATAAAATTTTAAAAAAAGAACTATGAATACCATTTATCCAGTCAACAAGCAAGTGTCCAAAACATAAGTGCCTGACACCCATGATGAAATGCTACTAATATCTATAATCACGAGCAGTCTGTGTTCTCCTTACAGTGTTAGTTATCCCCTTCTGACTCAGGCACATTGTTCTGCAGGGTTTTTGGTTAAGTTTGGAGGCAAACTCTACAGCAGCCTTGGCATCAGTGAAACTGTAATTTTTGTCCGGGTATATAAATTGAAGGCATGCCAGAAAGGTGATGTGGTGCACAACCCCACTGCTTACAGTTTTCTTTCCACCCCCTCAGAAGCCTTTCTGTGAAGCTTGGTGGCATAGCACTAGTTGGAAAAAACAGCACCTGACAGTTCCCCATCAGCACAGGTCCCTGATCTTAGGCTGCTCACAGCATGAAGTCTCCTGAAGCCCTAGATGTAGTCACCATAAGGATCGTTTGTGGCCCTCCTTGAACATTAGTTGCTATACTGGGATTGACTTTGTAGGTTCACACAATGGGGACTGCATGGCCAAGTTTGATGACTCCAGAGAGCCAATGCTCCAGAAATGAAATCATGTCATCCCCTCTGGGCCCATCAAGATTCCTAACAGGTGAACACTGGCAGGTATAACTGTGATTTTTAGTTGTTCCAGGCTGGAGAGAAGCACTCCCTACTTCTTAACAGATGTCACCGATGCTGCCAGTGCCTGGATGCTAGTTCTTCTGCCTCTGCCATAGACTTTACTACATCATGCATTTTGTTCTCAAGTTG
Organism: Neoceratodus forsteri; assembly: GCA_016271365.2. Taxonomy (NCBI): domain Eukaryota; kingdom Metazoa; phylum Chordata; order Ceratodontiformes; family Ceratodontidae; genus Neoceratodus; species Neoceratodus forsteri. Next base: position 660,528,618 of record CM028130.1, read on the forward strand.
AACTATTTGTGCATTAAACTGATGCACTTTTTTATCTAGCTTTTGAATGGTCTGTTTCAGTAAGTTGACTGATCATTGCACTGAGTCCTACATTGCTGTTTGATTCCCTCCATTGTCTGTTGCTTGCCTAGGCTGTAGGGTGCTTGGAGGCCCTGTCCCTGCTGGATGATTTTTCATTTATTTATTGGGTCTCATCATGCAGAACTGGTAATAATGTTGAGGGATACTCCCGACGTGTACCAGAGACTATATAAACTGAATTCAAGTGTTCATAAGAAAGATTAGTACAATTTATTTTACTTTCTGCCAAAAGCTGAACGGAAGTGCATCCTTAATGATCAGCTGCTGGCACTGGCCCATCTGGCCTTGAATTTTTAACTGCCAAACCTTACTATGCCTGTCTTAACCTCTATGAATCTGTCTGCAAATCTCTAATCCCATCATCACTATCTACCCTGGCTCAGAGCTTTGTGTCATCTGTGAAGAGACAAAGCTGGCCCCAGATGCCATATCCAATGTTGCTAAAGAACTTACTGAAGAGGACATGACCCAGGACAGATCCCTGTGGTACCCCACTCATAACCTTCCTCTCTTCTGATTTGACACTGCTTACCACCACCCCCTAAATAAATCAAGCCCGGAATATGCCTAACTTAGATGAGTATGATCGAATCATAGAAACATAGAATGTGTTGGCAGATACGGGCTACTTAGCCCACCCACTCTGCTCATTTTTCTACCTACATTATTACCACAGGCTGTACTTGATCTGCAGCTCGCTCTTCCTTCCTTCCTTCCTTCCTTCCTTCCTTCCTTCCTTCCTTCCTTCCTTCCTTCCTTCCTTCCCGCTATGATTCCCTTGTTATGCATTTTTGAACAAGCCCAATGCACCCCAGCATCCCACTAGCCTTCCCCACTGTCTTGTCGCACTGTCTGGCCAATTTTAACTCATCAGATTGAGATCAGTATGATTACCCACAGATTACTTTCCTGCTTGGTAGTCATCAATACTACTCCACCTATTTTATGCTCTGCACTGGGTATCTGTGCTCTAAGTGCATTATTTTCACTTTTTCACATTGAATCTGAACTGCCATACCCTTGACCATTCCTCTAATTTTCTCAGGTCTCTGTTCATCCTTTCCATCCCCACCACCTCCATGTGTCCACCCTACTGCAGATTTTAGTGTCATCTGCAAAGAGGGAAATCTTCCCTTCCAGATTTTTTGCAATAATAATAATCTTTTTATTTATATTGCTCAATTCAAAACATCAGGATGCTTTCCATCAAAATATATTTAACAAATCACATGACTACATCAGACTTGCAGTTAATATTCTCCTATATATATCAGCTTTACCTAATTAAATCAACCTCAGTTTAAAATTATCACAAACATCCGATATTAACAAGGTTGTCTGACGATTAAGCAGTCTGCCACCCACCGTAACAGTACATTTCTTTATGACTAGCCCCCTTGGTTTTGCTTGAATAGACTTCAGAAGACAAGTTAACTCACCCATGTTTCACCAGAGAAAGCTATCCAAAATGCTTTCAAATGTAAGTCTTCTTCCTGGAGGGATCAGGTAGTTCCCACTGTCCACTTTAGCTGTGGGTGTTTCCCAAGCTACATTAATACCTATATCATCTTAGCTATAATAGTTAATCCAATGTCTGAAAAGTATAAGTTAGATACATGCAGGCTATTTCATTTCCAAAATTCAGATGGTATAGCCCTAATGACTAATCATATATATGTACCTTCTTTTTTTTTTTACTACCCTAATCTCATGGAAGTCCCTCTCATTATAAAAGAATATGCAAATTATCAACAATTGCTTTAACTCATCCACTTCTACAACAGAGTTACATAGCTGTAATTCAACCTCAAATGAACCGTTCATCCCAACAATACCTGTTAATTGTGGGAAACATAAGAACATTTTATATTGTTTCAATAGGATAAGTCTTGTAAACGCCTGCTGAGAGATCCCTTTCTAGGATTCCTGTAATGTTGCGGGTGATTATATCCTAACAGCTGACCCATATCTCAACTTATTTCACAAACTAAACAGTTCTGGTACCTCCGTGCTAGCTCGGCCTTATTGCAGCATTCTCATTGACCCCCCCATCCAGAAATGGCCACCGCCATGCTGTCTTTATCAAAACTGGTGGCCACCACAGAGCCCCGTGCTCCACCCACCTAAAATGATCCCTCCCAGTGACCAATGTCTGGCATCATGAAAGAATTGCAGCATACCCCCTTGCGTTCTTTTATTGTTTTCATTTTTAATTTTTTATTTTAACATATTTCTCACCTTTATTTAATAGCATGCTGATCTATTCATTACTGTTCATACTATTTTTCTTACTAATTGCCCTCCATCTCACCCACCCTAAGCCAGTTCTACTTTTATAGCCACTGGATTTGACTGTGAATATGAACTTCCTGTTTGGCAGTAGGAAGGAAAGGATCATAGAGAAACATTGGTTTTATCAACCCTAAAGGAAAAAAGTAGCTCACTCTCCCCCAGCTGCTGGTGATCTGACACTGAGCAAGGAAGAAGGAGGCTACTGAAGAATGTAGGAAGTTGCTGTCCCAGAACAGGAAGGGTGAGAGTTGTAAGGAGAGGAGAGAGTAAGCATACAGAGAAACAGGAGAGGGGACAAACAATAAGACATGATAGGAGTGGTGCAGTGCGATGGCTGTGGGGCAGCAGTGTTCCGGGAGATATTCTGGAGGCTGTGATGTTGCCCTATTTGCAGGCACCTCTCTGGTCTGAGAGAGGAGGTTGTCCATCTCCAGGATGACCTGGCTAGGATTTGTGAAACCTCCTCCCCCACCCAGGGATCACCAGGGCCAATGCCACTACCTCAGAGGTTGTCAAGAAAGAGGAGAGGCTGGACCAGGGTGGGCTCAGGGAGGGAGAGGGTGGTGGAACAGAGTTGCATCCCTCCAGCTGTACCTCTCCACAATTCATTCACTCTTCTTGTGGATAGTGGTTCCTCTATGGCGGCACCTGCAGGGGAGACCAAGGAGAATGCTGGGAACCTTCACAAAGGAGACCCACAGGAGGGTGGCATGGGACCCCACAGGGGAAGAAAAAAACTACTGGTGGGGGACTCAATCATTATGGAGGTAGAAATGGGGGAGAAAGGGTAGAGGGAGGTAAGATGCCTGCCTGCCTGGCGCCATGGCTTGGAAGGACAGGAAGCGAATCCTCAGGATCGTGGGAACAGCTGGATGAGAGAGGGAGCTGGATGTCATTGTCCTCCTAGGGACAAATTGCCTGGCTAGGAATGGGATCAGAGCAGTGCAAGAGGAGTTTGTAGAGTTGGGAAGGGGTCTTAGACAAGTAGCGCATAAGTTAACCTTCTCGGAGGTGCTGCCTGTCTATGGCAAGGGTGATGCTAGGGTACTCCTCACCAGGGAATTCAATAAATGGTTGAAAAACTGGTGTGGAGCTCAGGGTTTTGGCTTCATTGGGGACTGGGGAGCTACCTGGAGGGATGCAGACCTATAATGGTGCAATGGTATGCATCTGTCCAGGGGGGGACCAGGATCCTAGGTGAGAGGTTTAAATGCTTCATTGGCAAGCATTTAAACTAGCCATGGGGGGAGGCACTGAAAAGGAGCAGAGAAATCCCATCCTCCCCCCACAAAACATGATAATTAGTGAGGTAAACACCAAGGTAGAGACGTTGTTAGGGAGAAGGATAGAGATAAATGTGAAAAAAGACAAAGGTAGTAAGGACAGAAATGGGGCTAAAAGGGGTAAGGCCATCAAAAAGTGGAGGGTGATGAGCACCAATGCCCATAGTCTGTGTAACAAACTCCCTGAACTAGAGGCCTTGATGGAAGTGGGTTGCCTGGATATTATGGCAGTCACAGAAACATGGTACACAGAGAACCATGGCTGGGATGTCAACATATCAGGATGCACAATCAACAGTAGGGATAGGGAGGGTAAAAGAGGAGGAGGAGGAGTAGCTCTCTGTGTAAAGGAAGAGATCAAAGAAACAGAATTAAAGAGTAAACAGGGAGCAGATGAGGCACTCTGGGTCACCCTGGAGACAGGAAATGGCACCACAATCCGCATGTGGGTTGCATACAGACCCCCATATCGGGGGGGGGGAGGGAATGGACAAGGAAATGATAGAAGGCTTCCTTAGAATGGAAGAAAAAGGGAGATATTGTTGATGGGGGACCTGAATATGCCAGATGTTAACTGGAGCACCTTTGCTGCAGGCACATTCAAGAGCATGGTCATTCTTGATGCCCTACAGGGGGCATGCCTCAGATAGCTAGTATTGGAACCAACTCAGGAGGGAGCAATCTTAGATCTGGTAGTCTCAAATGGGGATGGAGAAAGAATCTCAGATTTAGAAGTGGGTAGCCATCTGGGAACCAGCGACCACCAAACAGTGTGGTTCACGATAAACACAGCCATACAATCAAGCCATACAAAAGCAAGAGTATTGGACTTTAGGAGGGCTGACTTTGGGAAAATGAGAGAGTGCCTCAGAAAAGCACTAGCAAATGGGCAAGAAAGAGGGGTAGAAGAACAATGGGGAGTAATCAAAATAGCCATCACAGAGGCAACAATCCTTTGTGTAAAGCAAATCAACGAAACACAACCAAGGAAAAAACTGCTATGGTTCTCAAAAGAGGTGGAAGGGAAAGTTAAGGAGAAAAGGATAGCATTCAGGAAATATAAGGAAACACAGAAGGACCAGGACAGAGAACTTTATCAATTAAAGCAGGAAGAGACTGGGAAGGCAGTCAGAATAGCAAGGCCCAATCCGAGGAAAGGATTGCTAAATCTGTTAAGAAGGGGGATAAAACCTTTTATAGGTACATTAGGGAGCAAATAATGACCAAAGGAGGGATACTGAAGCTTAATAAAGGGGGGGGGGAATGTGGGTAGAGAGTGACAGTGAAAAAGCAGGGATACTGAATGAATAGTTCTGCTCAGTACTCACAAAGGAAGAGGAGGGGGAGGTACATAAACCAAACAAGAGAAACACTTTAAAGACAGGGGTTGATACCAGTCCATTTACAGAACAAAGGGTTCTGAAAGAACTAACAAAATTGAAGGTGGACAAAGCAATGGGGCCTGATGGTATTCACCCAAGAATTCTAAAGGAACTAAGGATAGAACTAGTGACACCTCTGACTACTCTCTTTAACAAATCAAGGGAGGATGGGGTGGTACCTGAGGAATGGAAGAGGGTGGATGTGATTCCTCTTCACAAAAGTGGGAGCAGGACAGAGGCAGGAAACTACAGACCAGTTAGTTTGACCTCAGTCATAGGGAAAATGATGGAATCACTTCTGAAGGAAAGAATTTTTTAGTACTTAGAGGCCAGTGGAGCACAGGACGCAAGGCAGCATGGATTCACAATGGGAAGATCGTGTCAGATGAATCTAATAGATTACTTTGACTGGGTGAGCAAAGTAGTAGACCAGGGAGGGACTGTGGACACAGCCTACCTAGATTTTAGCAAGGCATTTGATACAGTCCCACACAAAAGATTAATACACAAGTTAGCCAGCCTTGGAGTGGGTCCCAAGGTGGTAGCCTGGATAAATAATTGTCTAGACAGCAGGACTCAAAGGGTAGTAGTAAATGGAGTCCACAGTGAAGTAAGGAAGGTTACTAGCGGGGTACCGCAGGGTTCAGTACTTGGACCGGTCCTTTTTAATGTCTTTATAAGTGACATTGCAGAGGAACTGGAAGGAAAAGTATGTCTCTTTGCAGATGACACAAAGATCTGCAACAGGGTTCATACACAAGATGGAGTGGAAAGGATGAAAAGGGACTTGGCAAGGTTGAAGGAATGGTCAAATGTATGGCACCTCAGATTCAATGCAAAGAAGTGCAAAGTAATGCACCTGGGAAACAAAAACCCAGGGGGAGAGTACACAGTGGGGGGTGAGATACTGACAACATTAAAAATGGAAATGGACATGGAGGTAATTATATTAGATGACCTAAAGGTGGGTTAGCAATGTGAGAAGGCATTAAGGAAGGCTGGGGAAATACTGGAATGCATAGGGAGCAGCATCAATAGTAGAAAACAGGAAGTTGTTATCCCTCTGTACAGACAGTTGGTGAGATCCCATTTGGAGTACTGTGTGCAGTTCTGGAGACCCCATCTCCGCAAGACATAGACACAGTGGAGGCTGTCCAGAGGAGGGCAACTAAAATGGTGCAAGGCCTGCACCAGAAGACATATGAAGAAAGACTAAAGGAGCTTAATATGTATACCCTTGAGGAAAGAAGGGAGAGGGACATGATAGAAACTTTCAAGTACCTCAAGGGAATCAACAAAGTCCAAGAGGGTAGCATCTTTCAGAAAAGAGATGAGCAAGAACAAGGGGCACAATTTGAAGATAGAGGAGGCTCAGAGGTAATGTGAGGAAGTATTTTTTCATGGAGATGGTTGTGGATGCATGGAACAGCCTCCCTGAGGAGGTGGTGGAGTCAAGAACAGTGGGGGAATTCAAGAATGCATGGGACAGACATAAGGCAGTCCTAGTTGGGGGGGTAGGAGGAAGTAAGCTGTTGGTTAACTAGGATCTGCAGCTTATCTGTTAGGTAGGAAAATGGGCAGACTAGGTGGGCCAAGCGGTCCTTATCTGCTGTCACATTCTATGTTTCTATGAGCCCTCCTATGTCACCATGCCTCCTGCAAGGGAATCAAAAACCCCTTCCTATTATGTTATTTTATTACTGATATACGTATCCATATGTAAATGATGGCCGCCACACTGCCTGTTCAAAAGGGCACTGCCACGTGGCCTGAATCAGAATGGTGGCCACCCCACAGCCGCTCCCCTGACCCTTCTGCTGCATTCCCACAAAAACTACCCTTTTTGGTCCACTGTGCTGTTCCCCAGATCAAATGGATGGCTTTCAGTGTCAAATACAACCCCCCCTCCCCGCTGCTCCATACCTGCTACATCCCTCCACTCCTGGTCTCATGGTCCCACTCCCGTGTCATGCGCAATGCCCTTCCCCATGAGGTACGCCCCCCTCATTTGCACCTTTGCTCTGGGCCTGCCCAGTTAGGCCCCAGATTCACTTGCATGTGCTCACTCCCAACAAATCCACACACCACCACCATTCCAACACACAAACAACCCGTCTGTCTGAAAATGGCAGGGGGTGTCTACGGCACCTCTGTTTTTTTTTTTAAAACAAAAACACACTAATGTAGTGCCCCAATCCACTCGCGCCAACGGCAGCACCATGTGCCTGCAAGGGGCACACTACCATCATGCTGGCCTGCTCCTGCCAACCCAACCTTTACACTGCCAGCAGACCCTGGTAACAAAACACCTCTCAGCTGACACCTGAACCACAGCTGCCCCATTAACCTTCACCCTTTTGCACACTTAATGTGGCTGCAAATGCCCTGTCTAACAACCCCCTTTCAGCAAATGGTGCTCTTCAGACTTGCACCCCTGGCTTTGCACAGAGAAAAAAGGCCCCCCCCCCAAGAGGCCAGGAGGCTCGTCGGTAACCAGGACAGAATGAAGCAATCTTCCCCTCTCATCTGCTGGCTTCCCCTCACTCCCAGCAGATGCAGCCAAGCTCTCTCCCCATGCCCCCACCTCAGCAGGGCAAGAAGAAAAGCCCCATCCATCCACTACCTGGTTGCCATGGACCACGTGGCTTCCGGGCATGCATGCTGCTAAGCCAGGCCAAGTGGGCCCTCACCAGACTTGTCCACCAAATCAGCCTGCATACCATTGATCAACAACCCACTGAATGTGAATCATGATGCCTGCCCTCGGTGCATCACCACAGAAATGCCCAGGGAAGCACCACTTCCCTTGCGTTCTACGCCAAAACCACAATTTTTAGCCAACAGATGAAAAACCCTTGAATTACAATGAAAAGCATGCTTCTTTAGTGTTGGCTTCCTCGTCCTCTCTGCAGCTTAAAAGTGCCGCCATGCATATGCTGCTACCATGAAGCTTCCAAGCACTACCCCCTGAGAGCAGGCCTGTGTGATGAGCTCTGCCTGCTTGTCCCACTGAAAATCCTGAACACCATCATGCCCTGTGACTGAAAACACAAATGTCCCAAAGATCCTGCCTTCTTGTGGCCATTTCTTGCTTCTCTCTGATTCAAAATTTTTTTTTCTCAGACCTGAAACAGCTCAGCATGTCCAGTGAAAGGAAAACCTCAAACAATCCTTCACAGCAAATACCTCAGAATTACCTTTCTGTAAGGAAATCTCCTCCCCCTCACGAGGATTAAACCCACAACCTTCCTAGACAAAATTCTTACACAGCTGAGCCACAAATAAGCACAGCTTTAGTCGAGCTAAAGGTTATGCACATGGAACAAACAACCTACCTTCCTGTTTCCTTTGTTTCTTTCAGGCCCCAGGCCTACTTCTCAATGCCAAATATCTTGCTCGTAAGCATAAAAAAAAAAAAACCTTTGAGCTCGCATTCAAGCTCACTGCTGCCCTACTGCAAACCACATTTAAGATCATTCCAGTACAGGTTTAACATCATCTTGTTCTATGCTGCTATTAAATGTAAGAAAGTAGAGACAAAAAACACACATAAAAACTGCTCTTGCCCAGTCATCTGGGCCACATGGCCTAGAGGCCTAGTAGTTCTTTACGCCTTACCTGCTGCTTGCCAACAATGTGACAAGTTCTATGTAAGAAAATTCCCAGCAAAAGAGGTCATCCTGCCTGAGCCCTGGCCTAATATACCCCTAATATGCCCCTGGTCAGGACCCTCTTTGGGCTCTACCCCAGCCAATCCCTGGGGCTCTGGTTTGCCCATGTCATTTTACCTTTTTCCTGCCTGGTGATGTCACTATTTTTTTTTTTTTTTTTTTTAGTCTTTGGTAACTGGGTAGGGCTCACTAGGCACAAATGCCTATTTTCAGGGGTGACCTGGGAGCACTGAGTGGTTAAGTGACTTGCTCAGAGTCACACAGTATGCAAGTGGAGGTTGGGGAAAATCACTCAGGTCTGGTCTGCTGGATGTACCAAGCTCGTTCACACCTCATTCCTCTAACCTCTAGGCTATACTGCCAGCCCCTAGGCTATACTAGATCCCTCCCCCCCTATTCCTCTGCCCCACCCCTCCCCCTCCTCTGCTTTTCTTCCTGGTAGGGATCGCTGGCAACCTGGCCTGCCTTTGAGTTGCAAGACTCATTATCTGCCATCAAATATTATCTTTCTATGTTTCCAGTGAGCTGTTAAATATGACTGTCAGAGGTGAAGTCAGTACCTCCCTGAACTCCCTCTAAACCCTTGGATGCACCCCGGGGCCCCATTGCTTAGTCCACCTTCAGATTAGCAAGTCCCTTTAGGACTCTCACTTCCAATAATAGACTAGTGTCCACCTCCCTTCCTCCAAAGCTGTGACCCCTCTCTTCTCTTTCCTCTGCGAACACTGAACAAAAGTATTTGTTCAGGACATCTGTCTTTTCCTGGTCCCCTTCTGCACAGTCCCCACCTTCCCTTTTTAACCTTACAATCCATCCCATTCCTCCTATTTCCACTTACATATCTAAAAAATGTATTGTCCCCTTTTGTTATTTCCTGGGCTATTCTCTCTTCAGTCTGTATCTTTGTACTCCTTATGGCTTTTTCTGCTTTCCTCTGTTTCCCTTAGACACCTCCCTCTCTTCTTCCCTCTGCATCTCCTTATAGCTGAGTATCATATTTTCAGTGAATTTAGCTTCTCATCAATATTTTGCGATGTAAAGTGATTTGTTTGTGTTCCTACAAGAAGAATGTGGCTGCAGTATAATTTGGAGAGACATTCCTGATGCTATTCACATGCACTTTAATCAACTCAAAGTGTTTGTTTCACTTTTTTACTCATATTTTAATTATTTCACTTTGAGGATCCCTCGGTGCAGTCAGTATTAAGTATAAATGCAATCACTTTCTTTGAAAATGGTGCAGTGCTGTATTACTGGCTAGATAGAATATCACTAACTAATATACCAATTCATTTTTTTTCATCAATTACATTGTTTGAACAGTGGCCAATATTAAGTTGCCCTTCACATCCATTACATGATGTCTTGAGCATCTGTGAATAAAAGGATGAAGCTAAGAGGTCATTTCATTTTGTATGTAAAACCTGAGCACAGCTTTGGCAAGTTCTGACATGCAGTCCAATCCCTATATTGCAATTAATGCATTTTAAATTTTAATCGAAAAGAGATTCCATTTTAATATGTGAATTCAAGAGTTCACTTTCTGTAGTTGTTACTAGTGATGAGCAGTTCTGGGGGTGGATTAGAATTTAGATGAAAACTGGCTTTGGACTTTCATTTTTGTGTCATTGCAAAAATTTTAACTCATAATTTTCCAGTTGTGCCTGTATGAAATGAGAAGGGAGGAAATGTGGTCTTATCTAGTGCAATTCATACCAACTACATGTATATCCCAGTGTTTTATATAGACCTAGAGAGACAGGATTACGTAATGTTGTTGCAGTTACAATCACAGGAGGATCACACAGTACAAAGACAAATCAGTGAGCAATAAGTGATTAATCACAGGAAGGACATGGAGCTTGCTCAGGTTCACAAAGTAAGTGTCAGTGGTGTGATTCAGATTTGAGTCTCCCATTCACAGCTTTATACTACAAATTTTAGAAATGTATTTGGAGCAGAAAATGTCCACTAATCAGGGGGTTCCAATTTTATAAGCCACCCAATAAGAAACATAAAAACAAAGAATTTGTCCAGCAGAGGCCTGCTTGGTGGCAGTGAGGGATGAGGCATCCTTGCCTTACCTCAATCTATGCCAGTGACCTGGGTTCGGGAATGAACTCGGGTTGTCATGGTGCCGGCATGGACGGAAGAGTGGAAGCAGGACTGAGGGGTTGCTCTCCTCTCCCGGGGGGGGGGGTGTCACCCATCTGCAGTCCTATCATCATCGGATGGAGATCTGGTGGTAGCACAGGTGGCTACAGGCAACGGGTAGGGTGGGGTGTCCCACTGTGCATGACGTATGCGTACCTCCACGCATTTCACCAAAGACTTGCAGGTGGGAGTGGGAGAAAATGTGATAAAAATATAACAAATAAATAATAAATAAAAATAATAATTTGTCCAGCAGACAAGGACCACTTGGCCCACCTAGTCTGCCCATGTGTCTCTGCCTATAGTATCACTGCAGATCCTACTTGAACTCTGGCCCATTATATTTCCTTCTCCTCTACCTTTCTGCTAAGATTCCCCTGTACGTATCTCATGCATTCTTGAACCCCACCACTCTTTCACATCTGCCACCTCCACCTCCACAGGAGGGCTTTTCCAGGAATCCACCATTCTTTCTTATAAGTACTTCCTCACATCCATCCTCAGTTTACCCCCCTCCAGCTTCATTTCATGACCCCTTGTTCATAAGCACATTTGTTTCTGAAAAAATACTTCCCTCCTGTATATTATTTATACTCTTTATGTATTTAAAGGTCTCTATCATATCCTCTCTCCCCTCCTCTCTTTCAGTGTGTACATATTCATGCCCTCCTCTGGACCATCTTCACTCTGTCTATGTCCTTCCAGAAATGTGGTCTCCAGAGCTAGACACAGTACTTTTGGTGGGGTCTTACCAGCGATCCATACAGAGGCAACACCACCTCCCTCTTTCTGCTTCTGATACCCCTTCCAATGCAACCCAGCATCCCACTAGCCTTTCCCACTTACTTGTATCACTGCCTGGCCAATTTTAATTCATCAGACTGAGATCAGAATGATTACCCACAGGTCTCCTTTCCTGCTTGGTAGTCATCAATACTACTCCACCGATTTAATAGGGCTTCTGATGAAACCCTGCAATATTTCAGTTGCCCTCCTTTGGACTGCCTCCACTCTGTCTACATCCTTCTGGAGGTGTGAGCAGGATTTTCAAATGGCTTAGATCACTGCAAGCCCAGGGTGCACTGATGATACAGTGCATGAGGCTTGTGGTGGTCTAACAAGGTTTTCTATTCCATGAGTCAATTGCCCCAAGTTACACAGAGTTTTTCTGCTTTAACTTGCAGCAGTATTGGGGGCCCTTTTCATGGAGCTTACACCATATATTTGGTGCAAGCTGCCGTATATCATGGAATGTGTTGCAACTTGGCACAAGCCCTGCAACAAGCTTTGAAAATCCAACCAGTGGTCTCCAGAACTGGATACCTTTAGGTTATCCAATACCCCCAGGTCTCTCTCCTGTTTGGTGGTCTTCAGTACCACCCCATCCATTTTGTACTCCACCCACAGGTTTCTGTTCCCTAAGTGCATTATTTTGCACTTTATGAATTGAAACCCCGATGCCATATCCTTGATCACTCTCAATGTTTTCTCAGGTCACTACTCATCCTTTCTACCACCCCCCTATAGTGTCCAGCCTATTGCAGATTATTATGTCATCCACAAAGAATCAGACCTTCCCTTCCAGCTCCTCTACAATGTCACTTATAAAGGCATTAAAGAGGACTGGTCTGAGCACTGATCCTTGAGGCATCCCGCTGGTCAGTCTCCCTTCCTTGGAGTGAACTCCATTTACCACCACCATCTGCTGCCTTTCCCTAATCAAGTACTTACCCAGATCACCACCTTCAAGCCCACTACTATGCTACATAGCTTGACTATGAGTCTCCTGTGTGGAACGGTATCCAAAGCCTTACTGAAATCTAGGTAGGCTGCATCCACCTCCCCCCACGATCTAGTTCTTTAGTTGCCCAGTCAGAGAAATCTACCTGATTCATTTGATATGATCTCCTCCCATGATTCTATGCTGCCTCATGTCCTGTAACCCATGGGATTCAAGATATTCTGCAAAGTAATTCTATTACATTTTCCACCACCAATCTCAGGCTAACTAGCTTATAATTGTAGCAAGCACCAAGGGAGGTTGACAGTGAAAATGATGATCTCCCGCTGTGATAGGCACAACCGACACCTGTTTGTGCCATTGGAATCACAAGTGTCTTCTGTGGGGGGCTAGGCCCCCCACACCTCCATATGGGGGTCTTTCTCTGCCCACTCACCCCAGTATTTTAGATTATCAACTAAAAGTTGGAGTTGTACCAGGAGGGGGCGGAACACTGAGGGAAAGCTAAACATGAAAAATGGGCCATTACAGCGACTGTAACCATAATGGTCATTTTTTGTGTTTCACTGTTGGCTTATCAAGCTGAAGGGGTGCACCGTAATTGCCAGCTGCTTCCCTGCTACCACTGTTGTGTAGTGAGACTATATCTACCCTCCACCAGTCCTCATTAATCACTCCAGTTTCCAATGAGCTGTTAAACAGGACTGTCAGAAGAGCAGCCAGTACCTCTTTAAGCTCCCTCAACACTCTTGAATGCACCCTTTCTGACCCCATCACTTTGTTCACTTTCAGATTAGATAGTCCCTTCAGGAATCTCTCCTCCTAGTGTTCACCTCCCTCCCTCCTCCCTCCCTCCCTCCAATGCTCCTATTACTTTTTTTGTCACCCCTCCCTTTTTCCTTCTTCTGGGAACACTGAATAAAACTATCACTTCAGGATGTATGCCTTCTCCTGATACCCCTCTGCACAGTTCCCCCATTCCCTTTTTAACCTTACAAACCAACCCCTGGTTTTCCTCATTTTGTTTATATGTAAAAAATGCCTTGCCCCCTTTCCCCACCTGGGCTGTCTTGTGTTTTTGCCTTTATGGTCCTTACCATCCTCCCTGCTTCCCTCTGTTTTTCCCTGGTACAGTTCTCTATCCTGCTCCCTCTGAGCCTCCTTATACTTTCTGAATGCTCCCTCTCAGCTTTTACCTTTTCCGTCACTTTTTTCGAGAATCATAGTTGTCTCTTTTTCCTCTTACTTTTGCTCACTTGATGCAGAGTTTTGGTGCCGTCACTATGGCCCTTTTTATGTTTGCCCACTCTTCCTACACTTCACCTATATCACCCCCCACCAAGTCATCCCTGAGGCATTCAACCATCTATATAAAATCTGCACTCCTGAAGTCCAGGACCTCAATCTTGTGTGATCTGATTCCACAGCTGTCCTTATACTGAATCACACTGTACAGTGATTGCCAGTCCCCAAGCTGCCTCTCACCTTGATTTCTGCAACACTGTCCCTGTTAGGGAGTCCGAAATCCAGTATTGCCCCATCACATGTGGGTTCTATGACTAGTTACCTGAGGAACACACCTCTGCAGGAAGTCCATGATGTCACTGCTCCTATCAAAAGTCACAGTCGGGAGGCTCCAATTTACATCCAGCAGACTGAAGTCCCCCATCAGCAGCACCTTGCCTTTTCTGCCATTTTACTAGTGCCTTCAACCAGTGCCTTATCTAACTGCTCCCCCTGTGCCAGAGGACTGTAGATTATACCAGCGCAAAATGTGACTCCATTCTCTGTCTCTAGGGTGACCCACAGTAACTCTGCCACCCTATATTCCCAGTATCTTTGTCACTTTATGCTTTCTCTCACATAAAGCACTACACCACCTCCTTTTCTTCCATTCATGTCTTTCCTAAACAGAGTGTAGCCTGGTATGACCATGTCCCAGTCATGGTTTTCAGCACACCATTTCTCTGTATCGGTCACAGTATCCAGGCTGGCCTCTGACATGATGGCCTCTGGGTTAGGAATCTTATTTCCTAGACCTCTAGCATTCACACACATGTCCTTAACGATTTTATTAGCATGCTGCTTATTACCCTCCTTTTTTCCTATTTTGTCCCCTCCTTCTCCCCTCTCTTTTTAATGCTCCTGTTCCCATCCCCTTTCATTTCTTTTGCACTGCTTCTGTCCTTACTTTGCACCTTCAGGGGCTTTTCTCCCATTGTGGTCTCTCTACCCTCTACCTCAGGTTGGGAGAGGGAGTTTCTACCTCTCCGATTACTTCTGCCTTCCCACTTGGCAGAGCTGTGTGAAATCAGCAAATTCTGAATTTGTGGAATTTTCATGAAATTCTGTTAAAAGTTATTGAATTTTTCCAGAATTTTTCCAAATTCTTTAATTTGCCATAACTCGGTAAGTATTAAGCTAGAAGTCTGACATTTGGTGTGCAAATTGTTTGGCATGGGTCCTAAAAGCATATCAAGCATCTTGATATTTGAATGAGAGGCAGAGAAGTTATAGGGGCTCAACATCCGGCAGTTTAATATGCATGTGAAAATTTCTGAAAATATTTCTAAGCTTATAACTTAGCCTCTTCTGGAGTTTCATAATTGAAAACTTAGATGCATGCTTTATTGAAATGGTCATAGAAAGTGCTAAATCGACTACCTTGTAACCTGACAAGGTAAACTTCATTTACAGCACCCTTCATAATGACTTGTTTTGTCATAAATGTAATTGTGAAATCACTGAAAACCAGAGCTGGAATTTCATGTCTATTGCTGTAATGTACTGTATATCAGTTGGTTGTATGTATTAATGTAGTCCCTAACTCTGAACCCTTTGAAAATAGGCACCTGTCTAAATAATTCTTTGTGTAAGAAATTAATACATACATAAATAAATAAACAAATAAATAAATAAAATACATAAATAGAGAAGAAATGGTTATGTAAACTGTAAGTTTTAGCCATGACCTGCCTTCCTACTGGACTTTCCGGGCTCGCTTTTGAACTCAGATCTTCAGCATGGCAGCTTGATGCTCTGATGCCAAGCTATGGGGATTGCCTTAAAGCTTCATAATCAGGGTCAGTGAACCTAGCAGCATTGGTGATATTCCATTCTCTAGTTGTTTTTTTTTATTAATTATACTTTATTGAGTTTCCTTATTTATTATACAGGCATTGTTAAAAACAACCAGGACAAAACAATTTTGTATGTACATATATAACATACTTACTAGAACTTAGATGTACAGCAATTGTCAGACATAATTATGAGTCATTGCCTGTATCCCCTTCCCTCCTTACCCCCATCCTCCCTAACCCACCCCCTTCCAGCTCTCACTTCCCCCCATTCCCCCTCCACAATGTTAAATTTCCGGTAACATTTCTGGGTGAGTTCTCCGGTATGCCTTATGTAAAGGCAAAGAGTAAGTTAAAGTTGGAAGGGGGCAATTATCCTGGGGTTACTATATTAGGCTGGATTAACAACAAATTGTAAAGAGGGTCCCAGATTTGTTTATATTTTCCCAACCTATGATTAAGCCCAGCAATAACCTGTTCAGCCTGTATGGCAAACATGATTTGCTTGTACCATTTAGTATGAGAAGGAGTAAGTGTATCCATCCAATGTCTAAGTAAAATTTTTTTGGCAAAAGCAAAAATTAATGCCATATGAGCTCATTGAGTATGACCAGGAAGGTCTGCATAATCCCCTAAAATACAAATCTCGGGAGTAAACTTATCTGAAAGGGATAATAATGGGTCCAAATGAGACCTAATATCATTCCAGAATGGAGAAACCTTATCACAGAACCATAACATATGTAATAAATGTTCCGGGAATTGCGAACATTTGGCACAGAGATTTGATGGTGAAAACCCTATCCAGTGCAATTTTGTCGGGGTGTAGTACAAATTATGATTAATCTGAAACTGCATGAATCTATAATCTAACCCATGTAATATATCTATATAAATGCTTCCAAATTCTTGACCAGCACCTGGGAGATGCAGGAACTGGTAAAGAGTGGTCCCACCAATAAGTCCTTTGAACTTCTAATTTGGCCATTGTAACTTGTAAAAATCTGTAAAAATATGAAATTAAGTGAGCTGACGAGACCGAGTTAATATAAAGGGTCCAAACCATTGATAAGGTATCAATCCATAATCAAGTACCAAAATGTCATAATAGCATGTGAGAGATCTGCAGATATTTGAATATATGTGTAGAATTCCAGCGATACAGGGTACAGGCTTCCTGAAATTGCATCAGTTTATGATTCATAACTAATTCATCCACTATCTCAATTCCTAAATTGATCCAAAAAAGGGTAGCCTTGAGAGGTGTGCCTGAAATTAGGAAATTAGGATTATTGAAAAGAGGTTGTGTTACATCTCTGTATCCCGTAGTCTTAAGAAGGGTATTGAGTTGGTGTTGGGTGAATAAAAGGGACTCTATTAGGGAACCTTTCAATTTCTTAAGAAGGTTCTTTTTGAGTAAAAGAGGAAGAGCCTTAGGATTTACACCTTGTGCAAGACAAAGAGATCTCTCAACTTCCAACCAAAGGGGAGAATAGTGAAAGTCAGGGGGATATTCTGAAGGCAGTAACTAGTGTCTCATCCAAGTCAAATGGATTGCTAAATAGTATAAAAAGAAATTGGGAGCTTGTAGTCCATCTATTTTCTGATGGGTAAGCTTACAATAGGTCCTTCTAGTTTTTTTTCCAGCCAACAAAAAAGACTTAATAATTGTATGAATTTGTATAAACCAGGCGCTTGGCAAGGCCCAGTTGTACAATTGTAAAGGGTATTGTATACGGGGCAATATGCTAGTTTTTACTATACTGATACAGCCCCACAGAGAGATAGAGAGCAGGGACCAAAGTTTAATATCATCTTTTATATTATGTATTATAAAATCCAAGTTGAGTCTTTTCATTGTCTTAGGAGAAGAGTGTAAAAAATGCCCAGATACTTAGTCTTGTCAGTTTTCCAGTGTAGACCCATATTAGCTAGTTCTAATCTCTGAAAGTGGTGATTTAGGTGGAAGACTTCTGTTTTATCAAGATTCAGTTTGTAGTTAGAAAGACTGCTAAACTGGGAAATTATTGCAAGTACGACAGGGAGAGAATGTGAGGGGGTTGAGATGTATAATAGAATGTTGTCCACATACGTGGATAGTTTGTATTTTGAAGTCCCAACTTTGATTTCTGAAACCAGTGGGGAGGAATTTATTTTCCTTAAAAGAGGATCTAAATAAAGATTAATAAGTAAGGCAAGAACACGCATCCCTGACAAGTACCCTGTCCTAAGGTGAAAGGTATGGAATGCACCCCATTACATTGGACACAAGCTGAGGGAGAGGAACAGAGTATTTTAATCCATTTTATAAATTCCTGGGGGAAACCATATTTTGGGAGTAAAGAAAATAAATAATCCCAGGACACTTTTTCATATGCTTTTTCTGCATCAAAGGAAACCAGAGCAGTGGGAATAGGAGAATCCTTGGACACAGAAAAACAGATAAACAAGTTTCCTAAGGTGATCAGAGGAGTGACAGCCCCTAATAAATCTTACTTGCTCTGCACTAACTAAGGGATCCCATACCCAGCTTAGCCTTGAAGCTAAGATCTTAGCCAACATTTTTAGATCTATATTAATAAGTGAAATCGGTCTATAATTATGTACAAACAACAGATCTTTGCCGGGTTTAGGAAGAACCACTATGGTAGCCTGAGTTAGAGAGGAATCAGAGATACCATTGTCATAGAAATATTGAAATGTATTTAAAAGGATAGGAGCCAAAGTACTTTTAAGGGCTTTATAAAAATTAGAAGACAATCCATCTGGACCTGGGGATTTGTCCAGTGATAACGATTCAATGGCCTCTACTATTTCTTCTATTGTAATAGGGTTTTTTTAGGCTAGAGGATTGCAGGTCAGACAGTGTAGGTAAAGTAACATCATTAATAAAACTGTCCAGCATTTGATGGAAAAAGGAGGGATTAGTAGGAGTGTATAAGATTTTATAATAATCCTTAAATGCTTCACAGATATCCTTGGGTGATGTAAGTAGGGTACCTGTGGATATCTGAAGAGAGGTAATAATCCTGTCAGATACTTGAGATCTTAATCGGAGAGCTAAATGTTTCCCAGATCTGTCACCTTGATCAAAGTAGGTTATCTTAGATCTGAGTATCTGAAATTCAGCTCTTTCAGCCAGTAGCTGGTTATATTAGGCACAAAGGGACTCAACCTTTTCCCATTCCTCTTCATGCGATAGTACTGAGATGTTTGCCTCAAATTTGGTGATCTGATCTAGTAAGGCAGAGAGGGCGTGTTGTCTCTGCTTTTTACATTTCAAAGTTAAGCATATCAACTCTCCCCTTAAGGCACATTTTAATGAACACCATAAGACATCAATTTTTGGCATGGTTGTGGCATTATCTATCAAAAATTGGATATGAATGATTGCAAGTGATGTATGAAATTTTCTGATTTTAAAATTTGATTATTAACTATCCAGATTCTATCACATTGAATATTGGGTGTAATATTCAACTGTAACTAAGCCATGAAATGATCGGAAAAACCTTTTGATGAGTAATGAACTGATGTAATTCCAGGAAGGTGATCAACACCCGATAGGAAATAATCAATACGGGAGTACGTGTGGTGTACAGGGGAATGAAATGAATATTCCTTCCTATCTGGGTACATGATTCTCCAGGGATCAGCCAGACCCACCAAGTGCATTAATTCATGTAAAGCTTTTTGATCTGGGAACAAAAATGACTTAGTAGGACCTGATCTATCAAGATTACTTGACAATACTTGGTTCCAGTCCCCTCCTAAAATGATTGAGACCATAGACCAGGGAGCAAGTATGGACACTAATCCTGTGAAAAATTCAGGAGTATCCATGTTGGGTCCTTAGACAGAACCAAGAACAACCTCTGAATTGCCTAAAATCACTCTTATAATACAATATTGACCTTCTGAGTCAGGTACTTCCTGCAGTAAATGAAATGGGACTCTACAGGCAATTAGTATAGCAGTTCCTCTTTTGCAGGAGTTAAAATCTGAGCCAAATACCTAGCCCACCCAGAGTCTATGAAAGTAGTGCACTAGGGTTGGTAGTAAGTCAGTTTCTTGTAGAAAAACCACATCAACCTGTAGATTACAGAGATGTAACAAAACCTTAATTCTTTTGGCCGGTGAATGTTCCCCTTTAATATTCCATGTACAGAAATAGTAAACAGACATTTTAGCTATTTATCATAAAGTGTCATTTTGAATATAGGCTATAAACATTAACCCTAGTATTCCTAGTACCCAGATCCAGCATTATAAACTTATAACCCCTATTTGTGGCTGGATTCCACCCCTTCCCGAACCCTCGAATAATGAACCCTTCCCACTGAACCTCACTTTCCCACAAGGGCTCTCTCAATTGACATATAATCGAGCCTCCCATTATCAAATTGACAGGCATATTAATGTGAACCCCATGGAGAATAAGCAATAGTGAGATTTCTAAACCCCTTAACAGAAACATGACCACTTCTCCCATCATAACCCGCATTACACCTTCCAACTCCCACCCCTGCTGAAAAACTAGAAACAATAATCAGGAAATTTTATCTGTGTAATGACAATTGTCTAAAAGGGATAATAATTCCTGATCAAAATTCAAGTAACTGTAAAATGACATACTCATTTAAAACAAGCTTAATATTAACATTACCAAATGGCCATAAACTCTACACCTAACAATAGCAAAAAAGCTAATAAGTAAGAATAGCACATTTCTTGAAAAGATTAATTAGAGTGCATAATTTGGCACTGTTAGCCCCTTTTTAAGGTGCAATAATGGACAAGAAAAAAAAACCCAAAGGGAGAAGGGAATGATTACTGACATATATTCCCAGTTAATCAGTAAATATTAAGATTAGTTCAACTATATGGGAATATGAAAAACACTAAGAAATATTTACCCCATGAGTATAAGGGTAAGTCAGGCTCTTGCATGCCTGGTTTACACTGAGATAAAAAGAAAAAGAAAAACAATAAAAGGTTATGAAAAAAAAAGAAAATGCTTAGAGGGAAGGAGAGAATGTTCAGTTAGCTTCAGATTCTGTTGGTTTTGATTGTTAAGTTAAAATATGACCAGTCCAGCCATAGAAGAAGATATCAAGCAGTAAACGCGTAATCGCGGTTGACGCTTTCCATCTGTTTCCACCTCTGAACTATCAAACTTATCTAATGATCATGTAAGCTGAATCCATAAATATTATAGGAAATCTACTTCTGTTAGGATAAACCAGTCACCACAAACAGCAAACACTGCAGGCAATCCCAAATGAAAGGAATCCTCAGGCATCCAGCAGCAAACAAGAAATTAAATAAATTCAGGGTTACGTTAGGGTCGGGCTCCCTAGGCCGTGTAGCTCAGAACTTCAGCGGCAAACAGGATAAGGTCACCGATAACAATCTTTCACATGAGAGAACCAAGATAGTGAAGAAAACAGGCTGCGATTAACACAAATGACCAGCCAAACATTTAGTTAGTTTGTATCACTGACCTTTAACAAATTTCGCATACTCTTATGGCATGTAATGCTGTTCCCGTCAGCGATGGGCAAACAGGTCAGAAAACATGATGACTAGTTCTCCTGCAGCTTGTTCAGTGTTATTAAATGATTTCCAGCTTCCCTGGTAAATTACCAATAATTTTGTTGGGTAGATCATCCGGAATTTAATTCCTGCAGTGATGAGTTTGGTAACCGATGCATGATATTCAGCTCTTTTCTGTCTCATTGCTAAAGGCAGGTCCTGCGAAATCTGAAGATATGCTTCCTCCCACTTTACCTCCTTCAACTCCTTGGATCTAGCCAATATATGCTGTTGGCCAATATAACTCAGGAGATGGATAATTAGCAGTCTTGACTTAGTGTTGGGGGGGGGGTGAGGCTGTAATGACTGATAAGCCCTTTCCACATGATAGATCGTAGAATAAGGTGGTGGGCCTTCAATTTTCACCAGGAGTTTTTGCATGAACAGGATTGGAGAGGAACCTTCAACTTCTTCGGGTAAATAAAGAATAATTAAATTGTTCCTCCTATTGCACCCTTCAAGGTCTTCCAACTTGATTTCCATTTTATTCATGTTTTGTCTCAATGCTACAATTTCTGGATCCAAATATGTCTGACAGCCTTCCAAAGATGTCATATAGGGTACAACATCTGACATTTTTTTTGTTAGTATCTTTAAGGTCTGCCTGTATTACTTTGATATCTGATGTCAATTCTAGGAAGGCAGCTTTAATCAGAACCATCTCGGCAAGGAATCTGTCCTCTGTGACAAGAGTGGGACTGCTAGAGCTTGTATTTTTGCCAGGAGCTGCAGCCTGCGTTTTAGAGCATTTAACATTTTTGTCTGTGGTCTGAGGTGGTGTGCGGGCCAGGAGGGCCTGACGCATTTCGCTGTCCATATTAGCTTCTGGAATTCGTTTAATCTTTCTTCAGATTGTAACTACCATGTTCTGTGTATCGGGAACAGTTATTCAGATGTGTTTTTTTATCCCATAAAAAAAGTTATAAAGATCTTTCTAATAGCTGGAGTGGGAGCTTAGTATCCGTGCGTCCTCTCCGGCAGAAGGCATCACGTGATCTGCCATTCTCTAGTTTTAAACTAATAGGGGCTTAAAATTCTGCAGTTTACATAATTACAAAATGTAATTTTAAAATGTCTTAAAGTTTGGAGGCTTATACCTCCATCACCTTTAAATCTAGAGATCTGAAACTTAGTACACATCTCTATAGAAATTGAAAAAGTCTCCATACCAAACTTGGTGTAATTTGGATAAACACTTATAGTTTACGTAGTTGTGAAATGCAATTTTAAAATGTCTGAAAGTTTGGAGGCATATAATTCAGTTCTCTTTAAAGATAGAGACCTGCAACTTTGCACACTTCTATGTGAATAAAGGCAAAGTCATTGTACCAAATAAGATGCAGTTTGTACAAATACAGTTTAAACAAGGATTTGTCAATATCGAATGTTGCTTGATTATATGTGCTGTTTCGGTATTTGGAAGTGATAGTACCATGCCTAAGAACTGTCATGTGCACCCCCAGACATCCAATGTGTCTTTCTGTTCAGTATTCATAGGAGAGGAGGAGGAGCAAGGGCCACAGCAGTACAGCAGTAGCAAAGGGGTGAAGAGGTGGACAATAGTCCATTCACAGTCAGAAGAATCCTGCAGGAGGTGACTAAATTGAAGGTGGACAAAACAATGGGAGCAGATGGCATATACCCAAATATATTAAGAAAGCTGTGAAGGGAGATAGCAGTACCTCTGGCAGCCATGTTCACTGAGTCATTCAACACAGGGGTGGTACCAGAGAATTGGAGGAGGGTACACATGATCCTTCCATACAAATCCAGCAGCAGGGAGGAAGCAGGGAACTATAGGCCAGTTAGCTTCACCTCAGTAGTGGGGAAGATTATGAAGACATGGCTTATAGAAAGGATAGTGGGGCATCTAGAATCTGTTGGAGCCTAGGACAATAGGAAACATAGATTCACAGTGGGGAGGTCATGTCAGACAAATCTGGTTGATCTCTTTGACTGGGTGACAAAGGAAATAAATTAGGGTGGAGCAGTGGACAGCACTTACCTTGATTTAAGCAAAGCCTCTGACACCGTCCCACATAGGAGGCTGATAAAATAGTTAAGTAGGCTGGGCATAGGGGAAAGGGTGACAAACTGGGTTAGATACTGGCTAACAGACAGGAGACAGGAGACAGACAGTGGTGGTAAATGGGGTGCAGTTTGGGGAGGGGGATGACCAGTGGGGTGCCACATGGATTCGTCCTGGAGCCAGTCCTGTCCAATGTCTTCATTAGTGACATTGAAGAAGGGCTGAAGGGAAAGGTCTGCCTGTTTGCAGATGACACCAAGATCTGCAACACAGTGGATACCCCGGAGGGGGAGGAGAAAATGAAGGGGCACCTGTGGAAGCTTGAAAAATGGTCCAAAGACTGGCAACTGAAGTTTTATTCAAAAAAGTGCAACATTATGCACCTGGGATGCAGAAATCTTGGGGGAAGCTACAGGATGGGGGGGAGTTGCTGACAGTCACAAAGAAGGAAAGGTACCTGAGGGTTCTTATTTCAGATGCCCTGAAAATGTCAAAGTGGTAAGGCAGCTGGATGGGCCAGTGACATGCTGGGGTGCATAGGCAGAGGTATCATCAGCATAGGTAGGGAGGTAGTGATGCCATTATCTAAAATCATGTTCAGGCCTTACATGGAGTACTATGTGCAGTTTGGAGGTTGCACCTTTGTAAGGATATTAACTGACTGGAGATGGTCCAGAGAAGGGTGACTGAGATGGTACAGAGCTTGCAACACAAGACTTATCAGGAGAAATTAAGGGACCTCAATACATACTCACTGAAAGAGAGGAGGGAAAGGGGATATGATAGAAACATTCAAGTACCTCAGGAGTATAACTACTGAGAAGCAGCAGACAGCTGCTATAGAGACATGTGCCACCTTCTGTGTGATATACTTTTGTTCTTGTACATCCAGTATTTCAGTAACCACATACTGTAACCACACTGCCTTCTTTAGGCAATTTAATGGTGGTTGATGCCCGGTGTCAGATAGCAGACAGAAGACTCACCAGATTGTGTTGCCATTTGAAAAACTTCATACAGTGTTCTTTTACTGGTAAGTGTTTTGGAAAGCTGGTAAAGGTCTCACAATTTTTATTATGATTTTATCTCCTTATGTCTGTCCTCTTTGGTCCCCCCATCCCCACACCCCAACAGTCATCAGTGCCACAGCTGCAGCCTTCTTCTTGCCAAGATAGTGGGTGGGTAGCTGCTTTCACAGTCTGTGAAGTCTGACATCTTTCAGTACCACTTATTAGTCGTCTTCCAACACAGGCGAGGCACTGCCAGTCCAAAATGAACTCAGGACAAGCAGCTTTCAAAGTGGGAAAGAAATGGAGTGAGCAAGAATCAAGTACTCATTCAGATGCGGTGTCGATTTTAAGATCAGCATACTGGTGTGGACACTGCAAATAGAACCCCAGCTCTTTAAGCAGCCTTATGAAGAGTAAAGGCTTCTCAAAGCACTGGGGTTCTGTTTATTGTCCTGTAAGTGGTCTGCATCTAATTTGGTAATTTACTGTACCTTACAACTGGATGTATGGTAGGCCCAAATTTAAATAAACACTGCACCTGAATGAACACATGATGCCATAGAAACAAAGAATGTGTCAGCAGAATAGGACCGTTTAGCCCACCCAATTTGCCCAGGTGTTCTCTACCTACTTGTAACTCCTGCCAGTATATGTTACTACATGTCTTATTCTGCCTGTGTCCTTTAGGACCTCCTTGTGAATGAGCTTGCTCAATGGATTTTTCCTGCAATGAAATTGAACCTACTCCACCTCCATAGCCCTATTGATCTCTATTGACCCCGTCTCCCCCTTTTTCTAATATACTCCTATATTTATCCCATGCATGCTTCATGCCTCTTAACATTTTAGGTTCCACCACTTCTCCTGGCAGTCTGTTCAATGCTTCTACCACCCTTTCGATAAAGAAATATTTCATCACATCTATCCTGAACTTCTCCCTCCCAGCTTCACTGTATGTCCCTTGGTTTGGGTGTTCATCCTCACTTGAAGGAAATTCCCCAACTGTACTCTGTTTACCCCTGTGAGGAACTTTGTAGGTCTTTATCATGTCACCGCTCATCCTCCTCTCTTCCAGATTGTACATGTTGAGATTCTTCAGCCTTTCCTTGTAGGGATTCCTGTGAAAATCCTGAACCATTTTAGTTGCCCTCCTCTAGAAAATCTGCACCTTATGTCCTTTCTTTTTTAACCTTATATTTTATTCTCTTTACTGTACCATCCTTCCACTCAATCAGACACCCTCAATCTGCCTTCCACACATCCCATGGCACCCCCAGGAGTCTGCTCCTAGAGTGTTCGTGTGCTTAATGCTTCCTCAGGTATCCCAGTAAACACCCCCCGGGTGGGTCGGGGGAAGGGACTACCCCGTAGTAACGGTGGAGCAGGCAGAGTTTGGAGCATTGGAGTCTGCCCCAGTGAGTGTCAGTGACATGGACTGGCATTGGAGGAATCATCACCTAGGAGTGACGGACTCCATTTTCTCCTGTACTGCCATATCCCCTTCAGTTGCTGGCACACTGGGACAGCCAATGAGGAGGCATTCATATGGATGCTGCTCCTCCCTGGGCTCTCGGCTAGCACTGCCCCTCCTGTTGTGCTTCCTGACCTGCATCGCCATTCCTGGGTTCACCCAGGAGGTGGCGATATAGTAGGGGGATGAACCTATAACCCTCCCCAGAGAGGGAGAGCTGCCATTGGGCACTCAATCCCTCTCTTCCCCTGCTGACCCCTGACGGCACGGGCTTGTTCCCGAACCCAGGTCGCTAGCGTGGAGTGAGGTGTGTCGTCCAGTGCCTCAACCCTCAGTACCACTGGGCCCACCTTATGTACTTTCTGAAGTGTGGACTCTAAAACTGGACACAGTACTCCAGCTGGGGGTATACCAGGGAGTGATACCATGGCAGTACAACATCCCTCCTCCTCTTACTGGAGATGACACTCCTTATGAACTCCAGAATCCATTTTGCCCTTCCCATAGCTTTGTCACACTGTACTGCCATCTTGAGGTCCTCTGATATAATAACAAGGACCCTTTCATGTCTAGTGAGTATCAGTACCTCCTGTCATCCTATACTCAGCATCAGAGATCCTGTGCCCTATGTACACGATTTTACACTTGTTGGCACTGAACCCCAACTAAGTAATAAAATGGAATTGATTTGAATGAATTGCAGGCTTTTAAGCAGCTTTTCAGAGTGTGTGTATGTGTGTGTGTGTGTGTGTGTGTGTGTGTGTGTGTGTGGGGGATCTTTGCTACTATAACTATTAGCTTTTGATTTTGGCCTCAAATCAGGTGCACTCCTGTAAACAGATAAAACATGTTTAAGAAAGACTCAGAAGAAATGCGATATCATCTTTGTACATTAGCCTGGGCTGAGCTTGCAGACAGGAGAGATTGAAACATAGACTTTGACAGCAGATAAGGACTGCTTGGCCCACCTAGTCTGCCTGTTTCCCTACATACAAGATAAGCTGCAGATCCTAGTTAACCAACAACCTATTTCTTTCTAGCCCCACAAGAATTGACTTATGTCTGCCCCATGCATTCTCCCACAGCTTTAAACCCCACAGCCTCCTCAGGAAGGCTGTTTCATGCATTCAACACTCTCTCTGTGAAAAAATACTTCCTCACATTGCCCCTGAACCTCTGCCCCATCTTTAAATTGTGTCCCCTTGTTCTTGCACATCTCTTTTTCTGAAAAATGCTGCTCTCTTGGACTTTGTTGATTCCACTGAGGAACTTAAAAGTTTCAATTATGTCCCTGCTCTCCACCCTTTCCTCAAGGGTATACATATTAAGCTTCTTTAGTCTCTTTTCACATGGTTTCTCTTGCAGACCATGCACCATTCTAGTTGCCCTCTTCTGAATTGCCTCCATCCTGTCTATGTCCATGTGGAGATGTGGTCTCCAGAACTGCATGCAGTACTCCAGATGGGTATCATCAACTGTTTGAACAGAGGAATAACAAGTTCCTGTTTTCTGCTGGTGTTGCTTCCCCCTATATATCCCAGTATCCCCCAGCCCTTTCTACTGCCTTCTCACATTGCTTTCTAACCTAAAGGTCATCTGATATGATTAACCCCCAGGTCCCTTTAAATTTTAGTTGTTGTTACTACCCCCCATTGTATAATTTTGCCCAGGGTTTTTGTTTCTCAGGTACATTATTTTGCAGTTCTTTGCACTGAATCCAAGCTGCCATACTTATGACCATTCCTCCAACCTTGCCAAGTCCCTTCTTATCCTTTGCATGCCTCCTTTTGTATCAATCCTGCTGCAGATGTTTGTGTCATATGCAAAGAGGCATACCTTTTCTTTCCAGTCTCTCTGCAATGTCACTTATAAAGACATTACAAGTCTATTCCTAATTAATGAGCTTCCCACTAGTCACCTGTGAACCTGTTATGTGCCAGAGCTTGCTACACAAGTATTTGTCATTGCCAAATGGTTACTTGCTGGCATTAGCAGTGGAAGTGCTGGAGTTATTCAGATGGGGCCCCAATTCTCAAAGCCCGGTGTTGGATGCAATGTGCTTGCGGTGAACAGATATGGTCCAAGGTGCACCTTACATCTTTTATTGCCCTCTGTGCAATTCACAAAGGTGGCCTGTATCGACCGCAGTCCACTGGCCCCAAACAGGGCTTGAGCCTGCAATGCACAGCAGCACAGCAGTAGGGGGATTGGGGCCAATGCAAGCTGCATCCTGTGATTCACAGACATCACCTGGCAGGAGAAATTTTAAGTGTCCTTAGACCAGACAGGGCAGCAGTAAGGGGACTTAGACATCTTCCCCTGTGTGACATGCCTACGTGTGGCACACCATGAGTGATGGTCCACCTACCATACACCCCAGAGTGTGGCCCCATATGTGTGGCCCCCATCCTAGTGGTCCAATGGCACCTCTCACAGCTCCCAGATTCCACCTATGTACCATGTTGGCACCCCCAACCTGATGTGGCTCTCCCTATCCCTGATGCCTGCCCCACTGGTGCTACTGCAGCACCAATGTATGGTGGTACAATGTTCACCCATGCCCCAGCAGGTGGTGCCCTAGCCCCTGTACACCAGTCCTGACTGCTACCCAGTGCCCAGCACATACCACTTCTCACCTCCGTGACCAGGTGCCAATTGCACCAAATATGGTAGGGGGACATCGACACACCAGGTTGGCTCAACATGCCCATTACCTAGTGGGACAGAGGGTCCTGTGTTAATCTCAAGTGGCCTGCAGTGGACCTGTGCAGTGTGCCAGGGATTTGCCGCAGGATTCCGGTCAGTGCTAGCATGGGGACTTAGCCACTGGAATCCCTCCTGTACCTGAATCAGGTGCAGGGTCCCTGGTGCACCAGGCATTGGTGCAAGGTGCTGCTTGACACAGCTTGTGCCAGACATAGACCCCTATGAGAATCAGACCCTTGCAGTAAAGGAATGGCAGTAAAGTACTCAACTGACGCCAACCCCACCCTCACCCTGCAGAGATGGGAAGACACTTGGGTGTGCCATTGCCCATAACAGTCATGACATTTCTCCTCACTCTACCCTGCAGACACTGACAAGTGTCGAGGTGTGCCTTGGGTGTTTGGGCTTTACTTATCTCATTCCATAAGGAAATATGTGAAATGGGTGCAGTATAAGAGAATGGGATGGATTCTGGGACCAAAGAATCCAAGGTGCACCTCGAAGCCTGTCATTGGCTGCAGGGTGCGGGTGGGGGTGGAATGGCATGAGCATTACAGCTGATGACCCCAAGTCTCATCCATGATGCCTGTAGGGCACTATGGTTGAAAACCCTAACACCTCAGGTGTTTCTTAGTATTTTTACTTCAGGTTTTCAACATGGGCTTTTTGTGATCCTACTACGTGAACAGAGACACTACCAGTTTGTTAGCGGAAAGGTGATTTTGCACAGCGACTGCAGCATTTGGTGCCACAGGTGTGAAAACACATTTCAAACAGGATGTGAAAAATGCCAGCTGTACTGTTCATGAGGAGGTGTAAAACATGGTAATGTTGAAAATCTGGAATGAAAATATAAAAAAAAACTGGTGAAGTCATGAGTGTGCATAGAAACTGCACAAAGCACGCCCATAATGTAATTAGTTTGGGGATTTTTTACAGCAGTTTCAACACAGGCATTTTGGGACCTACACTCATGAACAGTGTCACTGTGATTTTCTTAATCAATCCTGAACACTGATTTCCCATAGTGACTGGGCTATTCCGTGCCAGAAGTGTGAAAACAGATTTCAGCCAGGTTGTGAAAAATGACAACTGTACTGTTCATAAGGAGGTGTGGAAAAATGCCAATGTTGAAAATCTGGACTGAAAAGATTACGAATTTGTGAACAGATGAGGGTGCATGGAAATTGCACAATGTACAATTGTAACAGTCATTTTATAGACTTTTTTCACCAAATTTTCAACATAGCCAGTTTAAGACCTCTGCTCATGAACATTGTCACTGTAATTTTCTTAATCTGTCCTGAACATTGATTTTGCACACTGTCCGTGCTATTGTATGCTATATGTTCGAAAACACATATCGGGTGAAATGTGAAAAATGACAATTGTACTGTTCATAAGGAGGTGTGGAAAAATGGCAATGCTGAAAATCTGTAGTGACAATATTAAAAATGTTTGAAGTTATGAGCATGCATAGGAACTGCAAAACGCATGCTTGTAAAACAGTCATTTGGGGGAATTTTTTCACCAAATTTTTGACATAGCCATTTTAACACCTCTGCTCATGAACAGTGTCACTGTGGTTTTTTTAACGTGTTCCGAACACTGATTTCTCACGCTGATGGTGCCATTGTGCACTACATGTGCGAAAACACATTTCAGGTGAGATGCGACAAATAAAATCTATACTGTTCATAAGAAGACGTGGTAAAATGACAATGCTGACAATCTGGAGTAAAAATATTAAAAATACTCGAACTTACGGGTGTGCATAGGAACTGCACAATGCACACTTGTGAACAGTCATTTTTGGGAATTTTTTCACCAAATTTTCAACATAGGGTTTTGGGGTGCCTACCTCATGATTCAGACATCGTCATTTTCGTTAATCAGTCCTGAAAGGGTAGTTCCATGCAGTGACTGCAAAATCACCTTTTGGGACAGAATAACAAAATGACAGTGACTGAATTCATGAGGTGGGGTCCCAAGAACCCCTTGTTGAAACTTTGGTGAAATAAATTCCCAAAAATGGATGAAATATGCACTAAAGTTGAAAAAAACATTTATGCCATTATACAGCTTACGGCATTTCTTCAGTCTGCGGTTGGCTTTAAAGAGTGCAGGACGTGTTCCCGGTCCACTGAAGATCATTGCTCTGAGCTCCAGAGATAAGTATGGGGTGGGAGGTGGGTGGGGTATGCAGAGGGTGGTGTGGGTTGGGGAAGAATCGATGAGGGACCGTTTTTTACTTTACAGGTTTATTTAAAAAAAAAAACATTGCAGGAAGGTTTTCTTTTGTTTGGGCACACTGAGGTTTGTTCTCAGCATGTCACTTGAGTATTTGGGATGACTGTAGCTGATGAGGATTGGGCACCCCTGTTGACACTTATCAGGGCCGGGGGAGACAAGAGCCAAGCGGGATTGGGCACCCCCCTCGTCAGACAAGACATTGGGGGGGTGAGCATTATGCCAACGGGGAGTGGGCTCCCCAGTCAGCAAAATGATGAATAAGGGGGCATGCCAACAGGGGGATTGGGCACCCC
This sequence comes from Neoceratodus forsteri, assembly GCA_016271365.2. Classification (NCBI taxonomy): domain Eukaryota; kingdom Metazoa; phylum Chordata; order Ceratodontiformes; family Ceratodontidae; genus Neoceratodus; species Neoceratodus forsteri. The sequence continues at coordinate 660,559,659 of CM028130.1, forward strand.
TGTCAGCACATAGAGGTGCAGGGGTGGTGGCAAGAGACAAGGGGGATTGGGCCCCCCCTTGACTCAGAAGAAATTTGAAAAGGGGAGGTTTATGCTGATGTGGACTGGGCTACCCCATCAGTTTTTATTTTCTTGAAGTGTTTCACCAGGAAGGCATACTAAAAGGGGGGAAGGACTGGTGACTTGCAGCTCTGTAATTGGCTGCTGCCATCAGGGACCATACTGATCAGCTGATTGTGTACTGACGGGGTTCTCCCTGATTGCAGTGGCTCAATTCCTTTGATGTAGTGGCCTGCTTGTTAACTGTGGTGATCCAGGGCATGCTCCTCTATTGGCCAGGCAGAAACTGGCTCCTGAATGGTCTGCTGCCATTCGGCACAACACTGCTGTGCCTCCACAACCTGCTTTTGAAAAAATGTGATGCAGTGTGTTTCTAACACATGTATGCAAGCAACACAATAAGTGGAGATAACCAAAATTTAAATTTTGACATTTCAAAAACTTTCCTCAGACATTTTGTAAAATTTCACAGAAGCAATATCAGAATATTGCCAGAATTCCACAGGTGGAACATAAGTTTTACCCAGCCATAGCTGAAATTAACATTTAATCTGTCCACTGAGGACTGTGGTTTCCCTTCTGGATGGATGCAATGCATCACAGCAGTACAGACACTTATTCATCCAGGTGGATCCACAGTCCACAGTGTAGCTGAACCCCTCCTCTCTCTACCGTTCCTTTAATCATGAGTTGAAGCCCTTGGTGCTGACATCCCTCTCCTTCCTCCATACCATAGACAGGCAGCACCTCAGAGAAAATCACTGGATGTGCTACCTAAGGCAGTATAGCACAGTGGTAGCACAGTGGTCTAAGGCTCTGAGCTGCAAATCTGGTGACATCCAGCAGACCAGACCTGGGTTTGAATCCCACAGCTTCCACTTGCATACTGTGTGACCCTGAGCAAGTCACTTAACCTCGTTATGCTCCCAGGTCGCTCCTGTAAAAAAGCTTCCAGCTTAGTGTGCTATACCTGGTTAAACAACTAAAAAGGAAAAAAAGATAATTACCTAACTCCTAAACTATCCCTGCACTATCTGAACCCCATCCCTAGCCAGGTCATTGGTTCCCAGGTGGACAATGATGTCCATCTCCCTCTTCTATCCAGCTGCCCTAGTGATCCACATATCTGTGTCCCATACCTCCTGGCCATGGTGCCACAGTGCCACATAGGTACCTGACCACCTTCGCTGCTTCCCTTCCTATTCCCAAATATATCCCCTTAGCAATTGAGTCCCCCATCTGATTAGCTTCCTATTCCCTTCTGGGGTCCACTCTCACCCTTCCTAGGATCTTCACTATGGAGAACACCCACATTCCCTCTGGCCACTATCATAGGTGCCTCTTACTCTCAGTCCAGCCCACTAGAATGGCATAGGCATTTTGTAGTGGTAGTAGAACAAAAAACTGTGGCACTCATAACCCAAAATCAAACTGGTACCGGAGCTATAAAAAGATATATTTTTATTGCCGAAAAATGCTAGATTAAAATCCTTTATCAAAGGTTAACATACAATTGATCACATGGAGAATATATACTCTGTCTCATTTAATAAAGTTTAAAATGATTGGCTGTAGCTAATGAGGTATACTTTAACACTTAAACACTTAGACATAACAACCTTCAGCCTAACACCAGTCAATCTCAACTATTTAGTACTGTGGCTAAATGTAAAGTGCTTTACAATGCTAGTCACAAATATCTCAATACCAGATTCTAGTGTAATATTTTAATACATTAAAATATATATAAAAAAACAAGAAATCAATTCCCTAAAGCTGGATCTAATATTTTTTCCAGATATGGTTTCAAATCTAAACCAGAAGTAAGTCTTAGTTTTTCATTGGCCCTCATTCTGATTATCCACTCATTCTCTTTCTTTAAGATTCTGTTTCTAAACTTACCACCTCTTGCATTTGGAAACACTTTTTCTAACCCTATAAATTCGTAATAATGTTTGTTTCCATTTTGTTAATTTTTTGCGTGATCTGCAATATGCTTACATGCAACACAATTTTGGCAATGAAAACATCCTTTAGTATTATCTTACCAAGTCCTCGGAGGGCTTTGATTAAAATGGCTATTAACTAGATTGTCTTTTAATGCTGGTGCTTTTCTATAATAATAATAATAATAACTTTATTTCTCAAAAGCGCCTTTAAATTATCAAGGAGCTTAACAAAAAGATTGACATAAGAATAATAAGAACAATAAATACAGTATAAAATAAAGCAATAATCCACAGGGTTCAATTCACTAAATACCATTAAAAGACTGGGACCACAGAAAAGTTTGTAATGCTTGTTTAAAGCCTCCCACTGTTGCGCACTCCCGAAGCCTACGGGCTAGCGAATTCCAGAAGGTAGGGGTGATGTACATAAAAGCATGGGCCCTAAGCCAGCCCGTCAGTGCAGCAGTTGGATTTCCACTTGTGAGGCCAGCGACCCGGGGTTCAGGAACAAGCTCGGAGTGCTGGAGGGCCGGCTGGGAAGGAGGCAGCTTGAGCTTCCCACGACAGCTCGCTGTCTCCAGGGAGGGTAGGGGGTCACGACCCAGTCCTAAAGCAACCACTGGCAGAGGCTGGTGGTAGAGCAGCACGTCGGGGTCATTAGGGGTGGTGCATGACAGACGTCGGCTCTCGTCTTGATGTCCGGATGTCATGCACCTCAAGAAAGCGAGGAAAATCATTTGCTGGCCTCTAGATGATGGCTTTCTGTTCCTGAGGGCCTCCAGTGCCTTCCCAGTGCCTCCTGTTCCCCAGAAGCATCCCTGGGCCCTATAAGTGAGCACTGAAGCTATCCTCCCCCCTGGTGCCTTCCCTCTTGGAATAGAGGGACTCTCCCGGTGAAGGGATACACCGGGATATCTCTGGGGTCAGCTGTGATCTGGGGAGTCAGAGGAGGGCTAGGCAAGGACAGAAGAGGTCAGAGGGAACTTGGCAAGAGCCCGAAGGAGTGGAGGACCAGTGAGCACAGGGCGGAAAAATAGATCACACACATAAAAAAAAAAAGCATGGGCCCCAGAAGATTTCAAAGACACCCTCAGGATCTTTAGCAACCCCTTGTTGGCCGAACAGAGCTGTTGCTCTGGACAAAAGGGAACCAGAAGCTTTTTCAAGTAGTCAGGGCCAAGTCCATGTTGGGCTTTATAAGTCAGTAAACCAACATTAAAGGTGATTCACCACTGAATCATCAGCCAGTGCAGACTACGCAGAACAGGGGTAATATGAGATGTTTGAGAGATCCCTATCCACAATCAAGATGCCACATTCTGCACTAGCTGCAAGCAGCAGATATCAGCTCCAGGAAGTCCCAAGTACAGGGAGTTGCAATAATCTAGGTCCCTGTTGTACTGTTTCTTGTAGGCCTTTCTCACTACTGAGTGCAAGCCAATGTTTTCCAATAATCCCCTCCATTTGCTTGGCATGTGCTGAATATGAAGTCACAAAATGGAAATGTTTGATTTGGTTCTCACTGGGTGTTCGGTCTTTTAATAATGCCGTTTGTTCACTCACTGCTGCCAGTTTATAAGCTTCATAAATAATACTGTGTGCATAACCTCTCTTCTGTAATCTGTCACCTAACTCACTTTATCTCTTTTCAAACTCTTCTTGATTGCTGCAGGTTCCTTTTCACTCTTAAAAACTGCCCCTTCAGTATAATATTTATTGTATGAAGAGTTTGGCAGATGGATACAAAAAGCAATGTATTCCCATCAGTTTCCTTATGGGATAAATCTGTCTCTAAGTTTCCTATTCCATCCTTCATAATTTTAGGATCCAAATAGTTCTCCTTCTCACTGACAGAATACTTGAATCTCAAATGATCAATGGTACTGTATAAAAATGTAATGTAATTATGCAAAGTATTCTGATCACCTTTCCAAATTAACATTACATCATCTATAGAGCATTCCACAGTATAATGTTATTCATAAATGGGTTGGTCTCAGAATTGTACAGCACATCATATTCCCATTTTCCCACATAGACATTAGCTATGGAGGGTGTACATGTTGCCCCTATGGCTGAGCCTTTAATTTGCTAATAAAGTGAACCATCAAGAGTAAGGACATATTTTGTTGGTCCATTTATAAATATTAGAAAAAGGCATGCATCTGAAATAAGGCAGTGCATTACATGTAACACTCAGGGAGTACTATATGTGGCAAAATGTGTTTGCTTTGCTTTCTATACTGGCAAAACAGAGAGGCACTTTAAAGTGAGAGTTAATGAGCATGTGACGGCCATAGCGAGGAGCAACAATCCTTATGTACTGCAGATCATATAAAAAATGCAAAAAATGGAACAGAACATTATTTTGAAATTATAGGGTTAGACAGAGTGTTTCCAAATGAAAGAGGTGGTAACTTTAGAAATAAAATCTTAAAGAAAGAGAATGAGTGGATAATCAGAATGAGGGCCATTAAAAAAACAGGACTTAATACTGGTTTAGATTTGAAACCTTATTTGGAAAAATCTTAGATCCAGTTTTACAGACTTGTTTTCTTGTTTTATTTTAATATATTTTATAGAGAATAATGGATAGGCAAGTGTGTGTTATGAATATTTTTTTCACACCCGAGGTGTGTGATGACCCATAAACCTCGAGAAATGAAGCTCGAGAGGTTTTATAGTCATAACATACTGAGGAGTGTGAAAAATATTCATAGGCACACACTTGCCTATCTTTTATTTTTTATAATTACTGGTGCAGAGTCATTGCCAGCGATTTAGATATACAGTAAAAATACTGTGTTTAAAGCAGAATTACATTTATTGATATTTATTCAACACAATAGGATTTAGTGAGCTGAAGTTGGGATAAGCAGTGAACACTTGAAGAGACTAAGTTTTTTTTTTCTTTAAATGCGAACTGTGAAATGTTTAAATACCAGAAAGTCAAAGTCCTGTTGTAAAAGCAGAATCCAGATGGTTGCTGCAGTCCGCTCGAGATCGGATTAATGGCAAACAAGGCAAAAAGTAATGTAACTTTGAAGATGTTTTTTTTAAATTACTAAAAAGTTGAAACATTTATAACATTGGTGAAATCTTGCTGTCCATTTGCAGCCGACAAACAGGAAGTGTCCCTATGTGACAAAGGTCATCCGTTGCTGTGGAGACCGTGTGAGATTAAAAAATGTAAGGGCTTCTGCAAATTATGGAGTTCTTGACCATTTTATTAGTGATGCTAGCTCATTTTTTAAAAAGTATTTGATAGTGTGCTGATGGAGGGACCTGTAACCGAAGCTCGGCAGTGCTGAAGAGTGGTGCTTTGTGAGAGAAAGACTGTAAGTTAGCGCTTGAATTGTGTCAAGCACGTGAGACTTGCTTGAGCATAGTGACAGTGACTTTTTTTGCTGAAACGCCGTAATAACCTGATTTCGGGTTATTACGGCGTTTGATGAGTGACTGAATTCAGGTTGATAAAGGGGGTCACCAGTAATTATAATGTATTAAAATATTGCACTAGAATCTGGCATTGAGATATTTGTGACTAGCATTGCAAAGTGCTTTAGTTTAGCCACATTAGTATGTGGTTGGGATTGATTGGTGTTAGTCTGAAAGTTGTTATGTCTAAGTGTTTAAGTGTTAAAGCATACCTCATTAGCTAGAACCAATCATTTTTAAACTTTATTAAATGGGTGAGAATATATATTCTTCGGGTGATCAACTGTATGTTAACCTTTGTTAAAGGATTTTAATCTGAAAGGTGTCAATTTTGTTTGTGTAGCATTTTTTGGCAATATAAATATACCTTTTAATAGTTGCAGTGCCAGTGTGATTTTTGGCTGTGAGTGCCACAGTTTTTTATTCAATTGACATGAATTTACTGTAGAGCACCATGAATCCAAGTGCCCACTTTATTTTGCTTAGTTGTATTTTGTAGGAGTACCAGTGGGGGAACATACCTCTGACCTTCTACCCCCACCCAGCCCGAGTCTACCACCCCCACCCTTCCATCGCCCACCATTGGCCCAGTCATTCCTCCTCCCTGGCATCCTCTTATGTAACAGTGGAAGAGCTGGTGGTTTCTGGGTGGGAGACCAGATCCCCTGTATCCTAGCCAACTTTGCCTGGAACCTAGCAGCCTCCTCCCTCAACCCAGAGAGGTGCATGCAGATGGGGCAGCACCACAGTCTCCACAAGAGGCTCCGGTTATTTATACTCACTGCTGTGGGGTACTGATTAATACCTCCTAACATAAATTCTTAAAAATAAACCAGATTGAGTAGTCCATTCAGAAGGGCACAGACCAGTTGCTAGGCTGCTGTGGAGGAGCATCTGTAGTAGGAGTCAGTGAAAAGTTATATTCTATTCAATAACAGGTGTGCCACCATTACCATAAGTGGATAGAATTGCTATTTTCACTGACCTTTCCAGAATAGTTTTGGGTCTGGAAGGCTGTAAAGCTTGAAGCAAGAAAGAAAGTCATATTGGAAGTAATGGCCAGTGCAAGCCTCTGGGCCAACTATGAGTGTAGGAGTGAGTCCTTGCAGTGGCAGGAGCCCTTTTCTCAGATACTTGGAGGCACCAGTGAGACCTGCAGGGGTGGAAATAGACTGACAGCCCAGCTCCCTTTTTGCAAGCCTTTTTGCATGCCAGAGCAAGAGCAAGAAAAACTTGGAGGAAGGAGTTGATTTTTTGATTTTTATTTTTGTTCTGTTACTTTATTAATATATTTATTATATTGGAGTTTTCCCCCAAAAATAGCAGGATTGTTATGCTTCTTGCCATATTATCCTGCTTGTGTTGTGTTTAATAAAAGTTGAACTAAATGTGGAAATCAAGAAAGAAAATGTTTTTAAATTTCTTTATATTAAATAGAATGCTCCTTAGTAACTAGTTGCTTATATTTGTTATTAACATTGTCTTGAATGTTGTGTAGTGACAAGGTTCAAAGCTTTTTATCTTTTGCTAGGCATAGGTTCCAAGCTGCTGGTATCTAGATGGCAGTTTACAGGTTTTCCAAGGTCTTCTAAGTGTACCAAAGTAGGGGAAAAATACAGAAAATAAATTGAGTGACTTACAAAATAAAAAAAAACATATTTTAATTATTTAGTGTTTGGATAATACAAGATTTCGGGGTTTGTAAAAACAGGAGTGAGGGAGTGAAAGAAGGGATTGGAATTAGTTAATACGAGTCACATGGTGCTGGCCTATATACTGCATGTGTTGGTGTTCTGGTGGGATAGATACCATTTTTGACTCGTATTAGCAAGGGGTCCACTTCGCGGGTGGTGTAATCTTATCACAGTTTAAAATAGCAAGATTTGCTGAATAATTTACTGCATCAGAACATATGAACATACGAAATTTGCCAGCAGATAAAGGCCTAGAGGTTTATCAAGTCTGCTCGAATGTGCAGCTAGCACCCCTTATTCTGCAGCTGCCCTTCCCTTCCACCCTTCCCCTTCATTAAACCTCCCCCTTGTCCTGTCCCATCCCCTTTTGAAGCAGTCCACTGTTCTACTGCACTTCTGCAGGTAACGCATTCCACCCAGCCACCACCCTCTCTGTAAAAAAAATGTCTCCTCATCTCTCTCTCCTGAACTTTCCTCCCTCCAGTCTCATATCATGGCCCCTGGTGGCCCTCCTCCCATACTTTGAACAGCCCTCTGTACCCATCTTGTTTATTCCTTTCATGTATTTGAAGGTTTCAATCATGTCACCCCTGTCCCTCCTCTCCTCCAGTGAATACATGTTCAACTCCTTCAACCTCCTCTCATATGATAAGTCCCCCAGCCCCTTGATCATCTTTGTCGCCCTGCGCTGTACCCCCTCCAGTAACTTAATGTCCCTCTTCAGATACAGGCACAAGTACTGCACGCAGTACTCCAGGTGTGGTCTAACTCATGAACTATACAGTGGCAGAATCACCTCCTTCCTCCTCGAGGATATACCCCTTGCAATACAACCCAGCATTTTCTTGGCCTTTGCAGCTGCCTTTCTACATTGTGCTGAGTTGTTCATTGACCCTGTAATGAGCACACCCAGATCCTTCTCCTCCTCTGTCTGGGCTAGCTGCACTCCCCCCAGCTGGTAACTCTTCCTTGAGTTCTTCATCCCAAAATGCAGCACCTTGCACTTTTTGGCATTAAACCCCAGTTGCCAGGTGTCTGACCAGGTTTCAAGCTTTGCCAGATCTTCCTGCAACCTCTGCCATCCCCCTAGGTCATCCACCACCGCGCCTACCTTGGTTTCATCAGCAAACAGACTGATCTTGCTCTTGATGTCCCATGATATGTCTGCAATGAATATCCCAAACAACACTGGTCCCAACACCGAGCCCTGTGGAACATCGCTCGTCACTGCCCTTGGCTGTGAGAGCTCCCCACCCACCACCACCCTCTGTTGCCTTCCCTGAAGCCAGTTCCCTACCCAGCTCACCAGCTTTGGACCCGCCCCTGTGCCTACTAACTTCTCTTCCCAGCCTTCCATGTGGCACCGAGTCAATGCCTTACTGAAGTCCAGATACAGGACATCCACTGCATGGCTCTGTCCAGTTGCCTAGTTACCCAGTCATAGAACTCAACTAAGTTGGTTTGGCAGGATCTGCCATGTATGAAGCCATGCTGTCTGCTGTCCTGTAGTCCTTGGCCTCTAGGAGGGCCACCAGCCTCTCCTTCAGGATAGTCTCTATTAGCTTACCCACAATGGATGTGAGACTCACTGGTCTGTAGTTTCCCGGTTCATCCTTGGGGCCAGTCTTGTGGAGGGGCACCACATGAGCCATCCTCCAGTCCTGAGGTACACACCTCGAATGTAGTGAGGCATTAAATAGGTCTGCCAAAGGTCCTGCAAGGACCTCTGCCAGCTTCTCCAGTACCCTGGGGTGGATGCCATCTGGGCCTGGCACCTTGTCCACCCTCAGTGCCTTCAAACCCTCTCGAACTCTGCCCTCCATGATTTTCCCATCTGTCACCACTTGCTCCCCTGCTTCTGCCATTTCTCCCATCTTGGGTGTCACTCCCCTCTTCTCTTTAGTAAATACTGAGCAGAAGTACTCATTTAGTGCTTCTGCCTTATTGCACCCTGCTTCCACCCAGCCCCCCTCCTTCCTTATCCTTACTATGTGGTCCTTACAGCTCCTTTTCTCCCTGATGTACTTAAAGAAGTCCTTTCCCTTCTTAATGCCTTGTGCCAGCCTGAGTTCTGTAGATGCTTTGGCTCCTGTACTGCCCTTGTCACCTCCTTCTCGATTCTGTCAAGTACTCCTCCTGTCCTCCCCTCTCTCTGTTTTCTTGTACTTCCTAAAGGCAGCTCTTTTCCTCCTTACCTTTCCATGACCTCCTTGCTCAACCAGCTCAGTTTCATAGCCCTAGCCTTCTTGCTCTGGGCTTTGCAGCAAGTTTGGTTGCTCCACTATCCCCAGCTTTATGAGCTCCCACCTCTGGTTAGTGTCCATACTAGATTGAATTCTTGCCAGGTACCCTTTACCACTTCCCCATCCTCCAAAAGTTGGCCCTCCTGAAGTCCAGCACTCTTGTGCCAGATTCCTCCTTCCTTGCCCATATCCAATGTGAGCCATACTGAGTGGTGGTCACTCCTGACAGCGGTTCCTCCACTGTAAGTTCTCTCACAAAGTCCCCATTTGCCAGCACAAGGTCAAGGGTATTCCTAACCTGGTTGGTTCACTGACCATTTGCAGCAGGAAGCTGTCCTGAAGGCATCCAGCAGTACCTGCTCCCTTCTGTTCCTGGTTGTTGTTGTGCTCCAGTCCACTCCTGGCATGTTGAAGTCCCCCACAATCACCACATTACCCTTCTCGCAGATCCTCCTGATCTGTCCCACTAGTTCCCTGTCTAACTCCTCCGTCTGAGATGGTGGCATGTACACCACTCCCATTCTAAGAATCCTATTCTTGGAATCCTGGATTTGCACCCAAAGTGACTCTGCACTACCCTCCTCCCCTTCATCCCTTACACACTTCAGTCCTTCCTTCACATATAGTGCCACCCCCCCCTTTCCCAATCACCCTGTCCTTACGAAATAACCTGTACCCTGGTACAGACAGGTCCCAGTCACTGTATTGGGTGGCCCATGTTTCTGTGATGGCTGCAATGTCCACTCTCCTCTGCCATGAGAACCTGTAAGTCTGCAGTTTCCTCCCAAGGCTCCTAGCATTAAGGGTAACCACCCTCTTTTCCCTCCTCCCATCCTGCCTTCCTTTCCTAGTATCACCAATAGTACTTGCCATTTGTCCTTTGTCACTGTTATGGGGTAAGCTCATATGGTTTCCCAACCTGTGGTCTCTGCATATCTCTTCCCAACTGCTACCCCCACTCTAGTTTAAATTCCCAACTTCTCTATGTACTCCTTCATCCTCTGTTTCAACACTTTCTTTCCCTCCTCACTCAAGTGTAGTCTGTCCTTGGCATAGAGACTACTGTCCTCCCAGGTCCCTCCCCACCACCTCAACAGCCCATACCCTTTAGCACAACACCAGGTTCTTAGCCATCCGTTAAATTCCTCTATTCTCAGCTTTCTTGTTGTGCTTGCCTTTGGCACTGGAAGTATCTCTGAAAAGTTACTGTCTTCCTGCCCCTCACCTAATTGTGCTAGTTCCTCAAACCTCCTCTGGACTATATCTACTGTCTTGTCAGCCAGGTCGTTTGTCCCAAGATGTATAATTAAATGCGGCTTGTCCCTACCCCTTCTAGCAAATTTCAAAACAGATTGTTCCACCCTTTCCGCTGTCATTCCCGGCATGGCCTCCACCCAAATGCGACTATGCCTCTCCCCCTTGCTACCCCCCCTGACTCCTCTTAGTATTGAGTCCCCCAGAACTAAGATTCCACCCGTCTTACTCCCTGCTTGCTTCCATTCGTCTCCCTCTCTCATTTCCAGCTTCTCTTCTTCCTCCTGCACATTATTTCCCCCTTTTACCCCTGTTGCAATTCTCCCAGCAAAACTTCCCTCCATTCCAGTTTGGTCCAGGCATTTATCAATTACTCCTCTTATTTCATCATTACCCTCCTCCACCTTCTTCCTCTCTAGTAGTTTATTTATTTTTATTTATTATTTAAACAGCAGTTTGGAAAACCTTTGAGCCATAGGCTCATTTACAAAGGTACCTTGTCACAGTAAGACGATACACAAACTAAAATACACAGTATAGCAGTACAACACATAAGTATAACAGTAACTTAAGACATAGATACAAACAAGCTGGTACAGGTAGGATTGATGCAAACAATACCAGAATTATGTTGTCCTTAGCAGCTTAGTAGTAAGCTTTGTCACAAATATTGAGTACGGCTTTGACTAATGGCAATTACAGCATCGGGTGTTAATAAGGTGGTTATGTAAGGAAGTTTTGAAGCACGATATAGTTGGAGCTTCAGAGATGGAGGGGGGCAGTGCGTTGAACCAGGAGGGGGCCCTAAAGCTGAAGGCTCTTTGGCCATGAGAGGTCCTAGCTCTAGGGATAACAAGAGAAGTTTCCCAGAGGTCCCGAGAATGAACTAGTGGGTCAGAGCGGCGATGGTGGTGGTCAATCCTGTGGGGATAGCCCAAGGAGGGTATTTTTTGTAAGGGTACAGGTCAGATATTTGAGGCGCTCATCAAGATCAAGTACCAGCGCTTTAGCGTACAGTAGACAGGTGTGTGTCAGCCTAGGTGCCCCAGTAATTAACCTGCAGGCCTTATTCAGAGTAGTGCGAATTTTATGGAGTGCGGTCTGATCAGCAGCACCATACACCGGCAGTCCATAGTCCACTAGGGACAGGATAGAGGAGGTGACTGCTAGTCGAAGATCCTCTGGGGGGGAGGCAGTGTTAATACAGATGTAAGATGCCCAATCAGATATTAGTGGCAGTGGCTAGGGCAGATATGTGTCCATGTAAGGAGAGGGAGGGGTCAAAATGGATCCCTAGGTATTTATAGGAGCAAACTTGTTCACGTGGGAAAGAGGACCCAGAGTGAATGAGGAATTTGAAGTTGCAGGACTTGTTTTGAGGATGAGTGAAGAACATGGTTTTGGTTTTTTTTAAGATTTATCACCAATCTATGTTCCTTGAACCAGCACTCGGCTTCAGCGAAGGACTTCTGCAGCGAATCCTGAAGGGCAATAGGGTTACGCTTGAGGCAAAGATGACTGCATCATCAGCGTACAATAGAATGTTCCCCGAGCAAGAGCATGGAAGGGTATTAAGGTAAAAGGAGAATAGTAAGGGGCCCAGAATGGAGCCCTGGGGAACCCCAGAAAAGATGGGACAGATGTCTGAGTAGGTCCCATTATTTGTTACACGCTGTGAGTGGTAAGACAGATAACTGGTGCACCAGGAGATAGGCCCAGCAGCAAAACCAGAGAGACTGAGGGCATCAAGAAGGAGGGGGTGGGAGACAGTGTTGAAAGCTTTAGAGAGGTCAATGAAGACTGCACCAGCCAGAGAACCAGTGTCTAAGGAGGAGTGGAGAAAGTTGGAGAACTCTAGGAGGGCTGTGCTGGTACTGTGGCCCGCTCGGAAGCCATGCTGCTCAGGACATAGGACATTGTAGGTGGAGAGGTAGTCAGAGATTTGAGAGGCCACCACTTTTTCCAAGGCCTTGGAGAGAGGAGAGAGAATGGAGATTGGTCAATAGTTTCCAGCCACAGTCCTATCACCACCTTTAAAGATAGGGGTGACAGTGGCAACTTTCCAGGCAGTTGGAACCTTCCCCAGGCAAAGAGAGTGGTTGATGAGTCATGTGATCGGGGTAAGGACTGTGTCTAAGACCAGTCATAGGATACACGGATCCAGGGTGTCACTGCCTGTACTATTACTCTTGAGGGCAGTGACAAGGTGCGGCCTAAGTTCTTGGGCAGAAACACGGTGGAGGAGAAAATAAGGGCGAGAAAGATTTATGGCAGGTGCTGGGGGAGGATGGTCAAAAAAATTTGTAGGGAGGATAAGGCTAAGGTCAGTGAATGAGGTGTTGAGGTGGTTGGCTATGAGGGCTGGGTCTGAGGAGATCACACCATTAATGTTGATCTGGGTGGGGAGTGCAGTCCCATTTAACTGTTTAATGTTATCCCAGAAGGTTCTGGGGTTCCCCCATGAGGCAGTGAGTGAGGACCGATAGTGCTCAGACTTGGCCTTTCTGATGGCCCGAGTGCACTTGTTTCAGGCGGCAGCATATAACTGCCTGTCATTGGGCCAGCCAGTCTCAATGGCACGGTGCCATAGGTTGTCCCTATGTTTGAGTTGGTGGATCAAAGCTGGGGTTACCAAGGGGGCATTCTGCCTTTTAGAACGGCGGGTCAACATTGGGGAAAAGGTATCACAGGCATTATTAAAAGTTTGGGTAAAGAAGGAGAGAGCTGTGTCAATGTCAGGAGTTGCCTGTATAGGAGACCAGTCAATTTGGGACAGAAGTTCCTTAAGTTTTACCAGTCCACCAGGTATTAGACGCCGCCGGCATGTGGACTGTGCTATGGGTTTGGGGACTGAGGATCACTAGTGGAATAGAATGGGGGAGTGATCACTGAGAGAGTCTGGGAGGACTTGTACATTGGGGATCCGATTAGGGCGGTTGGTGAGTACCACATCAAGCGGGTACTGGAGCCTCTCTTGGGGTTAGTCCTGGTAGGGTGGGTAACTAGTTGCATTAGGTCTATTGCAGAAAAGGAGTCTCGGGTAGAGGAGCAGGAGGGGCTGAGCCAGTTGACATTTAAGTCACCCACCAGAATTTGATCAGCAGAAGGAGGTAGTGAGGTAAGGTATTCTGTAAGAGAGGCAATGGCCTGCATTTGGTCCCTGGGGGGCACGTATGCAGTAGTCAGATAAAGGGGTCCCTTTAAAGGGTCAGGGGTTAGTTTCTGTGTAAGCGCCTGGGCCCTGGAGTCAAGGATGGGAGCAGGCAGGGCTAGTACGGGGAGAGATTCCTTGACATAAATAACGCAGCCACCGCCCCGTCTCCCAACACGATCGGACCGGAAGAGGGTGAAACTAGGAAGGGAGACTAGGGAGTCAGTGGAGGATTTCGACAGCCAAGTCTCAACCAGAGCGATGACATCAGGGGTAATTGATGTGACTAGGCATTGTAGTGAGTCAAACTTTTTTAGGAGGCTACAGATATTCATGGAGACCATGCATAGACCTGTGGTGTGAGTCGGGGAGCTCCTGGGAACCGGGCCAGGGTTTGGATGAATGTTCCCTGACAGGAGTAGTAGCATGACTAACACCCTGGCTGGGAGATGGTGAGAGGTTTTCCTATGATTGACATGAGGGGGGGAGGCTAAGGGGGCAGGGGGTGGGCAGGATGGTACAGGAAGGGAAGGCAAGAATAAGAAGACACCCAGATGTGCCTGAGGTGACGAGAAAGCTAGGGGGAGGGCAGGGAGAACTGAGACTCACAGAGGTCCCAAGGGGCAGGAGAGCAGGTTCAGGAACAAGGGGAGGGAGGGGTGCCAGGGCACAGTGCAGAGTAGCAGATGGGAAAGTGGGTAAGTGCACTGCTAGTGGGGATAGGCACAGGCAGAGCATGAGGCAGGGCCAATAAATTGTGGTGAGCAAGATCCCAGGGAAGTAGTGCTGTACAGGTAGGAGTAGGAAGTAGCGAGGTAGCATAGGTCCCTCTAGTGGCCAGCAGGTATAACCTGCAAATGGGAAAGTGGGGAGATAGGTTCTGGGCAACAGGACGTGATGTCACCAGATGTGATGTCACAGGGTAGATACTTAAATTGACAGCCACCTCTGGGAGGGAGGGTGGTTGGGATGGGTGGGGCAGACAGCGTGAAGCACCATCGGGCTAGCACCCCCCTGCAGGTGTCCAGATGAAGAGAAGAGGCTCTCTTCACCTCAAAAGTTATCAGGCTGGAAATTCGGCTTCCTCAGGTGAGCTGCTTGTGTTGCTTCTGTTGCTTGATTGTCCCGAGTGCCTAGCTTGGGGGGGCAGCTGCCTCAAAAGTTATCAGGCTGGAAATTCGGCTTCCTCAGGTGAGCTGCTTGTGTTGCTTCTGTTGCTTGATTGTCCCGAGTGCCTAGCTTGGGTGGGAGCTGCCTCAAAAGTTATTAGGCTGGAAATTCAGCTTCTTCAGGTGAGTTGCTTGTGTTGCTTCTGATGCTTGATTGTCCCGAGTGCCTAGCTTGGGGGGGAGCTACCTCAAAAGTTATCAGGCTGGAAATTTGGCTTTCTTAGGTGAGCTGCTTGTGTTGTTTCTGTTGCTTGATTGTCCCGAGTGCAAAACTATTTTCTGAAGACCCTTCATAAATGCCCGCTTCCTCTATCTTCATAGTAACTTGTTCTCTCCTTTCCACTTCATGACTTTTGCCACTTCTTCACCTCCCCTCACAAGTCCCTATCTCCTCCTTCCATTTGTCTTTTGTCTCCTGACCTGGTTTCCCCAGCAATCGTTCTTCCTGGCCTGGGACACTTTGTCTCTGCTTCCCTTCTTCTGACCCTCTCCTCACCACTGTTGGCTTAAATCGCCCTCCCTCATCTCCCCTTCTTCCTCCCTCCAGTACTGGGCTAAACCCACCCCCAATCTGCCTTGCCTGTCTTAGTTCCTCCTGCAGACCCTCAATCTCCTTTCTAAGTTGTTCTATGTGGTTGCACACTAAACATTCTCCCACACTCCAGGCAATTTTTAGAAAGATTGGTGCACAGCAGTTGTTGCAGCCTACCACCCTACCCATTGCTGTCAGTGCCCACCAGTGACCCCCCATCCTTCCAGATGCAGGATGCCAAACACTCCCCCAAGTCCCCCTTCCCCCCTCTATCTGTGCAAAACATTTTCTTTATTTCCCTTACCTCCTTTGTTGCACACATTTAGATATATTGAGCAACTGCTTTTTATAATCCTATCCTTCCTATCCACACTCAAAAAGAGACTTTAAGTAGCCATTGCACAACCTTCTTCAAACTCCTAATCCTCCTTTCTCCACTGCAATATCAATGCAAATAAGTAATAATGAAAGCTCCTAGATTTGCATTTACTTCCCTTCCACTGAGATAGCAGTCACCTCTTCTCTTGCTGCTGTTCCTTTCCTGGATGTCTGGTTATGCTATGACAGGTGCATATCCTTTGCCTGTTTGAGGAAGTGATGTCAGAACCCATGGTATAAAGGAAAATAATGGATGTGGGATTAGAGATTAGAGTGGGATAGCCCATCTCCAGAAACAATCAGGTAGCTGAGACCTCTGGTCAGACCATTAGCACCTTCCCCACTCTGCACTAAAACTTTGCAGCTAGTGAAGCCAGCAACAATGAATCACAATGCTACTCAAAGCCCCCAAAATAGATTTGCTAGCCAAAGAAACAGGACTCCAATTCAAACAGCTTTACCAACAACACATCAAAATAGGCTTGGAATTAGAAGATATAGGTCTCCAATTCAAAGAAACAGACACACTTAAATCACAATTATGTTTTAAAACAGAAGAAATAGGCCTCTACAAATGCAGCCTGCCACACAGTGAATCAAACAAATGAGCCCACTTATAGCTACCAAAACAGGTTTCAAAA
Source organism: Neoceratodus forsteri (assembly GCA_016271365.2). Taxonomy (NCBI): domain Eukaryota; kingdom Metazoa; phylum Chordata; order Ceratodontiformes; family Ceratodontidae; genus Neoceratodus; species Neoceratodus forsteri. The sequence continues at coordinate 660,576,168 of CM028130.1, forward strand.
TTTCAACAGCCCCAAACAATACCCTGCTAGCCCCTTAGTAGTAAGAAATAACCTTCTACCAAGTAGAATCCACAAAAAACAATGTAAAAAACAACAAGAAGCTACTGTACTGTAGGTCTGATCCTGTCCCCCTTCTAGTTCCTTCTGAGAAGCCAAAGCACTGACTCCACACCTGATTCAACTCTGCCTCCCTAACTGAGTGAGGGATCTGTACCCTTGAAAGCATGGTGAAAACATAACTATATAATCTTGCGACTGTGTTGGGGGTCATGTACATACAAATATAAGATAGAGGTCCCTTGAAGAATAAGATTTCCATAGTAATCTGTACCCTTGAAAGCATGGTGAAAAATAATTGAAGGGAATTGTGATTGTATAAAAAGCCTGCAAGTAAGTAAGCAATAGTAACAGTAGTAATAATAATATTAGCAAGTTAATCATGCCTACTAGATTACCAGCTTGATAATCAAAGGGTGGGTTAAGTTTTTTTTTGTTTTAAAATAGGAGATATTAAATAATCAAATTATTATCTAGTTTCTTTTTATGCTTTTGGTATAGTGGAGAGGAAGGAGAATTTGGAGAGAATCCATTTAGAACAGCTGGTCATATCTTAATTGGGGATAAATCTCCTAGTGTATTTGAAAAGGGGATTTGTGTTGCCAGGACAGTCTTCAGATTCAGGTTGGAAAGAGAACTTTATAAAATGAGTGCTTCTGAATAAATTGAATATTGAAGGCTTTATAATGAATTCATGGCAAGATAACCAGAAGATCAAAATCAGAAGGGTTTGTGAAATGACTGTGAGCAGCTGAATAATTTGGACACTCGATCGCCAAATAGATATTGTTTTTAAAAGACAACAAGGACAATCAGGGCAATAGGAGTAAAGTCAAATATATTGAATTTAATAAAGAGTATTAAGAGTACAGAGTGGTGAAGTCATTGGGGAACCTGTATCTGTTGTTTATCAATTTGATTGTGAATAAAGGGGGAGGGGGAATAAGTGTGTGGAAAATTTGTGTTAAGTGGAACTTATATTAGGTTAATGAAATAATGTTTTAGATGTCTGTATCTTGCATTTTGTATTTTGCAAAGACATATTTATTTAGGTCCATATTTGGACATATCTTTCACTCACTAGGAAAAAGTTAGTTACAAGCGATCAGATGTTTATATAATTTTTACCATACTGAAGCTGGGTTTGATAGGTCTCCATAGATTACACTCACAAGAACCACTAAAGTTTTTTAGGAACTTATAATTAATATATTAGCCCAAATTAACTCATAGTTTAAAGGTCAAGTGGTTAATTGTTCTCTGCAAGTCTGAAGTTACCTCACGAATTATGTTATAGTGTGTTAGATTATTTCAGACAGGATTATATTACAGTTACATTGTGCCTAAATTACAGTCCCATGGAGGAATATTTAAGAACATCTAAGTAAGAATAGAATTTGTATTTACATTTGCATTCATTGATCATTATTTTTGTGGCAAGAAATAGTAGGAGTGGGGAGAAAAATACTGAGAATGCCGGTTAAAACAAGAAGTAACATGGCTCCAAAAAGAAAAGAAAATAACTGATACAGAAGAAAAAGAATTTGAGAGCTCAGATGAGCAAACCAGAAAGAAAAAAAGAATAGTGGTAATAAGAGAGATAAAGTAGTAAGAAAGAGAAAAAATATTGAAAAAAAATGAGACAAGTTTGGGAAATAATATACTACAACCAAAAATTACTTTGTAAATTGTTGAATGCAAAATAGAGAAAGGCTCCAAGGAGAGTTTTGAAGATCTAGGAAAACCTTCAACCTCCATGAATAGAAGTGAGAAAGAAAGGGAAGGTAATGATATGATGTGATAAGTAATAGGAAAGTTAGAGAGGGGGGTATGAGGTGAGTTTGGGACATGGAATGTGAAGGGGGAATAAGCATGAATTTGAGCAAGGAGCCTCAAGAAGACTATGAGGCAAAGATGAGTGAGGGAGTAAGTGGCAAGAACAGCTTGATCTTGGGCTTAAATGAAGTTAGGGATCAGTTATCTATTACACATGGTCTCAAGGTATTAGAAAGTAAGCAGAGGGAGAGTGGTAAAAGCAGGGAAGGTAAGACAGAACAAAGGTTTAGACTGTATGAATCATACATAAGTGAACAAAATTCAACGGAGGAAGAGAACACTATGTGTATGAGTCAGGAGGAGTCCAGTTGCCTTGATATGGATGGACTTTCAAGAGAAATAGTGAGAGCATTAAGGGATCTAATACAGACCAATCTTCTGATTTATGAACAATTAATTAGAATTTCTCAAGATTCAAAATTCACAAAAGGAATTTTAATAGAAAATAAAAAGGCAATTCAAGAGCTCCAGGTACATTTAAGAGAAAAAAGAATGAGAAAAAAAGAAAAAAGGGAGTAAGAACAAGAACATGATCATGGAATATAGACTTACAATGATTCTTTGGAACTAATTATGCTACCTTCACCTAAATTTAGAAATAAAAGCATTTGCGAAGATCTGAAACATAAACATACGGCTTTATGGAATAAAGGGGAGAAAGAGGAAAAAGTGAAACTCTACAGGGAAGTAGACAAATTACAGGAGTGTAGGAATCATCTATAACAAAGGTAGAGGCTAGTATAATTGAGGTAAAGAAAATGGAAAAAGGACTAGAGATGGGTAATCTCAGTAAGCAAAGAAAACAAAAAGGAAATCAGTTGAAAAAAGAAAGAATGCTGCTAAAGGGGGAAAGAGGGAACAGATAAGGAAAATAGAGCTGGTAAAGATATTGGTTACATCAATTAAGGTAGTAAGGGCTTGATGTCTGATGGGATTGGAGATGATGGAGAGCCAAAGTCAACTAGTAATAGTAGAAGGAAGGATGAAAAGAGAGGAAGGGGAAAACTGAATAAATATTGCAAAGGAAGGGAAAAAGAAAGTAAAAGTCAAGTAAATAAGGAAAATAAAGAAGTAAGTGATGACTGGTATAAATTTATGGAGAAAACCAAGAGCTCAGACTTTGTGCTACCATTATATGAGATGAATATCATGCCTGATGAAAATAAGAGTTCTTTGAGGGATAATATCAAAAAATTGACATCATATGTTGTGTCAACAAATGAGGCTTTATTGTTTAATTTTACAAGAATGAGGCCGATTAAGGATGAAAACTGGGTATTACTTGTGACAGACCAATTCTTTGCTCTGCAAACCATAATATACAACAAGGTTACAATGCTAAAAGCAGTGGGAATTAAGACTGGTGAAACTGGAATATTATGACATTTGTTTCCTGATTATTTTCAAAGAGAACATGAAGATTTAAGAAAGAAAAATGACAGGAATCAAAAAGATTAATCAGATAGCTATATTTGGCTTGAAGCAATTACCCAATGAAAATACTGCAAATATAAAATATAAAATTGGAGATTTCATGGAACCACTAACTAAAATAGTGGACTTAAGAAAGAAGATTTGTATGGCTACAAGATGGAAAAATGGCCAATGAACTTAATGGTTCTACAATGAGTTGGTCTTTGAGGAATTGGTGAAAATTAGTGTAGAACTGGACCTAATGGGGATTCATTTATTTACAGAAGATGAATGCATGATTAAAAAAAAAAGAACAAGAAATTAAACCAGAGTGGCTTAAAATGATGGAAAATATAAATAAATTTGCTATCTTGGAGCAGCTGGATGATAATTGACAAAAAGGTATAAGAAAGAGAATGGAAGGGGACAAACAATCAGTCATTGAGAGTCCTGTCCTGGAACATAGCAGGTATTAGGAATAAACCAGGAGATCAAGAGCTGTTGAAATACCTTAAAGGATTTTACATCATTTACTTCCAGGAGACTTGGGAAAGTAAGGAGATTATGTTGAATGGATATAGGGTATTTAATTTACCTGCAATCAGGAATAAAAAATGAGGGGGGGAGAAAGGGCCATTTGTTAATATGGGTTAAGGTAAAGTTGGCATCAGAATTAAAAGAACTAGAAACAAAATCTGGAAATATTCAGGGTCTAAAAATTACTCTGGGGGAAATCTAGTTACCATAATAAATATTTATATGCCACCAAGTGAAGGAAAAGCAGTAAGGGAAGAAACTATAAAAAGATTAAGAAAAATAATAGATTAAGAAACGGAAAATAATCCATTAGTAGGATTACTGGTACTAGAAGATGTAAATGCTAGAGTTGGTAATATAGTTAGACCTTCAGGAGATATTGAACAGTATATGATTGCAGGGGATATAGGGAATTTATGAAATACAAAGGAGAGAAAAATTAATGACAGAGGTTTGAGAATAGCAAAGGTACTAAGAGAATGGGATATGATGTTAATTAATGGAAGGTCCAAATCTGATTATGAGGGGATAATTCACATTCATACTCTCTAACAAGGCCTCAGTGATTGATTTGGCCTGGATAAATATCAATTTAGTTACAGGATTTTGGGATTATAAAGTAGAAATTAGAGGTTAAAGTGATAATTTCCCCTTGCAAATTTATTTAAAAAAGTAGATAGGATGAAAGATAGTAACAATGATTTATCAAATGTGGTCCAAATTAGAAAAGGAGCAAATTAGAGGGAGATCAACCAACAAAGCTTTTGGGATATATTGGTTATAAAGGGTATAGAGCAGAATATGGAAGCTTTTAAGGAATTTAGAGAAGATGAATATATTATTAAATATGAAAATATAATTAGCAGGATTGTTAATTTGGTTTGGAAAGAGGTTAAAATATACCCTAAGAAACAAGGGGCAATTTGGTATAATATGTAGTGTTTGGAAATGAACAGAAAATTAAACAAACCAACTAGAAGAACAAGGAAAAATACATCAACAAATAATAGGAAAACACTAAATTAAATTAGAAAATAATATTATAAGTTAATTAAGAAAAGTAAGAAAACATATTGACAGAAACTGTGGAAAGAGCTAGAAAAAGCAGTTATGGATAAAAACACTAGAACATTTTGGATAGTTGTGGCAAAAGGTATGGAAAGTTATAATCCAGAAATTATTGCTCATATAAAGTCTTATGAATGGATAAGTTACTTTAAATCATTTTTTTCAGACACAAGTGTATTAATGGGAGTTGAAGAACTCATAGGGGGTTGGTCCCCTTTAAAAATTAAGATAAAAGAAAAAGAAGTAATTAATGCAATCAATAAACTCAAAAGACATAAGGCTCTGGAGCCAGATGGAATACCAATTGATGTGATCAAGAACCAATTAGATTTATGGGTCCCAATGTTGACGAGGTTATTTAACTATGTGGGCAAGACAGGAAAGATTCCAAGCTCGTGGGTAAAATCAATCATAGTCACACATTTTAAAAAAGGGGAACAACAGAGTTTCATATTCTATATAAGCCTTGTAGATAATACACAAAAAATATTGTAAAGGATAATAAATACAAGATTAACAGCATAGATAAAGATAAATAATCTGATTGAGGTAGCACAAGCAAGATTTGCTGAGAACTACTCTACTATTGACCAGTGTTTCATTCTCAGGCACTTAGTATTTAAATATACAAAAATTAAAAAAAGACCAGAAATTATTCTGCATTTTTGTAGACTTCAAGATGGCATTTGATAGTATTAATCATGAATTGCTATGGATTTGTCTCTAATAAATGGGAATGGAGAAACACTATTAAATATGATTAAAGTATTGTATAAGAACAATCAGATTAAGATTAGGTTTAACTCAAGAGGTGACTGTACAGAAAAATCTGAGGGAAACAAGGGAGTCAAACAAGGATGTGTCCTTTCACATATTCTCTTCAATCTCTACTTAAATCAGAGAATGGAAAAAATATATAACGATGAATATCATATGCCTAAAATTGAAAAAAGGGCATGTCCTTATTTAGCATTTGTGGACACCATTGTATTGATTTCTATGAGTCGCTTAGGAGTTAAAATATTATTTAATGCATTTCAAAAATAATGTGACAATGCTAAACTATATATTAACCTAGAGAAGACCAAAGTTATGGTTTTCAGTAATAATAGTAAAAGAAAGATAATCATATGTTATAATGACAAAACACTGGAACAAGTAAATTGCTTTAAATATTTGGGCATAACTTTTAATGAGAAATTATCATGGAGGAATCATACCAATGAGGTAAGATTGAAAATTCAGAAGTTTGTGCCTGTAATTACTAGATTTCTCTATAAGTATGGGTATAGCTCTATTAAACGTGCATTAAAGGTCATCAATGTGAAAATAAGATCACATATTTTGTATGGGGCAGAAATGTGGGACCTAGAGGTCAATGAAAGGATAGAAGGAATAATGAATCTATTCTTTAAAAAGATTATGGATTTGCCTAAGGGAGCCCCAGCAGCTTTAATTAGAGCAGACCTAGGCCAGATTTCAGTAAAAATGTGGTACAGGAAATAATTATATTATACCTCTTTGAGGTATATGCAATGCCAGATAAATGCTTACTAAAACAATGTATGGATGAAGCCATGGACTATTATGATGGGAAATTAAAATTTCTGGTTATGGATACTGTGGAAAAATGGATAAAACCATATGGGTTAATAACATACTTAGCAGATATACTAAGAAAACCTCATGGGTATATTAAGGAGAGGTAAAAACAAGATAAAGATATGTAGTTAAGAAAAAGAACATGGAGAGATGCTCAAAATATTAAATAAGTAAATGGTTGGCAGCAAACAAGAAGACCTTTGGGAGGGAAAGATATATAATGATCCTTAAGGACCCAGTAAGAAGAAATATTTATATTCAATTTAGATTTGAGTATTTTTCAAGTGAAAGAATATGTAGATTAATGAAAGTGAAGGACTCCAAGGGGATTTGCAAGTGTAGTTTAGAAGGTGATTTAATTCATCATTTGATTAAATGCCCACTTTATCAGAAGGCAAGAATAAAAATCTCAGGGCCCATTTTAGAGTCTTTGGAAGGCAAACTCCAGACATTAGTAGAAAAAAGTATGAATTCTTAAACAGTAGGAACATTGGAGGCAGTGACTACTTATATGAAAATCACTGATAAGCAATGTCTTTATTTGTGTGAAACTGTACAGTGAAAAGCTCAGTGAAAGGAAAGAAGAGAGAGAATTGGTCATAAACTAAATGAGGTAATTGTGCAATAAGGGACTGATAGTATTAAATACCAGTGTATTTATGGAATTTTCTTGGATATCTTTTAAGTGTGTATTTATTGATAGTTTGTGATATGAAAAATGAAATAACATAAATTGTTTTTCTGTTAAACAATAAATTGTAATAACATAATTTGTTAAACAATAAAGATTGAATTGATTGATTAAAATAAACCTCATATCCTCCTGGAGCTATCTGGTTGGCATGATGATTGTGCGATTTTTTTTCCCCCTGACCTCCCAATCATGCATCTGGAATTTTAAATAAGCATATCTCTAAGGGTGCTTATATATCTTACACCTCCCCTTTTCCAAGAAAGACTCCTCTCCAAGGGATTTCAACTCTGTATATTTTGAATATATTTTAGTTCAGAATACTCTAACCTAGTTGTGAAACCCTCATGCACTAGGGCTGTAAAAAATTTAAATGTCGATGGCACAATTAGCATAAAAGTTGAATTTTTGCTTTCATCACATATCACAAACATGGATGGACATTTCACAAAATGTCAGCTTACATCATGGAATTCTGGGATGAATTCCAGATTTGTTTTGTAAATAGCAGAATGTATTTCCACAAAAGTGAATTATCTCTTCTGTTTTAAATCTGTTACTGTAGTTATGTGGAATACTAATGCAACTGTGACTTGAACTGGCAGAAGACACTGGTTTAAATAGGAGGAGACAGTGATGTGACTGGGAGGAGACTTTGGTTTAAGTAGGAAAAGAAACTACCCGGAGAAATTAATAAAGTGTTTCATGAATACTATAAAAAACGTTATACATCAGAATAAAAAAAACAAAACAACTTTAGAATCTTATCAAAAATTAATTTACTATTTCTAACTCAGCAAAAAGTTGAGATATTTGATAAGGAAATCACAACTGAAAAAATGCAGTTTGATATAAATTCATTAGCAGTAGGTAAAGCTTTAGGACCCGATGGGCTGCCTTTATAAAACATTTGCACAAGAGCTTCCCAAACATTTAAAAATTCTATTTGATGATATCTTCAATCAACAAAAACTCATGTACTCTTTCTGTAATACTTACATATCTCTGTTTCCAAAAAAGATAAAGATCCAACACTCCCAGGTTCATACTGAGCAATCTCACTGAGTAATGCAGATTCTAAAATCTTGGCAAAAATATTGTGCTCCAGATTGGAAAACATTTTACCCAGATTAATATATTTAAACCAAAATGGATTCATTAAAGTCCGTCAACTTCAATCAAATATTAGATGTATGCTAAATCTGATAGATAAATTCAAGAACTCGGTTTTATCATTACTATTACTTGATGCAGAGAAAGCATTCAATAGGTCAAATGGGACTATTTAACATTAGTAATACAGAAATTCGACTTTGGATCAGGTTTTCAAACATGGTTAAGTACAATATATACCAATTTAATGGCAAGAGTAAGAACAAATTATGACAAGTCAGATATAATACAAATGCAGAGAGGAACTACTCAGGGCTGACCATTGTCAACACTTATATTTGCTCTGGAAATAGCACCACTAGCACAAGGTTTACAGTATGGGGTCTTGACACATACAATACATTTATATGCAGATGATGCACTAATTTACAGTTTGAATTTAAATCATGATTTCAAACCACTAACTCAGATCATGCAACAATTTGGAACTATCCCCAGCTACAAAGTTAACTGGAATAAATCAGAATTAACTGAAACTACAAAACACTCTGACACTTTTGAATACTAAGTAACTATACCATTAAAATGACTAAACAGATGAAATACCTAGGCATTATTATTTATATAAATTAATCGACCAGAATGTTGAACTATTAATAGATAAAATAAAATAAGACTTAGAACACTGGGAATCTTTACCATTTGCACTGATAGGCAGAGTTAATCTTATAAAAATGAATGTACTACTAAAATGTATGTCTTTATTCCAAACATTACAAGTCTATAATAAGGAAAACTGGTTTAAAAGAATGAAAAAAAATATTACAAAATGTCTTTGGAAAGGGAAGCATCCCAGGCTTAAAATGGAAAAATTATACATCCCAAAAATGAGTGGAGGCTTAGCATTACCAAATTTAGAATGGTATTAGTATGCAGTCACTCTCATTACCATATATTCATGGTTTCATCTGAGTCCACAAGATAGTTCAACTCATATAGAAACAGCATCATCCCCTTATAATGATACTAAATATGTATTATATGCAGAACTATACAGAAAAAAAGATAACTTACATTGGATTCACCACTTTAACAGCTGTAAGATATGGGATTAAGTTAAAAAACAAGCAAAACTTCAACAAATGTTTTCATTCCGTTCTCCAATTTATTTAAATGAATATTGCACCCCATCAATAAACAACTATACCTATAAAATTCCTCAAACAAAGGAAGGGTCTGAAAGAAATCAGTCATCTATTTAATGAGCAAGGTCTTATGGATTTTCAGACAATTAAAAATAGGTACATGCTACCAAAGTATCATTTCTATAGATATCTTTAAATTAGAAACTACTGTATATAGCAAAGAATGCAGACATTTTAAAGTCCATGCGTATATGATGAATTAAGAAATGTATTTCTGAGTTCATTTGCAATTAAAATCATATTTAAGATATACTCATGTCTTGTAAATCAATTAGAAAAAAAAATAAATGAATTAAAAATAAAATGGAAAGACAAATTAGCTCAGAAAATAACAGAAAATAGTTGGATAAAAATAATAGACTTTACTAAATGGAACTATGTCAACACAATTGCAACAGATTTATTCTAACATAATACATAGGATCTATTACACACCTCATGGTTTGGGCTAGGAACATCGCAGGATAAAACATCATGAATGGAAATGAAGCAGAGATAACAGTGCTGCCTGCAATGCCGAAGACACATTGAATGCAGGCAGCAACAGTGCCAGGCCACAGAACACAAGAGGAATCATCGACAGCAACAATGGAGGTGGAAAACACACTTCCACCCAAAACGCTGCCGGCACAACATAATGCAGGCATCAACTGCAAAAGGAGAGAGACTGCAGGTGGAACCATTGCCAGCAGCAATAGAAGTGGAAAATACACTGCAATCCAAAATGCTGCTAGCACACCACAAGGCAAGAAAACACAGTGCTGGGCAGAACAGAGGAGTCAAATACAACATGCACTGCACACACAATGAGTGTGGCACAGCAGTGGGCACCAGTGTCTATGCAGGGCACAGGGGAAAGACAAGGGAAGAAAACAGGGGCCATGAACCACCTACATGTACACAGCACTGTCCCATCACCATGAGTGCCACTGGGCACAGAGTCCAAAGGGGGATGTTCCCCAGACAGAGACCACCATGGTGGCCACCCTGCAATGAGGCAGTAGGTGTGGAATGGTGGACTTCCGCCAGATGCGTGGATGCAGTGCAATGATGGAAGTGCCATATAGTGTGTCAACTGGACAGGGGTGTACATGCAGCACAGCACACAGCAGTGCAGGATGAGGGGGACATGAGCAGAACTGTGGGGAAGCCACAGTGTGACAGGGTAATGATGCATATGCACGCTGCACAAGGGTCCCCCAAACATGGGCATGCCACACTGACTCTCTGGCCATGGATGGTAAGGGCCATGCACAGCGTGTAGACACCTACATGGATATGGGCTGCAGGACAACCACAAGGGCACAGCAGTGACCAGAACAGTTGGCAGCATGCCCAGGCGCAGAGACACAGGCAGACCAGTGTAAACCACTGTGGTCTATGGTGGTATTGAATGACCAACAGACACACACACACATAATGCTGACAGTGTTTAATGGGTGCTACACATGTGCACACCACCAGTAGTCACACAATGCCCCCCCGACCACAGGCACATGCACCACGCAACACCACGGTGCAGAACACCTGCCACCAATGCTGGACCATGAGGTGCACAAGACAGGGGCCCTCAGGAGTATGCCACCACAGCATGGCATGGGCAGAGGCATGCAGCCCACATGGTGCATACCCCTGTAATGGTGCACTATCCTAGGAAAGGCACAGGCATGTGAGCACCATATGCACCACATGTACCATCAATTGTGGGTCCCCACCGGTGGGGTGCAACAACCACAGAACTTTCACCAGTGTGAAGGCACACCCCAACAGTGATAGTACCACATCCCCTGCAACAGGCACACTCCCCCCCAGCCGAGGACATTCCACATCCCATCACAGGCACAGTACCCCCCACCAGCAGAGGACATTCCACATCCCATCACAGGCACAGTACCCCCTCAGCAGAGGACATTCCTCATCCCATCAAAAGCACAGTACCCCTCCAGCAAAGGGATGCAACCCTCTGCCACTGTACATGGACAACCCCCCCATCACCTGGTACCTCGCCACCCCGGACCAGTTCCACACCTAATCCCCCCAGGTGTGGTCCACCTGCATGCAGTGCAGGTTTCTAACGGTCATAGGGGCACACAGCGGAATGTTATCATGGGTATGTCATGGGTCATCCACAGCTGGCACAGTGTTGGAAGTGGTGTGGCATTCCACTGCACATGCTGGTGTGTGTAGGATCACATCTGCAACTGGAAGTTCTGTGCAATGCCATGGAGATAGTCATAGGTATTCCAGGTACTGTACTCCTCAACTATCTGCTGTATACATTCAGTTGCATCCTTGTACCACTTCCATGATGGTGGTGCATAGCGACCAATGATGCACTGTTCAATCTTCAGCTCATTGAGCCTCTGGTCTGCCTTTCAGGGCATTGATGAACTTCCAGAAGCTGGGGTGGCATGCATCTATGAGGGTACTGAAGGCACAGTACCACCCCTGGATAGAGTTATTGGTGCGAGCACTGCAAGTCCTGGCTGCATTATAGCAACTCCACATGTCAACAGGGAACAAAGGACACCTGAGGACTCCACTTTGGATTGGCTGACCCACCTACGTGTCCTCAAAGTAGTCGACAATAGGTGCCAGCAGCTCATTATGTGTGATGAAGAACTCATATGACTGCAGCACCTTGAAGAATGTGGACACCTCCCCAAGTGGTACGAAGGCAAGGGCGGGCAGCAAGTGCACATGGAGTGCAAAGTCCTCCTCTGCTGTGCAACATTGCATGGATCTGGGAACTCCTGGAACCTCCTCCACAGAGCCTGACACAGACGGAAGAAGCAGCCTTGCTGGGTGGCATCCAAGAAATCAGTGGCAAAGGATCTGACTGTGGCCTGTTCAAGATCCATGACTATCACAGATGGTTTGAGGCCAGCACAAAGCTCCTTCACTGCTGTGAACACCTGTGTGTATGTCACACCAGTCTTGTTTGGCAATAGTATGTACACAGTAGGCACTACAGTGCAGTAATGGGCCCCATGGATGGTGTACAGCTGTGTACATTGTGGTGGTGCAGTCTTGAATGTGCGATCTGCATGCCATGTTGTGCACTGTGACAGGAGCTGAAGGTTCTTGTCTGTGGTGTAGATAAGTATCCTGGAGGCACTGGCACTGTCATGGAGCAGGAAGCTTGCACCGTTGTGTGTCATGGTGTACACCTCAGGGATGGAGAGGTCCTCCAGTGATGTTGGCAGGGATGGTGGCTGGCATGCGGACATTCGCACATGGCAGACTCTCCTTTTCAGGTGGTGTATGCTGGGCATCCTGCCGTACACGGCAGTGGGGATGATGGTGCTGCATTCTGCCACCACCTGGTGTGGTGTCTCCATCATCTGTGCTGCCCTTTGTTTGATGTCTGTGACAGCCTCCCAGATGCCTATGGCCCTATGGTTTGAGACATGGTTGTAGCTGTCAACAATCCTGTCTACCTCCTCCCCTGCAGTGTGGACGTGGCCATGGGAATTTACCACTGTAGTATTTTGTACATTTCCAGTATGTTTTCTCACTGAGGGTGCACTCCTTATAATAGAGGCAGCACTCATGCTGCAGTAGGGTTTTCCCCTTTTGGCTGGTCACATACATCAACTGCATATTTCAGTATCCTTCCTTAGCACCCCACACACTCTGGTGCACTTGTGCACAGCTCTTCTATGCAACTCTGGTCCCTCTGTGTGCTGACTTGCTTTATGGGCCCACTGCTGTTTGTGGAATGCAAAGCACCTGGTCTGGCCTGCCTCCACCTTGCTCACAGGTGTGCCCTATTAGTTATATATCCCTCCAGTGTGGTTGCATCCCCACCATATCTGTGTTCTGATGTCCATTTGTGTCTGCGCAGCATACGCAGCATGCAGGCCCTGCTCATGTCACTTAGGGTGTTTTCCCCTTGGTGCATGAAGTGGCCCTATCCCTGTGTGGCCATCTGCCCTTGTGGCTGTATGTGGAGCTTTGGTGGGTGCTTGTGTCCTGTTGTGGTCTCAACCCCTGTTGTCCTCCACCTGTTCTCCCTTCCCCTACCCCACATCCTGCAGTGTCATTCTATGGCAGGGTCTTTCATGTGGCCCTGCAGCTGTGTGGTTGCCACCGCATCCTGCATCCCATGTGCATCCATGCCAGTGGGACCTGTGCTGTGCTCACCTGTGGCTGTAGCTCCCCTGTCTTGGGGGCCATCCATTGCCCTGTGCACATTGTGCAGGCTTGGTCTCCCTCTGGTCAGCATGTGCCTCTCCCCTTCGGTCCAGCACTGTCCATTATGTGGCCATCTAGTGCCAGTCCATTCTGTGTCCAGTTCAATGACTTTCCATCTGGGTCCACACTGCTGGCTGTTTCCCATTTTGGCTATGCTTGCATCCCTTCCTCATATTGTTCCTTGCGTGTGCATACAGTGCTGCTGCTGTGTTGTTTTGCAGCATTTGGGGCTCAGTGAGGATTCTGCCTTGCTGCATTTTGTCCACCATGATGTTTTTGTTTTCAGTGTCACTTACTCATTGTTCCTCCTGTCATGATTCATCCGCGATGTTCTTGGCCTGAACCCACCTCATAGACTCAATCTGATAGATCAAAATTGGTCAAATAGATATCCAAGATGCTCTGATATAGGTACATCAGAACATATGATTGTAAAATGTCCATCACTAGAGTTGTTTTTGCATTAGGTCCTCACCACTATTTCATATTCCACAGAAACTCAGCTGAATGTAAAAATGACATAGATTATTATATGTCACAACAGAAATATGGGTAAGCTCCCCACACTGAAAAAAGACTTATTAAAATAGGATGTATCAATGCATTTAAGTGCATTTTACTTAAATGGGAAGACAAAACACCCCCCTTTTGACATCACATGGTTAAACTTTATGACATCAATTAATAGATTTCAAAAAGTAAATTACGCTATAAGGAATACATTAAAATGATAGGAAAACATTTGGATACCAGTTAGTTAAACTATTAAATCTGATATAGTACTAAGGTTCATAACTTAGGTTATAGACAGAAAGATATACTCAAGGATAAAGGTAGTTTATTAAGTCAGTCAGTTGTGAAGACCAAGGAACACCCAACCAGAATGGGAGACAAATTGTCATCCATTCCTTTTGGCATGTCCTCCTCTGAGATCCTCCTGGTCTGTGAGAGGAAGCAGATGGACAGAAGGTACGAGAAGGGGAGATAGGGGACCTAAACATGTGGCTCAAGGGCTGGTGCCAGGAAAAAGGACACAAATTTGTAGGTAACTGACAACAGTTTTGGGATTGAACGTTCTTTAAATTTGATGGACTGAATCTGACTAAAGAGGGAGTCAGTGCATTGGGCAGAAGTTTGATTTCTTTGCAGAATATTTAAACTAGCAAATGGGGAGAGGGGTGCAACACCCGATACATTGAATGGGAAGAACACCCCTCCCCTCTCAGCTAGTGATCAAACAGGAGTTCGGCATATTTGTAGTTCATTTGCATCACTAGGTAAGGAAAAAGGTCTATCTCCCCATACGACATGCAGGGGAAATGACGGACCTTGCCCAACAACTAACACACCGACATCTGGCCAATGGAAAATCATGTACACAAATGCTCGCAGTCTGGGAAACAAGATCCCAGACCTAGAGGCAACAATGACTGAAGTTAAACTGGACATAGTAGCCATTAGCAAGTCATGGTTCACAAGTAACCACACTTTGGAGTCTTCAGTACCTGGCCATGCACTGTTCAGAAGAGACTGAGGTGCAAAAAGGGGGGGTAGGAGTAGCTCTTTATGTCAGTGAAAATATCAAAGCTACCGAAATTCAGAATACACATAAGGAGCCAGAAGAACTGTGGGTCACCCTTGAAACAGGAAATGAGACAGCCATACAAACTGGCAATGTCTACAGGCTTCCAGACCAGGGGAGGACATAGACACATTAATGTTAGAAGATATGCAAAACATGACAGCTAAAGGGGAGGTTCTGATAATGGGAGAATTCAACTTGCCAGATACATGTTGGTTAATACCAGCAGGAACATCTGCAGAACTAGACACATAGTGGATTCCCTGTAGGGGGAGGACCTCAAACAACTGGTACAACAACTCACAAGAGACAGGGCTATCCTGGATCTAGTACTGAATAATGGGGAAAGGATCACAGATCTCCAGGTAAAATGTCACCTGGGAGGCAGTGACCATAACATAGTATGGTTCAATTTGGCTACTATAACTAAATCATTCCATTCCAAGGCAAAAATATGGGACTTCAGAGAAGCTGACTTTGATAAAATGGCCAACAGAGTTATGTTAGCCTTGACAAGAAGAAATACAGGTGAGGGAGTGCAGGCAAAGTGGACAGGCACTAAGGATGCAATACTTGAAGCAACATTTCATTGTGTTAGGGAGAAAAGCAAGAGCAAAAGAAGAAAAAAACACTTTGGTTCTCAAAAACAATAGCAGAAATGACCAGAGCCAAAATGTTGACCTTCAGGAAATATAAGGGAACACAGCAGGATGAAGATAGGGAGGCATACTAAACTTCCCTAAGGGAAGCAGGGAAAGCAGTAAGGTGGCAAAGGTCCAAAAAGAGGAAACACTAGCACAAACAGTAAAAGAAGGGGACAAGACTTTCTATAGAGACATTAGTGAAAGGAGAAAGTCCAGAGGGGGCATTGCTCAGATCAAAGGGGATAAGGGTGTGTGTGTGTGTGTGTGTGTGTGTGTGTGTGTGTGTGGAGGAGGACTAAGGAAAAGCATCTATCCAAAATAGATACTTCTGCTCAATATTTACTGAGGAGGAGAAGGTAGGGTAGGGCCTACAGCTCAGCACCATGGACACAGGGGGAGAGAGGTGTGCACAAGTCCCTTCACAAAAGAAAGGGTCCTACGAGATATTCAGGGTGGAAAAGGCAATAGAACCTGATGGCATACATCCCAGGTACTGAAAGAGCTAAGGTTGGAACTAGCAGAGCCATTAGCAGAACTGCATAGTAAGTATCTGAGCACAGGAGAGGTCCCGGAAGACTGGAGAAGGGCTCATGTGATCCTGCTTCGCAAGAGTGGCAGCAGGAAGGGAGCAGGGAACTACAGTCCAGTCAGTCTTACCTCAGTAGTGGGCAAGATTATGGAGGCACTCCTTAAGAAAAGGGTAGTGCAACACCAGGACTCCACAGGAGCACATGGGTTTACAGCAGGAATGTCCTGTCAAACTAATCTCTTAGTTTTCTTTGACTGGGTAAACAGAGTGGTGGACCAATGGGGTGCAGTTGATGTCGCCTACCTTGACTTCAGCAAAGCTTTTGATACTGTTCCAAATAGAAGATTGATTAATAAGCTGGGTAGGCTTGGGGTGGGTCAGATGTTGGTCAGCTGGGTGGCAAACTGGTTGCCGGGCAGAAAACAGAGAGTGGTGGTAAATGGTATACAGATAGAAGAGGTGCAAATTACAAGCGGGGTACCTCAGGGATCAGTCCTGGGGCCAATCCTTTTCAATATCTTCATCAGTGACATTGCTGATGGTCTGGAGGGTAATGTTTGTCTGTTTGCAGATAACACCAATATCTGCAGCAGAGTAGATGATCCAGATGAGACGGGCAGAATGAGAAGAGATCTGGATAAACTGGCAAAATGGTCGGAAGAGTGGCAACTGGGGTTCAACACAAAGAAGTGCAAGATCATGCACATAGGGAAGAGAACCCCTGAAGCTACCTATAGGTTGGGAGGGGAGTTGCTGGTAATCACAAGGGAAGAAAAAGACTTGGGCATCATCATCACAGATGATCTAAAATCATCCAAGCAGACCACTAACGCAGTAGGTAAGGCTAGAGGGATGTTGGGGTGTATTAGAAGGGGTGTTACAAGTCACAAGACAGAGTTTATAATCCCTGTTTACAAGATACTGGTTAGGTCCCATCTGCAGTACTACGAGCATTACTGGAGGTCGCACCTGCACAAGGACATTAACAAAATGGAGGCAGTCCAGAGAAGTGCAACCAAAATGGTGCAGGGACTGCATCAGAAAACATATAAGGACAGATTAACGGAGCTCAATATGTATACCCTAGAACAAAGGAGGGAGAGAGGTGATATGATTGAAACATTCAAACATCTTAAGAGCATTAACAAGGTGAAAGAGTCTAACATGTTTCAATATAAGAGAAATAGCAGGACAAGAAGACACAGCATGAGATTAGAGGGAGGCCGATTAAGAGGGAATTTGAGGAAGTTCTTTTTTCACAGAAAGGGTGGTGAATGCATGGAGTGGCCTACCTCAGGAAGTGGTGGATATGAATACAGTGGAGGGCTTCAGACAGGCATGTGATAGGTATAAGGGAGCAATACAAATGAGTGTGAATGGATAAGCCATTGACAGAGTAAAGGCCTATGGCACATTCATAAATAAAAAGAATGGCAGACTGGATGGGCCTTACAGTCCTTATCTGCTGTCAACTTCTACGTTTCTATTATATACTATAAGAACCCCTCACAAGTGTTATCACAGAAATGATAAAATAGCAAGCCATATAGAAGTTAGCTCACAGAAATACAACTTATTTATACGTTTCTACTTAAGTGTATCAATATTTTTTCATATGCCGACACCACAGGAACATTTCTACAGTGAAGTACATTACAGCGGCAAGTTGCTGTTGCTGCTGTAATGTACATCCGGGACCCTGGCACTGCTTTCTTCAGGGTTTGCCCCCTTCTTGAATCAACTCCAACCTGGAGCTGATAATCTTTAGTTACATGAGGGGTGCATAGGCAGATCCTCCCACATGCAGGGGTTTGGAGTCAAAACGCCCTTAAAAAAACAGGCATTTTCCTGACATATTTAAGTCGAACACAACTTGCAGTTGACATAAATCCGTCGCTGTAGTGTCACGCCGGAAATAAGTTCTTGACGCTGTGTCATGGATCCTATTTTCTTTATGTAAGTACACTTATTAATGACATTTCCTTTGTATTAACACTGTCACATGTGATATGAAATATCTGTAAATATTGTGTGAACTCTTAAATAAAAATTTAAAAGGAAAATAGTAGGGGAAGAAACTTATGTAACTAGGAGGAGACACTGGCTTAACTGTTGAAGTGAGATAATTGTTTTACCAAGAGGAGAGTAGGGGGCAGTGCCATAACTGTGAGGAGACACCACTGTAACTTAAAACCGCCACTGCAGTAACAGGCAAGACAGTTGCAAAACTGGAAGAAGACACCATTCTACCCTGGAGGAGAAATACTAATACAACTGGGAGGGAACACTGCTGAAACTATAACACTGATATAACTTGGAAAAGGCACTGACACACTGGTATAACTGGGAGAAAGTATTTAGTGTATCATTTTTTATTGAATTTCCTGACCAAATCCATACTTCATCTGCTCAAAATACAATATTTTGTCATATGATATACAAATCTTTCCCTCCCCCTCCTTCCCGTAGAGAGCAGAAGAATAGTAACTTATGATATTTACAGGTATACAGTTAGGATTTATAAAAATCAACCTATATCTAGTAAGCTGTTCCTTCATATAAAAAAAACATATATCAACACATGAATACGATCACCTCTATAATTACCAAACCTTAATCAATGCATTTTCATTTAGAGACTATGCAGTGGTGGTATTTCTTTTTTCAATGTTTCCAGGAATCTCCAAAAAGATCATCTATTTTGTTAACATCATTCCAAGCCTTTTCAAACGAAGCTGTTTCCTACAACATATACCACCAATGCTGTGACTCAGATTTCTCAATTTGGTGGGCATTCCAGTTTTCCAGAATACGTCTTTTGGTTATTATCTTCACCAAAACCAAAATCTTTTCTTCATGCGACCAGTAACAACGGAGTTAACATCTCCTCCTACTCTTTATTCAGAACTGACCAGAAGTGGTTGGGTAGCTATTAACATCAAGGATAAATTCTCTGCCTCCATAATTGACTCAGCCTCTGTCCCAAAAGTATTTGCAAGCTTGTCATTAAAGATTGAAATTGCCACCCGTGTCTCATTATGTATAATAGGATGCTACAGACCCCCATCAGCTGGACAACAGTTGTTAAAACATCTCGAAAACATCTTGGGTTCAGCATCTTCAGAGTGTATCATACTAAGACACTACAACTTAAACTGATTCTCCAGTGCATCCACCCCACATAAAATGTTCTGTGAAGCTTGAATTAGACAAAAAAAATGTTGCACACTTTTCTTGGACCTAAGCAAGGCGTTCAATGGCCATTGATCACAGACTGCTTCTGTCATCCCTCCGGAAGATTGGTCAGGATTCCCTATCCCTTAAATGGTTCTCCAACTACCTCTCAAGATGACTTCAACAAGTAAAGGAATAAGGGCAAGTTTCTCCACCAAAACCCCTATTGAGCGGTGTACCACAAGGTTCCATTTTTGGTCCCTTGCTCTTCACCATTTATATTTACAACGTAGATGCCCCCATCAAAGAAGCACAAATACACCTATTCGCAGATGATACAGTACTCTATGCTAGTAGCCCCACACCTGAAGTGACCTGTACAGCCCTTCAAAATGAATTTAATCTACTGCTACATCAGCTTATAAACCAGAAACTGATCTTAAATGCAAAAAAAAAAAACAAAGCAATGTTCTTCTCGCCCCTTCAAAATGCAATAAATCCTGCAATTGCTGGGACACTCCCGCAGATCACTACCATTCTAGGTGAGCAGTTAGACTACGTACCAAAGTTCAAGTACCTGGGGTTCTGGTTAGATCATAGACTTACTTTCACAGATCACTTAGAAGAACTGGCAAAGAAATTTAGACAAAGACTTGAGCTGTTCTTTAGGACTAATAATCTCCTCACAAGAGAAGCTAAAGTGAAACTGGTTCAAATGATCTTTCTTTCCCTTTTGGATTACGCAGACTTTCTATATAGTCAGGGACCTGCAAGTACCCAGGCCAAACTCGATACGCTTTATCACAGAGCCATAAAATTTATTACGAGTCTTCCTTACTCAACCCACCACTGTGCATTGCACATGGCAGTGGGATGGTCATCCCTTGATTACAGATGGCAAAAAAATGCTGCGGTTTGGACATACAAAGCTATCTCAAATAAACTGCCCCAGTATATCTCTGTCTGTTTACCTTTGTGTACTCTGGGGAAGTATGCCCTGAGAAGCACCTCATATATCTACCTTTATGTTTACAAAGCAAAATCTTGCTTTGGCAGAGCAGCCATCAGCTTTGTGCTCCCTCAACTGTTGAACAAGCTGCAAAAAACTTTGAAATTAACTCACCCCATCAGCCTAGCAGCTTTTAAATCTCTATGTCTACATCATAGTAAGGAGTCCTGCGCCTGCCTACCCTAAATTGTGACTCCTATAAGTCCAAGCACACTCTAATTACTACTGTTAAAAGACTGAGGACATCTATAACCATCTCTTTCCTTTCCCCTTTTTCTACCCCATATCTGTCACTTCCACATTCCTTTGACCCTTGTTTCAGCTCTAAATTCTCCATACCGTATCACTGTATATCTTTTTATATTAGATTTTATTTGTGTTCGTTGCACCTGATATGTATATTTCTTTACTTTTATGAAAAATGGTGTCCTACCCCAAACTAGCTGTATCTTCTGTTCCAAACATATACTACTGTTGATGCTACCTGCTGATACTTTGTATATACTGTATTATTGTATCTCACTTTATTTGTATTATTACAATTTTCTAGTGAGTTGCATCCCATGTATATTATCCCTTGTTCCTTGTTAACAAACCCAGGTCCACCTCGAAAATGAGCTTGCTCAATGGTGATCGCCTGGTTAAATAAAGACTTTGATTGATTGATTGGTTGATTGATATTTATTTAAAGGGATGTTTGTGGTATCATTAAAAATCATCAATTTAAATTCACATGGACTTTTTTTGCTTGTTAATGAGGATGACAGCAGTTTGGCTATATGTGCCCATCAATTTAATATATGTGGACCTTCCCATTAGCAGTGCAATAAATTACTTTCAGTCCCACATTGATGGCAGCATAGCCCCTCCCCTACTTAACTTATTTTATAAACAATCTCTTGAGAGTACTATGCCATATATATAATTTTTCTGTATTACCTTATTCTAACTAGAAGGAAGCATCAGTATAACTGAGAGGTGAAATGGAAGTAACTGGGAGAAGGCATAACTAAGACACTAGTGTAAATGGAAGAAGACACTGGTATAACTGAGAAGAGACACTTGCAATACAGAAAAAAATAAACTGCTGTAACAGAGAGGAGAAACTGCCAAAACTGGAGAGTTATTGACATAACTATGAGACTACACTGGGGAACTCTGGTGCAACTAGGAGGAGATACCAGGTTAAGTGTGACACTGGTATATCTGGGAGAAGACACTGTTGTAAGTGGGAGGAGAGACTGATATAACTGGGAGGCAATACTGTCATAACTTGGGAGATAGTGCCACAACTAATGAGATACTGGTGTAACAGGAAGGGCACAATGGTGTAACTTGAAACAGATATTGGTATACATGGGAAGAGACACCTGTGTACTTTAGACAGTGGTACAAATGGGAAAAGACACAACGATAACAAGGAGAAGATACTAGTATAACAAAGAAGGCACTTCCTTAACTGGAACAACACTGGTGTTACTTAGAGGAGACAGTATTATAACTCAGAAAAAAATGCTCTAAGACACTAGTGTAACTAAGGCAATGCACTGGTTTAACTGGGAGTAGACAAGTATATAACTGGCAGGAGACAATGTTATAGCTAGGAATTGACAATGGTGTAACTGGGTATAGACATAACTGAGACACTGATATAAATGGAAGTAGAGACTGGTATAAATGGGAGAGAACCCTAGTATAACTGGGAGGAGATACTGCTATAAGTGTGAAAGTACTACCATAACTGGGAGGAGACACTGTTCTTACTGGGAGAATCTGATGTAACTGAGTGGAGATTGGACCAGAATAGGCAATTGAACTTGTGGACATATTCATGTGGAGCTTTCTATGTGTGGAAAATCACATGTCCATTTAAAATCAGGAACATGTAAGGGTAGTGGCACAGGACAACAAAGATAATGCAATTGTCCAATATATAATCCAGAACCCATCACTTGCATTTCAGTTTGATGGAATAGAAAATGTAATTCTGCATGGGGTGGGGATGGGGACTTTGACTTACAAGTACTTAAATGAGAAAGCTTCTGGATCTCTCTCTCTCTCTATATATATATATATATATATATATATATATAACAAATATATGGCCCAGTCTAAGTGGAAGAATAGAGGTGTGTCTCTTTCTCAGAAGATAGAATGGCACACTAGATATCCTTATGAATCCCTGGGGAGAACTGTATTTGAAAGTGAAATTACTTTTGTTTTAGGTCTTGAAACTAATGTTGTTGTTCCATATGCTAATTCTGTCTTTTGTTCTTTCTTTCTGACCAGATTTTAGAAGTCTAGTACCAGAGTGCAGCATGATGCCAAGCCTATCCCACCTGGATAGATTAATAGCATGAAGAATAGTTTATAAAACCAGAATGACTGTCAGACTTTTATTTTGTTATGGCTATGGGCGTAGCCCAGCAGGCATTTTGCATTCAGAAAAGGGCTGATATCATTTTTGCTACCAAGCAGCATGATAATGTTAAAAATAGATTCCTCCACTGAAGCCTCATTACTATGCTGACTGTGTGTCTGTATGGGAAGCTGTAGAGCATTATTTTTTCTGTAGCTTGAGGAGTTAATTGGGCCCACAGAAAGTTAACTAATTATTTTCTGGCAGTCATTCTGTGTCAGATTAAGAATGGATAGTACAGACATCATAGAAAGCTATTAGAGAAGTAGAATGGGTTAAACACTTCCTGGAGTTTTCTGCAAACAAATAATCTCTGCGGTGCCCTCATTAAGCCATTTGACACCACCATCCTAAGAGAAGTCATTCTGATATTTTACAGGGCATTCCATAACAAAGAGTCTCAGTGATGCCTGTTTCCAAATAATACATCAACTTCATTTTACCAGGCAGGCAGTTCTGGGCTGCTGTTTACATTCTACTGAATATTCTTAACCTGCAATTTGTTACTATATGTGTTTACAACTAAATAATAGTAACCACATTTGCTTCATTTGCAAATAGGTAGGCATGTGTGTGTCTAATTTTTGTTTGACTTAGGTCACACATGGAATATGATCAGTTCATAACATGTATTTTGATTAAATTAACAGATAAATGGGGGCTTTGGTTTCTTTTACAAATTCATTTTTCATGACCATGGATATACTAAAACAAAACATTTCTCAACACAATGTTTAAAAATAAGGAGTTTAGCAGTAATTTAGTTGATGTGGTGTAAAGAGCTGCTACCTGGAAAATTACCTGATTTTGGAGGAGGGGACTGCCACAAGCATAATGGGACTTCATGGATGGGAAGCCCATGGCAGCAGAAGAGGCATAATGGCAGTAAAAGATTTATGGTGTGGATGAAGAGGCAACAATATTTGAGCATGACATTGGTAGACGACTAAGTGTGACTTGGGGGTGGTGGATCATCAGGAACTGAATGAGTCTTGGTATTTTTAGCATAATGCTTTTCTGAAACTTCAACCTTCAATTGGTTAGACTCTGCATCCATCTGTACAGTATGTCACTAAGCTACATGCAGTGGGGTATGTGTAAAAAACAGATCACCAGACCTGGACCAGAGCTGTAAAATCTGGATTGGGCACAGCTTGTGCAAATATTGCTGATCCACTCACTCCAGATTATCTGGTCTGACTTTTACCTATCTGGTCTGGTCCTGACAGTTCCATTTTTAACCATAACAAGGAAGGGTTGAATAACAGACTTCCAGGAGTGGACCAGATACATAAAAGTCAGACTGAGCAGTGCAGCCAGAGTGACTGGACCAGCAGCATTTGTGTAAGTGGTACCCAGTATGTCCAGTTTGATTTTTATAGAACTGCTGTGGTTCAGGTCTGCCAGTTCAGTTTTCAATCAATCAATCCATCTTAATTTTATAATGAAAGGTATGTGAAAAAAATTAAAAAAAGAGAACAGAACACCAGGTCAAACTATTACACAGTAAAATACAGTATAAACAGGTCTAACATAAACAGGTTTAATACAGAGATCTTGAGGGGTATACAGAAGAAAGGGGAAGCAAATAAATAACAGTGACAAATTTACAGCATGGGATCTAGTTGGAGGTACAATTCAGGAACATGAACAGTTGAGTGATGTATCAAAAAAAAGATGTAAAAGTCCTATGGTATCCAGATCCTGCATGAGGATGAGGATGAGCATTCCCACTGCGTGATCTGCTAGTCCCCAAACACCAGGTCAAGGACAGTGTGCCCTGTCAGTCCTTCAACCAGGCCACACAGATTAGGCACCAGAAAAAGTTTGAAGCCCACTTGCTGGAGAAGTGCCTAACTTTGATGGAAAAGGAGCTGCAGAATCTGAGGGAGAAATCTTCTTCTCCAACACCAGAATCCAAAAAGAAGAAAAAGGACAAGGAGATGTATCGAGACCTGGATAGGTCTCCATCCACTTGGAAGTGAACATTGGGCACCACTGACACTGGAGGGGCCTCCACTTCAGCAACTACCCCTACTGCCTGGTCTCCTACTGCTCCAGTGGATCAGACCATGGCCTCCCTGCCTGCTTTACTCACACTGCAGTCAGGGCTATTCGTGGATGATGGAACACCTGTTGTGCTCCTTAGGCCCATATCTTCTTCAGGGTCTATCACCAGCAGCCAGGTTGATAAGTCACTCCCCAGACCCACTGAGGAGTGCACAGTCGCAGTCAGTAAGCTGGACTCCAGCTCCACTCTTGTCTGCATGGCCCAGACCAACAAGTCGGATGTTAGCTCTTTTGATGTCTACACGGTCGCAGCTGATAGGTTGCTCCCCAGTTCCTCTGGGAACTGCACAGCTGAGGCTCTCTCATTGGGGTTGCAGGATACCCCCAATGTTGAGTTAAGTCAGCTGCTGGACACACAACAGTCTTTAGAGTGTTCCTCGCTCCAACTGACCCAACCAGACCCTTCAAGTGTGCCTGAATATCAAGAGCCAGAGGTGGGTACTAATCTGGAGGTTCCCCCTCCTTCGCCAGGTCAGTCTCTTCCTAGTTCACCATCTGGGCCTACTGTTAATCCCTTCAGGGATCTTCTATCAGGACCTCCTCAACCCAAGTCCCCTTGGACAACCAGGTTCCACCATAAGAACATACAGAATTTGCCAGCAGATAAAGGCCTAGTAGTCTATCAAGACTGCTTGAATGTGCAGATAGCACCCCTAATTCTGCAGCAGCCCCTCCCTCCCTCCCGCTTCCCTCCCTTTACCCTCCCATCTTGGTCTCTGGCTCCACAGATGTTGGTGGGTCTTCCATCAGGTTCTACTCACATCTTGACACCAAGTGACCCTTCACCAGGTCAGGGTATGTCTGGCACTCTGGCTATTCCTCAAATGCTGGAAGGTTTCCTGTCAGGCCCCCAAGTGCTGAATCTTCCAGTGTCAGACATCTCTGTGCCTGATCCAGTGACAGCCCCTTCAAATGTCCCTATGGGGCTGACACCTGGTCCTTTTGAACCTCCTGCCAGACCTTCTGCCCCACCTCCTGCTGGTCCTTCAGCTCCACCTCCAGCTGGACCTTTGAGCAATGTTCCAGGCTATCCACCCACACAATACCCAATGTACCCTTTACTGGGGTATCCAGCACCTGGTCATCAACCCCATTATGTACTGGGGTACCAGACACCAGGCTATGTCTAATCAAGGGTATGCTTCTTCTAGCATTCCCTACTCCTATCAGGCTCATGGATACCCTCAATATCAGATGCTAGGCTATTCATTATACCAGCCTCCTCCTCCACCACCTCCTCCACAGCTTCAGCTTCTGCCTCCACAGTAGCCTCAGGCTGAAATCCAGGCAGTGTTTCAGACCCTGATTCAGGAGGCCAGGACTCAACTAGCCTTGGAGCTTGATTGTCAGAAACCAGTGGCAGCCTCTACTCCCATCTCCTTTCCGACCCCTAGATTGGCCTCTCCTGTGGATTCCCACCCCTCTGGATAAGGTTCCTCTAGACACCATGTCAGGGATAAAAGCTGGGACACTTATCTAAAAAGGGTTCAGATCCCCAGCAAGCATTTTTTGGACTCTGACTCTGACTCATCCTCAAACTCTGGTACGCATACACCTATAGAGTCTCAGCCTAAGGAGTCCCTGAAGTCCCCTCTGGAGGACCCTTCCTTTGCAGAAGTCCTCATAACTATACAAAATGCCTGTGGTTGGGCTATCCAGGAACAGGATCCAAAGTGGAAAAGTCTTGCAGAGCATCTAGATATAACTGACATAGCTCCTATGCCCATACTGCCTTGGATTGGGCCCCATGAAGACCTGACATCCACTATCTGGCAACACCCTTCCTCCATTCCGCCCATTTTAAAAAAGGCAGACAGGATGTACCACCCCCCGATGGGGTCACGCACCTTACTGGCCATCCTAATGCAGACTCAGTTGTTATCTTGGCTGCCCAAGATCGGTCCTCTAAACCTAAACATTTGAGCATGTCTCCTCTCGATAACAAGTCTAAGTAGCTGGACAATTTCAGTTGCAAGACCTATTTCTCCTCCACTGGTACCATCAGATCCCTTAATTATGTGGCTCATATGGCTTCCTACCAGAAATCTTCCCTGGCTGCACTCGAGTACAAGCTATCCTCAGGGACATTGGTTTACCATGATTAAAAAAGGGCAAATTCCATTTTGCACATTGGACAAACTGATATTGTCACTGTCGTCTGCTAAGCCAAAATCCATTTCTACCAGTGTTTTGCATTGTGTACTTTATTTATCAAATGTTTTTTCTGCTACCAGCAATATTGACAATTTTTACCTCCACTATTGTACATCCATCCATCCATCCATCCTTGCACCAATTTAGTTATTTTAATAGGTACAAGATGTGATGGTAACAGCAGCACAGTTACCCCCATCCCTCAAGTGTAATGGCAGTGTTAACATCACTATGGCCTAGCTCTACCCCTGAAGATACTGCATTGTAGACCCACCCTCTGTTGTGTTGGCAGCAGAAGGACTATGACTCCCATTCCTCAGGTGTGACAGCAGCAGCAACAGCACTATGGTCCCTATTCCTCAGGTTTGACTGCAGCATGACTACATCCCCCATCCCTCCGATGTCATGATGATGCTAACACAGATAAATCCTCCAGGCACCAACACAGCTCCTTGCCACTGCAACCCCCCCTCAGATGTAACACAATCTGTGCACAAATGCAGCCAATCCCTTCACCAAAAAGTAAGCACAGTATGTTCCCCCAGCACCAACATAAGATAGCCCTGAACATAGGCAATCATGCCACTACATCCAACCAAATCCATGATGTAATGAATGTCCTCTGCCAAGTCACCCATTTTCAATGGGTTCTTCACCTGAGCAATGCCATGGTAATTCACTGTTATGCAGAGATGTTTTCTCAAAGCCCCCAAACCAGACTTATGCCCCTCCATGATGTTGGTACCATGACTTTATACTTTGGTCTATGCTATAAGTAAAGGAACCATTGCTCTGCATGACTTGTCATATCACCAATTAAGTAATGAATAAAATGAAATAAAATATAGAGAACAGTTGCATTAAATAAAATAGTGTTTATAAAAAACGTGCAGAAAAGAGTAAAAATATAAACAATGTGAAAACATCCATTCAGTAAAATATGCAAAAGTTGTACTAAATAAATAAAAAAAGCATAAAATGGTGCAGATATAATACAAGAAACCAAATCCTACAAAATCTATACAAACATGGTATAAAATGGTACACTGAAAGTGCAGAAACAGTGGAGAACAGACATTTGAACTGAAATCCATATACAGTAAAATGTGCAAAATGTGGAACATAGAGATACAACAAATAAACTAAAGCTTGATCAAAGAAAATGTGTAAAACCTGACTATATATAACTACAATGAAAAACACATGAAGTAAAACCTACAGTATATAAACATATGGGCCCAGATATTCAAACTGCACCAAAAAGTGTGCAACAGCAGGAGCACGTGCAAGTCCACTGCACCAATGCGCAAGAAGCGCAATATTCAAAAACTGCGCAGGTCAAGATGTGCCTGCGGCACACCACTGAATATTGTGTCACCTGCACCATAGCACAACCAGGGATGTGCAGTTGCGCAGTTCAGATGTGCCATAATGCAACCAGAGATGCTCAGTAGAGAAGTCCAGATGTGCCATAGTGCAACCAGGGATGCCGCGTGGAGCAGGGCAGCAGTGCAACAGCACAACCAGGGATGCGCAGGGACAGGATTCATAGGCCCATCACCTATGCCACAGATGGGCAGAGGAGCACACAGCAGAACAGACTTCACCCCCCACACCCCATGCACTGCACAACTGGTGGAGAGCCAGAATAACCACTGGCCCATGGATACCAGCAACCAACCCACAGCCGGGGCATGGTGCCCCAGCACACCTCCCTGGCAAACTGTGACTGGCACACAAGGAGGGCTGACCACCCCATGCCACACCTTCCCACCAATGCAGAGCAAGCCCTGCACCATAATCCACATACACCCTGCCCAGGAGTAGTGCCCAACAGTGCAGGACACATCATGCATGCCACCACTCCCACTGTGACAGTGCAACCCTGTGCAGCACGAAGCCATGCAAGGCAGCCCCACCATGAGCACCTTGCAGTGGGTGGCAGCAGACAGTGATGCAACAACTGCATACACAGTACCACCCTGCATGTCCCCCCCAAGGTACAGCTGAGAGACCGACCATGCATCGGCACACGAGGTACCCCACATGCAACAGGGCATGCTCTGGACCCCACTATCAGTGGTACAGCACCCTGGACACCCTCCCAAGGACACATCCTGTCCCAGCACTGGCCCCAACAGCCAGCACAGACACACACAGTGTTGCATGGAAGCATGAGCCACACAGGATATAACACAGTGCATGGACAAACATCCACCCATACCCAAGGGCACACCAACACAGGTACACAGTAGTGGGTCAACCAAGCCACTGGTATGTGGCCACGGAAGCCATGTACACACAGCCAGCACCTCTACATGGCACAGGTGTGCCATCCACCCTGCACAGGCACTATGAATCTATGCCACCAGCATTTGCCTGGAGCACAAGTGACAGACAGTGGAGCACATCCCCTGTAGCAGACACAAGTGACAGCATGGAGGTGGGACAACAACAGCAGAGGCCACAGTGCCACCTGAGGCAGACAGACACCACACCAGTGACAGGAGGCAACCTGGCATTGTGCTGGGTACAGTGGTTGTCCAGCATGGACAGCCACAACTGACATGCCAGCAGATGGTGCATATCACAGACATGCAAGGGTGTCAGCTGCACAGCCCATGGACGGTCTGACAGGGGTGCCATGGACACAGAGCATGCTTCATGGACCACTGCACAGGCAACCAGTAAACAGAGAACAACATAAAAACCACAGACAGTGACTAATTCCCCCCCCCACACCATAGGCGGTTCCCCTCTGGACATACACACACACACGCCCATGCCTGCAACAACCCTGATGCAATGCACACCACTGCAGCTGAGCACCTGTAGCCCACTGCAAATCATAGAACAACACAGTAGGCATAACAAAACTTATGTATTACATTAAGGTATAAACAACTATATACAAGTATATACATAAAGGGGGATGAGGGACACATACCAGGTGGGGGTGGGTAAAGGACAGGGGTGAACAAATGGGATAGGAAAGAAGGGGTGTGAGGGTGGGTCCAGGGGGTAGGGTGAATCTTGGTGCATGGAAGGCTTAGCAGCCTCCCTGCTACCTGGTCCTGTGTTGCCTCCTGGTCCACCGCCTCTGGACACCATGCTGGTCCAATCTCAGGAGTAACTTCAAAGATGCCCTTGCTATCTGCAGGAGCTCCTGCATGGCCCTTTTCAGCTGCATCTGCCAAAATCCATCTAGGACAGGGGAGCAGAGTCAATAAGTGTGAATTTCCATCCCCTGCAGCCCACCCATTGTGCATGGCATACAGCCATGGGACACGCCCCTGTGACGGTGTGCAACCACCCACAGTGATTGTGTCCACATGACCTGCCTACCCAGGCACACACAAACATGCAGACCGCTGCACACACCCACTGCCCAAGACTAGCACAGCACCACCGAGGCAGTACAATGACATGGTTATGTGATGCGAAGGCAGTGGCACAGCCATGTACCTGGTGCACGCATGGATCACCATTGACGCACTCCCAGACATGCAGTGCCACTGGACAGTGTTGACTGTAACAAGTTATGTGCATGGCAGTGGTGTCAATGGATGGTTGCCATGCCCCACTTCCCACCCTGTTACACAGCATGCAATAGTAATCATGGATGTAAGGCACTCACCATCATCAGGCTGATCCCTGCACCTGTCCGGCCCGGCATCCCTCCCGGCATGCTGGTCATCTTGGTGCTACCTCCTCTCCCTCACCCGCTAGTGCTCCTCTGGGACTAGGGTGTAAACATGGAGAGAGGAACATCAGTACAATCTGATAGCAAAGTCCCCCTGACCCTGTGTGTGTGCAATCCCACACAGCCATACCCATCCACCCCCACACCAATTCCACAACCACGGCCAACACTGGATGGCCCCCCCATGTGCTGGACACATGCTACCATGATACCCGTATGGACATTAACAGTGTATGGATAGCGAACCTACCTGACCATGGCACCATGCCCCTCCTGGCATGTGCCCACAGGCGGGCAAGCCTGACTGAGTACCAGTGCTGCAGGTCACCATAACGGTGCCTGCACTGCTCTGCCATCCTCTCCATTCCTGTGGCCTCCTCCAATACCACCACCACCTCCTCCCACACCACACTCCTGGACCTTTCCAGGAGTGCATCCCCAGGGCAGCGGCATGGGGCTCCACCAACTGGACCAGACTGGCCAGTTCAAGTTGGCTCCAGATGGGCACCCTTCTCCTTGCCATCCTGTCCAGTTTTGGTACTAAAATGGTGCTCTGTAGCGCACGTTCACCACGTGCAGATACTGCGCGGTACTGCGCTGCAATTCCCCATCACACTGTCACTGAACGGTGTGATAGAGGTGCAGCTATGCAGTCACATGGCACCTAGGGGGCAAATGTCTGCACAGGGTCAGGGGTCTCTTGCGCATGGACCGTCACAGCATGATTGTTACTCACCGCGTGTAGCATGGTAAGGTGTCTGTGTGCCACTTCCTGTAGCAGCCTACTGTGCTGTGGCCCCAGTGCACCTATGGTGTCCCAGTGCCAGAGCACCATACATGTAAACAGCACAGTAGTGCCACTGGCACAATGGTGGCCGTGCCCTGCATTGCCTTCCCTGCACAGCACATCAGCAGCACGGCAGGCATCGGTGTCATCACCCTGGGGATGTGCCGTTTGGTGTCTGCTGC
This sequence comes from Neoceratodus forsteri, assembly GCA_016271365.2. NCBI lineage: Eukaryota > Metazoa > Chordata > Ceratodontiformes > Ceratodontidae > Neoceratodus > Neoceratodus forsteri. The sequence continues at coordinate 660,608,140 of CM028130.1, forward strand.
GCATGTCACAGAAATGCACCCTTGCCTGAGCATGTTCAACACAATTGCACAAAGTGCAACAGCGCCATATTCAGCCTGCATATGCAAAGCAGCTAATCAGCTATTCAATGGTGCAGATACTGCATTTCCATCCACTTATAATTGTGCCTCGCCTCATTTGCATGCGTTGCACTATAAAAATGTGACATTGGGTTGCAGTGGCCATAGTCTGTTATTGCAGTCTATTGTGGTGAGTTGCATGCTGTTTGGGAGTGTGGACTGTGGTGTGTGGGACATGCATGGGACTGCACAGTTGCAGGTAACACCTGTCATTCTCACAGGATGAAGAATGAGTGATCGTGAGATGGAGAAAGAGGAAGAGAGACGTGGGAGGAAGAGGAGGCCTAACTTCACAAAGACAGAAACAGATGCCCTGTTCGAGGCCTACCTTGACCAGGAGCCGCTGCTCAGCAGACGGTGGGGAACACCACAGGCCAGTGCTGCTGCATGGGAAGAGGTGCCATGTGCCGTCAACCTGCGTGACAGCCACCAGCGGTCCATGCAGGAGTGCAGAAAGAAGATGGGCAAAGACAGGTTGAGGATTAAGGACAAGCTGGCTGCCATCAGGGCAGCACGGGCTGTGACCGGTGGGAGATAGCCGGCCATGCAATGCCTGATCCCATGAGAAGAGGGGGTTGCTGGCAGCATGTGGCGTTGTGCCATCGAGGATGTTCCAGGTGGTGGATCCCAGAGGGGTGGTAGCCTGTCACTGCATGGTAGGGCCTGGTCTGTCAATGGGTGGGGGGACAGGATAGGGCAGATACATTAATACTACTATGTTCCCTTATAGCTCCTGAGCATCTACATGAGTCAGCGGTGGTGGGCTTGTCCACTGAGGGCAATATGATGGACAAAGAGGAGGGCCCATCCACCTCCACAGGCACCTGAGGGTCAGGGCAACCATGGGCCCACCTGACCATCTGGAGTGATGTTGGTGGAGCAAGTGCAGAGGAGGCCCTGCTCATGACCCAGCTTGCCAGCATCTATGGATGCCAGCATGCTGAGACTCAGGCTGGTGCCAGATCCATCACTGATGATAATGGAGCTCACTTCATGGACAGTGATACATGTGGGCCGCAGGACGGCCACACAGTAGGTGACATCACGGGCATGGCCATGGGTGGTGCCAGCATGGAGGTCTGCATGGCATCACAGTCCCAGTCTGTGCCTGTCTGCACCAGTGGGGCAGCACTGGTATGTGTCCAGGACAGTGGGGCTGTTGTGGCCACTGCGACTGCACTGTTGAGCCCTGGAGAGCGGAAGCCAGAGGTGCAGTTTCAGCAGTCGACCAATGGCCATGTGGGTACAGTGTCAGGGGGTGGCATCAGTGCACCATCTGTGGACATGCCCAGGCCTGGCCCTGGTGTACAGCACCCACTTTCAAGGGGTGCTGTCCATCAAGGCCGTGAACACTGTGAGGGACAGCATGCCCATCAGACAGATGACCTCTTAGAAGAGCACACCCACATACTCCAAGAATCAGTGGATTAGCAGTTGCGGCTTGTGATGGCAGTGGATGCACTCAGTGTGGCTCTGTGCCAGGCAGAGGAGCAGTGCAGCAAAGACACTGCTCTACTCCTGGCAGGGATGGACCGGATGCAGGAGGATATGACCGCTGTCATTGACAGACTGACACAGACAATCACAGCTGCCATGGCCACAGTGGGCACACAGTTATTTGCCTATGCATCACAGACACCGCACAGTGCAATGTCCACCCCCTGTTCCTGGCGTCATGCGACAACCTCCTTGTCGACACCGGGTTCAACTTTGGGCATCCTGAGCATGCCTGGTGCAGGCATGTTCAGTGTGCTGCAGACCCTGGTGCGAGCATGGTCATGTTCATGCAGCAGAACCTCTGGAGGACTGTCGGTGCCACCCCAGGAGGCCATTGATCAGCCTGTCACTGCTGGTGGGTCTCGGCAGGACCATCTACACATCTGTGGTGGCCGTGGCACTGTGGCACATGACTGACCTATCTCCCACCACGGCTACTGTCTGATGCTGCCCTGTGTGCATTGTGTTGTTCAACATGCAATGCACGGGTGGGCTACCCGCTCTGCACACACACGCACATTCCATCTGCACACCCTCCCGGCTGCTGTCTGCTGTGGCATGTGCATGATGATGCCTGCGTTGCGCTGTCTGCAACTGTGCAATGGTACCCAGCATCTGACATACGCACAATAACAGGCACTGGGTGTGGTGGTCTGTGGACGTGTGTGTGGCTAGGGGTGGTGGTTGGGATCAGCGTGCCTCCTACCTTTTGTGCAAGTCTTGTGGTGGGTGTGTGTATGTGTGTGTGTGTGTGTGTGTGTGTGTGTGTGTGTGTGTGTGACCACGTGCCATGTCAGACCTTGCCCATCCCTGATGGCATGTGAGGTTCCATGCTCTGCCAATTCCCTTAATGACATGTACCCCTGGGGTTTGTCCATGCGTGTTTGTATGTTGTGCCCTTGCCACTGGTGGTTGCACATGGCCTCATGACTTACCTGGGTTGGTTGAAGTGCTCCTCTGTGATGGTGTCCCGGTGCAGCTGTGCCATCCTTATCAGTTGGGGTTCCCTTTGACAAAGGGGGGCTGCCCATCACCATCTTCACCAGTGTCCTCATTGTCCCCATTGCTGTCCCCCTCTTCAACCTGTACGGCTATCTCGCAGTCGTTAGCCATGTTGTGCAGGATGCAACAGGCCAGGAATAGCTCGCAGGCAATTGAGGTGCTGTACTGTAGGGCACCGCCAGACATGTTCAAGCAATGGAAACTTGCCTTCAGTATCCTGAACACCCACTCAATGACATTGCGTGTGGTGACATGTGCCTCATTGTAGTGTTGCTGCGATGGGGTTGTGGGCCGCTGGTATGGTGTGAGCAGCCAGGGACAGAGTGGGTATCCACTGTCACCTGTGTGTAGAGGGTGGACATTAGTTTGGTGATCAGCATCGCCCTGCCTTGGGCCATCTAAGCCAATACCCATGTCACCTCTGACTATGCCCCTGCCAAGCTCCATGTCTTTCTTCGGGATTTGCATACTTACCCACTAGGTGGCCAGTGGGGATGTCCCCACTCTCAAATCTGTGGCACAGTGCTGAGTGCTGCCAGATGAAGGCATCATGTGCTCCCCCAGGGTGTGTGGCACAGACATTGATTATGTGCCCCCTGGCATCGCACACCACCTTGGAGTTGATGCTTGCATACCCCTTCCGATTCATGTATGTGGCCCCTTTGGGGTCAGGTGGTGTGTGGATGGCCACATGGGTGCATTCTATTTCCCCAAGCATGCCAGGCATACGTGCTACCCTGTGGAACTCCTGTATGTTTGCTGTGCGCTCTGCCAGTGTGCTGGGGAAACGGATGTACTCTGCAGCATGTGGCAGCAGTGCGCTGAGGAATTGGGTGAGGAGACATGATGTGGCCAACTGGGTTATGCCTGTCATGTCCTCAGCTGGTCTCTGGAAGGTACCCGTGGTGAGCAGGCACATGGCAGCTGTCACTTTGGTCTCCACTGACAGAGCATGGCTCCATCGTATGGGTGCCTGCATCACATCACTGCACAGCTCACAGAGCCACCTCAGGATCACCTGGTTCTGGCAGTACCAGTCCACGATCTCAGTATCAGTGTATAGCTTGAAGCTGGTGCAGGCTCAGTACTGCCTGTTGGGGGCATACTGCCAACAGGGCCCTTCCACTGCCACGTGCCCCTGCTGCCTGCCTTCTTACCCCCCTCATAACTGCCTCCATCTGGATGGTGGCACTGGCCATGTCCCTGGCTTGTGTTACCCCAGTCAGCTGTTTCTCTGTTCCCCCTGCTGTCCTTGCTGGTACTCTCCCTGCACCGGGAACACCCCCCTGTAGTGGCTGTACTGCCCACTATCTGTGCCCTCAGTTCTGTGTGGCACTTCCCCTTTTATCCCGCACTGTGGCACAGGCTCCCCATACCTTCCCTGTTCCTGGTGGCTGCAGGTGCTCTGTCCTGCTCCTGCCCTGTCCTGTTCCCAGTTTCTGTGTGTCTGTGTGGCTGCCTGCAGTTCACCAACATGTGGCTTCCCTGTAGCATTCTTGCACATCTCTCTTGTTCCTTTTTATTTTGGATAATTTCTGCTATTGCGCAACTTCCGTTTGCTCCCCTATTGTGCATGGCGCATGTTGTTGAATATCGCACTGTGCCATTTATACATGGTTCCTCCCCTTTCAGTTGCACATGCATTAATTATCATTGCCCTCTTGTGCATTGTGATTTGGGGGGAGCACATCTGCCTCCTGCTGAATATCACAGAATGGCACATTTTTGGACTTGCACTGGTGCATCCCTGTTGCACTTGGTGCAACCCTTTGAATATCTGGACCATGGGATATAACTGACTGTAAATACATTAAATGTCCAAAGGCACACAAAATGTGGAAAACTGTGCAACAGTAGAAAATGTATACCTCACATCATGCCTACTAATGGGGTAGCACATGGTGTCCCGGAGAATCAAGACATGTATGCACAGGATAGACTGCACTCGAGTTTGTAGAACTCAGGGATTGTAAAGAAAAATCTGTGAGAGTTCATTACAGAAAGGTATATCATAAAGTAGGCAAGGTGGTGGTGTGGGGGTGGGCAGGAAACAGTGCCACCTTGCAAGGGAATCCATCAACCTCCACTGTCCCCCCCAATAGACAGGCAGTAAGAGATAAAGCATCAAATCTCCATTTGGCAAAGAAGGGGAGGAGAAAGGGGGAGGGGAAAGGAAGATGGTTAGGAAGGAGGGTGGTTAGAACAAGGGTCAGAGCAGGCAGAAGTACTAAACAAGTACTTCTGTTTAGTGTTTACCAGTGAGGGTGGGGGACGGGGGTCCAACTTAGGCTGATGAACATGATCCTGGGGATGAGTGACAGGGCACATGAGAAGAGATAGAGGAAGCTCAACATGTACATACTAGAAGATAGAAAGGAAAGGGACATGATCAAGGCCTTCAAGTGCCTAAAAGGCCAAAAGGAAGGAAGAGACAACAGGGGCAACAGTCTGAAGTTTGAGGCAGAAGCTATTATTTCACAGAGAGGATGGCGCTGGTGAATGGCTTGAATGTGCTACCAGAAGTGTTAAAATGGGCACCAGACATGTGGAAATCATTCAAAAATATAATCAAGCTATTTGTATATGAGCTGGGATAGTAGTTTCAGATTTTGTACCAGCTGGTTCCTCCTTTGATCTGTATGGATCTGTCCATATACAGAGAAGGATTTATCCACATCTGCACTCAACACAGGTATCCAGATTGCTTGTAGAGCAGTTCTAGATAGTACTGTTAGTTGTGGCTGCATTGAAAGTCAGTACTGCCCAACATCCAACTCCAATATGCTTGGAAGTTCCCTTATATCCTGCCTAGCATATACTGTACGTCCGAGTCATTTTGCAGTGCTGTTTGGTTGTGAAGTGTTAACACAGGAATGTCACTGGCATGCTGTGTCAATTCTCTATACAGTTTTGGAAAGTTTCTGGGGTCCAAAATATGGCAAGCTTTAAAGAACTCAACTGACAGGTTTGTGTCCATGTGTTTAAAAGTTTGTTTAAAGCAACCTCAAATACTCCTTGGAAAAAGTCAAAATTTTCCTGCTTGACCCATGGTCTCATAGCCTGCAAGTACCCATCAGTTCTGTCACCATATCATTCCATCTTCAAGACTCTTGCTTCAAACCACTGTTTTATTTTGCTAATGGTGTCATACAGCAAAACAGCCAAGGGCTTTTCCTTGCTTTGCAAAAGCTTGATTGCATCAATAAGGTCATTGCAGTTTTCAGCAATGAATGCAGTTTGAACCTGCAAATCTGTGAACCATTCTTCAAATAACATTGTTTAGGACCTAATGGAGTTGGCATCATTGGTTTCATCCTTGAAGAACTCTTGCAGATGCTCCAGATAAACTGAGTGGTACTTTACTGCTTCAAACCAGGTGTTCCAATGGGAGAAGACAGGAACTGGAGGCAATATTTTTTTCCCGCACCTCTCTCCTCCGGGAAAGCTATGTAATCTCGCTTACTTTTCGGCGACTCCTGAAAGCCGTATTTTATAAGTGCCATAAGCTTATTCACCTGATCAAAATGGTCAATCCAGGTATCGCCTGCCAATGATAAAATGTGTGCCCAACAACCCACATGGACTACATGGTCACCAATAAGGCCACATAATACATCATTAAAACACTCTGTCATATAACATGCATTGTCACTAACAAAGGCGATCACTTGTCCCATCTCCACACCATATTTATGCAAGGTCTTTAAAACACTTTGGGCATCAGTGGAGTGGTTTACCACTGTTAGCTCTGTGGTGTCAGCTATTATAGATTTTCCACCCTGCATTACAAAAATAATGTTCCTTATACAGCGAGAGTCTGCATCGGTTGTTTCGTTGCACATTACTGTGAGTGTCTTGCCTTTTACCAGCTGGCTCCTCCATTTCCCTATTCAGTAGTGGCAAGTAATTCTGTTGTGAGGTGTCAGTATTTGAAAGAGCTCCAATTCCTTTGATATTCTTCCCCATCTAGTCTCTCAAGCAGTGCTGATCCAGCTTTTCAATTGGTATATTGGCACCACATCAAGCCATCAATGTGTCCAAAATGTTTTTCACCCTTGTAGCAGCTGCAGCTGTTGTGACACAAAAACTGGTGCACAGGGTCACCGGTCTGCTGTTACTCTTCTCGCTTGTGTTCTTGGTGTGCTTTTTGATTTTACAGTGATCCACCACTGTATCCTTCCTGATGTGGTCAACAGGGTGATCACAGAAGCGACAGAGCATTTTCCCACTGTCTTCATACATGCCATAGGACTTGTATTGCAACACCCGGTCTTTGGTGGCAACAGATGAGATTGTGGTCATTTTGCTTGGTGGTGTTGCCATTGCTACAAGTGTAGTGTGGATGACGCCAACAAACAAAAAATTGAAACACAGTTGGGAGATGTAGAAAGCAACTTTACAATTGTGCAGCACAACTATTAAAATTTCACAACTAATTACTCATAATCTCTCAATCAAGACTAAAATAAAAGACCACATCAGAATTAGAATCTCACTGGTCATTCATGTGCCATGGCCATAGAGGAGGATGATGGTCAGGAGGAGCAGCTACAGAAATCATGCTGACCTCCGAAGTTGTCACAGTCCTGACTAGAAATTTCTATAGTAAGATACCAGCATCAAAATCTCACCACTAATGTAAAGCCATGTTTATGAGAGTGGGGAGGAGCAGCTACAGACTTTACACTGCTATCAGCCACTTAAATTCTGGACTACAATATCCCCATTCAGCTATATATCTCGGCTAATTCCTGGCCTCCATTTCAGAGTCAGGAGCAGCTACCGATATCATCACGCTGTCCTCAGAGCACTGCAGTACAATAGCAAGAGTACAAGATTAACATTAGAAATGAATCCCAGCTAATAATTCCTGTCCAGGGTTGAGAGTGAGGAGAAACAGCTACAGAAATCATGCTGACCTCTGAAGTGCTCACAGTCCAGACTAGAAATATCTATAGTAAGATACCAGCATCAGAACCTCACTACTAGTGTAAGGTCATTCTTATTAGAGTGGAGAGGAGCAGCTGCAGATTTTATGCTAACCTCAGCCTCTTAAATTCTGGACTACAATATCGCCATCCACCTATTTATTTCAACCAATGTGGAGAAGAGTGGGGATGGGTACCAAATAGAAACCATTGTGATGTCAGAAATGTAAAATTTAGACTCTGAGTCATTGTTTGCGAGTGCGAAGAAGTACAACAATACCTTTTCAAAAGGGCAAGGACTCATAGCTGCAGATCACTAACAGCACTTTCACAAATTGACCTAAAGAAAAAAAAAACAACAGCAGTAAGGTCTAACTCTGCAACACCAACAAAGCATTCACATTTTTAGCATGGAAGACCCACAAAGGCAAAAAGAAAACAAACTGTGCCTTTTACAACAGATAGACTTGCAGCAGATCACGTCCAACAGAACTTCAAGACCTAAAATCATAATTAAAATGCTTAAATGTGGCCTACAGAAAAATTTTCACATAACTGTTAGAAAGACCATCATCATCCAAATCCTCATCCTCATCAATGCATTCTCCAATCACAGCTTGCCTCCAACACCCACACCTACGTACTTGAAGAGTGGCATAAAGGGACTAGCATGAGGTGCTGGTAGCAGTCAGTGTTGGCAGGTGGTTCAACATCAGCATGAATCTGCCACAGCGCACATACTATAAGGCACAGTGTTCATGAAGACTTCACCTTCCAACTCCAAGCAAGATGGCAACAGAAGTCTTTCATTAATTCTTCAGGTTAGACAGAAGCAGTACTGCAGCCCCCCACCCCTCAGACATGATGGCAGCAAGTGTAGCACTGCAGTCCACCACCCTTCAGGCATGACAGCAGTAGATGCAGCTCTGTAGCCCCCACCCCTCAGGTGTGATGGCAGCAGCTGCAGCACTGCAGCCCCAACCCCTCAGGCATGACAGCAGCAGATGCAGCTCTGTAGCCCCCACCCCTCAGGTGTGATGGCAGCAGGTGCAGCACTGCAGCCCCCAACCCTCAGGCATGACGGCAGCAGCTGCAGCACTGCAGCCTCCACCCCTCAGGCATGATGGCAGCCAGTGAAGACCCCACCCCTGAAGCGTGATGGCAGCAAGTGCAGTACTGCAACCCCCACTCCTCAGACATGATGGCAGCAAGTGCAGCCCCCATCCCTCATGCGTGATTGCAGCAGGTGCAGTACTGCAGCCCTCACCCCTCAGGTGTGATGGCATCAGGTGAAGCACTGCAAACCCTACCCCTCAGGCATGACAGTAGCAAGTGCAGCTCCCACCCCTCAGGCATGATGGCAGCTGGTGCATCACTGCAGCCCCCACTCCTCAGGTGTGATGACAGCAGTGGCAGCATGACAGTACTCACCCAGTGCCATGTTCCAAAGCTTGTCAGAGCTCAGGCATGAATTAAGCTGAACCACCAGACACCAAGGTGGACTCGGTCAGTTCAGTCCCTAACATTTAGCTACCTGGATTGGTTTATTTGTAAACAAAGTGCATCCGATAAAAAAATCTGAAAGTGATTAATGAGGATTGAGGATGCTAATGGAGAGATCAATAATCTGTTCCAAAGAATAAACCAATCAGGAATTGCGCCCACAGTAAACTGGGCACTTTCTAAATTGGTCCTCATGAAAATGGAGCCTCTTAGTTTTCATGTCAGAGCTCAAACTCATGAAAGGTGTTCTACTGGCAGAGATCAATACTTGAAAACTGTGCAGCTTTGGGCTTCATCTCTCCAATCTCCCCTGCAGTCAACAGAAATAAATTAATCATTACGTATGATCACCAGTTTGAGTGATCACTCACGTGCAGAAATTATTTTATTAATATAGTGCCTGCAGGGGGAACCAGAGAGATGAAGCCCAATCTGTATAGTGGTCAGGGCTTCACTTCTGCCGGTAAATCACCTTTAAGAACTTGTCATCTCTGTAGTTCCCCAACACCATCCAAGCAATCACAGACTGCACTGGCACCAAGGCAGTCCCACCACGCCACATAGGAGAACAGACAGAACAACATGTTTGTATTGACATCTCCAGATACCCACACATAGCCATGCAGTACCCACCCTGAAAGGTAAGAACTTTGTCAGTGTTTTTTATTAGTATCAGTTATGACAGTGGGTGGTGGGCATGGATGTGGTAGCCCAGGTTTCTACTAAAGCTCCCCCACCACCACTACCACCAACTACTAATTTTTTGGGGGAACTTTAAAGTTCATAGCAAACTTCAAGACAGGCTTCCAACAATATTCCATTAGACATTCCAGCAAAAGGTCCAACATAGAAATCTAACATCAAAGTGGTAAGATTATTAACATGCAGTTAGAAAGTTTATTTATTGACTTATCTTTGTTTACCCCCTAGGTAATCTGATGCCTACATCCTCAAAAATTGATGAAGGAAACCAAGGAGGAAAATCTGCAGGTCCAACAGTTTTGAAGGGCACAGATTAGACATGATTTATTCAGTTTGATGTGGATTAATAAAGTTATTTTGTCTGACTGTGTGTCTCTATCATTCAACACACACACATGCACACACACACAGACAGATGTGCATGCTCACACACACACACACACACACACAGATACACACATACAGACAGACTCACACACACAAAGATGCATACACACACACATGCATACACATACAGATACGCACATACAAAGACAGACATGAACACACAGACACACACACGTGTTGGAAAAAAATGGTTCTGAGCCATTCTGCCCATTCCATCCCTCCCTCCTTCCTCACCACACACCAGAACCATTTGTTTCAGCATGTGTACCAGTCTGCCTAGCTTGTCCCTTCATGGACCAGTAACAACCAACCACAGTAACGTATCATGGACAAGACAGACTGGCAAACATGTTGGAAAAAATGGTTCTGTGCCACTCTGCCCATTTTCCCTTCCCTCAGAGGCCAAAACCATTTTTTTTCAGCATGTGTACCGGTCTGCCCAACCCGTCCCTCTGCTGACCAGCAACGACCAACCACTGGAGTGAGGCACGGATCCGACAGAATGGCATACATGTTAGAAAAATGGTTCTGTGCCACTCTTCCCATCTACCACTCCTTCCTCCATCACCAGAGGTTAGAATCATTTTTTTCAGCATGTGCATCCGTCTGCCCAACCCGTCCCTCTGCCAACCATCAAAGACCAATCACTGGAGCATGGCATGGACCTGGCAGACTGGCATACATGTTGGAAAAAATGATTCTATGCCACTCTGCCCTTTCACCCCTTTCCTCCCTCATCAGAAGCCAGAACCATTTTATTTCAGCAAGTGTACCAGTCCACCCAACCCGTCCCTCTGCCAACCATCAATAACCAACCACTGGAGCAAGGCATGGACCTAGCAGACTGGCATACATATAGGAAAAACTGGTTCCGTGCCACTCTTAGCATCCACCCCTCCCTTCTTCCTCACCTGAAGCCAGAACCATTTTTTTTTGCATACCCAGCAGTCGCACAGCCCGTACCTCCACTACCATCAATGACCAACCACTGGAGCATGGCACAGACCCAGTGGACTAGCATACATGTGGGGGAAAAAATGGTTCTGTGCCACTGTGCCCCTCCCTCCTCCATCACAAGATGCCTTAATCATTTTTTTCAGCATGTGTACCAGTCCGACCAGTCAGTCCCTCCACCGATCATCAGTGACCAACCACTGGAGCATGGCACAGACCCAACAGACTGGCATACATTTTGAAAAAATAGGTTTCTGTGCTACTCTGACCCTCCGTCTTCCATCAGAGGCAAGAACAATTTTTCCACACCTGTTATCAATTGGCTAAACCCATCCTCCACTCGCCATCAACGATAAGCTATAGGAACATGGCACAGACCTAGAGGATTGGTATATACAGTATGTTGAACAAAATTGTTCTGTGCCACTCCATTTGTCTGCCCCTCCCTCACTTTAAACATGTAGTACCTGCCAAGCCTGTCCTTCCACCTGCAACCAACAAGAGACCACAATCATGAAGGACTGACCGGGCCTACTGGTAACACACACACACAAAAAAACAAAAACAGGTATACAAAGCATTATTACTTTTTTTTATTAGGTATACCAGCTCACCTCCACCGCCCATCAACCCTCTCTTTCACATTTAAAACAGCAGCCTGGCCTTTGGAAAAAAAAAACAATATCTTACCAGACTATGGCAGAAACTTAAGCAGTTGTCCTGTGTCAGCAGATGGTAAGGCATGTCAAGTCAGCAGCAGCACAAAGAAGCAAAAAGGGCAGGTCAGCAGCACAATGAAGCTAGTAGGGCAGGTCAGCACAGAAGCATGCTAGAATCAAGCTAAAGTGCCCACCCTAACACATCAACATGGCTACTCTCCCCTCCTCACCACAACAGCAGATCCACTCTTCCCCACCTTTAAGGGACCAGCACAGCCACTCTTCCCCACCCAGCATACCAGAATAAGCACTCTTCCTCACCCCACCAACACACCAGAAAGGTCACTGTTCACCACTGACACAAGAACATGACCACACTTCCCCACCCCAAGGGTATATAAAACTGTGGCTTACCCCAACAGACCAACATAACCACTCTCTCTCCAAGTATGTCCACCCCACCTACACAATGCCAATGTGTCCACCCCACCAAAACACCATGGCCAATGTCCCTACTGCATGACCAGTATCCCCACAACACAGACACAATACCAGTGACCACACCCCACCACCAGTGTCCTCATTCCATCAACACAGTGCCAGTCCCCACCCCACCGACACAATGTCCATATCCCCACCCAATGACCAATGTCCCCACCCCATTAACATAATCCAGTGTCCCCACCCCACTGAAACACCATGGCCAGTGTCCCCACCCCACATCGACCAGTGTCCACACCCCACCGACACAATGCCAGTGTGCCTACATACCTCCAGAACACCATGACTGGTGTCCCCAACCCACGACATGTGTCCCCACCCCACCAGCACAATGCCAGTGTCCACACCCCACTACTAGTGTCCTCATCCCACTGACACAATGCCAATGTCCACACCTCACCACCAGTGTCCACACCCCACCAACACAATTCTAGTGCGCTCACCCCACTGAAACATCATGGCCATAGTCCCCAACCAATGACCAGTGTTCCCACCCCACCAATACAATGCCATTGTCAACACCCCCCACCAGTATCCTCATCCCACCAACACAATGCCAGTGTCCACACCCTACCATCAGTGTCCCCACCACACTGACACAATGTCAGTGTCCGCTGCCCACCATTAGTTTCCACACCCCACCAACACAATGCCAGTGTGCCCACCTCACTGAAACACCATAGCCAGTGTTCCCAATCCATGACCAGTGTCCACACCCCACCAACACAATGAGAGTGTGCCCTCCCACCAAAACAAAAATGGTCAGTGTCCCCACCCCACCCCACCATGACCAGTGTCCACACTCCTCTGACACAATGCCAGTGTGCCCACACACACCCAGAATACCATGACTGGTGTTCCCACCCCACAGCCAGTGTCCCCACCACACTAACACTATGGCAGTGGCCACATCTGACCACCAGTGTCCTCATCCCACTGACATAATGCCAGTGTCCCCACTTCATGACCAGTGTCCCCACCCCACTGACACAGTGTCAGTGTCCACACTCCACCACCAGTGTCCACACCCCACCAACACAATGCCAGTGTGCCCACCCCACCAAAACACCATGGCCAGTGTCCCTAACCCATGACCAGTGTCCCCCATGGCACAATGCCAGTGTTCCCATCCCACCACCATTGTCCACACCCTACTGACACAATGCCAGTGTGCCCACCCCACCGATGCACCATGGCCAATGTCCCCACTCCATGAACAGTGTGCCCACCCCACCGACTCAATGCACCCAGTGTCTACACCCCATTGACAATGCCAGTGTCCACACCACACCAACACACAACAATGCCAGTCCTTACCCAACCAACACAGCCAGTTTCCAAATCTCACCAAACCAGTTACCACACCCTACACTGACCAGTGGCTCCATGCCAACACATCAAGTATCCCCACCCAGTGTCCTCACCCCACCAACACACACCATGGGCAGTGTCCCCACCCCACCAAGACAGCATCCCCACCACACCACACCAGCATCCCCACCCCACCAAGCCAACATCCTTACCCCAACAAGCCAGCATCCCCACCCTACCAAGCCAGCATCCCCACCTCACCAAGCCAGCATCCCCACTCCACCAAGCCAGTATTCCCAGGCCACCAATACAGTGTTCCCACACTATTGAAAAAAAATAAGCTGCTTCACCTGCTTAATGGCACATCTGGCCCCCCTTCTGAATGTAATCTAAGATGGCTACCAGTATATACCCCCCATCAGCAACCTAAGATGGCTGCCAATAAATTACTTCCCCAGCTGAAACACAAGAATAGAATTATAAGAGTATAGGCAACAGGCAACAACAGTTTAAACAAAATGTTTTTATTATAACTCAATTCAACGTGGTCGTCTTGAACCAAGGACATCACCAGTAATCACATTTAATTGTCTTCGTGATTTTTCCTCAACCTCCCCAAACAAACCTTGCACAGGATGGTATTTTAATGCAGATCAGATCAGCACTACTGACAATACCCTGCTCCTGATCAATTAGTCCCAAAATAATTTCATTGTTGACTTGATTCCAACCACTTCAAACAGGAACACAGTTTTCGAGAGAGCGAGTGAGGAAGAAATAACTATGACTTCCATAGCACACACAGTAGGACATGCATTTTTTATCATTAAACATCAGTTCTTCTCTGTTTGGCTGAAAAAGAACCAAGGACATACAGTTAATTAAAATAAAGCAAAGCACCCACATTCTGCATGTTAGAAGAGTCGTCTTACACTCCTGCTCTTTCCTCACACCCAGAAAGCTTGGACCATATTTCTTCACCATTTAACAGCATAAATAATTGGAATGATTCAGACAATCAACTATCAAAATAAAACACATGTACAATAGTACTGAGCAGATTGAAATTAAGCATGGAATACACACCCACATACACATACTGCATATTATGGTAAATGACTCAAATAATTAGCTGGTTGACCGCTGCACTAAGTTTGAATGGACCTGGTACTTACTTGCAGAATACGGTGTATAAAAGTTCAGCAATCAATCAGTGCAGTGAATGTTTTAGGCTGGAGCAAAGCAGCAAGAACAGTAATACTAATAACACAATGGAGCAGGAATCAGAAGACTGAATGCAAATCTCTGCCACTGCATGAACAAATGCTATTTTCATTTTTGGTGCAATTTTCCACCAAACAATCAGATTTCTACATTTCTCTCCATGTCTTCATGTATGTGGAAAGCCAGTGCCCCTGGCTATCTATCACCAGGAGCTTAAGGCCAATATTGCCAATACAGTGAGAAAGGCTAAAATCTCCTGTCATCATGTTCTCCAGGCCACTTATGACACAGTAAACTCAGTTGCTCACACCACACCACAGCAACTGCTGTCTGCATAAGGCAACATTTATGGCTCAGGATTCCTGGCCTGGCACAAGACATCCAGACCTCCAACCTGGATGCCCCTTTCAGGGGATCCATGTTATTCGGAGGTGACACAAAGTATATTATCACTGAATTGCAGGACCATGGCACATTCATCCATGATGTCCACTTCATGTACTGAGGGGGTTACAAAGGCAAACAGCCTTTTAGTCAGCAACAGAGACACCAGACCAAAGAGGCCCCTGCCAAATACCAGTTCAAATGCTGCTGTCCAGCATCAACAACCGCTACTCCCCCTGCCAAGTCCCAGTAGCACCAGAAGGTGCTGCCAGCTACCTCTCCTTGGCTCCTGACTCATGGGGGACTCCCCTGCCTCTTTCATATCCTCTAGGAGAACCAGTGGGGGGGGAGATTTGCCTTCCACCTTCTGGGGTCACAGGACATAACCACAGACTCTTGGGTTCATCAGTTAAAAGCAAGGTGTCGCAGCATAGAGTTCCTAGACAAGCCTCTGGACAACCACTCAGGCATCTCCATTTATCCTCCAAGGCACCTGTCTCTGATAGGCAACACAATCCAGGCTTTTCTGCAAAAGTCAGCCATAGAGCCCGTGGCTCTGGCACAGACAGGGAGAGGGAACTACTTCAATTTCTTCCTAGTGCTCAAAAAGATGGGCAATCTGAGATCCATCTTGGACCTCAGCATGCTCACCTGTATGTTGAGTGCAAGAAGTTCCATGTATTTACCATTCAGTGACTTCTATCCCTGCTCCACAAGGACCACTTGCTTTATGCACTGCACACACAGAATGCTTACCTGCACATCCTTGTCTTCCAGACCCACCACCACTTTATTTGGTTTGCCTTCCAGGGGAACATTACCAGTTCAAGGCTTTACCTTTTGGCCTATCCTCAGCACCTAGGGTATTTACCAAGTGCCTAGCAGTGGTGGCTGCAAACCTATGCTGCAGAGGGATCTAATTGTGCCTGTATCTGTATGACTGGCTTCTGTCAGCCCCATCACAGAGCAGTCTGAGGGAGTCCCTCTCCTTTACCCCAGACCTCTTTTCCAGACTTGGAATAACAGGTAACTATCCCAAGTCCCACCTCTTCACTTCCACCACCTATAATTCATTTGGGGCAGTGCTGGATTTGGTCCAGGACAGGGCCTTCCTCCCATTGGACAGGCCAGAGACCCTGCAGGAACAAGCCAGATTAGTGGCCAACTCACGTTTGACCACAGCCCATTGGATCCTTCATCTTCTCGGGGTGATGGCAGCTGTGATCCCTACAGTTCCTCTAGCCAGACTGTATATGAGAGTGAGCCAATGGACTCTTCATGTCCAATGCGATCAGTGGCTGGACAACCTGGACCACAGGTCCTAGTTTCCAGGTACATGAAGAAAGATCTTTTTTGGTGGCAGGAGTTGTCCAGTCTCTCCACAGGGGGTTCCCCTTTCAACCACCTGCTCCTACCAGGACCCTTACAATGTATGCTTCATGTCAAGACTGGAGAGCTCACCTAGGAGACCATCAGACCCAGTGAACATGGTCTCAGCTGATGCATCTCTACACATCAATGTGTTAGAAATGAGGGCAGTGCTGTATGCCCTCCAGACCTTCCAGCCTCTTCTATATCCAGGGACACTCCTGGTTCAGACTGACAATATGTCTGTGGTCTGGTGCCTGAACAAACAGGGAGGCACTCGCTCATACCCTTTATGCCGGAGGTGATGTGAGTGTGGTACTGGGCAGTCCAGAACAACCTCTGACTGTCTGCTGTTCATGTACCGGGTGTCAGCAATATCCTGGCAGACAGTCTCAGCCACACCAATGTCAGGGCTCATGAGTGGGAGCTAAATCAAGAGGTGGTCAAAAGCATATTTGACCTGTGGGGTCAGCTGGGGATAGACCTCTTTGTCTCCCCTTCCAACGCAAAACTTCCAAATTTTTGTTTGCTCGTTCCTTGGTGTGGTGTTTTCTGGTGAGATGGGCTTAAGTGCTTCATAGGGTTCTCCTGAAGCTACAGGTGGAAGGGGCTTGCATGATTCTAATAGCACCTCTTTGGCCTCATCAGATTTGGTTCCCTCTGCTTCAACAGCTATCAATGGAACCCACAGTATCCCTGCCTCTCCGCCATGATCTTCTGACTCAGGAGCAGGGCAAACTGGTGCATCTGGGCCTCAAATCCCTCCACTTGCACATGTGGCACCTGTAGAATAACTCCCATTGTTATTATTTTTTTTACAAATTTGTCAACTGTGCAAATGAATTTGTAAAAAATGAATTATAATAGTGAGAATTTTTGAAATATTATTTGACTTACCATGTTCATGCTTGTCTACCCACTTACTCAGTCTCCTACTTGTTTTTGTTCTTCTACTAACTAATTCCTGTTACTTCATATCAAGGGGTTGTTGATTTTCATATTGTGTGTGCCTGGGGTGGAGCAGCAATAAAAGATAAACTATGTAATACCCTCAATTACCCCAGTAACACTAACACTGGGTCTTACTTTGATATTCCCAATATTCCTGATTGTGGAGAATACATGCACAGACATCCCCAAATCTCATCAGGCAGCTTTAAATAGTGAGAGTTTCCACTATGCTTACCGTCAGCCTGATCAGTGATCATTAAAGTGATTGCGGAGGTGGTGGAGTCTGGATCTGGAACACGGACAGAATAAGCGGACATCACAGATCACACAGCTATTTGAGCTGATCATGTTGGGCCACTTACTCAGGCTGGCAGTAGTCCAGCACAGACCCAGACACACCACTTTCTCAGGCTGACAGCACTAAAGTCCTCACTAGAGAGATGGTGTTTTTCAAGGTGGCCTATGGCTGTTGACCAGTCACTCAGTCACAGAGCAGGGTGGCTCTGGTTCACAGCTGCTCCACTCAGAGCTCATGCAGGCCTGTGGGGTGGGGGATCTCACAGGTGAAGGAATTGGGAACAATGACTGCCATAATTACTGAGGTGCTAATTGCCAACTGACAGGTCTGCTCTGTCTGTTATGCTGATCACAGGTGATCTCATAGCTGCTTAACAGTGAAACTGCCCGAAATACACCGTGCACCTAAGACATTATATACAGCACCAGTTACTACAGCTGCTAATGTAAATGGCAAATGGTAAATAGGATCTGCCCACTAAATCCGATTTCCCATAATATCTACTGGCAGTATAAATAGTGGGGACTGTATCTGCCCTTTCTCAATGTACCGTACTTTGATTCAGTTAGTGTATGCAATGGCAATTCATGCTTATGTTTAAGCCCATGAAACACCCTTATCTAGCGAATGCATTTACAGTTGTAGTGGCTCTGCCAGAGTTTGTCTTTAAATGTGTCACTGTAATAGGATTGTATTCGTATTAATGTAATTGCATAGCACCTCTGGGGTTACTGCATATCAGTACAAACCAATATGAATGCATATGCAAATATGATTTAAGTTATAGCAATAGTATATCCTAGAGAATTAGTACCTCAGTATTCAAACACCCTACAATGTACCATTATGATTTTTAACCCGTGTTCACTTTAATCGCCCTTAAGCACTTTTATATTGTGTGTATATTTTAAGAATCACAGTATTTAAGGACATGTAAAGATTGGATCAGTATCCCATGACTAAGCATTTTCAAATCAATCAATCAATCAGTTTTTATATTATACTGGAAGGTATGTGAGCAAAAATGTCCATTTTCACAAATGTCCAGTTGTACAGATATTTTTACAAAATAATTGGACACAAAAGTACAGAATGACTAAATTAAAACATCATACAGTGAGGTGAGGAACAAAACTGTATATACACATAATTAATACTCTTGATTACAGCAGGTTTATAGTACACGGAAAACATTTCATACAGAGGCAGATAGTTGTAGGGAACAAGTTTGGGATAATCACCAAGGCAGGGTGTATTTGAGGCAGGCTCTGTGGCTGGGGAAGACATAGGGGCAGAAACAGGAGAGGGAAGTGGGAGGAGAGGAAGGGGGAGTTAGAAAGGAGGGAGAATAACAGAAAATATTTGATGAGAGGGACAATAACAAAATATTTTAGTATATTCAGAGGGAATGATATCCAGGGTACACACAGGAAGTAGATTTGAGGAGGTAGTCCTTGAGGGTGCAGCTGAAGGAACTGATTGAGCTATAGGCAAGAATTTAAGGGGGCAAATTGTTGTAAGACTTGGGGCCCTCATAGGTAATTGAATTCTGTGCATGAGAGATACTGCACATTATAATGGGATGTCAAAGATGTGATGGGTGGCCCATCTTTTACTGCACTTGGGAACCAATTTAGGGAACAGGGAGGTGATGCTTGGTGTCAGTAGGTTAAGGTTCACCTTGTGTAACAAAGAGAGCATTTTAAAATGGAACCTACCTTCAAGAGTGAGCCAGTTAAGAGGATCATAAAGGGCACAGTAGTGGGTATTCCACAGGAGGCCTGTGGCAAAGCATCTGATGCTATTGTAAGTGGTACTGAGTTTAGAGAAGAGGTGGGATGTGGTATGGGAAGTAGACAATGGAGTCATACTCAAGGAGGGATAAGGGCAAGGAGCTAGCCAGACGTAGTCTGGAGAAGGATTAGGAACTTTCTGATTTGGTATAAGAGATCCAGCCTCATATGGATCTTCTTGATGAGGTTAGTAATATGGATATTGAAAGTGAGGTGTGGGTCAAGGAATAGTCGTAGGTATTTAAATTTGTCTACTTTTCTATAGAGTTTCCAAGATTGTCTATGAGGGTTAAGCCTGAGGTTATGTTTTTTCTTGTTCCAGAGAAGATCATAAATTTGGTTCTTTTGGAATTGAGGACCATACCCTTGGCAGAAAACCAAAAGTGTAGCTTGCTGAAATCTGCTTGCAGATTTCAGAACATTGTGTCCATGTTGTTGTCACTACAGTAAAGGGCCACATCATCAACATACAGCACAATTTTAATAGAGTGATAGATATCTGGGAGGTTATTAATGAAAAGGTAGAAGAGGAGGGGAGCCCAGGATGGACCACTGAGGAACCCCATAATTAATTGGACAATCTGTGGAAAAGTGACCATTGATGGTTATTTTCTGGGATCTGTGGGTGAGGTTGCTACTGACCCATTTAACAACATTTGCAGAGATTTGCAAGCCATGGAGGGTATCAAGAAGTAGGCTATGGTCAGCCAGGTCGAAAGCCTTGGTCAGGTCCATGAAGACAAAGCCTGTGTATTGGCCTTTGCCATTGGCCTTCTGAATATCACTGGTGAATTTAACCAGGGCAGTTTCTGTGCTGTGGCTGGATCTAAACGCATGTTGGGCTTCTGAGAGAAGGTTATGGCAGTCGAGGAAGGTGGTGAGCTGTGTATAAACTACTTTTTCAATGATTTTGGTGAGGGGATTGAGGAGAGAGCTAGGTTGGTAATTCCCAACATCATTCCTTAACCCTGATTTGAAGAGCAGTTTTACTGTTTCAGTTTTCCTGATGCTTGAGAAATGACCAGAGCAAAGTGAGAGGTTAAGTATGCTGTTAATGGGGCCACTAGAGAAATGATGGTGTGTTTAAGGATTTTTAAGTCAATTCCATCCATGCCTCTGGGTTTTGGGGATGTTACTCTGGATAAGCTTGATAGTGTCCAAAGGCTTTAGTATCCAGAAATAAAATTTGGGGCAGGGCTCGGCAATAGAGTTGGAGATGGAGGGGGATGGAATGGGGGAGTGGGGAGAGGGAGGGGATGATTTATATTTATCAAGGTCTCAGAAAAAGGAATTGAAAATGTTAGGAGGGGTCATTGTTCTGCTTATCCCCTTGGATAAGCATGATGGATTCTGCATTCTTGTTCTTTCCAAGTAGGCAGTTGAGTGTCCTCCATAGTTTATGGGAGTTTGCCGATTCCCCAAGTTGTTTATTTTGGAGATAATCAATTGTGGCATTTCTGATGGAGGATTTGAACTTGTTTCTTATTGCTTTGTAGAGGGAGAGCTGGGCAGGGTACTTGTGCTTAATGTAATGGACCCAGACCTTGTTCCTAGTCCTCATCAATTTAATGATGTCGGGAGAGACCCATTCATTAACATGTCCCCTGACCCTGATTTTTTTGAGTGGGGTGAATTTATTGCAGACACTGTTGAAGATAGTAGAAAATTTGTCCAGGACAGTATCAAGGTCACCTGAGACAGAGATGAAAGACCAGTTGACCAGCTGGAAAGCACAAGCTAAGTCCTCTATACTGTTATTGGTGAGGCATCTGGAGAAAATAAAATTGAGGGGTTGGGGTATTGGGCAGACTAGAGGCAGTAAGTGCAGAGTGGTCACTTAAACAATCTGGCAGTGCTCCTGAGTTGATAATACAGGATGGATTGGAAATGATGATCCAGTCAATTAGCATTTGGGTACCAGTCTTATAGTTTGCTCTGGTGGGAGTAGAAATAAGCTGGTGTATGCCATGGCTGATGGTGCAGGAGTTGGCTGCTTCAGCTTGGCTGGAGACCCAACTGATGTTAAAATCCCCAAGGAGTACCCACTCCCTGTTGAGGGGGAGGGAATTTTTAAGGGCAAGAAGGGTCTCCAGGTCAGAGGGGGGAGGTTCCGGGGAGAAATAGGTTGTTGTGAAGGTAAGGGTTTTTCTTTTTCCAAGAATTAGGTTGATGGAGAGGGTCTCTAGCATGATGAACTCTGCATTAGGACTGTGTTCAGTGAAAGAGAACTTGTTCAAAACAAAGAACATGCATCCCCTCCTTTTCTCCCCAGTCTGTCTTTTCTGACAGCAGTGTAGCTGCAGAGATCAATCTCCCCATCGAAGATTTATTTTTTGATATTTCTGTTTATCCCCCTCCTACATCCCAGTCAGCCTCACATCCTCAGGAGATCCTTGGAGTCAACCCCCACAAGCCACCTTACCTGGGTAAGTCGCTGGTACCCCATGGAGCCACGGTTTTCCCCTGGGGGGGGATGAGGTTAGGCTCCTGCACCCCGACAATCTGCTTTCGTCAGTCCAGGTAGCCTGGTAGGTGACTGCAGATTAGGGCTAGCTCCTGGAACTCAGTCTCCTTGGGGCTGGCAGGTATTTTTCTTCCTGGTTTTTCTCCTCCAAACACGCAGCGTGTGCCCTGATGTCAGGTGCAATGCAAAGATGTCGACTGCATGTCTGTAGCTGGCCCTCCCCTGCATGCAGGGCTTGCTGTACCTCAAGCCTCCACTCAGGGTCAGGCAAGTGGCAAGCAATGGTCTACTTCTTCCCCCCCCCGGAGAAGGTGAGCTGTCATGGGACTCTCTAGCCTATCTCCCTCGGCTGGACCTCCAGTGACCCGAGTCCACTCCTGAACCCGGGATGCCAGCACTGGAAGCAGAAATCCAACTGCTGCACCAGCGAAAATCCAACCACTGCGCTGGTGCCCGTCGAAGATTTTGTGAGAGATCCACATTTCAGAGAATGCTATAATGTCAAAGTCATTCCTGGTGACCCATGCCTGGAAAACATCTTTTTTAGCAGGGTGGCTCTGTATGTTAAGCTGGACTAGGCTAATGTGTTTTCCTTTGGTGAAGTAGGACAGGCAGGCAGAAGGGCTGTGGTTTTTGGGACCAGGGTTGGGGTGGATGGTTCTGATAAGTAGTAGTAGGAGAATTAAGGTCCTGAACAACCTAGTGATGAGAGGTTGAGACCTTAGTCTTCAGAACCTCGATTGTTTTACCCGAATGACTGACAGGAGCTTGGTGGAGAGACTGGGGTAGGAGAGGAGTAGGGGGTGGAAGAGTTAATGGATACAGTCTTCCTGAGGTAGTACTAGTGAAATGGGTGTTCAAAGGGTGAGTTTGGTTTGAAGTGAGATGGTGAAAGTGCCGGGGGGGAGGAGTTCAGACGGGGAGAGATGAGAGTGCAGGGTGGGTGTGATGGCCCCCAGGGGAAGTAAGGAGAGTGGGGGACTGCAGTAGCAGCAGTAAAAGTGTAAAAGGAGGCATGGTGTGGTTAATAGGCTGGTGGTGAGGTGTAACGCTGCACACAGGGGTATGTGACAGGTGCTCAGACAATGCAATTTTGCTATGTGAATAGGTAAGGGAGAAAGGGGAAGTCAAGTGGACTTGATTTAAAAGATGAATGTGTGAATACCCTGTCAAAACAGTGGCTGGCTTAGGGATCATTGATTTATAAATTATTCCTATGTGTTTTTTATTCAGTCTTACAGCTGCCCAGGTGCTGATTCAGGAGGAGAAGGAGTGCAAGGGAGGCCACAAGTGGACAGAACTTAAAACTTGCAAATGGTGTTTTGGGACGATAAAAAAACTGACCTTTCAGCCCAGCTGGCAACCTTGAAATAGTTGCCAATGTGGTGCTGCTGCCAGGTCCAGGGCCTGGGGGCAGCTCGATGAAGCCCCAAGGTTCCTGTGCAGGACCTTGAAAATGAGCAGAGCAGCAGAGATTAAATCAAGAAAATGGGATGGGGGAGACTGTTGTGAAATATTCGTGGGAGAGAGTGAGAAATTCAGCAGAGGGACAAGCAGACTGCTGCACCAAATTATCATCGGCTCTGAGAAGGTACTGCTTCTAATTAGCAATAAAACAGGATAAAGCTTCTAATTAGTAATAAGAAAGTTTCAATCTGTACAAAACTGCAGAAAACAGCCTTAAACAACCTAAAATGTTAGTTGAACAAAGCAGCAGTATACAGACTGTTTTTAAAAAGACTTAGCTAAACAGTAATTAAAAAAAGAGGCAGTAGATCACATTCAGTTCAAAGCAGACTGACAGTAAACTGCACAGGGATGTTCAAAAGTGCATGAAGTGTGTCAGGAATCAGTTCTACCAAATGATTCTAAGAAATGCTTCTCTCTCTCTCTCTCTCTCTATATATATATATATATATATATACAGAATACATATATATATATATATATGTGTTGTGTGTGTGTGTGTGTGTATATACTCTTGAAAATTAACTCCATTAATGCATCAGTCAGGATGATTCCACAGCAACAGAAGTTTGGAAATGTAATAGGGGTTACCAACCCTAGCTCATTGATTCTCATTCTCACCTCCACAGATCAACAGGTGCCAGGGAAAGTCTTGGTCATCGTGTCTTAACTCCTCACCCCATCCCATGTATAAACAAGCTGAGATGGTACAGTATAGAAGAATGGGGTGAGAGTTAGGCCTGATGACCCCAAGGCATTCTCTGGCTCCTTTGGTCTGTGGAGGGTGGGTGGGGTGGGGTTGATAACCCTAACATCGAATTTCCAGACTTTTGTTGGTGTGGAATCAACCCTAACTGATGCATTAAATGAGTTTTTTGCAATGAATTTCCTTCTTTTTGAGAAAGTGAAATGTTACTCACATGGTATCCAAAGGTGAGAACTAGGGTCCTCTGGACCCTGCACTTCCACCTACCCATAAGTGTAAAGACATAGTGCAGGATGGCACTTTGCTCCAAGTTTTGCATAATGTGATACATATTTGGGTGTGTGGGCCTTCTGAGAACTGTGCTCCCACCCACCCATAAATGTAGAGGCATAACATACGAGGGCCCTGTGCTTCCAGTATTGCAAGATGGTTTCCGTGGATGGGAGCATGGTCCCTCTGGGCCCTGCACTCCCACCCACTGATAACTATAGATACTTAGTGCAGGAGGTCCCTTTGCTCTTAGATTTGCAAAATGATATCCATAGGTGGGAGTGTGGGCCTTCTGGGCCCTGAGCTCTCAGCCACCCATGAGTGTGGAGACACAGTGTAGGAGGGCGTAGTGCTCCCACTTTAGCATAAATGGTATGCATAGGTGGGAGTGCAGGCCTTCTGGGCCCTGTGCTCCCACCTATCCATAAGTACAGACACATAGTGCAGACCTAGAGGCATTTCAAGTAACCTTTGTACTACAAAAGTGACAATATCTCAGTAACCTTAGCGTATGCAGCCCACCATCCAATGCTCTCGGCTCTCTGGATGAGCTCCTGAAGAGCCCAGTGGTTGACACTGCATCCGAGACTATCCTTCTAGGCAACTTCAATTTAAACTGGGGACAGGAAGGGAAGTCTGCCATCAACGAAACCCTACACGACTCCCACCTCGCTCAAATTATTACCCTACCGACCAGAATGAACCATAAATCAGGTAGGCATTCTATAATAGACTGGGTCCTGACCTCATCCCCTAGTAATGCAAAGCTGGCCAGGATCCTGGGAGATGCCTTTAGCGACCATTCGCCTATATTTGTCATTTGGAAGAATAATGCTATTAAAGTCCCTCCTAGATCTTTTACTACCAGAGACTACTTCAAATTCCACCCTGACCAGTTCATAGGCTACCTAAATAGCACTGACTGGAACCCCATTAGACACCTACCTAACCTGGAGGAAGCTGTAAAATTTTTCCAAACCACCCTCACTAAAGTCACTGACCTCGGTCTCTATGAAAACCTATAGGGTCAAAGGTAGCTGTTATAAGTGGATCTCACCCCCCCTAAAAGCCCTGATGTCTACTCAGGATGAAGCGTGGAAAAAGTTCAGGACATCTAAGTTTCCAGTGGACTTTGCTAGCTACAGGGTCCTCAGAAACCAATGCAAACTGGCCATAAAGAAAGCCAAGAAGGAATATATCACCAATCTCCAAAAAGCTGACCTGGGAAACCCTAGATACTTCTGGTCACACATTAACTAACTCCTAAAAGGAGGTACGAAATCAACAATCGGCCCTATCCTGGTGAACGGGCAAGTACTCGAAGAGGTGCCTCTCATCGCAGAGGCCCTAAACGGTTTCTTCACAAACCTGGATGCGTACAAGGTGGGTCCCTTAGATAACAAGAACGAACCTAATAGGCACCTGCCCCTTGAACTAGACCGCCTTCTGTTTCATCTGCGGCTGGTTAGGGAAAGGGAGGTTCTGCTCATCCTTAAATCCCTGCGGGCAAGAGGCACCGGGGGCCCTGATGGGATCCAGACTCGAATCCTCAAGGAGGGCACCCCATCTTTAGCCAAGCCCCTAACCTGGCTGATAAACCGGTCCTTTATGGAGGGGCCTGTTCCTGAGCCATGGAAGCAGGCCCTAGTGATCCCCATTCACAAGGGAGGGTCCACCGAGCCTATTGGGAACTACAGGCCTATCTCCCTGTTGTCCACAATAGCGAAATTACAAGAGAAGCTTGTATACTCTCAACTACGCGAATATCTGGAAACACACCAGATAATCTCTTCATCACAGCACAGCTTCAGAGCCAAGCATGGGACAGACACTGCACTAACCAAATTTTCGGCTGATATCCTGGGCAATAATGACTCAGGGGTCAGCACAGGCGTGGTCTTCATGGACCTGTCTAAAGCATTTGACCTGGTAAACCACAACCTCCTTTTACAAAAAATGTGCACTTCTGGCATGGACGCACATGCCCTAGGATGGTTTGCTAATTACCTTATGGGCCGGACCCAGAGGGTCAAGTGGAAGGACTATGTCTCCCAGTCTGCACCGCTCAAAGTAGGAGTACCTCAGGGGTCAATACTTGGTCCTCTTCTCTTCACTTTGTTTATAAACGATCTGCACTTACATTGCGGGAGCAGCAGCGTCATCCAATACGCAGACGATGCTGTCATTTTCCAAGCCTCCCCTAACTTAGGAGAACTGGGGAATGCCCTCCAAGAGGACATTCTTCAGATGGAGGACTGGCTCACTCAGAATAAAATGGTATTAAATACCAGTAAAACTAAAGCGATGTTGTTCGGGCCCAGATCCTTGGGAACCGAGAGGTCGCTGCTCCTTCAGCTGCAGTCCAGAGGGGGTGATAAACTTGAGGTGGTTACCTCCACTAAATACCTAGGGCTAACCTTGGACCAAGGCTTCACCCTAAAAAATCATGTTGACCAACTCTCCAAAGCCATACATGGAAAACTCGGTATCCTCTACAGAATAAAGGACCAAATTATCCCTGAAGCCAGAGTTGCCATCGCAACTAGCGTCCTTCTCCCCAAGCTCACTTATGCAGCACCTGTTCTTCAAGGCATGGTCTTTATGGAACTTGGCAGGCTCCAGACCTTATACAATAAGATTGTCCAATTTGCAACATTATCACACCCTAGGACACACCACTGCGAGGCTCAATCAAGCTCAGCTGGCCGTCATTGGAAGCCCGCCTCATCTACCTCACACTATGTCTCGCTTTTAAGCTTCTGGGGCCCTTACTTCCCCCTAGTCTCAAAGGACTAGTTAGTGTCAAAACCAACCTGAGGAGTCTCCATTCCTCAGGACAAAACCTCCTTGTGGTCCCCAAAACAAAGACTAAAGCTGGGTCCAGGTCCTTTGCTTTTACTGCACCTTCCCACTGGAACAAACTCCAACTGGAGGTACGGGAGGCAGGGTCGAGCCCCTGCTTCCAGTCTAAGCTCAAAGCACACCTGCTCACCAGGAGCACTTGCCAATGCATAAGGAACTGACCTTATGCCACGGCCCTTCCTCCCTCTCCACCTTCCGTATTATAAATGCCATTAAGTCTTTCACAGTTATACAGTATGGAATTTGCCTTATGTGTGTTATCACTGTTAAACCATTTGGTATTTACGCAAGTTTACAGCTCTGCTTACCTACTTGTACTGTCTGTTTACCTGTATGTTATTTTTACAGCTCTGCTTACCTGCTTTTACTGTTCTGTTTACCTGTATGTTATTTTTTACCCCCGGGTCGCCCCTGAAAAAGGGACCTCCGGGGCCCAGTGGGCCTACCCGGTCAACAAAATTCAATAAATAAATAAAACTTTGGAAAAAATTCCTTTGCAGTTGTATTAATGACCTGGCCACCTCTATGTATACTTGGTGTACCATCAAGGTGTGCTAAGCTGCACTTTAGTGAAAAATCCATATCTCGAACCGTTTTCGAGATATAGCCGCTGAAAGGTGCCGTGACCACCACAGTGTTATTTTATGGGAAAATTACATCTTCAGAGTGCTGTAACTATGGAACCAGTGTAAATGATTTCACTAAACCAGAAAAAAGGCACATCTGTGGACAAAGGGCTTGCCACCCTGTAAGTTTCAGTCAAAAAGCCGTAACTGTATTTTTGCAATGAAGTTGCAAAAAAACTTTTTGGGGGGGCTGTTTACCCACACAACATTTGTGAAAGTTCTGCAACTTTCACAAAAGTCCTATCAGTTTACATGTGGGACTTTCACAGAAGTCCAAGGGACTTTCGTGAAAGTTAAAAGTTCTTTTGAGGGGAAAATATATTTTTTCCCATTGGCTATAATGGGACACTTTGCACTCTAATAACTTTTGAATGGATTTATGTTTTTTCATCAAATCTTCAAAAGGCACTTCCCTGACCTAGACCCTATATACCCTGAAAATTGTGGACCAGACAGATAAACCATTTGGGCTGTAGAGACAAGCAAAGAATTTGCCAAAATGGATAAAAAAGTGTTGCTTTGCACAATTTTTTGGCACTCTGCAGCTCCACAACTGCATATCTGACTAGAACAAAACTTGACAGAAACAGAAATCTATGGCATCAGATGGAACATGCAAAATTCAGGGAAATTGGTGAAACAGTTGCAAAAGTTATTAAAGTGCAAAATGTTGGGCTTAACATAGAAGTGGCTGTGCTATATATTATGGTAGAGGAGCCATTTCTATGTTAACCCCCAAATTTGCACCTTAATAACTTTGCAACCGTTTGATGGATTTACCTGAAATTTGGAATACACAATCAAGAACCATAGGCCTTGGCATCTGCCAAGCTTCTTACCGGTCAGATACATGGCTGCGGAGTTATTAAGAGTGATTTGCGCACGTGTTTACGTTTTTTCTGGAATTCTACGGTCACGCGTACAGGTCACATGGTTTGCAAGACCGGCCCGAAATCTACAGAAAACATGTGGCTGGGGTCCCCGATGTGCCTTTCGAACATTTGGTGAAAAAATATTAAACAGTTCAAAAGTTATTCAAAAAACAATTTCCCATTATAAGTCAATGGGAAAAGTTAACAAAAAGTTCAACACTTTCACAAATGCATTTTTACTTTCGCAAATGGGCCTGTTACTTTCACAAATCCACCATTTTGTTTTCAGTTGGTGATCAGAAAAATGCTTGGCATTTAAATTTGGGACCCTGTAGCAACCTAATTCTTTTTGTATTCACCTAGTCGGACCCTGAGGATGCTAGCCATGTCTTTATTTTGGGTTAAAACACCCCAGAAATGTTTTCAAATTTCTGGAAAAAGTACTTTTGCAAATTACTTTTGTGCTCATGAAAGTGTCGCAAACTTTTGCGAAAGCTTTCGCAGATTGCGACAGTAGTTTTCTAGTCTGTGGGAAAATGACAGCAATTCTTTGGCACTACACTGCAAAAGAACGGTAGGGAGTTTTGGGCTGAAATTTGGAGAGAACGCAGCTGACATCTCACAGATGTGCCTTTCAGTGTTGTATTGAAAAAATATTACATGGCAGCAAAGTTACATCACTCCAAAGTTGATGGTTTTTCCCATAGGATAACATTGTGGCACCCGACGCATTACAGGAATCCTTTGGCACCCTGCTGCAAAATAACGGTTTGGTCTTTTTTCCTGAAATTTGGAGAGAAGACAGCCAACAGCCCACAGATGTGCCTTTCAGTGGTTTGGTGAAAACATAGTATAGGGAGGCAAAGTTATGGCACTCCGAACTTCTCTTTTTTCCCATAGGATAACATTACGGTGTTCGCCGCGCCTTTCAGGGCCCGTATCTCGGAAACGGTGCGAGATACAGACTTTTCATGGGAAAAACACTTGAGTGCAAAACTAGCCAGGACGGTCATAAATCATATGACTTTTAAATTATTTTTCTACATTGTACGGTTCCTGAGATATAACCTATTTAGTATTCCAAGTCCTCATTTTCTGCTCCGATACCCATTATTATGCATACATTCTTTGTACTCACTGTCGTTCTCTATGAAGCTTTTAGGGAAAACTAGCCTGTGCACTTACATTGCTGTTACCGTTGCCCTTTCGCTTGCGGTCCCTTGCCCGTTTCACTTACCGTTGACATCTACGCCATCATCTCATTTGCGCTTGCGTTACCTTGTGCGCCACTGTTAGCGCTTCTGTTTGCATTGCTGTTCCTGTTACTACCCGCCGCCACATTACGTGATGGGAGTGCAGGGCTCTATGTGCGTTTTCCTTTGCGTTTTCATTTTAAAAATAACAGAAACGCAAGCGCAAATAAAAACTAAACATAAGGCTGTTACAATGTTTACAGTCAATTAGAAAGCTGCATTTCTTGAACCCTTGTTATAACCAGAGATATTATACCTGTACTACTCCTTGGTTTTGCTCAACTCTATTGCTCAGGTGGCCCACCACATGTGGTGTGGTGTGGTGTGGGGCATCGGTAGGTAAGACCATGCAACTAAGTGTGGTACATTGTGTGCAGCTGCAATCAGGGATGTGTACGTTTGGTGTACATGGCCTCAGTTTTGCTGTTGATCTCCACTGAGCATGCAGTACCTGGTCAGGTGGGTGGGGATGTCTCGTAGTACATTTAGACAATTGTTTGTTATTTCTGTCACCTGCTGCTGGATGTCTGTCATGCATGCATGCATCAGTTAGGGTTGTTCCACAGTGACAAAAGTGAGGAAATTCAATGTTAGGGTTGAAACCCCTTTTGCACCCCTCCAGCCTACCCCCCAAATGGAATCAGGGTGTGCATTGGGGTCATCAGCCCTAACTCTCGCCCCATCACATGTGTAAAGCAGCAGGAGTATAGGAGAATGCGGTGAGAGTTAGGCTGATGACCCCAATGCACAATCCCATGCCGGGTTGGGGGTGGGCGGGGGTCCTACAAGCCAACCCTTAACACCGAATTTCTTCACTTTGTCGCTGTGGAACAACCCTAACTAATGCATTAAATGGAGTTTTTTGCCTCTAATTTCCCTTCTTTTTGATAATGCTAATGAGAAATAGTGATCGTAATGCAGCGGTGGGAGCGCAGGGCCCTTCTGGCCCCACTCTCCCACCACGTGATGTCTTGTGGCAAAGTAACAGGAACAGCAATGAAAACAGAAGCGCTAACAGTGGTGCACATGGTAACACAAGTGCTAATGAGAACAGAAAGGATAACGCACATGATGGCGTAGACGGGAACGGTCTGCCACATGATGTGTTGTCACATAGTAGCATGGTGCCTGCAAATGGAAATGTCAATGGGCATGGTGACACAAAGTGAAACAGAAAGAGAAACAGTACTGTAGACACAAATGGCAAAAAATAACAGAAACGCAAGCGCAAATGAAAACGCAAAGGATAACGCACATGGTGGCGTACACGTCAACGGTAAGTGAAATGGGTACGGAACCACAAGCGGAAAGGGCAATGGTAACAGTAATGTAAGCACACAGGCTGGTTTTCCCCAAAACCTGCATAGAGAAAGACAGTGAGTACAAAGAATGTATGCATAATAATGGGTATCGGAGCAGAAAATGAGGACTTGGAATACTAAATAGGTTATATCTCAGTAACTGTACGAAGTAGAAAAAAAGTTTAAAAGTCATATGATTTACGACTGCCCTGGCTAGTTCTATACTTAGCCCCCATTAGGGGGCTAAGTACTTTTCCGATGAAAAGTCCGTATCTCGCACCGTTTCCGAGATACGGGCCCTGAAAGGCACGGCGAACATCGTAATGTTATCCTATGGGAAAAAGAGAGAAGTTTGGAATGCTGTAATTTTGCCTCCCTGTAATATTTTTTCACTAAACCACTGAAAGGCACATCTGTGGGCTGTTGGCTGTCTTCTCTCCAAATTTCAGGAAAAAAGACCAAACCATTATTTTGCAGCAGTGTGCCAAAGGATTCCTGTAATGCATCGGGTGCCGTAATGTTATCCCATGGGAAAAAATGTCAACTTTGGAGTGCCGTAACTTTGCCGCCATATATTATTTTTTCAACATAATACAGAAAGGCACATCTGTGAGATGTCGGCTGCTTTCCCTCCAAATTTCAGCCCAAAACTCCAAACCGTTCTTTTGCAGCAGAGTGTCAAAGAATTACTGTTATTTTAGGCATATTAACAAAGTAGTGTTGTGATTTTATGAAGCCAAGAAGAATTTGCGTACACTTTCGCAGAGTTCGCCATATTTTATGGTAAGTTTTTCCAGGAAATCTGAAAACATATTTCTGGAGTGTTTTACCCCAAAATAAAGACATGGCTAGCATCCTCAGGGCCCGACTAGGTGACTACAAAAAGAATTAGGTTGCTAGAGGGTCTCAATTTTAAATGCCAAGCATTTTTCTGATCACTAACTGAAAACAAAATGGTGGATTTGCGACAGTAACAGGGCCATTTGCGACAGTAAAAAGTGCATTTGCGACACTGTCAAACTTTTTGTTAACTTTTTCCATTGACTTATAATGGGAAATTGTCTTTTGAATAACTTTTGAACCGTTTAATATATTTTCACAAAATCTTCAAAAGGCACATCGGGGACCCCAGCTGCACGTTCCCTGAAGATTTTGGGCTGGTCTTGCAAACCGTGCGACCTGTAGGTGCGACCATAGAATTCCAGAAAAAGTGTAAATGCAGGTGCAGATCACGCTTAATAACTCCACAGCCGTATATCCGACCAATACAAAACTAGGCAGATCTCAAGGCCTATGGTTCTTGATTGTGTATTCCAAATTTCAGGTAAATCCATCAAATGGTTGCAAAGTTATTAAGGTGCACAATTTGGGTTTAACATGTAAATGACTCCTCAACCTTAACTATGGTAGCACTCACGTGCTACTATAATATATATATATATATATATATATATATATATATATTAGAAGCAAAAAACTCCATTTAATGCATCAGTTAGGGTTGTTCCACAGCGACAAAAGCAAAGAAATTCGATGTTAGGGTTGAAAGCCCTTTGCACCCCTCCATTCCACCCCCCCCAACTGGAATCAGGGTGCACATTGGGGCCATCATCCCTAACTGTTACCCCATCACATGTGGAAAGAAGCTGAGGAATAGGAGAATGGGGTGACAGTTAAGACCGATGACTGCCACCATGGTTTGACAGAACGAAGCCCCCTGAGTAAAACCCACCCTCATTTGACTTCCTAGGGCACCCATGGGCAGAGAAAAATAATTTTTAAATTCGGCCATCTCGTCCCTCAGGCAAATCAGACTGGGCTTTTTTTTCATTGTGTCTGTTTCGGCACACTTGCCTTTAAGTCAGAGAATCCCTTAGGTTTGAAAAAGCTAAAGAACTCATCACGGTCCTCCTTACGTGTAACATGGCTGGTACGGAGAAACAAACACCAATAGTGATTGGTAAAAGTGCACAGCCAAGGTGTTTCAAAGGCATGCAGCATTAACCAGTCATCTATAAAAATAACAAAACAGCATGGATGACTTCCGAGATCTTTTCAAATTGGCTGCGGAACTGGGACCGATCACTGAGATCTCGGAAAATCGCCTTGCTCTTAGACAACTGTACCTCCCACCCACCAATAGCTGGTTTAAAAAACATTAAACTTGTGTTCCTACCACCCAACACAACATGCTTAATGCAACCCTTAGATCAAGGGATTATATACAGCTTCAAGCGCCACTATGTACGGCTGATGAGGGGAAGATTGCTTGATATTCTGGATGTTGAGGAAGAATTACTGCTTCTGTCTGCATACGATGCATTAACTTGCTTGATTCAGTATGCCTTATACAGCAAGCATGGCACATTTTCTCACAAGAGACAATACAGAGATGCTTCAGAAAGGGTGGATTCACCAATGACCCCCTAATTGGTGTTGTACCTGAGGAGGAGGAGGAGCCAGCTGATACTGATTTGCCCACTGAGATCATGAATGAGCTGTGTTTGCTGGGGAATGACACACCTCTCTCTGATGTAGATGACATTTCAGAGGCAATCAGTGCATCACAGGGAGCATGAACAGATGAGGATGATGAGGAGATTTTATCTCAGGAAGAGACAGAGGATGACGAGGTGCCTGTAACACCTGAGGATGTGAGGAAGGCAATCCTGACTCTCCGTCGGGCCATTGAGTAGCGAGATGATATTACCCCCCAGTGGGATCAGGTTGCCAATGTCGAGACTGCCTGGCATCACTACACGATAGGAAAAAAATGCCAAACTACGATGGAGGACTACATCCAGAAGTAGATCATGTGGTAGATAAGTACAGCACAACCCAGCACAGCACTTTTGTTTATTTTTATTTTTTAAGCGATTTAGATAAAGTTTACAGAGGTTTTTTTGCAGATTGCAACAAAGTCTGACTTCATTACACTCAGCGCTTGCCATATTTCAGTCTTATTTATTTTTACACTCTGTGCTCGCTTTTTTTTGGCATTGTGTGGGGATATTGATGTACCGGACGCCGCATTTAATGGACAGATTGACGGTTGTCAAATCAGTCCGTTATAAGGGTATATATACTGTATATATATATATATATAGATATATATATATATATATATATACACACACATATATATATATATATACATATATATATATATATATATATATATATATAGTATAGGCATGTTCACAGCACTCAAGAGAATAGTAAGTCCTACAATGCACCACACCCTAATTTCGCTGACAATTCATAAATTGTTGCCATTTCTTCCTTTTGTTGTTGTAATCTTACCAAATGGAAAATAAGCACAACATTTCTGTCTGAGTCTTTAATTTTTAGTGACAGCTCCTGAAACACTTAAAATCTGCCTTAAAATGCCAGCCATTCTGTGACATAGCTAAAAGTCACTTTACAAAGTATATAATTGGTCTATTACAATAATGTCCCCAGCTGTACTTATAAGCTCAATAAATTCAGAGTATATCACTTATTTTATACCACTGCACTAGAAAAAATTAAATGGACCTAGCACTTGTATTTTATACCTTTTAAGCTGCCACAACATGCAGCACACATGGTGTCCATCATGTTCTGTCCACAAACATGGTGTGCTTTACTATATTTGCAAGTGCTTATGGTTTTTAACAGTTCCTTGCTGTTTTTCTTCATTTTCCTCCACCGGAATGCCCCAATTACTTTAAGTGGTGGAATTGCAGGCAATCAGTACTTCCTTCCCAAAATGTTTCAGCCTGTGGTGCATCCTATTGTGATGTACATTATCTGGGGTTAAATGAGTGGGCTTGTAGTCCAGAAAACTAGTAGTATACTTTTAGTCCTGGTAAGATTGTTTGGCACTGCTGTAAAGATAAGGACATCATGGACATACAGCACTTCTGAAGCTTACTGATCCAAGAAGAGTTTGTTGTGTCCATGACTCTGCTACATGTTTGAACATAAGGGAAAAATTAAGGGCTACCTTAAGGGGCGTTTTTTATGTTAAAAAGAAAATGTAGGGACATATATTGGCTAGCATCTGAGACAGACTTAATGAAACTACACTTATGCAGGAATCTTTTCAAAATGTGTCATTAACTGTAGCCATGGAAAATAAAGGCATCAAAGTAAACCAGACTGTGTTTGTAGTCCCACATGCTGCTCGTTAGCAGTGCAGGCTCTTTTCATAAAAAAGGCAAAAGGGAATGTAACTATATTAATGGGGATTATCATAGACCAGCATATTAAGTATTTCAGGTTTGGTTGTGTAATATTTGTTATTTTTTCGGTACGAAGGTCATTAGGGCACATTTATTGTACTGCTCTTTGTGCATTACTGGGACACCATAATGGTGGTGTACTTTGCATGGCATGTTATTTCTGAGAATACTGTTCCATTTTAGTGGTTTATCTCATTCTCCATAGCCTTCCTGCAAATAAAGTACTACAGCCATAAAGAAAACAACTAAATACTCTGTATTAGTAAGGGAAATGTAAGTTTCTTTTTTTTTCGCCATTTACATTTTATTAACTTTTTCGCACCAGAAAAGGGGTACAGAGGCTTACAATGTCAGATAGCTTACAATATAACCAACAGTTAACAAGTATATCTCAAAGAACTATTTGTGCATTAATCAGGCGCCCTGACCCCCACCCCTCCTTCCCTTAAAAATCCCACCCAACCTACCTCCTTAGTGAACAAAATACATTCTAAATCCAGCAGATTTATAAACCAGAGGCTTGCTTTTCCATGTATTATATAACAAGACCAGACAATAATGTATGGAAAACGATGAAGCGTGCTTCTAACTATTTTGTAAACCCTAACATCCCCCATCCCATCCCTATTAAAACCTCCACCTCCTCCCCTCCCCACAAGGCCTTCTATTTACAGTCTGAAAACCTAGAAACCAGCACTAACCTAATTAGGAGTAGGCAATTTCTAATGGGGCCCAAATCTTGTCATAAAGGGGCATTCGATTATGCAGAACCGCTATCATTCTCTCTGTCCTGTGGTTCGCTAACAATTCCCTTGTCCATTCTGTATAGGTAGCTGTGCTTGATACTTTCCAATACTTAAGGACCAGTTTTTTCACAGTCATAGATATCAATGTAATATGGAATTTTCTCACTTTAACCGAACCTCTAACAAATCACCTAATACACAAATCTCTGGGGTAAACATATCAGCCATACCTAACAAGGGATTCACTCTCGCCCTAATCTCCTTCCACAGTGGTGCCACTCTTGGGCAATACCACAACATGTGTAACAAATCCGCCTCCCCTGCACCACACCGGTAGCATCTGGGCTCCTGTAACACTTTCAGATCTGCTAGTTTTTGAGGTGTATAATATATATTATGCAAAATCTTAAATTGAATTAATCTGAGGCAGTCCTGTCTCACATATTTATGACAGTTCCTCCAGATACCACCCCAGTCCAGACTAACATTAGGAAAGGCTCTAACCCAGTAGGATGTAGGAGTTAATTTATCTTTAAAGGCCCATTTGAACAAATTTTGATAGATTTTTGAAATAGCATGTGAAGATCCAATTACCGGTTTTAATTCCGACCATATATCTATATGAAACCCAGCTAGCCTATTTATTTCCATTTTTTGAATTAAGAGATGCCTTAATTGATACACTCTAAAAGCATCCTTATCTGTCAACTTAAAATTTTGCATAATCTGCGTCAGCGGGTAGGGGTCTCCTTCCTCATTTAGAAGGTCTACCCACCTACACTCTCGTAGGCCCAGCAGCCACTTACCTGCGATCGTCCGATGAGCAATACGCCATTGTGGGTTGCCTATTATTGGCTGGTGGGCATCTAAGGTATAGATGTATTTTAGGTAATTACACATTTGGTTATGGACTTAAAGATACCCCATGGGTGTATTCTTGAACATGGAAACATCTTAGGCTATTATAAACTAAAGCTACCAGATTAAATCCTAACTCTTAATAAGGGTAGTTTCCAGATTCACCCATAGAGGGAGATAATCCCCGGTACTAAGATGCATAGATGGAATCACCCATCTGCCATATTTATTCATATGTGCAGCCCAAAATTAAAAAGCAAAATGGGGTAGTCTCAAGCCACCCTGCTCTCTGGGCACCGCCAGCTTAATATAAGCCATCCTTGCTTTTTTATAATTCCATATAAAATCAGCTATCATCCCATGGAGCTTCCTAAACCACGATAGCGAAAGACAAATATTAAGATTGGACAGAGGGTAAAGGAGCCTAGGGAATACGTTCATCTTTACCACGTTTATTCTCCCCCACAGTGAAAGAGGTAGCTGGGCCCATCTCTTCATATCTAGTTCTATGATACGAACTAGGTTATCTAAATTTAATTTACAAAGTCTATCAGAATTGGTAGTCAAATTAAGGCCGAGATATTTCAAGGATTTTGTGTTCCACCCCAGTCCGAGATTAACCACATCAGCTTTGAAAACCCTATTATTAAGAGGATACACAATAGTTTTCTCTTGATTTAACTTGTAATTGGCTAATGCACTAAATTCAGCTATAGTCCCTAATAGGGCGGGAATTGAAGTAGCCGGATTGGCAACATAAACCATCAGGTCATCCGCAAATGCCGTGACCTTTACTATGTGATCCCCGATCTGGATTCCCTTGATCTTGCTATATGTAACTATACGCCTAATTCGTGGCTTTAAATAAAGGTTAAAGAGAAAAGGTGATAGCGGGCAACCTTGTCTAGTCCCAATCTGTAGCCTGAAGGATGAGGATATAACCCCATTACATACGATTCTGGCTGACGGATTGGAATAAAGGGCTTTAATCCAGTTAATAAACTGGTCTGGGAAACCAAACTTGTCTAATACCTGAAAAGAAATGACCAGTGAACTTTGTCAATGCCTTTGCGCCCAGAGAGATCAACACCCAGGTAGTGTTGTCTCCCCGGACGCCGAGAAGACATGCGAGAGCATTCTAAAGTGATCCGCCGAGGATCTTCCCCTCATAAAACCCACCTGCTCCGCCCCAATTAACTTCGAAACAACTTTTCCAATTCTCTCCGCAAGTATTTTGGCTAGAATTTTTATATCGTAGTTTAATAGGGAAATAGGCCGGTAACTATCAGGCTTCTCGGGGGGTCTGTTAGCTTTCAACAATACCACTATAAGTGCCTCGTAAATGTAGCTATCTGTATCTGTGCCCGAAAGAATATGCTGATATAGCTTAGCTAGCAAAGGGGTTAAGACGGGTGAAAAGATCTTATAAAAATTGGGCGAGAACCCATCTGGACCGGGCGTTTTGTCGTTTGGCAAATCTTGAATCGTCCTTTCAATTTCCCCATGTGTGATATCTGCTATTAAGGCTTCTTGATCTACCCTGTCCAAGCTCGGAAGGGATATCTCATTTAAATAAGAGATAATCCCATCCTTGCTCGGCGGAGCAGGCATAGGTCCATATAGGGCCTCATAATAACTCCTAAAGACCTGAATTATATCCTTTGGGTTCGTTTTAATACACTATCCTGTTCTGACCATATACCTCAACTAATCGGGATGCTTCCAACTGAGCTAACTGCTCAGCCAGAAGCCTTCCAGGTTTATCCCCTGATCAATATAATTGCCTTAGTTTTAATCATAGCCAACTCCGCATGGTCCCCAGCAATTTTAGATATTCATTTTGGCTTTGATTAACCTTCTTCGGTTTCTTCCGGGATCCTTAATCAAATCCTCCTGCAACCCTTGATTTGATCCAACAACCTCTCTATGGTAGCTTGCCTCTTCTTCTTTCTAGATGCCTGACAGATCAATAGCCCTCTGATAAATGCCTTCAACGTCGACCAAAGAATATCGGGTTTTACACCTTCCCTCATATTGATCTCAATAAACTCTGTAATTTTCGAAGACAGCTCATTAGCTAACTTAGGAATTCTCAATAACTGGTTATTTACCTTCCACCTATTACCTTTGCGAGCAACAGAGGGAAGAGAAATTGTTGCCTCCACCACTGAATGATCTGATAAGGGTGCTGCTACTATCCTGGACCCCAAAATCCCATTGATTAAGCCTCCGGAAATAAACATATAATCGATTCGAGATCCTGAGCCATGAACTTGGGAAAAAGTGTACTCTCTTGTCTGGGGATGTAATATCTCAGATATCTGCTAGACCCAGACGCAGTAGTCAGATCATTAAATGCCAAGCTAGCCGTGTAATCGGAGTTGATTTTAGTAGACCCATCTAACAGGGATCAAGAACTAGATTGAAACTCTCATTATCATTGGTATATGGGCAAATGATAACAAGGCCTTTAGTAAAGTTGCCAGAAATCCTGACTATCTGAATTAGGCCCATATATCGCTGCTAACAAAACCTCCATATTGTAAAGCTTGCCTTTAACTAGCACAATCTGCCTTCTTTATCCTTGATAACTTTAGTGGATGAAAGGGTACTGTTCTATGTAATAAAATCATAACCCCTCTGCTATTCATTCTGCCCTCCGAAGCAAATACTACCCCAAACTGTCTTCCTCATGTTATTTGCTTCACTTTGCAACAAATGTGTCTTTGTAAAAGCCACCTTTATCTCCATCGCCTCGATTTGTTTCAATATTTTATATTGCTTTAATTTATGCCCTTTTAACATTCCAGGTGCATACTTTGATAAATGGATCAGCCCCATTAC
Source organism: Neoceratodus forsteri (assembly GCA_016271365.2). Taxonomy (NCBI): domain Eukaryota; kingdom Metazoa; phylum Chordata; order Ceratodontiformes; family Ceratodontidae; genus Neoceratodus; species Neoceratodus forsteri. The sequence continues at coordinate 660,648,196 of CM028130.1, forward strand.
CATACCCTAAAAACAGTATGTGAAATGCATCTCCTGATTAACTGGCAAAGCACTTTTCTATGGCCTTGTGGTTCTCCCCATCCCAAAACCCCCAATTTCCATCCCCCACTAACCTTCCTTAACCCCCATAATGTATCCTTCCCCGCTCACTACTACCCCCATTTCTTCCCTGCCCTTCCCCCCTTTCCCCGAGCAATTCGCCTTATGGCCCATGACACCAGGATGCCCTGCACTCCCCTCCGTGCCCCTCTCATCACCCCTTTAGTGTGTAAAGGCATCTTATATTACAGCACAACATTCCTCTCTTTGGCACCCTCAGATATATTAACGGCCTAGATAACATCCACATAGTGAATTATATGTTGAACCCGGAAGAACTACATCTCCCCCCCCCCATTGACAAACATAGATCTTTCCTTCAGCAAAAGAGGGGGACATTAGAACAACAATCCCCAAGCAAGCACCCACATAATTATGTAAGTAACCCCACTTAACACTTGTTTGGTACAAATCCAGTATGTAAACTGAAATACACAGCCAACATGGCCCTTTTTCCAAACCACTGATCCAACACACTATTCCGTTGAACTATAACAAGCAGAACAGGAGTTCGTTTTTAGCACATATCAGTCACTTATTAAATACCATCCAAAATAAGATGGAAATGAGAATAAGCAACTTGTATTTCCAAAAGCCTAAACATGGCCCACAGCATAATATGGCCCACAGTATAGCGCTTATCCCAATTCATGTCTCTTTAAAAAGTGCTGGAAATGCCTCTCGTTGAGCTACCGATGCAAGATCCAAGGATTCAAAGGTTTTCCATTCCTTATTAATAAGAACCTGTAGTCGTGCAGGATAACCCATCCTGAACTTTAGCTCTGCTGCAATTAGCCATTTAACCAGGGGATGAAACATGGCTCTTTTCTGGCGAACAGATAACGGCAGATCCTGCGCCACTCTAATCTGAACTCCTTCCCAGTACACCTCCTTATTTTCTCTTACTTTATCTATAAGGAGCTGCCTCTCCTGGTAATTAAGAAACCTTACAATGAAAGGCCTGGGCGGACGATCTGACAGCGGTAAAGGGCGTAATGATCGATGTGCCCTCTCCACCATAAATTTAGGCCCAAAGGATGATGGCCCCACAATTTTCTCCGTGATTTTCTGGGCAAATTTGATCAGCTCCTGGCCCTCAACTTTCTCGGGTAAGCCAATAAACACAACATTATTGCGTCGGCTCCGACCCTCGAGGTCTTCTATTTTAACCTCTAGCTTCTGTATTCTCTGGGAAAACTTTCTTATCTCGGTTTCAGTCTTTTCTTTCGTGCCCTCCAGGGATTTAATGTGCACTTCATTATCCATAACCTCGCGGTTTATGTCTGAGATCGACCCTTTTATTTCCTTGATCTCTCCAGCCATGCCCAAAATCGTGTCCTTCATGGGGCCAATCTCCTCCAGGAAACGTGATGGCGTAAGTGGTGCTTTCACGCTTGAATCACTGCCTGCCCTTGTGATGCTGCAGCTCGGGGCCTTTGACTTTTTCGCGCCATCTCCGGGTCGCTGGCGGGTATGTCTGGGGGTTTGCGATCTCAGCCTCCATCCGCTCACCAGTCCGGATCCTCCCCACCTCTTACTGCTGCCGGTATGCTCATGCATGCCTTTGGAGATCGCAAAATCGATTGACACGACGATGACTGAGTCGTGGAGACCCTGCTACTCCGTTTCCTGCATCACGTGACTCTGGAAATGTAAGTTTCTGTTTATTTTTGTTTGCTCTTGAATAAGATACATGTTAGACCAAAATGACCATTTGATGGGATTGAATGAAACAAAATGTTTTTTCTGACCCAGGATATTAACTGCTGTGCTCATCAGTATATAAAACTTTGTTTGTGTTTCTGTTGTTTCTCTTAATGTTTATGCTTGTTTGACTATGTTTGTGATTTTTCATTACAAAGACACCATAGTGGTGGTGTCCTTCATAGTTAACACAATTCTGGGTAATGTTATTACTTTCATTTGTTTTTTGGTTTTTTTTGCATCTGTTGTCCCCAAATGCCAGTTGCAATTTAAAACAGATATACAAAAGTTTCTCTTTTAAATTGAATTTTTGATTTTTTGTAATTATTTGTTAGTGGAGACCTGTGTTTGGTGTCCCATGTGATGCATGTTATGCACAGTATAGGTTTTGTGGGAAATACTGATGCAAAAAAAATGTTTTCTTTGCTAGGATTTTGATCTTTGTGTCTGCCACAGAATCTCCCTGATGTATATCATTCGGGGGGCATTTTTGGTGTTTCATTTCAATTGTATGACTGTTTGACTGTTTCAGTGAATGTTCTTTGCAAAGACATAGTAGCAGAGGTGACCTTTGTGATGAACATTATTATAGACAATCTTACCTATATGTTGGCTTTGTTTTGCTCAGTATGCCTCAAATACTAGCAGACTCCATAGACTAAGGGCTAGATATTCAAAGTGGTTGAGCCTGGTGCAACTTAGGTGCACCAGTGCAATCCCAGAAATGCACTCCAGGGCAATATTCAAAAAAGGGAATTGCACAGCACTATTCCCAATTCACAGGGGTGCAAAGATAATGTATGCAGTACATCTCCGGGGGCGTGCCTATGCATATGTGGCACATCCCAATATTCAGCCCAGGATGTGTGGCACATCTGCAGGCACAACCCTGAGATGTGCTGCATACCTGGGCTCAAAGTTCAGCCCATTAAAAATGGCTCAAGAACAGCTCACCCAATGGTGGGCCGCTTAATTGCAGTGTACAACATAGCAGCCAACAACCGTGGGTGGCAACCCCCCCACCCAACACCATGCAAAAGCACACACATTAGGCCCTGGTGGTCCAGTGGCAACCCTTCCCCTCCTGTAGCACTGATCACCATATTGAAATGACAATAACATCGCTGGTAGTTTAGTGGTACCCCCCACCCCACCAGACCCTCCAATCACCATAAAAATCCAATGTTAACATCCCTGGTGGTCCAGTAGTTCCCCTCACCGTGCCATAACTCTGATCACTGGCAAATAGGCAAATTACAATTCCCTGGTGATGCAGTGGTAGCCCTCACTCCCCACCCACACAGGACCAACAGCCCACCCAGTCCCCCATCATTGGTGGGCAGCATGCATGTCCACATACCACTGTGGCTGCCCACCAAATGACATCTTACAGTAGGAGCTGCAAGCTCATTGGTCAACACTGTGGACCAATGGGCGTGTAGTGCATACTGTAATAATTCACAACTTTGTGATTGAATGACTTCAACTTTCCAGATCCAGAGATCTATGGTTGGACACCATGCATGCACAATCTCAGGCAAATCAGACAAACGGTTGCAAAGTTATTAAGTGCAAGTTCTGAGGTTTAATATTACCCACCAACCCTAACTATACCTGCACTTCTGTGCAGGTATAAAATATGTGTGTATATATATATATATATATATATATATATAAAACCCTAATGCTCACCACATTCCAAGACTAAGTAAGGTAACATGGGTAAAGAATAAGAGAATATGGTGAGCATTAGGGTATGCAACCCACAAGGCACACCTCTCACATCTGTTCTTGCATACAGGGTGGGGAATGGGGTCTTAGGGTTCAAAGTCAAGGGTGAGAGTGGGGTCTTAGGCTTGGGAACCCTAAGGCTGCATTTTTCTGCTTTTTATGCTTCAACCCTAATGATGCATTAACAAAGTTTTTTTGCAATTTATTTCCTTTCTTTCTGAGATAGTATAGTAGTATCCTTATTTTCATCCATAGATGCATATACTGTATGTATTTCCTTACTTTTTGAGATAGGGCTATAGTATCCTTATTTCACTCTGGGAAGACAGGGTCCTTCGGGCCCTGAGCTCCCATCCCTCCATACATGTGTATATGAATTTCCTGTGCTCCCATCCCTCCATAGATGCATATATGCATTTCCTTATTTTTTGAGCTAGTGTAATAGCATCCTTATTTTACTGTCGGAGTGCAGGGTCCCATCCCTCAGTAGATGTGTATATGCATTTCCTTACTCTCTGAGATAGCATAATAGTATCCTTATTTTTAAGGGACCTCATCCCCTGCCCTTCCAGAAACTGGACAGCAGTCACCAAATTGTCACCATACCCATTGTTTTATCCCACCTCTTGTTCCCGATGCAGAATCTTTTTCAATCCCTACCAAAATGTAACTCCACACAAGTACAACACCAGTCAACAGTACAGGTGAAAAAAACACACATTTTGCACAGGATTTGAAAAATGACAGTTGTGTCCTACATGAGATGTTGTAATAAAAAAGCTATGTTGAAAATCTAGGCTCAAAAAATTTTACATTTCCAAAGTTACAATCAGGCGTAGCAAAATTGTGACAAATTGTCATAACTCTGCTATTTTTAATCATTTTCACCCCAAATTTTCAACATAGCCTTCTTATGATATCATCACATACAGCAAGTACAGAACATTTTCAAATACCTGACTGAACATAATTCTGCAGAACTGCAATGCCATTCTGTGCCACAAGTGCGAAAACACATTTTGGCCAGTATTTGCAAAATGACAGCTATAGCATACATGAGGTAGGGTAATAACAAAGCTATGTTGAAAATATGCAATGAAAATATGGAAAATTTCCAAAGTTACGAGAGTGCATAGCAAGATTGCAATGAATGCTCATAATGCAGACATTTTTTGAAATTATGACCTCAAATTTTTGACATAGTCTTCTTATGACCCCACCTCATGAACAATATGACTGTTGTTACAGTAATCACACCAGAAAGGTCATTTTTCCAACCATCCATGAAATCACCTTTCTGGCAGGAGTTGCCTGATGACAGTCATATTGCTCATGAGGTGGAGTCCCCAAAAAAACATGTTTAAAATTTTGGGCAAAAATGACTGAAAACATCCAAGTTATGGCCAAAAGTTGACCCCCCCATTGAAATATTTTGAAGGGCCTTTACCTTAGTTCATATTACAGTCATCAGTTCCAGTAGTGGATATCAAACCTGGGACCTCATAGACTAATGGGGAGCTGTGGGGATGTCACAGGGGTTGTGGACAGGTACGTTCACAGTGGCTGGTCAGGTGGGGGTGCAGGAGTGATAGGTGATGGAGAGTTTTTATTTTTACAGGGTAATGCCTTGCAAATGACGATGAGGGACAGTTTTTCCTTTTCAGGTACAGAAATAAAAAAGGGGAATGACAAGGAGGATGCCACTACCACCAATGATCACTGTGGCATTAAAGGGTACAACTAGCCATCAGGGGAAAAAACAAACCTTTCTAACAACCCCTCCTCAAAAAAAAAGAGAAAAAGCAGGTGGGGGAAAAAATGAATTTAAAAAATATTAAAATATATATATGAAACAGGGTGGGGTGCCACTAGACACCAGGGATTTTCCCTTGGGGGGTCACCAAGACAAAAAGAAACACATTTTCATAAATATAAAATTGTACATAAACCCGACATGAAAAGGATCCTTTTTCATCAGTTGGACTCCTTTTCCACCAGGTGAAATGGAAAAGGATTCCTTCTGGCAAAAAGCATCCTTTTCCATGACGAGATGGTCCCATTTTCCATGACCAGATGGCCATGACTCCTTTTTCATGATGAGATGGCCATGGAAAAAAATCCTTTTTTGCTACTCACATTAATTTTTCACCATTCCTTGTTCATGATGTGAAAAAGGCTGGTGAAAAAAGGACTTCCACTTTTCTTGACCAGATGCCTCTTTTGGCAACCAGATGGCCCTTCCCTTTTCCTGACCAGATGTCCCTTTTTCCAACCAGATGGCCCTGCAGGGCCATCTGGTCATCAAAAGGAGTATCTGGTCGAGAAAAGAGGAATCCTTTTCTGCCCGCTGATTTCCTTTTTCGCATCACAAACAAGGAATGGTGAAAAAGGAAGATATCCAGTGACAAAAAGGATTTAAAATGATTAAAAGATTTCTAGGGACATTCAAATATTGGAAATTACAAAGAACTGCTCATTAACTCCTGGTGAGCAAAAAACATAGTTAGATGTGTGAAACAGACATCCCTGGTCAGAGTTATGGCAGTTTTTTTGGGAACAAAATAAAAGAACAAGATCGTGACTCATGAAAAATAATTTTTGTCTAGCGAGCAAAGATCAGCCCCTGGTGAATAAGGAATGCCCCCTCATGAGCAAAGATCATTTTATGTACCATGCAGCTATCCTGAAAAATGAAAATCCCATTGAAAATAATGGGACCTTAAAAATGCTATAACATTTGAAAGGATTAATATTTTTCACCTATTAAATGCTGGCCTGTTTTGACACTCACACTCTTTCTACAATAGAAATTTCAAACCACAATTCAACACCATCTCTGCACAGTGTGATGAGAAAAGATCTGAAAAACTGGAGAATTTTTAGGTATTTTCACTAGCCAGATCTCAAAACCCACAATTCCGACCAGTACAAAACTTGGCACATCAAGAGATCTTCCAGAAGAGACTACGGGCCAGATGTTCAAAACTTTGCCCCGGAGCTAAATTAGCACTGCCTGGCAGGCAAACATAGCCCGGAGCACAAAGCAAGCTATATTCAAAAGGAATAGCCCAGGGCAAAACAGCTTCCGAATATAGCATGGTAATAAGGCCATGCAAACTGGGCTGGGAGTGCAGGGCAAACGTAGCCCTGGAATAAGACAGCACTGAATATAGCAACCAGGAAGTGCAAACCACAACAACAACACAGAGCACAGTGAAGTGAGGGCAGGTACAGATGAATTATGTGGCCAATGTGTGTGCCAGCAAATGCATGAACTCAATACAGCTGCAGGCAGCAGCAGATGTGAAAGAACAGTGATCAAAACTGTGTAATATCCCCCATACCGTTAGCGCCACACTAACACATTAACGCAACATTAGCACAGAGCTAAGCAGTTAGCCCGGTGCTAAAATGTGCCATATTCAAAAGTGCCATGCAAATGAGCCTACTTAGATAGTCTCCGGGTATACAACTGGATTAGTATCTCATTATGCCCTGATTTGCACGCAGTTTGCCCAGCGTTACTGCAGGGTCCCACAGAGCCACCTGTAGGTCAGTCTGGAAGTACAGGGGCTGACCAGGTCCAACCACAGCTCCACCTGTAGGTCAGTCTGGCAGTGCACGATGATAGCTGCTGGCTACATGTAATCAGTACAGCATTGCATAGCGTATTGTACCCCAGAGGATAAGACAGCAAAGGCATAGGTGGTGGTGGTGCTGCATGCAACTGTCACACTGTAGGGCATGCTACAGTGCACAGCAGACACTTCAGTAGCAAGGAAGCCAGTAGTGTGAGGAACACAGCACTGCCTATGATGTGTAGGGCTGTGATGCTGACTGCACTGTACACAGTGACAGGCCCAACTTGCAGGTGTTTACTGGCTGTGGACAATACTGTTGTGCTGTTGTGTGATCCACAGATGCTGCACCTGTGGCATGGGATGCACACAGTGACATATACTTAGCCGGCTGTGTGTGCTGTGGCACCTGTACAGTTGTGCTGTATGTGGCGGGGGGGGCATGTGGGATCCGACAGACACACAGATGGTGGTGTGTTCCCACTACTGGCCCATGTGCACTGCATGCTGTGTCCCAGTCTTGTGGCCACACTTGGGCTGTGGTGTGGTCTGGCCACCCATACACCATCCCCTTAATGGCCACCATGCCCACAATGCTGCCTGTGTGTGCTGGCATCTCTTGGGCACTATAGACATATGGTCTGCAGGTGTGTGCTGTATTGCCCCACTACCATGATGACCTCTGTGGGCCCAACCACCCTTACTGCCTGTGCATGGCTCAGACCTGTGGCAGCTGATGGCATCATGGTGGTACCATCAGTGAGCAGAATGTGTCCTTCATGTCTGCCAGTTTCTAAGTGTCATACTCATATGTTAGAGCCGCTCAAGCCACGCTAATGCCAAGATAGTACCGTGCAATGCAACAATGTTGCGTAAAGCTGTTTGCCCAGAGTTAAGACCAGCTTTTCCTGGGTTGTAATTTGTACCGTGTTATGAGTCACGCTAAGTCACACTAAACAACTTAGTGCAGCGCTAGTCACTGAATATTTCAATGCACCTGTATTCATGTTCACTTGGCCCCTTGCATATAATTATTGTTTGCTTGGTGCTAATGCTGTTTTCCTGCACTATTTGGCTTTTTGAATGTAGCAGACCCGCGCTAAACACGCACAAACATTTTTTGCCTGGCACAAAGCTTTGAATATCTGGCCCCACATTTGCAACATTTCATGCAAATCTGTTTAACGTTGCAAAGTTATTGAAGTGCAAACTTTGAGGTTTAACATTAACGTGACTACTCAACCCTAATGTGTATATATATACATATATATATATATATATATATATATATATATTAAAGTAACAACCTTTTTGATTAAAACTCTTGTGTGGGAATGGACCATGTACTTATTATACATGACATAATTGATCTTCTCTAAAAAGAAAAGAACCCACATTGAGTAGTAGGTGCTGTTTCTTTTACTGTTTCTGTAGACTTGTTTGCGCCTTGCACCACTTCCCTCGTGCAGATCACTTCTACTGTAGCACTGATACTTGACATTTTTGCCATCAACATGGCCCCTTTCTAATCTCTGTTCAGTTGGGCTGTACAGAAACAAAATTCAGCTGGTAGAATTTTTGTGAAAGACACCATTTTCCTTCCAAGAATTTTCAGAATGTACTTTGGCAACCTCTGTGAACTTCTGACTTAGAATGGCAGAATAAATGTATGAGTTTTGGATTGATGTATTAAATTGCAGAATGAAATTCCACAGAATCAATCACTCTAAGCATGTACTGTTGATTTGATTGATGCAGTAATGTTTGGAATGGAATTCTGCACTGTCCTTCTACCATTCATGTGTATCAATCTGTAATGCAACAGAAAGTTACATGGAGTGGAGTTAAAATTCGCAGTACACATTTGGAGGATTTGGATTTTACCAAAGTTGGAATTTCTGAAAAGTTTGCAAAATTTGTAAAATTTCACGAACTTTTCATGAATTTGAAATTTGTAATTTCTGCCCAGCAGTACTAATCATGGGCTGGATTTTCAAAACTAAGTGAGACTCAGTCCCACTTCACAACTGCAGCTGTGAGATCAAAATCTCCACAGCTGTGGAGATTTGTATTTTCAGTCTGCTGCAGCCGTAGGAGATGTTATGCCTGGTCCCACCAAGTATACCATTTTCTCGGAGCTGTGTGACAGAAAGAGCTACAAGCTGCTGTAAATTGTCCAGCCAGTCCTAAATTGACTCCACCCTTGAAAATATCACAGCTGCAGGATTTTCAAGGGCCCTGAAAATATGAGAGTGACTGCTTCTTAAGGATTAAAGCTGAGACTTTGTATTTAACAATATTTCATCCCTAAAATGAACTTTTTCACTTCACTCCCTTTCATGCTTATTTAATATTCTAACACCACATCACCATGAATCACTATTCTGGTAAGAATTTTAATTCAGGGACTTGGTATTAATGGACCATATGGCAGGATCTTGATGGCAGTCATCTGTACATTTTAAGATTTTTGCAAGAAAGAGCTTGTAAGTGTCTCAGCATACTGCATGAGAAATGAGTAGTGTATAATTTGTGGTGGGACATAATTTGTAATCTGTGGAAGGGTAGTTTACACTGAACTTGCAAGGGGGTGCTTGGAGCTTCAATTAAGGTAACATCTTTTTACTGTCAACAGTTTCCCAGGGACCAAACAGAGTCACTGGGGATGAAAATGATTTATACTGCGTGTGCATTGAGACTAGAAGGGGGATGAGCATATCTGGATCATGAGTTTTTAGGAGACTAATAGGGCCTGATTTTACAAGCCGCCTGCATCAAACCTTCTGGATCAGCTGCAAATTTTGGCCTGCAGCCAAAAGATGACCACAGTTTGGGGTCCAGGCACAAGTTTGCAGACACATCTGTGAATATGTGCCCAAAGGCCAGCCTAGGTGCCCCAAGGAGCAGCAAGCCCAAAATCTGGGCACAGACGGGGCATCTGGTGCCAGGCCATGGAATGGGGCATGTTGGCCCAATAGGGCACTGTCCCACTAGGCTCGGGGCACTTGTGTGGCATCACTGTGGAATGCCTGCTATGGCAGGAAATTGTAAACCCTTGCACTCCCTGATATAGTCAAAATGCAGTGGTGCTATAGTGACCCACCCATCTCACAAGTAGCCCCAATCCTCATTCCTGATTCTAAAAAGAAAGTTCAGTCCCAGTCCATATCTCGATCTGTACTCCTGCTGTCCCCGCACAGAGCTGCCAACTCATTACCTGATGGTCCAATGGCCATCCACCCTCCCCACTCAACAGGCATTGGTTAACCACCCTGCTCCCCCCCACTGTCCCGACCCACTTCTGCAACTGGCACTTCCTTCCACCCACCACCATGGCCAGCAACAGAATGAGATCACACAGACTCTGTAAGCCTACAGTTCACTTATGAGGTCTGTACAAGCACAGTCTGAGGCTGGCCATGGTGGTGTGAGAAGGGCTTTGTTAGCCACAGAAGCATTTTGGAGACAGGAGGGAGCAGTGTGGTTGAGCACTGTCTGTGAGGGTGGGAGCAACTAGATCATCAAGGAGTGGCACCGTGATGCGTGGGGCCATGTTTGTGGGTGGAGGAGTGGTAGGAGCTGTAGAGAAGTGTGGTTCAGTGCCACAACCAGTGCCTTTTGGTAATTGCCTGGAGAGGAGTGCTACTACACCACCAATGACCTGAGTAACCAATGGGGATGTGGGGACATGACAGCTACAGTGCTGTACTGTCTTGGTGCAGGGGTGCCCATTGAGTAGTTTGCCAGTCAGTGCTGGTGCCATCATGCTCTGTGTCACATGCTGGTAGTGGGTTGCCACCTTCCACCCATGTCCCCCATGATATGTACTGCACTGGTGAACTTCTAAAGCCCCCTGTCCCACCTGACCCCATTGGTGCAAGCCAGATAGACCACCTCCTGGCTGATCTGACTGGGGCCCATCCTGCATCCATGGTGGGGCTTCCAAAATCCAAAAAAAGGGGATTTGACAGCCCTGCCATGGCACAAGCCCACGTGTGACTTGCTGCACTGGGTTGTTGGATGCAACCCTGGTGCAAGTTGACTTCAGCACAGTTGTGTCTGGAACAGATGCAGACTGCATTACAAAATCACATTTGATGCAAGTTGTGATACAAATCACAACTTGTGTCAAAAACCATTGACAAAAGTCCCTTGCATCCCTCTAAGCCCTTTTAAAATTTGGCCCCATAGTTCTTAGTTCAAAGTAAGTTGACCTCAGAGCTGAACTGCTCTGCCAGAGAAGCAACTTGACATGAGGATTGCTGGGTGTTCCAATTCCATCAGTTCAATGTGCACCACATGTGTCGGCCAGCCCAATAGCACAGCATTAGTGCTACTGCCTCTGGCACTGATGATCTGCACTCAGAAATTAGCCTGGTGCATTAGAGGGTTAACCAGATGAGGGTAGGATAAGTGACCTATGGACAGCCCTCCTCTGGGGGGAGGATTGTGATTTCCCGGCACGCCAGTGACACCCCGTGGAGACTGGCTGCACAATATGTGGTGCTACTAGTCAGTGATGGAGGCGATAGTGGATGCCTGCAGGTCAGATGTGGGAGCATGCCTGACCCAGGCTGATTTTTTTGAACATCTGTACCTCCTGAAGAAAACTCACAGAAGGAGAAACCTTCAGGCCAGCCGCTCCATGAAATCCTTGGACCTCCACCTGAATGACACACCAGGCATAAACCTCAGCAGGATCCTCAGGTTGATCATGGTTTCTCCCCTTGAGAAGCCCTACTGCAGGGTCAAGTTGTGGGCCTCCCAATCCTACCAGTCCTGCATGGGATGCTGTTTGTGAGGTACAGGCACTGAAGAAGGGGTGCACCCCTGCTTGTAACCCAGGAGCAAAAAAACAGAGTTAAAAAAATATGCACCACATGTCTACACTGGAGAATGGACTGCATTAGGGTACATGGGAGGAGGGGGAGAGGGCTGCTAGTGGTACAATCCTATACTACATTTGAGTCACTGACAGAATTGGTTCAGAAGAACTGCTTTATAATACAAATAGAAGTTTATACCCTAAGGGTGTGGTTCCATCTACTATGAATGTGCCAGAGGGAAGGGGAGTTAGGCATCTGCAAAAGATGGAAGAAACCTGTCAGTGTAGTAGGGGACTCCACAGTTAGAGGGACAGGAAAGTTAATATGTCACTTTAGCCAGGTGTAGTAATCAGTTTTTGTCTCCTAGGAGTTAGTGCAGAATGGATACTCTCTAGGTGTAGAGTTAATCAGCAGGAAGGAGAGACAGCCGGAAGTTGCACTACCCACTGGTACCAACAATTTGGCAAACTACAGTGTAGGGGAGGCACAGATTAGCTTCAGGGAGCTGGCAGTAAGTTGAGTATGAAATTACATTTGGTAGCCTTTTCAGATGTTTTACTGGTGTCACATGCATGATAGAGTAGAAGGATCAAATCAGTTTCAGTTTCAAAGGTTTACTGTCTGGCTATATTTAAGTCAATACAGTTCTATAAAGAGATATGGTACAAAACGTACATATATTTGCTTTTAAAGAAAGTACATTAAAAACGTTTGGCACAAACTTAATAGCAGCACAACATGCATAAGTAGGCCTATAAATATTACCATGATACAACTTAAAATGGACTATATAAAGACATTCTCAGTAGGAAATACTGTACTTGCATTTGCGATTTCCACTTACAACATTTTAGGTTTTGCATACATTCTTGTTTTTATTGATTTTGTATTCAACTCCTCTCATGAAAGCAATTACGTCCCATGCAACCTTTTCAATACTAGAATTCTTCAAACCTTTCAGAAGGACATCCTGGAATGGATAAAAATTATTTATAATATTGATTTAGCCATTTGCCTCTACCAGCTTAATATTTTGGGAAATGTAAAAACACATGGGCAGGTCTTCCTCTGCAACCTTGATCGCAGTCCCAGACACATTTCTTTTCACATGATTCAGCTCCTTATTTTCATACCTAGCTTTATTAACAAAAAAAAAAAACAGAAAATGTTAAACCTATATCTTATGAATATCCTGTATTCCACATTATGATAAAAAACTTCAGGAAGACCGAGATAAATTAGCACACTGTGCTAACAAACAAAAATTTCATTTTAATGAAAACAAATATAAGGTCATGCATTTGGGCCAGAAAAAAAACTAAATAATGCAATATTCTCTTAATAGCTTAATATCCACTAACTTGTTTTTTTTTCTCTTTTAGATATTTCCTAAAGAAGACCTAAGGTCGAAACGTAGATTTTTAACTCTATTTTCTATTTTCAGCGTGCATTTAATATAACAATTTTGTTTTGCTTTTAGACCACATGCTGACGCAGCGCCTTGTTTTGGTTTTTTACAATTATCTTAATATACCTTGCTAGAGGTATGTGACAGGTAAAAAGATCTGGGAATAATTATATCCAATAAACTTTCCTTTACAGAACACACCCGGGAGGTTGTGGCCAAGGGAAATAAAATGCTGGGTTGCATTCTTAAAACTATAAACAACAGTGATAGAGTCATGATTGTGTTATTTTACGGTACACTGGCCAGGTCTCATCTTGAGTACTGTGCCAAGTTCTGGGCACCATATTTTTTATTTTTATTTATTTAGCTTTAGTTGACCGGGTAAGTGCACTTGACAAATCCTGCCTATTTTCAGGCATGACCCGGGGGAGGGGGAAACAGATGAATGCCAACTGACCTTGAACCAGATTAAGCTGTTGGTGGTATTTTTAGTGAATGAGGGAAATTTGGCCAGGACACCGGGGAAATTCCCCTACTCTTTTCGCGGGTGGAGCTGTCCGTCTGTTCGAGGAGATGGAGGATCTCAGTCGGTCGGTGGAGTCGGTGGAGGAAGGTTGCGGGTTCGTGGCTCCGACCTGCACTACGGTTGAGAGTATGCCTGAAGAAGATATTCGGTCTATGGATGTCCCTTCTGCTGCAGTTATGGAGTTGGAGAGTTTGGAGCAAGATTTGGCTATGGTTGACATGGCCGAATTAATTTTGCAAAATGAACTAGAGAGAAAAAAGCTGCATCTTATGGATTTCATTAATTCAGCAGAAAAAGATTTTCATTCCTGCCAGCATAAGTCAGATGTTGAATGGAGCAAGAGAAAGCGTTCTCCTGTAAGCCCTGTTTTTGATGGAGGGAAGTGTTTTGGACAACAGGTTGGCATTGTTAAGGAATCTGTTTCGGGAGGAGACACTGTCTCACCTGTATTGACTGGTCACCTGTGTTTTTTAGAACCTTGGACCCCTGATGAGGCGCTACAACAGGCGGGTTGGCTATGGGCTGGGGAACGGTGGGTCCCCGATCCCTTAATACCTGTTCCTGGGGTTTCTATACTGCACCTTCATGTCTTAAAAGAGTTGCATATTCTACCGATAGACGAGCCTAATTCTAAGTCCTTGACTCCAGGTATTGCGAATGCGCAGCCCCAGGGTGAGGCTAGCGATTTTCCGAGTACGCAAGATGCCACGGGTGACCTGGATTTCCAGCGGTCTTTACCATCTTCGTTGCCTTTACTTGAAAATACTGCATCAGTTTTACCTGCATTGGAATCCGAGACTGAATCTAGTTCGTCACAGTTGGTTTGCGGTAAGACTTTGCTTGAGACAGCGAGCTCTTCAAGCCCTGTGGGGCACAGTACAAAATCTTTTGCTGGCTTGTTCAGAAAGCCAGTGGAATCTGCTAAACGTAGATTCTTAGTACGATTGAGATATAGGGGGAAGTTACAGGTAGCTCCTGACCGACTTTGGGTGTGGAAAGTTTTGCTCATTGATTCTATGGCTTTATCACCTACTGAAGTCTATGCACTGATTCATCCTCCAGGAGATTATTATTACGATATTAGCTTCTGTACGGGGATATCCCTGGACAAATTCTGGAGGCTGTATTATGATCTACAGGATAGTGATCAATGGAAAGACTTTCAAGCCATACCAATCACAAAGCCTACGGTTAAGACTGTTACAATTCTTTTTCGGAATGAGGGTGTGAATATTTCTGACATTATGTTTTGGTTGGAGAAGAAATGTTATGTGCAAGATAAGCCTAGACCAATTTTGGATGAGAATGGTTTTTGGACTGGGGGTTGGACTATTCATGTTCGTTTAATTCATGACGCTGAAGGGATTCAACATTTGCCTAGCTCTTTCTTTCTGAGAAGGGACAGGGGTATTATTTTTTATGCTGGACAACCGAAGAGCTGTTTTAAATGTGGTTCTTTATCTCACTTGAATACTGCATGTGATCAGGTTAAGTGCTTCCATTGTGGAATGTTGGGCCATACAATTACAGAATGCACTGCTCCCCCTGTATGCAACTTATGTAATGAGTTGAATCATGTTTTTTCTGATTGCCCTTGGAAACATTCTGATATTACCGAATCCTCTGACCAGGAACAGCTCTTGGCACAGGCTCGTAATACTAGTGGTGTTTCTGATAGTTTGGAACCTGGCCCCGTACTTAGAGGTAGACATAGAGGTAGAGGGAGAGGCGGAGTGATTTTTAACGATAGACATTCTAGCTTGCGATCTGGTCATGATTCATTGATTGTGGCACCTTTAAGTACAGGATTTCCATTTGCTGAACATTCTCAGGAGGACCCTTTGCTTCTTAGTGTGAGTCCATGTGGGGATGACATGATTACGCCCTTTGCAACTCCCCGAGGTTCCCCTATTAGGTCTACCTTAAGGCAAGGATTAGAACCTAGTAGCGCTCCAACTTTGCTGGTGCAAGATAGTGTAGGGGATGAGGAGGCAATACAGGTCTCTCAGTGTGATCTGTTGCCTTCAGTTGGTGGTGTGCCTAGTATTACATCGACTTCCCCCTTGACCCTGGTGAATAGGTTTTCGATCCTGACTACCTGGGGTGATCAAGTAGACAGTGCGCTTCCTGTTATTGATCAAGATCCCAATGTGCCCAGTATGGCTTCCTCGCTCAGTACACCTGGGAGTTCTTCTAAACATAAACAATTTGATGCTAAAAAATGGGTAACTAGATCTAACAATAAATTGCCCAACCCTCCCCCTTAAGCACCTTTTCTGTTTACTGTAACTTCTTTGAATGTCAATAGTATCAGATCCCAAGTCAAACGCCAGTCGACGTTTGGGATTCTTTCCTTTTTAAATTATGATGTGTATCTTTTGCAGGATACTCGTTTATATACTATTTTGGAGACTGATATCGCTAGTAAACTTTGGCATTGGGAAGTATCATATTGGTCTTTTGGTGAAGAACCTTGTAGCGGGGTCAGTGTTTGTTTCACTACATTGGATGTTACACTCATTCGATTGGTCGATATTGAACCTGGCAGGGCGCTGCTGGTAGATGTTAGGGTGCATGGCATTACATGTCGGCTGATTTCCGTATACAGCCCGCAGTCAAAATCCTTGAGGATTGAATTATTACATAAAATTCAGCCTTATTTGTACACAAGGGGCTATTTGTTTTTTGGTGGGAATTTTAATATCAATTTTTTGCAGAAGGGGACATTAGGTAAGCAATATTGTGATAAGTCCTGTTTGACAATTCTCTCTCTCTTGCTGGTTTGAAAGATTCATCAGGTTGGGAGAGTTTCAGCAAACCTACTTTTTTTAAAGGTAATTTGGCTTCCGTATTGATTTTACTTTTGTTCCGAAGTCTTTAGGAATTAATCGCTTGATTTATGATCCGGTAGAGACTTTGGACCATGTATTGATTGGGGTAATGGTAGATTCCCTTCAGGGTCGGAAAAAAGGTCCGGGATTTTGGAAGTTGAATACTTCTATCTTAAGTGATGATTCTGTTATTGAAGATTTAAAAAACGATTGTACATGACCAGGTTACAACTATTGGGTTATACGAAGATAAAGGGAGTTGGTGGGGGGCTTTTAAAAACTGCTTGATTGGTTATTTTCAGTCCCATAGCCATTTGGAGGCTAGATCGAAACGTGAGCAGTATTTGTTGCTCCGTTGTTCTTTGCAATTACTGATTTCTAGACAGTATGAATGTGGTTTGGATTTATCCCGGGATATTACTCGGATGAAGCTGTCTATGTTGCCGTTTCAGTATGATCGTATGTCATCTTTACTTAAAGAGCAGTCGTTTGGGACACAGTGGAAATCATCTCAGGTGAATCCTTTTTTGGCATGTCAGTCAAGATCGAACAGTTGCCTGTTCTCTAGTTTGAGTAGGGAAGATGGTGTTTTACTGTCGGATAACAGAGGCATAATGGATTTTTTGGATTTACATGTTGAGAGAACTTTTGGGACCCCCCACCCAGTTTCTTGTTTCACTTCTCAATTGTTGGAGGCAGCGGACCTTCCACAAGTTGATCGTGCTTTACAGTTTAGTATGGTAGCTGCTTTTATTGAGATGGAGTTGGGTTCGGTGATTGCTTCTCTTAAAAGTGGGGTTTCACCAGGATCCGATGGATTACCAGGGGAATTGTATAAGTTGTTGTGGCTTATTATGCCGGTGGAGTTATTGGCTTTATATAATTAGTTTCTTTCGGATATGATTTTGCCTACCCAGATGTACGAAGGTTTGTTAATCTTTCTCTTTAAGAAGGGGAACCGTTCGGACATACATAATTGGAGACCTTTAACTCTACTGAATGTGGACTTTAAAATATTCTCTAAGCTTTTGGGGAATAGATTGTCTCTTGTGATGCCTGATCTTATTAATGAACAACAATTTTGTGCAGTGCCTGGGAGGAAATTGACAGATGCCTTGATTTTTCTTAGAGAGGTTACGTCATTATGCATGGATTCGGTGGGAGGTCCAGGGGTTTTTTTTTGTGAGCCTTGATGAATCTAAAGCCTTTGATGAAGTGTCACATGACTATGTATGGGCATGCATGAAGGAGTTTGGTTTGCCACTTCAGTTTGTGAATTGGGTGCAGTTATGCTATGCATTGGCTACTGTTGTCCCTTTAGAAAATGGGTGGAGAGGTGGGACTCATAGTGTTTTAAAGGGAGTTAGACAGGGATGCCAGCTAGCCTACTGTATGTTTGGCTTTAGATCCATTGTTGCGGATTATTAGTAAGTCTCCTTTGATTAGGGCTCTTACAATGGACACGTATTGCCTGCTGAAGCTTATTGCCCATGCGGACGATATTTGTCTAGTTTTACCTGATAGTAAGGCTATAGAGCTCGCTTATGATCTGCTTCATTCTTTGGGATTGATCATGGGTGCCCGCATTAATGGAGATAAAATGAAATGCATTGATATATCAGGGTTTCCAAATAGTCCGACTTTAGCAGGGTGTTTTTGGGTGGAAAGTAAACCTTGTAGGATTTTGGGACTTTATTTTGGAGGTAGGGAGGGAGCTTTGGATAATTGGAAGATGGCTTTATGGGATGGTAATGCTAAAGTGTCTCAATGGAATAGACATAGAATGTCAAAAAAGAAACAAATTTACTTGATTAAATCTTATCTCCTTCCTGTTTTTTTATTTGTAAGCAATGTGTTCTATATACCTAAATCCTTAGAAACGTCCCTGCTGGGTTTTTTTTTTAGTGGGGTTTGAGGCAGCCGATTAAACCCCATTAAAAGGAACATGTTATATTTGGACATTAGAGGGGAGGTTTGGGATGATTCACCCAGTTGTGTTTTTTACGAATTTTATATATAAACTTGGTCCCAGTGGTAAGGGCATTTCGAAATTATAGGTTATGCCATTGCATGGCCCAATTGAAAGGTGTTTTAGGTGAATGGCAGGAAGGACGTTTTTTACATTGTAATAAACGCTGTCCTCCTTTGTTGGGCGTTTGGAGGTCGGTGTTTGATAAGATAAAATGTTGGGATGTACGTTGGGAAGTGGTAAAGAAGTTTCATAAGAAAGCCTTGTATACCTCGATTTTGGGGAGATTTTTTTCTGATACTCCATTCACATCCCTTCCCATGGCATTAAGTTTGAATTTGGCTAGCTATCTAACTAATCCCCGTATTCCGCAACAGATGTGGGACATTTTATGGTAGGCTATACATGGTAGGGTTAATGTATGTAGTAATCAAAAGCATAAATCCATGCAAGAATGATTTTGCCCAAGGGATAAGTGTATTGCCCTTTTGGAGACCATGGATCATTTGTATTTTGATTGTTTTTATGCCAAGGAATTTTGGGACATCCTTAAAGAACGTTGAAAAAACAATTTAGTTTTTCCGCCTTTAAAGGTTAGTTTGTACTATGGCTTCTTTGCTACTGAACAACTCTTGGGCCGGTATGGTACTCTACAAGTTTTCCATGTTTTTTTTCTATATTGGTTGTGGATTAGTCGATGCAGACTTTTGTTACAACAAAAGTTTATTTCTCCACTTACTTTGGTTATTATGATAGAATCTGAAGTGGGGAAATTGATGTTTGCAGAACGTAATCTGTTTTCCTCATCTAGATGGGGTTCTTTTTGGGATGGTTTTGATTTTCTATGACCTTTCTGTGGGTATACTACTCATTGTGATTATTCACTTGTGTTCTGTATGGCGGAAAAAAAAAATCCTTTTGTGATACCTGTTTCATTGAATGTTGTGGGAAGTAGAGGAGGGGTGGTTTACATAGTCTTTTCTTGATTGTTTTGGGTAGCTGTGTACGGCTATATGTACTTATGTGTTTTTCCTTTTTTCTCATTTCTGGTCACATCTGTATTCAGATTGTTTTATACGTATTTTTGTGAAGCTGTTGTTCAGATACCAATAAAAAATTCCCCTACTCTTTTCGATAAGTGCCATGGGATCTTTAACATCCAACTGAACTATCACCAATCCAGGCAGATGGGACCACGGTTTAACATCTCGTCTGAAAGATGGCACCTCAGAAGTGCAGCACCCCTCTCATGCTGCACTACAGTGTCAGTACTGGGATATTAACCCAAGTGCCAGATGTGGGAACTGAACCCACAGCCCTCTGATCTCCCGGTCTCAGAGGCGAGTGTACTACCTACTGAGCCACTGACACTGACAGTGGAGCACAGGATATTAAAATGCTTGAGAGAGTACAACTAAGGGACACCAAAATAATAAAAAACATCTCCCATTTACAGTACAAGCAAAGATTAGAAGAGTTAAACTTGTTCTCACTCGAGTACAGGTGCATTAAAGGGGGATCTTTGATTGGTATACATGGCTTTCAGAAATATGGATTTTTGGGAGTGCCTGGGATTACTGGCAAAGATCACTGATAGGGAACTTAGAACCCATAATTCACAGCTAAGAGATGAAAAATGAGGTACAGCTAAAAGAGAAAAGTGGTTCAAGTCAATGGGTTGTGAATATATGGAATGCACTCCCCAAGACTTTTGTCAATAGTCTTACGATGGAATCCTTTAAGACTGCAATTGACATCTACAGTATCTAAAGTACTGCACTAACCAAATAATATTGATTGAGTCTTTACGGCAAAAGCTTTCTGACTCGTATTCCTCCTATGAATCCTATAAATTATCAGACAGTACGGTAATAATAAATAGGGTTCCAACCTGTGTTCATTATTTTTTACATACCATGGGGAGATTTTTAACATTTTTTATTCTGGTAATATCTTTATCCATCGATGTTCTCCATGGGTTTGCATTCAGTAATTTGATATATGCTTTATCTATTAAACTATCCCTTTGCCAGTCTGTCCAAAGATATTTACTGTTTATGTCTATTAATTGTTTCTTTGCTGCAGATAACCAGGAAGACATGGTGTCAGTCCCAAACTATTTGTTCATTTTTACTGATGGATTTTTTTGTTAGCCTCTAATCCTTATGCTGCGTCAATCTAATCCGGCAAGTCAGCATTCTTAGCTTTGCTATTATTTCTATTTTGACTCACTCTAACACTGCCCTTGCAGTTTCTGCAGATATTGCTTTTTGAAATCTGTAATGAGGCCCTGTAGAATGATGAAGAAGGTTTCTCTATGTTCTCTACACACCCCTATCCTGAACTCTCTGCCATATAGAGAGAAACACTGTGCATTTTGGTTTCTGCCACCTTTAGAGCAGGAAACAGGGAGAACCTAACATATTTACAATTAAATCTGATAAGACCAGATTTTATTTGGTTTAGTCTGGCATTAATTATTCTTTTCTGAATGTCCCACTTATTGTTAAATGTAAAGTGAAGCCCCAAATAACAAAATGATTTTACAGTTTCAGCACATTTCATTCCAATGTCCAATGCCTACAGCTAATTTTATTTAGGTACACAAATAACTTTTTAATAATTTGTACTGCAGAGTCTTCACAAGGTTTACAAAAGTGTTAGACTTTTTTTATTATCCAACTGGTGTTACAAAATTGGGAACCAAATCATCTGCATACATTAATGCAGGCACCAAACTCTCCCTATATCGGGAGACTCTCCCTTAGGGTCCTCCATCTTTCCAGGTAAAGAAGGATCACATCAAAGAGTTTAACATGTGGCTAAAGGGAAAGTTCAGAGATGAGGATTCTTTTCTCTGGAGAAAAGGTGATCATTCTGAGATGACAGCGGGCTGTACATATAGGATGACATGCAACTTAACAAGTGAGGAGCCAGTGCATTATGGAAGCTGCTGAATGTAATGATCACTATTAAACTTGGCAAGGTGGAAGGCAGTTTAATAGACAGAGTCAAGGAGAAGACAGGAACACACAAAAGAAGTTGCATTGGCTCTCCATAGTACATTTTTATCATATTAACATAGGAAACCAGGTGTGGAACATTGTAGCAACAGTAGAAACTTTAAATTTAACAGTGTTAAAAGGACAAGAGGTGGAAGCAAAGTCAAATGGAAAGTGATGGACACAAATGCAAGCTTAGGTAAAAAAATGGATGAAATGCAAGCAATAATGTCTGCAGAGGATATGGATATAGTAGCAGTAACCTAAATACTGCAAAATCAAAGCAACAGATGAGACTTAAATGCCTCTTGCTAGAGTATATTTAGTTTAGAAGGGACAGGGAGGGTGCCAAGCCATTGGGAGACAGTGTATGTAAAAGAGGACATCAGGGTCTCAGAGGTCATATCTATCATGGATAGGGAGAGTTGAGTCCTGATGTCACAAAATAGCAGATAATGGGGGTATAAAGGATATAAGTGATCCTTAGGCCACCAAAATGGGGGAGGTGGGCAAATATGAGAAGCTGAAAGAGGAATTTAGTAAGGCAGCTATTAAAGGTAGAACTATTCTCACAGGACACGACAATCTCAGGCATAGACTGGGAAATTCCAATGATAGCAAGCAAAAAAGTCAGAAGTTTATAGAACTAACACAATTGTATTCCCATGCAATGTGTGAGTGAGACTGCAGTGGGAAAGCAATTTTGCGCCTGTTAATGTCCAACCAGGAAATTTTCAGGGATATCTTTACAGAGGACCCAGTCTGACAGACTGACCAGAACAGAATTAAATTAAGCATTGTGTTAGCACTAAAAAGCAGTACTGTGGTCCCAGATCTTATAGAATAAAATAAATAACCAAAAATCATCTGAATTTCATACCCACAATTGAAGGGGCTGACAATAAATGGATAGTAGCTATAGGTTAATAATGGAGCCACTCAAAACAACATAAACTTTATTAATACAATCAGGAGACAAAAAATATCCATTTTTTGACTAGACAGGCAACTTAGGGAGGCATTTCAGAACAAAAGGAAAATCTTTACTATGTGCAAGGTAGAGTAGATATATACTGCATAAATATACACTTGAAAAAAAGAAACAATGACCTCATAAAGAGGGCAAAAGTAAACACAAAACTAAAGATAGTGGAAGGGGTCAAAATAATGATAAAATGTTCTTTTGATATACAGTATGGAGAGAAACATCAGGCAAAGGGCAGCATAGAAAGAATAAGTTTAGTAAAAAGATTAATTAAAAATATAATGCGTTGTTATGAAGATAAAGGAAAGGCAAACTTATTAAACAAGGGGCCAGGTATTCAAAACTTTGCCCCCCGGGGCTAAATTAGTACTGCCAGGCAGGCAAACTTAGCCCGGAGCACAAAACAAGCCATATTCAAAAGGAATAGCCTGGGGCAGCCAGCTTCTGAATATAGCATGGGAATGAGGCTGGGCAAATTGGGTTGGGAGTGCAGGGCAAACTTAGCCCTGGAATAAGACAGCTCTGAATATGGCAACCAGGAAGTGCAAACCACAACAGCAACACAGTGCACAGCGACGTGAAGGTAGGTAGAGATGAACTATGTGGCCAATGTGTGTGTGCCAGCAAATGCGTGGACCCAGTACAGCTGCAGGCAGCAGTGTATGTGAAAGTGCAGTGTGCAAAACTGTAAAATATTCCCTTAACTGTTAGCGCAGTGCTAACATGTTTGCATGGGTTTAGCGTAGGGCTAAACCGTTAGCCCAGAGCAAACATGTTTGCCCGGCGCTAAACTTTGCCATATTCAAAAGTGACATGCAAATGAGCCTACTAAGGTAGTCTGTGGACAAACATCCAGACTAGCATCTCATTATGCCCTGATTTGCATGCAGTTTGCACCGGGCTAACTGTTTAGCCCTGCGCTAAACCCACACAAATGTGTTAGTGCTGAGCAAACAGCTTGGGGAATATTATACAGTTTATAATGTATGGTAGAACGCTGTCATGGCCCAAAAATCATCTTTTTACAGCATTGTTACACTATCGATGTGACGTCAAGCTCTTGTTATGTTATCAACGATGCGTCACATCGATAGTGTAACAGATTCGAACCACCACGCAATGCTGTTGCCATGGCCCCCATAACATCCGAACATGCCTATGTTTAAAAAGTTTATCAGGTAATTGGTGAGAGAGTCACGGAGCTCTGTCAGAATGCTACAAAGCGCTTGGAAGCTTCACTGGAAGTAGAGGTTTTGGTGGTAGTAGTAGATTATTTTTCCCAACACTGGCACCATTTTTTTGTTTCTCCGCTGACCATACACTATAAAAGACAACGTATGGTCAGCGGTGTGCAACAACGCTGTTTGCCTTCTCGTGGTTCCCTTGGCAACCCTGTAAACATCTCGAGCTTCACTCTCAAGGTTTAACATAGTTGCCAAGAGAACCACTGGAAGGCAAACATAGTATCGTTACACACCGCTGCCCATATGTTATCCTCTATTGAACACTACTTCCACATGCGCTGCTGCCTGCAGCTGTACTGGGACAACACAGCATAGGCACAGATGGTGGTGGTGCTGCATGCAACTGTCACACTGTAGGTCATGCTACAGTGCACAGCAGACACTACAGTAACAAGGGGGCCAGTAGTGTGTGTGAACACAGCAATGCCTATGGTGTGTAGGGCAGTGATGATGGCTGCACTATACACAGTGAGAGGCCCAACCTGCAGGTGTTTACTGACAGTTGACATTACTGTTACGCTGTTGTGTGACGAACAGATGCTGCACCTGTGGCATAGGATGCTCACAGTGACATGTAAATTTCTGGCTTTGTGTGCTGTGGCAGTTGTACAACTGTGTGGTATGTGGCCAGGGAGGCATATATTATCCAAAAGGCACACTGGTGTTGGGGTATTCCTAATACTGGCCCATGTGCACTGCATGATGTGTCCCAGCCTTGTGGCCACACCTGATCTGTGGCACAGCCTCACCACCCATACATGATCCCCTCAGCATCCTCCATGCCCACAGTGCTGCTTGTGTGTGCTGGCATCTGTTGGTGTCCACAGAAGTATGGTCCGCAGGTGTGTGCTGTATGGCCACACTGCCATGCTGTCCAATTGGCACCAGGGTCACCACTTACTGCCTGGCATGGCTGGGACTAGTGGCAGATGATGGTATCACTGTGATGCCATCAGTTAGCAGCTTGGTTCCTCTATGTTTGGCTTTATCTATGTGTCATATTTATTTGTTAGGGTCGCGCAAAACCCACGCTAAATCCACGCAAACACCGCACAAAGCCATAGTGTTGCACAAAGGTGATTGCCCAGGATTAAGACAAGCTTTTCCTTGGCAGTAATGTGCACCACGCTAAGTGTCATGCTAAGTTGCTCAAAACCACTTAGCATGGTGCTAATCGCTGAATATAGCATTGCACCTGCATTCATGTCAGTTTGCCCCCTTGCATACATTATAATTTTGCCTGGCGCTAATGCAGTTTGCCTGTACTATTTGGCCTTTTGAATATAGCAGACCCACGCTAATCCCACGCTAAACCTGCACAAACGGTTTTTGCCCAGTGCAAAGTTTTAAATATCTGGCCAAGTACTTCAGTTCTGAATTTACAATGGAAGCTTCAGTCCTTATTTTTGACAGTGAGAACAGATTCAGGGATATCAGCAGCCACAGATCAGAGATAGGTAGGGCTCTTCTTTTGTCATGGAAAATGTTAGAGGGAAAGTATGAAACTATCATGGTCAAAATGATAGAAAGAATGGAAATCATAGTAAAAATCACAAATAACCACATATTCATTTTGTGTGTTAAATTACCTATATTTTGACATATTTGTACATAAGCAGTTCAGCAAAGATTTAAAGGTTTTAAGAAACGCACTGTTAGGCTGGTCCAGTAACAGAAGGCAACACGCTCTGCTGCTATCTACTAGGCAGAGGCTCATGTGCAAGCCTCATAATTACATTCTGTGACTTATTGGGTAATATGGGCATTGTGTTGGTGGATTACAAAGTTATTGGCCTGTCACTTGTAGACACAAAAACTATGATGTGTTCATGAAAAAAGCTGGGCATCATGGTGTTGTCTAGAAAATGTTACATATCATGGGGTTGCCATTTAAAAAGCAGAAAATGATGGAGTTCTCATAAAAAAATGTGAAATGAAATAATAGCCATTACTTCCGTGCATTCCATGAAAAAGAATGTCATAGAGAGTTGGTACAGTGTATAACATAGGGAGGGAAGGAGTTCTAAAGGTCCACAGGACCTAAACATAAACACTTCACCAGGGCCAGATGGGCTACATCTAAAGGTACTTAAGAAGACAAGACAAGACCCATTTGCCCACTTGGCATAGCTGTTTAATGAGTCACTGGCAATAGATGAAGACCCAGTGGGTAGAATGAAAGTGAACATTGTCCTTCCACACAAGAATCATGATAGGACAAACCTGGATAGTTAAAAGTCAGTGTGTTTGACTTCAGTTCAGTAGTGGTCAAGCTGCTGGAGCCAATAATAAAAGAAGATACAGTATATTTTCTAGAGGAAAGCAACCTTATGAACAGGAATTAATATGGGTTCAGGAGGGGTAGGTCATGCCACGCACACTTGATTAAATTATTAACTCAGTAATACAGATAGTAAATAGGGGCATAGAAGTCATCGTGTTTTACCTGGATGTCAGAAAGGCCTTTCATTTGATACTGCATGTGAAGCTTATATTGAAGATAAGGAACTTAGGACTACGGATAGGACTAACTTGATGGATTAGGAAATGGTGGACAGATAAAATTCAGAGAGTAGTCTTGAATGACAAATTCTCTGATGTGATGCACAGCAGGAACACAAATCAACAGACAGAATATTGCATCAATGGGATCATGGCTGAGCTCTCAAAGGAGGAAAGGGACCCACTGTGGAGGATGATAATAAACAGCAGTATAAAGAGCTAGTGGATCCTGCTGATTTTCTTATGCTGTTCATTTCTGGAGCACAAGTATGTTAAGAGTTTATGACAGTAATTAAATCAAATGATTCATAAATCTAGCACATAGTTAATATTAAAACATTGTCGGCTGCTGTGTCAAACTGTTCTGACTTCTGCCAGTGGACTATGGATGGACACCCTTGTGCTGACTGGAAATTATATCCTGGGACAAAAGTGCAGTAATGTTTTCAATCATTCTGCTTATTCAGCTCACACTGAGATTCATTCTAGCTCCATCTGTGCTACATAGTAAGTTTGTCACAATCTCCTTATCAATGTGATCTGTCTCTACACTGAAAAAAATAGATTATTTTGTTATAAATCTAAAAGTTATAAGAGTCCTCTTATTCTTTTTTTATATATGTTGAAATGAGGACCAGTCACACTGTTTATCTTGGTACAGTTCTGAAATGTTAAAGGCAAGGGTCCAGTCACCTAAATTGAATCTAGCACTTTAATCTATTATTTTTTGTTCCTTTTACTAAGAAATCATAAAATGTAGGTAGCATTTCCAATTTGATTTTTTTTGCTATCTATTTTTCTCCTCGGCCCAGTCCCGGAGCCATCCTCCAAGGACCTGCAGCCATGTTTTACCTTACCTCAGTCATCCTCTGTTCCTATGATGCACCAGGATGCCAGGTCTTCCCAGCTAGCCAGGTACAGGGCCTGCAGGGTACCTGAGATCATCCTGCTAGAGTTTTCCTGTTTATGTCCCCCCCCAGCTCCTGCCCAAGAGTGGGAAGGCATTACATGCAATGACATCAATGGTGGTGCTGCTCATGCTTAAATGCGAAGCAAGTAGGGTATTTTCCTCACCCTTTGTGTGTAATCCAGCACTGATTCCCAGTCTCTGCTAGGGGTAAGGAGTACACCAGATGCCACAATCCACCTCCCACAGGAGGGAAGAGGACCTAAGGCTGCTCAAGCCTCCACCACTCCCCCTCGACCAGCCCTCCAGCAACCCAGACTCATTCCTGAACCCAGGTTGCCGATACTGCGAGTGGTAGCACTGTCGTTGCACTGGTGTGTCAGAACAATTTAATTTTAATTTATACCATAAAATGTTATCCTCTAGTTATAATCCTTCAGTGTGTAATCTGATTCTTATGACATCAGCCAAATGATTGTAATACATGATGTGACATATTGTATATAAGTTAATTAGCTGCCCCCACCACCACTCTTTTGTTCTCCCAGACACACACTCTCTAGCACAACAGATGGCAACTGTATGCAAATAGCAACTTTCAAATGAATTTTTGACTAGGCACACATGTTTCACATTAGTTATTTTTTTATATCTACAGTTAGGTTTGTGCCTTTAAAATCTGAATAGCATTTCCTTAACACAAATATCCTGCATGTCCAGTTATCCCCCAAAGACATACATCATATTTTATGGCTCAGAATGATATAGCAAAAAATGTATTGCCATTTCATTTTGAATTATTTTTTTTTACTCAAATATGCTCTGTCAGTAACACTTTGTATCACATTGTTGCCTATCTGAAAGTTAAACAAGCAAAGATTTTCAAAGCATTAGTACAATGAATGAGTCAAGTATAAATTTAGGAAAAAAATGCAGGCACACAAAAAGAATTGAAAGGCACAATAACTGACAGCATATATTGAACCTTTTATATGAACACTAATGCTGAAGTGACAAACCCATATCAGCTAGCTGTCATCAGCCAGACCACACGAAGGAGACTACACAAGCTGTAGTGAAAAGTAACTGTCTGAAACTATGAAATATTGTGAAAAATTACTTCACTGGTTTCAAAAAGCTAGATGTGCAGTATGTGGTTAAATTATGATTGTGAACAATTATGACAATAAGGAGAGCATGTTTTATTGATTGGTCTTTTTTCACACACACACCCCACTCACACCTTTCATGTCATCGTTTTACTTTTACCAGAACAAATGACACTTGAGTCTAACATTAGATTCAGATAGGAAACAGTATCTACTCTGACTGTTGAAACATAAATTTGAATATCCATACATCACAATGTGACATTCATTCCATTCTCATTCTCATAGCCAATGTTTTGACCAATTCCCTAGGTTCAGTCCTTCTCTCCCCTACAGCAGGTGTCCATGCAATACCAATGAAATACCTGTGAAGTTTTTTGAAGAAGCAGAGATGTGTGGATCCCAGACTCTACTTGATCCACCTCAGTGGTCCTCGATGGGACAGTTTAAATGGGACACCATCCACTAGCTAGGCTGCACAGATATTGAAGCATCAGAGTTGCTCCCAATTCCCAAATATCTGGAAAATAGGTTTAGTTACACCATGCATAGAAATGATTACCATTTCATAGTCTGTAACTTTAGACCAATCTGGATCCTCTCACTACGGTATAAAGCTCTTGAAAAAGTTCTATCAGATCATTTAGTTGAGTACCTCAATAAGTGTAATATTCAGTGCAATCAACAGCACAGTTTTCATAACCTGCATAGCACTAACTCTACACTCACTGAAAATACCTACTACTTACATGGGCACGGGGTCATAATGTCGCAGGACATGGCAAAACGTGCTGCCAATACAGCACGATATTGCCATGTGGCATAATTCTTTTTTCTGTGGGCGGCTCTGCCCCCACACCCCCTGTTATGGAGGTCAGCACCCCAGGACCCCCCCCACTAAAGATTCTCAACTCTGGGGGTCCAACTTAGGGAGTGCACAAATTGTGAAAAAAATAAAATGTCTGGGACCAGGAATCAAACCTAGTCCCAGATGCAATGCCTGGATTCCTGCTGCTGTAGCTCAGTCCAGTGAGCCACAGCAGCTGCTTGGAAGAACCCACTCCCAGCAGAGGTCTTATCCTCTGCCAGGGAGTGTGTGAACAGTGCAAAACCACTTACAGCAGTATACACAGTATTGCACTATTTGCTATCCTGGACAGCGCTCTTTCGGGTTAGCTATAATGTCGTACACTATTAAGCGCACAACATTATGATCTGGTAGGAGTAACATGAGGCCCTTGACACTGGCCACCTTCTTAGATCAATCTATGCAGACCTAACAAAGGCCTTTAATCCAATCAGCCACACACTCCTGAATACAAAACTTCTGTCACTCGATCTCTCACTAGACACTATGATCTGGTTCAGTAGCTATCTCATTGGTAGAACCCAGAGAGTCAAAATCAATGGGGTATGATAAGATTCCAAAAATGACACTGCGGGGGTGCCTCACGGGTTAATACCAGGTCTTCTATTATTTGGCTTCATTACAAACAGCATACCGTAAGCATGCCACACCTTCAGAGTCCTGCAATATGCAGATGATGCTGTAATACTCACCAGCAGCCCAAGCCAGAACACTCTTCCAAGGAACCTAAAGAGTAGTTTTCACTCACTCAAGCAGTGGTTCAAACAAAATAAACTAGTCTTAAACTACAAGAAGACAAAAACAATGTTATTTGCTGAACCACAGATGAAGAGAAAAACTCATCTCCTAATAATCCTCAATGAGACTGGTGCTACTCTAGAACATGTCACCACCTCTAAATATTTATTTATTGAATTTTGTTGACCCGGTAATATCTAGGTTTCACTATAGATGATGCCCTTTCATTTGCACTAACTAGGAGCATTATTCAGGCATAGGCACAACCTCACTCAAGAAGCAAAATGTATAGCTGTGACCTACTCAATCCTCTACTTAATTGACTTTGGAATCACAATATATGGTGCTACCTCTGACACCATCCTCAGCAGAGTCAAACTAGCCCAATAGGGCTTGTTGATTTGTTCTTGGTGCAGATAGGCCAACATACACTTGCTCCTTCTACTCCCAGACCAAATAGCTCACCCTGCAGGACAGAATAAAATTCCAAACATGCCCACTTGGAAAGAAAGCGCTATTGGGCCTTGTATGAGCTGAAATCCAGAACCTACTTTGTCCACTCCCAACACAACACTCTATTAGGAATGTAACCAGAAATGCAGTCACTGTTCCATATCACAAAACAACCCAAGCCTCACACTCTTTTGCCACTAGGGCACTAGAATGGCTAAGTGAGCTGTCAGAATCCTTATTAAGTATTCTCAAAATAGTATAATTCAAGAAAACTTTAAAACAATTACTCACCCTCAAAACCAACTGCAATTGACATTGATGTATCTCCACCTCTGAATAATGCCCCTCCACAGCAACTGACAATACTCTTGAAGTTGTTACTTCCACCATAACCTTATCCCCTCACCCTCAATTTCTACCTTTGTCTAATTGTGCTTTGACAATGCCACATTATGTGTGTCTCATACAGTAGCTAACGTGTATATCTTGTAATGTTTAAACTCTGTTGTACTTGAAATATTTCTGAAATGATGAGAAACCTTTTTAAATGAGCTACTCTGGCTCAAAGGTGTTGTATCTGATTATTCAAATAAATAAATATGATGTTAGTCAGTTGGTAGCACAATCTCACTAAAGGATAGAGGCTGCATCCATGAATAAACCCTTGACTTGAGATTAATCTGTGAACAGAAGCAACTATACTTGGGACTCTAGATCATGTGAAAAATCACTCTGATTATCAGTCCAAGGAGAACTTGGACAGGGAATCTGGATGATTTTCCCCTGATCTATAGTCTCAAAGATAGTGGCCTTTAGGTTCCTTTTTTGTCTGATGATAGAGATTTCCAGGCATGGGGTCATAATGTTGCAGATGATATCGTGCATGTGACCACCACGCAGAAGGAAACAGTGTGCGGCAATGATTGACAGCTGTTCTTTAGTTTTGTGGGGAACTTCTCCCACAGTGCCGCCGACGCCCCCTGTAACTAATATAATCAACTCCAAGGGGATGTGAACACTGGGGCAAGAAATAAAAAATTTACTCTAAGAGATTCCCTTCAAGGGAATCAAACCTCGATTCCGCCAACCCACATACTGTAGGGTCAGGTGCTCTAGCCACTCCACCATGGCAGTGGCTCGATCAAGCACCTGACCGGCAGTGGCTAAATACACTTCCTTCTTCCTGGTGAGCAACAGGGGATAGCGATAGTATTGCATTGCTGATATTCCCCTGTTGCTCTACTCCCCTACACACTACTTGTAATGTGCTCCTGCTCTGTGTGGATTAGTGTGTGGTTATCACCCAGTACTGAATTTCCAGCTCTTCTATCCACAGTGTGAATAGTTGCAGATTAAATTATGCAGTGTAATCAAAATAGCCAGACAGTTCTTTCAACCTTTATTCATGTGCATAACGAACATTACATTTTCTGAAATGCTTAACAAAATTTAAACGGAGGGCCTATGATTATTTCCATTTTTCTTACTTGTTTTTAAAACTAATGTGCAACAAGCAGGCCTCCTGTCATGCTGCATATTGTTTTCTGTGAAGTATTTCTTGATCTATTTTCTATCTGAGTAGACTTGATTGATGGTTGGTGATGAGTTGACTAGTTCAAAACCACTCAGTGAATTTATGGCTTGGGTGGGGTTTGATCCTGTGACCTACATGGGCCATTGTATGTATTCTTTAAATCATTTGACAGGACTATATCTTATCTGACTACAATGTGCAGAAACTAGATCTTTAACCAGTCGGTAGTAGTCAACAGAATAATAAATGGAGCAAACATGGGAATAGTAAATTTCTTTTGTTAAAAAAACAGATATGATGGATGAAGGGAACCTGCATTATTTATGAATACGACTAAGGAAACCAATTTGCTATAATATTTTGATACATTAGTAACACCAACATGTTTTATGCCACCTAATAATACCATGTTGACCACTGGAGGAAGTGACACAAGTGACAAAAAATACATTACAGTGATACATTTCAACAGCTGAGCATTCACTGCACTCCAGTGGTCTTCCCAGTTCAGTATGTTTAATCATCAATGCTGCTCTGCTATGTCTATATGACCTGTTTTTAGTTATTTATTTGTTTATTATTTTTAAAGTATTTGTCAGCAAAGACATGCTGACCACAATTGGTTCATTTGTGACTCTTAGAGAGATGGAGAGTGGGGAGAGTACAATAGTTAACACTGGTTGAAAAACAGGATGGGGTGACACAAAAAAAAGAAAATAAATTTATACCATACCATACCTTAAAGGAAAACTACACCCAAAACTTGAAAAAATATATGCTGTGCAGAGTGTTTTAATTTGTATGTGAAGTTCTAGTGTTTCCTTCCCTCTGACTGGTATTAGGAGTTTTTCCCAAATTAGCCTGCTAGCTTAATGCTAGTTTTACGACCCCTGGGGATCTTCATACCTGATAGCGTAATTGCATTTCTTGTTCCCACAGTGCATCTTGTCTCATGTGACTGTGATGTAAGAGACCCAACATTCAGCACACATGCCAAAACAAACTAAATATCTTGGAAGCTTTACAAGCTGCACAAAAATTACCAGGAGCAAAGTTTTTCAGGACAGTAAAACCTTTAGGATGAGGGTGGTCACCAAGCTGAATTCTACAGATTTTAAAATATAGCCATCTCTATTGTTGTGAACTGATTGCAATGCAATGCTTTCTGCTGGATTTATGGGCTCTGCTACATCACCATCACATGAAACAAGGTGCATTGCAGGACAAAGAAATGCAATAAAGCTATTTGATATGGAGATCTCCAGGGGTCATAAAACTACCCTAAAGCTAGCAGGCTAATTTAGGAAAAACTCCTAATGCCAGTCAGAGGGAAGGAAACACTAGAACTTCACATACAAATTAAAACACTCTGTACAGCATATATTTTTTCAAGTTTTGGGTGTAGTTTTCCTTTAACCACTCTCAAATCGCTATATGCGGCATTGCACTTGACTGTTTACTTAGACATACAGGGATTATGTGAAAGAAATACAAAATCACATATGCCCCCACAATGCGAAGCATCATGGGCTGCATGTGCAAATCACCAGACTATTATGCTGGTGATTTACATATGTGGCCCATGATGCTTTGCATTGTGGGGGCATATGTGAGTTTGCATTTCTCTGAAACTTGACTTCCCAGCCAAATGCCCTTTGGGGTAACCATTGCCTCAGTGCTTGCACATAGAGGTTCTTTGTCTCAGGGATTATGTGAACTCACATATAAAAGATTACTCTAGTGATACATGGTTGAGATTTCCCTGTCAACAAAAGGAAGGTAACAGAAAAATTAACAACTTAAAAGCATACTTAGTGGATTATAGATGATCACCTTGAACCAAATATCTGACTTTGATCAGTTTGTTTTTACCTTGGATGAACTAAATATAAAGCACAACACCAGCTGCAAATCCATAAGAAATGGCTTGCAACAAAGCACAGCATCTTAGCACTTATAAAGAACTTTCTGTACAAATGGATTTTCTTCTACATTTGATATTGCATTCTTTGTATTAATTTTGCTTTCATAAAATGTCTCAGTATTGAGTATGAGTTAGATAGCTGTCCCATACGCCACTCTTGTGTCTCCCCAGACACACACATTCTCCAACACAACAGATGGCAGCTGTATGCAAATAGTAACTTTCAAATGAATTTTCGCAGAGACGTGCCATGTTTCATATTAGTTATTTTTTTTATATCTACAGTTGGGTTTGTGCCTTTAAAATCTGAATTGCATTTGTTTAACCCAAATATCCTGTGTGTCCAGTCCCCTTCCCCCTAAAAAAAGACACAAATCATATTCTAGGGCTCAAAAGTATTGCTATTTCATTTAGAATGATATTTTTTTTTACTCAAATATGCTTTATCAGTGACACTTTGTAACACATTGTTGCCAACCTGAAAGTTAAACAAGCAGAGATTTTCAAAGCATTGGTACAATGAATGAGTCAAGTATAAATTTAGGAAAAATAATTGGACCACAAAAAAAGAATTGAAAGGCACCACAACTAAAATCATAAATTGAGCCATATATATACACTGATGCTGAAGTGACAAATCCATATCAGCTAGCTGTCATCAGCCAGACCACAAAAAGGAGACCACACAAGCAGCAGTGAAACCACAGACATGGATTTCGTTTCCCAAAATATGTAATTTCCTGTTTTTCCACATTTAATGGTGTGCTCCACCTCTGACCAAATGGATTCACTGTAAAAAGTTAGAAATGAAGAACACCACATTACTGACACTTGAATTAACATTGTAATATGAAACGCAGGTTTACATGTTATGCTGTTAAATGATTACCAAGTCTGCATTCACCAAACCAGTCCAGTAGTTCTTTAGAAACCTTTTCCTAATGCAGTATGGCATATGGGAAAATAGCAGGATGCTGGAATGCAATAGGTGGGGTTCAGCTAATTACAGCAAAAGGATGATGTTTCTAGTGTACAGGTTACTGGATAGACCATACCTGGAATACTGCATGCAGTTTTGGAATCCACATCTGAAAAAAGATAGGGAAAAGTTAGAGACTAGCCAGTGGTGGGATATGAAAAGAATTCAGGTGCAGTAGGTTACGGTGCTGTAGTATGACACCTATGACAAAAGACTGAACAATCCAGACCTTTACTCTTTGGATGCCAGGAGGAAAATGGGGATATGATAGAAACATACAAATACATGCAAGCACAAAACAGAATGGATGTCACTGAGATATTTAGTTTAAGGAACATCTCAACCATCAGGGGTCACAATCCAAAACTAGAAGAGATGGAATTCAGTAAGCACATAAGAAAGTAACTCCTGAAGGTACTGGGTGATGGATAAGTGGAACCATTCACCCAGTAATGTGATCAATGTTGGGACAATCTCAGGGATCAAAACCCAATGGGACATTTTCAAGGGGGTAACAAAAAGAAAGCAGCAGTGAAACACTGTAGAAATATAAGGGTAGATTTTTATTAATAATATATTTTTGTCCTTACAAATCTATGTATGCAAAGTGCTGTCTAACAGAAATAAATGAGCAGTGTACTGCATTACAAATTAGTAATTACAATTAAAGTACATTGAGTTCCTGCAGTATCCTGCAGGATAACCCAGCAAAATCTATAATATGATAACGTGATGTTGGTGGACAGCATTATATGTACAGTACTGTATGTGTTCTCTGTAAAAAATTGCTACACCATGACATAAAATTGCAAAAAATGCCAGATTGAAGCCAAGTCTCTTCTTACTGGCTTTGCTGGTGTTAAAGGTGCCAGTTTTCAATGCTTACACCAAAATCCATTTCAGCATCATCTCACTCTTAACTGGAAGCATACAACATGCATGCACACATTCCATTCACGGTATAATACAACCTGTAAAAAAACAAGGCTAATATTCCATTTGACAAACAAGTGTGAGAAATAGAAGACAACAAGGACATAAAATAAGAAAAAGTGTCAACAGGTTTTGTTTTTACACTTAAAGGAAGCAGTAGGGTCTTGTTCCTAGAGCGAAGACCTTTTAACCAGGAGACCATTTGACAAAACCTTCAGCTGAACTGGATTGCATTCAAAACAGTACAAGGTAAAATACAAATTGAATAATAAATATAATACAGTAAAAACACATAGGTCACCACTTAGACAAAGAAATGTGTGCATATATTGTGAGAAAAAGCCTACATCACAAAAAAATAATCAGCTAAAATGCTTAATGGGATGCATCTTTTTTCACACTGGCTAGCACACAATCTAGTCCATATCCTCGTAGTACATTGCCCTTAAGGCATAAGTATATTTATTCTTAACAAGCAAGAGATAGTCTGTGATCCAGGATTTGCACCTCGTTAAACAATTTTTTACATAGCAGCATCTTTCTCATCTCCAAGAATGATGGAAAAGTAATGCAAATATTGCCACTGCATTTGAAAGTATACCAATATTTGAAGTCCCTGCTTTTGTAAAAGCTGTAGACATTTACTTTCAGCAATTGTGATTCCACTATGCCAAATCTGGCATGCATACTGTAAAAAAAAGTTTCTCTCTGTTAGTTTATCATAAACAAGCAGATCACCAATAGGGAAACTGGTACTCCTAACAGTCAAAAGAAAATATAACTTACCATTTGCCTTTATACAGACAGCATCAGTATTAATGGTTCCCTTTAAATCGTCCTGAATTATTAGTACAAAAAGTTTATCACAGGGAACAATACTTACTTCACATCCAATTGTTAAGGAAGGTACAGCAGGGATGTTAACTTTTTACATTTACCAAAAACAGATTTAATTTATCTCTATGGAGAGATGAAAACATATTTCTACCATATTGCTTAATTCTACAGAAGGTAAAAATGCAAAAGATAATTATTTTTTTTTCCGAGGGGGGCTGTTAGCATGTATTCCTGAGTATATATTCCATTTGAGAGATGTGTTGTTCTTGTTTGCATTTCCTTTTCACCATTTCTTTTGAATTATGCTAATTGTCTTTTAAACTTTAGTAATATCCTTGAAAAGTGAGTGTCAATGTTTTAGCAGCATGCATTGCTATGTTCAAATAAATGTTACTGCCAGTCCAGTGGCATAGAAGGCTGAGGTGCTCTGCACCTTACCTCTCACCATGCTGGCAACCCAGGTTCGGGAACAAGCTTTTGTTGCCAGAGGTCAGTGGGGGCAGAAGATGATCAAGCATCTGACAGACTGCTCTGTTCTGCTGAGGTGGGATGATCCACTGTATCACTCCTTGGCTGCCATCTGGTGGAGGCTGGGTGGCAATCCTAGAGTGTAGCGCAAGACAGAAGTAGGGTCGCAGTACCATAGTGCATGCTCGCCTCCACGCACATGCGCTTACAGCTGCCGTGGCTTGAAGGGAGAAGAATCAGAGTAAAATGGCAGTCTCAGCTAAATAAAGCCCTGCCTGCTTGCCTTTGCCCTGCTCTATCGCCAGTTCTCTGGATCCCCAGTCTGGACACAGGATCTCTGGTTTGGGGGAGGACAGCCCTACCTACCCTTCCTGGCCCCACCATTGGGGGCAATTCATGAGGGAATGGCGCTCAACAAAACCAGAGAGACAGTAGCCGGGTGGAGAAGACAGGAACAGGGCTGAAACAGTCACCCAAGATGCATAGAGGATAAAAAAAAACTATAGGAAAAAAAAATAAATAAATACATGTTCCTTTGGGTTCACTGAATTAAAAAAAAATAGTGTTAATTTCTTGAATGCTACATTTAATGACCAAGTATCTTCACACAAACAGATTACTAAGAATTTGTGGGAAGTTTCCAAGTGATTCTAGAGATGTTAAACAGATGGGTTATCTGGCTGAATGGATATAATCAAATCATTTTTTTCAAATGCTATTTCATTGTTATAAAAAAATAGACCATACTAGATAATTATATTTTCCAATTGTTATTTATGAATGGTAGATGTCAGCAGCAGGACAAAGATGACCTTTTTTTTAAAAAACAACATGTTAACTTCTAACTGTACAATGCCATTCATTATTTTTCTCTCTGCTTGGTAAAGCACAAGGAAATGGTTGTAGTATATGGCTCTTTGATATGAGACTGTGGGCCGGATTCACAAAGGTCCACTGCAAGCTGCAACAATGGCAGCTTGCACTGACTATCCCTGTGACCTGGCCTGTGCACCTGATTCAGTATCAGAGTGGGTCCAGGGGTCTCCGTCCTGTGACTTGTGGTAGCTACGCAAAGTAGGGCACAGCTCCTGGGTATGCCGCAGGTCGCAGGACAGGGTAGGTGGCAGATGCACCAGTCAAGGGGCACCATAGCACCCCCATGCCTACCTCTGAGTCCCGTAAGGTGTGGGCTCCAGCCTCAAGCCCTCTTGACATGGAGCCCCCCCAGATCTATCACCCTTACCTGCCCTGGTGACTCAGTAGTCCCCAACCCCCTCCCAGTGGTGCCAGATCCCCCTGACACACACACACACACACACACACACACACACACACACGGTGGGTGAGTTGGCAACTGGAACAGCCCTCCCTCACCACCAGGGCCAGCCACTGACTGATCTGTGCCACAATCACGTACTGTAAGTACATGGCACTTTGTGGATGACAGCCGCTATCATTC
Organism: Neoceratodus forsteri; assembly: GCA_016271365.2. Classification (NCBI taxonomy): domain Eukaryota; kingdom Metazoa; phylum Chordata; order Ceratodontiformes; family Ceratodontidae; genus Neoceratodus; species Neoceratodus forsteri. The sequence continues at coordinate 660,686,810 of CM028130.1, forward strand.
ATAGAGCGTGTATTATTACAGTGCATTTTGGCACAGTTCGGTCAGTGGCTGGCTCTGGTGGTGAGGGGGCTGTTCCAGTCACCAGTGGTGTGCTGGGAGGGTTTGGGGGCTTGCACTGTGAGGCGTGGGGCCACTAGTCTACCAGGGGGTTACGGGGATTGCAGGGGGCATCGCACCCCAGGGCATGTGAGGGGGCATCAACATGTGTGTGCGTGGTGGGGGGGTCTGAGCATTGGGGGTGTTCCACACACCCATCCTGGCACACTGTAAGCCATGCCTGGGAACTGGAGCCCATAGGGGGTCTGTAACCCACAGGGGATGTGGAGCTGAGGCACAGTGGTAACCTCCAGTGAACAACAAAGACCACTTAGACCACCTTTTTGTTGGCGTAAATGGTCTTTGACAGATGTTCACTGGTGTTTGTCTCTGAATCCCATTTGTGGACATAGTAGCCACCCTACCTGAATAGGGTGCAAATGCTGCCATAAACCCCCTTATGCCATGTCGCAAGGGGGTTTATGGCACATAGGTGCAGTTGGACACAGGCAGCCTGCAGCATGTCACAGGCTGCCTATGTGAATCCCACTAGGATGCAACTCAGGACACTAGTGCTACTTGCACCATTTTGTCTGATGCAAGTTGCCTTGCATCCTGATTTACCTTTTGTGAATCCAGACCTATTTTTCTGGTGCTTAATTACAAAACTACTTGTTTCCTGCAAACAAAAATGGTTAATGATCTATCAGAGATAAAAGGATTCTTATCCAACTTAATTTGCTGTACACAAGAAGTGTTACTGTGAGTGGAGGTGGGGCATTGGGTCTAAGTGTATAACTGTACTGCTTTCCAGGCCAAGTTTTTTTACATTTTTGTTTATTTACATCTCCTTGGAAGGAACTATCTGTATCATTATATTCTTGCTAACAAATTAGTCTCACGTTTGATTCACAGTTGAGGTTTTATGGATACATACATTCATTTTCAGGTACCTCAGATAGGGTTAACTACTGTGTCTGTGGATCCAAAGCAGACAGTGCACAGTATAAGCAGAAATACATGAATGGGTGTTCATTCATTGGAAAATACTGTATACTACAGTTTATTCATGCATCTGGATATTGTTAGGAAGTGTCTTTAAATACCAAGAGAAGTGTGTATACTCTGCAAACTGTGCAGCCCAGATTGTGTTTTTGCACTTATAAAACTGGCTCTTGTAAAAACAAAGACAAGAGGACACATTTAAACAAGACAGCACAGGTAACACAAAAGACCATATTTTAATTAAAGAATAAGAGAAAGTATAAGGTGTTAATTTACATTTTTTTTTTTTTACAGAAGGGTCCTTAATAGTACAGATTCATTTTTGGTTACAGGGTGTCACTGGATTGTAAGATCTTTCTCTGGAATAACAATGGAGAGATATAAGCCATGATTAGGTTTATTCTGCTAGTACAGTACTTGTTAAAACTGTGATCATGGGAGATTTCCACACACCTACTAGCAAATCAAATTACAGGATTTTTCCTAGACCATTTAAAACTAAATCCATTATGCAAGCTAACAGGATTGCATATGTTTAATGAACTATTCAAGCCTTTGGTTATCAAGGTATCCCTGAAAAGAAAAGGAAAGGCATTGCCTACTCTGTGCTGCCTGTTGTTATAGCTATTTTAGTTGCCACTGCATGGGAGGCAGATGAGGGCTGGGTAGTTAATACTCACCTAGTCTACCTAGATTTTAGCAAGGCATTTGATACAGTCCCACACAAAAGATTAATACACAAGATAGCCAGCCTTGGAATGGGTCCCAAGGTAGTAGCCTGGATAAAAAATTGGTTAGACAACAGGACGCAAAGGGTAGTAGTAAATGGAGTACATAGTGAAGAAAGGAGGGTTACTAGTGGGGTACCGCAGGGTTCAGTACTGGGACCGGTCCTTTTAATGTCTTTATAAGTGACATTGCAGAGGAACTGGAAGGAAAAGTATGTCTCTTTGCAGATGACACAAAGATCTGCAACAGGATTGATACACAAGATGGAGTGGAAAGGATGAGAAGGGACTTGGCAAGGTTGGAGGAATGGTCAAATGTATGGCAGCTCAGATTCAATGCAAAGAAGTGCAAGGTAATGCACATGGGAAACAAAAACCAAGGGGAAGCTTACACAATGGGGGGTGAGATACTGAAAACAGTAAAAATAGAAAGGGACCAGGGGGTAATTATATCAGATGACCTAAAGGTGGGCAAGCAATGTGAGAAGACAGTAAGGAAGGCTGGGGGGATACTGGGATGCATAGGAAGAGGCATCAATAGTAGAAAACAGGAAGTTGTTATCCCTCTGTACAGACAGTTGGTGAGACCCCATCTGGAGTACTGTGTGCAGTTCTGGAGACCCCATCTCCACAAAGACATAGACAGAGTGGAGGCTGTCCAGACGAGGGCAACCAAAATGGTGCAGGGTCTGCACCAGAAGACATATGAAGAAAGACTAAAGGAGCTTAATATGTATACCCTTGAGGAAAGAAGGGAGAGAGGGACATGATAGAAACTTTCAAGTACCTCAAGGGAATTAACAAAGTCCAAGAGGTAGCATCTTCCAGAAGAAGAGATGTGCAAGAACAAGGGCACAATTTGAAGATAGGGGGACGCTCAGGGTAGTGAGAGTATTTTTTCACAGAGAGGGTTGTGGATGCATGGAACAGCCTCCCTGAGGAGGTTGTGGAATCAAGAACAGTGAGGGACTTCAAGAATGCATGGGACAGGCATAAGGCAGTCCTAGGGTTGGGTAAGAGGAAGTGAGCTGTTGGTTAACTAGGATCTGCAGCTTATCTGTTAGGTAGGAAAATGGGCAGACTAGGTGGGCCAAGCGGTCCTTATCTGCCATCAAATTCTATGTTTCTATGTTTCTCACTATAAGGAAGGGAGAAAGAATCCTTAGTATGATCTGCATTAGATTTTGATTGCATTTATTAAAGGGGAAGTCTCCCATAGTTTCACACCCATATTTTCCCAACACCTTACATGTAACAGTTGTGTGCCTCCTCCAGTTGGCAGCAATCCTATTACTGTCCAAATCTAGATTATAAAAAAAATATTTATACAGCCCCCAGAAGTTATCAATGTGTTTGTCCTCCATTTTACTATAAATGCTGCTGGAGGATGATGTCATCAGAGCAACAGATAATGGTGCTGCACTAAATGCTGTTCCACCAGTAAACAGAACTCACAATGTGTGGTTCCCCTCTTGAGTAATGGAGGAACCCTTTAAGTGTTGTACACATCCTGAAGTGCAGGTCTAATAGGGACTAGGACCATATGTGTGTGATACAGCACTGTTTTGACATGTATATACAGTATGCCTATAAGGAAGTGCCTGTATGTGTTGAGTTAATATTTCTGTTAGCAAAAACAGTTTACCCAATATATGACTCTGGGTACAACAAGATTCTTAAGTGGTATTCTATAGCTGTTGTATTATGTTCTGTGTGTGTTAGCATTCTCTGTTTTGATTGACACCAGTAGTGAGACACAATCTTGCAAGAATGCCCCTTTCCCTTTGCAACTAGGCAGTCAGTGATTAGATGGCTGATGTAAGGCAATAAAGAGTTCAGCTATAACAAGGAATAGGATAGCAGGACAACATCAGTTGCAGCATATGGAAGAAGGATAATTGAGTGGTTAAAGCACAGGCACAAGAACTGGAAAACTCTGGTTCAAATCCTACTAAGGTCCCTTACTCTCTAACCCTTAACAAGCTCCCCTAACCTCTTGGGAACTGTGATGGACCTCAGGTCGATGACTTTAAAAGTGCCCCCATTCCCATTATAAATCATTAGCAGTGATGTGAGAGCTACAGCACTTCACTTTGAAGCTAATGAAAACAAGCTGTGGCAGCCCCCACCTTTTGTAATGCCAGCATTTGAAGTAAGATGTCCCTCACAAATCAGATGCTACAATTCAGCTGTTGTAGGTAAAGAAACTAGTCAGTCTCAGTGTTTTTAGTGCTCTTTATTTGCTTAGCTCATTCCTCCCATGTCATATGAATTCTGTGTCTTGGTATTTCCAGTCAGAAACCCAGATGTAAGGAGCATTTGAAATGTAAAACAATACACTTTATAAAGTAAGTGATCTAGCTCTCCACTTTCAGGCTGCTGAAAGGGGGTGTATAATGTGTGCAAAGTAGGAATTCAGTCTTGTGTGATCCTTTGGGAAACTGCTCAGACCTACCTTGTAAATGAACCTTCTCAAGGGTGTTCACCTGGTGCAATACTGATTGACTCATTGACTGCTTGATTGCTTGATTGATTGACTCATCCTTTCTACTGCTCTCTACAACATGTTGCAACTGTTTCACAGAGAGAAATGAGCAGTACAAAGATTAGATTCTGTTTCCTGTGAATGAAATACTATTAGATGTATTATTTGCTCTACTCATGCAGAATTAAGGCTACAGGTACTACTCCCTGTGTGAGTTGCATGACAGAACTGTCTTAAGCCTTTGCAAACTTAAACTAAAATCAGGATAGACAGCATTGATATCCTTATGTGTTCTTCTGCACTGTTGCTGCAGTGACATCAGGGAATGGGAGGGGCTGTATTACAAGTGACCCATTTGCATGTAAATGCAGGCTTGCTTGACATTTTACTGCCTTGTGTCAGAGCCTCGGACTCTGGATATGTGTTGCAACTGCAAAAATGACTGATCTCTTATTGACATCTGTTCAGTAACTGATGTAATGTATAATAAATACATCAGACATATGCAAATCAGAAATATACAGTAGTCTTCTCTTTTAAGGGTGCCCATGGTAAACTGGGTTTAACTGAATTGAAGTTGCATAACAAGACACTAAGGAATTACTAATCTCACCCCATGGGCTGTGTTGATTTCAACTCCTTCTCTGATGCATAATGCTGACATGGCCAGCAGGGTGGGGAGTGGGTAAAGAAGTTCAGTGTTTCACACCCAGTGCCTACTTGGATTAATGATGTCACAAGGGTATATCGGGAAGCTGTATTCCTTTTCAGTAGGGATAATTCCTCAGTTGCAATTGACATTTTACACAAATAGAAATTTTGGGCAGAGATGCAAAATCAGCATTTTGTTAATTAGAGAAGATAGTTCACGAAGGCAAGAGGATCCTCTGGCAAAGAAGACACTGGAGGCTTATTCGGCATCATCCAAGCACCACAAGGTCTCTGAATACTAAACAAAGAAGCAAACATCGGTACAGAGAGATGACATTTAATGAATAAATGGTAAGCCATTATGAAAGAGGCTGCAATTAAATTTCTCAAACTTATTCTCAAGGATTCAGTGACCATTCAGAATGAAATTATCAAAAATTCTGAAGGAAAAGAAAAAAAAAACATTGGCAACCATTGCTACCTCAGATTAACTTGAGAACTTTAAATAATTATTTAGTTCAAATCTCTGTAGATATGATACACAGATTAGAAATGGCAAACAGAAATAATTTAAATGTGATGTTAATGATTATAAATCATGTCTATTACTGGAGTGAGGCCTATCATTAACATCAAACACTAACGTCACACAAACAATTTAAGGGGCTTTACACCCAGGAGTAGTCAAAAAATGAGATTCAGCTACTACCACTGGCTGAAAGGAAGAAAATAAGGGGAAAAGAGGAAGAGCAATTACAGTACAACTTTGACAGTTCTTACAAGGCTCAGCAGTAATTAACATCATGCAGGTTAACAAATGATGTAGAGTAAGTTTTAAACAAAGGACTATCATTTGGTTCAAATACGGATAGACATTTGTTTGGTAACACAATAGATGTGTACAAATGCGTGAGATCTTTGACTCATGATTATTTTAGATAATAAATCTGATAGCATAGAAGTTCTATATTTCATTGCCTTTCTAAGGGCCTAGTTGGAAGAAATGAGTGACAGGGAATGGAGAATGTGTGTGTTCCTCATTCTAGATCTATTATACACCTTTGTGGCCTACATTATCCACTTTTGTTAAAATATGTGGTCATGATTTAGAGGGGTTACATGACAGTACATCTCCAGGTAGCAATTAGATTCTCAATAGTGCTGAGGGATCTGCTATGCACACTGTTATTAGCAATCAGTTCCTCATGATAAAGCCAGTAGATAAAGTGAAAATTCTCATCTATTTTAAGAGCAAGGAGTAATGTGTAGTAGTTCTTTTCATGTCAAACATCCATATTCCATCCTTAAAGAGAAACTTTCATGATGGTCCAAAAAGTTACAGCTTATAGTCACTACATGCAGTACTAGGCCTGAGAAGGTTTGTTCATTTGTTATTTTTGGCCAAGGTTTCCTCTGCCTTTCATAATTTGGATTTGTTTGTGAGCCCTGCTGCACTTGCCTTTGCTGTTCAGCTGCTGGGCTGCTAGCTTCTGATGACATCACTGTAGGGTAAAGGAGTGACTCACACTGTGCAGTTCTGTGCAGTTACAATAATATTGCAAGGGAAACCTACCAATAGTCAGTGTACATACTGTGTTTCCTCTTCCCCAAGACACCCTATTAGCAATGCATTTTGCCAAAATTCAAATGCCTTGTCAGTATTTTTTTTTTGTGAAATTGTCCTGTAGTGACATCAGCAGTACAAGCCTGGGCCCACAGCAACACCAGGCTTGCTATAGAAGCTCTGGTACACCCTGCAGTTTTTTAGCTGCTCAGAGTGCAAAAACTAACTGCAGCAGACAGTAATGAAATACAATTGCAGAATCAATACAAGAAGGGGTAATTTATGCATGAAAGTCAAAAGCTTATCCTTTAGGTAGGAAAATGGGCAGACTAGGTGGGCCAAGCGGTTCTTATCTGCCATCAGATTCTATGTTTCCATGTAAGCTACAAACTGGATGGTCATTCATCCCCTTTCAATTTATGGTGTACTCAGATAATTTATTATACAGCAGTTTCTGTATGATATACTAAATGCATTCAGAGAGAATGAACATACGCTAACAGTGGCCAAGACTGACACAAATGTCTTTAAGAAAAATACAAGACACCCATTCAATAAAATCTTTCATAATGCATGTTTAAAATGTATAAGGAGAGGCATCAGCAGCAGAAAACAGGAAGTTGTTATCCCTCTGTACAGACAGTTGGTGAGACCCCATCTGGAGTACTGTGTCCAGTTCTGGAGACCCCATTTCCGCAAGGACATAGACAGGATAGAGGTAGTCCAGAGGAGGGCAACTAAAATGGTGCAGGGTCTGCAAGAGAAGCCGTATGAGGAGAGACTAAAGGAGCTTAATATGTATAACCTTGAGGAAAGAAAGGAGAGGGGGGGACATGATAGAAAATTTTAAGTGCCTCAGTGGAATCAGCAAAGTCCAAGAGGGTAGCATCTTTCAGAAAAAGAGACGTGCAAGAACAAGAGGACACAATTTGAAGATAAAAGGAGGGCGGTTCAGGGGCAATGTGAGGAAGTCTTATTTCACAGAGAGGGTAGAGGATGCATGGAACAGCCTTCCTGAGGAGGTTGTGGGGTCTAAAACTGTGGGAGAATTCAAGAATGCATGGGACAGACATAAGGCAATTCTTGTGGGAGGTAGGAAGAAATAGGCTGTTGGTTAACTAGGATCTGTGGCCTATCCTGTAGGTAGGGAAATGGGCAGACTAGATGGGCCAAGCGGTCCTTATCTGCCGTCAAAGTCTATGTTTCTATGTTTACATATTTGATAATTTATATTACACTAGTGAGGCCCCACCTGGAGTACAGTGTACAGTTCTGGAGACCATACCTACGTAAGGACATAGACAGGGTAGAGAAGGTTCAGAGGAGGGCAACAAAGATGGTGCATGGATTGCATCACAAGTCCTATGAAGACAGGTTGAAGGAACTGAACATGTACTCCTGGAGGAGAGGAGGGAGAAAGGGATATGATAGAGACATACAAGTATCTTACAGGAAGGAGGAACAGGGTGCAGGAAAACACTATTTTAAGCGAAAAGATGTTTCAGGACTAGAGGGCATGGGATGAAGTTGGAGGGAGGACGATTCAGAGGAAACATGAGAAAGAATTTCTTCACAGAACGGGTGGTGGACAAGTGGAACACCCTGCCAGAGGAAGTGGTGGGGCTGAAACAATCACGGGATTTAAGAATGCATGGATAGATATAAAGGAATTCTAGAGGTCAGGGGTAAGGGGAAATAGACTTCTAGGAAAACAAACTGAACTTACAAGCTCAAATGGGCAGACTGGGTGGGCCATAGGCCCTTATCTGCCGACACTGTCTATGTATCTATGTATCTATGTATCTATGTATATAATTTAATTATACTTTATTTTTATTTAATATTAATCATTTATATAATTGGTCTAATTACATTTTATAAACTTTCAAAAAGATGATAATGAACATAGGGACTAGGTTGTGGTTGAAGTATTTGTTGACTTGCTGTATTATAAGAGTGATAAATTGTACTATGATAATAATATAAAATATAATAGTTCGTAAAAATTTAAACTTCTTTGCCAAACTGGGTATAAAGTTGGGAACTTCATGCTGTGGATAGTATAGCAATGTTCATGACTTCAAGTCCACTTTCGTGTGACAAAGTTTTTTTTTTACTGGGGACTTTCAAACATTTATGTCCCTCCCCAATTGAGCAACATCTGCTACCTCCTTCCACCACCCAGACTTTTAAAAATAATTTGCCCTCATCCTGCCAACCATGAGCACTTACTTCCCTCCCCCACTGTCCAATCAAAGTTTCTAATAATTATGCAACTATGTCACAGTAGTACAATACATCTCTCCTGCACCCATGCCAAATCTTATAAATACCCCACCTATCATTCATGTCAGCTTCTTAAATCAAGTGACAGCTCACCGACCTACCCAAATTCAGGCACCCAGAAGGGTTATTGTTTGGGTAAGGGTAGAGTTGGGTGTTTACATGAGTTCATGTGGTGGGGAAGGGATTTCTTATGCTACTGTGAATAAACTGCATTACTATAAGAAACCTTGCTGGGACCGTGGGGGGAACGGACATGGGTGCTAAAGGATGGCATGGTGGAAGAAGCTATATTTAAAGGTCTGGTTTGGGGAGAAAGGAGGTACATGGTTGCACTGTGGGTGAGAGGTGGCATAATGTTAAGAAAGGACATTAAAAAAATGTTTAGTTGTTCTCCCTGACATGTGATCTGTGATTTATTACTTTTTAGATAATGTCGAAACTGAAACTCGCTTCCTGATTGGTTCAAACACCCTACCACCCAGGCCATTATTTCTTAACAATGGCCCACTCTAAAACAAGTTCCAATTCTAAAACTCACCACCACCATTTCTTTTTCATCGCTAAGCGAGCGACTAGCCGACATAACCCACTTTGCATTCATTCCACTCACTCGCCTTCAACACTAACTACAGCACCAAAAACTAAATAATTAAATATTTTACAAAAACATTCCTGCCTCACAGCTCTACTCTGTTTTTCACTGCTAACAGCATTTCAGGCAGTCCACCGAATCCTCTTTCACTTATGTACACTACGTCCTTTCACCACCCACTCAGTTCCCAGCTCACCTTCATTATGACAATGTTCATCCACAAACACCAAACTCCATTTCTTTTTTCTTTGTTAAATAAAAAAAAAACTTTACTGTAGCTCCTATTACCTTGTAGTTGCACTCCTCTTTTGATTCCTCAGTGCCATGTTAGTCACTCAGCCGACCACATTCACACTCATGTCCCTTCCTACGTATAAAAAAAAAATAGCACTCTCTAGTGGCAAGGGACTATTTTACAAGCCCACATTTCTCTTTATTTGTAATAACATTTGACACTTTTTTTTTAATAAAATCATTATTAAAAAACTAATGTAACCCCATTATCTAGGTGTAATAATACCCTCCAGGGTGGGTGTTATGGGTTATAACAGACCTTCCAGGGGCCCCTGGGTGGTCTGTTATATTCCAATAATGCTCACCCTGTTGGGTATTATTACTTACATAATAATGATCATTGACTGTCAGAAGGTGAACAGCTGAGGAGATGAGCAGATGGCTATGCTGGTCACCATAGTTTGCAGTAATACTGATGACCATGGCAATGTGGAGTGCATGGCAGGAAATGGTTGGGGGAATGGTGATTGGTCATAGGAGGGGACACCAGGGAAGGGAAAAAGACTAATATAGGTTTCTACGGTGGTATACAGTGCTGCAAAGGTGGCTATTGAGTGCTGCCAAATTCTAAGAATATTCTGCTGTACCCGTTATGCATGAGGGATAATTCATTTGCATGGGTGCAGCAGTATATTTTTCATGGTTGCTCTGCAGGTTTAGTGTAGTGCTCCAGTTGGTCTTTGAATATGGCCTGTCCAAGGGCTTGCACTATCACAGTTAGCGTGGCACTAATCCAGTAACTTTTGATCTAACTGAATAATGGGGCTTGCCACATAAAGGCAGGCCAGGCTGCCTGATGACTTGTACCAGGAATGAACAAAATGGGGGAGGAGTGGGCGGGTGGAGTGGGAGAAAAGGATCAGGTAAAAAGGGGTGGAGCTAGTGACATCACCAAGCAGGTGGTAGGTGTAATATGACAGGTGATGCCTGAGCCCCAAGGACTGGCTGTGGGGGTGGAGCCACAATGGGTCCTGAGCAGGGGTCCTACAGGGGTATATCAGGCCAGAACACAGGCAGCACAACCTCTTTTGCTGGGATTTTTCAGATCAATAACTCAGCACATCGTTGGCAAGCAGCAGGTAAGGCACAAAGGGGCAGACAGGCCTTTCGGACCATGCGGCCCAGTGTGTTTCAGACTTGTGGTTTTCTTGTATTTGTTGCTTCAGTGAATTCAGCAGATATGGTAATTTATTAATAAATTGGGAGAAGGTTTGTTTGTGATAAAGAAGATGAGGGGTGTAAAATCTTGTTTCAGGCCTTGGTTTTGTTTCTGTTTATCTGGGTTGTTTAGGGAGTAGAATGAGGTTCCAGGCCTGCAAGCCATTATAGGCAGTGTGGTTAGTATGGCGACTAAAAACCAAAAAACAAAAATAACAAATGGAAAGACAGGGTAGAAAGGAGGTTGTTTCACTTTTTCCCTACTGCATTTTGAATAGTCAGCTTTGGAAGGCAGAGCTCGGGGGGAGGGGGGTCATTGCTGTACTAGCTTTCCTAGGACCTCATGGAACAGGAAGACTTGTGAGGCAGGTTCCACATGAGATGGCTGAAGTGCAATGGTGTTTTTTGAATAGGAGCAAGGCATGGGAGCCTGGAACTAGCATGGGCAGAGGGAGTAGGAGCGAGTGGCTGCCCAACGGGGCACGCATTGGTTTTGGTCGGATGGTTAAAAAAAAAAATGGTGCGAGGGCTTTTGTTGGTTCATGTGGCTTTGGTGGTTATGGGACAAAGGCGTGGGTGACCGGCAGCCAAAAAGAAGGGAGAGAAGGCAGTTGCTCCGTGGCCATCTGAACATCAGGTCCAGCATGAAATGGCAGAGAGCCAGGGGGGTATTTTGTGAAAAAACAACCTCTCTCTTGGAAAGTGGAAGGAGGTAGAGAGCCTTGGGGGGAGCTGTCTGGTAACTGGGAGCACGATGGGGCCTGCTTGTACTCGGCATTATAGAGAAGTAAGCCGAACGGGTTATATTTTGGTGGCGGTTTTTGGTTTGGTTGAGACACCAGATATACTAGGAAGAGTGATGGCATATAGTGGATACCAGGATACAAGGGGGCCCGGGTGGAAACGGCCAGGCCCGGGTGCCACATGGCCTGGTGACAGGGGGCAGCATGCTAGGCCTCTGTGGATGGGAGAACTGGAGAGTAGGCTGCAAAAGAATTCCAGCATTTGATGGTGGTAGAGAAATTAGATTTGGTTTGTTTTCTCCAAGCAGCAGAATGCCTGGGGGAGGCTGCTTGGTGCTCATGCATGGTGGAGCAAACTGGTACTTGAAGGTGAGCAGGGGCTTTGGATGTTCAAAAAGAAAACAGAGAACTGCATGGGGGTGCTTACCAGGCGGATGATGGATGTGAGGGTCTTACTGCCATGTGGTCTGCCAGCTCGGGGGGGGGGGTGAGGCTCGCCATAGCAGCACAGTGAGACTGTTGGTGGGGGTGAAAAATAAGGTGGGGTGATTGCTCGCACTCAGGGGGTTATTAAAAAAAGGAAGAACAAAAAACAAGAGAATAACTAAAGGAAGAAATAAGTAAGAAACGTGTGGGGCGCAGACGAGGAAGGTATGCTGCTTGTGTTTGTCCGGGATGTGCCTGCATCGGAAGTCCAGAATGGGACCATGAGCAGCTGTAGAGGCCACATGGGGTGGCTCAGTTAACTCAGATGACAAGGACGGCCCAGAGGGCCAGGAGGATGGACCATGGAACAGAGTAGCAGCAGGTGACGGCCTGCACATGCCCCAGTGATTAAAAGCCACATAGGTCGAAACTGGCAGTGTTTCTTACCATGGCAGGGGCTAGCGGGATAACCCAGTGATTTGGCACTGCAGATTGGGCCCTCCAGCTACCATGGAGGGGTTTGGGGGGTGTTGTGTTCTTTGGGAGGGTGTGCAAGGCCTAGTGGGGGGCAGAAGGCAACACAAGATGGGCCTGGATCGAGGACTGACTCAATGGCATGGATGTGGGGTGAGGGTACCCACACATGGGGCAGTCAGAGGGGACAAGTTTAGGGGACCACATGGGAGATGGGGGCTGAGATGGTCTGGTGGGAAGACCATGAATGACAGGTTGGGGAACAGCAGGATAAGAGGTGGGCAAGGACCTATACCTAGTGAGTGGTGCAGATACTGGAGGTTAGGGAACAGGGGCAGAACAGGGAGTCACTTCCCCGACAGAAGACAACGGAGGAATGTTGTGCCAATGCTGGGATGAGGGGTGGGAACAGGGTGGCAAAACGGCAAGGGGCATTCCAAGGAACCGGATAATTTCAGCAAGTGGAGCCGGGAGTAAGGAGGTCCCAGCCACCTCAGGTATTGGGGGGGAGTATGTGGACACAAAATTTGAACGTTTATTTCTTGCACGTTTAATGCAGTGATGAATAGGAAAATGGCACCAAAGTGAACCCCGATGTCCAGCGAAAGGATGATGCAGGAGGCGGCCAAGTTGATGGGGCAGATGATGGAGCTGGTAGCAGTGGCAAAGCAAAGAGAGGTGGAGGAGGAAGTGCGGAGGAAGCGTAAGGAGAGAGAGGAATGGCCGGGCAGATGACAAGAGTGCAAGCGACCCAGACACGAGGTGCCGCACCCCACACCCATCCCTGTGCCGATGCCCACACCGGAGCTGGATGAGAAGAACCTGGATGGTGGTAAGGATGACTTAGATCTCACTGATGAAAATGGTTGGAGGGAGTATTTGGAGGGGCAGCTGAGTGGCATGGGGGATGCAGGGATCAAAAAGATAGAAAAGGCCATGCAGGCCTTAAAAGGTAAAGTGGCCAGGGCAGGAATGGGTGGGGGGGCCAAGCTGATGGGCAAGAAGCTATATGAAGGCCCTCTGGGCTGCTCAGTGGGGACCACATCCCAGCCTCGATCAAAGAACAAATTTGGAAGGAGGAGTTCATTGACATCTTCAGACTTGTGGACGATGATGCGGCCAAGAAGTATGAGCAGAAGGAGTCAGTGGGGAAGTGAGACATGGCAGTGGTGCTGGCGGTAGCAGGGCACAAAGCAGAGGAGGCAAAGTACAATGGGAAGACCATTGAGAATTGGCAAGGGGGTTTCATCATCTACAGTGTCTTGGTCCAGGAGAAGCAACCGGAGCTGGCCATCCCCTTACTGATGTACATGTCCATCATAAGAGATGTGTACAAGGTGAAGGTGGGTTACAGGTGGCTCAAATATGATGAGACGTTCCGTACGTGAATGGCGGCAAAAGGTGATCTAAGGTGGAATTATTCCCACTCAGAACTATGGGTGAGGACCATCTTGGGAGAGGGGAGTGGGAGTGGGGGGATCACATGAGGAAGAACCCTCCAGCCCCAGTGGTCAAGACCTGCTGGAGGTTCAACAAGGCAAACTGCCCTTGGAATGGATGTAAGTTCAGGCACGCCTGCTCAAAATGTGGGGGTCTCACCCGGCATCCAACTGTTGTCAGGTGGGGGAAAGAAGGGGTTTAAATGGGGGTAAGTTTTATGAGCAGTCCTTCCGGGGTGCTCGGGGGGACAAGGCAGGGGATAAGGAGGCAGCCACGGGGGCCAGCAGTAAGTCCTCAGCGGCTGGCGGCAATGAAGCACCAAGCAGAGGGCAGTGGGGATACATGCTGGTGCATATTGCCCATTTCCCTCTCAGTGGTAGAGGAGTGACCACACACTACCCAAACAGGGGAGCTGTGGAGCTGCTCAGGGAAGGTTTCTGGGCAGGTTTCCAACTGGGTTTTCAAGGGTGTCAGAAAAAGATGTGAGCAAAGTATTTGGGGTCTGGGAGGGGGAAGGAAGAGATAGTCGGGGCTAAAATTGACAAGGAGATACATAGATACATAGATACATAGACAGTGTCGGCAGATAAGGGCCTATGGCCCACCCAGTCTGCCCATTTGAGCTTGAAAGTTCAGTTTGTTTTCCTAGAAGTCTGTTGCCCGGTTACCCCTGACCTCCAGAATTCCTTTATGTCTATCCCATGCATTCTTAAATCCCGTGATTGTTTCTGCCCCCACCACTTCCTCTGGCAGGGTGTTCCACTTGTCCACCACCCGTTCTGTGAAGAAATTCTTTCTCATGTTTCCTCTGAATCGTCCTCCCTCCAACTTCATCCCATGCCCTCTAGTCCTGGAACATATTTTTCTCTTAAAAATAGTGTTTTCCTGCACCCTGTTCCTCCCTGTAAGATACTTGTATGTCTGTATCATATCCCCTCTCTCCCTCCTCTCCTCCAGGGAGTACATGTTCAGTTCCTTCAACCTGTCTTCATAGCACTTGGGATGCAATCCATGCACCATCTTTGTTGCCTCCTCTGAACCTTCTCTACCCTGTCTATGTCCTTACGTAGGTATGGTCTCCAGAACCGTACACTGTACTCCAGGTGGGGCCTCACTAGTGTCTTGTATAGCGGAATTATGACCTCCCTTTTCCTGCTGGTGATGCCCCTGCCTATACATCCCAGCATCCTATTTGCATTACCTGCTGCCTTGTCACACTGTTTCCCTACCTTGAGGTCATCAGAGATGATAACCCCAAGATCCCTTTCCTGCTTGGTGCATGCTATATCCTCACCCCCAACTGATATATTGTGCCAGGGTTTTTGTGCCCATATGCATTATCTTGCACTTCTTTGCATTGAATTTCAACTGCAAACCCGGACCATTCTTCAAGTTTCTGCAGGTTGCTTCTCATTCTGTCTACACCCTCTGGTGTGTCTACTCTGTTACAGAGCTTTGTGTCATCAGCGAACAGTGAAATTCTGCCTTCTAGGTCCTGCCAATGTCACTGATGAAGATGTTGAATAGGACCGGTCCCAGCACTGATCCCTGTGGTACCCACTGGTCACTCTTCCCTCTGTGGAGTGACAGCCATTTACCACCACCCTCTGTGTCCTGCCACCCAGCCAGTTACCTACCCACCACACTACTGTCCTGCCACACCCATATTCCCCAGTTTGTGTAATAGTCTTCTATGTGGCACAGTGTCAAAGGCCTTGCTGAAGTCCAGATAGGCCATGTCCACCGCCCTCCCTGATCCACCTCCCTAGTCACCCAGTCAAAAAATTCAACGAGGTTGGTCTGACCTGACCTCCCCCTGGTGAAACCATGCTGCCATGGGTCCTGTAGTCCATTGACAACCAGATGTTCAACCAATCTCTCCTTCAGTAGTGCTTCCATGATCTTCCCCACTACCGAGGTGAGGCTGACTGGTCTGTAGTTTCCTGCTTCCTCTTTGGTCCCACTTTTGTATAAGGGGACTACATCTGCTGTCCTCCAGTCTTTGGGTACCTCCCCTGTTTCCAGTGATTGGCTAAACAGGATAGCCAGAGGTTCAGCACCACCTCTCTTAGTTCTTTAAGGACCTGGGTGCACCCCATCTGGCCCCATTACTTTATCAACTCTTATTACTTCCAGTTCCTTCAGGACCCTTTCGTGTGAAGGGACTTGTGTCCATTCTGCACCATTCTCACCCTTGTACTCCCTTCAGACCCATTACCCTCCTCTTCCTCAGTAAAGACTGAGCAGAAATACCTGTTCAATATGTCAGCTTTACTGTTGTCATCCTCCACGTGGCCCCCATCCTCCCCCTTCAGTCTCACTATCCCTCCCTTTGTCTTTCTTTTTTCACTTATGTACCTGTAAAAGGTTTTGTCCCCTCTACCCACTGATTTTGCAATGTGCTCTTCTGTCTGAGCTTTGGCTTCCCTTACTGACCTTCCTGCCTCCCTTTGCTTCTCCTGGTACTTCTCCCTATCCCCTTCTGCCTGTGTCTTTTTGTATTGCCTGAATGCAATCTTTTTGGCTTTCACTTTCTTTGCTACCTCTTTGGAAAACCATAATGGTCTCCTCTTCCTTTTCCTCTTGCTAACCTGCTTAATGCATAATTCTGTTGTTCTTGTAATCCCCATTTTAAATACTGCCCACTGTTCCTCAACCCCTGATTCCTGTCCCATTCTCCCAATGCCTCTTTCAAGTATCTCCCCATTTTCCCAAAGTCTGTCCCCCTAAAATCCAGGATATGTGTTTTTCTGTGGTTTGGTTCTGCTCTTTCTGTGATTTCAAACCACAATGACTGATGGTCACTATTTCCCAGGTGCTCCCCCACTGTTACCCCCATCACACTGTCCCTGTTTGTGAGCACAAGGTCCAGTATTGCCTTCTGCCGAGTTGGTTCCATGACCAGTTGCTTGAGGAAGGCACCCTGAAGAGTCAGGATAAATCTGCTTCTAGTTGATGCTGCTGCTGGGATGCTCCAGTCCACGTCTGGAATATTGAAGTCTCCAACCAGTACTACCTCACCTTGTCTGCCATCCTTTGGATGGCTAGCATCAACTCCTATCTGTTTCTTCCTCCTGGGCTGGTGGTCTATAGACCACACCTGTGCGGATGGCTGGCCCCATTTTCCTTTCCAGCTTAACCCACAGTATCTCTCCCATTTTGTTCCTCCTGGATCTCTGTGGCCCTTATGTCATTTTTCACATACAGTGCCTCCTCCCTTCCTGCCTGCTCTGTCTCTTCTGAATATGTTGTAGCCAGGTATGGCCATCTCCCAGTCATGGTTATCATTACATCAGGTTTCAGTGATGGCCACAATGTCCAGGTCTGACTGCACCATGACAGCCTCCAGATCTTCCATCTTGTTGCTAAGGCTCCTGGCATTTGCACACATGGCTTTCCATGATTTGAACTCCCTAGACTGTTTCACAGTTCTACTCCAGCCTCTTCCTTGGTTGTCATTTATCTCTGGTTCTCCTTGCTGTCTGCCCTTCTGCTGAATTTTGCCCCTTTTCTGCTTATCCACCTCTTGGGCACTAATCTCCATCTTTTGCACACTGCTTTGCAGAGATAGCCACTCCTCTGGTTCATTGGTTCCACTGCTAGCTGTGGGGGTGAGCAAGTAGGTACCCTCCTTGCTGGCCTGCCACCCCTCTTTGCTAGTTTAAATGCTTGTCAATGTAGCATTTAAACTTATCATTGAGTGCTTGGATTCCCCTCCAGGATGGATGCAGGCCATCAGGCTTGAACAAACCTCCATCCCTCCAGGTGGGTCCCCAGTCACCAATGAATCCAAACCCTCCTCACAGCACCAGTTCTTCAACCATGAGTTAAAGTTCCTGGTGCATGCATTCCTATGCTCTCCTTGCCTCTCACAGGTAGTACTTCTGAGAAAGTGACAGAAGTAGCTACTTGCTTGAGACCCTCCCCAGTTTCCTAAACTCTTCCTGAACTTCCTTTGGCTCCCATTTGCTAGGTCATTAGTACCTAGGTGGATAATGACATCCAGCTCACCCTCCCGTCTTGGCTTCCCAGTGATCCCCAGGATCTTCCTTCCATCCCTCCATGCCATGGCACCTGGTAGGCACCTCACCTCCCTGTCCTCCCCCTCCTGTGTCCCTAGCTGGATCCCTCTTATGATGGAGTCCCCACCAGGATTCACTTCCTCCTCCTCTGGGGTCTACTGCTTTCCCGCTGAGGTCACCTCCTGGCTAACCTCACATCCTTTCCTTCCACTTCTCTGGGTACCTCTATTTGGTTGTCCTCATTCGCCAGTGTGGCATATGAGTTCTTGAGTGGAATAGGATCTGGGATGTGCCTCTGCCTGACCGCTCTAACCCTCCTGAGCCCACTGTCATCCAAGTGCTCCTCGCTCGGCATCCTTTGAGGCAGTTGCATTGGACTGGGTGGTCCCTGGATAGGGGTGATGGTACACCTGACCCAGTTTACTTCCGCTCTGAGTCTGGCTACCTCCTCCCACAGTCCAGAGATGCATGCAGATAGGGCAGCACCTCAGTGTCCAGAAGGTCTGCCTGAATAATGCCCCACAGCCACTGCATTGCACCACTCTCCACATTATACTGCAATTCCACTACTTGTCTGCTACTGAAGCTCTCCTAGTTCCCTTTTTATTAATTTACTGTCCTAAAAATCCTGCCACTGATCCTCAGATATTTTTTTTTTTGAAAGAAAAAGAAAACAATAAATAAATAAATGAATCAAAACACTTGCTGTGCTGAGGGTGGGCTTCTTCCCCCTTATGCCCCTCCTACTTTACACCCCTTACTATACCCTGTGTTTAGCTCCTGTCAATCAGATTTAACAGGGCATATAATTAAGAGGTGGGGGAAGGGGAGCAATTAAAGACAGCACAGAATTGCACCACCACTATGTTGTAAATGTTCAACAGCCCAAAAACAATTATAAGTAAAGACAACAAGAAATTATAGTGTCACTAAAAGCCCTCAATCTAAGTTTAAAAGAAAAATAGCAATTACCAGTTACTCTAAAGCACTGAATTGAATATGTTTCCTTCCTTCCCTTCTGGCTTCTTCTGAGAAAATGAACTCTACTTGCTACTTCAACTCTGACTAAGCCCCACCTCCAGTTATCACGTAGCTGAGGTCAGAGGCCAGACAATTAACACCCTTCACCCAACTACAGGGCAGTCAGACAAGCCAAGATAAAATTTGCAGCAATTAAAGACAGCACAGAATTACACCACCACTATGTTGTAAATTTTCAACAGCCCAAAAACAATTATAAGTAAAGACAACAAGAAATTAAAGTGTCACTAAAAGCCCTCAATCTAAGTTTAAAAGAAAAATAGCAATTACCAGTTACTCTAAAGCACTGAATTGAATATGTTTCCTTCCTTCCCCTTCTGGCTTCTGGCTACCCTCTGGGTAGAGGGACCACTTGGGGCCCTCCATGTGTGCAGTTTCAAGTGTCCCCTATGGAAATAGTACCCAAGAAGGTGGAAGGGGAATTTCGACTGATACACCACTTATCCTACCAAGAGGGTTTGTCAGTGAATGAGGGCATACTGGACCACCTTAGGGCAGTATTGTATGCCTCATTACAGCAGGCCATAGCACTCATCAAGGCAGTCGTGGGGGCATCGCTAGTGAAGACAGATATTGAATCGGCATTTTTGCCTCCTGCCTGTCAGGCCCAAAGATTGGGATCTTCAAGGATTCCAATTTCAGGGCAGCATATATTTTGACAAGGCCATGCCAATTGGGAAGTTTGGTGGCTTGTTCCACATTTGAAGCCTTCAGCACATGGGTGCAGTGGATGTCCGGGGTCAGAAACTGGCACCGGAGGATAGTGCATTACCGAGATTGTTTCGTTCTCATCGGGGAGTCAAGGGAGGAGGCACGGAGGATGTTATGGGATTTTAAGAGGATGTGCCAGTGAATTGGAATACTTCTGGCACAGGGCAAAATGGAGGGCCCTGCCCAGAAATTAGAATTCTTGGGCATAGAGGTGGATAGAGAAGGTGGGTGTTTCAGGCTGCCCAGGGAAATGGTGGTGCACCTTAAGGGCTGCTGGCCCAGGTGATGGGGAGGAGGAGGGTGCTGCTGGTACAGATACAGCAACTGCTGGGGCACCTTAATTTTACCTGCATTGCAATTAGCCCAGGCAGGGCATTCATGAGGAGGCAGGGTAGGGCCTCAGGGAAAGCTGAGCTGCCACACCACTAGGTAGACATGTCAAAAGGGGTGCAGGAGGATTTCCAAGTCTGGGAAGAGTTCCTTGACACCTATAATGGGGTGACATTCTGGCAGGACAAGTGGGAGTGGAATACATACATGGAATTGTTCACGGATGCCTCGGGCTCTCTGGGAATGGGGACATACTTTCAGGGAGAATGGATGTCAGAAGCATGGCCAGTGCAGTTTAGGAAGTTGGGGCTACTGAAGGATATCACCTTTTTGGAAATATTTCTGATATGGGTAGCCATGGAGGTGCAGGGCACTCATATGAGGGGAAAGCACATCTTGTTTTGGTGGTGGACATTATTAATAGGCAAGAGGGTGGACAGAGACAGTGGACAGACTATGCAGATGCATGGTGTTGTTGGGGTGGCAACTGAATTTGTCTTTTAAAGCACAACATATAGAGGGGCTGAAGAATGAGGTAGCTGACAGTCTTTCCCATTTATAGCCTGGAAGGTTTCAGGAGCTGAGGCCGCAGGCTGTTGAGCACAGGACCAGGATCCTGGACCAGTTGTGGGAGGATGATGGGACACAGTTGTACCAGGGCTTCTGGTCAGCCAACACACTGAGGGCCTAAAAGGCAGAGTGGGAGAGATTTCAAGAATTCAGAAGGAAGCATGGGTGGGGCAGGGATGAACTGGCCCAGGAAGAGCAGGTAAGGAGGTTTATTCTGGAGAAGTGAGAGGAAGGGCTGGCCCATGCTACAGTGGTGATACAACTGGCTGGCATCAGTTGAGTGTGCCAGGACAAGGGTTCATCAGACATAGTGTCCAGCAGGGCAGTCAAGAGGATGGTGGTAGGTTGGCAGAGGGGGCAGGCTTTCAGGGAGAATGGAAGGTGATCCATAAGAGGGCAGCTACTGGAAAGGGTGCTGGGGGCAATGCAACAGGTGTGTACCTAGGCCCAGGAGGCAGCCCAGTTCTGGGCCATTTTTGCGGTTATGGCAGCAGGGGCCCTCCGAGTTGGGGAAGTGATGGCCCCTAGAAAAATGGCCGCTGTACAAGCTTTGCAGCACAGGGATGTATGGTGGAGACATGACAAAGTGGTCATCACTCTGGCCAGGTCCAAAACTGATCAAAAGGGGAAGGGGGTCAAGGTTTCATTAGTCAGACAACCACCGCCAGCAGTTGTGCAGTGGGGAACTGAAACATATGTGAGGAAATGGGGAGGGATGGGGAGCTTTTCTGGCATAGGGATGAAACCTAGCATGCGGTTTCTGGGTGGGAGCAGTGCTCAAGAGGACCCTGGCTTTTCTGGAGGAGGATCCAGCTGAATTCACCCTGTATTCCATTCCAATTGGGGCAGCCACAGAGGCAGCAGAAAAAGGGGCTGCAGTGGATGAGGTGAAGAAAGTTGGGTGTTGGAAGTCCAATTGCTACAAAAGATATGTCAGGTGTATATAATGGGACTCGCTCTGTTTTATCTTGTTTCCATGGCAGGTTCCAAGAGGAAAATCTAGATAGTGGAGTACTTTTTCATCTATTGGGCAGAAAGGTTTGCAGTCGCCACTTCCAGAGGAGCAGAATTACGTGACAACACGGAGCATACCAGGGTGCTGTGGAAGGGCATTAGGGGCATGAGATGGGCTGAATTATTGCCATTAGTAAGTGAATTAAGGGTGGAATAGGGCAAGCCAGACTGCATTGTCATACACCTGGGGGGCAATGATTTGTGGGGGCTGCTATGGGGTGAGTTGGAGCAGAACATACTGGGATATTTGGAGACTATTAAGGGGTGGTGGCTGAGAGTGACAACTGGCTGGTCCAACATCACCTCTCGGTGGGTTTGGAGGGGCATCAGAGATGTAAGGCTGATAGAGAAGGTCAGGAAGCATCTGAACAGGAGGGTCACGAGGGTGGTAATTGAAATGGGTGGAGTGCACCTGCAGCACCAGGACATTTACTTTGATCAGGCTGCGGTGTACAGGTCAGACAGGGTGCACTTGTTGGAGTTTGGCATGCACCTATTCCTGAGATCAGTAGTGGAACTAGTAGACCTGATAGCTAAAAAAGGACTAAAATACTAGACCACAAGGGGGTAACTCCTCCTTCCATCACAGCTGGAGGGGGCAGGAAAAAAAGAAAAGGGGAAGAATGGGGAGAGGAGGTGGGATACACCGGCTGGGGAAAGGAACTTGGAACATGGTTAAAGTGGGGAGGAGGATAGGTCACACTTGGATTTAAGTGCACAGGCCTCAAAAGGCAAAAGCCCAGGTAGGTGGAACTGGCCTGGTTCTGGTCTGGAGGAAGGGGCCGATTCAAGTGTCCGGGCCGAGAAAGCACAAGATGGAGGAATCAGAAGAAGGAAGAGGCGGAACCAAAAATGTAAAATTAAGTATTATATGGAATTTGAGTGATAACACCATTATACATATAAATACTGTAGAGGTCCTAAACCTCACTTTCAGATTCTTGATGATATTAGGAATGCAAGTAATCACAAACAAGTTGCATTTGAGTAATAAACAAAGTTTATTACTACAAAAGGATAAATCAAGTTGCCTAAGCAGTTCTTACCAATACGAACTGGGAGCCAGTGCTAAGTGTTCCCTACACCTCGAGGTTTCTCTGTAGTCTCTTGGGATCTCTCGGGTCTCTGAGGTGTAAAAGCCTGTGCATTACATTATATACCTATAGATAATTACTATGGTTACTAAAAGATAGAAACATTTCTAGTTACTGAGATGAGTCCTATTGCTAAATTAGAGGTGGTTCTGCACGGTCCAAGATAACATTATACAATTCAGTAAAGTCATCAGTTTTAGAACAAAGAAGTTCTTATACAGAATCTTACATAACAAAGTGTAGTGGTGCACATCACCAAAGGATGGCAATGTTGCCTTACATATTATAATTACTTCAAGGACAGGTGTCTTGGCATCTGACAAGTAAGAAATAGACAGAAAATACATAGTATAATATGTGTGCATTAGCAAGCAAAGTGGATTGCAACAATATGCATTCATATCCTGACATCTACTCTAGTATCTAGGTATTAGTGTCACTTATGCATAAGCATTAGCTGTCTACGGTGTACCTCTGAGGGTATCAATTAGGGTGCAGGGACCTCATGTAACAACTCCCCCCCTTGTTGCCTCCAAGGGCAACACAGGCAATCAAGGGAATGGACAGGAGCAGTGGTCATTTACAATCCTGACACATGAGCCTTGTAAAGGAACTCAAGCTGCTTACGGTGTTGGCGTAGTATACGTCATAGGCAGCAAAGCATAATAATCAAAGTGAATATCAAAAATGCTTGTATAATAACAAAACCTTTAAAAGTAATCTCTAACCAGGTGTTAGTTAATGCATTATTCATATCTCCATCGTTAATCAAGTCAAGAACAGCTTCATTGGCTTTGGTTATATTATTGCTGATGTGGATGAGGTGTGTGTCCTTTCTGTCTAAAAGGGATTTCAGTGTGAGTGTAAGTGGGTCTATGTGTACGATAAAGTATGGCAAGTATTCTGACAGTGTGAGTAGATAATCTGGGTTACCATCAATAATGTCTGCATCCATAAGGGGGACGGGGGTTATAACAGTATGTCCAATAGCAGTCTTCTGGTGGGGAACAAAACAGAAGTTGCGGTAATCAATAGCACAAGTAAGAAAACCATATGTATAAGTCTTATGATTTGTGACGACGCAGTACTCGCCATCAGAGTTGTATTGTGAGTGCACAGTAGTCAGTCTCCACTTTTGCAACTGGACAGGGCATGTGTAAGTTGTCTTCGAAATCCATGTTGACAGGCGATGAGCTTCCTCACGATAGGACTGGTAGAGCTGATCAGGAGACAAAGTTGAGTCAAAAGAGTTGGTGCCATTGTCAGTGATGTCATCATCCATAGTCAAAGTCCAATTAATGCTGTCTAGAGAGTAGTCACAAACAGGGCATATAACATCAAACACATCACATTAGCGCAGGTAAATATATTGCTTTTTCGCACAGCAGTCCGTGTGCAGTGCCACCCACGCATCCAGGAAAGAATGGTAAACCAGTAGAGGTGGTAGAGCCAGGCATTCTCTGTAGATATCTTCATCCAAATGCCCAATAGAATGTGCCAGTGTAAGTTTGTTGAACAAAGCTGTAGTGGGATCAAAGCGTGGTAATGAGACAGTAAAAGAAACAAACATGGTATCTGTTATGGAACATTTCTTAGTAGAGAAACAAGGACCAGTATTAGGGTGTCTGGTCACAAACCCCAAATTTCGCGCTGGAGAGAGGACTAGATAAAGTCTTTGCATACACATGGAAACACAACTAGAAAGTTTACATTTTGGACAATACCATTTGGAAATGCGTCTATCTTGTATGATGTCAGGAATTCTTCCAGATTCTAAATCACGGAAGAGGTTGTTGATGGTAGTGAGAATTTATGAGCCATAAGCGGAGCAGAGTATTTCTCTAGCAATATATTGTTTGTCAGCTTCTCTATTGTTCTGTTGTATGAGTGTGTTAATCTTATCTTTTGAATCAGTGAATGCTTTAGCAATGTCATGCATGTTGTATATAGTGTATCTTTCTTCCTGACTAAGGCCATCCACACCATGCAATAATGGAGGTAAAACATTATTAACCAAACCAATGGAAAATTTGGCGGAATGACTTTTGATAGCAGCAATGTCTCCTTTATTCCAGATAGACATGGCAGTACCAAAAAGTCCTGTGACAGTACCTGTAGCACCTGTAACATCAGAACTGTCAACTTCATGTTTGTTACGTTTATGATTGAAAGTACCAGGAGGAGTTTTCCTCCTAAAAGTACCTCTATGTTCAGTAGAATAGACCCCAGGAGGATCCTTCATACGAATCTGAAATGCTGCTAAGCGATCAAGTAGTAATGTACTATAAAATGCAGATGTATTAGTATTGTGACATACCAAACTCTTTCATATTCCAGTAAGTAAGGTTAAACAAAATAGGTATATATAAACTGTAAATTATTAATCAAAGAACCTGGGAGGGCAGTGGCTGTGAGACCACTACGGGGACCAGGGTTATGTTTTGGACATTCCAAAAGCTGTTTATCAGTGGGAGGTAACACAGAGAGATACATGGCAGCAGAGGCCATGTGGTGTACTGCACAAAATCTGTGAGCAAAATATTTGGATAGAGAATTACAGTAAGAAGGATCTATTAAAGCAGTAATGTTGTACAAACCAGAGTGTCTTAATGCAGTTTGTAACAAGGACAGTGAACCATTTGGGGATAATTTAGCATTGGGCCAACCCTGAAAAGTTTCTTTGGAGAGTTTGGCCACAGGGAGGATTTGTCCTTGTGATGTGGTTTGCCACTCAATTTGAAGGGTAGATTTGTCAGGAGCAACGACCGAGGCAGTGAGGTAAGCATTGGAACCTTCCTGGACAGTGATCATAGTATGTGGTATTTTGATGGAAACTTCCTCTGTAGGAGGTGCTGGAGGCTCCAGTTGTCGGAGGAGGTCCGGTACCGTGCCTTGGATGCAGGGGATCACTCCTGAAAGGAGGAAATATAGGAACAAGATAGCCATCTTGTCAGTATATCTGAAAAGGAAGATCAAAGATTAGTGTATTAGTACAATTCCGCCCAATGGGGTTAGGAAAAGTAAGTTAAGTTCCTTTGTACAGTTTCAACTGGTTTGCATGCAACCACTTGTCAGTCAATTTGTTGTTGTGCAGGAGTCTAACTTGAAAGACTGCTGGACAGATCTTGTTGACAATGGGGTATGGGCCCTCCCATTTGTTGGAGAAAGAGTGGGTGGGATGGGCAAATTGAAGTACCATTACCTGATCTCCAACCTGCCAATCCACTTCTTGTGCGTGTTTGTCAAATTGTATTTTGGTTGTTGCTGGGCTTTGCCCATGCAGTTTATGCATAGCATACAAGTGTGTGTGCGAGGTCTTTTGTTTTTCCACATACTGGTCCACAGACATGCGGTCTGCAGTGGGTGTGTGCAGGTCAAACAGCAAGTGTTCAGGTAATCTCATCTGTCTACCAGTCACCACCTCGAAGGGTGTCAGCTGGGTAGTGGCTGAGGGTGTGCCCCTGATTGCCATAAGGAAAAAAGGCAACAGGGAATCCCAGGTTTTGGGATTCTCCTCAATGAATTTGGAAAGCATTTGCTTAATCCATCTGTTGGCTCTTTCTACTTGACCTGAAGATTGGGGATGATAAGGTATGTGGAGCTTTTGTTGAACTCCAAGGAGTTCAAGGGACTCTTTCATCAACTCACCTGTAAAACTAGTTCCTTTGTCGGAGTCTACCTTAAGAGGTAGGCCCCACCTGGAGAAAATCTGTTCCACCAGGATTTTGGCAGTTGTCTTTGCGGTGCATGTCTTAGTGGGGAAAGCCTCAACCCACTTAGAGAATAGATCAGTTACCACAAGAGCATACTTGTTGTTTCTACTGGTATTGGTCAGAGGGCCAATAAAATCAATTTGGATGGCATGCCAAGGGCCAGAATGTCTTTGTGGTAAAAGTTTGGCATTTTGTTTTGTAGGTATGGGATTGTTTTGTGCACAAAGAAGGCAATTGCCTATGTATTGTTTAACATCTTTGGTAATACCAGGCCACCAGGCAGTGGTCTTGAGTCGTTGGAGGGTGTTTTCTGCTCCTTGGTGTCCACCAGTAGGAGTATCATGTACTTGGTGCAAAAATTCAGATCTTAGGTGTCTGGGGACTACCCATAACTTGGTGGTAGTGCCATCTGGTTGAAACCAAATGAGCTTGTCGTCAGGGGATAAGTGCAACTTACCTTCATGCCTTCAGTATGGATTATGTGTAGGTAGTCTTTCTTCAGTACCTTTGTCAAGGAATCTGAACACCTCTCTAAGTTCAGTGTCCAGATGGGCTGCTGAGAGGTCCAGGGGAGAAGAAGACTCAGATTTCTTCTTGAGGGATGCAACATGTATAGCTGCATTAGCTACTGGATGGTCCATCATCCAGACATCCCACCCTCGGGCCCCTTCCTTAGCAAGGGTGTCTGCGGTATCATTGAAAGCATGATAGGGGTCATGAAGAGAGTGGGCTTTGACCTTGTGAACATAAAGTTTGTGTGTGAATTTCTGTGCCAATGCATGTATGTATATTACCAATTCTTTGTATTTCACTGGGCTGCCGTCAGAAGACAGGAAGGAGTTCTTCTGCCAGAAAGGAAGAAATTCTGTAAGGGAACAACAAACCCAGTTAGAGTCTATAAAAATGATGGTATCCTGAGTTCCATGTTGGATGAATTCAAGGGCACAGGCCACCGCTGTCATCTCTGCATACTGCGATGAAGCTACACTACAGCGTTTAGATATCTTGACAGTGTTTCCATAAGGGTAGCTTACCAAAATACCTATCCCTGAAATCTGTTCTCCCTGATAGTAGGATGCTGAACCATCAATAAAAATACAGCACAAAGAGGTACTCTCGAGTACTTGTGGCGTGGCAGGGAGGAAACGACCTGGATCTGGAAGATCAGGTGACTGTAGTGTACAGTCATGGGGTTCTCCCTGGAAAAAGGATACCATGGGCTAGCAGAGATGGAACTTTGGTTGGGTGGACCTGGATATCTCTATCCTGAAGGATAAGTGACCAGTGTGTCAGCCTAGTGTTAGAGACTGACCCATCCTTCACTCTGAGAGCAAAAAGGTAGTTGGTGTGTGGTTAGCGTTAAGGATCAAAGGTGAGTACCCAATGATATACAAGAAGTGCTTGACAGCCCAGTAGGTGGCCAGAAGGTTCCTTTCACAAAGGCCATACTTCTGTTCTACTGGGGTCAAGAGCTGTAATGCATATGCAATGGGTCTCAAGGTGCCATGCACCTTCTGGGCCAGCACTGCTGACATAGCAATATCAGAGGTGGCACACTCCAGATGGAATGGTAGTGCAAGATTGGGGTTGACCAGTGCTGGGGCGGAGGCCAGAGCCTGCTTTAGTGATGTCACAGCCTGGGTGTGAACAGGACCCCAAGTCCATGGAACATCCTTTTTGAGTAGTTCATACAGAGGAGCAGCTTTCTGAGCAAAATCACAAATAAAATCTCTCAAATAATTTACCATACCTAGAAACCTTTGAAGAGTTGCCACACTGGTAGGTAACGGCAAGTCTTGTAATCCCTGTACCTTTTTCCAGGTAGGGCTTTGACCTTGGTCAGTTATTTTCAGACCCAGAAAGAATACTTCCTTCTGACACAATTGTGCTTTTGCAGGGTTACATTTCAGGCCTGCTCACTGGATGAGAGTCAGTAGTTCATCCAGGAGATCCAGATGTTGTTCCTGTGTGGCCGTGGCCAACAGCAGGTCATCCACATACTGTAAGAGACATTGGGGGTTAGAGAAACTCTGTAGGGCATCCATCATGTGGAGATGGAAGAGGGATGGACTGTTATGGAATCCTTGTGGAAGGCAAGTCCATGTGTATTGTCGTCCTTCAAAGGTGAAGGCAAACTTATATTGACTCTTGAGGGCCAATAGCAATGACCAGAAACCATTGGAAATATCCAGGGCACTGAATCATTTCTGATCAGGTGTTACAAGTCAGAGCACATTTGGTGCCGATGCAACAGTTGGGGAACAACTGGGAGTGACCTGATTCAGTTTCCTGTAGTCAATAGTAAGTCTCCAGGCACCTGTGGGTTTCTTCACGGGCCAAACTGGGGAGTTGGCAGTAGAAACACAAGTTCTAATTACCCCTTGTTTAAGGAGTGACTTGATCGTTTCTCGAAGAGAAGGCAAGGCCTCAGTTGGAAAAGGGTATTGCCTTTGCCTTTCATGTGCCGGGCCAGGCACTTCGATGACAGTGTGCATTCTACCACAGTCATGCTTGTTAACAGCAAACGTTTCCAAATGTCATTGCAGAATAGGTAAAAGTTTCAGAAAAAGTTCATGATTCTTGAACAAATCTACGATGTCATACTCTTTGTCATTGACAGATATTGTTGCCACAACATGTGAGTTGGGAATCAGGATGGTATGGTATTGACCCTGACTCTGTATCAGCAGCATGTTAGCTAGATCCACCACACAGCCGTGTGGTGCAAGGAAGTCGATTCCTATGATACTAGGGTGATCATGCAGTACCATCAGTTGGAAAGCACATGAGGCCTTCAGATGGCCTAGCTCTACCGTTAAGGGTAGAGAACAGTATGCAGGGAGCCTAGTACCATCAACTCCTGATATATTGGTCTTCTGTCCGGTAGACCAAGGGGACGTGTCCGGGTGTTCATCGTGTAACACAGATACAGCTGCACCTGTATCTAGTAAGACTATTAGTTGGTGGCCCCCGACCTCGGCCTCAGTGCAGGGCCTTCTGTTTGTATCCAAGACCAGCTTGTTTACAATACGGACTGGGGCCTGTAATTGTCAATCCGCATTGCCGGAGGCATTCAGAGGTTGGGCCTGACTTGCATGAATAACTTCACTGTGCTGTACTGATGCGATATAGGGAGGAGCTTCTGAGTTCAGGCTTGTATGGGCCTGTGGGCTTGTACTTCCGGTGTCTCCATGGCCGATTGTGGCCTGGGCTGCCGATTGTACCACCGCAAGGGTCTGTGCGGGAACAGCATCTGCTACAGAGCGTACCTGTCCCAGGAGCTCTCAAGAATTTTCAGTTTTCTTCAGCTATCTCCCTATATGAAGGACCCATTCTCTGTGATGGTTTCCCTCTGCCCTTATGCCTCCTGTTTTTGGGCCAATTCCGGTTCCCACCCCACTGCTGTTGTTGTTGGGCCTGTTGGGGGTTTTGTTGGTTACCAGCTGGAGGGGCCGACAGATGTTTGGTCTTCTGGTGTTGGGCCTGCCCTTCCACTGTATAGTGTGTCGTGGTCCCGGAGGTGGGTTCCACAGCAGCTACTTTCTTGGAACTGGAACCCGAATCACAGATGTACAGTTGATACACCCTCTCGGTTTTTTGAAGAATATCGGCAAATCTATCTGTATTTGGGTAAGTGATGGGCTCTACCTTTTCTCTTACTGCTGGGATCATGTTCCTAAGGAACAAGGTCTTATATTCAATAAGACCTACATCCGCAGCTTCTTGTGCCAGCTGTTTTCCTGCTTGGTAAGCCATCCAGAGTCTCTGGTGGTAGGTCGCTGGGCTTTTTTTGCATTTTGCTTTACGGGGTATGCCAGCACCACTCCTACTACACCTGGGCTATGAGCGGACATTAGCTTAGCTGCAACCTCGTCAAAGATAGCGTTCCCATCCTGGCGAACTGCTTCAGGGAGTTTGGCCCATAAACCAGGATCGATGGTCTGGCGTAGTATTTGGACCAGATATTCTGCAGTGAGGCTGAGCATCTCACATTTAGAAAGCACCTTTTCCAAGTGACAGCTGAGATTGTCGCATGGGCTCATCCGACTGATACTGTCAGCAATTTGCTGGACAGAGTAGGCCATTTGTAGGGGATTAGTAGGTGGTCGATCAGGCAAAGGTAACACGTCTTGCGCACCATCCAAGGCTGCATGAGCTGCAGCTTCAGCTGTAGTACGGACAACACCTTCCTGAGTGCCAGCTTCTTGGAAAATCTGTCAAATCTGACTTTTAATAGCTTTCATGCTCCTTTCAGGAAGAGGAACATTACCTAATGCTCTATCAATCATGGTTTCTATCTCTTGCCTGTCTTCCACACTAATAACGGTTACTGGAGGCACCGTCGGGACCAGGCTTGGGCCTGCTCCCCCCCATCATGGGCACCGCCATGTTGTCATTTCCCATGATGAGTGTCACAACGTCGTCGACGTGTGACCTGGGGAGTTGGGGACGGGGACCCGCCATACTGTGGATGGCTGGGTGGGGATTCTGGGCCATAGTAGGGGCGTGATGGGGCATTGTACTGTGAGACGTCATCATCAGATAACTCCCCTTCTGATGATGAGTGAAAGGCAGGGGCTACGCCTCCCATTGCCTTAACATGGCCTGCCAAAACCTCTTGCTGATGGCGCAGTGTTGCTATCTTAACTCTACATTCATCATGATTCACACTTGCAACATCCACATCAACCTGATCCTGCTTCTGCTTCTGCAAAACACGGTACGCGGCACCCAATTAGCAATTGTCCCTGTTGGCTATTTCTAAATCATTACGTACCTGGTTGATCTTGTCCTGAAGCTCACCCATTTCGTCACTCAACTGTGCATTCGCAGCACTCAACAAATCATTCATTTGCACAACTTGACTCTTATCCTGTCTCACACTTTCACACTCTTGCTTCAAAGTACACAGTTCTTGTTCACCAGCCTGTGCTGAATGATGCAATAGTGAATCTTTTTCATTTCACAGAGTTTGGAGTTCAGACTCCAAGTTCTGCTGCAGTCTAATACATTCTGTTTCCTGTAAACCCATCTCTTGCTTAAGAGATGCGATCTGCAGATCAAGGGTTTGAAACCTTGCTTCAGAGGCTTCCAAAGCAGCATAGAGAGTGGTGACCATCAACCCTTTAGCATGCCGCTTATTGGTTGACTGTCGCGTCTCTGCGTACTGGGTTGAAATCCCAAGTACAGGGTTGTCGGATTGACTTGTGTCCCGCACAAAGTCAGCCCATCCTTCATGGGAGGTAGGGAAGTTAGAGACATTGAGTCTCAGTTCTGCACAGATATCTGATACTGTGGCCATTGTGTGGAAGGGAATGAAAATTCAAACTGTGAAAAAGACAGTGTGTTGCATATCGATCCACAACACAAGTACTTCAAACACAGCTGGGCTACTGTATAAGCTGCAGGCTTGCAATTCAAAGCTGCTATGGAGTGGGTCGAGATGGCATCGACCACACCCAAAATGTCGGCCAGACTTTGCAAGTGACTACAAACTGGTTTTGTAAAAATGGGAGAGGTGATACAGGAATGTACACCTACAGTCCCCGTGGGGAAGGAAAAAGATTCAGCAACAAGTGAAAACTTACAAATGCCAGATATCGCCTGCACACGGTCACCAATTTGTAAGAGGTCTAAACCTCACTTTCAGATTCTTGACGATATTGGGAATGCAAGCAATCACAAACTAGTTGCATTTGAGTAATAAACAAGTTTATTACCACAAAAGGGATAAATCACAGTTCCCCTAAACAGTTCTTACCAATACGAACTGGGAGCCAGTACTAAGCATTTCCTACACCTCGAGGTTTCTCTGTAGTCTCTTTGGATCTCTCAGGTCTCTGAGGTGTAAAGCCTGTGCATTACATTATATACCTACGATAATTACTATGGTTACTAAAATATGGAAACATTTCTAGTTACAGAGATGAGCCCTATTGGCTAAATTAGAGGTGGCTCCATGGTCCAAGATAACATTATACAATTCTGTAAAGTCATCAGTTTTAGAACAAAGAAGTTCTTATACAGAATCTTACATAACAAAGTGTAGTGGTGCACATCACCAAAGGATGGCAATGTTGCCTTACGTATTATAATTACTTCAAGGACAGGTGTCTTGGCATCTGACAAGTAAGAAATAGACAGAAAATACATAGTATAATATGTGTGCATTAGCAAGCAAAGTGGATTACAACAATATGCATTCATATCCTGACATCTACTCTTGTACGGTAGATGCCCTTAGCCCTAGGTATTAGTGTCACTTATGCATAAGCATTAGCTGTCTACGGTGTACCTCTGATGGTATCAATTAGGGTGCAGGGACCTCGTGTAACAATACTCTGTGTGCCAAAAATAAATATTGCCAACAAGCAACCAAAAGGAAATTAAGAGTAGCGTGCTTTATTCCTGGGCAGGGTTCAGGGAACAAGGGGGCCTTTGTTTGTTTTGCTTAACAAAGGAGATGAATTTTATGCACTAGAAAATGTATTTCAGGGCTGAATGCAATGCCAAAATGCTGTGGTCATGAGTGATTAAGAGTGGTAAGTTTCCAACCCTCAAATGTGAAAAGAGTTACAGATAAAAAAGTTTAGGGTGGGGCACAACCCCGCGAAAAAAATAAGCTCCCCTTCAAAAAAAAAACATAAACAGTGCATGCACAGGGACATAGAGGTGTTTTTTTCCTTTTTTTTTTCTATCACCCGTAGTTTTAACATTTGTTAACATTTAAAGCTCTACTATTCGGAATGTGCTACTTACCACCTCCTCATAATTACCCAAGAGGCAACTTTCA
The DNA here is from genome assembly GCA_016271365.2 of Neoceratodus forsteri. NCBI lineage: Eukaryota > Metazoa > Chordata > Ceratodontiformes > Ceratodontidae > Neoceratodus > Neoceratodus forsteri. Next base: position 660,719,980 of record CM028130.1, read on the forward strand.
GATCCAACCCTCTTTCCTGCATAGTAAAAATTATATTTGTTGCCATGTCAAAAGAGGTTATGACTGCCATTAAAATGTTAGTTGTTTTTTACTTCTGTTATTAAAACTGCTTCTTGTGTGAAGTGCAACTGCTGACAGTGTCCCTGATTTAGGTAATTTGCATCCAATATTGATAAACTCTTTCCTTGATTTGTGGACCAGGGGGTTGAAACATATGGTCACTAGTGCCACTATGCTGTCACTTACTGTAAATGAAGTATTGTGCATGAGTGCTGCGGTGTATTTTTCATGGTTGCCCTGCTGGGTTAGCATGGTGCTCCAGCTGGCATCTGAATATGGCCTTGCCCAAGTGCTGGCACTATCACTGTTAGCATGGCAAATACTCAGTTACTGATGGACTGTTTGAATAAGGGGGCCTCAGTTTCCTTTGATAAACAAAGGAGTTGAATTTTGTGTACTAGGAAATATATTTCAGGAATGACTGCAACTCCCAAAATGCTGTGGTAATGAGGGAGTCAAGGTGGTGAACATCCTGACCCTTAAATGTGAAAAACGTTACAAACAAAAAAGTTATGGGTGACAAACCCCTCTAAAAAATCCCCCTAAAACATACAAAGTGCATACATCAGGATCTAGAGGTGTTTATTAGTTTTTCTATCATCCATAGAGCTACCATTTGTTAACATTTTAAGTTCTAGTATTGGGGATATGCAACTTACAACCTCCTCATAATCATCCAAGGGGAAACTTTAAAATCCAACCCTCTTTCCTATATAGTCAAAGTGATATTTGTTACCATTTCAGAAGAGGTTATGACTGCCATTAAAATACATATTTTTTACTTCAGTTATTAAAACTGCTTCTTGTGTGAAGTGTGATTGTTGACATGTCCCCGATTTTGGTCATTTGTACATGATATTGATAAACTCTGCCCTGGATTTGTGGACCAGTGGGTTCAGACATATGGTCGCTAGTGCCACTATGCTGTCACTTAATTGTCAATGAAGTATTATGCACCTTATTGACAAATTGTTATCCAATTATGACAATTTTGTAAGCCGTATATTAAATGATTTAAACAGAGTCTGAGTCACCTAGAAGGAATCATTTGGAAAAGAAACAAGGCACTTGGGAATATAATGATACTGAAAGATTACAAAAAATGTCAAAATAGACTAGTAGAGTTTCATACAGAAGTCTATCTCCAGCCTCTGAACCAGGAGAGTATGAACACGTTGAGCTCTGAAAAATTCCTGGAAACCTCTATCACAAGTTAAAAAAGTGTACAATGGTCTATGCTATTCTGTCAGAGTGTGTTCTGTCATGTAGGCTGCACTGTCCATCAAGATTGCCTCCCCCACTAGCTTAGTGGTAGTAATAGCCTTGTTAATTACCCCCTTGCATATAAAGATTTAAGGGAGACTTTTCAGTAAGAACTGTCTAATGTGCATTCACCACTATTTTCAAACCAGATACGCATCCAAACCTCTTAGACATCTATTAGATGGTTTACTAGCATGAGAAGTTCACACCCAAATAAGATGCAAGTGTGTCTTAACTGGACAAAACTTGCAAGCGCATCTGTTTTCTATCACAGATTGTGTTTTTTTTTTTGTCATAAATGGACACAACTTCTGAACATAACAGCAGGGCTGCCTGGACAAAAGTGAGCAGATGCAGATGTGCATATAGCATGCATTTGCTTCTGCTTCCAACCTCTTTCAGAAGTCCTCATAACCACTTTTTGAAAGGAAATCTACAGTATGTACTACATGTTGTGGGAGCACATCCCATAGTTCTATTTCCCCTTGTGTATAAAATATTTCTCCATTCACTTTTACTTGCACATTATTTGTGCTGCTTGTTATGTCTACTCATTCTATACTCATTCCTGTTTATCAGAATGTTTAGGTAGTCCATCAGTCTTTTGTACCTCACAAAATAATAAGCCAAAAGGATATCTTTGCTAATTCTTCTACCTCCTAAAGTAAGCAAACTTAAGCCTGTTCTGTCTGTCTTCATACATCTTATTCTGAAATCCCAACATCATCTTTGTCACCCTGCTCATCACCCTTTCCACTTTCTCCACTTATCATTTAAATAACATGCCAAGAACTGCGTAAAATAATCCAGGTGTGGTCTCATACAGTATATGATGAGTACAGTGAGCAAACTATATTTCCATTCCAGCTGGTGAAGTTAGAGCTGATGCAGCCTAGCGCATCACTAGCTTTAGTACCTGCAGTGTGACACTGATTATCATTTATAAAGTAATTCACCACCACCTCCCCTATATCGTACTCAACAGAAGTGGTCTTTAATATGACCCTATTGATTTTGTAAGTGGCTTTGCTGTTCCTATGCTGCAGGTGAATCATCAACCACTTTTCAACATTGAAACTTATCCCCTATATGTTTACATATGTACAAATGTTATCCACAGCTTGCTAAACTATACATATTTGTTCATGTGTCTTTACTGTTCCCCCATTTAAGCATTTTCACATGTTTTGCTACCCAGTTTGAAATGTTTGTACATAGAACACTGATGTACTTTTGAAATAATATTGCTTTCCACTCTGAGCTGTGGGTACTACACTGTCACTTGACCTTTGGAAGAAAGAATGACATTAATTCTGTCATCATGTGTTCTGTCTGCAAGCTAGTGTGCAATCAAATTTAAAACACACACTTATTCCTGATAATTTTAGTTTAGCAATTGTGGCTAACTGTATTACCAGGTAAAACGTTTCTTGAAATCTAAGAACATAACATTCACAGATTTCCCACACTCCAGTACTCAGCTAGCCTGCTTGTAAAAGCATATAATGTTTTAATACAGTCTGCCCTTTTGACTCCATGTTTTACACTGTCAAATTTGCTTGTTAGGTTCAAATATCTTGAAATGGTTTCTTTGATATTTGATTCTCAACCCATCCCAGTTAGTGATATCAGACTAGTCAGTCAATATTTACTGAGGTCCCTCTTTATGAGGAACAGCTCTAGAGCCAACCAATTTGTACACTATAGATATGGTTCAATGTCCATTTCCTTTGAAATTGTTGTGATATCAATCACCATTTGACCAACCATTTTACTACTTTATTTTGTGTAGTTTATGATCAGTAGTAGCCTTCAATGTGTGTTGACATTTTTATACCACACAAATGTCAGAAAATATCATGCTATGTCACTGTCCACAACTAGTGGTGAGAAAAATAGGCCAGTGTCAGTTTCAGTTCAGCTTTAACTTGGGCTCTGACAATTCAGCTCAGATTTGTAAATGTGGCTGCTTCACTTTGGCTTCTACTGCAGTAATTGGCATAGTATAAAACAGATTGCAAATAGGGGGAGCCTTGAGGTCAGCAATGAGTATGTACAGATGTTCATTCTCCCTCTCAGGCCAGCCCCCAAGTTACCCAGATCTATTTTTCAACCTGGGTTGCTGCCATGGTAGTCAGTGGCTAAAAGCAATTCAGTCAGTGGCTAAAAGCTTGAAATAGAAATAGGCAGACAAACCTAGAAGTGGAAACCAGAACTACACAGAGTGATAGCCCATATTAAAATATATCAGGCTGCTTCTTGCAGCATCCCTTTCCTTAGTGCAAATTAACACAGTTCACTAAATTTGCTATACACAAACATGTTTGAAGCAAAGTGTGAGTGCCCCAAGCATGTTTGAATATAGCCCCCCCAAAGCAAAAATGAGGCACTAAAATGTGCAATCAGTACAATTCACAACCCCCCACTGGCCAAAGGGAGATACAGTGTCTGGCCACTGAAAACATACAGGCTTTGATGAAGCCAACTCATTTAGGGCATTCCAAACCTGTTAGTCTTGCAATAGGTACAATCATGACCTCACTGAAAATGAGATACTGCATGTTAACTGGGCCTATCTTGGGTAACTATATTGTAAAAATGTATAAAAGCAGGACCCCTGTAAAAATTAGATTTTGCATTCTGCCAGCACTAACTCACTGAAAAAATGTGTAAAAGCAAGATCCCACTGAAAAAGAAATATTGTAGTGGATCTATCCTTATGACACTCACACACTATGTGTGTACATAACTGTTGTAACAGCTATATATGTGTGTGTGTGTGTGTGTGTGTGTGTGTGTGTGTGTGTGTGTGTGTGTGTGTGTGTGTGTTGTGCACATTTTCAGGGGATGTGTAGGTCCAGAACCAAAAACACTTTTCACTGCATTACCTTGATCTTTATGGTTTTGCGTTTTTCTACTATTATTATGTAAATGTGGGACTTTCACATTATTTATTTATTTCAAACATTTTACCAGAAAAGACATACTGAGCTGAAAAAGCTTTTTCCAGACACATCCTGGGGAGGTGGAAGAGAGGTGCAAGAACAACATACTGTAGAACAATATCTTATACAATAAAACATCATACAGAGGCATAAAATAAACAATACAAAATGAACATGAACAGGTACATTAGACAGGTAAAATTATAGGCAAACATTTTACAAAGGAACAGCAGGGAATATGTCCCGCTGGCACAAGTAATAGTACTTTTTAATGGTGAGGGAACCAGGGGATAGGGTGCTGAATGAAGGAGTGCAGGGGAGAAGGGAAAGTGCAGAAAACTGAGGGAGGAAGAATAGAGGAAGAAGGGTTGGTGAGGTGGATGGAGGGGCAAGGAGGAGGAGAACAAGGGGAAGATGGTAAATTGAGGACTGGGGAAGAGCTATGACTCAAGGGCAGCCTCAGGAGGAATAGGTGTGGTCATGGAAAAAGAGGGAAGAGGGTAAATTGATGAGTGGGGAAGGGCTAAGACTCAAGGACAAGCGCAGGAGGTAGTGGTGTGGTCATGGAGCAGAGAGGAGAGAGAGTGTTTGTAAGAGGCAGAATGAATAGTTAATGGGAGAAAGTTCAAAAGTTTAGGAAAGCAGAAAGAAGGCAGCTTGACAGGCGAAAGATTTTATATCACAGTAATACAACTAAGTCACACATTAATTATATATCTTTTCTCCTGCATCAGTCATTCACTTATTTTTTATTTTGATAAGTTGATAACTATTTTTGTTCTTTGGTCAGTTCCGTAACTTACAGCTTGGTAACATATTTTTTTTAATTTATTCTTAGACATGACTGTCCTCTACATCTTTCTTATAATTATTCCATTTCTATGAACTTTACATTCTATATTTTAATATCTGTTATCTTTTCCCCTTTCCCCTTCCCCAGGACACATCTGCAAATGAGCCGTTACTAGCTCAGTATGACTTTCCTCATAAAACCTTTGAAATAAATACATCTCTCATCACATTAATGTATTATTAGCTGTTATGGCTATGACCAGAGTTTTTTATATAGTCTTCTCCAGATGAAGCATTCTCTTTTCTTGGTGAAAGAAACACAGAGTGAGTACTTTGCACTACATGAAGTCAGATAAACTTCACTAAGCAAAGATTTCTGACTTTGTCCATGTCTAGTGATGAGTCATGAAGGTAATAAATAACACTAACTATTGTGCCTCAATGATGACAGGCAATTGGCCATTACCATGGTGAACAGTACCACTTCCTGTAGTGATGGTTACCAAATCTATTGTACCATATCTTTGCAGCGTGCAGGCAGTGAAGAAGGTGGTGTCACCAATACACTGTAGTGATGCACGATGAGGAAAATGGGATTCATGTTGGAGGAATGAGAAGAATGATGAAGTGGATGTGTTGTTTTCTGAATCAGTTGACTTCTGTGATTTTACTACTAGTTATTATTCTTAAATTTGGCTTTATGTACTGAGAAAACATAATTTTAGTGGATTTGTTGTGTCATCTATAAAAGATTTCCACACTGTACAGTATCCAGTTATTTTTTTTAAGTACGGTGGACTGGTGATGGTAGTGGGAGCCAGGGTGTGCTTCTGAAGAAGAATTAGGCAGAGGGCAGTGACTGCAACATGATTTTTTTTTATTTATTTTGTTTTGTGGCCACTGTGGAATGTTATACCTTCACATGGCAGTAGGCATGGCAACAGAGGGAATTTATGAGCAGATCATATAATATGATATAATTATATACAATGAGGTGATAATCTGATATAAGGACGGATTAACCCACAACAGGGTATGGGCTTACTGAGCATTAATCCACATCTGGTGAAGGTTAGAGCCATGAAGTGAAGCCGAGTGACTTCAACCACCCAGGCGTGGATTAATACTCAGTAAACCCATACCCTGGAGTGGGTTAATCCTCTTTTAACATGGGCAATGCTATGTTAAAGGGTTTACCTAAGGAAATAGTTAAATAAAGCCATGTGAACATGCAACTGTGGGTATATCAGGGATTAATCAATGGTTAGGTGACCTGTTTTGATGACTCAAAAGACAGTATTTTTGGAACCCATGTTATAATATTATTTAATATGTGAGTAGGTAATATAACCTGATATGATATACAATATGAGCAGATATTATAGTAAAATCTGACACACTTTTAACATGATATATGAGATGCTAATATAATCTGATATGATGTATGACAAAATATCTGATATAATATGATATATGAGAACATAATATAATCTGATATACGATTAGAGATGTTGCAAATTTAATCTTTGCCAGCTCAGTGAGTGTGGTGCAGTCAGAATTCATCTTGTGAAGCTTCATGACATTTCTGCTTACTAAGAACTTCAACTTTTCTGAAATTGCAAAGTATTTTACCATGAATTGTCTATTATTTTGGCAAAGTAGCCATTTTTCATGCAAAGTTTGCTAAATTTGTAATAACAACAGCAACTTCACAGTTCAAAACTTTGCAAATTCGCAAATTAATTTGTGAAGTGCATTTCAGCCACTTCAGCTATCCATATATATGACATTGTATGTGAGAAAATTATATAATATCATATATTATAGCAATGCAGACTGTTATAATATAAAATATAATTTAATAAATGATTTTCATTATTTTGTAATTGTTATTACTTATCTGCCAAGAAAACAAGAATTGTGAAACTGAATCCATGATTTAGATTTGTTACTTAACTCACTTCCCTCATGTTGTTTACAGAAGCTGCTACTACCACTAGAGACAATGGAGGTGGTAGGGACATTGAGTAATTGGGAAATGAATGCAAGATCACTTTTTTTCCAGGAACTAGAGTTTACATTTTTTGGATGGATCACATCTGTCCTGAGTAGGGGAAGTGGATACACTTTAAGAATGAGGATGGAAAACCTGGTTTGCTTCTGGAAAGCTCAGGATGGTTTCTTCACCAGATGCACTGGATTATTTATTGAAAATGTTTCACCAGGAAAGTCACACTGAACAAAAAAATACTTGTTTCATGGTGCAACCTGGGGGGTGTACAAGGGAGGAGGGTATACATACAACAATCAATAGGTTGAACTTGGAGTAGAGCAATACAAACAATTGTTACATAATTGAGTGAGATTAATTACATACATGTGCCTCAAGAAGGGTGGCATACATATCTGAATACACAATTAGAACTATATATGATTACATAAGTGCCTGTAGCAGAGACTGAATTGAAGCATGATGCACCACGTTGGCAGAGAGAAATGTAAGTCTGAGATTGGGGCCAGGGAGAGAGGACAGGACTGTATAGCAAACACTGGGGCATACATGGGGGTTGACTTAGGGAAGACGTTGGGGGAATAGGAAGAGATATAGCGGAAGGGAATGAGGCAGTAAGTGCATTGGTTGTTTAGTGCAATTTTTAAGCCAGACAATTAGGCTAAGGCCGAGCCGCTGGGCAGGTGCATAAGGAGGATGGGATCGAGGAGGGGGAAGAGAATCAATCGGGGGAGGTCAGGGGCAGGTACAATTTGGTGCAAGAAAGTTAGTGAGGGCAGAGGATAGAGAGTGTTTCGAGGAAGAATGTTGGATTTGGGTTGGCAGGCCATTCCAGAGCTTAGGGAGGAGGTAAGAGAAAGCTGATTGGCCTGTGGAGGTCCTTTGGTGAGGGATTACTAATAGCTTGGAGTCAGTAGACCTGAGGGTGAGGGTTGGTGTAGGTGGGGAAGATATGGAGGAGACAAGGTAGGGTGGAAGGGAACCAAGCCAGAAGTTAGAAACAAATTTAGCACTGTGAAGTAGGTGTCAGTTGCTCAGGGAAGGAAAGGCCAGTGAATGGAAGAGCTTGCAGTGATGGGTGTGGGGGGGCATCGAGGGCAAAGTGGCAGAAAGCATTGAAGAGGGGGTCCAGTCTGGCTAAGGTGTACTTAGAGGCAGAGCTGTAGACAACACCGCAGTAGTCAAAGGAGGGTAGAATCATTTTCTGGACTATTTTGTGTCTCACAGGAAGTGGGAGACTAGTCCGGTTTCTATAGAGGGTGCCTAGCTTTGGGTGCAGTTGTGATAGGATGGCGTCCATGTGTGTGGAAAAGGAGAGGTGGTGATCAAGCCAAACCCCCAGGTACCTAAAGTAGGGCACGTCTTCAAGGATGGTGTGATTTAGGGTATGGAAGATGAGAGGGGATGCAAGTCTGGATAGTCTCTGTCTAGTGCCGAAAGACATAGAGACAGTTTTCTTGGCATTTAGGCAGAGCTGGTTGGAGTTGAACCAGTGTTGTACTTTGTTGAAGTCAGTCTGAAGATTAGAGGTGACTTTTTCGTAGGTACGGCCGGAAGTAAAGAGGACCATGTCATCAGCATACATGTGTATTGAGGCAGTGGAGCAAAACTTGGGCAGATCATTTAGTAGGATGGAGAAGAGGATAGGGCCAAGGACTGAGCCCTGGGGAACGCTGGTGGTAATAGAGAGTGGGGGGAGGTGTAGTCAGCTATTTTTGTGAATTGGGTTCTATTTTGTAGGTAGGCACTGAACCAATTTGTGGCAGACACTGATAGCCCAGCCCCGATAGGCAGGATAGTAGGAGGCAGTGGGATACTGTATCAAATGCTTTGGCTAGGTCAATGAAAATAGCAGCAGTAATTTGTCCTTTGTCCATCCCAGATAGGATGGAGTCCATGAGTCTTAGTAGGGAGGTGGTGGTAGAGTGTTTTTTTTCTAAAACCGGACTGGAATGGAGTGAAGACGTTAGTTTCTTAGAGAAAGTGGGAGAGTTGAGATAGTATTAGGTGTTCCTGGAGTTTGGCGAGAGTGGGGAGGAGGGAGATCGGACGGTAGTTAGTCGTGGAGGTAGGATCACCTCCTTTTGGTAAGGGTAGGACAGTGACATGCTTCCACTCAGTGGGGAGTGACTCAGTGGTGAATGAAAGATTTAGCAGGGCAGCTAGGGGAGTAGCGATGGCAGGGGCAGATAGGAAGAGGAGTTTTTTGTCAAGACCGTCAGGGGATTTACCTTTGGTAGGGTTCAGGGAGCGAAGGGCATCTAAGGTTTTGATGGGGGAGATGTGTCTGAAGGAAAAAGGGTTCTGGCCAGGCGGGAGGGGGTAGCTGTCTGGGGAGTGGTTGAGGTTACAGGAGGAAGGTAGTCCAGGAGGGTTGTAGCACAAGTAGTGAAGTAGAAATTGAACTCGGAGGCTACCATCAGGGGGTCGGACAGTAGAGTACCTTGGGCGAGAAGGGGGGGATTTGTTGTTGGGGGGAGAAAAGGGAGTTGATGACTTTCCAGACTTTAGAAGGCCTTCCAAGATTTGTGTTTAGGGTGTTGTTAAAATATTTGGCCTTAGCTAAGCGGATGGCTTTTGTGCACTTGTTGCGGAGCATGCAGTAGGTGATATTGTCGCCTGGGAGGAGTGTGGATTTGTAACTACGCCATGCCCTGTCATGGGCTTGTTGGCATGCTATCAGCTCGGGTGATATCCAGGGAAGGTGAGACCCCCGGACCCTAGCATGGTGCAGAGGGCCATGTTTGTCCCAGACAGTAAGGAAGGTGTTCTGGAAGTGCATAAGGGCAGGGTCCATGTTAGAGCAGCTTAAGATTGGGTCCCAGTTTGAGTGAGCTAGCTCTTCCAGGAGAGGGGAGAGGTTTAGGGATTTATATGGCCATTGGAATATAAATTTTGGAGGGGATTTAACTCGATGGATTTTGCGGACCAAGTAGGTTAGGTGGTGGTCACTAATAGAGTCAGGAAGGAGGCCAGAACTGATGACGCAGTGTGGGTGAGAGGTAAGAGTCCAGTCAAGAAGGGATTGGTTCCCGGTCTTATGGTTTGACCATGTAGGTTCCATAATGGTTTGGGTAAGGTTGAGAGCAGATATCTTGGTTCGGCTTTTGTTACAAGTGGGGGCTAGCCAGTTGTGGTTAAAGTCACCCATGACATATAGTTCACCAGACTAGGCAAGAGACGTCAGTTGGCTCAGAAGGTCAGTGACTGTTGTGGCTGGAGTGCCAGGGCAGCAATAAATACCAGCCACAAAGATGGGTAATGAGGAAGGAGTGGACAATTTCACCATAAACAGCTCGTAAGCTTTGGGTTCAGCTTTTGAGAGAGAGAGAGACAGAAAAATGTAGGGCTGAGCAGGTGTAGATAGCTACCCCTCCACCTCTGGTGGGTCGGTCTTCCCAAGTGATGGTGAACCCTGGAATAGCGATAATTTAGTCTGGGAGGTTTGGGTTTAGCCAGTTCTCAGATAGGATGATTATGTCAGGGGCATGGTGAGCAGCTAGAACCTGGAGCTGATTGAGCTTGGGAGCTAGGCTATGAAAGTTTAGATGGAGTAGGCATAATCCTCGGTGGAAGGGAGCCAGAGTGAGTGTCAGTGGTGGCCTTGACTGAGGGGTTAGGCATGGGGTAGCTGGGACCAGGAGTTGGTGATGGGCTGGGATTAGGGTGTGTATCTCTTGCAGCTAGTAGTAATAGGGCAAGGGTTAGGTGGTGGCATAATGTGTGGAGGCACAAAGATTTGGCCAAGTGCTGTTTAGGGGAGGCAGTAGGGCAGGCAGTGTGGAGAAAGTGGGCTCTGCTTTGGCAGAGGGAGACCAGGAGGCAGCCAAAGGAATAGAGTGAGGTGGTGGGGCTCGTAGAGAAACAGGACCAGATGATAGCTGGGAGAGATGCTGTGGACTTTTGGGGGGCATTTGTAGGATGAGTCAGTTCAGCAGAGGGGGGGTGCAGGGTAGCAACTTAAAGAGGGTGTGAAAAGGGGCAGGAAAAGTAGGATGGAGAAGATCAAAAATAAGTAAGTTATAGTTTGTGCCATTTTTCCAAGTGTACTGGAGGCACCGGTAGGGAGTGAAGAGAGGTACACTTTACTGTGGGGGAGTGTAGAGAGAGGGAGAGAAGGAGCAGTCATGAGAAATGGTAGGTAGATAGCTAGGGAGGAGAAGAGGGAAGGGGTAGTATTTGTAGGAAAGGGATTGGAGTAGGTAGAAAGGGGCGAGGCAAGTAGCGTATTTAATAGGTGGCCTGGGAGGTGGTGGTGGGGGCAGGACAAAATAGCTCTGTAGAAAGAAGAGCGTAGACCCAGGCTAGCGGCCGCACCAGCAATCTGGATGGAGGGGTCCATGGGTTGGGTAGCAGCTTGACTGGCTCAGCAGGAAAGGCGCTCCTATCGGAAGGAGAGGGCTGATCTCTGGTCCAATCAGGGGCCGCCAAAGAGGTAGGTGCACAAATCAGTGGAGGTGCTAGAAGCTGGGCAGATGAAGGTGTTTAGCGGTGGTTACCTGTGATGGGCTCCAGGAGGCAGGACCAGGATGGTGGGATGGAAGCATTGGTTTGTTTGGCGGTAGCGGCGCTGATGCCACCAGGCTCAGTGGGCACCGCTCAGGATGCGGATAGATCCTGTGATGGGCTCCGAGAGGCAGGACCAGGAAGGCGGGAGGGAAGCATCGGTTTGTTCGGCAGTAGCAGCGCTGATGCTGCTAGGCTCTGTGGGCACCACTCGGGGAGCGGATAGATCCTGTGATGGGCTCCAGGAGGCAGGACCAGGAGGGTGGGAGGGGAGCATCGGTTTGTTCTGTGGTAGCAGCGCTGATGCCGCCAGGCTCCATGGGCGCCGCTCGGGGTACAGATAGATCCTGGGGTTACTTGAAGGGAAGGCTGCTTGCACTGCAGTGCAAGTGGAGCCAGTGAATTTCTGAGGACTAAAGAAAGATGGTTTATTTTGCTGTACTATTTATCAAACACCCACCTAGCTCTTGCCCTTACAGCCCAATGGACATGACTCTCTCTCTCCCTGTTCCACTATGACTAGCTCCTTCAACAGCACCACCACTTGCAGAACTTTTACAAATTCTGGAAAAGATTAAAGAATTCAAGTTTGTAATCTGGCTGGGTTGATTACTAAAAATGACGTAACACTTCCAAATCAGAAATTAGACAAAGAAGAGCTCCTTGTGCAAGAAGCAATTTGATAGTCTTCTGGTGACCCTCACAGGCTCAGGGAAATATAAAGGATGTCAAGTAAATGAAAAAACTGCTCCCTGTCTGTTGTATAAATTGATGGTATGAACTGTAATAACCCCATTAAAATTCCCTTTCAACTTCTACCAGTGATACCCACTGCATTCTTGTTAGCCTTTCTTAATCCTTCTGCTACAAGTTCCCAATCCCCTCCTTCGACCTCAGGACAGTGAGGGTATCAGAGGTTCTAAGCATGCTAATCAGCATCAGCCCTAATAACAATTCAGGCTTTTATACTATGGTGCTCAAATTGACAAAAATGACTGCCCCACTCATATTAATGCCGCAAAAGTAAATCTTTAACTTCACCCTCCCACCAGGGATTTCATCAGATCTGCAAATATTTGCCAGAGTTATTCCCGTCTTCAAATCAGGTAACCCAAAAACTGTTGACAACTATTGACTGATAGCTATCTCTCTTTCCAGGCCAAGACTGATACACAAGGAGGTGTGGAAAGGATGAGAAGGGACTTGGCAAGGTTAGAGGAATGGTCAGAACTATGGCAGCTAGGATTCAATGCAAAGAAGTGCATAAAAATGCACCAGGGAAACAAGAACCCAGGGAAAGAATACACAATGGGTGGTGAGGTAGTAACAACAACAAAAAAGGAAAGGGACCTGGGGGTAATCATATCAGATGACCTTAAGGTTAGAAAGCAATGTGAGAAGGCAGTAGGGAGGGCTGGGGGTATACTGGGATGCATAGGGAAAGGCACCAGCAGCAGAAAACAGGAAGTTGTTATCCATCTGTACAGACAGTTGGTGAGACCCCATCTGGAGTACTGCGTCCAGCTCTGAGACCTCATCTCCGCAAGGACATAGACAGGATAGAGGCAGTCCAGAGGAGGGCAACTAAAATGGTGCAGGGTTTGCAAGAGAAGCCGTATGAGGAGAGACTAAAGGAGCTTAATATGTATACCCTTGAGGAAAGAAGGGAGAAGGGGGACATGATAAAAACATTTAAGTACCTCAGTGGAATCAACAAAGTCCAAGAGGGTAGCATCTTTCAGAAAAAGAGACGTGCAAGAACAAGGGGACACAATTTAAAGATGGGGGGGGGCGATTCAGGAGCAATGTGAGGAAGTATTATTTCACAGAGAGGGTGGTGGACGTATGGAACAGCCTTCCTGAGGAGGTTGTAGGGTCTAAAACTGTGGGAGAATTCAAGAATTCATGGGACAGACATAAGGCAATTCTTGTGGGGGGGAAGGAAGAAATAGACTGTTTGTTAACTAAGATCTGTGGCCTATCCTGTAGGTAGGGAAATGGGCAGACTAGATGGGCCAAGCGGTCCTTATCTGCCATCAAATTCTATGTTTCTATGTTTCTAAGACCCTTGACAAACTTGTGGCCTCACAGCTCATCGGCCACATAACTAAATAAAACTTCCTATGTGCTGAACAACATGGCATAAGTAAGGGCTATGGCATCACCGCTACACTAACAATGCTCTCTAATAATATTAGCCAGGCCATGGATGCTAGCCTTTTAATCAGTGTTGTGTTCATTGACCTGATTAAAGCATTTGACCTGGTTGATCACTCACTAGTCTGTTCTAAGTTTTCTGTGCCTGATGTCTCTCTGGCTGCAGCTAAATGTTTTTCTAACTATTTGTATGATAGAAGGCAGAAATTCAGGTTGAATTTCTCCATGACAACCTGACTGTAGTTGATACTCATGTTGGTGATTCCCACAGGTCAGTTTTAGGCACCCTCCTTTTCTTCTTATATAGTAACAATTTCCCTGATATTGTCACTCATTGTAACATGCTGTTGTATGCTAGCAATCTGGTTATGTATCACAGTGCAGCTGATATCACAGGGACTATGCTGCACCTCACGAGCTCCTTCACCCTCATCTAATCATGGTTAGCTGATGAAAAATCTACACTTAATTTTAGGAAGACTAAGGTCATGTTATCTGGCACCAAATCTAGACCTCACTTATTCAGTCCTCACCTTTCCCTTCCCTGTGCTGATGGTATACTACTGGTGGAAGTCAGCAGTTTGAAATGCCTAGGGATGACACTTGACCCCTCACAGAACATGTTGTTGCATGTCTTGATAATTCATAATCTGTCAACTTTAAACTGGACATGGCCCACAGGGTTAACTATCGCATGTCCCCAAAGGCATGCCTAGCCATTGTACAAAGAATGCTACAGCCAAGTCTCACCTGTGGTCTGGTGGCCTACCTTGACACAAAACATTTGGCATGCAACAGCATCTGATGTTTTGACTTGGCCAACGGCCACCCCTTGACTTACTCATCACAGCCTACTATGTTCTAGGCTAGTCTGGCTGCCACAGCTAAAAATTGCTCTTTCCTCTTGGGCTGTTTTGTAGATTAACTACTTGGATTAGAATCCCATGTTGGTCTTGCTGACTGCCTGCATCATTCTGCATCTTGAGATTTACAGTACAAGGTTTCCTTTTCTCCTAGAGCATATACTGTACATGCTATAAAACTTGATGCAACTGACTTTCCCTATTATGCTCCTACGTCTTAGAATTCCCTGCCCTCTGCTGTGAGGTGCTCTACCAATCATCTGCAGTTTCATGGATCTTTAAAGGAATTCATGCTCTTCCCAAATTTTTGCACCTCTACATAAAAGCTTATGTTCCTATTCATTATTATTCCACTGCCTACATAAAGTTATTCAGTTTCCACCTTGTACTTATGTACTACTAATTGTCTCTATCTATGACTGCTCTATGTCTTGCTTATACTATAGCTGATACATAGTGTCTCATGCACTGTTTGAATTGCTAGATTTAAAGACCAGTTCTACACTATAATAAAAAAGCTTAAAACCACTAGGTTTATACAAGTTATGTTTTAACTTTTGTGTTTTCTAGTTTGTTTTTTTAACTGTTCCCTGTTGTATGTCTACTAAACACTGCAGATAACACAGTACTTATTTCCTGGAGTCTTTCAAAATGTATGTGACTAATAGACTTCTGGTGATGTCAGCGATGGGCAAGCAACAAGCAGGTTCAGCTCCATGTTCTCAGCTCATCACGGTTGGCTCACATTGGGTAACCACAGCTGCAAAAGGGACATTTTTTTATTAGTAGTGAGCCAGCAAAAAACTATGGGAGATAAAAACAAAACACAAAACTCAGATGGCACAACCAGAAAATCTACCTCTGGATAACCGTAGCCCAGAATTGCCCACCATCTCACCATCTTCCAACTTGGTGTCCTCCTCAGCGTTGGGTACCAAGGCCCCAATATTCAGTTTCAAAGGATTACGCTCCACTTTGTAAGTGCCCAGGGGTCTAAGGATGTGCTATCCAACCAAATATAGGGCCGTTTCAGCACACTGCTAAGTGAAGCAGTGCTGCCCAGATATGGCTTACAAAGTGAGCCACAAGAGTGGATAGTGCTAGAGCACTATCCGCAATATTCAAAGGAACCCATGTAAATGAGTCCATTGGTCATGCAAGGCACTAAGGGGCCTTTTGCATGCCCATTATGGGCCCATTTCTATGGGTAGCAGAGGCATAATACATATTGCAGTCTGCCTCTTCTCCAGTCCAAGACTTCTGCAGCTGTCCCTGGTGCTAGTGGTCCCCCTTCCCTCTGATCACCAGCCTATATTGTACCTTAACTGTCACTGGTGCTAGTGGACCCCCCACAATTACCAGTCCATATTGGTCATTAACTGTCTCTGGCGCTAGTAGTCCCCCTTCTGATCGCCAGCCCGTTGTACAACTTACAACCCTCCTTGGCATCCAGTGGTTCCTCCCCCATCACTGATCAATGGTACCACTGTTCACAATTTCCAAATCTCTGGCATCTGGCACCCTCCCCACCACCATGGCACTGAGCACCCCTCCCATTCACATTAACGGTATCCTCGGTGCTGTGGGGACTTATGGTGACCACCACAGCCCTCTTCACAGTTCCTTGGCCAGCCACTGTAGGTCCAGGCAGGAAGTGTGCCCTTCATTTATAGGACAGGGTGATGTGCCCTGTCCTGTAAATGAGGGGTGTGCTCCATGCTTGGACATAGGCTGGGTGGCCAAGAAGGTGTGAAGAGGGCTGCGCCAGTCACTGAATGTACCCGTGGCACCAAGGATACATGTAATGTGACTGGGGGGTGGGTGCTCAGTGCCACAGGTGGGGGGAAGAGACTAGACACCAGGTTGATGGAAATTGTGAGCAGTGGTACAGTGGATTGATGCTGGGGAAACCACTGGCTGCCAGGGTGGATTGCAGGTTGTACTACACACTGGCAATCAGGGAGGGACCACTAGCACCAGGGATTTATTTGTAATGTTATGGGCTGGTGATCAGAGTGGGAGGGGGATGACTAGCACCAGGGATCTTTATCATAAATTACAGATTAGCGATGGGGGGTGCCGTGGACCACAGGGGTGAGTGTGGACCCTAGTGGCCAACTGATTAGCTGGCTGCAGTACCTCTGGCAGTGCTAAGGTTGTGAGGAGTAAAAGGATGTTGTATTCAGTGGTATTTGCATGGTGCAAAAGGACTGCGCTAAACCCTTTTGCATGCCGCAAATCTGCTGAATATCAGCTTGTGCCGATATTCCTGTCCCCACCCCAAGTTGTATACACCCCACTTTTGGTTTGCACAGGCACTAATCCTGTTTTCTGGCCCAGCTGAGCCTTTTAAATATTTTGCTACTGCACAAAACCTGGTTTGCACTGGAAGACAACAGTTAGCACCAGTGTGAACTTTTGAATATTCTGATCCACATCGCTAATGCAACATGTCACCAACCACACTGAACTACTACAGGAGCTTTGGGCTTTTCAGCAAGAAATCAGGAGATTGTTTCAAACTCTACATTTTGATGTTGACTACCTACAGAAAGAAACTAGGGAAATGCAGATGGCCTCATCCAAGATCTCAGACTGCTCAGACCAACTCTGCTGAATCACCTTACATTTGCACCACCACCAGGTGCTGCATAACAAAAATGCACTGACCTGCAGGGGAGGCTTTGCCATAACAATTTAAAAATATATGGCCTCCAGGAGGGAAGAGAGGCTCTTATATTTAAATCAAATACTGCTATCTCTACCAGTTGACTTTCCATTCCATATAGAGCATGTTCACCAGACTATTGGCCTTACACACAGAACCATAGTAATACATTTTCTAGACTGTTGCATGAAAGAACAGATCCTAACTTAAGCTTGACAACTCAGAACAATCACCTGGCAAAATGTCCAATTTTGCTTCAACCAGGATTACACACCAATGGTCCAGACTTAGAGACTGGAATATGAGTCCTGCCTGACAGCCTTGCAGCAGGCACAGCTAAAGTTTCAAACTCCCTTTCATGCTCACCTGCAGGTGTGCTATCAAGATGGTCCCATACTTTACCACCCAGCAGTAGAGGCAGTAGTGGACATGCAGCACAGGGGAGTATCAATCCCTCATTAATCTAGAAGTTCAACTCAGCAGCAGAGACAGGATTGTGGGACCAATAGGAGTTCAGGCTGGTGTACAATCTACCCTGGCAAGGATCACCTGCATGTTCGGACTGTAGCAAAGAAACAATCCTGGAATGCTATGGCTCACATACGAGCATACTAATTCACCAGCAGGTAATGGCCTTGTGGTCTATCAAGTCTGCTCAAGTGTGCAGCTAGTAGCCCTTATTCTGCAGCTGCCCCTCCCTTCTCTCCTCCCTCTCCTGACCCTCCCTCTTACTCTGTCCCATCTCCTTTTGAAGCAGCCCACTGTTCTACAGGATACCACTTCCACAGGCAATGTTTTCCACCCAGACACCACTCTCTCCATAAAAAAGTGTCTTCTCATTTCCCTCCTAAATCTTCCCCGTCCAATCTCAGATCGTGGCCCAAGTATTCCAAACCCCCCCCTAACTTGAATAGTTCCTTTGTGCCTGTCTTGTTTATTCCTTTCATGTACTTGAAGGCTTCAATCATATCCCCACTGTCTCTTCTCTCGTCTCCTCCAGTGAGTACATGTTCAACTCCCTCAGCCTGCTCTCGTAGGGTGAGTTCCCTAGTCCCTGGATCATCTTTGTTGCCCTGCGCTGCACCCCCTCCAGTAACTTAATGTCCCTCTTCAGGTACAGGTACAGGCACCAGCACTGCACACAGTACTCCAGGTGTGGCCTAACCAGTTATCTATGTAACGGCAGCTTCACCTCCCCCCTCCTTGAAGATATGCCCCTGGCAATACAATCCAGCATTTTGTTGGCCTTTGCAGCTGCCTTCCTGCAGTGTGCCGAGTTGTTCATTGAGCCCTTAATGATTGCCCCCAGATCCTTCTCCTCCTCTGTCATAGCTAGTTGAATCCCCCCCCAGCTGGTAGCTCCCTCTTAGGTTTTTTGTCCTGAAATGTAGCACCTTGCACTTTTTCACATTGGACCCCAGCTGCCAGGTATCTGACCAGGTCTTCAATTTAGAAAGATCTTCTTGCAACCCCTGCCATCCTCCTAGGTCATCCACTACTGCTCCCATCTTGGTGTCATCTGCAAACAAACTGATCTTACTCTTGATGCCCATTGAGATGTCTGATATGAACAACCCAAACAACATCAGTCTCAGCACCGAGCCCTTCAGCAACCCACTTGTCACTGCCCTCGGATATAAGAGCTCCCCTCCCACCACAACTCTCTGCTGCCTTCTCTGTACCCAGTCTGCTACTCATCCCACCATCTTCGCCCCAACCCCTGTACCTGCCAGCTTACTACCCAGCCTCCCATGTGGAACCGAGTCGAAAGCCTTACTGAAGTACAGATGTAGGATATCCACTGTATGACCCTTGTCCAACTGTCTATCACTTACTTTCTCAATTTCAGATGGACATGTTCCACAAATGACTTGTTGTTTTCCCAACTGTAGCTATCTTTGCCTCCATGTGGAGACATTTTAGGCCCCCAACTCCCAACTCAATAGGCACTGGGTCTGTTCCAGCCTAAGAAATGAGGTGGCTGGTTCCCTTTGACTCTCATGTTCACCAGGGTGTCTAGGTGGAGCAGTTTCTATAATTGTTTCAATACACCAGTTTTATTATGGCTTACTTGGGTACCTGGGGGTGGGGGTGGTTGTCCTCTGGTCTCAGCATGGTAGTTAGCCAACACACATGAGGGTGCTTCACTCCCTGGTGGGCTGGTCAGTGACCTACAAGAGTGCAAAGAGATGAATCTCTTGAATACCTCTACCATGTTATTGAGACAATTTCCTTGCATTGTTGTTTATAGGATCCTAAAGTCTTAACAATTCACTAGAGCACAGAGGGGCAGCCTGAAGGGGTATCATTTCTTGGGGAAGCCATCTAGCATACTCTTCTGGAGCTTTACTTTGTGAACATGAAGCATGGACCCTGAAAAAGGACTCAACAGCTACAACATCCAAAGCTATTCAAGGTACTTAGCTTCAGTTACTACTACGTAGGTAGGGTGTGGGGCCTGTTCTCTGAGATTCACTGCTGTGGGAGGTCAGGGTCTTGTCTCATCCTCCCCACTTAGCTTCTGTTGTGACAGGTCTGCTCACCTGGCTGTCTGGGCGGTGGGGGGGACCCTATCACAGTACTTTATAGCATACTTATTTTTTCCAGATTGGGGGTCGCTATACCAGTGGTGGGGGCCTTCCCTTGATATGCTTCCATTCTCTGAGATCCTCCTTATTGGAGTGCCTAGTGGGCTTGACAGGGGTTTCTTTCCCACTCCATCACTTGAAACTTCAGTTCCCCATGACTAATTTATCCTCGCGGGCACTTTATATTGTGGAAATCCAACTGGGCCTCAATACACCTTTCTAGCAGATTTTCACTAAGCAAACCAAACACAAAGGTCTGCTGGGAGAGGGCACACATCATTGCCTAATTGTTCATTTTTCTGTTTTACCCTTTGGTGACTACTACAGTGTTTGCAGGTTTCCAGTATTGCGATCCTGACCTTCACAGTTTGGTTATCTCTCTCACAGCACCTTTCTATCAGTTATGCTCAGGGGCTAGATGAGTGTTAGCCCCCTACCTTGGAGGACTATTGTTAACAGCTCAGTTGGCTAACTGTTTTCCTCCCTGCATCCTGTTTTCTGTATTATGTAAATCTTGTTTTCTCTGTCTTTTCTAGACAGATATGCAAGGATATTTGGGACCAGGCAGGTAGGTAGGAGTCTCTTTGGTGTGTTAGTCATATGTTTATTGTGGGGAAGGTGAGTTTCTTGTAGAAAAATAATCTCTGATTTATTTTTATTTTTGAAAAGTATTGGTATACAGAGTTTGTATCCTCCTTGCATAGTTTTGGTAAACGTTGGGGTAGTCCTAAAACTGGCCAGATCAGGTTTTCCCATTACATTTGACCACAGTGTTCAGGTTGGAGGCAGCTGTTTTGTTATTTTGCCTGAGTCTCTGTACAAGAACCATGTATATGTTATATACTTGCACCATAAGGGGATTATAATTGTAGGGGTTTTGCTTTTTGGAGGAAAGGGGCTATTCTAAAAGATGTTGGAATGGGGATATATACTATACAGTACATTATCAGGTCAAGTTCCTCATACAAGTATTGTGGCAGGTAAATTGTTGTATTATTGTGAATGGTACCTGGTTCCCTGGTACATGGGAGGTGGGTTTTCTGCTTGCTAGGAGGTGATCATTACTTATTTCTGCCCCTTTGAGTGACTTGGTCTGAGATGTAGCACCTGTGCAGGTCTTGTGAGTAAACTACATATAGACTCATCAGAGATGCAGGGCTACAGTGGCAGGAATAGATGGGAAGGGAAAGGGGAGGGAGGATGGGCGTGGGGGCCAAATAGTCCAGAAGAGAAGGATAATAGGGGAAGTGTCGTAGGCTGCAATGGGTGTGGTGCAGTAGTATTTCTAAACACTTTGTGGAGCATGGGCAGGGTGCCCAATATGTAAACAGCTGGGTCAACTAAGGGATGAAATAAATTGGCTCAGGTAGGAGCTAGGGAAAGAAGAGTTGAGATGGGGTAAGGATCAGTGGGGGAGGATGGGCAGTGGCATATGAAGAGGATGGGGTGGAGAATGCAGCATGTTGTCTCCACCAGGCAACAACTTAGAAGGTTTGGGGGTGACATGGGAGTAGACCACCAGGACCAATGTCAGTGACAGCTCAGGGTCAGAGTGGAATTGAGAAGGGTACTTGGAAAGTGGTTAAGAATTAGAGGAGAAAGGGAACAGGTACACAGCAGGGTAAGGTACATCATGGTAGGGTATCTGGGGATCTGCAGGACAAAGGGAGGGGGTCTAAGAACAGGTTCTCAGTGCTGGCAAGGTTAGGGGATCAGGAGGGGAGGAGGTAGTTATGAGGAACTTTAGTGTAAGAGGCTTTAGCAATTTGGTGGAAGGGTCTGAAGACAGAATACTGGAGTGTAGCTTTAGCAAGGGAGAGGGAATAGGGCAGTAGATGATTTTACCTTTTCAGAGATGGGGAGGGGGAGCAGTTGGGGGACAGTAGGAAAGGGAAGGAGTTAGTCTAGGCAGGATGCCAGGTGGGGAGGGAGTAGGGCAGAATGGAGGGATAATGCAGGGGACAAGTGGGACATTGGATGAAGCAAGTATTAAAAATGATGCGGGAGTTCAGAACAGTGATCAGAAGCATGGAAAGCAAATTGCAGGAGAGAAGAAGCTGGGGGGAGGGTCATCATTCTAGGGAACTCAATACCGAAGGGAGTGAGATGGGGAAAAAAGGGTGCAAGGAAAAGCTGTATATGGGTAGAATGTAAGCCAGGTATGATGGTAGGAAGGATGGGACAGTTCATCCCTATATGTGTGGGGAAGGATCAGGAAAAACCTCACATAGTGGTCCATCTGGGTACTAATGACATGGAAGCGTGTAGGGTCAAGGAGGGGCAGGAGAGGTTCAAGGTAGTTGGGAGGCTCTGCAGTGATGTAGGAAGATATGTGGCATTCTCAGAGGTCCTCCCAGTCTCATGGTCAAGTACAGGTAGAAAGCAAAGAATTGAGGTATTCAGTTTGTGGCTAAGGGAGTAGTATGATGCCATGGGGTATGGTCTTGTGGTTGGGTAGGGTAGGACGTGGGAGAACAAGGAACTGTTTGCACTAGATAGGCTGTATCTAAGTAAGGAGGGCTCAGAAGTAATGAAACATAAACTGGGGGATTATGTATCATATAAGATTAATTTAAACTAGGTAAGGGGGGGAGACAAATGGCGGGGCTGTAGTCAGTGCCATTCAGTGAGGGAGTCCAAAAGGCCTCCCCCCATAGATAGATAGGTAGAGATGGAGGGGAATAAAAAATGGGGAGGTGACAGAGTAGTGGGAAGGGTGGAGAGTGGGCAGGGGACACGCTGGAAAGAGGTATTCTTGAATGCAAGGAGCCTGGGAAACAAGATGGTGGAGCTGCAGGCATTGATAGAGGAAGGTGGTGTGGACATAACTGCCATCACTGAGACTTGGGCCTTCCAATTCCAGGACTGTGACCTCTTGATCCCTAGCTACAAGTTGTATCAAAGGGGCAGAATGAAGGTGAAGGGGAGTGGGGTGGCTATTTATGTTAGGTAGTGGATTCTGTGCAGCAGAGAGAAAAAGGAGGAGGATGGGACTGAAGCCTTATGGGTACAGCTTCAAAACTTGAGGGGGAGAAAGGTTAGGGTGGGAGTAGTGTACAGGACACCTTTTCAAAATGAAGAAACTGACAGGGAGTTGAGGAAGCAAATCAGGAGGATCTGTGGCAAGGGCAATATTGTTCTTGTGGGAGATTTCAGTCTGCTGGGGGTTGATTGGAGCATCCCAACCATCTCTAGTGCTAGGGATTAGGTCCTTTTGGAGGCTTTCCAGGATAGCTTCCTGACACAGATGGTAACAGAGCCAGCAAGAGAGGGTAATACACTGGACCTACTGTTGACAGATGGGGGGGTATGTCCAAAACATATGGGTGGAGGACCCCCTAGCAGGAAGTGACCACCACACATTGTGGTTCTTCCTCAGTCTAGAAAAGAATGCACCCAGGACCAAGACAAAGGAGCTGAACTTCAGACATGTGTATTTTAGTAGGATGAGGGAAATACTTGTGGAGCATCTTGCCAAAATCTGCTAAGACATGGATGCTGACCAGAAATGGTCCATCATCAAGCTGGGAATGATGAAGGCTACTGATACATGTAATAAGACCCAATGCAGGAAGTCAAGGACCAAAACGCCAAGTTGGTTAAACAAGGAGGTAAAGGAAAAAGTGAGGGAGAAGAGGGCCACATTCATTAGATATAAAAAATCAGGTCAGTAGGCGGACAGTAAGAAGTACTCCAGAAAACCCAGGGAGGTGAGTAGAGTAGTCAGGGTGGCCAAGGCTTCAAGGGAGCTAAGGTTGGCACAGCTGATCAAAGAAGGGGAAAAGGATTTCTTCAGGTACATAAGGGAGAAAAGATGCTGCAAGGACTAAATAGGCAGGATCAAAAAAGACAGAGGGTGGGCAGAAGGGGGTGGGATCAAGCAGAGGCACTCAATTAGTACTTCTGTTTAGTGTTTACCATGGAGAAAGACAGGCCTGTGCCACAAAGGAAGGGTAGAGTGGATACGGGACAGGTGGGGGTTACAGGTGGGGTAATCCCGGTGGACAGGGTACCAGAGGGCCTAAAGTCTCTGGGGGTTTATAAGGCTTCAGGACCAGACGGTGTGCTTCCAAGAGTCCTGAGTGAGTTGACGGGGGTCATGGTGGAGCACCTGTCAGACCTGTTCAACACTTCTCTAGAGACAGGATGTGTGCCTCACGAATGGAGGATGGCACATGTAATGCCCCTCCATAACAGTAAGCCCAAGGATTAGCCAGGTAACCACAGACCAGTCAGCTTTACCTCCATTATAGGGAAGCTAATGAAGTCTATCCTCAAGGAGAGATTGGTGATCTTTATGGAGGATAATGGGCTCCAGGATGAGAGACAACATGGATTTGTTGCAGGTAGGTTCTGCCAGACCAACCTGATTGACATTTATGATTGGGTAACAAGGGCACTTGATATGGGCCATATGGTGGATGTCTTGTATTTGGACATTAGCAAGGCCTTTGACTTGGTGCCTCATGGGAGGTTGATCAGTAAACTGAGGGCCCTGAGAGCCGGGGAGAAGTTGGTAGGATGGATTGGGAGCTGGCTGCAGGCTAGGCAACAAAGGTAAGTGTTAGAGGGTGCTCTTGTCTCCCTAAACTGTCAAGAGAGGGATCCCACAAGGCTCAGTACTTGGACCAGTGTTATTCAACATCTTCATTGGAGCTATAGCAGACAGGATTAAGAATAAAATTAGCCTGTTCACTGATGATGAGCTAGGTGGGGTAGTGGACAGTGAGGAGGGGAGGCAGGTTCTGCAAGATGATCTGGCAAAGCTTGAGCACTGGTCTGACAATTGGCAGATGAAATTTAATGCTAAGAAATGCAAGGTAATGTACTTGGAAGTCAGAAACCCTAGGTATGGCTACTGGCTGGGGGGAGTGCAGTTATCCACCTCAGTGGTGTAGAAAGATCTAGAGGTACTAATTACAGAGGGTATTAATCATTCTGTGTGGTGCAGGAAGGCAAAAACTAAAGCTAGTAAAATGCTGGAGTGCACTGCCAGAGGGATCATTTCTGGAAGGAAGAAAGTCATCCTGCCATTGTATAGGTCACTGGTGAGCCCACACTTAAGAGTAAAGTGTGCAGTTATACATAGATGTTGTCAGCAGATAAGGGCCTTGCGGCCCATCCAGTCTACCATATCCCTATTTCTAATGCTTAAGGTAACCCAGATGCTACAATTTCCCCCCTTTTCACCTTAGCTTGATAATTCTCATGTGCCTATCCCCTGCATTCCTGAATCCCTGAACCATGGCCACCCACACCACTTCCTGGAGGAGACTGTTTCATCTCTCCACCACCCTTTCAGTGAAGTAGAATTTCCTCAAGTTTCCCCTATGTTTTCCCTCTCTTAATTTCATGCTGTGTCCCCTTGTTCTGCTATTTCTCTTCATGTGAAAGACACTCCCCTCTGGTACCCTGTTTATCCCTTTCAGATACTTGAATGTCTCTATCATGTCCCCCCTCTCTCTCTCTCTCCTTTCCTCCATGGAGTACATATTGAGAGCTCTCAGTCTCTCCTCATGCGACTTATGCTGCATCCCGGACACCATTTTTGTCACCCTTCTCTGTACCGTCTCAATCCTGTCTATGTCTTTTTGGAGATGGGGCCTCCAGAACTGAACATAGTACTCCAGATGAGGCCTTACTAAAGAGACGAACAATTGTACCACCTCTTCCCTCCTTCTACTTGTTATACCCCTCCCTATGCACCGTAGTATTACGTTAGCTTTTCCGACTGCTTTGTTGCACTGTTTAGCCACTTTGAGGTTCTCTTCTATGACTACCCCTAGATACCTTTCCTCTTTGGTGTCCTCCAGTGTTACCCATGTAGTTCATACTCAGTCCTAGGATTCCCTCTCCCCAGGTGCATAATCTTGCACTTTTTTGCATTGAAACCCAACTGCCATTCCTTGGACCAGTTTTCTAGCCTCTTCAGATCTCTCCTAATTTTTTTCCATACCTTCCTGTGTATCTACCCTGTTACATAGCCTTATATCCTCCACAAACAGACTAACCCTCCCTTCTAGACCTTATGCAATATCGTTTATAAAGACATTGAAGAGCACTGGTCCCAATGCCGATCCCTGGGGTATGCCACTTGTTAACCATCCATCCTGTGAGCTAACCCCATTTACCACCACTCTTTGTGTTACTCAACCAGCTTCTAACCCACATGACTATCTCTGTCCCTACCCCCAGATTTGCCATCTTATGAATTAGTCTCCTGTGTAGGACTGTGTTGAAGGCTATCCTGCAGATAGGCCACATCTACCGGTCTGCCTTGGTCTATTTCCTTCATCACCCACTCAAAGAAATCAATCAAGTTGGTCTGGCATGACCTCCCTGCAGTGAATCCATGTTGCCTTGGGTCTGGCAGCCCCCTTATCTCTAGGTAGTCCCCCAGCCTTTCCTTAATCAGGATTTCCATTATTTTACCTACTATCGAGGTCAAACTCACAGGGTGGTAGTTTCCTGTCTCCTCCTTGCTAACACTTTTATGCAGGGGTACCACTTTTGCACTCCTCCACTCCTCCAGAACCACAACTGTTTCTAGTGATCCACTATACAGCTTAGCCAGAGGTTTAGCCAGTTCCTCACAGAGCTCCTTTAGGGTCCTTGGGTGTATCCCATTATACCCCATAGCTTTATCCACCCTAAGCCATTCTAGTGCTCTTTTTACTCTGTCCTCTGAAAAAGGTCTAATGTGCACCCCTTCTCGCTGCCCTGGCACCCATACTTAAAGAAAGACATCAATCTACTGTAGATGGTACAGCATATGGCAACAAAAATGATCCTAGTCCTGGGGGGCATGCCATATGAGAAAAGACTGAGGGATCTCAACATGTTTAGGATGTAGGATGGGGGGAGAAAAGTAATATAACTGAGACTTATAAATATTGAAAGGGCATAAATAGAGTAAGTTCTGAGGGTATTTGTGGTGTTTGAGAGATCCAAAGTGGAACTCTCTGGAACACAAGATGGCGGCCACGCTGGGCCAGCCATCAGATGTTCTATAGGCTCATTAGAGTTTTTTTTTTATTTTATATATGTGTTAAAGTTTATTTTAAAACTGACCATTTGTGTTATCGTGTCACTGGATCAAAAGGAGTATGCGATCCTCTGTCACTCGAAGGAGTGTGTCAGCGTTCGCCTGGTGGATGTTGTTCATTGGATCGATTGGGAGCTGCTGAGTGATTCAGATCGGTGATGGAGGAACATCAGCAGGTGTTTGTTCGAACCCACTCTGGAGTTGAGTGGTAGCCACCAAGTGACTCTGACTGATGAAAAAGGGAATATCAGTGGGTGCTCATTTGAATTTGTCTTGGAGTCAAGAGGTGTTGGTGAAAAAGTAATCTGGCAGGTGCTCAGTACATTGAATGTTTGGTAACTGTTCAAAAGTGTGGTGCCTGTTCAGCAGCTATTTTTGGGCATTCTTTCTGTGAAGTGTTGGAGTGAAATGTTATGCCGTAGACAGATAAGGATGGGATATGCTTAATAGATGAAGATTTCTATCTGCTGCTAAACTCCCTGAATGCTGGGTGGACTGGTGGGAGTTCATGGATTGGAGTCTGATGAAGTTGGAGCTGACTGAATAGCATTGGAAAAATTATATATATAAACTTTATGTTTTGGTGGGCAGGCGCTATTCCCCATCCAGGTTAAGGGACATTCGCTCCTTTGATAGTCCCCCATTGCAGCCTGATGTGTATATGCGTTGTTCTGCCTTAGGTATTGTACAGAGGGGCCGAAAGGGTGGGGCCCCTGGACTGGGGAGGAGGAGCGGGGTGGGCAGATAGGGGTGGTGAGATTGAGGAGGTGCCCTGGGGCAAAATTGGTCCAGGAAAGAGGTCCTCCATGCCTGGTTCCCATACCCAAGGGCTCCACTGATAGTCGGCAAGTTGCCTGTTCTTTCATGGCCTCTCATCCAACTCAGGTGGTGTTGTGCAATGCCAGGTCTATAAAAAACAAGACAGCAAATATTGCTGATCTTGTTGAGTCATCTGACCTGGCTTGCATCACCGAGACCTAGCTGGATGAAAATGCCAGTCCAGTATTGGAGTCAACGGTTCCGGTCGGGTACTCGGTGTTACACCGCCCGAGATTGGATCAAAGGGGAGGGGGTGTGACCATCTGTTTTAAGACAGAACTGGACCTTGTGGAGGTTCCAGTGGGGATCACCAGATCCTTTCAGTGCATCCTGGGGGCAGGTGTGGGGAGCAGGATTCTTCTCTTCTACCATCCACCCGGAGATGAGAAAGCTTTCCTGCAGGAAGTTGCAGACTTCATGGTCAACATGGTGTTGGAATCCTCCAGGTGGTTGGTCCTGGGGGATTTCAATGCCTGGATCGACGATGAACTCTCGCTTTTTGGTCAAAACTTACTCCAACTGATGATTTTTTTGGACTTTACACTAGTAGTTGCCACTGCAACCCATTCTCAGAGTCACTGCTTGGACCTGGTGTTCCTCCTGGGGATGGAGGCTGCTGACTTGGTGGTGGAACCAGTTGGTTGGTTAGACCATCACTCTATCAGGTTCAGTTTTGAGGCTCCCCCTATGAGGCCAGCCCCTTTGGAGATGGTCTGGCACTGCCCTTTGAGGGGGTGTTACCCAAGAGGATCTGTTGGAGGTGCTGGACCTATTGAGTTGGTCATTGGAATGCTTGGATCCAAGAGATCTAGTAGTGTGCTATAATAGTGTGGTGCTGGAGGCCCTGGATTCCATAGCTCCTATCCGAGTTCTCCCCTTCCCTCTCTGTCCTCAGTCCCCTTGGTTTGATGAGACTTTGAGGGAGCTGAGGAGAGTGGGGCGAAGGTTGGAATGTTGTTGGCAGAAATCCAGCTTGGAGGAGGACAGACTTAGGTTGATCACCCATTATTCGGACTATCAATCAGAAATCTCCCGTAAAAAGGCAGAGTTCCTGTCCAGGGAGATTACTGCAGCAAGAAATCGACCTGCTCAGCTCTGTCAGACCGTGGACAGGCTGTGCAATCCAGCCTGTCTTTGGGGCTGGAGAGCATTTTCACTAGCTAAATGTGAGGAGTTTGCTAGATTTTTGGCAGATAAGGTGTCATCCATCAGGTCAGAGATCTGTTCAACTCGTTCAAATGAGTATGGTGGAGGTTGATGAGAGGGCACAGACACCCGGTCTATCTGGACAGAATTTGACTGGCCAGCGATGATGGATATCATGAAAATGTTACAGGGCTTGCGACTGACTTACTGTAGTTTGGATCCTGGTCCAACATGCCTCCTTGTGGGGTGTATAGATGTCATTGGACCGATCCTTGCCGAGATAGTCTGGTGTTCACTGGATCAAGGGGTGTTCCCTGATCCATTGAAGGAGGCAGTGGTGACTCCCCTTTTAAAGAAATCGTCCAGTGACCCAGACTGTCTTGTGAGCTACAGACCGGTCTCTAACCTTCCCTTTTTGGGTAAGGATATTAAGAAGGTAGTCGCGTTGCAGCTTGGGAACTTTCTTACCAACCATGAAGTATATGATCCTCTCCAGTCTGGTTTCAGGAAGAGGCACAGTACTGAGACAGCATTAGTTTGGGTGATGAATGATCTCCTAATAGTGAGGAATCAGAGGAGTCATTCAATCTTGGTCATCCTTGATTTCTCTGCAGCATTTGACACCGTGGATCATGGGGTGTTGTTGGGACACCTGTGGCTAATATGTGGACTGTCGGGGACAGTCCTCAAATGGTTCCATTCTTTTCTCATGGGCATTTCTCAGAGGGTGGTGTCAGAAATTTTTTCCTTGGCCCCCTTTCCCCTGCCTTGTGGGGTTCTACAGGGTTCAGTACTGTCCCCTATGCTGTTCATTGTGTATATGCTGCCGTTGGGAGACATTATAAGGCAGTATGGGCTGAGTTTTCACTGCTGTGCAGATGATACTCAGCTCTACATGTCCTTTGAACCCAAACAGAGTAGTGCAATCTCAGTATTTAACAACTGCCTCACTGAGATTCAAGATTGGATGAGTGCTAACTGGTTGAAACTAAATCCGAATAAAACTGAGGTGTTGGTGGTGGACCCAGGTCACCGGGTAGAGAAGTTGACTCCTGGGCAACTGTCTGGCCTGGTGCTGGGGGATGACTAGTTGAGACCTTCTGAAAGGGTGCGGAATCTGGGGGTTGTGCTTGACAATGAACTGATACTTAAAGCACAGGTGTCAGCAGTTGTCAAGTCCTCAATTTTCCATCTGAGGAGCATTACCCGGATAAAGCACCTTATACCACCCAATGACCTTCCTATATTGGTTCACGCCTTTGTGTCCTCTCATCTTGACTACTGCAATGCTCTATACCTAGGGTTACCGGTGGTGGATCTCCGTCATCTGCAGCTAGTGTAAAATGCAGTGGCCAGGCTGTTGACAGAGCAGCCAAAATCTTGTCATGTCACGCCTGTGCTGCGTGAATTGCACTGGCTGCCAGTGAGGTGGAGGATCACCTTCAAGGTCGCATTGCTGACTTTCAAGACCCTACATGGACAGGGACCGGGTTACTTGCAAGACCTCCTTTGGCCTTACCACCCCTTCTGTCCTCTCTGCTCTGCCAATGAGGGATTGCTAGAGGTTCCCAGGGTCCATCTTCAGACATCAGGTGCTAGGGCTTTTGCTTTTGTAGCCCTGATCCTGTGGAACTCTCTACCTGGTTGGATTAGAGACTGCCTGTCCACCAAGATGTTTAAATCCTTTTTAAAAACATATTTATTTGGCCTAGCATTTGGGGAAGATGTTTAGTCTTATTTCTTGCTGCCTTTTAATTATATGTGTTTTAACTGTTTAATGGTTGTTTTAATATTGTATTTGCTCTTTGATTTCAGAAAAGTACTCTAGAAATAAAATGTGATTTGATTTGATTTGACGTGTTCAAAATAGGGTGGGAATACGAGGGGCATAGTCTGAAATTGGAGGGGGGTAGATTTAAGAAGGAAATGGGGAGGCACCATTTCACAGAAAGGGTGGTGGCAATGTGGAACCAACTGCCAGAGGAGGTGATTTTGCTGGCAACTGTGGGCAATTTTAAGAGGGGGTGGGACATAGTCAAAGGTAAAGTTGTAACTGAGGGGAAATGGGGGGTGGAGGTGGTCTGGGGGATAACGCAGGTGTTTATGGGGGGGGGCAGCTGCAGTAGATTAGATTGGGAGCTGCACACTCGAGCAGAATCAATAGACTGCTGTGGCCTGTATCAGCTTGCATTTTCATATGTTCGTAAGTACCACATTACCGTAGCAAATGTGAATCACAGAAACACAGAAACATAGACAATGGCGGCAGAAAAAGACTAATGGGCCATCCAGTCTAACTAGAGTTCCCTATTTAGCCAGGGACCTATTGTCTCTCCAGGGTCTTAGCCCTCCCCATCCTTACCCCTGTTCCACTGCCAGCTTCTGCCACCCAGAGCAACCACTACACTCTTCATTCTATCCCAAACATGCCTGAACCCACTAACTGTTTTAGCACCCACCTTTTCAGCAGGCAAACTGTTGCATGGCTCCACCACCCTTTCAGTAAAATAATACTTCCTTATGTTCTTTCTGAGCCTCTCTCCTGTCAGTTTACACTTGTGTCCACACGACTGTGAACTAGTATTTGAGCTAAATATTTCCCCGCAGTTCACCTTATTAATTCCATTTAGGAACTTGAAGATCTCTGTCATATCTCCTTTCTCCCTTCTGGCCTCCAGCAAGTACATGCTCAGTGCCTTGAGGTGCTCCTCATAGGACCTGCCCTGTTGGCCCTGAATCATTTTTGTTACCTTACACAACACTATCTTCATCCTATCTCTATCTTTCCTGAGGTGAAGATTTCAGTACTGGGCGCAGTACTCCAGGTGTCATCTCACTAAGGATCAATATAGGGGAAGTATAACCTCATCCCATCTGCTATCTGTACCTCCTCATTATATCCCAGTACCCTACTCACTTTGCTATATGCCTTGCTGCACTTACTTGATTGTTTGAGGGAGTCACTGATGATAAGTCCAAGGTCCCATTCCTCAGCCATAGTGCTAAGTCTCACCCCACCAGTCCAGTACTCTGTCATAGGGCTCTTGTTGCATGTGCATTCCCTTGCATTTTTTGGCATTGAATTTCATCTGTCAGACTTTACACTAGCCCTCTACTTTTCTTACATCACTCTGCATTTCCCTGATTCCCTCATCTCAATCCACCCTCCCAGAGAAGAAATGCAGCCTGTCCGGGATATCCTCACCAATGTCAAAAATGAACAAGTTGAAGAGGACTGATACCAGAACAGATCCCTGTGGTACCCCTCTCATGACTTCCCTGTCTGACTACTTGACCCTGTTGACTACAACCATCTGCTGTTCCCCTTTAGCCTGTTACCTAACCAGTTTACTATGACCTTAGCTGCTCCCAGATCCTCCATCTTCTTCAGCAAAAGTCTGTGAAGCACTGAGTCAAAAGCCTTGCTGAAGCTGAAATAGAACAAATCTGCAGCATGGCTCCTATCCAATTCCCTCATCACCCAGTCAAAGAAAACTATCTGATTAGTCTGACAAGACCTCCCTGCCATGAATCCATGCTGTTTACTGTCCTGAAGCCCATTGCTTTCCAACTAGTCCATGAAATCCTCTTTGACCGGTGACTCCATTGGCTGCCCTCTAATAAAAGCAAGACTGACAGTTCTGTAGTTCCCTACTGTTCCTTGTACCCACCTACCCCCACCTTATGGAACAGATCATGTCTGCTATCTCCCAGTCCTTCAGAATTACCCCCTCCTTATAGAGTTGTTGAATAGACCTACTGGGGGTTGTACCACTTCTGTTACCAGCTCCCTGAGTAACCTTGGATCCAACCCCCCTGGTCCCAGGGCCATGTCTATTTTTAGTGCTGCCAGCCCTTTCTAGATCATTGTCTGTCTCCAGAGGCGTGTGCAGTCAGTGAACTAGGGGAGCTAGAATTTCCACAAAGCTAGGGAGATCTGGGGGCATGCCCTCCACCCAGGAAATTTTTTTAAACATCACCATAAATGGTGCATTTTCCTGCATTTTACAGATAAGTAAGATATGTTACAGCCCACCAGGATGAAAAAATTCTGTGATTAGGATGCTACTGTTTCCCACAAAACTATTTTACAAATTTAACTGTTTATGAAATTGCATTCCTTCCTAATGTGAATTGTTTCTCACTCTTCATTTATCTCACACTCTCTGTGAAACAGATCCCCCAGCTCACACTCAGATCCTTTGTTAATTACCCTCCTCTTCCACCACCACCAACCACCTAGGATTTTTTGCCAGGCCACTGCCTACAAGTCATGCACCATACCCCTATCACAAGAAGTGGTCAAGCAAGGCAATTTAGGCAAAGGGTTATTATCATACTGCCATTCTGGTCTGAGCACAGGTAAAAAAGGAACACAGCAGCAGTGCACCAGAGCAGCAGGCAATTAAAGCAGAGGGGAGTTGACCCTGTCTGCTACTGCTGAGGGACAAATAAAAAACATAACAAGTTGTGCCCATATAAAAACACAAAGTCTGAATGGGCTGGGTTCCCTCTGTTTTCTTTGCTTGCTGCTCTGAGTCTAAAAGGTTGCAATGGTAAATTAAACACAACAAGGACAATGAATAAAATAGCATGCATGCAGCACAACTCCCCCATGCCATCTACTTGTACAGTGAGTAACAGATGGTGTCTGCTACTGGTATTGAGAGTCAGTCTAGTGAACGGCATGGATGGAGTGCCCTGTGTTAGGAGCATGATCAAATTATTTGCAATTTTCACAACTGCCAGTGCCACTGGGTCTACTCTGTGGAGGACAGCTCTGCCCATCCATGATGATCATCTCAACACTCTCAGATCTGACCCTCATTGTTAGTGCGTGTGCGCGCGCGTGTGTGTGTGTGTGTGTGTGTGTGTGTGTGTGTGTGTATGTGTGCACTTCACCAGCAAGATCGTCCATGTGTAGTGAGTCAGGTCACCTGATCTGACTCACCACACACTGGGCACTGACACACAGAATACCATCCCACTCCCATCCAAATCCCAGTCCAGGCTGAGTCTGTCTGACTCCCAAATTAAAAAAAAGAAATTATAAAATTTGGTTGCAGGATAACTTTTAACAAAGAGGGCCAAGGCCAGGGTGCCCCCCCCCCATGCACACATATGGGCTGCTTCATCACCAGGACCCCTTATTGGCTACTTTTATGCCACTGTCTGGCAATGGGCCACCTTTCCCCTCAGTAAAAACTGAGCTAAAGTAATCATAAAGGATGGCAGCATTTAACCCTCCTTCTCTATCATCCTACCGCCATCTACTAACTTTATAATTTCCCCTCCTTTCTTCATTTATTCACTAATATAGGGGAAGAACTGGTTTTCTCTGCTCTTGACCCACTCCACAATATTTTTATTTATTTATTTATTTGTACATCGGTTTGCAACCTTTGAGCCAGAGGCTCATTTCCAAAGGTACCTCATCACATTGAGGACAAAACAGACAGTAAATTTTGGTTACAGTAAAGTGTTTCATACATACATAGAAAGACAATATATTTTTGATTACAGCAAAAGTGTTACATACTTAGGGTTACATAGAGTGGTTCCATACATTTTAATCAATTTGGTAGAATATTACAATGATACAGCTGATAGTATGCTGGTAATAGCAGAGGGATAAGGCTATGGTGGGAAGAGTTGGGGAGGGAGAGTTAGAGTGCTGCCTAAGTGGCATTGTCAAGTGTGTTTGGGTCAAGGCGCTGTTTACAAACAGGCACAGCTGCGAGTGCTAAACAGTTGGCTCCGAAGTAGGGGAGTACTAGCTGGGATCCCTTTGATTTCATCTGCCATTGTAGTTTTCCTACAGTAATTCCAGTCTCCCTGCAGTCAATATGCAGCTCTGTGTCTGCTTTTGTCTCACTAACCACCCTGTTTGCCTCCCTATTTTTCAGTATGTATTTTCACCATTTTTCCTTCCTATGTTTTTCTTTATACTTGCAGAGTGCCTTTTTCTTTGCCCTCACTGCTTCACAGACTCTTGCTGTGAACAATAACTGTCTCTTGAACCTGTTCTTTTGGTTACCATTCTCATGCATAACTTAAATGCCTTGAGAACAGCTTCCTTAATTGGCCTCATCTCTCTTCCACCCTCATGTTATCTGCCAAGACTACTTTTGCCCTGACCAGCTCCCCTCAGTCTGTTGATGTCCACCCTTCTGAAATCCAGGACTTAAACTCTTGACTGGAATTTTCCAAACCCATAGGCAACTTCAAACTGAGTTATGGTTGCTCTTTCCCAGTGGCTGTCCTATTCTCACAGCTCCAATCATCTCCAAGTTGGTGAGCACCGCATTGAGAAGTGCAATCTGCCTGGGGGGGGTCCCTTACTAACTGTACCAGCAAACAGTCCTGGAAAGCATCCAGCAAAGTCTGACTTCCAATACTTCTGGGCACTGGAATATCCCAGTTGATGTCTGGCAGATTCATATCACCCACCATTACTTCCCCCTTTGACACCCTTCTTTCAAGTTTTTCCCTGAGCGCTCGCTCTCTCTCTCTCTCTCTCTCTTCCTCTTCCCATTACCTGCAGAGCTACAGGTCACCTCCCAAGTACATTGTCTTGCCTGAGGCTGCCATGAGTTGCATCTACAGCAACTCATTCTCTCCATTACTACCCATGATGCATTCATCTTCTGCCACCTCAATGCCTTCCTTGACAAAAAGGTCTACTCCTCCCCATTTAGCTTTTCCTCTATCCCTTCTAAACAATGACTACCCAGGGACCATCAGGTCCCAGCCATTATTTTCAGAAGCCAACTTTTCTGTGATGTCCACTAGGTCCACCTCAGTGTCAACCATCAGCATCTGGAGCTCACTAATTATGTTGCACAGGCTCCTGTCATTAAGACATACCCTCTTTTATCTGACCCTTGATCCTTCATTGCTACTGCAATTTCCTTGTCCTGTCATCCTTTTTTTTTTGGGGGGGGTGTTTGCAGACTTTACATTACCCCTCTCTAATGTCTCCTCATCTAGTTCAGTTGTAGCTACAACTCCCTCTTTTGTACCTGTTGTGTTGCTACAATACCCAGAAGTGGGGGAGTACTAGCTGGGATCCCTTTGATTTAATCTGCCATTGTAGTTTTCCTACAGTAGTTTCAGTCTCCCTGCAGTCAGTTTAAATGTCTGATATAGACATCAAACTTCTGCCCCAACATGCAGTCCCCGTCTCTTGTCAAGTTAAGTCTGTCACTCTTGTAGAGTCTCCTGTTCCAGAAGTCCCCCAATCCCACAGAAGGTGGTACCCATTCTCCTGACACCGTCCCTTAAGCCACCTGTTAATCTCTTCACTTATATCACTCATCCTATCCTGCTTCCCCTACATGCCCCACATGGGAAGACATTGGAAAAGGTCAGGGAGACTGAGTGTGCTGACAATCTGTGTCCCACTGTATGGAAGTTCCATTTCACCAGCTTTATTGACTGGTTCACCAGATCAATGGTACCCAAGTGTACCTGCACTCCCAGCTCCCCTTCTCTCTCTCTACCATCCTGACTATCCTGTTTAAATCGCTGATGTCCATTGCGCCAGGAAGGCACTTACCATTCCCCTTTCATCCAACTCACTGACCACCCTTTCTACCACTCTAATCATCAAGTCCCCAGTGACCAAAACTCTCCAGGAAGAATTACTCCCCTTGGGTGTCATCACATCTTCCTGCCCCTTCCCATTGAGTGACTTGTATCTGCCCTTGGGTTGAGCAATTGTTTGGCCTATTAATTTTAAATAAACTGCTTCCTCTCCTGAAGGGACAGCTGATACTTGGAGGAAATTTAAATGTAACTATATGCACCCGGAGACAGAGGCCTCAAACCCATGTCCCTTTTTTAAAATCACTGACCAAAAACATATAAAAAAATAACTTGCCAATATCTTTGGCTTAAAAACTTGGTTACTGTGTCTCTCAATTTCTCCACCAGAACATAAAATTTAAACTGCTACAGATTTTAATAACAACAGCAAAAATGATGATTACTCGATTGTGGTTAACGAATACTGCTCTCACCAGAGTGATGTGGTACACTTTGGTACTTCAGTACTATGGAACTATGGTTGGTGAAGAGCAGGAGAAGGCAACTGGCCCATAGATACTGCTGCTCCACTTTGTCAGTGGTAATACTTCATACTCTGATGCCCCATCATATATTTATCTAATCTGCTCTTGGATGCAGCCTTAGATAAGGTGGTTATAATTTCAAGGGGTGATTTATTCTGCAAACCTATCACTCTTTGGGTATAGAAGAACTTTCTATTGTTTGTTTTGAATGTTTTCCTTCTGATTTAGAATGGATGACCCCTGATCCCACCATGATCAGGTTTATATTCAATATTTACCCATGTCATGACTAAGGGATCCTGAATAATGTCATGAAGCATCATCATATCCCCCTTGTTCTTCTGGTATCTAGTAACATTAGGTTGACTTTCCTAAGTGTCTCCACATATGGTGAATCAGATATTTCTTTGAAAGTGTTGGTATCTCTTCCATGTACTGTTCAATTAAACAATAATGCACGACAGGGTGTGTGTTCTGCTGGGATAATGTCATGCCTGGGGTGATTAGACACAGGGCCACAGGCCGAGTGTGACTAATCACCCCAGAAGTGACATTATCCCAGCACAACACACACCCTGGAGTGCATTATTGCTATTATACAATGGCTCATTTTGTTTTGAGAAACAAAAGGGAAAACCTGTTTAAAATATTAATTGATTTCATTTTTTTGTTTGGGCAGGCATACTTATTGAAAAAAAGTCTACAGTTCCTGTCTTGTGCAGGAAGTGGTGCTGTCCCCTACATGTTTTTTCTGTATTTTGTTAAGTGTGTATCTTTGTGGTTCTGTATTTTTGACCCCTGTGCAACTTGTCGTTTTGCCATTTACTCTGTCCTCTTACTCAGAAAGACGTTGCTGTTCCATTTTTTTTACTTTGCTGATTTACTCGCTCAGTGTGGTCATTCACTTGCTGAGTCCCCTTGATGTTCCATTTTTTTTCCCTTGCTAATTTATTTGCTCGATGTGGTCATTCACTTGCTCAGTCTGGTGTGAAGTGTGAAGTGAGAGGGGCCATGGTGTTTCAGGCAGGAAGGTTAGTTTGGGATTTTGAAAAAAAAAATAAAAGAAAGAAATGTATTTCAGGAAGCAGCGAACGTTATGACAGGAGCTGCACGGTCACTGTTTTAAATGCACTCTCACTCGCTCGCTGTAGTCCGAAATGAGACAGATCTTGAGGTAGTTTTCTTTTTCTCAGGTAGCTCTGCAGCAGATTTTAGTTCTGTGTTTAGTAAAACACAGTGTTGTCACTGTAGGGGCAGACCAGGTAGTAAAACTGATTGTGGTCTCAGCAAGGAGGGTAGTGGGGCAGTGAATCGCATTGTGGAGTGATTGTTTGGTTTTTTGTTTTTTTTTCAACATTTGATGTGGTCTTCTGTGTGTTGGGACTAGATCTGTGATGTTGTGCTGGGATAACATCACGGCTCCAGTCCCAGACGGACCAATCAGAATCTAAGATTCTTTAATGCCATTGTATAATCTTGTTTTATCTCCCTTTGTTTAAATGGGGCCCATGTTTGTAAATGTCTACAGGATGGAGTGTCTGTCATCTACTTTTAACAACATGCAGGTGACATTATGGGAGCAATGGCATTGCTGAGTGCTCCACTGTATGGAACTGGACTCCCCCTTTATGCCCTGAAGGGTGATGATTGTGTTGGCTCTTCCCCCATTTCCTTACACTACATTGCCCTGGAAAATTATAAATAACCTGGCTTGAATGGTGTTAGACTTTTTAATTATACTAATTCCTAGCAACCATTCTGTTTAAAGCTGTAACTCTGGCATATCTGAATTTCGTTCCTTTATACTGAGCTATATTTAAGCAATAATGCATGATAGGGTGTGGTATATCATGGGATATTGTCACACCTCGGGTGGTTGGGCATGAGGCCACAGGCCCAGTGCATCCAACGACCAAGAAGTGATGATATTCCATGATATACCACACCCTGGAGTGCATTATTGCTATTATGAAGTGGTTTAAATATTTTTTAAAGTAAAAAAAAAAATAGAAACATTTCAAAAATGTGTTTTGGGGGTGTTGGAGGAATACCTTTAAATAAAATAGTTCCTGGACTCTCTGGGCAGCAGGTGGCACTGTTGGCCATGGTAGAGGAAGTGGAGCTCTTGTGACTGGGTGACCCGCTCCTTACCATTGCAGTTTTCTTTTTTAAAAGTGTTCTTTGTTCACAGTGCACTTTATTTTTATTATTATTGTTGTGGGAATTGTATGCTGAGGACTGGTAAGCTGAGAGAGAAGTTGGAGAGGTGAGCCAATCATGAATGAATGAGAAAAAGGTAGGTCTTGGTGCGATTCATTTCGGGACTGTTATTGTAAGAGCTACTATTAGAATGGTTAGGAATGTCTGAGACAAGACTGGCAGTTTTTTCTATGTGGCTGGGATGTAGCTTTCTTTTTGTGGGGGAGCCGCGGTTTGTGTGAGTATGACTACAATGTGCGGGTCTGTCGTTTGTCCTTTTCAGAGAAAAAAAATTATTCATCCATTGCTGCCACTCGCATGCTGCCGGATATGCTGCTTTTGAAAGTATTGCTCCCAGCGGCTTCCATTGTGCTGAATTCTGCTGTGTGCGCAGCTGGTGGGAGTTCGCTTTTTTTTTTAAATAGTGGCCGACTGGAAGTCTGACTCACTGCGGACTGCTGGAGATGAAGAACACTGCACGGTCAGTGAGGAGGCTGGTGTCCGGAGGTTTTCTGAAGCCTTGATGATGTAGCCCGATATCATCACGACTTCAAAAACCTCTCGGTCAATCAGCTTCCCGTATTTATGATGTCCAGTTCATAATTATACTTTTATAATGACACTGTAATAAAAATTGTGACAGAAAAAAATTTTTCTGACTCTCCCCTGATGAACTTTCAGTTGTTACTTGTGATATCATGTGTTATCATGATGATTTCTATGATGTCATAAACAAAAACACTCTGATTGTAACTGGGAAGAGGCAAATTGTTTTTACAGACTTTTTGAATAGACTACCAAGATGTGTTGTAATCCTTGAAAAGGAACAATGAAAATGAAAAAGGAATGACGGAAATGAAAAAAAAAGTATTCTCAAATAAACTGGAATAGCTTACACATCATATTTGAAACTACATGCCAAAGGGCAGAGTTTCTCCTTAACTTTATCATGTTTTATCTAACTTGCCATGTTATGGTAGTCATTTTACCATTGCCTATATTCCTCTGGCATCGATTGGCTGCTAGATGTCTTGCTTTTTTCTGCTGCTGCTATGTTTTGAATTGAAATATTTAATGTTTTTTATGCACAATCATTTGTTTTACTGCACATAATTCAACCATCTCATTGCCAGTGTCTATAGTGTCATTCCACTGCATATATGTATTGTAACTATTCCAGGTTGTGTCTGAAAAGAGGCATCTGCTTGCCTGGTGCACTTACCTGCCTATAAAAATAACATAAATAAACTTGTACTTGGTGAAACTGGCATGGCGGAAGATTTATCTGCTCCATATCCTCCCCTCTGCATATCTTCCTCCTCCTGGTCTTCTCTTCATGTTTCCTATACACATCACAGCACACATATAACAGATAATGGCTTGACACATCCTCTGCTGGATATTAAAAATGATGACTCACACTAGTCATCAATGATTCTTAGATGCTAATGTAACATGAGCACCCAGCGCATAAACAATCTGCATTGCCATATGCATTACAAGGTGATAGGGAAGATTAACACCCCAGGCCCCCAACAGACTAAACCCGCCACACTTAGAGACCTGGGGCTGGATTTTAAGCCCATTTATGAGAGTCCCACTCTGCGACCAACAGTACAGAAAAGAAGTCTCCACACCAGCTCCATGTTTAATTACTGCATAGGTGCTGGTGCAGTGGTGGAGAATGTTATGCCTGGTCCAATCAAGCATAACATTTTAGCACAGCTGCACCACAAAATGGCTACAAGCTGCCATTATCTGCAGAGATGGTTACAAATGGCTTCACAATCAAAAATATGATGCATGTGAAACAACCTTGTAGACCCACAAGGTTTTTCCTCATGGGCACCCAAATTGTCCATCTTTGCAAATATGGCCCCTTGTGTCTCACATAGCAGCATACCTTACTTTTCATTCACTTTCAGGCTGGCAGGCTCACAAACATAGGCAAAACATAAAAGTATGCATTGCTGTGCTCTGTTGCACCCCCAGTAAAAAGAAAACATCAAATAAATCCTATCAAAATCGCCCATGCAACTTTCACAATCTGATAAATTAAATTTGCCACACTCCTGTTGCAGGAGAAAAAAATTAAAATAGAAAATATGGACTTCTGTGCCCAGCAGAACATCAGAAAAATTCAGCGCTCTCCACCTGTTTGACTAAAGGCTCAGTAGATTTCCAGCTAGAAATCGAAAATCACACCTGATGGGTTTTGGATCTTGGCTAGACCCTTTATCAAAGATTTTTATCTAGAAGTCTTCTGAGGCTTTTTTGAGTGGTGTCTTTAGTCAAACAGGTGGTGATTGCTGAATTTTTCTGATGTTCAGTTTGTAATGCTTATTTAGTGCACCACCAGCTTAGTGTGACTTTTTTCCACTGTACCGTATTTTCTGTGCCCACTACACCACCAGCAATCAATAAAAATATCTGTCAAATAAATGTTTTAAAATCCCCTCTGCACTTTTCTTTGTCTGCTAAATACACTCTGCCCAGCTCCTGCTGCAGGACCTGCAGCTGCCAGTGCAGGCTTATGCTGTGCACTCTCCTTTCTCTACAGCACAATTTCAGTAGCCTGCCTGCCAGAAACTACTGTTAATTATAGTGAGAATCAGCTAACTTGAATGAAATGCATTGTTTCTCTGATGATTTCTAAAGTTTCCTAATTAAATGTCTCTCTTTTTAACATAATAAGGAGCTCCTTCTTGATGAAGTTCCCCTGTATTGATGTGATAACTGTACTATACTGCCCCCCTCCTCTGGACATGTCTGGAAATGAGTTGCTGCTTGCTGAATATGCTTTTTATACTAAAATTTTGAAATATATAAATAAACAGATACATGCCTGTGAGAGTGATCTAGAAATTGCACTTATATAAGTGCAGTGCAGTCAGTTCTTAATAGTCAATGTTAGGAGTGGGAGAAATTTATCTTCTGCTAGTGGAATTCTGACACAGTGCTGATTTCATTTCCATGAAATGTCCATGAACATTTCATGAAATTTTGCCAAAATTGTGATTTCGGTTATTTCCATCTAATTTAAAAAGTATTTGTCCAAATTGCATCACATTTGACATTGCAACTTTGTCAATGCCATACAGAAGTGCACCATCTTTCAAAATCTCTATCTTTAAAGAAGACTGAGTTATAATTAGTGCTGTGAGGAATGCAGAATTCTGCCAGCAAAACTCATATGGAATTACCATTCCACCGACAGAATTTCCTCCAGAATTTCACTGGTTCTTCTGCAGAATTCGGCCTTCTGTGATCTGTGGAATATTCTGCAGAAGAGTATTTTCTCCATGGAAAATTATTCCACAACAATATCTGCAGAAAATATTGATAGCCGCAGAATAATTTTCCACGGAACAGCATTTTTTCCCATGGAAAATGATTCCACAACAATTTTGTGCTGCAGAATTTCACCACCCGGTGGAATTTCTGCAGAATTTTGAAAATTACTCTGAATTTCGTTCCACCAGAATTTGAAAATTCTGCACAGCACTGGTTATAATCCTACAAACATTCAG
Organism: Neoceratodus forsteri; assembly: GCA_016271365.2. Classification (NCBI taxonomy): domain Eukaryota; kingdom Metazoa; phylum Chordata; order Ceratodontiformes; family Ceratodontidae; genus Neoceratodus; species Neoceratodus forsteri. The sequence goes on from CM028130.1 coordinate 660,762,644, forward strand.
ATATTTTAAAATTACAATTAACAGCTATGGAAACTAAAAGTGTTTGTCCAGATTGTACCACATTTAGTATGGGTATGATGACTACCAATGCCCATACATATGTGTGCCGTGTTTTTGATTTCTAGCTTTAAAGGTGACTGAGTTAAAAGCCTCCAAACATTTGGACATTTTAAAATTACATTTTGCAATTATGTAAACTGCTGAATTTTAAGCCCCTATAAGTTTAAAGCTAGAAAACAGAATATCACCAATGTTGTTAGGTTCACTGGCCCTAAATATTTGATTCTAAGTCAACCCCCATAGTCCAGCATCAGAGTATCATGCTGCCATGCTGATAAACCAGGTTCAGAAGCGAGCCCAGCAAGCCATGTCAGGATGTAGGTCATGGCTAAATCTTACAGTTTACATAACCAGCACTTCTCTATTTAGAAATTTCTATGACTTTTTCAAGAAAGTAAGTTTTCAATAATCTCGCTCCAAAGTTGGCTATGTTGCAAGCATAGAAATATTTTCAGAAATGTTTACATAAATATTAAATTACTGTATATGGAGCCCCTATAACTTCTCCACCCTTCATTCCAATGTTATGAATCTTGTCACACTCTTAGGGCCCGTACCAGAAAATATCTGTGCCACATTTCAGACTTCTAGTCGCAACACAAGCCAATTAAAGTATTTCAGAAAATTCAAAAATATTTTGTGAAATTTCATGGAATGTCACTTAATTTCCATGAATTCAGAATTACTGTATCAAATTTTGCCCATCTCTGCTCACTGTCCCTGATTGGGTTACTGCAGGTCACGTGGATTGCCAACAATGTGGACTTGCTCCATTTGTGATCCCTGCAAAAAGTGCTACATCATGACATAGACATGACGAAACGCCAAAGTAAAACCACATTCCTTTGGATCTGCTTTGCAGTTTTTCAAATTGCTGGATTTTAGCACATTCACTAAATGCAAAGTCGGTATCAACCATCCTTACAGTAGGTGAAGCTGTATCTACAGAATTGTTTCTCACCACACTTTGCTAATTTGATCTGATAATGCTACCATAACCTTAAAGTACACACTGTCGGCCAGATATTTAAAACTTTGCCCCTGGGCTAAGTTAACACTGCCTGGCAGGCAAACTTAGCCTGGAGCACAAAGCAAGCTATATTCAAAAGGAATAGCCCAGGGCAAACAGCTTCTGAATATAGCATGGGAATGAGGCTGTGCAAACTGGGCTGGGAGTGCAGGGCAAATGTAGCCCTGGAATAAGACAGCACTGAATATAGCAACCAGGAAGTGCAAACCACAACAACAACATAGTGCACAGTGACGTGAGGGTAGGTAGAGATGAACTATGTGGCCAATGTGTGTGCCAGCAAATGTGTAGACCCTGTACAGCTGCCGGCAGCAGCAGATGTAAAAGAACAGCAATCAGAATTGTATAATATTCCCCAAACTGTCAGAGCCATGATAACACGTTAGTGTGGCTTTAGCATGGAGCTAAGCTGTTTACCGGGTGCAAACACATTTGCCCGGCACTAAGATTTGCCATATTCAAAAGTGACATGCAAATGAGCCTACTTAGGTAGTTTCTGGGTAAACAGCCAAATTAGCATTTTATTATTCCCTGCTTTGCATGCAGTTTGCCCAGCATTGCTGCAGGGTCCCACAGCTCCACCTGTAGGTCTGTCTGGAAGTACAGGGGCTGGCCAGGTCTGGCTGCAGCTCCATCTGTAGGTCAGTCTGACAGTGCATGATGGTTGCTGCAGGCTACATGTATGCAGTACAGCATAGCATTGTGTGCCCCAGGGGACAATGCAGCATAAGCGCAGGTGGTGATGGTGATGGTGCTGCATGCAACTGTCACACTGTAGGCTATGTTACAGTGCACAACAGACACTACAGTAGCAAGGGGGCTGGTAGTGTGAGGGACACAGCATTGCCTATGGTATGCAGGGCAGTGATGACCACTGCACTGTACACAGTGACAGGCCCAGCTTGCAGGTGATTACTGATAGTGGACAGTACTGTTTCACTGTTGTGTGCTCCACAGATGCTGCACCTGTGGCATGGGATGCTCACAGTGACATATACATGGCCAGCTGTGTGTGCTGTAGCATATGTACAGTTGTATGGTATATGCCTGGGGAGGCATGTCAGATCCGACAGGTACACAGGTGATTGGATATTCCCACTACTGGCCCATGTGCACTGTGTGATGTGTCCCAACCTTGTGGCTACACCTGAGCTGTGGTGAGGTCTGGCCACCCATAGACCCTCCCTTCAATTGCCACCCTGCCACAGTGCTGCATTTGTGTGCTGGCATCTGTTGGTCACCACAGACATATGGTCTGCAGGTGTGTGCTGTATGGCCACACTACCATGCTGTCCCCTGTGGGTTGTATCACCCCTTACTGTCTGTGCTTGGCTGGGACTGGTGACAGCTGTTGGTATCATGGTGGTGCCATCAGTGAGCAGCATGTGTCCTCCATGTCTGGCATTTTTTACATGTCATGATCATATGTTAGGGTCCCGCAAGCCATGCTAATCCCATACTAACACTGCACAAAGCAGCAATGTCATGCAAAGCTGTTTGCTAAGGGTTAAGACCATCTTTTCTTGGGTGGTAATTTGTACTGCTCTGAGGGTTGTGCTATGTTGCGATAAACACCTTAGCACGGCGCTAATCGCTGAATATCTCATAGCACCTGTATTCATGTTCACTTTGCCCCTTGCATATGATTATGGTTTGCCCAGTGCTAATGCAGTTTGTACGCGCTCTTTTGCCCTTTGAATATGGCAGACCCACGCTAATCCCATGCAAATGGTTTGCGCACCATGCAAGGCTTTGAATATCTGGCCCTGTGCATTCTACCTGTGGCAACATTTGCAAGTGCAAATATTATGTATGAACACACAGGTGTTTTGAAATTAATATGTCTTTCTTAGTCTGTACAGCAAATGGAGACATACACACACACACATGGCTCAGCAGAGGGGTCTGACACAGGATGTGGAAAAAAAAAACTAACTGCATATTCATATCTGACTGCTCTGATTAAACTTTATTTAGCTGTTTTAACACATATCATAAACTCATATAACACTGCTTTGAACCAATAAACTAGGAAGCATCTTAACTATGAAAACTGATGCAGTATTCAGAGTGTCTAGTACAGCTTGCATATCACTTAGGTCTTACAGTCTTATTGTTCTGTCTTGTACAAGTCACAGAGATATTATGTAGCTTTGTATCATTGGAAATACACACATCCATTTAGTTCTACTTAATCTGGAAAACTAATCATCTGTGCAACTCAGCAACCATACAGCACAGCATTTAAGAATCTGCAGACTGCTAACTTCAGACTTATTAACTTTAGGAAAACTGTAGCAACATTATTGAATTCAAACATCAATTTTGCTTAAGAGTTATTAACTGCAAAAATTGTGAGCTTATAACATGGCACCTCACAAAGAAGCATAAATCAAATGGAGATACACACACACACACATAGCTCAGCAGAGGGGTCTGATACAGGATGTAGAGAATACAGGGTTTATGCTGATCCAGCACTTCCTGGTGTCCCTGAAGCACCGCACCCCCCCCCAACCTGGTTGCAACAGGTAGTTGTAGCTTAGTTCCTCAGATTTCAAGCAAGAAAGAGGGGTTAAAGCAGTTACCATTATTGTGGGGTCTCCCATTATCTTTTACATGCTTTGGGATGCATCACAATACTCCAACTTACTCTATAACTTACTAGATTTATTTATAACAAGCATTTTGTTTTATCTATTATTCTTTGAGTGCCACGCAAACAGCTCCCCTTTTTTGCTTATAAATGCCAATTTTGGACAGCTAGCCTATAGGAAGGGAAACGATGAGGACTAAGAAAGTTATATGTCATTATAGAACTCAAATTAAACAAAAGGATGGTGGTGGCATTGTTGGTGTGGAAGTAATCACCTGAAATAAGCAATTAGACTAAACAAGGTGTTGGTAGTAGTGCCATGAATATACGCTCAGTAGTGTAGAAAGATATGAGGCCACAGTCTGAATGACTTTAGTCCATGGATGAATGTTTAATGCTTTACTTCCAATAACCTGGAGTGTATTATTCTGCTGAGAAAATGGATTTGGGAGAATAAAAAGTAATAACAGAGAAGAAGTTGTTAGGGCTTTGAAACTTTTATTACAGTTGGTTCTTCTGCTGGGTCAAGAAATGAATTCAAGGTAACATCTGTGAACAGCTCAAAGGAAACTAATAGAACGTTTGACATTTTAATTTTTGTTTTTGTGGATCAGATAATTTAGGTTGCCAATTCTGAAAGGGAAATTTCTAGATGAAACGTTGATACTTTTTAGGTATTGGTATTACTGTAATAAAGCATGGCAGGTAGCCACTCAAAATGCAGCATAGTTCATGCCAGTTCTTATAAGAAGCTGTTTGAAAACTGAAACACAGTTTGAACACACAGCCATTACTGAATTAGACATCTTGGACTCAGACATGACCTCGAAAGGGCACTGGATTCAGGGCTTCCTCTCACCCCTGTGCATGACTGAATATAGTTACAGCACTGTGTGAATTCACTTATAGATTTACAAGATAGATGGTTTGTCAGTTGTATGTTTATTGTTTGTGAAAAATATGACATGTAAAACACTTATACATACTTTACCAATATAGCAGAATGGCAGGCTAAGCAATAAGATACATAGGGATAGTGGCTAGAGCTGTGCAAAACAAATTCTACCAGTGTATTTTGTTCAAAAGTCAGACATTCATGTCTGCAAAAGTTGAGAAATCATTTTGTAACTTTAACATAAATTCCAGCTTGAAATGGTGAAATAAATGTATGAACTGTTGGCTACTGTATTAAACTGTGGGAAAAAATCTGATAAACTGATCACTGTCATAGATCAGTTATGCTGAATTTCTTTCAGCAGTTTAACATTTTCCTCTCCCTGTTGTCTAGTGGACCCTCCCCACCCACTGATTGCCAGCCGTATAAAAGTTTAAAGTTTCCCTGGTGTCTAGTGGCACCCACCACCTTCTGATCACTGGCCCCCAAAAAGTTTAAAGTTTCCCTTGTGTCTATTAGCATCTCCCAACCTCTGATTGCTGGACCCATCGACATTTTAATGATTGCCTGGTGTCTAGTGGCACCCCCACCCTCCAATCACTGGATCCCATAAGAATTAAAACTTTCCCTGATGTCAAGTGGTACCTCCCACCCTTGATTACTGGCACCATAAACTTTTAAAGTTTCCCTGCTGTCTTGTGGCACCCCCCACCATCTGATTGCTGGCCCCATAAGAATTACAAGTTTCTCTGGTATTTAGTGGCACCCCCATCCTCTAATCACTGGCCCCATCCCCTGAAACTGCCACACTTCCACCCAATTGTCTGAGCACAAAGCCAAAATGCTTTCATAGCTTTGAATGATGCTGAGGCTCATGTCCGGACCAGTGTACTGAATTTCAGCTAAATATGATTCCTGGTACATATACCCAGGTACATATATCCAAGTTCAGCTAAATATGTTTACATGTACATATTCCTATCCCTTGGGACACCAGGGAAACTTTCAGTTCTTTTGGGGCAAGCAACTGGAGGGTGGGGGTGCCACTGGAGATACCATGAAATGTTTTTTTTTTCTTCTATCTGTACACTGCCAAATAATTAAATGAACTGTGGATTAGTTCCACAGTTCATCTGTATTATTCCACAGTTCAGCAAGAAAAGTCTGCTGAACAGAGTGAAAATTTGTCAAACAGCTGGAGACCTTTGACAAAAGTTCTGCTCAAGCAGAATTCCCAACTTTTGCCCAGCACTAATGGTGGCTTCAACCACCCAAGAAGTATTGGCATCCCCAGCAAAAAACATCCTGATGTAACTTACTGTGATTATAAAATGGATCCAAAGGAAAATGTCTGAAACATACCTAGAGAAAGATTTTTAAAATGGTGAAAGTGGATGCAAATGGGTTCCATGTCATAATGGCAATCATGGAATAGCGATCTCCATTATGGCAACTGTACATCGCCGAAAATTAATTTCAGTGATGCACACTCACAGCGAGGATGAAGAAGGCACCCGAGACCTATGAGTGTTTTTTCACCCCAGCACCCCCCCACTAATGGATTCTCAACTCCAGGGAGGGTGCATGTTGGGGGGGACTTGGAAAAATACAAAACCTCCCACTGGCAAAAAAATAACCACGCCGGACCTGAACCCTGCACCTCCCAATTGACAACCCACCCCCCCACACTAGCAGTCCAGCTCAGCAGCTGCCCACCACACCCCCTCCCACATACCTTCCTCCCCATCCTCCCCCCATACTCATGTATATGTGCTTACATCTCTTCACCCTACCCAGTATCTGCTTGCTACCCTGCTAGATAGTCCTGTACACAGGCGCTGTGATTGAGCCCTCTTTTTTGTGAGTTCTCAGTCAGGGTTATCCTATACATGGTATACCATGCAAATGCATATTGTTCACGCATCTGCGTCCATTTTAATGGCTTTGACCATCACTACCTCTGTTTTTAAAGATGTGTCTGTTTATGACAAAAAGTAATGATTTGCAATGAGAACATTATACAGTTGAACTTTGTGTCATTTTTGTGATGTAGTTGCACTTTTTATTGCACAATTTGGACACTGTTGGACTATCAAATAGATGGACTAGCACTTTAGATGCCTTTCTGTTTGGAAAATAGCTCCTGACACATTTCAGATGGATCCTTTTGAAAATCCTGTCCACAGGATATAGTTTAAAAAGTTACATTTTTTTAAATATTTTTAATATATTTTAATGCCAGGAAAATAATCCCTTTGAAAAACATAGAAATAAATAGGAAATCATAAAATAAATTTTATAAAATTAATGTTCAACAGTTTAGGTAGATAGGTTATAAAAAATATAAGCGAAACTAGTTTAATATAGTTACAGTATTTTTTTAAATGACTTTAAATGAGAATTAAAAGTTGATGACATGTTTTGAGGGGAGAACAAGGCATGTGTGACTACCTACAAGTGATTGTTAATACTGAAATTCGATCAAGGATATTATATGCTGCAGAAGTATGGGCTCCCAATAATCCAAAAGTTCTTCAAATATAGTTTAAAAAGTTATTGTGGTATATACTATGTGTGCCTCAGTTGGTTCCACCAGAAATTTGAAGAAAAGAGTGGGGTCAAGTTCTTCTTTCAGCACAGATCCTTGAAAGAAAATTTACATTTTTATTGAAATTGTTTCTTCTCCCTTAACATAGGCTCCCAAGGCTATGCCTTTAAGAGGAAACAGTGCATAATGGCCGGGGATTTTTTTCCCCCAGTGATGGAAAACATTAAGACCTCTCTATTTCCTATGGGTCTGAGTCATCTTCTATACCAGATTTATTATAAACCTTTTGACAAAATTGCACTACAAATTAAAGAAAGGATGCAATATACTGCTCGTGCAAAAGATGCTGAACCACTGAATTTTCGCAAGCTATACCAATGGTATAAAATACTAAAAAAAGATCATAAACTGGACATTTATCTAAAGATTATGGATAATCCAATAAAATGCATGATAATTACAAGATACAGATTAGAGATATATGCTGCTAATTACATGTATCATATTCAAAAGTGTCCATAAATACCCAAAATTTCAAATTCAACATGGAAGTTACTGATGACCTTAAACAAAAGGGGTCAGATTTTCAAAGAGCCAAGATGGATGCATGCAACATGCATCAAGAAACAATGATGCAAATCGCAGGATTCATCCAACGTTGTGACATGCAGGATTCAGAAATGCACCCTGTAGCAAAGCCATGTCCCACTGCGACAAAGCGCTTTGTGTCCGTACTTGCAGCAATAAAATATATACGGCATGGGGCAACACCAGATGTGTCCAGAAAATGCCCAGGATTCACAAAGCTAGTGACTGCTGGAATTCAGGAAGGCTCAGGCAGAGAGATTGCATCAATCCAAAGCCACACCACTTAGACCATGGAAAAGATCATGTAAGTTCACTCCACTACATAAAGAGTGTTGAGGACACTGCAAGTTAGGCACACCAGAGCTAGCACACTGCATACCAGGAGTGTGACACTACAGAAGGAAAGCAATGCTAGCAGCATTCACCCTACTGGGCATCATATTGGCAGCCGAAGGTTGAAGGAGGTGTCAGAGGTGCAGGAGGCACCAGAATGGCATGATGCAGGGGAATAACCCACCACCCCAGCAGTGGGAAGCCAGTCGATATGCACCCTGAGTGATACACCATAGAATATCCTTCGAAGAACACATGGAGGAGCAGTGCATAGCCTGGTACAGACTGAACAAGGCTGCCATCTGAATACTATGCCAGGAGCTGCATGAGGACCTGTGAAGTGCAACACAGAGGAGGAAAGCAATACCTGTTGCTGTGAAGGTGAGTGCTGCATTAAGCTGTCTTGGTAACAGGACATTCCAAACACCCAGTGGAGATACAGTGGGAATATCTCAGTCTGCCGCATCCTGGTGCCTCAGACAGTTTGTGGATGCACTGGTATGACAAAGTGACATGTACATCTGCTTCCCATGGACAACACAGCAGCAGCAGGCCATCAAGTAGGACCTTTACACACTGGCACAGTTCCCAAATGTACTGGGTGTCATCGAATGCACTCATGCAGAGATCAAAGCACCACCAGAAGAGGGGGATGCCTATGTAAACAGCAAGGGATTCTGCTCACTGAACACACAGGTGGTGTGTGACAGCCACTGCTGGATACTGGATGTGGTGACCAAGTACCTTGAATCATGCCATGATTCCTACATACTCAGGAACAGCGATCTGAATCAGGCATTCCAGACTGAAGACACTGAAAGAGGCTGACTGATAGGTATGTGAACATGTACATAAACACAGCGTTGTTGTAGGGTTGTGGGAAGTGCACAGGGACACATGGATGACACACACCAGCATGCCATGGCTAACCCAAACCACTGTTTTGAACACCTGACAGGTGACAGTGGATACCCACAACTGCTGTGGTTGATGACGCCTGTGCAGCACACACACAACACAGGGGAAGAGGCCTATAATGAGGTACATGTTCAAACATGGGCAGTGATTGAGAGAACCTTTGGCCTCCTGAAGTCATGGTTTATATACCTGGACAGATCTGGTGGTGCAAAGTAATATACACCAGAGATGTCAAGCAAAATCATAATGGTGTGCTGCATCCTCCACAATGTAGCAATCAGTGAAAGGGTACCACTGCCAATCGAGACCATGGACAATGATGACACAGATGCAGATGAGCACAGTGGTGAAGGGGATGCAGGCCATCAACAGCATCCAGCAGGCAGTGGATCCACAGGCCAGCAGGTGTGGGCAGAACTCATCAGGAACCACTTCACTACAATAATTTTTATTGCATGGTTAAAAAACCTTCACAGTAATTTACATTCCATAATAACATAACAGGCTTTAAAATCCATAAATATATCTAATTCCTTTAAATGCAGTTCATATCCAACATGTTTTGTTATAAAATTTAAATTCTACTTTTCACTTTATTAATAGCATGAAAATAATTAGCTAATCTTTCCACTATCCAAGAATCTCTAATGTGGTTCAAAATAGTTGTTAATTCAGTTTTGTCTATTGGATAAGTGTCATTTAAAAATGGTCCGGACCAATACATCAGCAATTTCTTATACCAATTACAATCCCACAAAACATGCAGCAAATCTTCCTTGCTGCCTCTCCCACAGTCACAAGCCTCAGAAATAATTCCTTCCCTTTTATATCTAACATTCAACACATTGCTAGGGAACTGTTCAAACTTGTACAGAGAAAAATGTGTTCATAACCCTGGGTCTGTTAGAATATCCAAGTATGTTTTAAATTCATGACAATAATTATTCAAAGCAAACCCTCTGGAATAATGAGAATTAGTGATCAAATTCAGATCTATTTTGTTCCAATGATTTTTTTAACCTTCCTTGAATATATTTTTTATACTTAGCACTAATTAAGATACCTTTATCTACCATCTTTTTAAGATATAGAAGATTATATTTCTTCAGCAGTAGCATAATGGAGTTCAGCCAAAAGCCTGATTTGTCTCCTAGGCCCTGCCAACAGTCCTTTTCTAATAGACATCTTTTAACCAATGAGTTTTTTTTCCTTATTTGTTACTTGAATCCAAAAGTTAACCTTTCTAATATCCAATGATGCTTTGATATTAACCAAACCTAATTCAGCTCTGTTATATGAGGTAGGGCATGAACAACCAACCCATAAAGTGTATCTTACTGGTTTGAACAATGGACTCATTAATTTATTAGGATCTTTAACTTCCCAGATTTCGCATCCACACAGTAGTTGCGATTTCATTTTGGCTTTAATAACCTGTACTAATGGTTGGATTGACATTTCACCGTACGTATTATTAAATTTATTTAAACCCGCTTATTGTCCTTTTAGATTTTTCTTTTGTCATTGCTATATGTATATTCCATTTACTATTTTGCTGAATCATTACACCCAAGTATAGATATCCTCAGACCACTTGGACTTTATTAGTGCCAATAAACCAATTCCCATTACATTTTCTGCTTCCAATTATCATTTTTTTGGTTTTTTTTAATTAATAGATAATTGTAAAGTAGATGATTCCTTATATAGGAAATCCAATTTTCTTTGCAGACCCACTTTTCTTAAGGATAAAATTATAATATAATTGGCATAAGCCAGTATAGGAACAATATAATTTTTTAATTTTTGATGAGTCCCTATCTACAGCACAACATTGGGTAAGTATGGGCTCCATATAAAATGCAAAAATCAAAGGGGCCAATATACAGCCCTGCCAAGCTACTTGAATAGTTTTACAAGTCTCTGAAAGCTGCCCTTCTAAACCAAATCTAACTTTGGCCCATGTGTTGGAATATAATTGTGCAATAATGTTAATCAAATTGGGGTCAATCTCTCTATCAAAAAGATTCTGCTGTAGACGAACCCTTGACACACTATCAAAGGCAGTACTATAATCAATGAATGAAACATATAACTTTTGTTTACATATTTTAGTATATTTTTCTACAAGATTTTGTAGTACAAATATATTGTTCAGGGTAGAAAAATTCACCCTAAATCCTGCTTGAAAGGGGAAGATAACCCCAGTTTTATCAACCTCAACCATTAGCCGTTGCAAAATAATTTTGGAAAATTTTTTTTAAATTAACATCAAGTAAACTAATAGGTCTATACATTGAGGGGATGTCTAAGGGCCCTTTCTTATGTAATGAGACTATAATGGTGCCTTTCCAGGACTTGGGGTAACACTTCTCAGAAATACATTTGTTATAAAAAAAAAAAATCAAAAGTCGAAACCATGATGGAGTCTCCTTGAGATAACCTTCAGAGTGGACTGCATCAGGGCCTAGAGCCTTTTGTCTTTTTAAGGTATAAATAGCTAAATAGGTTTCATCCATATTAACTGGGCTAAATAAGTTATTATGTCCCATCAAAAAGTCACTGGGTGTGTTTTTTTTTTTGCTTGCATAATAAATATTCTTAAAGTGCAAAATCCATTTTTCTTCTGTGATGTATGAATCTATATTCCCTTTAAAGGAATTTTGTCCTTTAGCAACTAAAGTTCAAAACATTTTAACATCCTTTGTTTGCACTGCTCTGAGCATGTTCCTCCATTTTTTCCATAAAAGATTTTTTTCTTCACTATGATTAATTTTTTATACTCTTTTCTTCTCATTTAATTCCTTCAATTTTGTTTGTGAGGGGACCTTTTATTATATACTCTGTTTAACTTTCTAATAAGTTCCTTGCTTCTTCAGCATTCATTGTCAAATCAGGTTTTATCTATTCTAATCAAATTTTCCCACTTGATGGCTTCAAGACATTTTTTATCTCTTCATATAATATTTCAAGAGACTCTAAGAGTTCGACCCAAGAGGTGGCCTGTAGCAACATCTGGAAATATGGAGCAATAAAATTCAGTATAATTGAAGATATATTAGATTCTGAATTGAATTTCCAAAAGTTTAGATGATCTTGTCTGACTTATATGCATCTCCTTTTTTTGATATTTTTTACAGCTAGTTTGTGCTGTCTGGAAGTGGTCACTTTTGGCTTTTATTAATGCTTGTAAATTTAACCAGTAACTTCATTGCCCTGACCAAAAGGCTAGGTCAACTACAGAGCACTTCTTGCAGAAAGAAAGGTAAAATTATCCTCTAGATCTCCTGAGTATGTCCTATTTAGTGGGTACATATTAATTACTTTTGATATTTCTATCATCCTTTTCCCATTTTTATTAGTCATTTTATCCTTGCTTTGACATTCTTTAAGGATACACATTAAAATATTCTGAGTGAAAAGAGGATGGTCCACTAAGCCAACGTAGGAACCAATTCAGGCATTGAAGTCCCCCATCATTAATAAATCAGCCCTAGGAAAATTATGTTCTGCATTTTTTAAATATCAGAAAGCTCATTCCATAGACTTTCTGTAAAATAACTGGGACTTTCTGGAAGAACATATGCATTTATAAGGAGGATTCTTTTACCTTCATTCAACAAATAAACAATTATAAAATTATCTGAGACTCTCCACAATAAAGTTTTCAGAAAGGCACCAACCTTAATTAATGTAATGATACCAACAGAATGTCTCCCCAGTTTTTTATTTTTTGTTCCTGCGGCCTTAAAAATTTCTTAGCCTTTCAGGCTATTTGCTTCCTTATTATGCCAGGTTTCTTGTAGGCATATTACTTATGGTTTGTTAAAAACAGCTCGGTATCCTTATCTGCCCAAATTGACTGCCAACCAGCTACATTCCAGGAGATAAAATGGATATTACTTTCTGCAGATTTAACAATTATCTTCAGTAGCAGGAAGTCAGGAATCATACCCTGCTAATGCCATGAAATTGTTAATTGGAGGAGAATTTACGGTATCTAAACAAGAACTGGGGTAAACATCAAGGTAGTTATCCTTACTTAAAAGTGCTGCATCAATAATATATAGACCTAATGTATCCAATTTTATGGACTTGTCTAATATTAGCCCTGCTAATCTCTCATCACTAACATAGATATTGATTTGGCTACCTGTATGCACATGATTTACATGAAGTTTACCCAGTCTTTCTACTGGGATGTCCAAAAAAATTAGTCAAGAGGTCACACAGTGCCTGGGCCAACTTTTTGTCTGTTTCATGAGCTATTGGATTCGTTACAAACAATATCAGCTTTTTAGTGGTTATTTCATTTATGGGATCAATTATCTTATTACAATTCTCTCTATTTGGATAGAAAAGCAAAACCTCCTCAATATTTTGGTTTTGCCTATTTATTCAGACCTAATTTGCTAGTCTTAGAGAGAAAAAATACAGATCAACAATTGTTGCTCCATGAATTGCCATTATTTTAATTTTAACAATATCCTTCTCAAGTACCTCGATGTCTAATTTCTTATTAAGATAATCTAACACCTGAAGTTCCAGACAAGCCTTCTCTAGGCTATCCCAAGCACTTGGCCCATAGAATCTAATTACTGGTAAACATCTCATATCATCATCCAGTAGTCCCTCTTTGATGGTAGCTTTTTCAAGGACAACATCCCTAACTTCATGGGGCTTTAAATCCTCTCTTATACCCTCAGTCACATCCTTTAACACTTGTTTCTCCTGTTCTACTATACTATCACATATATCAGTTTTTTGATAAATAATATTTTGCTGCAGTTCAGCCATTTCTTGCTCTAATAATGCTAATTGGAACATTAGTTCAGAAGATGGTACTGGGTTAGCACTAAAGATCTTTTGCTCATATAATAGAGGGAGTGTCACCATGTGGTCCTGGCACATGCCCAATATGGACTCTTCCCTATTGTTATTGTTATTACTTTTCCTACTTTTTTCCTGAGTAATAAACCTTTCTGTCACCGATTTCCTAGCTTCTATTTTATTCTCTACTTCAATAACCAATTCCTTCTCTTTCCCCTTCTTTTTGTTCTTTTTATTTGTTTTACTTGTTTTTTTCTTTTATTTCTTCCCCTCTTCTTTTCCCTTATACCTCCAATTGAGGCCGGAAACTTGATTGTGCTGAAATCAGGTCCCAATTGGTTAGTGGCCCCTTTTATTTGTTTCTCAACCAAAACCTGAATTTCTTTGCCACTTCCGAGGATCTGATTTAGCTTAACCTCATTTAGAGCTATATGAGCGCTCATGTTTTCCATAATATCTCTGTTTACTATCATTTGTTCCATTATTATAAGAGGGGCAATGCTAGGGTCATGCAGAGCAATAATAAGCTCCTCACTTAAATGAGTGGGAGTAAAAGGTATTGGGGAATCAAAATGTTTTCTCTGTGACCCCATTACATTCAACTCACCACAGTTTTTATCCCTTATTTTCTCCTCCAATGATTTAAGGCCATTAATAGTCTGCCGCAGTTCTTCACAAACCCCCATGAGTTCTCTATTTTGGGAGTTCAATATGTGTGAAGGCAAAACTGCCTCCATACTTTCTACAGATACAAGACTATTATCCCATAGTCTGAGGGACCTATCTGAGTCATTCTCTGAGGGGACCCACTTGTTTCCACTCTCACATAATGAGATATCTGGAGAACTTGCAATCTGCTCTAAACACTCAGCACACTGGGTGTTTAAGCCTAGATTATCATCGGCCTTAAATACAGGAGAATCTTTTACCATAGTTACTGCTGACATATCCAGTTGCAGATGCACATCCAGAGTCTCCTTATACTCAGATGGCCTAAATCCAGAAATATCACGAATCTGCTCAATAGATATATATATTGGTCTGTTAGGAGTAGACATTTGTTCACTTTTTAGAGCAGTACTTATTTTAAACATTTCTGTGATCTTGATTTGTTTTAATTTCCCATTACTTTCCAATATAGTTTTACTTAAAAGAGGAGAGCAATTTTGTTTGCTCCTCTGGAGTCTTGTGTTAACCATATTTGCAACTTGCAGCTTACACCCTTAACTCTAAGGTTCGTACACCCAAAAAACTGCTGACAACTGCTATAGGCTACTATAGACACCTCAAAAAGCAAAATACAAAATTCGCTTCAAGCTTCTATCCTCAATCCTGAAGCACTTCAAGCTCTAACAAGCTCTGTCAAGTTCTATCAGAAATGCTCTGAAAAGAAGTATTTTAAATTAAAAGAAAGAATTACAATCAAAAGGTTTTTATGCTTGTCCAAGGGACCACAAGTTCTTCGGTGCTACCCCGCTTCTGGGAAAACTTTCCTCGTCAATCTGGGCCCAGAATTCTGCCTTCACTTTGATTTGTTTCTTAATAACTTGATTTCTTACTCTTTTAAATTTACCAAGACACATTCAGTTAACACTCAGTGCTTTCCAGCAAGGAAATTCAACACAGCTCTGTGCAGATCTATTCAGATCTATTCTGGACATCTTGTACAGTCACGTAATATATGTGAAATATTTGATAGTGGTAATGTCCATCCACACAAAAGTCAATCCCCTTTAAAGACCATCCAACTCTATCCAGCTCTGTAGAAGGGTTAAAAGTTGTGCCATTAGATGCCGAAAGGGCAGGACCTCTTAGCAGAGACACTACAAAAAACCAAAAACAAACGTTAAGTACCCAAACACAAAATTAAAATTGCAGTACCCCACCTCTCTATCTGCAAGCTCTAACTAAATATCAATATAATACTAAAAGGAATAAAAATCTAGGCACTGCTCACTGAGTCTGAATACAAGATCAGCTCGTAGAACCTATGAAGAGGGCACATAAAACAGAAAACATGCTGGTGGCAACTTGATTAATAACACACCGAGGAAATAATAAAACTAATGCTTACTTTAAGCAGATATTAAACAACCTCGAACAACCTCAGCCTGTTAGTAAATCCTAATAGGATGGATAAGCCTTTTACAACCCCCAAAAAAGCGAACCAAAATGCAGTCCCAAGGAGACGACATGATCCAAAGAGACTCAAAGAATAGGTTGAAGTTGAAATACCATAACTTTCAAAACTCAGAAAAATCTAAGACAGGTAGCAGGAGTAGAAGGAGTGCAATGTACTTGATGCCCATAAGAATTTGGAAGCTAGAGTTAAAATGCCACACCTGTGCCTTTATGCACAGAACATATGAACCAAAATTTACATATGGCTCAAAAAGTGAAAAATAAAATAAAATAAAACTATACCATAATGCTATACTAAACTAAAGCTGGCATAATTAGAATATATAAAAGTATGCAAAAACACTCAAGACATTAGGCACTGAAACTCATGCTGGATACTAAACAACACCGTAAAATACTGCATAAGATAAAATTTGCTTAAAATCACTTAAAAGAAAAAATTACATCCCTCAAAATCTGATAACTTTGTTGAGTACTTTTATCAAACTCAGAATCTTGGGGCAGGTGTTCTATTCCAAACAGCTTCTCAAATGTTTCTCAAATGTTTTTCTGGCTGGTAGTCTTCCCCGTGCTAATTCCATTCTGACCGGCTTCTGTCTATTCTCTGTCCTGCTCCATCATGGGGAAAACCCTCGGCTGCCACCCTTCAGATGGGCCTTCATCCACTGAGAAAATAATAAACAGAAACACAGAGAAAAAAACTAATCTGACATGGGTCAGGAAATAAGTTGGACTGGAAAGGAGACAAACAATTCAAGGCAATGGTGGCATACCTGTTTTAAAACATTTACTAGCGATGTCTCCCTACTTCTCCAATTTACTTCACAAAGAGGAGAGCATGTATCCTGCCGAGTGTCCTCTCACCATGAACCACCCATTGTTGTTTACTCTCTGAATGTAGTATGAAAAACATTAGGCATAGGATCAGAAGTGCTGCAGTGGTCTTATATGTCGCTATGTATTTTTAAAGCTTCATTTTTGCAGCAACTTCACTTCATTGTAGCGTGAATATTATCTGGGCATTTAGTGTATAGCTCCCTTCATTCAAAATGACTTGTCTATAGTGGAGTTCCCACATGTGTCTGAGATTGTTGTTTGTATGATTTCAGTTATTCTACTTTTTACATGCTATAGCTAGTTCTTCAAGTACCTTAATCCTGAGGCACAAACTGTTGCTGCATCTTAATGGTGTCTTCCATGTTTGAGAGAAGATGAACCACTTCACCTGAGGAACAGCATTGTTCCCGGGTGGCACCGGCAGATGTGAACAGCAGCTCTGATGACCACCCAGACAGGATAACTACCATGGCTGCACACCAGAGCAACACATCCTAGCACACATGCCCATCTTCCTGGTGCACTGCAACACACATGGTCACACTATGTCATGATCAGTGGCCATGGGTGGTGTGCTGTCCCTGGTGGTCCTTGCAGAAATACATTGGTGGAACACACACACACACACAGGGAGACCACATGAAGCACTGGAAGACATGTACATGGCTGCCACAGATACATGTGGGGGTGATGTGCACATGCCAGTGACAGGAGTGTGCAGCAGGTGAACACACACGGCCAGGGTGACACTGTGCCAGTGATGCCCAACATGTACCCTTGGATGATAGTGGACAGTCTAACCAATGGCAGACCCTGAAAAGTATTACCTAATAGTGAACCACACTGAGCACCTCACCCCAGCAACCAAACTGCACAGTCATCCTGCCAGACACCCCACTGAGCCAGTAATACACCCTGTGTACCCCCCCCAGTACCCTAAGAGCACCCCTGCAGGGTACAGTGATGCACCCTTTGGTAGTGCCCACACAATGCCACAACCACTGTGAGGACAACCCCCATCCCAGACCACTAAACAGGCAAACAGCAGTCCCTGCATGACAAATGTCCCACAAATTGTATTATGCAGTGAACAGTAATGCAAATCGCAACATACTGTGAAAAGAAACGCATATTGCGATGTGCATGTAATTAACACATGAACTACAGCATGCGTGAAAACACAGCATCATGACACAGGAAATATGCACTGTTACATGTGACATGCAGGCAGCTAGGGAGGGAGAACAGTTCAGCCTCCTGTGAAGACTGTGAGCCACACACCCTTTCAGGTTGTGAAATAGGCCATAGGCAGCTGACACACCTTGCCAGGAAGGAAGTTAAGCAACATGGCCAACCTCAGTGTTAGGGCACCCAATTACTCTGCCAAGGAAACTGCTGAATTGGTGAGCCTAGTTCAGCATTTTTCAAGCTACTTGCTGCCACCTGGCAGCAAAAGGAGCACACCAGGGGACAGGGACAAGGTATGGGCCAGGATAGGCAGAAAGCTGGAAAAGAACCATGGGATCAGGAGGATCCCTAAACAGCTGAAGCACTGATGGCAGGATCTGGCATGGAAGCAACCAACATTACTAACATGCCAGAGGGGGACAGCAGTAGCTGCTGATGTTGACATGCACTCACGCAGGCAAGAACTCAACAGTAGGTATCACACAGGTGTGACATGTGCCTGGTATACATAGCAGATGTCAACACAGATGGCAATGTGCAGCACCTGATGTGTATCCCCCATTTGGTTGTATCCACAGGTGGCCATGACAGTGGTGGGAGTAGCACACAGGTCGCACTGGAACAGAAGAGTGCACAGCAGCATGTCAGGAGGTCAGGAAGAACATGTGGTCAAGGTAGGTCACACAAATAAACTGCAACAGCATGGTAGCAACAGTACATGTTTGGGAACACAGTGTGTGTGTGTGTTGTACTGCAGAGGGCATATGCACAATGTATGTACACACATGCAATGATGTGTCACACACACACAAACACACCCTGGCCTTGAGTACATCCACCAAGAAGGTGACTCAAGTTGTGGGAAGTGACAGCCCAGCCCAACAAGCACACGCTGGGGTTTGACAGACTGGCATGGTCATGTCCGGGACCACATATGGAGATGCTATGACATGTTGTGGACACAGCACAAGATGGGGCATGTGCCCCATGCAGCACTCGGTGGGGGAGGGGCAGAGTCCACTGTGCATGTACAACCACATGGCTACCTGGCTTGCCATGTGCGAGTGTCATGCACAATGGACAGCCAGTGATGGATGCTGCCATCTGTGGTGGCAGCCACATTGCCATCTGCATGTTCCCGCCCAACATGGCTACAGAGAGATAGACACCATGGTAGCCAACAAGTGCTTTTGGCATAGCTGGACAGCCCATGTTCACAGACATATCCCCCACAGGCCCACACATCATGGTTAGACCCTCCCACTATCATACACCCCAGGGACCAATCCCATGCAAGCTGCGCACCTGTAAGTGTATCGGACCACCATGTTGCCACCAGAAAGCACTCCCATTGCACCTGTTACCCCAATCAGAGAATGGTACTCCACAGCAACAATAGACACCATGCAGTGTCATCCCAGGCCCTGTTGGCTAGGTGCACATGTGTGCAGGGAATACTGCCTTGACCTGCATACACTGCCATCCTGTGTGGTAGTGACATGTGACAGTCACCCACCCCAGGGATGGACCATGTCAGGCCCACAGCTGGTCCACAGCAGAGTTGTGCTGCATGATCTGCACCAGCATGGATACAATGGATACCTACCACACAGTCCATGTGTATATGTAGTCCTGGATTACAGTAATGGACACTGTACCCAAGGTAAGACCACACAATTGACATGACCATTGGGGATATGACCACCCCCCACATGCTGGTAATCCTCAAGTAGTACCCCCAGGGTAAGGACCCTGCTGCTGTGCCCCATGCACACACCATCATGAGGTCTGTAGGGGTGGAGTAACTGTACCCCATGGCCTCTCCTGGACAAGCCATGGGCCCTGAATCCTTGCCCATATGTTGCCCCTGGGTGTCTGTGCCACATATTCATCATTCTGCAGAGCTCAACAACTACTAATATCTGCCACACCTGTGAGCAGTTCCCAGGCTTCTGCAGCCTACTTCTAATCCGTGCACCCCCGTGAATGTCCCCCTGTGGCAGAACTGTGTAACAGCAGGCCAGAGGTATATCAGGGAGGCAGTATAGCACAGTGGTTTAAGGCTCTGAGCTGCAAATCTATAGACCTGGATTTGAATCCCACTGCCCCCATTTGCATACTGTGTGACCTTCAGCAAGTCACTTAACTTAAAATCCCTGTGCTCCCAGGTTGCACCTGGAAACAAGCTTTCAGCTTAGTGTGTCTCACCTGGCTAAACAATTGGAAAAAAAGAAAATACACATCCTGGTTGTCCACGGTGTCACCCAGGAATGTGGCAGAGCATTTGGAAATAGCCACGAATCAGATGGCAACCCGCTGGTGAACAGTACCCTAAGTGTAGTGAAAGCCACCATACAATGGGCTCTGAACTATGGCCACTCCCACAACCAATGCACAAACATCCCCCACATCCCAATGTACATAGCCAACAACACAGGGGGTCATGTGGTACAGTGTCAGGTGGTGTGATGTGAACCAGGTTGGACACAAACAGGAACCCTCCCTGGACCACCTTCCCAGGCACACAGTCGACATACAACACTGCTGTCCATTGTGCAGAAAATACCCCCGTGAACACGGAATGAAACAGGCATTGATGACAGGTCTACTCATGGCCTGCTATTGTGTACAGAGTGGCACAGTACCAGATATGCACACATCAGTAGGTTAACAATCGGCATGCCGAGAGGAAAACACTTGATAGTCCCCATTGTTCATGATTTGATCACAGTTTGAAGAGGTGAGGAGATGCTAACCTCTCCATACATGTATGAGGACATTAATGCACATCCATGCTTGTAAACTGCTCACATGCCTGCCCTCTGACCCACAATGCACCCATGGCATGGGACAGATGTCCTGCGGATATGACATTTGATTAACATAAATGAGCTCGACATCTGCATGCATACAACATGACAGCATTGTTACCATGGGTATTGCCTGTCAGATGCATGGTTGATGGGTTCTGGGGGTCAGCACAGGGAAGGGATAGGGGCTGTCCATCTGTGCACAGAGCACAGTAGAGTGCAGCACCCTGGGAGGGGCGCAGTCTGTGTGGGGCAATGCAACCACACTGTGGCAATAGCCAAGTTACATGACTGACAAACATGACATGGGCACACACACAGGTGGACCACCACTGTCGTGGATGTGGAGGACACACATCCCTGCCAATGGCAATGACAGATATGTGTGGCACATGTGCCATTGCTATGCACTTGGTTGTTACACATGGTTGGATGACTGTGTACTTGTGGTGGGATTGCTCCTACAACTGTGTTTCCATTTCCAGCAGGTGATCATTGCAGGATCAACCAAAGACCGGTGCAGGACAGCCCACTGATACAGTCCATGTTAGCCACTATGGGATGGGTAAAAACAACAGAGGCAAGGGAATATGAGGGGTGCACAGCAAGGCTGTGGATGCATGTCAGACACCTACCACCTACAGATGATGAGGAGGATGATGACACCAATGGAGGTGGGACTGGTCAGGCTGCAGAAATGGAACGTGTGGACAATGCCATGGACGGTGTACCACAGATACCTACTACCAACAATGCTGTGGACACTGCCACACATGCTAACAATGCCACTCAAGACTATCTGGAGACAAACAGCCCCATGGACAATGGGCAGGACACTGTGGTGGACATCGTGGGACAGTGTGGTGGTGCTGCTGCTGCCCATATGCATGACACAGCCACTGTGGTGGTACAACAACCAGGTGCAGGGAAGACCACCAGAGCACTGGCCAGGACACTTCTGAGGGTGTCAGGGGAACAGAGGTTGATGTTGAGGTGCATGCAGACCCATTTGCTGATCCAGGTGTGTTGCAGGTGGGTGGGGTGGAGGGCCAAGAGCACAGAGGGCATGGCAGCACAGAGGTTCCCACTGATATGGTTTTGATTCAGGAGGGTGGTGTGGAGGGCTAAGAGGACAGAGCACATGGCAGTCCACTATGTGCTGGGGAACAAGGGGGTTCTGTCAGTGACCAGCCTGTGCAGACTGCAGGCCCTACTTTGCAGAAAGGGAAGGGGGATCGAGGGTCAACAGGCCTCTGGATGATCAACAACACATAGTGAAGGCCTCAACATCCTTCAGGGGCACCTAGTGAAGTGCATGCACCATGTGGAGGGCCTCCATAAGGCACTGCTTGCAATGCTTGCTGCCATGTACTACCTGCACACTCTGTAGTGTGGTGGCAATGGCAACAATGATAAGACATGGCCGTGCCAATATGCACAGGGTGAACTACTGATGTACCTGTATTATGATGTGTACCATTGGTAGTGTTGTAGTATTTAGATCTGAGTTCAGTTGCTGATGTTTTATGCTTTTGCAATGTTGTTCATGCTTCCCCATGCTATAGTTCCACCCATGTTTATATTACACCTATCCCCCCAAATAAACCTGCTTTGTTGTAGACTCTGTAGGTGTGAATATGTCTTCACTAATACTGCAGTTATTCATGCTGTGCAGTCTGATAGCACTGTTTCTGTTGACAGCGTTGGACAGTGTCATTGGGGCCCCAGATGACTGTCACACAGGTGCTACCATTGGACATTGTGGTGGGTTGTGTGCTAGATTGTCATGTATCAAGCCATGTGATGGCACACCATGTCACACAGTGTGTACCGCCCACACATGGGGCATGCAGTGTCCTTAACCACAGAGGGGCCCATGTAGAACTTGACAGTCCATGACAGATTGTGAACTGATGTCTATGTTTCAGGATACTGGCTTGAAGCACACATGGCAGGCACCGCCTACACATACAAGGCTGTCAGGCACAGTATGACTGTTGCTATTGTGCCGGTACATGCCCTGCGTGGTTGCATGACATTGTCAGTGAACATAAATGGTCCTGGGGGTACAGGGCATGTGTATTGTTTGACAGTCAACACCAGGGTGTCAGAGCTGTGGGAGGTTTTGGTGGGTGTGAGACACTGTACCAGTACAGGTGATATGTACCAGTGCTCAAGCACCATGACCATGACAGAACCACATCTGACAGTGGGCCAGTACCGTCCATCACCAGCCATTGTTAAGACTCTCTTGTGTGGGCTCCCATGTACCAGTGACATGTACACCCATATCACCGCACAATGTCACCCACATCATTACATCAGGTTGCACCTATGACCGCAAGCACCCTTGTACTGTCCAGCAGGTATGGATTGGAGGATTGCGTTCTGATAGTGACACATGTGTACCCCTGGTGATGCACGGAGTGGGGGTTGAGGCTGGAACATACAGGGCAGTGTTGGCAGCTTGGTGGTAGCTGTACAGTCGGGCATGTTAGGGTCTGTGGTGGTGTATCGAGTGGGGTTGGACATGGTGCTGCCCTGCATCAGGGGCCTGGTGGTGACTGCATCCTATGGCCTTCACTTGGTGCTGTGTGCAGGCACTATGGTTGTACATTGGGCATCCATGGGTTGGGCATACGGGGATCCGTGAATGTGATGAGGGTTGCAGTACAGGATTTATGGCACATGTGGGTGGTGGTGTGCATGATTCTATCAGGGCCAGTGTCTGGAAATGCCATGCCATTTCACCTGCCACTGCCTCCACACCACTGTGTCACTGTGGATGTGTCCAGGTGCCTGTCCATGTGTCAACACCAGGACACCTTCCACATACTATATGGCCCTGTTGTCACCCACAGTGGAATGAGTGCTGTGCAGATGGGTCACTAGTACAGTGTGTGGCATGCCCAGCCACTGTGTGCATGCTCCTGCCACACACAACATGTATAGCATGTACTGTGGTTGAAGATATGGAGGGACAAAGGGCACTAGCCTGTATGGAGCTGTGAACACATGTGGTACCTGTTCACCATGCTGCCACAGTCTGCTGTATATGGGTGTTGCTGTCTTGGTGACCACTTTGGCACGGCCTGTGTATTCCATGGCATTCACTCTGTCATTACAGTCATCGCTGCTGTTTGCCCCCCGCCAGGTACCTCTTGAGAACATGTCCCATTCAACACTGTGGCTGTTAGACAGTAACTGTGACAAAATCATTGTGCCCTTCCTATTTCTTTACATACTATACACAGGTACAATTCAAACTGCTATTATGCGGTGAACAGAAAGGTATACAAACATGATATAATACTCTGGTACAGTGAATGCCTAAACCATACATGAGCTGTTCTCTCACAGCCCATGTTACAGAGTTCTACCACCACCCACCCAGGTTCCTGTTTTCCACCATCACATACCCAGGGCATCCAACACATGGCACTTCTGCTACTGTCAGACCTGAACCCTTTACACATTTGGAGCTTCACCCCACAACAATTGCAGCAGTGTGTTGACTGTGAGTCTGTGTCCATTTATGTTGGGTCCTCCTGCTTGCATGAATGACCAGAATGACATGGCTGGTTCCTACTGTCCTGTTGCTGTTGCCCAGCCTCATGTTGGTTGCTATCTGTGGTGCCCAACCCCCCAGCTTGTGAGACAGCTGCTACTGTTGTGTACCCCTCAATGTGTGCCTGCTTCAGTCTCTGTCCCCTTTTGCTGGCTGTGGCTGTGGGAACAGTGACTGGTGTGATGTGTCCCCCATGGAATGTGCCCACTGCCATGGTGTCTGTGACCCTGGATGTCAGTGGCTTCATAGACATGTGGGTGTCAACTGTTAGGTCTGTTGTTGTGGACCTGCTGACTGAGGCACTTGTACCTGGCCTGATGACATGTGGTGGATGCTGCACGTCAATATTGTCTGTCTGTACATCATGTGATGTTTGACCTCACTGCATGTCCCTTATTTTGGCCTGGCATTCATGTTCTTGGCTAGGGACCCTCTGTCGAAGGGCTGCAGCTACATCCTGCAGTTCAACTCCCATCATTGCTGGGTGGTGCTGGTGGCCTGCGTATGACCTTTCCATGGCCACACTGTGGCGGTCCAATGCTTCTGCCTGCTCTTGGATGGTGGCACATACCCCATGCTGTGCCATCACAACATCTGCCAATGCCACTGCATTGTCCCTGCCAGCCCCCTATATTGCACCTGTTATGGCTGTGCCCATGTTCTCCAGGGTATGTTGCTGCACGGCAATGGTCTCTCTGATGTTGCGCAGCTCAGAAGCCTCAGCATCCTGACCTTGGCACACAGTCTGGCAATGCATCTAGGATGGTATTACTGGGGAGCCCTGCTGTGAGTGGGCCTGTTCAGCCTCCCCCATTGCAGCCTCCAGGTCATGGACAATGTACGGGCTAAACTGATCTGCCACATTGGCCTGGATGCTGTCCATCTCATGCTGTACATCCTTCTTGGTCTGTGTCTGGCCCTCCCCAAAGGGTATTACAATGTCCTCCTCTCCAGCAGTGTCTACCAAGTTATCCTCTTGCATCTGTGCCACATGCTCATCCAGCTGCTCATTCAGGTTCAGGAGACTGCCTGTGCTGGCTGTGCTGCTGCTGCAAATACCACTGCTACTGCTGCTGGTGTTGTCATCCCCCACAGTCCACTGCACCCTCTGCCTCTGACATACTGGCTGCATGCCACTGGCCCCTGGTCGGTCCTCATCTGGTTCGTCAGCCGTGTGACCTGTTGGACAATATATGAGTCATATGAACATCCTCTCTAGGGCTGTGCAAATACCTTGTCCCAAATATTCGGCTAAATATTCGGTATTCAGGTCCAAGGTATTCGCTATTCGGCCAGAAAAGATGTTTTTTTTAAGGAAACTTTAAAAAACACTTTAACAACACTATTAATCACCTATTAAACCTGGTGTAGCATATACATCTCAATGAGACTTCAATCGCCAACGCAGAGCTCTCATTAATGCAACACAAGGTACATGTGGCATACTTGATCCACCACACCACACACATAGCACTCCAAAAATGATATCAGGCATTGCATTGGGTCAGCACCGGAGGGTGCTCATGGTCACAGACACAGTAGCCCATGACATGGGCATCAGCAATTGAGATCTTGCAATAACAGCAACCCAATCCTGGTGCATGTCGAAGGGGCTACCGCTGAGGAAGGGTGACCCGGATGGGGGAGGTGGGCACGTATAGTGACATATAGCGACAGGACATCGCTATATGTGTATGCACATGGGGGGAGGGCATGAGCATGATAGAAGGGAGGTGGGGTTGGCCTGGTGTGGTTGACATGGGGCTGCCAAACTGGCTGCATAGCATGATTGGCAGTTGTCAGCCTAAAGCTCCAAGGGTTCTGGGTTCAAATCCAGGCACACCTACATTTGTGTGCAACCAGACCCCAATTTTTTTTCTCCAGATTTTGCACTCCCCCCCGACATGCACCCCCCTGGAGTTAAGAATCCTTTAGTAGAGGGGTGCAGGGGGGAATGCGGGGGGCACAGCCCCCTGCATGAACAATCAAAATCTAAGTCCCCGGCCTCATTTTCTTGTGCACCGGGGGTGTACATCACCAAAATTGATTTTCGGTGATGTACACTTGTCCTGCCACCAATCGCAATTGCTCTTTAGTGGTTATCACATAAATCCACAGACACGGGGGTAGTCAGTGCTTTGGCCATGAGCATAGGAATAGTGGTAACAGTGGCTGCCGTAGTGGTGACAGCTGAAAGGGCGGCTGCTGCATGAATGGCACCGGTGGTGGTGGGAAATACACTGACTGTAGATCTAGCAGCCATACTGGTAGCATTGGGAACACTGGTGGTGGTGGTGATGTCTGCTGCTTCCTGCACAAAGCATGTATGCTCTAATGCCCTCCTACTACTGCATAAAAGGATGTGGCAGTGAACATACAGATGGAACAGGTGGTGACACCATTAGTAGTACTGCTGGTGGTATTAGTAGTAGTAGTACTATTCCCAATACTCCAAGAACTAAAAGGCTTGCTTGGGGAGAAAAATATTTGAGACGTCTAACAAAGAGACACCTGTCTGTCATCATCCATGTATCTATCTCACCACCTTCTCTGGAATTATAGTACATATCAATAGTATACATTGGAGCAAGACAAGATGCAATTCAGTACTTTGCAGTAAATGCTGTCACAAAATATTGGATGACTAGAGGACTTAAGTGCCATTGAATTACATTGCTCCTTGCAGCATACTGCAGCAGTTTTGCAAGATATTGCACTGCATACTGTCAAGTGCCACTGTATGAACAATGTTTTATAATCCTGATGTAGTGTTTCATCCTTGGGCATGTTAGTTTTGGATTGTTTTGTTATAAGGGCATCTCAGTGTCATTTATTATAATGGCAGTTATTTATGGTATGTGTTTCTTTAGGCAGTATAGCGCAGTGGGTTAAGGCTCTGAAATGCAAATCTGGAGACCTGGGTTTGAATCCCACAGCTGCCTAGGTGCATACTGTGTGATTCTGAGCAAATCACTTAACTTTCTTGTGGTCGCATGAGGAAACAAGCTTTGGCTTAGTGTGCTAATGTTCTCTTTCCCCTTCCCTTCCCTGTAAGGGTTGTATATTCATAGTGTGCTTGTTTGTTCCTGACAAAGACCAGGTTCTGGTCAAAGCACCAGGACTCCATTGGCATCCTACAACCTTAGCACAAATAAATGTATTGCAAATGTATGCACCACTGCTCTTAACTGTATTTTGTTACTGCACCCCCTCCACAGTGCTTCCTTTGTGCTGCATAGATTGTTGGGGTTTTGGCAGCCCAGGAACAACACCAGCAGTAATTACTTAAATATGCTGTACGTTTGTAGGTCTATCACCCTGTCTCTCACCACTTGGGGCCAGCAGTGCAGATGCTTTTCTGGACTGGACCAAGCATGTCTGCAAGGTTGCTGAAGACATGCTGGATCAGGTCATCAGTGGTTACTGTGTAAAACACAAACTGTTACTACGTAGTGCCTGTGTGTGTGTGATGCTTTACTTAGTGCTTGTGGAACTGCAGTAATACACTGACCTCACCAGTTCTACAGTACCACAGAAAAGCAGCAGCAAAATAAGAAACACATCTACTAAGAAGGGGGAAGACAAGGGCAACCTTTTCAGTCAAACATGGAACTGAGCAAGGAACACACATATGACATACTCAACTCAGTGAAACAAGCCTGCCCCACTAAGTGCAATTGTTTAATTAAAAAAATAACAACAACAAAAAAACATGCATGTGCACAGCTGTGCACACACACAGCACAGACTTGGGAGAGGAGGGGATATATTTCACATGCTATGAAAGTGTGTGTGTGTGGGGGGGGCTCAGCTAACACATTCTTCATGCCCAAGCCCGGAACCAAAGGACTAACAATAACAATTCAGTGAGTCAAGCCTGACTGGCTTAGAACCAAAGAAGTTTATTTCAAAATCTGTGTGCACAGGTGGGGCCCAACCTCATAAAAAATATATTAAGCGTGCACATGAGAGCAAAGCCTCCCAAAATCAAATATCATACACGTATACAGGAAATCATGAGCAGTGACCTGCAGGAGGGGGAGTGAGCAGGCACCCTCAACAGTCCTGTAGGGAACCAAGCCTGGAACCAGACAACAGCAAAAAAAAACCAACAACACAAAAATAAAATGTGCTTCACCCAAAAAAATCACACTGGACTTGCACCAGAGAGCAGCACAGCAGGGGTGTTAGCAGACAGCCCTCCTAGTCCCTGTAACTGAGTACAGCAATAAGGACAAATATACCTGTCAGAAAACCAAACATAGCTTTTATGACACTGATCAAACAACGTATACTGACCCAAAAAAGCCTGTGAAGCAAAAATATATTTCTTTTTTAGCAAGTTTAAGGTCTCAGAAGTACTGCAGAGCAGTTCTCAGAAACCACTGTCTCCTGACTTCTACCAGCTCAGAGTGAAGAAGTCACATGGTGTGCATGCCTTTGAGCTCCAGAAATGGCTTTTGATTGGCCAACAAAGCTCTGTGATATTTTGAAATCTCACCAAATAGTAGTTCTCGAATAGTGAACTATTCGGGAAACGCATCCGAATGTTTGGGAAGCCTACTATTCATGGCATTCGGAAAATACTATTCAGCCCATGCACAGCCCTAATCTTCACATGTCATATAAAACCCTACCTGTGTGGCCTATGACCCGAACATTGTCACTGTGCAAGTATGAGTGGCATGACTGAGAGCTGCTACCCATGTGTATACCCACTCCAGACATAGGATCCAGTACAGGTTGTAACCTTGGCCAGTTGCTGCAACTGTCAGGCCTTGCCCATATGACCCTTGACCATCCCCACCCGTGTCATGGCTTTGATGCTCTGTAAGGTACCCCAACACATCACAGCGCCCTGTGTGCATGACGACTGCCACCACACACCCTGGTGTACAGTCTGCAAGATTGCCAGTGTCACCTGCACCTGTTATGGGCCTGTGGGTGTTGTTGCCTTTGGTGCATGTTGGCTTATTTCACCTTGCATCCCTGCACACAGTGCTAGTGCTACACAGTCAGGCCCCCCTGCATGTGTTGGCAGTGCATGCCAGGCCATACACCATGTACCATACCTATTCACCTGTCACATTGTTCCAGACTACCATGTCCACATGGGCAGCCTGTACAGACTGGGTGTTAGGCTGACGTGCTATGCATGCACCTGTGGCACACACCAGGCATGTTTGTGTTCCATGTATCCACCACCACTTGCATACAGTGCTGCTCTGTGCATCATATCAGTGATGGGATGTTAATCTACAACACAAGCACATGTGCATTGCAGGCCTTTACCGGTTTGTATTGCTGTAGGTGGTACTGTGATGTCACTCATTCCTATGCAACCTGCAATCTCCTTTTGGCCCATGACAGGTGTTTCCATTGCAGCTGCTGTCACTGTACTCTGCCACTGTCCTCTCATATGCAAACTAAACAGTACTTTTGAGACAGAGCAACAGTGACGGCAGTACTACAGCAGTACATCTCCCTATGTAGCTGTCCTGCATCTGGCCAATAATGGCAGGCAGTAGCCACTTATGGTGACCCTACACCGAAACAGACATCAGACATGGGACACATTCCAACTGCGTTATACCCATTTTATTACTACACATGTACAGCAGGCTCACAATGACAGACTGAACATGTACATCTTAAATAGGTTTGGTTTTGGAAGGCAAAGGGGGATATGGTACTTAGCTATGATATCCTGAATGAGCCCCTACTGATGGCTGCATTATATGCTGTGTATGACAACACTCATGTGGGTGTTTCAGGCCATCCATACCAATCCTTACCCTATATTGAAGGTCCCCTGTTTACTGCAATTCCACAGCCACAGAACCACCCACAGAATTGAGGACCACCCGCGGAAATGCAGACCACCTGAGCAAATTGGGGTCACCCGCAGAATTACCACATAATTAATGAAGGAGTCTAGTAATAGATTTAAAAAAAAGCTTATGTCACAATGTTCAATGACAGTCAGTACAAAAATAAAAGAAAACTTCTTTCAAATCACCTTTATATTTTTTGTATCATTTGTTTTATTTTTTTACTTGCTTGTGTTAGTGGTTAGGTATGTATGCCTGACACCCATAATCCCGTCAGACGCTAGCCTGACATCTTAATCCCAACATTTAAAAAAAGAGATGCAGTATAGCACAGTGGTTTGAGGCTCTGAACTACAAATCTGGTAACATCCAGCAAACCAGATCTGGGTTTGAATCCCACAGCTTCCACTTGCAGACTGTGTGACCCTGAGCAAGTCACTTAACTTACCTGTTTAAAAAAAAAAAAAAAAAAAAAGCTTTCAGTTTAGTGTGCTAGTCCTGGTTAAACAACTAACAACAACAACAAAAAAAAATTCCAACAAGTACATAAGACTGACTTGCCAAAATCCCCAACTTTCAGCAACCCGTCTCCTGACTTTACAGCTGTATTACTGATGTACATTTTACTGATTACTTACAGTGTATCTCAGTTGCCAATAGACAGGGTGAGACATTTCAAAAAAGAGAAAGCTCATATTTTTGACAGTTTAACACCAGAAACATAGCTTGCACTACTTGCACTACAAGCGGATTGGAAACACAGTACTTTCTCAATGCATTAGTCAATTACTCTTTCAGTTAGCAATGAACAGTTTCAGGCATGTTCAGTAAAGAGAAAGCTCATATTTTAGACAGTTCACCAACAGAAACGTCATTTTAACAAAGAAAAGCCTTATACAGCATGCTAATGGGTAACCACCGGGAAGTGTCAGGCACATGAGCCAGAAGCGCAAGTGTATCGTGCATTTTGTTTACCTGATATCTTATCTCTGCCATCTTATCACTGTACTTTCCCTCACGTAACAGCATTTATTCCAGTCCGCTAGTAGTGCAAGTGGTGCCCAATGTGCTTCTGGTGGTAAACTGTCTAAAATATTTCTACATGTGAAACATGACCAAAACTGTTTGTTGCTAACTGAAACCGTAATCAGTTAGAAGTGAGCGCTACATTTCTGAGGAGAGATTTTGCCTGATGTGCTTCTTTGTTTACTTGTGTCAGGATTTTAAATGTCAGTCATTAGTTTCATGGTATTTTATTTGTCAGGTATTTGTTTGTCGGGCTTCCAATCCTGTTGGTATTCTGGTGTCAGCTTGTCATTGCTGGAATTTTGTCAGTCAGGATTTTAGGGATATGAAAAACACTGCTCAGTGTTCCAGTTTCCAGCATCAATGACTTGCGGGTGTTAGCAGTAGTTCATTCAGCTGTGTCTAACGTTTGATAGCTTTACAGGGGAATTTGGCAAGTGTAGTGTAGTTTGCTAGATATTGATCCCAACGAGGATTTTTATTTTTATTGCTCACTTTGCTGTACTTATTTGGAATGGTCTCGTCTCATTCACCCAAGGCTTCAGTGAGTGACAGCAATATAAAGCATTGCAAGCATTTCCGATGAAGCTGGAACTGTACACATACAACAGCTGCAGATGATGACAGATACCCCCAAACTACCAAGCGATCGCCATTTATGTATAAATAGATAAATAAATATGTTCTTTATTTATACAAAATCCAGTCTCTAAAAGCAGGGAATAATGGCACCAGGATCGTTGTTTTACACAGAGTTTCCCCCACTCCACCCAGTTCATAGAACGAAATGTAGGCCATCAGAAAAGTAAAATAAAATACACTACATGAAATAATAAAGAGGTTTTCCTTAGACTGTAATGAAATCTAACAAAATCTATTGTGTATGCACTCATTTTATAAAAGTTAATTTTCTAGCATGGCTGGGGGTGGAGTGAAACTCTGTGTAAAACAACAATCCTGAGGCCACTGTTCCCCACATTTAGAGACTGGATTTAGGATAACTAAAAAAGTCAAGTATTTTAGTCACCAGTCTGAATTTGTAATAGCATCCTTCCGGCCTCACCTAATCTCTGCTGGTGTGTCTGGTCTACGATAGGTACACCTCAGTGTTGCTTGGCTTTCTTGCTACTTTAACCACAACACTTTTCCAGGGCTCTAAGGGGTCAAAGTCAATGTTTCTATACGTAATTTCTGTTTTGGTGGAAAATGCTACTATAAATTCAGACTGATGACTAAAACTTTTTTCTATTTTATTTATCTAAAATCCAGTCTCTAAATGTAAGGAATAGTGTGGTCAGCATCGTTGTGTTACCCAGTTTTTTTTTTCAACTGTTTAATCAGGTGAGATACATTAAGCTGAAAGGGTGTTTACAGTGCAACCTGGGAGCACAGGGAAGTTAAGTGACTTACTTAGGGTCACACAGTATGCAAGTGGGGGCTGTGGGATTCAACCCCCCCCCCCCCGTTCATGTGAAAATTAAGGTTTATAAAACCGGTGCATACAAAATAGATTTTGTTAAATTTTATTACACTCTAATGAAAACTACTTTATCATTTCATGTAGTGTGTTATTTTTTTACTTTTCTGACAGCCTACATTTCATGTTATTATGATTTTTCTGAACACTATGAACACGGTGGAGGGATATCTAAATATTTTTATAAATTAATATACCACTTTTCTGTGCAGCTACGTTACTGTAATCTAACTCCTAACCTCCCTGTCCTGCCCACCTGCCAGTTGACAAATGATCACATTATCAGCCATTTCAAATTGCATTGTAAAGCATTTAAATGTTTTTAGAATTTAATATGATGTACTCTCTGTCTCCTGCTATCTAAGTCACCTTATTTATGTGCTGCAGAACTTTTTCCCTGCTGCAGAAGTTAGTTCTACTGTGCCGCTGAGAACAGGGGGCCTTGCCTATATGTTCAGAACATGTTACCGAAACTTCCCATACAGTACATGTGGCACACCTATGGAATGTATGTCCTACGGATGTTTCATATAATTCCAGTTGGGAATACTACATATTTAATTCAGACATGGTCATTGCAACAGGGGGTACTCCAACTATGATATTCTATCCTAACAAGTGCCAACCTTTGGGCACCAGCCTTTTCCCTCCCCTTTGGACTTGTTACAGTTATGCACGCTTGAGTGGTGTACCACTGCATGCTGCAGCCATGGTCCACTGCCCATCCAGTGCCTGCACATGTGCCTCAGTAGCTGGCATTTGGTCATGACTGTTGCATGTGTGCTATGTGCTAGGGTCTGTGACTTGTGATGGACACATGGGCGGCGAGCAGTGTTGGTCCTGTCACATTGTCACACCTGTGACTATGGCATTTGTTCTTCTGCAGTGATGACCTCCCACCATCACTGTGACATGTTGCATATGTCCTTATGTGACAGGTGCAGGGCTCACCACCAACATTTGAGCCACACAGCAACATTGTCAGGTCCCCCCTCCCCAATTTTGTGCTACATATCACAGTGCAGTACCTGGCATGGTAGCAGTGTTATTTTCTTGAGTTCCCTCCTGCTTGCACTTTGTCCATGCTACTCCTGACCCTTGTGATTGCATCCTAGTCATTGTGCAACACACTGTGGCTTGTTGCCGCACCTTCTAGGATACCAGTGGTCAGTGTGTTATGTGGCATGGTGTGCCTTTTGAGTCTTTGTCCTGGGCCCCCCCCCTAGGCATAATATGGAAACATGGCAATATTAACATGAGACATTGTCAGGGAATATGGACCACCAGGCCCATCCTGTATGCCCATAAGCCATACGGCAATGTTCAGTCTATGATCCTGACTTGCCACCAGCATCACACCCCTCCTTTCCACCTCCTGGGTTCCTTCATTCCTGTCCCAGGCATGTTTGACTGCATTCAGTATGCTTGCTCCTACCACCTTCTGTGGCAGACTGTTCCAGGTATCCACCAACCACTCTGTCATGTACGCTTTCCCCCTCGTTTCCCCTTAAACAGCCACTTTCATACCATGCCCCCTCTTTCCATACCCCTTCTGTGCTTGGGGATGTGTCCACCCTGCATCTTGTTAATGCCCTTAAGGTATTAACATTACCTATCATGTTCCACCATCCCTCTTCTCTCTCCACATGAACATATTGCGTAATTTCCAACACACCTCATATGTTTACTCATGCAAGCCCTGTACCATCCTGCTCTCTTCTCTGGACCACCGCCCTGTCAATGCCTCACAATGGTGTGGCCTCCCATGCTGCACACTGCACCCCACAAGGGGCATCGTCTGTGTTCTATACTGTATCATCACCAATTCCCACCTTCTACTTGTGATACTTCTGCATATGCATCCTAGCATGCCACTGCCTCTCCCTGCAGCATATTTCCTCTATTTAGAAACATAGAAACTTCTAAGGGAGGCAGAAATTGTAAATCATATGAAGACCTTTATTAGAAATTCCTGGCATAATAACTGCGAGTCAGTGGGGGGCAAAGATACACTTTGGGGGGGCAATGAAAGCGATATGGAGAGGAGGGTTTATCCGGTTGGCATCCACGGGAAAGCATAAAACTGTGGCACAGGTAGAAAACTGGCTTGCCAGAATAAAATTTATAGACTCTCATTCGCATCAGGCTATGGATGAGACTATTTGGGAGGAATTACATGCATTGAGGGCAAATACGCAGCCTACTTACTTAATCATACACTACAAGATGGAAAGCGACATATATAAGACAAGGAGAGAAGTCAGGGAAACTGTTAGCCCAAAAAATAAAGAAACAGAAGGAATCTAACTGGGTAGTTAATTTAATGGATGGAGTTACAGGGGAATTGAACTCTAATCCAGTAGACATAGCAAACAACTTTAGGACGTATTACTTAAATCTATACACAGCCCCCCCCCGCTAGAAACAAATCATCCCCAACATTTAGAGGAGTTCTTGTGCGATATTGATCTCCTGCAAATTACGGCAATTCAGCAAAAAGAACTGGAAGGAGAAATATCTGTACAAGAGATAGAGGAGGCCATAGACAGACTACCTTTGGACAGGGCTCCAGGACCGGATGGTTATTCAGCATTATTTTATAAGACATTTAAAGAAGAACTCAGTCCTTGTTTGAGGATGCTGTATATGTATTTATTTTCTTCCCCTGTGAGAGACTTAGCACTGTTGGAGGCGAGAATTGTGGTATTGCCAAAATCAGGGAAGGATTTAACCAGACCAGAAAATTACAGACCAGTCTCTTTGTTGAATATTAATGTTAAGATATTGGTGAGTATATTAGCATTCCAGCTTAAAAAAGTATGGGTAGATCTTATTGGACCTGAACAAGTGGGATTCATCTCCGGCAGACACTCGAGTGATCATTTTAGGAAACTATGGCATTTGCTTTCTGCGTCGGAGGACACCAACACAGATAAGGTCTTGGTGTCCCTCGATGCAGAAAAAGCTTTTGATAGAGTGAGCTGGAAATTTTTATTTGACTTGTTGCCTAGATAGGGAATACCCTCAGAGTACATCACTTGGGTCAAAGTTTTGTATACAATCCCTTCAGCAAGAGTCTGTTGTAATGGGGTTATTTCGGATAGTTTTAGACTCACAAGGGGGACCAGACAAGGTTGTCCCCTGTCTCCTATGTTATTTAATTTATATAGTGAGCCTTTGGCTAGGAAAATCAATAAGGCAAAGGAAATAAGGGGTATAGTTATAGGAGAGGAAGAACATAAAATGTCAATGTTTGCGGACGACATCCTCCTACATCTCTCGTGTTGGCAAAGGTCCTTGAGGGAAGTCTTGAAGATAATAGAGCAGTTCAGTTTCTTATCCGGTTATAAATTTAACCGAAATAAGACACCGGTTCTCTCACTGAGCTCTACGTGCACTAGGGAGGATGTAGAGGATTTGGGACTGGGATGGGCAACTAAAACAATTAACTTTTTAGGAATAGAGATCGCTCCTGAAGTTAGTACCCTGAAATCATTAAACATTGACCCTGTGATTAAGCGTATGCAACAAGACCTAGTAAGATGGCAAGTGTTGCCGCTCTCTCTTTGGGGTAGAGCCAATTTGCTTAAAATGGCTATATTTCCTAAGATTATGTACCCGCTTACCATGCTGAATGTATTCCTCCCCAAAGCATGGTTTAAAATGGTACATTCTATGTGGTCATTGTTTCTGTGGAAGGTTAAAAAACCTAGAAAAGCAAGAAGGAAGTTAACCATGGAACGGAAAAAGGGAGGATTAGGTATACCTCATTTGTTTCTTTATTATCTAGCTTTTCAGAGTAGTAAATATCTTAAGTGACTGACACCACTAGGCAATGGGGAAACGCAATGGGCGTGGCTCAATATAGAAAGAGTTAGAGCCCGGGAACAACATCTGTCAACTAAGGCCCTATTGTATCTCTCACAGAAAAAACTTCCTAAGTCCTGGCAAGACACTGCTATAATATGGTCTGTGACAGCACATGCCCAGTGGTGTGCTTTACATAGTTTTGATAGGAGACGGGACTTGGGGCTGCCTGTATGTTATAATGGTAATCTGAAAATAGGGACCAAACCCATATCTCCAAGTTTTTGGTATGAACTCAAAGATGTGTTGGTGTCAGATCTCATATCAGATAACAAATTTGAATCTCCAGGACAGATTCAATAGAAACTGAGTATGAGATCCCTTCCTGTTTTCAAGTATTTACATCTTAAAAATTGCATATTGGCAAATGTAGAAAAACCACCCTGGTCTGCTAAAATGATGGAAATTTTAGAGCATCTATTTCATTTAGTAAGTCAGCCTAAAGCTATTTCTAATATTTCTAAATTTTAACTAGTAAGATTCTGGCAGAAATATCCCTCAACCGCATACTATTGGAAACATAGAAACATAGAATTTGATGGCAGATAAGGACCACTTGGCCCACTCAGTCTGCCCATTTCCCTACCTAATGGATAAGCTGCCGATCCTAGTTAACCAACAGCCTACTTCTTTCTACCCCAACCCCCTAGAATTGCCTTATGGATGGCTGTCCCATGCATGCTTGAATTCCACCACTGCTTTTGACTCCACAACCTCCTCCGGAAGGCCGTTCCATGCATCCACAACCCTCTCTGTGAAAAAAATACTTCCTTACATTACCTCTGAGCTGCTCCCCCTCTATCTTCAAATTGTGCTCCTTTGTTCTTGCACACCTCTTTTTTTGAAAGATGCTACCCTCTTGGACTTTGTTGATTCCCGTGAGGTACTTGAATGTTTCTATCATGTCCCCCCTCTCCCTCCTTTCCTCAAGGCTATACATATTAAGCTCCTTTAGTCTCTCTTCATATGTCTTCCGGTGCAGACCCTTTGCCATTTTAGTTGCCATCCTCTGGACAGCTTTCATCTTGTCTATGTCCTTGCGGAGATTGGGTCTCCAGAACTGCACACAGTACTCCAGGTGGGGTCTCACCCGCTGTCTGTACAGAGGGAAAACAACTTCCTGTTTTCTACTGGTGATGCCTCTCCTATGCATCTCAGTATCCCCAGCCCTCCTTACTGCCCTCTCACATTGCTTGCCCATCTTTAAGTCATCTGATATGACTCCCCACAGGTCCCTTTCCATTTTTGTTGTTGTTAGTATCTCACCTCCCATTGTGTACTCTTCCCCTGGGTTTTTGTTTCCCAGGTGCATTACCTTGCACTTCTTAGCATTAAATCTAAGCTGCCATACATTTGTCCATTCCTCTAACCTTGCCAAGTCCCTTCTCATCCTTTCCACCCCACCTTGTGCTTCAACTCTGTTGCAGATCTTTGTATCATCTGCAAAGAGATATACTTTTCCTTCCAGTCCCTCTGCAATGTCACTTACAAAGACATTGAAGAGGACCGTTCCTAATACTGAACCCTGCGGCACCCCACTAGTAATCCCCCTTTCTTCAGAGTGGACTCCATTTACTATTTCCCTCTGTGTCCTATTCTCCAGCCAATTCTTTACCCACGCTATCATCTTGGGACCCACTCCCAGGCTGGCTAACTTGTATATTAATCTTTTGTGTGGGACTGAGTCAAATGCCTTGCTAAAGTCTAGGTAGGCCATGTCCATAGCCCCTTCCTGATCTACTACTTTGGTCACCCAGTCAAAGAAATCTATTAGATTCATCTAGCATGACCTTCCTGCTGTGAAATCATGCTGCCTTGAGTCCTGTGCCCCTCTGGCCTCTAGGTACTCGACAATTCTTTCCTTCAGAAGTGATTCCATCGTTTTCCCCTATCACTGAGGTTAAACTAACAGGTCTGTAGTTTCCTGCTTCTGCCCTGCTCCCACTTTTATGAAGGGGAATCACATCTGCCCCCCTCCAGTCCTCAGATACCACCCCATCCTCCCATGATTTGTTAAAGAGGGTAGTCAGTGGTGTCACTAGTTCTACCCTTAGTTCTTTTAGAATTCTGGGATGAATCCCATCAGGCCCCATTGCTTTGTCCACCTTCAGTTTTAAGAGATCTTTCAGAACCCTTTCTTCTGTAAATGGGCAGGTATCAACTTCTGTATCCAGAGTGTTTATATTGTTTGTTTTAGGTACCTCACCCTCCTCATTTGTAAATACTGAGCAAAAATATTTGTTTAGTATCTCTGCCTTTTCACAGTCACCCTCTGCCCACCCTCCTTCCTCTTTATTAAGCCTCACTAGCCCGCCCTTGGTCTTCCTTCACTCCCTGATGTACCTATAAAAGGTTTTATCCCCCTTCTTAACTGAGTTGGCTATCTTTTCCTCAGTTTGGGCCTTTACTGTTCTGACTGCCTTCCCAGCTTCCTTTTGCTTTAACTGATACAATTCTCTGTCCTGCTTCTTCTGTGGTTCCTTGTACTTTCTGAATACTTTCTTTTTCTCTTGAACCTTCACTGCCACCTCCTGAGAGAACCATAGTGGTTTCTTACATCATTTTGTTTTGTTTATTTGCTTCACACAAAGGCTTGTTACCTCTGTGATGGCAGTTTTTATTATCCCCCATTGTTCTTCCACCCTTCCTTCCTGCCCATTTGCTAGTGCATTCCTTAGGCACGCACCCATTTTGGCAAAGTCAGCCCTCCTGAAGTCCAATACTTTTGCCTTTCTATGGGTTGACTCTATTGCTGTGTTTATTGTGAACCATACTGTTCGATGGACGCTAGTTCCCAGATGGCTACCCACTTCTACATCTGTGATCCTCTCTCCATCTCCATTTGAGAGGACCAGGTCTAAGATCGCTCCAGCTCGAGTGGGTTCCAATACTAGTTGTCTAAGGCATGCCCCCTGTAGGGCATCTAGAATAACCTCACTCTTAGAAGTGGCTGCTGCAACTGCACTCCTCTGTTTGCATGCCTTTTGCTCATCTTCCATGTTAACCCCATTATCCCTTTCCTACATGGTGGATGTCAGCAACCCCTCCCTCATTCCCTAGTTATCCCCATGGTTTCCTCATCCCTACTGCATTGTTGTGCATCTATGTTACTTGGCCCTCAGCTGCCCCTCCTCCAACCAATTGTCAGGCTTCCCCAGGCACCGCCTCATGCACTCCAGCCATCAGGGGTATCCACCCTGTTGAAAACTTTGATGATGGCTGCACAGAGGCAGGTCTTCTTCTCCAGCACTATGGCACTGCTACTGCTGTGAATATTACACAGAACTGGCCAGGGACTGATCCCTGAGGCACACCACTGCTCACACCACTTTCTCAAGTGTGGTTACCATTTTACCACACTCTCTGTGTTCTGTCCATTAGCTTGTTCCTAACCCAGTTTATCAACTTGTTCCCCATGCCCAGACTAGCCATCTTATTGACAGCCTTTACTGAGGGACAGCACTGACTGCCTTGCCAGGCTCAGTGTTGGTGACATTCACTGCCATCCACCCATTTCTTTTCTTTGTCACCCGGGCATACAATTACATTCCATTCATCTGACATGACCTTCCTGATGTGGATCCATGTTGTCTCAGATAATGTGCATCAGTTTCCAAGGTGACACTGTTCTGTCATTCAGTAGCATTTCCATGCTCCTCCCCACTGCTGAGGTGAGGAAGAGCACCTTATAGTTTCCTGCTTCCTCCCTATAACCCCTGTTGTGTTGTGTAACTATATGTGCCCTCTCCCAGCCATCTGCACACACTCCTGTGCTGTGTGCCTCATTGGAAAAGGGTACCAGTGGTGCCACTGGATCACCTCACGGCTTTGTAACATTCTGTGGATGTCTGCCATGTGGCCACTTTGCTTTGTGCACCTTCAGGTTTGTATGGTCCTCTGGGACTCTTTCCACTGTGTGTGGAGTCCTGTATGTCATGTCCTGTCCTTTATGTCTGCTGCTCTGCTGTGGTCCATGACCCTACCACTCTTCTGTGCCTGCAGGACAGATGCTTTCTTCAGTGTTTCCACTTTTCCTGGGTCTCCCTCATGGTACTCCCCTGCATCCTTTAGGACCCTTCCAACCCCCCCTTTTGTGTATTTCTGTGCTGACAGTGTAGTTTTTGTCCTGTGTTCACATTGCTGCGAAGCCCAGGGTGTGACTGTTGTGCATGCTTAACAGGGGCATGTGTGGGTATCTCTGGGTGGGGCCTCTGCTGGCCTCATTTATGGTGTGCCCTGGACAGTATGAATATTTATGCATGTGTGGGTATGATCCCTCCGTGACTGCACAGCTCAGCGTCCGGTAACCAGTCTGGCCATGTTGCTGTTGTCACCATGCACCTTGCCATGGGCTGCACATTCACATGCCTTGTCCTACACCATCACTGTGTTCTGGGTGACCGTACATTCTGCCATGCTGCACTTTGCCTGGCCAGTGTTGTGGCTAGGTGATTGGCATGGTCATTCCTCTGTCCTCTGTATCCTGTGGTAACCTCCACATACCTCCTACACTGTGTTCCATTGCTGTTCACATGCATTCAGCACCATCATAGTCTGTCCCCTTTCATTGTCTGTGGGACAGCTATCATGGGTTGAATGTCACACTTTGCCACATGCCTGCCCTGCCAAGTGGTCCATGGAATTCAGATGGACATGCTGCACCTCCCCACCAATGGTGGTTCATGCAGTACTGGCATCAAAGGCCCCCCCTCGTGGGCACCACGGTGCACATGATTAGTCACTCTTGTGTTGCTTTGTTTGGGTCCCACATGTTGGTTTCCATCATTACATTTTAGCAATGTTCTGGCCCTGGCTGTTCCCTGGAATCACAGTACTGTACATTTCACATGCATGATCTACCTGTGCCACTTAGCATGCTGTATGTGTCCATGCTGCTTACTCCCTCTATTGTCTGACTGCTGAGTTGTGCAGCAATCCTCTCCTCTTCACTATTGAGGGAGATTTCCTGACTCTCTCCATTGCCAGTGGCCATGGCACACCTTCTGTTGTATGTGAGCTTCTCCTTAGTCCGCCTCTTCTAATCATTGTAATGCTTTTAGAGCTCTCAGGCAGTCCTTTTTGAGCATGCTACAGCATTCATCTTCCTTACTATGTCATTCCACACCACCTTCCTTTGGTCTCTGATCTCTTTCTTGTCCCCCCGGCAAGCAGGATGGCAGCACAGATGTCCACCTCTTGCAGGAGAATTTCAGTCTTCTGCTTGGTAAAGTTACTCTTCCTTTTCTTCTTTCCCTCTGTCCCCCTGTGACCTGCCTTTCTCTTGCATCCTACCCCTGTGGCCTGCTACATTTCCATGTTGCAACATGATTCTGCGACATGCAGTGTGTGACCTGCAAGCGGTTTGCGGCCTTTTATAGGCCTCAGTCTGTGATTTGCATCTTTCTGGTTTGCAGCATCACATTTGCAGTTTCTACCTGACTTTGATGCAGTGGCTTGGATGCACGTTGTCTAGACATAGCTTGCGTCATGCCACATCGTGTCCTGCTTTGAAAATCCAGTCTATGGTACGTATCTGCCCTCTTTATGAAAATAAACAAAGATTTTAGCTAGTTCAATGCTTTCTACACTCAGTCTCCCGCCAGAACATATATAAGTTTGGTCATTTAATTCTAAGGATGTGACTGTATTAAATGCTCTATCTCAATAAAATTATAAATTACACTATTTACTGCTGGAAAGTTTGAGATTATAAGTATAGTCATATCATGATATATGGACTATACTTACAAATTATAGTATCCTTGACATGATATGTATACTGAAGATCTATTATACCAACCCAAAATGTATACAGTCTATAGGAGATAATAACAGTATTTATGGAAATCAGTATCTGTAGAACTGTTACGAAACATTCTGATGTGTTAAGTGTGATAATAGTGCAATATTGTTCATTCTGGAAAATGTTTTTATCTATTGTTTTGTAATGGCTTTGTGTCAAACAATAAAAACATTTGTGCTTGTACTTGTACCTTCACGTGAATACTCAGCAATTAATTATACATGGGTCTCAAAATATGAATTATTCTTTATTCATTTCCCATTAACAAAATGGGTAACACAAGGCTGTTAAAAAGCTTTTCTCATTCCCCAGATGGCAGGGCTAATCACATGATCATTCACAACACCCTCAAT
This sequence comes from Neoceratodus forsteri, assembly GCA_016271365.2. Taxonomy (NCBI): domain Eukaryota; kingdom Metazoa; phylum Chordata; order Ceratodontiformes; family Ceratodontidae; genus Neoceratodus; species Neoceratodus forsteri. The sequence goes on from CM028130.1 coordinate 660,805,344, forward strand.
CACCTCCTTCCCCCTCCACCTCTTGGTTCTCCCATCCTAACATCTCCTCTCCCCTCCCAGCACCATCTTTCTAAAACCACCTCTCCCTAAATAGACCCCCAGTTCCAAAGTAAACAGGGTCAACTTGTTCCATAATATCTGGCTGGGCTGGCAGTATAGCCTAGAGGTTAGAGGAATGAGGTGTGAACGGGCTTGGTACATTCAGCAGACCAGACCTGAGTTTGATTCTCACAACCTCCACTTGCATACTGTGTGACTCTGAATAAGTCACTTAACTGCCCAGTGCTCCCAGGTCACCCCTGAAAACAGGCACTTGTGCCTAGTGGGCCTTACCTGGTTACCAACGATTAAAAAAAATAAAAAAAATATCCTAATCTGTAATTTGACTCCAACTGATGACAGGGTAGAAAAACTTTGCCCATTTTGAATGTACAGTGGTCATATTAGTAAATTACACAGTATCCAGAAGTCCTGCCAACCAGTACCATAATCCAGCAGTGAGTGAATACCACCCACCCACCTCCCTAACCTGCTGTCAAAGCAAGGAGGGAGGATTTGACTGAGCAGCTGGGATGTCAGCTATTTTCCTTCATCATGAATCAGGGTTGTGGGGCAAGGTTTGTGTCTGCTAGGGCTTATGGGATTGAAGGAGGGGATCTGAGTCAGATTGTGCTGAAAAGGGGAAAGGGCTGACAGGACAAGAAAATATAATTTAGTAATGTGCACACTAGATATTTAAATATAATTCATTTGGCACCTCTAGTATGTATCTAGGTCAGAGGAAGGGTGAAGATGTTAAGTGGTATTTGCCTCTGTTTAGTATAGGACCTGTGGGTTTATGTTAAGGAGGTGGGTAGCTTTGAAAAGATTATTGTGGGAGCTGAGAAAAAGTCAGATATCTTTATTATGGTATGAAATGACAAGGGAGGGGGTGGATGGGAAATGACTATTGGTTGGGGGGCATAGGACTAGCTTTAACCACCTGAGGAAAAAGGGAAAGTCTTCTTATTTGGATACCCTGAATAAGGCCTGATATTCTTTATTGTGATCCAAATAACAAATAACATAGTATTTGAAGCATTTATGAATCAATATCTGTTATTTGCTTATCCCTAGTGAGAACATTTTGTGTTACTGGTTCATCTTGTTAGGACTGTCATTGTGTATAATAATACACATTGATTTGCACTCCATTCAAGGTGTCAACAGAAATTAATTTTAAAGCAGCTATTACATCATGGTGAGTATTGTCTTGGTTTACAGGAGTATCTTCATCTGTAGGAGCCAATTTAGAAAAAGGAAAAAGAAAAAAAAACATTTTACAGTGTCACTGATACCCATGGACTTAACTGGTCTCATGGTGCTCGTACCATGACAGCTGGATAGACCAGATTTTGGTGCATGTCTAAACATTTTCATATGGGGATTCACACTGTAGATTTCTAGGATCACTTATTTTTTGGTCAGATCTGTTTTTGTATATCTACACTGCTGTTGAACCATATACCTTGAGATTGAACAATATAGGTATGAAGCACCTTTGTTGAATACCTAGTTTGTACTTATACTCAACCTTTTGCCACCAGATACTCATTTATTTATTATTTATTTTATTTATTTAGTTTTTGTTTACCGGGTGAGTGTGCTAGCCATAGCAATGACTTTTTTCAGACACAACCCCAGAGGTTAAAAACCTAAACAGTACAGTAGCAAAGTACGGGTGGGATTACAGTAGTAGAGTATGGCTTTTGACAGTAACAGCATGGTACAGATAATGGATTACAATAGCAATGAAAAACAGATTACAACAGCAGGATACAGCTTTTCAGAGACATAGTGCAAATAGTGGATAAGGCAGACAATCATAAGCACCTGGATGACAAGAACTAGTACAGATCCAGGGTATGTGCCAAAGGCATAACAAATAATAAGTCACATAAGAGCTAAAATAGCAAACAACTAAGTCAAATACATTTTACAAAAAACAAGTAGTGGTTAATGGAGGTAGGGGCAGAGAGGAGCAAAAAATGATGAGGGGCCAGGAGTAAGTGGAGAAGAAGCTCGTTGCAGAGTGTTGGTGATTGAGAGAAGTTAGGGGGGATTAAAATACGTGCAAGGTGTTGGTTTGCATAGGTTAGACCGATACGCTTTCTTAAAACAGGGATGGCTTGGCACAGTCTGAACAGCTAGGGGAAGAGAGTTCCAAAGTTTGGGGGCAGCACAGAAGAAAGCATAGGTTCCCTTGGGGGTTTTACATCTCAGGATTTAGAATAGGGATTGATCAGTGGATCAGAGGCCATATGAGGAGATCTGAGGAAGAAGGAGGGAGGCAAGAGCTACTGGGACATTGGTTCTAATAATGCTATCCACCAGCATGCCAAAGGAGAGCAGTCAATAGTTTGAGGGGGGAAGGCCAGTTTAGGTCAGCGTATAGCAGACATCGATGTTTGAGCTGCGGGGATGCTAAGACATAACGACAGATGGAGTTATACATTGTGTTCCATTTGTGTAAGGTTGCCTTCGATGCATTAATACAAGTTGCAGCTCCATAGGTCAGACAAGGGAGCAGAATGCCACTTGCAATAGCCAGTCTAGCAGAAGGTGTCAAGATATGACTAGTCTTATAAGCAAGCCCAATTTTGGAGTTCACAGACTTACATATGGACATGATACGTTGGTCAAAGCTGAGGCACCCATTGAGCAGAACTCCAAAGTATTTGAAGGAGCTGACCATCTTTAGTACAGAATCATCAAGGCAGGAGACACTGAGTTGACCTTTAGCTGATCTGAGCTTGGCCGCAATGCCAAAGACCATTGCCTGAGTTTTCCCCACAATAAGTAGGAGTTTGTGCCTGGACAGCCAAGACTGAACATCATGAAAGGCAGAGCAGAGGTTAAGGTTTATCTCCAATATACTGTCCAGTCTGGTTTTCCGAAAGAGGCATAGTACTAAGACGATGCTGGTTCGGGTGCTCAATGATATCCTGATGGCTAGAGATCGTAAGAATTGTTCCATCTTGATCCTTCTTGATCTCTCTTCAGTATTTGACACTGTGGACCATGGGGTCCTGCTCAATCATTTGAGGTTCGTCTGTGGACTGTCAGGTACGGTCCTCAGGTGGTTTTCTTCTTTCCTCACCAGAAGAACTCAAAGGGTGATGTCAGGGATTTCCTCCTCTGACCCATTCCCTTTGTTATGTGGGATTCCTCAGGGATCGGTGTTGTCCCCCCATGTTGTTCTCAGTGCATATGCTACCCCTCAGAGGCAGTGTAAGAAGGCATGGACTGAGGTTTCATTGCTGTGCTGATGATACCCAGCTCTACCTTTCTTTTGCACCTGATCAGAATAGAACTCTCTCAGCATTTAATAACTGCTTCACAGAAATCCAGGAGTGGATGACTTCAAGCTGGTTGAGGTTGAACGCTGCAAAAACTTAGGTATTGGTGGTGGATCTAGGTCACTGGATAAAGGAGCTGGGGGTGGGGTCACCCTCGAGACTTTTTCTTGGGGCCTCCCACTCCTGACCTCTGAACGGGTGTGAAACCCGGGGTAATTTTTGATGAGGGCTTGACACTGCATTTGCAGGTGTCAGCCATCATCAAATCCTCTTTTTATCATCTGAGGAATATCTCCAGAGTTAAGCATCTAGTTCCATCCGGTGACCTTCCTACGCTGGTCCATGCCTTTGTGTCCTCTCGCCTGGATTATTGCAATGCCCTTTACCTAGGGCTTCTGAGGGTGGATATTTGCCACCTGCAGCTGGTACAGAATGCAGCGGCCCAGTTATTGATGGGAACTTCTCAGTCCTGCCATATTTCACTGGTGCTGAGCGAACTGCACTGGCTGCCAGTTCAGTGGTGAATCACTTTCAAAGTCAGACTTCTGACTTATAAAACCCTACATGGACAGGGCCTGGACTACCTGAAAGAACTTCTGGTCCCTTACTTCCCAGGGCAATTGCTCTGCTCGACTAATGAGGTGTTGCTAGAGATACCAAGAGTTTGTTTAAAATCTTCTGGGGCCTGTGCATTTATGCACGTGGCCCCTATCCTTTGGACCTTTCTACCCTGTCAGATATGTAAGTGCCCAACCATGGAGGGATTTAAACAGGTGCACAGAACTGTTTTGTGGAGCCGTGCTTTTGAGGATTAGTCTTATTCTGCTGACTGTTTATAAATATTTTATCCTATTATTAATATATGTAATCTTATACTGAAGTTGTTTTAATCTTATGTAAGGCACCTTGATATTTGAAAGGCACCATATAAATAAATCTGATTTGACTTAATTTGATTGAGAGCTATAGTACAGAACAAGGTCAACCGCATAAAGAAGAGATGAGCAGTGAGGGATGTCCTGAGTAATGTGGTTGATAAAGGCAGACAAAGGAAGGGGACCCAGGATGGAGCCCTGGGGAACACCATTGTTTATGGAAGCTGGATCCGATATGGCTGAGTTGAATGTCGCAGCTTGCAATCTGCTTGTGAGATAGCTTTTAAACCAGGATACAGATTATGATGAGAAGTCCAGAGATGAGAGACTGGAGAGCAAAAGAGGGTAATCAACCAGATCAAAGGCTTTTGTGAGGTCTATGAATACAGATCCTGTCTGAAGACCAGTGTCCATTGCACCAAGTTCATCATTTGTAAACTTTAGCAGGGCAGTGGTGGTTCTATGCCCTTTGCTAAAGCCATGCTGGTTGGGTGACAGCAGCTTAAATTTGCATAGATATTCGGTGGTTTGGGAGGCCACCAATTTTTATAGGATTTTTCAAAGGACAGAGAGGATCGCTACGGGCTGATAATTAGAGATATTTCTTTGTTCCCTTTCTTGAATATAGGCGTGACTCTGGAATTATTCCATATGCTAGAGACATGGCCTTGACAAAGAGACAGGGTATAGATTCTAGCCAGAGGGGAGGTAATAAACTGGGCTGCCAGTTTTAGGTGCCTAGGATCATTTAAGCCAACACTGATGTAATCAGAGATTGAATTGAGTAGTTTTAGGACAACAGCTTTGGTGATGGCCTTAAAATGGAAAGGAGGGTGTATGTGCTTGGTCCGTGTGAGGCTAGGGTTTGGCTGTGCATGGGGGGGGACAGAGATATAGCTAGCTAGGTCAGTTATTTGGCTGATAAAGGAGTTAGCAATAGTTGTCAAGTCATTGCAATGCATGCCATTCAGTACCATATCATTGGCATGGTGGAATTTTTGGGTACCCAGCAAGGTTTTGACAAGTGACCAGAACTTTCTAGAGTCCCCTGCAAAATCCAGTAGGAGTTCTTTGCAGTAGGAACTCTTTAGTATCTGATTTGCCTCTTACAGGAGTTCCTCTGAGCTCTGTAACTTTTATAGTCAGCTGGGAGACCTGATCTTTTATAACACCTCCAGCTTTTGCCCATAGCCCAGAGTAGGGCAAGCAGGTCTTTTTGGAGCCATTTTGTTTGTTTACCTTGGACACATAGAGTAATAAGAGGGGTATGTCTGTCCTGGAGTGCCCCAAACTGGGTGAGGAAATAATCTAGGGCTGTCTGAGTGTCTTTAGTCGAGTAAAAGAAGGACCAGTCAATGGAGGAGACCTCAAATAGGAACTTAGCTTGATCTAGCCCAGCAACGTTTCTGAAGGTAATGTATTTAGATGGTGGGGAAGGGATGACTGAGGTACTTCAGGTACAGAATATGGGGGAGGGGTCACTTATAGTGTCTGCTAAGGTGCCTGCAGTCTTCATTCTGTCAGTGTGATTAGTCAAGATCCACTCTATCAGGGTACCAGAATTTGAGGCATATGAGTTTCTGGTGGGGAAATTTATTATTTTATGTAGATCATATCCTTGCAGTAGTGAGAGGAGAGTGTTATGTACATTGCCAATCCAGTTTAAATTCAGGTCACATAGGATAGTACTTCATTGTGACAATTATCAGGGGAGACCTTTGCAAGCAGTTCTTCAAGGCCAGGGATACCACTTTTCACAGGGTTGTAGACACAAACTATGTGAAGTTTTTTTTGTACCCATGAGGAGGGTCATATGAAGGGATTCACAAGAGCAGAGGGCTAGGGCAGAAGTGATGGAAAGATTAAGATGAGATTTGTAGTAGATTGTGATCCCCCCACCTCTCCTTGGGGTCTGTCTGTCTCATCTGATGAAGTTATAGTTGGGTGGGGAGGATGAGGAGTCTGGTATAGCTGGTTTGAGCCATGTTTCAGATAGACAGAGAACATCAGGGTGATAGAGAGTCACTCAGGCCTCCAATTCAAAAAAATTACAGAGCAAACTTCTGATGTTGATATGTGTGATACGTAGTCCCTTAGCATTAGCCCATGTTTGGTCACAGTAGGAGTACAGTGCCACAGGACCTGGATTTAGTCCTACATCACCCACTACGATGACAGCAATTAGTAGGAGGTACCATAGTTTTCTATGCATGATGGGGTTAGAGGGATTAAGAAATGGCAAGGGCCCTTTTTTATGGTGCAGAGATCTAGACAGATAATATATTTTGGGAGTACGGGTGGTGTAAGATCAAGGTGCTTATGCAGTGTGCAGAGCAGGTTAGAAAAAGTGAAATTAGTTTGGGGGAGCTGTATGGACATGGAAACAGGTGGAGAAAAAATCAGGGAGAGCCAGGCTAATTGGAGTAATGCCATGCCAAGGATCACCAGGGACAGCATTGTGCAGGCCATATTCAAGATAAGCTAATAGTAGTCCAGGAAATGTGAGTTACAGTTGTGTGAGTTTGGAGCTAGAGGGAGATACTAGTAATTCTATGTAGGTAGGGGAGTAAGATAACCGGCAGTAGGAGTAGCAGGGAGGCTAGTGTCTATAAGGAGCAAATGGTAAAGTGGACTGTTTGTCACATGACTGCCTGCTCGTAGCTATAAAAGTAATTTCCCAGATTGGGTGGGCAGGAGGGGTGAGAGTAGGGAGCCGGTGCACAGTGCTGATGAGGCTGCAATAAGAGCTGCACCATAATTAGCTTACCGGGCATTCCTGGCTCAGCGGCCAAAAAGTGGAGCAGTGGGGCTCCTTGTAGTGGCTTTCTGCAGTGGTGGCATTTTGGGCTGCTGAACAGGAGTTAGCACTCCTGAAGTCCTTCTGCAATTACGACTTGGGGGTTGAACAGAAGAGTGGCTGCTGTAAGGAGATGCTGCCACCCACACAGTTTCCAGTGGGAGTCCTGCCCGGTTGGGCAGAGTGAGCCTAGGAAGAAGGGAGGGCAAGTATAAGTAAGGAGAATACAGGGGAGGGATTGACTAAACAATAGGAGAGGGCGGGTTAGGGAGGAGAGAAAATTAGCAAGCAGATGCTGGAGGAGTCAAAGGATCACAGACACACAGGCAAAGTCAGGCAGAAGAGAAAAAAACAGTAGGGTGAGGTTAAGGAGAGAGAGAGACGGAGAGAGAGAGAGTGAGAGAGAAACGTGGAATAAGCAGACAGGTTTAGAAAAATTTCACAGATGAATCTGATATTAGCACAAGCAGAACAGTGTAATTAATTAGTTTTAAAATTATTAGCACCAAAAAACTGTCCTGATTAGCTTTTGAACAAGAGTTCACTTTAGTAGCAGTAGCAGTGTAAGAACACTCTAAAATTATGTTAACAGAGTAGCTGTAATACACAGACTAGGGACTGGGAAAATCAGCAGATAGTTTAGGAAACTATAAAACACAGCTTGGACAAGTCCCTTAGTAGTTAGAGCAGGCAGTGCAGCTTCAGCCAATAAGACAAGCTGGGCACAGAGTTCAGACCAATAGGGGCTGTTGGAAAAGGTGCCAACAATTTTGAACAAGAGTTGCGCTGTAATTAGCTTACTGGGTGTTCCTGGTTCGGCAACCGAAAAGTGGACCAGTGGGGCTCCTTGTAGTGGCTCTGTGCCATGGTGACATTTTGGACTGCCAAACAGGAGTTAGCACTCCTGAAGTCTTTCTCTGGTAGCGGCTTGGTGGTCAAACAGCGGCAGTGGTTGCTGTAAGGAGATGCAACTACCCACATGGCTTCCAGCGGGAGTCCTGCCCGGTTGGGCAGAGTGAGCCAGGCATCCCTGGCTCAGCAGCAGAAAAGTGGAGCAGTTGTACCAACACAGTTAGAGTATGTCATTTACTCCCCTTTGGACCCAAGGTAGTGTGTACACTACTCCACATCCCATACCTACTTACATGTCAGGGAAGCTTTGTTCTATGGAAGCCTGTTCAGGCAAAATTACACAAGGAATTGCCTACCCATGACACCTTGCTCTGGGAAAATTAAGTGTATGATTGGAGAGATGCACAACAACGAAATAATTTGGATATTTATTCTCTCCTAGCATTCTTTAAGGATACAATACCCTTCCTTCCTGCAATCTGCCTCTCTAGTGTGCTCACTTAGACTGTTCTGAACAGACACCATATTTCACTCAATGCTCGTCTCAAGCCCAGAAGCTTATTGGGTCATCCTGGATCCACTGCAGTATCTATAATATCACACATTCAGCTGAAATCTGTCAGTTGTGAATGGTATACAACCTACAGCAGTAGATTGCATGTATCACCTAAAAGGGTTACCACAAATGCACTGAGCCTAATCTTGTCATCTTGTCTGTTGTTTAGCTAATTCACAGAACATTGAAAATTAGATGAAAAGTGGGAAACTGGAGCACAGGTTCCTAGGTACTACAACAAGCACATTCAACTCATACTTGACTCAATGAGTCATACTCTTAGGATTCTGTCCACTCCAGTACCCAAGATCAAGTCCAGTACATGTGCAATTTAGGAGGAAGGCAGTTGTCTGACAACTAGGTCTGTGCAGAATTAGTACATTTCAATTTGGTTGAATTTCTTCAAAATTCCACAGATTTTTTTGGGAATATTATGGAATTCCACACATTGGTTTATTTGGTCATAATGCAGGCATTTTAAGAGCTACACATCTGATACCTGGCAAGCTTACCTACTAAATTTCTAGGTGTCTCATGGCAAAAATCATACCATTTGGATAAGTAGTTATAAACATATACGGGCTCAAAGTCTGACATTTTATTTTTTGTGAAAGATTTGTGGTTGTAATTCAGCTTCCTGTAGAGCAACATACCTTCAAAGTGACATGCATACCCTTCAGGGAAGGGTGATATAAACTGCTAAATAGGATAAGATTTGAATAAGTAATTTGTTAGTTAAAAGGGCTCAGAATTTCACTAGTTGTTTCTAAAAATGTGAATGTTTGTAACTTTCCTTATATTGCAAATATGGAGCTGAACTTTGTCAAGCATAACCAATGTCAGTTCATCATGGACTCTAACAAAGCTGGAAAACTGGTTTGGAGTTGTTTTAGGTTTACTGTCAAACAACTACAAATTACTTACTGGCAACATGTTCTAAAACAATTCACAGTAGTTTCATAGGTAATGCCGTCAGAATTTCCCTTGTGGGATTTAACTTTCATAAAGCTCTTATCACTCTTACATCTGATTAGCTAATCTGAGCTGTTTACAGTCATGTAGTTCTTTCCTGCGTGACTATTTTTCACCCTTTTTCTCTTATATTTGACCACATGGACTTACTGGAACTGCTTATCCTGGATATCCTCCTTTTTTATTCAGTGATACACTTTCTTAAAAAGAGAGCCACCTACTACTTTTCCCATCAGATCTATCCCATTTAAATAGCCATACCATTTCCTTGTGGTACAGTGCCCCAGTTATTTTCTTCCCCCACTGGGTCTCTCTTTGTGCCTCTAAGTCCTGGACTTTCAAGTACACCAGGTTCTCAAGATAGTCACTTTTGCTTGGTATGTTTCTTACATGACCTTCTTTCAAGTTACAGTCATTGTCCCTCCATGCATCCGTGCTCCTTCTGGGAGTTTAATATTTGTGTGCTGCCCAGCTCACCTGTCCTTCTCTTGGTGAACACATGAATCAAATTCCTGACTGTAGAGCCCCCTGTATGAACTACCTCTACAACCCCTATCCTTTAGTTTATATCCCCAACTGCCCTGTCCCTTGGAAGGATTACTACCTTGTCCCTCTTGGAAGAACTGCAGCCCATCCTGAGCATGCAGGCATTCCTTGTCCCAGAATGCCCTCTAGCTAGCTAGAAAAAAGACCATCTGTCTTTCAAAAGAATCTTAGCAAATGTTAGCTTGTCTTATTTCTGCTACTGTCATTTCTTACCGTCCCCAGGGTCACGGAGACTTGGAAAAGATCCCTCTGGATATGTTTCCTGTTATGAACATCCATAATTCATAAAATAACCTCTTTGTGTCCTTAGAACTTGTATTTACTATTACATAGTAGGCAACAGTTAGCTCCTCTCTCTAGCTACAGTGCATTCATATGGAACACAGTCATTTGACCTGTACAGCAGGCAGATAAATCACTGTACCTGCACTTGTATCATGGTACTGCAATACCTCTTCAGATCTTCTGCTACTTTTACAGTGGAGTCACCATGAAATCCAACTTATTACCACTCTACTGAGCCTTTTTTCTCTTCTTCACAACAGCAGGTCAGATGTATGGCTAGGCAAAATTCATGGATATGGCTGTCAGAAAATTGTTACAAAATTCAAAAATTTTCACAATGACACATGAAATTCAACTTTAGATGTGGATGTGTTTTTCCAGTATTTGACAGTTTATAACATAGACATTCATTGAGCATCCTTTAGGCAAGAGATTAAAAGGTGGCATACGCTGCTTCCTTTATAGGGTATATAATAATAATAATAACTTTATTTTTATGGTGCCTTTCAAATATCAAGGTGCCTAAAAAATGTTTAAATTACAGTCAGATATCCCAGTAACATTAATTATATAAAACAACTAATACCATTACACAGTCATTCACCAAATGCTTGGTGCCATAAGTATGTTTTTAAAGCTTCTTTAAAACCCTCCATGGTCATGTACCCCTGTAACCAATGGGGTAGAGAATTCCAAAGGGCTGGGGCCACATGCATAAATGCTCAGGCCAGAGAAGATTCTCTAGCAACCCCTCATCAGCAGGGTGGAGCGATCGCCCAGGGCAGTAAGGAACCAGAAGCTCTTTCAAGTTGTCTGGGCCCAGTCCGTGTAGGGCTTTGAAAGTCAGAAGACTGACTTTGAAGGTGATCCACCACCGTACCAGCAGCCAGTGCAGTCTGCACAGCACTGACAAAATATGACAAGACCAGCGAGTTCCCATCACAAGCTGGGCCTTCTGTGTTCTGCACTAGCTGCAGGTGACAGATTTCCACCCCCAGTAGCCCCAGGTAAAGGGAGTTGCAGTAATCTAAGCACAAGGACACAAAGGCGTGGACCAGCATAGGAAGATCACCAGATGGAACAAGGTGCTTAACCCTGGAGATATTCCTCAGATAGTACAGAGAGGATTTGATGACAGCTGACACCTGCAATTGTAGGGTCAGCCCTTTGTCAAAAATTACCCCCAGGTTTTGCACCCGTTCAGAGGTCAGGAGCGATAAGCCCCCAAGAAAAGGTCCTAAGGGTGAGCCAAGCCCCAACCCCCCTATCTGGCATGCCGGATCCACAATCAGCACCTCAGTCTTTTCCCAGTTCAACTTCAGTCAACTGTAATCCATCCACTTCTGGAATTCTGTGAGACAGCTATTAAAGACTGAGAGAGCTCCATCATGGCCAGGTGCAAAAGAAAGGTAGAGCTGGGTATCATCAGCATAGCACTGAAACGTCAGCCCATACCTTCTTACAATGTCTCCAAGGGGCAGCATATACACTGCAAACAACATGTGAGACAACACTGAGCCCTGAAGAACCCCACATGACAGAGAAACTGCATCCAAGGAATGAACCCTGAACACCACTCTCTGAGTTCTTCCCATTAGAAATGATGTAAACCACCTGAGGACTGTACCCGACAGCTGACAGATGAACCTCAGATGACCAAGTAGTACCCCATGGTCCACAGTGTCAAACACTGATGAGAGATCCAGAAGAACCAAGATGGAATGGCTCTTCCGATCACTAGCCATCAGGAGATTATTGAGTACCCAAATCAGCACAGTCTCAGTACTATGTCTCTTTCAAAATCCAGACTGCAGGAGTTAATAGATGACTTTCTCAATCACCTTGCCTAAAAAGGGAAGGTTAGAGATTGGTCTGCAGTCTGCATGGCAGTCTGGGTCCAAAAAAGCTTCCTTCAAGAGGATTGTTACCACCACTTCTTTCAGGGAGGTGGGAAACTCACATATTTCCAAGGAGCACCAGACTATACATGCTGAGTCTGGACCAATGGAATCAATACAACCCAGAATCAGGGAGGTAGGTCCTGGAGCCAAACTACAGCACATAGGGCATGCACCCTGGACAATCTGCATGACATCCATGAACTCCAGTTGGTCAAAGGTTCTCCAGGAAAGCTGAGAGGCAGTGGCCTCATGCTGATCCAGAGCAATGCCCATAGAGTGTGCTGGTTGGGGTACCACCCTGATGTCAGCCACCTTAGTCACAAAAAATTGAGCAAGTTCATCACACTCTACTTGAGAAAAGGCTTTTCAGACTTATATACAGGATTGGCTGCACAGTCTGTTCACAGTTCAAAACAGCTGACCTGGTCAATTCTGAGCAGCTGCAATCCCCCGGACAGGAACTCTGCCTTCTTATGGGTAATTGCAGATTATAGACTTGATTATAGACTTGATAATGGTCTATCAATCAAAGGTGGTCTTCATCAAGGACAGATTTCCACCAGCAACACTCTAACCTTCATCCTAGTCCCTGCATCTCCCTCAAAGTCCCATCGATTCATGGAGATTGAGGGTGAAGGGAGAGGTGACAAACACAGATGGGAGCAATGACATCCAGGGCCACTGAAATGGGTGAGTTATAAGCCATCATGAGGGCCTCTGGGTCACTGTTTGCCACTGGGAAGGACAATAGGTCAAGTACCACCACCAGGCCTTGAGAGCTTACATCTCTTAAAGGGCGATACCTGACCATTTCCACAGGGGTAGACCTATGAAGAAGGGGTGCTAAACTGAACCTCACGGTGTAGTGATCGGACCATCCAACTAGTTCCACCTCCAAGTAGTTAGATGTAGCCTCATATGTGAAAGGGACCTGAATGCCTGCTTTTTAAAGAAACGAGCAACTAGCTCTGATAGATCTTACTTTTAACATTATATCTATTTCATTTGTGGGAGCCCTGGTTGCTGGGGTAACCGGGAAGAGAGACTGATTACTAAATCTAAAATATACCATTGAACCAGTGTGATAGTAAATAACTGTTGATATACTTTTAATTATTTAGGGCCATTATTTACTGAGAAGGGGGCACAACTACTGAAATGAGGAGCACTCGGAATTCTATGCCTACTTCTGGGCTAATCGCTACATTAGTGAGCCCCGCTGTGAGTGGAGTGAGCAGAGTGGAGTGTGCCTCACGTGCAGTGACGTGCGCAGAAATGCACGTAGAGGCATGTGCGTCTGTGTGTGTCTGTAGTGTCCACAGTGGACAAAGGGGACAAAGGGAAACTAACAGTTTGAGGACCGATAGGTAAATTATAATATTGATTGTGTACCAGTGAAGACTAAAATGGCCCAGACTAAGGGAAAAAGGGAAAGAACATTAAAAAGAAAACATGCACACAGTGCAACATGTACCAGGAAGCAACACAGGAACAAGAGTTTGTTTGTGAAAAATGCTACCAAAATACAGCCCTTTTAAAAGAAATAGACCAACTTCATAGAAGAATAGAAACTCATAAAGAAATGACTCTATTGGAGAGTTTCATAGATGAGGTAGTAAAAGAAACAAGCATCAATCATGAACACAAAAATGGCGATACACACAAAATCCTTGACTCCCCCTCCTGTTTAATAAAGAACTCTATCACTGTCCCCTCGTGCCCTATGACAGAACATAAATCTCATCATATAAGTTTACAAAATAGATATGAGAGTTTGTCAGTAGATTCAGAGGAATCTGAGGTAAAGACAACACTAGCAAATACAAGCCTTGGTAATAAAGTTACTAGAAACTCACTACCAGTTGTCAAAGAAACATCACAAGACAGAGATATCCTAGTAATTGGAGATTCCTTACTAAAACAGATTGACACAATGAGTTGTGATGGACGGAAAGAATTTACTACAGTTAGTATGTTTCCAGGGGGTCAAGGTTCAGAATATAATCAACATGCTAGATGGACTACTAGAAAACACTACAAATTCTTCAGTTATTCTGCATGCTGGAATAAACAATCTTTCTACCTGTGACCTCTCCAACATACAGTCAAACTTTATGACTGTAATTGATCAGATAAAAAGCAAAGGGGGAGAACTAATTATGTCTGGACTACTACCTACCATTGGGAAAAATGCACATAAAAATCACATGATATATAAATTAAATATGTGGCTGAGACATTGTTTGTCAAAAAATATAGGATTTATAGACAGCTCTACTACTTTTAATAATCCAGCCTGCTACAAGGGGGATAGACTGCACTTAAATCACCATGGAACTAGAATTCTGGGGAATAAAATAAATAGAGTTATAAAGTTTCATTTAAACTGGAAGGGGGGAGGGTCTCAAGAGACCACATGAATAAAATACAGACAGTTAAACTTACAAACTTTAATAACCTGGGCTGGAATGGTGTATTGATAAATGCTAGAAGTTTGACCAACAAATTTGATGAATTTAAACATCTTTTGGAAATAAATAATATCCAAATTGCACTAATCACTGTGACATGGTGGGAAGAGAATGACTGTTGGGATAAAGACATCTTGGGATATAAGGTATACTTTAAAAGTAGGAGATACAGGAAAGGTGGTGGGGTGGCTATATACCTATGAAACAACATATCAAGTGAGGAAATTCAAGTAGATATTACTAACCATGAATCATTATGGATTAAACTATATCCACAGATAGGACCTTCTATTACCTTAGAGTTAGTATATAGACCTCCCTCTATAACAACTGAGGATGACAGGATACTTCTAAATTACATAGAAAACCTGGATCCAGCAAGTAATCTTATGATATCTGGTGACTTTAACCTACCTAATATTGACTGGCAAACAGATTCCTCAGCAAACAAACCCGAAAGTCAATACCTGGATCTCTTTCTGGAACTGGGGTTAGAACAAAGAGTGCAAACCCTGACATGAAATGACAAAATATTGGACATAATTCTAACTAATACAGAACACTGTATTTCCAATATTAGAGTAAGGGAACCTCTTAGTAATAATGATCATAATATTGTTTTTCCAAATTACTGGGAAATCAAAAAAAGGAAACACTGGACATAATCTAGCTTTAAACTTTTACAAAGCTGATTTTGAGGGTATAAAAACCGAACTTAAACAATGTGACTGGCCTAAAGAATATAACACATTGACAGTTGAGGGCAAATGGAGGTCTTTGACACACAAATTAAAAAGTTTTATTAAAACATATATACCCATAACAAATAAAATCAAAAACAGACACAAAATTACCCCGTCTGGTTTAATGAAAAAATCAAACTAGCAATAAACAACAAAAAAAGACTCTTTAGGAAAATTAGGAAAGGGTATTAACATCTTGTCCCCAGGTATAGGATGTTAGTGAAAAGTACAAAAAGCATGATAAGGATTGCAAAATCTAAATATGAATTAAAGCTGGCACATAAAGTAAAGGATAATAAGAAAGCCTTTTTTTGCCCATGTTAGCAGAGCAAAGGGGAAGACAAACCCTTCAGGAGCATTTACAACTAATGAAGGGAAAAAAGTTTCAAATACCGAAGCCACTAACATTCATAACCATTACTTCTGTACAGTATTTAATACAAGCGACAAAAGGATGCAAAATGTTGTAGATCTACCCCTTAATGATGATCCCATTATATCACCTATAGTAGTTCTTTGGTAAGTTAAGGAACTTGGACATCAGTAAATCACTAGTCCGGGATGAAATCCATCCTAGGGTGCTAAAAGAGACAGCTGATGATTTATATCTCCCTCTTGCTAACATACCACAACATTCCCTTACAACCAGAGAAGTCCCCCAAGATTGGAGGGTAGCTACAGTAGTGCCCATTTATAAAAAAGGCTCAAAAACCAACCCCAAGAATTATAGGCCTATCAGCCTAACTTCCATTATAGGAAAAATACTCTAAAGTATTATTAAAGATCTTATACAGGAGCACCTAGAGCAAGCTGGGCTAACTGACCCAGCACAGCATGGGTTCACTAAGACTAGGTCCTGCCAAACGAACTTACTGTTTTTTTATGAACTAGCGACTAAAGAGATTGATTCGGGTAAACCGGTGGACTTGGTCTTTTTGGATTTTGCCAAGGCGTTCAACAAACTGCCCACTTTGAACTTGTTAATACCCTGGGAAATTACAATCTAAACAACCACATAATTAATTGGGTTAAGAACTGGCTCATAGGATGAAAGCTGTGAGTTATTGTAAATGGGGAGTATTCAGATTGGGCTTCAGTTACCAGTGGAGTACCACAGGGGTCAGTATTGGAACCCTGTCTCTTTAAAATATATGCATCTACTTTAACTACCAGGGATCCCAATATACTGATGTTAAAATTCGTTGATGATTGTAGGGTAGGAGCAGTTATAAATCAACCTGATAGTAGTAAAGCACTTCAATCAGCCTTGGATACTATACAGAGTTGGGCTAATACTAATAAATTATTATTAAATCCTATGACGTGCAAAGTTATGCACCTAGGTATACATAATAAAAGATATAAATATAAATTAGGTGACACAGATTTATTGGAAGCAGAACAGGAAAGAGATTTGGGGATAATTGCAAACCCTGACCTTAAATTTAAACCACATTGTAAGAACCAAATTGGTAAGGTTAATCAAGTACTAAATTGTATATTTAGACATATTTCGAGCAGAACAACAGAAGTACTACTCCCCTTGTACATTGCAATGGTGAGGCCACTATTGGAGTACTGTGTGCAGGTGTGGTCACCATACTATAAAGAAGATATAAATAAAATGGAGAGAGCTGGATGCCGAGAAGGCATTCGACAGGGTTGATTGGAATTTATTGTTACAATCACTTACAGCATTTGGATTCCCCTCTCTTTTATAAAATGGATAGGAGTGTAATATAAATTTCCCACAGCACGGGTTGTGTGTAATGGAATATTATCTGATCCCTTTACATTGCATGCTGGCACCAGACAAGGTTGTCCTTCATCCCCCCTGCTATTTAACATTTATTTGTAACCCCTCATTCGGAGGATTGTGGCGAATGCAGGAGTCCACGGTATAAGCATACAGCAGCATACTGTTGAAGTCCTGGCCTATGCAGACGACTTGCTCCTCCAAATATCACAGCTTAATACATCCATACCTGCTCTACTCACCATCCTAGGAGAATTCAGCTGTATGTCTGACTATAAACTCAATAAAGACAAGATGGTGGGCTTTCCCTTAAATCATAAAGTATTAAAGTCAGTGGCTTAGTCGGTGGGCTTTGTTTGGCAGATCAACTCATTGAAATATCTGGGATTGAACTTGTCAAGGGAGCTGGCTAAATTTACAAGACTAAATCTTGACCCATTAATATCTACTATTAGACAAGATCTTAAGAGATGGGCTTTACTCCCCCTCTCCCTTTGGGGTAAAATCAATATCATCAAAATGAACATTTTCCCATGGGTATTTTAGCCATTAAACTTATCAAATACCTGGTTACCACTGACATGGTTCAAAAAGGTACAACAGATGTTCTCTGCTTTTATTTGGTCGATAAGAAACCCCGGATTGTCTAAGATAAGCTTTCGGCATCAAAATTGAATGGAGGACTCCGGTTTCCTCAATTAGGAATATATTACT
The DNA here is from genome assembly GCA_016271365.2 of Neoceratodus forsteri. Taxonomy (NCBI): domain Eukaryota; kingdom Metazoa; phylum Chordata; order Ceratodontiformes; family Ceratodontidae; genus Neoceratodus; species Neoceratodus forsteri. The sequence continues at coordinate 660,823,150 of CM028130.1, forward strand.
GGGCTAGTCATGCAAATAAGTACCTGCAATGATTAAGGGAAGACCAGCTCCCATCCCCACAGTCCTTCACACCCATATGGCTCAAAATAGAATGTGCCTTAATACAAACTCATGAGCTATCCCCTGCGGCATTACTATACGATAACTTAAAATTGCTGCCTTTGACACTAAAGAAAACCCCCATCACATTATCTGTTAGAATTAATTGCCAGTTTTGTTCATTCCTAAACTATAAGCACATTATGGACCCATCTCAACCTTGGCGGGGCAACCCAAATGTTACATTAGAGGGCAAACCACTCCAATTGAGATGGATTTCCCAGTTGGGGGATTGTCCTCTTTCATTTTTTTTGAAGACTGATGGCTGGTGGTTGACCTCACCGGAAATCCTTAATAAAATCCATGCCCCGAATTCTGTGATTTTTAGAGTATTCCAATTGTTGCACTTATTAATAAAATCTGTGGGTACTGCTCCACCAGTACTTCTGAATCCATCCTTGTCATGCTTAATTCCCCATGCGGGTCTCCCTCATGCAGTTTCCACACTGTATGAGGTAATCCATCAAATGGCCTGACTGTTTTGGTCCGACACATTACTAGTCCTGTTTTGTTCCCAATCTAGATTTTCACTGGCCCTCTCTGTAGAAGAGTTGTCACAAGTTTGTTAGGCAAGATAGGCTTTGATTAACACAATTTAAAATCCTGCACAACCTTTATTATTCACCTCAGAAGATGGCTAAGTTGAATCTGCTCCCTTCACCTAAATGTACCCAATGTCTGCAGAGTGAGGGTAACTTATTTCATATCTTTTGGACATGTCCCAAGATAGTACCCCTCTGGAACAATATTGAACATGGAGCCGACCCACTCTTGGGTTTATCGGGCTATTTATGCTGGAAATTTGTATTTTGGGAGATCTTTCCTCAGTGCCGGTCACCAATAGAAAATATCATATAACCCTTATTGCCATGTCGGTTAAGAGGTTGGTTTTGAGACATTGGAAAGATACAACCAAAATTTCTTACAGTGAATGGTTACAGGAACTGTTGGCCAATCTTCACTTGGAAAAGACAATTGCCAGTCTGAATAATCAATCAGAGAAATTTCTCAAGAACTGGGGCCAGCTTGCTACCCTGTATTCTCCTCAGAAGTCATAAAGTCTATGCATCTGTTTATACATTCTATCATAGCATATGAACATACTCTGTGTGAAGGGAAGGGGGGTTTAGAGAGGGTGGGGGAGGGGGGAGAGTTGATCTATTCCAATTCTATTCATCACTGTGTGTTGGTTTCATGAAAGTAACTTTAGATCTTCTCTCTGTATTTGTGAAATACTGAATATACTTTAAACTGTAAAAAAAATAAAAAATAAAATGAAGAGAGTTCAACGGAGGTTTACTAAAACTCTCATAGGTATGTCAAATATGACTTATGAAAATAGGTTGAAGACTTAAATTTGTACACTCTGCAATATAGAAGAATGCGAGGAGACATGTGCCTATTACATAGAGCACTTAACGATACTACCATCACCAGAGAGTTAGGAATCATCAGAATAGACAAAACGTTTAATACCAGAGGGCGTGCTAAACAACTATGTATTCCAAAATAGAAACTCTATGTAGAAAGCACTGGTTCAGCCTAAGGGTCATTTCTATATGGAACCAGTTGCCAGTACTTGTAGTGGACAGTTCTAATATGGAATCATTTAAGATTAACCTGGATGTAGCAATTGGAGAAAGGGTAAAGTACCAAAACTACTAGACTATACTGGCAAGCTTTGTGGACTTTATGTCTTTATAGCTTGATAAAACCTATGAAAGTCAGAGGTTTCGATCCCCAGGAGGAAGACTAAGTCAAGATAGTGACCGTATTTATGAGTAGCAGTGGTAACTATCTGGTAAAGCAAAGAGATGTCATCAACTGGAGGAAGTACTGTCTAAATTGCGAGAGTTAGTCATCGACCTAGGCATTAAAGTTGACCAGGACCATCAGCCTGGGTGACTCAGACACCATGTTGATGACGAAGTCCATGACTTCCTGAAGGAATTGCTTCTCATCTCCAGGTGGATGGTAGATGAGGGCGATCCGACAACCTATACCTGCTACTAAGGTACACTCAAATGACTCAGTCTCCTCAACTGGTACATTCGTGAGGTTGTTTGGTCTTGAAACAGACAGCAAATCCCCCCCCCCACAGCAATCCAATCTTGGGTGATGTATCACTGAGTAACTGGCTGGAGTTAAAGCCTCCAATATGGGGCCTGAGTTCTCATCCAGCCAGGTCTCAGTGATGCAGGCCAGGTCCATGGTTTCAATAAGATCTGCAATAACTGCAGTCTTGTTTTTAATGGACCAGGCATTGCATAACACCGCCTGAATTTAATGAACCTCCCGGGCTGCCTGAACCACCCACCTACCACAATCGGTAGTGTCCTTGGGTATGGAAACCAGGCATGTTGTACCATGTTCTAGGTTCCATTTCATCCCAGGGCATCTTCTGGATCTTACCACCCTGATGTGGTAGCTCTGCTCATTCACCCTCCGTGGTCACACCCCCACCTCCCACCCACAGGCAATACTTGGCACCCTACAGTGCTGATAGGTTAAAAACTGTAATGGAGGAAAAAAGGGATGGAGGGCATGGAGACCAGAGGTTGAGTTGTGCACAACAGGGGGGACAAGCCTCCAACACATTCTCATGACTTAAATATAAAACAACACTCCCTCAACTAACTGATTATATACTAAAAAACAATGCACAAAAATATTATAAAATAAAACAAAATTAAACATACATCTTACTTAAGAAAAATAAATTACCCTCTTAAACCCATCCCCAAGTAAATAAGTAACCCTACACAAACCTCCCTAACATTAAAACTGTAAAATAAATTAAAATTATAAAAACTTAACAAAAATTTGAGTGCAAAATATAAATAAAATATATCAACAGAAGAACAAAAACGTCACCTCCCCAGGGCCCTCTCACAGCTTCAGGAAGTGAACAAAGCAATATTACACTGAAAAAATATATAAGTAAAGCATCAAAGTCACAAAGTCAGGTTAGTAGAGTCAAGTAAAGTTAGCTGATGATGCTGTATAAAAGAAGTATCAGGGGAGAAGTAAAGATTTCCAGACCCCAATGTCCTCTCACTACCAGCAGGGCTGAAAAATTCCCCCTCATGAGCTCACACCCCCTGAGCAGACAGGTGGAAAATGTCTTAATTTCTCCCAAGATTAAAACCAAATGATTCCCAATTCTACGGCACTCTCACTGTCTGAGTTTTAGGAAATAATATATGGCAGTCTCACTACTGGCATAATGGTAAAATTAAAAGGTCTGACCGTATCCCAAAGTAGGGGAAGGAATCCCAAAAGTCCTCATCCATAAAACAGTCACTCAAGTCAGGAGTGAGCCACAAAAACTCTATTCAAGCAGCCGGCCCAGGACTTCAGCAGCTGCTGTGGGTCCCCGTCTGAACCCACCAGCCAGTAGGTCCCATAAGAATCCCTAGGGACCAAAAGCTCCAACCAGCAACTCCCAGCGGATAAGGGCCCAGACCCCCGCACTACCACAGACCAACACTCAGCCCACCTGACAGATCAGGGCCAACACCACCCACCTCCAAATCAAACCACTGTCTTCTCTGGGTCTGCCACCACAAATCCAATGGCAAATTCCACCACACGTCCAAAATTGGGGTTCCAAAGTCTGAATGTCCTTCCCAATACTCTACCGGTACTCCTCCTGCAGCTCTTCCTCCCTGGTCCACACAATACATACAACCCAAAGATGAACCAAATAAAAATGTTTCAGGTGCAGTTAAAATCCAATCAGTCAAATTCTATAGTGGGAGAAAGCAGGCCCAGTCACCAAGAATACCAGAGCGGTAGTGGGGCCAGCTGAGACAACCCCAGTACACACTTTGGAAATGTTCAAGTGACACCCTGATAACATTCTCAAACTCGGCAAGCTCAGACCAATCCCCTCCAATAGATTTGAGAGATTCAGGAAACAATATGTCCGACAAGTGGGAGAACAGCAAATGGACTGCTCAAGTAATCCAAGCAGAACTGCAAATAATTCAGACAAAACCACAGCTGAAGAATGAAAAAAAAACAGTGAAAAGCAGGCAAAATACTAAAAGCTGAAACAGAGATACTGCAGAGCAGTCAACAGCACACCCAACCCAGCGGTCATCTTCCATCCATCCATCCATGTATTTTTTTTTTTTAAATTCAACATTTTTATTGATTTATGTTATGACACAAAGTATATAACAAAAAAAAAAACAACAACAACAAAAAAAAAATGAACCACACATCGATAATAACAAAATAGATTAATGGTGACATGACACCCGAATGTCTCTGAATCAAATATAACCAAAAAAAAATAATGTACTGCTATACCCAACCACCCCTCCACTTCCCCCTCACTACCTTCCTCACCCCCCTCCCCTGGAGTGTGCCTTATTAAAAACAACGTAACAAAGAGGTATAAAAGAACAAATAAGATTCCAGCAATAACAGGCATCAAAAGGAGGATAAATCAAACTGAGACAGTCAGAGGCATGTATTACATGGAACTTAGTTCAAATATAAAGCAATAATTTACCCCATTTCTGACTGAAAGAGGCTATATGGTTCCAGGAGCTTGCTATTAACCTTTCAGTGTTAAAACAAAGAGACATTTCTTTCAGCCATTCAGCATATGATATGGCCAATTTGTCCATCCAGTGCTTGAGAACCAGCCTTATGACTGCTATAGAAATTATAGCCAAGTGAAATGTACGCTCCCGAACTCTAATATTTGAAAACATCCCTAGGATACATATTTCTATGGTGAACAATTCACCCAATCCCAGAAGGGGGTCTAGATTGAATTGAACTGTGTTTCATAATGGAGCCACCTTGTCACAATGCCAAAAAATGTGTATCAGGTTTCCTTCAGTTGTGCCACACCGTGTACAGTTAGCCAAAGGTATTCTGCCTAATTTGGCCAACTTAACCAGTGTATAATACAAATTATTTAAGATATGCTATTGTATGAGTCTATGCCTATCTTGAGTGAGATATCTATGCATGTCCTCCCAAATCTGACTCCAAGTCAAGGGGGAATCTGGCAGATGAGAAGTACAAACTTTAGAACCTATAAGGGCATAAGGGTATTTGATACCCAATAGAAAGGAATAAATCCTGGAGATTCCATGGGGCTTATTTGCATATTTTTGTATCTGATCTAAAAAGGGCCTGACTTGGGACAACATGAATGTGGTCCTGAAAATAGAGACCATAAGATGTCTCAGCTGAAAATCCTTAAATATATATTTCTGAGGAATATTCAGTTTAGCTATTATTCGGTTGAGGAGAGGAGAGAATCTTGAGAAAACAGGTTTTCCACTAGAATATCCTGTAACTGAGGAAGCCAGTCTGGGGAAAGCAGAGAACCACCTATTTTGATGTTAGGGTTTAAGGTAAGGGGTTGAGCCGTATCCTTTTTGGAGGAAATGTTAAAGAAGTTCCAGCACTGGGTCAGAACCTTTATAGAGACCCCTACAGCCGAATTTTATATAAAAATAGGTAATGCAGAGATAGTATAATAAAAAACTCTGGGTGAGTTGAGATTATGCATATCCAAAAGCCTTTTCTCCAACTATAGCCAGATAGGAGAATGTGCATCGGGTATGGACTCGAATCATCTCCCCATTTTGGACAGATGACTTGCCAAATAATATAAAATAAAATTTGGGAGACGGAGTACACTTCTCTCCTTGGGTAAATTAAGTTTTAAGAAGGCCCGTCTAGGATGTTTGCCCTGCCAAATGAATTTAGAGAGAGCAGAGTGGAGCTGCTGAAAATAGGACATTGGGAGCCAGATGTTCAGTAAATTTAAAAGGTAGAAAAGACGGGACAGCACATTCATTTTTATAATACTGATACGACCCCATAACAACAATGGTAGTTTGACCCATCTTTGGAGATCCTGCTGTATATTCATCACCAAATCATCCAGATTGAGTCACCTGAGAGCCTCTGGGTCTCTAGTGAGTGTATGCCTAAATATTTGAATGAGGAGGGGGACCATCTCATACCGAAATGAGTGAAGTTGACTTGGTGCGTGAGAGCATTTAATGGGAATATAACTGATTTGGATAATTTAGCTTATAGTTAGCTACTTGACCATTCTGCTCAATAATTTGTAGCACGTGTGCTAGTGAGGTTTCCAGATTGGCTAAATGTAAAAGAATATCATCTGCATAGATTGAGAGGATCAAAGATTGCTCATACACTGAACAACCTGTGACCTGATGTGAGTTCTTAATACTAAGTAACAGGGGTTCCAAATATAAATTAAACAAAAAGGGAGACAGGGGACAACCTTGCTGAGTGCCAGTGAACAGGGGGAACCGAGTGGAGAAAACCCCATTACAGTAAATTCTAGCAGTGGGTGACTTGTATACTGTCCGAATCCATTGAATGAAGGTTTCCGGAAAACCCATTTTCTTAAGAGTAGCCCAAAGAAATTCCCAGTTTACTCTATCAAAAGCTTTTTCTGTGTCTAATGAGACTAAAGCCATTGGAATCTGGGAGTCTTGGGCAACCTGAAAAAATATGTGAGAAGGTTCGCAAATGGTCGGCAGAAGATCTGCCTTGCACAAATCCCACCTGTTCGGGACTCAGCAAATGAGACCAAATCTGTTTAATTCTAAGAGACAGGATTTTAGTTGAAATTTTAATGTCATAATTTAGTAATGAAATCGTACGGTAACTGGCAGGCTCAATCTGGGGTTTGTCTGGTTTCAGAATCAGGACTATCCTGGCCTCCAGTAAAGTAGGGTCTAGGGGGTCTGAGGTGAACATATAATCAAATAGTGTCAGGAGAAGGGGAGCTATCTTCTTACAAAAGACTTTACAGAAGTAGGAGAGAAAACCATCAGGGCCTGGGGATTTATCCAGTGCTAACCCATTAATTGCCTCCTTTACTTCAACCAGGGTAATAGGAGAGGCCAGGATCTCGCCCTGATGGGCCTGCATGGAGGGGAGGTTAAGGCCATCCAGAAAGTGTTCAATACAGGAATGGGAGATTTGAGAAGTACTCTTACTATATAGGTCCCTGTAAAAGGATTCAAAGACCTGGGAAATATCCCGAGGGGAGGTTTTAATAGAGCCATCTGGGGAATACAGTGCAGGAATCAGTCTTGAGCTTTCTACTTCCCACAGTCGAAGGGCTAATATCCATCCATATATAAACCTACCAAACTAAGTGATATTGCATTCTCCAGATTTAAAGGTACAGGGGCTAATGATTGTTCAGGTTACATACTTATGAAATTGACTTTAACATTTCTGAATCACAACATCAGTCTTTTTAGTGTGCAAGTTCACTATAAGTCATAGGAAATGTCTCTCAAACCTGACAATCACATCAATTATTAAACCCCTGAGGCTAAAACATCAAAAGGTGTATGGAGCTTGACCTGTTTCTGTGGTTTCCAGTAGCGCGCTTGCCATCCCAACCTCTGGCACACCTCAAACAATCAACATCAGCAGAATGGATAGAGAGATCCCACCTAACCTCCAAAGGCTTCTATAATAGTCATCCTCTTTCCTCCCGAAAAATAAATGATCAAATACTGATTACCATATAATCACAATTACTAATATCAAAGAAAGGCTCAATTTACAGAAACAAATCCTTCTTCAGTATTACCACAATAATTTTAGTTTTGTGTTTATTGCAATTATATAGGGCCTGTCTAGAAAGTGATAAGTGAATGTTATGCTGCTTACCATTTGAGGGGGGAGTTGGGGATACAACTGGCATTTGTGGTGCCAATTTACATCAGTGAGTAATTGGCACATTGGGAGTTTGGGGCTGTATGGGGGAGCAGGACGAAGGAGGGTGAGCTACTAGATACCAAGTGCCACTGGATGCCAAGCATTGCTTGACACTAGACACAATAAAGAAAAGAATACCACTGGACTCTAGGTAATATTTGGCATGAGACTGGGAGAAAAAAGGGGATGCCAGAAGGAAGCAGGTGACATGTGGCAGAGCATAGGAAGTCAAAGGGAGTTCCACTGACTTTCAGTAAAGTGCTTTTCATAGAACTGGGAAAGAGAACAGGGTTCCTATGGATGCCAGGGTACACTCATCAATGAACTGCTGTGTGATCCTCTGTGGCAGTCTTCTTAGTGTCACTCAATGATGGTAGGTAGACAGCACTCAAACCTCTGTGTTCTGCTTTCATATAATAGTCTAAATCAATTGCCATCACTGCTGGGAGGGGGAACAATCTGAGCTATTGTAATTTAGTTATTGCCCCATCATGAATTGGAGGTAAAGGGAGCACATTACAACTACAGTTTGTTTTCTCATAAAACGCTAGGTTGGTGGTTGAGTTTGTTAGGGTGATATATTATTTAGACAGTATTGGACATAAGAAATGTGAGACCTGACTAAGTAGCTGGGATGGCCTACATCACCCCCTTAGCATAGATAAGGGGTTGGTGTGCACTTTAGACACAGAGAAGTTTTGCTTAATGGGAACCACAGGTTGGTCAGGATAAGAAGGAGGGTGGTTGCAAATGTTGTTGCCAGGTGGGGAAGAAATGGCATAATTCAAGAAAGTGTTACAGTACTCCTTATTTGAACACAGGAAAACAAGGGAGAGGTTGAGGGTGAGGGATAACTAAGAAGAGTGGAAGAGGGGCAGTCATGGGACTAGCAGCAGTCATTTGAGGGAATGGTCACTTTTGTTGTTCTATTTTTATCAATAAACAAAGTCCAGTGCCCCCTCCACCACCACCTGAGACAGTCTCAGCTGGACTATACTCTAGTTCTTTTATATGTTTATCTAACTTATTACTTCTGTTTGTCATACTTTAAACAAGGGTATTTAGCTTGCAAAAGTCAGCAGTGATTTGTGAAAGCCTGATCAACTCTTCACAGTGACCCTATTAGGTCAGATCATACACTATTCCCATATTTAATTCTATTTATCTGGCTGATCTGAGTTGAGGTCCTGCAGTTTCATTCTTCTTTTATGCTCAGATCACACTCCATTGACTATATCTTGTATTTAAAAAGTGCAGCTTAAAATGACATTTTTAAACGGCCATGGGGGTAGATTAAAAAGGAGTAGTCAATCCTTCTTCTAGTCATTTACAAATACAAGATGTAAACTGCTCAAGCCTGGCTAGCAAAATCAGTTTAATCATATTTTATGGTGCTCTTGGTAAGAGGATCATACTAAGGATTGGTAAGGAGCAAGAAGGCAGGAAAAGCCCATGAATACTCCTATTAATAAGTAGGCTTATTCAGGCTTCAGCCAGAAAGTAGAAGATTATAAAGTTGCTGTTTTAATTCAGCCCTACTATTACTTACAATTACTTCAATAGGTAATTTATTCAAAGGGCTGATCACTCTAAGGTGAAAAAATACTTTCTATGATAATGTTTAAAAAATTGACTTGCTAACTGAAGAGGATGACCACTGGTATTGTGGGTCTGATCTTTAAACTGGAAGCCTAGTTCCATCAGGAGGAAGGGATCATTAATAATATCATATAATAAGAATAAATCAACTCCTAATCTATGGGTTTGTAGAGATATCAGATTTAATATCTGTAATCTGTCATCATATGATATATCACAAAAACCATAAATGAGTTTGGTGAAATTATGTTGAACCCTTTCAAACTGTTGGCAACTAGGTTTCTTTATATGGACACCAAAGCTGAGATGCATATTCCAAATGAAGTCTTACATAAGATCAAAATAAGGGCATTAAAACTGTTTTATCTCTAGACTGGATAGTGTGGTGGATGGACCAAATTATTTTATTTGATTTGCTAAAAGCCTCAGAAATATGTTTAGTGTTGTCAAAATTCTCAGAAACAACACCACCCAAATCTTCCTCTTCAGCAGTGGGAAGGAGAGGTGAACCATTTAACATATAAGGTGTTCAAGAATTATGTCTATCCAAGTGCATAATTTTACATTTATTAGAGTTTAACTTTATCCCCCATTTGTTTATCCCAATAGAGATTTTATCAAGATCATTTGTCAAGATTGCAGTTTGATCAGAGCTGTGGCTGACATTACCTAGTTTTATATCATCAGCATATTGTATGCTAAATCTCTCTAAATTAGTGGTTAAATCAGAAATGAAAATTTGAAACAATATAGAACCCAATACAGAACCTTGAGGCACCCTGCTAGTCACCTTGCCGAAATCTGATAGTTGGCCATTGATCAAAACACACTGTGTATGCAGGGATAACCAGTTAATTAACCATGCGATAATGCTATTGTAAATTGCTAACTTAGATATTTTATTAATTAAGGCCCAGTGTGGCAGGATGTCAAAAGCCTTACTGAAGTCTATAAACATGACATCTCAGGGCAGATTGTTATCTAACTTAGAGCTGCTTTTCTCGTAAAAACAGATCAGATTAGTGAGGCAACTTCTCCCCTGTTTGAACCCATGTTGTTCAGTGTCCAAAGTATTAAGTACAGGGGTGATGATGTCTTTAATAAGACTCTCTAAGATTTTGCAAATCAGGGAGATCAAACTAATTGGTCTATATTTTTCCAAGTTTATTTTTGGACCCTTGTTGTTTAATGGAATAACATTCTCTGTTTTCCATTCTGGTGAGACAAAAGTATTGGAGAGACAACCCTTAAAAATGATTTTAAGTGGGAGAGCTAGATCAGAATCAATAAACAACCAAGGAGGTGTGGCTACTGATTTTTAAATTCCCCCACCCCCAGTCCAACACTTCTGAACATCAGTTCAGGCTGGATTTTATAAATGAAACCACAGGACCTCAACTCTTATCAGCCAGGTAAATAGAAATGAATTTGGAATGGTGTAGGATCTGACCACATAAGGTAACCATAATGAGGTGATCAGGCTTTTGCAAATCTCAGCTGACTTTATGTAATTATGTGCCCTTGTTTAAAGTATGATGAGAAGGAGTAATCAGTAGATAAATATATGAAAATAACTTGAGTACTGACAAGTTGGCACAATATCACAGTTAGGGGAATACTGGATTTTGTTTATTGATTTTGATCAGCCACTCATCATGAGCACCATAACATGTGAGTAAACTGATTTAGCTACTCAGGGTTGAGCCGGTTACTTATTGTATCTGTTCTAGTTTTAGCTTTTTTTAAAATTAATTCTCAAATACAAAAATGTCCAATCATGCAGACCATCCATTAAATATTGGGCATGAGTATTCAAGTGACCTGGTTGGTCCTCAGCCATGATACAAGCTGCAAAAGACCCACTGCAACATGTCTAACCATGCCCTGTTTGACTATAAGCAGGAAGAGGAGTTGTGTCACTAGTTCTACCCTTAGTTCTTTTAGAATTCTGGGATGAATCCCATTAGGCCCCATTGCTTTGTCCACCTTCAGTTTTAAGAGTTCTTTCAGAACCATTTATTCTGTAAATGGGCTGGTATCAACTTCTGGATATAGAGTTGATACCAGCCATTGAAAGAAAAAACTGAAAGAACTCTTTAAACTTGAAGATTGGTTTCATAACAGAGACTTCTGATAAGTTCATCAGAAAGTCTAAAAACAAGAGAATGCGAGTGTTTCTGTTTCTCTCTTCAACAAATCATGGGAGGATGGGGTGGTACCTGAGGACTGGAGGATGGCAGATGTGATTCCCCTTTACAAAAGTGGGAGCAGGGCAGAAGCAGGAAACTATAGACCTGTTAGTTTAACCTCAGTGATAGGGAAAATGATGGAATCACTTCTGAAGGAAAGAATTGTCGAGTACCTAGAGGCCAAAGGAGCACAAGACCCAAGGCAGCATGGATTCACAGTGGGAAGGTCATGCCAGATGAATATAATAGATTTCTTTGACTGGGTGACCAAAGTAGTAGGTCAGGGAGGGGCTGTGGACATGGCCTACCTAGACATTAGCAAGGCATTTGACACAGTCCCACACAAAAGATTAATATACAAGTTAGCCAGCATGGGAGTGGGTCCCAAGGTGATAGCCAGGGTAAAGAATTGGCTGGAGAATAGAACACAGAGGGTAATAGTAAACGGTGTCCACTCTGAAGAAAGGGGGATTACTAGTGGGGTACCGGAGGGTTCAGTATTAGGACCGGTCCTCTTCAATGTCTTTATAAGTGACATTGCAGAGGGACTGGAAGGAAAAGTATGTCTCTTTGCAGATGTCACAAAGATATGCAACAGAGTTGATGCACAAGGTGGGGAGGAAAGGATGAGAAGGGACTTGTCAAGGTTAGAGGAATGGTCAAATGTAAGGCAGCTTAGATTCAATGCTAAGAAGGTAAGGTAATGCACCTGGGAAACAAAAACCCAGGGAAGAGTACACAATGGGGTGAGATACTAACAACAACAAAATGGAGAGGGACTGGGGTTGTCATATCAGATGACTTAAGGTGGGCAAGCAATGTGAGAGGGCGTAAGGAGGACTGGGGGGATACTGGGATGCATAGAGAGGCATCACCAGTAGAAAACAAAGAAGTTGTTATCCACTGTACAGACAGCTTGAGACCCTTCTAGAGTACTGTGCAGTTCTGGGAGACCCAGTCTCTGCAAGGACATAGACGGGATGGAAGCTGTCCAGAGGAGGAGAATAAAATGGTGCAGGGTCTGCACCAGAAGACATATGAAGAGAGACTAAAGGAGCTTAATATGTATAACCTCGAGGAAAGGGGGGACATGATAGAAACTTTCAAGTACCTCAAGGGAATCAACAAAGTCCAAGAGGGTAGCATCTTTCAAAAAAAGAGGTGTGCAAGAACAAGGTGGCACAATTTGAAGATGTGGGGGGTGGCTCAGAGGTAATGTAAGGAAGTATTTTTTCACAGAGAGGGTTGTGGATGCATGGAACATCCTTCTGGAGGAGGTTGTGGAGTCAAAAACAGTGGTTGAATTCAAGCATGCATGGGACAGTCAGAAGGCAATTTTAGGGGTTGGGGAAGAAAGAAGTAGGCTGCTGGTTAACTAGGATCTGCAGCTTATCCATTAGGTAGGGAAATGGGCAGACTGGGTGGGCCAAGTGGTCCTTATCTGCCATCAAATTCTATGTTTCTATGTTTCTATGTAGTACTGATGAACTACAACTCACCATAACTGTAAAATTAGTTGGGTCCTGCAACTAAGAGGGACAAGTTGCACTAGTTTAGCCTTCAGGCATTTCATTTTTATTATAAATAATAGTGATTTTAATCACTTGCTACATGGAGCAATTTCTTGACCCCCTAGGACTAATTCCGGCGTACATACTCCTTAAATACAAAGCTCTGAGCCGTGCACACCTTTTGATAAATGAACCTTGCTGCCAGATGTTAATGACACTCTGAAATTCTGGTTACTTATGTGAACTGCTATCTGTGTGCTAAAATAAACCATTTAATTTGTTTTTAAAACCTCTCGCTAGCGCGAGCCATAGGAGCCCTATTGGACTACAAGCAGAAAGAGGAGTCATAGTAGTGATGAACTACAACTTACCAAAACTATAAAATTATTTGGGTCCTGCAACTAAGAGGGACAGGTTGTGCTAGTTTAGCCTTCAGGCATTTTGTTTTTATTATAAATAATAGTGATTTTAATCACTTGGTACATGGATCAATTTCTGGACCCCTAGGACTACTTCCGGGGTACTTACTCCTTAAATATAAAACACTGAGACGAGCATGGCAAAGACACATGCATCTGCATGTGTTACGCATGTTTGGAGGGATTGGGTGGTCATTTAACTATAAGAATAACAGCATAAATCAAGGAGGTAGGTAAATTGTAATTATATTGTAATTATATATCGAGGAAGTCATTGAGTAATAAAATTTACAATAGTCAGTCAGTGTGACTTACTGGGCACTTGATGAACAGTTATAGACTGTACAAACTAAAATTACTGAACTAAGAGTCTGGAATAATAAACAATAGGCTTATAAAGCTTGAGGTACAGAAACAAATGATTTCAACTGAAACATATTTTTCCGAGAGCAAGTACAGACCAGGTACTATTGATTGTGTGTTCAAATAATTCATTAGCTTGGAATAGTCACATAACTTTAATTACAAAACGGCTAATACAATATCTCTGAATGAGGGAGAAAGTTTCATCAAATGTATAAACTGTTTCACGTACTTAATCACTAAGCAAGTCCCCATAGATCCTTTTAAATGTAAAAAATGTGTCCATAATGATGGGCTTATTAATGAACTAAATTCATTTAGTGATAGGTTAATTCTGTTGGAAATAAGCCAAAGAGATATGGGAGACAAACTTGGTACAAAATAACCCTAGGGAATAAAGAGATCACATCCCAATTAGTTTCTATTTCATCTACACAAAATCTGGGTAGAACGTTGACTACTACTATTGATGCTGTTCCTGGCAGCCCCCAGCAGTTTGATATAGATCCCCTTAACAAGAAAACCAGTAAAAGAACAAGAGAGGAAGAAGTATCAACAGTTGGGGATGAAGAATGATATAATATTCAATATGCAAAACCTGCAAAAAAGAGACAGCAAGCAAAAACATTTAATATTCCCCTAAAAAATAGATTTTCCTTACTTACAACATTAGATGGTGAACTTGGAAATAGCTCAACATCTAAACTAGTATCTGATGTATCTCCAGAAATTTTCACTAGAATGGATAATAATTCTGATACATGTCCAATGACTTCAGTAAATGATGTTCGTTAAGCTAACAGTGATAATCTTGTCAACATAGAAACAGATAATAAAGCACAGTATGATCATAGAAATCTATTGGTTATAGGGGATTCTATGATCAAAGGATTGGATAGGATCATATGCAACCCGGATAAGTCATGTCATACACTATCATCATTTAGGGGGGCTAAAATAGTGGACTTAACACAAATGTGTAAAACAATGGTTAATGGCCTAGTACAGGACCCTCTTGTCCTGATACATGTGGGAACAAATAACATCTTTAGAGATTCCCTAAAGGATATAAAACAAGACATGGTTGCTTTATCTAACAGATCAGTTTCTCTGGGATATGAAGTTATGATATCTGAGATACTTCCAATACCAAAAGAGACACTGAGAATCAATCTGAAGGTTCAAATGTTTAATAATTGGTTAAGGATATGGACCTTAAGACAAGACATCCATTGTTTGACACATTGGGAAGAGTTTTTTCACCAAGATGATTTATTTTGTTATGGTGGTCTGAACTTAAGTAAGAAAAGAAATGATATCTTAGGACAACACTTTATCTCTTCTCTTGATAAATATTTAAACTAATACGGGGAGGGGGGAGGGTTTGAGCCTTCACAAGATAAAATTATGAATAACATAGACCAGGACCATACTCCAATATTATCTCCTTTTAACAACATAGTTACTACTAAAGATAGTGTTCACCATCAAAACATTAAGGGCGAAAAAACATTATGTTACTAAATGCTAGAAGTCTAAGTAATAAAATGGATGAACTAAGATATTTAATGCAAAAGGAAAATATTTCCATCTGTGGAGTCACAGAAACATGGTTTCATGATGACAGTTGGAATGTTGACATACCAGGATTTAATAAAATAATAAAGAATAGAAAAGATAAACAAGGAGGAGGAATTGCACTTTATATTTTGGAAAATTACTCATTCCACTGTAATTTCACAGATATACAAACTAATAAAGAAAATTAAATAATATGGGCAGAGATTAATCTACCATCCCTAATAATAAGTATAGGTTTGGCTTATAGACCCCCTAATCTAAATAAAGAACAAAATATTGACTTTTTGAAATCAGTCAATAGTTTTGAACCCACAAAAAACTACATATTAATGGGAGATTTTAACTTTCCTAATATTGATTGGTTAAAACACAACTGGAAGGGTAATGCAGAGAAGGATTTTCTTGATATTATAATAAATCAAAATCTAGAACAAATAATTAAGGAAGGTACCAGAAATAACAATATTATTGATATTGTACTGACAAATATGGGGCAGTCTGTATATGAACCCAGAATTTTTGATTCACTGGGAAACAATGATCATAATGTGATTTTATTTCACATACAGTCCAGGTCAATAGACACTAATGGGAATACTATATTAAATGATTATGCAAGAACAAACTATCCAAAAATAAAACATCATCTTAATTCCTGGGATTGGAACTCAGAATTGACAGGTCTCAATGTACATCAAGCCTGGAACTTTATACTTTTTAAAATGAACTACTGTTTGGATACATGGGTACCAAATAGGAAAAAAATATAACAAGGAGCACAGAAATCCTGTATGGTGGAATAATAAAATAAAAAGAATGATTGTTAAGAAATGGAAAATTTATAGAAAATTCAAATTGCAACCATCTAAAGTTAAATGGCAATGTTATACAGATTGTGTCAACAAAATTAAGCAACAAATAAGAAAAGCAAAAATAATGATGGAGAATAAACTAGTAGCTGACACATTAGATAACAAGAAAAAAATGTATAACTATATTGGTTCACTTAAGGGATCCAAAACAACAATACGTCCACTACTAACAAATTTAGCTATGATAAACAATGAATCTCAGATGGCAGAAGAATTCAATATTTATTTTCATACAATATTTTCTCCCAAGGAAGAATTCAATAACTTAACTGTAAATTCTAACCAAGTGACTGTTGATCCTATAACAGAAGAGGAAGTACTGAAAGAATTACAAAAATTAAAAGCTACTTCATCGGCAGGTCCTGCACCCTAGTTTTCTAAAAGAAATTAACTTGCACATTTATGGCCCTATGTGTAAATTATTTACTCTGTCCTTGGAAGTAGGTGAAAGCGTGTCTGCATGGAGAGAAGCAGTGGTGATCCCAATTTTTAAATCTGGTGTTAAATTGGACGTATCTAATTATTGGCCAGTGAGCTTGACCTCAGTCATTGGGAAAATCCTTGAAAGAATAGTCCTGAGTAGACTTGAACAACATATGAATCATTATAATCTATATGATTTAACACAACATGGATTCAGAAAGGGAAGGTCATGCTTTACAAATCAGTTAAATTTCTTCGAAAATGTTAGCGCAGCATTGGATGCAGGACTTGCAGTGGATGTTGTGTACCTGGATTTATCAAAGGCCTTTGACAGGGTTTCACATAGAATATTGTTAGAACATTTAGTTAAACAGAAATTTCCATGCATTTTAATAAAATGGATAGAATCATGGCTACTCAATTGTAGACAATGTACATCTATCAAAGGAGCAAATGTCTTCATGGGCAGAAGTAACAAGTGGGGTGCTGCAGGGTTCTGTATTGGGCCCCGTACTGTTTAATGTCCTGATAGCATCAATGCAGACAACTGAGAATGTATGGATAACAAAATACGCAGATGACTGCAAGCTTGGTTGCATTGTCAATTCAATAGAGGCACCTAACATTCTTCAAAAAGAGTTGGAATCTCTAGAATTCTGGGCAAAAATGAATAAGATGAAATTTAATGAACAAAAATGCAAGGTGATGCATTTTGGTTATAATAATATGAAATATGACTACTTAATAAATAAAGTAAAACTTCAAGAAACTGATAATGAAAAAGACCTTGGGGTAAATATTGATAGCAATCTCAACTCTGACCATAATACTATGTTAAAAGTTAAAAAATGCCATAGAATTATGGGTTGCATATGGAAAAACATCAAAAGTAAGCAACCACAAGTCATTCTTCCATGGTAAACTAGCTTGGTTAGATCACACTTGGAGTATTGTGCTCCTTTCTGTACACATAATACTTCTCATGGAAAGAAACAGTTAGAAGGGGTTCAGAGAAAAATGACAAAAAGAATTCAGGGTATGAATGAGAAACCATATGGAGAAAGATTAAAAACTTTGGGCCTATTCTCCATTCAGTACCGACAACTCCGTGGAGATCTTTGTTTGATCTACAAAGCCATTAGTGAACCTGGATTGGCTAAAACTTTAGGTTTAGAAATTTTTTTTATTGTATCATAAACAAGATCTCATAACTTTAGGCTAACAGGGACAACTTGTAGAACAACAGAAATACACCTTTGGTTCTCTCAGAGAACAGTTAATTTATGGAATACTCTACCAGCTTCTATTGTAGAGTAAGACAATGGATAAGTTTAAAGGTATGCTAGATAAAGTCATGGGTAATACCAAATTCAATTATATTGATAATTAATCCACCATTGGGTGGCAAGTTCACATATAGGCATCGCCTCCTGAACTTGTAAACAACTATGAACCTATGAACCAGCTACATTGTCACAACTGAGATTCATACTCCTGCTTGGAACTTGCAACATTTTCACTTGCTGCTATCACAGTCTCCTGCTAAACCCACCACAAACTCTTAGATGCCTACCTTTGTTAATTTGTGCTTTTTTACCCTCCTTAACCCTGTTAGTCTCACTACATACTTTAAACAAAACTCTATTCTTCCCTCTCAATAACAGGAGACAACTGGTATAATACTCAAACCTTTCTCATGTCTCACCAACTGAGTGAGCTCTTCTGATTGAAACACAATAAAACCTAGTGTGGATATATAGGATCTGGATCCAGAACTTAAGATCTTTACTCACTGAGCACTACATGAAGAAAGCATTTGTGAGTGAGTAATTTATGCTTTCTCAGATAGTTAGCCGGTGTTTGACAGAAAAGCAAGTCTGAGAAACCATTGTCAGCATGCCCTGCTCCTCGCTATGACATCACATTAGCAAACAGTATACACTGTGGTTCCTTGGGGTGGAAAGCACCCATCAGGTTTTCCTGGTGTTGTGTTCACAGCTGTCATGGCAGTTTTGCTATTCCAGGATTGGTCCACTTTCTCCATCTGACCTTCCTGGTTACAGCTGCAGTTCTGCCCCTCAGCCCACTCCACTATAAAAACTCCACTGGAACCAAGCATAGTGCAACAAAAACTGGACCATTCTGGTGTTAGAGTAATGCAGAATAGTGAAGGTAAGGAGCACAAACCTCTAGTTTGCAGCCTAGAACAGGTCTATTTATTGTTGTTACACAAAATATTTAAAAGAAAGCTGAATACAACTTTCTGTGCAGGCAGAGTGCTAGCTACAAATGAAAGAGACACTTGAAAACTCGGCAGCACATGACACAGCTGGAAATAACTTGTTAGTTTTTTATATCCTTAACATGGCTAGAAATGCATGTATTGAAACATAAAACAATATTCTAATCATTGTAAACACCTAAAGTATGTTACTACAAGTTGAATATGAACCTTTTATGCAGGCAGAGTGCAAGTAACTTCTGGAATCCTTGTTTGAAAACCCGGAAACAGGTGATGGGTTTGTGTCTGGTTGCCTTTCATGCCATCTGACACATTTTGTGAAATGAAACACCGCGTCTTGCACACTTACTGTCTCTTTTTCCTCATTGCTGTCCTCGTCAGATTCTTCCTCCTTTATTTCAGATTTCTCTGTAACAATCCCAACAATGTCTGTATCGGATAGGTCTTGCAATGTAAGCAGCTCCCAGTCTCTGTTGTCTAACTCACTTATCTTCTTGGCAAACTCATTGTCACTCTTAGCACCCGTTGTTTCATTTTCTTCATCAGAAGCAGGCTCCTGGGTCAAATCTTGGGATTCAGGCACACTAATTTTGAGCATAGAGATGAAAGACTTGTAGATGCCCTCTGCAGTTGCTTCATCCCTGAACTTTCCTATCATGTAGGCTATGTCTTTCAAAGTTATTTTTTTAGGATGCAGATGATCAATGTCTCAGGGTCAGGGTCTCACAGGATACAGCCAAAAGCTTTTTTCTGTACCATTTCTTGAGCCCTTCCAAGATGCTGTGATCAAACAGCTGTAGCATTGAGGTCATGTTCAGGGGGAAGAAATCAACTTTTATTCTACCATCACTAGATCTCAGGCCAGGTGGGTGTGCTGAACAGTTGTCTATCAGGAGAAGCGCTTTGGGTGTGAGTTTTTATTGTGTCAAATGCCTTCTCACAATGGGCAAAAATGATCTGTGAAACCAGTCAACAAAAAGACTGCTGCTTATCCATGCATTACCTTGGCTGGCACATATGACTGGCAGTGCTGTCATATTTATGTGCTTAAAACAGCGTGGGTTGGCATATTTTCCTATAAGCAGTGGTTTAAGTTTGTGATTCGCTGAGGCATTTGAAAAGTCGAGGATCGTTATTCTGTTCTTAATTTTTTTATGGCCAGTAGCCGTAATCATTTGATTGTTTGTCAGATTGATTGTTTAGCACTTGCTCTTGATTACCACAAGTCTATTTTTAGCCACACTGTGACATTTAGTTGTGAAAAACTGTGAAACATTTTTGTGTATTAATTAGGCACTAATCAAACATGCTGCATTCATGTGAAATTCAGGCTAAATTCAAGCTACTTCAGTTAACTTTGGGACTGGGTGGCTGGTCCCTGAATTGAATAATCCTGATAATCAAGGTTTCACTGTATTAACTGTTTAACCTTTTAACTATAGTTGTGAAAATTGAGAAATGACTAGCAGAAAAGGTAAATTACTATTAAACATGTGGAGTAGAGCTCTGCTAGGAAGGTTAGAGGACCTATACATTAAGCTAATTTTGTATGCATGATGAATGTGTTACAGATTAGAATAAAGTCAAAATAAAGCAAAAGAAAAGCTGCTTTTGAACCTAGAGGACACAGGTTAGCAGCACTATTTGTGATTAAGTAAATGTTTTTTATTTGAAATACAGGAATGGTTACAGCTAAAATGATCCATTTTCAATTTATAGAAAAAGCAGAGAGAATTCTCAAGTCCCCCTCAAGACTGTCTAATGTATCTTTTCAATATTGCAGATATTGAAGGTACGTGGGTTTCCCACCATAAAAATTTATTATAAATTGTTGTAGGAAGCATATATTATAGTAATTAATTAGTATTCAAACAAGTATATGACCTGGCTGATGACAGAGGTCTGTGGCACACAGTGAGATGCCTCTGGGTTGCTGGACACAGCCCTTCTTCTCAGTGAAGGCTGACGTGAGGTTGATTGGACCACTTATTCGAACTGTTTTTTAATATGTAAATAATACTACAAGTTTTTATACTTTAGATATTGAATGATAGAGTATGGCAACATGGCCATTGTGGCATAAACTTATAATAATTTCAAAAACCTTTTTTTGTAAAAATTGAGGTTGTCAGTGTGAGAAACGAATGTTATTGAATTCAAAACACTAAAACATGATTTGTGTATTATTTAAAATTAGATCCTATCCTGAAGAAGCCTATTGAGGCAAAATGTTGGGTCATATAGGATCTATTGCAAAGAATAAAAGAAAAAAGAAAATAAAGAAAAAGTTGTTGAACAACTGAAAGGCATGGCTGGCTATTGTTCTTTGACTTTTGGATTATATCCACCTACCAGCCCCCAAATAACAAATATCTTACTGTGAGGGATCCCACATTTCCCAGACTTCTTGAGGTCTTCTGAACTCACATAAATATCATATTGCAAATAAAGTGTCATCTAGTCAGCCCAGTGGCAAAGAAGGCTAAGGCGTCCTATGCCTTACCTTTTGTCATGCTGGAGACACAGGTTCAGGAACAGACTCTGGTCATCAGGAGTCAGCTGGGAAGGGAGAAGATTGAGCATTCCAAGGACCGCTTTCCTCTCCTGGGGGTTCACCCACATCAGTGCACCATGAATCTGCAATAAGCTGCCTGGCATTACCTTGGCTGACACTGTGCCTCCCAGGAGTTAGAGCAACAAAGTGCCATTCTGGGAAACAGGTTTTAAGGTGAGCATAGCCCCCTGGTAAGCCCCCCAAAATGAATATAACCTCCTCCAGGGTGGGCATGCCATGAAGGGCAAAGAAAATGTGCGGACATGCAACACGGTGTAAGTGCAGGGTGATCTAAAATCAAGATTGTCCTTGTCACTCACACCCTTGTTGTGTCACCTACATTATGGCACCCTAATCATGGCACCCTGTTAATGGTATACATCTGCTGAGGAGGGGAGGCCTGTCGACCCAGCCCAGGTTGCCCCAGGTGGAGGCTTTGAGGCAGAGAAGTGACAGGGAGGCACGCACAGGAGGGACACATGGGGTACATTGTACAAGTTTAACTGCATCACACTTGTGGCAATCCATGGTGCAGACAGGGGAAAAAGTAGGAAAATGGCAACAGAGAGGCTTAATGAGTCCCAGAATGGTCATCTCCATACTGCACCACCACAGGTCCCTACTCTAGTTCACTTGGATTTGTTGTATGAGGTGGAAGGATGGCACTCCATTCTTGGTCCTGCCAGAAAGGAGATAGTATTGGGGAAACCTCAGGCCAGGTAGGTAATCTGGCAGCAGGTGGTCAGTGCAGGGGGACAAGGGACTGAGCTGAAGGGTCCCCCCTCCAGACACAGGCAGAAAAACACCTGTAAGAAAAAAATATAAGTGTTACCCTTACTACCACTGAGCCACTAAAGAGATGACTACTCTTTAAAATCCTTACCCTGTAAAAGATGTTTTACAGTTTCCATTATTTTAAATATCCTACTTGTTGTTCAGCAATCAGGAGTCTCAACATGACATTGAAACATGATTGAAGGATGCTTGGGAGCTATCCCAACAGTCCTCATGTCTTTCTATCATGCTGCATACTAAACCTGCTGAGTGACTGGCAGTATGCAAATATGGATATTTTTCTACAGTGTATTTACAGGGTAATAATTTCACAGTGGAAGGTGTTTATTTAGCTGATGGGCATTCAGGTTGGAAACACTATATCTGAAGTATATTAGTCTGTTGGGATCGGCTGGGGTTCTTCATTTTGGGATGGGACTTTGGCGTCATGGCAGACTGCTTTTTGTACTGAGAGAATGTGGTAGAGAGGTTTTTGCTTAAAGTATACTTATTCAATGTTAGCGGTGTATGTTAGGTCAGGATGGAGATTCGGGTTAGCTAGGTGTCACCCGGTCCAATCAGGGTGGACAAAATCAGATATTTTTTGGTTCAACTCAGTCCTGGGTCTGAATTGATACAAAATGATATTTCTACCCTTCTATAGAGGGGAATCTAATGTGCTGCAATAATGCTGGCCATCATCAAAAGTGGCTTTTATCATCTAAGAAACATTGCCCGGATCCTTGCCTTGATTCTGCCTGATGACCTGATGATCCTAATACATGCCTTTGTCACTTCGGGGCTGAACTACTGCAATACCTTATACCTGGGGCTTTCAGGTGGCAATCTCTGCCAGCTGCAGCTGGTGCAGAACATGGCAGCCAGGCTACTAACAGGTGTTCCCGTATTTGAACATATTTTGCCAGTTCTCCATTGGGCTGCACTGGCTGCCGGTAAGGTGGAAGATTGCCTTTGATGTCAGTTTACTGACCTATAAAGCCCTACACGGTCAGGGACCTAACTACCTGCAAGATCTCCTGGTGGCTCACTGTCCATCTTGCACCCTTCATTCCTCCGAGGGTGGCCTCCTGTCAGTTCCCAGGACAAGGTTGTGGCTTTTAGATGAGCAGGCTTTCTCGATGGCTGCACCTGTCCAGTGGATTTTTTTACCACTCCATCTTGGAGAGGCCCCCTCAGTGGAAACCTTTAAGAGAGTCCTTAAGACATTTTTGTTTGAACAGGCATATAACATGACATAATTTTATTTTTCAGGGTTAAGAGTTACTACTGATAAAGAATATTATAGATGATGATTTTTTGGGGAGGTGGGAGGATGGGAGATATGCTCTGAAATATGTTTGCTGAAAATATCTGATGAATAATTTTTATGTGTGTATTTTGTTATATGTGTATTATGCTGTACAGTGCTCTAAGTCCCTGGAAAGGGGAGCTTTAGAAATAAAATTTGGATTGATTAATTGATTGAATGGCTGCCCTCTTCACCCAACCCCAGCCAATAGAACACATGGCATCATGTAGGAGGGGAAGGTAAAACTGCATAACAGTCACTGTTGCCACTTTGATGGCAGAGAGAAAGAGGAAGGATGTCATTACTTCAAGCTTTACAAAATTAGGGCATACCTGTATGATGATGAGCAAAATTAAAGAAAACCTCTTTTAAGAGCTAATGCTAAGAGAACAACTTGGTCCATAAAACAAACCATTTGTGTTCATTTTTTGAGAACAACATATACAGATATACAATAACAGCCCATACAGGTCTATATTCAGAAAGAAACAAATGGATCCTATACCTTTAAGGCCATTTTCATTTTTGAGAAGGACCTGATAATGTTAAACCTATGAGCAGAGTGACTGCTGACTACCACTTTCTCTAGGCATGCCAATGTTAGTGCTTTCATTCACCTTGGGGCAAGAGGATTTATTTCATGGTTTTGATGTGGGTTTTGTGACTAACTACAGTATGGGCTGGTGTGGAGTGCTTCACCACATGGCGGTACCAAAATGGCATCATGTGCAGTTGTGTTTATGCTCAGCTACTCCACCCTTGATACTCACAGCCCTTCATCTGAAAGACTCCTTTTTTCCCCAGTCTTTGAAACCACCTCACACTTCAAAAGCAGTTTTGAAAGTCCCTCTCTCCTGTCATTAGAACTGTCATCAAGGCAGATGTGAAGAGCCAGCTTATAGAATGACTACATGTTTCTCACTGGCCACAGCCACTGATGCTTGATGTCTCCTGCTCTGCAACCAGAACTCCACTGAAGATAGATAGATAGATAGATAGATAGATAGATAGATAGATAGATAGACAGACAGACAGAAAGATAGGTAGAGAGATAGATAGATAGATAGATAGATAGATAGATAGATAGATAGATAGATAGATAGATAGATAGATAGATAGATAGATAGATAGATAGAAACGTTATTTATATAGCACCCTTCCCTGGAGGCTCAGAGCGCTGTACAGAAATCAAACCTTCAATATATTAAAACAAACTTTGCAGCAAACTTTACAACAACACAACAACATCTTGAAGAAAACTATCCATCTATAACATTTAGTTTTAAAAACTATCTATAAGATTTAGTTTTATAGCATGACAGTCAATATTCTAAGTCATAAGCAAGTTTGAATAAGAGAGTTTTAACTCTTTTTTTAAAGATTTACACTGAGGATGCCTCCCTTAGGTAAACTGGTAGTGAATTCCACAGGACCGGTGTGGCAACAGAAAATGCACAATCTCCAAATTGCCGCAACCGAGCCCTGGGAACCACTAGGAGGCAACTCTCAGAGGAATGAAGAGCCCGAGCTAGGAGGAACCAGGAGATCTTGTGGATAGTCTGGTTCCTGGCAATGCAGGGAATTATACATCAATAATCTGACCTTGAAGGCAATCCCCCACCTTCTTGGCAACCAGTGCAGTCTGCAGAGGACTGGTGCGGTGTGGTCAAATCTCAAAATCCCAGTCAGCAGCCTGGCAACCGCATTCTGCACTAGTTGAAGATGGCAGAGATTGCCTCTAGAAAGCCCAAGGTTCACAGCATTGCAGTAATCCAACCTGGACATGATGAAGACATGTGCCAAAGTGGTCAGGTCATCATCTGGCATCAGGGCCCAGATCCGGGCAATGTTCCTAAGAAGGTAAAAGGCACTTTGGCTGATGGCCGACACCTGAGCATCAAGTGTCAAGTCATCATCCAAAACCATGCCCACATCCCTGACCCACATGGAGTGGGTCAAGAGAACACCTCCCAGTATCACAGCAGGATCATTCCCCAAACTTCCCCCCATCTCAACGATGACCAGGATCTACTAGCAGTAGCCCCATCTTGTCCAGGTTGAGTCGTAGCCAGTTTTGAGCCATCCAGTTCTGAATCTTATCTAGGCAGGTGTTAAACATGGAGGCCACCGTCTGGTTTCCAGGAGCACAGGACAGGTATTAGCTGGGTATCATCAGCATAACAATGAAAGTCCAGACCATACCACCTGATAACGTCTCCTAACAGCATCATTTACACTGTGAACAATAGAGGCAACAGGATTGACCCTTGTAGACATGCACAGTGCAGAGGCATTAGGCTAGATAAGGATAATCCCATCATCGCCCTTTGCACTCTGCCTGTGAGGTAGGACCTAAACCAGCTGATGACATTGCCGGTCAGTCCACACCAGTTCCTGATTCAATCCAGTAACACCTCATGGTCCATGCTGTCAAATGACACAGCGCAATCCAGGAGAACAAGGATGGTACACTCTCCCTTATCTCTCACTATCAGGAGATTGTTTAGCACCTTCACCAGGGCAGTCTCTGTGCTATGCCCAGATCTAAACCCAGAATGGAAATGCTTACTAGTGGCAGAGGAGGTGACTTGACTCTCAAGCTGGATAGCCACCACATTTTCAAAAAACTTCTGTAAAAATGGGAGGTTTGAGACCAGTCTGTAGTTGCTGAAACACTTCAGATCCATTGAAGGTTTTTTTTAAAAGGGGTTTGACCAAGGTCTCTTTCAAGGCACTTGGAAAAACTCCACTCCCCAATGAGCACTGGACAATCTCAGCAATCACAGGTCAAAATCAGGCAACACAACCCACCAGGAGTCTTGTTGCACCTGGGTCTAGATCACAATAGGTTGGTGGCAGGCCCAAGACTATCTCAACTACCTCATCCACTCCAACTGGATCAAACTCAGCCCACACAAGGGGATGCCCTGGTACATTCCCGATCTTACAATACAAGATCTTTGGGAAGCACTAGAGAAAATATCAGCTCTGTTAATGGACACTTTGTTGGCCAAGAACATAGCTCAAACTAACTTCCCCAGCACAAAGACAGGTCGGATGTAACAGCCTGTCCACCATATGGAAGAGCTGAGCTGGCCTATTCCTTGCCACTGCAATCTCCCTTGACAAAAAAATCTGCCTTCTTTAGAGAGACCACCCTTTGATAGTCACCATAATGTGACTTCAAAGCCAATTTGTCCTCCATCAGGCCAGACCCCCTCCAGTGCTGCTCCAACCTTGGGCCCTTAATCTTTAACTCCCTGAGTTCCCCATCAAACCAAGGGGGCATCCAGTGAGTAGATGAGGGCCAGACATGAATGGGCATTACAGAGTCAACAGCCACAGTGATGGCCATATTATTGGTCAACACTGCCTCCTCCACACTTATTGCACACACAGTTTTCACACTTAATAGGTCCAGCACCACCTGTAGTCCTGCTGGGGACAATTCCTGCAAAGGGTTGTAACAGACCATCTCCACAGAGGATGGACCTTCAGAGAGGGCACCAAACATGAACCTCATGGTGCTATGATCTGATCATATGACCAAATCAATTAAGGTCATCGACCCCAAGACCCAGTGTGAACACCAGGTCCAGTGTGGGGCCATGTGAGTGGGCCACTGAGGTAACAACCTGTGACAGGCCCAGAGCGTCCATACTCTGCTTGAAATTATGACCAAACAATGAGAGTCTGTCATTGATCCAAACATTGAAATCCCCCAGAAGTTACCATCTGGGGGTTTCCAACACTAGACCAGTCCCCACTCTCCTGCAGGAACACCTTCTCACTACCTGGTGGTCAGTAAACTAGAAGAATCCTGTAGCCTGGGCCAGAACCCCCCCCAGATGGCAACACTCTCAAATGACCTGATAGAACCCACTGGTAACACTGTGAGGCCCAGGCTGGCTTTAAAACCAATGCCCACTATCCCACCTCTGTAATCCTTCCTCGGGGTGTGTGTCACAGAGTACCCAGCTGGAACCACTGCCTCCAAAATAGGGGCAGCATTCTTATCCATCCATTTCTCCATGATGCAAGCCAGGTCTAATGAGGAAATCAAGACCACTATAATGGCATTCTTGTTCCTCATTGACCTGGCATTGCACAACACATTCAGTGTCGGAGGAGTGAGAACTGCTGGGCCAACAACCATCTGCCCACTATCTAAGATGGAGCCCTTGGGTATGGAGATCAGGCAGGGAGGACCCCGCTCTAGTACCCATTTCACAGGAGGACACATCCTGGGCCTCACCACCAGAATTCTCAACTCTTTGGAAGTCACTCACATGGCCTCCCACCCCAGCCTCTGTCCATGAGAAATCTCCAATGCCCTGCATCTCACATGTCTCCACAGGCAACAAGATGAGCTCAAAAGGTCAGAGGTCACATAGCCAGGCTGCCGAGTAACTGCACCTTGTGGGTTCATAACCACAACACATCTTGACTGTCAAGAAAATCTCTACAAAACCCAAATTCTAACTATACCAACCCCCATTTAAATACCCAAGCCACCAAATAACCAGTAACACAAATTAAATCCTTTATAAATAGACCAGTTATTGTTCATCCACACACACATTCACACTCCACTCACTCAGCCACACAAAAAATGTCCCCACCCTCCCTGTACTGAAACTATCACTTTAATTCCTTTTCTTTGATGTCAAGCAGTCCAATTTAGAGTTCATAGTGCAACTACTCTCTCCATAAATCTAGTGGTTTCTTAAAATGTTCTATGGGCTCACGCAAACCCCAAAACCATGCGGATCCAGGAGACAAAAAGACTCTCACTCCTTGGGTCTAATCTCCAAAAACAGTCACAAACCAACAAATTGTCCTTTAACACAGGCTCTCTCACAGCCACAGCATAAAGTCTGTAGTTTTCTTTAACTCCCAGGGCACTCTCACTGCCCTCAGTGTTAGATTTTATATCCAAAATCAATAGTTCCAATTCACAGTACCTTAGAGGGGTGTATTCCTTTCCATGCCAGTATCACTTCAGCCCAGCCTCTAGCTAGGCTATACCACACTTCTACACAGTCAGCATTTGGTAGGGAAACCGGCAAACTGTCCCCTTTTCCTCCACCAGCAACCAGAAGAATGCTAATCACACAGCCGCAGAAAACTCAGCTCACACTCTGGTCCCTGTCCAACCTGCCACACAGCTCCAGCAGCCAAGAATGCAGTAAGACTAACTATCAATATTCCTGGTTCCACTGTGTGGCACGGAAATTCAATAGACACTGTTCTTCTCTCAGAGGGCTTTGTTTCCCTTGACGAAATGCCACAACTCTGCTGGTCATCACAGGGGCTCCAGAACACTGCCTCTCTTCCCAGCCTCCAACCAGTCCTCCAACTGTCCTATCAAGGAACCTGGACACTTCAGAAGAATTTGCCGGTGAATCACTCCATCAACAGAATGCCAACCCCACCAGAATGCCAACTCAAAGAGCTCTGCATGACTAGATTAATTGAATTAAAACAATTGGACAGATGAATGTTACCAGATACAGGTTACCATTGCCAGTTACACCACAAAGTACCCTGACTGAAAACAAAAAATCTCTCTCCTAATCTATCCTTACTTCCCACACTGAACTCAACCTAAAAATCTGTACTTTAACTCACTAATTACCCAAAATGAAGATGGACTGCTAAAACTAAAATGTTCTGTAAAAATAAATTAAAATCCAGTTAAAAACTCTGCAAGTGTCTACAGGTCTGACGGTCAGCCCAACATGCACTGTTTCACACCATTGCACCCTCCCACAATCGAGGAGGAGGCTAGCATCCAGCTCAAACACTTCAAAACTTTAATCAGTATTCTTTTGGCAAAATAAATACAAACAAGTAATACTTGGGGGGGTAGACACAGAAGTGACCCGAGATCCCAGTAGAGTGCAGACTGACATTTCCACGCTATGACATCTGACTATGAGGGATTTAAATTGCAGACATCCTTAGGACTAGACAGAGGAACAGCGGTACCCACTGCCTGACTACCTCCACAGGTTATTAACACATATCAGCAGGGGTAGATCCAAAGAGCGAGGCTGCATGAATGACAGTCAAAGGTATTTAACTGCTCAGTAAGGTATGGGGATGTGGGGAATGTATTACTTTGGGGATATGGGGAATGTATTGCTTTTCCCTCTGCCTCACTAATTACAAGAAACAGGGAGAGGGTCTTAGACACGGGGACGGGGACGGGGACTCCACAACTCAGGTGGATACACACCCCTGAGGTGATTTGTTATAAAATGGAGGTATTTATTAATTGTGTTACTCTTTTTAAAATTGTGTAGATAATATTTGTTTTTATACATACTTTTCAAAATAAAATATTAACTTGAGCTTGAAGTTGAACTACACTAAACAGTCTATCCCACTGGCCTTGGATATTCTGCACAAATTTGGCACATTTGCAAGCTAACACCTAAACCTCTCCAAAACACAAATTATGCCCCTTGGTCACAACACCCACAGATCTGACATTATGCAATAGGGAGGGTGGCACATGGTCACCAGCGGGGATTAAGTACCTGGAGAGCACAGAGGTGAGATGCATGAAGGTTATATAGTCCAGAAATCTAGATAGCCTCCTAGCACAGGATCTGCAGAGAAGGACAGCCCTACCCCTAGCCCTTTGGGTCCATATCAATATAATCAAGATGAATGAGCTACCCCAGGTCTTATACCACTTCAGCACGCTGGTTCAGAGTTTCACTTATAAGTAGACTAGTCATCTACAATCACACCTCACAACATTTCTGTGGAATTGCAAGACCCCAAGAAGAGTGTACAGTAAGCTATGCCCTAGCAAACAGCCTGGGGTCTCCAACTCCTAGACCTAAAAATCTACTGTCTAACTACTAGAGCCAGTCAATGCCTATGGTGAAGAGGCTGGAGCCCATACAACCCTGACTGGCAAACCATGGAACTAGACAGCTGTGCAGGAGCTGGAATCAATATAAGGGCACTGCCAATGAGCCTTATTACAAACTCCTAGGTCAGCTCAAACCACCCCCATAAGCAGCTTGGTTCAAATTTGCCATCAACAGTACAGACTTGCAAAAACAAAACCTATGTTTGACCTAGCCAAACTGATTAGAGGTAACCCAAACTTTCAAACCCAGCACTGTACTCCCACCACCCAAATTTTCATCAGCAGGCCAAACTGGAGTCATTAGGCCAGATGTTCATGGATAACACCCTCATTCATTTTGATACTTTCAAAAAGCACAATGGCTTAGGCAACTCAGCAGTCTTCCAGTTCCTCCAGTTACAACATTTGTTTGAGACCACACTGGGCCCTAAGCCCTGCATCTTTCACAATATGATGATATGGGGCAAACTCTGGATGTTGGCAGAGCAACAGGATGCCACATCCTTGCTTTATAAAAAAAGCTATGCCAGATAACCACACACTACTCCTGAGACCAGGACCCTTACTGGCAGGAGGAATTCCCCAAACTGGCAATTCAAGAAGTTAAAACCAAAATGTGGACTGACAACCACAAATACATCAAGTTTGATTGGTTGAAATTAAGCAATATTAAACATCCTACAACACATACTTCACCCCCATCAAACTCCACCACATGCAGCACAAAGAATTTGATACAAGCATCAGATGCCAACTACACAGAGATACGCTCAAACAAATCCTATGGGAGTGTCACAAAGCACAACCCCTATGGGAGGAAATACAGGCAAATTGGATACACTTATAGTGCTGGAGTCTGCATTTACTCCTCAAATATGTTTGATAGGGGTAGGACTGAATCAGCTGTTGAAACACAGAAGGTATCACATAATGTTAATTGTTAATATTGCAAAGAAAGTAATCCTGAAACACTGGCTGGATGATGCAATCCACTCTAACTGGGAATGACACTCAGCCATACTAGACACCAAAAGAATAAAAAAGATGGTGGTGACTTTACACAGCTGCCACAAACCCTACCATAGTCATTGCACACCTTACTATTTTTTCAAAAGTGATACTTGTCAAAGGGTGTCCTCTCATGGATCTAAATCTTGAAGTCCAGGGGTGCAATATGAGCACTGGGACATCACCAGATACTTGATTTAAGCTAATTGTTATATTATATTATATTATATTATATTATATTATATTATATTATATTATATTATATTATATACTGGGTATGTGCTCTAACTTATACTGTGTATGATGTATCTGTATCACAGACCTAGCTCCCCCTGAATGTTGATGGAAGGGGACAAGTCACAATGCATTGAGCTATCTGTATCTGTATGTTTGTTGTTTTTGTTTATGAAAACCAATAACGTTGATTTAGTTTTAAAAAAGAAAATAAGTTTTAAGGGCTAATGTCTTGTGGAACAAGATAAAATATTGAACAGACCCTTCAGGATCAATTTTGAGTCAGCCATAGTGAAAATAAGACACTCCCATGGCTATTTTAATTTAGTTGAGAACAAGATAGAAACTATGATTTTGTCAGGGTTTATATTTTGGGAACCAGATAAATATTTAATAAGAATTTTGTAGATAATGTCTGGGATGACCAGGTTGCAACTGAGCTGTTATGGTTAAGTTTGTATGGGAAATCAGAGCAAAAATAAGTTCTTGTTCTTGTTAGGGTTATTTTTTTGGGGGGGGAATCAGATAAAGGGCTTGATCGAAAAATGCTTCTTGGCCCTTTTACCCATGTGGAAACCTGGGCAAAGTCACAGAGTTCAGTAATTACACATGATGTGAACTTACAAAGCACTTTGAGCTTACCACAAAGTGGAATACATGTTCCCTTATCACACAGACTTGAACACTATGGGGAGGGCTGTAGGGGCAAGGACACAAACCTGTAAGAGCCCCTGAGTTATACTGTTTCAGGGGTGTGTTAGGTAATGTGGCATTATGCACCTTAGATTGGGGGGGGGGTGGTTCTGAAGAAATATTGGCCAGCCCTATGAGCAAATCAACTGTGGCACTAGTGTGTAGTTCAGAGGATTCCCGCTATCAAGCTCCAGTCCCCTGTACATATCCAGTGATGGTTCTGATCCCTCACTGATCTCAGTTTCCTGACATGACCGTTCCATGAGTGCAGCTCTCCAACACATCCTACTGCCAAAAATATAAGTTCTTAGTCATAGGATACAACAAAAGTGTTACACTCCCTGTACATGTGATAGTTGTCAATGTGAATATTATAGCACATCATTTAGATCCCAATGCCATCCCCCTTCCATGCACCAGAGCACTTAAATGTATCATGGTTCAGAATCCCACTCTCTGACCCTTACGGGCTGAGCTCAAGGGAATGAAAGTCAAGGGGCAGGAGCAAAATCTTGCATAAATTATTTAGCACCAGTCCCTAGTAACTGAAAATTGGACCCCTTGAATCTTAACATAAGGAGAGGGGTTTGGCATATAGGGAAACTGTGGTTTTGCAAAGCAGGCTTTATCCTTTTGCATTACAAGGGTGGGGAGCACTTTAATGAGAAAGAGGAAGTATCCTGAGAAAGGCATATATTTTATGACAAAGAAGGGGTATCCTGAAGGCATATCAGCCAAAACCTGTCAGGGTCATTCTGCCATGACTATTTTGATGTTTCATTCATCTGATGTTTGTATAAACTGTGGAATATATGAATATACATGGTTAAATAAGACCTACTGGATTCAATATCATGTACCATATAGTATTTCTATATGGCATGGTGTGTGTATATTATATGACTGTAGTTTTAGTCTCTGTGTATTAACTGAAAAGATTACCTTTTGGATTTGCATCTGGCATCTCCAGAATGGTGTTAGAGCATTTTATTAGACTATATATCCTTTTTGTATCTAAAAATCAATGGTCCTGAATTAAAATACTCTACCCATATGACATTACAATAAAGCAACTGAGATGCTGAAAGTATGTAGGCTATAGAAATAAATCACCATCAATGAGGTATTGTACTAAGCAAGATATGAGAAAATGTGTGACTTGGAATAATAATATCCAGAATTTACAGTTTTATTCACATGTAGTCTAAACCATTGGAACTATGATCACGGATTCTGGTGGCTGCAAAATTGAAGGGAAATCAATTCAGGCAGTCTTAGTCTCCTGTGCTTAGCACAAAACATTGCATGTCACAGTTTCTCTGTGAGCTGGTATTAATCCAGCAGCCTCACCTCTGAAAGTGTGAAGAATAGGAATGAAACTCCTTGTACCAAGAGGGCTTTTAATCTTTTGGATTTCAATACATTTACAGTGCAGTGGAAAAGAGCTGTTATATTGTCTCATTTCTTCTTCATATTTCCTCTTGGGAATAAAAGGAAGTTGGCTTTTAGAATTGAAAAAGCCAAACAGGACTAGTATTTTCCTGCCTGATAAATACATAAATACATGCAATGCGTTATTGTGATTGATTTATTGCAGCTATACATACACATTAAAAACAATTGCCCAACAGGACTAGTATTTTCCTGCCTGACATGTACATAAATACTGTACATGCAATACATTATTAGGATTGATTTATTGCAGCCATACATACTCATTAAAAATAACTGCAAAATAAGAAGTTTGAAGAACTCTTCCTAAGGTCAATATGGTTGTTCCAACTATGTATCATGTTCAGCTTGTTATTTTAAAGTAAGTGACATTATTTCTGTTTGTTTGCAGAAAGTTCAAATGGTAAATCAGCTAACTGTGAAGAGAAACAGCCTAGGTGTCACTGCCATTCTTGTACTTCTAATTTGAGAAGAAATGGACAAGGACACTTGAGAAAGTGAGAATTGATGGCTAGCAGAATGTCAAAAGAAGAAGGAAGAACAGCAGTAACATAAGGATTCAGCTATGAAATTCAATCACAGGCTAAAAGTTACATAAGCATAGAACGTGTAACTTCCAAACAACCTGAGCTGGTCATTACAGTAAGGTTATTCCTTAGCTGTTATCCTATTCTTAAATAAATACATAAATGCTTGCAATTATTTTAACAACGCACACAGGGGTCAGAATGTTCCAGTGTTCATTTGCACAGCATACTGCAGGTGCACCAAAGATATGGTACAATGGGCTTGCAGAAAAAAACTGATTTTCCATCTTATGCTGCGCAGTAAAGTGATGCCTGTTAGATGATGTTAGTGAGGTTTAGCATGCATCAATGCTGGGGCTTCTGACATGCAGCTTGTAGCCAATCTTTGCTGCAAGCTGCTGTAAAGAAAATCACAATGTTGCAACTTCACCATCCTGTAAAATCAGGTGTAGTTGCAGCATTTTGCCTTGGTTCAGCTTCAGTACTGCAAAGGTTTGAATAGGAAGCTTGAAGAACTCTTCTTACAAAAGTTAGTTTGATTGATCCAACTATATCCTACCTGATTCCTGTATCTTCCCTGCCCCTACTGTCCACCCCCCTGCTACTGGTCTCTATACCACCCTCCTTTGTTCTCTCTCCCCTGATTCCTACCCCTCTCCTCAAACTTCATTATCATTATAATCATGTATAAGTTTTTATGAATGTATGCACTTATCTTCTACTACCTATATTTACTGTATATTATGTACTGTTTTTATCCTCTGTGCTACCTAAACACTGCCCAAACTTACTTCTGGTGGATGTTGGTACTATAAGGCCCCACCTCTTCCCTCCCCTTCACTTGTCCTTCTTACCACTTGAGATCCCCGACTAGGGACTGTCACCTTGCCTCTATGCCCACCCTCGGAACCACGAGCCCGGCCGCACTTTCCCACTTACTACCGCTAAAGCTGTATTTTAATGCCGCCTTTCCTCCCACCCACCCATCCTTTTTTTCTTCATCCCTGACGGCGGGGACATAAACCTGGCATCCCTCTAGCCTGCCGTCGGGAACCTCTCTTACTTCCCCCGGACCCCCTGAGGCTGCACAGGCTGGCTGCTGACGGCCGTCAGTTTATGGCACCTCTCACCCTTCCCCCATCTCTTACCCTCTGCGCTACCGGGGCTCTGCCCATACTTGCCATAGGTGCATGCTGGCTTAACCGCCTCCTTCCCCTTTCTCTTATCTACCTCTGCCGAGAGACATTAATAGCTGGGACTGCTCCGGTCCTTATGCCCAGTCTAGGAACCACTTGCCCGGCTACACCTACCCGCCTTCTACCGCCAAAGCCGTATCTTTAGCTGCCTCTCTCACTCATCCATCCCTCCCCTTTTTTCGACCCCCCGACTGTGGGGCCATAGACCTGGCATCCCTCCAGCTGCCGCCAGATATTTCTTGGCACTTTGCCACTTCCTTACTCCCCCTGGGCACTCCGCTTGGCAGGCTGTCGAAGGCCACCAGGTTATGTTTTCCCATTACCCCTCCCCCTGTCTTTTCCTGCCCGTTTGGGAACCCCAAACCTGGCAGTCTCCCTATTCTTTCCCCGGTAAAGCAGCTAGCAGTCCCTCGAGTCCTATACCCCTTCCTTACCTGCCACCTGTACCGTTACTCCCCTGAAGCTGCTCTTGGCCTGCTGGTCATGCTTAGTATAGACTAAACCATGTTAGACTAGCTGGAACCATCTCTATATGACGAGGAATGTACTATGTATGGTTGTTTGCCTAAGTTGTATTGTTTGCTTCCATGTGTTATGCTGTATTGTACTCTCCCGGGTCGTGCCTGAAAATAGTCACCTGTTGGCTAGTGCACTTACCTGGTAAACAAAAACTAAATAAATAAAAAATATATCATATTCAGCTTGTAATTTTAAAGAAAGTGACATTATTTCTGCTTTCTGGGAGAATGTGCAAATGGTAAATCAATGAACTGTGCAAACGAAAAAAGTCAGTAATGTAAGGATTCTGCTATGAAATTCAGTCATGGGCTAAAAGTTACAATAGCATAGAGGTGGTAAGTTTCAAAGAACCTGCTTTGTTGATTACAGTAAGGATATTCCTTAGTTGATAGCTAATTCTTAAATAAATGCATAAATGTCTGCAAATATTTTAATGATGCACACTGGAGTCCGAATTTACCAACATTCATTTGTGCTGCGTATTTCAGGTACACCGAACATATTGTGTTCCTGGCTTGCAGCAAATAAAAAAAAACACATTTTTTATGCTGTGCATCAAAATAACTCCTGCTAGACCACTTTAATGAAATTTAGCATGCATCAGTTCTGGGGCTTCCAACAAGCAGCTTGTGGCCAATCTTGGCCACAAGCTGCTGTTAAGAAAATCATAATGTTGCAACTGCTTCCAAGAGTGTAGAATTGGATATAGTTGAAGCATTTGGCTTTGTCTCAGCTGTAGCATTACAAGGGTTTGATGCAGGCCATTTGTCAACCTTTGAAAATCCGGTTCAATATGTTTATAATGTTCCAAATCCACCCTCAACTTCTAGTTTTACACAATCCTTTCTAGCGAATTGTGTGTTATTACCTTTCTTGCAAGATATCAGACATTTAGTCCCTAATGGGGAGATATGTATAACCCCTATTTTTGTATTAAAAAGCATATGAAGACTTTTTAAACATGATTTTTTATCTCTTAGTGATGTTAAAATCCAGATTTTAATGTGTGAAATATAAATAGGTGACAAAATGGCATGTCTCAAAATATGGACCTGAACATCAGGGGCTCAGTTTTCAAAGAGCCCTTAGAGTATTGCAAGTTGCAGTGATGTAGAGATGCAGCAATCTCAGAGTGTGTCAGGGACCCTACACTATATTTTATACAAATGATGCTCCTTGTGCCGAAGACCCGAGAATTGCTTGAGCTGTAGGGTTGCACCAAAGAAGTGGCACACCTGTGAGATTTGATGGAAGGATCTGTGAATCCCCCCAGCCAGTGCAATACTTGAGGGGCCATGAAGGTGGGGAGGTGACAGTGACTACAAGATGAAGACTGGGACAGAAGAAGCACAGGTGGTGGTGTAGGGAGTAATGGGGGCATGGCAGCAATTTGAGGGTGGGTGCTGAGGTGGCACCCTACAGGGGGCACCCTGTGCAAGTGTAGGCAGCCAATCAGCTCAGGTACAGGGGTCTGGCAGGAAGGGACCAGTACCCAACATCAGGTGCACACAGCTCTGGTACCTGACCCAAGGGTCCCAATGACCCCAACACCATAGGTGGGCAGCAGTGGCTGCATGGTGATGGGGTGCAGGTGGTGGATGAGAATGGCCCCCAGGCACTGCAACAGTGCCCTAGCACTTGGCTCCCCATATGGAGGCAGGCTGCTGCCCACCTATGGTGTTGGAGTCATTGGCACTTATAGGGCAGGTGTCAGGGCTGTGTGTACCTGAGGCCAGTTACCAGTCCCTTCCTGCCAAACCCCAGTACTCAGGCCAATTGGCTGCCTACATTTGCTTAGGACAATCCCACAGGGTGCCATGGCAGCACCCTCACATTTCCGCTGTGCACCCATTGCTTTCAAGTGACACTCCTCATGCTCCTTCTGCCCCGATCACCATTTTTCAGCCCCCTCAATCACCACTCATCCATGCAGTGGTACAGGGCCCTTAGTCCTCCCCCTGTCTGGTGTAACCTGTGTCCCCCATTGCCACCTTGGTGGGGCTTCTAGAATACCCAATAAGGGATAGTGCAACCCCTCTGTGGTGCAGCCACCCTTGTGACCTGACACACAGGCACATTTACCTCAAGGGTGGTGCAGACGGGCTTTGCCACAGGGCATCACAATTTAGGCACAGCCAGCATTCTAAAATTGGGATAGCTGAAAACTATGATGCAAGGTGCAACTTGTGTCTTATCCATTTGGCACAGGCATCTTGCATCATAGTTTTACTTTTGAAAATTGAGCCCCAAGTGTGCAAGGCAGGACCATAACTCACATGTGATGGAGCCAGGCATGAGTTATGAAAGTTCTACCCCTTCATAAGTGATGACAAACAGCATATTTTGAATAAGCATATTAACCAGTACAATACCAGTTTACTAGTTTTAGTTTTAAATATGTTTTTTGGAGATTTAACAGTTTCTTTTGAGTTCAGCTACTGCCGTCAGTGCTGCAGTAGGCAACTGTGATGCCATTAGCATCGTAAAAGATGCTCACTGATTGGTTTGATATTTCATTGTACTGAAATTAACCTTCAAGATATCAATTGTGGCAACAGTAGCAACAACATATTTTTGATATCTTGTTGTTACTTTTGTCACTAGCCAATATACCACTTTTATCTTGTAAATTGTTCTTCAATTCATGGTATAATTCAGTCAATCTATCTATCTATCTATCTATCTATCTATCTATCTATCTATCTATCTATCTATCTATTTATCTATATATCTATCTATCTTTGTATTAATTGCAAAAAAAAAAAAAAACTATGTTAATGTAGATGTTATGGTTAAAGAACATGAGGCACACAAAATGAGGAATTTAAAAAAGAATTAAGGTTTGGAGTCTCAGAAGTCTTTACAAATTGCTGCAGTGGCATTTATTGGGATCTTCAACGCTAATGCACCCCCCCCCCAGTAATCATGACCCAAGCACAAGCTAGAGGTCCAAACCCATGCTCCATAGGTCTACTTCTTTGGAGGTAGACAACAATGACTCTACACATGGGGCCCACAGATCCAGGCATAACTTTTTGTGGCACAGAGCTCTGTGGATGCTGCATGAATCAGGAAGTAAGTGGAACTTTCTTTCTCCAGGGTCTTGTAGGCCATGCCTTAACCATGAGATCAAGATCTTTAATAACTTTCTTTGGAATGGGCCCTGTGAGCCATTCACAAAGCAAGCAATCATGAATAACTTTTTTTTAATACAGCTCTGCACAAAGCTGAACATCAAGATTATTCATAACTTTCATTGTACAGGGTCCTGCAGGACCTTCACCAAGCAGAAGTTCACTCATGACATTCTTCATACAGTAAGAGCATACTCTGGACATGTAGCTTGTACTTGAGTCATGAGGCTAGGGGTTGGGAAGGGGGTGGGCATTAGGGTTCAAAACCCCAATGAATACCACAGCACTGATTGGACAAGACTCCTGAGAGTTCAAAGCCTAATTTTTTTCATTTCTTCACTTTGTGCATGTTACATTGTTCAACCCTAATGCAAGCATCAGATTACTTTTTTGCAATTCATTTCTTTTCTGTTTGTGATAATGGAGTCATATCCTCATTAACGCTGCTCTCTTTGGGACTTGCATGAAATGTAATATGCAGAATATATGTCATATTTTGGGCCAGACATGGTCTATCTGCCAATGCACAGAGCATGGTGGGTGCTGTGCATATGGCAGATGTCATATACAGGCATTCAGAGATGCCTATGGCCCTCCAGGCCCTGTGGCATGACTAAAGTCCCTGTGGCTGTATACAGGGCCCAAAAGCAGGCAGACACTGATTCCAAAATTCCTTATTAAAACTCATGGAAGCAAAAAAACAGTTCACAAATGCATTTTCATACATCGTGAAAGCTAGCTCAAGGAAGCATAAATCTGTTATTAGTGTTGTCACTCATGTCATGCTCTGTATTTTTTTATTGTTATTTAAAATAAAGGCCGTGTTTTGACAATACACATCTAAAAGAATCCCTAACACAATAGCTGTAAGTTTCAGCCACCACATCAAGAGGTCATCACAGGGGTTGAGAGGGCACTTAAGTGTAGGATAGTCCTCATCCTACTCCACACCGCTGGACCAGAACATCCTGAAAACTGGGAAATCATCAGAGGCTGCAGCTCTCCCATAGACTTTGTGGACCATGTTTCAGCAGCCTGTATCACTGCAAGCTGTGCCTCATCATCTGCATCCCACCTGTATGGAGCTGCTTGTCTAATGCCCAGGGTCTGATCAATGCCAGGAGGTGTTTTAAATAATTGGCTTCCAGAAACTCCTTTGTGGTGTGAATCTGCACCGCCATGCCAGATGAACATTGCTGTGGTTGAGAGGGCACATCTGTATGGGATCACCCTGCCTTGCTTCACACTGCCAGACCCAGCACATGCTGAAAAATGTGAAATCATCAGTGCCTGCAGCTCACCCATAGACTTTGAGGGCCACTGATCAGCAGCTTGAATTGCTGCAATATTCATTTCATCTCCCACATTCCACCTATCAGAAGCTGCTTGCTGAATACCCAAGGAATAATCAAAGCCATGAGGTGCTTTAAATACTAGGCTTTCAAAAACTCCTTTGAGCTGTAACTCTGTGCCATCATGCCAGAAGTTCATCGCTGGGGTTCAGCAGGATCTCTGGTGTGGGATCACCACTTACCTGCGATATGCTACTGGTGTTAGTGCATCCTGAAACTTGGGGATCATTAGCACCTGCAGCTCTCCAATAAACCTTGGGGACCACAAATAAGCAGCCTCAATCACTACATGCCATGCTTCCTCTTCTGCATCCTGCCTATCTGGAGCTGCCTGCTGAATGCCTCAGGCCAGATCAAAGCCATAAGGGGCTTTAAA
The DNA here is from genome assembly GCA_016271365.2 of Neoceratodus forsteri. Taxonomy (NCBI): domain Eukaryota; kingdom Metazoa; phylum Chordata; order Ceratodontiformes; family Ceratodontidae; genus Neoceratodus; species Neoceratodus forsteri. Next base: position 660,864,211 of record CM028130.1, read on the forward strand.
TACTTGGCTTACAAGACCTCCTTTGAACATTAAATCTCCACTGCCAATTCAGACATTCATCTCCAGGGTTAAGACACCACTTCAGTATGGGATCGCAGTCCCATGCTCCTCACCGTTGAGCCCAGTATATCCTGAAACCACAAAATAATCAGTGCCTGTAGCTTGCCCATAGACTTTGGGGACCACCAATTGGCAGCATGAATCACTACAAGATGTGCCTCCTCTCCAGCATTCCACCTACCAGGAGCTGCCTGCTGAATACCCAGGGACTGATGAAAGCTTTGAGGTGCTTTAAATACTGGGCTTCCATAAACTCCTTTCAACCTTGAATCTTCACCACCATGCCAGACATTCATCACTGGGGTTGAGCAGGCACTTCAGTGTGGGATTACTCTCCACCACTCTACACTGCTGGACCCAGTGCATCCTAAAATATGGGAGGTCATCAGTGTCTACAGCTTTCTCATAGACTTTGGGGGCCTCCAATCAGCTGCCTGAATTACTCCAGCTGCATCTCCTGTCCTATATTCCTCCTATCAAAAGCTGCTGCCTGAATGCCCATGGATTGATCAATTTCTTATAACTTCAACCCCCTGAGTGGCCCTCCATGCCATGGTCTAGAGCATTAAGGACTGCAATGCAAAGGAAATTGAAAGGGAGTCTGCGAGAAGCGAGTCAGGTATAGGAGGCAGCCAGTGGCCACACATACTGCTCAGTTTTCAATCTGCATTTGTAAGAATGATTATTCTAGTATACTGCTAAAGTTACTCATTGCTCTCTCTGTGCTGGCAGGCTTCTCACAGTCATATTGTCTGCCTGCATTAGAGTGTTACCTGCACCATTTGTTTTTTCAGCTTCCAAGATACATGTTTTATGTGGTTCATGTGTTGCTGCTCCCTTAGGTAATGCTGCACTGGTGGGTTAATTGGTCAATCTCTTACCAATGCTTCCTTTGATTTTTGCACTGACTCTGCTGTCCCCAGCAATACCCTAACTGGGTGAGCTCTATTTATTCATCCAGCTGAGGCTAGTAACTAAGTTGATTAATTGTACTTGCTCCTAATTGAATCTGCATTGACTTCACTGTCTCCTAGAAATACCCTGAATTATTGAGTGTTACTTTCCAATATAGCTGCAACTGTTAGCTGAGATGTATTATTTTTGTTAGTTCAAACAGGAACTGCATTCACACAGTTGACTAAACCTTTTTCAAACAGAAGATGTCTTATGACATGAAACTGAATGTGATAGCATAAGATAACATTTGATCATAGCCTGTTTTTAGTTGGCTTTATCATTCATGCCCATATGTCCATCCCATCTGGCAGCACAATCTCTTTACAGAGGAAACAGATGCCACTACCCCAAGTCCTGCAACCAGACATTACACAATTTTCCTTGCATTGGTCTCATTCTCCTTAGTTCTGTCTACAGGTAGCATTGTTTCACTGTATGCAGAAAAAGCATTAATGTCAGACAAATAAAATTCAAATAAAATACAGCAGATGGTCATTAAATTACAAATGGGTAATGGTTTATTATAACAGTATACTGTATACTGTTTCAGAGATGAAAAACAGTGCTATACAGGTGTGCACCTGGTGAAAATGCTAGGCTGCAGGGCACACAGAGCTGGGACAGGGTGTTTCAATTGTGCCCTCAGTCCTCTATCTGTGATGTAGATCCTGGTGCCTTTCAGAAAAACTTGAATCTTCCTCATGCTTTCACCTTCAGCCTCATCTTCATCCCCATCCTCCCTCAGACTACTATCTGTGATGCATATCCTGGTGTTCTTCAGAAAAACTTGAATCTTCCTGAAGCTTTCACCTTCAGCCACATCCTCATCTTCCCTCAGTTGACTATCTGTGATGTAGATCCTGGTGCTCATCAGAAAAACTTGTATCTTCCTGATGCCTTCACCTTCAGCCTCATCCTCATCCTCCTCACACATTCGAAATTCTCCACTATTATCTTCTTTATGATTGTCAGTGGCAGATGTGATTACAGCAAAGGAGTGCCCAGCCTTGGAAGATCATCATTTATTTGGAAACATCAAAGAGTACAGCGTCACTTCCCCTGTGGACCAATGAGATGCAGTAATGCGCCTATGATGTGCTGATGCCATGGGCAGCATCACCCAATGCCATCTGTGCTCAACCTACATGAAGCACAAAAAGGTGCCATAATGCCAGCTGAACTGAACATTTTCTGAATAATTGTCAGTGTTGTGTTATCCATCTATTGCACCAATGGACAAGACTGTTTTCTATGGGAGGAAATCACACAAGGTAGCATTTCGACCACTAAGAAGAAGTCTTGGCCTGGCAACTAAGACATCACTTGTGGCCAGGCTGTCTGCTGCATCAGGGAAGAAGAATTTTAAAAGACCACATAAATCCAAATGTAGGAAATCCACAGATAAGGATAAGACACCAAAGCAGCAAAGGACAAATGTATCCATGGTAAAGTACAGCGCAGTTCATTTATTTTCTTTTTGCATCTGTGCTATTAGTAGCACTGTAGTAGTAGTTTTAGTTATGCCATACCATTTCCCTCAGTCTCAGTGTGGGTTACATACTGTATATAGAAAAAACATTTCAATAACAACAAAAAAAAAACAGTACAGAAATGCATCAACTGAAATAAAAAATTAATATTAAATAAAACTAAGTAATTCAATCATAATTAAATTTCAAGCAGTATCATTATAATGTAACTTGTTCTTGTTTCGACAAATGGTATTGGGATTTTATTTCTTTTATTTCTAACAGTGTAAGCTTATTGATAAAATTGATGACTTCAGAACATCAAGCAGTAACGAAAATAGCACGTAAGATGAAAAAAACATCACACAGGATGTACCAAATGATGATGCAAGGGAACAGAAGGCATAGAGAGTGAAAGAGAACTTGAGCTTGAATGTGAGAAGAAACAACCAGAGGTTAACTGAGAAACTGAGCAAGAAGTGGAGGCAGACCAAGATGAGGTTTACCATGAAATTAGCTGAAAATCGATGAGGAACAACCTGAGGTTAACAGAGTGATGGAGCAAAAAATGGAGGAGGAACAAGCACAGGGAGGAGAGGAAATTCGGCATGGGGGCATAATGTCGTGGACACAATCAGCGTGGCAATATAGCGCACTGTCAATACAGTGGGTACATTGCTAGCATCCGGGGATAACACCAAAATAAAACATCAACACTTAAAAAACATATATTCTTTATTTTTGTGTGGAGCTCCACCTGCCACACCTCTCGTTATGGGGGGACTGCTCCCCTGACCCCCCCCATTTAAATAATCACCTCTGAGGGGGGAGAGGCAACTCCAGGATGGAGAGAAAAATGGGTGGGGGGAAATCATTAATAGCAAAACACTTAAAAAAAAATTAACAGAAAAAAGTACGTAAGTATTCTGGGACCAGGATTTGAGCCCCAATCCACAGATGCTCTGAGTCCCTCCACTGCCAGCGGCTCTGTCCTGTAAGCCATGGCAGCTGCTTAGTGGACCACTACCCAGCAGAGGTCTTGTCTTCTGCATCACTGCCTCCCAGCCACCAGCTACAGGGTATGAAACCATGCCTACACCATTTGGTCTTTGCAGTATTTTGTACCCTGTAGCTATTTTACCCTACGCTCTTTCTGCCACGCAGTTTTGACTGTGACATTATTACCATGACAAATTGACCTGGTACCAGGAAATTATAGGTGTGTCTAAACAAGCACAGGAATAGTCAATGACAAACTCAGAACTGAACTGTATAACATGGCAGAAGGGGGTAACAAGCCTCGAGAAAAAGATGCATCTCATGCTCATGCTCCAACTGTTACAGATGCATAGTGGCACATGCAGTTCAGTGTTTTTACATCCAAGTGAGTCATTATCACCTATATTATTCACACAGCTTCTTGAATCTGATGTGCAGAATCCAAGCAGTTGGAGCAGTGATGGCACTGCAGTAATAAACCCTGACAGGTCCCAACATGTGCCAGTTATACCTGCAGTTGAGATGCAGGCAGTATAGCTTAGTGATTAAAGGCACTAAATTGCAAACCATGAGACCTAAAGACCTGAGTTTTAATCTCATCAACCCTCACTTGTTTACTGTGTGATCTTGAGCAAGTTACTTAATTTTTTTACTGGTACGTAAGTGAAAGAAGAAGGGCAAAGGGAGGGATAGTGAGACTGAAGGGAGAGGATGGGGGCCGCATGGAGGATGACAACAGTAAAGCTGACATACTGAACAGATATTTCTGTTCAGCCTTTACTGAGGAAGAGGAGGGTAATGGGCATGAAGGACATACAAGGGGTGGGAATGGCACAGAAATAGACACAAGTCCCTTTACATGGGAAAGGGTCTTAAAGGAACTGGAAGGTATGAGTCGATAAAGCAAGGAGACCAGATGGGGTGCACCCCAGGGTCCGAAAGGAACTAAGAGAGGTGTTGGCTGAACCTCTGACAATCCTGTTTAGCCGATCACTGGAAACAGGGGAGGTACCCAAAGACGGGAGGACAGAAGATGTAGTCCCTTTATACAAATGTAGGAACAAAGAGGAAGTGTGGAACTACAGACCAGTCAGCCTGAACTCGATAGTGGGGAAGATCATGGAAGCACTACTGAAGGATAGATTGGTGGAACGTCTGGTTGTCAACAGACTACAGGACCCAAGGCAGCATAGTTTTACTGGGGGGAGGTCATGCTAGACCAACCTCATTGAATTTTTTGACTGGGTGTCAAGGGAGATGGATTGGGGAGGGCAGTGGACATGGCCTATCTGGACTTCAGCAAAGCCTGTGACACTGTGTCACATAGAAGACTATTAAACAAACTGGGGAATATGGGAGTGGGCAGGACAGCAGTGCAGTGGGTGTGTAAATGGCTGAGTGGCAGGACACAGAGGGTAGTGGTAAATGGCTATCACTCCACAGAGGGAAGAGTGATCAGTGGGGTACGACAGGGATCAGTGCTGGGACCGGTTCTATTCAACATCTTCATCAGTGACATTGCACAGGACCTAGGAGGCAGAATTTTCCTGTTCACTGATGACACACAGATCTGTAACAGAGTGGACACGCCAGATGGTGTAGACAGAATGAGAAGGGACCTGCAGAAGATTGAAGAATGGTCAATGGTTTGGCAGTTGAAATTCAATGCAAAGAAGTGCAAGATAGTGCATATGGGGCACAAAAACACTGCAACAACATATCGGTTGGGTAGGTGAGGATATAGCATTCACCAAGCAGGAAAGGGATCTTGGGGTTATCATCTCTGATGACCTCAATGTAGGAAAACAGTGTGACAAGGCAGAGGGTAAAGCAAATAGGATGTGGGGTGCATAGGTAGGGGCATCACCAGCAGGAAAAGGGAGGTCATAATTCCGCTCTACAAGACACTAGTGAGGCCGCACCTGGAGTACAGTGCACAGTTCTGGAGACCTTATCTATGTAAGGACATCGACAGGGTAGAGAAGGTTCAGAGGAGGGCAACAAAGATGGTACAGGGATTGCATCATAAGTCCTATGAGGACAGGCTGAAAGACTTGAATATATACTCCTAGGAGGAGAGGAGGGATAGAGGGGATATGATAGAGACATATAAGTACCTTACAGGGAGGAACAGGGTGCAGGAATACACTGTTTTCTAGTGAAAAAGATGTTACAGAACTAGTGGGCATGGGATGAAATTGGAGGGAGGGAGGGTTATTCAGAGGAAATGTGAAGAAGAATTTCTTCACATAAAGAGTGGTGGACAAGTGGAACACCCTGCCAGAGGAAGTGGTGGTGGCTGAAACAACCATGGGATTTAAGAATGCATGGGATAGACATAAGGGAAATCTGGATGTTAGGAGTAAGGGGCAGCAGGCTTCTAGAAAAATGTAAAGGGAACTTACAAGCTCAAATGGGCAGACTGTGTGGGCCATTGGCCCTTATCTGCTGACAGTGTCTACGAATTTATGTAATAACATTACTATGACATCCTCCCCACATAAAATGCAATTTGTTCCAATGCGTAAGGTAATATAACTTAAACTAGTGACAATGTCCAAGGGCAGACCAGAGCATCTAGGGCTGAGGTTGTTAGGACATCAGTTCCTCAAGGTCAGCATCTGTTCTGGGGAAAAAAAAGTAAATTGGGACAGGAACAGGGGAAAGAGGCTCATACCAAGTGTCATATGCATAAGGTGTAAAGGTTGTCTGGATGCACTTGCAGGTTGGCATCAGTCACATGGAATTAATAAGGAACAGAATAAATTACCAGTTGAGGAAGCCAAAAAAGGCAGGAAATCTTACTTCAATGGGCCTATGCAACCAAAGTAGTGTTATGCTGGTGCAACTGTGATGACTGCTTGGCTGTTTGCACTCTGTATTCCACAGGGAATTACCACACTGTAGGGGTACTAAAGGCAAGTAACTCTCAAAGAGGGTTCCATCCTTAGAGATGGTGCAAAAAAAGAGTCCCTTGGCTAAAGATACCCTAGAAAGGAGCCCCCCCCCCCACGAGGAGAGAGGCATGTCTCTGGAGGAGGAGGAGGGGAGGATGGTTTGGCAAAGAAAAAGTGCTTCAGAAGGAGGCTAGGAGGAACTGCTTATATAGCTCAGGAAGGGGGAATAGCTGGTTGCTCACCCCATTGAACTACAGGCATAGCCTTTCAATTCAATGGGCCTATGCAACCAGAGTAGTGTTATGCTTGTGCAACTGTGATGACTGTTTGGTTGTTTGTACTCTCTATTCCACAGGGAATTACCACCCTGTAGGGGTCCCGAAGGCAAGGAACCCTCAAAAAGGGTTCTATCCCTAGAGGTGCTGCAGGAAAGAGTCCCTTGGCTAAAGGTATGCAAAGGGATTTATTGATATAGGGGACCCTTCAAAATAATTATCCACTACCATTGATAGGTTTATATTATTTTCTTTATTTTGCCTACGTTTCGCTCCTGTAAGAAGGTGATTACAGGATATTCTTTTTTTCTTATACTTTTCTCTTGATACATAATTATTTTTATCACTTTAGTTTAAATGCTTCATAGTTTTTTACTCTGTTTACATCCTCAGTATAGAAACATAGAAACATAGACTTTGACGGCAGATAAGGACCGCTTGGCCCACTTAGTCTGCCCATTTCCCTACCTACAGGATAAGCTGCAGATCCTAGTTAACCAAAAGCCTATTTCTTCCTACCCCCCAAAAGAATTGCCTTATGTCTGTCCCATGCATTCTTGAATTCTTCCACAGTTTTAGACCCCACAACCTCCTCAGGAAGGCTTTTCCACGTGTCCACCACGCTCTCTGTGAAAAACTACTTCCTCACATTGCCCCTGAGCCATACCCCCTCAATGAGAGCTGAAGAGTGGAGCTGCTGGTGATTGGAGAGGAAGGGGGGCCGTGGTGGAATACTTTGGTCCCAGTTTTGGAACAACTCTTTTTTCTTGGACTTTTAGAAGGCTGAAGGTTCCTTGTATGAATAGTTGGAGACCCGGGAAGCCTAGCCGGATTTGAACCGACAATTGGACTACAACTTGGTTTGACTTTTTTCCATCATTCCTTACAGTTTTGGCCAGAGTACTATTATTGTTATGGGCAGTGAGAGTGCCTAAAGTTTAGACCTGGACAGTGAAAATCTCTTAAGTCTTACATTATTTAAACGTTTTTTCCTTAACATACGTGAGAGGTATTGTTTGGGAAGTATGATTGTTTTATCTTCTGGGGAGGTGACTGCTCCCTAAATAGAGATAAATATAGGTCTTGGACTATTTGGCTGCTGCTTTGAAGCTGTTGCCTCCTGCTTTAAATAGTTTGTCTTATTTTTAGGGGTAGGGGCTGGTATTTGTTATATGGTTATATATTATTTGGTTTGTGTTATTTATTTTTTAGGAAAATGTGTTGGTCTGGGCTAATGGTTAGGCAGTATTCCCCCTCCAGGCAGAGGGATCTTTGCCCTTTTTGTTGCCCTCCTCTTTCCCCGGAGGTGTACAGACTGTGTAGGGGACTGGGAATAGTTAGGAGGGTTAGGGCGGGAACTCAGCCTGTTGGGGGAATGGTGAGGAGTGGGCGGATTGGGATTGTGAGGACAAGAAGATGCCCTGGGTCGAAATGGGTCCAGGAAAGGGGTCCTCCCTGCCTGGTTCCCATACCCAAGGATTCTGCTTATTGCAGACAAGAAACTTGGTCTCCCCCGGCTGCTCATCGAACTCGGGCGGTGTTATGCAATGCCAGGTCTATTAAAAACAAGAAAGTCATAATTGGGGATCTTGTTAATTTAACTGACCTGGCTTGCATCACTGAGACCTGGTTGGATGGAAATGCAGGCCCAATTTTGGCTTCAGAGATTTCACCCGGGTACTCGGTGATACACCACCCAAGGATCGATCTTAGGGTCGGGGGTGTGGCCCTATGTTTAAAATCAGAACTGAACCTGAGGGAAATTCCAGTGGGAGCCACCAACTCCTTTGAATGTATCATGGGTGAGGGTGTGGGGTGCAGGATTCTTCTCATCTAATGTCCACCGGGAGATGGGAATGTTTTCCTGCTGGAAGTTGCGGACTTCATTGCCAACCTAACATTGGGATCCCATAGATGGCTGATCCTTGGGGATTTCAATGTTTGGGTCGACAATGAACTCTCACAACTTGGACAGGACTTCGTCCAGCTAATGAGGTCACTGGGCCTCACACAGGTTGTTTCCTCCTCAACCCACATTGGTGGTCATTCATTGGACTTGATGTTTCTCCTGGGGATGGAGATATCCAACTTGGTGGTGGAGCCAGTTGGTTGGTCAGACCATCATACCATCAGCTTCAGTTTTGAGGTCCCCCTAAGAGGCCTGCCCCTATGGAGATGGTCCAGTACCACTCTTTGAGGGGTGTATCCCCAAATGGTCTGATGGCGGTGCTGAACCTATTGGGCATGCCAAGGGAATGCATGGATCCAGGGGATCTGGTATTTGCCTATAATAGGGCAGTGACAGAGGCCCTGAATTCCATTGCTCCTGTCCATTTTAGTCCACTCTCCCTTCTCCCTAGGTGCCTATGGTTTGATGACGACCTGAGGGATCTGAGGAGAGTTGGACGAAGGTTAAAGAGGCGATGGTGGAGGTCCGGCCTGGTACGTGACAGGCTTAGTTTGATGGACCATTATTTGGTCCATCAATCAACAATTTCCCGTAAGAAGGCAGAATACCTGTCCAGGGAAATTACTGCTGCACAGAATCAACCAGCTCAGCTTTTCTGGACTGTGGACAGACTGTGCAATCCACTCTGTGTTCAGCCCAGAAATGCTTTTTCACAAGAGTAATGTGAAGAGTTTGCTTGATTCTTCACAGATAAGGTTGCCACGATCAGGTCTGATATCCACCTGACCCTTTCTCTAGGGAATAGCAGTGGTTGGCAGGAGATGTCAGACTCCCGGTTTGAGTGGTGCGACTTTGGCAAGCCTACAATCAATTATATTGTGATGGTTATCCAGACTTTACATCCTACCAACTGTAGTTTGGAACAGGCCCCACGTGCTTGGTTGTTGGCTGCACTGATGTTATAGGCCTGGTCCTTGTTGAGATAGTCTGGTTATCCTTGGAGAGGGGAGTTTTTCCAGCTTCCCTGAAGGAGCCCATAGTTTGGCCTCTTCTTAAAAAGCCTTCCTTGGATCCCGACTGTCTAGCAAACTACAGGCCTGTCTCAAACCTTCCATTTTTGGGTAATGTTATTGAGAAGGTTGTGGTATTACAACTAGAAGACCATTTGACCAGCCACAATATCTATGATTCTCTCCAGTCCAGTTTCAGGAAGAGACATAGTATTGAGACAGCTCTTGTTCGGGTACTAAATGACCTCCTGATAGTGAGAGATCGAAGGGCCTGTTCCATCTTGGTCCTTCTTGATCTCTCTGCAGCATTTGATACTGTAGACCATGGTGTGCTGTTGAATCACCTGCAGCGTATCTGTGAACTTTCAGGGGTTGTCCACAGATGGTTTCAATCTTACCTCACGGGTAGGACTCAGAGAGTGGTGTCAGGGGTTTGTTCCTCAGCTCCATTCTCCCTGCCCTGTGGGGTTCTGAAGGGATCCATCTTAGCGCCCATGTTGATTGCAGTGTATATGCTGCTGTTGGGAGTGATCATCAGACAGTATGGCTTGAGTTTCCACTGCTATGCAGACGACACTCAGCTATACATGTCTTTTGTCCCAGAACAAGATGATGCTGTCTCAGTGATCAACAGCTGTCTGACTGAAATTCAGGCCTGAATGAATGTGAGATTTCTAAGGTTGAACCATGATAAAACTGAGGTGTTAGTTGTGAACCTGGATCATTGTGAGGCGGGTATGTTGGCAGGTTCACCTTCAGATCTATGGCTCGGAGGTGTCCAGCTAGCTACCTCAGACCGGGTGCGGAACCTGGGCATTATGTTTGATGACTGCGTGACCCTGAAATCACAGGTGTCAGCAGTTATTAAAACTTCTTTTTACCATCTGAGAAATATCGCCCGGGTGAAACATTTGGTTCTTCCCGATGATCTTTCAACATTGGTTCACACCTTTGTTTCTTCCCATCTTGATTACTGCAATGTCCTTTACCTAGGGTTGCCGGGGATTGATATCTGCTGCTTGCAGCTGGTGCAGAATGTGGCAGCCAGGCTATTGACTGGTGCATCAAGAACCAGTCATATGACACCTGTGCTCTGCGGTCTGCACTGGCTGCCTATACAGTGGCAGATCACCTTTAAAGTTGTTTTGTCAACCTATAAGGCCCTACACAAACAGGGACCAAGTTACTTGAAAGATCTCCTTTGTCCCTACTGTCCCTTCTGTCCTCTCTGATCCTCTGATGAGGGATTGTTAGAGGTTCCCAGGGTACGTCTTCAAACATCTGGAGCAAGGGCGTTTAGCTTTGCTGCCCCATCCCTGTGTACCTCTCTACCTCATCAGGTTCGAGACTGCCTAACCATCCAGAGTTTTAAAATAGCTTTGAAAACTTACCTTTTCAGCCTGGCATTTATTGATTGAGGTTCGGTTTTGCTTTTCTATGCTGCTATTATATTGCTGTCTGTTGAATTATACGTTTGTTTAGAATAATTTATTTTATTTTATGTATTTATTGTACAGCGCCTTGGTTTTAGAAAGGCGCTTTTTTATAAATAAAATAGAACTGAATTGAATTGAATCTTCAAATTGTGTCCCCTTGTTCTTGCACATCTCTTTTTCTGAAAGATGCTACCCTCTTGGACTTTGTTCATTCCACTGAGGTACTTAAAAGTTTCTATCATGTCCCCCCTCTCCCTCCTTTCCTCAAGGGTATACATATTCAGCTCCTTTAGTCTCTCTCTCATATAGCTTCTCTTGCAGACCCTGCACTATTTTAGTTGCCCTCCTCTGGACTGCCTCCATCCTGTCTATGTCCTATTTATTTATTTATTTATGAGTTTTACCAGGAGAACATACTGAGCAACATGCTCAATTCCAGATGTGACCTGGGTGCCGAGGCCCACATACAATTTGACATACTTAGACTGTACAGACATGAACATAGGTTTGTACAATTAGCAATTTAAGGGAAATCTGGGAGTACAATGCAGACATGGGTAGAAAAATACATACAGTGTAATGACATTTAGTTGAGTATTTACATTAATAAGAGCATAACATTTGAGAGAACAATACTTAGATTAAAATAATCCTAGTTAAAACAGGAACAGCTGGAGGTAAAGTGTTATCTGAGTAATTGTGGATTCCTTGGGGAGATGGGGTCTCCAGAACTGGATGCAGTACTCCAGATGGGGTCTCACCAACTGTCTGTACAGAAGGATAACAACTTCCTGTTTTCTGCTGGTGATGCCTCTCCTGTACATCCCAGTATCCCCCAGCCCTCCCTACTGCCTTCTCACATCGCTTGCTAACCTTAAGGTCATCTGATATGATTACCCCCAGGTCCCTTTCCATTTTTGTTGTTGTTACTATCCCCCCATTGTGTAATCTTCCCCTAGGTTTTAGTTTCCTAAGTGCATTATTTTGTACTTCTTTGCATTGAATCCAAGCTGCCATATATGTATGTATATAGTATGTTTTTACACAGCAAAACATACTACTCATGTGACAGCACTGAACCTTATGTATCCCATTTCTTTAATAAGGTTCCACACATTGTGTTCTCTTTTCTTTTTACCCTATAATAAAATAACATTGCTAAGTTACTGTGCTTCAATGTTGTAATCTATCAATGTTGTGTTTTGGTTGCCTGAAATAGGCTTGACCTCCTTTATAACTGAGCCAGCAGCCTACCTTTAAATTAGTGTCAGGCTGTTTGTGACATTTGTCATTTTTGCTTATTTATCTGTGGAGACATAGGGTAATGTTTCCCTTAATACTTTGTTCTTCAGTAATTCTTAAAAAGTTCCAAATTTGCTCCTTTTAGTTCTGTGCCGACAGTTTGTTTTAGGAAGTTTTTCTTTTACCTAAACATGATGCTTGGAATTCTTAGGGTAAGAAAACTGCATTTAGTAGTAATGGCCATCTGGCTCTGTTCCCTGAATGCTGCTGGCTCTCCTCCTCTCAAGCCCATTTTGGAGCTCCTGTGGGTTGACATGGTATTACATCATCACCAAGCATTCACGCATGCGTGAATTCAGTTGCTAGACAACCTGATACTACTCCTCTATTTTGTGGAGGAGATGGGGGCTTACCAAAACAGGCTCATTTTTGACAAGATTATGTACTGAAGCACCTCTTTTGTTATACTTTTGCTTTATGTTCATGATTACTGCACACTTTTCTTAATCCAGAACATTTATGCCAAATGCAGTCAGCTCGGGGCAATCTTTGCTCTGAGAGGGCAGGCTGAGCTAACTTGCCCTATGGGAGGCCAAACAGGTTGACCATCTTATAATTCCAAACAATTTTTACACTTTTTAGCTTTCTTGTGATAATTCTTACTCTTAATGACATACATTTAGCATAACGTGTAGAGAGAAATTGTTACGTTTATTTTGATTAACTGTTAGTCCTACCTATATGTCTATTTCTCCACTTATGTCTTACATACATTTTTTCTGCATTTTTTATCACATTCTTAATCACTATTATCCTATTGCTATACATGCTAACAATGATATTCAGCATATAATAGGTATTACATTCAGATGTATCTTGTTTACATATTTTATACTCTTACTTCTTTGATTCTGACCTGCTGTATTGAAATGGGAAGTTACTGGTGATGTTTAATCTCTCCTAATATCTCCTTTGTGCTCTTGAATTCTAGTTTTTAACATCCTGCTCATCTGCCCCACGTACAACATGTCACATGGACACTGTAATGTATACACAATGCCATTGTCGTACAATCTATATGTTGGTTGATGTTGAACTTTTGTCCGGTATGTGGGTGTATATATGCCTGTGTTTTTGATGTGTGACTACACACTGAGTATTTGCCACATGGTACCATTCCAGGTGCTAAAGAACCTAGTAGATGTTCTTCTTTATTGTCCAGTAACTTAATCTGTGATTGCACCAATTGGTCCTTAATATTTTTTGGCTGCTATAATGGGTTTCCTTTGCAGTTCTGGTATATGTTCATTGTCAGTTTGTACTAAATACTAGTGTTTGACTACTTTCCTAATATCCGTTAGCTTGTGATTATATTTTCTGGAAAACACAACCCGCTGTAACTCTGCATCTGGTTCCTTGTGACCCAGAAGTTCCTCTCTACTTTTTTCTTTTCTTCTCCTCTCTGTTTTTTCAGTGTTCCCTGTTTGTACCCCCTTTCCTCAAACCTTTCCAACATTACACCAGTTTCCTCCCCTGTCTTATTTTCTTTTTTACAGTTCCTGTTTACTGTAGTGAGCTGTGAAAAAGGGATACTGTTTTTTTAATTTTGGTTCATGAAAACTGCTTCCGTGTAGGTGCTCCTATCTGTGCTCTTATGATAGAGTGAAGCCTCTATTTTTCAATTTTCTATTTTGATCAATAAGTTTAGATATGGAACCTGGATTTTGTCATAGTTCATTACAAATTTTAGATTAGGGTCTGTTTGATTTAATTCTGTATGAAAGTGTACTAATTCTTGCCTGGCCCAGTGGCACTGAAGGTTGGTGTGCTGAACACCACACCTTGTGTCATTCCGGTGACCCAGGTGTGGGAACAGACACAGGTTGCCAGGGGTCGGCAGGGGCAGGAGAGGATCAAGAATCCAGAGTACTGCTCTCCTATCCTGGGGGTGGGTGGGTTGTGCCTCCTTTTGTTACTGCAGCTCCCAGTGGAGGTTGGGGCATCACCATCATGTGGGAGTCTCACCGAGGGGTTTGGAGGTTGCAGCAGATGTCCTGCAGGCAGGTGTGCGAGCATGCCCACTGCACCCTGGATGTCATGTTATTGCACATCCGTGCCTCCAGGAACAAGGAAAAAGGGCCCTGGCATCCAGACTGGTGAAGGTGGGTCCAGTGGTTGGCTCCCACACTCTCAACTTGGTCTGTCCCAGCTGGTGTCCATGTGTCTCCTCCACTCTCCGGCCAGCCTTCTAGATTCTAGATAGAGTGCTGGAAGAGTTCAAGTGGTCCCATCCTGGGGGGCTGAGAGCTAGAGGCTGAGGTAGTCAGTGGCAGTGGAAGGGCATTCCTGGGAGCAGAGACCAGACTGAGGAGGTCCTCAGGTTGGGTGTGATGTGGTCGCACCAAGAGATATCACTGGAAAGGTCTAAGGGGCCAGTGCAGGCACATAAATAGAGTTCACAAAAAAAGTTTAGTAATACTTCTTCTGCTCCCTGCCAAATCATAAATATATCATCTCTATATCTGAGCAAAATTCTGATTTTTGTATATAATTCATTACTGTTTGTGTTATGTATCTACATGTTCTCAAAATTATTGATGTATGCATTTGCATACATTGAGACCATAGTAGATCTCATTGCTGTCCCTTTGTTTTTTTAATAGAATTTTCCATCAAACTCGAAATAGTTTTTTCTTAGTATTATGTCTGCTATTTCTTGAAGAATTTGAGATTTTTGGTTTCACTTTCCTCCCTCTGGTATCTAAAATCTGTCCTAGACAATCAATGGCTTCTTGTTGAGGGATGGAGATATACAAGTCTGCCACATCTAGTGTTACCAGATATATATCTGGTTGAATTCCTTGTTGTGCAATGTCCTTTAGTTTTAAAATCATGTCCATTGAATGTTTTACATGAGACATGTTTTTTTTTTTTCTATTAGGGGCTGCAGGTGGAAATTAATGTATCTTGAAATTGGTTTGAATACTGAGTTGATACCATAAACTTGGCTAAAGGTACCTTATAAAGGAGCCCCCAAAAGAATACTGAGCAGTAAACATTGACTATGAGGTAGAGGAGCAGAGTGACAGCAACAGACAGCTTGGAGAAGTGCAAATAAGATGCACAGGTTGTCAGGATTGCACTGATAAAATGGATGCACTGATGACATCAGTGGGCTTCCTAGGGAGAGAGGGAATGCGAGTATGGCCACCATCCATCTCCATTCAACAGCAGAAACCTATCTAAGGAAACTAGGGAATATATTATTAACAATTAACTACATATTATTACCTTTGGCACAGAGGAGAGGAAAAAAACCTTTTTAACAGGATGAAACTTCTGGGGATCCAAGGCCTGGGTCATCTTCCCTCCTGGCTAGGGCAGTTCATTGACAGTCTGCTGCCACAAATTAGAAACCCAATCAAATGGAAGGAATATTCCAATCTGGTTGAAAGCTCTCTGAATCCCTGTAACGGTAATGCTGGGAGGGGTTCCAAGAGGCCTCTGTAACAATGGGTACTCTTTAGTAAGAGTGTATCCCCAAGGTGGGAGGGGGAGAACAATGACCATTAAGGCACTCAGCTGGCCTACTGACTAAAACAAACTGGGTGAGCCAGGGGTGGTCATAGGGAGAATAGCTTTTGAAGGTGCCATGGTGAAGCTGTAGCCAAAGGAGCACCCTTGGGCTATAAGTACTCCACCCATCAGTAGCTAATGTCTTAAACTCTGCATCAAGAGGTGTGCCATGTAACTGCATGCTAAAGCTCAGCCTGCAGTGAGGACATTCCCACTATGGATCAGATGAGAAGAACCCTGCCCCCAGGTTCACATGCTCAAGATGCAGACTTTGTGAGTGTAGAGTGAGACAGTCAGCTTACAGGGCAAGCCCTGAGCTGGAAAAGGAAATGGACATGGATGGCATGCCTCTGATTTATAATGAAAGTGTGAATCAACATTTAGTGCTAGATAAGAGGAGGACGGGTGAAGCCAGCAACTTTATATTGATGAGGATGTAGGCATTGAAAGTTTGCTAGTGAACTCTACAACCACGAGGTTGAAAGGTTGCGAGCAACCTCTGCAACCATGAGAACTTCCAGGCAGAGCCTGGGTTAGGTAGCAGGCTGCAGTGCAAGCCAGCATTTGGTGGTTTGATAGTAGTAGTAGCAATCAGGAGATTACAAGCCAACCAAGTCCATTATGGAAGGTGAATTGATGGTGACATAGAAGGTAGGTGTTTAGGCAGTGAGAGGCTATGATGCCAGTGGTTGAATTAATGAGGTTTAGTATAAATGAGTCAATAAGGGTTTAGCAGATACATAGCAGGATTTACAAAAGCAATAAAAAGAGCAGCAGCATAGGTAAGCATGATGCATCACATATTAGGTAAGCTTAATTACATATATGCTTGGCCAATCAGTTCCATAAAGGAGCGAATCATAGTTTACATAAAAATATTTGATGCTATGGTTTCAGCATGAATACAGAATTGATATGATTGCATGAATAATGAATTGATATGATTGGCATGAATACCTTAAATGCCATTAAGGTGGAGATAGGTTATTCCACTAAGAAGCATACAGCACAGCAATGGAATGCAATAAACAGCTGAAGGTCATGTAGGCTGTGAGGTTACTGATTTATACATCAATAACTGAAATCCCTGAAGGCAAGAAAGCAGGGCAAAATCATGTACTATAGGTTACATAAAGCATGTTCCCACTACTCAGAGCCACGATGCCCCACCTCGACATCACAGTCCCCCACCATGGGACTAAAAAGAAGCCACAGCTGAGCACTATGAGAAAAAACAGCACTACAATGTTGATAGAGTAGGAACCCCCAAAATAGAGGTGATTTTACTGGCAGAGTCCCAGGTAAGGAAAGCCAAATGATAACAGCTGCTGAAGCAGTAGGGCAGCAATAAATTGCAGCAGAGCTACATAACAGTGAGAGTCAGCTAGCTTGCAGAGTGAGCCATGATAAAGAACAGACAATTAAGTTGGAGCACAGGAGACAGCAGAGAAACAACAATGGGAGCTGAAGCATACAACACAATTACAGGAAAACAGAGAACTGGTAGGCCTGAAAACAGCAGGCTGAGTAAAATCTGATGAGTAAATGGAGCCTGAGGCACAGGCACAGGACAGCTTAAGGAAAGGAACAACATATGTTACCTGAAGCATGACTAAATAATGCATACACAGGGCACTAGAAAACTAGAAAGCACAAAAGAACAGACAAAGCAAACAAAAATACAGGAGCAGGAAGGAAACAAGCACACAAGGAAACACAGAGCAGCTGGAGGCAAGCAATATAGACTAAAAGCAAGAGAAAACAAAAATAGAAGTCCAGCACAAACCAGCAGAGTCCTAGCACAGCAACATAGGGAGGGGGGCAAAGTCTCAACAGGCCCCAAGGGAGAAGACAGATTGACAGAGCCTCCGGCTGCAAAGAAAAAGTGTTTCAGAAGAAGAATGGGAGGAACTGCTTATATAGCTCAGGAATGGGGTGTGGCTGGTTGTTCACCCCACTGAACTACAGGTATAGCCTTTCAAAAATACATAAGTACAGCATAAAGTTTGTTATCTTTGTTTATAATGTGATTAGAATTAAAGTAGCAGTGCAGTGAAAAAAAGTTATTGCAAAAAGCAAATTTTCTAATATGGTTAAGAAAAATATTGGCAGAACTGTTACTCTGGATTGTCTGTATGCTTCCTATACTGAGTGCTGTACATTTGCATTTTTATCTAGATTCATAACCCTTCTCAGGTCCTCAATATTATTTCTATGCAAAAATGAGGTGGCCATCTTTTTTCCTTGAGAAATAATTATTTTAAAACTTTCATTAACTTCTTAAATGATAACAAAAACTGAAAACGTTATCACCAAAATAAATCGGAAGACATCTGACATTGATTGGGAAGAAAAAATGTGGGGTCAAAGTTTTGCCCATTTTCATTGCACTGCTGCTTTAAACTATGAAACTAAAGTTCTATTTTGGCATTGTGTTTGTTATTCCAGATCACTGATGTGTCACATTAACAGTGTCAGTGGCTCAGTAGGTAGCACTCTCGCCTCTGAGGCTGGGAGATCAGAGGGCTGTGGGTTCAGTTCCCACATCTGGCACTTGGGTTAATATCCCAGTACTGACACTGTAGTGCAGCATGACAGGGGTGCTGCACTTCTGAGGTGCAGTCTTTTGGATGAGATGTTAAACCGAGGTCCCATCTGCCTGGATTGGTAGTAGTTCAGGTGGACGTTAAAGATCTCATGTCACTTATCGAAAAGAGTAGGGGAATTTTATTGAGAAGTGGACTTCATTACAATGAACTAACAATAGTCAAATACACAAAGAAAACAAATCAACAAGAACAATCTTTGAATAGTAAATCACAGTTACGCCACATCAAGTCAATTTGGTGTTTGTTATAAGTATGAAGATCTTGCTTTTTAACTAAACATAAAGCCTTATGTATACTGCAAATAACCTCTTGTTTATGTATGACTTTTTGATGTAAAACAAGCATACATCTTGCTTGCCATAAGTAATACTTAATTAAAGCAAAGATTACATATAAAGTTTCTAAATGATATTTTGCATTTAAGTGAGTATTTGTGCAAAACATCATTTGTTCATAAGACAATTGAATGAGTGAAGGTTCTGACCATTTCATAGCTAAACTAAGCCAAATGTCTGAAGAGAATGGACACTCAAGAAATAAGTGTTGTTGGGTTTCAGGAACATCAAAACAGTCATTTCTAGGACAGTAAAGTAAATTCAAAGCTTTGTGCTTATAATTATTTTTGACCCCTAATCTGTCGTAATTACTTAGCCATATCATATCCCATACATATGAGGGTAGACGAGGGTTACGGAGTTGTAAAAGAACCCAGGAGTGATGACTAGAGGGGCAGGAGGGAAATATTACCTCTTCCTGAGCTTCTATTCTCCAAATCTTATCATATAAGGACCGTCTTGATAAGATACAAAAATCTTGAGGAAAAAGGTTCCAAGATAAGGCCATTTTGAAACTTTCTTTACCGTACGAAGGTATTTCTAAAGACCGAGAAAGAATGCTTCTCCCATTAAGATCCCATTTATCAATACACAGAGAAAACCAGTCCATAAAATAGGGTCTCCAAATTGTATTCCCAGGTTTAAGTACATTACCAAAATTATAATGAAAAAACAAGCTATAAAAGAAAGCAACGGGATGTACCATATTAATACCTCCTTCGTGTATGGGCCTATATGTAATGCTACGTTTTATGGGGTTTAATCTAGATCCCCAAAAACCTTTAAAAAAAAAACCAAACAATTTAGTGAAAAGAGCTATGGGGGTGGAAATATGTAACTAAGATATAAAAAGAGGGGAATAACTAAAGATTTTAATAAAACAACTCTCTTTTTTTTCCCAATTAGAGTAAACTTCCAACCTCCAACTAATCTTTCGGCTTTATTCAAAGCTTCAGTCCAATTATAGGAAGCCATGTTTGGTTGACCAAAATAAATTCCTAGATATTTAAAAGTATTCAGTTTAACAGGAATCCCATAAAACCCGTTTTCGGGAGAGAGTCATGATAATCGGAATACCTATACTTTACTAAAATTAACTAATGAGCCTGATACAGCTGAGAAGAGCTCAATATCTGGATAAGATCCTCCTGTTTGTCTTCAGGTCTAATGCTAAAACCAAGTCATCAGCATAGGCTAACAATTTGATAGACGGAGAAGTAGGAGAGCCTGCCAGACCTATAATCTGCGGAGAAAGCAAAATAGCTCTTATTAAGGTGTCAATATAAAAATTATAAAGCAACGGACTCAATGGGCATCCTTGCCGTACACCTCTGGAAAGGGGAATGGGGTTACCTATCCATCCATTAACATTGGGGAGTATAACAGCATGTTTGTATAAAGAAAGAATCCAAGATAGAAACGTTGCTGGGAAACCAAAGGCTTTAGGACTTGGAACAAAAATTCATGAGAGACTTTATCAAAGGCTTTCTCTTGATCTAGTCCTAATATCAACCAAATCCATTTTTCTCTCCTAAAACAAATAGCTCCTAAAAGAATAAGATTATCTTGCTGGCGCCTTCCTGGTATGCCACACATTTGAGCAGGGCTAATATATTTAGCGACTTTAAGGGTTCTAGCTAAAAAAATTTTAGCCAGAATTTTATAGTCGACATTTAACAAGCTAATAGGTCTCCAGTTGGAAATATCAGCAATATCACCTTTTTTTTTATATATATAGAAAAATTAAAATAGCCACATTCATAGATTTAGAAAGGGTTTCTGAAGACAACATTTCCTTGAATAGTGAGGTCAAAATAGGGGTTAATTCCACAGAAAATGTTTTGTAAAATTTAACGGTAAGGCCATCAGATCCTGGAGCTGAATTTGAGCGCAAAGAGTCAATGGCTTGTTTTACTTCTCTTTCTGAAATATCTGCCGACAACATTTCCCTTTCAAATTTGGAAAGCTTGGGCAAATTCAATGAGTTTATAAAAGATTCTGCATCCTGACAGACAGACGAACAGCCAAACAAGGAAAAAACATGTTGTTCAACTATAGTAACTAAAGCTTCAGGTGAAGTCATAAGTTCACCTGTTGGTGATATTAAGGATGGAATTAATTTAGAATCCACCCTACCTTTACACACTTTAAAAGGGTCAAGGTTATTTTTGTTTGACTGGGAACCAAAGCGAGCTTCTTGGCCTAAAGAACTGGCTCGGTCATATTGAAATTGCCTCATTTGGGAGCAGATTGTTTCAATCTGTGTGCTATAATCCAGATGATTGGAATCAGCCAATGAGATCAGATGCTGCAACTGCTGTTGAAGAGATAAATAATTCAAGTATTTGTTATTCTGTGCAACTGCAGCTTTTTTTTTTGAAAGGCCAGTTTCCAACTCGACTTAGAGTCTTCCCACCAATCAATAATAGAGTCATATAATTCAATGACTGATATTCGAGCCATAAATTCCTTATGCCAAGATTTTAAAAAAGAGGGGTTCTCTAATAAAGAATCGTTTAGTCGCCAGATATTTTTTTTACATCGGGGGGGCAGAACCCCAAGTAAATGAGGCTTGAAGGGCTACATGGTCAGAAAATTCAAACCCCACTGTCTGACATGAAAGAATTGACAATACTTTAGACAAGAAAATAAAATCAATTCTGGTTCATAAGGGACCTTTAAAAAAGGTGAAACCTCCAGTTTTATGACAGTACCTATAAGCATCCACTAAAAGAGCCGTGGATGTAATTTCTCTTAAAGCTACGGAATCACAAAAGAGCTTAGGGGGTTTGTAAACCTCTATCTGATTGATGCAAACTACAATTAAAGTCACCTACCCATAAAAGTAACCTAGAGGTATGTAAAAAGGACCTCACTGTATGAAAAAGAGCAACTCTTTGGGCTTTAGTTTGTGGAGCATAAGTACCTATAATATGAAACCTTTCTTGTTTATAAGAAAAATCCAATAGCAAGGCTCTACCAGGTACAATATCCACCAGTCTAGAGACATGAAATTCTGTGCTAGAGAACAGAATGCCAATGCCATCACATGTATCCGGGCCAGTGGACCAAAAGGAAGGGCCACTAGACCAGGCATGGGAAACTTGACTAAGTTCAGTATGAGTTTTTAATCTTGTGTCAACCAAACAATAAATATAATTTTTAAGGTCTTTAAGAGTCAAAAACACACCTCCTAACTTTTTCTTGCCTTTAATACTGTTAACATTTAAAGAACAGATTGAGAGAGAAGCCATTTAGGAGCTATTTGGAGATTTGCCCCTCTGAGATTGTCGTGTGCGCTTAGCGATTGGATCACTGTCAGTACCTCCTTCCAAATCTGGAAAGGAACGGACAGAAGAAGTATCCGTATCATCCCCGCCAGAATCTTTGTCAGAGAAATCCGTAGAAAGAACAGCAAATTTATTATTGGACTGCCAGTTGAGGCCTATATTATCTTTAGTTCGGCAAACCACTGCAAGGCCTTTTCTAGTCCTTTTATGGGTAACAGGAACAAAATTAGAAAAATCAGAGTCAGGAATAGAAGGTGGGGGAGGAGGGGAAGGGGGCATTATAACATCAGTTGTTTTATCAGTACTTTCTTTAGAGAGGTCATTAGACTCAGAAGAGATAGTAGCTTCCTTCTGAATATGAGGATCAGAAATAGAGTTTGAGGTGGAGTCTTTAGGATTAGATACTAACAGAGAAGGAGGGTCATCACAGGTAGTGGTCTTTTGTGCTTGCAGCTGTTGGGCAATTGTAATTAACCCATCATGCGAAGGGCAGTCTTCCCTGTTATGGGATGCCCAAGGGCAGCGACCATAAGAATGACCGACTTCTTCACATAAATTACATTTAAAAGAATTAGAACATGTTGAAGAGTTATGTCCATATTCAAAACAATGACTACATCTTAGGACATCACAAGCTGAACTAAGATGTGTTCGAGAGCCACATTTGAAACAGGATTTGGGTTGGCCAGCGTAGAAAATAAAACCTTTATCTTTGCCAAAAAAGAAAAAATTAGGCAAGTGTTTCGGACCAGTATTAGTGGGGAATAATTTAACACGAACCTTCCAACTTCCATCCCAAATGTGTTCACTATCTAAGGTAGGCGTAGGTCGATTTAAAACTTCACACCTCTTGTTTAGCCAAAAAAGAATATCTTCAATATTGACCCCCCTCATTTTTGAAAACTATGGTGACATTTCTAATTGCAGGTTTGGTCAGAGGGATAGCTTGGAAGGAAGACCAAATGGGAGAAGTCTGGAGTTTATCATATTGAGCCCAGAATCTATCCAGTCCTGAGATTTGTTTGAAACTAACATCGAAATTTGAGTTCCCCAGATGAATTAAAGCAGATATTTCAGAAGCAAAAAATTTCATAGACCCCTTTAATAATGTCTTAGCAATATATACCCTATCCGGGGGTACTTCCAGTCCCCCTTTGTATATTAAATGTACTGCGTTCCTCCTTGGTGCAGGTTCACCTTTGGATTGGAATAGGTCAGCCAGTTTAAAACTGGCTGGTCGACCTGAATTTAGATTTTTATCAGTTTCAAACAGGGGAGTGGATGCATTTTTAGAGGGTTTAGAATGCTGGAAAGAAAGAAAAGTATCAGGGGCATTTTTTTCCGTAGCAGAAGAAACACCATCAGCAATAGTAATACCAGCATTAACAGTCTTATTTCTAAAATTAAGTCCAGTGTGAACAGGTGAAGGATCTTCACCCCAGAGTTCGTTGGAGCTCTTAGAAATGTTTTTCAACATGTTGAGATATGCAGGATCCTGAGAGTCTGGAGTCCAAATCCCGCTTTCCCCTTTTCCCAGCCAGCGTTTTTAAGGGCCATATCAGGGGACCACATGTCGTGGGGATCATTAGTAGTATGAGTAGGAGGCTTTCCCGGAACCTTAAATAAAGTACCCCCACGTTTAGACCAGCCAGGGGTTTTATCTGCAGAGAAAAGGAATACATCCAATTTAGAGTTAGTCTGTGGGCCAAACTGTAAGTTGAGAGAAGAAAGGACAGGACTTACAGAGACATCGGGATGGTTGAATTCAGCATGACATTCGTTCCCCAGGGTTTGAAGGTCCGATTCTGGCTCTCGGCATGACGATGAAATCCTCGAAAGACTGCCAGCCTGCTTCCGTAGAGACGCTGGTGCTGAAGATGCACTGGGATCAGTCGCAGCAATGACGTTCTCAGGGGGCTTAATCGATGTTACGACGTCTTTTAGCTGTTCCGGGGGTGCCTGACCAAATGCAGCAATTTCAGATTCAATAGATTTTAACTGTAGAGCAAGAACAGAGCGTTTTTCAAGGAGCTCTGAACAAACTGGGGTAAGGATGCGTTTCTCTTTCATCTCCGATTCAACGACAGTGTCAGCATACTCATGCGCTACAACAAGACGTTCCTCTGAGGCCTCTAAAGTAGATAGCACTGGGGAGGAGGCCCACTCCCCAGGGCTGCCGACGTCCATCTCCTCCGAGGGATTGTGCGAACTAGCCATCACGTGACCAGCAGCAAGGCTCCACCTACACAGAGTAGGGGAATTTCCCCGGTGTCCTGGCCAAATTTCCCTCATTCACAGAAAAAAATACCACCAACAGCTTAATCTGGTTCAAGGTCAGTTGGCATTCATCTGTATTCTCCCTCCCCCGGGTCGTGCCTGAAAATAGGCAAGATTTGTCAAGTGCACTTACCCGGTCAACAAAAACTAAATAAATAAAATAAATAAATATTATAACAGCTTGCTGTGCATCATCCAGAAGTTTAATTTCAGGTTTGCTATTCCTGAGGGTGGGGGACAGGCTGTAACAATTATCCCAAGTGGTTATTAATACAACATGATTAGCTCACTTTAAGGGTGCTGTGACTGTGTGTGATGTATGTCAAAATAATGCACCTTTAAACAGTGAGATTGCTTTATGCAATTTTGAAAGACACAATACAGATTTACTCCCCAAAGCAGATTTAAACTTACTGTATGTACCCCTACTTCTGGTGGTCATTAGGGAACCATTTGTTTAACAAGAATGCTGAAGGAGGGAGCAATCTTAGACCTGGTACTCTCAAATGGGGACGAAGAAAGAATCTCAGATTTAGAAGTGGGTAGCCTTCTGGGAACAAGCGACCACCAAACAGTGTGGTTCATAATAAACACAGCCATGCAATCAAGCCATACAAAAGCAAGAGTATTGGACTTTAGGAGGGCTGACTTTGGGAAAATGAGAGAGCGCCTTGTAAAAGCACTAGCAAACATACAAGAAGGAGGGGTGAAGGAACAATGGGTTGTAATCAATACAGCTATCACAGAAGCAACAAGCCTTTGTGTAAAGCAAATCAACAAAACACAACAAAGGTAAAAACAGCTATGGTTCTCAAAAGAGGTGGCAGGGAAGGTTAAGGAGAAAAGGATAGCATTCAGGAAATATAAGGAAACACAGAAGGAGCAGGACAGAGAACTTTATCAATTAAAGCAGAATGAGGCTGGGAAGGCAGTCAGAATAGCAAAGGCCCAAACCGAGGAAAGGATAACCAACTGTGTTGAGAAGGGGGATAAGACCTTTATAGGTACATTATGGAGCAAAGAAAGACCAAAGGAAGAATACTGAGGCTTAATAAAGGGGAGGAAATGTGGGTAGAGGGTGACAGTGAAAAATCAGGGATACTGAATGAATATTTTGCTCAGTATTCACAAAGGAAGAGGAGGGGGAGGTACCTAACTCAAACAAGAGAAACACTCTGAATATAGGGGTTGGTACCAGTTCATTTACAGAAGAAAGAGTTCTGAAAGAACTAATAAAATTGAAGGTGGACAAAGCAATGGGGCCTGATGGGATTCACCCAAGAATTCTATAAGAACTAAGGGTAGAACTATCAACACAGCTGACTACTCTGTTTAACAATTCATGGGAGGACGGGGTGGTACCTGAGGACTAGAAGAGGGTGGATGTGATTCCTCTTCACAAAAGTGGGAGCAGGGCAGAGGCAGAAAACTACAGACCAGTTAGTTTGACCTCCGTGGTAGAGAAAATGATGGAATCACTTCTGAAGGAAAGAATTGTTGAGTACCTAGTGGCCAGTGGGGCACAGGACCCAAGGCAGCATGGATTCACAATGGGAAGGTCATGTCAGATGAATCTAATAGATTTCTTTGACTGGGTGACCAAAGTAGTAGACCAGGGAGGGGCTGTGGACATGGCCTACCTTGCTTTTAGCAAGGCATTTGATATAGTCCCACACAACAGATTAATACACAAGTTAGCCAGCCTTGGAGTGGGTCCCAAGGTGGTAGCCTGGATAAAAAATAGGCTAGACAGCAGGACGCAAAAGGTGGTAGTAAATGGAGTCCACAGTGAAGAAAGGAGGGTTACTAGCAGGGTACCACAGGGTTCTGTACTGGGACCAGTCCTTTTTAATGTCTTTATAAGTGACATTGCAGAGGAACTGGAAGGAAAAGTATGTCTCTTTGCAGATGACACAAAGATCTGCAACAGGGTTTATACACAAGATGGAGTGGAAAGGATGAGAAGGGACTTGGCAAGATTGGAGGAATGGTCAAATGTATGGCAGCTCAGATTCAATGTAAAGAAGTGCAAGGTAATGCCCCTGGGAAATAAAAACCCAGGGGAAGAGTACACAATGGGTGTTGAGATACTGACAACAGCAAAAATGGAAAGGAACCTGGGGGCAATTATATCAGATGACCTAAAGGTGGGCAAACAATGTGAGAAGGCAGTAAGGAAGGCTGGGGGATACTGGGATGCATAGGGAGAGCCATCAATAGAAGAACACAGGAAGTTGTTTTTCCT
Source organism: Neoceratodus forsteri (assembly GCA_016271365.2). Lineage (NCBI taxonomy): Eukaryota > Metazoa > Chordata > Ceratodontiformes > Ceratodontidae > Neoceratodus > Neoceratodus forsteri. The sequence continues at coordinate 660,890,797 of CM028130.1, forward strand.
CTGTACAGACATTTGGTGAGACCCCATCTGAAATACTGTGTGCAGTTCTGGAGACCCCATCTCTGCAAAGACATAGACAGACATAACCTCTCTGCAAAGACATAGACAAACATAACTCTGCCTACTTGGGCCGTGTGGCTGGGTGTTTGTGTTTGTCTCCGTCAATAGTTTAGTTTTGTGGATTTTCATGTGTTTTGGCTTGGAGGAACTAGACCATTCTTGGATATATGATCTATGAAAGTTTCCTGGACTAAGAAACTGGAAAACATCACCAGCAGATATTGGGATTCTCATTATAAATCAACTTTTTTGGACGTGATCACAATCAAAGTAAGTACAGCTAAGAAATTCTACAAGCTGTGACGTGGGAAGTGCAAACTGAATCCACATTTCCATCTACCTTGTTGCTAAAGGGAACTGTATGTCTTTGAGAACCATTCACAACTATTTAAACAAAGGGAAGACACTGACAAAGGGTTTTAACTTCCTGCATATGCCCCAGGCCAGTTCCAGGAATTTAACACATCCTTTGTCTTGTTACCATAGATCAAACAGTTTACTGGTCATTTTCCTGTGGATTTGATTATTTTACATCATTTGGCAATGAGGCAATATCCCGGAGGCACACCACCGAAATTGATCTCTCTCCCTGCTCATGTGTGAGCCTTGGGTTTACCCATGTAAACCTCCTCATCTTTTCTATCTCTCTCCATTTGTTATCCACTGTGTCAACTTCCTCTCTCCTCCTACCCCACACAACCCCCACTGTAAGCATCTTGACATCCTACCTTCATTATGGAACCATGGCAAATACCCTTTATTTCTATCTGAGGCACCCAATTGCAATGGACTGGGTGCAAACGACCGCCCTGGCTGGAAAAATTATATTTGAGTGCCTGTCGTTAGCAATCATCCTTTGTTGGGACCCTAGGCAACTGCACTGTATCCAAACCTGCAGCATGCAGAGGAAAGACTTTACATGGTATGGGCTACGGGAGATATCCCTCAAACTGCTGCTCCTCCTACTTCTCATGTCTGGTGGGATCCACCCAAACCCTGGCCCTGGCTCATACATTAAGATAAAGCCTGCAAAAACTGAAAATGGGCAATCCATTGTTACCCTAAATATTTGCAGCCTCCTTCCTAAGCTGGCATCTCTTCAAGCCTTCATTGGACAACATAATCCTGACATACTTGTAATTGTTGAGACCTGGCTAACACCTAGCACTCCAGATCATGCAATCTCACTCCAAGGCTACAACCTCTTCAGACTTGACCGGTTAAAAAGAAAGGGGGGCGGATGTGTTATCTATATAAAGGACTACCTCTAGTGCCATGTTGCCAGTTTCTCCCCAGAAAACATCCTAGTACAACTTCTCCCTGTCAAGCTTCTCCTTGGTGCCAATAACAAAGTGCTTACTGTGGCTGCAGTCTATATCCATCCTAAAGACCCATGAGCCAGGCTCCAGTCTATCCTTGAATTTGCAGGATTACAACCTCCTGACTCTGAGCTCCTCCTTCTCGGTGATTTCCATATAAATTGGCTTGCCTCAGATATCTGACCCAGCAGGGATACTATCCTAGCAACCAACCTAACACAGATGGTCAACTCCCCTACTAGAAAAAACTACAAGACTGGAACCAGCACTCTCATTGACTGTATTCTTACTAATCGCCCGGACTGGATAAAAAACACCACCGTTCTCTCCAACTCCATCAGTGACCACTCCCCTGTGATCTGTATCTGGACTAATAAATTCCACAAACCGCCTCCTAAAACCATCCTAAGTCAAATGGTACTGCACAGAAACCTTGCTAAGCTAAAGACCTGCCTCCTACAACAAGACTGGTCCCCTATCTACAATACGCTGGATGTGGATGCTGCCCTAGATTTCTTCATTAAAACTTTCAACACTGCCTGTGACACCTACGCACCTTTCAAAAAACGTAAAATCAAAGCCCTCTCTAATCCCTGGCTAACAGCCAAACTACTGGCTCAGCTTAAAGCATGACCATCTTTGGGTTATAGCCAGGGCCACAGGCTCCATAAGAGACTCACTTAACTATAAACAGGCACACAACCTATGCACTTCACAAATCAGGCAAATGAAGAGCTCCTATTTCAAGAATGCTCTAGAAACCACCTGGGGTGACGGGAGAGCCTTCTGGGACCATATATGTAATATTACGGGAAAACAGTCTAAATCCTCTCCCACAGCAATGAACATTGATGGCTCCAGTACCCGTGACCCTAAGACTATGGCCGATGCCCTAAATAAAACCTTTACTGACCTCAGTGTTGTCCTCTCACCAGACTTCTTCCAGGACTTGTCAGTTCCAAAACTTGTATCCCAAACCACCTCACCAAACAAACCGCTATTTCACTTTAAAATGGTTAAGACATATGAAGCCTATAGATACATAAAAAAGGCCTGCTCTAAATCTAGAAATAGCAGTGACACCATTGATCTAAAACTTCTGTCCATCACCAAAATTCTCAACCTCTCCCTGTGCCAAAGTCAATTCCCCAACACATGGAAGGCCGCTATAGTCACACCAGTGAATAGAGGGGCCGACAAATCCACACCATTGAACTATCCGCCCATATCTATACTTCCACCCCTCTCCAAAGCTCTTGAATGGATCATGGTGGATCAACTATCAGACTACCTGTAAAAGTACGATCTACTCTGCATTCAGCAACACGGATTTAGGAAAGGACACAGTATGTCGATGGCCCTACTTGATTTCTCTAGTAAAACTCACAAAGCCTTGGATAAAGGTTATTTAACCAGAGCTGTTTTCATAGACCTCACAAAGGCCTTTGACACTGTTCACCATAGCCTTCTAATCTCTCTTCTGCTCAACACTGGGCTAGCAGAGGGACCTGGAGCCTGGGTAAAAAGTTACTTGGCACAATGTTCTCAAACAGTAAAAATCTCTGAGGTTCTCTCTGACTCCAAACCAGTCCTCTCTGGTGTCCCCCAGGGCTCAATTTTAGGTCCTCTCCTCTTCAGCCTATTTCTAAACTTGTTTCCCAAATCCTGCCCTGAAAAATGAATACTCTATGCTGATGACCCTGTAATTCTCTCCTCCCATAAGGATCCAAATCCACTACGACAGAGCTTGCAGCTTGATTTCCCATGTGTTGAAAAGTGGTTCCTTGAGCACAAACTGGTCCTAAATAAAAAAAAAAAAAAAAAAGTCATGCTTTTCACCGGTCATCAAAACAGAAATAGGCATACTCCACTAGTCATAAAAACTTCTCTTCGAAATACACTACAACAAGTGAACACCTTCAAATACCTTGGTATCACTTTTGACGAATGTCTTACTTTTGCAGCCCATATCGATAACACTGCAAAAACAGTGCCCCAACGCATTGGAATTTTGTACCGGAACCGTCAATTTTTCAACCAAGCTGCCTTGAGGATTGCTGTCCAAAGCTCCATCATCTCAATCATAGACTATGGTCTAATTGTCTATGGCTCAGCTACTACCACTGCACTAAAGAGCGTCTCAACAGCACTAAACAAAACCTGTCGACTCCTCACTGGAGCACAGAGATGGACCCACACTTGTGACCTCTACACGGAAACCGGTTGGTTGCATCTTTCCAATCGCCTCATGTATCTCACCTGTGTGATGGCAAAAAAATCAATCTTGGGACTCACTCCTCCAGGTATCCGGGACCTGCTCTGCCTGAACAATGGCACTCATACCACCAGAAGATCTGACCACCAACCTTTCCTTGTCTCTAGATGCTGAACTGCTCAGGGACAAAGATCTTTTACATACTATGCCCCTACCTGGTACAATGCCCTTAACTTGCCCTCCCTATCCTCCATGACATTGGGAGCTTTCAAATCCATACTTTATGCTCACCTCACAGCCTCCAGCTCCTGTGACTGCTTTGACTAAAGTCTCATCCCACTGAGTGCACTTACATTTGTTTCACTCAACCACCATGGTCTCCTCTTTGACAAAGACAACCTGAGTACCACTAACCTGGTTCTGTCTGCTCCTAAACTCTTATTTCTCCCTCTCTTCCCTCTCAAGCTCTCCAATCCTTATTCCTTGCCCTTGACACTGCCTCTGAGTTCCTTTTTCTTTTCTGTACATAAATGTTACTGTTTAAGTTGTGGCCTTGTTAAACGGCTTACTGATTGTTAGTAACACTGTCTACTATGTTTTTGTACTTAATGACGTGGAACCTTTGTAAAAGAGCCTTGGCTCAAAGGTATTAATTCCTAGAACAATAAATGTCAAACAGAGTGGAGGCTGTCCAGAGGATGGCAACCAAAATAGTGCAGGGTCTGCACCAGAAGGCATACGAAGAAAGACTAAAGGAGCTTAACATGTATACCCTTGAGGAAAGAAGGGAGAGAGGGGACATGATAGAAACTTTCAAGTACCTCAAGGGAATCAACAAAGTCCAACAGGGGAGCATCTTTCAGAAAAAGAGATGTGCAAGAACAAGGGGGCACAATTTGAAGACAGAGTGGGGGATGGCTCAGAGGTAATGTGAGGAAGTATTTTTTCACAGAGATGGTTGTGGATGCATGGAACAGCCTCCCTGAGGAGGTTGAGGAGTCAAGAACAGTGGGGGAATTCAAGAATGCACGGGACAGACATAAGGCAGTCCTAGTGGGGGGTAGGAGGAAGTAAGCTGTTGATTAACTAGGATTTGCAACTTATCTGTTAGGTAGGAAAATGGGCAGACTAAGTGGGCCAAGCGGTCCTTATCTGCTGTCAAATTCTATGTTTCTATGAATGGTTTATTACTACACTCAAAATGACCAATTTATGAGTGCTGGTATCTGACAACTGACAAATATGACAATGCAAAGTGTGCATTTTTCCTTTACATTTTGGACAGCATGGACCCTGCATCCCTCTGTACTGGGGTACCACATGTCTTCCCATATATACTGAATCTTCACTGTGCATTAGCAATGGGCAAGATGAAATGCACACAGTCTCCTCACACTCACTATGTAACCTTGTGACCCAGTGCACAGCTCTCTTCTTCCTCCACAGGGAGAGGAGGCCCTACCAGGACCCCCAGTTCCAATTCTGGAACATCGAGCTGCCTAAACTGGTTGGTGAAGACAACTTACAGTTAATAAATTATGCATTTATGTTTAACACTTCATGATTCCTTAGACAGTGTTAAAAAACATGGTTTTGTACTGTAGCCCTTGAAGCTGCATGTTACACCACTTTATGGTAATATGCTAAACAATACTATAACTTTGCAATTTTTACTTTTTTTTCTGGTGAACAAACCACATTTTATTAGAAAACAGTACAGTATTGTATGTTTAATGTACATTATGAGATGCATACACACTAGAGTACAAAGGCACCATTATTATGCAGCCAGTGTTCATACATAGGTCTGTATACAGTATTTTTGTGTTTTCCAATTGCAATACATTGTATAAAGCAAAGTAAATATCTTGTTTCAGGGAAATGAGGATGTGAGGATCATACTCATAAGTCAGCAAAATGCTCTGGTGCTGTCTCATGGCTCCAGTCACCAGAGGGACCACACTTGTCCTTACAACCCTCACAAAAGTTGTCCCCAGCATCTACCAGAATGCAAGGTCAGGTACCCTACTGAGGGCCACACAACTCAAAGGAGTAAGTACTGCAAAATCAAGTTGCACTAATATATGTTTGGTACTGTATAGTATAACAATGTTAAATACCACTTTCTGTTCAGGTAACAGTAACATACCTGATACAGTACACAATGTCATTTGTATTTCCTTGCAGGAGGAGGTTCTTGTCTTGTCCCTCAGTTTGCAAATTTTTAGAAGTGTGATCCTGGTGATGTACCTGACCAGCATTCTGTTAGAAGCTGTGGCCACCCGAGTGATTGAGTGATAGAGACAGATGTGATTGTCATCCTGGAGCTGGAGGTGTAGGAACAGCATGATTTGGAGGATGGTACATGGGCATTGAAATGAAAATACATTAAATGAAAATGGGACTGAAAACCATAAGGAGTACAAAAGGACATTCTGCTGCTTTGTACAATGCCAAAAAAATGGAAATGTCAATGTACAGTAAAATAAAGAAAAGAAGAGTAACACTAGTAAATAAATGAAAAAGTTAAAAATAAAGTAAAATAATGTCAAACAAAGAAAAGTAGTGTCAAATAAAGATACTATTAATGGATACTTATTGCTGTCAGACTATTTTATTATGCACCTTAAGTGAATGCATTAAGCTAATGTGTTCAGTGTTAGTGTTTTTCTAGGGGTGCATCTGTGTGGTGTATTTGAAACTGAGTGCAGCTTGCATGTTTCATGGCAGGACCGGTATCCCTTTATAAACACCATATAGAAAGAGATATAACTAGAGATGGACAAAGTTGCCCAATTAACTCCATGAACTGATTCGCGGAGTGAAGACGAATTTGCTTTATAATGGCTAACACGAAGTCCATTGAAAACAATGACTTTGCATTACTCCACCTTCCCAAACCACTACTACACCAATTCTTAAGGCAAAGTGCATTGAAAACAATGTACTTCACCTCACTTCGCCTTATTTTTAAGCTCCAAAGGTGAATTTTGCAGTGATTTGTGGGATTTCAGGTCACATGGGCTCTAGATTGTTCTGCAGAGCCTCAGTTTGGGGTAGTGTGTAGGAAGCTGTAGGAGACAATCTGCTCTGAGAGCTCTCTGAGATTCAGACCTTCTAAAAGCTGTTAAAAAAGCCTTTTTGTGTCATTTGTTTTGCTGAAACTTTAGTTCATCGATTATAGGAAACCATTCTGTGCTCATATCATCAAGCACTTATTGTTTGTGTGTGGATTTTGAATGTTAATGTACAGCATTCAGTCTGTATACTGAGAGACAGTGGAAGTGTGCTTTGGGAGAGGGGCATATCTATGGTTTAGGTCGATTAACTTAGAGAAAAGCATTCTGTTTTGGTTATTTTTTTTTGGATAACTGTTTTAATGCACACACAGTAATATTTTCAATAATTCTTGCCTTTTTTTGCTGACTGTTATGGTGCAGCAGTGCATAATTTTAGTTTTTTTAACATATGAGGTTATATTACTGAAGTTTTCAATTTGCTACACATTACTTAGTGTGTGTGTGAGTATGTATGTGACGCGTGTCATCAAATCAGACACCTTTTATTGTGCCACATAATAATGTCAGCAATGTGAACCTGCCATCCACTGCAGATGTGTGATTTTTGTACGTCTTTGTAGTATCTTTACTGATACTAGTACTAGTGACTGTTACTGAAACAGTGTAGTACACTAGCCCTTCCCCACACGGCCCGTTTCAACCAGCAAATGTATTCTTTTCCAGATTTGAATTGCTGATGGTGAGCACTGGTTAGGTGTTGTGCCTTTGCGTCTGCATCTCTTCAGTGCGCCGCGTAATCTTAATCTGTTTGTGCATGACTGAGTGCGCCATTAATTCTGGGAGAATGCATTTCTTGTTACACTCTCATTTCACTTCATCAACACTGGGGAGTTTTCTGGACACAAGACAGTAGCACTTTGGGGATGCACATTCATTCTGGTGACTGTGTGGGTGGGATGCTGCCAGTATTGTTGTTACTCCACTTTACTTTGTGTTTAAGGTGTAATGGCAATGTGAAGTAATAATAACAAGGCGAAGTGAGCCTTTCCTGTGGGGCACTCCATGTAGCGAAGTGCCAACGCAAAGTGGCCACTTTGCGTTCATTTCGTCGGCGGATTTTAAATTCACTGCATCTCTAGATATAACTTACACATGTCTAGTGATGTTAACAAGAAATTCAGTTGACATATTCCCCAATGTGTCCCCTAAAGTACACTTAAATCTCAGGTTGTAAATAAAAGCTTAAAGGATTTTCAAGGAGTTAATTTCTGTGGTATATGTAAAGCCGAGTGCAGTTCAAATTTTTCATGGCAGAGACTGCCTTCCATTTGTCAGCACTGTACAGAAACAGGTATAACTTTTGAATTTTATTTGGTGTAAAAATAAAATTCAGTACACAATAATCCCCAAGGTGTGCCCTGAAATCCAGTTATTTCCAAGGTTGTTAAAAAACAGGTTAAAGTGACTTTCGGGGGGTGCATCTGTGTGGTGTACGTGAAGCCGAGTGCAGCTTGAATATTTCATGGCAGGGACTGCATTTCCTTTACAAACATCATACAGAAGCAGGAATAACTTTTGAATTTCTTATGGTATAAAATATGAAATTTGGTATACATATTCCCCAATGTATTCCCAAAGGTTCACTTAAATCCCAAGTTATAAAAAAAGCAAAACATTAAATTGGTTCTCAAAGAGTGCATGTGTAGTGTATGTGAAACCGTATGCAACTCAAGTGTTTCCTGGCAGGACCTGTATTCCCTTCACAAACACTGTACAGAAGCAAGTATGACTTTTGTATTTCTCATAGTGTGATCATAAAATTTGGAAAACTTATTCCCTAAGGTGTCCTCTAAAATCTATTTAAATCAAAGTTTGTAAAAGAGAGGGTTGTTTTCAACTCTATTTATGTGCCTCTTTCACTGGCTCCTTAGATCTCTCTCCAGTAAGGTATCTCAGTTGGCCATGTTCCATCTGGACTGAGACAAATCCAGTCTGGCCACCACACCCCGGAATGCCTCCTACCACTGCAACCAACTGCCCTCCCCCCAGCTCTGAGTCCTACAGGATGGGACCACCCTAACTCTTCTTGCACTCTTATCTAGAACCTAGAGTGGCTGCTGGGGAGTGGAGGAGACATACAGTGACTTGCTAGAGATGGATCTGGCTGAAGACATGGGACTAACCACTAGTGATGGACATACTCCTGCACCTACTCGCAAGACATCTGCCGCACCTCCATCTCTTCTACCAGACTCCCGCTTGGTGTGCCACTTCCTGACACCACTGAGTGCTGCAAGTACACTGGAAGACATACCCACCCTCACCCAGGAGAGGAGAGCAGTCCTCTGGAAGCTCAAGCCTCTCCTACCCCTGCTAACCCCCAATAACCAGAGTCCATCCCCGAACATGGGTCAATAGGATGGTGTGAGGTGTGGCATTCAGGGCCCCAACCCTCAGTACCACCGGGCCTCTGTAGAAGAGAGGTTTAAGTGGTTTGCAAGGGATGCTTCCTAGCTGTGTATGTGAAGATGAATGCAGCTTGAATGTTTCATGCAGGCCTTGCATTCCCTTTACAAAGATCATACTGAGGCAGGTATAACTTTTGAATTTCTTGTGGTATAAACAAGAAATTTAGTATCCATGTTTGCCAAGTTGTCCCCTAAAATGCACTTAAATCCAAGAGTGCAAAAGAAGGTAATGTGGTTTTCAAGGGGGCATCTCTGCAGTACATGTGAAGCTGAATGCATCCAAAATCTGTCATGGCAGGGACTACATTGTCTTTGTAAACACTATGCAGAAGCAGGCACCTGTATAACTTTTTAATTTCTTTTGGTATAAACATCATATCTGGTATACATGTTCCTCAAGCAGTCCTCTAAATCCACTTAAACCACAGCTTGAAAAGAAAAGAAAAGAAAAGAATAAGGTGGTTTACAAAGGATGCATCTGTGTGATGTTTGTAAAGGCAAGTGCAGCTCCAATGTTTTATGACAGGGCTTGCATTCCCTTCATAAACACCATACAAAAGTAAGTATAAGTTTTGCATTTCTTGTGGCATAAACATGAAATTCAGAATACATATTCCCCAATGTGTCACTTTAAAGCCATTTAAATTCCAGGTTGTAAAAGAAAGGTTTAAGTGGTTTGTGAGGGGTGCATCTGTCTGGTATATGTGAAGACAAGTGCATTTAGGATGTTTCATAACAGGGGCTGCATTCTCTTTATAAGCATTGTAGATAAGCAGGTAAAAATTGTGAATTTCTTGTGGTATAAGCATGTACTTTTGTAGTTATGTTCATCAAGATGTCCCCTAAGGTGCACTTACATTGCAGGATGTAGAAGAAAGCTAAAGTGGTTTTCAAAGGGTTCATCTTTGTTGCATGTGATGAGCATAGCCAAAATGTTTCAAGGCAGGGACGTGCAATCCCCTTACAAAAATACTATACATAAGGTAGTATAACTTTTGAATTTCTTGTGGTAGAAACATTAAATTTGTAACCATGATCCCAAGGTGACCCTTAAGTGCACTTAAATCCCAGGTTTAAAAAAAGTTTAATCTGGTTTTCAAGGGGTGCCTCTGTGTGGTGTATGTGAAGGCAAGTGCAGCTCAAATGTTTCATGGCAGGGATTGCATTCCCTTTACAAACACCATACAAAAGCAGGTACAACATTAGAATTTCTTGTTGTGTAAACATAGCATTTGGTACACATGTTTCTCAAGGTATCCCCCTAAAGTCCACTTAAATCCAAGGTGGTCAAAAATAGTTAAATAAGTTTTTGGAGGTCTGCATCTGTATGGTGTATGTAAAGCTGAGTGCAACACAAATGTTTCATGGTGAGGACTGCATTCCCTTTACAAAAACAGTACAGAAGCAGATATACCTTTTAAATTTCTCATGGTATAAACATCAAATTTAGTAAACATTTTCCCTTTGGAGCCCCCAAAAGAGTGCGGAAACTTTAGGTTGTAAACAAAAGATTAATGTGGTTTTCAAGGGTGCATCTCTGTGGTGTATATGTAGCCAAGTGCAGCTCAAATGTTTCATGGATGGGCATGCATTCCCATCACAAACACTGTACAGAAGCAGATACAACTTTGAATTTCTTGATGTGTAAAGAGGAAATTTGAAATTCCTGTTTCCCTTGGTGTCCTCTAAATTCTATTTAAATCTCATGTTATAATAAAAGGTTAAAGTGGCTTTCTAGGGTTGCATCTGTATGGTATATGTAAATCTGAGTGCAGCTTGGATGTTTTATTACAGGTATTCTATTCCCTTTACAAATACCATACAGAAACAGGTATAACTTTTGATTTCTTGTGACATAAACATGACATTCAATATACATATTCCCCAAAGTGCCTCCTAAAGTCTACTTAAATCCATGGTTGTAAAGAAAAGGTTAAAGCTGTTTTCAAAGATTGTATCTGTGTGGTGTATGTGAAGCCAAGTGCATCTTGAATGTATATTGGCAGGGACTGCATTGCCTTTAAGAACACTGTACAGAAGTGAATATAACTTTTGAATTTCCTGTAGTATAAATATAAAATTCAGTATACTTGTTCCCCAGCATGTCCCCTAAAGTCCATGTAAATCCCAGGTTGTAAAAAATAAATGTAAATGTTTTCAAAGGGTGCATCAGTATGGTGTATGTGAATTTTAGTGCAGCGCAAACGTTTCATGGCAGAGTCTACATTCCCTTCAAAAACAACATACAGAAGCAGGTATAACTTTTGAATTTCTTGTGGTATATGTGACTTTTATGGGGTGAATCTGTGTGGTGTAAGTAAATCTGGTTAGATGCTATACTTACTACATTTAATAATATTTATTTATTTGAAGTCTTGAATTACAAGTACCTATGAGTCTAAAGACTCTTTTACATATGTTCCACGTCATATACCTACAAATCAACAATACGTCCAACTCAGTCTACTAAAACTGTAAACATATGGATACATAAATGTTTCAGGAGGCTGTGAGAAGGAATATAATCATACAGGTGAAGGCTACTTGAGTAACAGAAACATACATTGACTAGACTAATTAATTTGTCCCAACAAGGACTACAGGCAGGAGGAGGCAGCCAGAAATGACTTTGCTGGTAAGGTGATAGTCAAGTCTGGTGTAGGCTTCATCCATGAGGTGGTGAGGGGGTAAGAGTTATCATAGGTGGGGCAGGGAGGTGAGTGAGAGGATATATGGGGGCAAGGGAGGGCAGTCACAAAGGCTGTGTGAAACAAGGTGTGATCTCAGGAGTTGTTTAAAGGGGCCCAGTGTTGGTGTGTCAACAGCGCTGGCTGGAAGCCCATTCAACCAAATGGGAGCTCTCCAACTAAAAGACCATTTGAACTGACTTGTTCAACAAAAGGGGACTTGGTAGGCATGATTTGATCCTTTCCTAGTGGTACAAGTACAGGCAAAATAGGTTAGCAAGAGCTGGGATTTTGGGGGGGGGGGTGAGACCTAAGCTAATTTTTTTTCACATATAGGCAGGTGTAGTACTTCATCTTGTCAATAAGATTGAACCACTTAGTCATGTAGTAGAGATCACACTTATGCATCCTATACTGTGCACCCAAAACCAGCCTACAGGCTTTATTTAGTGCTAGGTGAATTCTTTGTAAGGTCATGTCAGTAGCAGCACCATATATGATAAGACCGTAATCCACTGTTGAGAGAATGCAACATGTGACTGCCATGCTGAGGGTATCTTCTGGCATACAGTGTTTATGCCTATAAAGGACCCCTAGCCTACTGTTGACTGCTTTGGAGACTATATTGATGTGTTCCAAAAAAGACAAAGCACTGTCGAGGGTGATGCCAAGGTACTTAAAGGTCAGCACTTGTTCAAGAGGGGTATGAAGACTGTTCCTAATATTGAGTATAGCTGCATTATGCCTGTTGTGAGGATTCGAAAAGAGCATGGCCTTCATCTTTTTATAGTTCAAAATCAATTTCTGCCACATGAACCAGTTTTCAACTGCAGAGAACTTAATTTGGAGATGGGTTAATGCCTGGGGATCCAGGTGGCTGGTGAATAACACTGCATCATCCTAATTTAGGAGAAGGTCACTGGGACATTCAAGAGGTAGGGAGTTGAGGAAGAGGCTGAACAATAAAGGATCCAGGATAGATCCTTGCGGGACCCCTGATCAGACAGGTTTTGTGGAAGACAATTTGTCTCCGACTTTTACTCGCTGGGATCTGCTTTCAAGGTAGCTTTTAAACCAGCATGCAGCCCCAGAGGAGGCACCAATGGTAATGAAAGAGTCAAGTAGAAGGGGATGGTTTACCATATTGAAAGTCTTAGTGAGATCAACGTACATTGATCCCACTATGTGCTTCCTATCAAGGGCATTGTGAATAAAGAAGGTGTACTGAAAAAGGGCAGATGTGATGCTATACTTTTTTCTGAACCCATGCTGTTCAGGGCACTGAATATTGTACTTTGCAAGGAGCTCCGTTAGCTAGTCAGCTACTATTCTTTCCAGTGCTTTTGAGAGAGGGTGGAGGATGGAGATAGAATGGTAATTAGAGTGTTGAGTATAGTCACCACTTTTATGAACTGGGGTCACTATTGCAGCTTTCTATTGAGAGGGGAATTGCCTGAGGCAGAGTGATTTTTTTCAAGATTATGGTAAGGGGCAATATGACCACTTCCAATGTCATGCGTAGCAGCTTCAAATCAAGCAAGTCACTGCTGTAGTGCAATGTACCCAGGACCTTGGACAGGTACTTCTTGGCAGTGTTGGGGGATATTGTTTTAAGATAGAATGGTGGTGAGTTAGGGATGTGTCAGTATTGGAAAGGCCAAGTGGGGGGTCAAAGAAGTTGGGGGGGTACACAACTTAGATTGGTAAAAGCAGTGTTGAAGGTGTTAGCTATGGTCAGGGGATCTTGGGTGACATATCCATCCACATATAGAGTGGAAGGTAGGGAATTGCTAGGCTTCACATTGAGCTCTTTTAGGTTGTCCCCAAATTTTCTACTATGACCCCTTAAGTTAGAGGGTGCTTCCTTGTAATAGTTTCTTTTGGCCTGCCTGATGGCTAAGATTCAGGAGTTTCTATCTGTCCTGTAATTTTGCCAGTGTGTAGTGTTGCCAGTGGCCTGTGCTTTATGCCACAGGTGGTCCCTGTCAGCAATCAGGGTAAGAAGGGAGGCAGTGATCCATTGATTAATATCTGCTTTTTTCCTCAGTTTCTTCCTTGGGGTGAAACTATCTCAAGCAGTGTTAAACTTGTGTATAAAGTAGTTCAGGGCTTGGTCAACACAGGTCTCAGAGTTTAGCACAGACCTGTCCTGGTTGTGGAGATGAGCTATTAACAGATTGAGATGGCCCTTCTTGAGAACGCAGTGAATGGTAGTTTCTGCTTTTGCCTGGGGCTGGGGATGGGAGGTTTAGTGGACCAGTAGCAGGTGATGGGGGTGGGTCACTAAGGGAATCAGAGAGGACTTTGACATCCATAATTTTGTCTGGTCTGTCAGTAAAGATGAGGTCAAGCAAGATGGTAGAACCAGCCCCGTGATTCTGTCTGGTGGGAGAGGCTACTACCTGGGTCAAGTTAACCACATTGGTTGCATCTTTGTAGATGTTAGATTTGGATGTCAATGAATTCACATTGAAATCACCCAGGAGCACAATGTCAGACAAGGGAAAAAGGGTAGAGAGATGGTTAATAAGGGCACTGAAGCCTTTGTAATGGTCATGAGGCAGAACATAGCAGCTTACAATGGTGAGGGTTTTGCCATTTTGTCCAAGGAGCAACTTAACTGCTAGAAATTGGAAGGGGCTCCCCGTGACTATTGTGGGTAGGGTGTGCCCTTGTAGGGGGCTTTGATGTAGATAGTGCAGCCCCCAACCCTTTTCCCAAGCCTGTCAAGTCTAAAGAGGAAGTAACCATCAAGTTGGACAGCACTATAAGGCACTCTAGGTGAGAGCCAGGTCTCAACCACCCCTAGGATGTCAGGTTTATGCTGGAGTACCCAAACCTGGAGGAGATCGATTTTATGCTGAAGACTCCTAATGTTTATAGAGGCAATTTTCAGACCCACATGGCAGTTGTTATTGGGCTGTGGGCACTGAAAAGACCCAGGGTTTGGGTGTATGTTTCTGGATAGCAGGAGTAGAACCAGGAAGTCCTGCAGGATGAGGAACTTAAGTGCCTTTAGTAGGCTGATAGGTTTATGGTTTCTGGGTTTGTGACTAATAATAATAGTGGGTGGATAGGCTAGGTCAGACAGTGCCAAAAGGAAAAGAGGGTAGGGGTGCCACAGGGGATTGTTCGGAAATAGCGGGGAATACAGTTGGTCCTTGGGTATGTAATTAGTTTCCGAGACCCCCAGGATGCCCTAAAGGGGTGGAAGTGGGGAGGTAGGGTTAGCATGCATTGCATCATGGCAGTGCAGGGGAAGACCTACAACAAGAAGAACTAATGTTAAGATGAACCTAGGGAAGCACATTCTTGGCATGGGATACCACTTAGTTTAAGTGGGTAACTTAGGTGAATTTTGCCTAGTGGCAGGGAAATCTCAACATGGGATGAGTAATTTTACTACAAATATGAAGGGACTGAGACAAGGAGACAGGAGGCGGGTTCTTAATGGATGGGTGGCACCTGATTGGTGAGGGAGTGGTATTCTTGCCAGGTGCAAGAGTATTTAATTAAGGCTGGGGGAGGGGGTGCGAAGGAGGGCCGAAAAATTCAGAGCTCAGAGAACTGCAATACAAATTAATTCAGCAGCTTCTTTTGAAAGGCAGAACATCATAAACCATTTTGTTTCTCTTCAATCCTGGAGCTGCAGTGTCCAAACAGGAAGGAGCAAGGAGAAAGAAAGCTGCAGTTCTGAAAAATCAGCAGCTACTCTTTAAAAAAAAATGTGCTAATTTTTAGTCCTGGAGCTGTGGTAGCTAAGCAGGCAGGAGTAATCGGCTGTTTGTAAAAAAAAAGGCACCAAGTTTGAAATTCTTGGGATGCCTTTGGCTTGGGAACAATGGGCAGGCAGCCAGTCAACAAGCTGGATCTGTTGGAGGAGAGCACTGCCCAGTGGAGGCTTTGGGATCACCTAGGAGAGAAGGAGACACAGAGAAAGTTATAGGGGGCAGAGAGGGAGGGAGCAATAGGAAGGACAGAAGGAGACAAAGGCTAAGGAAGGTCGAGCTGTAAACTGAGAGTGGGGGGGGTGTTTCAGCAAGCAGCAATGGGGATGGATGGAATTTCTGCTCAGAAATAGCAGAGGCAGGGACCCAGTTAAGGGATCATGCCACCTATAGCACCGAGGAATGCAGAAAATAAATTAAAACCTATACAAGCTTAAGCTCTATTTGCAGCCCCAGAGAGGGGGAAAAAACAACAATCTCTGTAATTGGAATTACTAAAAACTAAGCACTAAACTCTAGTAAATAACTAACAGCAGACACAGCCTTAAAGGCAAACTAAGAAATTAGCTCTAAGGAGCAAATAAAAAATAAAAGTACAGACTGGAAAGCAATACACAAAATTAGTACAATATTCAGAGCTGAGAGAGCTGCAATACAAATTTATTCAGCAGCTTCTCTTGAAAGGCACAACAGTCTAAAACATTTTGTTTTGTTTCAGTCCTGGAGCTGCAGTGTCCAAGCAGTCAGGAGTGAGATGAAAGAGAGCTGCAGTTCTATAAAATCAGCAGCTACTCTTTAACAAAAAAAAAAAATTCTCTTTTTTAGTCCTGGAGCTGTAGTGACCAAGCAGATACAAGCGATTGTCTCTTTGTAAAAAACAAAATCGGTGCCAAGTTTGAAAGTCTTGGGATACCTTTGGCTTGGAAACAATGGGCAGGCAGCCAGTCAACCAGCTGGTTCTGCTGGAGGAGCGCATGACTCAGTGGAGGCTTCGGGACCCCCTAGAAGGGAAGGAGACGCAGAGAGATTAATAGGAGGCAGAGGGGGAGGGAGCAATAAGAAGGACAGAAGGGTACAATGGCTAGGGAAGGTTGAGCTATAAATTGGGGGTGGAGGCATTTCAGCAAGCAGCTACAGGGGCAGATGGAATTCCGCTCAGAGATAGGCAGGGTAGGGACCCAGTTAAGGGACCACACTGCCTGTAGCACCAGGAAATGCAAATTAATCTTGGTCATTACGCTGTGAGGACTCCGTGGTCACTGGCCTAGCCCACCCCCTGAGACGCTCACAATTTCGCTGAAGGGACACTGTGAGGACTCTGTGGTCCCTGGCTTAGCCCACCCCACCGAGACGCTCACAATTTCACCAAAGGGACGCTGTGAGGACTCCGTGGTCCCTGGCCTAGCCCACCCCCCGAGACACTCACAATTTCTCCGAAGGGACGCTGTGAGGACTCCGTGGTCCCTGGCCTAGCCCACCTTCCCCTCCGAGACGTTCACAATTTCGCCGAAGGTAAATACCTCCAAAATTTGACTTTAATATTACCCGGAGAGGATCTCTTAACCCTGGGTGGCTCACTTGAATATCTGTTGTGCCTTGTGGAGCGTCAGCTGTTGAGACACCGGCGGTGCAGACAGACACGCGGCGTAAGCGCCGCGGCTCAGACACGGCTGCCTCCTTGCCGAAGAACTAAGAGAACATGAGCGAAGAACGTGAACTAATTGTAACTGTTACCTTAATGCTGGGGTCGGCACACATGTGCTGATTGTTTTCTCTTGGGCAATGTCGGGCCGCTGAATACATGTTTTTGCTGTTTCCCACTGTTGCCTTAATTGGAGAGCTGTGTACTATGTCTATGGCCAGTCAGTCTCTTGCATTGTTGCCTTAGGGTAAGCCTCACACGCAGGAGCCGGGACGTTCAGCTGAGGACACTGTAATATTGTTTCGTGTATTTTATTTTCTGCTCCTGTTACAATAATCATGTCTAGGGCCAGTCAGTCTCTTGCATTGTTGCCTTAGGGTAAGCCTCACACGCAGGAGCCGGGACATTCAGCTGAGGACACTGTAATATTGATTCTTGTACTTTATTTTCTGCTCCCTGTTACAATAATCTCAGACCCGCCAGGTCCTGACTGCCCCCGTTTGGCCTGCTAGGTCCCCTTCCCCCCCACCGCACCTTTGGGCTTATAGGTTTGCTCACCTCTTTTGTTTCTCTCCTCAGGGAAGCTGTGAGGACTCCGTGGTCCCTGGCCTAGCTCCCTCGAGACGCCACAATTTACTGGTGTAAATACCCAAAATTTGACTTAATATTACCTGGAGAGGCTCTCTTAACCCTGGGTGGATCACCTGAATATCTGTTGTGCCTTGTGAAGCATCAGCTGTTGAGACGCCAGCGGTGCAGGCGGACACGCAGTTTAAGCGCTGCGGCTCTGACACGGCTGCCTCCTCGCCGAAGAACTAAGAGAACCTGAGCGAAGAATGTGAACTAACTGTAACTGTTACCTTAATGCTGGGGTCGGTGCACATGTGCTGATTGTTTTCTTTTGGGCAATGTCGGGCCGCTGAATACATGTTTTTGCTGTTTCCCACTGTTGCCTTAATTGGAGAGCTGTGTACTATGTCTATGGCCAGTCAGTCTCTTGCATTGTTGCCTTAGGGTAAGCCTCACACGCGGGAGCTTGGACGTTCAGCTGGGGACACTGTAATATTGTTTTGTGTATTTTATTTTCTGCTCCTGTTACAATAATCATATCTAGAGCCAGTCAGTCTCTTGCATTGTTGCCTTAAGGTTAAGCCTCACATGCGGGAGCCTGGACGTTCAGCTGAGGACACTGCAATATTGATTTGTGTACTTTATTTTCTGCTCCCTGTTACAATAATCTCAGACCCCCAGGTTCTGACTGCCCCGCTTGGCCTGCTAGCTCCCCCCACTGACTGCCCGTTTGGCCTGCTAGCTCCTCCTCCCCACCGCACCTTTGGGATTATAGGCTTGCTCACCTCTTTTGTTTCTCTCCTCAGGGACGCTATGAGGACTCCGTGGTCCGTGACCTAACCCACTCCCCTGAGATGCACACAATTTCAGCGAGGGTAAATACCTCCAAAATTTGACTTTAATATTACCCGGAGAGGCTCTCTTAACCCTGGGTGCTCACCTGAATATCTGTTGTGCCTTGTGGAGCATCAGCTGTTGAGATGCCAGCGGTGCAGGTGGACATGCAGTGTAAGCGCCGCGGCTCTGACACGGCTGCCTCCTCGCCGAAGAACTAGCCCCGCCGGCTTCGCTGGCTGCCTCACCGCCCCCACCACCACCCTTGGTGGACACGGAGCCTTATAGCTGGCATCACGTGGGGTGATTTTAGCCTATCAGCCCACTTTGTCATTTGCTGGTTATACCTAGCCACCACTAGAGGGCTCATCTTACTTTTCCCTACTCTCTCAGGGCGTAACCTGTTTGGCTGCTTCCAGGGATCCTTCAGTACTCATTCACGTAGGATTGTCTGAGCCCTGCTAAGGCTTTAGTTGAATTTAGGATTCAAGCTGTCCTCTGATCCTTCCCTCTGTCTTTTCATAGTCTGGAGCCCACCTCAGACTCAATCCTGCACTTGCCCCCGGGGTTCTCGGCCAGGCTCTTACCCTCTGGAACTCAGGACTTTGGTCCATCATCCTGGGTCAACTCGCTGCCCGCTATATCCAAGGGATGGTTCCTCTCCTACATCCTGTCCTCTCTTCCCCCGGGCCAGGTCCCTCTGCTAAACCCCCTCCAGCCTGGTTTTCCAAAAAAGGCCTAAAATTAGTCCACCTAAACATCCGCAGTATCCTACATAACCTTGCGGAACTGACTGCCTGGGCTGCCCTTTATGAGCCAGATATCTTAGGGATCACGGAAACCTGGCTAAACCCTTGTACTCCTGACTCTCCTTGTACTAGCCTGGGATATAGCCTTATTAGGCGGAACAGGGCTGGTAGTAAATGTGGGGGAGGTGTGCTCCTATACTTTAGGGAGCACCTTAACATATCAGCGCTGTCTCTGTCTCCTCCTGACCCCTCCGGTTGTGAATTCATTCACTCCCTCTTACTGCTCAGAAACACTAAAAAGGTGCACCTGGTCTGCGCCTACAATCCCCCAAAGGAGGCCTGCCAGGACTCTTCTTCCTTCTTGACCACCTAAAAGGCAGGATTGGTTCTAATGAGGTAATCATCATGGGGGACTTCAACCTCAACTGGCTGGGCCCCAATACCAAACTATATGAGCCGCTCCTCTCAGGCCTCGCCCTCCAGCAGACCATCACTGAAACTACTAGGACCCCCCCCGGGGAGTCAAGGGCTCCCTTATTGACTGGCTCCTGAGCAACAGACTGGATAAAATCATCCAAACTGGCACACTTCCGGATGCAAACTCTGATCATTCTCCCATATACTGCATTTGGGGATCCACCACCCCAAAATTCCCCTGTAGAGTGATTCAGATGAGGGATTACTCCCAGTTTATCCTTCACGACTTCCTGGATGACCTCTGCTGTGCCAACTGGTCCAGGGTACTTAGCTCTAATGACCCTGCTATAGCTTTGGACTACTTCCTGGAGATTCTCATCCCTCTGCAAGACAGACATGCTCCCCTCACGAAGAGGAGGGTGCGGGGCACGGCCACAAAGTGGCTTCATGGTGGTCTTCTAGCTCTCATGAAGCAGATGGACAAGTGCTGGTTCAAGCTCAAAAATACCAGCGACACCCATGATCTCCTCGAATATCGTCAGCTCAGAAACTCCTGCAAGGCCGTCATTCGGGTCGCTAAGAGCGAGTTCTGCAAATCTGCCATGTTCAACTCGGCCTACAACCCCCGGCGCTTCTGGCAAAACATTAAGAATATGGTCGGACGGTCTGCCTCTAATTCTGGCACTGATATGATTGTTGAGGGGGCCAACTGCAATAACCCTCTGATCATAGCCTCAGCATTCAACGGCTTGTTCTCCACTTTGCCGGCCACCCTTCCCCTTCTACTCTCCACCCCTGAACCTCCAGGCACCTTCCCGGTCCCCTTTTTACCTAAAGCAAATCTCTGTTAAGGAGACTCAAGCTCTGCTTGCTGGTCTCTGACACCACACCGGGGTGGGTTACGATAATCTAGAGCCAAAGCTCCTCTGTCTGGGGGCACCCCTCCTCTCCCTGCCGATTACCCACATCTTTAACTCTTCCCTCACCTCAGGGATCTTACCTGATGTGTGGAAGGTGGATAAGGTGGTCCCGTTGTTTAAGCATGGTGACCCTAAGGAGATGAACAACTACCGCCCCATTGCCATACTCTCTGCCACCAGCAAGCTATTCAAAAAGGCTATAGCCACTCAAATCTCCCATTACCTTCAGGAGTATGCGGTTCTCTCCCCTGCACAGCATGGGTTCAGGAAGGGGCACAGTTCGGCCACTGCTATCGCTGTTGTCACCTCAGAGATCAGATCTGCTACCGACCTTGGCAAACTGACTGGAGCCATCTTCATCGACCTCTCTAAGGCCTTCGATCGTGTCGACCACAGCCTCCTTCAAACCACTCTGCTCTCACATGGCTTCTCCCCCCAAGCCCCCACCTGGTTCTCCAGCTACCTTTGGGGTAGACTTCAATACACCTGCTACAACCGTGCCCTATCAGACCTCTCACCTGTCAGTGGCGGGGTCCCTCAAGGTTCCGTCCTTGGTCCGATACTGTTCTCCCTCTACATCAATGATCTCCCCGGCATTGCTACCTCAGGGTCCACCACTCTCTATGCGGATGACTTGGTTCTCCTGTCTAGCTCGCAGAACATCTCAACCATTAACGTTCAACTCAGCTCAGACTTTGGGCATGTCCTAATCTGGCTCGTGGGTTGCAAGCTCACGGTTAACCTAAACAAGACCCACGCCATGCTATTTGGGTCGGTGGCCAAAACTGCGTCATGCCCCTCCCCCCTTGCCATCCTCGGGGAAATGGCTCCCTCCTGCCTGTCTTGAAATCCACCAGGTACCTTGGGGTAACCCTTGATCCTCAGCTTGATATTGCGGAGCATCTCCAGAACATCTGCAAATCATCTAACAGCAAGCTCGGCTTAGCCTACAGGGCCAAAGACTGCCTCACTCCGGCCGCCCGGCTCGCCATTGCTAGGGGGATCCTCCGACCCACACTCTGCTATGGGTTGGTTGCCTTCGCACCGGTCCCGAGTGGCCACCTTGCAAAATGGGATACGGCCTATAACAACATATGTCGGTTCGCCCTCGCTGCGCCCCGCCTTATGCATCGGTGTGACCTTTATGCCCAACTAGGGTGACTTCCCCCCGAGAAACACCGTGCCTTTGTCCTCGGCAATATGATCGACAACTTTGTCCGTACTGCTTGCCCCCCTGCTCTTGCCCGTCCCTTCAAGCATTGCTCCTCTACCTATCAGCTTAGATCCAGTACGGCTCAAGTCTGCCCGATCCCGAGGACCCGCTCCCTTACCGGCGATCGGGCCTTCTCTGCCTATGCTCCGAGACTCTGGAACTCCCTTCCCACCTTAGTCCTGGCAGCCCCCTCCCACCCCGGCTTCAAAATGTCCCTTTGGAAGTTCTTCAAGGCTGCCTCCACTTGTCTGTGTGCCCACTAGTTGCTGGGTGACTGTCTCTGTGTCCACTAGATGAGGGGTGACTCCCCCCTCCCCCTCACACTCCTCCCACATACTGAACTTCGGCCTCTGACCTCCTCCCCCCTTATCATCTTCCCTCCTCCTCCGCTAGGCACCCCCTTACCCTATTCACCCTTTAGCCCCTTCCGCTGCCTTGCCCCCTTTTTACCCCTTTTGTTCTCTCCCTTGCAGCACTTAGACTAACCCTCAACCCCTACCCTCCGCGAGGAGCCCCCTCACCTGACTTACCCATTAGCTCCCTCCCTTGTGGCACTTAATGAATCTTCAACTCCCTTGCCTCTCCCTCTGGGGCTCGCAACTGTAGGGCTGCTCTCTCCCTGCAGGGCTAGCCAATCATATCATGGTGGTCCTCCTGCCGCCCCTTCCCTTCCCTGAACTCATCAGCTCCCTGTTGACCTACCTCCCTGCCTACTCTCCCCCCTTGCCTACTCTCCTGACCACCATCTCGGCCCTGCTCTGCCTGCCCCCTTCCCTGTCTACCTGTCAGTCTCCCCCTGCTCCCATCTGTGGACTGCCACCTTCCCACTTGCACGGACTAGACACACCAGTTGCCATATACGTTATACTTTTTTCCATTCTAGCTGTTGTTGAACACAAGTCTTTACTCTGTACCCCAGCCCCTCCCTGCGTGTGGGCTTGCATGCTACCTTGACAGTGTACCATGTTCTCTGTATTGTAATATTTCACTGGCTCACCTGTTTAATGGGCTTGTCTGCTGCCATGTCTATGTACCATGTTTTCTGTATTGCGCTTGTTTGCTACCTTGACTCTGTACCTCGTTTTCTGTATTGTAATCTCCCGGGTCGCACCTGAAATAGGCATTTGTTGTCTAGTGTGCCTACCTGGTTAACAAAAACAAATAAATAAATAAATAAAATAGTTCTCACACTTTGTGATAATGAGTCCCTCTCCAAAGTTATGGAAAAAATAGTGAGCCACCATCAAATTTTGAAAAAAACCTTAGGCCTCCCCATGGAAAAAAGTATATTTTGCACAGTGCACCAAGAATAAATTGAGACTAATAAAATTGACTGAGTATATTCTTTTTTATTCAAGTTATTGCTCTCCACCCCAACCTAATACTCCCGGTTATCCTTGCCACTCCACATTTCTGACCCTTGTTGCTCTGTTTGTTTCCCCTCTATCTGGAACAACTATCCTAGCCACTTTCATCTCTCTCTCTCTCTCTATCCTAATTGTTAAGCAACTTTCTGTACCCTTACCCCAGGTCACACCTGAAACAAGCACTGCTCAGTGTGTCATTCACAGGCACCAATTTACATATTTACACATAAATAAACACCTACCTGTACTGTAGAAACAAACCTTGACTCAGTGTGCCTTTCCAGTTAATAATTTGCATATAAACACCTACTGCAGAAGCAAACCTTGGCCCTGTGTGCCTTTCCCAGTCACTCATTTGCATATAAACACCTACTGTATAAACAAACCATGGGTCAGTATACTTTTCCCAGTCACCAGCTTTCAAATAAGTAAACACTTATTGTAGAAATAAGCCTTGACTCAGTGTGCCTTCTGGTCACCTATTTACATATAAATACACACTTAGAAACATGCTTCGGCTCATTGAGCCTTTCCTGGTCATCAGTTTGTGCATATGTAAAAAAATTCAGCTGTCATTATTCATATTTAGTTTGCTTCATCCATTCAAAATATCCAAAATTCAGCCTGGTGGCACTGAGGGTTGAGGCGCTGGATGCCACATCTCATGCTACACCAGTTACCCAGGGTCAGGAATGAACCCGTGTCATTGAGGGTCAGATGGAGGCAGGAGGAGGAGGAGGAGGATAGAGAGTACCAAAAGAAGCTCTCCTCCTCCAGCCAGGGTGGGTTACTGGGCAGTGTATGTACCCATAGCTTCTCTGCCTGTGGAAGCATGGGCAGTGGGGCATATGGCTCTATAGAGTCAGGGAGGGATGATGTTGTTGGACACTTGACGGGGGCATGCATCAGCACATCATTCATTTGGCAGCTTAGATTCAATTCTAAGAAGTGTAAGGTAAAGTACCTGGGAAACAAAAACCCAGGGGAAGAGTACACAATGGGGGGTGAGATACTGACAACAACAAAAATGGAAAGAGACCTGGGAGTAGTCATATCAGATGACTTAAAGGTGGAAAAGCAATGTGAGAGGGCAGTATGGAGGGCTGGGGGACATTGGGATGCATAGGGAGAGGCATCACCAGTAAAAAACAGGAGTTGTTATCCCTCTGTACAGACAGCTGGTGAGACCCCATCTGGAGTACTGTGTGCAGTTCTGGAGACCCAGTCTCCGCAAGGACATAGACAAGATGGAAGCTGTCCAGAGGAGGGCAACTAATATGGTCCAGGGTCTGCACCAGAAGACATATGAAGATAGACTAAAGGAGCTTAATATGTAAAGCCTCGAGGAAAGGAGGGAGAGGGGGGACATGATAGAAACATTCAAGTACCTCAAGGGAATCAACAAAGTCCAAGAGGGTAGCATCTTTCAAAAAAAGAGGTGTGCAAGAACAAGGGGCACAATTTTAAGATGGGGGTGGCTCAGGGTAATGTAAGGAAGTATTTTTTCACAGAGAGGGTTGTGGATGCATGGAACAGCCTTCTGGAGGAGGTTGTGAAGTCAAAAACAGTGGTTAAATTCAAGCATGCACGGGACAGTCATAAGGCAATTCTGGGGGAGTAGAAAGAAGTATGCTGCTGGTTAACTAGGATCTGCAGCTTATCCATTAGGTAGGGAAATGGGCAGACTGGGTTGGCCAAGCGGTCCTTATCTGCCATCAAATTCTATGTTTCTAAGTTTCTATAGATGATTATCCTTCACACCAGCACCCTGAGGATATAGGGAGAAAATGGGGGAAAATGCATTCACCCCTAGCTGAAACTAGCACAGCGAAGCCAGGGATCCTGGTAGCAAGACCTGGAGGATGGAGTCACAGGGGATGTGAGGCCCTCTTTGAAAGGAAACGGTGCCAGGTAAGTACAAAAAAAAATATCCAAAAAATAAAATTTAAATACTCTACATTCTCAGGCTTGACTGGGCTTCCCCTTGAACAGTATGGGGTCTCCCGTGGGAGGCTGGCCTCACTATTTGAGAATGCAGGTGGATCACTGCAGAAGTGGTGCATGCACATATATGACAGTCCAAAACCACTCACTGTGGTAGCGATCATCAATTACACTGAAACATAATGGCACAATAATGAATAAAGGCAGTGCCATGGAGGTGATGCATGCTGAGAATGCAGAGATATGGCACTAAAATGAAGCACTACTTTGTAACCAAGTGGCAGAAAAAAACATACCACCGGTCACAACTGTAATTAGTAAAGTACATTCCTTGGACCAAACCGTATCAGACCTGAAAGTTTCAGATTTCAAACCGCAAACATTTTTTTTCACTATTGGCGAGAAAAAAAAAATCTTAATTTTGGTAAATTTATGTATTTTCCAATTTTTAGAACTTTACCCCTAATTAACCAGTCACCACAAAATTTAGAGGATATGGAGATCCTGGCTCCATATCTACACATTTGCACGCATCAAAATGACAGCTCTGTAACAGCACTGGCACAAAGCTGCAGTAATTTATTAAATGGCACAAAAGTGTTAACAAAAAAATCCCATGTGAAAGTGTGGAGACATCAGTACTGCTCATAAACGGCCTGACCAGTTTTGCTGAAGAGAGAAGATTTCCAGGTTTTTCAGTTAGCCACACTCTGCTATCCCAGTCCTAATGACAGCTTTAATGCTGTTCCATTTCTGAAAAAAAGTAATAGTGCTGTCAGATTAGTTTTCCCTGCAACTCATAAATGGTATAAGATATTATATTTCCCCATCAGTGGTGTTCCACATCATAGGCTGCTATAGACTTCCAGCAGCAGGACTGCAACTTCTGACACACCTGTCATCCCACCTGGATACTACCCCAATGGAAACAATCATACTAGGTGACCTTAACTATGATTGGCTGACTAAGGTCTCATTACCCCTGAAACAATTCTGCGACTCTCATGGGCTCACTTAACTTATTACTGAGCCTACTTGCATCAACAAAAAAAATCCATTGAGAAGCACCCTCTTGGATGTTCTCCTTGTTAACAGACCTCATTCCTTTTCCTATGCTGGTATCCTCTTAGCAGACGTTAGTGACCACTGCTTTATTGGTGTCATAAGAACTGTTACCAAACCTCTATCTACATCAAAGTTTTCCACTAAAAGATCCAGGTGGAACTTCAATCCTATTGCATACTTCAGTGATCTAAAAAACTCTGCTATGGCAGAGTTTCTACCTGGCTAAGTCAGTGACCGATGCCTATGATGTTCTTCATGAAATTATATCCAGCGCCCTAAACAGCAATGCTCCCCTGGTTAAAGCACAAATAAAAGCCAGAACCTGTCATTGGTTCTCACCAGATCTGAAGGCTGTCTTTCTCAAAAGAGATGACCTCTGGAAAAAGCCTCATAAATCTTGTGCTGACACAGACTGGTGTCTCTTCAGCGCATCTGGAAACGTCTGTACTAAGTTGGTCAGAGAGGCCAAAGCCAACTTTCATCAAACTGAGCTACTCTCTGTGTCAAACTGCCCTACCAAGTTCTGGTCCACCATAAAAGAACTATCTGGCCACTCTCCAGGAAGTGCACTTCCTTCCAAAATTACGACTGATAATATTATCATTAACGATAAATTAGAGATACTGCATGCTTTTAACAATCACTTTGCCACTGCTGGCTTGGCATTTGTTAATGCACCTGTAAGTAGCCTTCTTCCTCAGACAAACACCCAGTCTTCAGAACCAAGTAGCAATAACATGGACTTCTCCTTTTCATCTACCACCATAAAAGAAGTTAAAGATCTTCTTCTATGACTAGATACTAAAAGAAGTGGTAGGGCCAACTCCTTCAACCCATATTTCTTTAAAATAGCATACCCTATACTTGCTACACCTATTCAATCTGTCCCTAACACAAGACTCCATCCCCAAGGCATGGAAAACTGCTCATGTCATTCCCCTGTTTAAAGCAGGGAACCCCTGTGACCTAAATAACTATAGACCAATCTCCCTTCTTCCCATACTTTCAAAAACCTCTGGAAAAATTGTGGATACGAGCTGAGATCTTTCTTAGACAATGCTAGACTACTTCAACCCAATGCACTCTGGCTTTAGAGCTAAGCATAGTACAATTATGGCACTGGCAAAAGTTACTAATGATTGGCAACGGGACCTAGACAACAAAAAATTTGTTTGTGCTGTGTTTCTGGACCTCAGTAAGGCTTTCGACACTGTCGACCACTGCCTGCTCCTCTCCACCTTAAAAACTATTGGCATTGGCTCAACTGCACTGGGATGGTTCCAAGACTACCTTTCTGATAGACAGCAACAAATTAAGGCTGATGGAGAGATTTCTCCACTTAAACTGATAAAAAGAGGTGTCACCCAGGGCTCCATACTGGGCCCATTACTGTTTGCCATTTATATCAACAGCTTGGATTTAGGCATCAAAGATTCCAGTATTCACTTGTTTGCTGATGATACGGTGCTCTACTTAGCCAAGAACCTCCTGAAGCTGCCTGCGTTGAGTTACAAGCTGACTTTAATACTCTGCAGTACCAGCTTCTTAGCAAAAAGTTACTACTAAATGCAAAAAAAAAACCAAGCCCATTCTTTTCTCACCATCAGGCCCAGGGGCTTACTCTGCTGTCACTAGTCCATTACCGTCAAGCTCTACCTTATTAGGAGAAAATCTTGAATTTGTGACTAAATTCAAATACCTTGGAATTTGGCTAGACAACAAACTTTCTTTTGTGGAACACACAGAAGAACTGCTGAAAAACTGAGGCAGAGACTTGGTATTTTTTTCAGAATTAAATGCCTCTTGATCACAGACGCAAAAAGACAACTTGTCCAATCTACATTCCTTTCATTAACTGACTACGCTGACTTAATTTATGGCCATTGCCCTGCCTCATATCTTGCAAAACTGGATGTATTATATCATAGAGCAGTGAGATTTATAACTGGCCTCTCGTATTCCACACATCACTGCTCTTTATCTGCAGCCATACGATGGCCCTCCCTTCAATACAGGCATTATAGAAATGCAGCCCTATGGACACTCCGAGCCCTAAAGTCCTATTAGGAACTATGCCTTAAGTAGTCAATTACAGATTTCTTTGAATGTCCCAAGGGCCAACACTCGCTTTGGAAGGGCTGCCATAAGCTATGCCCTACCTACTCTGTGGAATAGGATACAAAAATTGTTGAGACTTAGTTCACCTGTTAGTCCTGCCTTCTTTAAGACCCTCTATGACAAAACATTTGCTGAAATCTGTAATTGCTTCTATTGCTCCTAGCAGCTTGACTATTGTTCCTCTCTTCTTCAACACTAGTCCCAGCTGCTTATCCAAATCTGCCCTTGCCAGTACTACTCCCCCCTCCTCTGCCCCACTTGCCCTTAGTACCCTCTGCATCCCTCTTATTCACCACCCCCCTTCTGCCGCATTTACCTAAGGCTTACACACTGTTATGCTCACCTCCATACCTTAGGAATTTCCATCCAGGCCTGTAACGTGTTTCTGCTGGACAGGAATATAAAAAATCTTTCTTTTTAATTCTATGGTTTGTGTATGACATTTGTATTATGTATATTTATGTGTAACTGTAAAATTTCCCCTGCCAACAGCAGGCCCACCTTGTAAACTTGTAAATAAGCTTGCTCAATGGTGATCGCCTGGATAAATAAAGATTTGATTGATTTATTGATATTGTCTAATTGATATTCCTCCCTTCCATTCTCCCTCTCCTCTTTCGCCCCAGAACTTCCCCTTTCTTCTGTCATTACTTCACTATGCACACTATCACTCTTATTCTGCTTAACCATTATTCTCACATTATCTATGTCTCATTATTTCACTCACAAACCTTACTGTTTATCCTTTCATCATGCCTTCACTTATCACACTTTTTATATCTATTTTCCATACTCAATCACTCACCCCTCCTTCATATCTTTTCCTCCCACTTTTTTAACCTGTCCAGTTATTGTTTACTCCTTGCTTCCACTTACATAGTTTCCTCTGTTGTGTGACAAAATACAAAACACACTATAAAGTTTTTTTTATTGTATTTGAAGTTAAACATTTTGCTGCTATTTTTCTTTCCATGAATGCTTGTTACCATGAGATTAAATGTCTTTACCATGTATAATTCTTGATTATGAATAGCAACATTCCTCTGTTATACTGCACAGAATATATAATTACCCATGATACTCATGAAAAAAATGTTTAAAATCAGAAATATTGGTCATGTATGCTATCACAAGTAACTATACGCTATGGGATTTTTTCAAGCTATTATTTGGTCTGGCTTTGAACTTTTTGTGGCAGCCTGCCAGCTATGATGCTTTCAGCCTGTTTCTTTTACAACTTTAAATGTCTCTGAACACTGAACTTAGCACTTGTGATCACATGAGGTAGTTAAATGTTCAGTGTAATGTTTTTTTGGCCTCCTGGTGATGCATAAAACTGGTCAGGCCACTTTAAGAGCTGGACTGACATTTGCACACCTTCATATGGCACTTTTCTGTAAGTTAACTCTTTTTGCAATTTAATAAATTGCTGCAACTTTACGTCAGTAGTGTTATGGTGCTTTCCTTTTGCTGTATGCAACTGTCTGTCATTTGGACCTTGCATGTTGATATGATGGATTGGCTTTTTCTGCTTGCTCAACCACTCCATACATGCCAATGTTCATGGAAATCAGGAAAATGATGGCTGAGCTATTAAGGTGCAATACTTCGGGGTTAAAATAGAAATGATTACTTAACCTTAATGCATAAGTGATACCATATATAGAATAAATAATGGATAAGGGTTATACACAAGGATGTATGCCCATGGGGGGGCTAATTAGGGCTATAAGGCCACAAACCTGAAGCACAAGTGGCTTTACTGCCCTAATTAGCCCCAGAAATGGGTATACTTCTGAATGTTAAACCCTTACCCATTGTTTGCTGCATACACAGTAATAAATTAGGATGGTTTTAGTTATGGAGATCGCATTTGCGATCATATTATGGCACTGAAAGGTCTCTTGCAACTAGAAGAGAATGGCATGTAGTGACTACAGGTAGGAGTTGGAGTGATTTCTGGGTTTGGAAGGCATCAGAGTGTCTTTTTCTAGGTTCTTTTGCAGTTTAATTGGTTTGACTGGCTTTCTAATGATGTATTAATTGTGTTATCAGTGTTGACCCATTGTTTGATTAGCATAGGTACTGTAAATAGCTTTAATTAGTGTAGATATATTGCTGCAATTGTTTGATTAGTGCACTTATATACTTCCAATTGATAGATTAGTTAAAGGTATACAGGGAAATAAATGATGGCTTTTTCTATGGTGAAAATGCCCATACATGTATTATATATCTATATTTATATATATTGCAAAAAACAAAACAAAAAACAAAACTATGTTAATACATCAAAATAAAAACATGTTAGTGCACCAGTTGGGGTTCAACTTAATGCAAAAAAGGTAGGGAAATGAGGCATTAGGATTTCCAGCTATAACTCCCCACCCCTACCCCCAAGGAGCAAAAGGAAAACACAATAAGGTTTTACGTTTCTGGAATCTTGAAGAATCAGTGGTGGGGTCTTCTTTGGGGTTGTCAATCTTAATGACCACAGATAAAGGATAGAGGCAATGCACATGCCTTACTTACATATAAAAGTAGGCTTGATTCTCAAAGATTGGCACAAGCTACACCAACAGCAGCTTGCACTGATCTCTGATGCACCAGGGACCCTGCACCCAATTCAGGTACTGAAGGGATCAGCACCAAAGTCCCTCAGCTTGCACCAAGCATACCCATGTGGAAAAGGGAAGGCACATGGAAGAGGAATAGTGCAAGCTGCGGGGTAAATATGCAGCACAGACAGCACCAGCAGACATGTTGCCCAAGGGACAAGCCTGATGTCTACTGCAGTAGTCAAGCCCTACCATTGGCACTAATGCAGTCTGCCAGCATTGGGACCCCTGACTGGCATGTTGGGATAAGTTCCTGCCCCCCAGTAAGGTGGGCAGGGTGTTATGTATGTATACCCTGCATGTGCCCATGGTATGACAGCGGGCACAACCCCCAACAGCATGCCATGCTGCCAACAGTACAGCCAGTCCACAGTGCATGCAAGCAGTCCACCACTATCAGGGTCATTAGATAGCACTGCCATGCCCTGGTGGGCTGAAGGTGGGACCCCTATTGGTGCACTGGGCATTAGATATATACAGGCAACATCAGGGATCTGGAAAGTGTGGGTTACTGGACCAGCAGAGATGGGTGTTATTTATTAATTTTATATACCAGAGAAAATGGAGCTAGGGGATGCAGGCTCACTAGACCACTAGGGATGAGTTGTATTTATTATTTATATATAGAGATGACAGTGGGGATCGGGGGCGCTAGACCACTGGGGTGATTATAACACTGTAAATGGAGATCAGGGTGGGGGTGCATGGCACATTGGTGCAGCCTTCAAAATCCTCCCATAGGATATTTCTAAATACCCCAAGAGTACTTGGAATTTTGCCCTCTGAGAATATTTTGAGAATCCTGCATTAGGGGATATGGAAGCCTATGTCTTCCACAAGTCCCCTACTGCCATGCTGCAGCCCATTTTGTGGCACATGGGTGGTACAAGCCCCACTTGGGGCAGGCAGCCTATGATTGGTACAGGCTTCCATTGAGAATTGATCCTGGTGCATCTTTTGGTGCAAGGGGACCTTTGTGCCATTCTTTGTGGCACACGCCCCTTGGTCTGCACCAGAGGCTTTGAGAATCAGGCCCTGTATTTTTTATTGTGGGTGGCTGAATATAGACAACTATCTCCCCTAATGCTCACCCCCCTTCCCCAAGCAAACAAGCTCAGAAGTGATCTATTTTCTTCACGCAGGGCCACATGGAACCTGCATGAAGAAAGCTACAACAGATTCTGTTGGCAATTTGTGGTGAAACATACTTCTCTGCCTTTGAAGAGTGTATGACTGTGAGTCACTAGCTTGGAGCTGTATCTTGTGCTTCACAAAGGAGGCTATAGTGTGGGGGTAGGGGAGCATTAGGGTTGAAAACCTCAAAGAAGACCCTACCATTGTTTTGCCAAGACTGCAGATACCAATACCAAATGTTTTTTTTTTGATGCTTGGGGTTGGGAGTGAAGAGTTAAGGTTGGAAACTCTAAAGCCAAATTTCCATATTTAGTTGTATTAAATTGAACCCTAACTGGTGCACTTATTCATGTTTTTCAAAGAATTTACTTTCTTTTTGAGATAGTGAAATTGTATCCTGAATGGATGCAGATGAGCAGGTCTCTCTAGGCCCTCCAACATGGGAAGAGTCCCTCTGCCTGCAGAAGTGGATGTCAAGGATTTGTGGGGCTTTCTGGCTACAGATACAGATGTGCAGGGCAAAGAGTCCATTTGTCTGCCAAAGTGTAGGACCCACTGATAGCCTGGGTACAGAGGTGTAGGGCCATTGGCCAAGAGTTTTCACTAGCCCATGTGGCCAACTCTGCACCTTCCCTTCCCAGGCTGGGGGGTGGTGGTGCACATGACAGCTCCATCCTCCAAGCTTTTGTTCATCTAGCTGGCTCACATAACTCATCCTCAAACTCAGATCACTGGCATGGGAACCCAAAGGATTACCCACTGGAGCAAAGGCTGGCATGACAAACAAAATGTGTCACTATATATTTTTTTTTAATCTTGACCTTCAATGTAAAGATAGTCATTTCATGACTCCCCTGTATAAACATGACATGTGGCATTTATAGAATTATGTCAAAAACGTAATTTCATGCAAAAGTGTAACAACATGTTTCAGTCAGGATTTGAAAAATGGCACCTGTCACATTTATGTTATGATGTGAAAAAATGACTATTTGTTATGCTTGGAGACAAAATATTGAAAATTAGCAAAGTTATGCATGACATTGAAATGTTTCAGTGTTCACTCATAACTTGGTTATTGTATCATATGTTTCCACCAAATTTTCAACAAACTCTTCTTATGATCCCACCTCATGGACAAGATAGATGACAATTTTCAAATCCTGGCTGAGACATGATTTCACGGCGTGAATGCAAAATTCCTTTTCAGTATGGATTTGAAAGATGTTACCTATATTGTTCATGACATGGGGTACCAAAAAGGCCATGTTGAAAATTTGGGGGAAAAAATATTAAAAATCAGCAAAGTTATGAGTGAATGTTGCAATATTTCTATGTTTCTTCATAACTTTGCCATTTTATCATATTTGTACAACAACTTTTGAGCATAGCCTTCTTATTACTGCTAGGACCCCCCAATGACTTACTGTTATGTGCTCCTGCAAACTGCCTATGTTTATTTGCTCTCTGAAAATTCTGTTATATATGCTGCATGTATCTCACCTGTATTGTTCCACACTGTCTTGTCTCACAAGTTGATTGTTCCCCCTCCCTGCGACGAGGTGCCTTTGTAAATGAGTCTTTGACTCAAAGGTTGTAAATCCGATATATGAATTAAAATAAAAATAAAAAAAATTACTGCACCTCATTACCCTGGTATATGACATTTTTTCAAATCCTACCTGAGAGGTGAGTTTATGCAGTGTTTGTGAAATCAGCTTTTAGGCCACATTTGAATAATTCCACCTTCCTTGTTCATGAGGAGTGGATTCAAGAAGGGCATGTTGAAAATTTAGTATAAAAATATTAAAACAATAACAACCTTATGAGTAAAAGTTCAAATCCCATTGAAATACATTAAACCAAATTTTCCTTATTTTCTTATATTACAGTCACTGGATCCACCAGCAAGAAGTGTCTTCAATTGGAGAGTAAATTTACATTGTGGGAGAGTTTAAGGTGAATGATGGTGTGTGGGTGTGTGTGAGGGAGTTGGTGCTGAGTGAAGGTTGGGGTGGTGGGGTGGGTGTAGTGGAGGGGCAGATTGGTGATGAACCACTTTCTTTATTACAGGTTTTAGCATAAAAAAAGATCAATGATAGACAGTTCTGTTTTTTTCATTTCAGGGGGACCTAGCTAAAACTGGCACTGGGCAACCCAGTGTTGGGATACTATTTGGTGGCGTGGTGGGGAGGGCACCTCACTGCTGCCACAATATATTTGGGAAAGTGAGTGAATTAACTGGAGGGTAGGGGGTTAAGACAAGTACTACCCTAGGTGGGTATCCCAGTCCAAAAGTAGCATTGGGAAGGGGACAGCTACCTGAGGGAGGGGGTGGGCAAGTGGTCTTCTTTTGTGTTTGACACATAGGGATGTCAGGGCAGGACAAGGGTGGGCTAGCTGAGCTGGAAGGGGAGGAAATAAACAATATAAGAAAGTAAGTAAAATGTATTGCTCAGTCAATGGCATTAACAATAGTAAAGTACATGAATACAAATACATTTCAATAGTAAATAGACACTCTTATAAATACATACCTTTTGATAATCCATATCTTACAGAAGGTTTCACATATTCTAATAGCATAATATTCATGATTTTTGTTCTGCCTGAAAAGTGTATTAT
Organism: Neoceratodus forsteri; assembly: GCA_016271365.2. Lineage (NCBI taxonomy): Eukaryota > Metazoa > Chordata > Ceratodontiformes > Ceratodontidae > Neoceratodus > Neoceratodus forsteri. Next base: position 660,925,510 of record CM028130.1, read on the forward strand.
CTATTTCACTGTGCAAAGCTATTTATGTTGTAATTTTATTTTAGAGATTGCCATAAGATACCCTACAGTTTTATTAACTATTAATTCATCCTTTGTTGTAAATAAAATATTTATTAATAGTTGGTTATCATGTGAGTCAATTTTTTTCTCAAATTGGGATAAGCCATTGTTTACTTGGAGTATGATACCAAGGACACTTCATAATCAAATGGAATAAATCTTCTTTGAATTCATTTGTACAAGAGCAGTAAGCTGCAGGTTCACATGCTACTTTTTATATTGGGCTAATAGTACATTACTGAGGAACATCTCTAGCCTGAATCTGGTATATAGCTGTCTCTGTTTCAGGTTCTGTAATATATCTAGATATTCTTTATAACAAAATATTGGAACATTATTCCATAGCCAGGGTGATAGTCTGTTTTTTATAACAATCTCCAGATCCAGAGTTTTATAATAATTGACAATCTTGTTTGTTACATATGGTTTATACTCAATACTTATTGTTATATTATTGTCAAGATATTTCTTCAAATATTTAAGATCTGTTTCTTCCAAAATTTTAATAACTTTTGTTATCCAGTCAGACCTATAACATCCTATATTTTCCCAATCACACATTTCCTGAAGTGAAAGTGCAGGTAATCTTTTATAGTCCATTGATAACAGCATTATCCAATAATTGATTTTCCTGGACTATGCATAGGCTATTGGGCAAGTTAGACCAATTTCAGCACATATGAGAGCAGCAGGGATTGAGTTGTTAAGTTCCAAAGAAATTCTAAGCAGTTTGTTCATCGGAGTTTCCAGTACCTGACAGTTTTCAAAGTCCCACACTTCTGATTGATACAACATCCGGGTGTAATATTTAGCTTTGATTGCCTCTGTAAGTGGTTTTATAGAATTACCCCCATATTTGTAATTAAATATCTTCAGTGAATTAGCAGTTTGTTTTAGTTTAGGTAATATCGTATTAACATGCTTGGATCATCATCCATCATTAGATAGGCAAAGACCCAAGTAGGTATATGATTTTGTAATTCTAATATTTTTTTCACCCACTTTCCATATTTGCTTCATTTTATTAGAACCAAAGACCATAATCTGGCTTTTTGATTTGTTTATTGAAATGTTATAATTTTTTGCATAATCACTCAAAATGTCCAACTTTTTTTGAAGTCCCTTTTGTGTCAAGAAAAATAGGACAAGGTCATCAGGAAATGCTAAGGCAGCACACAATTTATTTTTGATCTTAGGTGAGTTTGTGTCTGAATGTTCAAGGTTTAATAATAATTTATTTACATAAATGCAAAATAGTGTGGGAGCCAGGACTTAGCCCTGTCTTAAGCCAAGGTTTATTTTGAAAGTACCTGATAACTGTTTAGGGTTGCCCACTCTTATCTGTGCCCAGGTTTCTGTATATATTTCTTTAATTACTGCAATTATATCCCAGCTTATGCCCCAATCCCTCATCAATATCAAAAGGGAATTTCATGAGATTGAGTCGAAAGCTGAGTTAAAGTCTATAAAAGCAGCAAATAATTTTTGTTTCCAGAGATTTACATATTCTTCATAAAGATGCATTAATATAAAACAGTTATCCATTGTAGAATATCCAGATCAGAAACCTGCTTCATATTCAAAAAAATTAACTAATAACTTTATCTGCTCCCATAATTTACCTAATACCACTCTTGTAAATATTTTACCCACATTATCTAATAGTGAAATTGGCCGATACATACAAGGGTCAGATTTAATGCCTTTCTTGTGGACAAATATTATTGTAGCCCCTTTCCAAGATTTAGGAAAAGCCAGTTTAGTTATCTGATAGTTGAACATTGGAGTAAGGATAGAAGACTAAAGGGAAGGTGAAAACAAAAAACCTCTGCTGGGATAAGATCAGGTCCTGGAGCTTTACCTTTTTTCATTGATACTATAGCAAAATAAACTTCTGCATGTGTGCAAAAAAGCGATAGTGACAAATCCTTGCATGGTATGAGCTCTTCATTTTGAATAGTTGGATCAAAAAATGCCAGTATAATACTTAACCCACATACTCATTGGGATATAGGAATCTAAACAGGTTTTCTGATTGTTCGTACCTTTTGCTACCATCTGCCAATAAGCCTGATTATCCTTTTTTTCGGGGGGCACATCAATTCGCTCCCGACAATTCGTCCCCCAAAAATTCACGCCCGACAGTATGCTCCTGTCGTTTCCACTCCCTACTACCTTTCACTCTGCGTCTTTTCACTCCCACTCATGGGAACGAAAGCAAAAGGGAAAATCATTGGTGTTGGGCCACATATTATATCCCCCATATTATATAAACAAGGGCTCTGTGAGACTGCCTGGTTCTATGCATTTCCATTTCCATTTATATTATATATATAAAAATAAAAAAAAATAAATAACAAACAACAATAATAAAAACAAAGCCACTGTACACCTGTTTGCTGATGATACAGTACTGTATGTCAGTCACTCTTCACCTATTACAGCCTGCAAAGAATTACAAGCAGAATTCGACCTACTGCAACATCAACTGCTGGGAAAGAAATTACTATTGAATGCAAAAAAAACCAAGGCAATGTTTTTCTCCCCTCAGGTGCAGACAGGATACACTATCCCTTTCGACCTTCCTAAATTATCCACTGCTCTTGGTGAAAACCTAGATTATGTCACAAAATTCAAATATCTGGGGGTATGGCTAGATAATAGGTTAGACTACCTAGAGCATTTGGAAGAACTGCTAAAAAAACTCAGACAAAGACTTGGACTTTACTACAGAATAAGGCACTTCCTTACAAGTGATTCAAAAAAGAAGATGGTCCAGGCCACTTTCCTCTCAGTACTTGACTATGCTGACTTCTTATACAGTCGCTGCCCTACTGTATGTCTGAACAAAATAGATACACTATATCACAGAGCCTTGAGGTTCATCACAGACCTACCTTACAACACTCACAACTGTCTGCTTTACTCTGCAGTGGGATGGACTTCGCTTCAAGCTAGAAGAGATAGAAATGCAATACTATGGACCTACAGAGCAATATCTAGCAGCTTCCAAAATATATCTCTGACTGTTTTCTACAAGCCACATCAAATAGTTATGCATTAAGAAGTCTGAACCTCATTACCCTCAAGGTGCCTAAATTCCACTCCCGACATGGTAGATATGCATTTAGCTATGTGTTATCCACTCTATGGAACACAATGCAGAAGACATTGAAAGTGAAGAAGCTTATATCTATTACAGCCTTCAAATATCTATATAATAGGATTTTCAGAGAAAAATGTAACTGCTTCCATCAACACTAGATTAACCTTTCATTTATAGATAGACAGGACAAGCTTACCAGCACCCATTGTGAAGTTACCCTATAGCTCACTAACCAGTGCCTTATTCATTTCCCTATACCCTTAATACTTTAATCTCCTCAACACTCCCAGCTCCTACCTTTCCAGCCTAACCCTTTCCTCTTCCTCCTAGACCTACTCTAGATCCTCTTATTGCACCAACTCTTATGATTCCTCCCCCCCCCACCCTGTTCCCTACCCCTGACCATTACTGCAGGTATACATCCTGCCAACTCCGTCAGCCACAAACCCTCCCTTGGAGTCATATCTCTCAGTTTTCAATACATCCATTCATATTAGTTTAATAATTTTTCTAAGGAATTCTCTGATACTTTCAACCCTTCATCAAAAAGTGACAGTATTAAAGTGTCTCCCATCACCTATTTTAGCGAGCTGGCTACCTCATGAATAGTGTATATATGTATTATATCCTTGTTTTTTTCTAACATATCAATTTATGTGTTCTGCATTTGATATATTGTTTCATTTCTGCTTTCTCAAATTTGTGTATACTCCGATTGTTATATTATTGGGATTTGTTGTATAACTCTCACTTCTGTCTTCTCAAAATTGTAAATATTCTGAATGCTATATTTCATGCAAATTGAACCTTGACCTTACCAGGTCCATCTTGCAAATGAGCCTTGCTCAACGATGTTCGCCTGGATAAATAAAGATTTGATTGATTGATTGATTGATATATGAACAAGGAAACAAGGGCTCTGTGAGACTGCCTGGTTCTATGCATTTCCATTTAATATTATATATATATATGAACAAACAAACATTTACCTGCATTACTCTGCGTGGTGGGTTCTGTAAGACTGCGTGGTTACCATGACGACAAGATGTATGTGCCGCTGCAACTTCAAATTCTGTTAAAAATGTAAGCTTTATTTTAAAAATTTAAAATCAATTGTTTTCTTCAACTTTTAATACTGGAAGCAGTGGGCTACTCCTCTCAGGAACTCTTCAGTAGAGCGCTCCTCACTTTTCTGTACTATTAGTTCTAACCTGATGGCACTGTCCTTGTATTTTCTCTTCTGTGTATTCCTCAAATTCCCAGCAATAAGCTGTTCTATTTCCACTCCTCTCTTTCTTTGGATTCACTTCAATCCCTCAATAAATTTCCATATGGAAGGGTGATGTATGCAAAGAATGGACTGCATTCCTCTGTGGAATGCTTCTACGGCATTATTCGTTCTGGCTGTTTTTTCAATCACAGTGTCAGAATGGTTCCACAGATGGATAGCATACTGTGGTTGCCTTCTGCCTGTGCCACGTCTGTTCCTATGTCTGACCCAGGTATCCTCAAAATAGTCAATTAGTGGTTCAAGCTCAGGAGGAATTATATTTAGAGATTCGTCTGTAATCTCCTTGAACCGTGACACTACCTGGTCGGGTGGATAAAAGGAAAGTGCAGGGAGATATCTACACTTCAGACTAAACTCACTGTCGTGAGAGTATTTGTTGCCCAGTCCTGCTGTTTGTAGTTTGCGATACACACACTGAGCAAAGTAGAAGAAACTTGCCGTGCTTTGGGGAATAAATTAGTGAAAGCCTGAATAGTTGCCTTTTCAAAGTCTGCCATTATCACTGCAGGACTGAGATGTGGGTTGATTACTTTGACTGCAGTTAATACTTTCTCATAATGCTCCCTCCGCTTGCCAGGCAGAAGCGCATATATTGCTGGTTGCAAATTTCCAAAGCGCTGGCCCAGTATGACGAACAGTTGATAAAAGAGGGGGCAATGCTGAATGTGCCATCAGCAAACCATTGATCACAGGGCTCCAGATACTGAAGATTTGCCTCTCTACCAAAAACAAGTATGCACTCAGTCCCAGGTCCACTGTCATGGAGCAAGAAATTAACTTCATCACCTTGACTAGTTTTGAATTTGGTGCAGTAGTCAGGCAATGAAAGTTCAGTTAAATTTCATGGATTTGGTGGTGCACCATGTACTCTGACCCGCTGAATTGTTCTTTTTATGTTTTTATCCACTAAGCTTCCCTGTGCTGCTAATGAAACATGTTGCTTAGAGTGCATTAACACTTGCGCCGTTGTGTCCTGTGTTGTAGCAGCTCTTTCTTTTGTGATGTTTAATGCCTCAACTCTCTCAACAGCAGCTGGGTCTGGCGCATGGGAGTGCTGGCTAAAGGTGGCAATTATGTCAGCGTTGTCGTAGCTTACTGTATGCACCCGAGCGTTACATCATTTATCTTTCTTTACTGCCAGTTCGCATTGCCATATCGATTTTCAATTATACCCACGTTTATGGTGTGTGCAAATGAAGTTATTACAGTCCACTAGCTTTCGCTTGCTACGCTTCAACAGGATGAACCATCCTTCCATTTTAAAAAGAAAGCATAGATCATGCGCTGCAGTAACCAGTTTTGCATGACTGCTGGTTGCTAATGATAGCCAGCAGTGATTGATAGTGATTGACATGAGTACTTAATTAATGTAGCACCAACCATTCAGTTGCTTTTTGTATTTTTCTTATGTATTTCTAACACGAGCATTTAGTGACAGTATTACAGAGAAGTTGCTTTTTGTATTTTGCTTATGTATTTCAAACAGGAGCATTTAGTGACAGTATTACAGAGAAATTCTGTAACGGGAGCGAAACTGACAGGAGCGTTTTGTATTTTGCTTATGTATTTCAAACAGGAGCATTTAGTGACAATATTACAGAGAAATTCTGTAACGGGCGCGAAACTGACAGGAGCGTTTTGTATTTTGCTTATGTATTTCAAACAGGAGCATTTAGTGACAGTTTTACAGAGAAATTCTGTACCGGGAGCAAAACTGACAGGAGCGTGTAGTACAGGAGCTAAATGAGTTGGGAGCGATTTGTCAGGAGAGAGTTGACGCGGAGCGATTAGACAGGAGCGAGTTGACATTGACCCCTTTTTTTCTATGGCTGATAGCATTCTTTTCCATTGGTTTTGTTGAAATTCTACTTGTTTATTCTTCAGCTTGTAGCTTTCTCTCTTAAGTCTTGCAGCGTTCTCTCTCTCCTGGTTCAAGAGTCTAAATCCCTCTTTCTGTTTGTTGCAACAAAATTTTTCCAGTTCTTTGATTCAAAGCCTTTTTTGCTTGTTGGCACTCACTGTCATACCAAGTATTAGTTCTCACAGAAGGTCTATGAATTATTGTAAGAGACTCTCTAATAGCTTCAAGACATGTGTCCAACTGCTTTACTAAATTGGAGCCATCCTGTTTATCACACATGAAATTTAAACATGTTTTAATAATATAATTTATTTCTCCACTGAGTTCCTGCTTCCATTTAATTTTTATCTTATTTTGAATTTCTACCTCATGATGTCATGTGTCTGTAATTTTAGCATCCATAAATTTATAAGTCAAAGCCAATGGAAAATGATCACTATCACTCCTAGGAATTACCAAACAAGTTTCCCATATATCTATTGTATTATTCCAGAAAAGATCATCTATTACAGAGGGTCCAACAGAATTATAGTAGGTGTAATTACCCTCAGTGTCTCCCATAATCCTCCCATTAAGTGGAGCAAGATTGTGTGGAGTTAGGATATCAATTAATCTAAGACCTCTCTTGTTAACTTTTGAGTCTTTTGAGAGCCTAGCACATTTATAGGCATTTTTAAATCTCCAGTTTTGAATATCTACATCTGAAAAACCATTGTAATTACTATGTCTTGTGTTGAAGTCTCCATATATCAAGATTTCTTCACACTCCATTATGGCCCATGTTTTATACATAATTTCTTCAAGATCATCCCAAATCTTGGGATGAAAATATCTTGAATTATGGGGGGGCGGGATATAAACATTTATAAGGCAAAATTTAAGCACACTTAATTTTATATAAAGAACTTGACAAAAGGAGTTAGAAAATATTTCTTCAGCCATGACATACTTCCTGATTTTAACCCATGCAACTAGTCCCCCTGAGGGATGTTCAGCTTTGAGTTGTTTTTTCCCTAGAGTCTGGAAAGTATAATAACCATTTAGTGTAGTACCATTTTCAGCCAGATGCCAGGTTTGCTGTAGACAAATACTTGTGGACTGCCTTAAAAATTCTATACATTCTTTGTCTGCAAATTTAGAACCCAGTCTTGCTATATTCTAGGATATAACCACTGTTTTAGGACTCAAATCTGAGTCCTTTGTCCTTGACTTAAGGCTATAGTCTATAAGTCATTCTCCTTGCAAGCTAAGTAATTCAAAACAATTTGAAACTGAGACATTATACTTTTCTCTTCTTTTTGTCTCTTTTTTCTTTTCATTTTCCAGTGCAGAGCCAATGTTATTAATACTTAAATTCTTCACATACCTATTTTTGGAAGAGGGAATAGTATAGAATGGGTATAGATCCATGGGGCAGGATTCACGAAGTGATTTGGGACTAAGTTCCACTTCACAACCCCAGTTGCACTTTGAAATTGCCATAGCTGTGGAGTGGCTGATCCACAGCTGCAGCAGTTGTGGAGGATGGTTCGGCAGGTCCCACTGGCCATAGCAGCCTCCCACAGCTGCAATGCTGTCCCTGGCAACAGCACCTGCAAGCTACCATAATCCGTGGAGCCGGTCATACTCCGGCTCCAACATAGTGAATACCCACAGCTGGGGGTGACCTGTGGATTCTCAAGTGGCAACCCATTAGCGCCGAGGTTTTCTCGCAGCTGTGGGACCTTCACTGATGTTCATGAATCCTGTCCATAGTATCTAACATTGACATATTATGTATCATTTTATTGTATAGGCTCTCATATTTTATTGTAATTTGAATTTGATCAATTTCCAACTCATTGCTACACCTAACTACCTTCAGTGCCTCTGGATCTTCAATTGATATATATAACAGTTGTTCAAACAGGTCTGTTACTACTTGTTTGAGGTCATTAGAATTTTCATTTGTAGTTCTACTCAAGCCATATAGGAATACAATACTGGGGGCTGGAGTTTTCATATTTTGAGCATTTGCTCTGTTTTTAGTATTTTTGTTCACATCAGCAGAGCTAATTATATTACTATCCACTATGTGTACACCTGTTGGATCCAACAATGAGGCTCTCTGAAGTATCTTATCTGTGATGTCCTCATCTCTAAATGCAATGTCCACCTGCCCTGTATTGTTGGGTGTTTTCCTCCTCTGTATTCTAGCTATTATTATTTCAGAAACTGGGATCTTAAGGGCATGTGTGAACAGGTTAATCACAGCATTTATTAATTTGCCAGGATTTTCTTTAAGCAATGGTTTTAGCCTAATTATACTAATAAGTCTTTTTGTGTGTCCCTTGATGTAACTTGTTTAACTGTCTTCTATTTACAAAGTCAATTGAATATCCAAGTGCCTTTAGTGAGCAATTGTTAAGCCAAATTTGGTTTGCTATTCTAGCATTAGAACAGAATATAAAAATACATTCATGAGCCTCACTGTCCTTATCCTCCCAAATCTGTATAACATCCATCTCTGTAATATTAGTGCTCATGGCTTCCCTTAAAAGGTGCACAATCTGTTTTTTGTTCTCACACATAGAAGTTAACTGATTCCATTGATATCCATATAAGCAAAGAATATCAGAATTTAGCTCATCCACTACCATCCCATGACCTTATGAGTTTTGTGAAGTAACCTCCTGTGCATTTCCATTTAAAGCTTTTGTTGATGCTGACATAATTTGCTGGATTTCACTCTTCCAAATGTGTCAGTCCTGTCTAAAAGCTATTAAATCATATCTGAATAGATTCAGTTTCCGGTTAATGTTTTTTTAAAAACTCTTATATTCTTGCATGTTGGTTTGACTCAACAGTTTATAGGCTTCCTGCATTTTGTCTTCTAATACACTATCAGACTAAAGGCTGCTACTTCCTTTACTGTGACTATTTCCCATAATGTGTGTCCCAATTGTGGCTTCATCTTCTATAAGTGTGGGTCCTCTCACTAATCCACTTCTATTTTGCATTTTATTTTTACCTACCATTGTCTTTGTCTCAACTGTGTTCTGGCTCTTTCTCTTTTTGTTTTTCCTCTGATTTTTCCTTTTCTTAATTTTTGGGGAGTCAGGTGTATATATGTAGTGGAGAAATATGCTCTTTCTTGGACAACAGCTTCTACAGGTATAGATGGAGAGCCATTTTTGGGGGACAATTTTATCCAATTTATTAATAACAACATCCAGTCTAGACCTGTTGATTGTTATATTACCCTTCAGAGTTTCTAACTCATTACAAACCCCTACTAACATAGAAACATAGAATTTGACAGCAGATAAGGACCATTTGGCCCACCCAGTCTGCCCATTTCCCTACCTGATGGATAAGCTGCAGATCCTAGTTAACCAGCAGCCTACTTCTTCCTACCCCCACCCCCTAGAATTGCCTTATGACTGTCCCATGCATGCTTGAATTCCACCACTATTTGTGACTCCACAACCTCCTCTGGAAGGCCGTTCCATACATCCACAACCCTCTCTGTGAAAAAATACTTCCTTAAATTACCTCTGAGCCGCCCCCCTTCTATCTTCAAATTGTGCCCCCTTGTTCTTGCACAGCTCATTTTTTGAAAGATGCTACCCTCTTGGACTTTGTTGATTCCTTGAGGTACTTGGAAAGTTTCTACATGTCCCCCCTCTCCTCCTTTCTCTCGAGGCTATAACATATTAAGCTCCTTAAGTCTCTTCATATGTCTTCCGGTGCAGACCTGCACCATTTTAGTTGCCCTCCTCTGACAGCTTCCATCCTGTCTATGTCTTTGTGGAGATTGGGTCTCCAGAACTGCACGCATGATACTCAGATGGGGTCTCACTAGCTGTCTGTACAGAGGATAATAACTTTCCTGGTTTTTACTGGTGATGCCTCTCCTATGCATCCCAGTATCCCTCAGCCCTCCTTGCTGCCTCTCACATTGCTTGCCCACCTTTAGGTCATCTGATATGACTACCCCAGGTCCCTTTCCATTTTTATTGTTGTTAGTATCTCACCCCATTGTGTACTCTTCCCTGGGTTTTGTTTCCCAGGTGCATTACCTGCACTTTCTAGCATTGACTCTAAGCTGCCATACATTTGACCATTCCTCTAACCTTGCCAAGTCCCTTCTCATCCTTTCCACTCCACCTTGTGCATCAACTCTGTTGCAGATCTTAGTGTCATCTGCAAAGAGACATACTTTTCCTTCCAGTCCCTCTGCAATGTCACTTATAAAGACATTGAAGAGGACTGGTCCTAATACTGAACCTTGCGGTACCCCACTATTAACCCCCCGTTTTTTCAGAGTGGACTCCATTTACTATTACTCTCTGTGTCCTATTCTCCAGCCAATTCTTTACCCAGGCTGTCATCTTGGGACCCACTCCCAGGCTGGCTAACTTGTATATTAATCTTTTGTGTGGGACTGTGTCAAATGCCTTGCTAAAGTCTAGGTAGGCCATGTCCACAGCCCCTCCCTGATCAACTACTTTAGTCACCCAGTCAAAGAAATCTATCAGATTTGTCTGGCATGACCTTCCCACTGCGAATCCATGGTGCCTTGGGTCCTGTGCCCCTCTGGCCTGTAGATATTTAACAATTCTTTCCTTCAGAAGTGATTCCATCATTTTCCCTACCACTGAGGTTAAACTAACAGGTCTGTAGTTTCCTGCTTCTGCCTTGCTCCCACTTTTGTGAAGGGGAATCACATCTGCCCTCCTCCAGTCCTCGGGTCCCACCCCATCCTCCCATGATTTGTTAAAGAGGGTAGTCAGTGGTGTCACTAGTTCTACCCTTAGTTCTTTTAGAATTCTGGGATGAATCCCATCAGGCCCCATTGCTTTGTCCACCTTCAGTTTTAAGAGTTCTTTCAGAACCCTTTCTTCTGTAAATGGGCTGGTATCAACTTCTGTATCCAGAGTGTTTCTACAGTTTGTTTTAGGTACCTCCCTCTTCCTTTGTAAATACTGAGCAAAAATATTTGTTTAGTATGCTGCCTTTCACAGTCACCTCTGCCCACCCTCCTCCCCTTTATTAAGCCTCACTATCCCTCCCTCGGTCTTCTTCGCTCCCTGATGTACCTATAAAGGTTTTATCCCCTTCTTAACTGAGTTGGCTATCTTTTCCTCAGTTTGGACCTTTGCTGTTCTGACTGCCTTCCCAGCTTCCTTTTGCTTTAACTGATATAGTTCTCTGTCCTGTTCCTTCTGTGATTCCTTGTACTTCCTGAATGCTTTCTTTTCTCTTGAACCTTCACTGCCACTTCCTTTGAGAACCATAGTGGTTTCTTACCTTGTTTCATTTTGTTTATTTGCTTTACACAAAGGCTTGATACCTCTGTGATGGCAGTTTTTATTATTCCCCATTGTTCTTCCACCCCTCCTTCCTGCCCATTTGCTAGTGCATTCCTTAGGTACTCACCCATTTTGACAAAGTCAGCCCTCCTAAAATCCAGTACCTTTGTCTTTGTATGGCTTGACTCTATTGCTGTGTTTATTGTGAACCATACTGCTCGATGGTCGCTAGTTCCCAGATGGCTACCCACTTCTACATCTGTGATCCTCTCTTCATCTCCATTTGAGAGAACCAGGTCTAAGATTGCTCCCTCTCGAGTGGGCTCCAATACTAGTTGTCTAAGGCATGCCCCCTGTAGGGCATCTAGAATAACCCCACTCTTAGAAGTGGCTGCTGCAACTGCACTCCAGTTAACATCTGGCATATTCAGATCACCCATCAGCAATAACTCTCCTTTTTCTGCCATTCTAAGTATACTTTCTATAATTTCCTTGTCCATTTCCTCCTCCTGAGATGGGGGTCTGTATACAACCCCTGTGTGTATTGTGGTGCCATTGCCGGTTTCCAAATTTACCCACAGTGCTTCTCCTCACTGTTTACCCTTTTGTTCTGTTGCTTTGATTCCTTCCCTTATGTAAGAGCTACTCCTCCTCCTCCTCCTCTTTTACCCTCCCTGTCCCTCCTGTAGATAGTGTATCCTGGTATGTTTACATCCCAGTCATGTTTTGTGTGTACCATGTTTCTGTGACTGCCACGATATCCAGATGTTCCTCCTCCATCAAGGCCACTAATTCAGGAAGCTTGTTACTCAGACTATGGGCATTGGTACTCATTGCTCTCCATTTTTTGATGGCTTTAACTTCTGTTGCATCATCCCCCACTGACCTTTCTACCTTGGTCTTTTTCTCATTTAGTACCCTGTTTTATAGGGGGATACTAGCTAATCCATTAACACTAAATGTGCTGCATATGGGGTTTTCATACATTCCTTTAACCCTTCATCTAAACTAAATGGATATGTTGTAACTGGATCCTTAGTTTTAGTATGCTGTGGGTGTTTGGTTTGCTGATTAAAAGCTGTTCTCAGATTTTTCTTATGGTCCTTTGAGTCCAAACTTTTTAAAGCATCTATGGCTATCTGTATAACCACACTAATATCCCTTAATTCGGGATTCCAGTTATTATCAATTTTGGTAGTATTTGGTAATTCTGGAGAATAAGCTAAATAATGTGATGCCTCAGAGAGAGAGAGACATAATATAAATCAATAGAGGCTTTTCTTTTGTGGATAAACAGGTTCCTTCCCTTCCCTATTCCCATTGGTTCTGATGGCCCTTTTCACTGTAGAGAAATATTTGAGGAGTTTCCTTGATTTTCAGATTGAAAAGAAAAGTTGTTTATTATAAAAAGTTTTGGAATGGAAGAGTCTTGAGATATTGTGACTCAAATATGAGCCTATATTATCCTGCTGTTTACTCTTAAAAATCATCTCAACAGGAACTGGCCTTACAGGCTGACTGAGATGGTCAGGAGATTTACTGAGAATCTTGTTTTATAAACATATCACTAATTTTAGTTTGATTAAGTGGTATATGTTTTCTTTTTTAATATTTCCCTGCTTTGTGTCATTCTTTTTAGTCCCCTTTCTTTTCCCCCTCTTTACTGATTTGTTAGTAATTTTTGCTGTTTTTTTTTCTTTTTAGTTTTCTCCATTGTCAATTGCTTAGGAGAATGTTGATCAATTGTTTTGTTCTGATCCATATTACTGATATCAGAGATAGTTACATGGTCTTTGACACAATTCTGGTGATCTACCAAGTGCCTTTTCAGTCTATTATTGTGATCATCTGAGATGATAGTGATTTCTTCTGCCATTGCGACTTGTTTCCTGGGGGTAACCATTCAATTTTATGCACGGAGTAAAAATACACTGCCCCAAATTGCAATAATACCTTAAAAAGAGACCCAAAAAGAGAAGCTAGAATAAGACTAAGGGCCAGATATTCAAACTGCACCCAAAAAGTGCGCAAGAGCAGGAGCAAGCGCAAGTCAATTGCACACATGCACAACACATGCAATATTCAAACATGGAGCAAGACAAATTGCACAAGCAGCCAACATCTGAATATCGCACAACCTGTGCCATAGCACAACCAGGAAGGGGAAGCTGAGCAGAGCTGATGCGCCACAGCGCAACAAAGGCGGCCCAGCTGAGCAGTCCAGTGGTGCCATAGCGCAAGCAAAGAGGCCCCAGCAGCATAGCAATGGAACTGCACAGCCAGGGAGGTAGGCAGGGGCCCACCACCCATGCCACAGATGGGCACAGGGACACATTGCCGAACCAACAATGTACCCCCACACCCCAAGCACAGCAGAACTGGGGAAGGGATGGAACAGCCACTGGACCATGGGGACAAGCAAACAAAGCACATCCCAGCCGTGTTACTGCAGCACACCCACTGTCAACCTGAGACTGGCACACAAAGGGGGCAGAGCACCCCAGTGTCCAGTGGCCTCCCCTGTGTGCACAGCACTCCCAGCACTGTGACCCCAAGACACCACCCGTGTGCAGTGACCAGCACTGCAGGAATCTCCAGGCCCCCCGGCACACTGCAACCTCGTGAACCACAGAACCATACAAGCCACACCTACCATGAGCACCCAGCAGTGGGTGGCAGCACACAGCAATACTGACTGGAAGCCTCACCCACACCAGAGATACCGCCCCACACACACGCACACACATACCCATGACCATACCACACCAGATACCATGCACACCACTGCAACTGAGCACCTATAGCCAGCTGCAAATCAGAGACCAGCACAGTATTCAGATCAAAATATAAATGTAATAATAAGATGCATAACAAGAACAACAAACAACAACATATTTACAAAGCAGGGGTGGGGGTATAGGTATGAGGTAGGAGTGGGTAAGGGGCAGGGGTGAATGACCGGGAGAGGGAAGGTGGGGTTCACTGATGTTCAGCTACCGCCTGGCAGCCTGCCCTCCTCCTGCCTGGTGCTGTGCCCGTGGCCTCCTCCGGCGCCGCATCCCATGCTGCTGCAAGTCCAGGAGAATGGTGTGTGTGTCAATGGCCACCTGAGTGAGCCTCCACAGGCCCCGCTCCATCAGGTGCAGGATCTGGATACCTAGGACAAGGGATCAGAGTCAATGGCTGTGACTGTCCACATCCCTGAATCCCACCCATCATGCATACTAACATACTAACATACTAAAATGCCAGCAGAATAGGCCTAACGGTCTTTCGTGTCTGCTCATTTGGTCAGTCCCCAGCCTGGGTGCTGACCTTGCTGTCCCTCTCGCCTTCTCTGGCTTCTCCCGTCCCAGTTCTGGATATTCTTGCTGCATTGGATTTTGCTTCCAGAACCCTTCCCCTGTACCTGTCCCACCCCCTCTTGAACCCCTCCACTGTCTCTGCCTCCACTAGCCCCCTAGGCAGTGCATTCCATGGCTCCACCACCCTCTCAGTGAAGTAGCACCTCCTCCTTTCTCCCCTGAATCTTCCCCCCTCCAGCTTCCACCCATGCCCTCTAGTGGCCCTTCCTCCTTCCTTGAAGCACCTCGACTGTTCCTCCCTATTTATCCTCTTCATGTACCTAAAGACCTCTATCATGTCCCCTGGTCCCTTCTCTCTTCCAATGTGTACATATTTAGCTCTTGAGGCCTCTCCTCATAGGTCCTGTCCCCAAGCCCCAAATCATTTTGGTTGCCCTCCTCTGGACCCTCTCCAGGAGGTTAATGTCCGCTGTAAGTGTGGCCTCCAAAACTGCACGCAGTACTCAGGTGCGGCCTCACCAAGCAGTTATACAGAGGGAGTATCACTTCCCTCCTTCTGGAGGAGATCCCCTAGCGATGCATCCCAGCATCCTGTTGGCCTTGGCTGCTGCCCTCCTACAAGTCTCAGAGTTGTTCATCTTGACATCCACCACCACCCCAGGTCCGCTCAGCCATCGAGGACTTGTAGCATTTCCCCCAGGGTGTACACTTGACCTGGGTTTCTGGCCCCAGGTGGAGTACCTTGCATTTCCCTGCATTGAACCTCAGCTTCCACTTTCTAGACCATCTTTCCAGAGCCTCCAGGTCCCCTGTAGGGCCAACCTCCCTCCTCCCCATCCACCACCACCCCCAGTTTGAGTCATCTGCAAAGAGACTCATCTCACTCCTGATTCCTGTCCTTATGTCAGATATGTAGGCGTTGAACAGAAGGGGCCCAAGGACTGATCCCTGTGGGACCCCACTAATGACCCTCCTTGGGGATGAGACTATCCCACCAACTACGACCCTCTGGGTCCGGTCCTGGAGCCAATTGCCTATCCATCTGATCATCTGGTTCCCCACCCCATGCATGGCAGACAGCCAAGTGCCCCGCTCCTGTGATGGACTGCACCCACCCACAGTGACCGTGCACAAGACAAGCCATACCAGCCAGCAATGGCCATGTGTACCACTGCACACACACACCGCCCATGTCCAGCACAGCACAACCAAGGCTGCCCAGTGACATGGCTATGTGGTGGGATGCTAGTGCCACAGCAATGTGCCCGGTGCATGCATGGACCACCAGTGATGCACACACACACATGCAGTGCCACTGGACAGTGATGACTGTCACATGTTGCATGCATGGTAGTGTTGTCCCTGGAAGGTGTCTGTGCCCCCCCAGCATGCAATAGCATCCATGATGTAATGACACTCACCCTCATCAAGCCACTGCAGCAGGTGCTGCTGTGGCTGCGGCTGCTGCTGTTGCTGCTGCTGTGGCTGTGGCTGTTGCACACCTCCTCCACCAGCCACCCTGGCACCGCCATCCCAGGCCTCAGCCTGTGCCCGCCTCTGCTCCTCCACACCTGTGGGAGACAAAGGAAGAGAAACACATCAGTGAGATCCCAAAGCAGACAGCCCCTTGCCCCATTGAGTGTGCCTGCCCACACAACCAGACCCAAACAGCACACACCTGCAAACACCCTCACAGCAAACCACAGCCCAACCCACCCCCATGCACAGATTACATTACACAGTCACCCATGCAGACAATACCGGTGCATACACAGCACACCCACCTGGCCTGGGCACAATGCCCCTCCTGGCACGTGACCTGAGGCATGCAAGCAGAGCAAGCTCCCTCCTCTGCAGGTCACCGTAGCGGTGCCTGCACTGCTCCGGGGTCCTCCTCTGCCCAGTGGCCTGCTCCAGGGCAGCGGCGACCTGCTGCCACACATGGGTGCATGGCACCTGCAGGTGCACTCCCTCAAACAGTGAGCCATAGTGAGGCTCCACCACAGCCACCAGGTTAGCTATTTCCAAAGCCCCCCATTGTGGTGCTCTCCTGCGTGCCATTTTCAAAAAGTACAGTGGCAATATGGCGCTCCGCAGCACGGCAACCCCACGTGGAAATGTTGCACAATACAACTCCATCACTGCCTATCACACTGTTCGGACAGTGCCGTCGGTCCACATCGCACTGTCACCGAACAGTGCGATACAGCCGTACACATGCCAGATGTACAGTGCCAGGGGGCAAAGGTCGGGCACAAGGTCATGGGTCAGTGGCGCAAGGCCACGCACAGTGCCATCAGATGTCCACACATCCTGGGTGATCAGACACCTGCGTGCCAGTGCCACAGTGGACTATTGCACAGTACTGCCACAATGCCATATGGTGACCAGCGCTGTAGCGCCATTGGCACAATGGTGGCCGTGGCCTGAATTGCTGATCGCACACAGCACGTCATCACCGCAGCAGATGCCTGTGTAAGCTACCTGGGCTTGCACAATGCAGTGTACCACACAGTCACAGGAATGCGCCATTGGCTCAGCCGCGGTCAACCAACAGTAGAAGCGCAAGAACGGCGCCGATATTCAGCCGACATGCAAATCATCTGATCAGCCATTCAAAGGCACAGTGGTGCGATTTGCATCTCATTACAGTTGCTCCACTCCTAATTTGCATGCATTGCGCTATAAATGTGCGACATTGGGCTGCGCTGGCCAGATTCGGTTACTGCAGGTGAGAGGTGAGTTGCATGCTGTGTGATGTTCTGGCCAATGGTCATGGGATAATGCTGTAGACTGCACAGTGACAGATGTCCAATTCCACCCATATAGACCAACATGACCGAGCAGAGCCAAGGTGAGGGTGAAGATGGTGGGCGGAGGAGGAGGCCCAACTTCATCACGGTGGAGACAGAGACCCTCTTCCAGGCCTACCTGGAGGAGGAGCCACTACTGAATGGACAGCGGGGCACCCCTCAGGCCCGTGCGGCTGCATGGGAGGGGGGGTAGCTCAGGCAGTGAACCTGCACAGAAGCCACCGGTGCTTCATGCAGGAATGCAAAAAGAAGATGGGGACAGACCGGAGGAGGGTGAAGGAGAAGGTGGCAGCCCTCAGGGTGGCACGTGCTGGCACAGGCGGGGGCCAGCCAGCGGTGGTGGAGCTGACCCCGGCTGAGGACCAACTGGCTGCATCAATGCAGTGGAGTGCTATTGAGGGCGTACCAGGAGGTGGATTCCAGACAGGTGGAAGCCCATCACTGCATGGTATGACATGGTGGTGGTGTTGGGGGGGGAAGGTTGTTCACATGCACTCGCATGTCCTCACTTTCTGTTACAGATCCTGTTCATCTTCAGGGGATGCTGGTGGTGGGTCCAGGCAGTGAGGAAGACCTGCCGGAGTTGGAGGAGGGTCCATCCACCTCTGTCGCCAGCCAGCATGCACTGCACCAGCATGCACACCTGGCTGCCAACTCTGTTGTTGGCGAGTCAGGTGTGGGGGGTGCACAGCCTGTGTCTCAGCAGTCTGGCATGCAAGCATGCCAGCACGCTGTGACTGTGGCTGTAGCACGTACCTGCACCATTGATGATGCAAGGACTGCAATGGGCAGTGACATGTGTGTGTCCCGTGACAGACACACAGCAGGCCAGCACGTGCCCCTGGGCCTAGCTGGTTCCAACGTGTGTGCCAGCATGTCGGCACAGTCCCAGGCTGTGCCTGTCAGCACCGGTGGGGCAGCAGGCTGTGCAGGTGTCTGGCACTGTTGCAGCCACGGCAGTGGAAAGAGTGGTCCCGGGGGCACAGCGGTTGGAGGGGCAGCAGCAGCAGTCACCCACCAGGTCTGGGGGTACAGTGTCCAGCAGTGGCACATGCCCACCACCCTTTGATATGCCCATTCCTGGTCCTGGTGAACAGAGCCCACCCTCAAGGGGTGTTGAGCATCAGGACCTTCCATACCCTGGGGGACAGGATGCCTTTTTGGCACAGTACCCATTTGAAGAGCACACCCGCCTGCTGCGGGAATCAGTACAGCAGCAAAGGCAGGTTGCAACATCCGTGGAGGCACTGTGCGTGGCTGTGGAGTGGCACAGCAGGGACTGTGCTCTGATCCTTGCAGAGATGGTCCATATGCGGATGGATGTGACCACTGCCATTGACAGGCAGACCCAGGCATTGGTCGCTGTCGTGGCTGCATTGGGCACACAAGCAGGTGCCCCTGTACCCCACAGAGTATACTCTCCACTCCCCGTTCCTGGCATCGTGCGACAGCCAGCCTGTTGATGCCGGGTTCTGCTGTGGGCATCCCGAGCACCCCTGGTGCAGGTATGTTTGGCATACTACAGACCCCTGTGCGGACAAGGTCACGATCACGCAGTGGAACCCCTGGTGGTCTATCGGTGCCACCCCATGTGGCCCCTGCTCAGCCTGCCAGTGCTGTTGGGTCACGGCAGGGCCGACCATGCATCCTCAGTGGCCATGGAACAGTGCAACATGACTGACCTGTCTCCCAGTGCAGGCCCTGTCTGGTGCTGCCCTGTGTGCAATGTGCGTCATGGTGGGCAGTGCACTGGTGGGTGCCCTGCCCATCACGCTGACACACAGACCACCTGCACACCATCCCAACTGCTGTCCACAGGTGTGTGTGTGCATGATGATGCCTGCATTGTACTGTACACCAAGGTGCAAGGGTGCCCAGCATCTGACACATGTACTTGGACAGTACAGGTGGTGGGTCTGGTCTGTGGATCTGTGTGTTTGCCATGTCTGTTCTTGCTCTGCTGTGCACCTGCCCATGTATGCTTTGTGCCTGGTGTGTGTGTGTGTGTGTGTGTGTGTCCATATGACTGTTCACCCCTCCCTGATGGTGTGTTTGTGTGCCTGGTCCCTTCCACTCCCCTTGCCATCATGCACCCCTGGTGTGTTACTCTGTGTGCCTGTGGGTTGCGCCTGAACAGTGTTCATTGCACATGGCCCCTTGACTTACCTGTGTCGTGCATAATGCTCCTCCGTGATGGTATCCCGGTGCAGCTGGGCCTGCCGGATAAGTCGGGGGTCCCGCCATCCAAGGGGGGGCTGCTCATCACCATCATCACCGGCGCCGCTGGCATCCCCATCGCTGTCCCCCTCCTCAACCTGAATGGCTATCCCACAGTCTTTGGCCATGTTGTGCAGGATACAACAGGCCAGGAATATCCCACAGGCCTTTGAGGGGCTGTACTGTAGGGCACCGCTGGAGGTGTCTAGGCATCAGAAGCGTGCCTTGAGCATCACAAACACCCGCTCGATGATGTTGCGTGTGGCGGCATGTGCCTCATTATAGCGTTGCTGCGATGGGGTCATGAGGTGCCGGTATGGTGTGAGCAGCCAGGGATGGAGTCGGTATCCGCTGTCACCTGTGTAGAGATGGAGGAGATGGGTATCATGTTCAGGTCCATATTGCCAATATCCCTGTGTGCCACTACCATAGCACCTGTGGCATTCCCACCCTTGCCCCACGTTTGCAATTCCTACATGCGCACTTACCCACTAGATGGCCTGTGGGGATGTCCCCACTCTAGAATCGATGGCACACTGCAGACTGATACCATATGAAGGCATCATGTGCTCCACCAGGGTGTGTGGCACAGACATTGATTATGCGCCCAGTGGCATCACACACCACCTGGCAGTTGACACTGGAATAGCCCTTCCTGTTCCTATATGCAGCCCCATCGGGGCCAGGTGGTGTGCGAATGGCCACATGGGTGCAGTCTATGGCCCCTAGCATGCCAGGCATACGTGCTACGCTGTGGAACTCCTGCATGTTTGCTGTACGCTCTGCCATGGTGCTGGGGAAATGGATGTGCTCCGCAGCATGTGGCAGCAGTGCACTGAGGAATTGGGTGAGGTTGTGTGACGTAGCCGACTGTGTGATTCCAGTGGTGTCCCCTGTTGGCCTCTGGAAGGTGCCCGTGGTGAGCAGGCACATGCAGGCTGTCACCTTGGTCTCCACTGACAGAGCGTGACTCCATCGTGAGGGTGCCTGCATCACATCACTGCACAGCTCACAAAGCCGCCTCAGTATTGCCCTGTTCAGGTGGTACCGGCCCACGATCTCTACATCTGTGTACATCTCAAAGCTGATGTGGGCACGGTACTGCCTGTTGGGGGCGTACCACCGATGGGCCCTTCCACAGCCACGTCCCCCTGCAGCATGCATTCTCACCCCCCTCATTACAGCTTCCATGTGGAAGCTGGCACTGTCCATCTCCCTGGCTTGTGACCCCCTGGCTGATGTTGCTCTGTTACCCCTGCTGTCCTGACTGCTACCTCCACTGCACCGGGTACCCCCGCTGGCCTCTGCAGCCTATGGCCCACACAACTTCCCTTGCCTGCCCTGTTCTGGACTGTCGCTGTCTGTCTCTCTCTGTCTGTCTCGCTTGGCATCCCTGTAGCGTTCTTGCACCTCTTCCTTGAGCCTTTTTATTTTGGCTCATTTCCGCTGCTGGCGCAACTTCCGGTTATCCGCTATTACATTGCGCAACCTTTAACATCGTGACAGTTTCTTTTATGGGATCCACCCCCTTCGGTTGCACATGCCTTCATTTGCATTGCGCTGTTGCTAAGCCTGTTTTCGGTGGCGCAACTGCCTCCTGCTGAATATCGCAGAATGGTGCAATTTCGGACTTGCACATGCGCAACCCTATTGCGCATGGTGCAACCCTTTTGAATATCCGGCCCTAAGAATTCATCAAAAGTCCAGTTCATTTCTGTACAAGTAGAATCCCGATACAAATTTTACTCCGGGTCCATAAAATTCAAGAGGATTTCTTAGTAAGTCCAAGGAGTAAGACACACTTCATAAATTTACAGTCTTAAAAATATTCATAAGACACAGCTTGTGAACACTCACAGAAGTAGTTAGTTCTAGGCGTATTGGAACAGCCCATAGATGATCATATAAAAATCAGGCTTTCTTTTCCTTCTGCTGCTTCCAAGATTCAGGATAGAAAATAGTTTTTATAGTTTCAAGGCTTTGTTTTAGTAAGCACTATGTTACATCAGGAGAGCTATTATGCTGGGCTTTAATATCCGTAGTACCACCTTCTTCCAATACCCCCTGTATTTTCTGTGTCTCCCACACTATAAATGTTTGTGGGGAGAAAGGAGAAAAACATATAATTAGCCTCTCTCTTTCTAATAATTCTAAAATGTGTACCTCAATAACTTCAATAAAACCAGTTATATTTAGAAATATTTCAACTCAAAAAGCTAGGGAACTATTTAAAATGACTATGAACATTAAGGACTTTTTTAAAAAACTGCTCAATAAAAAGACACAATAATTTACTCACTGTCAAAATTGGTTCCACCTTGGAGAGTAGAGCTAATAGCAATACTGCTAACTGTGTTTGGCAAGTCCCAAAATGCAGCTAAGAAGTTGTAAGAAGTACTAAAGTGCTGGTGTAAAATACTAGTAGGCTATACAACAGAGAAGTAAATTAAAACTTTCCATCACATGTGTATCAGAGAGAATCTCAACACACTAAACAAGATTTTCAGTTAGAAATACAGTCGGAGCTCCCCTTAACTGAGCAGCTCTATAGTCTATTGCTGTCACAATGGCACTTCTGGCAGATCTAAACACCAGGATGGAGACTGTGAGCTAAATACAACCTAGTCATATGACCCCAAAGTAGCTAGATGGTGTGACAATACAAAAAAAAAACATTTTTAAATTACCATAACCGAATACAAAAATAAATCTAGGTCAAGTATCTGGATCAAATAAAATCAGCTGGAAAATAAACAATAAATAGTGAACAGCTGAAGTTCGTAATACACCGACCAAGAGAAAAGCAAAGGACAAACTCTGTAGTCAAACAAACAAACAACAGCTAGAGTTTCAGGCCATAAAAAAAGCAATACAATCCTTAATAGCCAAGAAGCTTTTGGGGTTTTCCTAGGTTTCTACAGGTTTCTCCTCGACTAGTTTCTAGACCATACTTTTGCAGACTGGTAGGTTTCATCCATTGCTTTTCTTTTAGTTGCAGTTGGCCAGCTTGCACGGCCCAAACATGGCCGATCATCCAGCATCTTGCCCCAGCCATCCTTCTGGCTTCTCTCTCCTGCTCCATTTTTTGCCTAAATTCCAAAATTGTTTTTCTTCCTTTCTATTGGTGTCAGTGGTTCAGTAGATACCACACTCACCTCTAGGGGTGAAACATTGTAAGGTTGTGGATTCAGTAAGAGTGGAAGTGTGATGCTTTAGTTTTTGAAGTCTATGTATCCAGAACAGGCTGAAAGCATTTATAGTGATCTTCTAGTGTTTTTTGAGAAATGGCTCTACTTGCATTTGTTGAGTAGACTCCAGAGCAGTAAGGGCGAAAGAAATAATCAAATTATGAAGTATTTCCTTTGAAGTGCCTCCTCCAAACATCCAGAAAGCTCCAGCTCACCACACCAAAATGACTGATCAATTAAGCAATAATGCATGAAAGGGTGTGGATTGTGCTGGGATAACCTCACACCTGGGGTGGTTGGGCATGAGGCCGAGTGTGGCCAACACACCAGGCGTGAGGTTATCCCAGCACAACCCACACCCTGAAGTGCATTATTGCTATTTTACAATGGCTCATTTACATAAAAGAAAAAAAAAGATTAAAGAAGATTTTTTTTTTACTTTTTAGTTCATTTATCATTGTGGATGTATACATAGGAAAAAATAATTATTTTTTGGCCAGTAGCTGGTGCTGCTTTTAAATGAGTGGGTCTGTGTGTTCACTTTGTGTGTGTGTGTGTGTGTGTGTGTGTGTGTGTGTGTGTGTGTGTGTGTATGTGTGTCTATCTTCAGAGTTCACACAGTTAATTCAACTGTCCCACTGCCTGCCATGGGATTGGGTGATTTCTGTGCACAGAACCTTAGGAATGAGTGAGAAGAGGAGAGGAGTGGGACTTTTGGCATTTAGAATGTGATCGTAAGTGGCTGGTACCAAGAATTCATTTTAAATGTAGTAGAGTGTGTCCCCGCTCTGCATCTGTGCTGCAGATAAAACTTAATTGAGGGATTTTGAGAATGTGAGGGAGACGACCATGGAGTAGCAAGAAATTCATTTTAAATGTGGTAGAGTGTGTCCACACTCCCCGTCTGTGCTGCAGATACAACTTTATTGAGTGATTTCAAGAATTCGAGGGAGCCGACCATGGAGCGGGGAATGACGGTGTACAGTAAGGGGCAGGCTTCACTTTCAACAGTTTTACTACACAAGGACTTCTCCCACTGTTGGCTGTGTATTGGGAGAAGTTAGAAACCCTAACACAACATTGACGTGCTTTTGGCACTGGAACTCTAACTAGAGCATTAACAAAGTTTTTTGCAAAGGATTTCCTCACTCTTTGAGACAGTATAATCATATCCTTATTTGTCTGTGGAAGTGCAGGGCCCTTTGGGCTCCATGCTCTTATCCATGCATGATTTTTTTAATATTGTTATTGTAACTATATTTCCTTGTGAGAGCGCAGGATCCTCCAGGCCCTTCACTCACATGAATCCATAATGGTATCCATATTTGAGTGTGAGAGGGCCCTGTGCTAGTATCCATTCATCATTTTTGAGATATTGTAATTGCATCAGTTCACAGTAGTATCCATAGTTTCATGTGGGAGTGCAGGGTCCTCTGGGACTTGTACTCCCATCCATCCATAATTTTAAAGATACTTCAGTCATCTGTCATCATGCACTGTGCAACACCAAAGAAAGACCTTACATTGCAATGTTATCCTATGGGAATCATAGGAAAATTTTAAACCTGCATGACTCCACACCAAATGAATATATTTTCAGCAAAAGGTGCATCTGCAGGGAAAGCCCTTTGTACCGTATAAATTTCATACCAAAATTGAAAGCAATGTTTTCACAGTGCAGTGACAAAGTAATGACTGTGTATACCTCACTTTAAAATGTTATCCTATGGGAAATGAAGGAAATTTTAAACACCCAGAACTCCAGAATAAAGTAATCTGCTTTAACCAAACAAAAAAAGGCACATTCATGGAGCAAACCTTTTGTACCCTGAACATTTCAAACCAAAATTCCCAACCGTTTCTTCAGTGTGATGTGACAAAAAAAAAAAAAACATAATTTCTTTTTCCACAACTTGCAAAATAGGATCCTGTTTTGAGTTTTCTTTTTTCACAATTTGCAAAAATGAAAAATCCTTTTTCGCAAATTGTGAAGCAGAATCCTGTTTCATGTTCTTTTTTCACAATTTACAGAAAAGAAAAAAAAGTTTTCACAAATTACGAAACAGGATCTTGTTTCATGATTCTTTTTTTACAAATTTGCAAAAAAGGAGTTCAGTATATTAAAAAACACATTTCCAGGTAATTTATGGAAAAACTAACACTGGAATCTGATGGAACTGGGCCCAGTTAGCAGAACACATGCATTGGTTACTTCAAAAACCATCATTTGTTTCTGTTTTTTAAATTTGTTTTCCTTGTTAAAGGGGAACTGCAATGAATCTGTAAGTCATTTTTCCCTGTAGAAGTTGATTTTTAATTTTACATTTTGCTACTGTTCTATCTCTACAGGCTTTTTAGTTATCCTGTTGAGTGTTTCTGGTTTACACACAGATAGTGTCATTTTAGAACTTTATGATGTAGTTTATGTCCCTTGCTCAGTTCTTCCATTGTTGAAACATTGCATTCATGTTCACCTATTCTCTATGGTTGGAGAGGGACATAAACTACATCATGTAGTTCTAAAGTGGCACTCAACACCAGATTGTCAATCAGAAACAACTACCAAGGTCACTAACAGGCAAGTTTAGATGGAACACTAACAGAATTTGAAACAGTTGCTAAACAAATGCTTCTACTGGGAAAAATAACTTTTAGGTTCAGCACAGTTCTCCTCTAAGAAAAAAAAAAACAAGATGGCAGCAGCATGAAAAAAGATTCCAGATTTGTGACAAAGGATTACTCATTTGTGCCACAGTATTGCCCACTTGTGGCACAGAATCCTGTTTTGAGACTCACATCTGACTTTTCTTATTGAAAATAATGTGACATTTTAAAATGTGGTAACTTTTACACGGATTAATATTTTTTCACCAAAGCTTCAAAAGGCACATCTGTGATTGAAGACCTTTCCACCACTAAAATCTCAGATCAAAATCCCAAGCCATTTTTGCAGAGCAGTGTGACAAAGAATTTTACCAAAAATTGGTAAGTTCACATATTTTGACACTCCATATCTCTGCACCCACACACCTGACTAGAACAAAATGTGGCACACCAAGAGATCCTTGATCCTTAATGGTGCATGCAAAATTTCATGTAAATCAGTTGAATAGTTGCAAATTTATTAAAGTTCAAAATTTCAAGTTTAACATAGAAGTGAAGGTTGAACCCTAACTATAGGGACGTGACTGCATCCCCATAATAACATTCTAAATGTCCACATCCACACATCCAACTGTAATGAAACTTGGCACATCAAGGGATTTTCAGTCTCTGATGGCGCATGCAAACAATCATGCAAGTCAGTTGAAAGGTTGCAAAGTTATTGCACTGCAAAAAGCCCAATAAAAGATTCCCCACAACACAGGATTACCCATTTGAGACACATGATTGCCCATCTGCAACACAGAATCCTGTTGTAAGGCTCACATCTAACTTTTCTCATTGAAAATAATGAGAAACTATGAAATTTAATAACTTTTGAATGGATTAATATTTTTTCACCAAATCGTCAAAAGGCACATCTGTGATGAAAGACGTTTCTACCCTGAAAATTTCAGATGGAAATCTGCCAGCCACTCTTGTGCAGCAGCATGACAAAGAATTTAACAAAGAATGGTAATTTTCACATTTTTTGGCACTCTGTATCTCCACACCCACACATCCAACCAGAACAAATCTTGGCACATCAAGAGATTCTCAGTCTCTTATGGTGCAAGCAAAATTTCATGAAAATCGGTTGAACAGTGAAGTTATTAAAGTGCAGACTTTTGAGTTTAATATAGAAGTGATGTTTAACCCTAACTATTGGGGTGTGACCGCGCCACTATACTCTATCTATCTTGATATATCTATCGATCTATATATATTATTAATTGCAAAAAAAAAGACTATGTTAATGCAGACATTAGGGTTGAAAGATGCAAAGTGCACAAAGTAGGGAAATGCAAAAACATTAGGGTTTGGGTCTCTGGAGTATTGGCGTATCTGTGGAGGGGTCTTCCTTGGGGTTGTTAAACTTATTGCCCACCCCTCCTTCCATCCTCTAGCTTCCTGTCTGAAGCACAGGTACAGCTGCAAGCCAATGTCTCATAATGATACACTCTTCAAAAGTAGAGCAGTATGGCTTGTCACATGTTGCCAATAGAATCTGACATAGCTTTCTTTATGCAGAGCCCTGTGGGCCTGTGTGAATAAAAGAGATCACATCTGACATTGTTTGCTTAGGGAAGGAGGTGGGCATTACGGATAATAACCCCAAGAAAGATTCTACCTCTGACTCACCAATTCTCCAGAGACCCAAAATCTTAATGTTATTTCATTTCCCTACTTTGTGCGCTTTGCATTCTTCAGTCTGAATATCTGCATTAACATAGTTTTTATGCAGTTAATATCCCTTATTTTTCTGATAGTGGAATTACATCCTCATTCACACAGGTCCCAAAGGGACCTGCAAAAAATAAAATAAATACAGCACTGGAGACAGTCCAGACTCAGTGCATAGGCACATTAGGCCTCCACATGCATGCATGTCAATATCTTGTGAGGAAATACTCTATGGACTACCACAAGGTGTTGTGTGTGCACCAAAATACTGCTCTATCCCCCCTGTCCAGGCTGGGGATGGGGCTGCACACTTCAGCACCTTCCCCACAAGCCTTTGCCCATTAAACGGCCCACTGAGCTCATATCCAAACTCAGGTCACTGGTACAGGGAGGCAATGTGGTCCCCAATGAGCCAACAGACATCCCTGCAAACAACATTAGTTCATATTTTTTTGTTGTGACATTCTAACCCCAAAATTTCAACAGAGTCTTTTTATGACCCCTTCTACAGAACATGGCAGGTGTAATTTAATATCACACTGGACAAAATGTAGTTTCACACCAACAGTCTGAAATCACATGTTGTCCAGGATTTGAAAAACAACATTTGTCACATTTATGAGGTGGTGTGACAAAATGGCTATGCTAAACACTCTGGGTTTTAATTATTGAAAATAACCAATGTTATGAGCATGCATAGAAAAAGTACAACATACCTCAAAAACATAATTTTTTAAATATTTTGACCCAAACTTTCAACACAGTCTTCTTATGACCCTACCTCATGAACCTGGTAGGTGAAAAGTTTTAAATCCATGTCAATGACTCCTGCAGTCACTCCAATGATGAGTGACTACTGGAGGAAGATGGATGCCAGGCTAGGTCGCTGTCTGGCTATGCTCTAATTTGAGCACTGCTAATGCTTCCATCTCAAATTTTCTTAGGATTTGGATGAGCTGATACATTTGGAGAATCCTTATGTAGAGTTGCATTCTGGACTTGTTATTTTGTCCAGAAAGTGCCAAAAGCCTATTAGTTTGCTTTAGTTGTTTAGTAAGTAGAAAGTGAGGTGTAGGGTAATTAAGTGATAGTCAGGGTTGGGATTAGTGAGTTAGGTGTAGGAAACAGTTGTTTTAATTTTTTAAGGTGAGTCGAGTATTGTACTAGAGAAGAATTTAACAAATCATTTCAAGAATAAGTTTAGTTAGTGTTATTGTTAGTGGTACTGACTGTGTAGTGAGCCTACCTGCAGATCCAGAGAGAGAGGAGGTCTTGCAAAAGCCTGGATATTGAGAGAAATGTGGCAAACTGGAAGAATAATGAGTTGTGATGGTGCCATCAAGAAAAGATATTGAAGAGTCTTGGAATGGGACTGAGCAGAATTAAAACTTTTTCCCTGAAGAATCAGGACCATTGGAGTTGAAAGCTCAGTGGGGCAGAATCAGCATTAATTAGTGGGGAACAACTTCTCAGGTAGCAGGGATTGGACATGGTCTGGAAACTGGGGAGCGGGTGTCCATTGACCAGAAGTGGTCTGACACTAACAGAGAGCCAAAACACCAGGGAAGCTGGTTGAAAGACTGGGCCTGAGGAAAAACTGAGGAATTGAGTGGTTGAGAGTTTGTGCTGGAGCTCTGGATTGAAAGTGAACTCTCCCAAAGAACTGTTTGAGAGTACTGCTGCAGCTACCAAACAGTGCTTCAATAACTTTGCAAGCTGTGATGTTTAGGGGGTGAGAGACTGTATTGTTTCTCAAGCTGCTGGCACAACATTGACCTTATGAGCAGTGTTTGTCCACTGGTTTATAAGAATGTTTTTAACTACAGAAACAGTGTAGTGAGAGCACATTTTTTTGTGTCCATATAGTTCTCCCAGTCACCAACACTTGCAAGTGATGATCTTACAGTGGTGAGATTGCTGTACAAAAGGCTACAAGACTGAGACTTGGCTCTAACCATAGAGCATTATTTACAAATATTACCATAAAGGGTAGTTTTCCTCTGCTGTCCATTACTTGGAATCACCATGTTTGTTAAAAATTTGAGCTATTTAATTTTGTATTGAGGTCATATTGGGAGGTGGGTTTCAGGCTAGCTAGTGTGTGCATGTGGGTGCATGGTTTTATGTTGGAGTGACTGTAATTGATTGTGAATATAGAGAGTTAGGTGGGTTACTAAAAGAGTGGGTTGCGTGTGTATATTAGTTGTTGAAGGGTGGGTATCTAAGTGGTTTTAGCTTTAAAAAGGAATAGAGTAAAATAGGATATGCTGGGGCACTTGTGGCCAGATCATTTACTCATGATCCTTGCTGTATGACCTCCACCCCTTTCCCAACCTCCTTGTGTCAGCAAAAACAACAAGTTGCCATAGGGAGGTAGGCATTGTAAGGGGTCATGGGGGCAAGCAGCAGTTTGTTAAGGATGAGGCCCAGGTGAGTAGCATAAGGGTGGTCATGTCCAGGAGGCACCCTAGGGCAAAATGGGACCATGACAGAATTCTCAGGGTTCCCACCAGACTGAGTGGGCAGGTAGCCAATGTACCAGCAACCTCCACTTGTCCCCTTTGGGTGGTGCTATGCAACGCCAGGTCAATAAGAAACAAGACCACTGTTAAGGCAGGCTTGATTTCTTCAGTTGACCTTGCTTGCATTAGGGAGACCTGGTTAGTGGATGATGCAGGTATGGTATCAGAGGCATCTATCCCACCTGAGTACTCTATAGTACACTGCCCAAGGTGGAAATGCAGGGAAGGGGGTGTGGCCATGGGCTTTAGATCTGACTTGAACTTTTCTGTGCATCCAGAGCAATTTATTTCATCATTTGAATGTGTGGCAGTGTGTGGGGGTCCAGGTGCAGGTTGTAGGATCCTCCTCATGTATCATCCTCTGGTACACAAGGGAGATTTCCTGCAGGAAGTCACAGACTTTGTCACCAGTAGGGTGTTGAAGTCACCCAGATGGTTGATTCTGGGGGACTTCAGTGCCTGGGTCAATTATGAACTCTCACATTTTTGAAAGGACTTCCTCCAGTTGATGACATCTATGGGCCTCACACAAGTGGTTCCTTCTGTGACCCACCTCATGGCCACATCTTGGACCTAGTATTCTCACTGGGGCTTGAGATTATGAATCTCAAGATTGATCCAATCTCTTGGTCAGATCACTGCATGGTAGAGTTCTTGTTCAGGGCCCCCCCATTAGTTTCTCCACTGTTGAGATGGTCCACTACCACCCTTTGATGGAATTGTCCCCAGAGGGACTGCTGGCAGAAGTGCATTTTTATGGTGTGAGTGTTGCATGTGCGGAGGGATTGGATGAAGTGGTAGCAAGATATAATAATGCTGTCACCAAGGCACTTGACACCATCTCACTGATCTGTATACAACCCAGACTTCTCACTTGAGGTCCCTGTGGTTTGATGGGGCTATCAAGGAGATGAAGACCAAGGGTTGGAAGTCAGAGCATTGCTGGAAAAGAACCATGTCCATGGAGGACAGAGTGGCTCTGAGAACTCACTATGGTGACTATCAAAGAGCAATCAACCATAAGAAGGAAGAGTTCCTATCAAAGGAGCATGCTGCAGGAAGGAACAGACTGGCTAAGCTCTTTCGGACTATGGATAGGTTATTACATCCAGTCTGTCTACAACCAAAAAGAGCAGTTTCAATTGATCAGTATGGGAAGTTCGCTCAGTTCATTTCTGACAGAATGTCCTCCATTCAAACTGAGAGCTCTCCAGTGGGACATGATAAATCCTGCAGTATAGAGTCTGGTATGTACAGGGACACTCTGTCTGTTAGGAGTTTTGACTGGTGGGGTGTCTGAGGTCATCGAGGCAATCTTGAAACTGTGAACCACTTTTTGTGAAATGGACCCAGGCCCAATGCATCTACTAGTGGAATGTGTTGAGTCAGGTGGTCCAGTGTTCAATGAGGTAATCTGGTGTTTGCTCTGAGAGGCTATTCCCCAATGTTTTGAAGGAGACATTAGTGAGGCCCCTACTGAAGAAACCATCTCTTGACCCTGACATCTTAGCGAATTACTGACCTCTATCCAATCTTCAATTCTTGGGGAAGGTTGTGAAGAAAGTGGTGGCTTCTCAGATTGAGGCCCACCTGATGGCCTTTGACATCTATGAGGAACTCCAGTCTGGGTTAAGGAGAAAGCATTGCACTGAAACAGCATTAGTTAGTGTACAAAATGATCTCCTCAGGGTGAGAAATAGAGGACAGCAGTCAATTCTCTTCCTTCTAGATCTCTTTTCAGCTTTTGAAACCATAAACTATGTTGTGCCACTCAATCATCTTAGAGGCCTCTGTGGACTCACCAGGAAAAGTTATCAGCTGGTTTGAGCCCTTTTTGTGTCAGGCAGGAAAAAAAGGGTAGTGATGAGGAGTTTCATCTCCAGCCAAAAGTCTCTCACCTGTGGAATTCCTCAGGGCTCAGTCTTGTCGCCCATGTTGTTTGCGGTGTATATTCATGGCTATGTAGACAGTACCCAGCTGTATATGTTTTTTGCACCTGGAACATCAGACACTGTTGATGTTCTAAACAAATGCCTATCCAAGATCCAGGACTGGATGTCCTCTAACTGGCTGAGGTTCAACCCAGATAAGAAGAAGGTACTAGTGATTGAGCTGGGACATTGGCAGGACATGGTCACCACCAGATCAAGAACAGCACTATTCCTTGGTGCCACCTCACTGGTAACGGTCAATAACATGCAAAATCTCTGCATCATACTGGATGATGGATTGACGCTTGATGCTCAGGTGTCTTCTGTTATATGAAGTGTTTTTTACCATTTGAGGAATTTTGCCCAGATTAAACCCGTAATCCCTCCTGATGATCTGCCCTCACTGGTGCATGCTTTTGTCACATCCAGACTTGATTATTCTAATGCTCTCTACTTCAGGGTCAGTGGGAGTAACCTCTGCTGACTGCAGGTAGTACAGAATGCTGCAGCAAAGTTGTTGAGGGGCCTTAGTAGGTCAGCTAATTTAAATCCAGTTTTGTGCAAACTGCACTGGCTGCCAGTCAGATGGAAGATTACCTTCAAGATGTGCTTGCTCACCTATAAGGCCATGTACAGATCAGGTCCTGGTTATCTGTCAGAACTTCTGACACCTGCATGCCCGGTGTACTCACTCCACTCTTCCATGGAAGGCTTTTTCACAGTACCAAGGGCGTGGCTCAAAATATCTGGTGACCGTGCCTTTGAAGAAGCTGGGCCCGTGCTGTGGAATTAGTTGCCTCAATCTGTTAGAGATCCCTTCTGTGGAGAGCTTTAAAAATGCCCTGAAAGCACACCTGTTTAGACAAGCTTTTATTGTTTAGTACTATTTTAAAGAGGTTTTGAGTTGTGTTTTATTATTTATTATGTAATTTTAATTGCACTGACTCTGACTAACTATATTGTTACTACTGATTTTATGTTGTAAATGTTTGCACCTCTATGTAAAGTACCAAGAGCCCCTGGGATTGGGCACTGAACAAATACAATTTTACTTACCTAGAAAATGTAATTTTGCACCACAGGTGTGAAAACACATTTTGGCCAGACTGTGAAAAATGACAGCTCTAATGATCATGAGCTGGTATGAAAAAATGACTATGCTGACAAATTCTTGGTCAGAATATTGAAATTACCAAAGTTAAAGGTATCTATAGAAATATTTCTACGTATGGTCATTACCTGGTCATTTTTACACATTTTTTTCACTAAATTTTCCACATGGCCATTTTGGGACCCCACGTCATGAACACTCATGGTGAAATTCTGTTAATCGAACCCAAATGCAAATTCACACAGTGACTGTAACATCACCTTCAGGGCCCAATTCACATAATTTTACCATAAATGTTTATGAGGCAGGGTCTCAAAAAGGTCATGTTGAAAATTTGATGAAACATTTATAAAAATGACCATGTTATGAAGGTAAGTTCAAAACACTATTGAAATACTGTACATTATACAGCACTTATTTATTTTGCTCAGTTTCCAGTTCAGGACTGAAGAATGAAGACTTGTCTCTGGTCTAGGGAGTATAACGATGTTAGATCTTGGCTTGGTAAGTATAGGGTAAGGGGGCATGTGGGGTGCTGGGTGCTGTGTGGGAGGGTTGGTATGGTGGTTGGGGTAGACAGCAGACAATAAGAGAACATTTTCTTTATTTCAGGATTAAAAAATATATTGTCGGATGGTTTTCTTTTTTACAGGGTCTGAAACTGGTGATTGGGCACCCCAATGTTGACATGACACTTGGGCACCAGGAGTGACACTATAGTGTCCCACACTTCTGGGTCAGAGGAGGTTGTTCAGTTCAACACCAGTGATTCAGCAACACCATGTTGTACAGTAAAAAGTGCAGTGTTGGAGGGAATATAAGGGAGGGGTGGAGAAGGTACCACCGATACTATAGATTGAGCACCCCAGCATTGACATGAAACTATGTTGACACCAGCGATTGGGCACCCTGGTGTCAGCAAGTGTAAATAACAGGTGTGGGGTCAGAATAGAGAAGAGAGGAAAATGAACTGGCAATGAAGTGGGCACTCCAGTGTCAGACTACATGATTAACTAAACTTGCATAGGGGATTGGGCACCCTGGTGTCCAGTTCATTTAAATAAAGTCGATTATGCTGCTACTTGTTGACAGAGCCACATACAGACATGCACAGCATGCTCAGCAGAGGTGGCACTACACAATAACATGTTGCCCCATCCCTGCTGAATGAAAACAGTTGGGATGGAGTCATCAGCATGGAATCAGTCCTGCCATATGACAAATGACAGCTGTCTTATAATGAGGCAACATGACTTCTTGTTGTTGCAAAAATTCAATTATCTTTAGAATGTTGATTTTTCAACCTGCACAAAATGTTTTATTGCAAATAATTAGAAAACTACTTAAGTTTGGGACGCTAAAAACACAACAGCACCTACAGTACCTTGGGCCAAACCCTATCGAACCTGCAAGTTTCAGGTTTTAATTCCTTCTAATTTTTAAAGGTTGCAGGATGAGAAGCCCTGCAGACATCTTGCTATCACAAAAAAGCAGCTCACTAGATTCCTACGGAAGAACAGAAAATTAGAGTTGAACCACGAACACTCCACCAGATGAAAGCACTCCACTGCTGTTTCTCACTCTCCCAGTCAGCCCAGGAGATTAATAAGACTTGCTTCCTGTCTCAGTGCTCTGTCTCCCTTCAGGGATCGAATTGCAAGCAGTGGTGACTGGCAATTGTTTATGTAAGTCAATTTACATGTTCCAGTGATATTAACAACTAAATAATTATTCTTAGGAAAAGTTGAGAGGGGGGCTATGTTTTTTCTTAAAATCCTCATTGATGCAGGTTCTCACTAGCCCAGTCAGCCCAGGAACTAATTAAGACTTGCCTCCTGTCTCAGTGCTCTCTCTTCCTTTAGGGACTGGACTGCAAGCAGTGCTGGCTAGTAACTATTTGTTAGTCAATTTACATGTTCCAGTTATATTAACAACTTAATAGTTATTCTTAGGAGAAGCTGAGGGGGACTATGTTTTCTCTTAAAATCCTCAGTGATGCAGGCATATCTGTTTTAAACCTGATGGAAATTATAGATTTATCTGCCTCAACAAGACCAGAGATTGTGTCAGTAAAAACCCTGGACAGGAAATAGTTAACAGTTCATCTTGCTCTACATTGGGTGGGGGGAGGGGACTGAAATCTGTGAGGCAGCCAGCTGATAACAATGTCATTCTGTCCTCAGCTGACTCAGTTAATGCAGTGCAGCAGGTAAACAAATGCTGATTTTTGGAAAACGCACATTTTCAAGAACCACAGTACATGACACAAGGGCTTGAAATCAAGCTTTTATTAACAATGTAAGGGCATTGCCATTGATATTCAGCTCAGTGCCCAGCTCCATTCAGCCCAGGCTTCAGCCTTCATCATCACTTATGGATCAAGTTGCAACAGCAAGTTGTTGGAATTCCACAGTGTACAGTATATGACTGATGAAAGAGAACTAAAACATAATCAAGACACAAAACCCCACAGATCTCTTGTATCTTTTAACTTCTGATGTTTCTTTTCGAGGTAAAAATAATCAGTTTTGGCGATATGTTCATGAATGATATGAGTAAAATTAAATGTTTCAAGTAACAGTAGTAAGACTTTTCTCACCTGCTGTTCTGATGAAAACCGCGTGTGTGTGTGTGTGTGTGTGTGTGTGTGTGTGTGTGTGTGTGTGAGTGATTACTTTTTCTTTTTTTTTATTGGAGAACTGTAAAGGGCCTCTTTATGAAGTTTGGAAGGAGTTAGGGAAATTGATTTCCTTAGCCTCTGTTTCCAAGTAGTGCCCAGAAATGAATCATATAGTAGGGAAGAGGGGACATAGGTCTTGCTGGTAAATGAATTCCAAATAAGTCCATGCATGCAAGGCATACAACAGCTTCAGGAGCTTCCTGAGCATGGAGATTGTAAACCTCTACTGAATAATATCCTTTTTATGGCTGTGGAAGGAGCCTACATCCATTTTGCTATCTGTAGCTTGAAAATGGAATTTCATGGAACACATGTTTTAGACATTTCTATGTTTCCTTCCATGCCAACTGAAATAAAATATTATCTTCTTTCTGTCAAGAATGTTGGAGACATAACTCTAAGCTGCTTATCAGATGCCATTAGGAAACTGAAACAGCTTGTTAAATATTTGTTAACTA
Source organism: Neoceratodus forsteri (assembly GCA_016271365.2). Taxonomy (NCBI): domain Eukaryota; kingdom Metazoa; phylum Chordata; order Ceratodontiformes; family Ceratodontidae; genus Neoceratodus; species Neoceratodus forsteri. Next base: position 660,961,673 of record CM028130.1, read on the forward strand.
TTCATTGCCTATGAAACTGGATATTTGCACATTTAAATACCAAAGGTGGGATATTCAAACTGCGTCCAAAATGTGCGCAATAGCAGGTGCAAGCACAAGTCCATTGCGCACATGCGCAATAGACGTGATATTCAAACATGGAGCAAGCCAAATTGTGCAACCAGCCAGCGTCTGAATATCGCACAACCTGCGCCATAGCGCAACCAGGAAGGGGAAGCTGAGCAGATACGATGCACTATAGTGCAACAAGGACAGCCCAGCTGAGCAGTCCAGAGGCGCCATAGCACAAGCAGGGAGCCCCCCAGCAGCAAAGCAATGGAACTGCACAACCAGGGAGGTAGGCAGGGGCCCACCACCCATGCCACAGATGGGCACAGGAACACACTGCAGAACTCACAGTGCACCCCCCACACCCCAAGCACAGCATAACTGGGGGAGGGACGGAATATCCACCAGCCCATGGGGATAGGCAAACAAAGCACAGCCGGGCCATGTTGCCCCAGCACACCCACTGGCAAGCTGAGACTGCCACACAAGGGGGGCAGACCACCCCAGCGTACAGCAGCCCCCCCGTGCACAGCACACCCTGCACTGTGACCCCAAGACACCCCCCATGAGCAGTGACCATCACTGCAGGAATCCCCATGCATCCCCCCATCACACTGCAACCTCGTGTACCACAGAACCATACAAGCCAAACCCACCATGAGCACCCAGCAGTGGGTGGCAGCACACGGCAATGCAACAATGATAGACACAGTGCCAACACGCACAACCCCCCCTGAGGCACAGCTGAGAGACTGAACATGTGTTGCCACAAGTGGTACCCCACATGGGAAAGAGCGTGCCCCTGACACCACTTCCATTGATACAGCACCCTGCACAGTAGACAGGTGTCATAGCGCGACCCACCACAAGCCACAGCAGCCAGCACAGACACCCACAGTGGTGCATGGAAGCATGCAGCGCACCGGATGCAACACAGTGCAGGGGCAAACACACACCCATACCCTCGGGGACACCAACACAGGGACGCAGTAGTGTGGCAACCCATCCCCCAGTGTGGGCACATGTAAACTGTGCACACACAGAGTGCAGTCTATCATGGCACAGGGGTGACACCCACCCTGTGCAGTACTGTGGCCCTGTACGCCACCAGCATATGCCTGGAGCACAAGTCACAGACAGTGCTGCACTGCTCCTGCAACACACACAAGACACAGCATGGAGGTGGGACAGCAACTGTGGAGGCCACAGTGTCACCCGAGGCAAACATGCACCCCACCGGTGACAGGTGGCAACCCAGCTTCGTGACGGTCACAGTGGATGACCTGCAGGGACAGCACCCACTGAAAGGCAGCAGACCTGGCAGGCCACAGACATGCAAGGGTGTCTGTTGCACAAGCCAAGGACAGCTTGACAGGGGCACAATGGACACAGAGCAGGCACCATGGAACACTGCACACAGCAATGCAATGCACAGTGAACAACACACACCATGGATACCGACTGAAAGCCACTCCCACACCAGAGACACCTCCCCACGCACATACACACATACCCATGACTATACCACCCCAGATGCCATGCACACCACTGCAACTGAGCACCTATAGCCAGCTGCAAATCAGAGACCACCACAGTATTCATATCAAAATAACTGTATTAGAAAAAGAACAACAATAACAATAACAACATCAAGAACAATATACATATGTACAAAACAGGGGTGGGGGTACGGGTACAAGGTAGGGGTGGGTAAGGGGCAGGGGTGAACAACTGGGAGAGGGAAGGTGGGGTGTGAAGGATAGTTAAAGGGGAGAGGTGATGGCCAGCTACTGTCTTCCAGCCTACTCCCCTGCTGCCTGGTGCTGGTCTCGGGGCCTCCTTCTCCTCCGCACCCCATGCCACTGTAGGTCCTGCAGGATCACAAAGGAGTCCATGGCTACCTGCAACAGCTGCTGCATGGACCTCTCGATCCGTAGTAGTATCCGGACACCTAGGACAAGGGATCAGAGTCAATGGGTGTGACTGTCCATATCCCTGAAGCCCACCCATCATGCATGGCATACTGCCAAGCTCCTGTGATGGACTGCACCCACCCACAGTGACCGTGTGCACAAGACATGCCCAACCAGGCAGCAACAGCCATGTGTACCACTGCACACACACACACTGCCCATGTCCAGCACAGCACAACCAAGGCCATACAGTAACATGGCTACACGGTGGGCAGGCAGTGCCACAGCCATGTGCCCAGTGCACACATGGACCACCATTGACGTACTCCCAGACATGCAGTGCCACTGGACAGTGCTGACTGTCACATGTCGCGTGCATGGCAGTGGTGTCCATGGATGGTGGCCATGCCCTGTCCCCCACCCTGTCACACAGCATGCAGTAGCAATCATGTTGTCATGGCACTCACCCTCATCAGGCTGCTGCTGGTGTCATGGTTCTCCACCACCATGCTCGGGCACTGCTGGCACCACCCTCTGCTGTTCCGCCATGGCCCTCCTCTGCTCTGCCATGCCTGTGGGAAACAAAAGGTGAGAAATACATCAGTGCAATCCCAAAGCATATTCCCCCTGCCCCAATGAGTGTGCCCACCCACCCAGCCAGACCCATACATCACCAACCCTCTTAACACCACCACAGCCAACCCTAGACCAACCCTCCCCCATGCACTGGACACAATAGACAGTGTTACCCATATGGACCATACAGGTGCGTAGATGGATCACCCACCTGGCCGAGGCACCACGCCCCTCCTGGCACGCGACCGCAGATGTGTCAGTAGCACCAGCTCCCTCCTCCTCAGGTCCCCATAGCGGTGCCTGCACTGTTCCGAGGACCTCCATCGGCCAGTGGCCACCTCCAGCTCAGTGGCCACCTGTTGCCACACCTGGGTCCTGGCCCTGTCTAGGGGAACCTCCCCATATAGTGGGCCATAGTGAGGCTCCACAATGGCCACCAGGTTTGCCAGCTCAACGGCACTCCACTGGGGGGCTCTTCTGCATGCCATCTCTAGATGTATAGTAGGCAATATGGTGCTCTGCAGCACGGCAACCCCAAGTGGGATTGCTGCGCAATACAATGCCACTATTCCCTATCGTGCTGTCGGTACAGCGCCGCCAGTCCCTATCGCGCTGTCACCGAACAGCGCGATAGAGCTGCAGCTGCAGACATGCCATATGTACAGTGCAAGGGGCAAAGGTCGGGCACAGGGTCATGGGTCTCTGGCGCATGGCCACGCACAGTGCCATCAGACATCTATGTGTCCAGCATGATTGGTCGCCTGTGTGCCATTGCCACAGTGAACTATTGCACAGTTGTGCCACAGCGCCATGTAGTGACCATTGCTGTAGCACCACTGGCACAACGGTGGCCGTGCCCTGAATTGCCTACCATGCACAGCACATCATCAGCACGGCAGATGCCTGCGTAAGCTACCTGGGCATGCACAGTGCGGTGTACTACGCAGTCATAGAACTGCACCATTGGCTCTGCACGTTCAACCATATTGCACAAAGCGCAAAAGCGCGATATTCAGCCGTCATATGCAAATCATCCGATCAGCCACTCAGTGGTGCAGCAGTGCGATTTGCATCTCATTAAAGTTGCTCCACACCTAATTTGCATGGATTGCGCTATAAATATGCGACACTGTTCTGCAGTGGCCATATTCAGTTACTGCAGTTGATAGGTGAGTTGCATGCATTGTGATGTTCTGGACTATGGTTTCAGGGAATTGCTGTGTACTGAACAGTCACAGGTGACCACTCTCACCCATACGGGCTGTGAAATGACCAAGCAAGGACTGGGTGAGGAGGATGATGGAGGGTGGAAGAGGAGGCCTAACTTTACGAAGGCTGAGACAGAGACACTCTTTGAGGCCTACCTGGATGAAGAGTCACTTCTCAGCGGATGATGGGGCACCCCTCAGGCCCGTGCTGTTGCATGGGAGGGGGTGGCATGTGCCGTCAACCTGCACGGCAGCCACCAGCGCTCTGTGCAGGAGTGTAAAAAGAAGAAGGGAACCGACAGGAGGAGGGTGAAGAAGAAGGTGGCAGCCATAAGGGCGGCACGTGCTGCAACAGGTGGGGGCCAGCCGGAGGTGATGCAGCTGACTCCGGCAGAGGACAGGCTCACTGCAAGCATGCAGTGCAGTGCCATTGAGGGCGTTCCTGGAGGTGGCTTCCAGATAGGTGGTATTCCATCACTGCATGGTATGTCATGGTCGGGGGGAAGGTAGATCACATGTACTAACGTGTCCTTCCTTTCTGTTACAGATCCTGTGCATCTGCAGGGGTCAGCGGTGGAGGGCCTGTCCACTGTGGACAGCCATCCGGAGTTGGATGAGGGACCATCCATCTCCGCAGGTTGCCGGCATGCATTACACCAGTGTGCACACATGGCTGCCATCACTGATGTCGTTGAGACAGGTGTGGGGGGTGCCCTTCCTGTGTCTCAGCAGTCTGGCATGCAAGCATGCCAGCATGCTGTGGCTGTGGCTGTGGCACAGACCTGTACCACTGATGATGCAATGACCACTATGGGCATTGACATGTGTGTGTCACAGAATGGACACACAGCAGGACAGCTCACGCTCATGGATCTAGCTGGTTCCGACATGTGTGCCAGCACGTCAGCACAGTCCCAGGCTGTGCCTGTCAGCACCGGTGGGGCAGCACCGGTGGCTGTGCAGGTCACTGGCACTGTTGCAGCCACAGCAGTGGAACAACTGATCCCTTGGGCACAGCAGTCGGAGGAGCAGCAGCAGCAGTCACCCACTGGGATTGGGGGTACAGGGTTCAGCGGTGATGTAGGTGCACCGCCTGTGGAGTTGCCCATACCTGGTCCTGGTGAGCAGTGCCCACCCTCAAGGTGTGCTGTACATCAGGCCCTTCCATACCCTGAGGGACAGGTTGCCAATGTGGTAGACGACCTCTTTGACGAGCACCCCCCCCACTGCAGGCATCAGTACAGCAGCAGATGTGGGTCGCAACATCCGTGGAGGCACTGTGTGTGGCTCTGGAGTGGCACAGCAGGGACAATGAGAGGATCCTGTCATGGATTGACCATTTGCGGATGGATGTGACCGCCGCCATTGACAGGCAGACACAGGTATTGGTCACTGTCGTGGCCACATTGGGCACACAGTCAGGTGCCCCTGTGCCACTCACACCACGCAGTATGCTATCCACTCCCTCTTCCCGGCATTGTGTGACACCCACCCTGTCGACACCGGGTTCAGCTGTGGACATCCCGAGCACCCCTGGTGCAGGTATGTTTGGTGCTGCAGACACCTGTGTGGGCAAAGTCACGTTCACGCAGTGGAACCCCTGGTGGTCCATCAGTGCCACCCCATGAGGCCTGTGCTCAGCCTGCCAGTGCTGCTGGGTCTCGGCAGAGCCACCCACGCAACTGAGGTGGCCGTGGCACTGTGCCACAAGACTGAGCTGTCTCCCAGTGCGGGCTGTGTCTGGTGCTGCCCTGTGTGCAATATGTGTTTCGGTGGGCAGTGCACCGGTGGGTGCCCCGCACTACACACAGACACACGGACCACCTGCACACCCTCCCGACTGCTGTCCACAGGTGTGTGTGCATGATGATGCCTGAATTGCTCTGTACACCAAAGTGCGAAGGTGCCCAGCATCTGACACACGTACATGGAGAGTCAGTGGACATGGTGGCCTGTGGACATGTGTGTTTTTAGTGCCTGTGTTCCGGCTCTGTTGTGCACCTGACCCCTGTGCACTTTGTGCCTATTGTGTGTGTGTGTGTGTGTCCGTCCATGTGGCGTGTTACTGTTCACCCCTCCCTGGTTGTATGTGTGTGCTCTGTGCCCTGCCACTTCCCTTGCTGTCATGCACCCCTGCTGTGTTTCCCTGTGTGTAGTGGGTTGTGCCCTAGCCACTGTTGGTTGCACACGGCCCCATGACTTACCTGTGTTGGGTGAAGTGCTCCTCTGTGATGGTGTCCTGGTGCAGCTGGGCCAGCTGGATCAGTTGGGGGTCACGTCATCCAAGGGGGGGCTGCCCATCCCCATCATCACTGGCATCACCGTCATCCCCATCGCTGTCCCCCTCTTCGATCTGTACGGCTATCCCACAGTCTTTGGCCATGTTGTGCAGGATATAACAGGCCAGGAATATCCCACAGGCCTTTGAGGGGCTATACTGTAGGGCACCACCGGAGGTGTCTAGGCATTGGAAGCGCACCTTCAGCATCCCAAACACCCGCTCAATGATGTTGCTTGTGGTGGCATGTGCCTCATTGAAGTGTTGCTGCGATGGGGTCGTGGGCCGCCAGTAGGGTGTGAGCAGCCAGGGACAGAGTGGGTATCCACTGTCACCTGTGTGGAGATAGTGGAGGTTAGTGTCTTGTTCAGGCTCATATTGTCCCTAACCCTGTGTGCCACACCCATGGTACCTGTGGCTTACCCACCCTTGCTCCCGATTTGTCAGTCCTACATGCATACTCACCCACTAGATGTCCTGTGGGGATGTCCCCACTCTTGAATTGATGGCACAGTGCTGACTGGTACCATATGAATGAATCGTGTGCTCTGCCAGGGTGCGTGGCACAGACATTGATGATGCGCCCACTGGCATCACACACCACCTGGCAGTTGACACTGGCATAACCCTTCCGATTCCTATAGGTGGCCTCATCGGGGCCAGATGGCATGCGAATGGCCACATGGGTGCAGTCTATCACCCCTAGCATGCCAGGCATACTTGCTACCCTGTGGAACTCCTGTATGTTTGCTGTGCGCTCCGCCATGGTGCTGGGGAAATGGATGTAGTCCGCAGCATGTGGCAGCAGTGCGCTGAGGAATTGGGTGAGGATGTGTGACATGGCCGACTGTGTTATGCCTGTGGTGTCTCCTGTTGGTCTCTGGAAGGTACCCGTGGCGAGCAAGCACATGCAGGCTGTTACCTTTGTCTCCACTGACAGAGCGTGACTCTGTCATGAGGGTGCCTGCATCACATCACTGCACAGCTCACAGAGCCACCTCAGTATTGCCCTGTTCAGGCGGTACCAGCCCACAATCTCGACATCTGAGTAGAGCTCAAAGCTGATGCGGGCTCAGTACTTCCTGTTGGGGGCGTACTGCCGAGAGGCCCTTCCACGGCCACGTCCCCCTGCAGCATGCCTTCTCATCCCCCTCATTATGGCTTCCATGTGGAAGCTGGCACTGTCCATGTCCCTGGCTTGTGTTCCCCCCCAGCTGTTGTTGCTCTGTTCCCCCGCTGTCCTGACTGCTACCTCCACTGCACCGGGTATACCTACTGGCCTCTGCACTCAGTGGCCCCACACACCTTCCCTTGCCCCTATTCTGTCCTCTGCTCTCCCTGGCCTGCACTCTTTCTCCCTCTGGCCTTGTCTCTCTCCCTGCTTCATGTGGCTTCCCTGTAGCGTTCTTGTGCCTCTTCCTTGATCCTTTTTATTTTGGCTCATTTCCGCCATGGCACAACTTCCGCCTGATCCACTGTTGCACATTGCTCAAGTCTTTGAATATCTCACCGTGCACTTTATGCATGGTTCCACCCCCTTCGGTTGCGCATGCCTTCATTAGTATTGCGCTGTTGCTCAGCATGTTTTCAGTGGTGCAACTGCCTCCTGCTGAATATTGCAGAATGGCGCATTTTCAGACTTGAGCAGGCGCAACCCTATTGCGCATTGCGCAACCCTTTTGAATATCCCACCCCAAGTATTTAAACAGCTTCTTGATACTAGTTTAAATTGGGAATGTATTGTCTTTCAAGAAAGAGTCATACCTCATAAATGTCACCCTTTCCCCAGCAAATCTATTATTTACACTGTTGTTTTAACTGCTGGAGCCTATAGCCCTTTTGCTATCTGTAGCTGGAAAATGAAGTGTTCTGGAACACATGTTTTAAACTTTTCAATGTATCCTTCCATGCCAACTGAAATAAAATATCCTCTTCTTTCTGTTAAGAATGTTGGAGACATAACTCCAGGCTGCTTATCAGATGCCACTAGAAAACTGAAAAGATTGTTAAATATTTGCTAAATATTGGTTGTCTATGAAACTGGAGATCTGCACATTTAAATACTAAGCATTTAAACAGCTTTTTGATAACAGTTTAACTTGGGAATGTATTGTCTTTCAAGAAAAATTCATTCCTCATAAATGTCACCATTTCCCCAGCAAATCTATGATTTACACTGTTTTTTTGCCCTCTATAGAGCTATCTGATGAGCAGTCTCAGACATATGCCAGGTCTTCAGTGAACTGCTTAGACTAAATATGCATCAGTAAGAAGCCATTTTTTACTATCTTTTGGGGGGAAAAGTATATTGAGCTACAGCAACACACACACACACACACACACACACACACACACACACACATTCTTTCTATACACACCATCCTCATGGCCACAACATTCAAAATAAATATTACATTCTAATATGTTATAAAAAAAACTGTTTATGTCAGTGAACACAGTAAAGTTCAGTTTAGAGTAGATTTCCTTTAAATATTTTTCATCTTATATTTTGTACACACACACACACACTACACACCATCCTAATGGCCACAATACTGCCAGGCAGTCCAGGTTCAAGTCCCAGCTAAGGCATTTATTCTTTCTCACCTCTGTTTGTATGTGTTCCATAAAATATGCACTCCTCACTCCAGTGTGATTGTTACAAGTAAATATTTATGTTACCATCAGGTTGTGCATTTGAGAAAGATTAATGTGCTCTAGGACAGCCCAGGTTCCAGTTGTCTCAGTATTGCAACTGGTTAGCGCAATCAGAACAGTATTCTGGGCAGCCTGGGTTCAAGTCCCAGCTGAGACACATATTCTTTCTCACCTCTGTTTGTATGTGTTCCATAAAATATGCACATGGCACTCCTGTGTGATTGTTTCAAATAAAAATCTGTGTTGCCATTGGGTTGTGCATTTGAGAAAGAGTAATGTGCTCATGGATGGCCCAGGTGCACAGGTGCAGCTGGTTAGTTCAATTAGAATGGTATTCCGGGCAGCCTGAGTTCAAGTCTCAGATCAGGGAGGTATTCTTTCTCACCTGTTTGTATGTTTTCCATAAAATAAGCACACCAGACTCCTGTGTGACTGTTACAATAAAGAAACTGTTTGTTTATGTCAGTGACCACAGTGAAATTCAGATTAGAGTAGAATTCCTTTAAATATTTCTAATCCTATATTCTGTATACTGGATAGCGCAGAGGAGATGCTATATCTCATTGTCATAGGGATCTTCAGTTACACATTTCTGTACTGTATTTACTCAGGCTGTCTCAGATTAGATGCAATATCTTGTTTTTAGTGTGTTATGATATTTCCATTCTGATAATGTATTTCTTCAGGGTGGCCTAGTCCAGGGCCCCCTTATTCAAAGAAGAGGAGCAGCACATCTTGGTGAAAATGTGGGATGTGCAGCACTACTCCCACAGTGCACCACAGCATGATATTCAAACATTTGGGATGCACCTGCCACAAAGGAATGGGCCAGCATGCACACAAATAGTATGCCGTACAAGTCAAGGGTGTGTTCCCATGCATATATCGCGCTACATCATACTCAGTAGGAAATTTACCTCTTGCAGCCTGAGGAGCATGGTCCACAGCAGGGCCATGAATAGCTGGCCTAAGCTGGGTAGCCACCCACAGGTGGGCTGTGGAAGTGCACCCAGGTGCCCAGCAGCCTGGCAGACCTGGTAAACTAAAGGTACCCCCTCCAATCCCAGATTGATCCAATTCCATCACCAAACAGCTCCATGGTGTAGGCCCCCTCTGGACCCAATCACACCTGAGGAAACCATTGTCCATATTCATAGCATAGAGAACTCCCACCCACTGCCTTGGTACATAGACAACCCCAATCCCCCCATACCCGAGCTGTTGTGGAGACTGGCACTGCCCTCCATGCCCTGCCACAGCCAGCCACTGACTGCACTGGACCCAGGCTGGGGACCTTCACTCCAGAATGACCCAAGTAGCTATACCATACATTGGGGCACTACACATGCTGCAGACCCATCAGTGTATGCAGCTGTGTGTATGTCCATGGCAACCAGTAAGAGGGAACTGACATACCTCCAATGCATGCCTTGTCAATGCTGTATCTTCCTTCCACCATACACTCCTCCCAATTCCACCATGTAATATGCCACCTTCTGGACTGCTAAGGTATGCTGTGTGCCAAGGGGTGCGGTACCCTGCAATGGCATTTGTAGTGTACGATCCAGGTTATGGATAGTGCACTTCTGGTTCCCTAATTGTACAAACAAATAGGTCAGCTGTAACATGCCTGTTCCAGGACCTGTGTGAGTGAGTACAGCATCAGCTTTCACCCACACTGATTAGTACAATGGTACCATGATGATGGATCTGCATGCGAGTGCCTGAGGTGTATGGCCACTGGGCATTTTCACCCACTCACATCTTGTACCTATGTATGACACATTCCAGCATCCTACTGCTATTGCTTCATCACCCAAAAATAAGATGCTGTTTCTTCTGTAAACTATCCAGGCTAAATATATAGCAATCAGGAGGCATATTCTAGGAAAATACATTGTAAAAAATGTGTAAAATGAAGACCACATTGAAACTGCCTCTCAGCAGATCTGCATCATGCAAATTCATTAGAAATAATTGGTAAAAGCATCCCAAAAGCTCTCCACAGCCATATCAGCTCTGACCAGAACTTGTTTCAAGAGGGTATGTCAGCTAAAAGTGCAAGCTGTGGTTGCCAGCTTGTAGGCTAACAGTGGCCTCAGCTGGTGACCCTGTGGGGCTGACAATTACAGCTGTAGGGAGCATGGTGAGGGAAGTTTTTATCTGAGATCTCATAACACAAGCCTGCTACAAGTATGGATGGCTGTCAGGTGTGCAGTAAACAAATGCCACCCCCAACAAACTTGGAGGCAGTGAGGACTGTTATCAGAATAAACTGTGCCCTTGTCCCCAATAATACTGGAGTAACTCTGCAATTGCTGTCTTATTTATTTATTTATGTATCAATGTCTTTGGTGACACAATAAGCAAAGTGCAGTGGAGTAGACTATAGGGAGGGGAGATATGGTAAGGTGGGGGTGGGAAAGAAGCTGGAGAGAAAGGGGTGTCACAAGGTTGGGGGAGTCCCCACAAAAGGTGGAGAGGGAAGGGAGGGGAATCCACCCAGCTTACACAGATGGAGAGTAGCATTTGGCTTCCAGTAGTAGCCAATCTTTAAAGTGGCTTTTGAAGGATAAGTGGGATGAGATAAGAGGAGGATGAGTGAAGCAATATAGGGAGCTTGTTTCATAAGGAGGAGACAGAGACAGAAAAGGCTTTGCTTCCCATGGTAGTGGAGATTATGGGAACTACCAGGGGGAAGATGGATGATTCATGGTGGCACCTAGTAATCACATTGCAATTGAGTAGGGATGAATAAGGGGACATTGGACCATTTCTGAGTGTAGTGCCTACTAGGCAGCCCAAGGTGTAGTTAAAAGCGTCCTTGAAGTGGGAGCTAACAAAGTGATTTGTATAAGTCACAATGATTGGTAGAAAAGGGTGTGAGGAGGCCGAAGTGGTAGATGCTGTTGTAAACTGATGTCAGCCTGGAGTGCAGGGCTGATGACATGGGGGAATATATAGTGGAGCAGTAATCAATAAGAGGTAGAAGACTACCTTGTGCAATTGCTAGGTGCGCTACAAGGGACAGGAATTGTCTTAGCTGGTAGGCAACTCCTAATTTCTGTTTAACTCTATGCACAGAAATATTAACATGATCAGTGAATGTAAGGGAGGGGTCCAAGATGATGCTCAGGTATTTGAAACTATAGACATTTTCGAGGGGGGGGGTAACAGCTGTCAGTACAAGTAGAGAGGACTCCACTTTGGTGACCTTGGTGACCTTGGTGAGGAACTGTTTAGAGCCAAATACCATTTATTTTTTTTTTTATTTACCAGGAGCTTTTTTGAAGTAAACCAATTGTAGGCAGCACTATAATTAAGGGTAAGAATGGCAAAAAAGTTTGCAAGTGACTTGTCACTATGGTATAGAACAAGGTCATCTGCATAGGAAAGTGCCTCACAGAAGAGACTCTGCCAGGAGTGCATTGATAAACATGGAAAACAGTAAAGAGACAAGGATGGAGCCTTGGGGAACCCCAGTAGAGACAGGCAGGGTAGAGGAGGATGCATCCCCAATGGTAACTGACTGGGACTTGCCCACGAGATAGCTCTGAAATCATAAGGAAGTCTCTGAGGAGCAGCCTTGGTGGTGGAGAGTAGCGTGTAGGAGAGGATGGTTGACTAGGTCAAATGGCTTAGTCAGATCCATGAATACATCACCTATGGCCTTACTCAAATCCATGTTTCTGAGGACATGGTCAGTGAAATGGGCTAAGGCTGATGTGGTGCTGTGGATCTTGTGGAAACCATGCTGCTGGGGGCACAGCAGCAACTATTTTCCAACGTGCTCAGAAAGCTGGGAGTGCACAATTCTCTCTAGTAGCATGCTCAGGTGGGGGAGGAGGGAGATGGGCCTGTAGTTATCAGAAGAAAGGGGATTGCCTGATTTAAAGATAGGAACAACATTAGTATGCTTCCAGAAATCAGGCATGGTGGACCTGGAGAGGGCAAAGTTGAAAAGGAAGATAAAGTGTCTAATGATTGCAGGAGAGATGGGCTTAAGGAAGGAGGGGGAACAACCCATTGCTGCCATGCCTCCCCCTGCTAAGGAAGGATTTTAGGAGCTTGGAGGTAGTTTCTGAGCATATGGCTCTAAAGTAGAAGGGGCTGGGGTGGGATGTGGCTGGCAGGTAGGCAGTCTGCCTGACTACTAGAGCTAGATTGTAACTGGGGGAGGAAGTCTACTGAGGAGGACAGAGAGGTCGGTAAATTTTTTGTTAAAGCTCTGTGCAGTCTCAGTGGGGTCAGTCAGGAGGCCTGATAGAGAGGCGAGTTGAGTGACCTAGCTGTGAGTCTTTGGATTGTGTAAGGACCCTATCGAGGCCAAAAAACACCATGGATTGCCAAGGTTGTTCATTTGTAAGTTGAAGTAGAAGTTGCACTTTAATGTTTTGTCCATTTGCTTGCAGGTGTTCCGTAGGCGCCTGTAAGCATTCCAGAGTTGGGGAGAAGAGAATACTTTAGAAGCTTTCCACTGGCTATCCCTCTCTTTCATTCAGGCCAGTAGGTCCTTGGATATCCAATGGGTGTAGCTCCCTCACCCTACCAGTGGTGAGTGGGAAGTAGAGGTCTTGTACCCAAGGAGGGCATTGGTGAAGAAGCTAACTGCAGATGACACATTGTCAATGAGCTAAATGGCCAATCAGTTTAATGCTCTTACATCATCAAGAAGCCTGGTGGAGTCTGGGCAGTTAAAATTTCTGTAAGAGAGGTATTTGGGAGGATGACTTTTAATTTTGGTGGTCAGAATGATATATGTAGGGGAGTGTTCACTTATAGAATCTGACAGGATACCCACCTGAAGGACCACATCCACCCAATGTGTGGCTACCCAGTCAAGTAGGGAGTGGATTAGTGTATGGGCATTGTGTCTGGTGGGGTGGAGATGACTAGCTCGAGGTTTGGAGATTTTAGGAGATTAGGACAGTTGGGATCCTTGGTGCCTAGCCAGTTGAGGTTGAAATCTCCAAGTAATATAGTGTCCCTGGTTGGAGTTGTTAGCCCTAGACCATCCAGTAGGTTAGATAAGCCTATCAAGAGTTAAATGTGCACCTTCCCAACCAGTCTTGGAGAAACTAAACAAGAGGTGCTGTCCTGACTCACTAGCACTTAGCAGCCTTCAAAAAGTCACTTCTGTTCACTGTTGTTTTTTAGTGGCCTACTTTTCTGTTCCTCTAACCATGGAATGCACCTGATCTGTGATACTGAATTGCAAAAGTGCATTCATGATGTGCACATTATGAGGCTAGATGCTCATCTTAGTGCACACTCATTCAAAATTGAGCCACTCATTAACAAAGATGTGTGTGAAAGTGAGTACTCACTTGTGCTTCCAGACCCATAACAGTAACTGTGTGTGCAGCAACACAAACAGCTAGCTATGACAGGATATGCATCACCTGGTCTTCAGCAAAATTCTGCTTTTTTTTTTAGGGGACTCCTTTGCCATTTCTCTGACCTCAGAATTCACCCGATTACCCTTAATGAATGGCAAAAATGCATTTATTATTAGAACACACACTACATACACATTATGAGGTAAGAGGCACATCTGAGTGCTCATTCACAAACCCTTAGGCTGATCCCTGACAAAGATGTTTGTAATGCTGAGAACTCACTTGTGCATCCAGACCGATGACTGAAATGGTGTGTGCAGCAATACAAACAGGGAGCCATGTCAGGATATGCATCATTTGGTCTTCTGTATGTAATTTTCTAATTTTGCCGGGAAGGGGGCTTACTTTACTGTTCCTCTGAGCCCAGAATGCATCTGATCTGTGATACTGAAAGGTAAACATGCATTCATTATTAAAATGCACACAAAATTCACATTATGAGGCAAGAGGCATATCCGGGGGCTCATTCACAAACACTTGAGCCGATCCCTGACAAAGATGTTCATGATGCTGACTACTCACTTGTGTATCCAGACCCATAATCGTACTGGTGTTTTCAGAAACATAAACAGCTAGCATTGACAAGATACAGTATGCATTGTTTGGTCTTCTACAAAGTTCTCATGCTTTTTTACGTGCTTACTTGACTGTTCCGCAGACCCCAGAATGCATCTGTTACGTGTTATTAATGGCAAAAAATGCATTCATTATTAGAACATACACCAGGTGTTCATTATGAGGCAAAAGGCATTCCCGAGTGCAAAGTCACACAAATTAAAGCCACTCACTGACAAAGATGTGTGTGACAGTGAGTACTCACTTGTGCATCCAGACCCCCTAATGGTAACAGTGAATGCAGCAACACAAGCAGCTAGCCAGGACAGGATATGCTACAGTTGGTCTTCTGCAAAGTTCTCCTTGTTGCAGTGGCATGGTGGTCAGATATATGCTGAGGTATTGCTATGTATTGCTTAAAAGGGGGCTCTGGATGTGTGGCTTTCTCCCTCTCCCCTCACATTTCTCAGAATGGCTGCACTGGATTGTGAAATACAATAATGTAAAAGAAATATACAACGTAAGGCAATCTTGAAGTGGCTAACATGTACCTCAGTAGCATGCCATTGCTACAGTGATTCTGTGAGAATGAATCAATTACAGCTGATCAACTGCAGCTAATGCATTCTGTGCAAGGTGTATTCCATATCAGCAGATATTTTACATTGACTAATAGGGACAATGGCTGCTGCTGTTCCAAATGTGTGTCTGGATGAGCTAGTAATACAGAGCACATAAGCATCAATCTGGTATTTTGTCTTTTATTCCTTGATATGTGTGCCATTGAGCATTCCACCAAGCCTCTTCGGTAATGAAGCTGTTGAAATCCTGACAGTGACAGGCGAAAAGCTGACAGGTGAAATTTTGCCTGTCAGAAAATCACTGAGCCCAGTTGGAGTTGATTTCAATGGGGGGCAAAACACCTGGGAAACACATCGGTGTACAGCAGGACCATTACAGCGGCTACCTTGAAATTGTCACTGTAATGGTCTTTGCTGTAAAAATTCAATATTTTCTTGGTACACTGCCATGGAGTAGGTTATATTAATTCATTGGGGAGGTTGGGGTGTGAAGCATCCCTGCATTTTTACATGCTGTTTGCTGTTCTCCTGGTGGTTGTTGTCAGTGTTGTGGTTTTCTGCAATATCGTGTAGTGTTCTAGTTGTTGTCAGGGTAATGTTGTCATTGTAAGTGCAGCCATAGTTATTGATGTCAAACAAGCTTGGCCAAACCCCTCAATAGCAAGCAATAAGGCTTGATTAGCTCTCCTATCATGTGGGGGGTCTGCCTCTCAAGAGGGAGCTTGGTTGTGGCCGGATACTGAATGCACAGCATTTTGTTTGCTCTGCATTTCTGCCCAGTGGAGCTGAATCACATACAGTACAAGTCACATTAAACTGTTCCATCAACTCACTGGTGTAGCATTTTTTTTGTGTGTTTCTACTGCAGTGGCAACTTGAATTGTTGAAGCTTTAATTTTGTTCCAACCATTTTTCACTGCCTATTCAAATCACTTGTACCTGTTTAGTGATATGGCAGTAGCTGTATTGCAGTGTTTATGCAATGCATTTTCATAGCATTGTTTATAAATATCACAGCATTCCTGAAGAGCATTGTTTATAAATATCACAGAATTCCTTAAGAGCATTATTTACAAATACCACAGCATTCCTTAAGAGCATTGTTTATAAATATCACAACATTCCTGAAGAGTTGTTTAGTCTGCCTTCTGAAATGAAACTCATAAGCTCTCAGCTGAACATAAAGCTTATAGTCCTACCAGCTAGTTGCAAGCCAATACTAAACTTTTACTAATTCATTGAATTAAACACTGCACAGATTGGGAAACTCATTGAACTATGCTACACCAGTGAGTTGAGGGAACAGTTTAATGTGACTTGTACTGTAGTTCTGCAGGAATAAGTAAGCTTTTTCTCTACCCCACTCACACTCTTAAAGAGCCCACTCACACTGTTTCTCACAAGTGACAGCAGATAATGGCTTTCAGCATAACTATTATACAATGAAAGACACACTTGCTAGCATCAGTCTCTCAGTTAACAGTGCCCACTGCAAAGGCTGAGAGGCAGCATCAGCATTCTTTCACAGAATTTTTAAATAATGGGACACTGGATTAACCTTTCCATAATAAAATTATAGTCTTTCATTCTTAATATTTTATCAAGCCCACTTTCTTACACATTTCTCATTACCATCAATAACATCATTTTATAGTTGTATTGTCTCTGGCTAGAGTCTGTTAGTTATAGTTGAGCAAAACAAAAAGTCTTAATTTTGGTGATTTTTTTTTGGCCTTTCTATACCTTTGCCCTCAGTGAAGTAATTGCTATGAAGTTTTCAGGATCCAAAGATCCTTGCACCATCCCTGGGCTTTTCAAATGTCATGTAAATCAGTTGAACACAAGCAAAGTTATTGAGGTGCAAAAATGTGGGTTTAACATTACTGTGCCTTTATAATACTTGCTATCACACCACCATACTATACTACATATGTATGTCTGTCTGTCTATCTATCAAACACAGCTGTGGTACCTTATATATATGGGTTGAGAAGGCAGTTTAAATACAAACTCCGATTTTGCCATTTAACTGTTTGGCCATCTTTCAACCCATTTGCCTGACATTTGGCATACATTGAGTCAGTGGCAGGATCAATGGATCCTGCAACATTTGATAATCATCAGTTCAGCGGGTGCAAAGTCCTAGAAGGTTGAGAATACATAAATTTACCAAAATTAAGGCATTTTGCTCAATTGATCAAATCTGGTTTGGATTTGGAATCTGAATCTTCCAGGTTCAATTAGAATTGGTCCAAGGATGATTCTTTGCTGATTAGTTATTCCTTGGCTGTCATCACTTTTGAGACAGTCACTAAAATTGATTCTGTGTTCAGACATGTGTAGTAGCCAAAATGAACATTCTAAGTATAAGGGAATTTGCACATAACCATATTGTTATGGTTTTGTCAAACAAAATTAGTTTTGTGAGATTAAAATTTAGATTTTGTAAGAGTAAGCCCTGCTAAATCTGTTTTACAGGAGCCAAGAATAGGGAATAGCAGGGGTTGTGGAGAAGGAGGGACATAAGGGGGAAAAAGCCTGCCCTGGGCACAAAAAGTGTTTTGAATTATTTTTTTTTTCTTTTTGTCATTTTCCTTCTTTAAATACAAGTATCTGAGGATCAGTGGCAGAATTTTCTGGAGAGTAAATTAATAAAGAGGGAACTACAAGCAAAGCTTCAGTAACAGACAAGTACTGGCACTGCAGTATAATGTGAGGAATGGTGCAATGCAGTTGATGCTGGGCAGCCATATTCAGGCAGCATTTCTGGATGCTGAGGTGCTACTCTATCTGCAGGCATCTCTCTCTGGACTGCTGGATGAGGTAGCCAGACTCAGAACGGAAGTAAACTGGGTCAGGAGTACCTTCACCCATATCCAGAGACCACCCAGTCAATGCCATTGCCTCAAAGGATGTCAAGAACGAGGAGCATTTGGATGATGGTGGGCTTGGGGAGGGTTAGGGTGGTCAGGCAGAGGCACATCCAGAATCCTATTCTACTCCAGAACTAATTTGCTGCACTGGAAAATGGGGACAACCAAACAGAGCTACCCAGAAAAGTGGAAGGGAAGGATGTGGATGTCAACCAAGGAGGTATCCTTGGTGGAGAGAGCAGTGGACTCCAGAGGAGGAGGAATTGAATCATGGTGGGAGACTCTATCATAAGAGGGATCCAGCTAGGAACACAGGAGGGGGGACAGGGAGGTGAGGTGCTTACCAGGTGCCATGTCATGGAGGGATGGGAGGAAGATCCTGGGGATTGCTGGGAAGGTGAGATGGGAGGGTGAGCTGGATGTGGATGTCATTATCCACCTAGGTACTAATGACCTGGCAAATGGGGAACCTAAGGAACTTCAGACAGAGTTTAGGAAATTGGGGGAGGCACTCAAGCAATTAGTTACTTCTGTCACCTTCTCGGAGTACTACTTGTGAGAGGCATGGGAGAGCATAGGGGGGCACACACCAGTAACATTAGCTCATGATTGAACAACTGATTATGTGAGGAAGGGTTTGGATTTATTGGTGACTGGGGACCCACCTGGAGTGATGGGGGCTTGTTCAAGCCTGATGGTCTGCATCCATCCTGGAGGGTAATCCAAGCAATCAATAAGTTTAAATGCTACATGGATAAGCATTTAAACTAGCCAAGGGGAGTGGAAGACCAGCAAGGAGGGTACCTAATTGCCCACCCCCACAGTTAGCAGTGAACCAGTGAACAGAAGAAGTGGATATCTCTACAAAGCAGTGTGCAAAAGATGGCGATAAGCACCCAAGGAGTGGATAGGCAGAAAAGGGGCAAAATTCAGCAGAAGGGCAGACAGCATGGAGAACCAGGTATAAAGGACAACCAGGGAGGGGGATGGAGTATAACTGCTAAATGGTCCAGGGAGTTCACATTATGGAAAGCCATGTGTGCCAATGCCAGGGGCCATAGCAACAAGATGGAGGATCTGGAGGCTGCCATGGTGCAGTCAGACATGGACATTGTGGCCATTACAGAGACCTGGTGTAAATATAACCATGACTGGGAGATGGCCATACCTGGCTACAACATATTCAGAAGAAATAGGGAAGGCAGGAAGGGAGGAAGAATGGCACTTTATCTGAAAGATAGTAGAAAGGCTGCAAAGATCCAGGAGGAACAAAATGAAGGAGATATACTGTGGGTTAAGCTGGAAAGGAAAATGGGGTCAGTCATCTGCACAGGGGTGGTCTACAAACCAACAGCCCAGGAGGAAGAAACAGATAAAAAGCTGATGCTAGCCATCCAAAGTATGGCAGACATAGGTGAAATGGTGCTGGTTAGAGACTTCAGTATTCCAGACATGGACTGGAACCTCCCAGCAGCAGCATCAACCAAGAGCAGATTTATCCTGGACTCCCTTCAAGGTGACTTCCTGAAGCAACTGGTCATGGAACCAACTCAGCAGAGGGCAATACTGGACCTCACACTCACAAACAGGGACAGTGTGACAGGGGTAACAGTGGGGTAACACCTGGGAACAGTGACCACCAGTCACCGTGGTATGAACTCACAGAAGGAGCAGAACCAAACCACACAAAAACACGTATCCTAGATTTTAGAGGGAAAGACTCTGGAAAAATGGGGAGATGCTTGAAAGAGGCATTAATGGGAATGGGGAGGGAATCAGGGATTGAGGAACAGTGGGAACTTTTTAAAACAGGGATTACAAGAGCAACAGAATTATGCATTAAGCAGGTTAACAAGGGGAAAAGGAAGAGGAGGCCATTATGGTTTTCCAAGGAGGTAGCAGAGAAAGTGTAAGCCAAAAAGATTGCATTCAGGCAATACAGAAAGAAGCCGGCAGAAGAGAATAGGGAGAAGTACCAGGAGAAGCAAAGGGAGGTAGGGAGGTCAGTAAAGGAAGCCAAAGCTCAGACAGAAAAGCACATTGCAAAATCTGTGGTAGAGGGAACAACACCTTTACAGGTACATAAATGAAAAAAGAAGGGCAAAGGGAGGTATAGTGAGACTAAAGAGGGAGGTTGGGGGCAGCATGGAGGATGACAACAGTAAAGCTGACATAGTGAACATATATTTCTGCTCAGTCTTTACTGAGGAAGAGGAGGGAATTGGCCTGAAGGGAGTACAAGGGGTAGAGATGGCACAGAAATGGACACAAGTCCCTTTAAATGGGAAATGGTCCTAAAGGAACTGGAAGCAATAAGAGTCGATAAAGCAATGGGGCCATATGGGGTGCACCCCAGGGTCCTAAAGGAACTAAGAGAGGTTGTGGCTGAACCTTTGGCAATCCTGTTTAGCCACTCACTGGAATCAGAGGAGGTACCCAAAGACTGGAGGATGGCAGATGTCATCTTCTTATGCAAAAGCAGGAACAAAGAGGAAGCAGGGAACTACAGACCAGTCATTCTGACCTTGGTAGTGAGGAAGATTATGGAAACACTACTGAAGGAGAGACTGGTGGAACATCTTGTTGCCAGCAGACTATAGGACCCAAGGCAGCATGGTTTCACCAGGGGAGGTCATGCCAGACCAACCTCATTGAATTTTTCAACTGGGTGACAAAGGAAGTGGATCAGGGGAGGGCAGAGGACATGGCCTATCCGAACTTCAGCAAGGCCTTTGACACTATGCCAAATAGAAGGCTATTAAACAAACTGTGGAATATGGGAGTGGGCAGGACAGTTGTGTGGTGGATAGGTAATCAGCTGGGCAGTAGCACAGAGGGTGGTGGTAAATGGCTCTCACTCCACAGAGGAAGAGTGACCAGTGGGGTACCACAGGGATCAGTGCTGGGACCAGTCCTATTCAATGTCTTCATCAGAGACATTGCACAGGACGTAGAAGGCAGAATGTCCCTGTTCACTGATGACACTAAGCTCTGTAACAGAGTGAACATGCCAGAAGTTGTAGACAGAATGAAGAAGGACCAGCAGAGGATTGAAGAATGGTCAAGGGGTTGGCAGTTGAAATTTCAATGCAAAGAAGTGCAAGATAATGCATATGGGACAAAAAAAAACCTAGAACAACATATCAGTTGGGTGGGTGAGGATACAGTATGCACTAAACAGGAAAGGGAACATGGGGTTATCATCTCTGATGACCTCAAGGTAGGGAAACAGTGCAACTAGGCAGCAGGTAAAGCAAATGCATAGGGATGCATAGGCAGGGGCATCACCAGCAGGAAAAGGGAGGTCATAATTCCACTATAAAAGATACTAGTAAGGCTCCATCTGGAGTGCAGTGTCCAGTTCTGAAGACCTTACCTATGTAAGGACATAGGGTAGAGATGGTTCAGAGGAGGGCAACAAAGATGGTACAGGGATTAAATTGCAAGTCCTATGAAGACAGGCTGAAGGACTTGAATACATATTCTCTGGAGGAGAGGAAAGAGAGAGAGAGAGAGGATATGATAGAGACATATAAGTATCTTACAGGAAGGAACAGGGTGCAGGAATTCACTATTTTAGCAAAAAAAAGTTCCAGGACTGGATGACATGGGATGAAATTGGAGCGAGGGTGATTCAGAGGAAACCTGAGGAAGAATTTCTTCACAGAAAAGGTGGTGGATAAGTGGATCACCCTGCCAGAAGAAGTGGTGGGGGCTGAAACAATCACATGATTTAAGAATGCACGGGATAGACATAAGGGAATTCTGGAGGTCGGGGTAAGGGGCAACAGACTTCTAGAAAAACATAAAGGAACTTCCAAGCTCAAATGGGCAGACTGGGTGGTCCATAGGCTCTTATCTGCCGACAGTGTCTATATATCTATGACAGCAGAATTCCATGGCAATATTTGTGAATATTGAAAATTTTAGTGTCAATATTAATTCTAAAAATTGACAATTAATAAATAATGTTTATGGTTTTATAACTTAGGTTTGTCACTTACATGCATGGTTTTATAATGTGTTTTTAGTTTAGTGACAGAAATGACAGCAGCTGTGCTGTAAGAGTCTGAAAATGTGGTGGATTTTATGGCTATAAAATGTGTGCTATTCCTTTTCCTACACTATCTCCTGTCCCATGTGACAGTGATGTATCCAGGACCATTGATTTAGTAAAAGATGCTGTAGCATCCCTGTGCTGTTGGGAGCCTAATGTTCTTGCCTCAACAAAATATTTCCTTCTAATTCCATCTTTTTGTTTTCTAGGTACAGTATGTGTCTAGGTCTAGCAGATTCAGATTTCAAATGCATTTGTTCAACTTGAAGTCATTACAATAGTACCAAAGATGAAAAAATTACAAGTGATGATTAAAATCTTTAGGAGGTCACAGTTTCATGACATTTATTAATAAAATACTGCATAAGTGAGAAGACATGAAACACATTTGTCAGCTAGGCACTGACATAAGATTATACAGGCTGAATAAAGTGTGCAATCATTTTCCTATCTTACAATACTGCCTTGAAAAAAAAAAGACTGGCTTCATGGTGTTATAGTGTATCAAAATGCATTTAAGAGGATCTCCATACATTCATGAAGAATATTACAATAAGCAGTAATGACATCAAATAATAACAGCTTTGTCCATTTTTCACATAATGAGCAAATTAAAAAAAGCAAGGAAAAACAATCTTCAAATCGTTTAGCACAAAAACATTACACATCCTTGTTTTTTCCTTTAATGTTATTATATCGATTTTATATACATGTAAGGAGCCGAATTTCAAATCTAGTTTGAGTTAGTAGCTTTTGCTCATCCAGCAGAAGAGGAATGGAAAGGTACATTTTACACCCATGCTAGGTCTCATTTGTGGCAAGCCAAGGGCATTATTTTGAATTTGAAAATACCTGTAAATCTCTTTTAGCATATCTTCTAAATGTTATCCTTTTAATTGAAGTGAAACAACTTTGGGATATTATGATACCCTTACTAAGTTCCAAACAAAGGTTATAATACTGCACCTCTGTCAAGACAATCTGGAACTCCTGTAACCATAAATGATTTCTGCCTGTAAGATTCCATTTCATTTTCTCAAGCAAGCAAGGATATGGCCAGATATTCTCAGTGGAGTTAACTATTCATGAGCAATAGTTAACCTTCCTTAGATTTACTAATGCTTCTACTTGTAACCTACCCAACTCATGTCTTACAATTTTTTTCCATGTCAAGATTTTTGGACATTTCACAGAGAATGGTAGAATAAAGAAAAATTTGAGCTCTATGGCATGGGGAGTATATGTATCCCACCTTTTGGCGACATACAAAACTAAGGAATTGAGTTTGTCTTCCCCTGCATATAAGGCAGGATTACCAGTAGTCCCTCCATACCTAGAGTTAAATCTCAGTATTGCTGCACTGTTACATTTATATTTTTCATTTTGTGAAATGACATGCTTTGCCATTTACCATTAGAAGTGAAAATAATCCCTAGGTAAGTATACTCATTTACAGTGAATAATCTTGAGTTATTAAAAGAAAAATATGTATGAGAGTTTTGGCCACTGAATGCTATAACTTTGGTCTTATTCAAATTGATCTGCATTTTATGTTCCTTACTCAGCTTATCAAAGGTATTCAATATGCATTCCAGACCACCGAGGAGAAATCTAGTGTCATTACATCATCTGCATTGTCAATGCGGGTCAAGATTTTCCACAGATATTAGAGGAGTGAAAGATTAGCAAATCTCTCTGATACAGATATTGAATAAAGTTGATGCAAGCTGGCAATGTTGTTTGACTCTTCAGCTAGAATAAAAAGGATTTGTTACATTCCATGACAAATCGTATTTGTAGGTCATATTGGGCTCTATGCATTAAGCCAATATGTCATGTATGTGCAGCTCGTAGGCAACCCTATGTGGGAAAGTCGCACAACAGGGTCTAGCACACACCTGGCGGCATTCTTTATTGGTACGCCAACCAGTTTCACACCAGATCCCCAGGTGGAGCATTTAGCTATGCACCACAGGCAGCCCAGGAGCTCATTTGGGGGGAAACTGCAGTAAGTGCTACATGGCCATCCTATATGCACATAGAGCACTGCAATTGGCATGGTCATGAGTTTTAAACTGGTACAGGTGCATGCCAATAGGCACCGCAGTGCATGCCATTTAACCATCCCTTTGTATCGGGAAGTGCACCGGGTCATAATGTCATACGCTTAATAGCAAACAGCATTATGGCAAAATCCAGACCTGTGCATTCTCCATGTTGGACACCACCCTTGGAGGTAGAATCTTAAGTGGGGGGGGTCCAGGGGACACAGCCCCCCATAACAGGGGGTGTGGGTGGCAGAGCACCCCAAAGAAAAGAAAATAAACCAGAATCACGCAACACGATTAAGACACATGACATTCTGCCATGCAACATTTTGACTCTGTGCCATTGGGAAGCACCTGAGTGTGCCTCGGACATATCCTGGGCCTCACTCACATGTGGCAGTAATGCCACTGAAGAGTATAGATGGCCAGAATACAATATGTAGGCTACATGTTGTACAGTCAAGGTCGCAAGAGGATATGGGTATGTACACTAAACAGTGTACTGTAGACAGCGTTCGGTGCCACTGATGCTTTGTGTTTCAAATGTGTTGCTGGGCATGGCTGTTTGTAAGCCCTGTCCCTGTTGTCCACAGCTGGAGGTGAAGAGGTATTTATCAGTGGCATGGGGCACTATCTGGGTGGGGGACAGATTGTTCCTAGGGTCAGTTAGTATAGGGTGCCAGGTGGTGACAAGGGTTGGGCACACCCATACCACTTAGGCAGGTGGTCCATAACCTCACAGCATCCACAATATGCACATATGGCCAGCATCAGTGTGGCACCTCTGGATGCACACCACCAATCTCTGATACAGAACAGGTCATAGCACCAACTGTCACACAGCTGGGCACAAGGCAATAGTGTGATGCACATTCCTACTGAATATACTATCATGTCTAAAAATAGCATGTGCAGCATACAACATAGTACGGCCTGTGACTGGCATGGGGGGGGTCAGTGCAGTAATGGTGTCTGTGACCAGACCGTGCACTACCACATGTAGGATGATTGGTACTACCTTCTGGTACAAAGGTACAGTTCTGTGTACAATACATAGCACTATGCCGCTTTCATAGTGGGTGTGAGGTATGCCAGTATGGCATGGCATATGCTTTGTACACCCCTACATTACTGCACTACCGTAATCTGCAGTACCAGTTACAATGTACTTGTGTGTCCTGCACAACTACCAGATGCCAGCATTGTCCTTTTACTTCAATGTGATTCTGTGACATCCCAGGATCCCCTGCATGCCTGTGTAAGGGACCCACTCTGGGATGCAGGGCAGGCATCTGACTGGATGCCTTCATGGGTCCAGCACTCCACCACCATGCAGCTCTGATCCTGCAACATGCAGCCACATGCCAGGGGGTGGGGCTGTGGATATGTGGTGGGTGATAATGAATGCTGTCTGGTTTGCACCAGGCCACAGATGTAGAGCTTTTGGCATGTACTTTCAGCAGCAGTCTTCTGGGAGATGTTCTGGAGGATGTAGTGTTGTCCCATCTGCAAGCACCTCTCTGGGCTGAGGGAGGAGGTTGCTTATCTCCAAGCTGAGTTGGCCAGGATTTGGGGTACCACCTCTCCCACCTATGGACCACCAGGTCACTGCCGTTGCCTCAGAGGTTGCCAAGAAAGAGGAGTGGTTGGACCACAGTGGGCTCAGGGAGGGTGAGGGTGGTGGAACAGAGATGCATCCCTCCAGTTGTACCTCTCCACAATTCATATGCTGTTTTGGCAAAGTATGTTTCCTCTATGGAGGCACCCACAGTGGAGATGAAGGAGGATGCTGGGAACCTCCACAAAGGAGACCCAAAGGAGGGTGGCATGGGACCCCACAGGGGAGGAAAATAACTCCTGGTGAGGGACTCCATTGTTTGAGGGATAGAACTGGTGGACGATGGGGAGAGGGAGGTATGGTGCCTGCCTGGCACCATGGCTTGGAGTGACAGGGAGCAAATCTTCAGGATCGCCAGAGCAGCTGCATGGTGGAGGGAGCTGGATGTCATTGTCCACCTAGAGACAAATGACCTGGCTGAGAAAGGGGTCAGAGCAGTGCAGTAAGAGTTTGTGGAGTTGGGGAGGGGCCTTAGACAAGTAGCACACATGGTAACCTTCTCAGAGGTGCTGTCTGTCTATGGCATGGTTAAGGCTAAGGTGCTCCACACCATGGGATTCAATTAGTGGTTGAAAAACTGGTGCAGAGCTCAGGATTTGGCTTCATAGGGACTGGGGTCCATCTGAGTGATGTAGGCCTATACTGGTGTGATGGTCTGCATCTGTCCAGGAGGGGAACCAGGATCCTAGGTGACAGATTTAAATGCTTTATTGGCAAGCGTTTAAACTAGCCAAGGAAGGAGGCACTGGAAAGGAACAGGGAAATTCTAGCTCCCCCTCCAAAAAAATCAGGGTAGTAAGTGAGGTAAACAGCAAGATAGAGATGTCGATAGGGAGAATGGCAGGGGTAAATGGAGAAAATGAGAAAGGCAATAAGGACAGGGATGGGGCAAAAAGGGGAAAGGCTATCAAGAAATGGATGGTAATGTGTACCAATGCCCATAGTCTGGGCAACAAGCTCCCTGAACTGGTGGCCTTGATGGAAGAGGGATGACTGGATATTGTAGCAGTCACAGAAACATGGTACACAGAGGACCATGACTGGGAAGTTAATATACCAGGGTACGCAACCTATAAGAGAGACAGGGAGGGGAGAAGAGGGGTTGGAGTAGCTCTCTTTGTAAGGGAAGGGATAAAAGCAATGGAACAAAAGAGAAAACAAGGAGGACAGGAGGCACTGTGGGTCACCTTAGAGACTGGAAATGGTACCACAATCCACACAGGGGTTGCATAGAGACCCCCATGTCAGGAGGAGGAAATGGACAAGGATATGATAGAAAGCATCCTTAGCATGGCAGAGGAAGGGGAGATACTGTTGATGGGGGACCTAAATATGCCAGATGTTAATGGGAGCACCTTTGCTGCAGCCACATCCAAGAGCAGGGCCATTCTCATTGCCCTACAGGTGGCATGCCTAAGACAGCTAGTTTTGGAACCCACTCATAAAAAAGCAATCTTGGACCTCATACTCTCAAATGGGGAGAGTGAGAGGATCTCAGATCTAGAAGTGGGTAGCCGCCTGGAACAAGTGACCACCAAACAGTGTGGTTCACGATAAACTCAGCTACAGAGTCAAGCTATACAAAAGTGAGGGTATTGGACTTCAGGAGAGCACACTTTGGCAAGATGGGAGAGTGCCTTAGAAAAGCACTAGCAAACAGGCTAGAAGAAAGGGTGGATCAACATTGGGGAAACATCAGAACTGCTATCACAGAGGCAATAAGCCTTTATGTGAAGGAAATAAACACATCAAAATGAAAGAAAAAGTCACTATGATACTCAAAAGAGGTGATAGAAGGTTAGGGAGAAAAGGATAGCATTTAGGAAGTATAAGGAAACACAGAAGGGGCAGAACAGAGAACTGTACCAGTTAAGGCAGAAGGAAGCAGGGAGGGAAGTCAGAATAGCAAAGCCAAAATTGAGGAAAAGATAGCCAACTCGGTTAAGAAGGGGGATAAAACCTTTTGTAGGTACATTAGGGAGCGTAGAAAGACAAAGGGAGGGATAGTGAGGCTGAATAGAATGGATGGTGGGTGAGCATAGAGGAACAGTGAAAAAGCAGGGATATTGAACAAATACTTCTGCTCAGTATTCACAAAAGAGGAGGGGGGGGAGGTGCCTGATCCAATTAACAGAAGCACACTGGATAGGGGGGTCAATCCCAGTCCTTTCACAGAAGAAAGGTTTCTGAAAGAACTCTTAAAACTGAAGGTGGACAAAGCAATGGGGCCTGATGGAATTCACCCCAGAATTCTAAAAGAATTAAGGAGAGAACTAGTGACACCACTGACTACCCTTTTTTATAAATCATGGGAGGATGGTGTAGTGCCTGAGGACTGGAGAAAGGCGGATGCGATTCCCTTTCACAAAAGTGGGAGCAAGACAGAGGCAGGAAACTACAGACCTCTCAGTTTGACCTCTGTGGTAGGGAAAGTGATGGAATCAATTCTGAAGGAAAGAATTGTTGAGTACCGAGAGTCCAGTGGGGCTCAAGACCCAAGGCAGCATGGGTTCACAGTGGGAAGGTCATGTCAGACAAATATAATTGATTTCTTTGACTGGGTTACCAAAGTAGTAGACCAGGGAGGGGCTGTGGACATGGCCTACCTAGACCTTAGCAAGGCATTTGACACAGTCCAGCACAAAAGATTAATAATAAAATTAACCAGCCTGGGAGTGGGTCCCAGGGTGGTAGCCTGGGTAAAACATTGGCTGACAACAGGACACAGAAGGTAATTGTAAATGGAGTCCACTCTGAAGAAAGAGGGGTTACTAGTAGGGCACCACAGAGTTCAGTACTGGGTCAGGTCCTTTTTAATGTCTTTATAAGTGACATTGCAGAGTGACTGGAAAGAAGAGTATGCCTTTTTGCAGATGACACAAAGAACTGCAACAGGGTTGATACACAAGGAGGCATGGAAAGGATGAGAATGGACTTGGCAAGGTTGGAGGAATGGTCAGAAGTATGGCAGCTTGGATTCATTTCAAATAAGTGCAAAATAATGCACTTGGGAAACAAAAACCCATGGGAAAATTACACAATTGGGGGAGAGGTAGTAAAAACAACAAAAATGGAAAGAGACCTGGGGGTAATCATATTAAATGATCTTAAGGTTAGCAAGCAATGTGAGAAGGCAGTAGGCAGGGCTGGGGGGGATACTGGGATGTATAGTGAGAGGCATCACCAGCCGAAACCGGGAAGTTGTTATTCCTCTGTACAGACAGTTGGTGAGACCCCATTTGGAGAACTGCATCCAGTTCTGGAGACCCCATCTCCGCAAGGACATAGACAGGATGGAGGCAGTCCAGAAGAGGACAACTAAAATGGTGCAGGATCTGCAAGAAAATCCATTTGAGGAGAGACTAAAGGAGCTTAATATGTATGTCCTTGAGGAAAGGACAGAGAGGGGGGATATGGTATAAACTTTTAAGTACCTCAGTGGAATCAACAAAGTCCAAGAGGGTAGCATCATTCATAAAAAGAGACGTGCAAGAACAAGGGGACACAATTTGAAGATAGAGCGGGTATGGCTCAGGGGCAATGTGAAGAAGTATTTTTTCACAGAGAGGGTGGTGGACACATGAAACAGCCTTCCTGAGGAGGTTGTGGGGTAGGGAAATTGGCAGACTAGGTGGGCCAAGCGGTCCTTATCTGCCGTCAAAGTCTATGTTTTATGTTTCTATGTTCAGCACTTTAGTGCTTAGAGCCCAATGTTTGTATAAAACTGAATATTTGGAATCAGTGCATTTAAATTTAATTCTAATGCTACCAGTTTAGTCCATACCATATCTCTGCTTACTGAATCAAATGCAACAGTGAAATCCACAGAAAACATGAAGAATTTTTATAGTTTGACTTATTACATATTTTTCTGTCAAATTGATAAGAATAAAGGTATGGTCAGTGGTTGAGTGACTACTTCTAAAACCATCTTATAGTTTAGATAAAATGACCATGGGCCCAATTCACAAAGCCCCTAGAATGACACAAGGGGCCTGCGTCAAACATTACAGACATAAGTGGCACCTTGTGCCAAAAGATGCCCTCAAGAGCAATTCAGAAAGGCAGACTACATCAAACACAGGCTGCATGTGATGCAGGGTTCATTCACTAGCCTTGCCCAAAAAAATGGGCTGCCACATGGTGCTAGGGGACTTGTGGCAGAGGCAGGCTGCCAAATCCCCTGTTTCTGTATTCACAAAACCCTCCCAGAGTGCTATCTTCTAAGTAACCTTAGTCCAGCCAGGGCTGGTCTAAGAGTACTTAGAATGGCTTCTGAGAGGGTTTTGACTGTTGTGGCAATGTGCTGTGGAGCCCCCTAGCCTCAATTTCTGTAAGAGATGGATCAAACATCCTTGGTGATCTAGTGGTCCCCAATCATCCCTGATCCCCGATATGTAAAGGAAAAAAACTGGTGTTCTAGTGGATCCCCAATCATCCCTGATCCCTGATATGAAAAGGAAAACTAAACTTGGTGATCTAGTTGTCCTCCAATCATCCCTGTTCACTGATATGTAAAGTAAAATAAATCTGGTTGTCTAGTCATCCATCAATCATCTTCAATCCCTGATATGTAAAGTAAAATAAACCTGGTGGTCTACCAATCCCACCCACCCACCCTCACCCCTGATCCCCTTTCTGTTGAAATAAGCAGCTCTGGTGATCTAGTGGTCCCCCTAACCCCCCACCCCAGCAGGCAATGTCCCACCAACCCACTCCCTCCAACCCAAAACAGAGCCGGTGACTGGTACAGCCCTCCTCAAACCACAGCATCTGGCAACCAACTGAACTGTCAATAAGAAGCATGTACTGGGCCCCCTGAGGAAGAATCTTAGTGATCTGAAGCGCTGGGGTATATTGTTTGTCCTGACTCTTCTTTGGCTCCCAATAGATTGCACTTACAATGCACTTCACTGTGCTTTGGCTTTTTATCTCAGGGTTTGTGCACCTTCATTTTGACTGTGCTTGTGGATTTGTTTTGGAACTGCAATTTGCTTTGGAACTCCTGTACTGCCTGAGATTTTTCCCTGTTTAGTATTTATAGTATATTGGCCAAAGTGTCATTTTGCACTACAAGTGTGAAAAGATGTCTGGTCCAGAACTTAAAAAATGATACCTGACATGTTGTTGAGGTGGTGCAGAAAAATGCATACGTTGAAAGTCTGGAACCTAAATATTGAAAATGAGCAAAGTTATGACTGAATGTCAAAATACTGCAATTTTATCATGATTGTACACCAGACTTTCAGCATAGCCTTCTTATTACCCCACTTTGTGAACACTACAGGTGAACATTTTCAAATCCCCACTGAAATGTGATTCCACACCACCAAAACGTCATTCATCATCGAAACATCATGAAACTAAACATTAAGAAATTTGTATCTATGGTCTTTGAGTCCAGACAGAAGGTTGCTTCCCTCCCCTCTCCCTCAGTCTTCACTGCCCTGGATGGCTCTCCCCTTGAGATCGGCCATGCTTTTAAATACCTGGACATCTGGCTAGATAGACATCTGGAGTCCTCCATTCACGTCGATGCCATCTGCTCCAAGCTAAAGTCCAAATTCACAATCCTCTATTTCCATAAAGACAGTCTCTCTCCCCAGTTTTTCATAGCAATCATATCCTGATCAAATGATAAAAATTTACCTACCTACCAAACAGAACAAGAAAAGAAGTTACTTGGAATGAGCTCATATTGTTACTAAAGAATTCATGTCATCCTCTGATCCTCTGAGCCAACTGATATTCTGTGATGGAATGTTCACCATAGTAAATCCATGTGTGTTGACTACTGTCTGACTTATCTACATGAATTCCTTATTCACCGATATTCATGAGCTCCTTAAAACAATAAAATATCTAATCAAAGTACTAATTGTACTGAGAGGAATCAAGCTATTCTAAACAGAAGCAGGACCCCACCACAAATAAAATGTAACATCTTATTTAGGCTGTTGCATGTAAATAAATGTGAACTCTTTTTTTTGTTGCTTTAGGGAGTGGAAAGAGGTAACGTAATTGATATGTTGATCAAAAAAAAAAATAACATTAATATGTAGGATGTAGAAATTATCCAAGAAGGCAGACACTTTTCAATTTGAGTTGTTTATACAGCAAAAAGCCTTTAACTAACACAGTGTCATGGGTATGAAAAGCAATGTTTGTGGGGTGGCATAAACTAACTAGGAAATGTTTCAGCTTGTAATGCATTCTGTTTGACATATCACTATTCAGACCTAACTACAGTCAACTTATGCTCACTAAACATAACAATAATCTTTAACACCTGCACAAAAGAGATGATAAATACTTTCCACTTTTGTATGGTGCAATCAAAAACCTCCAAAATATAACAGGAATGCAAGTGTGCATATGTGTGCGTGTGTGTGTGTGTGTGTGTGTGTGTGTGTGTGTGTGTGTGTGTGTGTGTGTGTGTTGTAGGGGTAAGCTGACTTGCAAATGCCTAAATTTTTTTCTACTAACATCCACAAGAGAAAAATGCAAAGTGCCTGAATGAGCAGACAAATTGCAGTATTCTGCCACCTTTGCAGATGTCTGATCCGGCCAAGCACACTACATAATTTAAATCAACTTAGGGTTGCACCACTCATTTTACTTCAGCTTCAAGAAATGGGTGAAATTCAGCAACTTCACATGAACATACGACAAAGCCAGCAGATTTAGACCATAAGGTCTATTGCATCTACTCGAACGCAGCTCACAATTAAGACTCTGCTGCTGCCCCCCCCTTCCCCACCTCCATAGGTTGCCTCTCTGAGTTTCCCTTTGTTCACTTCCCTCCCTACTTACTTGTACCTTGCCCATGGACCTATCCCATCCTTTCTTAAAACTCCTGACTGACTCCAGTGAGATCACCTCCTCAGCTAGAGCATTCCATGGTGCCACCACCCATTCTGTGAAGTAGTGTTTACTCAGTTCTCTCCTGTATTCCCCCCCACACCAGTTTCAGGCTATGTCCCCTCATGGTTCCTTCCCACTTCAGTCTAAACAACCCCTCAGTGTTAACTCTGTTGATACCCTTCATGTATTTAGAGGTCTCAATCATATCCCCTCTGTCCCTTCTGTCTTCTAGGGAGTACATGTTGAGCTACCTCAGTCTCTCCTCATAAGACTTGTCACCCATTCCTCAGATCATCTTAGACACCATCCTCTGGACTCTATCCAGGAGCATGACATCCCTCTTTAAGTATGTGTGCCAGAACTGCATACAGTACTCCATGTGAGGACTCACCAAAGATTTGTAGTGTCAGGATAACCTCCTTCCTCCTTAAAGTGATCCCCCTAGCAATGCAACTGTGCATTCTGTTTGCTTTTGCTGCTGCTTTCCTACATTGTTCTAAGTGTTTCATTTTACCTGTGATCACTACCTCCAGATCCTTTTCCTCCTTAAAGGTGGATAACTGCTCCCCCCAAAATGGTAGCTGTACCCTGGATTCCTTGCCCCTAAATATACTGTAGTACACAACACTTCCTAGTGCTGAACCCCAGCTGCCATGTTTTTGACCACTGTTCCAGTTTTTCCAGATATTCCTGCAGTATCCTCTTCCCCCTCCTCCTTGTCCACCACCTCTCCTAGTTTGCAGTCATCAGTGAACAGGCTCATTTTACTCACAACTCCCTATGCAATGTCTGCCATGAAAGCGTTAAATAGCAGTGGACCCAGAACAGATCCCTGTGGGACACAATTAATGACCATCCTATGTGTTGAGAGCTCCCCCCCCCCACCACTACCCTCTGCTGCCTGTTAATCAGCCAGTTCCCAATCCACTTAACCATCTTAACCCCCTCCCCCCAAGTGAGTTTTAACTGAAAAACATACAGATGGGAAGCTATAGTTGTTTGAACGTTTGGGCAGCACATATATTGTTGAAGTCTTTTTATTGTGGCAGTGAGTGATTGAGTGTAAAGTAAGATAAATGCTGGTCAGTAGAAAAGAACAAAATGTAGGATACATAAAGGATAAAAGAAAGCAGATCCTTTCTAATTTGTTTTGTTTCTCTAGTGTAAACACTCATACAGTCAGAATCTTTAAACGCAACACAAGCTCCATTGGGAATGCAATTCCTTGTATGTGTGAGGAGTGGGTGAGGGTGTTGAAAACTGACTAGAAAATGTTTCAACTGATGATACATTCCGCTTGCCATCTCACTGCTCAGGCCTTATCTTAGAACAGTCTAGTCACACACACAAGTACCCATAATCTTAATAATCTCCACAAAAGAGTATGAAACAAATATGGGTATGATTTGTCCTATAAGGAGGAGGATAATGTGGCCCGGTAAAATAAATGGGCATGTGCTCTATGCTCATGTTTCTTGGAGCACACACTCAATAAATCAACTTTAAATAAAACCAGACAGCTGCTGATAACAATTAATAGGAAATAATTTTATGACTCACATCAAAATGCAATTTTATTTTGGCAGTAGTTTTCTTAGGCTGTCAATTCAATCTCTCTCTCTCTCTCTCTCTCTCTCTCTCTCTCTCCTGCTGTTCTCTCTGACTCTGCAAGCATCAGCAAATAACCTAATAGGTCCAACTGTAAATTATCATGGTTGTTTTTTTCACTGTTTGTCTTGCAAAAGGGTCAGACCATGTCACTGGTCAGTCAAATTTATCAGAACACAATGCTGAGGTATAAATGTAATGGTGGGCCTCTGATTGGATCATGGAAGTCTTAACACCCCAAATTACTCGGATTTAAGGGATTTTAGGTGATTTGTCACAGGTGACAGGCGTGCAAGTCCTTTCCTTTCTTTGCATTGTTTGTCTGTTTGTTTGCATGAGGGTGCAAGAAGGCAGTTTTTAGGTATGAAGCTCCCCATCCCACAGGCTCTGTGTACAGTACATAAAATTAAAAAGTGCAGGCAAAAAAAGAATTAAATTATGATATAAACATGAAACACTTAGGGAGAAACAAGACAGTTATCCAATATTAATAGAATGCCGGGGAGAAAAAGTGTGGCTTTAAACCCCTTTTAAAGGGCTCAACTGAGGAGATGTGTTGAATAGAATATGGAATGGAGTCCCACAATTTATGAGCCAGCACTGCAAAGGTTCTGTTACCAGAAGACATTAGGTAGGCCAGTGTGAGCTGCTGGAAGTTCTCACCAGTGTAGCAGAGAAGATGATCCAACGTATAGGCTGGCAGGGCATAGGACTTTCACACTTCTTTGTTTAGTGACTGGCAGACAACCATTCTTGTATGTGACTAAGAGTCAGCAGCCAGATGGAAACAGATTATAGAAATCTGCATCACAGTGAGTAGAGGGAAAGGGGGCAGGGGGAACATCAGATAGACTATAGATGATTTTGGATTGAATCAGTGACAAGAAGCACAGTAAGGGAGACTCTGACAGGGAAATATACTTGTGTCTGTGTGTGTAAATATATATATATATGCACTGGTTAAATTGGAAATGTTTAGGTGGGAGGACTCACATCTAGATTTCTAGGTGGTGGAACTGTCATTTCTAGATGGTGGAACTCTCCTAAATTAGTCAATGCAGAAAGATTACAGAGGTGGTGGAACCATCATGCAATTTTGTAAAAGGTGGTAGAAATGAGGTCCTGTGGGCTGCTGCCCAATTTAACCCATGCATGTATGTATGCATGGGGGGAGGAACAGATTAGAACTTTGTGTCCTTTCTTTGAAAAGAATGATGATGGCAGACTTCCCACACAGCAACTGATGGTAGATTTGGTTCCTGAGGATGAGCAGACCCGTGGGTCAGATCAGAGGAGCGAGAGATATTCTTGTGTGCAAGTAACTGAGCTGTGCAGTGTGACTGCCAGCCCAGTATGGACATATTACGTAAACACTGGACTAAGTGGGACATCAGAGCTGCATTAGCAGGGAAATATGTCTGTTTTGTGCGCTGTGTGAATTGTAATTGTTTACTGCTGAGCTGAAGGAGCTCCCTGTAGCATGCCTCCTCTCTCCCACATGGTCTCAGGGACTGCAGGTGCCTAAGGCCAGCAATGTCTCCTAATCTGGTGAATGCTCAAGTTGAAAAGTTCACCCAACCCTACTAATCATCAAAAAATAATAGAGCTGTTTATGGACTTTTTACATCTCTTTTAGTAGGCAAACACACAAAACTTGAGGGTTACAGTACTTTGAAGGAAAAAGGGAAGCAATATATTTCCAATGAACTGCTGAGGTAAAGAACTCAATGGGACCAATGATTTCTTTCTTTGATAAACTTGTATACAGTAATAGTGACTGCATATGCAGTACAGTGCAATACTGCAATCAGGAGGTTGTGGTGCAGCATTTTAAAGGAATATGCAATAGTCGTAGTAGTCATATATTTTTATGACCTTTATTAGGAGTAGACAAGTGTGCTGGGACACATTTTCAAGGGTCTCCTTGTACAAAAAACAGTTTTTATAAAACAACTTGATTGCCATTCATAAATTTAAGGGAGTATGCACCCATTCAACATGAAATCTGTAATAAGTGCAGTAACAAGATTTTTGACATGAACAACATACATTTTACCAGTGAAACTGATTGATTTAGAAAGGGTAGTTCTTACTTAGCAGAGATAGACAAGCCTAAGAGTAAAGATGTGTAATCAATACAGTCAACCAATTTGCTTGTTTGTACAGCATTGCAGGGCTAGTGTGGCTCTGTCACACAGCTTATTTATCTGCGTGTTTATTTGAACATGATCATACAACAACAAAAAGCAACAATAGTACTCTATGGAATACTATGGAAGTGCTGGATGAGGCTGCATCTCAGTTTCTACTGTGCAGAATATTAAGTTTCATATTTTTTTACTTTTAAATTAGGTATTAAAAAAGCATGGTTGTTGAATGTTCTGTTACCAAACTGTATCTAAAGTTGAAAGTAAGCATTTGGGTCACTGGAGGGTGTGCATTTTCTTGGTTTTGGTATTTGCTAGCTGCTTCACCACTTTGCAGCAGTTGGGTGTTTTTGGAATCCTCCTAGGAGTTGCTAATAAATGATTATAAACTACAGTCCTATGCCATCCATCTAAAATATTGCACGTTCTTTACTAAGTTATTAAATCTGCAACTGCAGTATTGTATATACAAACAAGTGTTTCCTTCATGTTGTTCTTAAAGGTCTTTATCCTGTTTGCTGTAGTGACTTGCTCTAGTTGTATCTCCATGCACATGGTAATTTATCTGTGATGTACCATATATTTTATATATTATATTATCCTAACCTCCTGTAAAAAAATGTTTGCCTTGAGTATCTACTGCCTGTATATTTTTCCCATAATTAATTCAAATCCCTTGTAAATGTATGCATTGAACTTGTTCTGCCTGTATACCTGGCTGTAACCAATTCCAGGTTGCCCCGGGAAAAGAGACCTTTTGTCTCGGTGGTTATCAAAATTCTATAAATAAATAAATTGTTCATGTCATCTAGCAGGGTGATCATACTTAAAGAGACAGGTGAGTTTTTCCTGTCTGGAGAGTTAGATTTTGGGCTTTTTTCATTGCTCCTGCTTGAATACCTTCACCAGTCTTCCTGGTGGCACTTGCGATCTTGAACTTCTTGCACGCTCTCTTAGGAGTTCCCCCTCAGTGGAGGCATTTTAACAGGGTGTGAAAGGCCATCTCTGAATTGGTCTTTGGACCTGATGTTTAACTTGATAATGATGTTTATTATTGAACAGGTTGGTATTATTGCTTGTTTTTGCAATTTTTTGTATGTTAAGCACCATGATCCTTTGGTATAATGTGACAAGTGCCACTGCAGCACAAAAAGGTTGTGAGGGGGTCATCCAGGACTGAAACTAGTCCCCTCATCCCCACTGATTGCCTCAATTGTCCAGGGACTTATTCTGTTGGGAGCCAGGAGGGCCCTGCATCTTCTCAGCAGCCCAGCCTATAGGGAAGCAGCAGGTGTGGGGCTAAGGAGACCACCAAAACTGGGTTTGGAATATAGCCAAGATGCCGACCCTTGCCAGCACACAAGCATTACTGGAGATCCAAGGAGTGGTGACGGTGTCCTCTAGGAATGAAACAACATCCAACATGAAACAACATATATTGCCTCCATTGTCCAGGAACTTGCTCTGCCAGAATCCAAGAGAGTGGCTCCTCCATCCAGCTGCCCAGCCAATCAGGAAGCAGTAAGAATGAGGCAAACTAAACTGCAAAAACTGGGTTTGCAATCTAGCCAAGATACTGACCTTCGCTGGCACAGAAGAGCTGCAGGAACTCTAAAGAGTTTGTGAGGTGGATCCTCCAGGACTGAAACTACCCCTACACCCACTGGTTGCCTCCATTTTCTAAGAAATTGATCCCTCAAGAGTCAAGAAAGCCATGCCTCCTTCAAGCCACCCAACACATTGGGAAACATCAGGGGTGGGACTTAGGAGCCCACCAAAACCTAGCCAAGATGCTGATCCTTGCCAGCACACAGGTACTGCAGGATCTCCAAGTGGTCATGAGGGGATCCTCCAGGACCAAAAGTATCACCTCCCACTGATCACACCCTTTGTCTGAGAACTTGATCCATCTGGAGCCAAGAAAGATGCACCTCCTTCCAGCCTTCCAGGGACAGGGATAAGGAGCCCACCAAGACACTGGTCCTTACTAGCACACAAGTACAGTGGAATCTCCAAGTGGTCATGAGTGGGTCCTTCAGGACTGAAACTACCCCCTCCAATCACCTTTATTGTCCAGGAAATTGTTCCACAGGGAGCCAAGAGAGCTATACCTCCTTCCAGTCACTCAGAACATTGGAAAGCAGCAGGGACAGGGCTAATGAGCCTGGTGAAACTAGGATTTGGAATCTAGCCAAGACATTGATCCTTCCCAGTACACACACATACACTGTGGGAGCTCCAAGTGGACATGAGAAGGACTGAAAATCACCCTTCCCCCATTGATCACCTTAATTGTCTGGGAACTTGCTCCATTGGAGCTAAGAGAGTCGCACCTCCTCCCAGCTGTCCAGACCATTGAGAAGTGGCAAGGGGGCTAAGAAGGCCCTTGAAACTGAGCTTGGAACCTAGCCAAGACATCAACCCTCACCCTGTGGGAACTTCAGGGGGTCATGAGAGTATCGTCCAAGACTGAAACTACACCTCACCCAAAGATAGTCTCCACTGTCCAGAAGCTTGCTCCATCAAGGGCCAAGTCAGCCATGCCTCCTCCCAACTGCCCATCCAGTCAGGAAGTAGCAAGTGCAGGGCTAAGGAGCCAGCTGAAACTGGATTTGGAATCTAGCAAAGATGCTGATTATCACCAGCACACATGCACCACAAGCTCTTCAAGTGGTTGTGAGGGGGTTCTCCAAGACTTAAACTACCTTTCCCCCTATCGATCACCTCCATTGCCTGGGAATTCACTCTGTCTGGAGCCAAAACAGCAGCACCTCCTCCCAGCTACCCAGCCAGTCAGGGAGTGATGGGGTGGGGCTAAGCAGCTTGCTGAAAATAGGTTTGGAATCTAGCCAAGACGCTAACTCTTGTCAGCACACAAGCACCATCGGCGCTCCAAGGGGTCATGAGTGGGTCCTCCTTCCCCCATCCATCACCTGCATTGTCCAGAAACTCACTGCATCAGTAGCCAAGAAAGCTGCACCTTCTTTCACCCACCTAGCCAATCAGGAAGTGGCAGGGTCAGGGATAAGGAGCCTGCTTTACCTGTGCTAGGAATCTAGCCAAGATGATGACCCTCACCAGCACACAAGCACTGCAGGAACTCCAAGGGGTCATGAGGGGGTTCTCCAGGACTGAAACAACCCCCTCACTGATTGCCTCTGTTGTCTGAGAAGTTGCTCTTTTGTTATCCAAGAGATTCACATCTCCTCCCAGCCTCTCAGCCAATTAGAAAATGACAGGGGTGGGGCTATGAAGTCCACTGATACTGGGCTTTGAATCTAGTGAAGACACCAACTGTCAATAGCACAAAAAGGCCACAGGAGCTCCAAAGGATCATGAGGGGTTTCTCCAGGATTGAAACTAAACTGTATCCCCACCAATCACCTCTGCTGTGTAGCAGCTGTCTCCATTGGAGCCAAATGAGCCTCTACTCCTTCCAGCCAAATGGGAAATAGCAGGGGCTGGACCAAGGATCCCATTTGAAACTGGACTTGGAATCTAGCCAAGACACCAACCCTTACCTGTACACAATCTCCATAGGGAACACAAAGGGGTCATGAGGGTGTCCTCTTGGACAGAAACAACCCCTTCCCCCACCAATTGCCTCCACTGTCTGGGAACTTGCTCCATCTTTAGCTAAGAGAGTCTCACCTCCTCATGGCCTCCCAGCCATCCAGGAAGCAACAGGTCCCTTTTTCAGTCCCCTACACTCAAGCAATCAGCTGCACTATGGTTCTCCATGTGAAGGACCATAGTGCAAAGAACACTGTGTTAGTCTGCCTGAGAGTCAACCATGGGAGGCTGCTTGCTGCTAAACATGCTGTTGGACTGTGATTACACTGATGGCTACAAAGTAAAAGACTCATAATCTTCAAAAGCTTGTATTACCAGGATCCTGCTTGCAGCCACTTTGTATAAGTAACTGCTGAACTGCTAAGTAACTGCTGAATGGATGTACCTTTAATGTCTTATACTGTTGTGCTATGTACAGTGTAACTGTTTTGTGGCAAAATGTTTAGCTGCTTTGCCATAGCCTGCATTAATAGTATTATCCATTTATTTATTTATTTATTTATTTAGTTTTTGTTGACCGGGTAAGTGCATTAGACAAGTCCTGCCTATTTTCAGGCACGACCCAGGGAAGGGGGATACAGATGAATGCCAACTGACCTTGAACCGGATTAAGCTGTTGATGGTATTTATAGTGAATGAGGGAAATTTGGCCAGGACACAGGGGAAATTCCCCTACTCTTTTTGATAAGTGCCACGGGATCTTTAACATCCACCTGAACTACCACCAATCCAGGCAGATGGGACCTCAGTTTAACATCTCATCCGGAAGACGGCACCTCAGAAGTGCAGCACCCCTCTCATGCTGCACTACAGTGTCAGTACTGGGATATTAACTCAAGTGCCAGATGTGGGAACTGAACCCACAGCCCTCTGATCTCCTGGCCTCAGAGGCAAGTGTGCTACCTACTGAGCCACTGACACTGAGCAGCATTGCTGCACCAAACTTATCTGGGTAATACTGACTTTCTCTTTACAAAAGGTACCTAACATTCTCCTTATCTGGGGCCCTTTATATACACAGTTTAATGAGCTTACACAACTTAATGAGGAGTTATCCTAGTGCGACTTTTTTTTTCATTTAAATGTTCACAACTGAAATGCTAAAGAAGTCCCCCAAAAGCATATATCCGCTGTAAACAGGTCAGCCAAACCTAACGGGGATCAACCCTTTGCTTAATGGTGGTCCAAGTAGGGGCTACTTTAGAGCAACTCCAGAAAAAATGAAGAACATCCCCTTCTCCTTGTTAACATCGCGTACAAATATGGGAGGGCACAATACCCATCATGGCTGATTTTTGAGGGGAATAGTAGATGTTATGCAATATTTTAAATTGCATCAACCTAAATCTATCTTGAAGCAAGAATTTGTGGCAATTTCACCAGAGAAGAGGCCTGTCAAACTCTTTACCCAGGAAGAGGGAGGACCAGAAGGTGATGGGACCAAAATTGTCAGGATAGGCCCAATTATAAAGAATACTACAAATTTTAGAAACTGCATGTGGAAGGCCTGCCAACCCACTTAAGTCAGTTTGGAAACTAATATTTATATCTGATGGTGGAACTACCCCCACTACCTTTATCAAAAGATAATGAAGTTGAAAGACCTTAAAAATATTTGCACTGGAAATTAGAAATTTGTTCATAAGCTCCAATAGAGAGTACCATTGTCCTTCTACTGTGACAAAATCTTTAAGTTGACAGAGTCCTAACTGGGGAAGCCAACTACCTGAAAGATGCCTACCATCTAATTGAAACTTGGGATCACCTCTTATTGTCTGAAATAAATCTTTAGCGTTGTCATATTTTAAAAAGGCACACAGCTGGGAGTGAGCCCTAACTGAAGTCTCTATAGGGGAACCATGAAAGGATAAAGGAAGGGATACTAGTGTTGGGTATATCATAGCCTTAGGGGAAAAGCCATGCTCTTTTATTCAGGATAGCTCCATGTTTAACCAAGTCGGGATGTAAGTAGATTGAACAGAAGAATCCTCCATGCTTAACCACCTAAGATACTTGTTTGCCTGACTAGCTCAGTAGTACAATTGAATGTGAGGAAGTCTTAACCCTCCTTTTGCCTTAGGAGCCACCAATTTATGAAATGCCATTTTGGATTTTTTGTGCTCCCAAATGAAACTGGTAATTATACTTTGAATTTTTTTGAACCAAGATAGTGGAAGCCAATCATTTAGTAAATTAAGAGGGTAGAAAAGGCAGGGGGAAATATTCATTTTAATTAAGTTAATCCTTCCACAAAGGGAAAGGGGGGGAGCAAATCTCACCTATTTAAGTCCTGATTTATTGTGTAGACAAGAGAATCTAAAGTAAGCTGCTGAATCCTTGCGGTGCTCCTCACGAGGTTAAGCCCTAGGTACTTAATTGAGTCTGGTTTCCAGGAAAGTCCAAGGGCGGTAATTTCCTGCTTAAGAATTTTATGTCTGAGAGGAAAAACCAATGTTTTTTCAACATTTAAATTGTAATTAGAAACTTTACTGAAACCCTCTATGATTCATAACAGAGATGGTATAGAATTAATCGGGTGCGATATTTTAAGCAGAAGATCATCTGCGTATGCTGAGACTTTAGCGACCAGTCCATGTAAAGGGATATCATGAATATCTTGAGCTTCTGTTAACCACCAGATGAGGGGTTTTAGGTATAAATTAAAAAGAAGTGGAGACAAAGGTCAGCCTTGTCTAGTCCCTACGTGTAACCTGAAGGAATCGGAGATTAACTCATTACATGAAATCCTAGCCAATGGGAACTCATAAAGAGAACCAATCCATTGCTGGAATTTCATGGGGAAACCAAATATTTTCATTGTAACAAATAAGTAGTTTCAATGGACCCTATTGAAAGCTTTCTCGGCATCCAGAGAAACCAAGGCCATAGGGGATTTTGCATCCCTGGAGACCGAGAGAACTTGAGCAAGAGTCCTTAGATAATTCACAGATGATCTTCCTGTCATAAAACCTACCTGTTCTGCACCTATAAGTGTGGGAAGAACTTCATTCATATGATCTGCCAGCAGTTTAGTTAGAATTTTGATATCATAATTGAGAAGTGCTATTGGTCTGTAGTTTGATACTAAGTCAGGGGGTTTATCAGGTTTTGGCAGTAAAACAGTTAATGCCTCAAACAGGTATGGGTCAGATGCCTGGCCTGAGAGAATGTATTGGAAGAGTGGCAAAAGAATAGGGATTAATTGTTTTGAAAAAAACTTTATAAAAATTAGAGGAGAATCCATCTGGGCCAGGAGTTTTATCTGATGGAAGGGACTTAATAACACTTTCTAATTCACTTTGGGAGATGTCAGATATAAGAAAAGCCTGTTGGGTCTCACAAAGGGAAGATAACTGTGACTCTTCTAAATACTGATGTAGAGCCTCTTCAGTTGGAGGGTCTGCCATAGGGCCATAGAGTTGCTTAAAATAGGTGCTAAATTCAGCCACTATCTCTGACGGAGAAGTTTTAAAAGAATTATCTATAGTGGAATGGACAGCCGCAAT
The DNA here is from genome assembly GCA_016271365.2 of Neoceratodus forsteri. Classification (NCBI taxonomy): domain Eukaryota; kingdom Metazoa; phylum Chordata; order Ceratodontiformes; family Ceratodontidae; genus Neoceratodus; species Neoceratodus forsteri. The sequence continues at coordinate 661,005,183 of CM028130.1, forward strand.
TAATCTCATGGATTCCTGTTTTTTGATTTGCATTGCAAGCATCCGACCTGCCTTTTCTCCTTGATCAGTGTAAGCCTCATTTGTTTTAAGAATTGCAAATTCAGCCTGCTCCACTAAAAGGCTTAGGTAGGAATCCTTGAGTTTAACTAATTCTTGCCTACATAAATCAGTTGAAAGAGTAGTAAGTTTGGATTCCTTATCCTGAATCTGAGAAAGAAGTAATGAGATGCATTTTTCTTTGTCTTTCTTTCTCTGGGAAGACAAACCAATCAAGACCCCTCTCAGGTAGACTTTGAGTGCACCCCACTCCATATCAGGCAGCATAGTAGAATTATGGTTGATAGAAATAAACTGCGATATTTGGGGATGTAATATATTTAACCACTTTGAGGTCTTTTAGAAGTTGGTTATTAAATTTCTATCAAGTACCTATTTTTAGGGAGGGCTGGGAAGGATATTAGGCAGCTATCTACTGAATGATCAGAAGGCGGACCTGCAACAATGCTGGAGTCCACTACACTGGGTATGAGGGTTTGAGAAATAAGAACATAATCAATTTGAGAAGATGTCCCATGTACCAGCGAGGAAAATGTATAATCCCGAACATTGGGATGGAGAATTCTCCATACATCACAGAGACCAGTATGATCTAGAAGTTCACTGAAAGCCCTTTGGGTGAGGGAAAGACCAGATCTATTTAGGGACACGTCAAAAGCAAGATTTAAATCACCTCCAAGGATTATCTTGACCTACCATTCTTGTGTATAGTTCTGTTACTCCTGTATATTACTCTTATTAGTCAATGCTATTCCTCTTTCCCTTATGTCTTGTTATATTTGTCTTGATGTACCTGCAACCATTATGTGCACCTATCTGTATTCCTATGTTGTATTCTACCGGGTCGTTCCTGAAAATAGGCAAAATACTTGTCTAGTGTACTTACCCGGTAAACAAAAGCTAAATAAATAAATTATTGGAATGTTTAAGAATGGTACTAGGTCTTCCATAATCTGTACAAAAAAACCTCGGCTATCTATATTTGGGCCATAAATACTACCCAACAAAATGTCCAGATTATGTAGCTGGCATTTAACTAAAAGAAATCTACCTAAGGGATCATGGACATATTGAAGGGGCTTAAAGGGGATAGATCTATGTATTAAAATCATTACACCTCTACTCTGGGTGTTACCTTCATAAACAAAAACCTGTCCTACTTGCTGACGCCTCATTTTACTGGCTTCAGAATTAAGTAAATGGGTTTCCTGAAGAAACATAATATCTGCTTTTACTTGGTTTAAATGCTTCAGAATTTTATATTGCTTAGTCTTGTGTCGGGCCCCTTTTACATTCCAACTAATATATCTAATATCCCTGGCCATTAACCTCTCTATCACCAAGAGGATACTGAAGGTTCCATGTACCTTTATGCAGTTCTTCCCTAACCCAATCTTTATAATTGCTGTGCTTCCCTTCCCTCCACCCTCCTCTTTGCATAACCAGATGGTCCTTTACACAAACCCCCCAATACAACACACAACAAACACCACCAAAATCCCTGTCCCCCGTCCTTCCACTCCTACCCCATTTTGTCTTTGTCCATGATGTACAGTCCACTCAACTGACTCTCCTTCACCCAACCCCCTTCCCTCCCAACTATTAAAATCTAATTGTAACAATACCTTCATAACCTTTGGGCAATCTGCCTGAATACAACATTTGAGTAACCACCATCCTAAATATGCCGCTACACTATACCACCGAGTGACCATAATAAAGTTAACAAAGATACCCAGTTGGGCATTGTCAGTTATTTATCTTACCTTCCCATACATTAAACTTAACATTTAAACCATATATAAATCTCTAAAATGTCCATAGGAATAAAGACACCTAACAATGAGGTATCACTTGCAGAATGAATATTGAAAACAAAACACAAAACAACTCCACCTTCAGGTACAGTACATGTATCTGTAACTAGTAATAACCAAAACCTCATAAAATTAACCAGTCTACATTCAGAAGAATGAAAAAAAGAAATACTTTACTTTTTTTTTTTATAGCTACAGCCCTTGCCAAAATGCTTAAATAAGCAGAGAAACACTTCTATAATTAACCTGGCAATCCTCAAAATAAAGCTTGTTGCTTTGAGGTTTCATTCTTGCAGCTACTTGTGGCTCCGGTTGATTGAAGAGACACCCTAGAGGAAAGAAACAAACAACAGTCTCTGGCACCATCTAGCGGCAAAAACACAGAATCAGAACCCATATGAAAACAAACTTTTCTCCCCACAATTTTGCTGTAGCAGGATCTCCCAACCCAGACTGTCCTCTAGGCTCACAAAATTGTTCAAATAAACAGGGTTATGAATGTTCTGGAGCAGAGAGTATCCCCTGAAAGAAAACAAAAACCCTAAAAAAAACAAACTCAAGTACTCGCCCCAGAAAGGATGTCCCACAACAGCTCTGTTTTTCCAGATTGACCACAGGCTAGGAATCGAAATCCACCTCAGCAGATTGTTTGCCAGAGTGCCAGCCAATGTAGAGATATAGCCAATGGTATAAACACCAAATCTTCTCTTTATATTGATGCCTACCCAATAGATTCAGGTGTCACTTCTCAGGGAGTTTTGAAGAGCTCTGGAAGCGCTGTCTTGAGGCCAGTCACTGCAATCTCAGTATTATCATAGGTGACCCAGGATCTGCGAGGGAAACTTGAAATTTAGTTGGGCAGCCCATTTTAAACTTAATCCCTGCAGCAATTAACTTAGAGACCAACGGGTGAAAGGAGGCTCATTTCTGATGGACCGATAATGGTAGGTCTTGTGTCACCTTAGCTGGCTCCTTCCCAAATCAGTTCTTGAGTGTCCCATACTTTAGAAAGAAAATATTGCCATTCTTGAAAATTCAGAAAATGGAATATAAAGTACAAGGGGTACCCTAGGGCAGTAGTGGGTGCAAGGCGTGGTGGACTCTTTCAATTATGTACGGGGACCAAAAGAACAGGCCTGCTACCTTTTCCACAAACTTCTGTATAAACTTGATTGGATCTGTGCCCTCTTCATTCTTAGGCAAGCCAATAATTATCGCATTGTTGCAGCGGCTACGACCCTCTAGATCCTCCACTTTATTTTCCATTTTGGCCAGACGTTACCTCACAGCTACCAGTTCAGGATCTAATTTCTCTTGTCTGCCTTCCAGAGACCTTATATGAACCTCACTATCTGCCATTCTTTTCGAGAGGTCTTCTAATGCAGTCGAGATACTTTTTATTTCTCCAGCTATATCCTGCATCTCAGCCTTGAAAGTCTAAAACTCCTCCAAAAATCTGGTGAGTGTGAGGGATTCTGAAGCTACACCCACATCTGCTGAAATCTGTGTCAGTTGTGGAGAAGAGGCCTTGGATTTTTTTAGAGCCTTTTCAGGAGTTGCAGGCGGAGTATGTTTAGGCATGGCTTTCTGCATCTCAACTTGCATTGAGACTTTCACTGAGCAAACAACAGCTTCCAGGTTGAATGTTTATTATTTATCCAGTAGATTTTCAAGAAAAAGTGGAATTTTAAAGTTATTTAAGAGGACGGGTGGTTGGAGCTCTCAGAGGAGACTGCTACCTAGTGCTCTGTGTCATGTGACTCCCCCAGTGCTACTGTGTTAATAATCTGAAGGTATTCAAATGAATGTATTGTTGATTGTCATAGGTGAATATTTTGGCTGTTTGGATTCTCTGTTCCATGGGAAACTACCACCCTGTTGGAGTTCTGTGAAGGCAAAGAAACCCTCTTGAGGAAGGTTCCACCCCTAGAGGTGCCACAGGAACAAATTCCTTTAGGCTAAAGGTACCATAGGAAGGAGCCACCAAGGAAAGAGAAGCATGACCCTGGAAAAGGAGGGGAGGATAGAGGAGCAAAGAAACAGTGTGCATATGTGAGACTCGAGGGAGATGACTTTAGCTCAGGCAGGAGGCATGGCTAGTTGATCCCACTCATTGAACTGCAGGCATAGCCTTTCAATTCAATGGGTGTATGCAACTTAGTGAGGGGTTATACTTGTGCAACTGTGTTGATAGTCTTAAGGTATTCAAATGAATGTATTGTTGATTGTTGTAGGTGAATAGTTTGGTTGTTTGCACTCTATTCCACGAGAAGCTACCACCCTGTCAGGGTACAAGGAAGGCAAAGAAACCTTTAGAGGAGGGGTCCACCCCTAGGGGTACCATGGGAACAAATTCCTTTGGTCTAAAGGTACCTCAGGAAGGAGCCCCAAAATGTAATGGGAAGCAGTAGTAACACAGCACTTATGAGAGGATGGAGTGACAGCAGCAAGTGAAGACTGGAAACAGACATAGACTAAATCAAGCAATGACTGACAGACATCAGAATGGATGGTAGAGGAGGCATGACTTCTGTATGGAGAAAGCATGGCAAATGGAGGAGGGCCACCATCCAACCCCAACTCACAGCTGAAATCTTTCTGTAGTTAAGACTACCTAATTTTATGAGCTTTGACACAGAGTAAAGGAAAGAACCCTATGAGAGGGAACCCTCTGGGGATCCAAGGCCTTGGGTGCCTTCCCTCTAGGCTTGGGATAAATAAGTGATGGCTTTGCTACTGCAATTTAGAGACACAATTCAGGGGAAACATTTTTGATAGAAGGTTCTCACTCTATCCCACTAACAGGAATGCCATGGGGGTGCCGTGAGTGAACTCTGCAGTTAAAGGAGGTGCCCTTGCACTGAGGCTCACCCCAACCCCCAAGTCAGGAGGAGGAAAGCAACAGCTGCTGAAAGGAACTCACCTTGCCTCCATGAGGGAAGGCCTAGCGAGGAAGCTGAGCATTTGAGTGGCTGGGAAGGGAAGTACATGGAGGCCAGGTGAAACATAGGCAGTTGTAGGGAGAATAGCTTTTGAAGGTGCTGCCAAATTGGCCTACAAAGCTAAAGGATCCCTTGGGACTTAAGGGCTCCACCGTCTGGCAGCTGATGTCTTAAATGCTACATCAAGATGTGGCACCAAGTCAATCTGCATTGATAAAGCTTCCCCCAGAGCACAGGCTATTCTCACCTGAGAGGCAGAAAAAAGAAAGACTCCATCCAGTTGAGGGACCCATCCTCAAGATGCAGACTTCATGGGGCAGAGTGAGACCATCAGCTTACAGGGTACATCTTGGAAGTCATGCTATGATTGTGTCTGGCATGCATTTAACTACAGGAAAGTGGAAGACCATGGTGAAGCCTGATGGCCATGAGCGCATAGAAGAAACAAAACATAGGTAAGGCTGAACAACTGCTTTATCAGATGCAGAAGTAACAGGAGGCCATGGAAAAGCCTGACGGCTGTGGCACATGGAACAAATGAATGTAGGTTAAGTTGAATGCTGAGTGAGACACTGAATGATAACTAGGACAATGAATGATACTGAATGATATGAGCTTGGACTGAATGATGAATGAATGCCAACCAGTTCCATAAGGGAGATTACTGTTAGCTGCTGATGCATCACAAGTCAGGTAGGCTGATGCAGTAGAAATAAATGAAACTACTAGAGAAAGCAACAAGATGAGAAAAACAAAACTAGAAGTAGAGCTGCTACAATGAATAACAAATGACACAGATGGGAGTGGCTACCTGGCTGGGAGCCAGGTGTAAACAGTTAACGATTGCAGTTGAACTGAGGGATTGCTAAAGGATGGAAAACAGCAAAATGAGAGCCTGAATAGGACAAGTCATAGCAATGGGGAGAGCAGGATGCTAGGAAAACTAGAAAAGCCCCAAAAGAAGCAAAACAGAAAGAAACACAAGGCACAGGAGAACAGGAGTGTAGCAAATACAAATGACTAAGAGAAGCACAAACTTCAACCAGAGAGACAGAAAGCAAAATAGTGACCTAAAAAGCTGGAGAAGCACAAACCAAGCAGAAAGCCCAAAGCACAAAGTGGGTAGGAGACAAACACCAAAGAAAAAAGGGGGATAGAGCCCTGGTAAAGCATCCGGTTGCAGCAAATAAACAGTACTTCTGTAAGACTGGAGGGAGCTGACTAAAATAGCTCAGGTGGGGGCATGGTTAGTTGCTCACACCCATTTAACTGCTGGCATAGCCCTTCTATTGCAGTGTTATGTAACTTATTCAGTGTCTGGGTGACCTTGTTTTTGCATGACATAAGTGTATCCTGGATAACTCCCTACCTTGATGGCCTTGAAATCCTAAAGCTAAGGTGATGCCTAGCATATTTCAATATCTGGCTAGTCCCATTACTCAAATTAAATAGTGTTTACCCCAGTTTATCACTCTCTGGTTTGCTGGGATCCCTAATTTATAGATACCTGGCTTCTTTTACTGATTTTTCACAGCCCCTACCCCTGCTCAGTTAACTCACCAAGTGCATCTATAATGGGTCATACCATGAACTGGGTCCTTGTTTGTTCCTGTCTACTTGCTAGCCTGACTGATCAAATACCATTGATACATCCTTGCTTAGGTTACTCTAATGAGAAATCAAGCTTTGCAATGTCCAACCTTATTCACAAATGAGTGGGGATAATATGTACTTATGCCTTAGTATCTGTGCCAAATTGTCCCTATTCTTAAAAGCTGTCACTGTACTTTTGTCTCCTTGTGTCCCCATTCAAGGCCTAGCCCATTAGTATTGATGACCCTCTCTCTTCTCATTGCTGGAGACAGAGAACCTAATCCCGAGACTGTACAGTTTACCCCTGCAATTCATCTGAACAACCTAGAAATGGAGGCAAGGGTATAAGAATTGATCACATGAACATCAGGAGCATTATCCCAAAACACACAGACTTCGTAGGATGGGTCAGTCACTACTACCCTGCTATATTAGGTGTCTTAGAAGCCAGGATCAGGGCCCCATGTTTACTGCAATTCTGCAGTTGCAGCAGTGGCCACAGAAGTCAGGGCTGACCACAGAATTCAGTGCTGGCAGTAGAAATTGGTAAAACCAGCCACACTACTGCAGAAATGCTAGCTATGCTATGCAATCACACAAGGCAAGGGCATAGCTACTGATATGTTAAGTATGTCATGGCATACATACTCATTAGAAGGGGCAACAAACTGATGACACCCTCTACAAAGCTGAAAAGCTAGTGGCCACATGGCATCTTGACTTGTGCTGGCTCTTGTTACATAACTTCATCCAGCCAGTACTGTGGGGGTTGGGGGACTGATGCAAGAGTAAGAGCTTGAGTAGGACCACAGCCATTATGGTTTGCTGCTGTGTAGATGTGGCTAGCTCATCCATGTTAATTTTTCATTGTGAGGCTGCTCATGGTGCACGCTGAATCCCTGGAAGATGAATTTGAAAGGAAGATCTGGAAGGTGAGCTGAAGTTAAGAAGTGAAAAGATTCAGTGGTGCCCATGGAAATGGCATCGATCTCGGTGTGGTGGCAGTGGTCGGAGGAAGATCTGATTGCAGAAACATGTGGCTGGCAGCAAACTGAGCAGAGGACTCAGTCCCCATGGTGGACATTGATCACAGTTTTGATTTGTAGGCTGCAGATCTGTACCTGCAAGTGTGAGAGTTATTTCTTGTCAGATTTGAACCTGCAGCCTAAGTGGTGGCATCCAGCTCAGTTCTTAAGGAGGGTCAAGCTGCCCAGCTGCAGCAGAGTTGGGGACCAGGGTATACTAGAACTGGAGCATGCAGGTAATGAATACAACTTGGAATGGAGAGTTGTATTGATTGCTGCAATGCACAAGTAAAATGAAGGTCACTGACTGAAGAACATCACCACCCCCTGAGTTGCTGGGAGAAGAGAACATGCTAACCAAGGTTACTTCAGCTTAATAAGAATGACTTGCTTACATTTTTTAGTGTGTCCCCCAAAAGAAAAATCAGGAGTCAACAAATCCTACAGACATTGCAAGTTACACCCTCCTTCACTATTATAGGAAGACAATCCCCTCAACATACAGATTTGCACACTGTATGCAACATGTTTGATGCAAGACAGTTGGGTATTCCTAGTTTTAAAAAAATAATTTAAAAGAACGTTGATTAAAAGCAGAAAAAAAAATTAAAATGGCTTTCAAGTTGGAGTCTCTCTTTATCTCTGTTAACTGTAAATATAAACCAGAAGAAATCCAAGCAGGTTTTGCCTTCTGAGTAGTTTTAGTTGAGTGTGCACGTCCTCCTCTAATTGTAACCTAGGAGAACATCAAAGGCCACCAACTTCCAGATGAAGACCAGATGAGCCCTTAAATATGAGGTGGGAGGGAAAAGTAATTAAAAGAGAACACTGATGCCCATGGCTGCACCAAGTTTGGGTTATTGCAGTTTAATATTTGTGATAAGAAGACTACATATTGTTAATCCACTTTCAGTGTAGTGGAGTGGTTGCACAAAGGCAGTCAAAGGGTTAACTAAGACTTAATCCCCTTAAAGGTATGCTGCTTAACCACAATTTTTTATCTGCTGCAGAATGGCTGCAGAATCAGCAGTTGTTCTGCCACAGAAAGCATGAGGTCCTGCCGCAGAATGTAGGTCCACTTTGCCACAGTAAACAAGGGGCCGTAGCCCAGGCTTAATCTATCTATCCCTGACAGCCTCTATGTTCAGCTGAGTATAACTATGAGAAATAATCAAACTGGCTCTGAGGGGTGTAGGCACCATGGTCCACTTTAAGACCCATGTAAGCATCTCCAACCCAGGCACCACTGCCCCCTCTGATATTGGTTTTCTCCTGCTTGGAGGTGTCACAAACCCAATACTGGGGGTCAGGCCCACTGAGCTCACAGTGCCCATCCTTAAGTCCAATCCATGACAGGGGGAGAACAGGGATACATGGAAACATAGACTTCTTCAGCAGATAAGGACTACTTGACCCACCTAGTCTGCCTATTTCCCTACCTATTTGATAAGCATTCTTGAATTCACCCACTGTTTTTGACCCTACAAATTCCTCAGGAAAGCTGTTCCATGCATCCACCACCCTCTCCATGAAAAAATACTTTCTCACGTTGCCTCTGAGCTGTCCCACCTCTATTTTTGAATTGTGCCCCCTTGTTCTTGTGCATCTCTTTTTCTGAAATATGCCATCCTCTTGGGCTTTGCTGATTTCATTGAGGTACTTAAAAGTTTCTATCATGTCCCTCCATCCCTCCTTTCCTCAAGGTTATACATATTAATCTCTTTTAGTCTCTCTTCATATGGCTTCTGGTGCCGACTCTGCACCATTTTAGTTGCCCTCCTCTGTACTGCCTCCATCCTGTCTATGTCCTTGCCGAGATGGGGTCTCCAGAACTGCACGCAGTACTCCAGATGAGGTCTCACCAACTGTCTGTACAGAGGATAACAACTTCCTGCTTTCTAATGGTTATGCCTCTCCTTATACAGTATGTCTTAGTATCCACCAGTCCTTCTCACTGCCTTCTCACATTGCTTGCTTACCTTTAGGTCATCTGATATGAGTACCCTCAGATCTCTTTCCACTTTTGTTGTTGTTAGTACCTCCCCCTATTGTGTAGTCTTCCCCTGGGTTTTTGTTTCCCAGGTGCATTACTTTGCACTTTTTTGCATTGAAACTAAGCTGTCTTACTCCTGACCATTGCTCCAACCTTGCCAAGTCCCTCTCATCCTTTCCACCCCGCCTTGTGTATCAACCCTGTTGCAGATCATTGTGTCGTCTGCAAAGAGGCATACTTGTCCTTCCAGCCCCTCCACAATGTCACTTATAAAGACATTAAAGAGTACCAGTCCTAGTACTGAACCCTGCACTACCCCACTAGTAACTCCCCTTTCTCCTGAGTGTGCTTCATTTACTATTACCCTCTGTGTCTTATTGTCCAACCAGTTTGTCACCCAGGCTACCACTCTGGGACCCACTCCCAGGCTGGCCAACTTGTTTTGTTAATCTTTTGTGTGGTACAGTGTCAAATGCCATGCTAAAGTCTATGCAGGCCATATCTATAGCTCCTCTTTGGTCTATTACTTTGGTCACCCAGTCAAAGAAATCGATTCAAGAGTTCTCACACTTTATCATAGTGAGCCTCCCCCCAAACCTTGGAAAAGATCTTGAGCCTCCCCCAATATAGAAACAATTTCGGGCCTCCCCATAGTTAGAACAACTATCGTACTTTGCACATAACAGGAAGAATACAATGAAATGCATGTGAGTAGTTGAGTTTATTCTCATTTTATTGACACTATTATTTTCCCTCTCTATAACCCGCCTCCCCAGGTCAGCCTACTCTCTCCTCATTTCTGAGTTTTGGCTCTATTTACTCCTAGTTGCAATATCTCCATGAGTCAAACTGTTTTCTTTGTTAGTTTTACCCTGCTCTTAAACACCTTCTCGGGGACTATTTTGCTCCCTCCTGGCCTTGCTCCTAGTATCTCTCTGCTTAGCCTTTGTATGTGTGCTTTTTTTGCAGCCAGTATAATGGGTCAATTGATATCTTGTTGCTATTCATGTGTTTTATTTTGCATTTTGTTTTGCACAGTTTCCAAGAATTGTATTTCGTCCATTCAGCTTTCCCTCATGTCATACCAGGAAACAAGTATTTGTTGAGCGTGATTTCCTGGTAACCATTTTGTACAAAAATTCACATGCCATTATTTACTTTCAGTCTACTGCATCCTTTCACACAAATCCAAAACTTGACATTTAAATATAATACATTTTAAGGCTTGCTTGAGCCTCCCTTGGAACAGGTTGGGGCCTCCCCTGGGAGGCTGGCCTCACCATTTGATTCATCTGACATGACCTTCCCACTGTGAATCCATACTGCCTTTGGTCCTGTGCCCGGCTGGCCTCTAAGTACTCCACAATTCATTCTTTTAGAAGTGATTCCATCATTTTCCCTACCACCGATGTCAAATGAACAGGTCTGTAGTTTCTAGCCTCTGCCTTACTCCCACTCTTGTTAAGGGGGATCACATCCACCATCCTCCAGTCCTTGGGTACCACACCATCCTCCCATGATTTGTTAAGAAGAGTAGTCAGTGGTGCCACTGGGTCTCCTCTTAGTTCATTCAAAATTCTGGGGTGAATCCCATCAGGTCCCATTGCCTTATCAACCTTAGGTTTTGAGAGTTCATTCTGGACCCTTTCTTCTGTGAATGGACTGGTATCAACCCCCCCTGCCCAGAGTGCTTCTCTTGTTTGGTTCAGGTACATCTCCCTCTTCTTCTTTAGTGAGTTCTGAGCAAAAGTATTTGTTCGGTATCTCTGCCTTTTCACTGTTGCTCTCTTCCAACCCCCTCCCCTTTATTAAGCCTCACTATCCCTCCCTTGGTCTTTCTTCACTCCCTAATGTATCTATAAAAGGTTTCATCTCCTTTTTGACTGAGCTGGCTATCTTTTTCTCTGTTTTGGCCTTTGCTATCCTGACTGCCTTCCCCACTTCCTTCTGCATTAACTGATACAGGTCTCTATCCTGCTTCTTCTGTGATTCCTTATACTTCCTAAATACTATATTTTTCTTCCTAACCTTCCTTGCAACCTCTTTTGAGAACCATAGTGGTTTTCTGCTTCATTTTGTTTTCTTTATTTGTTTCACACAAAAGCTTGTTGCCTCTATTGATGGCAGTTTTGATTTTTCCCAATTGTTCTTCCACCCCTCCTTCCTGCCCATTTGCTAGTGTATTCCTTAGGCATTCCCCCATTTTGCCAAAGTCAGCCCTTCTATAGTCCACAACCCTCACTTTTGTATGGCTTTACTCCATGGTTGTGTTTATCGTGAACCATGTGATATCCTCCTCAGCCTTTTAGAATGCTCACTGAGGTCACAACTTCACCTCTACTATGAGGATGCAGGGCATCCCTCTAGCTCTGGATAAGGGCACAATACCAGTCTCCAGCCTTTTGGCCAAATATGAACCCTACCTTGGCTATTATACAAAGGAGGAAGACCTAGGCATCAAACTTTCTTTGGGGTAGCAGTGTAAAAGCCTGATTTGACCTTCTCCCTACAGGACATGCAACAGCCTGGTTCAAAATCCATGCAGAACCATCCCTGAGATTCTAGCATCCTCCCTATCCTTACAGATCCCTTACATACCCTTTTCTCAGTTTGGTTGCTTATGATGGCCCCTCTAAGCAATTAACAGTTGTCACAGATTATTAATACAATTTTCACAATTCTCACACTAATATATATAAACTTCATGCAGGCAGAATTTCTTTAGAAAAACAAAAGTTTTTACTAAAATACTTAAATAAATACAGTTACAACTAAAAAGAAATGACGCTAATTTGATTTACAGTATGCAGTAACAAAATGGGACAAATATATACATGTAAATGCTCTAACACTGTTAGCTAAAAGTCTACTTTGAAACTGCAGTGAACTGTAGATCAGAAAATTGGATGAAAGTTTTCAGTTCATTTAGTCCTTGTAGCCACACTGGGTTTCAGCAGTTTGGCTTCTGTGTGTCAGGTGGAGTCCAGATGAACAAGTGGGACAAAATGCACTGATTTGGGGTTATTTATACCTCTTGTTTCCCTTTGAAATAGTGAGTGAAAATCCCACAATGTTTAGACCAGTAGATAGCACTCTTGCTCTTCCCCAAAAATCTTATTTTCTTGATAACCTTTCATGGGTCAGATTCCCATAGTTAACCCCGGTTTTTCAATCATAACTCCTGTAAGTGGAATTTCACACAGTTATGCTAGAATGTTGTGTTCTTTCCTATTACCTCACAAAATGAAGTATACTATTAACAGTTTCCTGGGATCAAAGCATTCTGCTTTTTCTTGAAGTGAAAAGGGTTATCTCCTGACATTTTATTACTTCTGTTTCCCTTGTGTAGTTAACTTAGAGGAAGACTCTTTGATCAGCTATCCATGGGCTTTTTGACAATAACTTGTCATTTTCCTGCCAAGCAAGGCTGGCCTGCAGGTTAAAAGAAGGCCAACCCCTTTTTTTAAAAAAATCCAGTCTTTCTCTATGTGCATTTGCTGAAACTGGCATGTACATAAACAGTGGAGTCTGCCATGATGAAGTGCCAAAACTTGCAGTAATGACATGTAACAAAATCCTGCATGAAAAAAGGGCTTAATTGGCATTGACTTACAATGGCCAATCCAGTAAACTGCAGCAATTTGTGATATTCTGCAGCATGTCAGTGCTGTATCCTGGCTGTCACATCCGTACATAGAATTACACACAAAAAACATGTATACAACAGAATTATATCTACAAATAAGGGTTAGCAGCTGAGCAGCTCCCCACACCCTTCCCTCCTAGACTGAATTTTTGGGAATCCATCCCTAGGCATGGTATGATTTTCACAAATTCTGTTCACTGCTCTGATTGGTGAGATAGCCCATCAGCATTGCCATTGACTGATCTGGCTCTGTGAGTGATGGTCATATCGTAGCCATGTAAGGCAATACTCCAACTTAAGAGACGACCATTTATTGTCCCCATCTGTGTTAGCCATGCCAGGGGGTTTTGATTGATCTATACCTCATGGAGCCTCCCATAGAGGTATGGCTCTAATTTCTTCAGGGCCCATACCAGTGCCAGGCATTCCTTTTCAACTGTGGAATAGGTCTGCTCCTGAGGTAGCAACTTTTTCTAAGGTACACTATTGAGTGATCCTTCCCTTGGTTAGAGGTCTGACTGAGGACTGCTCCAATTTCCACATCTGAGGCATCCATCAGGACTACAAATGGCTTACTGTAGTGTGGACTGGCCAACACAGGGGCACTGCACAATGCCACCTTTAGACATGCGAATGGTTGTTCACAGGCTGACTTACCCATTTTACCTTTTTGGGCATTCTTTTCTTTAGCAGACCAGATGTGGACTGCCAGGGTACTGTAATTTGATACAAACTTTTGATCATACCTAGCAGTCCCTAGGAAACTCTGAACCTGCTTCTAGATTTCAGGCCTGGGCCAAACCTCTATCACCTCAGTTTTGGCTTGATTAGGCCATAGCTGCGCCCACCCCGCTACATGGCCTAGGTATGCCACCTCCACCATGGTCATCTGGCACTTTTCAGCATTGACAGTGAGCCCTGCCCTCTGCATCCTGCCCAACACTTCCTTCAGGTGGGACAGGTGTTCCTTCCAACTGGTACTGAAGATGGAAATATCATCCAGATACACCACTGCATACTCTTTAGTACCATATAACACCTAGTTAACCAACCTTTGGAAGGTGGCAGGGGTGTTCTTCATTCCAAAAGGTATTACCTTGAACTCAAATAATCCTGTTGGAGTGATGAAATCTGACCTCTCCCTGTCTCTGGCAGTTAACTCCACCTACTAATACCCTTTTGTCAAATCAATTGTGGTAAGGTATGTCACCACTCCCAACTTGTCCAGTAATTTGTCCATCCATGGCATTGGGTGGGCCTCATACTTTGTGACTGCAGTGAGTCCACGATAGTCTACACAAAATTGAGTAGAGCCATCTGGCTTGGGAATGAGGACTACAGGTTAGGTCTAGGGACTGGGGGATTTCTGGATTACTCCTAAATCTAGCATTTTCTCCACCTCCCTCCTAATATCCTCTAGGACAGCCTCAGACACCCGGCAGGCAGTCTTCTGTATGAGCATTTGTATTAGCATTCCTATATCATGTGTCACTAAGGGGGTTAGTCCAAGCTTGGCCATAAACAAAGGGGAAAAGCCTGCTAAAACCTCCCTCATTTCCTGGGTGTGTTACAGGGTCAGTTTTATTGCCTCCACAGAGGACTCCCACTTGCTTTCCTCCAGCAAGACCAGTAGGAGGTCTTCTTTGTCAGTCCTCTCCCCAGGACTACAACTGCAAATACCATGTCTGCCCTATTTGCATATGACTTCATCATGTTGATGTGATATATTCTATGGGTATGTCTTCTGTCAAGCAGTTCTACAATGTAGTTCATGTAATTTACCTCTCAGACTACCTTGTATGGTCCCTCCCACTTGGCCTTTGCCTTATCTTTCTGAACTGGAATTAGGACCATGTCTTCCTGACCTACACTGTAAAAGTGAGCTCTGGCTCTGTGGTCATTCCAGACTTTTTGCTTCTGCTGGGCAGCTGATAGGTTGCCCCGGGCTGCTCCCATAAACTCCTTCAGCTATTCCCTAAACTTCAGGATATGATCCACTATGGGAGTTCCCTGGATGGTGTGCTTGCCGTCCCAGTCTTTCCAGATCAATTCTAGGGGCACATGCACCCTACGTCCATGTAAGAGTTCGAAGGGGGAGAACTCTGTTGACTCTTCGGGCACCTCCCTGTATGCGAACAACAGGTGAGGGAGATATTTTTCCCAGTCCCTCCCGTGCTGTTCAGCAAACACTTGGAGCATTGACTTTAGAGTTCCATTAAACATTTCCACAAACCCATTGGTTTGCGGGTGAAAAGGTGTCATGCATCTCTGCACCACCCCACACTTCTCCCAAAAACACTTAATCAGGTCTGATATGAAGATACCCTCTCAATCAATCAATCTTTATTTATATACTGGAAAGGTATGTGAGCAGAAATGCCCATTTTCACAAACATCCAGCATAAAGTACATGAATATAGAGAGATAACTGAGAACAAAACAGAATGAAAAATAACATAGTACAGCATGTGAATAAAATTATAAAAACAGTGGTGCAAAAGTTAAATAATACAACCTGGTCAAACAAATAACATAATGAACTAAGGATGTGCCATGATACAGTAAGGCAGGGTACAACATAATGGGGGGTGAAATGAGGAACATGCAAAAAACAGAAGCAACTAGGATAATAGTAAAACGGGTGACAGAGGTGAAATGGTAGAGATGGAGATCTCAGGGTATATGAACAGAAGAGAGTAGCAAACCAAATAAGGGATGTATGGAAGAGACAGACAGGGGGGAAAACTAAGTACAGGAGATTGAGATAGTGCATTAGGCCAAATCTGGTCAGAATCCAGTGGTTTTAATTGGTTAGAAGGTGCCAAGCTGGGATCAGAGTTAGGTCTGTGAAGGGCAGTTACAAAAGGAAGTACTCAGGAGGTGGGCTTTGAGGGATGAGTTGAAGGAGTGGATGGTATAACAGGCTTGAATTTCAGGGAGTAATCAGTTGTACAAATTTGTCCCAGTATAATAGGCTGAGTTCTGAGCCAGTTTAGTTTGGAAAAATGGGGTGTCGAAAACCATGGTGGTGGATCCATGGGTCAAACGTCCAGGTGCTGCAAGTGGGAAAAGGGCATTGACTCTGAGTGGCATCTGTTTGAGGTAGATTTTGAGAAAAAAGGAGAGCATTTTACGGTGAAATCTCACTTCAAGGGAGGGCCAGAAGAGGGACACACAGATGGTACATTGGTGGGTTTTTCAGGGTAGACCAGTGAAAAAGTGCGCTATACTGTTGTATGTAACTCTTAGTTTGGAGTAGACGAGTGAGGATGTTGGAGGGGAGAAGACTAGGGAAGCATAGTCAGTGAATAGCAAGAGTAGAGATTTAGCCAGGTGTAGTCTGGAGGCAGGAAGAAGGAACTTACTGATCCTGTAGAGGAGTCCAAGTCTGGTGTGTACCTTCATAATGAGGTTATTTACATACAAATTGAAGGAGAGGTGTGGGTCAAGGTAGGGTCTCAAATATTTGAATTCAGTCACTTGTTCTATGGGAATACCTGAGTTGTCAACAAGGGTCAAGCTAGTGACAGGGGCTTTATGAGGTCTGGAACAGATCATAAATTTGGTCTTCTTGAAATTGAGAACAAGCCATACCTGCAGAACCATGAGTGTAGCTTGCTGAAATTGGATTGAAGATCGTGGAACATAGCGGCTGGGTTTTCGTTACTGCAGTAAAGGGATGCATCATCGTTGTCTAAGACTAGTTGAGTAGATTGGCAGATAGAGGGGAGGTTATTAATGAAAAGGGAGAAAAGGGGGCCCAGGATCGAGCCCTGGGGAACCCCATATTTGATTGGACAGGCAGAGGAGAGGTAGCATTCAATGGGGGCTTGATGGGATCTTGCTGAGAGGTAGCTATTGACCCAGTTGACAACATTATCAGAGAAATGCAGACCTCAAAGGGTGTCGAGTAGGAGGGCATGGTCCACAAGGTTGACAGCCCTGGTGAGGTAAAAAAAAATGGATCCGGTGTAATGCTGTTTGTCATTAGCCTTAAGGATGTCATTAGTGAACCTGACCAGGGTTGTTTCAGTGCTGTGGCCTAATCTAAAACCATGTAGGGCACTGGAGAGAAGGTTGTGTGATTCACGGTAGGCTGTAAGTTGAGAGTGCACTATCTTCTCGATAATTTTAGAGGGGGAGCTAGAAGGGAAATAGGGTGATAGTTTCCAACATCATTTCTGGACCCAGACTTGAATAGAGGTTTAATGGTGATGGTTTTCCAGGTATTAGGGAAGGAGCCTGATCACAGGGAGCTGTTGATTAAATTGGTGAGGGGGATTGCTATAGCAGCGACGGACAGTTTCAGGATTTTGTAGTCAATCCTGTTAGCCTCTTTGCTGGGTTTTGGGTTATTTCTCTGAATAAGCATTATGCTGTCCAAAGGCTTAAGGGCCTTAAAGTAGAAATGTTGGGGGGGTGGGATCTGAGGTATTGGGGCAGGGACAGGGGTTGTCGAAGAGGGGGCACAGGGGTGGGGAAGGGAGGTTAGTATTTGTCAAGGACACCGAAATAAGTAAAAAATGTTCACCACATCGGCAGAGTTGCTGATGTTACTCCCACCAAGGTACAGGGTGATGGTATCTGAGTATTTGGTCTTGCCAAGAAGTGAGTTTAGGGTACCCCAGAGCACATGGGAGTTTGAGGCTTCCCCAAGTTGTTTGTTCTGTTGATGGTCAATTTCAGCCTTCCTGACAGCAGATTTGCACTTTTTATAGAAAGACCTGTAGAGGGAAAAGCTTGACAGGGTCTTTGTGCTTTGAGAACCAGGCCCATGCTTTGTCCCTGGTTCTCATCATCTTTAAGATGTCGAGGGTGACCCATTCATTGATTTACCCCTTGTTCTTATTTTTTTGAGAGGGGCATGTTTATCACAGATGCTGATAAGGATGTTAGAGAATTTCTGCAGGACAGAGTCACAGACACCAGGCCCCTCCATGAAGGACTAGTCTACAACACTTAGATCTTGGGTTATTAGATCAGTGTTCTGATCAGACAGTCTCCTAGTGAAGAAAAAATAGGAGGACGTTTGGGTGGGTGAGCAGACCATAGGCAATAGGTTGCTCAATGATCACTGATAGAGTCTGGTAGGATGCCAGAGTCAGTAATCAGGGTTGGATGTGAGGTAATGATCTAATCTATTAGAGACTGGATGTCAGTTTTATAGTTAAATCTAGTGGGTGAGGCAATGAGCTGGTGTAGACCTAGGTTAGCGATGCACGATTTGACAGTGTCAAAGTGGCTGGAGACCCAATTACTGTTAAAGACTCTGAGAAGGATCCATTCTCTGTTGAGAGGGAGTGTGTGTTTGAGGGCAAGTAGTGACTCCAGGTCAGAAAGCAGGTGAGGGTGATAGTTTTATTAGGGCTGAGGAAGAGGTTGATGGAGAGGGTTTTAAGAAGGGAGAACTCAACACTGCGATGGAGTTCAGTAAATAAGAATTTGTTTGAGATATAGAACATACATCCCCCTCCTTTTTTCCTGGTTCTGCATTTCCTGACCAAGGTGTAACCATCAAGCTCAATCTCATTATCAGGGATCCTGGGGGTGAGCAAGGTTGCAGAGAGAGCGATAACATCAAAGTCATTAATGGAGACCCAGGCCTGGAAGTCATCGATTTTAGCAGGGAGACTCTGAATATTAAGATAGATAAAGCTGATATTTGTATTTTGATTAAGGAGGGGCACCTGGAGGGGAGTGATGGGGGCAACTAGGGCCAGGGTTTAGATGAATTGTTCCAGAGAGGAGGAGGAGGAGGAGGAGGAGCAGGATTAGTGCCCTACAGAAGATAGAGATGCTGGATACCAACTTGTTTTTTCTGGGTCTGATGCACATGGAGGAGGTGAAGGTAGTCTGTTTAGTGTAAAACAATGGGTAGTAGAGAGATGGAAGTAGAATGAGGGTGGACAAGGGGACAACAAGGGTAGATTGGGGATGGGGCAGGAGGAGGTCACGGAATAAGTGGTGTGGGTTGATGGTAATATGGTAGAGTGGGGGATCGGGGGGTTGGAGGGTCCTAGGGGACCAAGAAAGAGAGAGAGAGAGAGAGCTGGAGGGTGGAGGGGGAACAGAAGAAAGAAAAGAAGAGATGGGAGTAGAGACATGGTGGATGATGGAGCAGGTGAGCAGGTGAGGGGGGTAGAAGAGAAAGCTGGAGGAGGAGGTAGTGAACAGAGGTTCAAAAGCTATAGATGAGAAAAAGTTGGCATGCCAGAAATAGAGATGCAGCAAAATAAAATTTCGCTGTCGAAATTTCTATGAAATCAGCAATTTAGCCCGGCGAAATGTTTCACAAAATCGGGTCAATATTTCACAATTTCATCTGCAATTTCACCTGTCACCACTGGCCTAGGTTGAACCACACACACACACACACACACACACACACACACACACACACACACACGTTGCCTGCACCCCCATTTGTTTATTAAAAAGAAAATTCCCTCCACTCCCTGGTATCTAGTGGGTTCCCCTGGCCGTCACTGGTTGTAAACATTAAATGAGCAATTTCCCCAAAGTTACCCTGGTTACCACCTCCGTTTGATTAAAATAACAAAAAAAACAAAGCAATGCACAAAGATGAGGCCAAATAAATAAATAAATGTGTTGTAAAGGAGACAGCAAACTGATTGGTCTAAACCCATCAGTGCATCATGCCGCTCTGTCATTTCTGTGACAACAGTGACAGCAGTTGTGATGTTGTGTCATCACTGTTCCTTATCAGATGTTATATGGGTACTGGCACATTCACAGATAGTACAGTGTGCAAGGATTGGTGCTGGTTCAATTGGTCATAATGTGCAAGAGGTCCCATCCTGGACCCAGATGTGTATATTGTACATTCTACTTGCACCATGACACATGCAGGGTACACCCTGGCACCACCCAAGGTATCATTCCATGGGTGCCTCAGGCTCCCCATGTGTGACCACAAGCATTATTCCCTTGCTGCCCTTTGAGCCTGTGTGTGTTATACTTCTGTACATGTAACCCTGTTTAATATGGTGACATATATATTGTGTTTTATTCTGTAGGTATCATGTGCGGGAGGGCCAGCAAGCAGGGCCGAGAGGGCACCGGCCTGACCAGGAGAAGGGGCAGTGAGCCAATGATAGGGACTGAGAGAGAGAGAGAGAGAGAGAGAGATGAGGATATGAAGCAGGGCACCTTCAGGGCACTGACATCCATCAGCAGCCCTGCGATGGTGAGCATGCAGGTCACATACTAGAGGATTACTTGGCCTTGTATCTATTGCTCCTGCACATTGTAGGGTACACTGTGTAAGGCCTCATTCTGGTGCATTGTGCACCTCACAGTCCTGTAAGATGTATTGTCCAGTACCCATATAACATCTGATAAGGAACAGTGACAACACAACATCACAGCTGCTGTTTCTGTTGTCACAGAAGTGCCAGAGCGGCATGATGTGCTGATGGGTTTAGACACATCAGTTTGCTGTCTCCTTTACAACACATTTATTTATTTGGCCTTATCTCTGTGTACTGCTTTGTTTTTGCATATTCTGAAACTGAGGTGGCCAGACCTTTTGCAGATATGGAACAAGTTGTGTGATCTGATGTCACTGAGCACTTGAATGAATACGATACTCATTCATTTATTCATTCATTCAAACACTCAGTGGCACTCTATCAGGCTGCCTGCCATGGAGGTGAGTGGAGGGCTGGACTGGTGGCCCAATCTCGGCACTAGGGGGAGCTGGGTGAGTGCTGCTACCGATGAGGTGGGGGATCCACTAGACACCAGGGAGTGAAGGGTGAATTTTTATTTTTTAAACAAATGGAGGGAGCAGGGTAACTATGGGGGGGGGAGTGCTTATTAGTGTTTATTTATTTTATTTAATTATTGAATTTTGATGACCGGGTTGGCCCACTTGGCCCACGAAGATCCCTTTTTCAGGGGTGACCTGGGGAACAGAAGCAATACAATACATACAATCCGGTGATCCAGAAGCAATACAATACATACAGTCAGATGATACAGGGTTACGAGAAGTAGACAAGATTAAGAGGATAACAGTACAGGCAATTATTCAAATCATAGACCATAAGTGCAACACTTGAAAGATTTAAGGCATGATTTAATGTAGGTTAAGGTGAGAAGAGAGGGGGGATGGGTGATGTGATTAGGATCAGGGGTGATTATCCTATACCCTCACAGTGGCATGAGTTTGTCCTGAGCAAATGCTACTTAAGCCTAGTGCGAAAGATTGATATTGAGGGGGCTTCTTGTACTAGAGGCAGGAGAGTGTTCCATAGTTTAGAGGCTGTAAGAGCGAAGGAATTGCCTCCCTTGTGAGTCTTAATTCTGGGGATTGCCAGTAGGGACCAACCTGAGGTTCTGAGCATTCGAGGATTAGGCTTAGCCATGATTATTCCTGTCAGGCTTGGTGGGGCCGCCAGGCTCTGCAACTTGTATGCATGGCAGAGCAGGGGATACTGTAGATGAGCCTCAAAAGAAGGCCATTGCAGCTGGGCTAGTGAGATGCAGGGGTGGCTTCTTGGTTGACACATTGTTGCAGACCTTACGACCTTGTTGTACTGGACCTGAAGCCTGCAAATCTTGTCCTTTGCCATGCTCTGGATTACCGGGGCAGCATAGGTTAATGTGGGTGGGAGGACACTGGAGGTGATTGCTTATCTAGCCTCTGGGATAAATTGTTTTTTTAGCTTGTACATGGTGCCAAGTTTGACGTGGATAGACCTTGTTACCTGGTCAATGTGGGGCTTAAAGGTGAGACCCTGGTCAATAGTTAGCCCTAGGTATTTTATGTTGTCAACTATGTCTATTCGTTTATCCGCAAGGGTAGTAAGCTTTAGGGAATTGATCAAATCTTGGTTTATGGCCAGTGATGGCCGGGGGAGGATCACTAGACACACCAGGGAGATCTTTACACACATTTTGCCATCGAAGGTGAAATTACTCCCGCAGATGGTGAAATTTCACCGTTGGTGGCAAAATTTCACCTGTGAGTGTGAAATTTTACCTGTGAGTGAAATTTTGCCAGCATGGAGGTGAAATTTCATCCCCAACCGCTAGCAAAATTTTGCATTTCATCCAGTGAAATATTTTGCGAAATGCACTAATTATGCAAAATATTTCACTAGGCAAAAGTTTCCAGTTTCGCACATCTCTAGCCAGAAAGTAGGGATAAAAGGTTGGAAAGAGCACAGTATAGTTGAGACAACCAGATAGTGTAAAGATTATTGCCTCCACCTTATGAGCAGAAGGTGCAGGGTTCGAATTCTCAATGGTTCAAGAAGGGGGAGAACCTTGTTGATGGTGGAGTTCCAAAGGAGAAAAGGGGGGGCAGGGGAGAGTTTTAGAATAGGAGGATGCTCTGAGATGAGAGGGATATGTGGTGAAGCAGAAGAAAAAGGGGGAGCACTAATGACTCCCAGTGGTTGGAGAGTATAGGGAGCAGTTGGAGAAGTGAGGTGTTAGAAAAAACTGGCTGCAATCACGTGACAAGTCACATGACTCATGACAGTACATAAAGGAAATGACAACCAAGGGTGGGTGTGGTGGGGACCAAGTAGGGCAGTCGCTGTGAAGCGGTTATGGGAAAGCACAGTCCTCACCTTAGTCTGCCGATTGGTAGCTTCTGGAGGGTAGGGGGGCTGCAGTAGTGCTCTCCCTATGATGGAGATGCTCTGAGTGGGTCTTTGTATGGATGGGCCTGCTGGATAGATGAAATGGGGTTAGAGGAGGGCTATGGAGAGGAACAAAGGGCCACTCAATATGCATGAGCGAGTGAGGATAGCAACAGTGCCAAAAGAACAAAGGACCAGAAGAATCAAGGTACAAATGGTAAATATCAGTATTCTGCACTACTTAAATGCTATAACTGGTATCACAGATGTTAGGACTGACCCCATACTGACTGATATAGAGAGACAACAAGCGCCAAGCTAAAGCTTGGATAATGCACACAGCAGATCCCCTTATGGTAACAATTAAAACATGGGAAAATCTAGGTACAAAAGTCGAAGTTAAAGTGTCTAAAAACAGTCAGTTTGGCCAATGGAAATGTGTCCAAATTCCATGCACAGAGCAGGAATCGAGTGCAGGTTATCCTTTTGCAGTCCTCACCTTAGTCTGCCAGTCGGTAGCTCCAGGAGGGAAGGGGGTCTGCTGCAGTGTTCTCCCAATGACGGAGGTGCTCTGAGTGGGCCTTTGTGTGGATGGGCCTTAGTCTGCCGGTCGGTCGATCAGTGATAACCTCCTGTGGAAGCCCAACATAGAAGAAAATCCCTAGCAAGGCATCTGCCACTTTGTCTGTCCTAAATCAGAAAAAGGGTGACCACCTCTGGATATCGGGTGTCATAATCTACCACCGTCAAGATAAATGTCTTCCTGGAGAAGCTTGGGGTATTCAAAGATCCCACAATGTCCATTCCTACCCTCTGGAATGGCTCCTCCACAATGGGCAAATGAATTAGGGCGACTCTGGTTTTACTGCTTGTCTTCCCAATTTGTTGGCATCAGTGACAAGACCTGCAATATTCCTTCACCTGCTGGGTGAAGTTGGGCCAATAGAATTTGTGGGCCAATCACTGCATGGTGTGCATGATTCCCAGATGTCGGGACATGAGGATATCATAAGCGATCTTGAGCAACCATTAACGGTACCCCTGGGGAATAACAAGTTGCCTGTCCATCACCCCTCCCTCTGTCCTCATGTACTGCATATACAAGACAATTGTCACAACATACTCTATGTCTCATGTCACCTCCTTGTATCCCATCAGATTCTGCACAAGCCCTCAGCCTCTCCAAACTAGTATCAGTCCTCTGAGCAGCTGCAAATTATTCACATTTTCCCAAGGCATGGAACATGTCCCTTTCAGTTCCTAAACTGGAGTCCATAGCTCTAGCATCAGGGCATTTAGGGTCACTGCTATCCCTAACCTTATGACCATTGGTTACCCCTCCTTCCTCAGAGTAATCTCATGTAGCTGCTTTGTGAACTGCTATGTGGGGAAGTCCTGCCTCCCTTCCACTATTCTCTATTTCAGAAGACACAGGCTGGGGAACCAGCCTCCCACTGTTTTCCACAGGGGCCTTTATGGGGTCCAGGGAACTACAATCAGCCTTTGCTGTCTGACTGTGAGTAACCACACACACCACCCCCTCCTGGAGATTGTTCCCTATAATCACATCCAGGGTGAGGTTGTCTGCCACTGACACCTTTTGCACCCTCTCTCCTGTCTCACCCCAGACCAAGAGAATGCTAGCAAGTGGCAGAGTTTTATCCTCCCCAGAGAATCCCCTTATGGTTATGAACTGATTAGGTATAAGCTGTTCAGGTTCAATGAAATCCCCTTTTACTAAGGTAAGAGACACCCCATGTCCCTTAACTCATGGGTGTGCGCCCCATTTACAGTAACCAGATGTATGTGCTCCCTCATGTTTATAGGCATGTTTTCAGGGATACACAGTGCAACCAGCTCTGGTTGAGCACCACTTTGTCCACTCTGTGCCTTTTTAGGACACTGTCTAGCAAGATGCCCTGGCTGTTTGTAAAACCAACAATCATCATTTCTTTTATCAGATAAATCCCTTTTTTTGTAACTGGGGTTTCCCCTTTCTGTGGAGGCAGTGAAGGTTTTTGCTGCCCTGAAGGTGCGCTTTTCCCCTTCTGCCCTGCTACACCCTCCCCCACTCCCTTTCAGAGCAGGCCTGTTCCTGGCATAGCAGTTCAAGAGCTCTGCAGCCTGCTGTGCTGTTTTGGGGTCTCCAGATGTACATCTTCCTTGATTTTCTCTACAGAGTTTGCTTCCACTGCCTCCCACCACATTTCAAAAACTGATGTTGCTTTGTGGCAAGGTTCTCATAGCTCATGTCAGGGCTTCTCCAGAGCTTACGGAACTTATCCCTGTATGCTTCAGGCATTAATTAATACTTTTTAAGCAATGCAGCTTAAAGTTTCTCATAATTAGTGGTGGTCGAAGTGGGCTCAATCCGCTTCACAAAACGTTTCGCGGAGCAAAGGCAGATTTGTGGAGTGTTCCACAATGTGAAGTGGAATACTTTGCATTATAATGAGGAATGTGAAATCCATTGGAAACAATGACTTTGTATTACTCCGCCTCCCCAGACCACTACTCTGCCAAATTTAAGGTGAAGTGCATTGCAGGCAGTGCACTTCGCCTCACTTTGCCTTGTTTTTGAGCTCCAAAGGCAAATTTTGCAGTGATTCATGTGATTTCAGGTCACATGGTCTCTATATTGATCTGCACAGGCTCAGTTCGGGGTAGTATGAGTAGGAAGGAATAGGAGACAGTGTGCTCTGATAGCTGTCTGTGATAGAAATCTTGTAAAAGCTGTTCAAAAAGCATTATTGCATTTTTTGGGGGGTCCAACTTTAGTTCAACGATTGCAGGAAACCCTCCTGTGCTCATATCATTGAGTGCTTTTGTTTTTGTGTGGATTTTGAATGTTAATTTACAACATTCAGTATGTGTGGTGAAAGACAATGAAAGTGTGCTTTGAGGGGGCGTATCTGTGGTGTAGGTAGATTTACATTGGATAAATAGTGATTTCTTTGCTTTTTGGTTATATTTTTGTTATATAAATGACTGTGTTAATGTACACAAAGTAATATTGTCAGTAATAGTTGACATTTTCTTGCTGTTTGTTGTGTAGATGTGGCGCAGCAGTTCATAAGTTCAGGTTGTTTACATTACAAATTTACAATACGAAACGTGGCATAGTACTCAGCTTTTGCATTTGCTACCCATTCCTCATTCAGCATTGTACACAAACTGTTCTGTGTGTGAGTGTGTGTGCAGTGTTGCATGCATCAAATACACCTCTTATTGTGTCACAGACTAGTATAATTGCAGGCACAGCAGTGTGAACCTGATATCCACTGCAGCTGCCTGCTTTTGTACTGTGATTGTGGTATCTGTTCTTAGTTTTGCTGCTTGTTATGCCATAAAAATCAGCACTGTCTGCATTCAGTGCTCCTCCCACCCCCACATTCAAAAGGTATTTTTTACCAGATTGGATTGTTTTTGTGATCTCATCAGTACCACTGATTACTGAAGTTGTTTTTATTCCATGACAGTGTCAGAGTAGTCTCTTATCTGTTGATGAAGCCACAATTGTTTATTTGGCTTCACATCCAGCGTCCCTCCAATCAGAAAGTGAACGTATCAAAATCTGAATTTGGTTATAATATTGTGGTTGATCCCTCAAAATGCCTGCAAAGAGATGTGCAAGCAAAGCTGTTTCTCGCCATGGCAATGTTGGCAGTATGATTGTCTGTGGGTGTTGTAGTAGTACGCAGATGCAGAAGTGCATTGCTGATGTGAAGAAAGGTATTTCTCCTGCAATGTTTTTTACAGCCCAATCAGTAGCTTCACTCTTATTTGGAGGAGATGATGTTTCCCAAGCTGGTGGTGTTAGTGGTGGTGGAGGTAGTATTAGTATTGTTGTGTCAAGTTCTAATTCCAACCAGTGTACCATATCCAAAAATATTGAGTGTGAAGCAGTGCAAGTAAGTGGCAGCCTAGATGATGTCATACTTCCCAGTAACATCCCAGTAACTGAACCTGAGGATTCTGATACTCATATCAACGATAGCATACAATGTCATATTCCACACACCATGGCACTTAACGTCACGCATCTTCCATGCAGTGATTCACAGTGTGGTGAAAAAATATCAGGTGATGGTGATGTAGATGCTGATGATGAATGTGATGATGACGATGATGTTGCTGTTGTTGCAACATGCAGTCTACATGCTAGCATCCAAGCAGGAGATGTGGATGTGTGTGACATTGATGAATATGATGATGATGTAACTGACCCCAGTTGGGAACCAGAGAAAAAGAAATTCAAAGTGGCTGTGTCTGAGTCTGTTTGCAGGAATCTTCCCCTTTAAAAACTTGTGATCTACCAGTTTTAGTTGATGATAATGATGGCCCGGTAATCAATATGATAGGTAGTCATGGTGGTCAGTTGCAGTCCAGGTGTGCAGTGCCCGAAACATCATGTGCCCCCCCACTTCAGTGCAAAAAATAATGTATTTAAACAAGCCACATCATGGACATGTTAGAAGCAGAGCATCACAATTCCTTGTTTGGGATGTTTTTGTTCAAAATGCAAATGATGAGTCAGTTGCAATCTGCCAGGTTTGCCTTGTGTGTGTGTGTCGAGGTAAAAAGGGGAGCCATCTGGGCACAGGAGAACAGCATATGCATCTTAAGAATAGGCACTTGGCACTGGGGACCCAGCACAAGCTGCCAGCTAATACCACAGTGGGGCATTAACCTTCTTCACCGGCAGCATAGCCAGCATGTTATCCCCTTCCATGACTGTTAAGCCCAGTAGGAAATTAAACATGTGCCATAGTGCGGTAATAAGGATTACTACATGCATGATGAGGTGGAGGACCATAATGAGTTTGAAATGTTGTCCAGTGCTGGTAAGAGTAGCAGTTTCTGTGGTGGTGGTAGTGGTGGTGAATGCAGTATGTCTAGTGAAAGTGGTACATCAACCCCGGTTGGCAAATCTGGCAAAAAAACAGCATTTCTGGGTTTGCCATCATCACCTGTGCAACCATCTTTATCAAATGTCTACACTCCACCCCCTGCCAATGCTATTCATCACAGAGCACAACCATTTGTGATCAACACACCCCATGTAAAATGTTTAAGTCAGCCAACGTCACAGAGTGTTTTTGCGCATAAGCTGAAGTACCCCCCTGAATCATACAGTGTCCATTGAACTTAATGCTGCTGCAGCAGAAATGCTGGCAATTGATATTTTGTCCTTCTTCTTTGTGGAGAATTCTGGGTTCTTGCAGTTTGCTGCATATGCCTGTCAAAAATGGAAAGTCCCATCCAGGACATACTTTTCTACCTATGCTGTCTCCGAGTTGTTCCGCACTGTGTCCAGCTCAGTAAGACATGACCTTCAATGTTCCTTCTCTCCATTCATCCATATAAGCATGGATATGTGGACAAGTGGCAAAACAGCAGGGAGTTCATATTTGTGTATTACTGCACACAGAGCCCAGGTGCTGGGGGTTGTTTTTGATGTTGGTAGTGTGAATAATCATGCAGTAAGGTGGATTGTCACGGTAGCAATCTTCCAGGAATTCGACAGCATGCAACAATTGCTATGCACAATGCGACTTGTTCACACACTGATGAGAACATGTTGGACATGGTACTGACTGAAATTGACAGATGGCTAAACCCTTTGTCCTTGAGAGCTGGGTTCATAGCAAGTGACAATGGGTCAAATGTGGTGAAATGCATCACAAATGGTGTTTTTTTTTCGTGTTCCATGCATCGCCCACTGTTTAAATCATGTGGTTCAGGAGTTTCTGCAGCACCCTGATATAAAGGAAATGCTGACCATTGCACGATGTATCTGCTTTCACTTTTCAAGTTCTGAAAAGGCCCGTGACCAACTGTGGCAGTTGCAGATACAAAACAGCCTACCTCAGCATCGCTTGAAGCTGAAAGTTGTCACCTGATGGAACTCCACTTTATACATGGCAGAGAGGTTGTATCAACAATACAAAGCCATCTCAGAATATCTTGTTATGCACACTAGCCGTGATAGTTTCGGGATCTCCATGTCTATGATGACTGAACAGTGGCACCTCATTGACTCTGTAATAACAATTTTGCAGCCTTTTGAACATGCCATACAGGCAGTGAGTGGCGAATCTGCCTCCATTAGCCAATCAATTCCACTGCTGTGGGTACTGAGGCAAACATTGGTGAATGTACAGCATAAGCCTTGATGTTGCCAGAGACGGTGGTAGCAGTATGTTGCCACAACACATGCTGAAAATATTCGACCAGAATCGTCCTGTTGTGAGCATTCAGAGTATTGACAACTTTACCATAGCAACAATGCGGGACCCACGATACAAATGTGGAATTGCATCAGTACTGGAGGGAGGGCCTGAACAGGTAAAAAATATCAATGGTCAACTGGTGCACTTGGTTCATGGGTCAGAGAAGTAACGTGTGAAGGTCAGCAAACCTCAGCAGCATAATCTGGCTGAAGGTGTACCTGGAGGACCATCAAGCATATCCTGCAAGGGGATGGGGACTGCAGTTCCAGGTGGTCTGTCATCCAAAGTGACTGGCGTAAACCCGCTCTGGAAGGCTTTGTTCCAAGTGGGTATTTGTGAAAAAAATGATTCAGGAGAACAGGATGATGCATCAACAACTGGACTTAGTGCAGCACAGACAGTGGTTGAGTCATATTTGTCTGAAAACAGGCATCTGACAATAACTGAAGATCCACTTTTGTACTGGTGTGGAAAGGTCAGTGAATGGCCAGAGCTGATTGCAGTGGCACTGAAGTACCTCACATGCCCACCCTCCAGTGTAAGTGTTGAGAGGGCATTCAGCTCAGCAGGTGCAATAGTCTAGGCTCATTGGACAAACCTGTCTCCTGCAAATGTTAGTTTGCTAACATTCATTAAAATGAATGAGAGGCACATACCAGCAAAGACTGCAACCTCGGTATTCATACCCTGGCCTAGTCATGGTGGTCTTGCTGATGCGGAAATCGAGCATCCTGGTGGCACTGGCAGTGGCTGCCTGAAACAGCCCACCACTGATGTAGATGATGATACAATGGAGAAAGAATTTCCCAGTGGTCAGACTTCAGACATCAATGACTGTGAGAGCAGCTTTGTTTATGAGGATGAGGATGTGGTTAATGTTGGCAGGTTTTAACTGAAGTTTTTAAAAAGCAGCGTGCCCTCTGGACCACCACCACCAGGAGTGATGTGAGTCTCTGCCACCACTGTTGCCTGAGTCTGTCCGGCCCCCCAGACCACCAACACCAGGAATGATGTTAGCAACTGCCACCACTGAGCCTGAATCTGTCCAGACCACCACATCCATCAGACACAGACAAAAAGCTTCTTAATATTTAAACAATAAAGTGAGTATGTGTACTCATGTTTGTTATGCTGCTTCATTTAATTTAGTTGTATGTTTTGTTTTCTGTAGCTTTTCAGAGCTGCAGTGGTAAAACACATACGGCACACTTATTTTGTTTCTTTTACAGGGTAACAAAAAAAGGCCTCATCACTAAAACTTGTTGGAAATTGTACTGTAGCTGTACTGTACAGAGACAAAGCAATGTAATATCCATGTGAAATCCATTCTGGTAAGTATGAAGATTTTATTTCATCCATTTCATTGTTTTGGATAGACTGCAGCAAATATTGCACACATGTTGTATTAGTTGACAAGATGTGGGTTTGAAATGTAACTTGGCTTTAGATTGATATTTGAGAACCAGGGAGGGATACAGAACAATTAAGTTGTAAGAAGTCATTCATTTCTTTTTTATAGGAAACTTCCAGATGCTTTGTTGTTCTGTCAAAGTGGCCTTATCCAAAAAAATTCTTCAACATCAGGCTCCTCCTTCCCCCGAGCTTGGGCACACATGCAACTTGCAGAAGTCGTTTCATTAGATGACCATGACCATCATTAACAACCGGGCTCCAGAAGGATGCTGATGAAATCTGTGAAGAAGTAACAAAATAAGAAACCATTACAGTCAAACCTGCAAATATGATTCCCCAACCCCCTTCAAAAAAATACTTACCTTGATGTGCTTGACAGTTATCCATTTCCAATTTTAGTGCAAACAATTCTCATTGAGCACTGGAATGTGCATTCCAACAGTTTCAGTGTGACCTGTAATGCAGAACAATACCATGAGTACATGACCATGTCATCCCCCCTCCTCACCTACAAAATACACAACCATATATATATATATATATATATATATATATATATACACTCAACAGGGCTACTATTAGTGCACAGCCAAAGGGCACCCTTCAATCCAGTTGAGGTGATCACATTGCATTTGCTCCAATCGTCTTGCAAGACACATTGGACCAGCAACACGACACTCACAGTCATCATTTTATACTGGGGTATGTGCTGCAACACTCTCATTCCACTGTGTTAACACTTGTCAATTTTCTGCACACAAGCAGGATGCATTTTGGGCCTACAGAAAAAATCTAGGACTCTGCGCCACCACTGCATGCATGACTGACTGCACCATTCATTCTGGGAGACTTTGTATGTGCTGAAACACTGTCATTCCACTGTGTTAACTCTTGACAATTTTCTGCACACAAGTAGGATGTATTTTGGGCCTACAGAAAAAATCTGGGACTCTGTTCCACTTGTGTGTTCTGTGATTGTTGCTGTGAGCTCATGATGTCATACTGACATTTTTACAGTTAAAGCAGCATTGCAAGAATGTCCTGACAGTTTTGAACTGTACTTTTTATGCTTCTTTACACTGCCACAGCCACCACTAGTTACCTCTGAGTCGTGACTTGAATGATACGCTTCTTTTCACAATTTATGGCTGCTTTACTTACTTGACTACTTTTTTTCATGTATGAAAAAAAAATGAGCACACCTTCCAATATTGTTCAGACCAGGTTTGTATTTATTTACAGCTGCTTTTCAATAACTATTGTTCCGTGGTCTCATAAAACACTACCTGCTGCATAACTGTTAATTAACAACAGAAGCGATATATAACAACTAATTGTTGTGATGGAGAAAAGCAGAGGAAAGCAATGACAAAAATTTCAAAGGAATACTCCTTTCATTATTTCATACATGAAAAAAGGTAGTACAGCAGACTCAACTACTTCAAATTTGTGTATCATTCCAGTCAGTCAGGATGTAAGTAAAGGCAGTTGTGACATAGCATTAAAACATATAGATCAGAGTTCTCAACAGATTGTTGCACTGCTGCTTTACAAGAAATTCACCACATTACATAGTTATGGTGATGCACATAAACTAATATGTGGGGGCATTACTCCCACTGGAATATTTCTTGCTTCACAGAGTGCAATATATTTTTGTGAAAACCACCCATAATTTCATTACAGTGTGTCATGTGACAGAGGAATTATTGATCAGAAAAGCCACCCACATTCTGCCTCCTTTCTCAGCAACATTAGGACGTGATGCCAGGGGGAGCACAGGTGCATGCTCCACTATAGTGAATGTCCAGCAGCTATACCAATGACTCCTTAAGTGATAAGGTTGACTGTGTGGTGAAATGTGGGAACATTTCCACTAACAAGGCTCTTCTTATTGGAAACATGCCCACACGTTTCACCACAAACTGACCATTATAACATAAAGAAACATTTGGAAAGCTGCCAGACAATCGGATATTCACTGTAAGGAGCATGAACACGTGCTCTCCCTGCCATCATGTCCTAATGTTGCTGAGAAGGGAGGCAGAATGTGGGCAGATTTTCAGAACAGAAATTTCTTCATCACCTGACACACTGTAATGAAATTATGGGCGGTTTTCACACAAATGTATTGCACTATGTGGTGCAAGAAAGATTCCTCTGGAAGGGAAAATATGTATGATTAAAGAACAACAAAGATAAAACACACAAAAACAGTACAACATTGTAGTGGGGTGGGGTGGGGTGGGGGCAGAAAACAATTCCTAACTTTCTGTGGCCATGGGATGCCATGGTGGTCCAGCACAGGAGCAGCGTTGAAACTATTTGCTGCTGCTGTTATTCTGTTCTGTTCACCTGCTGCTGCAAAGCACCAAACCACTCATTGTTTTCTTCAAGAGCTGCCCACACCAGGGCGATGTCAGACTGTGTTGCAGGGGCTGTGGTGGGGTCCACTGCAGCAGGGAATCCAGGTAGTGATGGTGGTGGTGGTGGTGGAGAAGGTGGTGCTGGTGGCTGTGGTGGTGGTGGTGGAGCAGCTGCTGTACATGCCCTCCTGCTGCTGTTGTCGTGATGATGCACAATTCCAACCCCAGCAGCACCCTCGGCCACTGCCACGGAAGGGCCAGCAGGTGGATGCCTGGCCAATTCCATGGCAGCCTACCACTCTGCCCTGTGGTGGGTCAGCATGTGGGTGTGCTGGTCACCGGTCCCCAAATGTGTCCCATGGGGGCTACAGTGCACCACCACACTGACAGCACACCACCACTGTGCAGTATCCCCCCACAGAGTTAAAAAACTCTCACACTGGGGAGCTGTGGGGGGGGACCAGACACAGTCCTTGCACAAGTCCCACCACCTACATTTTCCAGGACTACCTCTTGTGGCTGTGGAGGTGGGTTGAGGGGGCGCTGCTGGAGCCCCTACAGCTGCTGCTGCTGCCGGTAGTGGTGGAGCAGGTGGATGCACAGCAGTCACCAGTGACACTGATGCTGTTGTGCTGCTGCTGCTCCTGTTGATTGAACATGGAGGGAAGCAACACCCAGGAGTCGGGAGCGGTCCAGCATGACACAACCACCCTGCCCC
Organism: Neoceratodus forsteri; assembly: GCA_016271365.2. NCBI lineage: Eukaryota > Metazoa > Chordata > Ceratodontiformes > Ceratodontidae > Neoceratodus > Neoceratodus forsteri. The sequence goes on from CM028130.1 coordinate 661,038,600, forward strand.
CCACGGGTCCGCACTCTCCTCCGACTGCTCCCACAGGCCAGCCACTCACCTTCTCCTGGGTCCATCCAGACACACACAACAAGTCCCCAGGCCAACACACACACAGAGACACACACTGACACTCACTGACACACACACAGTCAGTCACACACAAAAAAACAAAACAAAACTTATACAAAAAAATTCACCAACAAAAAAACACACAAATACAATACAAAAACTTAATAAAGATATAGCTTTTAAAAAAGCTGTTGGTTTTCTTCTGAAATGCAAGTGGCAAGGCAATCAAGCACTTTAACTCCTAGTATCCTCTCACAATGCTTTCTCCCTCTACAAATACAAAGGAGGAAGTGAAACTGCTTCTCTGACTCACTTGCTTCCTGCCTGGCTAAAGCATGTGACTTGCAGTACTGTAAGCCATGTGATGTGTGGGGGGCTGCCTATTCTCTTCTCACTGTACCTTACTTCACGCTAAGGCATAATGGCAACACGAAGTGGTAATAATAGTGATGCGAAGTGAGCACCTTGCAGTGCCCACTTCACGTTGTGCTCCACTAACGCAAAGTGGCCACTTCGTGCCACTTCACAGGCGGATTAAAAATTCACTGCATCTCTACTCATAATTACTACTGTCCTGATTGTCCATCTGGCCTAGTGCCTCATGTCATTTCCCAGTAAGCAGTAGGGATACCTGGAAGCTCCAGGACTCCCTGGGTATTTTAGCCTAGGTACTGGCCTTCTCAAACAAATTCAAAAATGCATCTATATCCTTCCCCTCTTTAAATTCAGCTATTAATTTTGAATCTAATTTACGCCCCCATCCTGGAGTTTCAGATTCACCCCTGCCACTTACCTCCTCTAGCACTGGTCATTGGAGTTTTAGCTTCACCAGTTTGAATCCCTCTGGTGCTCTTTTTTCTTTCTCTCATGCTCTCTCTGAAGATGAGTTTCTTTTCCCTCAGCCTCTCTCTGATGTTGATTTTCTTTTTCCTGCATCTCCACCACCATCTGGAACTTCATCTGCTTGAATTCCAGCTCCATTCTCCTCAACACTAGCTGCAGCCTGATCCCTTCTGGCTCCAATGTTGTGGTGACCTTCTGGTGCTGTGGCTCTGGGTTCCCTCTGGTCTTGCTATCCTCCTTCCTAGGACTGGACTCTGTGATGTCCCTTGGTATGCCCACACCCAAGGTCTGGTCCCTTTGAGTCATCAGCTATGACTCGAGGTCCTGGGCAGTCGCTAGCGCATTGGCTACCACAAGAGCATCCATGAGGTGTTTTTTGGTTCACCTCTTGCACTGGACTCCTCTTTCCTGACACAACTGCTTCAGGTAGTCTGCAGTGTATTTGGTGTAGATGGAAGCCATCTTCTTCCCTAACTACTGCTACACTAGCTTGCACCTGAGGGAAAAAAACAAAATCAGGTAGGGAACTTTATACTGCATACAAGGAAAAAGAAATGCCAGCCATGCCTTATTAGTTTCAAAAGTTTTTCATTTTATAAATCTTTCTTTTTTTGTCCCATAAGATCTCAATTGCCCAATGTTTCACCATGTTAGGCTTCCTCAGGGAGGGGTTGTATGCATAAACATATTCACAAACTGAGCTTAATATATATTTTCATATCTTAAACATTTTATAATAATTTTTTATAAAAAGCATTTTTGGGTAATAGTTTTCATGCCACTAGAGGGTGAATGCCATCTGTTTTTAAAGGTTAAGTTAAAACACATTTTTTTCTGAATGGTGAGAATGTTCTAAATATCTTAGCTTATATATATATATGTTTAATATTTCATATAATAACTAATACATAGACTGGGTGACAATGTAAACCTCCTTAAGTCACTCTCAGACAGTCCTGTACACCAGTTTTCACCACTCTACTCACTTAACATGTTAACTTGTTACTTGTATGTTCACATAGTCATAGTTAGCTTAGTTTACCTGTTATTAGTACTCTTAAATCACATTGCAGATCTGTAATGTAGTAACACATACAGTATCTGTACAGTTTATCAGCATATGCTACTCAATGGTTAGACCTTTAAAGAAAAATAAAACTTAATTTAAAGTACATATCTGAATTACAGGCACAAGACATGAAAAGATTGCTTGAAGATAGATTTAGTTCGCTCAGTAGCGTTCTGTCTGTGTACTATAGCTCCAATATTCAGAACTGCACCTGGCAATGGCACAAGTGGTGGTGCAGCACAACTGACTTGGTGCAACTCAGGGATATATTCAAAAGAGATGAGCAATGGCACATCTCCTCTGAATATATTAGGCAATGTGCACTGCGCAACACGATGAGCTGTCACATCCCCCCCAGACAGGCCTGAATACCAGAAATGGGAACTGCGCCAGCGCAACAGGATCATGCTGAGGGCAAATTCCCAATATTCAGCTGGCAGTATGCAAATGGGGCCATAATGTATGCAAGGTGAAAATGGGACCATTTGCATGCCATTATGGCCCTATTTGCATGCATTGTACAGGAAAGGCAGGCCAGCAACATGCACCTGGCACCTTGCACAGCATGTGGTGCCCCCACAGGACATCTAGTGGTAACTGCCCCGTCCCCATAGCCGCCATCACCAAATATAAATTAATTACAATCCCTGGCAGTCCAGTGGTACCCCCCTTTCTCCCGATGCTCTGATTGCCCTAAAATAAGTATATAAACCCTCCCTGGTAGTTTAGTGGCACCCCTTCCCTGTAACAGTGATTGCAGTAAAATAAACTGTAATTATTCCCTGGTAGTCTAGTGGTACCCCCCTCCCTCCCCATACCTGCAATTGCTGAATATAAATGTATTACACATCCCTGGCAGTCCAGTGCACCCCCTCCCTCCCGATGCTCTGATCACCTTAAAATAAATATTTAAACCTCCCTGGTAGTCTAGTGGCATTCCCCATCCCACCCGTAGCTGCGACACCTGTAAAATAATATTTACTATTCCCTGGAAGACTAGTGGTAACCCTCACCCACCCTTGTCCCCCAACTGCCAGTATGGGCATTGTAAAACTTTCCTGGTGGTCAGTGGCACCCTCAACCCCCACCCACAGGACCCCACAGATTATACCCCCCATCATCAGCAGGCAGCTACAATGTTGCTCTCTTACTGCCTGGCTGCCCGACGAGATGACACTTGCAGCAGCTGTAAGCCCATTAATCCACACTGTGGACCAATAAGTTTGCAGTGCATACTGTAATAGTTATTCACAAATGGTGAATGATTCATTCACGTATTTGTGAATGACTATTACAGTATGCACTGCAAGCCCATTGGTCTACAGTGTAGACCAATGGGCTTACAGCTGCTACTGTGTCGGCCATTCGTCAGGCAACCAGGTGGTAAGTGGGTAGGATTGCAGCTGCCTGCTGATGGTGGAGGGGTACTGGGTGCACAGGGGGGTCTTGTATGGGTTGGGGGGTGGAGGGTGCCACTGGACCACCAGAGAAAGTTTTACAATGCTCATAGTGGTGATCAGGGATACAGACGGGGTGTGGGTTACCACTAGACTGTCAGGGAATAGTAAATATTATATTATGGGTGTTGCAGTTACAGGTGGGGTTGAGGTGCCACTAGGCTACTAGGGAGGGTCTGAATATTTTTTTAAGGGTGAACAGAGCATCAGGAGCTGTCAGGACTGCTGTGGATTTCTTTGTGGGCAGAAAAAGGCATCAATGCAGGCAGGGGCCCAGTACAAAAGGCCAGTCTGCAGCGGTGGGAGAAACAGTACAAGCGAGTGAGACAGGGAGACTGAGTGAGCTCAACAGAGCTCTATCAGGACTGCTGTGGATTTCGTTGTGGACAGAAAAAGGTGCCAATGCAGGCAGAAGCTCCATACAAAAGGGCTGATTACAGCGCCAGGACAAACAGAATGAGCATGTGAGAGAGGGAGACTGAGCAACCTCAACGGTGCTCTGTCAGGACAGCTGCGGATTTCTTTGTGGACAGACAAAGGTGCCAACACAGCCAGGAGCCCCGGACACAAGCGCAGCCTGCAGCACCAAGAGAAACAGAATGATCGAGTGACAGAGCAGTTGTGAGTGAGCTCAACAGAGCTCTATTGTGACTGAAGTGGATTTCTTTGTGGGCAGAAAAAGCAGCAACTCATGCAGGAGCCCAGTGTAAAAGGCCTGCTTGCAGCGCCGGCTGAAACGGAATGAGTGAGAGAGCTCAATGGAGCTGTGTCGGGACTGCTTCAGATTTTTTTCTGGCCAGAACAAGCCGCCAATGCAAGCAGGAGCCCAGTACACAAGGGCAGCATGCAGTGGCAGGAGACACAGAACAAGAGAGTGGGGGGGTGAGTGAGCTCAATGGAGCTCTGTTGGGACTGGTTTGTGGGCAGAAAAAGCCAGCAATGCATGCAGCGGCCCAGTACAAATGGGCAGCCTGCAGTGGCGGGGAAACCAGAATGAGTGAGTGAGAGAGGGGGAGTGCGATAAGCTCAATGGAGCTCTATTGTAACTGCTGCAATTTTTTTTGTGGGCAGAAGAAGGCAGCAATGCTGGCAGGAGCCCAATAGAAAATGGCAGCCTGCAGCACCAGCAGAAACTGAATGAGCGAGTGAGAGAAGGGGAGTGAGCGAGCTCAATGGAGCTTTGTTGGGACTGCTGCAGATTTCTTTGTGGCCAGACAAAGGTGCCAACAGAGGCCCAGTACAAAAGGGCATCCTGCAGCACCAGGAGAAACAGAATGAGTGGACTGACACGGGGGGGTGAGTGACCTCAATGGAGCTCTGACGGACAACTGTGGATTTCTTTGTGGGCAGAAAAAGGTGCCAACGCAGGCAGGAGCCCAGTACAAAACAGCAGCCAGCAGCACCAGGAGAAACACAACGAGCAAGTGACAGAGGGGGAGTGAGCAAGCATAATGGAGCTCTAGCGTGACTGCTGCGGATTTCTTTGTTGGCAGAAAAAGGTGGCAACACAGGCAGGAGCCCAGTAAAAAAGGCCAGTCTGCAGCACCAGCAGAAACAGAATGAGTGAGTGAGAGAGGGGGGGAGTCAGCAGGCTCAACAGACCTGTGTCGGGACTGCTGCAGATTTCTTTGTGGGCAGAAAATGCCACCAACAGAGGTAGGAGCCCAATACAAAAGGGCAGCCTGCAGTGCCAGGAGAAACAGAATGAGCGAATGAGAGGGGGAGTGAGCCACCACAAAGGAGCTCTGTCAGGACAGCTGCAGATTTCTTACTGGGCAGAACAAGGTACCAACGCAGGCAGGAGCCCAGTACAAAAGAGCAGCCTGCAGCACTGGGAGAAACAGACTGAGCCACTGACAGAGGGCCAGTGAGCATGCTCAATAGACCAACGCAATCAACATTCGGCATTGACAAATGCCTGTTATATCTATGGGCCCAGGGGTGGAGACTAAGCTGCATGACCCAGATGAGTCACCATGCAGTGGGAACCAATCAAGAGTTAGGCAAGGTTGCCTAGAAGCAGTAAACACCACACTGTGTATACCAGCACAGTGTGGTGCTTTCCGCCCCAAAGCTCCCATGTTTTTAATATATCACTTGAGTGGCTTTTGATCAACCGGTCCCTTACTTTATTCCTTTTTCTTTCTGGTTGCTGTGGATCACTTCTAGCATAAGTGTAAGCATAGAATTTCAGCTTCTGAAAAGTAGACAAGTCAGTGTGTCACAACTACTGGTTGAATGCTATGTCAAGGCGGAAGTCCTATCTTAAAAGGGCAGTGTTAGTTTGATATAAATAAAAATCTTTACATCAAACTCTGTAGTGTTCCAGGTTTATCTCTAAATGATTAAAGCTGGGAAATGTATTCTCATAAAAGGTGGAGAATCCCTAAGGGTTTAATGGACAATACAATCGATCAGTTGTCAAGCACATTGTGACTAATTTATTGTAGTTTTATAAAACATTAATATAACTGATGAAAATATTCACATCTATGTCTCATGTTCATATTCTTTGTACAAGTATGTTTTAAGGTAAACTTAGTATTAATATAAGTTCACATAGGTAGAAGATCATCAAGTGCTGTTGGAGGTCAAGTGGGAGGGGCACAAGATACCCTGGTGACAAAGTAGCACAATATTGCAAAAACATTTAGAGGGACTGATAATATGTTGCTAACAGCCACCTAGAAGTGGAGAGAGGGCAAGACAGGGCAGAGAGGTGGGGGATGGGGGATTGTAGAGAGCAGAAATTTCGGAAAAATGTTTTTTTGTATTAATGGTTTTGTGTGACTGTCATGGGCTAAAGGGGAGTTTTGGTAGCTAGTGTCGGCCCTGGGTGAGAGTGGAAAGGCAGAACCTGCCCCCCGGAGCTGCAGTGCGATTACTGGGGCTAGTAGCTGACTGGTCTGTGTTTTTGTAAGGGTCACTGACTGTAGGATCTGTGCTCCTTCAAGGGGCCCCAGGGACTGCGGAAGTGGGAACCGAAGGGTTCCTTCCTAGGTAGCCCAAGAATTTCCAGATCACTGTCAGTGTCAGGTGTTTCCCTAGGGAGTGTGATTTATGGCTCTGAAGTGACGCTTTGGGGAAGACTTGGGGGTCCTGGTGCAGACTGTTCATTGAGGGTTTGGACTCGTTTTCTGGGTTATCTTCCATCAGATTACTTTTTCATCTTGGCAACAGTATTTTGAACTATTCCGGGGAGGTAGTGAGAGAACCTCCAAAGATTATCCCAGAGCAATTTAAATCTGCACTGTTGATGTGGTGAGGAGAGCAATTCTCACTGTGACTGCAAGTGTTGGGTGAGGGTGAGAGCCTCACTCACCTTATAAACCCTATTTGAGAAGTCTTAGGGCACTTCTAATACTATGATACTGACCCTACCCTGTGGACTATTTGAGCCTTTTTAAGTTTTTGTTTATTACTCAGTTGTGGATGGTTTATTTGATTTATTATTTGGGATGAGTTTGTTGGGGGGTTTATTGATAGTGGGGGATTATTTAATTTAAGTTAGCAATGGGATCGCTCTTTGAATTTGTTAGGGAAGATGTGTTGGCCAGTGGCTCTCCCTGTCAAGCGCTACTCCTCCATTGAGCTCTGGGACCTCCACCCCTTTAACTATTCCCCTTTGCCCACTGATGTTTACTGTCACTGTTGAGCACTGTAGGTAGTAGGAAGAAAGCAGGGGGTTGATGGCCGGGACCTTGGGGAGGAGAGTACTGTTGTAGCCAAATAGGAGTGGTGTGAGCAATAAGATGCCATGGGGAGAAATGGAGACTGGAGAGGAGTCTTCCCTGTCTGGTCCCCATACCCAAGGGCCTCCCCTTGGTTGGGCATGTGGTGCGATCTGCCTCAGAGTCCCATCTGACCTGGGCAGTGTTGTGCAATGCCAGGTCCATTAGGAACAAGAAGGCAGTGATAGTCACCCTTGTCAGGTCATCGGACCTGGTTTGCATTACTGAGACCTGGCTAGATGAGAATACCGCTCCTACTTTAGAGGCAGTGGCTCCAGCTGGTTTCTCAGTGATACACCGCCTGGGGTTAAATTGTAGGGCCGGGAGAGTTGCCATTTGTTTTAAAATGGAATTGGGCCTGGTAGATGTGCCAGTGGGGTAGGCCCGATGCTTTGAATACCTTCTGGGCACAGGTATGGGGTGCAAAATTCTTCTCATCTACTATCCACCCGGAGATAGCAAGCAATTTTTGCAGAAAATCGCGGACTTCATCACTGACACAGTGCTGGAGTATCCCAGTGTGATGGTGTTGGGTGACTTCAATACTTGGATTGACGATGAACTCTTGTGTTTTGGACAAGATTTCCTTCAGTTGATGTATTCATTGGGCTTCATATAGGTTGTTTCCTCTGTGACCCATAGTTCAGGCCACTCACTGGATCTGGTCTTCCTATTTGGGTATGAAGAGTACCTATCTGGTAGTGGTACCGGTCAGGTTCAAAATCTAAGCACCCCCTTATAGGCTTGCCCCTTTGAAGATGGTTCAGTACTGTCCATTAAGGGGTTTGGTCCAAGAAGGCCTGATTACTGTCATGGACCTATCGGGGTTTCCGTGTGCAAGCTTGGACCCAGAGCACCTACTTCAGGCCTATAATAAGGCCATGGTGGACACTCTGGATTCCATTTCTCCAGTCAGTGTTCACCACCGCTCCACTCTCCCGCATGCCGCATGGTGTGATGGGACTTTGAGGGAGATGAGGAGGGATGGGCGTAGGCTGGCACGTCACTGGCAGAAATCAGACCTAGAAGCCAACAACCTTAAATTAAAGGCACATTATGAAGACTATCAATTCATGATCTCATGTAAAAGAAGGCAGAGTTCCTGTCTGGTGAGATTATGACTGCATGGAACCATCCAGCTCAGCTCTTCAGAAATGTGGACAGGCTGTGCAAGCCAGCCTGTCTTCAGTTTTGGAGAGCTTTGTCACGGGAGAAATGTGATGAGTTTACTCACTTCTTTGCAAATAAGGTTGCCGACATCAGGTCAGAGATCTACTTAGCTCACTCCAGTGGGAGTGGTGGTGATCTGCGCGAGGTCATGTCACTTTGGGTGGTTTGGTAGACTTTGGACCAGAAGGCAATCATGGATGTCATGACGGTCATCTGGAAAATGTGGCCAACCTACTATGGTTTGGACCCAAGCCCAACAAGTCTCATTGTGGGATGTGTTGAGGTCATCATCCCAGTCCTCGCTGAGATTGTCTGGTGTTCATTACAGACTGGAGTGTTTACGGACCCCCTCCCCGAAGGAAGCAGCAGTGATTCTGCTCTTCAAGAAATCTTCCCTTGACCCAGACTCGCTCACTAACTACAGGCCAATCTCTAACCTACCCTTCATAGGGAAGGGTATTGAGGAAGTGGTCACACTGCAGCTGGAGGACCATCTTGCCATCCATGACATCTATGATCCCTTCCAATCTGGATTTAGGAAGAGGCACTGTACCAAGACTGCTTGCTCTTGTTCTGGTGCTCAATGGCCTCCTTATAGTGAGAGATTGGAGTAGTCATTATTCCATCTTAGTCCTCCTTGATCTCTCCATGGCATTTGACACCATGGACCATGGAATACTGCTGGAGTGCTTGCGGTTTATCTGTGGATTGTTGGGTACAGTCCTGAGGAGGTTTCAATCACTCCTTACTGGCAGGTTCCAGAGAGTGGTGACAGGAATTTATTCCTTGGACCCATTCTCCCTGCCATGTGGGGTTCTGCAGGGCTCTGTGCTGTCTCCCATGTTATTTGCAATGTACATGTTGCCACTGGAGGACACTGTAAGACAGCACAGGTTGACTTTTCACTGCTATGCAGATGATACTCAGCTGTGCATGCCATTCATGCCTGAGCAGGACACAGTGTTCTTGGTATTTAACAGCTGCTTATCCGAGATCCAGGGTTGGATGAGTGCCAACTGGTTGAAGTTGAACTCAGACAAGACTGAAGTGTTGGTTGCGGATCCAAGTCGGCGAGCTGAGGGTTTCTTGTCAGGTCAGTCAACTGGTCTTGTACTAGGTGACTGCCAGCTGAAGACCACTGAGTGGGTATGGAGTCTGGGCATTTTTCATGTCAAGGAGCTGACCCTGAAGGCTCAGGTGTCATCTGTTGTCAAGACCTCATTCTACCATCTGAGGAATATCATCTGTATTAAACACTTGGTTCCACCCGACGACTTGCTAACACTGGTCCATGCCTTTGTGTCCTCCCACTTGGACTACTGAAACTCCCTGTACCTAGAGCTGCCGGGGGTTGACATCTGCCAGCTGCAGCTTGTGCTGAATGTGGCAGCCAGGCTACTGACTGGGCTGTCTCAACCTAGTCACATTACAGCTGTGCTGTATGAGCTGCACTGGCTGCCAGTATGGTGGAGGATCACTTTCAAGGTCAGTTTGCTGACCTATAAAGCCCTACATGGACTGGAACCAAACTACCTACAAGAGCTTCTGCACCCTCATTGTCCCTCTCGTACATTCTGCTCCACCGATGAGGGATTGCTGGATGTTCCCAGGGTTCGGCTGAAGTCATCTGGTGCTTGGGCATTTATTTATGTAGCCCCAATCCTATGGAATTTTCTACCTTGTCTGGTTCAGGCGTGCTTGATGGTGGAAAGCTTTAAAGCAACACTGAAAACATACCTATTTAAGCTTGCCTTCTGTAATTGAGGAACTAATCAGGATGGGTTTTTTGTATTATTGTCTATTTGAATTATTAACTTATTTTATCTTTGTTCATTTTTGTAAAGCGCTTTGATATTCTGAATTGCGCTAGAGAAATAAAGTTTATTATTTATTATTATTATTATTTTGTGAAGTTATATGCATCTAATGGTTTGAACTGTAAGGATGATTTACCAGCTAGCCCCCCAGTTTTCCTCATCGTTGAGACCAGCTCTGTCACAGGTTGTATTCACGGTGTTAATCCAAAACATCTACAGTTTTTGACTGCTTTGGTCCAGTTTCCCCCTCTTTCAGGAGGGTGCACATGTTCAATGTCCCAAAATTTCAGATAAGAGGGTTTATGACCTGTTTCTGCAAAGTGGATGGCTTCAGGGGATGCTTCATTCTTTAACATAATATTAATTTTACAGTATGTTCGGATATGTGCAATTTCAGGGGTCTGGTAGTTATACCAAGATAATGTTTGGAGCATGGGCAGGTTAAGAGGTAAATGACATGGTCAATGTCACAGGTCATGTGGCTTTTGATGTTATATGTCTTTTTCCCATTAGGATGTTTAACCTCAGTTTTTTTCCAAAGTATTGTTGCAATGGCAACATCTTTTTTTTTTCCAATTGTTTAACCAGGAGAGACTCACTAAGCTGAAAGCTTGTTTACAGGTGTGACCTGGGAGCACAGGGAAGTTAAGTGACTTCCCCAGGGTCACACAGTATGCAAGTGGGGGGCTGTGGGATTCAAACCCAGGCCTCCAAATTTGCAGCTCAGACCCTTAAACCACTGTGCATACCTGGAGATAATAGTCCTAATAAAAAGTTTTCCTGTCCTATTTGGAACATTCTTTTGTTCTGAATGCATCAGTCTGTCCTTGATAGTATTAACCATCTTTGAGGCAATTATGGGTTTCTGCATAAAGTCTGTAATTTCAGTAAGTCTTAAAGTATTCCAATGTTTATTGACAATGTGTTTGCTTGGTTCTGTGAACCCAGGGTATATGAAGGTTGGTACTACTTTCTTACCTGTCTCTTCATTTGTGTCTATATTTTCACATGGTGTGGCAGTTTTTTATACTGCTTCTTAAATGGTCCTTCTGCCATATCCTCTACTACTAAACCTAGCAGCCATGTCATTGATACCCTTGGCCTTTTCTGCGCTCTCACTGCTGTTGTGTGCCACTCTCAGCATTTGTGAGTACAGTATGCTACTGATGAGATGTTGTGGGTGGTAGCTGTGTGCATGAAGTAAGGTATTGTGGTCAGTGTCCTTTCTGTACAAGCAATGTTCAATTGTTGTTTCACTCTTGTAGATCAGTAAGTCAGGGAAGGGTATTTCTGTTGCACTAGCATTCATTGTAAATTGTAAGTTGTCATCTACTGTGTTGAGATGGTTATAGATGGCCTCAAGGTCACCCATGTAACCCTCCCAGACAAAAATCAGATCATAAATATGTCTTCTATATAGTATAATATGTTTGAAAAAGGGATTGTATATAGAGTTATTGATGAACAAAGTTTCAAAATGCTCCATGAAGAGGCTGGTGTAAGTAGGGGCCATGGTTTTGCCCAGGGCTGAGTCTTTTGTTTGTTTGTAATAGGTGCCATAAAATCTGAAGTAATTCTCATAGAGTACCAGTATGACCAGCTCTTGAAATATACTGGTTGGTGGAGTGTGTACATGTCTGATATTGTTGATACCAGTCTCCAACATGTGTTAGCCTGCCTCACAAGATATGCAGTTGTATAAATATTTTACATCCATTGTGCATATTATTAGATGTTTGTATATGAGGATGTAAAGTCTGGTTCAGTTCTGTGATAATTCTAATCACATCATTGGTATCCTGCAGGTATCTCTCCATCTTAAATACTGCTTCACTTGGATGGAGAGGTAGCAGCTTTTTCACTATGCGCTTTCAGTTTTGAGGAGGAAAACCAAGAAGCAGGGGAGCAGTGCTTGTATTTATTTTAGTAATGATATGATGTCATTGCCTTAGTCTGCTCCCTTTCCATTCCATCTTTTTGTGTAGTGCTACTGGTGTGGTGTTTTTTTTTTCTCTACTGTGTTTTTGTTCCAGGTCCAACAAGGGCCTCTGTCCCAGCACCTCCTGTTAGAACTGTATGGTTCTGAGAGGAGAGGTCAGGAAGCCCAAGGAGTTACGGCTGGATGCTGGATGCCAATGAGTGGCAAATAGCATGCTGAGCTGTGGGAGATAAGAACGACTTGATCGGGCCAGATTGGATATCTGTTACATAGCTACATAGCAGCCAGTAGGATAGGCAAGAAGAAGGATATATCCACACCCTTACATTTAGTGGAGTCCGTATTTTACGAACTGACAACTGTATCTTAAGTTATGTGATAAGTTATGTCATTACATATATTTTGAAGTTATTTTGAAGTTTTGAAAATGTAGCAATCCTCCATATTTCTGCTTTTTGTTTTTATATTCTTGTTTTTAGTGTTTCTAAGCTTTTAGGATGGTGGTTTATGTTTTTTTTTCTAGAGCTTTTAGAATGCTATAGGTTTTTAGGATTTGTTTTTATGTATAGGTATAGTTAGTTAATTTTCATTAAAACTATTCATTTGTAATTCCCACCATATGCTAATAAGGGACTGCCCTATGGAAGTATAAAAGAGCATGCATCCTCCTTAGCAATCATTCATCTGCTTGCATTGAAGGTGTGCTTGTGTGCCATGTAGCTCTGGGTTCTGCTTTTAGCTTTTTTGCTTCACCTGTGTTTTCTTTGGAGAGAGCTATTATTTTTATTAAAAAACTCTGGAATATCATTCCATGTTTTTAAAAAAGCCCTTTGATGATTGTGTCAATTATGCCATTTCTTGTTGTTGTTCTGGGGGGGCTGAATTTGCATCTATTAACAAGGACCAATACAGGGAGAGTTATACCTCAAAGTGCTTCCACATGGGGGCAAGTTTACATTAATAAGAGTAACTGTATTTGTTTACATTACAAATTTTTACTCCATTGTCAACAAAATCTCTGAGATCTCCAATAAGTAAAACAGCATAAAGTGTTGCTGTTTTGCACCCCCCCCCCCTTAGTGGGTACAGAGGGCTAATTTAAACCACTTTAATTAATTAACATCTCTTATACAACTTATTTTCACAGGCATTTGTTGTAATGTTGTATCATTGTGTTGTTGCACACTTCTGTAATTTCTATATTTATATTTATTGTGGCCTTGTGTTATATATTTTTGCTTATTGTTCTTTGGTTGTATTTTGACTTATTGGAGCAGTATCTCATTATTTTACAAGTTTTTCTTCTTTTTGTTTTTATCATAGTGTGTTTAATGCCTGGGAAAACAAACTATCAAGTCAGCAATCCTGCAAATTGCAGTGTTAAGTGGATAACTGGATGCCACCTTTGCTGTGTTTCATTTTCTGGTCCTCACCTGGACTTGTTGATTACCAGATTACTTGGTTACCTGGTTACCTAGATATTTTTGTATCCTCATCTTTGAACTTTGGACTCTGGACTTTACACTGGACATAGCTGTTACTCTCTTGGAACATTTATAATTTACAAATGAGAATGAACTTTGGAAGTTTAGAAGTTGATGATTATGAAGAGTGTGAAGATTTGTAGTCATCATTTAGACCTTTTTAAAGAAACAGTACATGGATATTATATGGTCTTTTAGAAAATATTTGCTATACATTGTTGAAAGTTTAAAGGGTTTAAGCTGAAAATGAAGAAGGTTATGAAAACATATAGCAAAAAGGGGCTTAACAAAAAGGAAAAGGGACTTAAAATAGTGTCGAAGGACCTAAAGGGGCTAAATAAAAAAAAAAAAAACAGTTTTTCAAATCTCCAATTAATCAAATAGAGTTAAGAAACAATATAATAATAAAACCTTTTGCTACTAAATTGACTTCATCCCCAGCAGAGTCTGAATCTCAAGAGTCTCAGGTATATATGCACCCATTGCTAAAAAATATTAGGAGCTTAGAAGAAGTCTCTGAGAGTCATATAAATCGGAATCAACCATGCCTGAGAGGAAAAGTAATAAGGAGATTGCTCGATTTTAAACTAGACAATCAGTATGTGAAAAACATATCTGTTGCAGCTCCTGAATTACATTTATCTGATCTTATAGGGAGGGTGTCTAGTTCTGTGGCAAAAAAGATTCAGATTCCAGACAATTGTCAAACGTCCTTTTCTAATGTTACTAATAAATCTGAAGGTATTACTGATGAAGTAAACCCTTTAAAATCAACTCCAAAAGCTGGGAATTCACTGAAGGAAATATAAATATTAATTTGCCTGAACTACAATCTGATTCCTTTTTGTCCCTTTTTACACAGTATCGCAACTTAGATGGAAAATTAATAAACCCTGATAATGTAAAAAAATCTTTGTTGTTGTATGAAAGTGAGCAGAGTCATAGACTCTTGAAAGATGAAGCCCGTCACTGTAAAAAGACTGATGGGTTCAACGGAGTTGAAAATGAAATTTAATATCTAAATTAAATGACTTAAAGAAGGAAATCAGTTTGGGGAATATCCAGCTTTTGGAATTGGTCACTATTGTTAGGACTCTTGTAGATTTTTTTTATTTCTGATAAAGATAACTGTCAATGGCATGGAACTAATATGAAATCACAGGTTGCAGTAATAGAAACACTAATAGAAACAGAAAATGTAGTTTCAAAGCAGTCCATGGTTAAGGAACTCCCAAAAACTAAAAACAATAAAGGGAAAATCGATAAGTGTAATAAACCAGCAATTCAAGCTGAGCAGAGCATTAAATCAATTACTGATTCAGTCTCAAAAAAAGAAGTTGATGAAATCAACTTACTGACAAAGGACCACAAGGAAAGGAAAATGCAACTAAAGGCAAAGGTTAAGAAGTCTGGCTTTGAAAATAACAAAGTAGATTATTTGAGAAGTATAAAAACTATCTTGAGGGAAGAATGTCCCAAGGACTTGTTAAAAAAGGGTAACAGGAGACAAATACATATTGTAAACATAATCAAGCATAAGACTCAGATGTCACAGAAGAAGGCTGAGATTGACAAAAAAATAGAAACACCTGGAGTGCATTTTAGAAATTTAAGTAACAAAACTTCTAGACCAGAAAAAGAGACTAAGGTTATCCTAGTAGAAACTATTGAGGAGAAGAAAGAGCGGTTGACTATGGCAGGGGATTAGCTTTATTTATAAAATGACTTACTAAAGTTAAATCAAAAAATAATTATATTCTTAAACTTATAACATATAATTTGTTTAAAGGTTTTATGGGTAACAAATTTAGCTGACTAAATCCACTTATAGATATTTAGCCACCCTCTGTAAGTGTTGGGTTTGTGTTGTTCTTAATGTAGAAATGAGAAAAAAATTAATGGCTATGCAAGACAAATTTTCAGATGTTGGACTATATCTAGTTTCAACAATGACACTGACCCCAGACAAAAATCTAGACACAGAAATATCTAAAAAAATATTCAGAAAAGAGTGGTGGAATTGGTGGTATCTCTGACCTTAAACATCCTCAAATAACTGCCTATATGAAGCCAAATGAACTGTTCACAATCTGAGGGGAAATAAAGAAGAAGTGGTAATGATAAGAGATAGAAAACAACTAGGTGTAAGAATAAATAATAGCATAATCCTAGAGGACGAGGATACTCTGGAATTATCCACTTTTTCAGATAAGGGTGACACCTTAATCAGTATTGATAGTTCAGCTTCAATTATAAGCAGTTCTGCTGAAACTAACTGACTGGGCCTTAGAGGAAAGCCAAGGAATACAATTGCTCTTCTTAGTTGGAATATAGCAGCATTGAAGAGTAAAATGTTAGATAAGGACCATATACAATGGCTAAGACAATTTTCCATTGTTCTGCTACAAGAGACATGGATGATAAATTTAGATGAACAAATAATAGAAGGGTATAATATCTGGTCTTCCCCCACCTATAGGGAAAATAAATTCAGACAGTTAAAAGAAGGATTGCTTATTTTGATAGATACTAGTATAAAATATAGGACAATTCAGGTTGGTTCTTATAATATATTTTTTATTTATATAGTGATTGCTGATGACAATAATGTCTGGATACTGTTTAATATTTATATTCCCCCTGGTCTTAAACTGTTTGATTTTCAGAAAGCAATCAAAATGTTAGAGGATAGTTTAGAGTCTACAATAATTAGATTCCCAGGGAGTAAACTATTATTAGGGAGGGATTTTAATGCCCATGTTGGAAATTGATTAGAGGAAAGAAAAACAGATTGCGGGCTGGATGATGTTTTTAATATCCCTATGAGGGACTCAAAGGATAAGAGGGTAACAAATCAAGGCAAAACTATTTTACAATTTTTTGATAAGTTTAATTTAAGAGTCCTGAATGGGTGTACTAGGGGAGATTGGCAGAGGTATTAAAAATGTGGGATAGTGAACATTTCCTAGTATTGTGTACATTGTATACAGTTTTTAATATTAAAAAAATAAATAACAAGGCAAGAACTGTTGCAGATCAGCATATGTGTATTAAGTTTTGGGAGAAAAATCCAATGGAATGAGTTTTCTAAGGCAACACTAGAGGATCTAATTATGAAAGAGAAATTATAATATAATATAAGCAGCATCTTAGGATCCAACATGAGAAATGGAGAGGATATAATTAATAAATTTGATGTGTTACTTAAGACCTGTCAGGACAAATTAGTTGCTCATGAGAGACCAAAAAGAAGTTATATGACCAAACATAGAAACACAGAAACATAGAATTTGAAGGCAGATAAGGACCGCTTAGCCCACCCAGTCTGCCCATTTCTCTACCTAATGGATATGCTGCAGATCCTAGCGAAACCAACAGCCTACTTCTTCCAACCTCCACCCCCTAGAATTGCCTTATGTCTGTCCCATGCATTCTTGAATTCCAGCACTGTTTTTGACTCCACAACCTCCTCAGAAAGGCTGTTCCATGCATTCACAACCCTCTCCATGAAAAAATACTTCCTCACATTATCTCTGAGCCGTCCCCCCTCTAGATTCAAATTGTGCCCCCTTGTTCTTGCACATCTCTTTTTCTGAAAGATGCTACCCTCTTGGACTTTGTTGATTCCCTTGAGGTATTTGGAAGTTTCAATCATGTCCCCCCTCTCCCTCCTCTCCTTCAGTCTATACATATTAAGATCCTTAAGTCTCTCTTGATATGTCTTCTGGTGCATTAGGGTTTGGAGTCTTTAATTTGGTGACTTTAGTGTGCTGAAAGTGAAATAGGGTGAAAAGCACCACACGCACTAGTATACATAGTGATGTGGAACTATGTAGATGTGGTCTCAGGTTTTTAGTGAGGTCCATATCATCAGCATAGTTTGTTCCAGCATACATGTGTTGAAGGGTTTGGGTGATCTTAAGCATAAGGATATGGGTGAAAGGTATATTGTGATAGCTATCAATTAATATGGGATTAGTTTTAGCTACAGAGTGTTTTGATGGGTGGAGGGCACTGAGTAGTACCCGGAAATGGATTATGCTGAGCAGCAGGTTGAGGGGATGTGATCTTAATGAGCAGTGATTTATAATGGCAAGTTATGTAAGTAGGCACATGAAGTGAGGTACTTGATGTAAAACTTGAAGGAAAAGGGGCAGAGCCTAAGTATATTTAATAGAGGCCGGGGTCAGAGATGGTGGGTGGGACAAATTATTGAGGGGTTAAAAAGCTGAGCACTGCAAAAGCAGTGCTCCTGAGGTCTGTGGCAGCTGAACAATGCTGGATGAGCAGCAAGAATCCAGCAGCTTCTGAGCCATGTAGAGACTGGTGCCAAAATGTGAAAATTTGAGTCTCTCCCATACCTGGTGGCTTGGTGAGCAGATAGGCAGCTGCCTGTCCTTGTAGTGTTCGAACCACGGGCAGTGGTTCTTGGAGAAAACTGGGAGCCCTGTAGAACTGGTGATTCCAAAGGAGAAAGGGGACAAGAACAATTTATTTAGAATTGGGATGGAGGAGGGAGCAGAAACACAAAGGGCACAATAGAGCAGGAAGGGAAAGGATTAAGCAGGGTAAGTTAACAAGCTGGACGGGGTAACAAATTGCTATGGTGCGGGGGCAGTGAGTGGCAAAACTACAGGGCTGGTGCTTGCTACTGGATAATTGCAGGTACTACTGGTGCTGAAACAATTTCAAATTAAAATCAGTCAGACCTATGTGCAAACAGGGAATTTGTTCATAGCCGAGGATCAAACAAAAAATTAAGGAATTAGTTCCTAGCAGGAAATCAGACTAAAAATTAAACTACAAACCAGCAGTCCTTATACAGCAGTGATGTTAATTTTGCTAACAGTCAGGCTAAGAAAATTCAGAATGGTAACAGCTGTACCTGGTCCAAGCAGTAAAATTAATTTTTGCTAGGTAGCAGGCTGAAATAAAACTATGGAGACAACAAGACAAGACACCCAGAGCAGCAGGCAATAATATGAGGCAGAGCACAGCTTACATCTGAAACCTTAGCGGAAACATTTTTCATTTAAAATCCAGCTAACAATAAATTAAATTATTGAGGGGAGAAAAGCTGAGCACTGCAAAAGCAATGCTCCTGAGGTCTGTGGCAGCTGAACAATGCTGGTGAGCAGCAAAAAGCTGGCAGCTTCTGAGCCACACAGATCGTGTCTCGAGAGACTGGTGCCAAAATTTGAAAATTGGAGTCTCTCCCATACCAGGTGGCTTGGTGGGCTGCTGGGTGGCTGCCTGTTCTTGTAATGTTTAAACTGTGGGCAGTGGATCTCAGTGGGAACTGGGAGACCTGTAGGGATGGAGATCCCTGGTGGCATGGTGGGCAGATGGACAGCTGCCTGTCCTTATAGTGTTTGAACTGTGGGCAGCGGTTCTTGGAGGGAACTGGGAGCCCTGTAGGGCTGAAAGGTCAAATTAATCTGCAAAAGGTCACTGAGCCAAACTCTTTGGTACTGAATGTTAAAAATAATAAAATGTGGGTACTGTTCTTGAATAAATCATCAGTGTGTGAAAGGGTATATGATTATACAGCTCTTTCTGTGTGAGGAAACAGTCAAATTATATTGCTAAAGTTCTAAGACCTGGATAAGGAACATTTTAAACATGGCAATTCTTGCAGGGGGCCACTCCATAAAATGGATAATCACTAATGATTGTGTTACAGGTGCAGGAGAGGCAAGCCCTAGGTACAAGATCTCAGTTTTACCCCTTAGGTTATATTCCACCTTATATAACTACATACATAGAGAAAGTAAACAAATATATAGCAAGAACAATGGAAGAAAGTGAAACAAAAAGACCTAATTATTATATAACCAGGGATGAAAAAGAAGCTTTGGACAATTTAGGCAAAGATAAATCCATCATAATCAAGCCTGTGAACAAGGGTGGGGAAATTATCATTTAGGATCAAGATAAATATTGGGAAGAATGTTTGAGACAGTTGAATGATATACAAAAATATGGAAAAAGTGCAAAGAATTCCATTACAAGAGCTAAAAATACAAATAATAGAAATAATGATAGAGGCCACAGATAGAGGACTATGTGAACATTGGATAGAACATGAAATAGTAAATGAAAATCCCCAAGTGCCTTTATTTTACTGCCTTCCAAAATCCATGAAAACCAAACAGAACCACCTGGTAGAACCATCATATCAGGCACTGACCAATACTGAGAAACCATGGTTTGATGTTGAATGTCATAAACTTAGAAAAGAAATTTAAAAAGTTGGGGAAATTAGATCTAGGCTGCCCTCTGGTCCAGTGTTGGGAGCCTTAAAAAAAACTAAGAAAGGAATATAGGAAGCTGATGGTTTCTAAAAAGAAAATGTATAAAAGGAAACTGTGGGAACCATTCCAAGATTGCATCCTTGGGAAAGATTCTAAGGCTTTTTGGAATATGGTGGCCATTGGTTATAGTGATAATGATGTACATTATAATATGTTTGGTTTAATTAGTGCTGAGAAATAGGTCACCCATTTTAATAAAATATATAACAATATGAGTGGAGTTTTAGATAGCCATCATAAAGTCCTAAGCCTTGGCGAACTTCCTGTAGGTGAAAATCCTCTCGGGTTCTCTGTGAAGGAAGTTGAATTAACCATCCGAGACCAAAAAAGAAATAAGGCAGCTGGGGCAGATGGCCTTCCGGCCAAGATTTTTTTTATATAACCCAGAATTTTGGGCTAATATTCTCACTCCAGTATTCCGTGCAATCTGTTCTCAGTTGAATCTTCCATCAGACTGGAATAAAGGAATTATTGTCCCATTGCATAAAAAGGGGGACAAACAAGATCCTAAAAACTACAGGCCTATTACGCTCCTCCCTGTAGTCCAAAAGGTGTTCTCTAGACTAATCTTTTCAAGACTGGAGACATGGATAGAAGAAAATAAGTTGCTTTCTAAATTTCAATGTGGATTTAAAAGAGGATGAAGTTCTTTGGATCTGCTCTTTACCCTGAACTACCTGGTGGATAAGTATGTTCACCATAAGAAGGGGACCCTTTATTTGGCTTTTTTAGACATAAGGGCTGCTTTCGATTTAGTGAACAGATGGAAGTTGTGGGATACATTGGCAAAATTAAATATTGCCCCTCTTTTGTTATCTATTTTAAAACTTTTGTATCAAAATACAGTAGCAATGGTACGATATAGGAGGGATGGCGCTGTGTCTAAAGAAATATCTATAACTAGTGGAGTAAAGCAGGGCTGTTCATTGGCTCCTATTCTATTTAACCTATATATAGAAAAACTTATTATTAATATTTTAAGAATAGATACATTTTCCCCTACTATAAATAATGAGAAAATTCAGGTATTACTTTATGCTGATGATACAATTATTATCTCTCAGACCCCTTTAGGTCTTAGACAAGGTTAAATTAATGTTATGGATTCATTATCTGAACTAGACCTTGAGTTAAACATAGATAAATCTAAAGTAATAATATTAGGAAAATCTAAAATGAAGAGAGAACCCAGGAATATCAATGTGAATAAATTTGAAATGGTTTCAAAATTTTATTATCTTGGGATAAAAATTTACTCCAAATGGTCATGGAAACCTCTCCTATTTGATCTTAAATATAATTCATACAAATCCATGGAAGCCATAAGAAATTGTATGAATAAATTCACAAATAATTTCTTTTTGGCCCTTAAAAGAACTTTAGAGGCCAAATTAATGTCTCAAATTGTTTATGGTTCTTAGGTTGGGGTTATCCCTGTCCCTGGGGAAGTCAAACATTGAATGTATCCAAAATCAATTTTGAAAAATAATATTGACTTTACCTCGAGATACCCCATCCTCTTTTCTGAGGCTTGAATCAGGTATGCTTTCCATCAATACCAAAATATTGCTAAGGGTGATAAACTACTGGGGTAAAATAATCCAAATGAATAGTGAGAGGTTACCTAAAATCTGTTGGGTGTAATTCTATAAAAATGTATGTGATTTGGGTGTGAAGGACTGTTGGTTTTCTAACTTAAATAATATTCTAAAAAATACAGGCTGTGGAGACCTATGCTCCACTATCACATTAAAATCACCTTTAGTTTATCTGACTAATGCTAAGCAAAGGATTATAGCTATCCAAACAGATTTTAGTACCATTCATGATTTAGATACTTTAGGGTTATACTCAAAGGTTAAATTGATCTGGGGACAAGAAAAATACCTAGCTCTATGTGAAAATAAATTACATAGAAATATGCTTTGTAAAGTGAGGCTAGCTTGTATCGGAAATACTTATCATAATCTTAATAATTGTTTTTTATAAAACTGAAAATGGAGGCTGCACATGCTTGAATATCTCTAACCCAGGGATTATGCATAAACTATTTGATTGCAAAAGTTGGTCAGAATGAAGAGCAAAATATCTCAAGGTCCTTTTTTCCAAGTCTATGGTTGGGTCAGATGAACATTAAATAAATCAAATTTTAAAAATGGAGTCAGTAAAATTAATGTTTGGCTTGGCCAATTTTTTTTTTTTTGATCAGATAATGATCATTTGGTAACTCCTGTGTATTGTTGATAAATTGTCTTATTTTAAATAATATGCTTTTTGGTTAATTTATAAGTGTAACAAATTGTACTGATTTTTATATACACTTTTTACTAAATAAACTGAACTGAACTTGCATAGTGGTTGACAAAATGTGATGGTCCTTCCAAAATCGAGTCATTGCCAGATGCAATAGGGCGAGCTGGTGATTTTCTGGGGTTTTATAAATTTTAGGTAATTCATAGAAAAATTGAGTTTTTGAAAATTCTTTTTTAAGAAGTTTCACCTGCCATTCTGTTAGACGTCCTAAATCTTATTCTGTTGTAAGAATTTTATTTAAGTTATCCGTTATTCTTCTAATCAGAACCCAGGTAGCCTCTCATAATTTGTCGAAACCTGTAGTAAGTTTTTGCACTTATTTATGTATTTGTTTTTGTCCATTACTACAGTTCTACCCACCCCATCTGCTGGTTTAATTACTATAGATTCATCCTGTTCTAGTTCTTTCAGGGCATTAACTTCAGATCTGCTTAAGTTACATTTAAGGATTGGGTTGGGGGTGTCCCTTAGAATTGTTTCTGCATCCATTAGTATTTTATACAGGCTTCAACACTGGGATTTTTACCTTTGGGGGCATTATAGGTTGATTTGTATTTCGTAACTGCTTTCAATCTTCTTTTTCTTTTTTAAGTTTCTTTCTTTATATGCCTACCTCCTTGGCTTGGGGTGATTTTGATGGTTCCCCATTCTGGTCCACTGGTGGCTCCTGCACCTGGCACCATGCCCGAGTTACAACCTCTTCCCTTCTCCCTCTCTCAGGCCATGTCATGGGCCCTAACATGGAAGGCCAAGAGGTCAGGGCCAGAAAGATCTTCCTGAAGCATCAGTGCAGCACCACAGCAGACCTTCAAGAGCACCAGAGGATTCAGCTGTTTTATCCCCTGATTTCTCCCTCCCCACAGCATGGGTGTGCAAGGACACCCAGGACACTGTGGCACATGCTCCTGAACACTGCATGACAGACATCTGCCTGCGCTGACCCATACACTATTTCCGTGAGTCGCACTACCCCCAGCCTTCATAAGGAGCCAGCATCTTCACAGGAATCCCTCCCAGCCCTCCCCGGAGGAGGAGAGCAGTCTAAGTATGCTCAATCCTCCTCCCCCCAGCAGACCCCTGATGATGAGTCTGCCCCGAATCCGGGTAACTGGCATAGTGCAAGGTGCCACATCCAGTGCATCAACCCTCAGTGCCACTGGGCCGGCACTGCTTTCTATCTTCTAATTTCTGGTGCCTGGGGTGGTTGGAGGTGAAACTGTTCTTTCAAGCATATCTGTCTAAAGAATTTGTGTAGATCACTCATGATCTGAAATCTGTCCGGGGGGATGTGCAAATGGGGAAAAGGAAAGGCCCATACTCAACAGCTGGGTCTATGCATCAGTTAGTGTTTTCCCATTTAGATTAAAAATGACTGTACCTTCCTGCCCTTGTATCCTACTCCTCCTCTCCCTCTGCCTGTGCCTCCTCTTCATCTTCCTGGTACTATTGTTGCTCTTTGGTCTGTTTCTTCTACATAATCTTTGGACCTGGTTAAATACCTCTGTTGTTCTTCTTCTGGGTAATGATCCTGTCTGGTTTCTTGTGTCTGCCTTCAGTCTAAAAAAAACTTGCTTAGAGGGTTGTTGCAGTTGTGGTATTCTGTCAGTTCTCTGAGTATCTCTATCTGAGCTGTCTGAGTCAGTCTGTGACTTCGTATTCCTGTATCCAGTGCTAATTTTCCAGTTGTAGACTCTGTCAAATTGATAATCATTTGAATCCCATTTAAATTTCTTTAATTTATTTTTTTTGAGATTCTTCTCAAATTCATTAAGTTTTTTTTAATAGCTTCTGAATTTTTTTCTAAATGTTTCTTTTTCAGTAGCCAATTTTAGTTGATCTTGGATTTTTTTAATATCCTCAGCCTGTGTGCTCCTGCCTTCTAAGACTGCCTCTATAATGGTGTTTATGAAGTTTTTGCTATATCTATTTTAAATGCTCTCCCATCTATCCATCAGTTTCTTAGGCTCAACACCAATGATAGATTCTATGAGGGCTCTAAGTCCTCTAGGGATTCTTTTATACTATGTCACTCAAGTTTGGTATCTTTTCTTTGTAGTTGTTCTAACCTATTTTTTAATTAATAATAATAATATATTTATTTTTATGGTGCCTTTCAAAATATCAAGGCACCTGACAAAGTTTAAAATCACTTATCAAACATCCAGCATCAATAATTATATAAAACAATTAATACAGTTACACAGTCATTCTCCAAATGCTTGGTGCCATAAGTATGTTTTTAAAGCTTGTTTGAATCCCTCCACGGTCATGCACTCCCATAACTGATGGGATTGAGAATTCCAAAGGGTTGGGGCCATGTACATAAATGCCTGGGCCCCAGAAGACTTCAAGCACACCCTTGGAATCTCTAGCAACCATCATCGGCTGAGCAGAGTGATTGCCCAGGGTAGAATGGACCAGAAGCTCTTTCAGATAGTCCAGGCCCAGTCTGTGTAGGGCTTTAAAAGTCAGAAGACTGCCTTTAAAGGTGATCTGCCACTGTACCGGCAGCCAGTGCACTCCACGCAGCACCTGCAAAATATGACAGGACCAGGGAGTTCCCATCAAAAGCCGGGCCACTGCATTCTGCACTAGCTGCAAGTGGCAGATTTCCACCCCCAGTAACCCTAGGCAGAGGGAGTTACAATAATCTAAGCATGAGGATGCAAAGGCATGGACCAGCATAGGAAGATCACTGGATGGAACAAGGTGCTTAATGCTGGAGATATTCCTCATATGGTAAAAATAGTATTTGATGATGGTTAAAACCTGTGAATGCAGGGTCAGCCCTTTGTCAAAAATTACTCCCAGATTTCACACCCATTCAGAGATCAGGAGTGATAAGCCACCAAGAAAAAGCCCTGAGGGTGAACCAACCCCCAACCCCCCATCCAGTGTGCCGGATCCACAACCAGCACCTCAGTCTTTTCGGAGTTCAACTTCAACCAACTGGAATCCATCCACTCCTGGATTTCTGCAAGGCAGCTATTAAAGACTAAGAGAGTTCCATACTGGTCAGGTGCAAAAGAAAGGTAGAACTTGATATCATCAGCACAGCAGTGAAACCTCAGCCCGTACCTTCTTACAATGTCTCAGAGAGGCAGCATGTACACTACAAACAACATGGGGGACAACACTGAGCCCAGAGGGACCCCACATGATAGAGAAATTGGATCTGAGGAATAAACCCCAGACACCACTCTTTGAGTTCTTCCCGTGAGGAAAGATGTAAGCCACCTGAGGACTGTACCAAACAGTTCACAGATGAACCTCAGGTGACTAAGTAGGACCCCATGATCGACAGTGTCAAATGCTGATGAGAGATCCAGAAGAACCAAGATGGAACAGCTTTTCCAATCTCTAGCCATCAGGAGATCACTGAGTACCCAAACCAGAGCTGTCACAGTACTATGTCTCTTCTGAGATCCAGACTGGAGGTGTTTATGGATGTCATGGATGCTCAAATGATTCTCCATCTGTATAGCCACTACTTTCTCAATCACCTTCTCTAAAAAAGGGAGGTTAGAGATTAGTCTAAAGCTTGCATGTCAGTCTGGGTCCAAAGAAGCTTTCTTCAGGAGGGGTATCCTTCAGGGAGCTGGGAAACTCACCTGTTTCCAAGGAGTACCAGACTATCCATGCTAGGACCAGACCTATAGAATCAATACAACCCAAAATCAGGGAAGTTGGTCCTGGGACCAAACTACAGCACATAGGGTGCACATCCTGGACAATCTGCATGATATCCATGAACAGTCAGTCAAGGTACTCCAGGAAAGTTGAAAGGCAATGGCTTCATGCTGATCCAAAGCAACACCCATAGAGTGTGCTGGTTAGAGTGCTGCCCTGATGTCAGCCACCTTAGTCGCAAAGAATTGAGCAAGTTCATTGCACTCTACTTGCAAAAAGACTTTTTGAACTTGTAGACAGGCTGGGTTGCACAGTCTGTCCACAGTTCAACAAAGCTGAACTGGTCGATTCTGAGCAGCTGCAATCTCCCCGAACTGGAACTCTGCCTTCTTACAGATGATTGCAGATTGATAGACTTGATAATGATCCATCAATCTAAGGTGGTCGGCATCGAGGGTGGATTTCCACCAGCAATGCTCTAACCTGCATCCTAATCACTGCATCTCCCTCAAAGTCTCATCAAACCATGGGGACTGAGGGTGAAGGGAGAGAGGATGAACACAGACAGGAGCAATGACATCCAGGGCTGTTGAAATGGCTGAATCATAAGCCACTATGAGGGCCTCTGGGTCACTGTTTGCCACTGGGAGAGACGATAGGTCAAGTACCGCTGCCAGTCCTTCAGAGATTACATCTCATAAAGGACGATACCTGACCATCTCCACAGGGGTAGGCCTATGAAGGGGGGGTGCTAAAACTGAACCCCACAGTATAGTGATCTGACCATCTAATTGGTTTCACCCCTAAGTCAGAGGCTTTGATCCCCAGGAGGAAGACTAAGTTAAGGGAGTGACTGTGTTTGTGAGTAGCAGTAGTAACTATCTGCGTAAGGCCCAGAGATGTGATCAACTGAAGGAAGTGCTGTCCAAATTGTGAGTGTTCATCATCAACCCAGGCACTGAAGTCACCCAGGAACATTAGCCTGGGCAACTTGAACACCATGTCATTCCTGTTCATTAGTTGTCATGTTTATATTTTTTTGTGCCCTAATGGCAGAAAAGAGTTTGAGTTGTTTAGCTTTACTGAGTCCAAAGATGAGTTGCCTCTCCTCAGCACTACCTCCCACTTCTGCACAGTTATTCATGATTATCTAGATACAATAGCATCATTATTACTTATCTCAATACACTTACAGTCATTGTGTGTGTTTCAGAAATTAAACTGAAACATAGAGTTGAATGGAGTTCAAAGTCAGGCATGAAAGGTAGTCCATATAGGTTCAAAAGTGTCAATAAAAGGTGGGGAGTCCTTCCACAATGTGGACCATCCACTTGGTCCCGCAGATCCGTAGAACAAATCCAAGAAATGTGGGTTCCCTCCCAATATAGTTTTCAATTGGAGGCTGGTGAGTGTATGATAAGGCATACAAGGGAAAAGAAATGCCAGCCACACCTTAATAGTTTCAAAAGTTTTTTGTTTTATTCTTTCTTTTTTGTCTCATAAGATCTCAATTGCCCAACATTTCACCTTTTTAGGCTTCCTCAGGGATGGGATCTATGTATAATCATATCTACAAATTAAGTATAATATTTATTGTCATAACATAAACATTTTATCATTTTTTTTAACAAAAAAACATTTTTTGGTAGTAGTTGATTCATGCCACTACAGGGAAAACACCATCTGTTTCTAACCGTTAAGTTGAAACACATTTTTTCTGAATGGTGAGGCTGTTCTAAATATCTTATTTGAAATATATATGTGTGTGTGTGTGTAGATTCAGTAGTTCATATAATAATTAATGCATAGACTGGGCAACAATGTAGACCTCCTTAATTCACTCTCAGACTGTCCTGTACACCAGTTTTCACCACGCTACTCACTTACTGTAACATGTTAACTTTTTACTTGTATGTTCACATAGTCATAGTCAGCTTAGTTTACCTGATATTAGTACTCTTAAATCATATTGCAGGTTTGTAATGTAGTACCACAAGTCTGCAAAGTTTATCAACATGATACTTTATTGTTAGCCCTTTAAAGAAAAATAAAACTTAATTCAATGTACATACCTAAATTAGAGGCATAAGGCACGAAAAGATTGCATTAAGATAGATTTAGTTCACTCAGTAGTGCTCTGTCTGTGTACTATATGTACAAAATTAAAAAGAAAAGGGGGATTAGACATACATTTCTGTAATGGATTACTTAATTACATGTTAATAATTATTTTATTCAATGCGTAAGACTGACCTGGAAACTCCAGGTTTATACCACACTCCTCCAGTATTATATTCATTCTGTCAGTATCCTTTCTGTGGATATTATCAAGAAAAGGAAAGCACCACCCTGTGTTGGTATACATAGGCATCCTTACCTAACTCGTGACTGATACTGAATTGTGGACAGACTGTGCAATCCAGCCTGTCTGCAAGTTCAAAGAGCACTGTCAAAGGATAAGAGTAATGAGTCTGCTCACTTCTTTGTGGATAAGGTTGCTAACATTAGATCAGAGATCTGCTTAGCTCACTCCAATGGGCGGAGCAGTGATCGGTCTGAGGTTGCAGAACCATGGTTTCATTTGGTTGTGTTTTAGCCAACTGGCAATCATGGATATCATAAGGATCATCCAGAGTATGCAGCCGACCTGTTGTAATTTGGACCCGGGCCCAACCTGCCTCCTTGCATTGATGTCATCAGACTGGTTCTGGCAGATATAGTCGAGAGTTCAATTGAGACAGGTGACTTCCCTGACTCCCTGAAGGAGGTGGTGGTGACAGTCCTCCTTAAGAAATCTTCTCCCAACCCGTATTGTCTCATCAACTACAGACCGTCTCTAACCTGCCCTTTGTGGGCAAGTATATTGAGAAGGTGGTTGTGCTGCAGCTGGATGACCACCTTACCATACATGACATCTATGATCCTCTCCAGTCAGGATTTAGGAAGAGGCATAGCACTGAGAATGCCCTGCTCTGGGTGCTCAACGATCTCCTGATAACGAGAAATCAGAAGTTTCGTTCCATCTTAGTCCTACTTGATCTATCTGCAGCATTTGATACCATGGATCATGGCATATTGTTTGAGTGCCTGCGGGTTATCTGTGGACTGTCAGGGACAGTCCTCAGATGGTTCCATTTGTTTCTCGTGGGTAGATCTCAGAGAGTTGCATTGGGAATTTATTCCTCTGATGTATTCCCTCTAACATGTGGGGTATCCCAGGGCTCTGTGTTTTCTCTTGTATTATTTGTGGTGTATATGCTGCCATTGGGAGACATTGTAAGGGGGGTATGGCTTGAGTTTTTGCTGCTGTGCAGAAGATACTCAGCTATACATGTCCTTTGTGCCCGACCAGGATGATGCAATCTCAGTGTTCAGCAACTGTCTCGCTGAGATTCAAGGTTGGATGAATACCAACTGGCTGAAGCTGAACCCTAACTGAGCTAAGGTTTTGGTGGTGGACCTAGGCAGGACAGGCCTCTTGGCTTTTGCTTGGTGGTTGCCAGCTGATGTCCTCCAAATGGGTGCAGAGTCTGGGCATTATTTTTAATGAGGGGTTGATGCTGAAGTCTCAGGTGTCATCCTTCTTCAAGACCTCATTTTATCATCTGAGAAATATCACCCAGATTAAGCACCTGGTTCAACCTGGTGAACTTTTGATATTGGTCCATACCTTCATGACCTCCCACCTTAATTATTACAATGCCCTGTACCTAGGACTTCCAGGGGTTGATTACCACCATTTGCAGCTGGTGCAGAATGCTGCGGACAGGTTGTTGACTGGGCTTTCTTGATATAGCCATGTCACACCTGTGCTGCATGGCCTGCACTGGCTGCTGGTTTAGTGGATCACTTTCAAGGTTGGCTTGCTAACCTACAAGGCCCAACATGGACCGGGCCTGAGTTATCTGTAAGAGCTCCTTTGTCCCTACTACTCCCTCCGACCACTCTGCTCTGCTGAAGAGAGACTGCAGGAGATTCCCAGGGTCTGTTTTAAGACCGCTGTAGCCCATGCCTTTGCTTTTGTGGCTCCTACCCTGTGGAATACTCTACGTCTTTGGATAAGGGGTGCCTGACTGTGGAGAACTTTAGATCTGTGCTTAAAGCATTTTTATTTTCTCTTGCATATCCTGATTATTAATTTACAGAATTCTGTCATTTTAATTGATTTTAATTATTTATTGTGTTTTATGTGTTTTGTAAAAGCGCTTTGGTATTCTTTGAATTGCATTTGAAACAAATAAAGTTTATTATTATTATAGTGATTAGGTCCCACTGCATGGTGACTTATCCGGGTCACACAGCTTAGTCTCTGCCCTTTGACCCACTGATTTAAAAATGAATAGCCTTTGAAACACAGTACAGCAGAGACACTACATATCTGAGCAGAACACATGGCACCTAAGCCTCTGGTAAGGTCTCCTTACACTACTAATCTCCTTTGCTATTTGGAGTTATGTTCACTTGAAACTGTACTATGCAGTAAAATATAATGCTAAGGGGGAGCGCTGTTGAGCCCGAGCAAGATGGTGGACTTAAACTAGAGCTCCATAACTTAGAGAAATAATAAGTCTAATTTACTTATCTTTTCAGAGATTTATGGCAGAGTAAAATACAACATCTCATTACTGGAATGGAACATCAGCTGTACCTGTATGGGTAATCCAAAGAGAGACCAAGTGCAGCAGGAAGGAACAAAAAGTAAAAATACTCCTGAACCCCCTACCATGAGGTCCAATCAAGGCTGTTCAGTTTTGAAAGACATCACTGAAGGGGAGGAGATACTACAGACAAAATCAGTAGCAAAATTAACCGTCTGATATCAATGGTGTCAGGCCTCACCGAAAAATGTGTTTCCTTGACAAATAGAGTCAGCACTTTGGAAACAGGAGTCTTCCATAAAATCTACTGCAACGGAGGCTCATAAATGTTTGGAGGCAGCTCTGGGTACGTCCGCTACACTGGTTAAGGAAAATGTAGAAAACACACAATGCACGGCTCAAGAGAAACAAGCCGGAGCCACCACCACCAACGACACATCAAAGAAAAAAAAATCAGTCCGGTTCAATGGCTCCACAAGACAGTACACAGTCCACACATTAGGACACAATAAAAAGGTCTTTATTAATTACAACTGCCATATAAAGGATAATACAAAATAACACATAAAAAGGGAGTAGCACCCCAGAAAAGCACAATAATGTCAACGTTTCATGCTGGAGTGTCTTGAAAAAGTGCCAAGGTTGCATGAAACATTGATGTTATTGCACTTTTCTAGGTGCTACTCCATTTTTTTGTGCTATTTTCCATTATACTTTATAGGGCAGTTGAAATTAATACAGCCTTTTTTTATTGTGTTCTAGTGTGTGGACTGTGTACTGTCTCATGGAACCATTGAGCTGGATGGAGTTTTTCTTCTTTAAGGAAAATGTACACCTTTGATTCTGACTCGAGACCCTAGAAAACTGGGCTCGTGTGGCAAACCTAAGAATTGTAGGTCTGCAGAATGCAGTGAGGAGGATCATTTGGGACTCTTTTTATCAGAATGGCTGGCACAACAACTATCACAAGCTTTCATTGACCATCATATTACCATCCAAAAAGCCTAGCATGTGGCTTTCAAGTGTAGACCAGTCAAGTCTCAAAGCCCCAAGAATCATAGTTGCAGTTCTGGACAGAGTTGTTTCAAGAGACATAATTTTGGCTCTGGCATGACAGAAATGAATGCTGCTTTTGGATGGAGAACAGGTCTGACTCTATCTGGACCCAAGCTTTGCAATCAGGCAGATAAAGAAAAGATTTGACAGGGTTCGGACCATTCTATGTGAGGCTGATATTTTCCACAACATGCTTGTTCTGGCACATCTGAGGATTCTTCACCGGGGAAGGTGTTTATCTTCTCAGACTCATTGGAGGCCTTGAAATAGACCCAGCAAAAGGCCCTGCCCCCGCGAAGGAGAGAGACATTGGATCACTCTGACCAGGAAGATGCAGAAGAGGGAGACACCTGATTCATGTTATGTAGAACGAGGTTTCAGGTTTCATTCTCCATAAACTCTGTACTTAAATTAATAGCACTAGTTGGTACTCAACATGGATACAAAGCAAGGGTGTCATGATGTACTGTAATGGTTCAGATCTGGGGGTTGCTTTTTCCTCTGTATGAGAAATGTTTTGCTAAAGATATCAACACCAAACTATTCAACAGTTGGAAATGCTTTTCCTTTGCTATGTTTAGAGTTTATATTGTTGAAAATAACACAGGAAAACATCTGGAGTTGGGGGCAATGTTTATAGATCCAAGGTTGCCCCAATTAATAAGTGGGTTTATATAAAGTTATAACTTCTTCACTGCCATATTGCTCATTGAATAGTTGTGGGTGCTTTAGGTGTTTATTTAAAAGAAACTATATTTTAATCGACAAAAGAAGACAAGCATGATTTTCCAATTTCCAAACAGGAAATAGTAATCATATTTCAAATGTTAAATTTTTACATTTTTATATCAGGCAAATCATGGGCTCATATCAACAGTTAGAATTTTTGTTTAAATACAATTCTGGGATTACATCGTTTGTACTGATTTCCTCCTAAAGATGTATCTTACTGAAACAGCATGAATATGTTTAACTTGTGCATATTAAGAGGGGCGGTGCCCTCACATGACATATAAATTTTACTCATGTACTATTTCTGAAAACATTACCATATGTCTATTGTGAATCAATAAACATAAAGTTAAAATATATATATATATATATATATATATATATCTAAGAAATACCAAAAATGTTTAGTTGAAACAGTAGCCAGCTTATGGTGATGCATTTACTAAAAACAGTACAGAATATAACACTGCGTTACAAATTGTTGCAAGCATTGCTAAGTAAGCTATGAGCAATACTAAATAAGCTGTAGTCTTTGGAAGTTAACACTGGATACTGTTGTAATTTGAACTGTTGCAAACTACAAAAACAAACCAGTCTCTCTTTCATCACCTTTAGACTAGTGCCACCAGGTGTTAAAACAGACAATTAAAGGTTAGGAGATAATAATTAATGATTCACACTCAATTTAAAAGAGAAAAGTCTTATTACTTGCTGACTTTAAACCTTTTCTTGATACTATCCACAGAAAGGATATTGATAGAATGAATATAATACTGGAGGAGTGTAGTATAACCCTGGAGTTTCCTGGTCAGTCATATACACTGAATGAAATAATTATTAACCTGTATTTAAGTAAACCATTACTGAAATGTATGTCTGATCCACCTTTGTGTTGTTTTTATTTTGTACATCTAGTACACAAACAGAGTGCTACTGAGTGAACTAAATCTATCTTCAAGCAATATTTTCATGTCTTATGCCTGTAATTCAGGTATGTAATTTGAATTAAGTTCTATTTTTTTTTTAAAACTTCTTTATTAAAGTTTATGATTTTGACAATAAAAACACACATACATATATCCCAGGCTAATCCAGGGCCCACATCACAAAACTGGATATGGCTACTATATACATCCCCTAAACTATTAACATACACAGTTATAATGTATTATACCCACTAATTTAAGTCCAATTGTATTAATATAACACTTGATTCTATTCCTTCAAAGTTAGCAATAAATCTGATCTACTTCCGAATCAGATATCCCTCTTAATTATTCTCCTTAACTTTGAAGTAACTATAAATCCTCAGGACTAAGTTTTTACAACTGTGTCCCAAGAAGAGAGAGAGAACCCATCCGAACCATTCAGATATAAGAGACTTTCTAAGTCAAACTAAGAACTATCTCATGAAAGTATTATGCCTCACTGGAAAGAAAACCTACAAAAAGCAAGATCACACACCTCAATAAAATCATAATCCCTTTTCACATTCTCTTAAAAAGAAATTGCTAGCAACTCCCCATCAGACAGAGAGATCTGGGTTCAAGCACACTTCAGTTGTATTGAGTACACTGCCTCTAATGCCCTGTATCTTTTATCATATACTTTCTTTTTCTCATCTATTATCATTTGTCTTTTAAGTCTATCTAAGACCTGTAATAGGTCTCTAACCCAATGATTATAATTATAAGCACAATCATTTTTCCAATGTCTTAAGACAAATGCCTTAACCAGAGCGGACATCAGTGACACATGATGCTTAGCTGAGTCACTCACAACCGTTTTCATATCCCCAAAACACAGATCTCTGGTTTAATATGCTCCAAATAGTTTAATAACAGGTCCATGTTTTGACCAATTTGATCCCATAATGAATGTATTTTGGGACAGCTCCACATCACATGTAACAAGTCTCCTGACTTCATTACGCATCTAAAACACAAATCTGTCTGTCTGAGTTTTCTAGAACATAGCTTAACAGAGGTGTAGTAAATATTAGAACAAATAAAGAATTGCATAGTCTTATATTTCGGTATAGGCAGGAATTTAACATTTTTCCAAATCTCTTTCCAGTCAGGCCTCAGGGTGGTTAGACTTTTTTCCCAATACAATATTTGAGCCTTGGATCTATGCTCGCAAAACCTAACAACACCATGTAAACTTTGGGGAGAGGGTGTTGTGAGTAATCAATCTCATTCAAATGGTCCCAGGTAAATGGACTATGACCCATTTCCTTGTTATCTCATATACATTTCTGTACCAGATTTGTAATCTGAATCTTTCTGAAGAAGTCCCATTCCTTAGTCTGCACAGGTGACACCCTATCTTCTAGTATAAAATATGTCATTTTCAGGTCAGCTAATTGTGATGCCCATTGTTGATTAATTATTAGTCCCCCCAGCCAAAAGTTAGGACTTCCTAATATAGGTTGATCCCTAGCTATCCTTTGTGCCCTCTTCTGTGTCGGGTTTAATAAATCCCATCACACCTTCACTGATTTAAAAATTGGTGACTGCTTTTCCCTATCAGGTATAGCCTCTGGATCTGAAAACAGCAACGCTACTGGGGAGAGTTTCAAGTCCTTTAAGATACGCTGCTCAATTTGGAGCCAAGTTGGGATATATCTCCCTTTTCCCATTTTCTGCACCACTGTCCCATTAAACCGAACTGTCCTACTACATAATACAAAAATAGGTCTGGAAGTTTAATACTTCCCATAAGATGAGGAAGGCTAGAGCAGCATGTTTTCTCCTTGGGGGCTTAGAATTCCACAAGAATGCTGAAATTACCCTTTGGATATTAATAAACCTTCCTTTGGGAATATTGTAAGGTAATAAGTAAATTGAGTATAACAATCTAGGTAGGAGATTCATTTTTATCAATCCCAGTCTGGCAGTGAAGTTCAAGGGCAGTTTGCTCCACCTTAAAATGTCATTTTTAATTGTGGTCAAGAGATTTTCCACATTTTCTTCCACCCCATGTTTTTGCTTTGGCCTTAATCCAAATGCCCAAATATTAATTTTTTAGGGGGGCACAGTTAAGTTGCAGGTGTTCAAAATCTGTTCTATAAGTATACTCGGTAAGTGGAAGAACCTGTGTTTTACTTAGATTTTATTTGTAATTGGAAATCTCTGAAAATTCCTTGATAATTTCCAGTGCTTTTTGGAAGCTATCAACTGGATTATATAAATGCAACAAAATATCATCGGCAAAAACCAAGAATTTAAGCTCCATCCCCTGAACCTTAATTCCCTGAACCATGGGCTCCATATGAATTGCCCTTAATAAAGGTTCCAAGTAAATGTTGAACAAGATTGGTGACAGGGGGCAACCCTGTCTAGTGCCATTCATCAGCAGGAACTCCTTAGAGAGGTAGCCATTACATATGACCCTAGCTGTAGGGACATTATAAAGGTTAATAAGGCATCTGAGAAAGACCTTCAGAAAACCCATTTTTTCCATTGTAAGAAATAGAAATTTGTGGGAAACCCGATCGAATGCCTTCTCGGTGTCAAGTGCAATCAGTGCCATAGCAGACTTGGAATTGGAAGCCCGATGGAGGATGTGATGCAATTTCCTTAATGCATCATGTGCCCCCTGACCTGGCATAAACACGACTTGGTCCTGACTAATTAATAGATGAGCAACTTTTAAAACCCTATTAGCCAAAATCCTTGTGAGGACTTTAATATCCTGGTTTATTAAAGCTATGGGTCTGTAATTACCAGGTAAATCCCCAGGATTATCCGGTTTTGGAATCATTGTAATATAAGTCTGGTATAAAGGAGGATGGGGAACCCCATCTTTCATAATATTCAAGAATAAATCTTTCAAAAGAAGGAGTATTGTCAATAAATGGACTTTGTAAAATTTACCCGACAGGCATTCAGGCCCTGGTGTCTTACCGTTTGGCAATTCTTTAATTGCCACCATAATTTCTAGGTCACAGATTGAGGCTGCCAGAGCCTGGGTGTGGTCTATGTCCAATATGGGCAAAGGTATTTTATCAAGGAATCCTCTGATCTCTTCCTCTGAGCTAATACCCCCCACTTGATAGATACCAGCATAGTAATCTGAAAAGGCATGAGCCATTCCCTGAGAATCCATGATAATGTCCCTTCCAAACTTCACGGCCATAATCATTCAATCTGCCTCCCACTCCCTAATTCTAGTGGCCAATAAGCGACCCTTGAATCAAATATCTAGCATTTAATCTTTCAAGCCAGTGGTCTGTCCTGAGATACATCATACTTCTGAGTTTTTCTCTTAAATCTCAGCCCATTATCCAACTCATTGGAGGAAACCTCCAAAGGTAGTAGTGACTTAATGGCCCCAGTTAAAAATTCTTCCCATGCTCTATTCATCTTATTCCTCCTAGCAGTGTAGTCCTGAGATATTCCTGCATATGACACCTTGCAAGTAGGTCAAGCAAGTTTTTTATCCACAAGTGTTGGAAACTGGGTTTGAATAATCTCCATTAGTGTTCCCTCTAATTTAGACACCATATTGTCAACTGCTAGTATCCCTTCATCCAACTACCATCAGTATGGTTTAGGGGGAATGTTATCCATCTCCCATAGCATCTGAATTGGGGAATGGTCAGACAGTACCCTGTTAAAAGTATTAAGTTCTTTGATGCCCCTTAGTGCTTCCCTATTGACCAAGAAGAAATCAATCCTAGAATGTGACTTGTGCACACCAGAGTAAAAGGTCATCTTGGTATCCCCTTTCTTATACATCCTATATGGGTCTACTAGTGCTGCAACTTCCAGGAATCTATTCAGAGCTATCTGTGGTGCACTAGGTGGTCTATTAGAAGGAGGGTTCCTATCCACCCCATTATCCAGACAAAGGTTCCAATCATCTGCCAGAATAAGTGGGTGAGATGGAAGTGTAGCAGTATCAACTTCCAATGAAGCAAAGAATTCTGATTTAGAAGGGGTAGGGTCATAAATTGAGGCACATGAAAATGGATTTCCCAGGATAAATCTGACACATAAATCCAGCTACCATCCTCTCATGACTTGATTTGAGTAATTACACATGGGCAAGCATTCCTTATTAATATCGCCACCCTCCCGATGCTTTCGCATTCCCTGCTCCTATTACTTTGCCCACCCACTCTTTCTTGAGTAGATATAATTCCTCATTTAGTAAATTGGTTTTTTGGAGTGCAGCAAAGTGAACCCCCAGCTAATTTATATATTGTAATATTACCAGTCTTTTCTTCCTCCCCCTGAGGCCTTTTACATTCCATGAAAGAAGTTTAATCAATACCATATTCTATACCACTACCCCTGTTGTTCACCCTCTTAAGTTCTATCTGCCTTATTTTATGTTCCATGGGTTCTCTCTCTCTCTCTCTCTCCTCTTTTCCGCCAGTAAATCCCCCATAACCCCTGATCTGATCCTCCGATTGTCCTCCTTAGTCATCATGAGACGTGTATGAGTCAGCCCCAAAGTGTCTTCGATCCCCCCATCCCCAGCACATAGAAAAAAAAAACAGAAGACACCCATGATAATCCCTAACCTCCTCATTAACTTTTAAAATTGCCTATTGTCCCTTTTATTTTAAATTAAAGAAGCTCCAGGATATTAGCAAATACCTCCTTCTCCCAATACGTGGTCACCACCACTAAACTACCAACTAATATCAAAAATAGAGCATTCCACACCCTGTTCATTCACCCATTTATCTATTCCAGCTGTAGCTGATTAGGGAGGAGAGTAACAAAACAATACTCAAGAGGATTGCATAAAGAAAAATTTCCTAATAAGCCCCTGTAATTTGTACTTAATCCTTTTTCAGAGGAACACCGAACCCCCTAGAAAAGATTAACCCATTTTCCATAGCAAATTTGCTCAGTATCATATGTTGAGCATTACCTCCCTTTCCCATATCCATTTCTCCCATTCCAATCATAAGCTCCATTAACCTGCTCTATGATTTTTAAATTACAGGCTATTCAGTATCCAATCCTCTTCTTAATACCAAACTTTAGGTTTCTAATGTGAGCAAAAAAAAAACACTTGACAGCTAGCAGAAAGAAAACAACCCGGTAGTCCAGGACTGTTAGTGTTCTCAGGCCAGTTAGGCCCTGGAAAAAGGAAAAAACAAATTCAACGAGAGGCCCTCATTTAACAGTCCCATGTAACATAAATCTAGAGCAGTCACAACCAAGAAGGGCAGATCTCTTCTCCAAAACATGGAGTAAAAATGAGGTTGAAAATAATCAAGTGCTACCAGCTATCACAGCACTTTCCGATCCTTGCTGCTCGCAATTGCCGTTTTACTGCATACACTCCTGCAGGTCCCTCAATCCTTCAAGCTGCTGACTTAAACAAATCTGGTAGCTCCACCCAGAGGCTTTCCATGGCATTGCACACCATAGCATATCTCCTGTCTCCCTTCGGTAACCTCACAATCAGCGTAGCTGGGTACTGCATTCTGAATTTCACCCCCCCCAGTACAGCTTCTTCTTAATCTTCATGTACTCATTCTGTTTTTCTCTCATGGAGGGTATTAAATCTTGGAAAAGCCAAATAGAGGCCCCATTCCACTGCAAATTTCTATTTGTTTTGGCTTTATTCAGTACATGAGTCTTCTCTGTGTAATTCAAGAAACGCATGATAAGGACTCGGGGTCACGATCCTGGCAGGGGGGGTTCTCTCAAAGAGCAATGGGGCCTCTCAATATTATAAGATTCGTCAGACAGCGTTGGACCAAACACTTTCAGGAGGAGATCCTGCAAGAAAGCAACACAGTCTGAGCCTTCCAATTTCTCAGGGAGGCCCGCCATGATTAGGTTATTCCTCCGACTACGTGATTCTTGATCTTCCAGGTGATCCTCTAATTTTTTGACTTGTCTTTTGAGAATGATCACCTACTGGTCCATGGCCCCCTTTTTCCTTTCCTGTGAAGCAACTCTGGCCTCCACATTCCCCACCCTTTGAGTTAAAGCATGCAGAGCCGGCTTTAAAGTAAAGAAATCAGCCACAACCCCTTGCAGAAGCTGTTTAATTTCAATAATATCGTCTGAGGCTGAGTGTTCCCCTCGTTCTTCTCCCCGCGGATCTTCGTTCTCTTCTGGAACTGTGGAGTGGAGTTTTGAGCACTTAACAGCCGGTGATCTTGCAGCCAGAGGCTCGGGGCTTCCACCTTACATCTCAGCCATACTATCAGCCAGGCCAACTTCTGCGTCTAGTGAATGAACTCCTTATTTAAATTAACATGACTCACTCTCCGAAACTCAGAACCTTGCTAGGAATTGAAGCTCCCTGCTAAAGTCAAAGTTGTGAGGTCTTAAACTGTTAAAATTATGCTTTTTGTTCACTGCAACATGGGAGCAGCCTCGGAGACGTCTTCCCCGCTAGCTCATCACGTGATCCTCAAGTTTAATTTTTTTTAAAAAGGGCTAACAATTAAGTAGCATATGCTGATCAACTGTACAGATATGTGGTACAACATTGCAGACCTGCAATTTGATTAAAGAGTATTAATAGCAGGTAAATTAAGTTGACTATGACTATGTGAACATACAAGTAAAAAGTCAACATGTTAAGTGAGCAGCATGATGAAAACTGGTGTACAGGACAGTATGAGAGTGATGTAAGGAGATCTACATTGTCACCCAGTCTATGCATTAGTTATTATGTGAACTGCTGGATATATATATATATATATATATATATATATATATATATATATATATATATATATATATATATACATAGATATTAGATAATAGATTTAGAACAGCCTCACCATTCAGAAAAATGTTTTAACTTAACTGTTAGAAACAGATGGTGTTCTCCCTCTAGCGGAATGAATCAACTATTACCAAAAAATGTTTTTATAATTAATAATTATAAAATGTTTATGATATGCAAATAAATACTATATTCAATTTGTCAATATGTTTTTGCATAGATCCCATCCCTGAGAAAGCCTAACAGGGTGAAGCATTGGGCAGTTGTGATCTTATGAGAGAAAAAAAGAAAGAAGAATAAAACAAAAAACTTTTGAAACTATGAAGGCGTGATTGGCATTTCTTTTCCCTTGTATGCCTTATCATCCATCCACCAGCCCCCAACTGAAAACTAAAGATATCAGGAGGGAACCCACATTTCTTAGACTATCTTTACACTGTAACCAAATAATATATTTTTTTTAAATCACAGCCTTAGTCGTGTGTGGACTGTTTACAGTTTATTAATCTAATACACTGGGCTCGAATCCAGCTGTTATGCCTCTGCCACCAATATCTCCCGAACTGCAACACTGTGCAACCAGATCTCTTGAATCCAAATGCTGTGCACCAGATCTGTCACAAACATACTCCTGGGGGTCAGGCCCACTCAGCTCACAGTGCCCACCCTTAAGTGCAATCCATGACAGGGGGAAAACAGGGATATCCTTCTCATCCTTTAGAATGCTCGTCAAGGTCACAACTACACCTCTGCCATGAGGATCCAGGGTGTCCCTCTAGCTCTGCATATAGGCACGATACCAGTCTCGAGTCTTGTGGCCAAATATGAACCCTTTCTTGGCTATTACACAAAGGAGAAAGACCCAGGCATCACATTCTCTTTGGGGTAGCAAATGTAAAAACTTGATTTAGTCTTGTCCCTACAGGACATGCAACGGCCTTGTTCAAAATCCCTGCAGACCCATCCCTGAGACTCTAGTATTCTCCCTATCCTTACAGATCCCTTACAGACCCTTTTCTCAATGTGGTTGCGTATGGTGGCCCACTCTAAGCAATTAACTGTTGTCATAGATTATTAATACTGTTTTCACAATGCACACACAAATATATGTAAACCTCATGCAGGCAGAATTTCTTTAGAAAACAAAGTTTTATTAAAATACTTAAATAAATACAGATACAACTAAAAAGAAATTACACTAATTTAAGATACAGTATGCAGAAATATAATGGAACAAATGTATACATGCAGACACTCTAACACTGTTAGCTCAAAATCTACCTTGAAATTGCAGTGAATTGAAAACCAGAAAAGTGGATGAAAGTTTTCAGTTCCTTTAGTCCTTGTAGCCACACTGGGTTTCAGCAATTTGGCTTCTGTGTGTGAGGTGGAGTCCAGATGAACAAGTGTGACAAAATGCACTGATTTGGGGCTATTTATACTTCTGGTTTCCCCTTGAACTAGTGAGTGAAAATCCCACAACTTTTAGGCCAGTAGATGGCAGTCTTCCTCTTCCCCAAAATCTTATTTTCCTGGTAACCTTTAACGGGTCAGAGTCCCATAGTTAACCCATGTTTTACAGTCATAACTCCAGCAAGTGGAATTTCACACAGGTATGCTAGAAGGATGTGTTCTTTCCTATTACCTCACTAAATGAAGTATACTATTAACAGTTTCCTGGGATCAAAGCATTCTGCTTTTTCTTGAAGTGAAACGAGTTATCTCCTGACATTTTATTACTTCTCTTTTCCTTGAGTAGTTAACTTAGAGGAAGACTCTTTGATCAGCTAACCACAAGCATCTTGACAATAACTTGTAATTTTCCTGGTAAGCAAGGCTGGCCTGCAGGTTAAAAGAATGTCAACCCCTTTAAAAAAAATCCAGTCTTTTCTCTATGTGCCTTTGCTGACACTGTCATGTAAATGTACATATACATAGAATTACACACACAAAACATATATACAGCAGACTTATATCTACAAATAAGGGCTAGCAGCCAAGCAGCTCACCACAGGAGGCACCAACAAATTGCACATCTTTTGCACTTGTATCCCTCCAGCTGGTAGTTATTGAGCATTCTAGCCCCTCATGCATACTATTGAGTCAATAGGAAAATATAACACATTTTTACTGTTCAGAGTCTTTGGCATAAATTTGCTCAGCTTGAAAAGCAAAATATATTGACCTTTCCCTTACTAAGCTTCAGCTTAGCCAAATAATTTCTGAACCCATCAGGATCTTGCATAATAGAAACAAAGCCACATTAAATGATTGGATACTTACACACAGGGCTGACAGGATCACCTGTACTAGAGTGTCCCCTGATGCTATTGCTGACCACAGAGCAGTGTATTGTGTCTAGAGAACTAAATCATCCAAGACCCATTTTAGATTGCATCATATGTGGGACTACTCTCACTTTAACCCATCACTGTTTAAACAAGATGTAGCATGCACTGACTGGTCATATTTTGGAACATTAATGATGTCAATTTGGCTGTCTCTCACTTTAATCAAATTTTTTCCATCCTCCAGGACAAGCATGTCCCCCCTCCCAGATATAAATGATTATGGGCCTGGTTACCAAATAGTTAGATTGCTCATTCCTCATCTGGATTAAAGGAATGGAAAATGCTGGTTTGTGTATGAGGTCTCAAAGTTGGTTTCTCACTCAGTAAAATATAGGACCCACAAAAAATGAATGCAAAAAAGCTATCAATCAGATAAAGTGTGGACACTTCAGAATGCTCACTGACTCATCAGCAGGTAATCCGTGTCACTTATGGAAGTTAATTAAACAAGCCATGGTTCAGTTTGATAATTTCCCCCTGTACAATAAAGGAATAATGCATGACAGGGTGTGTGTTGTGCTGGGATAATGCCACGTCTGGGCCAAGTGCACCCAATGCCCTAGGCATGGCATTATCCCAGCATGACACGCACCCTGGAATGCATTATTCCTATTATAGAATGGCTTGTTATTATATATAACAAAAAAATAATTTGAAAGAATGTTTTTATTAGTGTGAAAAATATTTTTGTTCCTTAAGAGGGAGATGCAAAAAAAGAGAGTATCGTAGAGGTCCATAAGCTCATCTACATTGGTTCACAGTGCTGAGATGAGACCTGTGGTTTTATGCTGGTATAACGCCATGGGTCCAGCCCCAAACTGACCAATCACAGTCCAAGATTCTTTCTTGCCATTGTATATTTGTGTAAATGATGTTAATTGTGATAACCCCACCACCATAGCAAATGTTTTAAATGGATTCTTCTCCAACCACTCCGCATGCATGGGGACCTTACCAACCTCCTCACTGATCTCACCGCTAGATAATTATTCTTTCACTGACACCCAAAGTCACCCACAGTTTTAGTTTAAAGTCACTAAAATCTCAGAGGTGCATAAACATATACAATGTATCCAAACAGTCAAAGCAGCAGCTTCAGATGAAATCAACCCCAAACTCATTAAGACAGCTAGTAATGAACAAGCATTACTAATTATTGTCATTATTAATCAGTCCCTGATGTCCGAAGTTGTGCACAAGCTATGGAAACTCTCACATATGATCCCAGTATTCAAGAAAGGCAATGTTAAACTAGTTAATAACTATAGGCTGATTGCACTTCTTCCAGTTCTCAGCAAAATACTGGAAAATATAGTTGCCTCTCAATTAAACAAGTACTTAACCAAGTATAACCTAATGTCATCATCAAACTATGAATTCCATAAAGGACATAGTACCACCAATTCCCTCCTGTCCCTCACATAACATTTTGCCAATACCATAGATGGGGTGACATCACTGGGGCAGTATTTATCAAATTTGCTAATGCCTTTGAGTCAGTTGACCACCTGCTACTGTGTACCAAGTTAGGCAGCCTTGATGTATTCCCCTCTGCCCTACCTTGGTTCAGGAATATCTGGATGGCATGTGTCATAGGGGGAGGCTTGGTACCTTCTTCTTGGACCCTGCTCCTGTGCTGGTTGGAGTGCCAGAAGGATCCATCCTCTGGTCTCTCCTTTTTTCCCTGCACACAAACATTACCACCAACAGCTTAATCTGGTTCAAAGTCAGTTGGCATTCACCTGTATCCCCTTCCCCCAGGTCGTGTCTGAAAATAGGCAGGATTTGTCTAGTGCACTTACCCGGTCAACAAAAACTAAATAAAATAAAATAAATAGCCCATAGCACCTCACTTCTATATGCAGATGATCCATTGCTATACCTTAGTTCTTGTAGCATTACTGGTCAATAAAAGGATGTCCACTGACCTCCAGGGAGTGCACCAATGACTCCTAGCAAACAACCTGCTTTTAAACATAGCAAAATCCCAGGCAATGCTGTTTGGCTCTACACAAAAATGTAAAAGCTGCCAGACCCCCTTAACTCTACAACAAACAAGTTCAAGCACCATCCTGCTTACACAAATAAGGCAAACTAGCACACCAAATTTCAGTTAGTGCTTATAGCAACAAATTTATTTTGCAAAAAAGACACAAGGTCAGAAATACATCCTACCTCCACTCAGAAGGGTACATGCCAGACAGCAATCCCATCAGACTAGCTCCAACCAGTTTCACCCTAAGACATCATCAGGGAGTGTCTAAGGTTGCATCCTTTATTCTAAGGTCTTAAAGTGACAGAACGCAAAACACTGTATCAAGTGGGTAACATATGTATTAATTTTTCTTCAACTATAAGTGATATTTAAAAAAATAAAGGTGATACTAAAACCAAACTCATTTGGTGTTTCTGTAGCCAAAGTATAAAACAGGCAGTTTACAACATTCTTCTACTAGGTTTAAAATCATACGCATACTGTATGTATGGTTAATTTTCTATATCTACA
Organism: Neoceratodus forsteri; assembly: GCA_016271365.2. Taxonomy (NCBI): domain Eukaryota; kingdom Metazoa; phylum Chordata; order Ceratodontiformes; family Ceratodontidae; genus Neoceratodus; species Neoceratodus forsteri. The sequence continues at coordinate 661,083,383 of CM028130.1, forward strand.
TACATTCCATTTTATCTTGTTCATTTAATTGGAACATGATATACACTACCTGAACAATGTAGATTAACATTTATATCCTGCATAGAATCCTTATATGATTTTACATATATAAATATGATTTTAATTCAGATGACTTTATCTAGAGCCTATTACCACACACATATTGATACTCATTCTAATTTTTATAAATAAACCAATTTCTATATTTAACAGGTTTATATATCCCCACATTTAAACAGACATAAATATTTTTCATTTTTCTGTTTGTATCTTCTTCCTATTAAGAGAACATTCCTATTAAGAGCTGGTGGGGGGAGGGAGACACAGGATAAAAAAAGTAATCAACCAAGTAACATATTCAGACATTCTATTCAGATTTTATAAGATCCAGCACCATACCTATGGAGTTTCAGATATGTTCTTTAAAATAGTACTCATCAGTATATTTAGAAAGATTACCTAGGTCATCCTAAAAGGCCTGTTTTTCCTCAAAAATATAGACAAATAAATATTTTCATTAAGACCTGGTGACCTCACACCTCCCAAAGTTAAAATCCCAAATGCCTCCTGTCTTGTGAAATACAAATCCTGGTCACCCCCTCTTATGCTCAGTTTAACCTTTTGTATGGCCTGAAAGATGAATTTGAGTTCAGTCCCATCCTGTTGGGTGCGCATGTGATTAGAGAGTGCATTATATTCATCTCTGAGATGTATAGAGCGTAAGTGCTTACCATTCCTGTTTTTAAACATATGCTTTGTCTTGTCAATGTAAAAAGCTGTGTACCTACAAGTGGCCAGATAAACCACCCATTGGGAGCAACGATTAATGAATTGTCTTATGGAAAAAGGTTTTGGATCGTTAACTGTACTGAACTCCTGTAAGGAGTTCAGTTTAGTGACTACCCTCAATGTAAAAATCTTTTTATCCTGAACAACTTTGCTGCTTGTTGTTTTTGTGTAGCTTGAAAAATTTCCAAGTCATTTAGGTTTGCTTGGCATATGCGCAGACGTACTTGCAGACAGCAGGCACTTTATTTTCTCTTTGAGTGAACACTCTGGTAGACATTCCAAACAAATCTAAATATCTTGAAAACCATAGAAATTACACATACACAACCAGTGTCGTGATTGTTGACAACAAAAAGACCTTTACAATGAGAGTAGTCACCAAGCTGAACTCTGTATAGTATTTTAAAATATAGTCTTCTCTACTGTTGTGAACTGATTGTAAAGCAGTGCTTGCTGCTGAATCTATGGTCCTGGCTACATCATTGTCACATGAGACAAGATGCATTGTAGGAACAATGAAAGCAATAAACATAGCTGAGAAGGAGATCCCAAGGGGTCATAAAACTACCATAAATCCCCCCACAAGAAAACACTTTGCTCAGATGTGGTCATGATGTGGGTTTGGTGCCATTATCACACGTCATCATTCTACAGTCACTATTATGACATGGAACTGGAAAAATGCCTAATAGCAGACATAGGGAAGGACACACTAGAACTTCACACACAAATCAAAACACTCTGCACGACATACGTATTTGCAAATTCTGGGTGCACTACTCCTTTAAATGGCCAATTGCTACAAGGGTGGGGGAGGGTACTGTTTTCATGATTTATAAGTTAGTAGTAAACTAAACTATGTTTCACTTTGCCAGGGCAGGGGTTGGGGAGTATTGTTGGAAGGGTGCCATGTGGTAGTGGACTGGGATATTGTTGACTATGGTTGGGGCTGAGTAGCGGAGGGTTGAAAAGGGTGCTATACGGGTGGGGGATGGGTCTCCTTTTCTTAAAGGGATGGTCCCATGAACCATTTTTTCTTGAAAACTGTTCAGGCTGTAGGCTTGAACAATGATTGTCTTTATTATACCCTCCTCATTTCATCCAGATATTAAGTTAAATAAACTCTGTCCTGTCCTACTGTAAAAACCTGCTTGGCTCTATTACAGAGATCATAACCCTACATTTACAGTCCACCATGGGACTTGATAATGTGTTAGTGCACAAGCTGCTATATTCCTGCTTTCTTGTTTTATTGAAGTCAAGGCACATTAATCTGTACAAACCAGTAAACAATAATTAACAGAATTTGCTTGATGTCCAGTTATTTTTTACCATTTGCATAAGAAGGCTGTTTACAAACAGAGTTATCTTTATCTGCGTGTTGTTAATAAATGGGGTATGAGTAACCTGGAGTGCATTTTTAAATTGAAGAAAGAGAAGCAATTATAATAATTAAACAATTCAACTGTGTCAGACTCTTCTTCATGTAATGTACCAAATTATTTCATTTTCTATGTCCATTAGTTAATAGTTGTTATTTATATCCCCTGAAGCCCACAGTGATCTGCTTTTCAAAATGATCCTCCACATTTTGACTATGCAGAAGTAGTCTACGGAGCAGACCCTCCCTCCACACTCGCTGGGCTGTACACCCTCTGTAATGCGTTCTGTCATTTTGTGACCTACTCACCCCCTCATACAAATCACTGCTTCCTCTATTCCACTCTTTCCATCACTCCTTTACCTTCTTGCTGCATCTTCCATTGCTCCTCTCTTATTGGCAAATACTAGTTCACCTCACTCCCCTCCTATCCTCTCTACTTGCCTCCTTAGCCCTCCCCCCACCTACCCCTTCATTCCAAAGACTCTTGCTCTTTCTGATCCCTCAAACTTGTTCTAGCACTACTCAGGCCGACTTCTCTTAGTGACTCCCCCTGCTTTGGAACCTGTTCCCTCCTCTTTCTTCCCTTTCTCCCTTCCCTATGATTCCTAAAGCAGTTGCTAAAGGCAACCCCCCTACTTGCTTGTGTTTCTCCCCAGCTCTCCCCCTCACCTTCCCCCTTCTCTATTACCTCTGTCATCCTACCCAGTATCTTTTTTGACTTCATACTCTTCCCCATCTTCTGTCTCCCCTCTGAGGGCTTTGCCTCACTGAATTTCTATTTGTCTGTTCCCCCCAGCTCCCTGATATTTACTCCGATTTACTCCAATGTTCAGAATAAATACCTTTTTTAAATCAATGTACTTTCTCCACCATTTTTCTGGAAGCCACTGTATTTGTGCCTTTATTTATTGCTGACTTTTGCACTTGTGTTTGAGTTTTGCTGCTTATTTTACTTCCCTTTCCCCTTCCCCGGGGTCACACCTGGAAATGAGCCTCAGCTCAGTGTGCCTTTCAAGGTTACCAAACTTTTTAAATAAAAAAATAAATAAATAGTTAGAGCCCATGAGTACGTAGGCTTAGGAAAAAGGGATTCATGTACCTTTTGGGTACTAGCTTGCTGCTGCCCCTCACCTTGATGATTGTCTAAATATGTTATGAAGTCCAACAAGATACTGTTATACCTAAGTTCTTCTTCCCAGGTCATATATATATTATCTTCTCTATATTCATGCAGTCCTTAATAATGTGTAGCTAGGCTGCATATGTTGGAGGACTTGCTTTTTTTCTACTCTTTTAGTATACCCAGTTTGTCTATATTTGTAACTAGCAGTATTAGTTTCCTGTGGTCTGATTGTAGGTTCTCTAAATCCCCCCAGTCTCACAGCATAAGCTTCCTGAGCATGAAGGATGACTGCTGACCCAGAGTCTCTGAGAAACAATGCTCTATCTCCTTATAGTATCTGTGAAGATCTGGGCACCCGTACATCATGTGTAATATAGCTGCTGGGTGCTGGACACAGCTAGGACAATTTCTGTTAACCAGGGAGTTAAACCTGGAAACTATCTGCAGTGTAGTATGCCCTCTGGGTGGTCATATAGTGACAGATCTTGTATTTACCTTGCATATTCTGCTTCCATACATCCTCCAGGATTTCTGGCCAATTCTTCTCTATAATCTCCTCACCCATGATCTCATCCCATTTTCTCCTCTGTTGTTCTGTGGAGCTGAGTACTGCATTAATCAGTGACTGATAGAAACGTCTGGCCAAGCCATTCATATTCTCTGCTTCTTCAAAGACACTTGCTATACCTAAGGGTTCCTGTAATTTGTAGGTGGGCCCTGTCCTCCCCCCCAAGGAAATGTCTCAACTGTAGGTACTGGATAAAGCGTGTTCAATAGATAACATATTTTTGTTGTTTATCTTCAAATGACATCAGTACCCCTCTGTTATTTAAGTTTCAATAATTCTGTACCTTTATCTGCCAAAACTAGGGATGGGTGAAGGTGCAGTTTTCTGCCCTCACGGAACTTCCGTAGAAATCAATGAACCTTCACAGAAGTTTCTGAACTTCCACTTGTGGTAGAGTAGAAAATGTCCTCGAAAGTTATGGGCAAAATGTTTGCCCTAGAGGCAGAAAACCACATTTCCACTGCCAATCCCTAGCCTTGGTGGCTAGTGGCCCTCCCCCCACCCACTCGACGAGTACTTAATAGCCTATACCTGGTGTCTAGTGATCCCCCCACTGGATTACCCACCAGTCGCTCGACTTAAAAGAGAAATACGCTGTCCAGCCAGATTGTGATCTCTCCCCTCACCCCATCCCTGCCCAACAAAAAATACCTTAGTGGTTATTGGTCACTCCCCTACACCTCACCCACCAAAACTAAAGTTGTCCACTGGCATTTAACAAGTCAATCACCCTCATCCCCATCTCTGTCTGACCCGTACTTTTAAAAAAAAATTCCATGGTGGTCTAGTGGTTTCCCACACTCTTCCCATCCCCGATTCTCAGTCCCACTATTTTCCTGGTGGTCTAGTGGTCCCCATTCCCCACCCCAGCAGGTGTACCACAGCAGAGCTCCCACCACACAGCTCCCACCCCCATCCTGAATTCTGGGTTGGTGGACTGGCACAGCACTCCTCTCTCCACCATGGCTGGCCCACCCACTGAGCTGTCAAAAAATGAGCACATTGTCATAGAAAGAATGCGCTCATTCATTGAGTGCTCAATGGGAAGGCTGGCGATGGTGGAGAGAGGAGGGCTGTGCCAGTATGCTTCCTGAGATTCTGGATGGGGTGGGAGCTAGGTGGTAGGACACCTTCTGGGGTGGGGGGCACTAGACCACCAGAGAAATAATGGGACGGTTGATCAGGGCAGGAGAGGGTGTGGGAAACCATTAGACCACCAGGGAATTTTCTTTTAAAAGTACAAGTCAGACAGAGATGGGGGGTTGACTTGTTACTAAAATGCCAGAGGACAATATTAGTTTGGGCGGTTGGGGTGGAGGGGAGGGACTACTAGCCACCAGGGCATTTGTTGCTGTTAGGTAGGGATGGGGTGGGAGAGGGATCACAACTCGATGAGACTGGGCTTTTCGGGGCAAGTTGGACAACTGGGTTGGGCAGTGACCATGGGCAGAATTTCTGACGAAGTTTGGAAATCAATTTACAAACTTCTGCAGAAACAAAGTCAGAATTTCGCTTGAACTCCACCTACAGAAATTTTGTTTCACCACTTCCAATGATTCTGGGTGGGGACTGGAATCCCTCCCCCCACCAAAGATTTGGATCAATCCAACAGCCCTCTCTGACCTCCATCAGTAGCCCAAAGAGCCTTACAAGAATTCTCAGATTCACTGGGGGTTATGCGACCCTTGGAGGATACAGAACCCTTTATACCACACCCTTTTCCTTTTATTCCACATTCCATTACTCTTCATCTCGACTAGATTATATCTTGATTAGCCATGCTTTGCTTCACGGTCTATGAGCTGCAGGAATAGAACCTATAGTCATATCTGACCAGGCAATGGCTTGGGTATCATTGGCACTGGACATTAATTTTCAGAGGGTGTCATCTTGGAGGGCTGAATACCCAGCTCCTCAAGGATAGCTATGTAATGTCCAGAATCCCTGTCCTCATCCAAACTTTTGTAGACAACAGTCATAACTGTGTTCAGAGAATAGATTATGAATGGTACATCCTGAAGTGCTTTCTTAGAGGAGAATTCATACGACTTTCCTCTACATGCAAGCATCGAAGGGAGGTGAAGGCCCTCTCCTTACTAGCCCAGATCCAAACTCTAGAGCAGTCCCTCTCCTCATCTTCTTCCCCTGATTTCCTACAATCACTCCTCTCTTTGCGGAATAAATATTTTTCCCTTTTACAGGAAAAAGCATAATTTGCTATGTTAAGAACTAAGGGACGGTATATAGAGCATGGGGAAAAGGCAGGTCATTTATTGGCACTGTGCATTAGGAAACTGGAAACCTCCAGGAATATACCTGCGATCAACACTCCTGATGGTATAGTTAAAACGCACCCCAGCGAGATAGTTACTGTCTTTGAGCAATTCTATTCTTCTCTTTATGGCCAACATATATCTCTTCTGAGGAAAGAACTGACAACATGCATAAATTCTGAAATGTTACTTACTTTGCCAGTTCCTCACCAAGCTTTCTTATCTACCCCACATTCCCAATAGGAAGTGGAATCTGCCATAACCTCCTTAGTGCTGGACAAGGCTCCAGGCCCTGATGGGTTCCCATCCAATTTTTATAAATGCTTTACCAAAGACCTGGCCCCTATTCCTTTCTGGTTATTTCACTACAAGCTGTCTGGTGAAGCCCTGGACCCCACTCTCCTTGAAGCCACCACTATTCTCCTCCTCAAGCCAGACAAATTCCTTCCTGCCTAGCCAGTTACTGGCCAATATCACTATTAAATTGTGACATTAAAATTCTATCAAAAATTCTGGCCACTAGAATTGAGAAGGTCTGGTCCTGTCTTCTTAGTCTGGAACAGGTAGGTTTCATTTCTGGCAGATCCTCACTTGATCATATATGTAAAATCTCACATATCTTTCAGGCAGCAGAATCCTCTCCTTTGTCAATGGCACTAATCTCTCTTGACGCAGAGAAAGCCTTTGACAGACTGGACTGGGACTTTCTGTGGGCAACACTGCATAAAATGGGCTTCCCCTCAGAATTTGTTTGCTGGGTCCAGACACTGTACACCCTCCCATCTGCTAGAATTCACTGTAATGGAGTGTTATCCTCCCTCTTCCTCCTTTATACTGGTACACTCCAAGGATGTCCGTTGTCCCCTTTCCTATTCAATCTTTACCTAGAACCATTAATCAGGTGCATAAAAGCCTCCCCAATGTCACCAGAGTTCCTATTGGTAACACCATACCACAGATTTCTGTTGATGCTGATGATATTCTCCTATACCTGTCAAACCTTGTCTCATCTTTGGTGGAAGTTTTGAGAATAATTGATATCTTTGGCAAGTATTCTAACTACAAGCTGAATTTAAATAAGACCAAAATATATCCCCTCAATCGTCTCACTTCTGAACACTCTGAAGACGAGGGTCGATACCAGTCCATTTACAGAAGAAAGGGTTCTGAAAGAACTAAAAAAATTGAAGGTGGACAAAGCAATAGGGCCTGATGGGATTCACCCAAGAATTCTAAAAGAACTATGGGTAGAACTAATGACACCGCTGTCTACTCTCTTTAACAAATCATGGGAGGATGGGATGGTACCTGAGGACTGGAGGAGGGTGGATATGATTCCTCTTCAAAAAGTGGGAGCAGGACAGAGGCAGGAAACTACAAACCAGTTAGTTTGACCTCAGTGGTAGGGAAAATGATGGAATCACTTCTGAAGGAAAGAATTGTTGAGTACCTAGAGGCCAGTGAGGCACAGGACCCAAGGCAGCATGGATTCATGATGGGAAGGTTGTGTCAGATGAATCTAATAGATTTCTTTGACTGGGTGACCAAAGTAGTAGACCAGGGAGGGGCTGTGGACATGGCTTACCTAGATTTTAGCAAGGCATTTGATACAGTCCGACGCAAAAGATTAATACACAAGTTAGCCAGCCTTGGAGTGGGTCCCAAGGTGGTAGCCTGGATAAAAAATTGGCTAGACAACATGATGCAAAGGATAGTAGTAAATGGATTCCACAGTGAAGAAAGGAGGGTTACTAGTGGGGTACCACAGGGTTCAGTACTGGGACTGGTCCTTTTTAATGTCTTTATAAGTGACATTGCACAGGAACTGGAAGGAAAAGCATGTCTCTTTGCAGATGACACAAAGATCTGCAACAGGGTTGATACACCAGATGGAGTGGAAAGGATGAGAAGGGACTTGGCAAGGTTGGAGGAATGGTCAAATGTATGGCAGCTCAGATTCAATGCAAAGAAGTGCAAGAAAATGCACCTGGGAAACAAAAACCCAGGGCAAGAGTTCACAATGGGGGGTGAGATACTGACAACAGTAAAAATGGAAAGGGACCCGGGGGTAATTATATCAGATGACCTAAAGGTGGGCAAGCAATGTGAGAAGGCAGTAAGGGAGGCGGGGGGGAATTGGGATGCATATGGAGAGGCATCAATAGTAGAAAACAGGAAGTTGTTATCCCTCTGTACAGACAGTTGGTGAGACCCCATCTGGAGTACTGTGTACAGTTCTGGAAACCTCATCTCCGCAAAGACATAGACAGAGTGGAGGCTGTCCAGAGGAGGGCAACCAAAATGGTGCAGGGTCTGCACCAGAAGACATATGAAGAAAGACTAAAGGAGCTTAATATGTATACCCTTGAGGAAAGGAGGAAGAGAGGGGACATGATAGAAACTTTTAAGTACCTCAAGGGAATCAACAAAGTCCAAGTAGGAGGCATCTTTCAGAAAAAGAGATGTGCTAGAACAAGAGGGCACAATTTGAAGATAGAGGGGGGACGGCTCAGAGGTAATGTGAGGAAGTATTTTTTCACAGAGAGGGTTGTGGATACATGTAACAGCCTCCCTGAGGAGGCCGTGGAGTCAAGAACAGTGGGGGAATTCAAGAACGCAAGGGACAGACATAAGGCAGTCCTAGTGGGGGGAGTAGGAGGAAGTAAGCTGCTGGTTAATGAGGATCTGCAGCTTATCTGTTAGGTAGGAAAATGGGCAGACTAGGTAGGCCAAGCGGTCCTTATCTGCTATCAAATTCTATGTTTCTATGTTTTGATGTTTCACTTATAGTCACTCCTTCACTCATTTTGGCATGAAATGGTCCCCAGAAGCATTAAATACCTGGGTATCTCTCTAACCTCAGACCCCTCCCTTACGCACAAGCTTAACTTTGTTGATCTATGGAGTTCCATCCAACAGGACCTCTCTAGTTGGAGAACTCTCCCGCTCTCACTGTGGGGTAGGATTAACATAATTAAAATGAACGTCCTTCCCAGACTCTTTTATCCCATTAATATGCTTAATGTTTGGCTAGCCCTATCCTTTTTCAAATGAATCCATGCTGATACTGCTTCCTTCATCTGGTTTGATAAAGTGGCTAGGAGATCGTATCAGTTCAGTTTAAGTTTATTGGTTGGCAACATTGCCATTACAAATAAATAAGTAAATAAATAAAAGAAAAACAGTTATAAAATGAAAGTATTCTGCGTACAGAATGACATAAAAAGTTATTACACATTAAAATGCTATCAGCTTATTTCATAAAAGTGATTATGTTCTTAAAGTAATTTGAATAATAAATTCATGCAAAACTTATAGAATCCACAGCAAAGAGTTTAACCTTTACAGTAGTGGCCCCAAGGTTGATAGGCGCCAGGTTAATCTATGATTATTCTTTATGCTCTGCCCTTTTAATAGTCAGTTCAGATTTATCCCAGTCAAATAAGCCTTCTCTGATCAATTATTTTAAGGGGAGAGAGACCACGGAGCTCAGAATTATGGGATCAGTGTTTGTAAATAAATATGCCAGTATTTGCATTGGCTGGTAGGATTGTGATTTGAGTATATTGCCCAACCAGATGGCCCTATGTTTCTCATAGAGGGAGCATAAAATCACTAAGTGCATTTGGTTATCTTCTCCCAAGACTCACTTACACTTACATTCCTTGTTCTTTTCCCTTAGATATAAAACATTTTTTTGTTACTTACAAATACCTCAAAGCGGAACCTAGTAAAAAGGGTCCTCCCCCGGGGAGAGTATAGGATATGGAGGTATCTTTCAAACTTGTGTTCTCTTTTGTTATTTGATAACCATGGACATTCTTTAGATAGTCTGCAGGACTGTAAGTCTTTTTGGACAAAATTGTCTTTAATTTTTTAATTTATAATTGTTTTGTTGTTCTCAATGGGAAGCCTTAGACAATCAGTAACTACATGTAGAAGCCCATAAGGTTTAGATCCTATCTAAAACTGAGTATGCCTAAAGAATGTGGGGGACTCTGCCTACCTAACTTTCTACTCTACCATAGGGCAAGTCATCTTTATAAATGCAGGAAATGGTTGTCTATACCCAGGCTTCAACATCTGTTAGACTATGTCCCCATCTGGTTACATATTGAAGCTGATCTCTTCTCCACCCACTAGCTGAATCCCATTGGGATGCTATTCTCACCTGTGAAACTCCTGTCAAAACCCCTGAACTTGTCCTCAATCGGTATCTCACTCAAAGTTTTGTCGCAACTACATGGATACTATAAAATGTCCTCTACCACAGATTTCTCCCAGCCCATCCTCTCTAATTTAAACATAAATATATGAGGTAACCCCATCCCCATGGCGTGACTCTCAATATCTCAAGAACTTAAAGTTTCTGACTTCTACTGTCAATCCTCTATTTTAACTATTCAGGAAATGCAAAATAAATTTGGGCTGACAGCATCTATTTTCAAGCTGTACCAACTTCGGCACTTGCTGATCAGTTTGTTTGGGCATCAAATATAACCCTCCACCTTTGGAGACTTCCTACAGCAGATCGGTGGCCTAGCTTGCTGACCTCACAGAGTGTCTGCATTGTATAAGTATTTACTGACTAGTCCACAATCCCCCTCATTGGAAGGTTCTAAGGTATGGAGTACTGTCTTACCTGATCTGGAAATTAACTGGGCCCAAATCTGGAAGGATCTGTATATTTATATTTTGCAGGACAGATATAGGCTAACCCAGTACCAGATCCTAAACAACATGTATTACACCCCGATCAAATTAGCAAAAATGAGATGCCTCCCTTCAGCTTTATGCTCTAGATGTGATATGGAGGAGGGCTCCCTCTTACATATCTTCTGGTCCTGTGAGAAGGTATCTCCCCTGTGGACACAAACAGAACAAAAAATGGACCCTCTTCTAGGCCTTCAAGGACTATTCTTTCCAGCTATCTGCATCATCGGGGATTTTTCCCAAATTCAAGTAAAAGAAATACTTTTTTTTTTCATTCATTCATTCATTTTTATTAAATGGGTTAGACCATTGAGTAAACTCATTTAAAATGGTGACCCTTGGTTAGGTAACAAACAACAACAAGCCAAAGTACAATACATAAACACATTACAATTGCAGCTACAGTTACATACAAGCAAATACCATATCATAAACAGTTAGCCACAACAAGACTTAACTTGAGCTGAAAGTGTCTCCAAAAAACAGTTTTTAAAAGTATTTTGTGAAGGACTTTTACTATTAAACAAACAGAACTGTAAAGGCAAATTATTCCAACATTTTGGGACTAGCTGGCTGAAAAAGTGCTCAGAGCATTTCGTTTTTGTCCTTGGTATTAACAACTCACGGTAAGCTGCATTCCCTAAAGAAGAATTCACATCCCTGAATTCTAACCTTTCAGCCAGGTAATCCGGAATCTTTGCTGTAATGCTTTTATAAGCCAAACAATGTTCATGAAATTGTCTTATTTTTAACAGAGAATTCCTTCCTAATTTAAGATACATCAAACAGTGGTGGGTATCCCTAGGACATTATAAGATTAAAGAAGGTACCACATGGCTCTCATCTCATTGGCAGTTAAAAAGCTAGTGCTTAGACACTGGACAGACCAAGCGTCCATCACTTATTCAGAATGGCTACATGAAATATCTTTTGCCCTTAGAGCTGAACAGCTAATTGCCAGTGTTCACCATTGTAAAGCCCCAGTCACCAAAAAATGAGGGAAACTATATGCCCTCTACCTATCCTGATTTTTCTTTGCTGACAAACCCAGGTAACCCTGTGATCAGCTTAATGGAGAGTACTCAGATCATATCTGGTTTATCCTTCATGGCTATACATATATTCTACTAACATCACATCTCGATCTGGGCGGTTGGGGGGTAGGGGGGAGGGGTAGTAGGGACTGGAGGAAAGGGGCCTATTTTATCCAGCTAAAATGTCTGATATAAATGATCAACATTTTTGTTGTTTATTGTAAGAACGGTTGTAAAATCAATAAAACTTCTTTGATTTAAAAAAAATAAATGAATACATTTTGTTTCGCACATTCCTACCCAAAACTTGAAATCCTGGGTCACTTGTGAACATGGGGACCAAGTAGTGCTTCAAGGGGGGGTTAAATTTGTTAACTAGGATTCTTCTTTTCGGTATTTATGAGCTGCATGTCATACCTATAAGAGGTGTTGTACAATGGGGTTGCTACTGGCACATTTGACATTTTTACATGCTGACCCATACAGTACCTCAGTCAGCTAATTGGTTACGGTCCTTTCTCTTTCCAGGAGTAAGCCTGCTGTTTGGCACTGTGGTTTGCCCCATTTCTTAATACTAATTAGGCATCTCAGTAACAATTTTTAAAATGGATGGCACTGATACCGCCTTTTCCTGGTATGTGCATTAACTGGTCAGATTTAATAAGAGGAGACTTATTATCCCAGATCCACACAGAGGCACAGGCCTGTAATTGTTTAAAGAATTCATTCTAGATCGGAATTGGAAGGACCTGAAACAAGTACAAAAACAGGGAAATTACCATTTTGAGGATGTTGGTTCTCCCCAGGAGGGACAAAGGAAGGTTTTGCCATTTTGCACAGAAATTGTTAACCAGGGTTAGCACCTGGGGGAAGTTTGCACTGTATAAATCATTTATGTATTTTCTGATGATCACCCCCAGATACTTAAACCCTAGCTTGCCCATTGAAAAATGAGTTTATTCATTATGTTTGTGTTATCACAGTTGCACAGTGAGAGCATTAGTTTTATCCAAATTCACTTTATATCCAGAAATGGCATTAAGTGCTTGCAGTACCTTAACCAAACTCAGCAAGGATGACTCCAGCTTTGTGGTGCATTCCAGGAGATCATAAGCATAGAGGGAGACTTTTGCTGTGGCTCCTCACAGGTAAAGCACTTTGATATTGTATTACAAAATCACACATGCCCACACAATGCAAAGCATCATGGGCTGCATATGCAAATCACCACAGAATGTTATGCTGGTTCAACTTTAAGCAGAATTGCATGGTGCCGAAAGGCCTCTCACACAGTCTGCAAAGGGTGCTAACAGATGACATAGACACATGTTTCATCCTACCAGAACTCATCAGTATGCCTCGCCTGTTTGACACCCCAGTGGAATGGACCAGCTACCCTAAGACAGTGTGTCTTGGATATGTTGGGGTGAACCCATTAAAATAAAAAAAACTATTTAAAAGACAAAAAACCTCTTTGCGCAAACACTGAGGCAAGGGTTACCCCAAAGGGCATTTGGCTGGGAAGCCAAGTTTCAAGAAAATACAAAATCACACATGCCCACACAATGCAAAGTATCATGGGCTGCATATGCAAATCACCACAGAATGTTATGCTGGTTCAACTTTAAGCAAAATTGCATGGTGCTGAAAGGCCTCTCACATGGTCTGCAAAGGGTGCTAACAGATGACATAGACACGTGTTTCGTCCTACCAGGACTCATCAGTATGCCTCATCTGTTTGACACCCCAGTGGGTGTCAAACATTGTATTGATATTGTATTGTTGTCTTAGGACCTTAGGCAATGGTTCCATGACCAGATAAAATAGCACAAGGGGTGGGGGCAGCCCTGTTGGATCCCCCTATGTAGTGGGAATTGGGCCAAGAGCCATGTGGTGGTCTGCACTGACATAGTTGGGCTTTAATAGTCGGTCTGTTCCCAACCTATGCATTTCTACCTGAAGCCCATGTTTCTCATTGTGCACCATCGGTGGTCTCACTCAATCTTATCAAATACTTTCTTTGCATCAAGTGAGACTATCACAGGCAGTCACTTGAGTCCTTCTGTCCTCAAGCCAGGACTTGTAACAGTGTTCTGAGGTTCAAGGAGGCACCCCACCCTTAACAAAGCCAGCATGGTCTTCATATGTTAGGTTAGGTAGTATTTTCTCCAGTCTCCCATACAGGATTTTTGCAGATATATTAAAGTCAGTGTTAAGCAGGATATTGACCAGTACAAGACATCTTATTCTCTTGGTTTCTCCAGTTTAGGGAGAACCATGATTTTTTATTTATTTGTTTATTTATTTATTTTATTGAATTGTTTAACCAGGAGTAGCACACTAAGCTGAAAGCTTTTTTACAGGAGTGACCTGGGAGCACAGGGAAGTTAAGTGACTTGCTCAGGGTCACATAATATGCAAGTTGAAGCTATGTGATTCAAACCCAGGTCTGGTCTGCTGGATGTCACCAGATTTGCAGCTCAGAGTCTTACACCACTGTGCTATACTGCCTCCACATTCTAGCTTGAGATAATGAAAGAGAAAGGTGACCTGTTTTTAGAGCATTCAATATCATTTCGTGGAGGTGCCAAGAATAGCTGAGGCCAACTTTTTATAAAAATCAATTTGTAGCCCATCCAGCCAGGGGGCATTTCCAGTTGTCAGCTGGCCTAGCACACCCACCACCCCCTATTTGGATAATTGTACCTCCAGGGTAAAACATTTATCATCTTTTAATGCTTCAAACCCTTCAGAGAACTGCACCTCACACTCTCCCTTCTGAGCTACGGGACTATCTTCTCCATCAGAGTATAGTTTAGAATAATATTTGATAAATTGGGAATTTATGCCCTCATGGTTTATGATAATTTCTCCTGCTACATTTACAATGCCCTCAGTATGTGTGTGAGTGCCCTCCAGTTTCTGTTGCTATGCTAAGAGTTTTCCACATATGTTCCCACTGTCATAGAGCCTAGCTTTTTAGATACTGGAGTGTCATCTCAGTTAATCTCGTATTTATTTCATTATATTTTCTTTCAGTCTGACCATGTACAGTATGTCTCTTGCTCCATGGAAGTTTTATGTTTCTTTTCTACCTCCACTATTTGTTTTTCTAGTTCATCCAGCTGTTGCTTGCTTTCTTTTTTAATTTTATTAGCAAAGGCTACAGCTGGGCCAAAAATGTATGCATTTTTGTGTAACACCCTGGTCCTCCACCATGCCCTTATTTGCTGCCTGGAATTCTTTATCTCTGCACTTAATTGCTTGTGAAATTCCCTGTCATTGAGCAGAATAGTGCCCAGCCTCCACACCCTATAACTGGGTGTTTCTAGTTAATTGGGAGTTCACACCATCCGGAAGAGAGCATGGTCTGAGATTACCATAGGGATGTAGAGACTTGATGCCTTTCTCAAGATTTCTGTGGCATATCTATATGAACAAAGTAAATTGGCATTCCCCTTCAAGAGCTGAAACTCAGAGCTTCTTTCATTTTATGCTGGTTCTCAAATTTTTTTTGGATGGCAGCTGTAAGGAATCAAGTAGATTGTTTTGATATCTTGTTTTGCCCTATTTACAAATAGTTAAAACCATTTTATTTACCTTGACCATATATAGAAATGTCTTTTTCTTCTTATAGAGTTATATATAGTACTCAATTCTCAAAGCATCAGGAACAACACAATGTGCTTATGACAAAGAGAAATGACACAAGGGGCTCCCTGCACCACACCTTGCATCATTCCCAATTCTACAATGCAGCATGCACCAGTCAGAGGACCACCTACCCCAGCTGAGCTTGCACCATCTGTGCAACAGACACATCAGTTCATCATGGTGGAAGGGGGCTTCTGCCAGAGGAGTGCTGTAGCATCCCCCAAAATAGGATTCTGAAATCCCCTCCCACTGGGTGCACAGTCTGCCACAGTTAGAAGAGCCTAGAACTGGTCTAACAGCCTATGCACCACCTCTGGAGCTGTCGCTGGGTGGGAGGGAATCTGTGCCCCACTGTTGCAGCTGGTTGTCTGCTGTATCCATGCCCACACAGCACCTAGACACTAGCAGACAACCAGTGGAGCAGCCAGCTGTGTCCTGCTGTGGCAGGTGCTTGCTCTCAAGGTTGCCCCAATGGACCTGGCATGCGACTGCCCCCCTCAGACAGACCATACTGTCAGAGTGCTGGCCATGCACTGTCCTCATCAGGGGTTTGTTATCAACCTCCTCATCCTGTCCTGACCTATCCTACCTTCCACTTTCTGTGTCCTGGCCACTCCGACCCTGCCAATGGCCTGGGCGACTGACTGGCTGGTCTCCATCAGTGGCTGCTGATGCTGAAAGACCATCTTGCTACTTGTGGCAATCCCCTTCCTCCACCATGTGTTTGTAGCATGGGGAAGTTATGGGAAGTGTGCTGAGTTTGGTGCGGGACTCCTTCAGAAACAGAATTTGGCACAGGGTCCCTGGTGCACTGGCAAATAATGCAAGCTGCTCTTTGCCGCAGCTTGCGTTGATCTAGGTGCCACTTTCAGAATTCAGCACATAGTTTTTTTGGAAACTTAAAAGTAATATAGTAACTGAGTAATCTATATATTTATGTAATAAAATTAAAGGTATTAATACTATAGATTGATATATTTGCTTATATTTTTACCGGAAAAAGCTTTATTCCTTAAGAGGCTGTGAGGTAAAGCAGCAAAACATTACGTAAAAAGCTTTATTCTTATGAAGCTGCAGGGTAAATGCAGTGAAACGTTGATACTATATGGCTATTGATTTGAGCTGAATTTACAAGAAATACAGCAAATTGAAATGCTGATTGAATTTGGTGAGGCATGTCAATTTTTATTGAGAACAGAAATTTGTTTGCAATGTTGCCCACAGTCTCTGTATAGAAGCCTCACAGTTTGTTTATTCTCACATTCTAGAGCAGGCCTATTGCCACTTGATTTGAACAAAATAGTATCCTGGAAAGGGACTACATGAATGTAAACAGCTTAGCCCAGCTAAATGGATTCAGTGGTGACAAGTGGTTTGTGGAAGTTAAATTTTACAAGTTCAATTCTACTGGCATTACCTATAATGCAGCAATAAATATTTGAGCAAATTTTCCAATTAGTAATTTCTGAAATTTCGACAGTAAGTTTTAATCTATTAAACAATGTTTATCCAGCTTTATTAGATTCTAGGGCCTATTTATCTTGGGTATGCATGCCAGTTTTGGGGTGTATACCTGCAACAGCTACAGAACTACAAACAATCAAATATGTTTAACATTTCCACACATATTTTTTATCTCCCTGTCCCACACTAACTCATTTCTGCCTGGCCACTACCAGCCCCATCACTCACCAATCCTAGGACTTACTGTACTCTGTCTGCTGTTTTCTACCACCACGGGTGAGTGGGTGCCTTGTGAAGTAGTGCAAGGCATGCAGAGTTGATGGCATCATCCTGTCAGCAGCAACATTTAGTTTATCTCTTTTTCTCACCAACCTGAGCTGGAATGCATGCTATTGTGTGCATGTACTATGTTAAGACACACACACCTCTGAGCCTGCTCCCATGTCAACTAAGTAAGTGACCACTGCTGTGCCACTTAGCCTCCACTAGGTGGAAACCATGCAGTGGCAAAATTTGCTGTTTAGTCCCTGGTGCTCACACCCACACCTGTAACCTATACACCCAAAACAACTGGCTGCACCTCCAGGGCAGGATCTCCTACCAGACCTGCCTGCTGGCAAAAAAAATCAGCCTTGGGGAAACCACATCTACCATACAACATCTTATTACACATGCGCCCAATCCACATGGTAGGAGAAGTGTGTCCAAGCTCACATATTGAGTCTCTTTCTACCATATGATACTAGTGCAGTGGGCATTTATGCTATAAGCTCCCAATTGGTTGAATGGCCTTCCCTCAGATGTCCTGAATGAACCCAAGATAGGACCATTCAAAAACAAATATCTGGCAACACCGTTTTAAACTTAGCAGTTGCGACTGCCCCACCTAACTGCTATCACCTCTCCGTCCTACCCAAACCTTACTTGCATCACTCACTCCCTCTGTTTAGCCCCTCCTACCTTCTTCCCCCCTCCCCAGAACCTTCTCCTCCTTTCACCCCCTCTCTCTTAGCTATTTTCCTCCTGTCTGTTAGAACCATCATCTTCTCACCTGCTACCAACCCCATACTTTTATTACCATTCTGCCTTTACTGCCTCAGGTCTGGCCACTCCTATCCCTCCCCATTTCCTCTCACTGACTAAGGCAATTTCTGAAAGCTTTGACTTACTGCATTAATTTCTGTTACCTATCAGAAACCCTTTGAGTTTTATTCTCAGTCTCTTCCTCAATTGTTTATGTGTGCCCTCTATCATTAGTCTTACCTGTAACCTTGTTCATGACAATGCCATCCTACTGATGGCACTACCTTATTACTATTACTTCTTGCTTGTACAAACTGTAACCAGTTCTTATGTGTGTAACTGTCTAATCAACATTGCTACTGTGCTATGCAAATGTCCATTTGTTCTATACTTGTTCACTTCTGGTGTGGAACCCTTGTAAAAGAGTCTCTGACTCAAAGGTGTTGTAATTTTGAGAAATAAATACATAAATAAAAATAAAATAAAATAAATAAATGTGCTGTCCCCTCTCCCTGAAGGAGAAGAACTACCAATGGACACTAAGTCCTCTTTCCTCTGGCCAGCCCCAAGATAGCCTGGTCTGTTCCCAATCTTGGATCACCTGTGTGGCATAAGTTAAGGCATCCAGCACCTCAGCCTTCCTTGTCATGGGGCAGTGCAATTTTTGCACAATTTAACACGTGAATTATGAAAATATGAACACCTGTAAATTACAATTTACCTCCATATTTAGCAGTTTGTTAGACTCTTACAAGAAAGCATGTAGTTTTTCAGTGGTAACAGACAACCTCACTGGCAAAGACCAGATAGTTAACTTAAAGGAAATAAATGTGAACCAAGATTGCATGATGAATTTCTGATTTTAAATGCTATTTTTCCTTACCATGCCTGCACATATAATTCTGTATAAATTGGTGCATTTCACCATTGGGATTTGATTAAAAAAATTAAGTTTAAAGCAAAATCAATTGCCTAGACCTGAAGGTGGCCAATTTGTAAGTGGTGAAATATTTTTAGAAGTGTTCAGAAAAATAATGAATTGCAAGATTTTGAGGCTCTTTAAGTTCCATGCTTTTCATCTACATGCCATGAAAAATGGTATCTTATTAGGGCCCCTTACACAAAAAAAGTATCCCAATTATCGGGGTGCTAGCTGAAAGAATGACTGAGTTATGACCAATTAAATTTAAAAAAAATGTTGTGAAATTTCACAACCATCATAGAATTCAGAAAACATCACAATCATTTAGCAAAAGCAGAATCTGCTAATTTCACCCAGCCCTAGTCAAAGTCTTTGCCTTCTTCGAACTACTTTTCAATGTTTGTTATAAAGTGGGTAGAGGACTGGTTACATAGATTACATAGATTACATAGACAATACTGAGCATAAAGGCATTCATCCGTGAGCTCGCAAGTAACACCTAGTTATATCCTTTTATATTCTTCCTTTCCAAGAATTTATCTAGCTGTGTTTTAAATTCCTGCATTGTACTACTTTCCACAACCTCTCCTGGTAGCATATTCCAAATTTCTGTTACCCTATTACTTAACCAGTATTTCCTTCTATTTGTTTTATATCTATCCTTAACCAATTGGTAACAATGTGCTCTAGTGTCATATATTTGAGCCCTTTTAACCAAGCCCAGTAAGTCCCATAGGTTAGTATCAGTCCATGCCCTATATATCAAACACATATCGCCTCTCATTCTACGATATTCCATGGAATACAGCTCCAAATCCTGCAGTCTCTGCTCATAACTCAATCCATCCAATCCCTTGATTCTCTTTGTAAGTCTCCTCTGTACCCCCTCCATCCATGCAACATCCCTCCTCTTATACGGGGCCCAAAACTGGACACAGTACTCCACGTGGGGACGTACCAATGCATTATACAGAGGCATCACAACCTGCCTATCTCTACTTTTTATGTGTCTCAATATACAGTGTGTTATACTATCCACCTTTTTAATAACTGTATTACAGTGTAAGCAGAAGCCAAGATCTTTATTAACCATAACCCCCAAGTCTTTCTCGTCATCCACTACTTTTAGTACAGATCCTCCTAAATTATACTGGAATTTGTTATTTTTCTTTCCAAAGTACATAACATTACACTTTCCAACGTTGAAAATAGATTGTTTCTGGGAGGCCCATGTGTCTAGCCTATCCAGAGCTGTTTGTAGGACTAGATGTTCTTCCCAGTTATTTACTGGACTCCCAACCTTAGTGTCGTCTGCAAATTTAGATAGCCACACATCTGTATGCACCTGCATGGATGAAATATACATATTAAACAAACATGGTCCCAAGACCAAGCCCTGGGGGACACCACTGGTCACTCTGACATAATCAGAGTATTCACTTTTTATGCAGACTTTCTGGACTCTGTCCGTAAGCCAAGCCTTCACCCACGTTTGTATCCATATTGGTATCTCCAGCTCATAAAGTGCTTTAACAAGCTCCCCATGGGGCACTTTATCAAAGGCTTTTGCAAAGCCCAGAAAGATTACATCCACTGCATTACCCATATCCATAGCCTTGCTAACCTTATCATAGAATTCTAATAAGTTAGTTTGGCATGATCTTCCCTTGGTGAATCCGTGCTGAGTCATGTCTATCCTGCCTGTCCTCTCAATATGTTCCATAATACAATTCTTGATTATACCCTCCAGAATCTTACCAAGAATGGAGGTTAGACTAATAGGTCTATAATTTGGTTATATCCCCTTCCAAACCCATGCCCTTAACAGGTTAACAATCAAAAGTTGGGACTTTTTCCACCAAGCAGGATGCACCATATTAATATATAAATGACTCAAAAAACAATGTGAAAGAACTGCTTCTAGGGGATAGTTTTGCTATATAGAAAATTATGGGCACACACTATCTCATCAGCAAAGCTATTTGAACACATACAACAGTGACCACAAAACTTTTATGGGGTGCAAAGTCACAAAATATGCTGGTTACTACCCCAAACACTCAATGCATTTTGCTTGAATAAGCAAGCTTTCAAGTCCTTGAACAACCTTCCATATTCAACCAAAATGTGTTGACCATTTGTTTGGGGTTATAATAATAATAATGTTTTGCAACTTGCAACTTTGCATTCAATAAAAGTATTTTGGGGCACACTTATCCATATTCAAAGTGGATTGCCACTGATGTGGAATGTGTGGTCATACTTTCAATATAAGTCACTCCCAGAGACTTTTTCAAAATTTCTGGCAGCTAAATTGATAAAAAAATCCCACTTGCCATTACCTTAAAAAAAAAATGATACCACATTTTTATAACCTCACATTGCCCACCCCACACCTACTATCTACACATAAACATGTAAACTCCATCTCTCACTGTGTACTCCCTTTCTTTACCTTGTCCATAAGGCCTCTAAAGTTCAAACACAAGATCTATGTGGGATGTGGGATTTCTCCAGAGAAATTTATCTAGAATGGCAACTTTACTTCTAAAATATTTTACTGAATTTCTTTTTTAAATCAGGAAAATTCCAACAAGCATGTTTTATGTAAACTGTGGAGTTACATGATGCAGAATACATAACCTGCATAGTATTATCCCCCAGTTTGCAGAAAAGGAATACTCAGTTAATTTAAACCACTAAATACTATTCTGCACTTTATGTAAACCACAGATCACTAATCCACAGCTTAGAAAAGAAACAGTCTCTTTACAGAATGTTGAAAATCTTTTTTTCCAAAGAATTAGACATAATTAGGTAACATTTCCTAAATGCCATAGAATGCTGGTAGACCGAACAGAAATGCCTCACAACTCACCCCAAAGTCACAAATGCCAATAGCACAAAGTGAGTGAAAAGCTAATTTACACAACATATCATACAAGGAAAGCAGTTCAGGTGTCATCCCTTCAGTCAATCACTAAAAACCGCAGCTGCATTTTGCTCCCCTGTACTGGAGCTTTATCAAAGGTAGCAGCCTAATTTAAAATCTGCGCTGAAATAGTGTGAAATCAGTACTGTCATTCTGACGATCCCTCCAAATTTCAATCAAATACAAGAATATATTTAGGAAAAAAAGCTATCTAAAACATGGAACAATTATCTAAAACAGATAAGTCCCCAACACACAATGTTAAGTGCCAGCAGGCTTCCCCTAATCTGTACACGGACCTGTTCCTGCTCAATGTCCATATTGTTAACTTTATCTATCTATGGTCCCTAAACATTGCAATGGTATATGCTGGGCAAGGGACATTTTCTCATGCTCATACACTGAGTCGAGATAGTAAGCTCACTCTAATTTATAATTTTTAATGTCCATGTCTGTTCTGTGATATCATGCTCCAAAACAAACAAGATCTGGCAGAGACACTGTGACTGTGAATGCATTAACTAAATAAGGATGTTTCATGGGCTTAAACATAAAGATGAATTGCTGTAGCATACATTAACTGAATCAAAGTATGGTACATTGAAAATGGGTAGATATAAAAATAATGTCACCGTCTGTATTACAGTTACCTATATGTTTCACATTTTATTCTATGCACTGTTATACTGTAGCAATCAACTCAACAGAACCAGGCCATCATATCCATGTACTGTAGGAACTGTACCTTAACTGCAAACACTGCTGAGACAACTATATGTTGTGACAAGGTGAAGGAAAAACACAATGTTGAGACATGTTTTTGAAGACATTTGATGTGTTTAATTGATTTTTTTAGAGATTGCTATACAGTTCACACACATAATTCATATAATATAAAAGTACATATACCCAAATGTCAGTGTAAATCTTATACATTTCGTTACAAGCATTCTCTTGAAGGAAGATCTTACTGTACAAGGCCTAAAAATGGGCATCATGTAAAAGTAAACTGGGGTAGGTGTGTTATTGAGGGTACTGCATAGATTATCTTTTAGTACTGCTATATCCCAGGCACACTCAATATGAAAATCAACAACCCCTGATGTGAAGCAACAGGAATTAGTTAGTACAAGGACAGAAACAAGCAGGAGACTGAGTAAATGGGTAGACAAGCATGAGCAAGGTAAGTCAAAAAACATTTCAAAAAGTATCATTATTATAATTACTTTTTTACAAATGCATCTGCACAGTTGACAATTTTTGTAAAATAATAACAATGAGAGTTATTCCACATGTGTCCAAAGGTGCCACACATGCAGATGGAGGGATCTGAGGCTGGGATGCACCAGTCTGCCCTGCTCCTGAGTTAGAAGATCATGACTGAGAGACAGAGGTACTGGGGTTCCACTGATAGCTGCTGAAGCAGAGGGAACCAAATCTGATGAGGCCAAAGAGGGGATTTTAGAATCATGTGAGCCCTGTCCACCTGTAGCTTCAAGAAGAACCCTCTGAAGCACTGGGAAGAGAGGAAAGTCATACAATAACCTCCTTGTCCAGCACAGAGACAGTGTATCTCACCAGAAAACACCATGCCTGGGAATGAGTCAGCAACAATTGGATAGTTTTACGTTGGATGGGGAGATGAAGGAGTCTATCTCTGGCCAACCCCACATGTTGAATAAGCTTTCAACCACTTCTTGATTTAGCTTTCACTCATGAGCCATGACAGTGGTGTGGCTGAGACTGTCTGTAAGGATGTTGCTGATGCCCGGCATTTGGACAGCAGTCAGGCAGAGGTTGTGCTGGACTGCCCAATACCATGCTCTCATTCCCTCCACACATAGAGGGTACAAATGAGTGCATCCCTGTTTTTCACGTACCAGACTACAGACAAATTGTTGATCTGAATCAGGAGTGTCCCTAGACATAGAAGAGGGTTGAAGGCCTGGAGGGCATACAGTACTGCCCTCATTTCTAACACATTGATGTGTAGAGATGCTTCCAGCTCAGACCATGTTTGCTGAGTCTGATTAACTCCTAGGTGGGTTTCCCAGCCTTGACATGAAGCATCCATTATAAGGGTCATGGTAGGAGCAGGGGGTTAAAATAGGAACTCCAGAGGAGAGATTGGACGACTCCTGCTACCAAAGAAGATCCTTCTTTATGTACCCAGACTCTAGGACTCTGTGGTCCAGGTTGTCTAGCTGCTGATCCCATTCAACATGATGGTCACTCTCATATGCAGTCTGACTAGAGAAACTATAGGGATTGCAGCTGCCATCATTCTGAAAAGATAGAGGATTGACCAGGCTGTGTGTCTAGCTTGCCTTGGCCACTAATCTGGCCTTTTCCTGCAGGGTCTCCACTCTGTCCAGTGGGAAGAAGGCCCTGCCCTGGACCATATCCAGCACTGCCCCAAATGAATTGAAAGCACTGGGAGGAGAGCGGTGGGACCTAGGTTAGTTGACTGTTATTCCAAGTCTGGAAAAAAGGTCCAGGGTGAAGGAGAATGACTCTCTCAGATTGCTCTGTGATGGGGTCAATAGAAGCCAATCATCCAGATACAGGCACAATTGGATCCCTCTAAGGCAAAGGGCTGCAGCCACCACTGCTAGATACTTGGTAAAAACCTAAGGTGCTGAGAATAGGCCAAAAGGAAAAGCCTTGAACTGCTAATGTTCCCCCTGTAAGGCAAACTGTAGAAAGTGGCAGTGGGCCTGGAAGACAGGGATGTGCAGGTAAGCATCCTGTATGTCCAGCACACAAAGCAAATGGCTCTTGTGGAGCAGGTGTAGAGGTCTCTGAATGGTGAGCATGCAGAACCTCTTGTACTAAACGTACAGGTTGAGCATGCTGAGGTATAAGATGGCTCTTAGGTCACCCTTCTTTTTGGGCACTAGGAAGAAATGAAAGTAGTACCTTTCTTATCTGTGCCAGAGTCACAGGTTATGTGGCTGGCTTTTGTAGAAGAGCCTGGATTTCATCCCCTTTCAGAGACAGGAGCCTTGGAGAATAATGGGAGAGGCCCGGGGGTTGTCCAGAGACCTGTTTAGGAACTCTATGGTGTGACCTCTTGATATTAACTAAAGAACTCAAGAATATGTGGGTATGTCCTGCAACCCCAGAAGGTGGAGGGAAACTCTTCTTCCCCACTGGTTCCCCTTGAGGATCTGTAGGAAGAAGGGTGGTCCCCCACAAGTCAGGAGGCTGAAGCAAGGAAGCCAGTAGTTACTCTGGTGGGCTTCTGGGACTTGGCAGGGGGAGTAGAGGTTCCTGATGCTGGATACCAGCATTTGGCCTGGCCTTTGACAGGGTCCTCTTTGGTCTGGCATCCCTGTTGCTAAAGAAAAGACTGTCTGCCTTTGTAACTCTCTCGGTACATGAAGCGGACATCATGGATGAACCTACCTCAGTTCCATATTTCAATGATAATATCCTTCCTTAGTGTCATCTTTGTGTAAAACAGATCTCAGAAAGGGGCATCTAGTGTGGAGTTCTGGATGTCTTGTTCGAGGCTAGCAATCCTGAGCCACAAATGTCACCTAATGCAGACAGCAGTGGCTGTGGTGTGAGCAACTGAGTGTACGTCACAGAGAGGATAGTGGACACTTGAAATGCGCTGCTGGAAGAGGTAATCTCATTGAAGACAGTGGGCAGCTTTAAGAGACCCTGGGATAGGCATTGGGGGAAGGTAAGCATCATGGGTAGGGAGGATGGGAGGAGTGGGGAGGCAGAGCAGTGACATTAGCTCAAGCTGTGGAGCCTGCAATATGAGCAGACTTGATAGACCAAATGGCCTTCTTCTGCTGGCTTCTTCATATGTTTGTACTGTGTTATAAGTGGCCTGGAGGGCATGATGACAGAAGATTTTAGCCATTCTCATGGTCTTGGCAATCTCAGCCTTAAGCTCCTGGTACTGGATAGCTTCCATCTTTGACTTGAGTGAGGCCAGGGAAGATTTCTGATAGGAAACCATATTAGCCACTTAATTAAGGGACCTGAGGGTGCAAGTAGAAGAGGAATGGATCTTGCAACTAAAATTGTACAGCTGCTTACACTCCTTATCAAGAGGAGACATGTTTAAATGTTAGGCTTAGAGGACTGGTCACGGGCAGGTGCTATAACAACCAAGTCTGCATTAGGATGGCCAGTAATGTATGTGACCCCATCTGGGGGGTGGTACATCCTGTCTGCTTTTTCTGAGACAGCTAGAATGGAGGCAGGTTGTTGCCAGATAGTGGATGTCCAGTCTTCATGGGGCCCAGTCCAAGGCAGTATGGGCATAGGAGCTGTGTCAGTCATATCTAAATGCTCCGCAAGCCTTTTCCATTTTGGATCCTGTTCCTGGATAGCCCTGCCACAGGCATTTTGTACAGTTATTAGGAATTCTGCAAAGAATGGGTCCTCTGGATGGGGACTTTGGGGAATCCTTAGGCTGATGCTCTATAGGTGTTTGCATACCAGTGCTGGAGGACAAGTCAGAGCCCAAAGAGTGCTTGCTGGAAGTCTGAACCCTTTCTAAAGGAGTATCCTGGGTTTTATTCCTGGCCTGGTATCTAGAGGAGCCTTCTCCATAAAGGTGGGAATCCACAGTAAAGGCTTATCTTGGGGGTTAGAAAGGAGGCAGGAGTAGAGACCACCACTGGTTTCCAATGGTCAATCTACAAGGCTTGTTTAGTCCTCACCTCCTAAATCAGTGTCTGAAACACTGTCTGGATATCAGCCTGAGGCTGCTGTGCAGGAGGAGCCTGAGGCTGAGGAGTAGGTGGTGGAGGAGGAGACTGATATAATGGATAGTCCAGCATCTAATATTGTGGGTATCCATGAGCCTGATAGGAGTAGGGAAAGCCAGATGGAGCATACCCTTGATTAGACATAGCCTGGTGTCTGGTACCCTGGTACATAACAGGGTTGATGACCAGGTGTTGGATACCCCAGTGAAGGGTACATTTGGTATTGTGGGAGCAGAGAGCCTGGAACATTGCCTATATGTCCAGCTGGAGGCAGAGCTGGAGGCCAGACAGGAGGTCCAAAAGGACCAGGCATCAGCCCCATAGGGACATTCAAAGGGAATGACAGTGGATCAGGCACAGGAATGTCCAGCATTGAAAGATTCTTTGCCTGGGGTCTGATGGGAGGCTGTTCAGCATTTGTGGAATAGCCAGAGTGCCACATATATCCTTAACCAGTGAAGGGTCACTTGGTGTAGGGGTGTGAGTAGAATCTGGCAGAAGACCAGCCAACATATGGGGAGAAAGAGTCAAAGATGGTGGAACCTGGTTGTCTAAGGGTCCCTGTGCTGAGGAGGTCCAGATAGAATGTTCTCTGGGAGAATTAACAACAGGCCCAGTAGGTGAATCAGGAAAAGACTGACCCAGCAAAGGAGGGAGAACCTCCAGATTAGTACCCACTTCAGGCAGGCATGCCCAGAGGGTTTGGTTGCATCAGTGGGAGCAAGGAACCCTCAAAAGACTGTTGCATGTCCAGCAGCTTCCTCAACTTGGTGTCGGGGTATACTGTGACCCCAGTGGGAAAGCCTCAGCTGTGTAGACCCCAGAGGAACCAGGGAGTGACTTATTAGCCGAGGCAGTGCAAATGTCAGAAGAGCTAATGTCCAACGTATTGGCCTGGGCCATGCAGAGAACAGCAGAGTTGAACTCCAATTTACCAGTTGAGACCATGCACTCCTCAGTGGGGCTGAGTAGTGACATATTGACCTGGCTGCTGTGATAGACCCTGAAGAAGATATGGGCCTAAGGAGCACACTAGGGGTTCCATCGTCCAAGAAGAGGCTCAAAGGCACCATGAGAAAAGCAGGCAGAGAGGCCCTGGTCTGATCCATCAGAGCAGTAGGAGACTGGCAATAGGGGTACTTACTGAAGTGGAGGCCCCACTGGTGTCAGTGGTGCTCGACAGTCATACCAAGTGGATGGAGACCTATCCCAGTGTTGGTACCCTTCCTTGTCCTTTTTATTTCTTTTTGGGTTCTGGTGTTGGAGAAGAAGATTTTTCCCTCAGATTCTGCAGCTCCTTTTCCATCAAAGCTAGGCACTTCTCCAGCAAGTGGGCTTCACACTTTTTTGGTGCCAAATCCGTGTGGCCTGGTTGAAGGATTGGCAAGGCTCACAATCCTTCTCCCTGTGTTTGGGGCCGTGGCAGAACACACAGCGAGAATGTAGTCAGCATGCAGAATCTGGGAGCTGCAGGACTTGCATGTCTTCTTTTCGATGCATCACCCAACTGTTCATGTTCCTGAACTGTACCTCCAACTATATCCCATGCTGTTAATTTGTCAGTGTTATTTATTTGCTTCCCCTTTCTTCTGTATATCCCTCAAGATCTCTGTATAAGACCTGTTTATGTTAGACCTGTTTATACTGTATTTTACTATGTAATTGTTTGACCTGGTGTTCTGTTCTCTTTTTATACTAAACAGGATGTTTGTGTAAATGGCCATGCTTGCTCACTTGCCTTTCAATATTAAATGAAGACTGATATATTAAATACTGGACTGACAGACCTGAACCACAGTAGTTCTGGAAAAATCCAAACTGGCAACTTGCACAAATCCTGCTGGACTGGTCACTCTGGCTGTACTGTTCAGTCTGACTTTTACATATCTGGTCCACTCCTGGAAGTCGATTTTTCAGCCCTTCCTTGGAATGGTTAAAAACAGAACTGTCAGGACCAGACCAGACAGGTAAAAGCCAGACTAGATCATCTGGAGTGAGTGGATCAGTGGTATTTGCACAAGCTGTACCTAATCCAGATTTTACAGCTGTGGTCTGGGTCTGGTGATCTTGGTTTTATCCATACCCCAATGCATGTGGCTTAGTGATATACTGTACAGATGGATGCAGAGTCTAACCCATTGAAGGTTGAAGTTTCAGAAAACCATTATGCTAAAAATACCAAGACTCATTCCCTCACCCCCCCCCCAGTAACAATTAATCCTCTTCCAAATTCATGCTTAAATACTGGTGCCTCTGAATCCACCCCACTAAACTTTTAATGCCAACATGCCTCTTTTGCTGCTATGAGCTCCCCCATCCATGAAGTCCCATTCTGCTTGTGGCAGCCCCCCCCCCAAAAACCATGTAATTTTCCAGGGAGCAGCTCTTTACACCATGTCAACTAAATTACTGCTAAACTCCTTATTTTTAAAAATTTTGTTGAGAAATTTGTGTCTTAGTATATCCATGGTCAGGAAAAATGAATTTGTAAAAGAAACCAAACCCT